>CM070600.1:15788771-20588771 GCA_036346395.1 Hsuehochloa calcarea
GGATTGCTTTGCCACCTATGAAACTGTTGAAGGTGGTATTGTGTTGATAGATGATATCTCATCTTGTAAGGTTGCATGAATTGATTCAGTTCAGATCAAGATGTTTGATGGTATTGTCAGAATTTTAACAAATATGAGGCATATTCCAGATTTAAAAGGGAACCTCATCTCTTTGAATATTCTTGATGCTAAAGGGTACAAGAATTATAGTGAATGTGGAGTTTTGAAGGTATCAAAAGGTTCTCTTGTTGTGATGAAAACTTATATTAAATATGTCAATCTATACCATCTGCGATGTACTACAATATCAGATAATGTTGCTGTAATTTCAAGTTCATTATTTGATTCCGATGCTACTAATATTTGGTATATGTGTCTTAGGCATATGAGTGAAATTGGTTTGGCAGAATTGAGCAAGAGATGACTTCTTGATGGACATAGTGTCGACAAGCTAAAATTTTATGAGCATTGTGTATTTGGCAAACACAAGAGGGTGATGTTCAATACTTTGGTTCATACCACGGAAGATATTTTGGACTATGTGAATTCTGATTTATGGGGACCATCTCGCAAGCCATCGCTAGGAGGTGCTCGTTATATGTTAACAATTATTGATGATTACTCTGGAAGAGTGTGGCCTTATTTCTTGAAGCATAAATCAGATATATTTTTGCATTTAAAGAGTGAAAGACTATGGTTGAAAGGCAAACTGAAAAGAATGTAAAGAAACTTCGCACTAATAATGGGATGGAATTCTGTTATAATAAATTTGAATCTTATTGCAAGACTGAAGGCATTGTTAAGCACTACACCATTCCCTATACTCCTCAACAAAATAGTGTAGCTGAGTGTATAAACAAGACCATCATTTCCAATGCCCATTGCATGTTGTCAAATGCAGCTTTGCATAGATGTTTTTGGGCTGAAACCGCTTCCACTGCTTACTACCTTATTAATCGGTCACCCTCTATTGCAATCGAAAAAAGACTCCAATTGAGGTATGGCCTGGTTCTCCAGCAAATTATTCATAATTAAGAGTTTTTGTTGCACTGTTTATGCTCATGTTGATAATGAAAAATTAGAGCCTAGAGTTGTTAAGTGCATCTTTCTTGGTTATAAATTTGGTATAAGGATATAAGTTGTGGAATCATGAAACAAATAAGGTTGTGATTAGCGAAAACGTTGTCTTTAATGAATCTGTTATGCTTCATGATAAACTGTCCACTAATGTTACTGTTGAGAGTGAGCAGAATTCAAGTGTTCAGGTAGACCATTTTGTTGGTTCAAATGATACATCAGATAAGAAAAATATTGTTGTTCATGATACACCTATTGTTCATGATACAACGATTTATTGCAGTTGACAGGCCTAGAAGGAAGATTAATCCACCCAAGAGGTTGATTGAAGAAGCTAATATTATTGCTTATGCTTCGAGTGTGGCACAAAAAATTGAAGTTAGTATAGAACCTTCATCATACTCTGGCTTATTAACTCCACTAATTGTAATAAGTGGATAACTACTATGCATGATGAGATGGAGTCACTTGATAAGAATGACACTTTGGAATTAATAAAATTGCCAAAATATAAGAAGTATGTTCATTGCAAGTGGATTTTCAAAAGAAAGGAATGTATTTCTCCTATTGAACCAATAGGGTATAAAACAATGTTGGTTGCTAAAGGTTATAGTCAAATTCTGGTATTGATTTTAATGATGTCTTTTCCCCAGTTGTGAAGCATAGTTTTATTCGTACTTTACTCAGTATTGTTGCTATGCATGTTTATGAACTTGAGCAATTAGATGTTAAAACTGCATTCTTACATGGGGAGTTGGAAGAAGATATTTATATGAACCAACCTGAGGGTTTTGTTATTCATGGAAAAGAACACCTTATTTGTAGATTAAAGAAATCTCGTTATGATTTGAAACAATTTCATAGGCAATGGTACAAGAGATTTGATTCCTTTATACTTTTTCATGATTTTAAGTGGTCTCATTATGATAGATGTGTTTATTTAAAGACTGCTAATGATTCAGCTATTTATTTGCTTCTCTATGTTGTGATATGTTGATTGCTGCAAAAGATAAGTTAGAAATAGTAAAACTGAAAGCACAATTGAGTAATGAATTTAAGATGAAAGACCTAGGTGCAACAAAGAAAATTCTTGGCATAGAGATTATTAGAGAGAGAAAATCTTGCAAGTTATACCTTATTCAACAAGGTTATATTGAGAAGGTCCCTCGTCGTTTTAATATGTATGATACAAAACCAGTGAGTACTCTATTAACTTCGCATTTCATATTATCTTCAGTCTTATGTCCTGAGTTAGATTATGATATTGAGTAGATGTCTAGAGTTTCATATTCCAGTGCAGTTGGTTCTCTTATGTATGCTATAGTTTGTTCTCGTCCTGATTTATCTCATGCACTAGTGTTGTTAGTAGATACATGACTAATCTTGAAAAGAGTATTGGAAAGCAGTTCAATAGATTTTCATATATTTGTGTGGCACTTCTAATACTTGTTTGTAGTTTGAAAATTCTAGATATAAACTTGTTGGTTATGTTGACCCTGATTATGCTGGTGATTTAGACAAGAAGGGGTCACTCACGAGTTATGTTTTCACCATTGGTGGTTGTGCTATTAGTTGGAAAGCAAGTTTGCAAGCTACTGTTGTCTTATCTACCACTGAATCATAATATATGGTTATTTCTGAAGCTTGTAAAGAAGCTATTTGGTTGAGAGGTTTGTACACTGAGATTTGTGAAGATAATTCTTGTATTGCTATATTTTGTGATAGTTAGAGTGTTATATGTCTTACAAAGGATCAGATGTACCATATGAGAATAAAAATATTGATATGAGATATCACTTTATTTGATGTGTTATTCCTCAAGGTGATATCAAGGTGTGCAAGATAAGTACTCATGATAATCCAGCTGATATGATGACAAAGCCAGTCATGTTACTAAGTTTGAGTTTTGCTCAACCTTAGTTGGTACTATAATTTAGTCTTAGAGACTAGTTATGCACGGTGATTTTTATCTTATTGTAGAGTTACTTTGATTATTAATTATTTATTATTATACTACAAGAGGAAATTCGTTTCAATATGAAAATTGTTGATATATGTGATTCGATTTTCTAATATGGACGAATCAAAATATACCATATTAACATATTAGTTTGTTACTTGGACTCCAAATCTTTTTTCACTTTTATATACCTCTTGTATGCTGCACAGGGAGAGTCGGTGTCGCATTGTAATTCCTCCGTTTTGTAAATACTCCTCATATGGTGATCATCGCCGATTAATACATGTGTTTTTTCCCGCACGGATTTTTCACATATAATTTGCATCTCTTTTACCTCTATTTCTCCGACACGGAAATTAAAATTTTATAATGTCCTTTCGGGGGTTGTTCGCCGCTGCTTCGATGGTAGCCTGTTCGAGTTCATCGCCCAGCAGAGGGAAGCACATGAGAAGGAGTAGACTGCAGTGATGTCATCCCAGAACGTACTTGCGTATGACCTCATGTATGTCTTAAGAAATAATAAGGGAAATAAAGTTTAGGAGATCAAGATTTTGCATTTAATAATAAAAAAATAGATTGAAGGTGTGTTTGTGTAATTGAGATATCAACATTCTGTATCCACTAATATTGTGAAAATCCCTGTTCGCGTCCTAACAGTACATAGTGGGAGTTGTGTTGGCTTTATGCTCTGCCTTTTCTCGAGACAGAGAAGACATTTTTTTGGAAGATTCCTCGATTTATATTAATACCTCATGTATACCGAACTTTTACATTAAAGATTTAAACGTGTTGTCATCGAGTCCTTGAGTCGATGAATATGCTAAATTTATTTATCTTCCTCGTCGCAGAACCCAGATCTTTGCAATGACATCAAGATTGCCCATGGTCACAGCAGCTGGAAGTAGTAGATCTTTGATGATCTCCACTGATATGTAGCAACTTTGTTCGTAGTAAGAAAATCAAAAGAGATTTATTTATACTCAACTTGGATCGGTGTCGATCTCCGACGTAGACATCGCCATCGTCATCCAGGTGATCTGATAAAACCCATCACGGGTTTAAAAAAAGTCTGATTAAGAACTCGCCGGAGGAAAACAATTTAGAACAGTTCGAACTAAAAAAACAGAAGAAAAAAAAACTAAAGAAAAAGGTTAGTTAGGAAAGAACACCGGAGAATAGGGGCCTCGAAGGTGGACCGATGGTGTTGCAGCCGGCGGCAGCAATCCGTTTCTCTCCGTTGCGGCTAGGGTTGCTGTTACGAGTGCATTCAGGTATCTTGAGAAAGAAGGCTAGTGTTATGCTAATCTGAATGATCACAAATTCACAAGGAAGAGAGGAACTTCGTACTGCGGTTTCCCTTTCGCAGCTCCCCCGGGATGCAAAATGCGTACACCCGACCGGTTGGGCTGCAAAAAAGAAATTCCAGCTGGGTGTTTTAGCTAGGCCGTGTCCGGTTGGTCAGTTGTGTGGTTTCACTTTTCTTTTCTTTTTAGAAACAGATAGCAAAAACTCTCGTGTCCCAATTTTATTAAGAGAGCTGCTAGCTCACGCTATTTCTAACGGTATAGCAGGTTCATACGGTTTCTATCGGATCCAGATTTTCTCAATCCAGAATCCTTTGTGATTAGCCCGCGCTGATCCAGATCAGTAGGTAGCGCTCACAGTTCACATCACTGGATCATTTCATACATCGCGGAACATTACAAACATAATATTACAACCACATGATTAAATAGACCACGTTGGGTTGAGTTTTACAAAAGTGGGCCGACCAGGCCAAATAAGCTCATTACTTAACTTAAAGAGACAAGCGCGAAAGCAAAATGAGCAACACGACTCCCCGAACAAGCGACTGCGGCACCTTGTGTACCACCGATATTATTGAAGCACTTGGGGGATATTGGCTATACACATGTGCCAGCGGAGCCAACTAGACTATGGCGAGCCCTAACCTGCGAAACTAACTACCCCTCGCCCTGGCCTTGACCGTCGAATCCTTGCTCCTCGTAGTAGGCGTAATCGTCCTGCTCACCAGATTCTGGGGTTTGGGGGGCGAGAGTGAGCACAACAACCGTGCTCGCGAGCCAACACAATTGATGCAATTATATACATGCAAGGCTAAACAAGGATGGCTCGGGTTCTTTTATTTGCGCAAAGCAATATTTATAAAATTCATAATTACAAATTCCTATGACTTAGTCTTTTAAACAAATTGCATTTTATTAGGGAAGATAATTCCAATATTAAATAACAGTAGAGATTCCCTCCATCTGAGACTCTACAAATGCTTACTTTAATTGGAGTTACCTCCATACATTAACCACACTGGATACGACGATCCAGGAAAAAATACCAAACCTCGGGCTAGATGAGCCAACCTGATTTTCATTCCACCCACCAAGATTTTTGAAATAGAACTATCTCAAGTTAAGTTCTCATATCCGCCAATGACCGTAGGCGCGGCTGTTTAAACAGTTTTTGACTCTGCAGAGTTTGTACACTGTACCCACAAGAGACAATCATACTCGTTGCTCCACATGATTCCGTAGTCAAGTAGTTGAGCGATCGTCACAGTAACCTTTCAATATATCTCGCCCCTTCCGTCATTTCACCCATATGGGGTTACGCCCATACGTTGTGCGGGATGTTCACCACAGTCGCTAATGCAGATGGACCACGGCTTTCCACAACGTCTAGCGCAGCTAGCAACTTCACCATCGGTGTCCCATTCAAGACTTCGCTTGCACAACTTCGCTCCTCCACTAGTGAAATGACTTTCGGGGTCTAATAAATTTACTGAGCCAAGTTGCACTTTGCAGACTTATGGTTGTACTTGTTTTACACAGGAGTCATGACAAGATTAAGTCCTTAATCCATCCAGGCGGTTCATACCACATACCAACCACTCTCGTGCACGACGGCACCCACCACTCTTACCATCCGCCCAGATGTGGTATTAGCAAGTTTCAGAGTTTTGGAGAACTGTAAAACAAATTAACTTAACCACTTCAGACATCTACCCCAATGACTGCCCAAAACAATTTTTATGATTAAAGGATGATGATTGGGGTGATTAGCACCCCGGTACTCAAGCAAGGCTAGCATGGCACTTGAGTACAGACTATAACTAGCAAGTTACCATATAATTACTAGGGTGACAAGGATTAGAGAATTCAATTATCAAGGACAAGGTATAATAATGACTTAACAATCAAGCTGGCATTTAGCTACCTTAGGACCATTTAACATACATTTGCGTAAAATATAGGTTCAACATGATCAAAGTGTTGACTCGTCTGGGTCAAAGGTTGAAGAATCTAGGTATCCTTGAGCGTAGTCGAAGTTGAGGTCGCCGGCTTCTTCGTACTCTACTCGGGCGATCGTACCGAAAATAAAAGACATGTAAACAAGTCAAATAAATACAACATCCATAATAAATGAATTCAAAAATAAATCAAACCAATACCATAATGTAGGTTTTAAAATTACAAATTGTTTGGCACAAGTTTCATAATTTTCGAAGTTATAATGAAAAAGATATGAATTTTTGGAACTTTAAAATGATTTTTCAATTAAACAGAAAATCAAAAAAATCAGGAAAATTCCCGTGCTAACACGTGTCCCCGGTGCATGCAACAGTGCGTGGACCAAGTCCACGCATGGACGCGCGGGCCGTGTCGCACTAGCAAGTGGGCCCCACTTGCCAGCCGCGCATGTGACGCTGCGGGTGGGGCCCACCGCCAGCGTCCACGCGCGGGGATAAGGCCGGGGCGACGCGTTCTTTCGAACGCGTCGCCTCGTCTTCTCCGTCGCACGGAGAAGGCGAGGAGACAGGGCGACGGGGAAAAACGGGGAGAGAGAGGGGGAGAAAGAGAGAGAGGGGGAGCGGGAGCGCACGGCGGCGGTGGCGGCGGGAGAGAGAGAGAAAGGGAGATGGCGGCGCCGAAGCGGGGCCGGAGGCGGGGACGAAGGCGGCGGAGGCGGCCGTGAAGGTGGCGAAGATGAAGGCGGTGGCGGCGAGCGAAGCGACGGCAGGAGGTGCGGGAAGAGGCAGGTGCGGCGGGGAAGATGAAGAGGCGGGGGCGGAGGAGATGAACGGGCGGGGTAGCTTAAATAGCCCGGTGAGAGAAGAGTGGATGAGGTGGCCTCGGGGAGAAGAACTGGATGGCGAGCTACTGAGGATAGCGAGAGGCGGAGGCATGGCGTGTGGGCGAGAAGCCGAGGTGGCGAGGGAGGAGGAGGCGATCACGAGGAGAGGCGGTGACCGAGGATCTGTGGCCGGCACGTGGCGGGGTGAGAGCGAGCGAGGAGCGGCGATCGAGGCGCAGACCAGCCGCAGCAGCCGGCCGCGAGGGGATGGCGCAGCAATGGGCGGCCGGAGCGAGGCGGGGAGCGACGACCGAGGCGCGGCCGATCGGGCCAAGCCCAAGTAGGGTTCCAACTCAAAATTTTGGGTTTTGAAATCGAAACAAGTTTTTCATCTTGAGTTATAGAAATTGGATGTTATAGTTTCGTAAAGTTTTGTTGCTTAAAAGTTCTATATTTCAACTTTGATGTTTCGATTAGGCTTCAACGTGTTTCAAATTTTAAGAAGTTTTCAGAAGATTTTAAGAAAGTTTCAAGCCCCAAGTTTCATATGTAAGTAAGTTTATGTGTTTTGTTCTTCACCATGTCTGCAACTTGCAAAAGGTTTTATGAAGTTTCAAGAAGTCTCGTTAAAATATTTTAAAAGTTTAAAGTTTTAGTGAGTTTCGCGTACTTCTAGAAGTTTTCAGAAGATTCCAAGAAAGTTTCAAACCTAAGTTTCAACAAGTTTTAGATTTTAGAACTCAAATTTTAACAAGTTTGAGACAAAAGAGTTTTATGAACTTTCAAGAAGTCTCATGAAAATATTTTGAAAGTTGTAGGTTTCAGTGAGTTTTGTGTATTTCTAGAAGTCTTCAGAAAATTCTAAGAAAATTTCAAACCCAAGTTTCAATGAGTTTCAGATTTTAAAAGTCATGTTTTAGATAAAAGAGTTTCAGAAAGTTTCAACAAGTTTCAGACAAAAGAGTTTCAAAAGTTTTATCAAGTTTTAACATGTTTCAAGAAGCTTCAATATGTTTTGGATTTTGAAACTAAGTTTTAACAAGTTTCAGACAAAAAAAATCAACTAGTTTCAACAAGTTTAATTAAAAATCAAATAAGATTAAAAAAATCCCGACGTGCTCACCTGCAGCCATGCGATCGCTCGTCGCCATAGCTTCGCGCTTGCCGGGACGTCGCAGACGTTGGCCTTCCTGCGTACCGTCGAGCTCGCCCGTGGCTCTGTGTTCGTCGGGCCGCTGTGGCCGCTCACCTCCCCAAGCGTCGTTGCGCGCGCCTTCGGTAGTCGCTTCCACTCGCCTCCCTCCGGCCGAACCCACTTGCCGCCACTTCCCACCGTGCTAGACCGTGGTCTCCCACATGCTTGCGACCATACGAGGCGCGGAGGATCAGGCCACCGTTGCTCGCCACGCATCGCTTCAGGGCTGGTCCACCCGGTCGCCGCTAACGTGGTTTCCTCCACGCACATTGCAGGCTTAAAGTAGATAGAAAAACTTGTTAGCGTTAGATCTGCTATGACAAAAAGCTCAACCAGAGCCATAAGAGGAGGGAGATGGCTATCAGGCAACTTGAACTTGTCAGTGGCGATCTAGTAGCCACTGGACACCAATACTCTACTGATTTGGTGGTTTTTCTGAGATGGATTAGGGATCTTTAGTTCCCAGGTAGAGAAGCTTCTCGTCACATGAAGCTTTGCGAGTCACGGCCGTGCGTGTTAGACACGGTCAAGCTTTAGGATTTGTGCATCAGAAGTTAGATCAGACGGTGTCCGCCTGTCCCATTGATAAGAGGAAAAACGCTATACCATTTAATAGTTTTTTTATTTATTAATGGGACATGATCAGCAGGTTACGGTGTTTGCAGTCAGTTCAGGTAGCGATTACATCACAATAACCAAGTTCAGAATCACGACATCCATCCAGCCCTCGACACCAAACATACATTCCATCTTATTACAATTGTTTTTTTCATTTTCTCTGATTAATGCGCTAAAGCAGCTCCCCTGATTCAGACCTTCGCATTGCATTGCTTCAGGATGCTCTCAGTCTTCTCCCCAATGTTCACCTCCATGGCAGCCGCATTGGCTCCTTCACCTTGTTCTCCAATAACCAGATAAAGTGACCCATCTCTAGCAGTTCCGTATCCTGGAAAAGCAATCTCCAGCTCCTTACAGTTCTCACGATTCTCCTCCAAATAACCTGCATATTAAGCCACCCTTTATTTTGAAAACACAGATTTTCCATAAGTTCCATTGTACGGCACGACGCTGTTTACCAGTACATTTGTAGATTACTGTTATGTAGAACAGACTTTACAAGCAGGCCTATTAGCTCAGCTGGTTAGAGCGTCGTGCTAATAACGCGAAGGTCGCAGGTTCGAGACCTGCATGGGCCATTTTTTTTGTACCATTTTTTCTGCCTTCTACCGTTTCTCTCTTCTTTTTCCCGTCGTACTTCCTCAATGTCTGTGTAGCGTGCACCCTTTACTATGTTAATTTCTGTTATTTTGTTTAAACCGTTTTGTACCAATCTTTTTTACTCCATGCAGATATGATGAAACCAGCGGGCTTATTCATCTATCTTTTGCTGTTTAACATCTTTTTTTAATAATCTTCATGCACTTGTTTTTTCTTTTCTTTTTTTCCTTTTCCATTTTTTTCATCTTTGTGCCAATCAATTTTTTTTTTTGCGTATTTTTAGATTTCGACAACTGATCATGATTATGGGTAGAATATTGTACCTACTACCAGGGAGAGGGTCTATTTCAAACAAAGAACTTTCACTAGATTTAAATACAATCCGTTTATAAGATATACACAAGCAGGGGATGTTGTTTCATGATTTTTAACTTCAGTAAATATGGTATTTACCGATACCATACCAAAATAATTTGATCAAGTTTCAAGACAGTTTCAAACCGAAAGTCGTACTTCCTCAATGTCTGTGTAGCGTGCACCTTTTACTATGTTAATTTCTGTTATTTTGTTTAAACCGTTTTGTACCAATCTTTTTTACTCCATGCAGATCTGATGAAACCAGCGGGCTTATTCATCTATCTTTTGCTGTTTAACATCTTTTTTTTAATAATCTTCATGCACTCGTTTTTCATTTTTTCCTTTTCCATTTTTTTCATCTTTGTGCCAATCATTTTTTTTTGCGTATTTTTAGATTTCGACAACTGATCATGATTATGGGTAGAATATTGTACCTACTACCAGGGAGAGGGTCTATTTCAAACAAAGAACTTTCACTAGATTTAAATACAATCCGTTTATAAGATATACACAAGCAGGGGATGTTGTTTCATGATTTTTAAATTCAGTAAATATGGTATTTACCGATACCATACCGAAATAATTTGATCAAGTTTCAAGGCAGTTTCAAACCGAAAGTCGTACTTCCTCAATGTCTGTGTAGCGTGCACCTTTTACTATGTTAATTTCTGTTATTTTGTTTAAACCGTTTTGTACCAATCTTTTTTACTCCATGCAGATCTGATGAAACCAGCGGGCTTATTCATCTATCTTTTGCTGTTTAACATCTTTTTTTTAATAATCTTCATGCACTCGTTTTTCATTTTTTTCCTTTTCCATTTTTTTCATCTTTGTGCCAATCATTTTTTTTTTTCGTATTTTTAGATTTCGACAACTGATCATGATTATGGGTAGAATATTGTACCTACTACCAGGGAGAGGGTCTATTTCAAACAAAGAACTTTCACTAGATTTAAATACAATCCGTTTATAAGATATACACAAGCAGGGGATGTTGTTTCATGATTTTTAACTTCAGTAAATATGGTATTTACCGATACCATACCAAAATAATTTGATCAAGTTTCAAGACAGTTTCAAACCGAAACCTTGTAGGTTTCAGTTGAAACTCCATGAAACTTCAATGAAACCAAAAGTTTCAAAAACTTGAATTTCAATGAAACTTTAAATTCATCCTGAAAATTCAATGAGGCCTTAATCTTCAAAACAAGAAACTTCAAGATTTTGTTGGAATTGGCCACATACGTGCAAAGACCTATTCAATCCTAAAATTCCAAAGCATGCAAATTCTTAAACCAGAAGTCTTAGATCAAGGGTCTTTGACCATGGTGGTCGAAGTATCAAACCAGGGGTCTTAGACCAGGTTGGTCAAAGCCTTAAACCAGTGTGGTCGAAGGCATAGACTAGTATGGTCGAAATAATCTCATCGAAGCTATAGACTAATGTGGTCGAAGGCCTAGACCAGTATGGTCGAAATAATCTGGTTGAAATTATAGACCATTGTAGTCGAAGGCACAGACCAGAATGGTCAAAATAATCTGGTCGGATCCTTAAACCAACGTGATCGCAATACACTTGTCAAAACTGTAGACCAGTGTGTAATCAGGATTTGATAAACACTGCTTAATTACCATTAATTGGTTTTGAATTAGCTGTTACCAGTGGTTTAATATGAGTTTTATTAATCGGTTACTAGAGAGTAATTGACTCGACCTTAAAATGATCTAGAGACATCCAAACCAAAGAGATCAATTCATTCTATTTTTCATCTTCCTCTCTGATCAACTGTGCCGAGGAATTGAGTTGTCGAACCAAGTCGTCGCTTTTCCTCGGCGTGTACCGGGAAGGAGGGTGAGCGGATATCTTCGAACTATTGTCACAGAGTTCTCCTGCACGGGGAAGCAATAAGGTTTCTGGGCAACACATCTGCGCAACCGCTCTCTGCACTGCATCCTACGACTACTCGTTCTTCTGTAATTATACGGCAGCACGAATAATAAATAAATAAATACTTTGTTGCTTTAGGGTGCTATTATGCGTACATTTAGTCATTTGATTTTTTATCAACAGAATTAATTTAATAATATTTTTCGAATCCCCTATTAAGTTAGTACTTCCCAACTGCGGTTGTTCTATGGTCTACTGGCTCTAGGTTCGAGGTTTCCTATTCTTGCGTTTAATTGCACTAAAACAAAATACTACACGTAGTCGCATGCAACTATATTTAATTAATTTTATGCATGAAAATATGTATAATTGGTTTTACTTAGGTGTTGCTTAATTTAGTTAATCTGTCATGATTAATTTACTTCTAATGCATTAGATTATTTGTCTAATATGATGTGTTCTATCGACGATTAATCTATTTATAAAGTTTTAGATTTATTTTACCCTTTTTCATATTTTTATTTTCTACCGGTCTGTCTATGGTTGTCCTTCCTTACGCGATTTGTATATTTATTTTGTCCAATAATTTCATGGCGCCAACACCTATTAATACTGGTGCTCATTCTACTACTAAATATATTGTTACTACTCCCACTAAAATTTTACCTTTTACTAGTCCAATGCACGTGCTTTGCTACGGATTAAAAAAAAATATCTCGTCAACCGTCGTCGTGCTCAGCCTACAATGCAAGTAATCCACCGATAACCCGTTCTTAAAAAGATCGATGGAATCTTTTGGCTTCTTACGCACCAGCTTGAGCAGTTGGGGTGTGGGGGAGTGGAGAGAAGGCTATGGGTGACCAACCATACGCACGGGAGGAACCGAAAAAGAACGAGATCCAACGGCTCACATCTCACGAAGAAAGATAGATCTAACGTCTCATATCGCATGAGAGATGACAGACCGCTACTAATTCCTTCTTTTAAGTAGTAGAGATCCTTTTCTCTCTCTCCCTTATCCTCTCATTTGGTTCGACCGACACAGCTCCTAGGCTCTTTCTTTTTGCTTCTTCTTCCTTTCTCCCTTTTCCTCCATTGCTTCTCAGTTGGCGCTTGTGGTTTTTTCCTGCGTAGGTTTTTCACGTAAAATGTGTGTCTCTTTTGTCTCTATTTTTCTAATAAGTGGTATCATAGTACATGAGATTAGGGTTTCAAGAGATACAAAAAAATATTAAATCCAATCTAGTGCCGCCGTCACCCGCGGTGTGTCTTCCTTGCGTTCCCTCGGCGCGTCATCCACATGCGTTTTCGTTGCACGTCATCCGAAGCCATTGTTCTTCGTCGCCTCGATCCAAGCAGTCACCGGTCCATGCGTCGCCATCTACCGAGGAGGAGCTGGGCCGGGGGAAAGGCCAAGGCGAGTGGGCTGGTCCAAGGAGAAAACAGGCTGAGTCCAAAGAAAAGGAGGGAAATTTGAGAAAAGGGCCAAAAACCGAAAAGAGAATTCAAACTTGAATTTGAATTCGGGAATTTGCAAAAAAATTTGAAACACAAACTTGAGCTTAGCAAGAAGGCAGGAGATTTGAGAAAATATGCTAATTTGAATTACGATTTGAAAATCAAAAACTAAATGGTAATTACTATTTACATCAGAAACGAAAATGTTACGGTAGGATGAGCGGCGTGGAGAAGCAGGACGAGAAGGCGGTGGCGCTGGACTCGCAGTACAAGAAGATGGTGGACGAGCAGCCGGGCAACGCGCTGTTCCTGCGCAACTACGCGCAGTTTCTGCACGAGGTATGATCTGTCACACTCACTAGTTATGACTTACGATCAGTTGTTGTTACTCCTATGCCAGTAGGACTAGTCGTCGTCGTTGTTCTTAATTGGCAGTGTAGTTTATCATATACCAGCCTTATTCATTTAGCTCTGCAAAAAGACCTGAAGTGGAGAGATCGGAGATTGGTTGGTGCTGTCTCCAATTCATAAATAATCAAGTTTATGACCCCAAAAGTATATAGTGTATGCCGACCATGAATCGAGTTGAATAAAGAAACTTGAATATGATGAATTTGTTTATGTGCTTGACCCAGCACCGTTAAGTGTTAACAGTAACATTGCCATTCAAAGAAGTGACAACTGGAATGTAAATCCAGAATCTTATTAACTGATGATCAGGTAAAGGGTGACCCCAGAAGGGCCGAGGAGTACTACTCGCGCGCCATGCTCGCCGATCCCCGCGACGGCGAGATCATGTCGCAGTACGCCAAGCTGGTCTGGGAGGTGCACCGTGACCAAGACAGATCCCTCGGCTATTTCCAGAAGTCGGTGCAGGCAGACCTGCAGAACAGGTAGCAGTCCGCTCCGCTATATTTTTTAAAAAATACTACTCAAAATCTAAACATGCATATTTCATACTGTGCTGGCATCATGTTCTCTCTGCTTCGGCATGGCAGTTTTGTTCACGCAGCGTACGCCAGCATCCTGTGGGAGCAGGGCGACGACTTGGGGGAAGGCGAGCAGGACGCGAGTGGAGCACTGGAGCGCGCTGCGCGAACAGGGCAAGTGAGAGAGCTGGCTCCTTGGGCCGTTTGATACATCCGGCCAGGGCAGTCGACGGTCGAGGCGTTGTAACGATGCGTCGCCGTGCATGTTTGTGTGTAATCTGCGAAATGTTTGAACGAGGCGGGTCGCCGGGTAAACAACATAGCGGTTGGAGGAGGCGAGGGCTGTAACCTTCGGTGATTCCAACTACAAGCGCTAGTGTTTTTCATGGTTCAAAATAGACGTGGCTTTGTTTCGCACCGTTACCTGCTTGTGGAGTCTCATCCATGCCTGCTTCAGACTCTGGAGAATGGCACCTCGATGGGCGGGCACAGGCGTTTGTGCATTCCTGCAAATGGAGTAACTGCATCTGCAGGCAGATTGCAGAACGAACTATGTACCCATCCGGTCGGAGTAAGAACGACAAAGACACTGCTACCAACTCTGCATCAACGCGTTCAGCCGAGCAGTTAGCCGGCACTTTCTGAAGGCGGTAGCCAGCCATGTGAGACCACACACTCAACTGCTCAAGGGCGCCGGCGGCCATCTATTTGACTCTGCACGCTTCTGGGTCGTTGCGCAGCGCTGAGCCGTGGGTCTGCGAGTATTCGCCACCCAGCGCACAAGTTCAGCAGCATCACACCATGTACTCATTTATATAGCATGAAGGTAGCATGCGCCAGCTGACCAGCCATCACCTACGCCGTCGGTCGTTGGCCATATAGCCCCGATGTTTGTCCTGTAAGCTAAGGTCCCAAGGACCATAGATTTAAGCTTTAAGCATGCCATTCGCGGTGCGGGAACAGCGCCAACCGCAGCCTTGCTGAATGCTGGGTAACGCCACCTGCTGTAGAGCTAAAGCAAACCATGTATCCGTAGAATGTAGGCTACCATTACCATTAGCACATGGCAACAACACGGAAAATTATTAGAACTGTTCGTTGGCATCAGAAGATTTTTGGTGGTGTTCCCAAATGGGCACCAATCCAATGATAACACTGATCCCTTTTTCCAGGTCATTTCAGCTGAGGTTTTTTGTTCATACCAGATGACGGCAAAAACTACTATCACGTAGCAAAATGGTAACAGAAGCCCATCCAAAAACGACTCCCGCTCAATATCAGCTAATCGAAATGCCAGTTCTCCAGATAATTGCTCTTTGTTGTGACAAAAATATGGCCAGACCCGCACCAGGTAGAGAGCACCAATGGGATACGACCATTCACCAGCAGAGCAGGCGCGAAACTAGTCGTGGCCTTCATATTGACGTCCACCCCTCCTTTGGTACCCATTTCCCTTTGACCGAGTAGCATAATCCCCGTCATAGTGCCCACCAAATTGACCCCTTGAGAAATCAGCAGTTCTTCCTCGCCCCCGTCCTGCAGAGCAAGAAGCTATAATTAACAACCCTAAAAATGGGAATAAATACTGAAATGACAAAGACAAACCATGTTTATTAAACTCTGTTATTGGACAAACATACATTCTAGGGGTATTTTTTTCTCGTTTCTTTGGAAGTAGTAATTTTATAATAATGATGATTTTTTGCCATTGTCTATTGGGCATTTTACAGTAGGGAAATGATTATCACATTAGATAACATGAATTCTATATATCGTCTCTAAATAGTGAGGTTTCAGAAACCTCATTCAATATTTCAAGCATAAGTATTACCAGTCTAAAAGTCAGTACAGATTGTGATATAACCTGCT
The DNA here is from genome assembly GCA_036346395.1 of Hsuehochloa calcarea. Lineage (NCBI taxonomy): Eukaryota > Viridiplantae > Streptophyta > Magnoliopsida > Poales > Poaceae > Hsuehochloa > Hsuehochloa calcarea. The sequence goes on from CM070600.1 coordinate 15,804,811, forward strand.
TTCTTGCTGCGCCTAAAACTACTAATACAAAAAGTTGTCTATGAACAGTGGCATAAATATGGTTGAAAAAATAAATCTGCTTAACTATATGGTCTGGAGGAAATCAGAGTAGATACTTACTTCCGCCACGAGGGAATCCACTGTTAGGCCTCCTCTCCTCAACATGTACTAAACGCCCATTCAACTCTATTGGAGATGCCTGAAATAAAAAAAATCATCAGGACAAGATAGCATTCAGGTATATTATGACATGATATAGATGGCATTCATACACCACCCTGCTTCTTACTTTCCTATGAACATCTAACTACGGTCTATGGTCATAAACCTGAACAGAAAATGGAAATTTCATAATGCATTGTCTATTATTTTACGCATCTGGCATGCAGTGGCGGATCAAAGAGCTTGGCACTGTTGGTTTTGACTACGCACAGAACAGAAGTCTGTAGGCTGGGACCTATGTGGTTTTGGGCTTTTGGCAAAATAGGGGGTTCTCTTTTTACTATAGAATTCCAAAAAGGCATGGGGCTATAGGATTCCACTTTGGCAGTCACAGACGGTGTGCCCTCCACCAAAGTAGAGGAGCATGCAAAAAAAACTACTTTGCAATGTAGATAATGTAAAGTGATTCAAAGCATGTTCTTTATATTCCCCTTTTCTTTTGAATCCAGGGTTCACCTGCATAGATTGTGATGCAATGCAGAATTGTACCATACTAAGAAACTGAAACTCACCTTCAAAGAATTCTGGATACCAGACATGTCTTCAAACTCAACGAAGCCAAAGAAAACTCCAGCCTCCTGCATACCAGTGCATGAAATTATGAAGCCCAAAAAAGGGGGGCGCAAAAGCACTAGATATAGAAGGCAAGAAACCTTGCGACTTCGTATAGCAACTCCATCAGGTTTAATTCTTCCAAAAGCCTGAAACACCTTCTCAAGATCGAAGACTGAAGTAGATGGCGAAAGATTGCCGACATAAACTGACAGAAACTCTTCTGACAGAAAAGAAAAGAAAAACATCATTAGTCCATACAGGAGAATACACAACCAAAAAGATTATGTCCACAGGCATTTTTTGGACAGACACTAATACATATAAATCACAAATAAAAATTAGATAACCGCACAAGTTCAAATGGTTATGGACAAGAGATTAAAAAATTAAGTGTGCACTGTCACACAAGTTCAAAAGTAAATTGTTCAGTTATGCGCACTTTACATAGAAAAAGAACCTTCGATTAACTACCAAGTCAGAAAATTTATCACATGAAGCAGGTCGTAGAAAGAAATCATTAGCATACTCTTGAGTCTAACAAAACATGCAAGCTTTAAGTAGCCAATAAGCTATGGCACAAATCAACAATGCTTCAAGAAAGAAAAATACAGCATAACTGGATTTCCATTTCTTAAACAAAGCAGCTAATAAACAGCAAAGTACATAAAACTGGCATGCATGAGTAGACAATGAGTTGCAGGGAAAGAACTCATCAAACAAGCAACAAGATAGAGCGACCATCAATTCCCATGATTCATGATGATGAAGCAGCTCTCCAAATACCAACAAGAAAGAAAATAAGTAACTACAATGCAAAACAACAAACAAATAGGGGTGTGTGTATTCTAACAAGAGCTCCCCACTTACGATTTTACTAACTGTTGAGCTCGCCATAAAAAGGGGGCCTTAATAGTATTCAAGCATTTGACTTCAGACTACACTAACAAGGAATTTGAGCTTAAATCCAAAACAGGGAAGTGTCAATAACAATCAACAAACAAGTCAAAGCCCATTTCAAGTGCTAAAGCACAAAGGCTGTTGAAACAGAGAAGGATTAATCATTAAGAGCTAGCTGAATTTTGTCCAATATTCGTTACCTATACCTAGTAGTAATAACAAAACAATTTCAAGACAGATCCCAACAAAATCATCAGAAGCAAGAGTAAACAGTATACAAAAGAAAGAAACCTTCATCTTCAGGGACGCTAACATCCTGATGGGTATCCAAGTTGGATTTTTCATGTACCGGGACAGGATGCACCTGCTGAGTTAACTTTCCAGCCTGTTGCGACTCTGCGGTCCCCGTCATGGCCTTGTTGAGAGGAGCTGAGTGAATAACCTGATGGCCAGCGTGTCCTTTTGTTCGCAGCTGACAAAATTATAACCAATCACTGGAAAGAAAATCTAGGAATTCAGCTTGAATAAAATATAACATATGTTTTCTTACCACTGAAGCATATGTTTGTTTAGGGGGTTCTCCCACAGGCTCTTCTTCGGGGGTAGGCACGGATAGAGGGTGGACAGCAGCAAGAGGTGCATCCTGTTTAATGTCTGTTGAACAGGAGTATGAGGGAGTAGGCTCTTCAAAAGGAGTATCATCGTTGATCACAGCCCCAAACTCCAAAGCATCTTGCTGCTGCACTTCATGATTCTCATAAATAAGAACAGTATCCCTTTCCTCAATATCAGCAGGAGCTACAACACCGTTTGCTTCGTGTTCTTCAGTCACATAATCAGATGCTGATGGATCAACTAACAGAAACAAAATCTTATAATAATTATAGCCATGGTTACAATTGGGGACAAACTTTCACTCATGACAACGTAGAAGAGTACATCAATTGTCTGGAAACCAAAAAACAGAAACTAGGGAATTTATGTAGAAAAGTGTACTGTCCAGAAAATATGGCCGTAGTAATAGTATTGGTAGTTGGTACTTAAGAATGAGAAGGGGATCAATGAATGGCTAAATTCGGTGACATGAAACATGAGAATTATCTGATGACCTTGTCATGAGGATTCTATTTTCTACAGAATGAATCAAAAGAAGATGTTCCTGGCGTGAAATTGTGATAACTATACTTAAAGCATCACATAATCTAAGAAAACCTTTTTGCAAAAGCGACCCAACGCTAAAATGGATTTAGTTTTATATATATATATATATATATATATATATATATATATATATATATATCATAGAACAATTATCATGTAATCCAAATTATGGCACAAAACAGAAGTTGAACAGCCCCATGAAACAGCAAGTGCTAGTTGTTTAAATGTATAATTCACTTCAACACTGTTAGAAAGCAATACCTGTTCCAGTCATGGTATTAGGAACATCCATCCGGGTATGTTATCAGCATAACTGTAATCAGCAACTTGGTAATGATCGTCATACTCATCACATATGAGCTTAAAGATATCGTTGAATACAAAATATCCATCCGGCTGAGGAGCAAGAACTATAGTCTGAACAAATCTCTTGCGAGAAGGGTAGCCCTTCAATTGGACTAGGCCGGTAACCAACAACAAGAGAGTCCCACCCCATGACTCCACAAAATTAGCTGTTTTAACCTCGACCTTGTGTACGTTCATGGACATAATCATATCATTGATTACCTGCAGAAGTTTGCAAAAATGAAAGGTAAAATAATTATACTAAACAGTGGAAATGTAACAGTAAAAATGGTTTATCAAAGTATGCAAGCAGAAACAATTGAACACAAAAGAATACACAAATTATAGATTTCATATGCCCAACTTTTCAAGAACTTGAACTACGAAACATCCAAAAACTCAACAGGAGACCAAATAAGTATAAGCATCAAGCAAGTTCTGTTACCTCCCAATTTACACAACATGGACCCAATATCTAGAGAAGCCTTGTAAACTTTAGGCAACAATTTATCACAAACCGTAACCAACAAAAAAAATACAGATTACACAATGCCCATTCAGCCCCCCACCCCCCAATTGCACTATTTTTCAACAGAGGACAAGTCACAATCCAGATGTCCTGCAGACCTGCACCATTCACACTTGAACAAAAAAAAATCATCCAGCAATACTAACAAACAGCCAGGAAACGCACAAAAACCAATAAACAACCCAGAAGCTGTGCATCAATATACGCACACCAAAAAAACGATTTGAGAACCAGATATCCGGAATCATAAAAACTTCAGAACTTGGTGAGTTGGTGTTGGTAACTTTCCTAATGCTGATCCTTAGGGAACACAGCAGATGCTGCCTGCTTGCTCCTAAAGCTCCATAGCTCCTTCATTCCCCAACCACACAACGGAAACAAATAATCTCAACCTAAACCAAAGTATCCAAAACTAAACATAACACATATTCAGTCCAACGCATAATCACCAACCTTCCATCAAACAGAATTAGCATCAACATGCATTACACTTCACCCACTTGTACATGGTATTCCAAAACACGATGATAGTCTACCAGCGCCAATGGGGGAAATACGGCATATACTAGACAGGCGCTGGGGGAAATACGGCATATACTATACTGTGATTTTATACCTCAACCGTCTCCCCAAATGAAGACTTCATCGTCTCGCAGTCCAGCCTCACCACGGTGCTGTTATCCGCATAGAACTGGCTCGCCAGCTCCGGGGAGTTCGCCAGGACGTTGTAGTAGCCCGCCAGGAAGTAGGAGCCCACCTGCGCCCAACCGCGACCCCAAAACCCCACGCATCAGGCAAAAAAAAACACCATTCCCCCGCGTTCTTCGAGGGGTTTCGAGTACCCGGTGCTCACCTCGGAGGCGAGGGTGTGGCCGGCGACGCGCTGCTGCCGCCGATGCAGTTCCTCCATGGCCAACCGAAACCCTAGGGGTGAGCTCGGATCGGGGTAGGAACCAGCCGCGCTTCGAGGGGAAGGCGGCTAGGTTTTGCGGTGTCCGGGGCTCGCCGCCGCCGCTTGCGCCAGGGAGGGGAATGCGAATGGGAGGAGTGGACTGGACTGGACTGGACTGGACTGGAGACAGCTATGAGGGAGGGATCGAGACGGAGTGGGAGGGGAAGGTTTTTAAATGGCTTCACTGGTCGCTGCTCGGCTGCTGCCTCACTTGGTCTTTTTTACTGCCTTCCTTTTTCTCTCCCGTTTCTTTCTCGAGATTCGTCGTATCCTCCTTTCGGTCGTCCCAAGGAGACGCGCGAGTACGGTCTGGTCACCGGCCGTGACGATGGCGGGTGGGTCCCTCGGGTGCGTTCGGCTGTGGGGCCCACGCGTCGGTGGGAGTGAGCGGGTTAGGTGGTCACTCGCGGTGGGATGTGGCAGTAGCCGTCGCGGCGCGTCCGCGTCGCTTCGTCCGTACGGCGGGCAATTTTCAGCCGATTCGCGGGGGCGGACGGCGACGTGTGGGCTTCTGTGGGCCTTGGATCGATGCGGACTCAAGAGTCGTGGTTGCGGATGCCACAGAGGCAGCCGGCCTGTGTAGTTGAGAGCTGGCCCAACACAAAACTAACTGTGAAATAGAATGGGCTAGCCCAGAGCGACCGATATAGACCAACCCTCGTGGCCAAATCACAGTATTCGGTCTCATGCGGTTGGAAGGCAAGGCGGCGGCAAATCGGACGTGTTCACAAGCTATTCAGCCCGAATTCAAAAACTTTCTACTCCAAATTTCAACTTTCAACTTGAAATTCCAAACTTTCAGCTCAATATTTTCAAGGATTTCGACGCAAATTAAAATCTTTCAACTTGAAATCCAAACTTTCAACCTACCAACGATGACTCTTACTCTTGGCGATAGGGACCAGTGAGCAGTTTGATAATCCTCCGCTGCAAGTGGTGGTGGTGAGAATGCCGAGGCTACAGGGGTGATTGTGACTTTTGGTGAGGCAATATGGCACAGAGAGGAAGGAGAAGGAGAAGAGAAGGAAGCACGGCAGCCGGCTGGATGGGCGAGGAGACATAAGGTATGTTTGGTTTATAGTCAAATCTTGTCATACTTTATCACACTCTAAGTTATACAAGTTTGATCGAGTTAGACATCAGTTTGGTTTGTAGTCACACTTGTGGCAATGTTTTTTTCTACCAACTCGGTCATATGCGTCAATAACTCAAAAAAGTGTGGCAGGATTCATTTTTGTTATCCAAAGTGTGGCTTCAATTTTGATAACATAACTTTATGCAAGTTTGGCTAAAAAATGGCAACTTTGACAACCTTAATATATGAACCAAACAGAGCCATAGTGTTGAGGTGACTCATGAGGTTTGCCAGAGAGGGAGAGAAAGTAAAATTGATAAGCAATTAGGGAAAGGAGGGGAAAGGAAGGGATTTAATGTTCCAATACATGTAGTCCCCCTATTTCCCCCAAGTCATGTAATTTAAGGCCTTGTTTAGGAGCCAAAACTTTTTAGAGGAAATCGTTGATTTGAGCTGGAAAGTGACCACGCTGAAGGGTTAGGTCACGTGTTGTTACTATTGTTATCACATGATATTGTATCCCTGCCATAGTTGTCAATATTGGAGTGTTGCTCTTTCTCACTATTGTTGTTATTTCTCATGCTACTATTGTTAGTAGCTTAATTGCCTCCCACATTTTCAAAAACATTGTCATCGTTGAGTCATCATGGAAAGTTGCTACATGTTGTGCCATATTTGAAGTCACTATCCTTAAGTGCAAGGATGTGAAAACCTAAGGTAGACTGCCGTGCTTCCTTGTTCACTATCACGAATCGTAGGATCGACGTAGAATCTAAGATCCTATCTTATTCTACCAAAGAAATAATTTTTAAAATATACATTGTATTTTGACACTTCTACATTTTTAAAACTGCACTTTTAGAACTTTTGTTTACTAAAGTGTAGTGCAAAGGAAAGATCATTTGTTATTTATGCAAATTATAATGGATATGAAGAGATCAAAAGTGAAAATTTACAATAAAATGGACATATGCAAATAATTATTTGTAATAAATCACTAGAATTGGCATAATCGGGTAGGATTGTATGAAAAAATTGAGCACGGTTCTATAATTTTTTTGTTAGAATCGTAGTGATATTAAGATTCTACCATAGAATCGGATCGGTCCAATCAATCTGAACCGTATAAACGTACGATCGTATGACTAGAATCGAGATTCTAACAACCTTGATGGCCTGAACACCTCTCCTCTAGTCCCTAAAAAAAGAACACATCTTTACAAGCAGAGCTAATAAATTGTTTGTTTGAAGAAAAAGGCAAAGTTTGTTGTTTTACACATCTAGCTAAGATGATAAGGGATTACAAAAAAAGGGTTACTGCTCGCATACCTAATTAACTTTTAATTCCTCAAAATATATTTCATGTTACTAGTTAAATGTATGTGCTTTACTACGGCTAAAATAAATACAATGTGCCCCACAAACACGTCGAGTCGACATCATCGGAATTGGCGTGCCCATCCCATGCCCTTGGCTCCACCTCCACGGTCAGCCGAGCTCTAACAAAGGTGGTGTTGCGCCTCTGTACCCTTGGCTCCACCGCGCGCCCGGTAGAGTTTCACTATTTTTTCTACTATGCTTATTTCTTATAGAATTTTTAGGGAGGTGGAATTTGTTTGTTCATATATTGATTTTTTAAAAGATTTTTTAGGGAGGTGGAAGGGGCTAGTTGAATGATCATGCTTTGGCCTATGCCACATTATCGGCTCTATAGCGCCTCCGCGCAGTGTACTTTGCCTACATAACACCCTTGGCTCGACCGCTACGCCCGGCTGACCATGCTCGGCTTGCGCTTAAGCCTTCAAAAAAACAACACAGTGTTCGTTGACACAAAAATCTGCATTGAATATTCGAATAGCACGGTGTTCATTTATGTAAAAACACAAGAAATTGTCGGCGCCCCGGGTGTCACACAACCCCGAGACCCTCTGTGCATACCGAGCTAGTCCCATGATCAGTAGCTAGCTCGCACAGTTGCAACAATGATGTTATCATAACCATTCAACAACGAACTAATGAAGCAGACAAAGTAATATTAGTTAACAGCAAAGGACCTTATGGTCAAGTTATTACAAAAGTCGCCTCACAGGGCTTAGCAACAACAGAGTATCTGGCAGCGAAAATCTCAAAATACGTGGAGCCCAATCGACATGCCCACAGGCAATCGAGTGGAGGACGTGACCTAGTTCGCGAAGTCTTCAAAGTAGCCTTCTTCATAGTACTCAACCTATCCTGATTCTTCTGCTGGGACTGATCAACAAATGGCATAAAGCCGTAAGTACTTAAAGTACTCAACAAGTCGTAGAGAAGTGTATGCACATAGTATTCATGCAAGGCTTAAACAAGAATGGCCTTATGGCTAATTTGCAGAAAGCAAATTTAACAGTAAATACCATAATTAGATTGCAAAGCAGGATTTTAAAAGAATAATACATAGATAACCAAGTTCTTTTGAAACAAACAGTGAACATCCCGTTCACTTCCCAACCAGACCTTTCCATCGAACCAAACCACATTTTTGAAAATGCTACCCCTTGCGCGAAATCACCAGGCATGTCCGTAACCAGGGACACGGCTATTCGAATAGATTTTGACACTCTGCAGAGGTTGTACAGCTTTACCCACAAGAGATAAATCACTTGTAATGTCCGTCTGACACACTTCCGAGGGTGTGCGACTAAGTGATTATCACAAGGCCTTTACAAAGTTCCATTTTGCCTCGATTCTGCTCGCTAAGGTTTCGCCTTCACGGCCCCCTCTTGCGCCAATAATCAACCCAAACAGAACCGACTCAAAACTTCCCTAATTAGTTGGCCAGGTCCGTCCCATACCGGACTTGTGGTTGCACGAGGTGGCCCAGATCAATGACTTGCAAAGTTAAGTCCTTAGTTGGCTACACAGACAAGACCTTCCACATCCCAATGTGCATCACACACCCACCTTCACTCCCTACCACAAGCCCGAGCATAAATCATTTTTGTTCATTCCCGACCAAATGACAATCCCTGCCATGGCTCAACATATTTTAATTACAGTGGCATCACACCACAATTCCATAGTTCCATTAGTCAAATTTTATTCATCATGAACATGTGATCGTGAGTCTCACGGGTAACTAAAGCAAGACTAAGCAAATATACGCACCCAAGTTGGTAATACGATTATGTCCAACTAGTAATAACCAACCTAAGGTGTCCAAGGATATATGTCATTCAAGGAGACATTTTATTTTCAATTTATCATGGAGGCATAATGGCAATTTGGTAATTATCTACTCCCAAACCATTTTTAATAAAACTAGCCATGCATGATAATTTAAAACAATATACATTTGTAAAATGGGTTCAACATGGTCAAAGGCATACGACTTGCCTTCGTTGACGAGGAGCGGGTCTTCGGTCGTCGGGTCGAAGAAATCTTCCGAAATGCCGGAATCTACACGTGAGAATAGCAACAATAAATAAAACAGCACCAAATGAACTCCAAAAATTACAAAACCAGAACCAAATGAAAGGGGCTGAATTTAGATGAATATAGAAATTTGGATCACCCAAATCGGAGTTCGGATGCGAAAATTATGGACGAAAGAAGTTGGAAATCACATGAAATGATAGAATTAGGGTTTTCTGGATTTTTCAGAATTATTTTTCAACTGAAAAATCCGGAGAAATGCGTCAGCGACACATCGGTAGACACGTGGCTTCTACGCCTGCGGCGAAGCCGACGCGGCGCTGGCCTGGCACTAACGTGGCGGCCATGTCGGCGCCACGTCTACCGAAGCAAGCACAAGACGGAGGCCGAGGGCTCGCCCGAGAGAACACACGGCGGCCGAGGCGAGCACACCGGAGGTAGAGGGGCTTGGGGTCCCATTGCGCACCCTTTCGGGACTGGCAAGAGCGGCCGCGGCGACGACGAGAAGCAGCGATGGCGGCCGAAAGAGGCGGCGAATCTGAGGGGCGGCGGCGACGGGAGGAGCGCACTTGCGGGCGACAGCTCGGGAAGGCTATGGTGGGTCACCGCACCGAGAAGAACCGAGGCGGCGCAAATGGCGAGGCGGCGAGGAATGGCGGGCGAGGCGGGCCGAGAAGAAAAGAGGAGAGGAAAAGAAGAGAGGCGCCGGCTTTAAAGCCAAGGAGGAGGTGGAGAGCTCGGGCAAGTGAAGGAGACAAGGAGGTGGAGGAGCCGAGGCGGGAGGTCACGGCGGGCGCGAGGCGCGAGGCCCGCGGAGGAGCCGGGCGCGGTGAAGTGACAGCAGGGCAGCGATGGGACGGGACGGCAGCAGAGCGGGCGGACTGAGGCGGCGAGGCGCAGCGACCGAGGGGAGCAGCGTCACGGCAGCCGCAGAATGGCAGGCAGCGCTGCGCTGGCACGCCCGTGAGCGAGAGAGAGAGAGAGAGAGGGATGGAGGAAGAAGAACAGGAGCGGGGGCGGGGCGAAGATGCGTCGTCCGATCAAGATCGGACGGTTGGGGAGGAAGGGAGGCGCGGGCGACGGAGCGTCGTCCGATTTCGATCGGACGGCGGAGAAGAGAGAGGAGCGTGGGCGAAGCGAGGGCGCGGGATGGAGATCCGACGGCAGAGGGTGATAGGGTGGCGCGGCCGATCGGGAGCCGTCGGATGAAGATCTGACGGTCGCGCTAGAGGGGAGAGAGGGCGAGGCCTGGCGCGCGGAAGTGGGCCGCGGGATCGCGGGCCGGCTGGGGAAACAGCGATGGGCCGAAGATATTCGGCCCACGTACAGTGAAAGTGATTTTCCGGGATTTTCGATTTTCAGAAATACAAACAATCAAAAAGGCTTTTTAGAAAATAGCAAATAGAGTCCAAAAATTCTAGAAAATTCATAGAAATTCCTTGAATTATTATGGACTTAATAAAAATACTTTTAACTTTAAATTTCCTTTTTATTTTGCAAATAAAATAATTTTTAATTTCGGGTAAAATGAAAATCAATTTCTAAAACCCAATAAATCCAAGAAAACACTTAGAATAATAATTTTGATTTTAAATACCAGAAAACACCATTAAACCAACTTTAATTTGATTGAAGTTTGATTAATTCATATTAAACCACAATTGATTCTGAAATTCCAAATTAAGCTTTTGGCAAATAGAAGCAAATGGTTCTCTTTTAAAATTTTGAAAATCTCTGAAAAAGCGGGACGCTACAGAAATGAACCTCCTCTATTTAACTATTAAAGAGTACAATGTGATTGTGGAAGAAATCAACCTCGACTTTGCCAAGCTCTGATCCAGGGCAGAGCCGGGGTCCACTGGTAAAGTTATTGTCAATCGTCTGGTTTGACTGTTTGACCCATGTTCAGCAATTGGATCGAAACACACCTGAAACAAATCCAATCCATATCTCAAGAAAGGAAAATGAAAAAAAAACTACAAATGTTGGTCGATTGCAATAAAGAAAAATGAGGACAAAATAGAAAGGATAAATAATCTTTAGTAGCTTGGCATCTAAGTTAACTAAAAGAACTACAAATGGTCATGCATAAAGTTGAACTACTAATGAGCTAATCTATAATTAGGGTTCATACATTCTTTAGTTTAGATTCTACAAAAGCTTACAGTGCATATATCAAGAACATTCTCTGCTGGACTGCTACCATGATGAAAAACAATGTGAAATGCGTACTTGAACTAATGCACCAATGTCCTGAATGTAAATGGAAACCCGTGCAAACAAAACAGAAAAGGCAAAAGCTCGTGAGAGAAGAAACAATGTTACATTAAGGAGAATAAACACATATGCACAAGCCTCGCCGGGCACTGGCGTGTATGTTTGTTCCGTTTCTCTATTTATAAAGCATCAATGAGAGTTTTAACAAAAAAAAATCAGTTAACAAATCCAAAATAGAACCTTGACCTATCCTAATAGATCATAACAACAAATCCAACACAGAACCATGGCCTACCAGGTTTGCTCCACACGAGTACACGAATATACGCGCACGCATGTGTAACTTTAGCTATAGTTCTCTTCATGTCACCTCATGCCATATGTTACATGTTTCAAGGGGTGACAAGGACCCCACCTTTATAAATTGCACTCCCACCACTTAGCTAGGCAATATGAGACTAAACCATGCATGATTTAGAATTTCAGGAATGAATGTGCATATACACATATGGGCCCAATTCTAACAGGGAGTGGTGGAACAGTCCCGGCCCCCATCGGTTTATCAGGGCACCACAGGGACCTAGACCTCAAAAGTTGGATCATCATCAAGTAAGCAGGCAAATTGAGACATCAAGCATTTCAGATCAATCTACCAGCAATCCAGCACCATTTTTAGAGAGGAGGATGAGTGGTTGACTAACCGATGCGGAGGAGGAAGAGGTCGTCGTTGGTTGTTGGGGAGGAGGAGGCCGACGCCGACTGTTGGGAGGAGGAGGATTGGAGGAGGTCGGTGTCGGCTCTCGGCTACTGGGGAGGGGATGGTGTTGGATGTTGGGAGGAGGAGGGCTAGGAGGCCGGCGTCGGATGTTGGGGAGGATCGAAGGACCAGACGAAGCTGGTGTTGCCGCGTCGGCTGTTGGTGGAGCAGTTGGCGTTGGATGTTGCGGAGGGCCGAACAAAGCCGGTGTCACTGTGTCGTCTGTTGGTGGAGTAACGTATCGAAGCGGGACCGAGGGAGGAAATGTCGAACGAAGGGGGATGCTGGATACGAGATGGGGAATTGGGGGCGACAGCTGGGATGGAGAAGGCCGAGGGGATGTGTGAACTTGGAATGGATGCTAGGGTTAGAAACATATACAGTTAGTGGGTTGTGGGCCCGCTTACTGTAGTGGCATAGTGTGGACTGTGCGGTACAGGCTTAGTGCAGTAATGACCCACATGTCATAGGGGTTTTTGAGGCCCCATGCGGGTAGAAGGGATGGGGAGTAGGGGAATGACCCGGTCTCGCTTTCCCCGATGGGGAATAGTATTTTCATATTAGCACCCTGCTGGGGGAAGAAATAACCCTAACTCCGACCCCTAATGGGGGTGAATTATCTGGTGGGGAACGGGGAATGAGACCCCATTGCCATCCCTAGTCATGGGAGGTCGCGGGGGTCACAACGACTCATCATGGTCCATACGCCGCATCTTGATGAACAACGTTCGAGGCAGAGGTGGCGGTAGTGTGCACAGCGGCGGCCGAACGTGGTGGGGTGTGAGGGGTTGCCGATAATGGTGAGGATATGTGGCAGGTGGGAGGGCACAATGGTGAGGGGCGCCTCGTTGGGGAGGAACCAAGGAGGTGCTGCGCTACCAAGAGAATAGGAAGGGGAACAAGCGATGAAGGAAGAGGAAGGCCAAATATCACACGTTTGTTGGGCCCATAGCAGAGAGGGAGGGGGAGGGGAACAAGAGAAAGTACAACCATCACAATTAGTGGTGAAAACAACTTGCATACTTGCCGACCAATCCGGGCTTATTCATATTCAGCTAGCACCGGCTCGGATAATCTTTGGCTAGCGTTGGCTTGGAAATGAATGCGACTAGTTTTTATTAGAAACAAATACGAATATGGTATGACCCTATCGATGGCTACGGCTAGCCGACCCTAGACATCATTCGGCTAGCCGATAGTTGGTGAAAAATATGAAGCAGAGTAGGTTGAGGTCGGTGGCGGTAGCCGCGGTGGAGGAGGCAGATGAATAGTCAGGGACAATGATGCTCGATGGAGTGGGCGACGGAGGGTAGTGAACCGGTGTATGGCAGAGATAGGTGGCTCATCGGTGAGATGGCCCGGGTTGTGGCAACCGGAGGTGGAGAAGGAGGGAGGTAGAAGGGGATCGGGAAAATAGAAGGAAGCCGAGCTCAATCTCTCCCGGTGGCTGCACTAGGTTTAATAACCTGATCTGATTTATGACTTTCCCATTCTGGCCCTCTAAGATCTTAATAACTGTGAATATGTCCTTCCCCACTGGAATTCTTCAATTTGTGCCCCTGGAAGTTTATGAACTCTTGCAAATCAGCCCCTACTGCATTGGAATATTTTGATTTGCCCTTCGAAACTCTGTTTTCGTCCCGGTAAGGTCCTACATGTCCATCTTGACATGTAAATTGTACGGAGATGTCTTGAAACACCACTTTTGACGTGAATGAACCTCGATTGTGCAAGGAGTTTAAGAGGTGTGCATCAGAATGTAATACATATCCGAGAGATACATGGTCGATTTATATCTAAGTATTGCTTTTGCAAGTGCCTATATGATGATTGATGAACCATCTCTAGTTATGTATCGTTACAATCAAGGGGATTTGGTGATCTATAGATTGATTACTGAAATTATGAAGAATTCATGAACATTGGGATCAAATAAAGTACTTATTTATTTCCGTTATTCCTATGCAAACAATTTGAGAGGGGTTTCTTGCTGTGAGAAATATTCGTGACTGTATTCATTTCGATTCATATTCGCTCCATATCTGTATTCGAGATTATTCATATTTGTATTCATATTCAGGGGTATCCGTATTCGTTTCGTATCTGTAAAGATATGAAAAAATATGGTACATGCATTATCCGTTCGCATCCGAGCTGTTTTCACCCTACCACCACTAGCTTCTTTTTAAGTAGTAAAGATGTCTTATGAAGCGTCACAGTAGGTTTTACATTTACATTTACTCGAAGCATACTTTCTTTTTGCACTTTCTTATTAGCATTTCTTGTACGTGTGTGTGTGTTTTTGCTTCTCATCCAAACATCTATGATTACATTTTTCATGTGTTTTTCCTGGACACTTTGCAAGCACAGCCGCAGTTTTGCGTTGGGCCTAACCGTAAAGATGACAAAAGAGCCTAACCTGTCAGTGATAGGCCAAAGGCCCAAGTACAAAACTAAAAAGTCCAAAATAAAAACCCTCGCCTCTTCTTCTTCCCCTTCTGCCGCCACCACCACCACCACCACGCCTCCTCCTCCCGCCCCCTCCGTCTCCGATGGCCCAAGCGCCGCCGCAGCCGCCGTCGGATCCCTCCACTCCGTCTCAGGAGACCAACCAAAAACCTAAGAGCAAAAAGAAGCGCGGCACGAAGAAACCGAAGAGAGCCGCCGCCGCCGCCTCCTCCTCCTCGTCCTCCTCAGGCGCCACCATGGTCGAGCACCCCTTCCTGGTCCTCGCCGGAGGCAAGGAAGGAGGTAAGTAATTGAACTTCCCGTCTTGGAGCTTCCACCTTTGTTCGATATCGATATGTGGTCTCTGACGTGGTGGCTTGGGGGACTGGGCGCAGGGTTCCTGGAGTTGGAGGAGATCGACGAGGCCGACTTCGGGATCATCGGGGGCGTCATGGAGGACGTGGGAGTACATGAGAGGAAGGTAGGGAAGGATCAGAAGAAGAAGAAGAAGCGGAAGCGAGGGGATGATGGCGAGGGCCTGGGTGGCGATGGTGATTGGGTGGCTGAGAACGTGGAGGAGAGTGAGAAGAAGGCGATGAGGAAGAGAAGGAACAGGAAGAAGAGGAAGGTGAAGGATAAGGAGAAGGATGCGGAGAACAAGCAGGACGTCGCCGATGACAATGTGGAAGGTGCTTAGTTTTTCATTTTCAGCTTGTGGTTTCGGAGCATTTGCTTTTGTAGCGTGTATACTGCAGTTTGGGTATTCCTTTGGTTGGGTTTCCGGTAGTGTTTTTGCAAAATTTGTTGGATCAGCAGTGCGAGTTTACTTAATAGTTAACACTGTCGTGTGCTTCCAGAGATGCAAGATGACAATGACAATATGGAACATGATAACAATGATACTCTGATTGTGGGTGAGGATGAAGTTTATGCATGGCTAGAGCTAAGACTGCATCCCCTTCTTATTAAAGCAGTCCGCAGGCTTGGATTTAAAGAACCAACACCTATACAGAAGGCTTGCTTTCCTGCAGCGGCTCATCAGGGCAAGGTTTGTCAAATGTTAACTGGTAGAGCGCTGGCCACTAGTTTTTTCTACATGAAAATGATGAAATTATTTTTATTATTGACCTGCTTATATGCTATTTGTTACAAAGTTCTTTTTAGCTCGATAACATATTATATTTACTCAAAATAAGATATTTTCTTATGCTTGTCACTTTTATTAGTTGTCTAATGGATATATTACTGTAAACTAATCGTGCTAGTTTTGATCCTTCTTAGTTATGTTCAGTAATCAATTAACCATGAACTTAACTTTTGTTCCAAGCCATAGGTCATTTAACTGTGCTAATGTTTACACTGCAACAGGATGTTATTGGTGCAGCAGAGACAGGTTCTGGTAAGACACTTGCTTTTGGCCTCCCTATTTTGCAACGCCTTCTTGAGGAACGAGAAAAGTCCACTAGATTACATCAAGAAGATGAAAAAGCAGCGGAGGAAAGTTCTAAAGGAGGCCCACTTCGTGCACTTATTTTGACACCCACCAGGGAGCTTGCCAAACAGGTATAAGAATGACCTAACATAGTGTAATTTACATTTAGCGCGGAATATAAAATTTTGATGAGGCTGCTACTATCTATAGCCTGTCCATCCTGTCGCCCTTATTGTCTTGTTTAATTGAATTCAACTTTTCACTAGTTTACTCAATTCAAATTATGTTATTATTGGCCCTAGAATATCTTCTGTGCAAGCAGTCACCTAATTTTCCTATTCGAATATAAGGTAGTGTGTCATGCATATGTTACAATTCTTATTGACAGGTCTGCGATCATCTAAAAGAAGCAGCTAAGTTCTTAGGAATCCAGGTTGTTCCTATTGTTGGTGGTCTATCCATGGAAAAACAAGAACGACTTTTGAAAAAGAAACCTGAAATTGTTGTTGGAACTCCAGGAAGATTGTGGGAGCTTATGTCAACAGGCAATCAACACCTAGTTGAGGTTAGTATGTGAACATCTGAAAGGATATATGTCTTAAAACTTATGAGTATGCATGTTGGCAACTTAATATATCATCAACATGCAACATTCTTACCCATAAAAATGTGGTATCCAGAATAACAAATGAAGTGGAACCATGTCAGATAAGCTCATCTGAACTTGTTTGTTTTTGCATGAGTAATAAAACATGCTTAATTTTAATTAATAAAGTTTTCTCTCTGCCCATAAGCTCTTCTGGATGTATTAATGTATTCTTCAGTAGGACGATTTCCATCTCATTTGGTCCATTCACTGTTTACACTATTTGTTGTGCAAGAAATGACATACCGACTGATTCACCTTTTTTTCTTCTGTTTGTACAAACAACAAACTGAAAGCCAGGTTAGTATCTTCAGTTTGGAAGAGCTACGGTTTACCCCTATGAATACTTCTAGATGATAGGGAACCAACTAAGCTCTGTGATCCTGTCACGAACCTTGGTTCATAACAGGGTAAACACCGTCAGGAAGAAGGCCGGACGACGTCGGCTTGGTGGGATGAGAGATTAGACAATAGACTGCGATGATA
The DNA here is from genome assembly GCA_036346395.1 of Hsuehochloa calcarea. Taxonomy (NCBI): domain Eukaryota; kingdom Viridiplantae; phylum Streptophyta; class Magnoliopsida; order Poales; family Poaceae; genus Hsuehochloa; species Hsuehochloa calcarea. Next base: position 15,821,944 of record CM070600.1, read on the forward strand.
GAGCCTTGGGAGAGAGACTAGATTAATTCATTTTTCTTGATTGATAATGGATACATGTTATCTCTTTTATAGGGATGACCCGACTTGATATCTAAGAAACAATCTCTATTTCTAAGGGAACTTATCTCTACTAGATGGAATACATCTCTAAGGGAGTAAACCCAACTAATAAGGAAACTAGCTATTCTATCTCTATTTCCTAATTACTAATACACCCGTGTGGCCCGGCATGAATAGTGTGTGGCGCTACAGTACCATGTGTATTGTTCACATGTGAACAGTAGCCCGGCCCATGACAACTACTCCCCTCCTTTCGCGATAGCTCGTCCTCGAGCTGTGGTGGCAGCCATGTCTGCAGCCCTAGGAGGCAGCACAACTGAAGCATGACGCAACCCTTGAAGGTAGACCATGGAGCGGAAGAAGCATTCTTCATGATGCAAGATGTAGCCCACATCGCAGGAGACCAGCGTGGGGCAGCAAAGGAACCCTGTCCACCATAGGTGCAACGGCGGTGAGAAAGTTATGACAATATTGCAATCCCCCACATGGAACCCACCGCGTTTCGCACCACCAAAGACACGATGTTGACCGGCGGCATGGAGGAGACTATTGCAAAACAACGACAACATTCTCTTTCCACAGTGGAGTCACCATTCGTGCAGCCAAAGGCGGCACTGCCGGTGCAACTTTGCGTAGCGCTTCCTTCTTGTCCCCCGCTGACATCATCTTCTCTAGGATAGCCTTCATCTTCTCGGCGGTGACCATCATTTTTTTGGTGGTGGCTACCATCTTCTCACTGTCAGCCTTCATCAAGGCCAGCAACTTAGCAATAGAAGCCATGGTGGGTGGCTCTGATATCAAATGTCACAAACCTTGGTTCATAACAGGGTAAACACAGCCAGGAAGAAGGCCGGACGGCGTCAGCTTGGTGGGATGGGAGATTAGACTATAGACTGGGATGATAGAACATTGGGAGAGTTACTAGATTAATTCATCTTTCTTACTTGATTGATAATGGATATATGCTATCCCTTTTATAGGGACGACCCGACTTGACCTCTAAGAAACAATCTCTATTTCTAAGGAAACTTATCTCTACTAGATGGAATACATCTCTAAGGAAGTAAACTCAACTAATAAGGAAACCAACTATTCTATCTCTATTTCCTAACTAATAATGCACCCGTGGGGCCGGCATGAATAGCGCGTAATGCTACAACATCACGTGTACTGTTCACACATGAACAGTAGCCCGGTGTTATGGGCCAAGGTTACTGTTCACACACACGAACAGTACCACGGGTGTTGTAGCACAAGGATTAACTTCCCTAATAAGAATAGCTATTTCCTTAAATAGTTGATTAGTTTCCTTGTATAGAGATTAGGTAATTGGAAAGAGTTGTCTATTAGTTAGGAAGATTATCTATTAGGTAGAAAGGTCATCTATTAGTTAGGAAAGTCATCATTTAGATTAATTTTATCTATAATTGTTAGAAGAACCCTCTATATAAGGAGGCCTCCTGTAATTGTTGGCATAAAACAATGAGAATACAATAGTCTAAATCTCAATCCTCTTCGTCTCCTCAATCTATAGTCTTCCTTGGCCCCTAACAGCCGACGCCACTCGGCTATTCTCCCGGTGATGTTTACCCCTATGATTTAAGGATCATAACAACTTGGTATCAGAACCAACACCATGATTTCTGCTGCCGAGAATTTCAAGGCTATGAGGGCCACCCTCAACGAGATAGAGTTCTGGCATAGACGACATGAAAGCCATCTTGGCGGACATGGCGGCTATGGTTGTCAAGCTGATGGAAAAGGAGAAGAAGAATGCATGGGCAGCAGCTACTGCGCAATCTACGCCACCGGAGGCGCCTCTGATTTCGCCGGTGACTTCCGCATCATCGACTTCGCTGCCCGTGGTTGCACCAACGGTGCCCTCGCCGAGGAAGAAGGCCCGCCCAACGACTGTCTTCTCCACACGCTTGGCCAACGTCGTGCCTTCGTAGGTGTAAGGCGTGGCAGGTGTTAGGACCACGACAACATTGCGCTGCTGCCCCGCGCAGCTTGTCCATGCTACCGACGCCTCCTGCAACATCAAGACACGCCAAGGGACCACAGTCCTCGCTGCTGTCTATTGGAGCGTTGCGAACTATCTTTCATGCAATGTTCTGCCACGCCACGGCCTCTCGTCAAACATAGGGTCTTCTGGGGCTTCAGCCATGGCAGCCACCACAGCTCGAGGACGAGCTGTCATGAAAGGAGGGGAGTAGTGTCATGGGCCGAGGTTACTGTTCACGCGTGTGACCAATACCGCAGGTACCGTAGCACAAGGATTAAGAAGGGATTACCTTCCCTAATAAGAATATCTATTTCCTTTAATAGTTGATTAGTTTCCTTGTATAGAGATTAGGTAATTGGAAATGTTGTCTATTAGTTAGGAAGGCCATCTATTAGTTAGAAAGGTCATCTATTAGTTAGGAAGGTCATCATTTAGATTAATTTTATCCATAATTGTTAGGAGAACCCTCTATATAAGGAGGCCTATTGTAATTGTTGGCATAAAACAATGAGAATACAATAGTCTAAATCTCAATCCTCTTCGTCTCCCCAATCTATAGTCTTCCCTCTCCCCCAACAGCCGACGCCACCCGGCTATCCTTCCGGTGATGTCTATCACTATGATCTAAGGATCATAACAGATCCATGATTGAACCTAACAACAGATCCATGATTGAACCTAACTCATATCTAATACACTTTTTCGTATATATTGCCACTACTATTTTTTTAAGTTTTAGATGAATGAACCCAATAGAAAACTGGATTTCTGTAGAACAGCTCATAACAAAGTCTCATATTTGAAAAGAGAATGGGTGTAGAACAGAACCTTTTATATAGAATTTAGTATAATCTTCTACTCATTGTAATTGCCATTTTCTGGTTATTTTATGTTGAAGGCGTGGTGTTAATTGTCCTCTTATCACTCAGCTGCATTCTCTGTCATTCTTCGCGTTGGATGAGGCTGATAGAATGATAGAACGAGGCCATTTCCATGAATTACAATCTATCATTGAGATGCTTCCACTGACTAATGGTTCTGATGAACAAGCCGTAAGAACCACGCCAAGCTGCGAAACTGTGCCAATTTTGCAAATAAAGAAGAGGCAAACCTTTGTGTTCTCAGCCACACTTGCACTCTCAGCTAATTTTCGCAAGAAGTTGAAGCATGGCCTATCTACTTCAAAGGCATCGGTGTCTGATGATGTGAGTTCGATCGAGGCACTTTCGAAGCAGGCTGGTATGAAACCTAATGCAGAAATAGTTGATCTGACAAAGGCTTCGATCTTGCCAGAGAAACTTGAAGAATCTTTCATCGAGTATGCCTTTTTTTGCTTTTTTTAATAAAAATATTTTGGCTATATAGCAACTATTTTTTGCTGGCTTATACTTTTGCATGCAAAAATTATAATTGACACTTACAATTTATTGTTTGCTTATTTTACAGGTGTAGTGATGATGATAAGGATGCCTACCTGTATTATATATTAAGTGTTCATGGGCAAGGTCGCACAATAATATTTTGCACATCAATCGCTGCATTACGTCACATCACTTCCATATTGCGCATTCTAGGAATCAATATCTTGACAAATCATGCTCAAATGCAACAAAGGGCTCGCATGAAGGTGATTCTTGCATAAAAGTGTACATTGTACTTATCTTTAATATTTGCTAAGATGTTGGAATTGTCAATCAGCAGATTGCTCAACATCTTGTTGTCTCAAGATTGGTCAAAATGCATATCTTTTGCGCATTATCTATTCTACTTTAATGGTTATCACTTATCACTGTAGAATTCCTGTAACCCACTGACACCCGATGAAAATTATGCATTCTTTAACTGGGATATGCACTCCATTGTTTTGGATGTTGCAATTTTGTAAGTGACATATTAACATTTGTCTGAAATAGTCACCTAATAACTGAATCTGGGATCAGTGGATGCTTTACTTTAGTAAGTTCTTCAGTTCTTCTACAATCTACCTTTTACACTATAGGTACTTGCTTTTTTTGCATATTTTACGTTGACCTCTATATATGTCTTGTTCATCTGGAAACATAGTTAACTAATCTCCATAATATTCTTGTCTAGCTTTACCTTTTGTAGAGAAAACATTGAGTTATTCTTTGTGTTCATTTAGGCTGTGGATCGTTTTCGTGGAAGTGAAAATTCAATTTTGGTAGCGACTGATGGTTTTGCAAGGGGCATGGATTTTGATGATGTCCGAACTGTTATCCACTATCAGTTGCCACACTCAACTGATGTAGGTGCTTTGTTTATTTCTTGAACCTACACTTGTCCTAGATATAAACGTTACGAGACCAAGCTCACTAACTAGAGTCAAACTTGTCTGCCCTTAGGTTTATATCCACAGAAGTGGCAGGACAGCACGTAAGTCATTGGCTGGCTGCAGTATCGCGTTAATCTCTCCAGTTGACAAGGCAAAGTTTTACACTCTTTGCAAGTCACTGTCAAAGGTAATTTTTCTTTCATACCACTATCTTAGACTCTTAGTAACTCAGAGCTTTTCTCCCCTCCTTTAGCTCCATGATATTTGGTTGAACTGTCATCAAGAAGTGACGAACACTGGTAGTCCCGAAGATAGTCTCCTTTGTATAATTGTATTCATTGTGAAGGGTTACATGCATACGCAGAGTATTCAATTTCTCATGGCTTCGCGTAATTGCTGTTTGTGGGAACCACTTTCAATATTTTATTTCGAGAAAATTGCATTGTAGGTTTCTAAACTTAAGAGGTTGTGCCACTTAGCTCCCTGAACTTGCATTTTACTTTCTCAGCCCCCTGACTTGCGAGGTTGTGCCACTTAGCTCTTTGAACTTGTATTTTACTTTCTCAGCTCCCTGAACTTGCGAGGTTGTGTCACTTAGCTCCCTGAACTTGCGTTGAAGCGAAGTTTGTCGGATGTGATGCCGGCGACTTCGTCCCATTCGAGTCCGATAGACTCGTCGCCGCCCCGTTCCGGTCGTGCGCATCGTTCTCGTCACCTCATGCCAACAAAAATGGATTCTTCGGGCTCGAGAATGCACCGTGCTCGTGTCTTCGTTGGAGCTCCACCGTCGCGCTTGCCGCCACCCTCGCCTTTGCCTCCTCTGAGTCGGCCACGAGAGAGAGAGAGATAGAAGTACATTCCCAGTGCCAGAGCAGGGGCATAATACTTCTCTCTCCACGGTGATTCGCCAGCTCAGTCTTTTCTGTTAGCAAACGACTAAATGGACTTCGTGCATGGTCCGTAGTGTTAGAAAACATAATGCTAGGGTTTGGCTATTTACAACTCTACATTTTATTCATCAATTGAGAAGGTATATATAGACATTTTACATGGGCCTCATGGGCTACATGGACCATATACACCACTCTTAACGCTCCCCTTCAAACTAAAGGTGGACCAGGAGGATCTAATGCACTGAGTTTGAGTAGATGAAGTCGATGATGTTCTCGAGTCTGGGCTTTAGTGAAGAAATCTGCAACTTGAAGCTTTGAGGGAACATACTTGAGGGCGATGGTTGACTGCTGACAATGAGATCGTGTGAAGGACGCATCAACACCAATGTGTTTTGTCAGCTCATGTTTGACTAGATCACTGGCAATTTGAATGATACTTGTATTGTCATAAAAGAGAGGTGTAGGATCATCACAATGGACACCAAGATCAATCAAGAGTGATCGAAGCCAAATGATCTCTAATGTGGTAGCGGCAAGAGCTCGAAGTTCAGCCTCGCATTGGAGTGTGACACCGCAGCCTGCTTCTTGGACTTCCAAGCAATGAGCGAAGTACCAAGAGAGATACAGTAGCCAGTGATATATCGGCGATCAGCAGGATCACTCGTCCAAGTGGAGTCAGAGTAAGTGTGAAGCTGAAGTTGACTCGAACTGACATAGAACAGACGTCTGGACGCAATCCTCAAGTATCTCAACACACGAAGAACATGGCCATAGTGGACTGAGGTGGGAGCACTGACAAACTGGCTGAGCACATGTACAATATGAACAATGTCTGGCTGGTGACAGTGAGATAAACAAGACTCCCAACGAGCTGATGACAGTGAGAATGATCTGTCAGTGGTACACCGTCTGTAGGTCGAAGCTGTAGATGTAGCTCTATGGGTGTGGCAGTAGTACGTGTATTAGTCATACCAGAACGAGCTTCGTCAGCGAGAATGATATGTCAGTGGTACACCGTCTGTAGGTCGAAGCTGTAGATGGAGCTCTATGGGTGTGGTAGTAGTACGTGTATTAGTCATACCAGAACGAGCAAGCAGATCTTGAACATAGCAATGCTGAGAGAGGTAGTAGCCATCACTATTAGAATGAACCTCAATACCCAGAAAATAGCTCAATGGTCCCAAGTCGGACATCATAAACTGTTCACTCAACTTCTTCACAAAAGCCACATAATCCATGTCATCTCTTGTGATCAGCATATCATCTACATATAACAAAAGCAAAGTACGATCCTGCTGAGAAGTGAATAAACAAAGCAGGATCATGCTCACTTAGAGTGAAACCAGCAGCTCGAGTCACATAACTGAAACGCTTGAACCAAGCATGAGGAGCCTGCTTGAGACCATATAGAGCACGCCTAAGGCGACAGACATAGCCTGTAGGAGCCTCAACACCAGGGGGTGGTTGCATATAGATCTCCTCATGTAGAATCACCATGAAGGAAAGCATTCTTGACATCCATCTGAGATATAGTCCATGTGCGTACCGCTGCAACAAAAATAAGTGTACGGGCTGCAGTCATATGAGCAACTGGAGTAAAAGTCTCATCATAATCTCGATCATAAGTCTGCTGAAAACCTCTTGCAACAAGACGAGCCTTATACCGCTCTACTGACCCATCTGACTTGTTCTTTACTTTGTACACCCATTTGCAAGTGATAGGAACAACTCCAGATGGTAGCGGAATAAGATCCTAAGTGCTAGTACACTCTAATGTTGTGAGCTCCTCTGTCATAGTATGTTGCCACTCAGGTACATTGGCCGCCTCCTGATAGGTACACGGCTCAGCTACTGCACCTGCACGAGAAAACCCCATATCTCTGGTGCCTTAATAAAAGAACGATCACGTAGGGCATACCGTGATGTAGTAGAACGATCGTTAGAGTCGGTGGTACTGGCCGGAGGGTCAAGGGAGGAGAGGACTGAGGATCAGAAGGAACTCTTTGTCGACGACTATAGTGAAAAGGAAAAGTAGAAGTGTCAGAAACAGGTGGAGCTGGTGGAGAAGACACACTAGAAGGGAAAACTGGTGGAGAAGGTAGTGGAGCTGGTGGAGAAGACACACTAGAAGGTGAAACTGGTGGAGAAGACAAATCTGATGAAGGAATGAGAGATAAATGCAAAAAGAGGTGGAATCCATGGAAGGTGTGGGATGTGTAGAAGGGTGGTAAAAGAAGGGTCGACCCTCATCAAAAGTCACATCACGGGAGATGTGAATGCGACGTGCTGAGGGTCATAGCAACGATAGCTCTTATGCTCAGGACTATAACACAGGAAGACACACTCAACCGACTGAGCACTCAGCTTAGTGCGCTCACGGGGTGCTAGAAGGATAAAGCAGGTGAAACAAAAAACATGAAGATGAGCATAACGAGAAGGTGCTCTATACTGGATCTCACTAGGACACTTGCCCTGAAGCTTGGAAGAGTGCTGACGGTTGATGAGATAGACTGCCGTAGAGACGGCTTCCCCCCAGAAGTGAGAGGGAACAAATGAGGAGATGAGAAGAGTACGAACAGTCTCAATGATGTGATGGTGCTTGCGCTCAGCAACACCATTCTGAGCATGAGCACCAGGACACGAGAGTTGAGGAAGAGTACCCTCAAAAGAAAGGAACTGACGAAAAGCTGATGAAAGATACTCCCCCAGAGTCAACGAAAAACACGAATGGACGAAGAAAACTGTGTATGAACCATCTTAGAAAAAGACTGATAAATAGAAATCAACTGAGAGCGATGTTTCATAAAGTAGATCCAAGTATATTGAGAGTGATCATCAATAGATATGACATAATAACTATAGCCACCTTTCGAAGTAAAAGGAGATGGACCCCATACATCAGAGTGCATCAAATCAAAAGGACCAGAAGACTGAGTGGTACTACTAGAATATGGAAGTTGTAGCTGTTTCCTCAGCTTACAACCAGTACAGTGAAAACTAGATTCAAGAGTGATATGGCCTAAGGAACCCTGACGAACTAGAGTGGTGAGGCGAGCTCCACAAAGATGATCAAGTTTATGATGCCACATGCTGAAGGAAGAACCAACAGGAGACTAAGATGATGACATAGCAGAAGACACTGAGGCCTTCGATGTACTGATGGAAGGAAGATGTAAGGTGTCCAAGACATAGAGACTAGGAGAGCCTCTACGACGATGGCCAGAACCAATCACTCTTCTGCCCTGACGATCCTGAATAAAACAAGAAGAATCATCAAATCCAATGAAACAATTCATATCAGTAAGTTGACCAACAGAAAGAAGGTTCATAGATAGCTGAGGAATAGAAGACACATCAGGAACTGAGAAACGAGATGTAGAGAGAATGCTCTGGTGGGTGATAGAGCAAGGTGTACTATTGGCAGTGTGAACATGAGCTGCATCAGTCATATGCCTACGAGCAACAAGCTGAGAGCTGTCTGATGTGACATGAAAAGAGGCACCCGAGTCCAGAACCCAAGGATGAGTAGTGCTAGTAACAGAAGATGCAACTGAGGTCATAGCAGGACTGATCCAGTAGTCCCAGTAAGTGTGGGTGTGGCAGCAGTGACTACTCCAATAGGTGCTCTATGTACGACAATCATATGGTTGTCTAGCACGATAAGCAACAAGCTGATCTGGATGTATCTTGAAGCACTTGTCAACAAGATAACCAGTCTTCTTGCAATGAGAACATATCAGCACTCCTGTAGGTGTCGCTCTGGTAGATCCAAACCGTTGTGAGAGACCTAGGACAGCATGTGGTGAGGATCCTGAGATAGGCATAAGCGAATGCAGACGAGTTTCCTCTGCAATCAGACTAGAGAGCACCTCAGTCAAAGTCGGTGGAGTGGGATAGTTGAGTAACTGAGTACGAACAGGCTCAAAACTCTGATCGAAATCCCATCACAAACTGATACATGAGCGTCTGCTGAGCATACTCATCCTTGGCAACACAAGATTGACAAGCAATTGTACCTTTGGTGTCATAGACTCTAGAGGGCCAGTGATATAAGTGAAAGCACTGTAATACTCCTCAACTGACTGATCTGGCTGTTGCTGAATATTATGGAGGTTCTTGAGAAGTGTGAAGCGAAGAGCACCACTGGACTGGACATATTTCTTCTCAAAGTATCTCCACATCTGCTTAGCTGAAGTATGATACTCAAGACTCATCCTCAGAGAGACATCAACACTCAGAACAAGACCAGTCATGACACGATCATCCTCGTTCTGCCAAGCCTTTACCGCCTCAATATCAACCATCTTTGGATCAGGAGGATCATCAGTCAAGTGAGAGGCCAAACCATAACCTCTAATAGTAGTCTTGACTGAGAAAGCTCATGCTCGGTAGTTTAAACCATCAAGCTTGATGTCTGTGAACACGAGAGATGAACTGCTTCCAAACATCGAGTCGGACTTTGCCATGTTGATGGACCACAATCAACAGTAACAACACCAAGCACTAAGGAGTATTAACTGTAACAAGACTAGCAATAGCACCAAGCAAAAACGAAACTCAAGCAGAGGAGACCATACCACTCATCAGATCAGACCAACAGCAGAGGAGTCCAAATTGTATCGAGTCCAAGTGATACCTAGGCACCAGTCCAAGGAGGCGCAGAGGAGCAACAACACCAGTCCACATGAGGTAGAGGAGGTACCAGTCCACGCGAGGCAGAGGAGGTGCAGAGGAGGCGGTTGCGGTCTCGTCAGAGTAGAGGAGGCGCCAATCCATGCGAGGCGGGCGAATCTAGGCCAAGGCGTTGCGGATCCAGGCGAGTCTGCGTGGATCCAGACGGGGCGACACTAATCCAGGTGAGGCGGCGCTGATCCAGGCGATGGAGGTGCGACTCCAGGCGAGGAGACCGCGGGGACGAGGCGGCGACGGAGAGCTCGACGAACCGAGCAGCGGCTCGGGCGAGGCGAAGATGAATCGAGGGGAAAGAACCGAGCAGCAACTCGGGCCCGCCGACCCACGACACAAGCGCAAGCACAACAACGACGACGACTATGGAACTAGGGGTAGGGTTGAACCTTGCTCTGATACCATGTTAGAAAACATAATGCTAGGGTTTGGCTATTCACAACTCTACATTTTATTCATCAATTGAGAAGGTATATATAGACATTTTACATGGGCTTCATGGGCTATATAGGCCATATAAGCCATATACAACACTCTTAACAAGTAGTTTCTGCTATGGCAGTAGGAATGTACTTCTTTCTCGCACGGCCAACTCAGAGGAGGCAAGGGCGAGGGCAGCGACAAGCTGCGACGGTGGAGCTTCGGTGAAGATACCAGCACGGTGCGATCCTGGGCCCGAAGAATCCATTTTTATCGGCGTGAGGTGATGGGCCAGAACGGGGCGGCAACGAGTCCATCGGACTCGGAGGGACGAACTCGCTAGCATCGCATCCGACAAATTTCGCTTTAACGCAAGTTTAGGAGCTAAGTGTCACAACCTCGCAAGTTCAGAGGGCTGAGAAAGTGAATGTAAGTTTGGGTAGCTAAGTGACACAACCTCGCAAGTTCAGGGGACTGAGAAAGTAAAATATAAGTTCAGCGAGCTAAGTAGCACAACCTTGCAAGTTCAGGACCTACAGTGCAATTTTTCTCTTTTATTTCATACCAGCTGCTCTTCTTTTTTGCTCCTAGTTGCCTACCAGTGCACTTTTCACAGGTCTTTCTAGTACGGTTCTTTCGCACAATATGTCAGTGTATGTTTTTTCCCCATTTTTTAGCTGATAATCCAGCAAGTTTATTACCATCTATTGAAAACCACAGGAGAACCTCCAGCAGTTTCCTGTAGATCATGCTTACATGCCTGCAGTAATGAATAGACTGTCCCTTGCTCGGCAGATCGATAAGATTGCTCGTAAAAATTCACAGGCAAGGCCTCCTCCTGCTTGTTAACTTTCATCAGGCCTTTTCTTAAATCATTTCTAATATGTATGAATTAATCACTGATGTCTGAATAATTTTAGGCTACAATTACTTGTCTACAGTCTACACTAACGTTCCCTCAATGTGCTTTTCAGGAAAATGCTAACAAATCCTGGCTTCAGAGGAATGCTGAATCCATGGGATTGATATTGGAGGCCAGTGACAGTGAGGAAGAACGTGTACAGGGGCACAAGCAACGAAAGGCAACTTCTGCACAACTCCAGAAGCTTCAACAGGTTTGAATGATTAAGAAGATTATATTGGGGTTATACAGCTGGTGTAAATTTTGGAAAACTAACCTATTATTAGGTGTTCATGAATTTTACTGTTTTCGTCTATCTATCTGGACCGTATTTCAGCACATTTTTCTTTGAATTGTAGGATTTGAATGAACTCTTGCAACAACCCTTCCAGCCTAAGACTTTCTCACGACGCTATTTGGCTGGGGTTAGTTTTTTCGACATCGAGCACATATTTATGGAACAATTATACTGACTAGAGGGTCCTTTTTGTGTTCTCTGCCTTAAACCATTAATCCACTTATTCAGGCTGGTGTTTCGCCATCACTTCAGAAGCAACTAGAAGAGTTGTCCAAAAGGAATGTAAACGGTAATAACAGTAAGAATGATAGTAAAGGGCCTCGATTTTCTGTTATTGGTCAGGATCGCGTGGAACCCTTGCAAGCTCTTCAGAATTCTGGGCAAGAGGTATGCAGAAGCAGCAGAACTGAGATAGATAATCAATAGATTATTTATGTTGTTTGTAGCAAGAACCAAGTTTCAAATTTGTGGATGTATTTCATAGATTAGTTGCTTTTGTTTGCATGTTTTGCTGCTCCTTTTCTTATCTGTTAGTGATTTTATGCTTCCAGGTTTGCGTGAACATGGACAAGCAAAGAGAAAAGAGAAGACTTGCTGAGAATTGGAAGCGGAAGAAGCATCAAGAAAAGAAACGTATACTTTTTTCACCGCCCTCTTCATTTTTTTTTTGCTTCACTTGCATTTATGCCTTGCCATTGGTTGTGACTGCCCATTACTTGTTTCTCAATATCTGAAAAAAATGGAAAGAACAAAAAGCCTGCCAATTACTCAATTATAATCAGACTATCTACAATGACAAATATGCATGTTTTCGAAGCTTACCCTGAACTGAGGTTGTAGACTTGTAGTCTAGTTTTTGTGACACTGTATATCGATGTGTATAGTACACATGTATGTGAGTGTCTGGTTTACATGTAAAGGCTGCATGTCAGTCTACCTTTTGTTCGACGGAGAGGGGAGTGCAAATGTGAATAGTTAGTTGTATTGCATAGCCCAAAAAGCTATATATATATAGAGTAGAAGAGACATACAAGACTAAACTCTACAACAATAGGGAAATACCACAAATACCTTTAACCCCTCTAAATGCAAGGCATATGCAATAACATTGCATTTGAAAGGGTTGACACTAAAATAAGATCCAAAATCCGAGTTTTGATAATGTTGTAGCGTGCAACTCTTGGAAAGTGTAGAATTTTCGGGGATCGATTGTGTGTCCCTTTTGGGATCCCCACATCTTTTATTTATAGTGCTGAATATTACAGTCCGACTCTAACACGATGAACTCTTACCTAAACTCTGGACTCTTTTCTAATCTATAATATCTTCAACACCCCCCTTCAATATGGACATGAGATAACAACCATGACCATCTTGTTACATAATGAAATACAATTACTAGAATCTAGTAAAAACTATCATCTATCGATTCCATAACCAATACCACAAAATAGTTGCTAACCACCAATACTACTGGGGACGTCACCAAATCCATATCTACCATTTACCAGCTGCCCGACCTCAACCTCATCTTCCTCTGCCCACACGCCCCCAGTCACCCCCGGCCTCCACCACTCTGCCCACACGCCCCCAGTCTCGGTCTCCACCACCTCTACCCCTGTTACAGATCATTATCTACCTCTGTTACAGATCATTATGTCTGACTCTAGTCCCAATCCTCCCGGACATCTCCAACAACACAATCTCTGGCACCCATACCAGCATAACCGCACGACACCAATACCATCACCGCCAACTGACATAACCTCCACTGGAGCTACCAGCAGCTCCTACTTCATCCTTACCATCGTCTAATTCCACCATTACCATCTGAGGCGGCGCTTGGCGGCCGCGGGCTACAGAGGCGGTGGTTGGCGTGATGGTCCAGTGGCGGCGGCGTCTCAGGTTGGGGAGATCCGGTCCGAGGATGAACCGCGTCGGTGTTGGAGGCCGCGCTTTGCCTCTGGCCGAGCGGGCGGTGAGGTGGAGGTGCGAGAGAGTGGCCAGCGGTGCCCGGGGACGGTTGCGGCGCGACAAGGAGACGAGCAATTGGATCCGGCGAGGAAGATCACTCGTTCTCGCTGGATCCGGCGACGAAGAGGCTCGAGGACGACAAATCTGGCCGATGATGGGCTCGGTTCTGAGGCCGATGCGTTCGACTACGTGAGGGAGGCGGCCGCGAGGGGGAGTGTTGTTCCTACTGCTTCTACTGAGGAGAGACTATGGCTAAGAGGGTGGACGCCCCTGGCAGTGGAGATTGCCCCAACGACAGCGGAGGACGAGCGGAGGCTAGGAGAGAACCTAGAGCGCTGATGCCATGTTAGACGGAGAGGAGTGCAAATGTGAATAGTTTGTTGTATTGCACAGCCCAAGGGGCTATATATAGAGTAGTAGTGACACATATGACTAACCCCTAGAACAATAAGGAAATACCACAGACATATTGCACTGTCCAAAGGGCTATATATAGAGTAGTAGCGACACATATGACTAACCCCTAGAACAATAAGGAAATACCATATACACCCTTAACACCTTCCTCCAAATGGTATTATTAGATGGACAATGCATGCCACCTGGCTGTGTCTGAGAAGCTTATATTTACATTGCAATCATGCCCATAATTTTAATGACAAAACAGTCCAAACTTTGTATAAACAGAGCACATTTCTGTTTTTTTTTTCAGGTACACGAGAGCAAAAGAGAAATGACAAGAGAAAAGCTAAAGAGAGGGAGTAAATAACAGATGAAAGAGGAGCTGTATCTTCAACCATTCGATTCCCAGAATTCCTTTCTAGAATGCCTTCATTGTTGTTTTTGACCTGATAGATCATTGAAGGCACTACATTTTCAGTAGACGAAAGCCAGATTTGATGCGGATAACATCTTTTTGATCTGAGGATAACTTAGAATCAGTTGCACGAGCACCAGCTCTGAATGAGGAAACTTAAGCACATTTCTTGGGTGCATTGTAACCATACACATGATCTCTGGAACATGTATACGCTTTATCACATATTTCTTTTGTCACAAGTTCGCCCGAATGTTGTTAACTATGGTACCAGGTGGAAACTTTGCAGCCTGCTGTGGCACCTTAGGTGTTGTGATCGACGTGCTAGATGAAACTTTTGCTTCAATCACATGAATTCGAAAGTTGGCAAGAGGAGCAGTTTGCCTCTTCTGTGATGATTCTTCATTTCTGAACATTTCGAAATTTGCACAGGGAATCATTCTAGATTTCTTTTTTGTTCCGAGTAAATGTATCCGAGTTGGGTGTTTGAACATTTCGCTCCACCGACAAGTGGGGTCTCCTTTCCATCCGGACGCCGACGACCATACGGAGTTCGATTTTCCGTGTCGCATACGGACTACACGATCAAACTAGGGAGGTCAAAATAACTTGATTTCCCGCTCGAGAGTATCCGAGTCCGACTCGGAAGCAGGGGGCGACCCGGATCGCTGCATTCGTGCGCGCGTGCGTGCGATCTCCGCCGTCAGATCACGCCATTTCGGTTTCCGATAGGGAAACGGATTCCTTCGCCGACTCGGTACGAGCACACGACACCAGCAGCGCGGCCTCTCCCTATATATCTACGCCATTCTTCTCCCGATCCCTCGCTTTGATTCAGGTTAGAGCTTAAGCTTAGCGTACGTAGCATTTGCTTGGTTCTTGACGTGCATTAATTCACACCCACGCACGAGTGCACGAGGTCCGTGGACGCAGCGCGCGCCGAGAGGAGAGGAATACGTGCGTAGCTATGGAGCTGGTGGCGGCGGCGGCGACCGTCGACGACGAGACCATCTTGGAGGCCTTGGGCTTCAACGCCTTCGCCGGCGAGCTCAAGGAGGCCATCGACGAGATGGCGATGGCGGACGCGGCCGATGAAGCTGTCCTGGAGGCCTTGGGCTCCAAAGCCTTCGTCCGCGAGCTCAAAGGGGCCATCGACGAGATGGCAATGGCGGACGCGGCCGATGAAGCTGTCTTGGAGGCGTTGGGCTTCAACGCCTTCGTCCGCGAGCTCAAAGGGGCCATCGACGAGATGGCAATGGCGGACGCGGCCGATGAAGCTGTCTTGGAGGCGTTGGGCTTCAAAGCCTTCGTCCGCGAGCTCAAAGGGGCCATCGACGAGATGGCAATGGCGGACGCGGCCGATGAAGCTGTCTTGGAGGCGTTGGGCTTCAACGCCTTCGTCTGCGAGCTCGAAGAGGCCATCGACGAGATGGAAACGGCGGACGCGGCCGATGAAGCTGTCTTGGAGGCGTTGGGCTTCAACGCCTTCGTCCGCGAGCTCAAAGGGCCATCGACGAGATGGCAATGGCGGACGCGGCCGATGAAGCTGTCTTGGAGGCGTTGGGCTTCAACGCCTTCGTCCGCGAGCTCAAAGGGGCCATCGACGAGATGGCAATGGCGGACGCGGCCGATGAAGCTGTCTTGGAGGCGTTGGGCTTCAACGCCTTCGTCTGCGAGCTCGAAGAGGCCATCGACGAGATGGAAACGGCGGACGCGGCCGATGAAGCTGTCTTGGAGGCGTTGGGCTTCAACGCCTTCGTCCGCGAGCTCAAAGGGGCCATCGACGAGATGGCAATGGCGGACGCGGCCGATGAAGCTGTCTTGGAGGCGTTGGGCTTCAAAGCCTTCGTCCGCGAGCTCAAAGGGGCCATCGACGAGATGGCAATGGCGGACGCGGCCGATGAAGCTGTCTTGGAGGCGTTGGGCTTCAACGCCTTCGTCTGCGAGCTCGAAGAGGCCATCGACGAGATGGAAACGGCGGACGCGGCCGATGAAGCTGTCTTGGAGGCGTTGGGCTTCAACGCCTTCGTCCGCGAGCTCAAAGGGGCCATCGACGAGATGGCAATGGCGGACGCGGCCGATGAAGCTGTCTTGGAGGCGTTGGGCTTCAAAGCCTTCGTCCGCGAGCTCAAAGGGGCCATCGACGAGATGGCAATGGCGGACGCGGCCGATGAAGCTGTCTTGGAGGCGTTGGGCTTCAACGCCTTCGTCTGCGAGCTCGAAGAGGCCATCGACGAGATGGAAACGGCGGACGCGGCCGATGAAGCTGTCTTGGAGGCGTTGGGCTTCAACGCCTTCGTCCGCGAGCTCAAAGGGGCCATCGACGAGATGGCAATGGCGGACGCGGCCGATGAAGCTGTCTTGGAGGCGTTGGGCTTCAACGCCTTTGTCTGCGAGCTCGAAGAGGCCATCGACGAGATGGAAACGGCGGACGTGGCCGACGAAGCGGTCATGGAGGCGTTGGGTGTTAACGCCTTCATCGGCGAGCTCAGCGAGGCCATCCAAATGATGGACGAGGAGGCTTTCTTGGACGAGCTGGACTATAGCGACATGGTGCGTGCAATCGATCACGCTCTGGAAGAATATATCTTGGAAGAGTTGGAATACAACGACATGATCCGTGCAATCGATCACGCTCGGGGAGAAGCTCTCTGGGACGAGCTGGCCTACCAAGAGATCTGCCTCGCGATTGATCACGCTCGGGAAGAAGCTCTCTCGGACGAGTTGGAGTACCAAGAGATCTGCCTTGCGATTGATCACGCTCGGGAAGAGGCTCACTCGGACGAGCTGGACTACCGCTTCCGCGAGATCTGCCTTGCGATTGATCACGCTTGGGAAGAGGCTCACTCGGACGAGCTGGACTACCACGAGATGGATGAAATGCGCGAGGAAGTGGCCGGGTGCAGCGGCAGCGGCAATCATGGGCTACCACGAGAACTTCTCTCAATTGTTTGATGACGTTTGGGAAGAGATGCACGTCGGAGCGGGTGCTGCGGCAACAATGAAATGTCGGAATTCGGGTAGCTAGCTTCATGACGTTTCCGTGCAAGAGCTGCTGCACAAGCTCGCCGTACGTCTAAGTTTTCTTACTTTTTGCTTAAAGGAGACCTAAGTACCTGCATTGGTGCAGGAACATAGCTATTGTACTTATACAGATAAATGTAGTACCTATAATCTGGAATAAAATTAGAAGCCTTCTTGCTATATGTGCTGTTGATAAATTCCTGTACGTAGTAAAGAGCTTTCAATTGTATTTATTATGAAACCAAATATACTTCAATTATACCAATATATATTTCTCTAAGCATTGAATTGACTGGGCAGTTTGATTTGCTTTGGTACACATGTGTAATATGACGACGTAGGTTGGGATTATACCTTCGTTTTGGTCAGCTTTTGTCAGTGGCGAACGCAAAAATATAATATGACATGAGCAGGCTAAACATGCAAACAGTGCTCCCGCGCTGTGGTTGATCCCCTGCTGGGCCCTTGGTTATTGTCATTTCTTCGGAAAGACTCACGCATTGGTCGAGTATAGGCGGCAAAACTATCGGATATAGATTATAATCAGTTAGGACTTGATCTTTCTTTTATCTCTAATAGATTGACTTGGTCTCTAAGTCACCTTCTACTCTTTGCTTATGCCCCGAGGCTCCAGCAATACATCCAATAATTATTGCAGCTATTATATCTTCCATTATGGGTTCACATCTGAATCTGTTCTTAGCCACCACATATTTTCGCTGCATGCTGCCCCTCGGAGAGATTATTCAGTCTGCGTGATCTAATCTCCTGGGGTTGCGCTACAAAATCATCCGTAGCCAGATGTTCTATTTTTCTCCCTCCGATCGATAGATCGGTTTCGTCCTCTATGTAGTCTAGTCTCTTCTTGCTATTCAGATTGATTAGTGTCAGTAAGTTCCGACCTGCAACATTGATTTGTCGCTTTTGGTTTCCATGTCTACCCATTGCAGTCTCTTCTCCAA
This sequence comes from Hsuehochloa calcarea, assembly GCA_036346395.1. NCBI lineage: Eukaryota > Viridiplantae > Streptophyta > Magnoliopsida > Poales > Poaceae > Hsuehochloa > Hsuehochloa calcarea. The sequence goes on from CM070600.1 coordinate 15,840,277, forward strand.
TGCTTTTCCTCAGCGCTGCCAGTTAGGTCGCTTCCTTCACGTGATTCATTGTTGTCGTATATACACGTTTAGACAGTAGATTTATAAGCATCCTCGGTCGGCTACGTTGACCTTCGGGAATGCGTAAGTGGAGGATGAAGCGTAAGCATGTAAGAGAATCACTCAACGTGTACTGCTCAAGTATGAAATGATATACAAGTGGTCTCCTCCCTCCCATGTTACAATGAGACCCTATTTATAGGATGGAAGGGGGTGAGAAGGTGAAGTTACATAAATCTACCCTAATTCTAAAGCAATCCTAGGGGTAGCTTCGCTCTTTCTAGTTATGTGGGGCTGCCAATGCAGGACCCATCAGTTGATGTTACGCTTGGTGGCCCCGTAAAGGGGCTTTACACCTGCCAGCTACGTAGAGGGGTTGACTACGAAACCGAGGTCATGTTTTGTGTCATTGTTCCATGTAATCGCCATGCTTCACTGCTAGCCTTTCGTTGACGTTGATTAGAATGACATGGGTGTCGACTGGGAAACGCCGGAACCCTCCACCAACAATAGCCCCTCGCCATTTTGGGCGATCGTGGCACGCTCGCCTGGGCCGGTGCACTGATCTTAGAAGGGATTGGCACGTCATCCAAGTTGACGGTTCGGGCCATTCTGCGAATCAACCCACAAACTTTATTGCTCTTCAGTTCTTACCTCGGCGCCTTCCTACTAGGTAAATTAATTTTGGCAAAATTTCACCGAAATTTCTGAAATTTCGCCACCTCCGATTTTTTTTCAATTCGTTCAATTTTTTTTGTGGAAATAATTGAATTAATTACATCCTAAATTTGATAAATTTGATTTTGGTCAAATCTTATAGCCCGTGCAGTTACTGCTACTTTTGTTTTTTGTCCACCTTTGCTCTTACATGCACAAAAGTAGCCCATGCTCTTACATGCACCTTTGCTGCTGCCATCTTCTTCTGGCCCCTCCTCATTTTGTGCCTGATCTACTCGGACATGCTCTATATGCATGCATGCTGTTTCTTCTTCAACGTTGTCATGCACGACCTTACGTGTCGCTTTTTTTCTATTCCTACTACGCCGATGATGTTGGTCGTCTTCTTTGATGTTGTTTCCTACCTATCTCTCCTCTCTACGGCTACCGGTGGCCGCACACTCTGCCGGTGTTCACCACCGAACTTCTTCCACGCATCCTTTCCTCTACTTCTTCGTCGATACTATAGTGTATGATTCACGCTCGACTCCCTACCATCGGCTTCTATGATTGTTGCACCGTCCCCTTTCTTTGGTGTCTTTATCTCCTACTGTTCTCCATGGCCAACACAAATTTACCTCTAGTGCCCCTATCCTTCTCCGTTTTGGTTGCATGCAGGGGTGAAGTTGGGTATCGAGCCGCTGGGGCAATGGTCCGAGGCCTAGGATCAAAAGCTCATGAAAGATCATTTGAAAAATCAACAAAATATGAGTTTGGCCCAAGAACAGCTAACCCGGCCCGAGGCTGGCTCCACCCCTGGTCGCATGCGTGCACCACTCCCCTACTGCGACAACCGTTGTGCTGCATTGACCCTCCCTCTTTTGCTGATCTGTGCACTGCCACCGCCATTGAGTCCTCCTACTACCGCTGCTCCTGCATCTCCCTTGACACTGGTGTTGGTGATATGCCCTAGAGACAATCATAGAGATGATTGTATCATATCCATATTTATGTGTTATTGAATAAATATTATTATGTTCCTTGAATGAAACATCAGTTATAAAGATTAACGAGTATATGGCTTGTTGGTGGAGCTCTTTTAACTTATGATGATGTCGTTCTAAATATATCCCTGGTCGAATGTCGCTGGGTCGGAACACTAGTGACTCTATCGACCAGCTCATGTATTGATTGATGACCATGTTTATCTGGTTATGGATATATGGATATCGAATCAATAATGTGAACACATGTTGGAGAATATGGTGTTGGATTGACTCACCTTGAGACACTGCTGAGATTGTTATACTTTCATGTGTCATTAGTTGGTCTCAATCAATGATGATGTATAATCCTTAGACCGAGATCAGTATGGTTTTCTACATGTGTAAGAGTACACTTTGGGGTTACCAAACGCTACTCCGTAACTAGGTAGTCAAAAAGGTAGCTTTCGAGTATGCTATGAAACATGCGAAGGAATGTGATTTGTCAGATATGAGATTTGTTCCTCCTAACATGACAGGAGAGATATCTCTGAGCCCCTCGATGTGGTCGGATAAGGAAAGTGCATGACCATGCCACTGGTAGTCGAAGAGTTAGACTACATGAAGTTATCCGACATTTGATCAAGAAAGTATTGAACAGTCCATGGATGACACAACATCTCACCTGGAGTTCAACTAGATATCGTGAGGCAAAGGGAGAATACATGAGTAGATCTTTCAGTTCGATCAGATACAGACTAGTCGTATAGAGATAGTAGCTGGTTGTAGGCCGGTCGAACATGATCACTAAGTGGCTGAAACTTGGTCGTAAGGAGTTACGAACTGGTTGAGACCAAATATGACCAGGTTGTATAGAGATACGAGCTGGTCGTAGTCTGGTCGAAACCTGGTCATAAGGTGTTACGAACTGGCTGAGACTATATACAATCTGATCGTATAGAGATACAAGCTGGTCGTTAGTGATAAGGACCTAGTCGTAGATCATATTGCATTAAGGTTCATCCGATATAATTCGTGTGTATTTGAGAATCGTTATGTCCTGCTAGGTGCCGCTGACGACACGTGATCGGAAAGGAGTTTTCGAGTCACAACCGATTACGCATGAACCTACAGGGTCACACACTTAACGGGTTGGAACAAACCAGTATAGATACGATTTGTCAAACGTGTTTGGATATGATCTGTTATGAGCACTATTTAAAGAGATGCTCGAAAGTTGGGAAGAGATATAAGTAACAGAGGAGACACACGACAAAGTTGACGTGAGTTGCTCCAAACCTTAGCCGCTATCTTCTTGAGAGAGCCTTCCTATGTGACTTGGTGCTAGCACACCAGCGTACGGTGTTCCTGCTCTGGACGTGTGGATACCGTAGAGGCACTACTATGGTTACTGTTGCGCTCAAGGATGATGCTCGATATTACAAGGAAAGCGATCAGTTGCTGTAGGAGACGATCGGCGATGACTACGTTGGACAATTGACTACATTGAATGATCAACTACGTTAGACGATCTACTACGACCACTACATCGACACACTCTTCGTTGAACTAGGCTGCTTCAACTCTTATTCCGCTGCATTGCGCGTCTGGTGGTAACGATCTGTGATCTCTTGCTTGCCTGGCATCCTGGTTTACGTGGTAGAATTTTTGAATTGCCCGCTAGCGTAGCCTACCTGTATCCCTTCAGTGGTATCAGAGCCATCCTACATAGTTTTTGATCTAGATCGGTCGCATATACTGGATATGTGACAGTAGTAGATTGGATCTATTACTGGTCGGGTCTGGTAACCTAGATCAGTTAATGTAGATGGAACGGTTTAGACACAGGTTGATGAGATCGATCAGTGTTCGGCTATAGTAGATGGGTTTACAAGGAGGTATGAGCTAAAATGACAAGATGATTTACTCAACTTGTTTTCGACTGCCTTGCATGATACTCCTACCGGTCGGAATTCCGCCATCGGAGTATACCGCAGTGTGTGGTCGTATCAAGGTATTGATCAAATTGGTTCAGAATAGGGTTAATATGATTAATCCGATGATTTCCAAGACTCGGTTACGTGAATAAGATTCATGTCCCAGAAAAAGGGCGCTGCCCCTTCGAACCCCGCCCGCTAACTGGCTAGCGGGACTACCGTGGTCATAGCTACTTTATATGGTATTATGTGTTCATGTCACCTGATAGAATTGTATTCTATGCATAACTCGTTTTTGCAGGGATTGATGTGAATAGTATGGTCCATTGTGTATGTGATACATGAATGGATTTCTCATGGCATGTGTGTCATGCTGTGAGATAACAATCAAGCTACATATTATTGTATAACAATCTGCGTACCGATATGTGACGCTTTATATTCTCTTATGTAATTCATTACTAGCTTTTAGGAGTAATTGCTTAGTAGATGAATGTGGTCGAAGACTTCAAGCATGATAGTCGAAGGACAGAAAGCATGGTGATAGAGATCGTCATGATAAGGACCATACTATTTCACTGTTTAATTTGATTATATGTGAATATTTATTCTTATCATGCTATTTGATCATATTTTTCATTAGATATTTTTAACATGGTAGAATAGTATCCCTCGAGAAAAATTAAGTTAATTTGATACATTTCCAATTGTTGCGCCCGTCACAATTTTAATCGTTAATTGGTAGGTTTGCCAAAGTAGAGTGTCATTGACTATCTTAATAAGATGGGGTGGGTGTGGGACACCCATATGCATAGTATTGGTTTAACTTGACAAGGCTATCAAAAAAATTTTGGGCATTGGGGCATAGTACTGTTGGTTGTCAGGGCAAGAGGTTGCCTACCTAAAATAACTAGGTTTCTAGCAGTGATGCCAAAGCCCACTATGACTTAATGATTTTTTGGATCTTGAACTCACTATATGATGTTTGAGGGAAATATAGTATAGAACCTATAATGGGAGTATCTTTTATTGACAGTTGATGATTAAGTTCGACCAGGTATGGACTGGTCGTATAGTGATACACCTAGATACAGACTAGTCATATAGTGATACGACTAGATACAGTCTAATCTAGACTAGTCGTATAGTGATACGATTAAGTCCAAACTAGTTCGTATGGTGATACGATGAGATCCAGACTAGTCATATGGAGATACGAGCTGGTCATAGACTGGTCGAACACGACCACCAACATGAGTGTCTAATAGAAGATCTTACATAAATATAGTGTTGAATCTTTGCATATATTTCTGTTGTAGATCATGGCATCTACTACTACTTCTGCACCTACCTTTAACTTGCGATCTATTCACGATAAAGAAAAATTGAATTGTACAAACTTCATTGATTGGTTTTGTAATTTAAGAATTATTCTCAAACAAGAAAAGAAGAAATATATTCTAGAGGGTCCCTATCTCGAGGAATCGAGTGTCGATGGTCCTCGTGCTAATAAGAATGCTTATGAGAAGCATTGCAATGACGCAGTCGATGTGCTCTGCATAATGCTTGCGACCATATTCTTCGAGCTTCAGAAGCAATATGAGACCACAGACGCTTACAATATGATTGTAGGTCTAAAGGGTATATTTTAGAATCAAGCAAGGGTAGAGAGGTTTAACACCTCTAAGGCATTGTTTTCTTGCAAACTCTCAGAAGGTAACCAGGTCAGTCCTCATGTGATCAAAATGATTGATCACATTGAGAGCTTGGAAAAACTTGGTTTTCCCCTTAGCCAAGAGTGGGCTACTGATGTGATTCTCCAATCGCTCACTGCGAGTTTTGAGCCTGTCGTATTGAATTTTCATATGAATGGCATTGAGAAATCAATGACTGAGTCGTATGGCATGCTTAAGGGTGCTGAGGAGAGCATCAAGAAAACTTCTAATCATGTGATGATGGTTCAAAAGACTACTAGCTTCAAGAAGAAGGTTATCTCAAAGGGAAAGGGAAACTGTAAAGGAAAGACTCAAAATAAGATCGAGAGTCTCAAGGTTAAGCTTAAGAGGCTCAAATTGGGTCCTAAGTCTGAATCACAATGTTACCATTGTCATGAGACTGGGCATTGGAAAAAAAAACTACAAGAAGTACTTAGCAGAGATGAAAAAAAACAAGGGAAGTAAGATTTCCAGTTCAAGTATAAATGTTATAGAAATTAATCTTACCACTTCTCCGACCAGTTCTTGAGTATTTGATACCGGATCGGTTGCTCATATACGCAATTCGATGCAGGGACTGATAAGGAGTAGAAGCTTGGAAAAAAGAGATATTGATCTTCGCGTGGGCAATGGAGTAAGAGTTGCTGCCTTAGTTATTGGCACTTTACCATTAACTTTACCCCCAGGATTAGTTATGGAACTAAATAATTGCTATTATGTTCCTGCCTTAAGCAAAAATATTATTTCTGCTTCATGTTTAGGAGCAGAAGGTCACGAGTTGAAAATAAATAACAATTATTGTTCAATTTATTTTGAAGATATGATTTATGACCATGCTCTATTAGTGAATGGATTGTATATTTTGAATCTTGAGGATGAGTCCATCTATAACATAAATGCTAAAGGACTTCGACCTAATAATTTGAATCTCACTTTTATTTGGTATTGTTGTTTAGGTCATATAAATGAGAAGCGCATGATGAAGTGCCATTAAGATGGTCTTCTAAACTCATTTGGTTTTGAATAATTTGAAACATGTCAATCTTGTTTACTTGGCAAGATGACGAATGCGCCTTTCATGACTAGAGGTGAGAGGGCAAGTGACCTATTGGCCCTTGTACATACAGATGTATGTGGTCCAACGAGCACTTCAGCCAGAGGTGGTTTTCAGTACTTCATAATATTTACTAATGATTTCAGTAGATATGACTATGTCTACTTGATGAGACATAAGTCGGAATCCTTTGAAAAGTTCAAAAAAATTCAGAATGAAGTGAAGAATCAACTTGGTAAGACAATCAAATGTCTACGATTTGACAGTGGAGGTGAATATTTGAGCCATGAGTTTGGTGATCATTTAAAGAAATGTAGAATTGTTCCACAACTTACTCCGCCGGGGACCCCTCAATGGAATGGGGTGTCTGAATGACAGAACCGAACATTCTTGGACATGGTTCGGTCAATGATGAGCAAATCTGATCTTCCATTGCAATTCTGGGGATACGCTCTAGAAACAATCACTTTCACTTTAAATAGGATTCCATCAAAAAATTGTAGAGAAGACACCATGTGAGATATAGACCGGGAAGAGTCCTGAATTATCTTTTCTTAGGGTATGGGGTTGTGAGGTATATGTCAAACGTTTAACATCTGATAAACTCACACCCAAGTTCGATAAGTGCTTCTTTGTGGGATATCGTAAGGAACTAAAGGATATTATTATTATAATCGGGTTGATAACAAAGTGTTTGTTTCCCGAGATGATGTCTTCTTAAAGAAAGAGTTTCTTTCCAAAGGAGTCAATGGGAGCAAGATGCAGCTCGAAGAAATTCGAGAACCATCTGAAAATATTTCAAATCCTACTGAACCTCTACAGGATTAACAAAATATTGTTGAACATGTAGGTGAGGCATCAACCCCACGTAGATCTAAAAGACAACGTCAATTGCTTATAAGGTATGGCATGATATTTTCTTATTGAATAATGATGAGCCTATGACTTATACGGAAGCGATGATAGATCTAGACTCTGAGTTATGGCTTGAAGCCTTGATATCTGAAATAAAGTCCATGCATGATAATCAAGTTTGGAATTTGGTTGATGCACCTGATGGTATTACGACCATTGAGTGCAAATGGATTTTTAAGAAAAATTTAGATATAGATGGAAATGTTCACATTCATAAGGCACGACTGGTCACAAAGAGTTTCAAACAAATTCAAGGTGTTGATTATGATGAAACCTTCTCGTCTGTCACGATGCTTAAGTCTATTCGGATCATTCTAACAATTGGTGCATATTTCGATTATGAGATATGATAAATGGATATCAAAACGGTTTTCCTAAAAAGAAACCTAAGTACGGAGGTGTACATGACACAACCTAAGGGTTTTGTCGATTCAAAGGAAGCCAGAAAGGTATGCAAGCTTAAGAAATCCATCTATGGATTGAAACAAGCATCTCAGAGTTGGAACATTCATTTTGATGAAGTAGTCAAAGGGTTTGACTTTATCAAGAACGAAGAAGAACCTTGTGTTTACAAGAAGGTTAGTGTGAGCAAGCTTGTGTCTCTGATCTTGTATATGGATGACATACTACAGGTCGGAAATGATATTCCAATGCTAGAATCTGTTAAAACTTCATTAAGAAATAATTTCTCAGTGAAAGATTTAATAGATGAAGTATATATTCCTGGTATAAGGATCTATAGAGATAGATCTAAAAGGCTAATTAGATTAAGCCAGGATATGTATATAGATAAGATTTTGAAATGGTTCAGCATGCAAGATTCTAATAGAGGTTTCTTGCTCATGACACATGGCTAATAATCTTAGCAAGAATCAGTGTCCTACGACCACTGATGAGCGAGACAAAATGAGTAGAATTCCATATGTTTCGGCTATTGGATCTATCATGTGTGCTATGCTATGTACACAACTAGATGTGTCGTGTACTCTAAGTGTTACGAGCAGGTATCAGTCGAATCCAGGTGAAGGTCACTGGATAGCAGTCAAGAATACCCTTAAGTACTTGAGAAGGACTAAGTATGCATTCCTTGCGTACGGTGGTGAAGAAGAGTTGGTCGTAAATGGTTACACCAATGCTAGCTTCCAAACCGATAAGGATGATTTCAGATCGCAATCAGGGTTTGTATTTTGTTTGAATGGAGGAGTAGTAAGCTGGAAGAGTTCTAAGCAGGGAACAGTTGCTGATTCTACAACAAAGGTTGAGTACATTGCAGCTTCGAAAGCTGCAAAAGAGGTTGTATGGATTAGAATGTTCATTTGTGAACTTGGTGTGGTTTCGAGTTCTTCTAGTCCAATGAATCTCTATTCTGATAATAGTGGAGCTATTGCACAAGCTAAGGATCCTAGATCGTATCAAAAGTTCAAACACGTACTTCGGCGATATCACATTATTTGTGTGGATATCATGGGGATATACTCCTGATCTTAGGATGATGTGACAATTGGCAATGACGTTAAAGGTTTATCGTTTCACGTGTTTTCGACAATGTTGGCATGCTGTCAAGTCTTAGGCGGTCTGACCGGCCGAAGTGGCGGTCGGACCGGTTCAGCGATATCACATTATTTGTGTGGATATCATGGGGATATACTCCTGATCTTAGGATGATGTGACAATTGATAATGACATTAAAGGTTTATCGTTTCACGTGTTTTCGGCAATATTGGCATGCTGTCAAGTCCTAGGCGGTCTGACCGGCCAGTGGTAGTCCGACCGGCCATAGCGGCGGTCGGACCGACCTATTTCTAAAGATGGCGTTTTGAGCTGGGCCAAAAATAAAGGTTGCAGGCAAGAGAGGGGATTCTATTGCACTTAGTCTCATAATTTTTAGAGTCTCTAGTCAAAAGTTCTATTCGTTTGAAAATTCCAATAGGTTTCGGAATTTCAGGGGCTGAATTTGGCTAAGTCGGTGGTGGTCGACCGCCAGCAGTGGTGATCCGACCGCCATCTTTGGTGGTTTGACCGGTTTTCACTTGGATCGTCGTCCTTCGTGGCGGTAATGATTGGTTGTTAGGTCAAAGTCATGAGTTTCAGTGCATATGTGTTGCATGATGCATGTTTTGACTAACATGGGTTAAGTTGTGAAGAAATTATTCCCGGATTCGTATTGCTTGTCTATTATTGTGTAGGTTGCTTGGTGGTCAACGACGGTCAATGGCGAGGATGATCGGGACTAGGCTTGGAAAGCTGAGGTCCAAAACGATCGACGATGCCGGGTGAGGTCAATGAACTCAAGCGTGGTGCAAGATGGACAAGAGTGACCTATTAGCCAACCCGCGGCACAAGATGACGCAACAGGTGGCGGTCAGACCAGACAGGGTGGGCGGTCAGACTGGCCATGTTGGCGGTCTGACCGGTTTTCACTTGGATCGTCGTCCTTTGTGGCGGCAATGATTGGTTGTTAGGTCAAAGTTATGAGTTTCAGTGCATATATGTTGCATGATGAATGTTTTGACTAACATGGGTCAAGTTACAAAGAATGTGTTCCCGGATTCGTATTGCTTATCTATTGTTGTGCAGGTTGCTTGGTAGTCAACGACGGTCAACGGCGAGGATGATCGGGACTAGACTTGGAAAGCTGAGGTCCATAACGACCGACGATGCCGGGTGAGGTCATTGAACTCAAGCGTGGTGCAAGATGGACAAGGATGACCTATTGGCCAATCCACGGCACAAGATGGCGCAATGTGAAGCTGTTTAGGTCAAGAGGCGATAAAGACGGCGCTTTATAATGCGTGCATATGTGACCCGTTTGTTTTGGGCCTTAACGGGAGCTCAATTGAGTCAAACTTCTAGAAGGTCTAAGCATCCACTATAAATAGAGAAGGGAGGTGGGTGCACCCCTCTTCGCCTCTTTTATTGTTTGAAACCCTAATTTTGCTTAGGGAGAGGAGATGTGGAGGTTAGGGTTCTAGAGAGTTTTGATTTGATTTTATGCTCATAGATTGAGTTTTGTCTTCCATTGATGGAGTGGTTGTAAACCAAAATCATATCAAATCAATCCAAAGAAAGTTTGATCAATGTTTTGTCTCTTTGCTTTCCTTCTCTCTATTTGATGATTTTGAGTATTTTTTTGATCCGTGAGTTTTTGCTTAATTTCTTCATGTGATTTAGCTTGATGTGACATGTGGGAATATATCTAGGATCATCTTGATCATCAATCACCCACGAGCAAGATTTTGGCTCTAGTTTTCGTTTTGACTTGGTTTTGAACCTTCCACATTTCAAATGGAAAAGGATCATAATTCTTCCAAGAATTTTCATAATCTTCAATTGGAATAGGTTCCTGACATCATAGAGAAGGTGTGTTCCAAGTTTCATCGAGTTTGGAGTTGTAGATCAAAAGTTAAATCTATTTGCAACTTCGTTTGTCGGGCTGTTCAGGCCGACGGTCAGACCGCTCAAGGTCACCGGTCCGACCGCCAAGGGTCAGCGGTCAGACCTCCATTGACCCAGCGGTCAGACCGTCCAACACTGAGTTTTGTTTTAGCTTGTGTTGATTTTTGTTATTTTGCTTCGGGGGTTAAATTGGATTCAGTACTAGTCTTCTGCAGTACTGGTATATTAATCTTCATAGCTTCGATAGCTATTGGAGTAAAATCTTATCGAATCTATTATTTGTGAAAAAGTGAGCGTGCTCCATTTCACCCCCCCTCTAGTCGCCTTTTTGGTCCAACAATTTGTGAGATCGTTGAGAGACGTGATGTGAAGATATGCAAAGTGCACACATATTTGAATATTGTTAATCCATTGACAAAGCTTCTCCTGCAACCTAAGCATGAGGCGCACACAAGAGCAATGGTTATAAGATACCTATATGATTTACTCTGGTGCAAATTCGACTAGGTATGGACTGGTCGTATAGTGATACGACTAGATCCAGGACTAGTCGTGTACTGATACTACCAGATCCAAACTAGTCATATGGAGATACGAGCTGGTCGTAGATAGTATGTGTTCATGTCGCCCGGTAGAATTGGATTCAATGCATAACTCATTTTTGCAGGGTTTGATGTGAAGTATGGCCCATTGTGTATGTGATGCATGAATGGATTTTCAAGGCTTGCGTGTCATACTATGAGATAGCCATCAAGCTACATATTATTGTATAACGGTCTGCGTACCGACATGTGATGCTTGATATTATCCTATGTAATTCATTACTAGCTCTTAGGAGTAATTGCTTAGTAGATGAATGCGGTCGAGATGGCCATCGAGCTACATATTATTGTGTAACGTTCTGCGTACTGACATGTGACGCTTGATATTATCATATGTAATTCATTACTAGCTTTTAGGAGTAATTGCTTAGTAGATGAATACGGTTGGAGACTTCTAGCATGGTGGTCGGAGAACAGGAAGCATGCTGATGGAGATCGACATGTTAAGGGCCATACTATTTCATAGTTTAATATGATTATCTGTGAATGCTTGTGTTTATTCCTTTATGCTATTTGATCATGTTTTATCATTAGATGTTTTAATATGATAGACTAGTATCCATCAAGAAAAATTAAGTAAATATGATGTTTTTTCGATTGTTGCACCTATCACGATTTTGATCGTTAATTGGCAGGTCTACCAAAGTATGGTGTAATTAACTATCTTAATAAGATGGGGTGGGTGTTGGACACCCACATGCATAGTATTGGTTTAACTTGACAATACTATCAAAATAGTTTTAGGTCTTGGGGCATAGTGTTGGTCGTCGGGGTATAGAGATGTCACCCAATAAACAAGAGTTATATATGATATGATTGGCAAAGGGTTGCTTACCTTAAATCGCTAGGTTTCTAGCAGTGATGCCAAAGCTCGCTAGGACATAATGATTTTTGGATCTTGAACTCACTATATGATGTTAGACAGACGCATGGTTTAGAACATATAGTGGGATTATCTTTTATTATCTGTTGTTGATTGAGTTCGACCACTGGTCGTATGGGGATACGATTAGGTCTAGACTAGTCGTATGGTGATACGACCAGGTCCAGGCTAGTCATATGATGAGACGAGCTGGTCGTAGACTGGTAGGACATAACCATCAACATGAGTGTCTAATAGAAGATCTTACATAAACATAGTGCTAATTCTTTGCATATTTTTCTGTTATAGATCATGGCATCTATTACTTCTTCTGCACCTATCTTTAATTTGCGATCTATTCTTGAGAAAGAAAAACTTAATGGTATAAACTTCATTGACTGGTTTCGTAATATGAGAATTGTTCTCAAACAAGAAAAGAAGAAATATATTCTAGAGGGTCCTTATCCCGAGGAGCCTAGATTGTATCAAAAGTCAAAACACATACTTCGACGATATCACATTATTCGTGAGATCGTAGAAAAATGTGATGTGAAGATATGCAAAGTACACATGATTTGAATATTGCTGATCCACTAACAAAGTCTCTCCCGCAACCTAAGCATGAGGTACACACAAGAGCAATGGGTATAAGATACCTATATGATTGACTCTGGTGCAAGTTTGATAGATTCAGGACTAGTCATATAGTGATATGACTAGATCCCGGACTAGTCGTATAGTGATACGACCAGATCCAGACTAGTCGTAAACTGGTCGAACATGACCAAGTACACACACAAGTCATGGGTATTCGATACCTATTTGATTGACTCTAGTGCAAGTGAGAGATGATTGTATCACGTCTATCTTTATGAGTTATTGAATAAATATTATTATGTTTCTTGAATGAGTCATCAGTTATATAGATCAACATGTGACTTGTTGGTGAAACTCTATGACTAGCACATGTATTGATTAATGACCATATTTCACCGGTTATAGATATAGGGATATCGAATCAATAATGTGAACACATGTTAGAGAACATAGGGTTGGACTGACCCACCTTAAGGCACTATTGAGATTTTTATGATTATATGTGTCATTTGTTGGTCTCAAGCAATGATGATGTATAATCCTTAGACTTGAGATCAGCATGGTTCCCTACATGTGTAATAGCACTCTTAGGGATTGCCAAACGCTACTCGTAACTGGGTAGTTATAAAGGTAGCTTTCGGGTGTGTTGTGAAACATGCGGAGGGATGTGACTGGTAGGATATGGGATTTGTCCCTCATAACATAACATGAGAGATATCTCTGGGTCCCTCGAAGTGGTTGGATAAAGAAAGTGTATGATTATGCCACTAGTGGTCGAATAGTTCGACCACATAAGGTTATCCGATACTCGATCGAGAAAATATTGAACAATCCATGGATGACATAAATCTCACCTGGAGTTCAACCAGATATCGTGAGGCAAAGGAAGAATACACGAGTAGGTCGCTTAGTTCGAACAGTTACAGACTGGTTGTATGGAGATAGGAGTTGGTTGTAGACTGATCGAACGTAATCACAGAGTGGTCGAAATCTGATCGTAAGGTGTTACGAACTGGTCGTAACCAAATACGAACTGGTCGTATAGAGATAAGATCTGGTCGTAAGTGATGAGAACCTGGTCGTAGATCATATTGCATTAAGGTTCGTCCGATATAATTTGTGTGTGTTCGGGAATCGTTATGCCCTGCTAGGAACCGCTAACGACTCGTGGTCGGAAAGGGTTTCCTAATCACAACCGACTACGCATAAGCCTAATGGGTCACACACTTAACGGGTTGGAACAAAATATGTTCAAATAGTATCTGTCATGGGCACTATATAAGGATATGCTTGAGGCTATTGGGAGAGGACACATGTGATAGACGAGTGACACAAAAGTCGTGACTTGAGTTGCTCCACTGAAACCCTAGCTGCCATCTTCTGGAGATAGAGCTCTACCGTGCGAGTTGGTGCTAGCACATTGGTGTAGGGTGTTCCTTCCCTGGACGTGTGGATACCGTAGAGGTGTGACTGCGGTTGCTATTGCGCTTGAGGATGATTCGCGATCTTCACAAGGAACATTGGAGGTTGCTGGAGGAGACGATCGACTACGAGGACGTTGGACGATCGACTACGACTACTACATCGACGCTCTCTTCGTTGGACCAGGCTGCTCCAACTCTTCTTCTGCTGCACTGCGCGTCTAGTGGTCACGATCTGTGATCATCTACTTGCTTGGCTTCCTGCTTTGCGTGATATAAATTTTGAATTATTGCTATTGTAGCCAACTCGTATCCCTACATTATCTTCCTCTACGGTGACCTCTCACAACTTGTTTGTCAATGGCTCCATTCTTCGTCATCGGCAATCCTACTTCGATGACTACCTCGACGCAGATAACTCCACCATCGACTCTTCGCATAGCACTCCTTGTCGGCTTCTACTCTAGGTTGAGCATCCTTGTCGGCTTCTTCTCCAGCATGAGCGTCTGCGACACTTCTCCGACTGCGAGAGATGTTAGAGTTTACAACTTGTACGACAAGACTAATACATATAGATTTGAATAAATTAGGATTTGTACCCGATATGGTTGTTTCTTTCTTGTACTCTCTATATGTGCACCCTGAGGCTCAAGCAATACATCCAACAATTATTATGGCTACACAACCTTCCTTCATGCATCACGTGAGACCAACTTTAGTTTCATATGCGGCATATTGACATTTACTCTACATGCTTTTGCGGGTAGACAAAGATGCACTTGGATTAATCAAGTGCCCGAGTTCTTATGTGCTCCCTCCAGTCACAAAAGAAAGTCGTTTTGGGTTACATGCACTCAGATATTACAAACTTTGTCTATCAATATCTTTTTGAATATTTAGATTGGACACATCAAAATGACATATGTAGATTTATCTCGAAAAGTATTTTTATAATAATATAATCTTATTAGGTTTTGGAAATATATTAAAATATAAATGAGTGTTCAAAGTTGTATTTTAAGACCGTATCGATCACCAAAAAGACTTCCTTTCGTGACCGGAGCCTGAACGGGCAGTAATTGTCTACTGCTACTCTAATTCTACTCATCTTGCAAAAAAGAAAAAAAGAAAAAGTACGAAGACCGGTGTGGAATGCAGGAATCTCAGTATGCAAGAAATAGTATAATCCCTGTAGTTATAACCTACGGAATTCCCGCATTCAAACATGGCCTAGACTTGTGTTAGAGTTAATCTTGATGTTTATTACTAGTTCTTTGATTAAACACATATTAGGAGTTGTTAGTTCGCATGTAGGCTGGTACTTAGTCAAGTGCATGTTGATGTGCACGTTGTGGTCATGCCATGGAAATCGGATCACCTGGCTAGTGGCCTAACTGCAAGTAGTGGCTGCGTGCATGCGTTGTTAGTGGGAGGCATGGCTGTATGTGTGCTAGTACTGTGTGCGTGTATGGCTATATAAAGCCTATTTGATCAGCCTGTTAAGGTGGGTTTTAAGAGAGAAATACAAGTAGAAAATTGCCCCAACTGTGTGTGTTTCTTGGCTCTGTTGCCTGCTAGTGTTCACGTGTGAGTTTTCTCCTGGGAAATCCCAACAATTGGTATCAGAGCTTGTGTTGGTGTACACCTTAATCTATGTCGCGTCCGAACTCGCCGAGAAGCGTCACCGGCGACGGGGGCGCTCTGAAGATCGGCGATGGGAGCGTCTCGAAGCGCGTCGCGCGAGGCGATATCTCCTCCGTACCCCATGCTCACGAGGAGCAACTACACGACTTGGGCCGTGAAGATGAAGGTGTTCATGCGCGCGCCGAGGCGTGTGGAACGCAATCGTGGATGAAGAGGTGAATGAGCGGCAAGATCAAATGGCGCTCGCGGCAATCTTCCTCGCGGTGCCGGAAGACGTGCTGCTGCTCCTAGCTGAGAAGGAGACCGCAAAGGAGGCCTGGAACACCCTGAAGGTGATGCATCTCGGTGCCGATCGCGTCAAGGAGGCGCGTGTACAAAACCTCAAAAGCGAGTTTGAGAACTTGCGTATGAGGGACACCGAACAGATCGATGACTTCGCGATGAGGTTGACGACAATCATCAGCAAGATACGAGGTCTAGGCGAAAAGATGGAAGAGGCCTACATCGTGCGGAAGTTTCTTCGTGCAGTGCCTAAGAAGTTCTCTCCCGTCGTCACTACGATTGAGCAATTCGGTGACATAAAAAATATGTCGATCGAAGAGCTAATCGGGCGTTTGAAGACGCAGGAAGAGGGAGAACGTCGCTACGGCAACAACGACGGAGATGAGGAGCACTTGCTCTTGACGCGCGCAGAGTGGGAGGCCCGATCGTCGAAGCGTGAAGGTGAAGACTCCTCAGGTGGTTTTGGTGGCGGCGGTGGCCGTCGTTACCGAAGAGTTGACAAGGCAAAAGTAAGGTGTTTTAATTGTAATGATTATGGACACTTTGCTTCAGAATGTCGTAAGCCCAACAAGAAGGAAAAAGCGGAGGCACATCTCTTTGAGGCAGATGCCGACGACGAACCAACGCTGCTCTAAGCAACAAGATTAAGGGGGAGAATGTTAGAGTTAATCTTGATGTTTATTACTAGTTCTTTGATTAAACACATATTAGGAGTTGTTAGTTCGCATGTAGGCTGGTACTTAGTCAAGTGCATGTTGATGTGCACGTTGTGGTCATGCCATGGAAATCGGATCACCTGGCTAGTGGCCTAACTGCAAGTAGTGGCTGCGTGCATGCGTTGTTAGTGGGAGGCATGGCTGTATGTGTGCTAGTACTGTGTGCGTGTATGGCTATATAAAGCCTATTTGATCAGCCTGTTAAGGTGGGTTTTAAGAGAGAAATACAAGTAGAAAATTGCCCCAACTGTGTGTGTTTCTTGGCTCTGTTGCCTGCTAGTGTTCACGTGTGAGTTTTCTCCTGGGAAATCCCAACAACTTGTTTGGATAATTTGATGTTATAGTTATTCCAACCTTCCCTTTGATTGATCATCGGATGGCAACGAGGGGTTTCTGCCACGTGGGGATCGTCCCCGGCCAATGTAGCGCAAGGTTTCCTTGTCCGAACAGCAAATGGATCCGACCAATGATTCATCGTGTTCACGTACGTACGTGCTGTCCTCGTACTCTGATTCCTACTCCGCGTAGTGTCCTGATCGATGACTACTCTATGCACGCGGTCCTAGCTCTCGGATATATCTCGCCCTGCTTGCGTGCACGCACGTCAAAGTCAAACTCACCAACTTTTCTCACGTACGCTCGTCTCCACGCACGCACCGCGCGCAGGCACAAGCTGAAGCGCAGTTTAATCCATAGACCGCTCGATCGAGCGAGAGTTGAAGCAGAGCGAGCGAGGGACGCCCGCGCATGGATCGAGTCGAGATGGTTGGTGAGGTGGGGGATATTGAGGCGTTCGGCCTGCTCGCAGGCAGCCTGTGGAGGCCGCCGAATCCAACCGTTTTGTACGACCCCATGTTCAACTTCCCGACGGAGGACCTCGTCGCCGGCGTGCGCAGCTGCTTCAGTTTCCTCCTCGAACACGACGGCCCGTTGGATGAAGGAGTCGTCTCGCGCGCGTTTGCTTTCGATGGCGCCGTCGGACGTGAAGGACGCCACCAACGAAGACGCCGTCCTTGACGCTGGCTGCGGTCACATCATCGACGCAGTCTGTAAGAACTCGGAAAATCATACTAATTTAAGATAACATTAATCACTAATTAGCAGTAAATAAAAATTTTCTTAACACAAAAATTAATTACATCAGAGTAGATTATGTTTTACAACTTTGAGTGCATTACAAGAAGATTAATTAAAAGCTTGCATTGCATGTCGCCGAAGCCTTCTTTGAATTCTTGTCCGTCAATAGTCGTCCAGCTAAACCGTCTTCCTTGACCCAATCTGAAACACCATTCCCAGCTTCATCGTCTGCCAACCAACCACAAGACCATTAGCGGTTCAAAAGCAATAGAATAGAGTTAGAATAAAACAAAATACCGTCAGAGTACCATAGGAATCATTGCGGTTCCCAGATCGACCTAGATTAGCTGGCACCCTGAGTATCGAGACTACCGACACCAACCTAGGTTAACCGATATCTTGATTTTCCAAGTCACCTAGGTTAACCTAGACTTGTCGGCACTTGGATACCCACGATACCTAGACTAACCCAAGTAATCGGCACAATCTTATTTTCGTAGGTTTCATCACTCGGCGTTATAGAATCCAACACCTACGTATACTGTTTCGCCTCGACTGCAGAGAATCCATCGTATAGTGTATTGCCAGCCAATTGACTAAAATGCCCTCAGCACAAAAATATCTGGTGAGAGTCATTCGGTTAGCACAAGGGTATAGTGGTCATTAACAATCCAACCACAGCCGAATGCACCTCCCCCATTTAAGCTCCTCAATTCACAGAGTGCAGCAATAGGATCATGGTAAAAATGAAGATAAATAGGAGCATGGTAAAATGCATGGCACAGCTTGGAGATAAGAGCAACCGAGTGCTCCATCCCCCAGTCTGTGCATCCCCCATTCAAGCCACACCATCCATTCACCTCACAAGCTAAGCACCATCCAAGACACCACTGAAGGAAACCAAGAGCAAGACAACCAAAGAATATCATGAACAGGGCAATCTAGGATAGGATCATGGTAAAAAGGAATAGAGCCCTGGTAATTTGGAGAACACACAATCAAAGGATAAGCCGGTGACAGTTGCATCTTTGGATAAAGCGACAAATACATCCCCAGTCAATGCATCCCCCATTCAAATGCATTCCCCCAGTCAATGCATCCCCCAGGACGATGCATTCCCCAGCCAAACCCAGTCGAATACATCTCCCCAGTCGAAGTGCATTCCCCCTTCAAAACCAGCACAAAGCCAGCACCACAAGCCCCATTTCCTTCCAACCAAGCCACCACAAGGCAAGCATTCCACTGCCAATCCCCTCCTCCTACTTCTTCTCAGCCGAAGACAAGGCCAGCAACAGCAGCCAGGGAGCAATAGGAGGAAGGAAGCCAAGGAGCCAGGAAGAAGATGAGAGCATCAGCACGAGGCCAGCACTGCCATCCCCTTCTCTCAACCCAAATCCCGTCAAGAGGTAACCTCAGTGTGCACTACACAAATACACATCATTCCTGCATACCACCGGATCTCAGTTCTTCATCATCTCTCAGTGCAGCACCATCTCAGAGCACTAGGAGGAGGAGTAGAGAGGGAGATTAGGATGAGGACTTATCTCAGTGGCAAACCGAGTCCAGCATCTACCTTCAGTAGCCTCCACCACCTCCAGTTGGTCACAGTGAGTATGCATACATAAATCATCAGCTAGCATTAGTGCTTTAATACTGAAATCAACTTGATTTTCTAAGAATCAACTTAACCAATAACCAGTGTGGAAGGGGGAAGCGAGTCCAGTAGCAAACCGAGCCAGGAGTGGGCTCAGGGCACCAGGAGAGGGAACCTTGGTCGTAGGGCCGAGCGCAGCGGTAGGGAGGCTGGAGGAGCCGGAGTGTGGTAGATCTGAGCCAAGGCGGCCGGTGGCCAGGAGGCCGAGCCAGGCCAGGGCCGGGTAGGAGCCCGGTGGCGCCATGAGGGTCGAGCCGTAGGAGGATCCAGAGACGGCGGCGCCAGGCGACGAGCCGACTGGAGGGAGGAGGCGCTGTAGAGGGAGCGCGCGGGGCCGAGTAGCGTAGGTGCCGAGCCGGGAGCGGGCTTAGAGCTCCTCGGGGAGGAGCAGTGCGCTGGGGCGAGCTGAGGGGAGAGTAGATCTGGAGGCGGTGTCGGTCCAGAGCCAAAGCTGGTGGAGCAGAGGCGGCGCCGGGCCTCCGGCCTGTTGGAAATATGCCATAGAGGCAATCATAGAGATGATGATATTTCATTATATTCATGATTTTGATAATATGTTATCGTGTTCCTTGAATGAATCATTTGTTATAGATCAATAAGTACGTGACTTGTTGGTGGAACTCTTTAACTTATACGATGTCATTCTAAATGTATCCCTGGTCGGAGGTCACTGGTCGGAACACTAGTGACTCTGTGACTAGTATATGTATTGATTGATGACCTGGTTTCACCGGTCATAGATATGGAGATATCGAATCAATAATGTGAACACATGTTAGAGAACATGGTGTTGGATAGACCCGTCATTGAGACACTATTGAGATTGTTATGAATCTTTATGTCATTAGTTGGTCTCAAGTAATGATGATGTATAATCCTTAGACCTGAGATCAGCATGGTTTTCTACATGTGTAATAGCACTCTTAGGGGTTGCCAAACGCTACTCGTGAATCGGGTAGTTATAAAGGTAGCTTTGGGTATGCTATGAAACATGCGGAGGGATGTGACTGGTCGAGATGGGATTTGCCCCTCCTAACATAACAGGAGAGATGTCTCTGGGCCCCTCGTGGTGATCGGATAAAGATAGTGCATGGCCATGCCACTAGTGGTCGAAGTGTCGACCACATGATGTTATCCGACACTCGATCGAAAAAGTATTGAGCATCCATGGATGACACATCATCTCACCCGAGTTCAACCGGACATCGTGAGGCAAAGGGAGAATGCATGAGTAGGTCGCTTAGTTTGATCAGTTACGGACTAGTCGTATGGAGATACGTGACGGTCGTAGACTGATCAAACATAAGCACACAATGGTAAGAACCTGATCGTAAGGAGTTACGAACTGGTCGTGACCAATTACAACCTAGTCGTATAGAGATACGAATCGGTCGTAAGTGATGAGGACACGATCATAGATCATATTACATCAAGGTTAAATCGATATATTCAATGTGTCTTTGGGAATCGTTATGTCGCTAGGTACCGCTAACGACTAGTGATCGAAAAAGAGTTTAGAGTCATAACCGATTACACATGAACTCGTGGGTCGCACACTTAAAGGGCAAGGATCTGTTTTGGATGGTGATCCGAATTCGTATAGGCCACGAGTTCCTAATGGGCCTCAGGTTCGAGACCCATCATGGATGTTTATATAAAGAGAGGTGGTGGCTTGGGGTAAGATGAGAGGATGATCTTTAGAAGAACTTTCGAAACCCTAATAGCCACACCTTCTTAACCACGCTGCCGGTGCTAGCACTCCAGCGCGTGGTGATCCTGCCCCGTACGTGTGGATACATCGGAGGTGTTGTTGCGAAGCATCAGCACTAGGACGATCCGAAACTCGTGACGCTTACCGGAGTCGGAGGAGAAGTAACGTGACGAGTACGACCACTCGGAGGAGCAGATGCGCGACGAGTACAACTACTCGAAGGAGGAGACGCGTCGTGAGTACGACTACGACTGCATCAACTCGCTACAACGACTCTACTTCTGCTACAAGTTGACGCGTCTAGCGATAATCTCGTGATCTATTACTTGCGGTGGTTCCTTGGTTGCGCAGTAAAATTTTGTTTGTGCTATCGTAGTCTTGCTGCGTTACTCTACACGTCTGCGCCGGATGAAGAAGGAGGCGGCGTAGGAACCGAAGAGGAGGAGCAGACCGAAGGCGGAGCCGGAGGAGGCATAGGGAGCTGAGCCGGATCCAGGCGAGGCGAGGCGGGGCAGCGCCGAGGAGCCAGAGGCGGAGTAGGCCGACTGAAGTGATGGCGGCGGAGATCTCCCGAGAGAGAGAGAGGGGGGAGAGGAGAGAGAGTGAGAGAGGGGAATGGGTTGAGAGTGTCGGCAGAGCCGAGTGGTATCGGCAGAGAGAGGGATAGGATAGAGAGTGTCGGCGGGGGTGTGTAGAGTCGACAGAGGTAATTAGTCGGTTAGGGTTTAGCCGGTAAGGATTAGGAGAGGAAGGTGATTAGGGGGTTTAGGTGATTAAGTAGTTAGGTAATTAGGTATTAGGGTTAGAAAATTAGGTGTATAATTTGAG
Organism: Hsuehochloa calcarea; assembly: GCA_036346395.1. Classification (NCBI taxonomy): domain Eukaryota; kingdom Viridiplantae; phylum Streptophyta; class Magnoliopsida; order Poales; family Poaceae; genus Hsuehochloa; species Hsuehochloa calcarea. Next base: position 15,862,367 of record CM070600.1, read on the forward strand.
TATAGGAAAATTTAGTAAATCGGTATAGCTCGTGTTTATTTAGTTATTTAGAGTAACCCGTTTGAGCGCAAGGAGGTGTTAATAGTCTTGTGCACTCGGGTAGATTTTTGTAAGGTGTAGCAGAGTGTAAGTTCGAGTAGAAGTACGTGTCGAGTGTAGAACACGAGTTCGACGGTCGCGACTGTAGATCGAGTTCAACCGTAGAATGATTTTAAGTGGGAGAGTGCTAACTGGGCCGGGATCCGAAAATTTTGTTAAATTAAAATTGGCTAACAAAAAAGAGCTGTATTAACATCTTATACGCCTGCTATCACATAAAATTCACTAAGTATTTACTTAATTATTTATTATTCGCACCGTCGTATGATTGCAGTAGACGAACCAACGCTTGCAGGAGTAGTTGATACATGTTTCATCGTCGACGACCTTTTCTACAGTTATGAAGGCAAGCTTTCCTCTTGATCATAAATATAGTTATATTAAATGTAAACCGTATCTTACTGTATCTTATATGTATTGCATGAAAACTATATTCAAAAACTCAAATCGAATAAATGAAATGATGAGAAAAGTAAGAGGACAAAGATGATGAATGAGAAGATGAATGAGTTAATATTGTGGCTGGTAAAGGGGATCCAGGGCAGGGAAAAAGATAAAAGAAGAAGAAAAGATGATGATGTGGTAAGAGGTGGGACCCCTTTACATATGGGTAATATATAAGGATCAACAAAACTCTTACTCGGAATGAGGCCGTATTTAAGTGCCAACTATTTTCCCCTTTCGACGGGCAGAAAATGCTACCTTATTACGTAATTATGCTCTCCACATCAGGGTAAGTAATATGTGTGTGTGTGGTGTAAGAATAGGCGCTATAGCGCTAGGTGGAGTATTGGGTGTAGAGAAGATGAACTGGCCCAACCAACATTACCAGAACTCGGTGGTGGCCAGGTCAGCACCGACGAAAAGTAATGGGTGGAGAAAGTAATCACGTAACTTGAAAAACGTTCTGTATTCTGAACTCGAAGTCGCATCAAAAGCAATGTGATGGGCCTAGCTCCGAATAGCTATGGGTAAAGTGGTACAAGCCTGCGCAGTGCTATACAAAATCATGAATTCATGCTAGTCTCCTAAATTGGAGTCTACGGTGACCGCTAGGGGTTTATCTTCTCTCCGAGTGACTAGTAGTCTTTTTAGAATTAAAATTTGTCACCTAATGTTTAATGAGTTATGTTCTGAATCAGAGATGAGCTAGAAAATGAAGTAAAGAGTAGAGATGAGTCATCAAAGTGCATTTTTACTATTAATACTTGCTGTGTACGTTTGTACTCAACCTTGTTAGTATTCTCCTTTGTAGATCCTAATCCGGTCGGGAACTATCCCGCGTGGGACGATGGACATGCAGGTACCGAAAAGACCGCAGGTGGTGAGGGCGTGGGCTATGAAGACCAGGGCGAGATGGGTGCTCTTTTCGACGCGTGAGACGAGTAGACGACCAGAGAAGCAGGGAAAGCAAGCGATGTGATTCAGTCCCATTTCGAGGTTGTAAATTACTAGTGGTAGATACCATAGCCATGCGTGGCTACTGTTATGATAAAAATATACTATTTCTATTTTATTGTTCTGCTGCGCAACTTTGATAAAAACTTACTATTCGTTGGAGCAGTGTTCTACTGAGTAAACGAACAGTAATCTGTAAGTCTAAGTGTGATTACCTTTAAAGTAATAACACGGAGCATCGCACAGTCGAAGAGCTACTCGAGAACGACAACGTCGACGAAGCCACCCCAGGGGAGCCGGACCTAGATGACCTCGCCGCCATTGAGAACGAGGCCATCCCGGGGGGGCCAGATCCAGAGGACTTCCCCGCCATTGACGACGAAGCCACCTCGGACGAGACGGATCCAAACGACCTCGCCAGTGACGAGGAAGCCACTCCCGAAGCAACGCAGGAGGCGCTCCACGACGGCGCCAGCAGCTCCGGTGGTCTCGCCGTCAGAAACCGGTACGCCCGCGAGGAAAGGTTCGCCGATGAGTTGGTTCGGATCATCGATGCAACGCCGGTGGAGGCGTTGCAAGACGGCACCTTCTCCCATCTCGGCCTGTGGCGCCGACACGCGATGGACGATGAAGCTCCACACAATGCATACCATTGGCTCCAAAGCCCAAAAGTTTCGCCGTGAAAGAGAACCAGCGGCAGGTTACGCAGGCGACGAACACACACGGCCGAGACCTGATTAACTCGGGGTCAGGGGGTTCGGCTGATTATTCATTGCTCGTTTCTGTACTAGCTAGCCTAGAGCTGTAGCGTCGTGTAGCTTTCTTCTATGATCGCAAGTATGTATGTTTGTAAGCTTGCTTAGTTATCGCATGAATTTTTAAAAAAAATCTAGTTATTTATAATTGCATGGTATTAAATTGAAAATTGCATTATCATGTACAATTTTAGTATAATTTTACTGTAACTTTTAGTTCTATTTATTTTTATATTTGTAGGGTTTATCTAGATTTACTTTGGTCTAGTTCAAAAAATATTTTATTTTTGTATTTGTAGGGTTCAGCTAGATTTACTTTTGTTTAGTTTAGATTTTTTTTTTTGTGTATTTGTATGGTTCAACTAGATTTACTTTTGTTTTGTTTAGAATTTTTTAACATAAAAAATAGAAACTATTGGAGGGTGATCTAACGTATCAAAGAAAGTGACTGATTTTTTAAAAAATTCAGACGGTAGTTTAGTCGGCCCCTGGTTAATTATAGAGTGCGAAAATTATAATGTGCCGTGCAACCTGTCGGTGTTAAGTTTATTCCTCGTGATGAATTACACGTACTCGTGTTTTCTTTCACCAGCGATTCAGCCAGGTTTGATCAGTACTCTCAGCCGTTGTCCATCGATCTGACGTCCAAAGACTACACATTATGATGCGCGCAAGGTGTTAACATGGTCCACACTCCAGAGACACCCACCGGAGTTGCTCGGCAGTCGGCACAGCCCGCACCGGCCACGGGACAAGGACCACTGCTCCGCACGGGCCTTTTGGGCTATTTCCACTCCCCCAGGCGCACTCAAGAGTCGGCCGCGCGAAGCTTGTTCGTGCTTGGAGTGGTAGCGGTTGGAATGGAGCGATGCATGGCTTCTTGGGCCACATCGATTTCAGGCCGCGGCCGGGAAGGTGAGGTGATCTGGCGGGCTGCGTCGAATGCGCCGGGCGCCGGCGAATGCCGGACGTGTAGAACGGGCTATGTTTATGGGACCGGCTAGGCTCCCGTTTGGAACGCTTCCAGCCTACATCTGGGTGGGCCCTAATTCGTGGGTGATTTCAAGTGGACTTAAAGCTGCAAAAGGTTTTGATAATATCATTCCTGTTCAAGCATGTAGGGGTTTCCTTGGGAACTTATCTTGATTGCCGATGCCTTTGGCGAGTTTTTTTACTAAATTAGCGCAGTTGACATTCGCAATGGCAAATTTAACTCCCTCCAAACATCAAATACAAAAATAACACAACGGAGTCGCCACACATCGCCGAGTCCTCGCGGCCGGAGGCCCTCGTCCACGTGCCCAGGGCCTGGAGCTCCTCCTCCGCACGCGTGGACGCGCGCCCAAGGCCCGGTGCTACCGTGTTACCCGCGCCCCCCTCTACGCACATGTTGGCGTATCTGCGCACCCATGCCCGAGTCTGTGCGCTCTCGGCGACTCCGTGATATTATTTTTGTATTTGATGTCCTGATAGTGCTAGATTTGCTATTACGGACCTCAACAGTGCTAATTTAGCCAAAACCTAAAAAGCTGCCTGTGCTACTGGGATACCATGGTCCAAACATCTTTACCTCTTGTCCATTACTTTATGCTACAGATGAACTGCAGCAACTCAGAAATCCTATCGCTCTGTATTATTCCGCGGCGTCTAATTTTACTTCATCACTATACTATTTGAGAATTCCCATTTGCAGCTCACTGCGAACAACTCTAGCTCTGAACCACTGATGGGCAGATGGATACGACATTCCAGGGTTCAACATACTCGGACTTGTCCTGTATTATTCCGCGGCATCTAATTTTAGTTCATTACTATACTATTTGAGAACTCCCATTTGCAGCTCACAGCTAACAAATCTAGCTCTGAACCACTGATGGGCAGATGGATACGACATTCCAGGGTTCAACACACTCGGACTTGTCATCACATGGACAGCATGGGTGGTGTTTGTGGGAATATCTAACAGAGTCCATTGAACAAAGCTGCCTCTGCATATTGGCACTCGACGTTGCACGGACCATGACGCTATCTTCCTGAGCATCAAGTTGTCAAGGATGGCGGGGAGGGTTCGTATGCTGGGGAAGAGCATCGAATGGGAATTTATAGATTTTAGATATCTTATCCTATCCATGTAGATCAGATCTACCGTCGTTGCGAGATTTTATTGGGCCGGTTGGCAAATTGACAAGTACTAGTTTGGAGATAGAGTCAGCGAAGTGCTGATTGTTTCATTGTTCACTTGCATGTACCAATCCCTTTCAGGTCAACAGCGCTTCCAGCAAGAAAGTTAAGCTTATACTGCAGAACAGTGCACAGAGTGAAAATACAGTATTGCTTTCAACAGCTTGGACATCTGAAAATATCTCCAAAAGAAAGTGTCTCAACTGGGGAGCAAAACGACAACCGTAAACGTTGAGGAGGGAGGGGGGTGCTTTGTTAGTTGTTAAGGGTATTTCACTTTTAGTCTGGAATTTATTTTTGTATGTGTTATTGTATTATATATTGTTCATTGGGATATTGCAATACATCTAACCATTCATATTTTCACTCTCCCTCTCCATCTAACATAATATCAGAGCCCCCATACTCTTCCGTTGCCGCTGCCCCCTGGGAGTCACTCCCAAGGGCGGCGACCTTTTAGTCATAGTCTTCATTTAACATAGTCAAGCAGCAGTAGCTCAATCACCACTCATCACTTCTTGTCTTGGCTCGAAATCAAGTCAGTCCAATTTATTGAGTTCTAAACTGATGAACGGATTGAAGTGGAGGCAGACGCCGCAGAGCAACTCTTGGACGAACTCGTTGCTCTAGCAGGAGATGCATGTGACCTCAAAGATGTGGGAGTCGACCTTGGGCTCGACGACGCCCAGGTTGTACTTGGTCTTCTTCCGCCGGAACTGGTCGCCTTCGACCCCGCCCTCGCACCGCCGGCGCCAGATCCGGACGTCCCCGTCACCGCCGCCACCAGATCGACCGGTCCACCGCCCGTCGTCTTCTTGGACCGCCGCCGTCACCGCTCGGATCCCGACAGCTGACGCGCTTCCTCTGCTTGTGCTTGCCCCCAAGCGCCCCGACGGATTCCCTCAAGCTCCGCGTGCCTCCTCCCCACTCAGATCCCCTCCAGATATGACCCTGAGCGTTGTCGGCCCGAGGCTTTCCTCCCTCCTCTGCTTCAGCCACCGCCCTGAGCGCCATTGCTCGGATCCGATGCCCCATCTGGCTTCACCTCCCCCTCTGCTTCGGGCCGTACCCCTCAGCAGTGCCACCCTTCTGCCAACCGGATCTGAGGTTGGATGCCATTGGAGTGGTGGGGGAATGATGGGGTGAGAGGCGTCTGAGAGGAGAAAAGTGGGAGGGAGCAGGGGAGCATAAGCATAGAGTGGTAGGAGATAGGTGGAGGACGGGGGAGATAGAAGTCAAGGCTGGTACCGTTGGGCATCCGACTGTATGCTGCTGCTAATATCTGTTGCTAGTTATCCTTGAGTCTTTTCTTTCTTTGCGTCGTTTCTTCTGTTGTGTCTATCTAAATCCGAAACACTCTATATTTGAGTTCGTCTAAGCCGTGCGAGTTCACAAAATTTCTTGTTGGTCAGCTGATTGCTTTGCTTGCCATGATCTGTCCTCTTGGATCGAGTATGGCCATCTTCTTTCTCTTTTGCATGGCAGCAGCCGCCACTCTTCTCTCTGAGCCACTGCAGATCGTAAAAGTCGTTATGGTACCGCCGCTTCTTTCTGAGCCGCCTCACTTCTTTCGCAATACGCCTCCGCTGTGCTTCTTGTGCATTGTATTTTCGTCGTCTTGGGCTTCAATCTACGTCGTCTTGTTTCTATTTATTTCTCTTCGGCTTGATTTGACAGATCTCTCTATTCATGTCGGTTTCATCATCTTCTTCGTCGTGTTGCTGCTGTCAACTTTGTTACCGCTTGCCTCTACCTTCACAACCCCCACACCTTGTGCTTTATGAGCTATCGCACGACTCCGAATAAGAGATGATCTTTTTATACTTGCCACAATTTTTCAAGAGTTGCACGCTACAACGACAACTTCAAGGCTCATATTTTGGATTTTTTTTTATTTTTGGTGTCAACTATTTTCAAATGCAATGTTATTACATACGTCTTGCATTTGAGGTGGTGTTAAAAGTATTTATGGTATTCCACTTCTAATTTAGATTTTACTCTTGTATATCTTACATCTAACCATTCACATTTTCACTGCCCTCTCCGTCTAATATTAGTAACTTTTCTCGCAGATTGATATTGCGTGACGCACCGCGATGCTGACTCGCTAAAGAGAAATCCAGCACGTTAGGCCTACCAAGGCTGGAATCTTGCTGGAATCTTACGATCGACCATTATATAAGTTCCTTCAAGGATATTCAAAGTTGTATAGGCTTAGGTGGTTGTTGACTTTCGACGGCAGCCTTCAGAGGCTATCAGAGGCGGCGAGCGATTTGCTGCTCGAGTTCAGCCTTTGGTTCTTGATCGTCCATTTCTCAATCAGGTGGGCCGCGATTGTTCTATGTACATTGCCACCTTTCGGATAGAAAATTAAAAGAAGCCTGCAAATTCCAAAGTACACGTGAGGCATTGTGCAATTGCGAGAGGTTGCACAAGACCATGGTTTGTACTGTCCAGTCTCCACTGTAGAGTACAGTCATGTATCTGGTTGTAGATCCCTCCTCGATCACGGCAGCAGCGGCATGTGACATCTGTCGCCTTTTGCGGCTAGTACAACGGTAGATTTGTGCCAGCGTAGCAATGAGCGTGAGCGCAGCAGTTTTGGTGGGCCTACCGCGACTGGTGACATGCCACGCTACAATAGGAACTTCTACCATGCTACGGGACTACAGTAGGTAACCTACATCACTACGAGACCGCAGCAGAACCTGCTGCGCTACGATTGGGTGAGTATTCGGCTTATTAGGTTTTTCGGTATAAAAAAATCCGTTTTCAAAATGTCATTGCCAAATTAACCAAACAAGATAAACATACCGAAACCTAATTAGCCGAATGTGTTTCGCTATACCGAAATAGTGGCAGCAAGCAAGTCCCCAACTTCATATTGAAATTCAAATAATAGTTCAACAATTACCACCGAACAAACAAGTGTAGATCTGCACATTTCTGTCCAAAATCCAATCAAATCCAACTAACACCGAACAAAAAAGTGTAGATTTGTTCATTTCTCACCAAAATCCAATCAAATCCAACTAACACCGAACAAATACGAGGGCAAGTACACAATTAGAACCTGAGGAGTGAGTACGGACGGGTTCGGTGCCAACCTGCTACGGTGTGGTATCGCAGCAGGAGACACCTGGGGGCCAAAAGCGGAAATCCTTGCGCCAGGGGGCCAATTTGGCAATAAATAATTAAATATACGCCGAGGCTTCATGCATACGCCACAGTGCCACACCCCTACATACCATTGGGATCTATGCCTCCATGGGGTAATCCGGTAGAGCCGTCTGATCAAAGAATGAGCAGTTCAGACAAAGATTTCGGTGAACAACCATCCATCTGAACACACACACACACACACGAAGCATGGCCACGGTCCATGGATGCAATGAGCCTGAAGCCCTTAACCACGCGTAGAGATCAAGTCAGAACTGACCTCTTCATCAGTTTCACTCAAGGTTCAAACCTTGCTGCGCGCACATGGCAAGTTACCTCCATGGCCCCCGCGCTGGGGAATGCTACTGGCTCTGCTCTGCAGTTTTGTCAACTTCTAGACCGAGCCTGGAAAATGACACATTGCCATGATTTTCCCATCACCCAGCCGTACGGCTTTGCTTCCGGCTCACATCCCGATTGAACCTGCGTTCAGTCAGCAGTGTGGATCCATGGAAGATCCCGCCCCGTCGTCGCAATAACTTCTGTTGCCTTTTCTCGATGCAATTCGCGTTAAGGGCGTGTCATGCCCCGGTACGTACGTTCCATACAGGGCGTAGACTTGGCGCGTGCTGAAACATCTACGAGTCTACTGCTGGCTAGCTATACTTCAGTCAATAGCTTAATTTTCGCTTTTTTAGATGCAGTCTTGGTGGGAGAGTGACGGCTATAGATCATTCATACTGTTACCGTCACACCGTAGTCATACGGTACCCATTTCAGTTTATGTGCATGCTTGGTTTTGTACCTCGCTTGCCAAGCCAAATATTGGTAATACCTAGTCATTTTGGTTTTTATTTGGTTGATGGCCAGAATTTGGTATACCCCCATAGAGTTGGTAAGTTTTGGCAAAATTTTGGGCAAACCATGGATTGCAAAAGTGCTGACCAAAATTTTGGTGTTTTTCTCTCTCTATATGCCATGTGGGCCAAACATGGACTAGCCAATTTTGGTTTGTCTCAATTTAAGTTATTGTTTGCTTTGCTACAAAATATTTTGGTCATGCCACGATTTTGATCATGCCAAAATTTGATAAGGTTCATTGGGTACAAAACCAAACAGACTCTACATGACAAGTTGGGGTTTCACTGTGCGTTGAAGGCTAGAGATTTCAACACACCGGAATGATAAATTATATTGCCCACCTTTTAGGCTAACTTGTACTCGATCTTTTTCAAGTACAAGGAAAAATCACACAGAGAAGCCGCGTCATTTATAGATTTGCCGCCCTTTCCGTGCAAAAGGTGTGCCTTCCATAAGGCTCCGGACTGGGCGTGTGGCTTCTGGCCCGCAACCATGCACTGCGTTGGAAGCTGGCCTGTTCGATTTTGGTGCTTTGGGAGTACCGGATTTCATACATGCCGGCGTGGCCGTTCCATTTCTGTTTGCAGAAAAAGCGAAAGGGTTCGTTCACCGGCCAGTTTCCCGTTCACAAGAAGTCTTGCATGTCCCAATCTGGAAAAATATAGCATATATATGTCTTGCTACGAGATCCAAACGAACCATATTCAGGTAGCAATTGACGGACTGAATTTCGATGTTTGCAAACTGAGACTTCGTTTTCAGTTCATCCAGATAGCCATATCGCAGATAAAACGTACTACGTGCTGAGTAAAGCTTTTGCTGCCATTTTTTCATACCAAGCGCCGTTTCTTTCGGGTCAAGCACTCAAGCAGCCCATCCCACACGCATGCATTGATCAGTTAGTTTCGCTCGACTGCTCAGCACACGGCATCCGCACACTTGGACCCGTGTTTGGAACACGAGGTCATTTTGTCGCAGAATTCGCAAAAAAAAAAAAAGGTAATCTCCGTTCCAATGGAAACACCGTCAGTCATGCGCTCTCCGAATCTTTCGGCGGAAGCAGGGAGCGCATGGAAACGCATCCTCACATTGCAAAGCAATTTTGCAATATTATGTGCTACAGTATTATTACATTACTTCGCAGAAGTTGAATATAAAACAAAATTTGAGGTCGTGTCTGGCACTGTAGTAAAATATTATAGCACACTTTATAGAAAAACAGTGTTCACCGAATTGTTTCACACACGGTAGCTTTTGATCTAATCTATTTTTTTATCGAATGGCTTGTATCGTAGTAATATTATAACACTATGCTTAACAACGGCAGAGGATACAAATCGGGAGCGTATAGGACGAAAAACAAAGGACTCGTGCTAAAGCGTAATTTCGCGGATTCCAATCCAGCCGGTGGCCTCCCCATCCATGCATGTGCGCTCCACTCCAAAATTCGACCAACGTGAACCGGTGATTAACTCCATGCATGAACGACAGGGTCTCGGTCCAGGATCACCTAGCCAGCCTTTCCCCTGCTTATTTTAGTCACCATGGTGGAGTTGCTTACTGTGACCAACCTTACCATGAGACAGTAAGAGTACGTATTGGACGATAGTCTAATACTAATGTGTCGTTAGGGACAAGAAAATTGCATGATTTCACGTGAAATTCCTGTATTTCCCGTTCAACGAGAATCTCTTTAAAAAAACTCGATCGTTCATTACCTTAAACCGAGTTCCAAAGGCCGTCGAATGCTCGTTGAATCAAGAAATGTTGGACCGAAATGGTGACTAGAGGGGGTGAATCGGAGTTCTGGCTATTTCTTATTTTAATCGGATTCAACACATTTTTCTCTTCAATAGCTATGAAAGGTATGAAGATCAATAAACAAGCACAACGGATGTCTTGTATTGAATCAAATCAAAATCCCGAAACACAACAACCGAAAAACGCAAAAATGCACTTGTGAACAGCACTGGTTGTACCAGTGAACAGTAGCGGTATTATCGAAAATATGTAGTACCAATGAACAGGGGTGGTACTACCGGATGAACAGGATGCAACCCCAAAATCCAAATCCAAAATTGACGCAACTTTTGATCCGCAACTCAAAACTTCATGAAACTTGAAACATATCTTATTTAGGATGTCAGAACCTATTCCACTAAAATATAGTGAAGATCATTGCCAAAGTTTCAATCTTTTTCCATTTGAGTGAAAGTTGCTCTAAAAACCGAGCCAAAATCAAACTTTGGTCCTAGAACTTGCTCGTGGGTAAGAAATAATCAATATGATCTTAGATGCATTCCCACATATCACAGTAAGCAAAATCTCATCAAAAAACCAAAAGAAAATCAAATGATCATCAAAAATTCAAAATCACCAAAGAGAGAGTAAGAACAGGAAGAGAGTCATCTTGAAAATGTTTGCTTAGATTGATTGGAGATTGAAGTTGGTTTACGACCACTTTACCATGAATGACAAAAGCTCAACATTTGAACACTCAATCAATCCAACTTTCTAGGACCCTAACGTCTCCTATCTCTAAACACAAATTAGGGTATCTTGAATACAAGGGGTTGAAGAGTGCACGACCAGCACCCTCATTATTTATAGAGGCTAGTTTCTAGACGAAGACATCTAAACGGGCACCCGTTAAGCCCACACACAAACGGATTTCACTTACACACACATTTTAAAGCGTCGTCTTCATCTACTCTTGACTTAAACAATTTCTCTCTGTGCCGTCTTGCGTCGCGGTTTAGCCAAAAGCAATCAAGTCGGTATATAGGTGAAGTTACCAAAATACCCATTCTCGATCATTCTCCAAAGATCGAGTCCAATCTTTATGAAGCAATCACATACTTCGCCACGTGTAGGTTGATCAACAGCTCTCTTCATATCGGCAAGTCTCTCCATCCGGCTCCCACTGAAGCCATCATGACACTTGCACCGACTCCGCGCTACTTGATGCAACCCGTCACACCAAACTTCTCGTTCGGTCATTCTTGTCCATTTTGCGCCATGCTTGAGCCCGCTAACTTCACCCGGCATCCTCGATCGTTCTGAACCTCAGCTCTCCAAACCTAATCCCGATCATCATCGCCGTTGACTATCTTTGATCCCCAAGCTTCATGCACAATAATAGACCTAAAATCGATTTCGGGAACAAGCTCTTCGTAACTTGACCCACGTTAGTCAAAACAAATATCATGCAACACATATACAATGGAGCCCATGAAATTGACATAACAAACAAACATCGTCGTCAAGCTGGACAGCGAATAGAGCAAAATCGGTAATACCGCTAGTGAACTCCAGTCCTACCGGACTCGGTAGTACCGCTCCACAAATGCGGTCTTACCGATTCTCAGGGAAGAAGAAACTCTCATAAATACGTTCTCTGGAAAAAAAACATACCGTCAAGTAAAATCCGATCATATCGTGTTGCGGTAGAATCTCTTCTCAAATGCAGTCATACCGGTTTTATCTGGTCGAAATAATTACAACCACCTGGTCGAAAGAGTTACGAGCACCAGATTACGACCACCTAGTCAAAAGAGTTACGACCACCTGGTCACACTGCGGTAATACCGATCCTCTATTTCGGTCATACCGCGTTGCGGTAATACCGCTTCTCTGTTGCGATCATACCAAAATTACTGAACTTTACTGAAAACAAATGTTTAACAAACCCTTAATACTATTACCAATTATATTATCATTCTAACATCGTGATGATATCTTCGTAATTCCTACGAGAACCTTGACCACTGTTATACAAGCATGCAGGGGAGGATCTGCTGAAGCAACGAGGACAACCCGAGTACGCTAGCTGTGCACGACATTATTTGCCGGAAATAATACAAACTCACCATATTCACCGATGCACCAGCACCTCCCATGCAGGCATGCAACGCGCGGCCAATTATTCGATCGATCGACGGGCGATAAAACAAAAGGGCAAATTGAGCCTATTTTGCTCGCCACACATCCCGTCGCGTGTGTGGCGTGCGAGGCGTCGCTTTTGGCGGGCGGGGGCTGGGATCCTCGTGATCCACCGAAACTACAGGGGCGCACTGCCACTCCCAAGGCTTTTCGTCTAAATTCCCCAACCCCCGGTCTGCTGCCTTGTGATCCGAACGCCAGCTCCAACCGGTGCGCGCACCACGGCACGCGCCGATTGGCCGATATTGGTGGCAGTGGTGGGAAAATGCAGGCCAAAAAGGCGCGGTCCGGTGCACGAGTTAGCGCGGGGCTTTTCCATGTCCTTTTCCGAACTCGTCCAAGCGTGAACTCTTAGCTTTTTTTTTACTTCAAGAAAATTCTTAGCTAATGGAATAGCACTAGTGGTAGCTTAGTATACCTCCAGCGAAATTCAATAACTCCTCGATAAAAAAATTCAATAACACCAGTGAGCGGTATCACCACAACAATAACATGAATTACCCATTCATGCCAACCATGTCAAATTTTAATTTAAAAGGTTGTAGTCTAGTTCTTGCACGACCTTACCAAGTATGTCCATAACCTAGGACGAGGCTATTCGAATAGTTTTATACCTGCAGGGTGTACCAATGTACCCACACGCCTGCATCGCCTTTTGCCAAGCTATTAAGCACACTTCCTTAGGTATCTTTGCACACTAAGTCCTACGAGATATTTCCAATATTGTGAATTATTCACGAGCCGCCGTATGGATAGAAACCCATACGTTGTGTCGAGTCATCGTAAAGCCTCGGTCAACTACCCTTCCGGGTAAAGCCTTGGACAACTTCTAGCGCTCCTCGAGGTGGAGAGCCTACAGGAATCTCCACCACCGCACACCCAACACAAGAACACCGAGAACGCATATCATGTTTCACACAACACACACAACCCCTCCTGCGACTCGGAGATAACCCACGCCAAATCTTGAGTCAAGAGAGGTCCCATATCCTCTCGCGTGGTTAGCACGCATAAGCGCTTGGCTTAGTGACACAAGTAACTCGGTCCTTGATGACCTAGGCACCATTCCATTCACACCAACAGATCCCACCAACATACTATTGTGCCCAAGTCTAAACAATTTTATTTTCAGTTTTTGACTTTACAAAATTAACAAAGCACAAAGTGCTGGACATAATGGAGTAATATTTATATTTGTGTGATCAAGATCATCGACTAAGTCGATGACTGCCCAATGCTATCGACATCTAAGCATTTCTAAGCATGACCTCGAAAAGACAATAAAAGAGCATAATTAAATCACCGGACTCTAATTCACCAGCGATATTAATAACTTATGTTTGTGGCAGGGGATAACAATTTGAGGGCAACAATGCAATAGGAATAACTACCTCTAATCGGGAAAATTAATTTGACACAAAAGCATGCATACATATGATTTGTAAACAAGATATTAGACTTGAAAGTAATGGGAAATTTATGATCAAACTGCTTGCCTGCTTGCTGTGGGTCAAGGTGTTGCTGAGGATCAATAATATCGTCAACGGGCTCTTCGGATCCTAACGAGAAAGCAAAAGCAACCGATAAGAACGAATAAAACGCAAAGAACCAACAGTAAACTTTCTCCAAAAATTCTAAAATTTTTACAGTAGCAAGATCCTGATTTATAATGAATTTAGCAATAAGAACCAATTGATTTGGATTCTCAATGCAAAAGATATGGCCAAAACAATTTTGCTCAGCTTTTATAATTCAAAAATGCTACTATTTATTAGCAAAAATTTCTGGAGCTATACTGGGGTTGGAAACATTTTTAGATTAAAGTTCAGTTGAAAACATAACCCACAAAATTTGAATCGACCGAAAAGGATTTAAAATGAATTAGTTATGCATTTTACAAGTTATCACATTTTTCAGTTGATAAATAAATCCTTTCGGGAAATTCAGAAATTAGAATCGACGTGGACGAACGAGGAGCGTCGATCTTGGATCCGACGGTCCGCGTCCCAATGACGACGATACGCGTCTTGGTCATGAAACCCAGTCGCTAACCGTTGGATCAGGATCCAACGGTCCACGACCACTTTGGTCGGAGCGCGCGGGCGATCCGGGACACTGGTCGTCCGCCGTTGGATCTGGATCCAATGGTTCACGTGGATCAGAGCGCGCGGGCTGATCCAAACGCGCCCACGCACGCGAGCCGTTGATCTGGGATCCAACGCCCCGCGCGGACTTGAATCGGGGCCGTTGATCTTGGATCCAACGGTCCACGGACCGAGACGCGCGACGAATTCAAACTTCAGCGCGATCCCGAGCCGTAGATCTAAGGATCGACGGTCCACATCATTTCACGTTCAAACTTCGTCCCAGATTTCGTCCGACAAAAATGACGGGGAAGATCGGCTCGCCGCCGGCGGCTCTGGCCGCGGCGGTGCGAGCAATTGCCTAAAATGGATTCTTAACACTCTTGCGCACACAATGGTACCAGTGGTTTTGGCTGCGGCGGCCTAGAACGCCGGCAAGCCGGAGATAACCCATGTGACCAAAATGACCAAAACAAAACGCAAACGAGCTCAGTGCGGTCCAAGGGAGCGAGTGCCAAGCAACTAGGGGCTAAAGAAGTTACCCGAGCCCAAAGAAGGCCTGAGGAGGGTCGAATCGGCTCGGGTGAAGAAGAGTAGCGGTTTGGTCGAAAAGGGTAATCCAGAAATTGATCGCGTCTTGTCAAAAGCAAAATTAACAGAGGGTTAATACTCTTGAGATGCTAAATGGAGGAAGCAACAGATTCGAGTGAGAGGCCGGAACACCACTTTCACGAAGGGCTTGGAGCTTCAACAATGGCGTAGAGAAAAATCCCGAAGGAGCTCGCTCGGTGCACTAGCGGTGATCTTTGAAGTTCAAGGGTGTTCAACGAATGCTAAGGCGACCTCTGGTAGAGTTTTATAGCCGAAGGAGCAAGAGGGAGCAACGGCAAGAAAAATGGCTTTGCACGGTGTTGAGGAACTACACTATTCCTATTAGGGCACGTCAAGAGATAGAAACTTTGTGAGAAGACTTCTGCTCAGGTATATCTGCATATCGCCTTTCTGCGATGATAGCGAGACAGAATAGCTTTCTCCTATTCTTCAGAGGTTATCCCTGGTTTTCTCCACTGCCCTTGATCGGCAGCCGTAGAGGATCTTGTTAGAGTGACAGCTCAATTGTTTTCCTTTTCCTACCTCCTCCCAGCGGCATAATGGCATAGGTATTTTTTTAATAAAAAAAACAAGAGGTGAAATATCTACCATTTGTATTGATAAAATAGAAGAAAATAAGATAAAAGATATATCTCGACGGGAAAAACACCCTGGTGGGAGGTAACTTGTAACTGAGCACGTCTCACAACACTCTAGCAACAGCACCAAGGTTAGTGGCACCAACTAACAAACTCTAATCACACCATAACCCAACCAGCTCTGTCGAACACGCATATTATAACTAAGGGAAGGACAACACCTCCCATCCAATTCACTGGAACTTCGAACTAGTTAAAATCAGACAGTATAGAAGATCATCATAGCACAAGCTCGAAAGTGAAGAGTAGAAGTAGGGGCAAGGTGGATCCACACGCTGTCAGGGCCACCAGCGAGGAACTTTATATGAATTAGGTGAGCAAGCGGTTCCTCCTCTCGGCGACGACAGTGGAATGATGCATAACAGAAGGACGACAATTCCAACTCATCTCCCCCTCCGTCCACGTGGCTCATTGAAGGTGGACTGGACCAGCTGCTACGAACAGAGCCTCTAGGACAGTCGTCTTGCACCTCGAGATGACACTTCAACGACAATAGCTTCACTACTCAGGCTCTTCCAACAGTTAGCCTGCTACTCCTTAGGATAACAACCTACACTCGAGCGCCATTAACATAGTAGCATGGGTGGTCGACATTCTCCAGTCAATCAGAGCGCACATTGGAGACTGGTGATAGGTAACCACGAGAGCTGGGGAGGGGGGAGGGGGCTCTGGGACAGGGGGTGAGAAGGCTTCTCTAGCTGCGCGAGAAGATCTTTGGATGAACTTGCCAACGGAGGTGCTGAGGACTCACACGGGCATGCCCTAGCAGTCGGCAGTGGCGAGCACGGGACAGCGCGACACAGACGTGGTCGCCGCTAGATGGAGGCACGAGGATCCACCCAGCGTACGCCAAGACGGATTGGCAGCTCCACGTGCTTCAACTTCCTCGGCTTCGGTGCCCCTGAGCCCACGGCCGCAACGGTCGGTCGATGGTGGCTCTAGATCTGGCCTCCGGTGGGTCGTGAGCTCTGGACGAGGGGGGCGGGGTGAGCGCAGCTCCGCATCTCTGGAGGTCCGTCGAAGGCTCGCTGTCACGTCGACGGCCACGGACGACTCGCAGTCCCACAACTAGATCAGGAAGAGAGGGGGCTGCCGGAGCCACGGTGGGGGCGCTCGGGGATTGAGGGCGTCGTCTCCTGGGTCGTTCGAAATGAGCGACATGGGAGTCACTCCTGCTATGTCCTAGGCCTACTTTGTTTATGCAGAGTGTTGCAGACCAGTGTGTAACTTGTGTTGTCCTGACATGGCTACTTGGTGAGAACGCCATGAGGGGAAGCTACCTATGAGGTGAGGTGTTTATTGTACTCTCCAATCTCTTTCAAACTCCTAGCGTCGTACTACTTGGCAGGATCAGTGAAAGAGAGTTATGTACTGCGGTACTGCATGATTGAACTTTTTTTTCAGATAGGAAAAGTGCAGGAAAATATTGTAATGGATCGCTGTCGTAGAAAAAAAAAGTAACAATAAGATAGGATGGAACTTGAGAACTAAAAGAAGAAAATCGAAAGTAGCATTATCTAGGGGCGGATAACGAGCTGGCTCAGTCAAGTTTGTTAAGGAGCCGAGCTCAGCTCGTTAAGTAAATGAGCAAAATGTTTGTTCGGCTTGACTCGTTATGAACTCGCTAGTTGGCTTGTGTGGCTCGGGACCGTGGGAGGGCGCCGGACCGAACGCGGAAGGAGAGGGCGCTGGGTGGAGGCCGGACGCGGAGGGGGAGGGCGTTGTGTGGAGGGCAGAGGGGGCGGGCGTCGAGCGGAGGGGAGGCCGAACTCGGAGAGGGAGAGTGCCGAGTGGAGGCCGGAGCGGAGGTTGCGGCTTGCTAAGATGGGTTGGTAGGCTTAGGTTGGGCATGTTCTAGTTGGACTACTAGGTTTGTCCGGTTGAGTTCTAATATAAATGAGCTAAATGGGCTTAAGGAGTTGCTTGGAACTGATTTGAACTTAGCTCATTAAGATAACGAGCAGAAATACCAACCCGACTCAGTTCATTTATAACCCGAGTTTAAGCCAAGTCCTTAGCGAGCCGAGCTGACTAGCGAGTTTCGAGCTTTCTTTCCCCACCCCTAGCCTTATCCCACAAAAATATCAGAGAACAAAATTTCAATATTTCATATGGTCAAAAGCAGTACCATTTTGCCATTTTCAATAAGAAAAAAAAGGTGTACCAAGGAAACTGCGAACTTCACTAACTAAAAAGTGAGCAGCGGCGAACATTATGTTGTACCACAGTTTCTGGAACATTATGCTGACGAGTAAGCATAAATAAACATGCATGTAGTTCTACGGAAAGAAAAGAAAATTTCGTCAAATAAAAAAAATCGTCAAAAAAGGAAAGGAATATTGTTATATTACCAGTGTTCCATTCTATATACGACGGATCAATTGCTAAGATCACCATGCAAGAAGTCACTTGTTTGATTCTAGATTTATTGAAGGGAGAGAGAGCCCCATTTTTTCTAGCTCAAAATTCAAGAAAATAAAAGAAATCTGATAAGGAGTAACTTGGTTGCAATTTTTCTTCTTTCAACTTTACAGCTGTGAAAATAGAAAGGCATCTTGATAACCAAGTAGGTAGTAGTATTTTTTTACCGAGGCTAGCCGAGTAGAAGTGTGCACAAGGGGCCAATTAATTAATCACCATTTTTTATATATACAGCCAGTAACACGTGCTGATTCAATATAAATTGAAAACACAAGCGGAAGTTTCAGGGAAATTTAAATGTGATATATTTGGTAGAAATTATGAACATAACTATTAGCTAGTACTCCATAGAAAACGAACACCCCAAGACCACTGTTATATCCAGCCATCCAGGAAACAGGCCAAAGTTTTGATAGAGAGGTGGACAACAAGGACAAAAAATCCAATTCTTTCAGCCCTCGACAGCCACCTATCTTGACCACCAGTCCACCACACCCTTATGACCATGAAATTCCACCACAAAAATAACAACATTACTAAGAAGAAAAACCCTATCCCTGCCGATTCCATCCACACAGCACACACATTTCTAGAGAAACGCATGTGCACAAAAACACCAGAAGAAAAACACTTGTAACCTCGTCCTACTGTTGTTATTTTACAATCTTGCAGCACAAGCATGCATTGGCCCGAACAGTACTGGAAATATGGGATCAAATCAATATGAAGCTTAATTTCTGCTTATGTATCCTTCTTGATTGATTTACACCTGGTTGTTGGACGCCGCTGTCGCCGCCGGCTCGACGCGGGTCTGCGCGGACTTGAGCATGAACCCACCAACCCCTGACTTGTCGTGGTCGTCCTCGTCGTGGTAGACGTACGCGAACCCTCCGTGCCGGGTCAGGTCCATGCCGGCCATCTCGTCGTCGGCCGAGATGCGGAGCAGGCCGAGCTTCTTGAGCGCGTAGAAGAGCGGGCCCATGGTGCAGCTCACCCACCCTGCGATGACGAGGATCTGCACGACCTGAGCGGCGAGCAGCCGGCCGCCGCCGCCCATGAACAGGCCATATGGCCTGCCGGGGATGTAGATCTCCTCCACGTACTTCTGCTTCGCGAACAGCCCCGTGAAGATGATCCCCCACGCGCCGCAGCCGCCGTGGAGCTGCGCGGCCTCGAGCGGGTCGTCGAACTTGAGGCGCGCGGCGAGCGCGTTGAACCCGATGAGCACCCATGCCGAGACGAACCCGCAGATGACCGCCGCCCACGGGTCCACCACGCTGCACCCCGCGGTGATGGCCGCGAACCCGCCGAGCAGGCCGTTGCAGACGTCCATCACGTTCCAGTGCCCCGTCTGGAGCCGCTTCCCGAACAGCGTCGTGAGCGCCGCCACGCTGCCGGACAGCGTCGTCGTCACGGCGGTGCGGCCCACGGCCGACCACTGCCCGTTGATGCTCCCAGAGGGCGTGTACGTCTTCAGGATGGTGGTGAAGGACCCAGGATTGAATCCGTACCATCCGAACCACAGCAGGAACGTCCCGAGCACGACGAGCGACGCGCTGTGGCCCTTGAGCGCCACCGAGCGCCCGGCGTGGTCGAAGCGACCGATGCGGGGGCCCTCGATGAGCGCGCCCCAGAACCCGGCGACGCCGCCGACCATGTGCACGACGCCGGATCCGGCGAAGTCGATGACTCCGGACTTGAAGAGAAGCGGACCGGACGTTCGGCTGGCGGAGGCCCACCCGTCGGCGGACCAGATCCAGTGGGACACCACCGGGTAGACGAACCCGGTGAGGAACGCCGAGTAGATGAGGTACGCCACGAACTGCGTCCTCTCGGCGATCGACCCCGACGTGATGCCGGCGGCGGCGATGGCGAAGGCCCACTGGAAGAGGAAGAAGTCGTAGCCGAAGCCGGTCTTGGGCAAGTGCTTGAGCCCGAAGA
The DNA here is from genome assembly GCA_036346395.1 of Hsuehochloa calcarea. Taxonomy (NCBI): domain Eukaryota; kingdom Viridiplantae; phylum Streptophyta; class Magnoliopsida; order Poales; family Poaceae; genus Hsuehochloa; species Hsuehochloa calcarea. The sequence continues at coordinate 15,882,458 of CM070600.1, forward strand.
ACTGCTTCCCGATGAAGCCGTTGGACGGCGTCCCGAAGGCGAAGGCGAAGCCGAACAGGTAGTAGAACAGCGCGCCCGCGGCGGCGTCGAGCACGTTGGTGAGCATGATGTTCATGGTGTTCTTGGCCCGGACTGACCCCGCGCAGAGCATGGCGAAGCCGAGCTGCATGGCGAATACGAGGTACGCCGAGAAGAGCAGGTACGTCGCGTTCACCGCCGACGTGGTGTCCGCGAACTGGTTGCACAGGTACTCCGTCGCGTTCACCGCCGGCCCCAGCAGCGGCGCCAGGTCCGCCGCGCACGTCGACATCTCCCCCCTAGCTAGCAACGAACACCCTTAAAATTTATTCTACTTAGAAAAAGTACACGAAGGAGAGGGCCGGGAGATGTGCCGTGGGAGGATGGGGGGCAAACGGTGGCGTCGGATATATAGGAGATCGCCGCGCGCCGCCAGGGAGATGACGATAAAAAAAAACACGGCAAATAGGTGTGGCCTTATTCTGTGAAGAGAAGCAGGGGGAATCCGGGAGGCATGGGATGAGATTTTGGTTTGGCTCGTTCGGAGGGTGGGGCCCACCGGCAGTGAATCTTCTGTGGTGGCCGGGGATCCCATATTCCCTCCCATTCTGTTAGCGGGTTAGGGGTGGAGCCGTTTCGAAATCCGGGGGAAGCTGGAGGTGTATGGTAGCTGGACGCGATTAATGTTGCGGTGGCTTTCCGATCGTGTACAGTGTACTTGTGTGTGTACGAGCTGGCATGCGACAATTGACGAGATACACTGGTTGGTTGATGTAGGTATGGGCCTGTGGAACGGCGTTTGATTAGAAGTCAATGTTTCCTGAAACTGACTAAAATTGGCTAGCTAGTATACCAAAACTTGAAAAGATCCTTTTCACGTTGGTATCTCCATTAACCTTCTGCTAATTCTCTTGAGTTCCTAGTTATATTACCAAATAGCACTGAATTTTAGCACAAATTGGTAAGGTCAAATTAAACCCGTCGTAAAAAAAAGAGAGAGGTGAAATTAAACGAAACAGCCCAAGGTTTTCTGAACAGCGATTGCATGCCAATTGAGAAACAATTTCACTGTTCTGCGTCATGTATCAATCATTTTCTTGGATTCACTGTGCAGCAATGTCAACGGAGAAAAGTCAAATAGCCGACGTCATGGAAGATGACTTTGGTGTGAACAAAATTTGTCAGGGGGAAACGAACCCTGCACCGCTCCCATACACTTTTGTTTAGGCTCTGGTCAACAGGACAGTCTCTCTGTTTATGTAATAGGCGAGTAATCTATTTCATACATGAACTACTACTACTCATACGTAGAGGACGTGGAAAACAGACGGCCACACAATTTTATTTGGATGGTTCTGATAAATACCTAATTGTAATACTAGCAAATTTAATTTGTTGTCATTTTGTCTTACATAGAGATGGCAATCCGCTGCGGTGGGTATGGATAGTGCTCGCTCGACCATACTTATGCCCGTGAGCCTACCCCCTCCGGTCATACCCACCAAGGTGACAGGCAAATAGCCTCGCCATGTCCTTCACCCGTGAGTGCTCGATGCCCACGGGCATACTTGTGTGCCCGCCGCCACCCAATTCAACCATGAGCTCATCGCAAAACCAAAAATGCACATGACAACAGGCAACCGGTTCACCAATTAAAATGGAAGGGGTAGTTCAACGATCAAGTAGCAAAGAAAAAACAGATTTGAGAGAAATATAAAGAGTTCTTCATATTTGGGCATCAATTTGCAAAGAGACATCACAAAATGCAAGAAATAAGATATGAAAGGTGGATCTCGATGAAGAACTTGTGAATGGGTAGAGGGCGGTGGCAGTGGCGTCGTCTCGCCGAATCCCAACGGTAGCGGCAGCGCCTCACGGTGGGAAGGCGGAGGAGGCGTCGAATGGGAGGCAGGCGGTGGGGGAGGAGGCCTTGAGCGGGGAAGCAAAAGGATTGGGGCTTGGGGTTGTTTGCTTGTGGCAACGCGAGGGATGATCAAGTGGAGACTGGAGAGGGGTACGTGATGTTTGGACTCTTGGGTTTTTTTATGGGTCCATTTGTCAGTATGATTGACGGGTAAACGGGGGCGACAAGTACAGGTGGAGCTCACCCATGCCCACGCCTATTCGCTAGATGGGCAGAGAATAGCTCCCAATTCCATGCCCGTGGACAGAGAATAGCCCTCATGTTGTATCCATTAGGATATTTACCTACAAGCACACGGATAATCGAGCACAATTGCCATCTCTAGTCCTATATTGATAAAAGCTTCAGGCTTTGAGGAAGTACTCATGCCTATCAGAATCTGATTATTTATCTTATTTGAACGGGCTTAAGTTTAAAATGTTATTCAAGCCGCAAACCATGCAACACCAATTATATAGTCCCCATTTACAATCCCCAACTTGATAAGGTACCGCAAGCAAATAGTAGTAAAGTAATAGTAGTTGTTCAAAACATTTGCATAAAACTAACCTATCTGGCAATTTGTTTACGGTTTAGCAGCATCACGTTCGCTATCAATTAACTCCTCGCCGGGACGACAACGACGAAGTAAATAAAGGATCCCCAAATGGTACAAGCAACTCCTGTGGAGACCCAACGCAGCTGAATCGACCCAACGCAGCTGAATCGCTCGCTCGCACCACCATATCGATCACCACAAGCTCAGCAGCCGACTTTTTAATCTACCTATGGCATTCACCTATCAGATGCTAATTAAATCGCCTGCAAAGAATAGACTAATCTGCATTTTGAGAAACAGCAAATCGAGGCATCCCAAGTCTTAACAATATGTATGTAACTACGTATAATCAGAGTAAGATAGTTTCCACTTGTCGCGTCTTCGGTACCCAAATTCGATTTTGCATGTTCGTTGGTTGTTCATCAGGTGTATTCTTTCTTAGCCCGAAGAGCTGTTTTTTGTGTTTATTTATGATTGTGCAAAGAACCATTTGCGCAAGGGATCTCTGACTTTGGTTTAGTTAAGTAAGTTTCTGTTTTAAGAAAACATAATGCGATTATGCGACAGCATCTGATCTAGCATTCTACCCGCTGCTGGTTAGATTATATACAACAAGTTGAGTTCCTCTTGCAGTTGGCCTCCACTTTCCATTCGCTAGAGCTTGTATTGAAGGCGGGAGGATGAGGATTCGGCTCCAGGCTCTAAGGCCTGGCCGGCACGCATTTATATAGCAAGCTGAAAACCATACAGTACAAGTCTATCCAGGAATACAACCCGAGTACAGTACATACGGGAATACAACCTGAGTACAGTATATACGGAGTATACCATCTATGCATAAGCCCATATACAAGCCCAATACACTAACAACCCCCGGTAGTCTTAGCGTCTCAAACGCAAAGACTGGATCGAAAATCCAGGAACAGTTGGGTCGATGTGAAGAATACGAACTTGCCCGAGAGACACTTTTTCGCAAACAAAACAAATGTCAACATCGATGTGTTTGGTGCGGCGATGTTGAACCAGATTGGAAGACGTGAAGACCGCAATGACATTATCACATTATACAATAGTGGTTGAGCGAAGCGGTTGATGAAGCTCCTTCAGAAGTTGCCAGAGCCAACAACATTCGGTGGTGGCATGAGCGACAGCGCGATACTCAGCCTCGGCGCTCGATCGAGTGACTGTAGTCTAACTCTTGGAAGACCAAGAAACCAGATTATCTCCAAGATAAACACAACATCCAGAAGTAGAGCGGCAGGAGTTGGGACACCCGACCCAGTCTGCATCGGAGTATGCCGTGAGAGTAGAAGGTGACAACGGGTGCAACTGAAGACCGAAATCCAGTGTAGCCTTCACATAGCTGAGAATATGCTTCACAAGAGCAAGGTGGGGTTCTTGAGGAGCATGCATGTGAAGACAAACCTGGTGAACTGCATATGCTATATCAGGACGCGTCAGAGTAATGTACCAAGAGCTCCGGCTAAGCTGCGATAATTTGTCGGGTCAGAGACGAGGGAACCATAAGTAGCAGAAATCTTAGCTTGAGTGTCGATAGGTGTGGCTGTCGAGTGATAATCCACCATACCAGCACGCTGTAAGAGATCCTGAGCGTACTGATGTTGGGAGAGGAACTTTCCATTGGCAACTGAGAAACGAAAATGCATAGAAAGAAGTGTAAGTCACCAAGATCTGTCATGCGAAACTCACTATGAAGATAATGCGTGAGACACTGTAGACGGGTGGAGGAGGAGGCGGTAAGAATGATGTCGTCAGCGTAAAGTAGAAGGTATGCGAGATCATCACCCGTACGGAGGACAAACAAGGAAGTGTCCGAAATGGATGCCACAAAACCAAGAGTGAAAATGTGAGTAGCAAAATGTCGGCACCACACACGGGGCTTGTTTGAGACCATAAAGAGATTTGTGGAAAGAGATTTGTGGAGGTGACAGATATGGTTTGGACAAAATGGATCAACAAAGCTGAAAGGTTGTTGGCAAAAAAATAGCTCATCAAGATTGCTATGGAGAAAGACATTCTTGACATCCAGTTGGTGAATGGGCCAAGAATAGGACACAACTATGATGAGAACAACCCGTATTGTAGATGGTTTCACAACAGGGCTAAATGTCTCGTCGTGGTCAATGACTGGATGTTGAGAAAGATCTCGAACGACCCAGCGAGCTTTGTAGCGATCCAAAGAACCGTCAGAATGGAATTTATGCTTAAAGATCAATTTGCCCGAGACGACATTAGCACCTGAAGGATGGGAAACATGAGACCAAGTTTTGTTGTTGAGGGACTGATACTCATCTGTCATGGCATGGCGCTAGTTGGGGTCGGCAAGGGCAAGACAATATGTGAATGGGTCAAGAGAAATATTCGAGTGGACGGCAGAGATATTGAGACGGTTGATTGGAACAACAATCTCGCATTTTGCTCTTGTCTGCATAGCATGCGGTCCTGGTGTTGGACGGGGAATAGTGGCGGGAGCCAGAAATGAGGTGACAGGAGGAGCGGCTGGAGCTGATGTGCCAGAGATCGAAAGACTGGGAGCCGAGGCACTTTGGTGTGCCAGAGACAAATCGTCAGGCGGGGAGCCGGAAAGGATGAGCCAGAAGGCGAGCCGTGAGGCGAGGGAGCCGCGCTGGATGGGAAGACAGACGTAGGTGTTTGGGTGGAGACAAACTCAAGAAGGAAATCCAGGGAAGGAGGTGTTGGACTGGAGTCACAAGCGGAGAAAGGAAAAGTGGATTTCGTGAACGTGACATGCCGAGAGGTAATGATGCGGTGTGTCTACGGATCGTAACAGCGATACCCCTTGTGGGAGGAGGGGCATCCAAGGAAAATACATGCGATTGAACGAGGACTCAACTTGTTGTGTGCGGTGGCCGCTTGATTGGGATAACACAAGCAACTAAACACGTGTAAGTGATGAAGGGATGGAGGGCGACGAAAGAGTCTCTCGTAGGGGGTGGAAGAGGCAATGGCCTTAGAGGGACGACGATTGAGGAGATAAGTCATCATGGCTAGGGCCTCGGCCCAAAAAGGAGCCAACATGTGTGCTTGCAAGAGAAGGGAGCGGACACTGTCCTTGAGAGTGCGGATGGCGCGTTTTCCTTTGCCGTTCACTGGGATGTGTATGGGCAGGAAAGGCGGAGGTGTATGCCATGTTGGTGAAAAAAATGCAAGGGGGTAGGAATTTACAAACTCGGTGCCATTGTCCGCTTGAACAAAAATAAGAGGGAGCTGAAATTGAGTTCGAATGTAAGCGAAGAAGGATTCTGTCGGACCCGGATTTTGTAAATCCAAATCCTCTGTGAAATCTCTGTGCTATTCCCTGGATCAGTAGATAGCACTTCACAAGCACATTGCTGAATCAAACCATACATGGCGTAACATCATTGCCTTCATTAATTTACACATCAGAGTTTACATAGACCGCTTCGGGTCAGTTTTTACAATAAGGGCGGAACAGGCCAAATGAGTACATTACAAAAGATAGCGGAAGCAACAACGGAAGCAAAAAGGGTGAGGGCACATCTTACCGCAGGCAAGTGACTGGGGAACCCGTGTACACCCGATATTATCCGAAATCCCCGGACAATATAGGAGGTACACAAGAACCGACGGAGTCAGCTAGACCGGGGTGAGACTAGAACAACTAAGGACTGAACTACGCTTCAACGATTCCTGGGTCTTCAGACTTCTGGATCCTCGTAGTAGTCGTAGTCTTCAGGTCTTCCTACTTCTGAGGAGTTGGGAAAGAGCGAGGATGAGCACAACTACCGTGCTCGCGAGCCCACACAACTGATGCAATAATATACATGCAAGGTGTAACAAGGTTGGCTCGGTTTCTTTTATTTATGTAAAGCAAGATTTGTAAATACAGATATTAGGAAATTTCTATCACTTAGCATTTTAACCAAATTGCATTTTTAAAGAGATTAATTGTGCAAGAAGTAATAACAAAGCAGAGGTTCCTCCATCTAAACTCGTCTCATGCTTCAATTGATTGGAGCTACCTCCATACATTAACAACACCGGATCTGACGATCCGTGGAAAAGTCAAATCTCAGCCCCTACCGGTTTTCATATCACCCACAAAGGTTTTTCAAATAGAACTAACTCAAGTTAAGTTCCCATGTCCGCTTTTGACCGTAGAGGCGCTACCGCTAAAAATGCTTTGACTCGCAGAGGTTATACACTTTACCCACAAGAGACAATCATACTCGTTACCCACATGATTCCGTAGTCATGTAGTTGAGTGATAAATCACAAGAACCTTTCGATCCACTTCGCCTTTCCATCATCTCACCCATATGGGGTTGCGCCCATAAGTTGTGCGGGATGTTCACCACTACGACGAGCGTAGCGTGGCGACCTCACCCGGTGTCCCTTCCCGCCATGCCCTGACCGCCTCCTCCACCAAAGGAGATGACTTTCGTGGTTCGATAAATTTACTAAGCCAAGTTGCATTTTGCGCACTTGTGGTTGTACTTGTTTTACACGGAGGTCATGACAAGATTAAGTCCTTAATCCACCTGCACGGCTCATACCACATACCATCGCTCTCGTGCTGACGGCACCCACCATTCTCTCCATCCGCCTGATGTAGTATTAGCAAGTTTTAAGGTTTTGGAGAAGTATAAAACAAATTATCCAACCATCCACTATTCTCCTCAATGACGCCCAAAACATTTGTCATGATTAAATGATGATGATTTGGGGTAAAATACCTTGCATTTAAACAAGTCTAGCATGGCGTTTAAGTACGACCTATAACTAGTATGTTACCAGATATTTACTAGGGTGACAAGGATAATGGGAGTTCAATTTTCAAGGATATGAGGTAATAATTATTTAATCAACAAGTAGGCATTTAACTACCTTAGGGTGTTTGACATATATTTGCATAGAAATTAGAGCATGCAATTTAATATTTTAAACGAATATAATTTGCATAAAATGTGGGATCAATATGATCAAAGTGTTGACTCTTTGGGATAAAAGTAGAAGGGTCTAGGTATTCTTGAGCTTGTCCGAAGTGGATGTCTCCCGCGTCTTCGAATCCTACTCAGACGGTCGTACCGGAAAAGATACAACAACAAAAGAGAGCAAATAAATACAAATCACCAAGCAAATGAACTCCAAATTAAATAAGACCAGTGCCATTAGCAAGATCTTGATTTTAGAAAATTTTAGAAAAAAGATTCATAATTTTTGGAGTTATAATGAGGAAGTTATGGATTTTGAAGTTTTAAGCAAATTTTCAATTGATTGGAAAATCAAAAAATTTGGAAAACGTGGAGCCGACACGTGGCGGGCTTGCATAGGGTGCGGTCCACGCAAGATCGTGGCGTGGGCGAAGGCCAACACGCACAAGGCCGTCCACGGGCGCACGGTCTTCAAAGATGATGTCGCGGCCCACTTGTCGATCTCGGCGAGAAAAACGACGGTTAACTCGGCGCTTAATCGAATCGCCGGTCCCACCATCGCCAGCGCCACAGAGGATGATTAGCGCCGACTAAACCGGATTAACAATTAACATAAATAAATGATTGCCGGCAATAACCCGGCCATGTGGCCCGGATTCATCCGACAACCGCAGAGGAAGGAGCGAGGGCGCGCGACTGTCGCCGACGGAGGAGGCGGCGGCGCCGGGTTGCCAAAATGGGTTCCCCTCGGAGGCGGTCCCGGTGGTGGCGGTGGCGGCGCCGAGGATGACCCGAGCGGCGCAGCCTGTGGGGCGGCGCGGAGCTCTACCGAGGTGAAGAAAGCCGGGCGCAGGCTTGGCCGGAACCGGGAAGCACGGGTCGGCGGGTCCTTGAAGCTCACCGCCAACAATGGCGGCGGAGCCGGCCGGTCTTGGGAGATCGGCGGCAGCGAGGAAGGGGTCGGCCGAGGCGAAGGAGAAGGAGTAGTCCCGGCGTTGTGGTGGTCCAGAGGCGATGAGGGTAGAGGGGGAGCTTCCTGGGAGGTGGTGGCGGCGCCGGGAGATCGACGGAGGTGGAGATCGGCGGTGGAGACGAATCCGGCCGAACCGAGAGCCGGCCAAGGCAATGGCGCTACCCGGAGCAAAGGGGTGGAAGCGGGCGTGGAGGGGCTTCTCTAGGGCTCTTTATAGGCGGTGGAAAGGGGAGCAGGTGCGGGAGGGGCCCGGGCGACGCTGAGTCCCGAGAAGGCGGCATGGGGGCTGGCAAGGACGGAGGAGCAGTGAGCAGGGCATGGGCGCGGAATGGGGTGGCAGGGATGGCGGTGCTGCTGAGGCGGCGGGCCGGGGCCGATCCTGATGGAGGTGACGGGCGGTGGGAGCCGTGTGGAGCAACCAAGGGAGAGAGAGAGGGAACAGGGGCGGCAAGGCTTGAAGAGAGAGGGAGAGAGAGTCTGGGCGGGCGACGGAGCGGAGCGAAGAGGCCGTGGCGACGCTGGCACACACGGGGAGGGAGAGAGAGAGGGAGATGGCGCTGGGAGAAAACTCGGCAGGGGGAAGAGGCTGTGCTGGGCCGGCTCGGTTCTGGGGGAAGAAGGTAGGCCGAAGCCAGGGAAAGAGGGGAGGGCGACTGGGCCAGGAGAGACAGAGATGCGCGGGCCAGCTGGCCAGGAAGGCAATGGGCTGAGCCCAAGGAGAAAAGGGAAATGGCTAAAATGGGTTAAGGCTCCAAAACCGAAAAGGGAGCTACAAGTTTGAATTCGAAATTTTGAAAACACGTAAAGATTTGAAACACAAACCCGAGCTTAACAAGAAGTTTGAAATCCTTCGAAAATATTACAAATTGAAATCACAAATTGAAAATAAGGGTTAAATAGTAAACAATATTTACTAACCGAAAAACGGGGTGTTACAAACCTACCCACCTTAAACGGAATCTCGTCCCCGAGATTCGAGCTACTCGGATGAGACAGGAGGCGTACCTCTCATTGCTTCGAGTCGCTTGGGCTTCTTGGCGGTGACATGGTTGACATGGCCTCGCTTTGGCTTAGCGTGGAAGCTCGCTCCGATGCTTGCGAGGTATGATGACTTTGCTTGCCATCAAGTCCGGCCTCGAGTGGTGTGGCTCTTAAGTTGTACTCTCTCGGGGTGGCGGTTGAGGACATTTTTGCGAAATGCCCTTTTCTCCGCAGCTTGAAGCAAATAAGATGACCTATTGGGTTGGGCTGCCGCAGTCGTCCGATGGATTGAAGAGAGAGGGAAACACTCACCGGGAGGCGGGTTACGATGAAAGTTGAAACCGGGCTTTGACTTGAAGCTCTTAGTGACGGGCCGCGACGGCGTGAAAACGAGCCGGAAAAGCCGATCTTTGCGTAAAGCTACCTTGTGGTCCTTGAAAGGCCATCTTCCTTTTTGCGGCCAAATCTGCGGTCCTCTCTCGCTCTCCAAAGACTAGGGCTTTATTGATGAGATGGTGGAAGTCGGAGTAGTCATGAAGGATGAGTTGGCCCTCATCTCTTCTCGCATGCCTTCAAGGAAGCGATCGATCTTTTCTTCTTCTTCTCGCTATGTCTTTGGGGGCATAGCGAAGCGAGCCGAGTAAACTTAGTGAGGTACTCATTCACCGACAGGTTGCCTTGCTTAAGAGTCCCGAATTCGTTTTCTTCAACCTCATGGCGCTACCGCACAAAGTTGGTTCTGAAAGTCGCTTTGAATTCATCCCAAGGTATTGCTTGCCATTCCGGTTCGGTTTCCTTTGGGGTACCTCATTTGTTTCTTACATCGCGGTGGGGTCCGTTGATCTCCTTTGTAGATGCAACAACCTCTCGGTTCTCACGCCTCTTCTTCTTCTTACGACTGCATGGTCAAGACTTCGTGGCAAGATAGTTATCCCACCATGCAAAGAATGGCCTTTGAGTTGATAGGTAGCAAAGTCTACCTTGTCTCCCTCGGGCAACGAGCTAATCTGAGCTTCTTTTCGTATCTCGAGCCGCCTTCCGCTTCAAGAGGCTCACTTGCCGCGAAGGTAAGCGGCCCGGTTCAAGGAAGTCGCAAGCTTTGAAGTGCGACCGGCCGATCCGGTCTGCGATTATTCAGCAGGCTTGCAGGATCCGGGTTTGTCAAACATTACTTGCTCCATGGTTGGGTCTGCTGCTGGTGGAGGTGGTAGATCCGGTCCTTGGCCACGACACAGGCCACTTCCACGGCCTCTTCCACGACCTCTTGCAAAGGTGCCACGAGTCAAGCATGGCTCTTCCAGGCGGCATCCAAGGAACACAAGCTTAGAGCGGGGTATATATATGAGGGTTACTAGTCCTCTAGTGCACAACAAAAGCGACTCAAAACCATACGAGGAAAACGATCAAACACCATACAAAGCCTAGAATGGCTGCATTATATTAAAAGGGGCTAAGTGTTACATGACTTCTAGAGTACAAGATATAGGCTACCCTAAGCCATGACACAGATACGTATAATAACGTCTACAAAAGAAGAAAACAAAAGCACTTGCAACCAAGGGACTGCTAATGCAAGCACTGCTAGCCAACCTAGACTAGCCTAACTATTCCCACACGATGACGCAGACTTCGGGGTCGGATTGTCCTTCCAGGAGAGGCAGATAGTAGTAGAGAGGCGATTCCCGCAGAAGATCTATGTGCATCTGGGCAAAGCGCTTGCGCGGCGAAGTCGGTGCGCCTTGAACCGCTTCATCACACCGTGTGAGTAGTCCCGAGTCAAGGTGTGAGCGATGAACTCACCCTCTCTAGCATAGAGAAAAACCTCCATGGTCAATGACTCTTGGTCCAGGATTTGAGTCTTTCGGCCTCTGAAGATAGGCTTGCGGTTGTAGTCCAGGTGGTACACGAGTTGGCGAAGAAGGTCCATGCACTCATCTCCATCTTCTTCGTGAGAGAACAAGTCCCACGGTCCATCAGACGAAGGGGTTGCCATCTACAATTTTTGAAACAAGTGGGAGTCAGACTGAGTAAAATTTAAGTGAAATCAAGGAAAGTGAAGAACTAAGAAGGGTAAGTCATAGCAAATAATACATTATATTTTGCCAAGCTTTTCTTAGGGTTTGAAAATAGCACTCAAGTCCTTAGGCTCGACCAGTCTAACTAAAATTCCTACAGTCATATGCTCTGATACCAGCTCTGTCGGACCCGGATTTTGTAAATCCAAATCCTCTGTGAAATCTCTGTGCTATTCCCTGGATCAGTAGATAGCACTTCACAAGCACATTGCTGAATCAAACCATACATGGCGTAACATCATTGCCTTCATTAATTTACACATCGAGTTTACATAGACCGCTTGGTCGGTTTTACAATAAGGGCGAGCAGGCCAAATGAGTACATTACAAAAGATAGCGGAAGCAACAACGGAAGCAAAAAAAGGGTGAGGGCACATCTTACCGCAGGCAAGTGACTGGGGAACCCGTGTACACCCGATATTATCCGAAATCCCCGGACAATATAGGAGGTACACAAGAACCGACGGAGTCGGCCTAGACCGGGTGAGACTAGAACAACTAAGGACCGAACTACGCTCAACGATTCACCGGTCTTGGACTTCGGATCCTCGTAGTAGTCGTAGTCTTCAGGTCTTCCTACTTCTGAGGAGTTGGGAAAGAGCGAGGATGAGCACAACTACCGTGCTCGCGAGCCCACACAACAGATGCAATAATATACATGCAAGGTGTAACAAGGTTGGCTCGGTTTCTTTTATTTATGTAGCAAGATTTGTAAATACAGATATTAGGAAATTTCTATCACTTAGCATTTTAACCAAATTGCATTTTTAAAGAGATTAATTGTGCAGTAAGTAATAACAGCAGAGGTTCCCTCCATCGGAAACTCTGTCTCATGCTTCAATTGATTGGAGCTACCTCCATACATTAACAACACTGGATACGACGATCCAGGGAAAAGTCAAATCTCAGGCCCCTACCGGTTTTCATATCACCCACAAAGGTTTTTCAAATAGAACTAACTCAAGTTAAGTTCCCATGTCCGCTTTTGACCGTAAGGCGCTACCGCTAAAACAGCTTTGACTCGCAGAGGTTATACACTTTACCCACAAGAGACAATCATACTCTACCCCACATGATTCCGTAGTCATGTAGTTGAGTGATCGCCACAAGAACCTTCGATCCACTTCGCCTTTCCATCATCTCACCCATATGGGGTTGCGCCCATAAGTTGTGCGGATGTTCACCACTACGACGAGCGTAGTGGCGACCTCACCTTCGGTGTCCCTTCCCGCCATGCCTGACCTCTCCTCCACCAAAGGAGATGACTTTCGTGGTTCGATAAATTTACTAAGCCAAGTTGCATTTTGCGGACTTGTGGTTGTACTTGTTTTACACGGAGGTCATGACAAGATTAAGTCCTTAATCCACCTGCGGCTCATACCACATACCAATCGCCTCGTGTCTGACGGCACTCCACCATTCTCTCCATCCGCCTGCATGTAGTATTAGCAAGTTTTAAGGTTTTGGAGAAGTATAAAACAAATTATCCAACCACCCAAACTATTCTCCTCAATGACCGCCCAAAACATTTGTCATGATTAAATGATGATGATTTGGGGTAAAAATACCCCGGTACTTAAACAAGTCTAGCATGGCGTTTAAGTACGACCTATAACTAGTATGTTACCAGATATTTACTAGGGTGACAAGGATAATGGGAGTTCAATTTTCAAGGATATGAGGTAATAATTATTTAATCAACAAGTAGGCATTTAACTACCTTAGGGTGTTTGACATATATTTGCATAGAAATTAGAGCATGCAATTTAATATTTTAAACGAATATAATTTGCATAAAATGTGGGATCAATATGATCAAAGTGTTGACTCGCCTGGGATAAAAGTAGAAGGGTCTAGGTATTCTTGAGCTTGTCCGAAGTGGATGTCTCCCGCGTCTTCGAATCCTACTCGATCTGGCCGCATCTAAAAGATACAACAACAAAAGAGAGCAAATAAATACAAATCACCAAGCAAATGAACTCCAAATTAAATAAGACCAGTGCCATTAGCAAGATCTTGATTTTAGAAAATTTTAGAAAAAGATTCATAATTTTGGAGTTATAATGAGGAAGTTATGGATTTTGAAGTTTTAAATGTAATTTTCAATTGGTGGAAAATCAAAAAGCTGGAAAAACGTGGAGCCGACACGTGGCGGGCTTGCGCAGGTGCCGGTCCCACGCAAGTGGCGTGGGCCAAGGCCAACACGCGATCTTCGGTCCACGGCGCCACGGTCTTCAAAGACAAAGGTCGCGCCCACTTGTCGGCCTCGGCGAGAGAAAAACGACGGTTAACTCGGCGCTAACCGAATCGCCGGTCCCACCGATCGGCGCCACGAGGGATGATTAGCGCCGACTAAACCGGATTAACAATTAACCAAATAAAGGATTGCGGCAATAACCCGGCTACTGTGGCACCGGATTCATCCGACAACCGCGCGAGGAAGGAAGAGAGGCGCGCGACTCGTCGCCGACGGAGGGAGGGCGGCGGCGCCGGGTTGCCAAAATGGGTTACCCTCGGAGGCGGTCCCGGTGGTGGCGGTGGCGGCGCGGAGGATGACCGAGCGGCGGCAGCTCAGTGTGCGGCGGCGGAGCTCTGGTGGAGGTGAAGAAGAAAGCCGGGCGCGCGCTTGGCCGGAACCGGGAAGCACGGGTCGTGGGGTCCTTGAAGCTCACCGCCAACAATGGCGGCGGGAGCCGGCCGTCTTGTGGGAGATCGGCGAGGAAGGGTCGGCCGGAGGCGAAGGAGAAGGAGTAGTCCCGGCGTTGTGGTGGTCCAGAGGCGATGAGGGTAGAGGGGAGCTTCCTGGGAGGTGGTGGCGCACGGTGACGAGGGTGGCGGCGCCGGGAGATCGCCGGAGGTGGAGATCGGCGGTGGAGACGAATTCGGCCGAACCGGAGAGCTTCGGCCAAGGCAATGGCGCTTACCCGGGAGCAAAGGGGGTGGAGCAGGGGCGTGGAGGGGCTTCTCTAGGGCTCTTTATAGGCGGTGGAAAGGGGAGCAAAGCGGAGGGGCCCGGCGACGCTGAGTCCCGAGAAGGCGGCATGGGCTCTAGCGCGCGCACGAGGAGCAGTGAGCAGGGCATGGGCGCGGAATGGGGTGGCAGGGATGGCGGTGCATGGAGGCACGGGCGCCGGGGCCGGCCTGATGGAGGTGACGGGAGCCGGTGGGAGCCGGGTGGAGCAGACCACGGAGAGAGAGAGGAATGGGGTGGGCGGGCTGCGCTTGAAGAGAGAGGGGAGAGAGAGTCTGGGCCGGGGCGCACGGGAGCGGAAGCAGCAGGCCGTGGCGACGCTGGCACACACGGGGAGGGAGAGAGAGAGGGAGATGGCGCTGGGAGAAAACTTCTGGCAGGGGAAGAGGTCAGTCTTGGGCCGGCTCTGCCTGGGGAAGAAGGTAGGCCGAAGCTAGGGAAAGAGGGGAGGGCGACTGGGCCAGGAGAGACAGAGATGCGCGGGCCAGCTGGCCAGGAAGGCAATGGGCTGAGCCCAAGGAGAAAAGGGAAATGGCTAAAATGGGTTAAGGCTCCAAAACCGAAAAGGGAGCTACAAGTTTGAATTCGAAATTTTGAAAACACGTAAAGATTTGAAACACAAACCCGAGCTTAACAAGAAGTTTGAAATCCTTCGAAAATATTACAAATTGAAATCACGAATTGAAAATAAGGGTTAAATAGTAAACACTATTTACTAACCGAAAAACGGGGTGTTACAGATTCGAGGGTGGACTGCCCGTCGGATTTCTTCCGAATGGGAAAAGACCAGCAGAAATGAGAATAATCATAAACGATAACGAGGTTGTATTGAAAACCGGAATTGCTGGCTACAAGAAAGGTCCAAAGATCGCAATGGACAAGTTGAAAAGGTATTGTTGTAAACGACTTGGAGCTAGTAAAGGGGAGTTGAACATGTTTGCTCAGTTGACAAGCATGACATAAATCATGATCGGTCTTATTACAAGAAATTAAAGATGACGGTTGAAGGGAAGCCGTGGCGTCACGGCCGGGGTGACCCAAACGTTGATGCCAAAGTGTGGAGCTAGTGTCAGTGAAGAACAATTGAGGGACATAAGATGTTGCGGTGGAGGCGACGGTGTAGAGATTGTCGTCGCTATTGAAATGAAAAATCTCGGTCTTGGTTCATAGGTCCTTCACAACAAAACCCAGAAGAGTCAAACTCAATGGAAACCGAGTTGTCACAAGTGAATTGACGAACGGAAAGGAGATTGCGGACTAGAGATGGAACTATGAGGACATTGTTTAAGAAAAAGGGTGCACTGGACGAGGTGGGAAGAAGTGTGTTGCCGGAACAAGAGATGGGCATGGAGGAGCCGTCTCCGATGGTGACGCGATACGAAGGAGGAAGGGTATGGGAAGTGGAGAGAATACCGTCATCGGATGTCATATGCGAAGTAGCGCCAGAGTCCATAATCCAACCACCTTGCGGGATGCCACTCATGGACATATTGTTCGCTATGAGACCGAATTGATCCCAAGCGGGCGACGAGGTGGACAGTGGCGATAGATGCATTGGGGTGGCGACGGAGTGGCAGGTGTGCGCTGGGCCGGACATAGGACATGGTCCCAGTATGCTAGGTCTGCTGGTGCCACACCATGCACCAGACCAGGGCTAACCCTGGGACACCCATGGATTAGGGTTAGACCATGGAACACATACCCAAGAGCCAGGGGAGGCCCGGGAGAGGGTGGCGCGGTGCGGTGGTTGCATCGGCGTCTGTTTCTTGTTCCCATGCTTCTTGGCGAAACGTGTGGGCTAGGCGGAATTGTCGCTACGAGCGCACGAGGGAGTTCGTCTGCTCGTACTGCCCGGGAGTAGCGGTGAAGAGGGAAGTAACAACAGTGATCTTGGCGGCGTTGTCAAAACGCATCTCATCGAGGAGAAGCATCGAGCGTGCTCGAACAAAGGTGGGGAAGGGGGCGATCATGTCGATGATGGACACCGCGTTGTAGAACTTCGGGTTGAGTCCACGAAGGGTGTTGAGGACGAGTGCCGAGTCTACCACGACGTGTCCAATGTCGAGGAGGGCGTCTACCAAAGTTTTGAGCTTTGACAATAAGCAGTGACCGAAAGATCATCTTGGACCAGGGAAGTGAACTCAACCTGGAGGTAGATGGCTCGAGTTTCCTTCTTGTCACAGAAGACAGATTCCGCAGGCCATATAGCCATGTTAGGATGGTTAAGTCTTGTTGTGCCTAGTCGGCATCAGTTGGGCGAGAAGGAGCACCAGCGTCGATGTGGTGGAGCAAACCATGCTTTCCCAACATGGCGGTGAAGATGGTGCGCCATTTGGTATAGTTTGATGCCTTGAGATCAAGCACAATTGAGATGTGAGTCTTGATCGAGGCAACATTGATAGCTTGCGAGATGTGAGCTAATGGTGCCGGAGTGGAGCCATAGGATGTGTCATCAAGAGTGGGAGGTAGGGTGGAGCCATTGGCGCGGAAGAAGATGAGCTTGAGGAGCTCATAGCGGCACCGGCCTTTGGGTGTGGAGGAGAGGGTAAGCAATCCTGGTGGGCGGTAGCGCAAAACCCTAGCAGGGTGGCGACGCAAGAACTAAGGGAGTGGCGACACAAACCTTAGGAGGGCGGTGGCGAAAAAAGATCAGGCAAACCCTAGATCGGTTTGATGTGATACCATGGAGACAGGAGGATGAGGATTCGGCTCGAGGCTCTAAGGCCTGACCAGCATGCATTTATATAGCAAGCTGAAAACCCTACAGTACAAGTCTATCCGGGAATACAACCCGAGTACAATACACCCGGAGTATACAATCTATGCACAAGCCCAATACGCTAACATGTATAGATTTCCGTTTTCGCTGTTTATTCTTAAAGATTAGTGTGCCATGTGAACTGGAAAGTATATTTCTGCTCTGTACCTGTAAATCTTTAATGCATTCCTGCAAGCATGTTTGCGTACCGTTGTTTGGCGCCCTAATTTACGAGTATCACTGACATTTGACATGTTTGCTCATCATTGGAAATTTGGAATCCCGTGGGCTAACAACTTTTCATTGACTATAATCTAGTTGGATCATTATCTGGGTACTGATCCTGATCCCCTTTGGAAACAGCTTTGCATTGGCTTAAGTCTAGTTGGTTCATGATCTAGTTACATGATCCTGGAAGGTTTCAACTCGGCAAGAATGGCATATCTTAAGGCTTCTCGCACTTCAGCGCCCAAATATAATTTGGGTACTTCGGTTCCGAACATCTTACAACCCTATCTATCCAGACTCAAGAAAAAAACTGAAAAAAGAGGTACCTTACAGGCTGTTTAGTCTCTACTAAAAGATTAGTGCTCTTTGATGACGAATCCCATTTTATCTACTTCAAAGTATTCCTATTCTAGGCATCTTGTTGCATCCCTGCTTGGGCCGTCGGTTTCTTGTTTAGTCTGACACAGAAGTATTATGAGCAGTTGAACACATGCTTGTCTGAAGCGTTTGCTAGTATTCCCCAGTTATAATCCATAAGATTATCTATTAAATCGTGTGTATACATGTTGCTGATGCTGTAATTGCGAAATGCGGGCTGCCAATGCCACAAAGTCCAGCATCGCCTTGCGGCAGGGGGCAAAACACCGCATATGCAGTTGATCAGAATACTAGGCACTGCAATTCTCCCGTGAATGATTGATTGAGATTTTTTAGAACATAGTATATGAGATGCATTAGGCATACAGATACTGTGATATCTAAAGAATCACATTCAAAGTGGATATCAAGGAAAACATAGTCAATTATCCAAGAGGAGTAGGTGTGATGCCGACGACTTCTCTTTTGTCAAACGGTACCAGTAATTGATTCAGATACAGTTCACTTGGACAAAATTTTGTATTAGATTCGGTAACACCTTGCAGTCTAAAATTCGCCAATAGCACAGTCCACTCACAGAGTGGGCACGCATGCGTAGCACCACACTTGGACTTTCGTCATCACTTCGCCCAAAAGGGTTAACCCATAAGTGACACGATTTGGACTAACATGTATTATATGCTAGTGGAATATGGTACTTAATGGGCTATCGCCTAGCCCACCCACAGGGCGGGGTGTTACATCCCCTAATGGGATGTCGCCCTTGGTAGCATGAAATGCCCAGAAGCATTCTATCATGTGAGGCATCAGATACCTACGAAGGAAGCAAAAAAATGCTTGTGGGACGTTACTCAGGGGACGTCCGGACAGGATGCTTGGGCAATTTCACTTGCTTTGTCGGATTAGGAATAGTTCGTTGCAGTTTCCTTTTCAGTTCTTAGCTATTTCGGAATCATGTACTAGTTTGTTTTTGTATTCGAGTTCTATTACTAGTTCGATTTGTTAGGTTTTCTCTCTATTTAAAGGAGAGATACTGCTTTGATGTGATAACCCGGACGATTTAACTTGTAATGCTTAACCCTCCAATTAGTCCTAGCATCACAAATTAAATTTTTGTTCTTGGTGTATTATGTACCTCCTAAGAGCGGTACACATACACCATCACAAACATCAATATCAATCCATACATAAGTTCTTACAATATCGAAACTTCATAATTTACAACATATTGAACCTACAAGGTTCATTTTCATACAAGAGGGCCAACCGGCCAAATAACAAAATGAAACAATAAGTTCACAGCGAAAACAGAGAATAGCGGAAATAAAAACATGAATTAAAAATAAAGTCCTAATGGCTTGCCATAACCCACAGGGCAACCATCTGGGTTCAAACCATAGCGAATCGACGTTCTTGCGCAATCTTTTTTACCCGATTCAAACTCGATACGCACCGTCCAGATTAATAAATGAAAGCAAACAGTGAGTACACAAATATACTTTGCAAGACTTTACCAAGCCTATACATAGCTACATGCAAGCTCTGCTCAAAGGAGAATGCTATAGGGTTTATTTTCAGCACAAAGCAATATTTCATTTGAATACAAGTAGTAGATTCAAATAGCAAGTTATCAAATATTTTTAATACTTCAAAAAATAGTAAGTAATTAAAATTAGACACCAACAAAACATCTACAGGTGGCTGCTCCTACAACATACAAACATAGCATGAGAACCACTCTCAATACTACCCATCAAGTTTTAAGTTAAAGTTCCAAAATATTGAGTCTAATTCTTGCGGGAAATAACCAAGCGTGTTCATAATCTAGGACGAGGCTATTCGAATAGTTTAAAACCTGCAGGGGTGTACAACTTTACCCACATGTCAGACCGCTCCTTGTGCTAAGCTATTTAGCACACTTCCTTGGATATACCGGCAGAGCTAAGTTCCACGAGACGTTTTCCAATATAATGCATTAACTATGAGTCGCCCGTATGAATGGAAACTCATACGTTGTGTCGAAGTCATCAGTAAAACCTAGGTCAGCTATCCCTTGGGTTAAAGCCTAGACAACTATCGATACTCCTCGGTGTGGAGAAACTAGACAGGAACCCACTTTCGCACACCCAACACACACAGAACATGCTTTTAACACAACACACACACCCACCACTTGTGACTCGGAGCTAACGCACGCCAAAGTACTAAGTCAAGAGGGTTCCCATATGCCCTCATGTGGTTGCACGCAAAAGTGCTTAGATCAATAGTGCAAGTAATTCAGTACTTGTTGACT
Source organism: Hsuehochloa calcarea (assembly GCA_036346395.1). NCBI lineage: Eukaryota > Viridiplantae > Streptophyta > Magnoliopsida > Poales > Poaceae > Hsuehochloa > Hsuehochloa calcarea. The sequence continues at coordinate 15,902,532 of CM070600.1, forward strand.
TGGGCACAAACCATTCACACCCGACAATCACACCATACATACCATTTGCCCAAGTCCAGAATATTTTATTTTCATTTTAAGTTTTCCAAATAAAATAGCATATGGTGCTGGATATAACATAATAAAAATGATTTTTGTGATTAAGGTCATCGACAAAGTCGACAACCGCCCCAATCTACCGGAAACTAAGCATGACATCACATAAGTATAATTAGACCATATAACATCCACCGGGCTCTAATTCACCAACGGATTTATTAACTTAGGCTAGTGGCAGGGGATGAACAATTTTAGGGAATTCATGCAATATGATTAACTACTTCTAATCGCAAACATAGCTGACAAATGAAGTATGCATACATACAATAGCAAAACAAGATAATAGTTTTTGAATATAATAGGATCAACATGCGTCAACGGAATGTGTGCTTGCCTTTGTTTGCTGGTACTCTAGATATTCACATGATCATCTCCGTTGTACTCCCAAATCATCATCATGTAATGCTAAGTACCAACAAAGCAAAAACACCAAAAACACCAAAATTCCAAAAGTCTACCAAAATTATGAAATTAGTAAATAAGGTATATCATGATTTATTAAGAATTTAGAAACAATAACTATTCGAGTTGGAGTTCGAATGCGAAAGTGATAGATTAAACCATTTCTATCGGAAGGGGAAAATCCAATAAATAGGTTTCGGTTAGTGTTGTCTTCGAGTACTGTTCGTTTCAAGTACTGCTCATTTCGAGTACTGCTAGCTTTGAGTACTATTCGTTTCGGGTACTGCTCAAAGGAGGTTCTACTACAGGTGATCAAAAAGAGGTTTGACTACACGTGGTCGAAAGGATGATTAACTACAAGTGGTCAGAAAGAGGTTTCGACTACAGGTGGTCGTAAGGGGGCTTTGACTATTTGGTCAGAAGGGGGCTTCACCTACTGTTGGTCGGAGGGAGGCTTCAACTACCTAGTCGTAAGGAGGCTTCGACTATAGGTGGTCGGAGGGAGGCTTCGACTACCTAATCGGAACGAGTCGAAAGGGTGTCGACTACCTGGTCGAAAGGGTGTCGACTACATGACTACCTGGTCGTGGCCCTGGTATTAGACTTGGTCATAGCCATGGTCGTAGACATGGTCATAGATCTGGTTGAAAAGGAGGTTAGACTGCACGACGTGGTCGGAAGGAGCTTGGGGAGTAGCAAAAAGAGATGAAGAGGTCATAGGCTACCTTTCGGTGTTGGTCTCGCCGGCTGTGGTGGTCGGAGGCTCGCCGGAGAAGGGCAGAGGTGGAGGAGGCGTGCATTGGTGCCACTGGCGCTCGACGCAAAGACCTTCCCGGGGAAAGATGGTGCCGTATCGGACCTCCTGAGCTTCATGCTACGCGAGGTGGTCGGCGCAGGGACCAAGGGTTTTCATTGTGCTCTTGTTTACTCTAGGGAGTGGCTGAGGTGGTCGAAAGGAGCTTGGCGCCGTTAATGGGCGATGGCGGTGCTTCAACGCAGATGAGGTAGCCTGAGAGAAAAGAAAGACAAAGGAAGGTTGGGGAATCATCAATGAGAGTTCAAGATGCTCAGAGAGGAAGCAATTTGGAGAGGAGCTCACTGGATATGATGCGACTGAGGAAATGCCCCTTTCGGCCGGAGACGAAGGAGAAACCCAATTGTGGTGGTCCCTGCGAACCAAAACCAATTTGTTTTAGAGGATAAGTTCCTTACGTCCTAGAACACAAGATGATATAGATAGAGAGGAGGGAGCGGCACGATAACGACGACGATGAAGAGGTGGCACGCTGGCCAGAAATAGGAAGTTTGAGCTTCTATGCGCCCGGCTGGGTGGAAGGAGAAAACAAGAGGAGAGGAGTGGCAAGAGATGAAGAAAGGAGGTGGCAGAAGCTTCAAGTGGCCTTAAATAGCCAGGAGGGCGGAGGACAGCGAGGAGAGGCCGACGGGGTGAGCTCGGCCCATGGACGCCCACGAGCGATAGGGGTAGGTGGGAGAGGTGACCGGGGCGTAATGCTGAGCCAGGGCATGGGAGGCGTTGGCAGCTGAGGGAGGTGACGGCATTTAATGTGCATGTGCCCAGAGGGAAAAAGGTGCGGGAATCGCGGTGGGGCGACAACTAAGCAACGGCAGTGATGCACGCAAGCGCTGGCGGCATGGGCGCGGCGAAGAATACTGTGACCAGGCGAGGAGGTGGCTGACAGGCGGGCCAGGTCAGACCTGGTGGGAGGATCTGGTTGGAAGATCTGGTCAGAGGGTCTGGTCGGACCGAGATGGTGGTCGAAACGAGGGGTTCTGGTCAAAACCGAGTGCCTAGTCGAAATCGAGTGCTTGGTCGAAACCGAGTACCTGGTCAAAACCAAGGGGCTGGCCGAACCGAGCGGCTGGTTGAAAACAAGAGGCTGGTCAAACTCCAGAGGCTGGTCGAAACAAGCGACTGGTCGAACTCCAGAGGCTAGTAGACACAAGCAACTAGTTGAAATCGAGAGTTGGTCGAAATCGAGGGAGTGGTCGAAATCAAGGGAGTGGTCGAAATCGAGCCGGTCGAAGCGGGTTGAATTGAGCTACCGGTGATGGCAGTGGTTGGGGTCACAGGCGTGACACGACGGGCAAGGAAGGTCATCAGGGCGGTGGCGGAGGCGGGTGGTGATGCGGAAAGACGCGACGCGGACGTAGAGAGGAAGAGTAGGTGGGGCGGCGCAGGCGCTCGTGCGGCAGGAGGAGTGGCATTTCGATGGGACGGGACGACGCGACGACTTTAGAGGGCCGGAGCAGGTGGGGTGGTCCGATCGACTAGACGGGATGAGGCAAGGGAGGGCACTGAAGTCAAAGGGACCAGGTGTGGCGGTAGGGCTCTGCACTGGGTGTGCTCAGGGGCTACTTCGGAAGGGAAGAAAGGGGCAGGGGAGGAGGTGGGCCAAGCTGAAGAGAAGGGAAAACATGCTAAACTAAGGACGAAAGATGGGCCGACCCAAAGGGAGAGACAGTGGCCGGGCCCTAGAGAAGGGTTTTGAATTTGAGGTAGAACCTAGCAAAAATATTTCCAGGCATTGCCACAAGATTTTTTGTATTTAAATTTCAAATTCAAATAGAGCACACAAATAAAATAAGGCACCAAATAACATCCAAAAATTCTAGAAAGTTACAACAGTCAAATAAGATAAGTTTGAATCCATCTAAAATATTCCCCGCTATGGTTATTACTATATTTTCAAAATAAACAAGAGTTTGCATTTCTGAAATAAAGAAAGTATATTTGCAAATTGAATATTGAGAATTCTTTTGAAAGTACCTCAAACATTCTAGGAGTATAAGAGGTTTTACTATTGATAATTTTAAATCCTAAAATAAATATTCCCATATTTGAAACCTTTTTAGTTTTGCTTCAAATCCAAATTCGACTTTTTGAATGGGAAAAGGAGTATCTATACTCCACTCTGAACTAAGTTTTCAAAATCTTGACAAACTTTTATTTTGTTTTAGAAATTTCATTTCTAGGTTTGGAAGACCAGGTTGTAAGTGATTTGCTTTACAATAAAAAGTTTTAAAAAGGTCTAAAATTTCACAAATACAGAGATACTTAACTAATCCAACTAAGGGATTTTGGGTTGTTACATTTGATTTTAGTTTAAGAAATTATCATAAAACTACCCCAATCTCTTCTGCTCCTCTATTTTGTATTCTTCATTGCTTTGTTCTGTTTGTGTGACAACCACTCCAAAGCTCTATCGCGGCTGCGAACATCACGGCGCCTCAGCCGCGATGCTGAGGCTCTGGATTCCGTCCAAAACTAGTGCATGACTACAACTTGCGTTCGAATCCTTCATCTTCAATCCAGATCTTTGATAATTTGGTATTAGATATTGCTGCGGCATCCATCATGTTGAAGGGAGACAACATCGAAGCGCTCAGTAAGAAGCTCGATGTCCTATTTTAGCAGATGGAGGCCGACCGCTTGAAGCTGCACGATAAGATTAATAATCTCTCTGGCACAATTCGAGATATCGATCATTAACAACGAGCACACCATGTGGATATCATTCGTTTGGAGCGCAGGCGCAACAATCCACCAGGCGATGTCGATCAGGAAACCATCATTGACACGCCTCAGAGCAACCGATGACATCCTTCGCAATCCTCATCGACCCCAGCATCTGTCACTAGCGGCTTCGGTCCTAGATTTGCGCCACATTGTTTGGGAGGGACCAGTGGCTCCTCACTCGCCGGCAAAGGGTCAATATGCTGGTCAACGGAGTGTCCCCTGATTCTATAAACTGAACTTTCCAATGTTCGACGGGTAGGACGACCCATTACCGTGGCTGAATCATTGCAACCAGTCCTTCTGGGGTCAGCAGACGATGAAGGAGGATAAGGTTTGGCTGGCCATGTTCCATATGAAAGGTTCAACTCAGTTGTGGTATCATCGCTTGGAACGTGACACCAGCACACCGTCTTGGTGATGCTTCTTCGAGCTTGTGAACACTCGCTTCGAACCTCCATTACGGACCAATTCATTGGGCAAACTCATTACTCTCCATAAGCAGGGCGTCGTCCGTGATTTCTCCAACCAGTTTCTCGCCCTTTTGTGCCGCATCTACCCATTGACGGAACGCCAACATGTTCAACAGTTTACCACCGGTCTCGGCCAACTGCTACAAACCGATGTGGAATTGCAAGCTCCGCAGTCCTTTTAATCGACTATGAGTCTAGCTCGAGCATATGAACGCTGCACACAGCTCGCAGTGCCCACGACCCTGCCACTGTCTCGACATCCGTGGCGCCTCGACGGCTCCTCCTGCCGGATTCGGCAACGACCCCACTACTGATCAAGGGAGTGACACTTTGTCCCCTACGACAGTATTGACTCATCGCACTTTGTCGCCAACCGAGTTAGAACACTGTCGTGTCCAAGGTTTATGCTATCGTTGTGATGAGAAGTTAGAATGCCTCTTTGTTATTGAAATTCAGCCTGAGCTGGATAGTGACGACAAGTGCACGAAGGAGGACAACGAACCTGAAATTTCTCTAGCAGTCCTCACGGGTATTCAACCTCGGTCTGATCAGACGATGCATCTTTAGGTCAAAATCGGATGCTGCAAAGTCATTGCCCTTCTCGATTCAAGTTCAACACACAATTTTATTACCAATGATATTGTGGCTGCTATTGGAGTTGTTGTCTGTCCGCGGTCTGGTCTACACGTGACAGTGGCTAACAGGGATCGGGTGACCAGTTTGGGCTTGTGCAGGCCATGGCCATCCGCATTGGACAAGAGAAGTTTTAAATTGATTGTTACGCCATGCCCCTCGATGGTTTTGATGTGATATTCGGAGTTCAATGGCTCGATACCCTAGGCCCTATTACTTGGGATTTGTCAAACATGACAATGTCTTTTGCTCGACAGGGCCGACGAGTCACATGGACCGGATTACAATGATCCCACACACGAGTCATGCGCTTGCATGCACGAGAACAAACTTATTGGATGATCTTCTCAATGAATTCAATGACCTTTTTGTGGAGCCCAATGGTCTTCCACCAGTATGCAAGATTTCACATCGTATTCATCTCAAAAAGGGTATTGATGCCATCATCGTCTGACCATACCGTTATGCACAATTACAAAAGGACGAGCCTGAGCGTCAGTGTGCTACTATGCTCCAACTGTTGGTGATATGCCCTAGAAGCAATCGAAGAGATGATTGTATCATGTCTATGTTTATGAGTTATTGAATAAGTGTTATTCTGTTGCTTGAATGAATCATTTGTTATAAAGATGAACAAGTATGTGACTTATTGATGAAGATCTTTTAACTTATATGATGTTGTTCTAAATGTATCACTGGTCGCAACATCAGTGATCCTATCGACAAGCACATGTATTAATTGATGACTATGTTTCACCAATTATAGATATAGGGATATCAAATCAATAATGTGAACACATGTTAGAAAACATAGTATTGGATTGACCCACCTTGAGACACTGCTGAGATTGTTATGATTTCATGTGTCATCAGTTGGTCTCAAGCAATGATGATGTATAATCCTTAGACCTGAGATCAGCATGGTTTCCTACATATGTAAGAGTACACTTTGGGGTTGTCAAACGTTACTCCGTAACTGGGTAGTTATAAAGGTAGCTTTCGGGTATGCTATAAAACACGCAGAGGAATGTGACTATTCTGATATGGGATTTGCTCATCTTAATATAAGAGGAGAGATATCTCTAGGCCCCTCGATGTGGTCGGATAAAGAAAGTGCATGACCATGCCACTAGTGGTCGAAGAGTTCGACCACGTGATGTTATCCAACACTTGATCGAGAAAGTATTGAACAGTCCATGGATGATATGATATCTCACCTGGAGTTCAAACAGATATCGTGAGGCAAAGGGAGAATACACGAGCTGATCGTTCAGTTTGATCAGATACAGACTAGTCGTATGGAGATATGAGTTGGTCGTAGGCTGGTCGAACATAATCACTATGTGGTTGAAACCTGATCGTAAGGAGTTACGAACTGGTAGATATCGAATATGAACTGGTCGTTAGTGATAAGGATCTAGTCGTAGATCATATTGCATTAAGGTTCTTCCGATATAATGTGTGCATATTCAGGAATGGTTATGTCCTGCTAGGAGCCGCTGACAACTCGTGATTGGAAAGGAGTTTCCGAGTCACAACCGATTACGCATGAACCTATAGGGTCACACACTTAACGGTTTGAAATAAACCAGTACGGATACGATTCGTCAAACTTGTTCGGATAGGATCTATCACGGGCACTATATAAATAGATGCTTGATTCTATAGGGAGACATGGGTAATAGAGGAGACTTACTATATGAGTTGGCATGAGTTGCTCTAAATCATAGCCGCCATCTTCTTGAGAGAGCATTCCCGTGCGACTTGGTGCTAACACACCGACGTACGATTGTTCCTTCTCTAGACATGTGAATACCGTAGGGACGCTACTGCGGTTGCTGTTGTACTCGAGGATGATCCACGACCTTGGCGATAAACTCGATTGGTTGCTCGAGGAGACAATCGACTACGAGGACAATCGACTACGAGGAGACGATCAACTACGAGGACGATCAACTACAACTACTAGATCGACACGCTCTTCGTTGGATCAGGCTGCTCCAACTCTTCTTCCACAGCACTACGCGTCTGGTGGTAACGATCCATGATCTCTTGCTTACATAGCATCCTGGTTTACATGGTAACTTTTTTGAATTGCCAGCTAGTGTAGCCTACCCGTATCCCAACACCAACAAGGTACCCTCCATCGCAATTCCTCAGCTTTCTCTACACCAGTATTATTGGTCAACAAGAAGGATGGTTCTTGGTGTTTTTGTGTGGATTATCAACACCTCAATGACAAAACGATTAAAGACAAATTTCCTATTCCGATCGTTGATGAGTTACTCGATGAGCTTCGTGGTGCCAATTTTTTCTCAAAATTGGACTTACGTTCTGGATATCATCAAGTCTTAATGCATTTGGGTCTCTTTGAATTTCTTGTCATGCCGTTTGGCCTTACTAATGGTCCAGCAACATTTTAGGCTCTTATGAATACTGTGCTTTAGGAATTCCTTCGTCGCTACGTCTTGGTTTTCTTCGATGATATTCTCTTCTACAACCCTACTTGGTAAGCATATTTACAACATCTTCGCAGGGTATTACAATGCCTCCAATGCCATCGCTTGTTTTTGAAACGTTCCGAATGTTCCTTTGGAGAGACTTCGGTGGCATAATTAGATCACGTTGTCTTGGCCCAAGGAATGGCAATTGATCATGCAAAAATCAGCGCTGTCTCGACATGGCTATCCCCTATGTCAGTTCGGGCTCTTCGAGGTTTTCTTGGGTTGGCAGGCTATTATAGAAAATTTATTCATGATTTTGGTATTATTGTGGCTCCATTGACTAAATTGCTTAAGCGCGAGGCATTTCTTTGGACAACACAAGCTCAGGAGGCATTTTCGTGCCTCAAAGCAGCACCCACACAAGCTCCAGCCTTACAATTACCAAACTTCAATGGTGATTTCATTGTTGAGTGTGATGCCCTAGGTTCTGGATTTGGCCCGATATTACATCAAGGCACAGGTGCGATAGGATTTTTCAGTCGCCCAATTGCACCACGACATGTTTCCCTTGCGGCCTATGAACACGAACTAATCGGTCTCGTCCAAGCAGTTCGACATTGGCGCCCTTATTTGTGGGGATGTTGGTTTCTGGTATGTACCGTTCACCACAGTTTGAAATTCTTGCTTGACCAATGTTTGTTGATAATTCGGCAACATCAATGGGTCAGTAAATTATTGGGATATGATTTCTCCATTGAATACAAACCGGGTGGTACTAATGTGGTGGCTGGCTCTCTGTCCCGTCGGGATGCCGAACTTCCTCTTATTTCTATGGCTCTATCATCACCACAATTCTCATTGTTTGATGAGTTGCGTCATAGTTTCCGGGATGATCCAGCCATGAAGTCTCTCCATGCTAACGTAGTTGCTGGTAATCAATTGGGACCGTGGGCAATAACAGATGGGCTGGTTACATTTAAAAATCAAGTATACGTTCCCGGTACAGCAGCATTCTTTCCATCTATTATACAACTTGCACATGGTACATGGCATGAAGGTATTTAGAAAACACTTCACCATCTCCACGCATATTTTCATATTCCTCATGCTCGGGCCTTCGTTCAAGACTACATACGCGCTTGTGATGTTTGTCAACGAAATAAGAGTGAACAATTACATCCAGCCGGTTTACTTCAATCATTAGAGGTACCTTCCACAGTATGGGCCTGACATATCAATGGATTTCATCGAAGGACTTCTCGTATTCATGGTAAAACCATCATCCTTACCGTTGTGGATCGTTTTTCCAAATTTGCCCATTTTCTTCTATTGGCTCTTCCATACACAGCATACACCATGGCTCAAGTGTTTTTTGCTGAGATTGTTTGTCTCCATGGTATTCGAACATCCATTGTCAGTGAAAGAGATCCGGTTTTACAAGCACTTTTTGGTCAGAACTTTTTCGTCTAGCCGGTGTTCAGATTAACCTTAGTTCCACTTTCCACCCCCAATCAGATGGACAGTCGGAAGTGGTGAACAAGATTATTGTTATGTACCCACGTTGCCTTATTGGAGATCGACCTAAATAATAGCTCCGTTGGTTATAATACATCTTTTCATACTTCGCTTTGAACTGCACTGTTTAAAGTGGTTTATGGCTGAGATCCACCGACTTTGCATTCTTATCAACCAAGGACCAGCAAGCTACCTCCAGTAGACCAGCATTTACAGGAAAGGGATGCTTTCTTGATTTAAATTCATGATCGTCTACTTCTCGTCCAACAAACCTATAAACGACATTACGACAAAGGTCATCGTGAGCTGGAATTTTTGGAAGGTCAGTGGGTGTGGCTTCATTTACATAAATGGCCTATCGCTTCTTTGTCGCGGTCTGACTAAGGAAAATTGGGACCCCACTATTTTGAACCTTATCAAATTCTTCAGAAAGTGGGTTATGTGGCTTATCGTTTTAAATTACCAGCTCGTGCAAAGATCCATGATGTCTTTCATGTTAGTTTGTTAAAACCATTTATTGGTCCATCGCCGTCATCACCTCCGTCCCTACCAATATTGCTACATGGTCGAGTTTGTGATGTACTGGCAAAAGTGCTTAAGTCTCGTCGAGCTCGTGACTGCCTTCAGGTTTTGGTGCAATGGGAAAATGCACCTGAAACAAGTGCTTCATGGGAGGATTTGGAGCACTTTCAGCAACTATACCCGTTATTTAAGCTCGAGGACAAGCTATTTTCAAAGGAGGAGAGAAATATCATGTAGGGCATCAAGTACCAGCGAAGGAAGTAGAAAACGAGGGATGTTACTCAGGGGACGTCTGGACAGGATGCTTTGGCAATTCACTTGCTTTATCAGATTAGGAATAGTTTGTTGCAGTTTCCTTTTCAATTGTTAGTTATTTTGGAATCATGTACTAGTTTGTTTTCGTATTCGAGTACTATTACTAGTTCGATTTGTTAGGTATTATCTCTATTTAAAGGAGAGAGACTGCTTTGATTTCAGTTTAAGAAAATATCAGAAAATTGCACCAATCACTTATGCTCCTTTGTTCTATATTCTTCATTGCTTCGCTCTGTTTGTGCGACAACCACTCGAGAGCTCTGCTGTGTGGCTATGAACATCACGAAGCCTCAGCCGCGACGCCGAGGCTCTCGATTCCGTCCCAAACCAGTGCACAACTACAACTTGTGTTCGAATCCTTCATCTTCAATCCAGATCTCTGACACATTCCTCGGTACACGACCGTGATGTGTGCGTACATGGGCCACATGCACTCACGATCCGTGCAGCAAGGGTTGATGCTCTGATAGCATCTGTAACACCATGCGATCCAAAATTCGCTAATAACCCAGCTCACCCACAGGGCGGGCACACATGCGTAGTACCGCACTTGGTTTTTCGCTCTTGTTTCGCTCAAAAGTGTTAATCCGAAAGTGCTACGATTTATACCAACATGTATTATTTGCTAATAGAATGTGGTACTAAAGGGAGGGATGTTACAAATTCATGTAAAAATAGTAATGGTTGAACTAATTAATCAAGTAGACTATAGAACGTGTCGCTCTCGGCCTACTGTAATGATGCTGAAATACTAATTTAGTTTCTGTTAAAAAGGGACATAATCACTAGTATATACAGATGCAAAGTCAGCCCGATCGACACAAGGTCCCTAGCTGATCTGACGTTGTGCTGTCCATCTGATGACATGCTGAAAGATGCTTAACAAAGAAAGCCTTTTCTTCTCAGCTGATTTATATTCTCTTTTTTTCACCGGAAAGTTGTGCTTATACAATTACCAGAATTATTTCTTGTTTCCAATGAATCCAGCACAGTAGCACACTGAATCATTTGTGGCTTCCACCAATCAATAGAAGTAGACATCATAATTAACAGGTGTGTTTACTTAATGTAGAACTGAATGCTGTCGATGGAGATTCTTTTTGCCAAATTCCCGATTCTTTTACAGTTCCAACAGCCCAAACTAAGCAAACTCCAGGTGCAATTGATATTCATATATAAATGATTGCTGTCACCAATCAATGAAATCAGGAAACAACTGGGGTTAGCTTCGTTGATCTCAGAAAATAAATTCTTAGAAAGTATATACTCGTTTAGAAGTGTTCCTGCCGCCAGTCCTAGAACAAAACCTTCAGAAGACAGTTTTTTTCCTTTGAGAGCACAAAGTGGTAATTTTGATAGAACTAAACAGATCTAATATGCGGTAATTGCAACACCCAATGATCTGAACTGTAAGCAGAAAACATACCAGATGACACCATTGATCGATGTGGAATTGAACTGAAGCAGTAGACGAACAGTTAATCTGTCTACCAAGGTTATATCTTTCCTAGTAAGAGGCAAGTTAAATTCTCCAACTACAGATGGAGATAGGTGATATAGCATGAGTTACCCTACTGAGAGGACTTGACTTTTATTTATAGCATTTAGTATTAGAATACTATCCGCTCCCATAATTAGAGATAGATTCCAATTGGGTCACTACACAGATTTAAAATCCAACTCCATATTATCCTTAACAGATATTCTGGCTCTTAATAATATTATTCGATCACTTTATATATTTGAGCCAACAAAAATAGATAGCTGAAATTTATTTAAATTCATGTAGTTCCATATAATAGAAAATTAATCCAACAAATTTGTCTCTATTTGGTATTTGGCTCGATCACCTGTAGAACCTGGGATTATATATCAAACCTCACCAATGGAATATGCACCAAATTTCTTCCTTATCGATGTCGTCCTGTTCTTACTATCCCTGCAGCTTAAACAGTTGACCTTTTGGGCAAACAATAGCTCGAGACTTAAACGTAACGCATTTATGACCGATATCTTTTGATCATAAGGGAAAGGATCTTGACGGCGAGTTGCAACTGCTGCAGTCTTTCCTCCCAACGCTAAATGTTCAGAATTAAGAGAGGCAACCAGCCAGCTATCACACACGAACTCGCTTTGTTGATGAGATCATCAGCCTTGATGGGATGAATAGTCAAAGTTAACCTCGCCGCAATTTTGTCAAAGTTAACTCTTGACTTGAGCAATCAGGAAGCACGGAAGTCGGCAGGTACTGTGATTTCTGATTTGTGGCGCTAAGTAGCCTGGAGCAGTGTTGTAAAAAAGGGCTGTCGGACGAATAGAGTATCGTTAATTGATTAGTTGGAATACAAATGGTTAATCAGAATTATACGAATAATTTGGTGTTCTCGCATACTCGATAACAAGACTAGTTTTAGAGATATTTGAACATAATACACTGTCAATAATATTAAATAAACTTGTGTCACCCTTCGATTTTACATGATAACTTCATTACTAACTCAAAAGATAACAAGATTGATCGGTACACTATTATAGTTATGCACCAAAGTACGACTTGCAACGAGTTTAAGTAATAGATTAAAAACATGTATTGTTACATAGATTAGATTAACTTAACATGCTGACGAGACGACAACCAAAAGGACTAAATGTTAAATTTAAGTATACAAAATGACCAACAACCATGAGAGAATCGGTTACTTTGAATCATTGTCAACAGTCTGATTTTGGGATGCTTATATACAAATCTGTTACTCAGAATTAAGTGTTTTGTGCTTGAGTATATTTGGATTACAAATGGGTTGTTATTGGGCTCGTTGTAACGGGCTGAAATTTAACTTAACTAAAGGGTTGAATTTGGTCAATTAAGCATAATCTATGCGGACGATTAAACGGAAACGGCCCACTAATCAAATAATATGCCTGATTTGATATTCACAAATGTTAAATACGCTCCAATTCATCTATACGTGATGTCTCGCCTAACGAGACTGCGTAAACGATGTCTTGCCTAACGACTCTGCGTAAACGAAGATTAGTCGGTAGTTCCAACTATTTTACCGCACTGGGCTCTAGGCTGGAGCCCGCAAGGGTTTCTGTACCTTTGACCGCGTTTTGGTAATTGGATGGTGCTTGCGACGAGTGGAGGCCCAGAGCATGGCCCAATTTTAGTGTCTTGACCCGTGATCCTCTAGCACAAGTTAGTTCAGGCCGAAATTTTCGGCAAAACGAATAGCCCGGTCGTAAACGCGCCACACGGCGACTCCGCCCGGTGCCATGGCCATGGCCCATCACCTGGCCCGCGCGCTCGTTCATAAGAATTAAAATCTTTATTTATTATTTTAAATATATAAATAAAAAATTATATATCTTCGTGGTCGTAAACCTTAAGATTAACAACCTCCGTAATCGTAAGAGTTATAACCTCTGAAGATAACGACCTCTGTGGTCAATAGAATTCTAGTGTTTACTTATAGTTACACTGGTCGGATGAGATCTTCTACTTAGTTCCCGACCAGATGATTACTCGTACAAGTAATGAACTCGTATTTGATTCGACTCTAAGTATATCCTTTGCCGTGTGATGAATAGAGTACATGTCATATTGGCTCCATACTATGCGGCGTTTCATGATCTTGAGACACTAGCGATAAATTATCATGTAGTTTAGTGTCTCACAGACATTAAACTACCAAACAGTTGATACTTTATCAACCATCGTCTTACTACGACCAGTCGCGACACTTCCAACGGGCGCCTATACCATAATTAGCTGCCGCCACATCATCAACCATTTAAGAAAGGATGCGAACGGCGGAAAGGGTATCGAAGCTAATTCGGAAGATCAATAGACAATTGGATTTCACCAGAAGTATTAGCATAACAAGTTCTGCGCTGAGTGTAATTAGAATTAGACCACTGCCTTATCAAGGGTAACCCTTGTAAAGGATCCAGTTCATAGCAATAAAGAGCAGTCACATCATCTCCTAAGAACACTGTCGACTATCAAATCACCGATCTTATGAATGCATGAAGAAAATGAGGAAAATAGCACGTATCCCCTGAAAAGTAATGAGACTGCTCTTTATTGCTATAAACTGGCTATTACAATAGGTGTATGTAAGCTAGACTGAAGACTAACTCGAGAATACAATGCTCTTTTGATAGTGTTTCCCAATCTATCTTCACTGTTCCAGCCTCCTTCACTTTGGTTCGCAGTCCTCCTTATGTAGTTGATGAAGCGTTGGCAGTTGTCTCTGGGAGAGACGCTTGTTGGAGAAGCAGCGCGTCTGGTCGGAGAGAGGCGTCAGTTGACAAGGTGTCAACTGCTGTACGGTTATATGTCAGTGAGCCATTTGACCGTATTCCTGTGTCTTAGAGTTACGTATCGTCGCGTGGTATGGAATATACAGCCCAGAGTCCCTAGGGAGGTGATCGAGCACAGGCTAGCTCTCAAACCCGATAAAAACCGATCAAGCAGAAGCTAAGACGTTTCGCATCCGATCGAAAGGAGGTAATCCGATCGGAGATCGACAAGCTCCTCAAGGTTGGATTTATTTATAAGGTCGACCACCGAGAGTAGCTGCCAACCCAGTAATTGTTTGAAAAAGCAATGGAAAATAATGAATGTGTATTGACTTCACAGATCTTAATAAAGCTTGTCCGAAGGATGACTTTCCCCTTTCACGCATTGATCAACTTGTAGGCTCTACTTTTGGGTGTGAGTTTTTAAGTTTTTTAGATGCGTACTCAGGGTACCACCAGATTAATATGACTAAAGATGATGAATAGAAACTTTCTTCATCACTCTATATGGCACTTACTGTTATGTTAAGATGTTATTTGATCTCAAAAACGCTGGTGTAACTTTTTAAAGATTGATGCAAAAAACCTTTAATCCTCGGATAACTCGAAATTTAGAAGCTTACGTTGTTGACTTCGAAAAGCATCGATGCTAGCTAACATATTTCTGACACGTACGAGACTTTCAATAACTTAATAAGGCATAACCTTAAGTTCAATCCAGAAAAGTGTGTGTTTCGAGTTTTTCAGGAAAGCTTCTTGGATTCCTGGTTTCGGCTAGAGGTATTGAAGCAAAAATATCGGCCATTAACCAGATGGCACCCTCCAACCACAAAGAAGGAAGTCGAAAAGCTAACCGAGTGTATGGTAGCGTTAAGTCATTTCATAGCACGGTTTGGTGAGAAAGGATCACCTTTTTTTCAAACTTCTTCAGATGCATGGAAGTTTCGAGTGGACTAAGGAAGTAGATGATGCCTTTGTAAAACTTAAGAAGTATATTATGAGTACCCCGATCTTAGTTTCTCCAAGATCGGGAGAAACATTGCTGATTTACGTGGCTGAAATACCACAGACCGTCAGTGGTGTACTGGTTGTAGAACATGACAACGTCCAATGACCGGTGTATTATGTAAGCGAAGTCTTACATGGACCAAAAGAAAGATACCCACAGGTACTAAAGTTGCTCTATGTTCTCCTTATGGCTTCAAAGAAACTGGATATCCCCTTGGTTAAGTTCTCAGAAACAAAATCATCAGGGTGAATAGCAAAATAGGTGGTCGAGCTTGGGGCGTTCGACCTCCATTTCATTTCACGAACAACAATTAAGTCTCAGATAATAGCATAATTTATTGCCAAATGGACAAACCCTAAACCCACCCAAGAGCCTGAGTACGAACACTACAACGAGTGGACAATGTACTTTTACGGTTCCTTGATGCTCAAAGGCTCGGAGGTTGAAGTTGTCCTAATATCCCCTATTGGAGAACATATCAAATACGTCATTCAGCTAAACTTTTCTGCAACAAACAATGTGGGAGAATACGAAGGTTTACTGGTAGGACTCTAAGCAGTCAGAGCGCTCGGATTCACATATTACTAGTGAAAGACGATTCTCAACAAGAAGCGAATCAAGTCGGGAAAAAGTATCAATGCTCAAGTACCAAAATGTAATCTTATCTGGCGGAAGTATGGAAACTCAAAAAGCACTTATTTGGTTTCAGATCCAACATATTCCTAGAAGGGAAAAATTTCTAGCATACCAGTTGGCACGGATGGCCTCCACGAGGTCACCTGTCCCGCCAGGAGTTTTTCTCGATGAACTTAATTCACCCTCGGTGGTCGAGCATTCCAAAAACATAGATGTTCCAATATGGGTAGTACAAATCATCATGCAAACTTGAATGCTCCACAGGAGGTTGTCACGCACGCCCCCGTAGAGATTGGATGACGTCGATCTACAATTATCTTCAACAAGGCATTTTTCCTGAATTTGATGTAGAGGTTGATCGTATTACTCGAAAAGCCAAATCATACACTCTGATCGAACGTACCTTGTATAAACGAGGATATCACGGAGTGTTGATGATATATATATGTCAAACGGATCACATGACGCTGCTATACGACATTCATGGAGGCATCTGTGGAGCACATCATTCGTACATAACACTGGTCGATAAAGCCTTCAGGAAAGGATACTACTGCTCAACTGCCCTTCGTGATGCAAAAAAGCTAGTGATGATATGCGTACAATGTCAATTTCATAGTCGATAAGTACATCAGCTAGTACAAGCTTTGCGAATAATACCTCTTTCTTGGCCTTTTATAACCTGGAGACTATATATTCTGCAACCTTTTCCAAGAACACACAGGGGCTTCGAATTCCTTTTGTCATGATTGACACATTTACAAAATGGATGAAAGCCGAGCCAATTGTTAAAATAACAACTGAGGCTGCTAAGAGGTTTCTCATGAAAAAAATATGATCACACGATTTGGTGCACCCAGTCGTATAATAACAGATAACGGTGTCCAGTTCTCCTGTGGAAAATTTTAAGAATTCTGCAAGGATCTAGGTATCAAGATACATTTCGCTTCTGTCGCTCACCCGTAGAGCAACAGAGCAGTCGATAGAGCAAATGATATCATAATACAAGGGGTGAAACGCCAGGTGTTCGACCAGTTAACACCACGGTCAGGAGCTTGGGTTCGAGAACCTCCTTCTGTGTTATGGGCTGTTCGAACCACGACCAGTCGTGCGACCGGTGAAATACCATTTTTCTCTTCCTCCAAAACTAAAAATAGGTTATGCTCAAGCTGATCGTTACAATGAAAACAATCAAGAAGAACGACAACTCGACGACATCAATGTTCTTAAGGAACAATGAAACCAAGCCCTAATACGATCGGCAATTTACCAACAAGCCATACGAATCTATCACAGTTGTAAGGTGTAACCTTGCAGCCTAGCTGTAGGTGATCTAATTCTCAAAAAATTCAGAGCTAGGCTAATCGTAACAAACCTTCTCCCAAATAGGAAGATCCATCCATTGTGGTCAAAGTGACCAGACCTGGTTTGGTACGACAAGCTATGTAAGACGGACGTGTTTTGTCAAATTCCATGAATATTGATCAATTGCACAAGCTCTTTGTATAATTTAACTTTTACATTTTTTCATATTACAATAAAGTTTATCATTTCTTTATTTTCTTCAATGAATGATATTGTTTATATGTTTATATGTTTATAACCAAACTCTGGTTACCTAGTATTGTTGTTTACAATAATCGGAGAAGACCAACTTCTCTTTGATATCCTTTAAAAGGATCTCTATTACTCTCTGACTTCAACATCTAAGTCAAACGCCACAAGGGTCCTAGTCGTGACCATTACGTCAATGGTTCTCACGTGCGATCACACTCTTTTCTTAAAGAAATATGCGAGTACAAAGATCTTAACACAAACAACAACATATAGTGCTTTACATGTTTAAGATTTTGGAGACTACATTTCTTCGCTTCAACATTCTGTTCTACTCTTGTTTGGCTACTGGTCGAGACACGAAAAGCCTCCTAGTCGAAGTCTCTCCTCTCTGCATGTGGTCCTTCCCACTCGATGGAGCTTCCTAGCGACGGTCCTTTTCCTACGATCTTCGCTGGTAGTCAGACATGAGCATGAGCACATTTCGCAGAGTGTTTCTCATATCTTTAGTTCTTAGCAATCATTACGACCAATTTAGATACTTCATATAAATAGGATCACTTGTCGTTTATTGCATACATCCTTGCATATTTTCTTTTTCATCAAGACATGTCTTGTCTTCCGACTATGTAACCTATTATTTGGTATTTCGATTATGAAAAACAAATCTACAACTAGTTGAAGTCACACAATGGTTCCAACCACAGTTGATTTTCTAGTATTAACACGATCATTTTTATATTATATAATCAGCACATACTATCAATAGTGGTCGTGGCTTTTACTCTTATTCTTGGCTTGCTGCTTCTTTAGTAAAGATCTTCTACTGTATAAGCAGCCAGGGGCTAGAAAATATATGAGTACTTAACAAGTTGAAAGGAGAAACAAAAGACTTTATTGATGAAAGAAATGTGAGTTTTTACATTCATACTTCCTATATTACAATAACCTGCTCCTTAGGATCACCAGATTAATCCCTGTGTGTCGGAGATCTGACCACAATTTCTTCTGCAACCTTATTTCTGAGAGGTGTTATTTCCTCGAAAAGTTTGGTTGCATCATCTCCTGAGCATTTCAAGTCTCCTCAATAACTTGGAGATTTATGGTAGGGTCAGATGCCTTCAGCTTTGTCAAAGCAAAACTGACTTTATTTTTGGCAGCTTCAAATAAAGTCTGTGCATGGTTCTCCCGAGTAGTTTTGAGCAAGTTTCTGAGATCTTCGAGTTGTTGGGCAAGGAAGTTGATCTTCCCTATGGGATCTCCTAAGCTGGGCAATTGCGTTCCCGATACCATATCGAAGAGCATCTTGTTGAAGGCCCTGACCTTCTCTTCAAAATTATGCCCAAAAGCTGCCTCCTTGCCACGTTCAAACTCAAGAGCTTTTTTCTGCTCACTTCAATACTTGAGTTTGCTCTGCACAAGTAGACCAAAGAATAAATACATATCATTAAGGATAGTTCGTTGGTCAAGTTTACGACCGGATACCCTCAACCTTCTTCTCGAAAGTCTCAAGGACTTCCTTGTACGTGGTCGCCAGATATTTGATCGACCTATCTTTGTTTTGATATTTTCTTTAAGCTTGGTTATTATGACTTCTTTCGCTATAACCCCTTTTTTAAGCTTCCCTGAATCTATCAAATATGATAAAGAGAAGAGTTAATCAACAGAGAAGGAGCTAACTAGTAAAGAAGGAGAGAAGAAGATTTGAAAAGATGCTTACTTTCTAATTTGGAGTTTTTTTTACTCAAAAGCTTTTATTCGCTGGGTTAGTCCTCCGACCACAGCAAAATTCTCCACCAAATGCTACAAAAATAGAAGACTCTTTGAGTTTTTGACAAAGTTTAAAGGGAGAGGCTATTCAAAGTGGTCGTGGAAGATTATGTTGAAAATTTGCCCTAGAGGCAATCATAGAGATGATGATATTTTATTATGTTCATGATTTTGATAATATGTTATCGTATTCCTTGAATGAATCATTTTATGATGTCTTTCTAAATGTATCCCTGGTCAGAGGTCACTGGTCGGAACATCAGTGACTCTATGACTAACACATGTATTGATTGATGACCTTGTTTAACCGATCATGGATATAGGGATATCGAATCAATAATGTGAGCTCATGTTAGAGAACATAGGGTTGGATAGACCCATCATTGAGACACTATTGAGATTGTTATGAATGTTTATGTCATTAGTTGGTCTCAAGTAATGATGATGTATAATTCTTAGACCTAAGATCAGCATGGTTCCCTACATGTGTAATAGCACTCTTAGGGGTTGCCAAACGCTACTCGTAACTGGGTAGTTATAAAGGTAGCTTTCGGGTATGCTATGAAACATGCAGAGGGATGTGACTGCTCGAGATGGGATTTGCCCCTCCTAACATAACAGGAGAGATGTCTCTGGGCCCCTCGTGGTGATCGGATAAAGAAAGTGCATGGCCATGCCACTAGTGGTCAATGTGTCGACTACATGAAGTTATCCGACACTCGATCGAGAAAGTATTGAACAGCCCATGTATGACACATCATCTCGCTTGGAGTTCGACCAGACATCGTGTGGCAAAGAGAGAATGCATGAGTAGGTTGCTTAGTTCAATTAGTTACAGACTGGTCGTATGGAGATATGATCTGATCATAGATTGATCGAACGTAATCACAGAATGGTTAGGACCTGGTCGTAAGGAGTTACGAACTGGTTGGGACCAAATACGATCTGGTCTTGTGGAGATATGAACTGATCGCAAGTGATGAGGACCTGGTCATAGATCATATTACATAAAGGTTCGTCCGCTATTCTATATGTATTTGGGAATCGTTATGTGCTGCTAGGTACCGCTAACGACTGGTGGTCGAAAAGGAGTTTCTAAGTCATAACCGATTGCACATGAACATGTAGGGTCGCACACTTAAAGGGCTAGGATTTGTTTTGGATGGTGATCTTAATTCGTATAGGCCACAAATTCCTAATGGGCCTCAAGTTCGAGACCCATCATGGATGCCTATATAAAGAGGGGCGGTGGTATAGGGTGAGGGCAGAGAATGATCTTTGGAAGAACTCCGAAACCCTAATAGCCACGCCTTCTCAACCACAGTGCCGGTGCTAGCACTCCAGCGCATGGTGATCCCGCCCGTATGTGTGGATAACTCGGAGGTGTTGTTGTGAAGCATCAGCATTAGGACGATCCGCGACTCGTGACGATCACCGGAGTCGGAGGAGAAGTCGCGTGGTGAGTACGACCACTCGAAGGAGGAGACGCGTCGTGAGTACTACTACAACTGCATCAACTCGCTACGAGGACTCTACTTCCGCTACGAGTCGGCGCGTCTAGCGGTAATCTCGTGATCTATTACTATAGGTGGTTCCTTGGTTGCATGGTATTTTTGTTTGTGCTATCGTAGCCTTGCCTGTAACCCTTCAGATTACATGTATTGTCATGTTATTATATTCAGCAAAGATGGAATCGGGGCTCATCTTTGATTGACGATCCGATATTCTTCCCTAAGCCTCATCAAGTTCTTTATTTTTGAAAACTTGAAAGTGACAAGGGAAAATAACAAGAAGAGGAGACTTTCCAGCAAAGGTCGGAACCACTGGAAATCCTCGAATACCATCACCTCCGTAGTGGAGTTGGAGCCGCCACAGGTTCCAGAACAGGCATTGGTTTGGAACCGACTCAGGGGCTGCCTCGACATCTTTCTCCTCAGAGGCCTTCTCCTCAGGGATGCACTGGTCGGAAGTGACCGAAACACCAGAGCATCTGTAAGGAAAGAAGTTCAAAACTCTATAAACACTAAAGGTAAGTATTTAAATAGATTTCTTTTTCATGTATGCATACATTGTTTTCTTAGTCTTGAACTTGAAGCGCGCTGAAGCAAAATCCGACATGTTCGCTTTTCTTTTCCTAACAACCGACTTCATCGATTCCAAATCGGTAGGGATGGTTTGACCCCTCACATCCACCGACAAGAGGTCGGAAGCAATATCCTTGACCAGCTGGTCGAGAATAAGATCCCTGACCTTAGCGTCGAATTGCGTGTTTGTCGAACCCGGGAACGAAGGATCCCGAGTTCAATGCGTTTACACACTAGTCCAGATTTCTAGTGTACACAGTCTCACAAACAGTGTTATCAAAATCATATCAAGCGCTTTATTAATAAGGAACATAGTTTATTACAAAATAGACCTGAGGCCAAATAACAAAATATAGCGGAAGCAAATTGGTAGTAGGTCACACGATGCGCTACAGGCAATCGTCTGGAGGCGTAGCCTAAACGTATGAATCCTCACTGACTGGATAGTAGTCTTCTCTTGAATAATAATATTCAGCAAGGATAAGCACAACTACCGTGCTCGCAAATTACACCCAATACAGAATTTAGAATGCATGCATAAATAAGCAAAGGAAGGCTGTAAGAGTTTATTTGCAATATTCATCATTTTCAGTTTTAAATAATCATAATAAGTTTTAAGGCACATTTTTAATCCTTAATTTAAAATTAGATTTTAAATTGATAATTTTATAGTGATAACCTACATATGAAACATGGTGATGGATTAACCACAAGGATTAACCATCCTAAAATCATGTACAAAATCATTTTAAAACCAAAAAAAAAGTCTAACTTAGAGTGGCTTTGCTCAGCATGTCCACGACCGTGGATACGACTATTCGAATAGTTTTACACTCTACAGAGGGGGTACAACTTTACCCACATGAGATAATTTGCCCGTTATGTCAGCCAATGCACGCTTCCTTAGGCGTGTGACTAGGCAATCATCACAAGACATTTCTAATGTTCTACCTCATTACTAACATGCCTACTAAGGTATGACAAGTTAATAAGCCAGGTTCTGCCCATACAGAATATGTGGTAGTACGGTGGAGCTTTACAAGATGTGGCTCAAAGGCCGATCCTTAACAAACTTGGGCGACTTCCATTAATAAACCCCTGGGCCTCAATCCTACCCAGATTGAACACGTGCATGAACTTGCACCACCAGCTGTCCAACTCGCCCAGGTCTAAATCTAATTTTTATTTTTATTTTTTTCAAAGTCATTTGCAAAAATCCCCATGGCAAAGCAATGTCATAGGCTTTTAAACAATAATGGCTAATTTGGCTAAAAATTTCCCAAAAGTAAACATTTCTTTATCTAAGTAATAACTAAGCATATTCTTGTTTTCAAATTCATATTTGACTAAGGTGACAAGGGAATGGTGATTCAACACTCAAAATTGGCTATACAAAGCAATTAGATTAACTAAGAATTTAAAATAGGAATTTAAAATATCTAAATAAAATTATGCATGCAATATTAATTTAAAAATAGAATTAAATAAATTTAAAATATTGTATTCAAAATGATTAATGGTGTAACTTGCCTTGGTCAAATTCTTAGTATTCTACTTCTTCAACAGGGTCAAACTCTCCAAAGTCGTCAAAATCTATACGTGAAAATAACCCAAATTCAAATAAATTCACATGAATATCCAAATTAACTCCAAATGAAATAATTTTGGTTTAGTTAGCTAGATCTTGATTTTATACAAATTTAGAAATTTGATTCACCTAAATCAGAGTTTGTATGAAGGAACACGAGCTCCTAGAAGTTTTAAATCTAAATAAAATCCTAAAAAAATGAAATTAAATCAATTTGAATTATTTTCTAAAGGAAATTTGATTTATCAACAAGACGAATGTGTCACCGCGGTAGGCCCCACATTCATGGACTGGGTCCACGGAAAGGCATGAGTCTGCGGTAGACTGGCCACAAAGACAAGACGGGAGGGTGGCATGGCCGACGAGGCAACCACGTGGGCAGCCATGCACACCGATGTGCTGAGGTGGCACTAAGGTCGCGTCAACGTGGTTGAGCCACGTCGACCAGAGGCACGGCGGTGCTCCGGCGACGACGTCGCTGGTGCTATGCAGCCCGGCGAGGCGTGCAAAGGTGCGCAAAAGAAAGAGGGAATGGCCAGGAATCTGATGCGCTACCTTGCGACAGAGGGATACGACGGAATGGTCGTCGGCGACGGAGTGAAGCGGCGGCGAGGTTCGATCGATGGTGGCGACGCAGCTCCGGCGGTATCTTGGCGAAGTGAAGGGGCGCACGAGGATCACAGCGACGAGGAGATGCTGGGGATGTGGTCGAGGTGGTCGGAGGAGGCTTGACGGCACTGGAATCGGAGAAGAACGAGGCTTCGATCGACGACGAGAAACTTAAATTGCGGGCGTACGAGAGCGATTGGGGTGAGGAGAGCTGGGGCGCTGGAGTGAGTGGAGAGAGGGGCTCCTGGTGCTCCCTTTTATAGGGCGAGGGGAGGTCGAAAGACGGAGATCGTGCGCGGAGGTAACGGCGGCGGCGGCGAACGTTCGGCGTCAATGCTCATGATCAAAGGATGAAACGACCAGGAATGAGTGGGGAAGTTATTGCTGAATTGCACACGCATTATTACGAGAAGAATCCAGGAGAGAAACCAAGAATTGATGAGGCTTTAATGTGCAGCAATGGTGGTCGGGCGCTAGAGCTGGAGGAAGATGGGGTCGAAGATGATGACACTGCAGACGGGTCCACTTGTCGGCGGAAGGAACTGGTCGGGCGGAGCGATGGCCGTCCGATTTAGATCGAATGGCCCGCAGCGATAGCGCGCGGAAGGAACTGGTGGGGTGAGCGATGGTTGTCCAATTTAGATCGGATGGCCCACAGCGATAGCGCGCGAAAGGAACTGGTCGGGCTGAGCGATCGAGAACAGTGCTGGGATTTCTAATTCATTTTCCAATTAAATTAATTCCAAAATTCTACAAGTCTTTAGAAAATAGCAAATAAAATCAAAAAAATATGAGAAAATTCACAGAAATTCTCTAGGGCATTCTGGATTTAAGTAAAATAATTCCAACTTATAATTGGTTATCAATTTCTCAAATAAATTATTTTAGCTTTAAAACAATTGAGGAAAAGCTTTTAAAATTTTAGAAATTCCACAAAATAATTAAAGTTTTATTTTCAACTGAAATTTGAAATTTGGGTTGTTACAGTGGTTTCGTCGACCTCCAAAGCGGTTGCTTCAGTAGCAACTGATGAGTCGTACGCGACCACTTGGGATTGCACAACAACCGCCTAATTAACAATCAAAGTTAGCTAGGTGGTAAAATTCTTCACCTAGAATATACATTTCTGTTCGGTTACTTACATCTGTAAGATCACCTTCTCGGGTGGTCATAGGAGCAGTTGGAGTATCAATAGGCTCATAACTCTTGGTGGCCTCATTGATCTTCAATCCGACCGACTACACATCAAAGAAGATTTACGATAAACCAATCGAAAAACACATAAACAGGGAAAGATAGTTGATATATTTACCTTAAGCCTCTCAACTCTCTCTATTGCAGAAGCAATCGCCAAAATTTGGGGGAAATCAACCTACTCATCGGGCTCCCTAACGTAGATCATTCTAATCTGGGTTCTAACCTCGTCAGGAGAAAGGGCTGCAAGAATGAACGAGAGACTTTAGGGTTACAAAAGTAATCAGCCAAGATAAACAAACCGGTCGAAATCTTTTAGGACTTACGCTCCTTGGAGTCTTTGGTCGCGTCGTCACGACCAATATATCATAGCATTGAATGTGCATGGGAGTTTCTTCTCTTAGAAGATTAAAATGGAAAGCAGGAGGTGTAAAAAACCAAAAGCCTTACGCTGAGGGAATTTTATAGCCGCAATTCCCTAACTGCACTAGGGAATTACCAAAAAGTTCAATGAAAAAAACACTTTTTAGTTTCCAAGACAGTTTCTCAACTTTAAAATGAATACAAACCACCTCGAATTTCATGACATTAAATGGGGGTCTGCCCGATACGACTTCATTGGGAAAAAGTGTTCACACGCCAAATCATTTAAGTTCGAGGGCTAACCGACGAGGATTAAAATATCTATGTATTACTTTAAATACATAAATAAAATACCATGTCTCCGTGATCGTAAACCCTAAGACTAACGACCTCCGTGGTCGTAAGAGTCGTAAACCCTAAGGCTAACAACCCCGTGGTCATAAGAGTCGTAACCTCTGAAGATAACGACCTGTGTGGTCGTTAGAATTCCAGGGGTTACTTATAGTACACTGGTCGGATGAGGTCTTGTACCTAGTCCCCGACCAGATGATTGCTCGTACAAGCAATGAACTAGCATCTGATTCGGCTCTAAGCATATCCTTTGTCGTGTTATGAATAGAGCACATGTCGTATTGGCTCCATACCATGTGATGCTTCATGATTATGAGACACTAGCGATAAACTACCATGAAATTTAGTGTCTCATAGACATTAAACAACAAAACGGTTGATACTTCATCAACCGTCGCCTTGCTCCGATCAATCGCGACACTTCCAACAACGCCTATACCAGGATTAACTACCGCCACTTCATCAACTATTTAAAAAAGAGCGCGAACGGCGGAAAGGGATCGAAGCCAATTCGAAAGATCAATAGACGATTAGATTTCACCTGAAGCGTTAGCATAGCAAGTTTTGTGCTGAGTGTAATTAGGATTAGTCCACTGTCTTATCTAGGGCACCCCTTGTAAAGGATCCAATTCATAGCAATAAATAGCTGTCTCATTATCTCCCAAAACTCTTTGTCAGTTTTCTTTGTTTTATTTCGTAAGATCGGCGACTCAATCGTCGATAGTCGTGTTTCATTGTCTGCTAGGCCAAGCTCCAAAATGTTGAGGAGATACTAAGTGCTAACCTCGATGGTTCGCTGTCACACCATCCATCCACCGTACAATGAGGGCATGCGAGAGAGTGAAGTGTCAAGCGGACCAAGGCGATCGAGGAGGACCGACTAGTTGTGATAGGGCTGTAAAAATTGCTCGAACCGGCTCGAGCTCGCTCCTCGAGCTTATGAATTTTTGAGCCGAGTCGAACCCCATATTTAGCTCGTTAAGAAAATGAGTCGAACTCGAGCCAACTCGTAAGCCTAGATTTGAAGGCCCAGTCGGCACGGCTAACCCTAACCCTTCCTACCTGTGTCGTGACTCCGTGACTCCGTGATCCCCATTCCCCAATTCCTCATCTCGATCTCGATCCCGATCCCCAATTCCCCTTCTCGTTCCCGAATTCCCGATCCCCTTCCTCTCCCACCCCATTCACCGCGCCCCGTCCTCCCCCTGGCCGCGTGCTCCTCCCCCTCCCCCTGGCCCGGTTCTCCCCTCATCCTCCACGTCGCCGCCCGGTCCAGCGGGAGCTGGACACGGTCTCGTCCAAACTCCGCCGTCTCATCGCCTTCCAGAACAAGCAGAACAGCACTGCCAAAGCCGATGCCGATGCCGACATCACTTCAGGTGCACACCCAGACCCCGTAACCCTATCACCTCAAGTACAACAATTGAAATATGCTAATTTCCTACTCCCTGGCCTTTTGTGCGTGCTACTGCTGGTGGTGGTTGCCCACGAGGGAATCCCGAGAAGCAAGGCGATGACGGCGCGGGGAAGGACAAGGTGCAGAAAGACAAGGTAATGCGGGATATAATACATTTTTTGCTTTAGCAGTGGGTGCCTTATCTTGAATTTTTTTCGTTCTGTTCACCTGATTCACAGTGTAACATTGGTTCTTGATATTGTTTCACTATTTGCGTAAGCAAGAGCAGCCTGTTAAAATACGATGCATTAGCTTCTTCACTCTTCATCATTTGCTTTAGCAGTGGGTGCCTCGTCTTGGATTTTTTTTCCCACTGTCTGTGATGTTCATGCAGAAATCTAAGAAGCGGGCCTTGGAGCCACCTCCTGATGCCAAGGCAGCAAAGATTAGAGGCGAGGATGGACCGTTGCTGATGAGAACATGAAAGGCTTGTTTGGATATATTGTGATTCGATACAATTCCTTTAGATTGACCCGAATTTAAACTAAAATCCCTTCCAATCCGAAGGGATTGATTCTAATCCTTCCTTATCCAAACAAGTCCGAATGCGGATGGAAGCAAGGGAAGCGGAAGCGAGGGAAGGCTAGGGATCTTCGTTTCAAAGAATTGGATGAAAACGTCTCTGTTTCAAAGAAGCAGAAAAGGAAGAGATAACCTGTCTAAGCATTTGATATGTGCTTGTTTGTTTGACCTGAACCATATTTAATTATGTAGTTTTTGCATCCATCCATTTGGATTCTTTGTTGCCTCATATGAACAAAAATCCTTTTTCAAGTGATGCTAAGCTGATCGTGGGTTTTAATGCTTCCTGTTGCGCCTTTTCCTGGCTCGCGAGCCGTCCAGTCACCCTCCTGGCTCGTAGCTAGAAGGGCCGAGCTGATTATTCAAAAGAGTTTGACCGAGTCTGCCCCGGGCCGGCTCGACTTGGCTTGTTTAGTCGTGGACATCCCTTTCAGTTGCACCCACTTGCTCCATCGGCGACAACAACGCACGACATCCACTTCCTCTCTGCGCACACCCCCCGAAGCTGGGGCCAAAACCACTCAAGGGGAAACTGAAAGGGAAGCGCAATACTAAAAGCAAGCCGGTGAAGATGGTGGCCGATCATTATTAAACCCAAAAAGCATGCACCACTAGCGCAGGCACCGCACAGGTGTCACGAAAGTAGAGAGGGCTAACCTGGCTTGCGGTCTCTTTGTGACTTAGCTGATGGATGAACCAGCCAACAAGGCTCCCCAGACACGGCATTCGGGCTGTGTCGACGGTCAAAGAGCATTCAGAAACATCTTTGCACTCTGATATATACTAGTAGATAGATTGCATCACTTTGAGTAGGTATATTGCCCCTGAACTGCGAAGGCTGGGTGGGTGACTGACAGCTAGTTTTCAGTTCTTGTGTCTTATATCTTCCGAAAGCTAATGGCTGCCACAAAGTCTGGCTAGCTAGATTGATCACCCTACTCATCCTATTTTACAGAAAATCACAAGTCACACACGCAGAGCCATCACGTCAAGAAGAAGAACCAAGAGGAGATAAAGCTGGACATGCGTGTGGTGTTGATTCAGGAGGAATCGAAGTTGTAGTGCTTGTCGACGCCGACGACGACGTCCCAGGTGCAGCTGAGGCCCTTGGGGAAGACGACGAGGTCGCCGGCGCCGAACTCAACGCACTCGGAGACGTCTGAGGAGCCCTTGACGGTGGCCTTCACCCTGCCCTTAAGGAGGTAGCACGTCAGCCTCGCTTCGAACTTGAGCGGGAACTTCCCCGGCGGACAGCCCCATCTTCCATCCATACGCAACACGCAAAGTTACACAAATATCACATGATAGGCCTTCTCTCGTGATATGGATGGAACAGAAAATAAATGAAAAGAGGAGAAGGAAGCTAGCTTACTTGGGCCAGGATTTGATGCCGAGTTGAAGCAAGCGCGCTTCCGGTGGGTTCTTCTCGACGGTGATGGAGAGGCTGGGGGTGTTCGCCTCCATGCTATCTTGATTTGAAGTCGTCCCCATGTGAGCTCCACAACCGTAAGAGCTAGTAAGAGGCTGGTGCACTACTACTTGTACTAGCTACTAATTAAAGGAGTGCTACGAGAAAACTAAAGGGAAGTGCAGCCAGTTGGGTTGCTTGGAGTTGGAGGAGCTCCAAGCGCACTTGGAGTGGAAGGACAGCTTCTCGTATGGAGGAAGAGATTGGGCCCTTTCAGAAGGGGATTATCGTTTTCCTTCCAATCTATTGCAAGACTTATTGTCCTTTGTTTTTTGTTCCTTAATGCAAAATTGGCTAGAGCTTGCTCCAAAAGGATTTACTTCAAATTTGGAATCTAAATGCAAGTGGCAGTACAGCAACTTGTTTGCTCCAATTGTAGCCTTGTAGGAAAATTTCCTTTATCTCAGACCTCTTGATTCATTTAATATGAAAGCGCAGGTTGCAGATACTTTCAGTACGAATTTAGATGGCACAATCAGTTACACCAAGCGCTTCATAGATGTATTACAAACCTTTTTTTTCTGATTCATATGTTTTTAGTTTTTTTTATCTAAATCGGGCCTAAATGGACCAAATTGGTACAATTAAAGGCCCCACCATCTATTTTACTTCAAACGAGATTCAGCCACATTGTACTATGCCAAAGTCAAGGGGATTACTGGGTTCACTCACTACTGCAAAAAGGCTTATATCGGATGCTTCATTACAGACAGTGGACTAAAACCGTCAATATTAAATATAATCACAGACAATTTTGGTTTAACGGTCGTCTGTGAAGAAGTAATATCACAAACGGTTCATGTTAAAAATCGTCTACAAAGTATCACAGACGGATCTGAACAAGAACCGTCTGTGATATTACTAAATATCACAGACGGTTTATCTTGAAAACCGTTTGTGGAGTATCACCGACGGTTCTGAATAAGAATCGTATGTGATATTACTAAATATCACAGACAGTTTGTGGTTGAAACCGTCTGTGATATGTTCAATACTTCGGCTCCCGCGCGATGCGTCTCTTCGTCTTGCACGCCCGATGTTACGATGTGTCTCTTCATCTCGCGTGCCGACATTACTCCCTGTTTTTATAAGAATGATCATCGTGCGCCATGGTGAGCACGCACTGTATTCAATACGTGTGCAACTAGCTAATACCGTCGCGCGCCATGGTGAGCACGCGGAGCATGATGGTGAGGACCAAGGTGAGGAGGTCGGCGATCGTCATCGCTCTTCCTCACGATGTCGTCGTCCATATCGTCGGCCTCGTGGCCGCGAGCTCTCCTCAGCTCATGACTGACCTCTGCAACCTACAAGCCACACGCGTATTTATATACCTACAAAAATATGTAGTACTATTTGTGGTGGCAACCAATCCATGCATGCATACATATTATTGTTTTTATATTATTTTTTAGAGAAACATTGTTAGTTTTAATATTGTAGTTTTTTTATAAGTTCTTTTGTTTTTAGTAGGTCTGAAAGGAGTCAGTATTTTGTTCTATTTTTTTCAGAGTCAGTTTTTTTTAAGATGATACTGTAGCATATCGTCCTAGTTGGAGGAAAGCTTCAGGTATTCTTTTCGGTTTTAGAGACCGATAGAGAACTTAATTGTAATTCCTCTGAAATCTATAAAAAGGAGAAAACCCGAAAAGTCATATCAGTTGATACGACACAAAATAATCTCGTGTTGATTTCGTTTTGTATCCAATATCCATAACTGAATTGAAGGAGAAAGCCTCGGTTGTGTTTGTTATGTCTGAAATATTGACAAATTTAGTTTCGACAGAAACATCGATTTTGGTACTTGTTTCAACAAATATGTTACAAATCTGACTAGCAACAACAACCTTAATTTGACATTTTAATTTTCTCTTATGGAATAATTATTGTATTAAGATTCCGACGTCTTGAATTTTAATTTCAAGGCCATGTACAAGACGTCCAAGAAGCGCGCTGTAGGAGGCGTGTGGCGCTAGAGTGGGAGAAGACGATGAAGTGACTGTACAACAAGCGCTACCTCACCGTCGTCAACCACCTGGCCAGCGCCGGCATCCCGGAGGCCTACTTCATCGTCGGCCCCAAGCTCGTCATCTTCTTCAGTGACACCTGTGGGATTAGGCATGAGTACGCCAAGTTATTTACACGGGTGTTGAACTACTTGTCGTAAAATTAGTGATTTTAGAATATTCACATATAATTTTAGCAGTAATAATAATAGTTAAATCATATTTTCAGTAGTATTTAAATGATAAAAGTGATATATAAACATGTAATTTCTTCACTAATTAAATATGTCAACTTCAAATTAGACTTTGAGCTCAAACTAATGCTTTACTAATATGTCAAGAATTATCTCATAAACATCGATTATACTTTCTGCCAACAAAGGATCAGTAATTTCTTGAAGACTTCAATCCATAGACTAAATTGGTTTTTCGACCATCTTGAAGTCATGATCCATGGATTCCGTCTTTTCCACGGTGGTCAAAAGGTGGTCGAAAAGTCACTTTGTTCTATGGAATGTATCTTTTCCATGATTCTTACCATAGTGGAAGAACTCCAATGACCGATTATTTCTTCTAAAGAAACCTATTCGGACTTGAGATGTTTGGAGATAAGAACTTTAAAACGAAGTAGAGCTATGAAAGTTAGGAAGTTTGTCCATAAGTTCTTCCATTATGATGGTTATTTATAGGCTATCGATTTCGTTGGAAAATCACAGAGTCGTCGTCTCTTCGAGAATTGTTCTTCATGAAGACGATTGACGTTCCTTTTCCTAACTCTTGGGGAAAAGTAGTTCTGTTATTTATTAGAACCGTCTGTGATGTATATTATCACAGACAGTTATTTATTAGAATCGTCTGTGATATGTATTTATCACAGACGTTTATTTATTAGAATCGTCTGTGATATGTATTTATCACAGACGGTTCTACTTTAGAACCACATGTGATATCCAACCTTATTTATATTCGGACTTTAGGGTTACTTGCCCGCACCCCACTTAAACGATTAAGTTTCTCTAACTCTCCCTGCTCCCCCGAGCCTGTCGTCGTCGTCCTCAACGGTGCCTCCTCCTCGAGCCCGACGTGCCTCCTCCCCCGAGCCCGCCACCTCCTCCCCGAGCACGAGCTGCGACCTCCCCAAACCTGGCTTCCCTCCTCCACCGAGCCCGGCGCACCTCCTCCCCGAACCCGACGCTCCTCCTCCCCCGAGCTCGGCGCGCCTCCTACCCCGAGCCCGAGCACATGTCGTCTCCTCCTTGAGCCCGGCGCGCCTCCTCCCCTGAGCGGAGGTAACCCTCCTCCTACTCGGACCCCAGTGAGCGGCGACCCTTCCCCCTTCCCTTCGGCCAGTGCGCTGTGCAGACGTGCTGTGAAAATGTGGAATGGTAATTGGCAGTGGTAGGTGTGGAAATGTGGAATGGCAACAGGAGTTTTCTACATTTTACCTATTTTTTGTATGTTCACCTGATGCGGATTGTAGTTTTGAGTTTCATTTAGTGTCATGTGCTATATTTACAGTGATAGCAACATGTATTATGTATGTCTTGCTTAATACTATTGGTTCGTTCTGCCCAACCTATATTTTAATCCTGGGTCCGCCCAACCTATAGCAACGTGAATGATGAATGAATAATTTATTGCATATATTTCCTGTAGGATTAATGGATCATTTAGTACATATATTTTCAAATTGCAAAACATATTTCCAAATTGAGTGAGATTTACTCAATTTGTGAGATCATAGCTATAACCTTGTTTGTAGTATTGCTTTGAATAATGTAGTGAAGCTTAATGTTGGTATATATTTTTTTTTAGATAATACAATTGTAGTTCTAGACTTCTAGTAGCATATAATGACTAAAATCACGCGACAATTTAATGTTGTATTCTTAACAACACATAAATAATGTAAAATTTATGGTGGACTGGTGGGCAGGTGCGAATATAGTATAGTTTTAAAAGGTGCATAGTTAACTATCACAGACAATTTTATCTACAAAATTTGCCATTCCATTCCAAAACAAGATCAAACGAGTCAACAACTACTACAACACCTCTTCACCTGCCTTTCACCATTCATCTCACCTTTGTCTATGTAACCGTGTTCATGTCGGTCAAGTTCTCCTCCTTTGCGTCTCAGGGTCCTACCATTCCATTCCTGATCTCTTCTCTATAAAATCTACAAGCAGTGACTGCTTGTGGCTTTAAAACTGACTTCATATATATAGAGAAAAAAGATTAGGAATGGAATGGTAGGACCCTGGGACGCAAGGGGGGAGAACTTGACCGGCATGAACATGATTACACAGACAAAGGTGAAATGAGACTATCACAGACGGTTCCTTAGGACAAATCGTCTGTGATACATTAGCTGTCACATACGGTTGTATCTGAAAATTGTCTGTGATACATCAGCTATCACAAACGGTTTTATCTATAAACTGTCTGTGATAGTCTGCATCACAGACGGTTTTGAGTTAATAACTGTTTGTGATAGTCTGCATCACAAACAGTTCAAAAACCGTATGCGATGACCAGTGGCGGATCCAGAACGAAAATGACCGGGGGTCCCCACTCCTCATACATATCATACGTGTTTAATTATCAAACAATGTTGTACTTAATAGCAATGTGTTCAACAATTCAACATGACTAGATAAAATAGTAGCGACCAAAGTGCTTACCAAAATGAAGTCTTACAAGTAGTATTGGACTATTGGTTAATTGCAGCAAAGTAGATAATTATGAATAAAGGTCCAACTCATGAACAAAAGACGACCGGTATCGGCAAAACACAACATCCGACCTTGATAGCCTACCAAAAAAGAGAATAAATATTTAGTAAAATTTTATGTAAAAGAATCATGTAATGATCGAATAAAGATAAGTACATTACATTTTATACTTTGTTTCGACGCTCTCTCAAGTTTTGGAAGCGGCGAATTACAGCATCGTTGGTAATTCTCTCCATTTCATGTTTCTCCACGTAGCAAATAAGGCTATCACGCAAGAAGTCATCGCCAATGCGATTGCGCAAATATGTTTTCACAACTTTCATAGCTGAAAAACATCTCTCAACAGTAGCAGTGGCAACAGGTAAAACTAGTGCTAGCTTCAAAAGGCGATAAACCAAAGGATAGCAAATATGTTTCCTTGTCTCCACCATTTTTTGAGAAAGCTCACTAATAGTCTCTATGTTAGAGAATCTATCATCCACTTGCACATCGGCAATGTAGAGGCGAAGATGATGGCTAAGGTCCCTCAATTCTCCATCATCAAAATCACTGGGATAAAGTTTAGCTAGACTCATCAAATGCTCTAAATTAAAATCGCGAAATGATTCTCTTGGACTCAAAGCAGCCGAGCAAATGAGCAATTCAGAGGTTTTCTCATTGAAGCGACTATGGAGCTCTTGAAGTAGCCAATCAAGAACATCATTAAAACAATCCACTTCATAATGATGCTTGTTGGTAATTTCAGTTTTTTGGCGTGGCTTCTTTGGATTCACATATGCTTCTCCCATTTCCAATTTGGAAATGTCATGCTTCTCACAGAAAGCATATACTTCACCTAGAACAGATTCCCATTCATGCCTCCTAAGTTCATCCAAATGGCTTTCGGTTGATTTCACACATTTAATGGCACTCACAATGTCTTGATCCTTCCGTTGTAGAGTTAATGACAAGGTGTTTGTGATTATCAAGATAGTCAACATAAGCTGCAAATAAAACACAAAATCAAAGGACTGGAAATAAACTAGAAGACCCCATGCTTGCCTTCTATTTTT
Source organism: Hsuehochloa calcarea (assembly GCA_036346395.1). Taxonomy (NCBI): domain Eukaryota; kingdom Viridiplantae; phylum Streptophyta; class Magnoliopsida; order Poales; family Poaceae; genus Hsuehochloa; species Hsuehochloa calcarea. The sequence goes on from CM070600.1 coordinate 15,937,172, forward strand.
GTCATCCCTGTCTTCTTTTTCCACATATTCTAGCACTTTGACAACTGTTGGAAACAAATCAACCAAACTCTTAAGAGTCTTGTAGTGAGAACTCCAACGAGTGTCTCCAGTGTCTTTGAAGACACAACTCTTGATTTAACCTGTCCCGCTTTAAGTAGCCCATGACCTAAGGCATCATGCACTCGTTCTCGGCTGATATCTCTAATCATGTCCCTTCTCTTGGAAGATCCACCCACCACATTCAACAAAGATAGAAATCATATCAAAAAATTACCAATGCCTTTATGCTTTCTTACAATGACCACAACAACTAACTGAAGTTGGTGAGCAAAACAATGAACATAATATGCTGAGCTATTTTCTCTCATAATCAGTGATTGCAAGCCATTGAACTCACCTCGCATATTGCTCGCACCATCATATCCTTGGCCTCTAACTTGCTTCAAGCTTAGCTTATATTCTGCGAATAAAGAATCAATAGATGATTTGAGGTACGAAGAAGTTGTCTCTTTCACATGAACAAGGCCAACAAATCTCTCTTTAACAATTCCATATTTATCAACATATCTTAAGACCACCGCCATTTGTTCTTTGCAAGCCACATCCCTGGATTCATCAACTAGCAAGCAAAACACATCATGTCCAATTTCTTCAAGAATAGAATGCAATATTTCCTTTGCAAAACAATGTACTATGTCCTTTTGAATGTTTGGAGACACCATCAGATTATTACCAGGAGCATTGTTGCCCACAACCTTGCCTACAGATGGATTCTGTTCTGCTGTATAAGCATGAAATTCCTTAAAATTTCCTTTATTGGAGGACTCCTCAGACTCATCATGGCCTCGGAAAGGCAATCCTTGTTTTAATAATATTCTAGCAACATCAATTGAGGCTTTTAGTCGAGTATAATAAGCAGTCTTGGCAGCATTACTTTGGTTATTCAAGGCAACGTAAATGTGTTGGTCTTGTGTCAACAAAGCATCACAATCTCTCTTTGCTTGGTTGTGAACACTATTGACATCTCCTACATGCTCCGTTAGTCTAAATTTTTTATTCCAACTAGACCAACCAGTTGACACAAATGCATCATACCCAGCTTCCTTCTTATTGCGGCCTCTAAACAAGAAACAACAAAAACAATATGCTTTATCTTTGGACTCACTATACTCAAGCCAACTCCCAAACTCATCAAACCATTCAGGATTAAACCTTCTATTTTTACCACCAATCGATGTATATGGAAAATCAAAAGTGTGAGGTTGGCAAGGCCCATTATCCAAGTACTTTCTTCTTACCACATCCTTTTGATTAGGAAGGTACTCCTCTATTCTTTTTCTTTTGCCCGGATCGAATTGAATCTCATCTTCCCAATTGATCTCTTCTGATGGTGAATTTTCTGCATTAGTGACATCATTTTGTTCATGTGATGGGGCATTATTATCCTCCTGTGGTGGTGCTTTCCTTTTAAGAAACCTTTCCATAAATTTGCCTGTCATTTGTCAATTATTGAATATCCCATTAGATATCTGTAGTGCTAAATAATAGATGCACACATGATAGATACATAATTATGTTCATTAACAATTTCAAATTGCAAGGCTTACTTGACATTGTTCTTAAATATTCAGTTGGTCACATAGATCACTCACAAGTTGCAATTTCGCTTCCAATTTATCACTGGGGTATTCCAAATACTATCACAATTGAAACCGTAACCCTATAATTTAGGAAAAAATTAACCAACGATCAACAAATTGAATTTCTAAAACACAAAATTAGTTATTGGACTTGAGATAAATCAGAATTATTTAGGGAAATCGGACTCACCGAGGACTGCCTGCCCTGCGTCCGGGACTTCAAAGTTCAGGGCCTCAGGCGTCGAGGGAGACAGGGAGTCGAGTGCAGACTGCAGAGCGTGGCCTACTTGCGGCCGGCCCAGGTGCCTAACTGAACTGACGATTTGGCGAAGGAATGACAGTCGATGGTAACTGGGGAAGGAATCGGCACTGGACAACGAACAGTCGGGAGACAAACCGACGAGGCGATCAGGGACGAAGAGAATAAAGAAAAGTAGACGGTGTGCTGTGTGCATGTGCTCAGTGCGGCTGTGCTGCGTGAATCGGTCAATGTGATTATCTAAATGTGATGTGGCCATGTGGGCCATGAGCTTGTGCTGTGCGTGATAATGTGATGGACTGATGGTTTGGTCATTGGTATTTGGTATGTGGGCCATGTGCTTGTCAGCTTGTGCAATGTGCTGTGCGATAACGTGATGTCTGATGGACTCATGTACATTGATTGATGGCAATGTGATGTGGCTTATGGCTCAGCTGGGCGCCTGGGCTGGGCCTCGGCAAATCGGCTGGCCGGCGCCGTGGAATGGACTGAGAAGTTGGGGTGTCCTTCTGTATTAAGTTAGGGGTGTCCACGTATATATACATCAAATATACATCGTTATTTTTTTAAAAATAATTTTTAGACCCGGTGTCATGTGCACCCTGCTGAGCTACAGTGAATCCGCCCCTGGCGATGACCTCATATCATTACTGACCTATAAACTTAGACGGCTCACGAAACCGTATGTGATGACGTTTTTGAACCGTTTGTAATGACCTTTTCTGTAGTAGTGACCGCCACAAATTGCCAAGGTTGAGTTAGGCGATTTTGACTTTTGTTAGGTTGGTGTTTGATTCTCCACAAAAAGTGGTGTGCTACACTTTCTTATCCCTTTGTGTCACATTCATTGAAATGGTTTTTTTGCCAAATGTTGTCAAACTTGTGACAAACGATTTTCTCATCACAAAAAAACCGTGGTTTACCACAATTTTAGCACAAAATTGTGGCAAACATGCGGCAATCGACCAAACATGCATGTAATTTCTGTGGGTAATTTTTGGCAATAAACACGTGTATGATGGGTGGGCCATGTGTTTTAAAAAGAGTGGCACACTATAATTGTGGCTATAAACAAAGCACAAGCCACAATTTGTTAAATTTGCATAGTATTGGTATGAAAAAGCATGTTTGGTTGGTTACCCCACTATGGGGCTCACCGCTACCGCCAGATTTGACCTCCATATCGCCGTCGTTGCTTCTTAACAGTGTGATTGGGCGGCGACGACATGGAGGGAGAAGGGTAGAGGGTATGGGCGGAGCGGATGAGAAGGGGAAGCAACCTCACGCCACGACCTTGGCGCCGGGTCCCGCCGCCACCGTTTTCGTTGTCGGTCGTCATCGACTTTTTTGAGAAGGGGCATGTGAGATGGGGATGGATGTGTGAGAGGGGATCAATAGGGCGAGGATGATGAGTAAAGAGTCTCTTGTTTATCTATCTCTCTTGCTTTTTTTTTTAAATTTAGGATATGGGCCCCATTTAGAGGGGGAGCTGGTTCAATACAATAGAGTAAAATGCGTTAACTTTTGAACATACTTATGTGGTATTGATTCAATACACTAAAGTATTTTAATAACAAGAAAAAACTGCAAGAGGTTGTAATTTACTTCCAAAAGGTGTTCACTTTACGCTTTTTGAAGAGAGAAACGCAGCGGAGCCACCTTCTCAGTCGTCACAATGAAATTTTGCTAGCACTTTACAACAAATAGCACGTTTCTCGTGTTTCAGTCACGCCTGCTTATTTTATGGATACTAGTCCAATGCCCGTATTTTGCTACGGATTAAAAAAATAATACCTCGTTAATCGTCGTCGTGCTCAACCTACAATGCAAGTGATCCGCCGACAACTTGTTCTTGGAAAGATCGATGGAATATTTGGGTTTCTTGCGTACTAGTTTGGGCAGTTCGAGTGTGGAGGGAGTGGGAGGAGGTTATGGGTACCTAACCGTACGCACAGGAGGAACTGAGAAAGAACGAGATCCAACGGTCCATATCCCACGAAGAAAAATAGATATAACGGTTCACATCGCAGGAGGAAGGATGGACTGCCTCCAATTCCTTCTTTTAAGTAGTATAAATAGTTAAAAATAGTAAACTACGATAGATACATTGTATAAAGAAATCTCGAGGAATAAAACATGGGGTAGCACAAGATTGATTTGAGTATTATTTCCCTCGTAAATCTCTTACTCGATATATGAGGATTGTTAGCATTTATTACGCACCAAATTACGCACCAACGGAGGGAGACAGCGTGTTTTCTTTTCTGGCAGGTTTATGACTGAACAGCAAAAGGTTTGGCATCCCACGCATTCAAGCCACATCAAGTCAGCAACGTCCGGCCACTGCCACTCCCAGCACGCCTCCCCGATTTACCAAGTCTAGACGCAGACACCGACCACTAGGGCCCAGAACACTCGTCACCTTTATGCGCCAGTACGCCGGCCCACGGGCTAGATCGTAGCGGCGTCACCTTACCCAAGTCGTACCACCGCATCTACTGAATGCACACGCCTCAGCGGGAGAACGGAAAACAACCCAACGACAGTTCGCGTCCTAACGTGTGCGGGACCCCACCCGTCAGTAAATTCTGGTGGGCTCCGCTCCACGCTTCCGCTCTCGTGCTCCGCGAGGAACCTGCCTTTTTGACGCGACGCGACTTGCTCGCCCCACTACCACGCATTACTTCGTTCACGCATCCCCACGCTCTGCAGCCTCCTCCTGTCTCGAACAGTTACACCTCGAGAGATCGAGAGAGTGGGAGAAAGTGAGAGCTCAGAGCGCTTTGCTTCGGCTCGAAGCTTCCGCCATGGGCGACACCTCGACCGCGGCGGCTACCGCGGGGGTTCCCAAGGATCCGAGGACGATCGCGCGCAAGTAAGCGCCCTACTGAGCCCGCCCACATTTTTCCCCATTTTTTGGGATTTTTTTTCGGGGGCGCTCTGTGCGTGCGTGTGCGTGTTTTGCGGATTATTTGGTGGAGCTGTGAAGCAGCGAGGTTTGGAGCGGAACCTCGGTGATTTGTTTGATCAAAACTTTCGCGTCCGGTGATCGATTCATCGGCCTATTGCTGATTTGTGAGTTTTTCCCGGAGCTTTTGGTGGGTTTTACGGTGCGATTGTTTGTTGATCAGTTCACGCTCTGTACTCTATTGTATAGATTGATTTGATTCAAGCACCGTTTTCGTGATTAATTTTAAGGCGTTTTCGATTCGGTTGTGATCTATTTTTACAATTTTGGATGTTTAATGATTCTCGGTTTCATTTATTGCAAAAGCGAACCCCCTTTTAAATTTTAATCTTTACGATTCGATCCTGCCCGAGACTTTCTTGGGGAAGGCGGTGCGTATCTTTGCATCGGTAGCTCGTCAGGTTTCCTATTGATAGCGGTGGATTGAGCATTCAAAGCTTGTGTTAATGTGTAGTATCTACGCAATTACTCTGTGACAATGCAGCGCGCCAGATAAAGAGCATGTCAATGCATAAATGGGACTAATAATTATCTGGAATTTCGTGGTGATTTTGCACCCTGCCTACCACGGTCTCCTACTCTTTGTGGCAAGAGAGGGGCAGCCTTTTCATTGAATTTTGATTGGTGTAGTGTCTGCTTTCAAGAGAAACTATTGGTCTGGTGTTGCATTACCTTAGCTTTTGTTAATCCAGGATTCCTCTGTTTCGTTCAGACTATACCGAAATTTTGGAGAACAGCATTACAGGCTCTAGTTTTATGCTTTTAGGTATCAATTGGATCTTTGCAAGAGGGCGGTTGAGGAGAACATCATAGTGTACCTCGGGACGGGATGCGGGAAGACCCACATTGCTGTGCTGCTCATTTACGAGCTTGGCCACCTCATCCGCAAGCCCAGCCGTGAGGTCTGCATCTTCCTCGCCCCAACCATCCCTCTCGTTCGCCAGGTAGATTTACCTCCTTGCTCTTCCAACTGTAGTGCGTGTGTGTGTTTTTGTTTGCGGAAGGATCACACTGTAGGTAATGATACTAGCAACTTGCAGTTGACCCTGATTGCTCGCTATCGTTACATGAAGGTTTTCTAATTAATGATTATGTTCAACTTCACACGTCATACTTTTTTGGATAAAATATGGGGATCGGGAACACGGGCTCTTAATTTCTAACTAGGTTAATTGTGCACCCTCAATTATTCATGAATGGTTATAACTGTTTCTAACTAGGTTAATTGTGCACCCTCAATTATTCATGAATGGTTATAACTGCATCTTTTAGACTGAGTACAGTTTTACATGCTTAATCAGTTCTCTTCTTCACTATAAAAACAGTTCTCTTCCTCTTTATTTATATTTTACAGCAAGCTATGGTGATTGCAAATTCCACCAATTTCAAAGTTCATTGTTACTACGGGGATGGTAAAAGCTCAAGAGATCATCAGGAATGGGAGAAAGAGATGGGGGAGTTTGAGGTATCCTTTGCTGCACATTCTCTTTGCAGACCAATCACATTAAAATTCCAGTTTGAAAAAGGTTGTCTTATATGAAAGTAAAAGTTTGTGGAGAGCTAGTTGCCTTATCGTAAGTTAATTTGCGATACACGTGCCCAAATATTTTGGAAAAGAATTTTCAGCTGGAGTTTCATGCATAAACTGGCGTATTTTGTTTTGAAACTAGAGGTCTGACTCTGTGTAACATATGAACAACAGCTACATCAATATTCACATTAATTTTGTCAAAATATAATTCAGTTGGGTTCATCTTTTGTTCTACTATGTGCATAAGATTTCTTCTTAACTTGTGCTACTTTCGCTGCTACTGCAGGTCCTCGTAATGACCCCCCAAATATTATTGCATAATTTGCGGCATTGCTTCATTAAGATGAACTCAATTGCACTTTTGATATTTGATGAATGCCATCACGCACAAGCACAAAAGCGGCATCCATATGCACAGATTATGAAGGTAGTCGCAAGATTTTCTTTCTTAAGTAAACTGCTCTTTTCAATGTTCGAACTGTTATGAATATTTTGTGTATATTCGTGAGGTCACGACAATATATATAGGGAGTACAAGGGAATACTACAATGAAACTGAGTTTGGAGAGAATACAAATGTTGTACTCTAGTCTGTGGCTTCGTGAAGAAATCAACAATCTGTAACTCTGAGGGCACAAACTGTTAAGCAAGTACTCCCTCCTGCACCTGTGAGCGAGTGTATGAAGCATCCACACCAATGTGCTTGGTGTGCTCATACTTCACTGGGTCACGGGCAATACTGACAACAGCTATACTATCAGACAAAAGAGTCGTAGGTCCCATCACAAGCATTCCAAAATCTACAAGTAGCCACCTCAACCAAGTAACCTCTGCGGTCACTGCTGCCATAGCTCTTAACTCAACCTCTGCATTTGAACAAGAAACTGCAGTATGTTTCTTTATCTTCCAGGCAATCAGGGAGGAGCAAAGAAAAACACAATAAGCAGAAAGAGAACGACGATCAGAATGATCACTGGCCTAGGTCGCATCGGAGTACACCTGAAGCAGTAGTGAGTTGGAGCTAGGGAAAAACAAAGGACGAGAGATAGTTCCACGCAAGTAGCGAAGAACACGAAGGTGACTGTAGTGAAGATGGGTAGGACGAGCCATGATCTGACTCAAGATATGAGCAACATGAGCAATACCAGGATGAGTGCTCACAAAATACACCAAACTCCCAACAAGATGATATCGAGTATGATCTTCAAGAAGATCATCATCAATGGTACGAAGCTGAAGGGATAGCTCCATGGGAGTCTCGGCAATGCGAGTGTCAGTCAGACCAGACTGATTAAGAAGATCCTGGACATACTTATGATGGGAGAGGTAGTAGCCCTCAGGCGTGGAAGAGATCTCAATTCTAAGGAAATACGCAAGAGAACCAAGACCAATCATCAGAAATTGCTCACTGAGATGTTTTTTCACATACGTGATAAATGAGGATTCACCAGTGATGAGCATATCATCAATATGCATAAGAAGCACTGTCCTACCCCGAGATGAGACATTGACAAAAAGGGCAGGATTGTGGGAGCTGACAGTGAAATCGACAGCAGTAATTACTGAGGTAAAACGTGTAAACTAGGCACGAGGAGCCTGTTTGAGGCCATAAAGAGCACGATGAAGACGACAGACGTGCCCATCAGAAACAGAATACCCAGGTGGGGGCTGCATGTAGACCTCATGCAAAACACCATTAAAAAAGATATTTTTAATATCCAATCGAGAGCACCGACGAACAGAAGCAACCGCAACAAGAGTGCAGACAGTGGTCATTGGGCAACAGGGGCAAAAGTCTCATTGTAGTCACGACCGTACTCGTGCTGAAAGCCGCGAAACACAAGACGAGTCTTGTAGCGCTCGATAGTACCATAAGACCAGGTTTTAATCATGTACACCCACTTGCACGTGATTGGGCGAACGTGCACAGGTGTCGGTACAATATACCAAGTCTCCGTAAGTCGAAGAGCATCGAGCTCCTCTGCCATAGCGAGCTGCCACGTAGAATGAGGAGAGTCTCACGATAAGAACTAGGCTCAGTTACAGAGAGCATGAGCTATCGATGACGATCAGGAGGTCGAAGGGATGTCTGGTCACGAAGGACGTAACGGAGAGCATCATAAGGAGGATCAGATGTAGGTGTCGGCAAGATACCAAGTGAGGAGACTGGTGAAGGACGAGGACGTCTGGAGTAGTGAATACCAGAGAAACGAGACGATGGCGCTGTAGGAACAGGAGGCGATGCTGCAGGAGGCAGCATCGGAGGTGGAGGTACAGAAGGAACCACTAGAGATAGACCAGAGGAAGACTGTGATAGTGGAGAAATGAGTGAAGAGTCAGAAAGAGATAACTATGAAATCGTCAATGGTGGAAACATGACTAGGAGCTGAATCTCGATAGAAGAAATGTTGAGATTTGTCAAAGACAACTTCTCGTAAGATCTTGATTCGTCGAGCAGAAAGATCATAACGACATCCCTTATGCTTAGAACTATTACAAAAAACACACACTTAACTGACTGTGCTGATAGTTTGGTGCGCTCACGAGGCTGCTGAAGAACAAAACAAGTGCAACAAAAAAACACGAAGGTGTGTGCTGGGGGGCTCGAGAGTAGAGACACTCTATAAGTCTGGCACCCTTAAGAGTAGTGGAAGGCTGCATATTGATGAGATATGTAGCCATAGAAACAATCTTAGCCCAGAACTGTGGTAGAACGTAAGAGACAAGGGGAATAGTGTGGGTAGTCTCAATCAGATGACGATGTTTGCGCTCAGCAACCCCATTCTGAGTATGGGCACCAGGACAAGACTGTTAAAGAGTGGTTCAGAAAGAAACTCTCTAAAAGCGTAAGAACAGTACTCTCCAGTAAAATCACAACGAAAAGTACGGATGGAAGAAACAAACTGAGTATGAACCATCGTTGCCAAGCTATGATAGATCGCAAGAAACTTATCACGATTAGACATAGGGAAAAGCCATATAAACCGGGAACAATCATCAATGAAGATCACATAAAATTTATCCCCGCCTTTAGACAGGCACAAGTCCCTATACATCTGAATGAACTAAGTCAAAAGGACGAGAAGAGCTCACTAGAATGATAAGTTGTAGCCGCTTGCCCAGCTTACAACCCTGACAAAACATGACCGTGTCAACAGTAACACGTCCAAGAACAACCTGACGAACTAATGAAGAAAGGCCAGATCCACACAAGTGACCTAGACGATGATGCCACTGCGCAAAAATTCTAGAGGTGGTGGCAGTAGTGGCGGTGGAGGTAGACGTAGACGTAGAGGTGATAGGAGCAACTGAAGTAGGCGGAAGGTGGAGGCGGTCAAGGATGTAGAAATCCTGACAATCCCTACGGCGTCGGCCAGTCCCAAGTACCATTCCCGTCTGTCGGTCCTGCACAAAATAGGTGTGAGTCAAAACCAATTCTACAGCTGAGATCGGTGAGCTGACCCACTGAGAGAAACTGCATGGCAAGTTGGGGAACATGGGAAACAGCTGGCACAGAAACGTTAGTGGACAAAAGAGTGCCTTGACAGCTGACAGATAGAGGAATACCACCTGCTGTCTGAATAGAGATAGGAAAAATAGGAGATCCTACTGAAGTGAGAGATGTGGAGTCTGGTGTCATGTGGAAAGAGGCACTAGAATCCAGAATCCAAGAAGTACTGGAGGAGACGTCTGAGCTAGACTGGCAGAACCTACTGAGTTGTGAGAGAGTTGCTAAAGTAGAGCCTGGCAGATCTGCGAAACAGAGTCATCTCGCTGAGAAGGTCCCGATCCTCTTGTCGACGAAGGGCCTCCCTGCCCCCTTTGGATCGTCCACCCCCACACGCCTTGCTCCACTTTTCGCACCGCACAACTCTGGTAGTTGTGTTTGAAGTTCTTGCAACAATTGCACTGGACCACAGTTGGTGCAAAAACAGGAGCGAAAACAGACATTTGAGAAGGAATTGCAATCGAAGTAGAAGCCGTCGGTGTAGTAGAAGGGGTAGCAAGCATAGCCGAAACAAGCAGTGCTGCTAACCCGCGACGAAGCTCCTCAGCACGAAGCATCGAAAGAGCCTTGGTGACTGTCAGTCGTGGTGAGCAGCTCAGTAGTTGAGCTCTTACATGCTCAAACTCTGCGCGAAGATGACAGACGAAGACATAAAGGCGAAGGCGGTTACAATCCGGCTTCTGCACCTTATGACATTCCTAGCAGAGCGGAGAAGCCAGCTCGTCCGGTTGGCGTCAGAGACTGGCCAAGGCTCGGAAGAAGTCATTGACGGAGGTGTCCTCTTGAATAAGCGTCTCCAACTCACGCTGAAGCGAAAAGAACTTAGCATCGTTGCTCTGATGGTATCACTCGCGCAAGTACTCACAGATCTGACGAGTGGAACACAGGCCAACAATGTCTGGTTGGATAGAGTTGTCGACGCTGACTACCAGGATGGCTTGAACACGGGCCTCATTAGCACACTAGCACTCAAAAGCGTCTGACATACTGAAAGGCCTCATCAACAGCAGCAGTGGCCTTTGCCTCCTTGGCAGCCTCATCTTCTGCAGGAGGTGTAGAAGTAGGCTGTCCGGGAGGAGACTGAATCGGCGACGGCGGACAAGGTCGAGCACCAGTAACATGTTCTTAGAGGCGGAGACCATCGTGCATGATCTCTATGAGCGAAGACCACAACCTGTAGTTCGTTCTATGAAGCTTTATTCCCGAGTATGTGATCGTAGCTGATGGAACGGAAGCCATCGGTAGGTGGCGCTGGACGGCGCGACAACGAAGTCTTAACATGCGGCGCGACAGTTAGATCGACGTTCTTCTTTTTTGAACCGAGCTCTTTTAAAAGAAAACCAACCACAGTTTCCTCAAGGAAATGCCGGTCTCGGCCCGATCGGAATGACGACAGCTCCGGCGACGACGATGCTCCGGCGACGGGCGGCGGAGGGCGACTGCCGCTGGCTCGGCTCGCGTCGTCCTCGGTCGGCATTGGGTCGAGCGTTAGCGTCACGTCGGCGGCAACAACCGGCGGCCGGCGATGGCATCGGCGAGGGCGTACTGTGAGTTCGGCCGCGTCGTCCTAAGTGCAATGGCGTCGTGGCGATGGCGTCTGGATGGGCGGTGACAATGGTAGAGGTGGCGGCGGGCAACGGCGGCTGCGATGGCGATCCGATCTGTGCGGCGCGGCCTTCGACGGTGGTGGGATGTCAGCGGAAGGAGCTAGGTTAGTGCCCTAGCTCTGATACCATGTTATGAATATTGTGTGTATTAATGAGGCCCAATGAGCAATATATATATAGGCAGTACAAAGGAATATTACAAAGGAATATGCTATACATATATAAAAAAATACAATAGACATACAAGGAAATACAAAGGAATTCCTATTCTAACACGAACTATCTACATCTGTTGGAATACTTAGGTTTTGTTGTAGGAACCTTCCAACTATAGCTGTACATCATTGGATATTCTCACAATTGAATTCTTTTTGATAAATTACATCCACATGCCAAGAGTTGCCTTGTCGGTGTTGACAGAATTTTATTAGTGTGTAAATTGCTTGGTGCATACTGGTGGGAGAATTCCTGCCTGTATGGGGTGGAAACAAACTCGATGCACGACATTTGTTGCTGATGATGTCCTTACCCATATTTGTCTATGGAATGTGGAATTAAATTGAAATAAAGCCCAACAGCGTACAGATAGATAAGAGAACAAATGTGAGTACATTTTAGATAACAGAAATATACAAATATGAAACAAATGTGAATACAAACTTACAATTTTGAATAATGTGTTCAAATTTGTATTTGAATATGATTATGATATGGCGCTTATGGAGATGGATGCTAGACACTCCAGATATTCTTTGTATCCACTTCCTTCTTTGTATCCACTTCCAGCGCACTTGCTTATCTCATTATCCGTTTTATGGCCTTTTGCTGTTCCCATGAAAATATCCTCTTGTATTTTCCTTATTGAATGATAGTTACTTTTAACCACAATCTGATGGCCACTTGTTTCCTGCTTTTCTGTCGAGTGTCAACATTTGGCCATGGCATCATCAAATGGTGTTAGACTAAGACAATGTTATTCAGTTGTTTAGGCTTGACCGCATTGCTAGTTGGAAGTTGGAAACCAGTTGATCAAATTTATTACTCATGAACAATCAATCTTATGCATATGTTGGATGACTGCTAATATATCTTGAATAATACTATTTAAAAACATGAAATGCAGAATTTTCAGTCTGAAAAATATTTGTAACAATGTTTCAGGAATTTTACAATAATAATGCCGTGAAACCCCCTCGTGTTTTTGGCATGACTGCTTCACCAATAATTGGAAAAGGTAACGATAATTGAATCAGTATTGAGTGCCACGACAATGGTTTGCCTCTTAAATTACCTTTGGTATTACAACCATTTTCTCTTGAAGTCTTGATGTTCCATCATTCGTTTTGTGTATTTCATCTAAGAGTTAGGACACTGTATTGCCCTCCTCTCATGTAATCAATGCTTGGATCCTATTTTATTTCCATTAGGTTATGCTTTCGCATTTTTTATGGCACACGGTAAATGTGGCTAAAATTTTCTGGACCATTTTAAGAATTTGTTGAACAGCAGCGCACATGCTGTCACACTGGTTATATATTTTGCATGTATTACTGTTAGTATTTAGTATTTACAACCTTGCATCCAAGTTGGCATTGCATAATTCTTCTATGAACTACTAAAGTAATGCTAACTTTAGACGAGTCAAGTTTATGCAAGTTATTATCGATATCTCCTGTAATTCATAACTGTTCACTATCAACACTGTTGACTATTGTAATTAAACATGACCTGTTAGTAATGGATCATATTATTAGGGGCGTGCTAGGTTTTGTTTTGCTCCAATTTATGTGGTCGGCATGTGCTGAGGAATTTTTTAGTTGCTAACAAAAAGGTCTAATCCAATGGAAGAGAAACATGCCAAAGAAAAACTGATTCTTGTGCATTAAAATTTAAAACTTGAAACTGCATTTGTTTCTAAAAAAAGAAAGTTGCAAATATGTTTTGTTATTTCGACATAATTCCCTACTGCGATGAATTGTATGTTAACTTTAACAACAGGTAGATGAATTGAATCTATTGTCCATATCTTGTTACCAAAGCAAAGAGGTAAATTGGACTGAAACACATAGAAGAGTATTCCTGTCGAAGTTCTGCCTTGTGCATTGAAGTTTTGCACATATTGAAGTATTCAACTCATATGTGTGTCATTCTTTGCCTGGGTCTTGCCTCTGTCACCATCCTCACCATCTTTGATGGTTTGAGTCATAAAAACAGTCGCCTTGTTATGCCTGCTTGCTAAGAAGTTAGCCCCTTTTGCATGGTTATTAAGGAGCGAGGCGACTCACCCCCTCACCTTTTAAACGCTAAGGTGAGAGGCGAGGCGACGCCTTACATTACAACATTCTGGAATGCATGACATTACAGACATAGAAGCAAGCAGCCATAGAAGATCTCTACATCTATCACATAAAACAAGTTAAAAAGAAAAAGAAGATGGCCATGACCAACCGGCTGGCCAAGCCCAACAAGGACACAGCCCACAAAACCCATCCCGAGTTCCCATTCCCACTTGCCCTAGAAGTCTATAACCCAGCCGCCTCATTCCTCAATCCTCGTCACATTGCCTCCCAAGTTCCCAACTCCTCACATGCGCCGCTGCCATGGTTATTAAGGTGGGAGGGAGAGGAGAGGAGGGGGGAGGGAGAGGAGGGTTGTACCTGGTAGGAGACCGTCATTGGCGGCCTCAGAGGATCGCAGAGACAGCGGCGGCGCGTGGGCGGGCGAAGGCGGGCGAACCAGCCGGGCGGTGCCTCGGTCCAGGCCGGATCTGGAGCAGGAGAGGGGAGGCGGCAACGACTCTGTCCAGGCCGGATCCGGAGCAGGAGAGGCCGGATCCGGCTGCGGGGATGCCCGGTTTCGAGTTCGGGGACGAAGCAGAGGAGCCCGGGGTGCCGGATCGGGCCGTGATGGAGATAATAGGGACAGAGAAGGAAGCACGCGCTGGGAGGAGATGCGCAGGGAGGAAGAAGGCAGACAAGGAAGGAGGAATTAGAGATAATTCTTGCTTGTATTTTCATACGCGAGAAGCTCCTTAAATAAGGATAGCTACACCTAACAATCATATCTAATCATACTAAACTTGGAGATAACAAATTAACTAAACAATCTTTTCTGAAATGGAAAGTAACTAATGCGCCATATTTGATTGGCGTGATGTGCGCCTCTGATATGTGATGCCGACCATCACACCTTATCTTTGATAAACTATGCTTGACCCACATTGTCATCCCTATAGGTATTCCACCTTTCACTCACTACCATTAGTTCAAGAGATTCTTTGATGAAATGAAACCTCTTCAACATCACAACAATAGAAGCAAATCTCGTATCAGCAATGGCAAGGAATTTCAACTTATTAAAATCATTGAACATTGACAACCTCATGGAGTGATTCATGATGAAATTCCATATGACAGTGGCATCTGTTGCAACCTCACTAATCCAATGCCAATCTTCATAAGCTTCGTCATCAATGTCCCTAGTAGCACATATGTTCTTCAAGGCAAGGTTCAAGGTATGGATGACACATGGGGTCCAGAAAATGTGGGGTTACTTTTGCTCAACAATCAATCCAGCAGTTCTGCAGTTGGCTGCATTATCAGTGACCACTTGTACGCCATTATGTGGTCCAACCTCCTCAATTATGGTTAGCATCTTCTCGGCGATGTACTCCTTCTTGGCTTCTCCGTCATTGTTGATTGCTCTTAAAAGCATTGGTCCATCTTCCGTTATGGACAGGAAATTTAAGAGTGGACGACTTTGAGCATCGGACCACCCATCTGATACAACACTGACACCTTTAGAGCTCCATGTTGTCTTGATGGGCGCAACATTCGCTCAACATGTGTCTTCTCTTGCACAAGAAGAGTTGTCCTCTACTTGTTGTAACTTGGAGGGGGCATAGCCACCCAACTTGTTGTTGGCAGCAAACATGAAAGCCTTTCTAAAATAAGGGTTTCTTGCAACATTGAAAGGCAGACTTACAAATGAAAACCAACCAAATGTCAAAATTAATTTCTAAATGCAATAATAGTGTAACTGTGTAAGCCTGTAACATAAAGATGCTAACCTGCAGTATAAAACATCCTAGCAATCAAAGCATCAAGGGTGCTACGAGTTTCCAAATTGAAGCTAGATTCAATAGCCGAAACCCCCTTTCTGTTCCTTGCACTCGCACTCTCTGTTGGCAGTGGAATGTCCCTAGGTAGGCTTCTCGCAATCACTGCTTCGGCTCTTGCAATTTCATCATGAAGTTGAGAAAGAACATCAATTGTCATCTTCGGACAAAACTTCACACCATAACTTCCAACCTTCAAGAGATGTGCTTTAACTCTAGAGTAGCTCCCATTGATAACGTGATCACAGAGCCTACAACTAGACCTTGTATTCCCCCCTTGACCTCTTCTGGTCTTCTCTAGCAACTCGAAATACCTCCACAGAGGTTTCTTTTCATCGTCATTTGGAGGTATCACACGAACAACATTTAGGATGTTGCTTACCATGGCAGCTCCACTGGTTGCTTGTACAGAAATGGAATAAGAAATTGCAAATAAGGGGAAGGGGAGATGAAAAGTGACTCACCGCACAGGGGGCAGAGGGGTGGCGGCCTAGCGCGGGGGCAGAGGGGAGGGACCGGGCGTGGGCGCGGTGGCTGGCGGTCGGGCGGGGGGCGAATTGGGTGCGATGGCCGGGTTCGGGATGAAGCAGAACAGAGGTGAGAGGAGCGAGTGAGAAGAGTGAGTGAGCTGTGTGTTTTAAGTTGGTTAGGGTTCTAAGGTATCGGGGAAGTATCCGAATTAAACTCTTTATTTGAAAAAGGGAAAATCGGCCGATACGTCTCCAATAGGTATCCGGGCAGTATCCATATCCGTATCCGAGGCAGTATCTGATACTGGTACGCGAGTTTTCGGAAGTATCCACGCAACGTAGATGGTTGCCTCACATCCTTTTGCTCCAAATCATAGGTGGACAAACCTATGTTTGTTGTAGGGACGATCCACCGTCCCCAACAGCCCAACGAAGAGCCAGAGAAGTTAGCCCCTTCGAGATATGCGAAGGGGGAAGGACGCCACCTTGGCCTCCCCACGAGGGGATCCCTGGCCCAAAGGGGTCTTCGGGTGGAGGATGAAGAGCGGGGTCGAGGCCCCCCAATGGACCAAGAAAGGTGACGTGGTGGACACCACCCATGGGAGCCCACCATGCACCAAAGCTACTAACGAAGGAGGAAAAGACTACGAGACTCCTATATAGCTATAGGGCCTTTATAGGGGCCACGGTTGTAATCACATACCTCCTAACTTGTAATGCTATAAATAAGTTCTATGTATCAAGGAGAGGAGACTTTCTCTCTCTCTCAAACGACTTTAACACAAATAAATACACCATTCATTCCCTGGCACTGTTTTCCACCCTTTAGGGACCTTGAGACCCTTACCCCCCTCGGGTATCGGTCCTGAGGCCCACCAACCTCTACTGTTTGGTCTGTACCCACAACAATGTTCATCTTCCTCTACTTGCTTATTACAATGTCTATTATCCAAAAGGTCACAATAGCATGAGCGAATGACAGATGTTTTACGCCATTGGTTCGTTGCAACAGAAGTTTTTTTAGATTAAAATGCTACAAATGTTATGGTCAGTGGTCTAGAAATTAGTTGCTGGACTAACACAACACAACTTGAAATATTAGATTGCTAGTGTTGCTTTCTAATATGTTATTCTTCATCTACAGTTGTAGTATCGGATTTGGCTATAGTTATTCCATTCTCCATGCACATGTATGATTTTTTTTATTATTTAAGCATGTATCATTGAGTAATTATCATACTTATGTTTTCTATGGCAGGTGGGTCTAATAAACTTAATTACACCAAATGTATCAACAGTCTCGAGGAATTGCTCCATGCAAAGGTACATACTACTAGTGTTCCCCACAAGATCTGCTGGGATTCAGGGATATTACTTTTTGGCATTTGGCTTTGTAAAACTTATGACTCTCTTGTTGGATAGGTTTCTTCAATTGATAATGTAGAACTTGAAAGTGTGGTTGCTTCTCCTGATATGGAGGTGTATTTGTATGGCCCAGTTAATCACTCTAACCTCACTGTAACTTACAACAAAGAGCTTGATGGCCTAAAGTTTCAGGTAATGTTTTCTTCTGCTCTACACTGGGATTATCATTGTTGAAATTAACACAAGCTTATGTGTTCTATTCTCTCTTGTTTTCCCTTTCATTATCTATTGAGCTGAAAACAGAGTGAGTGCATGCTAAGAGAGATCCTATGCGATTTCAAGGATTCTCAGAAGAAAATGAAGTCCCTATGGAGGTTGCATGAGAATTTGATTTTCTGTTTGCAAGAACTTGGTTCTTTTGGAGCTCTGCAAGTGAGTTGGCAATGCTTGGTCAAATAATTTTTTTTTAATTATCCATAAGTTTTTTTTGTCTCAATTGTTTTTCATTTTCATTTTTTTTGGGGGGGGGGGGGGGGAAGGATATTTTCAGTCTTACCGGTAGTGAATCCCTCCAGCAAGTGGTTCTAGGATTTTGGAATTATGGTAATGTAATGATCAGTAGCTTGTCTCTGTTCACAGCTGCCACCTTTCTTTTCTGAAGACACATACATATCTCTTGTGGTTCTTACTGTAGTGTGCATCTGGCAACATGTGTTGTTAAATCCCACTAGACAGACTCCCTCACTGTGAAAAAGCTGTTCTAGGTTTGTAGATTCCAAATCACTCAATTTCTTGGGAAGTTGCAAGAACTGTTGCTATTGCAACAAAAAAACATGTGTTTTCCTTGTGGTTTGGTGCTGCCCTCTTGTTCTGTCTTTATTGGTTATAAGATTCATTGGACTGGAAAGGAAGAGACTGTTGAGTGGATGTCATGTGGGGCATGGTTTATACTCATGCCGGAAGCTAGCAGGACAATTAGCGTTAGCAGGATCCGATTGTATCCGAGTCAATTGTAAGAATCAAGACTATACAAGAAAAGGCATATGTGCTCTGGAAAGTAACCAGAGACTAATATCCAATTCCTTCTTTGCTTCCTCTGCTAGTTATCTTCCTGCGTTGTCGTAGTTCGCTGTTGTGCTTCATCTGTTGTCGCTACGGCTCCTGGGAAGTAGTGTCCTGGTCCGAAGCCTCCAGTTTCACCTCCACTTTCCGACGGTTACTCGTTGCGATCGGGAACATGAGGTGACATTCTGGTATCAGAGCTTATGGCCAACGATCAGGCGACCATGGAAGCAATTCATGGCCAACAACACAGTGGGACCAGATGAACACTTCGACCGGCAAGATAACCACATCGGGGAGATTGGTGATCGACTTGCCAGTCTGGAAAATCGAAGGGATGGCTTGCTGCCGACTCCTGTCGGCTTGGTCCCGGGAGCGCCCAATCAGGTTAACGGTGGTCTGCAGATGGCCGAAAGAGCTCGCTTCCATCGACTAGAATTTCCAAAGTATGAAGGGCAGGAAGATCCACTCGGGTGGCTGCAGAGATGTGAACAATTTTTTCGCGGACAGAGGATTCCCGAAAACGAGAAGGTATGGCTTGCATCCTATCACCTTATCGGCGTAGCACAACAATGGTACTTTCAACTGGAGCGAGACTAAAGCGAACCAAATTGGCGTAACTTCAAAGAATACCTCAATTTGCGCTTTGGGCCGTCCATACGGCACAACCCACTCGGCGAACTCAAAGAATTGACCCAGAGCGGCACTGTCGAAGAATACCAAGCAAAGTTTTTGGCTATCCTTTGTCGCGCCGACAACCTGCAACCGAGGCAACAGGTCCAATTGTTCACACCCGGACTTCGTGAACCGATTCGCACCGACATTGAGCTACATAACCCTACTAGTCTTCAAATGGCCATGGCATTAGCAAGGGCGTTCGAGCATCGCACCCAGGTCACGGGTCAAGTCGCGCTGCTAGATCCTCAAATACAGCCAGTACAAACCACACCGCGTTACCTATCGTGCCAACACTGAAGTCGGGCACGAGATCAGAGCAGCCCCGCCGAACCATGCGCCGCCGTTATCTCACACCGGAGATGGAACAACGACGCAACGCAGGTTTATGCTACAATTGCGAGGAGAAATTTACTCCTAATCATCATTGCAAATGACTGTTTTTGCTATTATCTCCAAGTGGTACCTCTGACAGTGACGATGGCTAGAACAATGAGGATGAGCTAGAAGAACCGGGCATCTCGCTCTTTGCTTTGATAGGCATTAAGCCATGTGCAACTAATACCATGAAGTTGCGGGTGAAGGTAGGCACGACATCTCTCTTGGTGCTCCTTGATTCCGGCTCGACACATAATTTCATCACTCCTACAACAGCGCGTCACGCTGGTGTTTGTGTCCTTCCGCGCCTGGGAATGCGTGTTTTTGTTGCTAATGGTGATCGAGTTCCGAGCGTGGGCATTTGCCCGGCTATGGCACTGACAATTGCAACCGAAGAATTCCAATTGGATTGCTATTCTCCTCCTCTGGATGGCTTTGCCATTGTGTTGGGAATTCAATGGCTAAGTATGCTGGGTCCGATCTAGTGGTACTTTTGAGGCCTTAATGATGTCCTTCTGGTGCAATGACCGCATGGTGCAATGGTGTGGTTTGGGTGCTCCCACATCTATTCGGGCATACCACATCGACGGCACCGAGATGGACACTAATGTCGAAATTTGATGACTTGTTTGCAGAACTGACGACGTTATCTCCTACAAGAGCTCGCGACCATCATATCCATCTCTTAGTTGGGACTCCTCCGGTATCAGTTCATCCATACCACTATCCTCAGCTTCTCAAAGATGAACTTGAGCGCCTGTGTGGGGTGATGCGCCAAGGCATTATACGACCTAGTACGGTGGCTTTCTCTTCACCCGTGCTCCTAATTAAGAAGCATGATGGGTCATGGCGTTTTTGCGTTGACAATCGCGCCCTCAATGACAAAACGATCAAGGATAAATTCCCGATTCCTGTGGTGGACGAGTTTCTCGATGTGCTTTGAGGTGCTAAATTCTTCTCCAAGCTTGATCTCCGGTCGAGTTATCACCAAGTGCGCATGCATCCTTCTAACATAGCCAAAACATCGTTCTGCACACATGAAGGCTTATTTGAGTTTCTCGTAATGCCGTTTGGGTTGATGAACGCGTCGGCCACATTTAAGGGCTAATGAACAATATTCTCCGACCCTACTTACGTCACTTTGTGTTGGTTTTCTTTGATGATATCTTAATTTATAGTCAGACTTGAGCAGAGCATCTACGACATGTCAGTGCGGTTCTTCGCCTCAGATTGCATCAGCTGTTCCTTAAACGGTCTAAATGTTTTTTCAGGGAGAAGACACATGTAATTTTAGCGGCTGGGGTTGCGATGGATGAGTCATAGGTCCAGGCAGTCTGCGCTTGGCCTATGCCTCGTTCTGTTCGAGCACTCCGTGGCTTTCTAGGCTTGGCGGGCTATTACTGAAAATTTATTAAGAGCTTTAGTGCCATTGCCGAGCCCCTTACACGCCTTCTGAAAAAGGCGGTGTTCGTCTGGACAGATGATGCCACCAGCGCATTCCTCAAATTACAAAATGCATTGTCCACTGCACCAGTATTACAACTTCCTGATTTTGGGACTGATTTCATTGTCGAGTGTGACGCTTCCGGTTCGGGTATTGGTGTCGTTCTTCATCAAGACGAAGGGCCTATTGCTTTCTTCAGTCGCACCTTGGTATCATGCCACGTGTTTGGCAGCATATGAATGCGAGCTAATTGGATTGGTTCAGGTTGTCCGCCGTTGACGATCGTATCTTTGGGGACGTCGGTTTCTTATCCGTACTGATCATTACAGCCAATTCCTTCTTTGCTTCCTCTGCTAGTTATCTTCCTACGCTGTCGTAGTTCGTTGTTGTGCTTCATTTGTTGTCGCTACGGCTCCTGGGAAGCAGCGTCCTGGTACGAAGCCTCCAGTTTCTCACGGTTACTCGTTGCGATTAGGAACAGGAGGTGACAGTGGATGATAAGCTGATGTGGCATGGGAGATTGAAGGGGGGTTCGGCAAAGACAAAGGTAATTGGCGAATGCTTTGGTCGTCCTTATGTACGGCGGCGCTGCTGCCGGCCGGCGCACAAGGCTCTGACTTTGGCCGAACTAGACGATGGAAGTCTGATTTATTTCTTGATTGCTTTTCTCAATTACAAAAGCTGCCTTTATACCCTAGGCGCAAGAGATTTCGGTTTTCTGAAATCAGGAGGGAAGGTGACTAATTCAAACAACTCAATATCTAAATCTCTTGAGGAGATACTAACTCATCTCTTTCTAATTAACCTTCCCTCTTTCCTAATTTACATATTGCCGAATCGGCAAATTAGCCGTGTCATGACCGGCTACAGGAACCGAATTGAGTTCGGTTTCAGCAGCGCCTACCAAAGGATCTTTTTGTGAAATCCGCCTTGGAGTCCTTGCGCTTGCGTCGTTGATACGAAACAGCTCATCCTTGAGCTGGAATATAGGATATTGCTGCTGAAAAGACTCCAAGGATTCCCATGTTGCGCCGGCTGCAAAGAAGCCGCCCCATTGGACCAACAATTCCCATGTGCCACGATTTTGCTGAGCCCGAACAATCGATGTAGGGGAGGGAACAACTCGACCATGCACAATCTCAGGCAATCGCCCAATGCTTGTAGTAGGACCTTGATATGGTTTCTGAAGTGTTGACATGAAAAACATTATGGATGCGCGCCTTAGGAGGAAGATGTAAACGATAAGCCACAGATCCAATCTGTTCTTGTATGAGAAAAGGTCCGTAAAAACGAGGAGCCCAACTTGGATCGCTGATCTGTAATTCGAGCCGCCGAATGATGTTGAAGACGAAGCTAGACCCAATCGCCAACCTCAAAGGTGACCGCTCGATGATGCTTATCATGGCGTTGCTTCATGTAGTCCTGAGCTTGAAGAAGGCGTTCTGTAATTTCAGCAAGAAATTCATCACGATCACGCATTTGGCGATCGACCGCTACCACATTGACAATATTAGGTTAAGTCAATAAAGTTGGATGATCGTGACTATAGACTACCCGAAAAAGTGTGGTTTGTAAAGAAGTCTAGTAGGACGTATTGTAGCAACATTCAGCCCATGGGAGCCACTGTAACCACTGTTTAGGACGATCGTCTGATAAACACCGTAAGTACATAGCAATGGTCCGATTGACTACTTCCGATTGTCCATCAGACTGAGGATGAAAAGCCGAACTCATGCGAAGCTTGACACCTGAAAGTCGAAAAAGTTCAATCCAAAAATTGCTCGTGAAAACCGGATCGCGATCGCTAACAATGGAACATAGAACCCCATGGAGTCGAACAATCTCGTCAAAGAAAGCACAAGTGACCGAATTGGCGGTATAAGGATGTCCAAGAGGAATAAAGTGATTGTATCTAGAAAAATGATCAGCAACCGTTAACACCACTGTTTTTCCTCCCACCTTTGGAAAATCTTCAATAAAATCCATAGAAATATCTTTCCAAATCACTGATGGCTCAACCAATGGTTGAAGTAAACCCACAGGATGCAAATGTTTTGTTTTGTTTTGATGAAAAACCACACACCCTTTGACAGTCCCGAACTTTCGTGTGAGCACCAATATTAAAGGAGACCAGGAAATGATGTAATGAATTTTGAATGCCTTCATGACCCATACCGTGAGCATCAGCCAACACGTCAGCCCAAAGAAGTGAAGACTCGGCGAGAAAAATACGGCTGTTGTACAGGATAACAGTCAACCAAAGGCCAGCCAGGTTCGGCTGTGCCAACCGAAATCTTATCCCGCAAAACAATCAATTCTGGAAGCGAAGAAACCTCTCGTTGCAGTGCGCCAGCGTCTCATCACAACGCCACAATGCATCGGTAGCGGCATTCTGACATCAGGGCCTAAACTCAACCGAAAAATCATAGCCAAAGAGCTTACTCACCCACGTACGCTGAGGAATCGTGGAGAGACATTGATCGAGCAAAAAAACATGAGACTGTAGTGATCTGTACGAACCACAAATGCATGACCCCAAAGGTACGGACACCAATGACGAACTGCCTTGACTAAACCAATCAACTCACATTCGTATGCGGCCAACTTGACGTGATGAGGCGCAACTGCACGACTAACGAAGGCAATGGTTCCACCACCTTGGTGAAGAACTGCACCGAAGCCGCCACCAGAGGCATCGCAATCCACAGTAGAAGGCTTGGTAAAATTCGGAAGATGGAGCACTGAGGCCGAAACAAGGGTGGCTTTTAAAGAGGCGAACGCAAAATCTGCTTCCGATGTCCAAGAGAACGCCTCTTTCTTGAGCAATTTAGTGAGGAGTCGCGACCGAGCCATACTCTTTAATAAACTTGCGGTAGTAGCCGGCGAGGTCGAGAAACCCACGAAGGGCGCGAAGTGTGCGAGGTTGCGGGCATGCTTGAACTGTCTCCACCTTATTAGAATCCATGGCCACGCCTTGGTCGAAGATGATGTGGTCGAGATAGGCCACATACTCTTCGCCAAAGAGACACTTAGACCTCTTGAGAGCTAGCTGATGATGACACATGAGTAGGGTGCTGGAGCTCGACATCGGTTTGCAATGGTTTCCCTACTCTGGCGGTGAAGAGTTGAATTTGTTGTAATGCCGAAAGCGGTTTTGTACGACATAAAAGTGCCAAGAACTTCTTTTGGTATGCATCCACCGTCGTTGTGCGTCGAAGTTGTGCCAATTCCCCGAGGGAGTTGTTGCGGATGGGAGGTCGAAACCGCATGTTGACGAAGTCCGAGAAACGTACCCATGATAGCATGCCTTCGTCATGTTCAAGTTGGTAGTACTACTGTTGGGCGGCGCCAACCAAGTGGTAGGATGCTAACCAAACCATTTCTTCTTCCATGGTTTGCTGCCCTTGAAAAAATTGCTCACACCGATTGGACCATGGTAGAGGGTCTTCTTCGCCGTCGTAGGTCGGAAAAGAGAGCTTGTGGAAGTGAGGAACCGTACGCCTGTCGTTGTAGTCACATGACATAGGATCGGGTGGTTTTCCCCGACCGTGGGTGTTGACGCCATGTCGACTGGTTGCCGCAAGTGATGTCGCAGCACCGTCGGCCTTCCAATTGGCGATTACGTGTTCATTGTTAGAAAAGAGTAGGATTTTGCTATTCACAATTATGCAACTTATTGATTAACGTGAGTATATATAGAGGAGTAGACGAGCCTCATAGGCTACATGGCCACTTGGGCTAAGAGAGAGAATATACAACCAACACTCATACAACACTCTTAATACCCCCATCAAACTCAAGGTGGATCAGGAGGATCTGATGCACTGAGTTTGAGTAGATGAAGTCGATGATGTTCTCGAGTCCGAGCTTTAGTGAAGAAATCTGCAACTTGAAGCTCTGAGGGAACATACTTGAGGGCGATGGTCGACTGCTGAAAATAAGATCGTGTGAAGGATGCATCAACACCAATGTGTTTTGTTAGCTCATGCTTGACTGGATCACTAGCAATCTGAATGACACTTGTATTGTCACAAAAGACAGGTGTAGGATTGTCACAATGGACACCTAGATCAATCAAGAGCCATCGAAGCCAAATAATCTCTGAGGTGGTAGCGGCAAGAGCTCGGTGCTCAGCCTTTGCACTAGAGCATAACACCGCAGTCTGCTTCTTGGACTCCCAGGCAATGGGCGAAGTACCAAGAGAGATACAGTAGCCAGTGATAGATTGACGATCAGTAGAATTACTCGCCCAAGTGGAGTTAGTAAGCGTAGGGCTGGAGCTGACTTGAACTGGCATAGAACAGACATCTGGACGCAGTCTCCCTCAAGTATCTCAGCACATGAAGAACATGACCATAGTGGACTGATGTGGGCGCATTGACAAACTGGTTGAGCACATGAATCGCATGAGCAATGTTTGGCTTGGTGATAGTGAGATAGACAAGGCTCCCAACGAGTTGACGATAGTGGGAAGGAACTGTCAGGGGTACACCGTTTGTAGGTCGAAGCTGCAAGTGAAGTTCCATGGGTGTGGCAGCAGTACGAGTACAGTCAGCCTAGGGCGAGAGAGCAGATCCTGAATGTAGCGATGCTGAGAGAGGTAGTAGCCATTACTATCAGAATGAACTTCAATTCCCAGAAAATAGCTCAATGGTCCCAAATCGGACATCATAAATTGTTCACCCAATTTCTTCTTGTCAAAAGCCGCATGGTCCATGTCATCTCCTGTGATCAGTATATCATCTATATACAGCAGAAGCAAAGTATGACCCCGCTGAGAAGTGTGAATAAACAAGACAAGATCATGCTCACTCGAAGTGAAACCAGCAGCTCAAATCACAGAACCGAAACATTCAAACCAAGCACGAGCAGCCTGCTTGAGACTATACAGAGCATGCCTAAGGCGACAAACATAGCCTGTAGGAGCCTCAACACCAGGGGTTGGATGCATATAGACCTCATGTGGATCACCATGAAGAAATGCATTCTTGACATCCATCTGAGATATAATCCATGTGCGTACTATTGCAACCACAATAAGAGTACGTATTGTGGTCATATGAGCAACTGGAGTAAAAGTCTCATCATAATCTCGACCATAAGCCTGCTGAAAACTTCTTCCAACAAGATGAGCCTTGTATCGCTCTACTGACCCATCATACTTGTTCTTTACTTGTACACCCACTTGCAAGTGATAGGAACGACTCTAGATGGTAGCGGAACAAGATCCCGAGTGTCTGTGATAGGAACACTCTAATGCTGTGAGCTACTCTGTCATAGCCATAGCCAACTGCCATTCAGGTACACTGGCAGTCTCCTGATAAGTACTCGGCTCAGCTACCGCACCTGCACAAGAAAACCCGCATCTCTCTGGTGTCTGAATAGACGAACGATCACGTAGGGCATATCGTGATATAGTAGAATGATCGTCAGAGTCGGTGGTACTGGCTGGAGGGTCAAGTGGAGGAGAGGAGGACTGAGGATCAAAAGGAACTCTTTGTCGGCGACTATAGTGAAAGGGAAAAGTGGATGATACGGGGTCGCCCTATTTTTTTCGACGTAGGATCAAGATATTCACGTGTAGCCTCTTGAATCGTAGTGATCCCCTGTTGCCAATGCAAGAACGAACACTCTTTAATTCGCGAGAACACACATGCCAGACTTCACTACCACCGAGCGAAGCCCTATCGCGCTCCCAATTCCCAACAGAAAGGTTGAACGATCTCGATTAGCAAGAACTCTCAAATTCCCCATTGATGCCGTCAGCCATCAAGAAGAACGAGTTTCAATCTATTAAAAAAAAATGTTCCCTCGTCACAATGGGAAGGCGGCTGCTACTTAAGCCCCAACCTCCTGACGCACGCGCATGGGCCTTGGGCCGGCTTTTGAAAGGAGTCCGGCTAGCAACTTCTAGTCTTAAAAAAAACCATGTGCTGGTTACACTCGGGTTAACAAGGAGGCATTACACTTCGGTCAACAAGGAGGCATGCATGTACTGGTTACACTTCGGTGCATGCAGGTCATGAGTCTTCATGCGCATGACTTTGGAAATCAAGTATTTCCCTTGTGTCTTTACGTCAGTCCGCATGGGCTTCTCCTTTCCAAAGAGTGGTTCCATGGCTTTGGTACTGGCCTCCCTTACCTCCCTCATGGTTTCAAAATCTTCAGTGCGTTCAGATCTGTTGATTTAGAAGTTTGGCTGTTGATTTAGAAGTTTGGCTTTTGCTCTAGTCATTGGTCCTTTTGGTGCTTGATGAATATCCTCATGCACACTTGGAGTGGAAGATGTAGTAGTAGTAGGGATACCCCCATCAGTGGAAGTGTCAGAAACTATTGGAGCTAGTGGAGGAAACACACTAGAATGTGAAACTGGTAGAGAAGGTGTATGTGGAGAAGACAAGTCTGGTGAAAGAATGGGAGGTAGATACAAAAAAGAGGTGGAATCTGTGGAAGGAGTGTGATGTGTAGAAAGATGATAAAAGAAAGGTCGACCATTATCAAAAAGTCACATCACGAGAGATGCGATTGCGACGTGCTGAGAGATCATAGCAACGATAGCCCTTATGCTCAGGACTATAACCCAGGACAACACACACGTATTTGGGACGAAGACTAATTGAAACTCTAACTCGAACTCTTTAACTCAATCTCTTAAGGAGATAATAACTCATCTCTTTCTAATTAGCCTTCCCTCTTTCCTAATTTTCCTATTGCCGAATCAGCACAGTAGCCGTGTCATGACAATAAACGCGTCCACCACAAAGCACATTTATTTTCCCAGAACTGCAGTTTTGCAATCTTTCTAAAACAACAGTATAATGCTATAGCTTTGCCTTATCTTCTGCTGGATAATGTTCTAGGATTGGTAATGTTAAAGTGACTTGTCACTCCATTGCATAGTGTAAGACTTTGGTGCGACATCACATGTCTCGTTGGCAAATGATGGTCGACTCATTGAGAAAGGAAGTTTGAACCCACTGTGATTTTTTTTAAATGAAGTATGTTATGTTTGCCATGAATCTCTCCTTACCTTATTTTCTTTTTCAGCATCATCTGCTGCTTGGGTGCCTAAGCCTTTATGTTTGCTGAGCATATTCTTTGTACTTGATTTTATTTGCTATTGGGTTTTAGTTTCGTTGGCTGTTTCCCCCTTTATTATGCAAGTAGAGATGTCAGGTGCTTTTTTTTGGTCTTGGATTATACCCTTTTTAAGATAGCATTGCACATCAATCATTCCCGATTTTGTTTGATTTTATTGCAGGCTGCAAGGACTTTTCTGTCCTTTGATGGTGATAAGCTAGATAAAAAGGTGGTTGACATTAACGGCAATTCTACCAGCTTTGCACATCACTACCTAAACAAAGCAATTTCTATTCTGAGTTGCAACATATTAGATGGTGAGTGTTTTCTCATGTTAGTTGTGCTCGTTTTTACCCTAGGATATCTATCTATTCCACCTTTGTAGTTCAATTTCGTTATCAACAAATTCCATATAAGATCTGACCTTGGAGATGATACTTTTGAACCATAAATATCCTAGTTATTGTCATGTGGGGAATTCCATATCAACGGCGACTTGGGCCTAGGGCCACAGCACATACGCCGGCCGGATCCTAAAGGACCAAGAGTCTGTTTCCTTGCCCATCAAGTTAGGACTTTAGGAAAGTTAAAACGATAAAGCAGGATACTGTGTAATGTGGTACTGTAGCATGTGTGCACTGTTCACCCATGATTAGTTTCTTTTTAGATTGATTTGGTTAGTTTGGAAGCTTATATTCAATTAGTTTGTTTCCATAATTTAGAGATTGTTTCTTAGGGGTCAAGTGAAGTTATCCCTATAAAAGGGATGACATGGACGACATTGTATCTTCTTTAATCAAGCAAGCATTATCTAGTCTCTCCTGTCTCTCTCGGTCAGATCCTCGTCGAAGCCCTTGTGGTTGACTACGGTGAGCACAGTACCGTTCAAGCGCAGGGCTCCGAGGCCTCGGCCCCCAGTGTTCCACAACTATCCGTTACGTACCCTGTCGGGGCGTGACAGTTATTGACTGGATTCCAGATCCCACTTGCAATGGGTGGTTCATGGAAATCTCAACGTGGACCAGGAAAGGAAAAAACAAACGGGTTGATTTGAATTTCGGAATGAAAATATGAAAGTTTTAAAGCATACAATGAAATGTGAACTCATTCATTATTCTAAAATAACCAGTAAATCTCCCAATACGAATAATTTTTAAGTTTTAAAGCATACAATGAAATGTGAACTCATTCATTATTCTAAAATAACCAGTAAATCTCCCAATACGAATAATTTTTGGGAACATACAGGAGTAATCAACACTGGGACTTTTATTTTGAGAACACGTTGGAGAGCTGCATTTCTTTGTATAAAAAGATTCAATTTTGGTACAATTGAGAATTTTGAAAACAAAAGCATGGCAATCTAGTTGCCAATGAAGGCTCGCCTGACATATAGATCAAGGTACATACAAACAACCAAAAAGCTTAGCACGTAAAACCTAGCACCGGCGTTAGTTGATGGTTGTTATGAATATTGTGTGTCTATTGAAGAAGCCCAATGGACAATATATATAAGGAGTACAAGGGGGTGTGTCATATACAGATAAGGAAATACAAGAGTTCCTATTCTACCACCCCCTCAAATGCAAGACGTATGCAATAGTATTGCATTTGGAAAGGGTTAACACTTAAATACAGAAAATCCAAATTCCAAGTCTTGATAATATCGTCGTAGCTTGCAGCTCTTGGAAAATTTGTCGAGCATCAAAAGATCTCCCATCTGGGGTTGTGCGACAGCCCATAAAGCACAAGGTGTAGGCGCTGAGAAAGTAGAGGCAAGCGAAAGCAAAGTCGACCGTGGAAACACGACGAATAAGATGATGAAATCGACAAAAATAGAGAAAGTTGTCAAATCAAGTCGAAGAGGAATAAGATAGAAGCATGGCGGCGTAGATCGAAGGCCAAGACGGCGGCGGCGTAGAGCGCATCGGCCTTAGATGCTCGGGGTTGCGGCTAAGAGAGAAGTGGCGGCATCATAATGACTAATACGATGTGCAGCGGCTCGAAGAAAAGAGCGGCGACTGCTGCTATGCATAAGGGAATTCCTATGTTTCTATGACTGACAATGAATCTGTGGACTCGCATAGCTTATGACGAACTCAAAGATAGATGTACAGATTTGGATGGACGTAACGGAAGAAAACGGCACAGGAGCAGTAGATACTAGCAATACCAGTTTTTTTTCTCGGTTTTGTGTCGTGCCCGTCAGCCAGTTTAATAAAAAAAACGCAGAACACACGAGGTGGATTAGGGATCCCCCTCCCCTGTTCTCTACCATTGGCGTAGCGTCTTGTATGCGCGGAGCCGTGGCGCTGGCGTCGTGAGTTCTTTGTCGGCGATCTGGCAATGGTCGTGAGGCGCGCCTTGATGGCGAGCCGGCGGAGAGGCGGCGACGACAAGCTCGACCTCCAGGCGACGTCGGGCAGAACCGGCGGATCTAGGCCAGGGAAGGGCGGCGGCGACAGTCTCATTGGATCCGACGAGGAGGCCTGCGGAAGGTGAAGGCCAACAGATCGTGGTGGCGCCGACACCTACAGATAGTACCGTCAAGGCGGTGAAGAAGACTAGGAGGCGCGGTCGCCGTGAGATGCAGCCGATCGAGGACGCGACGAGCCGGTAGGTGACCTTCTCGAAGCGGCAGAGCGGTCTCCTCAAGAAGGCGTTCGAGCTATCAATGCTTTGCGACGCCGAGGTCGCGCCCATTGTCTTCTCCTTTCGCTTTTGTCTGATCGATCTTGGATTGGCGGCGCGGTAGGAGCTCAGAATCGGCGGCGGCGGCGACGTGGACCGGGCAACACTCGGAGTAGAGGAGGGGCCCGCCTCTTCCTCGAGCTGTCTCCAATCTGGTCGTCGTCGTCCCGTGCATGCGACCATGGCCACCGAGGAAGAGCTCGCGAAGGGTCTCGCGGGTCTGGATCTGGACGAGGAGATGACACAACGTGAGCTCCCCGGCATCCTTCACGCAACGACGAGGACACGGCTACCGGCGAGGCTTGAAGACGAAGACGATGCTGCTGCTGCGCCGAGTAACTACAACTAGGAGGCCACCCCCGGAAGTGGAGATTGCTCCTCCTGGGGGCGGTGGCAGCGGAGGACGAGCGGAGGCTAGGAGTCGGCGTCGGTGGCGGCAAACCCTAATCCTAATAATTGCTTTGATACCATGTTATGAATATTGCGTGACTGTGTGTCTATTAAGAGGCCCAATGAGCAACTTATATAGGGAGTACAAGGGGCTATGCTATATACAAATAAGGAAATACAAAAGAGTTCCTATTCTACCACCCTATTCTAACAATGGTGACCAGAATTCCAAAGTAGCTTATGCAGGTAGCAGTCTATCCATGCATGTAGCTCATGTTAGATTTTGGGAGAGGAGAGAAATAAGGGCTGAATTGTTCATCTATTGTAAGAGCCCAAGGTGCAATATACATAGTGTACAAGAGAAATCCTAGGCTGGACTACAATTACATAATTACCCCTCTTAACACTTACATGACTATTAGACATGACTAATATAGTACTACCCTTAACACCCCCACTCAAACTCAATGTGTATGCAATTGTATTGAGTTTGAAGAGAACACTAAAATAAAATATAAATCCAAAGTTCGGGCTAGAAGATGTCATCGAAGCATGCTACTCTTGAACAAATATTGTCCTTCCGCTCTTCACACACGAATGTCCTGATTTGGAGATGTTGAAAGCGACATGAATAGAAAGATATCAAATCAAGCCGATGAAGAGAGATAGTGACGAGGACACGAACTAGATCCACCCACCCAAGAAGTGAGGTGATGGTGTCGAATCTGGCGCTCGATGAAGGCAAAGACGACGGACCAGATCCACCCACCCAAGATGTTAGGTGACGGTGTCGAATTTGGCGCCTGACTAAAACAAAGACGAAGAGAGATGATGATAACAACAAAGAAGGCCATTGGTTAAGAGTTGCAATGATACGAAGATGTGTAGCAAGATGGCTACAAGAGAGGACCAAAAGGGCAAAGTCGCATCAACAACGATGATGGGGTGACCACAGTCAATCCAATAGACAAACTGCGGTAACTCGAAAAGGAAGAAGCAATCGGTTGATCGACAAAGGATTTGATGGACTAGTAATGCTTCGATGAACTCAAAGAGAAATGCAGCGGACTTGGATGGACTCGATGGAAATCAAAGAAAAATAGACTTAGTATACTAGCATTAGCAGCAGACACTAGCAGCAAAGGCAGAAGTACACTACCACAACAACGAACTAGCACAGCAACAAAACAGGGCACCTCAACACCCGCTAGCAAGAAGAGCAATTGAGCAAGAGCTTGAGATGAAGATGGTCGGCGGCGACAACAAAGTCGACGAGATGGCCAACCCCAATCGGAGCTGGTGAAGATGAAGCTGTCGGTGAAGATGAAGATGAATCAACTACGTGAACACGATGGCTCCTTCCCCAATCCCAACGCTAACGGCATAGAGGAACTCGACAACGTCGGTGATGGGTGGGCGAAAATGATGTCCGCGCTGGATCGGATCCGGTCGAATCCGACCAGCAGCGATGTGCAGACAAGATGGCGACGCCCAGGCGACGGAGGAGACCACTTGATTCGGTTGCTGATAGCGAAGGCGAGCGAGGATGGCCATCATTCGGATCTGAGCCAACGGTCCAGTCGAGCGACGCGATGACGATGCCAGATCCGGAAGCAGAGGAGGCAGGCCTGTCGGAGCAGAGGAGCTAGAGGTGCCACCAACACCCCTCGTCGAATGCCTCCGCCTCGGGCCGGCGTCTGCGGCGGTGGTGGTGAGGAGGGGCGGTGCTGCTGGTGGTGATCTCGCTGACGTGGGAGACGCCCTGCCTCTGTGCTCTCCTCCCTCTGCTTCTTAAGGAGCTTCGCCGGGAGAGAGTCGAGGCTCGCCGCCTCTGGCGACGACAGTCGTGGCTTGCGGTGAGGGGGCGAGTTGCCCATTTGTCCTTGACGTGGAGGCGGCGCACGACCAGCGAAATCGGTGGAGACGACGGGAGGGTGACGAGGATGGCCAGATTGCTGTTGCTTGAAGAGGATGCAGCAGATCGATACTGCTTCCTGCTTGCTACTGCTGCTACTTACACTAAGAAAAAACCAATGTATACTAAAGATAAAAACAAGATTGGGTGCTGCCCCCGGGAGTAGAGATTGCTCCTTCTGGGGGCTGCTTGGGTGGAAGAAGATCTAGGCTATGATACTATGTTAGATTTTGGGAGAGGAGAGAAATGAGGGTTGAATTGTTCATCTATTACAAGAGCCCCAGGGGTAATATATATAGTGTACAAAAGAAACCCTAGACTAGACTACAATTACATAACTGCCCCTTTACCGCTTACATGACTATTACACTAACATGACTTATACACTACTACCCTTAACAGCTCCCACCCTCCTCCATTGCAACACACATTCCTCTTTTATCGCAAATACCATATCAGGGATGGCCTTGTATTCATCGTTGAAAACCATATTGTTGTGTTCCTTCCATACCATCCAAGGAACTAGCATGACGAAGGAATCAAATCCTCACCTACTTTCCTTCGGCAGTCGAAGTCTTTCACTTGCCTGCCTGTGACCTTTGTAATCGGCACCAGAACTTCACCTTTTTAATTTCTTGTTGCGAACTATCATTGGATCTTGCTGAGATTTGAAGATGGTGGTGGCTTTGGCTTTGCGCTTGCAGAGGTGTTTGGGAACCAAAAAGGTGAAGAAGGCTTGGCCAGCTGGGAAAAAGTAAACCCTATTACCCTACACATTCTATTGTTTTGGCCTTAAAAGAGCACGACTTTTGAGCCGAGAGACCACTAATTTAAGACGCAAGCACAACATCAGACATGTATTTCCCACGGTTACGAGCAGCCACTCCTATTATAGCAGCTGGGACATGAGAAATATTCCAGAACTTTTATAAAAAAATTCTCACGTGGGACATGTTATGCCCCGTGTACCTTCCAAATTTCATTTGTGACAAACAAAAAAAGAAGGTTGAAGAAATATATTTTTCTTTATATATTTTGGTCTGATTTGTCATTTTTTGTCCCACATTTGATCTTATTTGTCCCCAAAAATTTGTATATGCTCATCTCCTAGCGTGTATTATAGTTACTAGAGGCCTGCGTGCGCCTTGGCGCGTGGAGGAATCGCAAGAACGAATGAGCAAGTTGTGTGTATAGATGGTCAACCTGATGAGGCAAGTGTAAGTATGTGTAGGTCTGTAGGAGTATATGCGCTATTTGAATAGCAGGTTGTACCAGGAAGACATATGAAAGGGGAATATATGTACGATTATGTAGCTATATATGAAGAAAGCTGCAAGACCGAGTGAACCTGCTGATCAACACAATCGGTCTATGTAACATACTGCGCAAGCTTAACTGCAGTTTCACAAACTTATTTTTTCTGTCGCTGACTTGCTGGTGTGGCAAGCGGAAGGGAAGGGCACTGATGTGACTTTTAGCAGGCAATAATTCCAACTAGAGTTAGATCTCTGAAAGTCTCCTAATTCAACCCACCCAGTGGAGACTAACTTGTGAGCTGTGACCTGCTGCACATCAAGAAACTAAAGCCCTGTTTGAAATGCAGGGAAATCGAAGGATATTAGGAGGATATGCTATGTTTCCTGCAAAATTCCTGCTCTCAAAATTAAGTTACTATATGTGGGCAATATGTTCCCTATAAGCCTAACCTTTGTCTTTGTTAGAGATATATATGTGTTGGAATAGGACTCTAGATATTATTTGGTTTCCTTATCTGTAACATGTATTTGTGTATATATACTAGCCCATTGACCCTCTGATAATACAAGTTGCTATTCCTAACATGATATCAGAGCGAGGTTAGGGTTACCTCTTCTCTTCCGCACACGCAACTAGCCGCACGCCGGCCTCCTCCTCTGCCTAGCCGCGTGCGCCGCCTCTCTCCATTCTTTGCGCCGCCTGCCGCCGACGTCTCGAGTGCTTACGCCATGTCGGAGCCGCCGCTAGAAGACCGGCCTCCCGCGCCGTTGCCATCGTCTCGGCCTCTCTCGCGCTGGCGCCGCTTCTCGGGTCTCTCGGATCGCCATTGCCGCTCCGTCGCCGATCGAACTTCGGCGCGCCGACCTCCCACGAGGGCCGCAGCCTCGACACGGTCTCCTCGGGCGCGACCTCAACGCCGCTCGATCTCCGCGAGGACCTCACCGCCACGGTCTCCTCGGATCGCGCTGCCGCCGCTCCGTCGCCGACGTCTCCGCCGATTGATTCGGTCCCCCGCCTCGACGCCGCCACTCAACGCCGCTTCGACCTCCGCGAGGGTCGCGCCCGACGCCCGACGGCTCTGGTTGCCACTGACCCTCGATCGCCGCCGCCGCCGCCGCCGAGGGCCGCCGTCGCGCTGCGCAGCAGTCAGCACAAAGCCGCCGCCCTTGGGGGGGAACACTAGCCCCGATTCTTTGGTTGGCCGTTTGAAATTTGGTTAAAGGAGCCGACCGGTTTGGCCGGTTAAAAAGAAAAGGAGCCGGTAAAAAAAAACGTTGGTCTGATCGCCGCGCCGTCCAGCACCACCTATTAGACTACGTTACCTTGGTCGCCGCGTCGTCCAGCGCCGCCTACCAATGTGTACCGTTTCTCCCCCTCGCTGCCCGGTGATCTTCGACGGTGTTAATTACACCGACTTCGTGTCTCACATGCGCATTCACATGCGTGGTCTTCGTCTCTGGGGCGTCCTCTCGCGATGTCACCGCTCGCCATGCCCTACTCTCCGACGGAGTTTACGTCACGCGCTATCTCGACGGTGACAAGGTCAGCTGGCCTTGCTGATGAGAAGACTACCTCTGCCTACCAAGAGGCTCTGAATTTCTACATGGATCGCTTGACTGTCTACACTCAGTGGTGCGACGACGACGCCGGCAAATTCCGTCTTCATCGCCGAGATCCAAACCTCGATTCTCTTCTGTGGTTGTGGTATTTTCTTCGGCTGTCCAGATGTGGACTCACCTTCGTCAGCGCTACGAACCCTCTGGAGGTGCCCTCTACCTGTCAGTGGTTCGCCAGGAGCACTCTCTTCAGTAGGGTGATGCTACTGTTGACGCCTCCTATGCTCGAGTTCACTTGTCTTGCGTCAATCGACTCTCTTCGACCGCCGGGCCGCCGCTCCTGCTCAGGCCGCTGGCCAGACGTGCCGATCCGAGTTTCAGCGTGTCTACGAGTTCCTTACTCGCCTTCGTCCTGAGTTCTAGCAGAGGCGTGCCCAGCTTCTTGCACGCCACCCTCGTCACTCTTTTGGAGGCCCTTACCTAGATACGTGCAGAGGAGACTCGCCTCGAGTGGTCTTTGATGCGATGCCACTCCTCCGTGCTCGCCGCCTGGCCCACTGCTACACCGATTGCTTCACGCCAAGACATCGCCTCCTCCGTGGCCGCCACGGTGGTGGTGGCGCCCTCCATCTGGCGGTGGCCGCCTCGCCGCTCCTATCTGCGACAAGGTCGGCCACATTGAGTCCCAGTGCTACAAGAAGCAGCGACATCTTTCACGCTGTACTTCTCCTAGCACTGGCACTGGTACTTAAACATCGACGTCTGCATCGACTACTTCCGCGTTTTCTCTCACTGAGCAGGAGATAGCCAGACTTCGACGCCTGCTTGCCGCTTGTGTTCTTCCTCGATGTGTTCTGCGATCGACTCTTCTGCACGAGAAACCACATCCTACACAGTCAGGTACCTCCTCGTGGATCCTTGATTCCGGAGCATCTTTTCACATGACTTTCGATTCTTCCACTCTGTCTTTTGTTACACCTCTTGATTCCCCGTCGCTGTGCTTATCACGATGGTACCTCTCTTTCGTCTCGGTCGAGGACCTCTTAGCAACTCATCTTTTCATGTTCCTTCGTTGCTCATGTTCCTCGTCTAACCATGCGACTTCTTCTCACGGGATGACATCGACCTTGGTTGTCGGGTCATTCTTGACTCTGACTCTTGTTGTGTTAAGTACCGCCACATGGGGGCTCTGGTTGGTTCTGGCCCTCGGCGCCTTGACTCACAGCGTCTCTGGGAGTTTGACTGGCTTCACCTTCCTCCCGCTGCCACTGTCGCCACCAGTCTCTCTGCCTCCGCCACTTCGTCTGCCAACTCTTTCCAACAGTGGCACCATCGTCTTGGTCATCTGTGTGGATCTCGTTTGTCGTCTTTAGTCCATCGTGGTCTTCTGGGGTCTGTCTCAGGAGACGTATCTTTAGATTGTCAGGGCTGTAAGTTAGGGAAACAGATTCAGCTTTCCTATTCTCATAGTGAGCCTGTGTCTCAGCGACCATTTGATCTTATTCATACAGATGTTTGGGGTCTGACTCCCTTCCTTTCGAAAGGGGGCCATCGATATTATATCATTTTTATAGATGACTTCTCTCGTCACACTTGGATATACTTTATGTCTTCCCGTAGTGAGACTTTGTCTATCTATAAACAATTTGTCACTATGGTTCGCACACAGTTCTCCACTCCTATTCGAGTCTTTCGTGCTGAGTCTGCTGGCGAGTACCTCTCTCATTACCTGCGCAGCTTCCTTGCTGAGCAAGGCACTCTCGCTCAGTTCTCTTGTCCTGGTGCTCATGCTCAGAATGGTGTCGCTGAGCGCAAGCATCGTCACCTCCTTGAGACCGCTCGTACACTGATGATTGCCGCCTCTATTCCACCTCACTTTTGGGCTGAGGCTGTTTCCACTGCCACCTATCTCGTCAACATCCGACCTCTTCTCGCTCTTGAGGTGAGATCCGGTTAAGCGCCTCTGTGATCTTTCTCCGGACTACTCGCCTTCGCTGTTTGGTGCGTTTGCTACGTTCTCCTTGCACTCGAGAACGCACTAAACCGACCGCCACCGTTGAGTGTGTTTTTACGGGATACAATGCCGAGCACAAGGGCTATCGGTGCTGGGATCCTGTTGGTCGACGGATGCGGATTTCTCAGGATGTGACTTTTGACGAGTTTCGTCCCTTCTACCCACGTCTTGCCTCTCCTTCGGTTTCCTCTGTGTAGTCCCTGTCTTTTTTGACCTTTCCAGATACACCCATCTCTGTCTTTCCCTCGTCCATCCGTCCCACTGAGTCTCCACATATATCTCCTGAGGCCTCTCCGCCGTTGTCGCCTCCTACTTCGTCGCCTGTGGCTTCTCAGGCTCCTCCCACTATTTTTTACACTCGTCGACCTCGAATTGAGGCTCTTCCTGATGAACCATCTTCCCCTGATGTTTCATCTTCTCCTGATGCTCCATCTTCCTCTGATGGGCCATCATCTCCTCGCTACGGTCTCCGCGATCGTCGGCCGATTCGGCCTCCGCCTGCTTTGGTCTTCTTGGTGCAGCTACCCATGAGCCCGCTCTCCCACCGGATGTTGTTACTCATCCCGAGTGGCGACATGCTATGGCCGAGGAGATTGCTGCTCTCGAGCGTACTGGTACTTGGGATCTTGTTCTTTTTCCATCTCACTCTCGTCCCATCACGTGTAAGTGGGTTTATAAGATTAAGACTCGCTCTGATGGCTCTCTTGAGCGCTATAAATCACGTCTTGTTGCTCGTGGCTTCCAGCAGGAGCATGGTCGTCAATACGACGAGACTTTTGCTCCTGTGGCCCACAGGACCAGTGTCTGTACTCTTCTTTCGGTGGCGTCTGTTCGCCATTGGTCCGTTTCTCAGCTTGATGTGAAGAATGCCTTTCTTAATGGCGAGTTGCGTGAGTTTCGTGAGGAGGTCTACATGCATCCGCCACCTGGGTATTCTGTTCCTGAGGGTATGGTCTGTCGTCTTCGTCGCTCTCTCTATAGCCTTAAACAAGCCCCTCGTGCTTGGTTTGAGCATTTCTCCTCTGTGGTCACTGCTGCTGGCTTCTCAGCTAGTGATCATGATCATGCTCTTTTTGTCCACACTTCGTCTCGTGGTCGGAATCTTCTTCTTCTATATGTTGATCATATGATCATCACCGGAGATGATTCTGAGTACATTGCCTTTGTCAAGGCTCGTATGAGTGAGCAGTTCCTTATGTCGGATCTTGGTACTCTTCGTTACTTCCTTGGGATTGAGGTTACTCCCACTCCAGATGGTTTCTTTATGTCCGAAGAGAAGTATATTCAGTATCTTCTTGATCGCGCTTCTCTCACTGATCAGCGTACTGTTGAGACTCACATGGAGCTCAACGTTCATCTCCGGCCTTTTGATGGCGAGCCTCTTTCTGATCCGGCTCGCTATCGTCATCTTGTTGGGAGTCTTGTCTACCTTACTGTTACTCGTCCGGATATCACTTATCCGATTCATGTTCGAGTCGATTCGTTTCGGTCCCACTCAGTCCACTATAGCCACCTTTTCGAGTTCTGCGATACCTTGGTGGGACTATCTCTCATTGTCTCTTCTTTCCACGCCCACTCGTTCTGACTTCAGCTTATTCGGATGCTACTTGGGCAACGATCCTCCGATCGCCGGTCTATCTCTGCTTACTGTGTTTTTCTTGGTGGTTCTCTCATTGCCTGGAAGACGAAGAAACAGACTGCAGTGTCCCGTTCGAGTGTAGAGGCTGAGTTGCGGGCTATGGCTCTCTTGACAACAGAGATTACTTGGCTACGGTGGTTGTTTGAGGATTTTGGTGTTTCTGCCACTACACCGAGTCCTCTCTTGTCAGATAGTACAGGTGCTATCAGTATTGGCCGTGATCCTGGGAAGCATGAGCTCACCAAGCATATTGGTGTTGATGCTTCTTTCATGAGGTCTTGTGTGCATGATCAGGTGATTGCTCTTCAGTATGTGCTTTCAGAGCTTCAGATAGCGGATTTCTTCACGAAGGCCCAGACTCGAGCACATCACGGTTTCTACCTTTCCAAACTCAGTGTTGTTGATCCACCATGAGTTTGAGGGGGGTGTTAGAGATATATATGTGTTAGAGTAGGACTCTAGATATTATTTGGTTTCCTTATCTGTAACCTATATTTGTGTATATATACTGGCCCATTGACCCCCTGATAATACAAGTTGCTATTCCTAACAGTCTTGACAAAATAAATCAAGTTACCAGTGCTTTAGTTTAGCTAACAAACATGTCAACTAATCTTCATTTTCCATAATTGGTGGTATGCGGGCGATATTTCCCTAGAAGCCTAACTTTTGTCTTAACAAGTTGATCAATCACTTCAGTGTTTTAGGTTACCTAATGAACATGCCAACTAATCTTCCTTTTTCCATAATTGCTGCCAACCGTTCAATCTGAAAATCACTCGATGTCTACTTTTTTACTTAAGCCAAATAAAACACATCATATCATGGACACAAATATGACCAAATGATCCGCATACCGTTTGCTGATCTGCCTATCAGGTTGGAGTTGGACACTCAGTAATGATGCAACTTGATGTCTCCCACCAGGGAAGAATTTTCTAAACGGTCCGTTATTGCTTCCTACAAATGGCTGAAGAAGAAAAAGAATGAGAAAGTATAACCAGAACGAGCACCTGAGAAGCTGACAGTACTTGTCTCTTTTTCCCAGAATGATTCAAAATATTACAGAGTAGGGAAATGCTGTGCAATGTCATGTATACCTGAGGCAGCAAATAAGAGGTTGGGGTATGCTGCTCTGTCCTATGACTTGCAGCATAAGTTCCATTTCGACTACTAGATTTCGTGGTTCCTCCTCTATTATGCTCAGCGATCTGCCGCTGTACAACTGGCTTCAGTGACTCAAGCTCACTGAGAACATTAATGAGTTTCTACTAAAAAAAAAACAGTCACTTAGAGAAACAGCTATGGGGGGAATATGTCATTGTCCCAAATTCAACATGACTAATTAGGATCCTAAATGCTATGTCACTCTGTGAGCAAGAGATTTAAGGCTCTAGATGTGCTTTCTAATCAGGACAAACCTGTACATTTTAACAACTTGAAACAACAAACACATAGTTATTGAGCTCGTGAGAGGAATTAGAGAGGAGTTATGAGAGGAATTAGAGAGGAGTTATGTGGAGCATTCTTGAAGAACTCCGCTTCTCTCGACATGAATGTGTGGTAGCCACGATGCTTCAGAATCATTTCACATGGCATGTTCCAGCCAGGCAGATGTTTGATGTGACACCCAAACAAGGTACTAAAGAGCAGATATCAGGATAAACAACGCCCAACCTACATCGAGTATCTCAGGAGGATGAAATACAGGTCGAGGAGGCTCTTCTCGTCACAATATATCTTAGCCTGCGCAGACCACATAAAAGCAGCAAAATTTAACACAATTTGAGACCAAACTCGATCGTGCGCTCGTTGATTGCGTAACAAGACAATCCCCAGTTCATCGAATCGCATCAAAGAACCAAAGGAAACTACCCTCAGTTGCGCAACTAAATAACCACAAAGCTAGCAATTTCAGCAAAAGAAGGTGAGATTTGGAGACGTAGGAGGGATTCCCGCGTGGGGAATTCGGGGGCGGCTAGGGATTGACCTGGTGGAGGAGGATGCTCGTGATGCGGAAGTAGTAGGGGAGGCTGATGCGGTGGTCAACGACGATCGGCCGCGCGCAGGCCTAGATGTTGATGTTGCCCCTGGCTGGCTGCGGCAGCCTAACCCCCCTTCTCCGGTGAGGCAAGCTAACCCCCTTCTCCGGCGAGCTGTTGGCGAAAGGGAGGTGGCCGGGCGTGGGGGCGGATGGAAAGAGGCCAGACGCAGGGGCGAAGGGGAGGGGTGGCGGCCGGGTGGGGCGGTGGACGGCCATGGGCGTGAGGGGAGGGGGCCAGGCGTAGGGGGGCAAAGGGGCGTGGGGGGAAGGGGCCGGGCGCGGGTGTGAGGGAGGGGTCCAGGCGTGAGGCGTCAGCTGGGGGAGGAGAGGCGTGGGGGCGAAGGGGAGGGTTCGGCTGCCGAGCGTGGAGGGAGGTGGCCTGGCCGGACGTGGGCGTGGGGGCGGTGAAGAAGGCGAGACGTGTCTAGGAGTTTCTCTCTACGAAGACCAAAGAAACAGGCGCGTGTTGGAGAAAACCGGGCGAGCGACGGACGGCGCGCAAGGAGCGCGAGGCAGCATCAGACGGACGAAAAAAAGCGAATGACGTGGCCTGGCTCTTTTCTCCTCAAACTTCCCTCCGTTTATACCCAAGGATATCGATTACTTGTTTTCATGATTTTTGAAACCTCCCTAATATCCCAACAGAAAATGGGAGCGACCACTCATAATAGCAGAATTGCTTTTCCTTCATAACAGACGCACATGTAAACAGATGGAAACCTCAAGATTTGTGCTGGGTTTTAGTTTTATCCATGTATTTCTCCACCGCCACTTCTCACCATCCTCATCCTTCCACCCTATTGTCAATTCTACAATAGCTCAAAGAGTTACTCAAATGGCACTCAAGCCTCAGGTAATGCAAAGTTTGTAACAAACTACAGGCTATGAGACATTTGTAGGGTCTATTATCCTTTGCAGCGTTCTTGTCTAGTTCTTCTTGGCCTGTTTCTTTGCTGCCAAAGATCCAAGTATACTCGCAGGATTTATACCATCCTATTTTTTACTTTTTGACACATTTTGTCTGATTGCTGGGAAGTTACTGTTTGTTAGGCCGGTTTTATATCCGGTCCCGCTGGTAATTGTCTGGAAACCCTTATCGACGGGCCAGTGGGAACTTTCGAAAATTAGAACCCTAGTTATTGGTGTATGCCCTTACTGATATGGCTTAATTTTGGTGGACGGGGAAAGATAGGGCACAGATCGCCCTCACGCCGGCAAGGACCTGTTCTTTGAGGCAATGAGGCTCTGGTCGGCTTAGGTTTAACTGAATCGAATCTTTATTGCCTTCTTCAATCATACTCAACTACCTGTACAGATTAGAAGCCTTTCCTAACAAGAATTACTAAACATAACTTATCTATATCTGAATTCTACTTTCCTAACAAGCTGAGTCTAATAATAGAATAGATACTATTGCCGATAAGAGCTCTTCCTGCTGTAGTTGTCATCCTTGCCGAGAAGAGAAGGACTCCTG
Source organism: Hsuehochloa calcarea (assembly GCA_036346395.1). Lineage (NCBI taxonomy): Eukaryota > Viridiplantae > Streptophyta > Magnoliopsida > Poales > Poaceae > Hsuehochloa > Hsuehochloa calcarea. The sequence goes on from CM070600.1 coordinate 15,980,256, forward strand.
CTGTAGTGTTTCATGTTACCGTGAAGGATTCAGTCGGCTGCCGTGATCTCCATGTTGGATCCAGCAGCACGTCGCCGGTGTTGGTAGGTTTGTCCAACAAAGGCGTCCACAACACTTAGTCATGCTGCTAAAGTGTCAATTATGTTGATTGATCTTCATCGGTAAAACTACAGAAAGCATCTTTAATGCAATACTGTCACAAACCAGTAAACCAAGTATTGCTGAACACAGTATGATGCATTTTGCTGGGACTGTTGGACACAATTGTTTCTGCTGTACTATTCAAGAACCTACCCTGCAAGTGATCATAAAGCATAACAAGCATCAGGATTCAGAAAACACCAGAACCAGGATTCTGAACCCTGCCCTCTCCCTCTCTTTTGTTCTCAAATTCTTGTGGAAGATATGTGTTGTTACCTAGGTTTCAAACATCAATATTTGAAAAACTCAATTGAAGTTGCAAAACAAAAGTGGACTGGATTTGTTGCAAAAAACCAGCACTGGCCAGAGTCCGGTTTTAGGGCTGTTTCCAGTTTCTTAAACACTGAGCAGCACTCTCCTTAAAAAAACACTGATCAGCACTGGAATTGTCAAGGATGTATACCTTTTCAGATTACTTCTGATTGGAAATAAGTGCGAGTTGAAAAGGCGTTTAGTTTTTCTGACCAGCAATGCGTGAATCTGACAAGAGGTGTATTTTAGGTACCCATGCCGATTCATTTGATCTAGAGACGCTGGAAGAACCTTTCTTCTCAAATAAATTTTCTGTTCTTATTAATGTTCTCACAAGATACAGGTAAGTCATCAGTGCCACTCTTTTTTTATAACATACCTTCTCTTACTATATGCCATTAATTTTTTTGACTCGTTCATTCTGACATACTACGGTACTAGCGTATCTGTACTTAACTGAGGATGTAACGAAATCCTTGTTACTTGCTGGGTTGTAGAAATCCTTGTCCACTGGTTTGCTGTTTCCACTTGAAAATGTCCAAAAAAGAAGAAAAAGGGTGAAAGAAAACCTACTGAAAACCAAGCAATTTCAACATCTTAATTATAACATCTGGATAATATTTTTTGACCTTTTGCTCGTCTCATCACCCTGATTATTTTGCTTTGGTTTCTTCAATAAACAGGCTAGAGGAAAACATGAAGTGCATTGTTTTTGTGAAAAGAATAACTGTCGCAAGAGCAATAGCACATATTCTGCGAAATTTGAAGTGCCTTGATTTTTGGAAATGTGAGTTCCTTGTGGGACGCCACTCAGGATCGAAGAACATGTCAAGGAACAAGATGGATGCTATTGTTGAAAAGTTTTCTTCTGGTGAGGTATAATTAGACATTCATCCCTTCCTAATATTTCCTGTTAGATTATCTATTTCTGATTTCTTCCAACGCCAAGAAATAGTCTTCTTTTGGATAGGTATTTTGAATAGGTCAGCCTGTATTTATTCTTATTTTGTTCTTTCTTTACTGAGATAAAGTTACCATTTTTTATTGTGGGGTGCTAAAGGTTCAATTTGATTTTCTTTGCTGTCCAATTGTGAAAATTTTCAAATTGATGCGCTTACCCATGAATACAGCAGTTTGTCTTATAACCTGAGGGGCCAACATAATTGACTCTGATCTCTACCAGTTGATTTAGCAATTTCAAGCTAACTGTTGGAGAAGCACTTGTACAGAAGACAGCCAAATTCTAGTTAACTAGGTCACTGAGAGGCTAGTCCTCTCCGACTGATGTTACTGATCCCAAATGTTGCAACGGTTGAGTCAGCAGGCACTTAACATGTACAATGGACATAGGTCAGACAGAAGGATTGGTTATTGGCTTTTATGGTGTAGTTAGTTTACTGATAATGGTGTAGGGTTTTTAGTTGGTCTTTTTGACATTCAAGCAGGGGCTCTAGTCCTGGATTGGAATGTGTGCGGTTAAGGGCCAGCTTTAGTCCTGCATTTCTATTTTTCATGAGTTTAAGAAATGTATGTAGTAAAGTTACTGTGACTGACCACTCAAATCTAATTTCCGTTGTATATATGTTATGCTTCTTGGCTTCTTGCGTTACAGTTCCTTTGCCTTTGCTGTTTTTAGGTGAATCTTTTGGTTGCTACTAGTGTAGGTGAAGAGGGACTCGACATTCAGACTTGTTGCCTTGTTGTACGGTTTGATCTTCCGGAAACCGTTGCTAGTTTTATCCAGTCCAGGGGACGTGCCCGTATGACTACATCGAAATACGTTGTTCTCCTGGAGAGGTGATTTGTTTCCATTACATAAATGGTATTGATATTCTAAGATTTCATTGTATTTTAGTCCTTAATTTTGGTCGATAACCTTATAGTTCTTCCTTCTGATACATACCAGGGGAAATCAATCTCAAGAGAAGTTGCTTAATGATTTTATTGCTGGTGAAAACATTATGAATGCAGAGATAGACTCGAGAACTTCAAATGATATGTTTGATTGCCTTGAGGAGAACATTTATCAAGTGAACAAAACTGGTGCTTCCATTAGCACTGCTTGTAGTGTATCTCTACTACACCGCTACTGTGACAACCTTCCTAGGGATATGTATGTAAGGACTGTTTTGTTCTTCAAGCCATTATCATGCCCATGCTTTATCAATTAGTTCTTTGTTAGACTAACAGAACTTCATTTTTTTGAAGGTTTTTTACTCCTTCCCCAACGTTCTTTTATGTTGATGATATCGAGGGAATAATCTGCAGACTAATTCTTCCACCAAATGCCGCTTTTCGTCAAGTGGATGGTCAACCATGTCAATCAAAAGATGAAGCTAAGAGAGATGCATGCTTAAAAGCATGCAAAAAACTTCATGAATTGGATGCTTTGACTGATTTTCTTCTGCCAGGTCCAGGTTCAAGAAAGATCAAAGTATCAACAACAAACAGTTCAGAGAGCAACAAAGCTGAGGGTATGGTCACATACTCACATGTTCATATATTTCAGAACACTGTTTTTTTTGGGGAGTCGGCAGAACACTGGTGATTTGGCTTAACTATTGTTTCCATATTTCAGATGAAAGTCTAAGAGAAGAGCTTCATGAGATGTTAATTCCCGCAGTTCTCAAACCTTCAAGATGCAAATTGGACTGTTTATTGAACTTGCATTTCTACTATGTTGAATTTATTCCCATACCAGAAGATAGACACTATCAGATGTTTGGTCTTTTTGTGATCAATCCCCTTCCTAAGGAAGCTGAAAAGTTGAAAGTTGATTTGCATCTTGCTCGTGGCAGGATTGCAAAAGCAGGAATTAAACGTTTAGGAACGATAGAATTTGACAAAGAAAAGGCATCATCTGGCTCATTCGTTCAATTGTTTACACATGATATTGCATTGAATATCGTCTAAAATCTGGTTGTTCTTTTCTTTTCAGCTGATGCTTGCACACAATTTCCAAGAAATGTTTCTGAAGATTCTCCTGGACAGATCTGAGTTCACTTCATCTCATGTTATGTTGGGCAATGATGACACACTACAAATTAATTCAGCATTTTACCTGCTGCTTCCCATCAAGCAGAAATTTTATGGTGATAACTTTATGATTGACTGGCCAACAGTTGAGCGCTGTTTATCATCACCAATTTTTAAAGACCCAACAGGTGTGTCTGTGCATGGCTCATATTCGCCAAATGAGTCTTTGAGGCTTCTTGATGGATTCTGCAGTAAAAATGATGTAATTGGCAGTTTAGTCTTTACTCCCCACAACAACCTGTTTTTCTTCATTGATGTCATTCTGGACGAAATAAATGCTAGAAGTGAGTACAAGGATGCAACTTATGCAGACCATTACAAGGAAAGGTAATAACCGAACTCCTTTGCATAACCCTTCTTTGGCTTCCAGTTTTTTTCACAGTGTTTACAAAGTAAACTGAAATATTGTACCATGATTGAACACTCATTATGGCAAACATAACTACACAACCAAGCTTAAGATTGCAAGCTCTGTGTACCATTTAGGAATATAAAATTTTGATTATGTAATAAGATAATGTGTATCCTACTTCATGTTATGAAAAGTAGGCACTAGAAGTCAAGATATAATATCACCTGAGCATCCTGGTAGAAATCCCTTTCAGAAGCTTTAAATACATTTTGGTTTTAAGAAAAATTTGTCACCATATATATTGTTTCTTGTGTGTGTTCCATTTGGAAGATGATACCGTTAGGGCTTCAAAATGATGCTTTCAGGTAGTTAACATACCCAAAGGTAGTAATATAAAAAAACAGTGGATTATAAGCCACTGCAACGCCAAACTAAGCCTAATCATCCCCGCTAGCCTTTTTTTTCTGTTATATCGTCAAACTTTTGTTAACTAATTAAAACGAACGATTGTGATGCTTCTGTTCAGCTGCTTTTTAAATGTTCTGATGAACTTATGCATTGTTGAAATTAGGTTTGGTATCGAACTATCCCATCCTGAGCAGCCACTCCTGAAGGCCAAACAGATCTTCAATCTGCGTAATTTGCTTCATAATCGATTACAGGAGTCCACAGGTTACATCTATTTTTCACCGTATACATTGTTTTCTGATTATTTTGACTCTTTTTATCAAAACAGCATTATGTTTTGTTACCAAGAATTAAATTACCTCTAGTACAGAGTACGACACCTGATTATGCTCAACTTGTCGGAAGGTGAAGAAATATTTCTGATGGCATTCTGCAATTTAAATTGTGATATTTGCACATTTGTGGTAAACTGGTAATATGTGACCATGGTTTAATGAGTAACTCCGAACTTCTCGCTGTTAAGGATATAAGGGTATTTGTGATATTTCCTATTATTTTAGGATTTAGACTTATGTCCCTTTGTACCCTATATATATTGCCCATTGAGTCTCTTCAATATACATACAATATTCATAACATGGTATCAGAGCCAAGGTCAGGGTTAGGGTTAGAGTTATTGTAGCCGCCGCCGCTGGCTTCGAGCCTTCTAGTCTCCGCTCGTCCTCCATTGCGCGCTGCCCCTGGGAGGACCGATCTTCGCTCCCGGGGGTGGCCTCTCGTCGCCGCACGTGCTCTCCCGTCAGGCTGCTGCCGTCTCGGGCATCAGCGTCTTCTTCACCCGGCGCCAGATGTGCCGACCTTTTATTGTCCGGTGTCGCCTCGATTCGAAGTCTCCACTTCGTCTTCCGCCATGAGGCGACGCTGACCTCTTCGTTTGGGGCAGCCGCCGACCGGGTCCTCTACTGTCACCTAGCTCTTCTTCGACTCCCGTCGCCGGTTCTTCGCTCAGCTTTGCTTTGGCTGCCTCTCTAGCATCGCCTCAACATGCCAGAGTTTTCGGTGGAGCCAACAACGACGCACAGCCGCCACGGGACACCATCGCCTTTGCTTCGGGAGATCCCGCCACCGCTCTGGATTCATGCCGCCTCGGATCCGGCTACCCCCGCTCGGATCTGCGCCTCCTTAGCCCCGATTCGACGCCGCCAGCTCTGCGCTTTCCTCTGCGCCGCCGGCCTGCAGCCCCTGGATTGGGCCGCCACCTCCCTCGGCCTCCTGCTACCCTGTGCTTTCATAGAGAGGGATGTAGGTGATAGCGTGAGTATTGCTTGATATTGATCTGAATAACAGAAGTACAATATATATATCTCTGCCGAAGATCTTCCTCTACCTGATTTATAGAAACAAGACCAGGGAGAAGATCCGGGAGAGGCCAAACGGGTCAAATTCGACAGAACAATTATTATCAATAGTGAACTGACGAACAGAGATGAGGTTTTTAATGATATCAGGCGCATAAGGAAAGGCTAGGCGGGAAGGACTCAACCGCCAGCCACCTAAAGATAGAAGGGGATCACCTAAATAGGGAAAGAGATAAACTCTAACACACACATGATCGAACGTCCACGGATGACGTTAAGACTGGAGCGAAACTCACAAAAAACAGAAGTGGGAAGACCCTTGGTGAAGATGTCAGCAAACTGGGATGTCGTCGGGACATGGAGAACGCGAATATCTCCAATAGCAACACGCTCGCGGACGAAGTGGAGATCGATCTCGACATGCTTCGTGCGCTGATGCTGAACAGGATTGGTTGATAAGTAGACAGCACTGACATTATCACAATAGACCTAGGTGCTCTTCGTCAGGGGACTGTGGAGTTCCTGTAACAATTGTCGAAGCCAGCAAGCCTCGGCCACGCCATTGGCGACCGCCCGATACTCAGCCTCGGCACTGGAGCGGGACACCGTGTTCTGCCGCTTGGAGGACCAGGAAACCAAGTTGTCACCAAGGAACACAGCGTAGCCTGAAGTAGACTTGCGTGTGTCCGGACAACCAGCTCAATCAGCATCGGTGTAGACAAGCAGAGCAGAGGTCGTCGACGGTCGCAGAAGAAGGCCATGACCAATTGTACCTTGCAGATAGCGCAGGATGCGTTTAACTGCGGAGAGATGAACGTCACGAGGATCATGCATGTGGAGACACACCTGCTGAACAGCATAAGAGATATCGGGCCGAGTGAAGGTGAGGTACTGCAAGGCACCAACCAAATCATGCAGATCGAGCGGGTCGGCGACAGTGCACCGTCTGTGGAGGAGACCTTGGCATGAGTGTCGACGGGGGTGCTGCACGGCTTGCAGTTAGTCATGCCAGCTCGCTCAAGGACATCCAGAGTGTACTGCCGTTGTGAAAGAAAGAGGCCCGCAGAACGCTGCTGAACAGCCACACCCAGGAAGTGATGGAGGACACCGAGATCCTTCATGGAGAATTCTTTCTGAAGTGTAGTGATGATGCGACGAAGGAGATCCTGGCTGGAAGCAGTGAGGACAATGTCATCCACATATAGCAGTAAGTATGCCCTGTCGGTCCCGTGGCGATAGATGAACAAGGAGGTGTCAGACTTGGCCTCAGTGAATCCCAAAGTGAGCAAGTGCGTAGCAAAGCGACTATACCAGGCACGAGGCGCCTGCTTCAAACCATACAGGGACTTGTTGAGACGACAAACAGCATGTGGCTGAGTAGGATCAACAAAACCTGTGGGCTGTGAGCAGTAGACCGTCTCAGTGAGAGTGCCATGCAAGAAGGCATTCTTGACGTCGAGCTGGTGAACCGGCCAGTGTTGGGAGAGCGCCAGGGATAGAACAGTGCGAATAGTCGCAGGCTTGACCACCGGACTGAAAGTCTCGTCATAATCCACACCTGGGCGCTGGGTGAAGCCACGGAGGACCCAACGGGCCTTATATCTGTCGAGGGAACCATCGGCATGGAACTTGTTGTGGAAAATCCACTTGCCGGTGACGATGTTGGCGCCGAAAGGACGCGGGACAAGATCCCACGTGGTGTTGGAGAGCAAGGCGCCGTACTCCTCTTCCATCGCGCGTCGCCAGTGCGGATCGGCGAGGGCGCTGCGATAGGTCTTTGAATGGGCGAGGGGGCGGCATCAACGCACCGCGCGATTTAAAGCCGACTTGCGCGGTGGCCATCCCATCTTTGGTTAACCACCGGCGATGGGGACGAAGACACAGTGGAAGCCGGCAAAGTGCCGCCGGACGGGCGCAAGCAAAGATGGTGGCGGCGGCGATGCACGGTCAGACACCGAAACCTGATCGTTCTGTAGCGCCACAAGACGGTACGGCGCCCAGCGCCGTAGGGAGGAGGAGCGCATGGCGCAGTGTGAGGCCGCGTGGGCGCGGAGCCGTCGGGGCGCAGCGTGGCGCGGGAAATCTGGGCCATCGGGCGCGGCGGGTGCGGCGACTCCGTGGCGCGCGCGTGGCGCGTCGCGGTAAACGAGAGTGGCATCGACAGCTGCGGGCGGGCGTTAGCGGCCGAAGCGGGCGCGACGTTGGTCGCAAAGAATCGCGCGGCGAGGCGCCAAAGCGAGGCGAGGCGAGGACTGTAGGGAGGTACCGTCGGAAGACCGAAACCTCAAACTCGGACATAAGAAGTCAAGGTCGATGGACGATGCGCGAGAGCCGCGGGAAAGCATGTCTCATAAAAATCACATGGCGGGAAGTAATGATTACATTGGACGAAAGGTCCAAACAACGATAACCCTTGTAGTTCTTGGAGTAGCCAAGAAAGACGCAAAGACTCGATCGGGAGCAAGCTTGTGAGCGGTGGCGGACATGTTGGGGTAACATGCTTGGTAGAACACACGGAGGTGGTCGAGGAGGGATGGGAACCAAACAAGGCAAAGTGGGGTGTGCCGAGTGCAGTGTTTTGGTGGGTAGGCGATTGAGGAGGTATGTTGCGGTGTGAAGGCCTTCGACCCAATATGACGGGGCAAGGGAGGCCTGAAAGAGCATGGAACGTATGATGTTATTAATGGAACGAATCATACGCTCGGCTTTACCGTTTTGAGAGGACGTGTAGGGGCACGACATCCGGAGTAGGACGCCATTGGTGAGAAAGAAGGTGCGAGTTGAGGAGTTATCAAACTCGCGGCCGTTGTCACACTGAATGCTTCGAATGGTGTAACCGAACTGCGTCTTCACATAAGAGAAAAAATTAGCCAAGGCGGGAAACGTCTCGGATTTGAGCCGAAGCGGAAATGTCCAAAGGAAGTGCGAGCAGTCATCAAGAATAACAAGATAATATTTGTAACCGGACACACTGGTAACAGGGGAGGTCCACAGATCACAATGAATCAAATCGAAATTCTTAAGAGCTCGCGAGGAGGAAGTTCCAAAAGGTAATCTAATGTGACGCCCAACTTGGCATGCATGACAAAGAGAATCACTAGTAGTTTTATTCCAACGGATGGCGGAGGTACTAGCGAGTTTGGACAGAGCCTCATGCCCAGGATGCCCAAGACGACGATGCCAAGTGGTGAAGGGGGGTGCTGCAACAAGGGCGCAAGACTCCGTGGAATGCACTGGGGCGGTGAGAGTGTAGAGGGGCCCGGAGCTATTGCACCTGGCGATCACGCTCCGGGAATTGAGATCCTTCACAGAGAGGCCAAACGGGTCAAATTCGACAGAACAATTATTGTCAATAGTGAACTAACAAACAGAGATGAGGTTTTTAATGATATCAGGGGCAACAAGGATATTATTGAGATAAAAGGACCCGTGAGGGACAGTGGCGAGATCTTGTGGTGATGTAAAGTAGATCCATTGCCAACGACAATGGAGGAGGAGCGTGGTGGGCGAAACAAGGAGATGTTACCAGTGTCTCGAGTCATATGACTCGAGGCGCCGGAGTCCATGACCCAATCAGTTGCACCGGGAGGATTGAGGTCATGGTCTTTGGTTGCCGGGCGAGGATGCGATCCCAAGATCCGGACCACGGTGTCCACGGTGAGGCCTGGTGAGCCGAGGCAGCAGGTACCGTGGTGGGCTGCGGAGGTGGCCCAAAGCCGCCGCTGGCTGCCGGACAGCGTCGGCGAGAATAGCCCAGGCGGCGGGGTGAAGTTGGTCGGCGGAGGCGCCAGAGTGGTCGGGTAGCAGCAGGCTCGCTGGGCGCGGCGCCGCGCGCGCGCCACTCAGCCGCGACCGGCCACATGGTAATTTGCCCGGCCCACGGGTTGTAGATGGAGGCCGTGGCCTTGTTGCCACCGCCACCGTTGCACGACGGTCTTGGCGACCTCCACCGGCAGAGCCGCCGTGGTGCCCGGGGCGTGTAGCGCGGTGGATCCGCCATGGGCGCCGCCGCCACCGATGGAGGGTGCCGGGGAGCAGAGCCGCCGGAAGGCCGCGTCGGAGCAGCGACGAGGGCGGTCGCCGGAGGTGGTGTGGGCGCGCTGGAGTCGATCTCCTCGAGGATGAGGTCGTTGCGGACCTCATCGAAGGAGGGGAACGGCTTGGAGCGCTTGAAGTGGGCCTTCATGTGGGCGAATTTCTCGTCCAGCCGCGCAAAGACATTGAGGACGAGGGTGCGGTCGCGGATGACCTCGCCGAGGTCGCCGAGAGCGTCGGCCATCCCCTTCATCTTGTGGCAGTAGTCGTCGATCGAGAGGTCGCCCTGCACGAAGACACGAAATTCGGCGTCGAGGCGAAGGGCACGAGCTTCGTGGTTGCCGAGGAATTGCGCCTCGACGGTGATCCAGGCGCGGCGTCTTTGTCTTGTTCTTGGCGCGGCGGACTCCATCGGCTCGGGAGAGTGTGCCCAAAGACCACGGCAGACGACGGCGTCCATGCGCCGCCAGGACGGCACGGTGGGGAAGGCGACGTCGGAGAGGACGTGATCGGCGAGGGCGTACCGCTCGAGGGTGAGGAGGACGAGGTCGCGCCAGCGGTTGTAGTGGGAGGAGAGGGGTTCCAGAACCATGGGCACGAGGGCACGGATGTTCTAGACGTCCGCCGCCTGCGCGTGGAGATTGGCGATGGTGGCGGCCTCGTAGTCGTGGACGTCGAGGTCGTCGGCGGAGCTGCTGTCGTCGTGGGCGCCGCCGTTGCAGTGGGAAAGCGGCGTCGCGGCGGCGATCGGCCGCGTTGAGATCGGCGGCGGCGGCGTGCCTTCGCGAGGACGTCTGGCGGCGCGGACGCGATCTGGCGCGGCGGCGGCCTTGTCGACCTCGATGGCGGCGTCAACGAGTCTGGCGGGCCTTCTCCCGTCGCGGCGCGTCCTCGGACGCTTACGTGGCATCGGGCGGTGGGAGCGGGCGGAGGATCACCAGGTGGCATGGCGGCGGTGCAGGCAGGGGAGGTTTTAGCGGAAGCGAGTGGTCACGGGATCGTGACGGTTTCTTGATACCATGATAGCGTGAGTATTGCTTGATATTGATCTGAATAACAGAAGTACAATATATATATCTCTGCCGAAGATCTTCCTCTACCTGATTTATAGAAACAAGACCAGGAGAAGATCAGGAGATCAAAGCATAAGGAAAGGCTAGGCGGGAAGGACTCAACCGCCAGCCACCTAAAGATAGAAGGGGATCACCTAAATAGGGAAAGAGATAAACTCTAACAGTAGGAGAGGAGAGGAGGGGCTCTATGCTTGCTGGTGTCGATGGAGAGGAGCTGCTTTATGGGAGTGCTTGCAGATGGTCTTGCTTAAAGCTAAGGAGTTGTGTCGGTGGAGATTAGTCTGCTGTTAGCTATGCTAGTTGCTGCTGGTGGATTCAAGGGAGAAGGGGAAGGTGTTGTGTTGGCAGACCAAGCGTGAGAAGAGAAGTGCAGCACGACGCTAGCTATTCTTGCTTTGCTGCTAGTTATCCTTAGGTTTTTCTTGCTTTGTGTTGTTTCTTCCGTTGCGTCCATCCAAATCCATACCACTCTATCTGTGAGTTCGTCTAAGCCATGCGAGTCCACAAATTTATTGTCAGTCATAGAAGCATAAGAATTTCTTTGCATGGCAGTAGCTGCTGCTCTTTTCTTTGACCTGCTGCATATCCTCCGCCCCAAGTTTTTAAGGCCGCCGCGCTTCTTTTGCACTGCGTCTCTGTTGTGCTTTTTGTGTATTGCGTTGCGTTTCTTCCGCACTGCGCCTCTGTTGCGCTTCTTGTGTACTACATCGCGCTTCCTTTGTATTGTGCTTTCGTTGTGCTTCTTGTGTACTGCGTCGCCATCGTCTTGGGCTTCGATCTGCGTCGTCATGCTTCTATCTATTTTTTTCGGTTTGATTTGACAACTTTCTCTATATTTGTTGGTTTTATCTTCTTCGTCGTGTTGGCGTGGTCGATTTTGCTCCCGCACCTTGTGCTTTATGGGCTGTCGCACGACACCGGATGAGAGATCTTTTGATACTTGACATATTGTCCAAGAGTTGCATGCTATGACGACATTATCAAGACTCGGATTTTGGATTTTTCCTATTTTAGTGTCAACTCTTTCCAAATGCAATGCTATTGCATACGCTTCCATTTGAGAGGGGTGTTAAGGATATAAGGGTATTTGTGGTATTTCCTATTTTTCTAGGGTTTAGACTTGTATCCCTTTGTATCCTATATATATTATCCATTGGGCCTCTTCAATATACATACAATATTCATAACACTCGCAAACAAATCTGAAATTTCTAATGCTTTAGCCATTAGTGTCGGGACTCGGGACACCCATGTTGGGGCCTCAGCAGTGGACAGACAAGGAAACTGTTGGAATGAACACTTAATGTATTCCAATGGGCCAAAAGGCTAATATATCATGTACATGGTAGGTCAATATGCAAAGAGCGCTATATACATATGTAACAGAGACATGATAAAAGTAGTAGAACATGAAATTGCCACGCAGAGCAGTAGGATGGAGGCTGTTATATGGTTGCTTTGGTGGTTTTGAACCTAGTAAGATTTTCCTCTCAAAAGCCAAGATAGAAAACTAGCATAATTACCTTATGCCCCTGTTGTTGGTATCGGCATCAACCAAATTTGGTACTGCCATTAACGGCTACCTGAGGACCTCTTGGTAGCGCATTTTATGATCCATTAGTTCCTTCAGCTTCAAGTGAATGCTTCCTTTTATTTTGTTTTGCTTTCAAAATTCTTGAGCGGCTTGTGAATTGCTTTCAAAATTCTGAAACTGCTTGTGAATGCATTGGATCTGTTATTTTACCTACTCCCTACTTCTCTGGCTTTCGAGCACTGGGATGACTGGAGTACAGCCATATTCTGGGGATTCAAGCCATTGCTGAATCCTATTTGGAATATAACGCTCTACTGTGATTGTTTGAAGGGTTCTGATCCAGGTATAGTACTTCTGATGCTGTTATTTATTATTTCTGTTAAGCATCGGAGGGTCGTGAATTCCTCGAGCACTTCGTGGAGTTACCTCCAGAGCTATGCTCTTTGAAGATAACTGGGTTTTCAAAACATATGGGTAGTTCTCTGTCCTTGTTACCATCTTTAATGTGTCGGCTGGAGAATTTGCTGGTGGCTATTGAGTTGAAGGATGCCATGTTGTCTTCTTTCCCGGAGGCTTCTCAAATTAGCGCTTCTGGTGTAAGTCGTGCTATTTTTGCACCTTTGATGCTGAACTTTGCTTATCCATGCTGCAAATAACTGTGATCTAAGACGATTCATTTCAGATCCTTGAAGCGCTTACTACTGAAAAGTGTTTGGAGAGGATCTCTTTGGAGCGATTAGAAGTCCTAGGCGATGCTTTCTTGAAGTACATAGTTGGACGTCACAAGTTTATTTCATATGAAGGACTTGATGAAGGGCAATTGACCAGGAGACGTTCTGCTATAGTGAATAATTCAAATTTATATGAGTTATCAATCAGAAGAAATTTGCAGGTTAGTTGAATGCTTTTAATGTGCTGAATATTTGTTTGCCTGCTAAGTTTTGTGAGATCTAGCAGTTATTTCATCTCTCTTTGTTATAGACCACGTCCAATATACTCGTCCTTGTTCTGCTGACAAGGTGGAACTTCAAGCACCGCATGCAAACAAAGCTTATGTTACGGAGAAAGACGGGGCGCGGGGGGTAGCACGTGCGTGAACAGTACCCCCAGACTGGAGTGGTGCATGAGTAGTACCATTGATACTGTAGCACCTTTATTTCCGTACATGCTGATTGGTTTCCTAAAATAAATAATAGTTGGTTACAAGGATCGAAATCCAGGCCGACGGTCGGTAATGGTAACCGGACAGTAATGGTAACCGGTCGGTCACCGGAAAACTCGGGGAAATACCAGATGAAGTTCACCAACCAAATTTTGAATTTCAAATTTTGAAAATCGGTAACCGGAAAAATCGGTCAAAAAATCGGAGATCAATATGATATTCCTAATATCAAACTCCATGTAGTATGCCTCAGATCAGCGTTGGTACATTAATTTTTTTGTTGAACCAACAAACCCTTGATCAAACAATCATTAAAATGAATCCTGCCAAGTGTTAATTGCTTATACATCAACAATTGACACAATGGATATTCTTCATGTGAGAATACTATAATTTAACATGCTTTCCAAGTACAAAAAACCACGCGGGACTTGCTAATACAATAATTCAAGTATATTTAACTCATACGATACGTAATCTAGCATAAAAAAGACCTAAACCAACCTAGAAAGGGTATTATGCAGTCAAAAAATCAAAATCAAATTGAAATTTTTTCGGCTGGTTACTGTTCACTCAGTCCCCACCGGTAAAACCGGTTACCGGCGGTTAAACCAATCGGGATTTTGATCTCTGGTTGGTTAAGTAGTTTATTTTAGTATTCCTTATTTATCAAGTTATTATTAAGGATATGATCTTATCTATTAGGAATGTTATTTTTAATAGTTGAAAAGATTAGATTGAATTGATAAACTTCCTTATAGATTATTTCTTAGGAGTCAAGTCGGATCGTCCCTATAAAAGGGATAGCATGTATCTATTATCAATCAAGAAAAAATAAACAAAGTTAGTCGCTAACCAATTGGCTAAATATCAGAGCCTTCTTGTTCGTTGGGAAGAGTCCCGTCCGAGTTTGGAGGGCGATCCCTCACCTTCCTGGCTAATCAGGCCTCAGAGCCTCGTTACCTCGGTAGGGAAGAGCCCTGCTCGCGATTAGATAAGGGCGTATGCCCTACTCGGTCCTCGGACCCGTACAAGGATCAAAAAACCGGAACCGGAAAAAAACCGGAACCGGAACAAAAACCACCTGGCGCTCATTCTCAATTACTAGCCGGTAATAAAAAAAACCAGCTGGATTTCGTTAAATGGAATTTGAATTCGGGATGAAACCTCCGGGATTTTGAATTTGAAGGATTGCAGTCGAAATTTAGGATCCCGGTTACCACCAGTAAATCCTATAACCGCGCCAGTATTTTGATCACTAGACCGGTATTCAACCAATGACCACAACATTTGGTATCAGAGCCACTCACCATGGTTTCCGGTGCCACACCATCTCTCTTGGAAAAGTTGAAGGCTAACAGCGAAGAGCAGAAAGTCTTTCTCAACAACATGGCTATTATCCATCGGAGCTTCGTTGATCCTCATCCACGCGATGCGACGTCGTCATCGTACCCTCTCATCAACATGGGGCCACCAAGGACTTCAATTGTGGCCACCACCGCAGCTCGAGGATGAGTTGCCTTGCCGCGAGCGGTGTAATGTTATGGAGAAAGGCGGGGGTGTAGTGAGTGCATGAACAGTACCCTGGTACTGTAGTGGCGTGTGAGTGGTACCGTTGGTACTGTAGTGCCTTT
Source organism: Hsuehochloa calcarea (assembly GCA_036346395.1). Taxonomy (NCBI): domain Eukaryota; kingdom Viridiplantae; phylum Streptophyta; class Magnoliopsida; order Poales; family Poaceae; genus Hsuehochloa; species Hsuehochloa calcarea. The sequence continues at coordinate 15,995,301 of CM070600.1, forward strand.
ATTTCCATACGCGTTGATTGGTTTCCTAGAATAAAGAATAGCTGGTTAGGTAGGTTATTTTGGTATTTCTTATCTATCAAGTTATTACTAGGGATATGATATTATCTATTATGAATGTTATTTTTAATAGTTGAAAATATTAGATTGGATTGATAGGTTTCTTTATAGATTATTTCTTAGGGGTCAAGTTGGGTCATCCCTATAAAAGGGATATCATGTATCAATTATCAATCAAGAAAAGAAATAAACAAAGTTAGTCCCTAACCGGTTGGCTAAAGATTAGAGCCTCCTTGTTCGTCAAGAAGAGTCCCGGCCGAGCTTGGAGGGAGATCCCTCGCCTCCCTGGCTAATCAGGCCTCAAAGCCTCGCTACCTCGACAGGGAAGAATCATGTTGGCGGTTAGATGAGGACGAGTGTTCTACCCTTGTTCCTCGGCCCCGTATCCAACCAACGACCACAACAGCTTAATTCATGATTTTGACAGCCAAAGCCATATCTAAACTGATTCACCCTGTGACTATCGGAAACTTTAAACTGCATTTTTCTGTCAACAGCCTACACAATTGCCATGTACTCCTTAGCTTTTAGCCTACTATCTAGGACATTAACCACTTAAGAGTAATAAAATAACCATGATGTGTTCGTAATAAAATAACCATGATGTGTTCTGCATTATCTCGGCCCTTTCATATTAACTACCAACGTTATCAAACATTCTGCTTGTGGCCTGTGATCTATTTAATTGTGTTTGCTTATTTACACTATGGTTGGCTGCCTTGTAATATTTAGTAGAAATTCCTGTCTCTGGTTTTTGTATACAAGTTTGTTTTATCACTACAAAAGATAATAATTTAAGTTCCTTCTCAAGTATTTGCCATGAAATTCTTCCTGTGTAACAGAATATCGGAAATATTTTGTTGTAAACTTTAGGTATACATACGGGATCAACAGTTTGAACCGACTCAGTTCTTTGCACCGGGAAGGCCTTGTAAAGTTGTTTGCAATGCTGACACAGAAGTAAGTTTACACCAGAAGAATATTGACCCAGATAAACGAGAAAACTGTAACTTGAGGTGTCCAAAGTCGCATCATTGGTTGCATAGGAAGACGATTGCAGATGTTGTTGAATCACTTCTTGGAGCATTTCTCGTTGAGGGTGGATTCAAAGCTGCATTTGCATTCCTGCATTGGATGGGAATAGATGTCAATTTCGAAGATTCAGCTCTCCATAGAGTATTAGATGCAAGCTCCATTAATTTGTCTCTCATGAACCACACCAACATTGTGGAGCTTGAAGAATTGATAGGTTACAAGTTCAAACGTAAGGGTCTAATTCTCCAAGCATTTGTACACCCTTCATTTAATACGCCTTATGGAGGATGCTACCAGGTCAGTTTTCATTGTTAATGAACTGTTGTGATTGTCAATAATTTGCTCACCTGACTATGTTCTTTTCATTTCTGATCAGAGACTGGAGTTTCTCGGAGATGCTGTTTTGGAATATTTGATGACCTCGTACCTCTACTCAACTTATCCTGATCTAAAGCCTGGTCAAATAACAGATCTAAAATCATTAGCTGTCAACAATAATTCATTTGCTTACGTAGCAGTCAAGAAATCTATCCATAAGTATCTTATAAAGGATTCAAATCATCTTACGACAGCAGTAAATAAATTCGAGAATTATGCTAAGCTTTCCAATTCAGAGAAGGACTTGGTTGAAGAACCAGCATGTCCGAAGGTATTGATGTTATCCTTGGAAGGTTTTTGTCTGCACTTCTTTGATAACCCTTTTTAGCTATGAGAAGAAGAAAAGCCATGGACTTATGATTACTGCTAAAGGATAGTGTTTATTAAAATATTCAATACAAGATAGGCGAGTAGGATTCAAACATATAGCTGTTACAAAACAAAATGCACAGAAACGTTATCAATCATTGCAAATATTTTTGTAATAATAGATTATTTGAGTACCATGGTTGCGATTTTCTTCTTTAGGCAATAAGTAATTCTTTTGGATAGATTTAAATTTCTGTGCGGCTCATCTCATATGGTAATAAGTGTTTTGCATATATTTCCTTTAAAATCACATACTTTACAGGAAATGTCGCAGTATTGTTGTTTATGGTCAAAAGCTTATATTCTTTTACTGTAATCATACAGGTTCTTGGTGATATTGTTGAATCTTGTGTTGGTGCGGTGCTTTTAGATTCAGGCTTCAACCTAAACTATGTTTGGAAGGTAATGCTTGTGCTTCTAAAGCCAGTATTGAGCTTCTCTGACATGCACATTAATCCTATGAGAGAACTTCGAGAACTTTGTCAATGTCATGGATTTGAGTTAGGCCTCCCCAAACCTATGAAGGTTGATGGAGAGTACCATGTCAAAGTAGAAGTTAATATAACCAGCAAGATGATAAGTTGTACGGCAGCAAATCGGAATACAAAAGCTGCTAGAAAGTTTGCTGCACAAGAAATACTTTCTAAACTGAAGGTATATTTTTGGTGCTTTTGCCTTTTATTTTACCCTTACCTTGCAATTATGGTAATTTGAGCCATTCCAGTTGGCTTCACAACAAGCACGTTCTAAACGGAAGGTATATTTTTGGTGCCTTTGCCTTTTGTTTTACAATTATCAAGCAACTATGAGAATCTGAGCCATTCCAACGGTCTCATTTTTTTTATGAACTGTTGACATGTATTAGTGTTTTGTTTGAGGTACCAACCCATCCTAGGATGTGCTGGTCCATCATGGGATCATCCTTTTGGTGGACGACCCCATCCCTCATTCTCTACTAGTATTGTGCTTATGAGGGATGAGATGGTTATGATTGACGAACCAACCCATTCCATTCCTCACACCAAACAAGTGGGTTAGGTTCGGAGATAGAATTGAATGATATACTTATCTAGTTCCTCGAAACAAACACGCTATATGTGAATGACCATTGATGTAATAGATTGTTGTCTTGCCCATGCTTTCTTTATACTCTCTCCGTTTCTAAATACTTGACACTTTTGACCAATGCACATATACCTAGGCAAACATACTTTAGGTACAAAGTGATCAAAATATCCTCCATTAAATAACGAGGTGACAAAAGTAAGGCAAATATGTAGGGTTAATAGGGGTGATTTGGGAAAGAATGCATTGGGAATTGTAAAATGCCAAGTATTTGGAAACAAAAAAAGTTGTCAAAAGTCCAATGGTAGGAACAATGCACGAGGGAGGTAGGAAATGCCGACAGCACTCATAAGTCTCTTGTCGCTCAACCGTTGGGCGATTGATCCAAGTCGCCCAACGGTGGAGCGACAGATGATTATTTCTGTAAAATAAAAAAAAACAAAAGTATATTATTGTATATCGGAAAAAATGATTATTTTAATATAGTCCTTTTTGAAACCTTTCGAGGCTAAATCCAGGCACCCTCCAAACTCGAACCTAACCAATTAAGTCGATCAGCGACACTTTAAAATGCCCCGGTGATCCTTCTGGATCAGCCCCGTAGTATTCTAAAGCTAAGTCAACCCAATTTGAACGTAAGTCATATCTATACTGCCCTTCATTTGCTGACTTGGGTAACTAACATGAGCATTGCAGTAGAGAAAGCACCTAAAGTCACTTCATTTGCTGACTAGGGTAACTATACTGTCCTTCATTCGCTGACTTGGGTAACTATCATGGCCACCTAAAGTCACTTTTACCACCACCACGTAAGCACCAACAAGGGCACATGCAGTAACTAGTCAGCAGAGACCCCTATAAATAGCAAACCAAGTCTACCGTTTATGCTACACTCACGATTGTGCGTGGCCCTAAGGATATGTTTCTTTGCCAACCATGTGCTCTTGGTTTCCACACATCCTCCTTGAGGCACTCTCTGCTTCTAGGGTCTCACAAATTCACTGTCTAGCCTTTTGTTGCTATGGCATCATTATTGCCCAATAACACTTTTTTTTCATTTGATTTGTCATCGTGTGATTTGTGTATTGTGAAAATGTTTGCTAATTTGCCGTATACAAATTGACAATGTGAGTTTACTTGAACCTGCTATTTTGTTGAAAAATTGGATATTATTTTTGTTATTATGATATGAAATGGTTATCTTACATTTCTCCAGTACCATAACTTCCAGTACTCTTCAGTTTGTTAGAGATATATATGTGTTAGAGTAGGATTCTAGATATTATTTGGTTTCCTTATCTGTAACATGTACTTGTGTATATATACTGGCTCATTGGCCCCCTGATAATACAAATTGCTATTCCTAACATAGTATTAGAGCCCTAGGCTTACCTCTCCGGACGTGCAACTCGTCCTGCCCTAGCCGCCTCTGCCGGCCTCCATCCCGCTGCTCCTCCGTCGCAGGATTCATCGGTAGACACCTCCTGATCGGGTCGTCTTTGGGTCTCCCTGTTCGGCGCCTCTTCTGGCTCCGTCGGCGCCGCCTCGGTCCTACCGCCTCCCAATCTGCCGTCGCCCGGCATCCAGCCGCCTCCTCTTCTTCCCGGGAGCACCAGCTGCCGACGCCGCTCCGTTTCATCACCGACGTCGTCCGAGACTGGCCTCGCACGCCTCTGGTCTCTGTTGCTCTTGGCCGTGTTTTCCGTCCGCACCGCTGCGGACGCCGCTGGCCGCCGTTGTTCGAGCCGCGCGCCGCCGCCAATGGCCGCGCCCTGCCGTGGGCCTCGCTTGTCGTCGCCGTTGCCGCGTGATAGGCCACCGCCGCCGGCCGCCGTTCTTGGGACGCCGCTGCCGCCGCCGTTGCCCTGCCGCGGCGCCGTCGTGGCCGCCGCCGCCTCTACCGCTTCCACGGCCGCTAGTCTGGGACGCTGCCGGCCGCCGTTGCCCCTGCCACGGCCGCCGCTTCCACGGCCGACGACGCCGCCGCCACCGCCGGCTCCACGGCAAAGCGCTGCCGCCGCCGCCGCCGAAAAAAGCGAGGGAACCCTAGTTCACCCTCGTTTTCAGATCTGGTCGATGGCCGAGCGGTGAATCGGCCGATTTTAAAGCGGCAAGAAGAAAAAACGCTCGCTCGATCGCCGCGCCGCCCGGCGCCGCTATTAGACTACGTTATTTGGTCGCCGCGCCGTCGGCCGCTACCAATGGGCACCGCTTCTCCTCGCCGCCGGTGATCTTCGATGGTGTTAATTACACCGACTTCGTGTTTCACATCGCATCCACATGCGTGGTCTTCGTCTCTGGGGCGTCCTCTCGGCGATGTCACCGCGCGCTTGCCCTACTCCTCCGACCAGACCTACGTCATTGCGCTGTCTCCGACAGCTGACAAAGCTGCTATTGAGGCTGCTGGCATTGCTGATGAGAAGGCTGCCTCTGCCTACCAAGAGGCTCTGGATTCCTACATGAATCGATTGACCGCCTACACTCAGTGGTGTGACGACGACGCCGAGCCTTGTTGTCTTCATCGCCGATGTCGACCTCGATTTTCTTACGAGGTTGTGGGACTCCCTTCAGCTATCCAGATGTGGACTCACCTTCGTCAGCGCTACGAACCCTCTGGAGATGCTCTCTACATGTCAGTGGTTCGCCGGGGCACTCTTCAGCAGGGTGATGCTACTGTTGACGCCTTCTACGCTCAAAGTTACTTTGTTTGGCGCCGGTGGACTCTCTTCGACCTTCTTTGGTTGTTGCTCTGCTCGTGCTACACGGCCGTACATGCCGACACAGAGTTCCTTACTCGCTTCGCCCCGAAGTTCGAGCAGAGGCGTGCCCAGCTTCTTGCACGCCATCCTCGTGTCACTCTTTTGGAGGCTCTTACCGAGATACGCGCAGAGGAGACTCGTTTGAGTGGTGCTGGTCTGATGTCGCTCCCCTCTATGCTCGCTGCTCGTCCACCTGTTAACCGACTGCTCCACGTTCAAGATAATGCCTCCTCCGTGGCCGCCACAGTGGTGGTGGCCGCCTCCATCCGGCGGTGGCCGTCCTCGCCGCTCCTATTGCGACAAGGTCGGCCACATTGAGTCCCAGTGCTATAAGAAGCAGTGGCATCTTTCACGCCGTTCTTCTCCTAGCACTCGCAATGGTGCTTCTACATCGACGATCGATCGACTCCTTGGCCAGTTTCTCACGAGCGGTGAGATAGCCGACTTCGACGATCGCTTGCCGCTTGAGTTCTCCTCGGCAGTTCTGCAGTTCGCTCATCGACTCTTCTGCAATGAGAAACCATCTTCTACACAGTCAGGTACCTCCCCATGGATTCTTGATTCATGAGCATCATTTCACATGACTTCTGATTCTTCCACTCTGTCTTTTATTACACCTCTTGATTCCCCTGTCAGTGTTCTTACTGCTGATGGTACCTCTCTTTCTGTCTCTGGTCGAGGACCTCTTAGCAACTTATTCTTTCATGTTCCTTCTGTTGCTTATGTTCCTCGCCTAACTATGCAGCTTCTTTCTGCTGGACAGATTACTGACCTTGGTTGTCGGGTCATTTTTGACTCTGACTCTTGTTGTGTTCAAGACCACCACACGGGAGCTCTGGTTGGTTCTGGCCCTCGGCGTCTTGACTCACAGCGTCTCTGGGAGCTTGACTGGCTTCATCTTCCTTCCGCTGCCACCGTCGCCGCCAATCTTTCTGCTTCTGCCACTTCGTCCACTAGTTCTTTCCAGCAGTGGCATCACTGTCTTCGCCATCTGTGTGGATCTCGTTTGTCATCTTTAGACCGTCGTGTTCTTCTGGGGTCTGTCTCAGGAGACGTGTCTTTAGATTGTCAGGGCTGTAAGTTAGGGAAACAGATCCAGCTTCCCTATCCTCATAGTGAGTCTGTGTCTCAGCGACCATTTGATCTTATTCATTCAGATGTTTGGGGTCCGGCTCCCTTCCTTTCGAAAGGGGGCCATCGATGTTATATCGTTTTTATATATGATTTCTCTCGCCACACTTGGATATATTTTATGTCTTCTCGTAGTGAGGCCTTGTCTATCTATAAACAATTTGCTACTATGGTTCGCACACAGTTTTTCACTCCTATTCGTGTCTTTCGTCTCGACTCTGCTTTGGCGAGTACCTCTCTCGTTACTGCGCGATTTTCTTCTTTGGCGAGGCACCTCGCTTCGATTCTCTTGTCCTGGCGCTCATGCTCAGAATGGTGTCGCTGAGCGTAAGCATCGTCACTTCCTTGAGACAACTCGTACCTTGATGATTGCCGCCTCTATTCTACCTCACTTTTGGGCTGAGGCCGTTTCCACTGCCACCTATCTCGTCAACATTCAGCCCTCTTCTGCTCTTCAGGGTGAGATCCCAGTTGAGCGTCTCTGTGATCTTTCTCCAGACTACTCGCCTTAAATCATTTGTTGCGTTTGCTATGTTCTCCTTGCACCTCGAGAACGCACTAAACCGATCGATCACTGTTGAGTGTGTTTTATGGGATACAAAGGCACGAGCACAAGGGCTATCGGTGCTGGGATCCTGTTGGTCGACGGATGCGGATTTCTCGGGATGTGATTTTTGATGAGTCTCGTCCCTTCTACGCACGTCCTGCCTCTCCTTCGGTTTCCTCTGTGGAGTCCCTGTCTTTTTTTACTTTTTCAGATAAACCCATCTCTGTCTTGCCTTCGTCCATCCATCCCACGGAGTCTCCACATATACCTCCTGAGGCCTCTCCGCTGTTGTCGCCGCCTGCCTCGTCGCCTGTGGCTCATCAGGCTCCTCACACTCTCTTTTACACTCGTCGACCTCGTATTGAGGCTCTTCCAGATGAACCATCTTCCCCTGATGTTTCATCTTCTCCTGATACTCCATCTTCCCCCGATGGGCCATCATCTCCTCGCTACGGTCTCCGCGATCGTCGGTCGATTCGGCCTCTTGCCCGTTTTGGTCTTGCTGGTGCAGCTACCCATAGCATGTCTCCTACCGGGATGCTGTTACTTACCCTGAGTGGCAGCATGCCATGGCCGAGGAGATTGCTACTCTCGAGCGTACTGGTACTTGGGATCTTATTCCTTTTCTATCTCTCTCGTCCGCCCTGACTGGCAGCATGCCATGGCCGAGGAGATTGCTACTCTCGAGCGTACTGGTACTTGTTATCTTGTTCCTTTTCCATCTCACTCTCGTCCCATCACGTGTAAGTGGGTCTATAAGATTAAGACTCGCTCTGATGGCTCTCTTGAGCGCTATAAGGCGCGTCTTGTTGCTCGTGGCTTCTAGCAGGAGCATGGTCGTGACTACGACGAGACTTTTGCTCCTGTGGCCCATATGACCAATGTTCGCACTCTTCTTTCGGCGGCGTCTGTACGCCATTGGTCTGTTTCTCAGCTTGATGTCAAGAATGTCTTTCTTAATGTCGAGTTGCGTGAGGAGGTCTACATGCATCCGCCACCTGGGTATTCTGTTCCTGAGGGTATGGTCTGTCGTCTTCGTCGCTCTCTCTATGGCCTTAAACAAGCCCCTCGTGCTTGGTTTGAGCGCTTCTCCTCTGTGGTCACTGCTGCTGGCTTCTCAGCCAGTGATCATGATCCTGCTCTTTTTGTCCACACTTCGTCTCGTGGTCGGGCTCTTCTTCTTCTATATGTTGATGATATGATCATCACCGGAGATGATTCTAAGTGGATTGCTTTTGTCAAGACTCGTCTGAGTGAGCAATTCCTTATGTCGGATTTTGGTGCTCTTCGTTACTTTCTTGGGATTGAGGTTACTTCCACTCCAGATGGTTTCTTTATGTCCCAAGAGAAGTATATTCAGGATCTTCTTGATCGCGCTTCTCTCACTGATCAGCGTACTGTTGAGACTCCCATGGAGCTCAACGTTCATCTCCGGCCCTCTGATGGTGAGCTTCTTTCTGATCCGACTCGCTATCGTCATCTTGTTGGGAGTCTTGTCTACCTCGCTGTTACTCGTCCGGATATCACTTATCCAGTTCATGTTCTGAGTCAGTTCGTTTTCTCTCCCACTCAGGTCCACTACAGTCACCTTCTTCGAGTTCTGCGATACCTTCGTGGGACTATCTCTCGCCGTATCTTCTTTCCACGCTCCAGCTCGTTACAGCTTCAGGCTTATTCAGATGCTATTTGGGCGCGATCCTCCGATCGCACGGCATCTCTCACATCGTGTTTTTCTTGGTGTTCTCTCATTTCCTGGAAGACGAAGAAACAAACTGCAGTGTCCCGTTCGAGTGCAGAGGCTGAGTTGCGAGCTATGGCTCTCTTGACAGCAGAGATTACTTGGCTACGGTGGTTACTTGAGGATTTTGGTGTTTCTGTCACTACACCGACTCCTCTCTTGTCAGACAGTACAGGTGCTATCAGTATTGCCCGTGATCCTGTGAAGCATGAGCTCACCAAGCATATTGGTGTTGATGCTTCCTTCATGAGGTCTTGTGTGCATGATCAGGTGATTGCTCTTCAGTATGTGCTTTCAGAGATTCAGATAGCGGATTTATTCACGAAGGCCCAGACTCGAACACAGCACGACTTCTACCTTTCCAAACTCAGTGTTGTTGATCCACCATGAGTTTGAGGGGGGTGTTAGAGATATATATGTTAGAGATATGTATGTGTTAGAGTAGGACTCTAGATATTATTTGGTTTTCTTATCTGTAACCTGTACTTGTGTATATTTACTGGTACATTGGCCCCCTGATAATACAAGTTGCTATTCCTAACACAGTTATCCTGTTTGTTAAAAGGCATTCCAGAGCCAACCTGCTTGGTCTTTATGAATCCCTGTTTATTCATGCAGAATTATGGATACAAGCATAAAAACAAATCACTGGAGGATATTTTGCATGTTGCTAGGAAGAAAGAATCAGAACTAATAGGCTATAACGAAGAGCCAATCAAAGTTGAGTCTGACATATCTGTAGAAATGAAGAATCTACAAATAAGTGAAGAAAGGTTTGCAGACATCTCTTTTCAAAATACAGAATTATCTTTCGCTGGGAGGTCTAAAACCTCTGATAGAAGGACAGCAGGACATTCCAAGGTTGTCAAGAATGATGTCAATAATGAAAGGAACAATCAGCCCAAGGTGGCAATGCAGAATGGTTGTCTGCCTAGTGGAGCTACTGAGAAAAGCAATAAAAGGGAGTATCATGGTATTCTAATTTTCTAACTTGAGTATTTTTGTTCACTGTAAACTTGCCCTCCATTTAAAATTTTGAATGAAACATGCAAGCTAGACAACTTCGAACTTCACCAACCTTGTCAAGCACCAAAATTATAGTATTCTGGTGTAATTTTAGTATAAAAAATGTTCTACATACAAAGAAGCAATTGCATATTTCATTCAACTTTTTGCTGTACATTCAACTCGATGTATTGCATGGGGCATAGCAAATGGACCAAAATGAACACTGTTTCTGTTAACTCTGTCTGCCAAAATGTACAGGATTTACAGGTCTGTTGTATTGGATATATACACTATATAAACATTGTTAGAAACTATGTTTAGCAAGTACTGGTGTTCACACTTCTAATTTTGTTAAATTTTAGACGTAATGTCTTAACACTGTTAATCACCTTGGTAGGTGATATGGTACACAAAACGGCAAGATCATCCCTTTTTGAATTATGTGCTGCAAATTATTGGAAACCTCCTGAACTCGAGTTGTGCAAAGAGGAAGGGCCAAATCACCTTCGAAAGTAAGCTCATCTACTTACTGAATATCTATGAGAAGCATATTAACTTTGTTAGAAAAGTTGAGAGAGATTTTTTTATTATTCACAACTATGCATCTTATTCATTAATGGAAGGGTATATAGAGAGAAGAGTACATGGGCCATATGGGCTAAGAGAGGAAGAGAATATACAACTAACACTACTCTTAATACTCCCCTTCAAACTCAAGGTGGATCAGGAGGATCTGATGCACTGAGTTTAAGTAGATAGGGTCGATGATGTTCTTGAGTCTTGAGTTTTAGTGAAGAAATCTGCAACTTGAAGCTCTGAGGGAACATACTTGAGGGCGATGGTCGACTGCTGACAATAAGATTATGTGAAGGATGCATCAACACCAATGTGTTTTGTCAGCTCATGCTTGACTGGATCACTAGCAATCTGAATGACACTTGTATTGTCACAAAAGAGGTGTAGGATTATCACAATAGACACCTAGATCAATCAAGAGCCATCAAAGCCAAATGATCTTTGAGGTGGTAGTGGCAAGAGCTCGAAGCTTAGCCTCTGCACTATAGCGTGACACCGCGGTCTGCTTCTTGAACTTCCAGGCAATGGGCGAAGTACCAAGAGAAATACAGTAGCCAGTGATAGATCGACGATCAGCAGGATCACTCGCCCAAGTGGAATCAGTAAGCGTGGAGCTAGAGCTGACTTGAACTGCCATAGAACAGACATCTGGACGCAGTCTCCCTCAAGTATCGCATCACACAAAGAACATGACTATAGTGGACTGATGTGGGAGTATTGACAAACTGGCTGAGCACATGAACAACATGAGCAATGTCTGGTCTGGTGACAGTGAGATAGACAAGGTTCCCAACGAGGGAATGATAACGGGAAGGATATATCAGAGGTACACCGTCTGTAGGTTGAAGCTGTAAGTGAAGCTCCATAGGTGTGGTAACAGTACGAGCATCAGTCAGCCCAGAGCAAGTGAGTAGATCCTGAACATAGCGATGCTGAGAGGTAGTAGCCATCACTATCGTAATGAACCTCAATCCCTTGAAAATAGGTTAATAGTCCCAAATCGGACATCATACATTGTTCACTCAATTTCTTCTTGACAAAAGCCACATAGTCCATGTCAACTTCTATGATCAGCATATCATCTACATACAGCAAAAGCAAAGTACGATCCCGCTGAGAAGTGTGAATAAACAAGGCAGGATCATACTCACTCAAAGTGAAACCAGTAGCTTGAATCGCAGAACTGAAACGCTCGAATCAAGCACGAGAAGCCTGCTTGAGACCAAATAGAGCACACCTAAAGTGACAAACATAGCATGTAGGAGCCTCAACACCGGCGGTGGCTGCATATAGACTTCATATAGATCAATATGAAGAAAAGCATTCTTGACATCCATCTGAGATGTAGTCCATGTGTGTACCGCTGCAACTGCAATAAGAGTATGGACTGTGGTCATATGAGCAACTGGAGCCAAAGTCTTATCATAATCTCGATCATGAACCTACCGAAAACCTCTTGCAACAAGACGAGCCTTGTATTGCTCTACTGACCCATCAGACGTGTTCTTTACTTTGTACACCCACTTGCAAGTGATAGGAACAGCTCCAGATGGTAGCGGAACAAGATTCCAAGTGATTGTACACTCTAATGCTGTGAGCTCTGTCATAGCCAACTATCACTCGGGTACACTGGCAGCATCCTGATAGGTACTTGGCTTAGCTACTACACCTGCACGAGAAAAATCTCATCTCTCTAGTGCCTGAATAGAAGAACGGTCACGTAGGGCATATTGTGATGTAGTAGAACGATCATCAGAGTCGGTGGTGCTGGCTGGAGGGTCAAGTGGAGGATAGGAGGACCGAGCATCAGAAGGAACTCTCCGTCGGTGACTTGGTGAAAGAGAAAAGTTGAAGTGTTAGAAACTGGTGGAGAACTGGTGAAGGTGGTGGAGATACTGGTGGCGGAGGCACGCTAGAAGGTGAAACTAGTGGAGAAGTGTATCTGGAGAAGAGAAGTCTGGTGAAGGAATGAGAGGTAGACACAAAAAGGAGGTGGAATATGTAGAAGAAGAGGGTTGGGTAGAAGGATGATAAAAGAAATGTATGTTAGAATAAGAATTTTTTTATTTACTTATATGTCTTTTATATTTTCTTATATATGTATGACATATATCCCTTTGTACTTTCTATATATATTGCCTATTGAGCCTCTTAAATATACACACAATATTCATAACATAGTATCAGAGCCTGTTAGAACTGTTGAACATAGTCACCTCATTGAGAAGGTTTTGACATGCTGGTGGATCACATACACTGAGTTTGGAGAGAAAATACAAATGTTGTACCCTAGTCTGTGGCTTCGTGAAGAAGTCAGCAACCTGTAACTTTGATGGCACAAACTGTAAAGTACTCCCTCCTGCACATGTGAGTGTATGAAACATCCACACCAATGTGCTTGGTGAGCTCATGTTTCACTGGGTCCCGGGCAATACTGATAGCACCTGTACTGTCAGACAAAAGAGTCGTAGGTCCCATCACAGGCACTCCAAAATATGCAAGTAACCACCTTAGCCAAATAACCTCTGCTGTCACTGCTGTCATAGCTCCCAACTCAACCTTTGCACTCGAATGAAAAACCGCGGTCTGCTTCTTTGTCTTCCAAGTAGACAGGAGCAAAGAAAAACATAGTAAACAGAAAGAGAACAATGATCAGAAAGATCACTAGCCCAGGTTGCATCAGAGTATGCCTGAAGCTGTAGTGAGGTGGAACTAGGGAAAAACAAGCGATTAGAGATAGCCTCACGCAAGTAGCAAGAACACAAAGAAGATGACTGTAGTGTAGATAGGTAGGACGAGCCATGAACTGACTCAAGATATGAACAGTATAAGCAATATCAGGACGAGTGCTCACAAGGTACACCAAACTCCCAACAAGAGGACGATATCGAGTAGGATCCTCAAGAAGATCACCATCAGTGGCATGAAGCTAGAGAGATAGCTTTATAAGAGTCTCAGCAGTGCGAGTGTCAGTCAGAACAGTTCGAGATCGGTCAAGAAGATCGTGGACATACTTCTGCTAGGAGAGGTAGTAGCCTTCAGGTATGGAAGAGATATCAATCCCGAAGAAGTACGCAAGAGAACCAATATCAGTCATCAAAAACTTCTCACTGAGAGGTTCTGAGGCTTGATTAGCCAGAAAGGCGATGGATCGCCCTCAAACTCGTTCGAAACTTTTCCCGACGAACAAGGAGACTCTAATCTTTAGCCAACTGGTTAGAGGCTATCTTTGTTTATTTCTTACTTGATTGATAATGAATACATATTATCTCTTTTATATGACCCGACTTGACCCTTAAGAATTAATCTATAAGGAAACTTATCTCTAACAATCCAATCTAATAGGAACTTGTCTAACTAATAGATAATACCAAATATCTAATAGATAAATTCCTAAATAATGAATCCCACCTAATACCCGGGGGGTATTACTGTTTATGTGGTGCTACAGCATCATTGCTATCGTGCTGCCGTGCCTCACTGGGATCTTGGTCCATAACAAATTCCCATTGTTATCACCTTTTTACCATGAATTGGCCAAATGCTTCCTTCCAATTCAAGAGCTCAAGGTGCAACGTTCCAAACTCCAAATGAAGTTTCAAGAATATTGTCAACATGGACTTGTTTAGGCAAATTATCAATAATTTAGTTTGGAAAGGTGTTATATTTGTGTGATATTCTGGTTTTATCAAAAGGCAGTCCTCACATAAGTTCACTTACGCACCCGCACACCGCTTAAGCGCTAAGCGGTGGGTCGACCGCTCACATGCCCTTTAGGCACTTGCCACTTTTGGGAACATCAGTTACAGATGAAATAATTGATTATGTGGTTTTCTATTTGTAAGTTTTTAAATTAGCAAACTTTAGTGAACACAAGATATATTTTTTGCAGTTGTTTTTTTAAAATTAAAAATGGTTTGTAAAAAACTATGTTTACATGAGATTACCTTTTCTGATGTATGTTATCCGTTAATTTGGGTGTAGTAAACTCATGATGCATGCGTCATTCTATCAGATGATAAATGGTGTTTACTGGTAAGATGCCCGTGCGCTGCAACGGAATCTCAAATCGTGCACTAAATAATGTTTTTATTTGGTCGATAAGAAGACCATAAGCAAAGACATAGTACCACAAAATCATTACATATACATGCAGTAGGCAATGGGGCTACCAAAAGATAATAGACAATTGCTTCTTCTATATATAATTGAAATCCATTTTCCAATTCACGCATCAAGAGAAAAATGCACGAATCGAATAGTACCACAAAATCATTACATATACATGCAGTAGGCAATGGGGCTACCAAAAGATAATAGACAATTGCTTCTTCTATATATAATTGAAATCCATTTTCCAATTCACGCATCAAGAGAAAAATGCACGAATCGAAATCCATGTGCCATTACTCATGGACTGGTCAGGTTAGTCTCTTGCCATGAGACCATCATCTCCCATCAATCCATGGCGACACATGGTGAAGGTTTTGTATTTTTAACTGGATGGCATATTTAAGGAAAGAGAAAATAGAAAGCAAGCAGATTGCCAGCAAGTTTTATTTTAAAAAAAGATTTATTGCATGCACTGTAAATGCAGAAGCAAAAGGGATGTTAAAATGTATAATGTTTGGTAGACCAAACTTGCAAATTATTGTAGCAGTCTGTAAATTAATCACAGACCGCTTCACTTTTCTACCAAAGTCACATCAGCATTCCTCAAACTCTTTGATTCACATCAGCATTCGTCAAACTCTTTGATTCACATCACCTTGCACCTGCAAAGTTACCCCCAAACTTCAGATCTCACGCACAAACCCATTTAAAAAAATTCAGTTTCAAACCTCTGGAGTTACGTGGAAGAGCGGCGATAGAGTCTGCTTGCAGAAGCCGTGCTGGAATCGATCGGTGGGGTCCTTGGGGAGGAAGGCTCAGAGCCTGGGACACAGCGGTCGAGGAGTGACTGCGCAACGATGTCCAGCTCGGTGACCGGCACGTCGGCGCGGATGGAGCCGGCGTGTTCTCCATGTTGTTGCGGAGGTAGAGGAGGGAATCCTCGTCCCATCAGAAGCTCCACCCACAGCCGCCGGGGCAGCATTCACAACCCACACCCCGCTGCCCCCAAACCCGTCAGATCAGATCATTTCTCCCATCAAATCGCCGGTTCCTCGAAAGCCACCGCAGGAGGCGGCGGCTTCGGGGACAGCTGTCCGGGACGGCGGCGAGAGGGAGGAGACCATGAAATGGAGCTTCTCCAGCGGCAGATGGTGAAACACCCAGCAGGGAGCCCCAGCCCCTTTTCTCTTACTGTTAGTCTTTGTTTGCTACGCACTCATTATTCTCAGCATTTTTGGACTAGCAAGTAAGTGTAGTCAGATACTTCAGTTTTATAAGCTTTCAAGAAGAATTAAGGAGTTTTATAAGCTTTCAAGAAGAATTAACATATTCTCCCCACTTTCCTACTGTTTTCTGTCCAAAAAAAATTCTTCCACCAATTACCCCAAATGGCCCAAACCTCCAAGTGGCAACAATCTGCTTGTCTTATCCAAGGGGCACTTACCCCACAGCCAATTGTATACATCTGCCAATCCGCTCGATAACGAAATCCATATCAAAATAACTGATTTCACTATAATTTATACCACACTATACACTTCTGTTCACTCCTTAGTCCTTAGCCACAAAGACTACCCGAATCAGCTAAATACGCCACCTTTCCTTCACCACCAAGGCACCGAAAAAACTAAGTAAAGTAGCTCAAATCACCGCCTCCTAACTCATCAAATCCGCTGAATCCTACAATAAATCACCGACACTGAATCCATCAGCAAATCTATTAAACCGCAATATAACCACGAAGCAGCGCAAATTCGCGGAGCAAGAGGGCTACAAATCAGGATCACGAGGCGGCGTCACTCACTTCCGCGGTCGACGAGGAGGAAGCTCGGGAGCGCGCCGGGCTTAGCGCGGAAGTGGTGCTCCTTCTTGCCAGCGTCGTCGAAGGCGTCGCCGTTGTCCTTGGGGTAGACGACGGCGCCGAAGATGCTTCCTCTGTACTGCGGGATGCTGAAGTTTCCCATGGCGCTGTCGTGCTGCCCCCGCAGCACCGTCGGCGACGTCACCATCAGGCTGTTCTTCTCCACCACGAACCGAGCCTCCACCGCCACCGCCTCGGCGAGCGCCAGAAGCAGAGGCAGCAGCCGCTGGAACCTAGCCCCCGCATAGTGCGCGCGTGCTCACTGCTCCGGAGGCGGCGGCAAGGCGACGAAGGTTTAGATCGAAAAGCAAGGCAGCAGTTGAGGAAATGAGAGCGGTTTATTTCTCTCTCGCGTAGCTCGCGGTTCGCGTGGGGGCGTGCGTAGGGCGAGTGGTGTTCGTGTGGACTGGGTTTTCGTGATCCGTAAAACTGACAATGTGGGGCTAGTACTCGGATGGCCCATCTGTCAGTGTAATGTGCAAGAATAAATATTTGCCCGTGAGTGAGTGGACGGGGGAGGGGGACGATGGGGTAAACTCAGAATTATAGTAGTTAAGATGTTGGTGTCTAGTCTACCAGATGGCCCATGGTTTATATGTTTTTACAAGGACTAATTATTTTTTATCAGAATAACTGTGAATGCAATATGGTACACATGCACTGGTAAATTCATATGTGAAATGACGCAGGTACACTTACAAGGTTATTGTCCAGACCAGAGGAACTTCGGCGACCCTTTTGGAATGCTATAGCGATGCTAAGCAACAGAAGAAGGCTGCACAAGAGCATGCCGCACAAGGGGCTCTATGGTATCTCGAGCAACTTGGATACCTACGAAAAGATGAAGTTCGTGTCTAGACACAAGCCTGGCTACCAAATACATTACCTCAGATATTTGTTTGCCTATGCTCAATAAACATGACTGATAAAACAATGTCTAATCTCCCTTATTCAGGGATGTGTAGATAAATGTGTTAGAGATATATTAGAGATAAGATCTGTCTTTTATATTTCCTTATTTATATAGGGTATATCCCGTTGTACTTTATATATATTGTCCTTTGGGCCTCTTCAATACACGCACAATATTCATAACATGATATCAGAGCAAAGGTTAGGGTTAGAAGCCACCACCGCCTAGCTTTCGCTCATCTTCCGTTGCCCATTGCCCCGGGCAAGGATAGAAATCCCGGCCGGTAACCGCCGGTTACCGGCCGGTAACCGGTTTACCGGTGGCGGCCGGGATTTGAAATCCCGACCGGGTTTTCCCGAGTTTACAAATTCAAATTTTGAATTTTGAATTTTGGTTGATTTTTAAGCAAATTTAAACGAAATTCGACCGAGTTTTCTCCGAGAAAACCGGTAACCGGCCGGTTACCGTTACCGGCCGCCGGTCGGGATTCCGGCCGGTTCCGGTTTTTCAATCCCTGGCCCGGAGGACAAATCTCTGCTCCCAGGGGTGGCTTCTGCCCCTGCCTGACGTCATGCGGTCGTCGCTGTCGTCGTCAAAGCAGCGGTTCCCTCGTGGCATCGATCGCATCCGTCTTCTTAGTTGTCGGGGCGGGACTCTGCATCGGCGCCACCAACCTCATCCCGGGGCCCCGAAGTTCCTCGTGGCCTTTGACTCGGCCCTGAACAACTAGCTAGGCTAGCCGTGATCGCCTGGTAGCGCATCCTCGGCGGGGGTGGGGCCGCAGGCGAGGTTGCAGGCCAGGGATGTGATGTCGCTGCCGATCCGGCACACGAACCTCATATTCTCCGCGCTGTTTGCGACGTCGCTCGTGTTCCTCATGCGGCAGTGGTGCGAGAAGATCCGCTCCTCCACGCCGCTCCATGTCGTGAGTCTCGCCGAGATCCTGGCCATATTCGGCCTCATTGCCTCCCTCATCTACCTCCTCAGCTTCTTCGGCATCGCGCTTGTCCAGTCTATAGTCTTGTCCAGCGACGAGGACGAGGACTTCCTGGTGGGGTCCGGTGCGGCGGGGGCGTGGCCATCGCCCCGGCGCCGGCCCCGGCCCCGTGCGGGCTTCTGGGGAGCCCCGACGCGGTGTCGAAGAAAATGCCGGAGGAGGACAAGGAGATTGTGGCCTCGGTCGTCGCCGGCAAGATCCCATCCTATGTGCTGGAGACCAAGTTGGGGGATTGCCACCGCGCCGCTGGCATCCGGCGCAAGGTGGTGCGGTGGATCACGGGGAGGCAGATCGAGGGGCTCCCGCTTGATGGGTTCGACTACGCGTTGATTCTTGGGCAGTGCTGCGAGCTCTCGGTGAGGTACGTCCAGCTGCCGGTGCAAGACTCGTCGGCGGCGCCCTCGAGGCCGAGGTGGCAGATGTGTCATCCACAGAACCAGGTCCAAGAGCCATCCCAGGGTGGTGTGCGGTTTCTTTGTTGGGCCGCTTTTCTGCTCGAGAAAGAGAGCAGACAAGGGATTGTTGGTGTATTGCTACTTCAGACAGCTTTGCACGAGATTGCCTTTGATTTTGAAGCATGATGCTTGATTTGGGATGGCTATTGGATGGCTTGACTATGGGATGGCTCGGTTGTGAGAAGAGATGATTGAAGTTTTGATGCTCCTTGCGTTGCTAGGGCCTTTTCACCGTGGCTTTTTCATTGGGATTTATGCTGCTGTGTGCTGAAGCTGTCGGTGGAGATTGGAATTGGGATAGAGTTTGGTCATCTCTGTTGCGCCTCGTCATCATGATTCTGCTGATGGTGTTGCTTCAAACTGGTGCTTGCTGGTTGAATGAGGAGATGGGTCTTCTGCTACTGTCAGCTATTATTTGTGCTGTTTCTTCTGTTGCGTCCATCTAAATCCGTAACTCTTTATCTGTGAGTTCGTCTAAGTTATGCGAGTCCGCAAAGTTATTATCAGTCATAGAAGTATAGGAATTTCTTTGATATAGCAGCAGTCGTTGCTCTTTTCTTCGAGTCACTGCAGGTCCACGTCCCAAGCTTTTAAGGCCGTCGCGCTTCTTCCGCACTGCGTCTTCGTTGTACTTCTTGTGCATTGTGACGTGTTTCTTCTGCACTGCGCCTCTGTTGCTCGTCTTATGCATTTCGTTGCGCTTCTTTTGCACTGTGCAGTCATTGCGCTTCTTGTGCACTGCGCTGCCGTCTTCTTGGGCTATGATCTGCGCCATCATGCTTCTTTCTATTTCTATTCGTCTTGATTTGACAGATTTCTCTATTTGTCGGTTTCATCATCTTCTTCGTCATGTTGTCGTGGTCGATTTTGCTCCCGCACCTTGTGCTTTATGGGTTGTCGCACGACCTTGGATGTGAGATCTTTTATTGATATATTTTTCAAGAGTTGCATGCTACGATGACATTATCAAGACTCGAATTTTGAATTTTTCATATTTTAGTGTCAACTCTTTCAAAATGCAATGTTATTGTATACACCTTGCATTTGAGGGGGAATGTTAGAGATATATTAGAGATAAGATCCGTCTTTTGTATTTCCTTATCTGTATAGGGTATATCACTTTATACCATATATATATAGCCCTTTAGACCTCTTCAATACCCACAATATTCATAACAAAATGTACGGCCCTTGTATGTCGTATGACTGACAGTAATTGTATTAGCTATTCTGTTCATTCAAGCTGCTGCTGCTGCTGCTTTTGAAACGAGGGCAGGAGCTTAAGACAGAAGAAAGTGAGCTACAATGCTGAAGTCAAAATAAAGTGAGCTATTCTGTTCATTCAAGCTGCTGCTGCTGCTGTTGAAACGAGGGCAGGAGCTTAAGACAGAAGAAAGTGAGCTACAATGCTGAAGTCAAAATAAACCGCAACAACGGCTAAAGAACGAGCAACGAAAAGACAACGGCGCTGTTCTGTAGCAAACACAACATAGCAACAGGAAGTACATTCAAGCTTCCTTGCACGGATATACCATGCAGTCTTAGCACGTACATGGAGGTGCATTTTGATGAATTGATTAAGGAACCCGTAACCCGCTGGTTTGAGCAATCTTTTTTTTTATAACAAAGGTAAAACCCAGTTTTTATAAAAAGCAAATAACAAGGTTACACGCAAAGCAAAATAACAAACTCGCTGGGGTTACCAGTTTACATGACAAAGGAGAATAGTATCAGGAGCATCCAAAATATCTAATACATCAACCAAGCTAGCTACAGCAACAGACGAGCAAATGAGGATAGACCAGTCTTCAAACATCGCCAAAAAACAATCCAGATTGCATCCATCACCCCCACCCCCCACCCCCTTTGATCAGGGCCCTTTATTGCTGCAACCTGCAAACAAGACAGAAAGTTGAAAATTACTTAGAAAACTTCCTCTTAATTGTCATTCTATTCCAAGCGTTTGAGCAATCTTTTTATGGTGTAAGCTAGCGACTTCCACCTAAGAAACGCAATAACCCTGAGACCTGGATATATTCGAATGGAGAACGCAATATCACTACTGATTCGCAGAGATGCCGTAGCAGATAACTCGAAATGACAAAAACCCATTTTTGACTGCTTGGTGATTTACACGTTTTCAGCTACTTGGTAGAAGCAAAATTCTGCATGGTCTTCTCGTAACAATCCTGCGAGCGTCGGCCGAAGCGAGGTCGCCGGCTCCTCGCCGCCCCTGCCGACTCGTTGTCGCCGGCCGTAGCAACCGCCGTCCCCTCTCCTCCGTGTCGTGCGGGAATCGACGGACGTGTCGATCGCGGACGGTTAGCAAGTACAGGCCCTGTAGGTAGGACCGTAGGACTGGGCTTCCGTGCGTTACGTTGGGCGGAAAAATATCGCCCGTTGGAGAAAGCGGTGAACCGGCAGGATGTCACGTAAATTGGCAAGGGTCCCATCGTGTTATTACGCGCAAGTCTAGTACTGCAGTGCTGCCCGCCGTGTGCTAGTGAGTCCTCACGGGCCAGTGACGAAACCCGACGCACGCCGCACTCTCGTTCGCACCCCGTGCGGCACCGCACCGCAACGCACGAACCCACCCATCCATCCGTCTCGCGGCCACCGCCACCCCGTGTGTGCCAACGCCACAAGCCTCGGACCGAGAGGGGTTTCGGCGGGGGCAGGATCGGACTGGATGGCGGCGGCGACGGAGGAGCTGCGGCACAAGGGACCCGCGCCTCGAGTGGAAGAGGCTGACGACGCGGCGGCGGGGGAGGAAGGACTTGGGCGTGACGAGTCTGACGACGACGAGATCCTGCGGTTCATGGACTCGGTGGATAGCTACCTCCTTCTCGTGGACTCCCTCTCCTCCGCTCTTCGCCAGGTACGGCACCCGGCTGCTGCCCTCTCTGTCCGCTCAGCCATCCTCCGGCCAGTACTGATATCTAGTCTGGGGTTTGTATGATCTCTTGGGGGTTGATCTCTGGAACAGTTTGACTCTGAATGAAGTGGTAGTTACAGGCTGTCGAACAAAAGGAACTTCTTTTAAGGAATAAGTCCAGTTTAAACTATTAGAAAAGTATGGTTTACTCTCTAAACTTCAAAACCGATTATTTAACTTTCTAAATTTGAAAAATTAAATCACTAAACACCTCATACCGATTTAAAGTAGTGGTTTTGCACACAAGATCCATTTGAAGTCATCAGGTGTGTGTCATCATGTGTGGTGGACATGGCGCATCTGGTCCACCCGAGAGAAATAAAAGGGCGGTTCAACCCCCACGCTTCAGTCCTCTTCCCGATGCTCCTCCCTCCTTCCCCACAGGGGCGGAAGCAAATGGGATTACCCGGTGACACGGGACACCGAGTTCAAAAAATAATTTAGTGAGGATCAACTTATACATACCATATGTGCACCCCTAGTCTAAAAACTGTGCACCCTGAAGTCGTCTCAGGCGGCGACACGGGCACACGGCCCAGGTTGATCGCTAATGATGCTAATGATGTTGCGGTTCATCGCTAATGATGATGTGGTTCATTGCTTCATTAACTTGGAAGAACGTTGGTTCTAAAGTTAATTTATTTACTTAACTACTTATTTTTATCATTCTACTTATTTTTACTTGAGAATTCTAAGACATTTTGTTCTCTTCTTTTTAGGCCATTGAGGTTGGATAATGTATAATGCTAATACAACCATCTTTTGTTCATGGTTTCGTCCTTAGTTCCTTTATTTTGGTAAGTGTTGATGCGATCTATGCGCGTACAATGATTACTGCGAGCTCACAGATCGGTTGTAGTTTTTCACTTGAGTATCCAGGGTTATCGACCTCAGGGAAAAGTTGAGATTACAACTAAGGCTGACACTTATTACTAACAAGAACGTTGTATGAAAGATTTAATTTAAAGAACTAAATTACGAGAGAATAGAAATCACTAAGGTTCTACCAAGACTAACTATATCTTCCTCTATATTAGGTTCACTTACGTGTAAATTGACAAGTATACTATGAATTGGTACTAGGCTAAAATCGCTCTCACCCTACAGATAATACTACCTTTTTCACTGGTTCACCTGTCATGTGATAAGGCTAATCTAAACGTAGCAAGCTTTGTACTATTTGATATAGATCATTGACTAAATCCAAATACCATGTTTCAGTCTAGCAAATGATACGTTGATTGCGAAAATCAACAAAATAACACAATATCAAATGGACTGATCAAAGCAATAAAGTATCATAAGAATCAAATAAACTAATCAAAGCAATTTGGGCCGAAAAGGGTGTCTTGGGGCCTAAAGAGTCAGTCGGTGTAGGCCCAGCACCGAGCGGCACAAGATCCTGGCAGGCCGGGCTCTGACAACTTTCGGCTTTCATAACTTTTGTGTCTGACCTCCTATTTGAGCAAATAATATATACATTTCGATCATCTTAATGAGGCGGATGTCATGGTAACCTCAAATTTATCATTTGATGAAGTTCATTTTTTCACATTTTCCAAAGGAAGCTCTTTATTGACTCTTTTTAACCAATTTCCTACGATAAAAGTGAAATACAACGTATCTCCGGATTTCGTTAGGGTTAGTTGCCAAATAGCATTATTTAGCACAAATACCGAGATAAATGGTAATAACATGGGGTGAGTAAACCATAAAAAACGAGCATCAATTGTAAGCATATTGATCGCTACTTCTTTATTATTTTACATTGTCGTCGGTTATGTCGAATTATTGATTTAAAAATAGGCGCACGTGTTACTACTTAGTACTATATTGCTTGAAAAATTCATATGTTGCTATATGCATGGTGAAGTAGTGAACCCCGGTCAAATTCGTTCTAGTTCCGCCCCTGCTTCCCCACTCTCATGGAGGCAGAACCGCCACCCAAGAACCACCCCGATCATCCCTCCACCTTCGCCCCCTCGGCCCCGCCACTCCCCTCCTCCTCCGCTCTGGCCGCCTCTACTTCCTCTCTTCTCCCACCGCCGCAGCCTCTACCTCCGCCTCCTCGCGTCCCCTACCCATCGTCGTCGCGATCTTCTCCTCAGCACCTCCGGCTGCGTCCTTCGCCTCACCCACCACCCACCACTTCTCCAGTGCCAACGTCGCGCACGTCAATGGCCGGCCCGTCCATGCCGCCCCCCTGCCCCCGGCCGAGTTGGATGTCGGCGATGAGGTTTCGCTGCTACGCTGTGGCGCCATGTATGGATTTGTTGTGGAGAAATTCATCCCTTGCGAAGTGGGTGAGACGGTAGCAGGGTCCTACGAGGAGGCTCTTGTGCTGAGGGCTGAGTCGCTCCGGAAGAGGCTAAGGGCGATCTTAAAGAGCCATGACCTTCTTTCTTTCTTGAGGGATTCACATTGTTGTGTCTGGACAATCCAATTAGTCCCGTTCCTGAGGAGAATTTGCTGTGAGAAGACTGCAATGTTGACCAGGACAATTTGGAACACCACTTTGATGTTACAAAAGATGATATTGTTGAGGTCCACACTGAAGCAGGTCCAGACCCCTCCGCCGACAAAGCAACCTCGACAGCACCAGCACCAGTCACAGCCAATCCCTGCCGTACTCGGCCTTGAGCAGCACGTCGACACCAGGCTCGGAGGAGGGGAGGCCGGGATGTGGCGGCCGGGGTACAACCGAAGCTCGAAGCGGTGCAAGGAGAAGTGGGAGAACGTTAACAAATACTTCAAGAAGGTGAAGGAGAGCAATAAGAAGCGTCCCGAGGACTCAAACACCTGCCCCTTCTTCCACTAGCTCGAAGCCATTTACAACAAGAAGCACCCCAGCAGTGGCGGCGGGGCCCTCGCCTCCACGGCCAATGTCGTCGCTGCTGCCGCGGCAGTCCCCGAGCAGTAGAACCCAAACCGGCACGAGAGAGAGGGGAAGAACATCAACAACAAGCGGAACAACGGTGGAGGCGGTGGTGGAGCGGGACATGTGCCGATCAGCAACGGGGTGGAAACTAACTGGATATGCGCTTGTCGTGAAGCCAGAAGACATTGGGCCCCTTTGTTTAGGCTTTTTGTGTGGCTTAAAAGCAAAAAAGTCTAAGTCTAAACAAAGGAGTGACTTTTTTATACAACTTATAAAAAGCTTAAGCTATTTTGAGCCTAAAAGCCATAAGCCAGGAAAGTGGTGCTTTTTTTGCTTTTGCAGAATGAAATATCCCTTTGCCACTGAACTTTGTTAAAATTACCTTCAAAATGTCATTCATATATAAACGTGAATCTCTCTTTTTTTTCTCAGACTCCGTCCGCTCCCACCCCTTCTCCCCTTTCCCCTCCCCTCCCGTTCGCTCCCACCAGTCGTCGCTTGCCCTCCCTCCCCTCCACATCCCCCCCCTCTGACTCCTCCTCTTCGCCCCACCGCCAAGACCTCCCTCTCCCCGCCCCCCCGCGGCACCTCCTCTCCTCGACCCAACACTGGCGCCTCCCATCTCCCCCCACTGACGCCGCCTCCCATCTCCTCCACCCGACGGCGTCGCCTCCCATCTCCTCCCCCACCGCCGCCGCCTCCCCTCTCCTCCCCCACCGATGTCGCCTCCCCTCTCCTCCACTCGATGCCACCACCTCCTATCTCCTCCCCCACCGACTCTGCCTCCACTCGACGCCACCACCTCCTATCTCCTCCCCACCGACTCTGCCTCCCCTCTGGCCCTCTCCTCCCCCCACCGACGGTGCCTCCCCTCTCCTGCCCCTACCGCCGGCGTCTCCCCTCTCCTCCACCCGCCGCCGCCCCTCTCTCTCCCCACCGACGTCGCCTCCCCTCTCTTGCCCCCATCGCCTCCCCCACCGGCGCCGCCTCCGTCGCTATCAGCAAGATCGTCATATCTAGATCAAGGTAGTTATAGAAAAAATTGATCTGTGAATGTGTCATGATCTGTGGATTGCATATTGTCTGTATCATGATCTGAAATTGCATATTGTAAAATGTATAGGTCTGTGGAATGATTCTGAAATCTGAATGTGAATTGCATATTGTAGATTGTATCTGAAATCTAAATGTGCCATGTCTGTGAATGTATTTGCTCTGGTATATGAAATCTGAATGTTGAATCCGATGGAAAATGGTTGCTGACAAAAAATCTAAATGTGAATTGTTGAATCTGAAATGTGAATAGAAAATGTTGAATCTGAAATGTGAATGTGGATTGCATATTCTAGATTGTGAATCTGAATGTGTCATGTATGAAATCTAAATGTGAATGCGACTTAAATCTAAATGTGAATTGTTGAATTTGATATCTGAATGGAAAATGTTGAATCTGAATTGCATGTTGTAGATTGTGAATGGAAAATGTTGTATCTGAAATCTGAATGTGAATGTGATTAAAATCTGAATGTGAATCCATATCATGATCTAAAATGTTTCATTATCTAAAATTACATATTGTCTGTGAATCTGAATGTGTCATGTCTATGAATGTATTTGCTCTGGTATATGAAATGTAAATGTTGAGTCTGATGGAAAATGGATGCTGACAAAAAATGGATGTTGTTGGAAAATGTTGAATATGAAATGTGTCATGATCTGAGAGACATGCAATGTGTATGATGTGCATTTTCTAGTCATTATATGCTTATTTATGCCTATGAAGTATTAATATTTTGCTGGGAGTGAAGTATTTATTTTCTTTCATATTCACTTGATGTTCGAGAAAACATGGTATGCATATCTTAGCTATGTCCATTGGCAAGTCTTGATATTAGGCCCTTACAAATTATAAATCCTCATGTAAATTGTATAGACGGAACTAGTTGCTATCAGTAAGGCAAATTGGGATACATTTGGCAATAGAGCATTTTGTTAGATCTGTGATGAGGAAGTTGGTGCTGAGAATAGACCATTAGGATGTTCTTGTGGACAGTTGGTAGCCCTCAGTCAGTTAGTCAAGTTTAAAACCGCTTCAAAAGGTCCTCAGAAACAATCAATAGAAAGTTTGGTAAAGCCTTGCAATGTGTTTATCTTCAGATAAAAGCCAGCCCAAATCATGATCTTCACCAACTTGGATTTGGTTCTCTCGCGAAAATCGCGAGTTGCAGAGATGAGAACCATGAAAAGCAAGATCCCGAATAAGAAAACAGAAACCGAGGAAACCCTTGTGCTGGCTTTTATCTGAAGATAATATTAGACCAATTGACCCAGAGTTCACAACAGTGCATCCAAGACTTCAAGATAACCGCTTCATGTCTCATTTTAACAATTGCATAGGTGCAGTTAATGGCACACATGTACCTGTTATTGTTCCAGCGGATGAGCAGGTTGCTCACACTAGTCGCCATGGATATACATCTCAAAACGTGATGGCAGTGTGTGACTTCGACATGAGGTTTACCTTTGTTGTCGCCGAATGGCCGGGTTCAGCGCATGACACAAGGATTTTCAATAACACTTTGGACAACTATTCGAACCGGTTTCCACGTCCTCCTGAAAGTACTATGCTTCTTTAATCATATAATTAATTATTATGATAGCCTTCCTAATTTTTATTGTCAATATTTATATATTTCATATATGTAAGAAAATATTACCTTATTGATGTGGGTTATCCCAATCGAAAGGGCTATCTAGCTCCTTACAAAGGACAAAATTATCATCTACCAAAATTTCACCATGGTCGACAACCAAGTGGGAAATACAAGGTGTTCAATCACGCTCACTCGTCCCTTTGCAATGTAATTGAGCGTTCCTTTGGCGTGTTGAAGATGAAATAGAGAATCTTGTTAGCTTTGCCAAGTTACAACATGAAGATTCAAACGAAAATGATAATTGCATGTATGGCGCTACACAACTTCATCCAAGATAGTGCTTTACGTGATGAACTTTTTGAGAGATGTGATCTTGACGAAGATTATGATCCAAACGATACATAAATTGGATCATTTGGAGGGCACGGTGTTGTTAGAGACATATTAGAGATATGAATCATTTTGTATTCCTTATCTGTCTTTTGTATTGCCTTATCTGTATATGATATGCACCCTTTGTATACTGTTGTGCCTGAGCCTCACACTTAACAGGAGGCTGTTGTGCATCCTGAGTAGCAGTTAGTTATGGCTAGGGAGTTGGCTGCTTTAGATCGTACTCGTACATGGGATCTTGTTCCTTTACCTGCTCATGTTGTTCCTATTACTTGCAAGTGGATTTTTAAAGTTAAAACCAAATCTGACGGCTCTATTGAGAGGTACAAGGCTCGACTAGTTGCTCATGGTTTTCAGCAGGCACATGGTCGTGATTATGAGGAGACATTTGCTCCTGTTGCTCATATGGTAACGATTCACACTTGTTGTTGTGGCTGTTGTTCACTCTTGGACTATCTCTCAGATGGATGTGAAGAATATTTTTCTTCATGGTGATTTGCAGGAAGAGGTTTATATGGCACCACCTCATGGTGTTGTGGCTCCTGCTGGTCATGTTTGTCGCTTTCGTCGTGCTCTTTATGGCCTCAAACAGGCTCCTCGTGCTTGATTTGAGCGTTTCAGTTCAGTTGTGTTAGATGTTGGTTTCTCCCAGAGTAATCATGATCCCGCATTGTTTATTCATACATCTCCACGTGGTCGTACTATGCTTTTACTCTATATTGATAACATATTGATTACTGGGGATGACACGGAGTATATTGCTTTTGTTAAGCAACGACTCATTGAGCAGTTTTTGATGTCAGATTTGGGTCCTCTACGCTATTTTCTGGGGATTGAGTTGATGTGCACATATGATGGCTACTACTTATCTCAGTAACGCTATATTCAGAATTTGCTTACTCGTTCTGTTCTCACTGACAGTCGGACAGCTGCTACTCCTATGGAGCTTCATCTTCAGCTTCGTCTTACTAATGGTACTTTGCTTGAAGACCCTTCTCGTTATCGTCACATTGTTGACAGTCTTGTCTATCTTGCAGTGACACGTCCTGATATTGCTCATTCTGTTCATGTGCTCAGCCAGTTTGTCTCTGCTCCCACATCTGTTCACTATGCTCACTTACTGCGTGTGTTGCGCTATCTACGAGGAACTGTTGATCGTTGTCTATTTTATTCTCGGTCGAATTAGTTTCAGCTTTACTCTTACTCTGACTCGACTTGGGCGAGTGATCCTGTTGATCGACGATCTGTTTCTGGATATTGCATATTTTTTGGGTCTTCGTTTATTGCCTGGAAGTCCAAGAAATAGAATGCAGTTTCACGGTCTAGTACTGAGGCTAAACTTCGAGTGTTGGCCACTACTACTTCAGAGATTGTTTGGCTTCGTTGGCTCTTAACTGATCTTGGTGTGTCATGCAGTACTCCTGTATCTCTTCTGTGTGACAACACTAGTGCTATACAGATTACTACTGATCCAATGAAGCATGAGCTCACTAAGCACATTAGTGTGGATGCATCTTTCACACGTTCTCACTGTCAATAGAAGACTATTGTTCTTCAGTATGTGCCTTCTGATATTCAAGTCGTTGATTTCTTCACCAAGGCTCAAACCCGAGAGCAACATCGTTTCCATCTCTCCAAACTCAATGTTTCAGATCCTCCTGACTCGTGTTGAGTGAAGGGGGTGTCATGTATATGTAGATATGGCCCATGTGTATAAGGCACATAAGCCCATGAGCTCTAGGGTTAATGTAGTATATATATTATACAGTATACATCTAATGACGTGAGAAGTTGATCTGTTTCAGTTTAAAATGAAGTAATATTGCAATAATATATTGCAGCATACTAGCTGTACTTAGGGTTTGGAAATAGGAAGATTGCTGGTTAGCACTTGTGGTTTTGGTGGACAGGATTGGAAGCTGGTGAACCAACCAGTTTGGGGAATTGGTTTCATGGTCTTTTGTCAAGTTCGTCTGGTTAGTGACAGCTTTAGCCAGGTTCCACATTCCTGCTAGTAAACACATTTCACATTCTTATTTGAAAGCAATGAAGAGAGTCAATTTCAGTTATTCTTCTGCCAGAAACTGAGTTGTCACAGAGCTACATATTTTGGTAGTGAATAAAAAGGTAGTATAATTTCTGCACTTTCAATATTTATTTATCTTTTTCTTGTTCTTTTGAACCTTAGGTTCAAAAGGCGAGATCAAAAGCATTATCAATCTTTGGAGCATTGGTATCTCCAAAACTACGAACTGCCCAAGTTTCTTTTGAAACAGGTTCGCTTCTTTCTGACAAGAACACACTCCACCTTAGTCAATGGTTTGATCTATTCTAACTGTATATCTGTTTCATGCAGCACTTGAACTAATTGTGGAGTTAGCAAATTCAAGATCAACCATGCTATATCTAGTTTCTCCCAGATAAAGAGTGAAGCTTGAGTTGATGTCTGAGGTTTTGCACCTTTGCACATCTATCCAGTATTTTGTGGGGATCAGTGAAATGTTAATTCAGCCTGTTAACATATCTTGAGAAGCACTTCTCTGCTGATGTTACATCCATTGATCAACATATTTAACTATGATATTCAAGATGTCAGGCCTTCATTATGTACACGACTGAGTTGAGTAAATTGAGATGTCGACTGAACTGCTTTTGGTTCTTCGGGAAGGTGCCTGAGCTAAGTAGCAACAGGAGGAATTATGTTGTTTTTCATCACAGGAATAATTTACATACAGCTGTGCTTGTAGAAAAATCCTATCGAAATGTTGATATGCATCGAAACCGCTCTTTGGTGAAACAATTTTACTCGTTTCCTTGGCTTGTTGCTCTCGTAGGGCATGTATTACTGGTATACTGGTATCTCATGGACAAATACACCTGGAGAATACGCACCTGCCACTCTGCCGTGAGCTTTTAAACTTATGATTCACAGCGCTTTTGTCAGATAACATTAATCTATCACATTGGAGTCACGAACGAATGTTTTGGCAGACAAATCACAATTCAGAAGGACGCACACGATGAGGATCACCACGCTCACACTCTGGAATCCTGATCGCTGTCCTGAATCCTGATTAGTTAAGGTTTTATCATAAAACTTCTGACTGGTAATGGAGAATACACATCTTCGGAGATGACCCCTGAATTGGTTCCTTCCACCACAGGTGGAGAACTGTGTTGCTGATTGGATCTTTAGTCTTCTAGATCAGATTTTCTTTGATTGCAATGCTCCATGAGCTCTATCGCTGTCAAAGGAAGCTGAACACCAATAGCCCTGAAAGCTCAAAGGCAGCATCAAACATCACAATCAGAACATATGTTTTCGGAGAAAATAATCTCAGGTCAAATGATACTAGTCACTAAGCAAGGAGTGTGCAATTGAAGAGTTTGGAGAATTGCTGCATGTAAAATCCGAATGATATACGCATAACCACTCAATATCGGTGCAACTAATGCTTATTATTTTACATATATAATATAATGAAGCAATCCTAAGATACTTAATGTATATTGAGACTTTTTGTTCATCATAAAATGCTAAGCATGTATTGGGAACTCAACACAACATAGAAAAAGAAGGTAAAATGTACATCAAAATGTTTAAACAACATCAACAATATAGCCATAAGACATTTAAATGCGCATGCTTTGAATGAAAGAGTAAGGCTTACACACATGATAGTACCTTCATACACCTTCCACTATGAATTAGGTCTGGGAGTGGGAAGTTCAAGCACACAATTTTACTCAGATCAGGTGGTCAATTGACGGTATTCTTCATTTGCATTGTCAGCTACTTGGTACCTTGATCTCACACTCTACATCAATTTAATTATTTCTGTTATTATCTTCCCCTCGAGGAGCTTTGACATAACATGTGAACTGAAAAAAAAAAACAGAAATAGTTCTTAAGCATAAGACAAAACTAGACGATGTAAGACACCTCTAGAAGTGTGACGTAGTAAAAGTCTTCCATGTGCTGCATAAGAGCTGAACCATCCCTGATCGAGTGGAGTAGATTTATTTCCGTCTGAAGTAGTTTTTCCACAAGTTGCTTCTCTCCTTTCATCTGCAGGGAATTTAATATGCCCAGTTTGTCAAATATAATTTCAGCAATATCATTTTTGTTTATTCATGCTTCATCTGTCCTCTTTCATTTTTCTTTTAAAAAAATATGTTTGGAGCAAACCGGTTGATGATAATATTTTATGTTTAAAATAGCACGGTGCTGCTGTTTATACCACTAAAAAATAGAATCATCTTGTCATAACAGACAGGATGGCATTGCCCATACAGATAAATATGTCAATTTTTAGTTGGCAATCAGCGGGAGATGTTGCTAAGGAAAGGAGTCAAAGACACTCACAAATTCACTAACAAGAACATCAGGGGTGTACTCCCCTATCACATCACTTTGATCTTCCTCATCTAAAATTTCCTTGTTTACCTGTCTCAGAATACAAATACAGTTCTAAGTTTCGGGTGAGAACTTGAAGATCTGAAGGATAAAAACAGGGAATGCTAACATGACCTAACTAATAATACTATTAGAACAAAGTGGATTCAAATAGGATAAAAAATAATTCACCAGTGCATCTTTTAGATCTCCAAATTTAAGATAAACTGGTGCTTCCACATGGCAATAGCCCATAAGACGTGGTACTGTTGGAATGATATCTCGGTGATTGACAACTCTCCAGCTGTCTTTTACTTTCTGCATATATTAGTCCAAAATCAAACGTTTTAAAAAGCAGGTTGTGATTGATTTTAATTTTCTTGTTCAATTATGAGACAGTATTTGCATTATCAACTTAATCCATATAATGATATATAACTACACATGATTCAAGGCAAACAGGCTTAACCCATAGAAACTGGAACACAAAACATGTTAGCATGTAGTGAACTTACCTAGTTACCTTCTCTCACCTTCCATGCAAAAAAGGATTAACACTTGAACTTACCTAGTTACCTTCTCTCACCCTCCATGCAAAAAAGGATTAACACTTGTTTGTCTTTTTTCATAATATTTTCTGTGTACTAGCCCACATGCTTGGGTGAACCTACTATTGTTTCTTTTTCTTTCTTTTTTGGTCTACAATTGATATTCCAATTAAAAAAAATCTGATCTCACCATATTATTAGCATAAGCTTTCTTTAGGTTCTACCAGTATGAACTTCCCTGATTTTCTATCCAATATGCAAAGGAGGGGAAGCAGATTGAATCAAACAAATATGCCAAGACACAAGAAATTATTATTGCTCAATATTCACATTCATTTCCACAACTCCATAACAATATGACTAGGATAGGCACTAAATGATCCATACCCTATTCATTTTCACTACTCACAAATGGAGAAAAAGAACAACCCGGTTATATACGGTTGATCTTCCAAAAGTTACAAAAAAAACGGAATAAAATCATCCAAAATATCAATATTTTATTATGCATAAAAAGACATTATAGTTTTCAGATGCATTTTAACAAGTATTGCAATTCAAATTCAATTCACCCCAGTAGAAAATTTAACCTCTTCCTATTTAGTAAATGGTCTTATAGTTACCGCATTGTAGACTTCAGCAAACCTTCTATTTCCGACTCTAGGAGAACCAAAGTTGTACATTGTTACGAATATGACACCATTCCTATACAAGATGACACGAAAAATATGAGCATGTAGTTGTAGAAAAAGGTGTGGGAAAATAGGAAGCCATTAAAGAAATGTTTGCCAACTGAAGGAGAAGAGGTATATGTTATGAATAGCGCTTGCATTTATCACGAGGTCAATTGACCAATATATATACAAGTACAGGTATGGCATATATACAGCTAACCCCTTATACAACAGAGAAAATACACAGGCAATAATACATATCTAACACCCCCCTCAAACTTATGGTGGATCAACAACATGAAGTTTGAAGAGATAGAAGTTGTGCTGGGCTCTGGTCTGTGCCTTTGTGGAGAAGTCTGCCAACTGCAACTCTGAAAGCACATACTGAAGAGTAACAACCTGGTCCTGCACTTGTGTCCGCATGTAGGAAGTATCAACACCAATATGCTTTGTAAGCTCATGCTTCACCGGATCTTTAGCAATGCTAATAGCACATGTACTGTCAGAAATCACCAGGGATAGAAGTCCCGGCCGGTAACCGGATTTCCCGATGGGTAGCGGGAATCTGAATACCGCCCGGTTTTTTCGGAGTTTGTAAATTCAAATTTAAAATTTTGATTTTCGAATGGTTATCAAGCGAATTCATGTGAAATTCAACCGGTTTTTTTCTGGGAAAACCGGTAACCGGCTGGATTTTTTTCCCAGCTCCCCGGCGGGATCTCCACCGGAAACAATTTTTCGATCCTTGGTTGGTGTTGAAACATAAACACCAAAATTCTCAAGTAACTACCGTAGCCAAGTAACCCCCGCAATCAACAAAGTCATAGCTCGCAACTCAGCCTCAGCACTCGAACGAGAAACTGTTGTCTGCCCCTTAGTCTTCCAAGCAATGAGAGAACCACCAAGAAAAACACAATAGGCAGAGAGAGACCGACGATCAGAGTGATCACTAGCCCAGGTGGCATCAGAATATGTCTGGAGTTGTAAAGAGCTGGAGCGAGGGAAAAAGAGACGAGTGATGGTTCCACGAAGATATCATAGAACACAAAGAAGATTGACTATAGTGGAGCTAAGTGGAACCAGAAACAAACTGACTCAAGATATGCACAGAATATGAAATGTCAGGACGAGTGAAACCCAGATAAACAAGACTCCCAACAAGGTAATGATAGCGAGTAGGATCAGTAAGAGGCTCACCATCAGTGGGTCGAAGATGAACATAAAGCTCCATGAAAGTCTCAGCTGTGCGCTGATCAGTAAGAGAAGCACGATCAAGAATATCATGTATATACTTTTCTTGAGACAGATAGAACCCCTCAGGCGTAGAAATAACCTCAACTCCAATAAAGTAGCGAAGAGGACTTAAGATCAGGCATGGGAACTGCTCACTAAGACGCTCCTTTAAAAAGTGATGTACTGAAAATCATCTCTAGTAATTATCATATCATCAACATATAAAAGAAGAAACATCCGACCGCGAGGCGAAGTATGAATAAAAAGAGCAGGATCATGAGCACTAGCAGAAAAACCAGTCGCAGTGACAACAGAAGAGAAACGATCAAACAAGGCACGAGGAGCTTGCTTGAGGCCATAAAGAGATTGTCGAAGACGACAAACCATACCCTCAGGACCGCACGGTGGACGATGAAGCGGTGACTCCGGATCGGGAGGTGATCGCACGGCAGAGGAGGAGGCCGCACTCCGAATCGAGGCGATGGAAGGCCGACAGATCCGGCGCCGATCGGGGCGACTCCGATGCCAGTTGAAGAGGACGCCAACACCCGAGACGGCAGCAGCCCGGATGGAAGATGGCGACGTCGGCAGGTAGCGATGCGAGAGACGAACCCACGGGCGGCCACGAGAAGAGCAAGCTACGGGTGGAAGACAGAGCCAGGCGGCCAGAAGAAGAACCGGTGGCGGCTTGACGAAAACAACCCCTAGGTTTGCTTTGATACCATGTTATGAATAGCACTTGCATTCATCGTGAGACCAATGAGTCAATATATATACAAGTACATGTATGGAATATATGTAGGTAACCTCTTATACAATAGGGAAAATACACAAGTAATAATACACATCTAACAGTATACACACATAAATTTCTGGTGTGCTATGTAAACAGCTTTATAACACAACCATACATAAATTGGAAGCTAAACATTAATTGTGCTCTTTCAATTCTATTAAGCACCACTACTTTTACTAAATGAAGTATCCTGACGATGATTTCTTTGTTTGTTACAAAGGCAAACATTTTGTAGTGCAAGGGCAGGACAGTTAAAACTGGGTCAGAGCACTTTAGCCCAGTTCATCTGATCTTGCTTAACTAAGAGTGTCTCGTGTAAACTTTCGACTGCACTTCTTTCCACATTAACCCTGAACTGAATGGTACCATATGATCTGTATGAAATGAGAATGTCATGGATCAAGTCCGGAACTTTAACTTACTTGGCCATTTGACTTGATGAAAGTTCAAGAGCGAGAAGGGTTGCTAATGCTCCACCTAAACTATGTCCAGTTACATAGACATGCCACTTAGATATAGTTTCTGCATCTTCTTCACCCCTGCAGTGGAAAAATGAGATGCTCTATGAATAGAGCTTTAGAGAAGCAGAAGCATTCAAGTTCTGAGTCCAAAGGGTTGTTTTTTCAGCAATAGTTTTCTATGTGATAGCAGCGAACAATTCTATTTGGAGAACAGCAAGAATATGCTACAAAAGGTGGAACATGAATTTTTCTGTTTCATATTGGACGAATTTGCAATCTAGTTTGCAGTATAAAAGTCACCTATCAAAATACTTACATATATCCTATGGCATATTTGATGAGAGCCATGATCCTATTCCTAACAGAGTCATATGCACTTAAGAATCCACTGTGAACCTAAAACATAATATGACAAGAAGTCGGTTAGCATGAAGTGACAAGAAATACATAAACAAGTGAATGAAGAGAATAGATAACTAACTTGAACTTCTTGTTTGAAGTCACCACCCAACCTCTCAGGGTTTAGTCTGCAATCAACTTGAAAATATGCTGTGTTAAGTAGACATACAATAAAGCAAAATATGTTGCAATGCTAGTACTTCTTGAAAATGGACGCCTAGCAAACCAATGAAAGGGGGGAATGTGGTGTAATGAGTCTTACCCAGCAGGTACAAGCATTAAGTCAGTTCGCAAATCCTTCCACCTTGACTGAAAATACATACAGAAAGCAAAGTTAATAAGATGGGAGATATGACAAAGTAATTAGTGAATTTTCTATTCAGAGAACACAAGTGAGGCCTTCATGTTACTGCATACTTGCTCAGTTCCTCGAAAGGCAACAACCAGCCTTCTTCGCGAAGAATCACGCCAAATGGCAACCTGCAGAGATTTGTTAACATAGGCCACACAACAAGGGTGAGGAGACAGCAAAACTCATTGATAGCACAACAATAATAACTCACCTGTGAGTCTGTTGAAACATTATCGAGAAAACATATCTTCTCAAAGTCTGATTTTATAAAACTGTTACGCCCCAGTGAAGTGGCAAGCATAGCCCATGCCTCCATGGCAGTCTCTGCACTTGCAAACAGTCGCCGCATATCTTCTGCTTTCTGTGCATCAATGGACACTTTGGCAGATGCAACAGCATCATCCTTATCAATGGAATCTGCAGCACCTTGTTCTTCTCTGATCGAATCATCTTTCCTGTTTGCTTCATCCATATTTACTGACCCTTCCTCTTGCGGTGAGAAGTTTTTAGAAAGGATCATCAAAGCTCCTAGTATGTTCTCTGTTTGAGACAGTACATCCCGAGATACT
The DNA here is from genome assembly GCA_036346395.1 of Hsuehochloa calcarea. Taxonomy (NCBI): domain Eukaryota; kingdom Viridiplantae; phylum Streptophyta; class Magnoliopsida; order Poales; family Poaceae; genus Hsuehochloa; species Hsuehochloa calcarea. The sequence goes on from CM070600.1 coordinate 16,032,591, forward strand.
TTATTAATGTCCGGAAAGGAAGCCTGCACCTCCTCTTTAGTTGGCATTGTACCATCTTCATTGTCAACAGTGACTGCATCTTCAGCAGCTGTTTCACTGCCATCACCGGTTGATGTATCTGCTGTTGCCAATCCAGATTCTAAATATTCCTGTTCAGCAATTTCACGTGATTTCAAACCAAGTGAACTTAATATGTCAAATCCATCCAATTGCTTAACCTCAGGAAGAGAAAATCCAAAATTTTGGAGAACATTTTGGTTGAGCACATTGGTGAAAGCACTCCAGAAGTATTCATCTGATTCCTTCATGTCGGACAAAGCGTTTCCTTCACTGTTAACAACTGCAGCAGTAGATTCAGCTTCTTTGTGAGAATCTGAACTGTCTCCAGAAACTTTTGGATCAATCTTCTGCTGTTGAAGTTCATTTGATCCAATTGAGTTATCCAAGGATTCTTCAGCCCTTTTAGAGACCTCAGCTCCATTATCCAAAGACGATGGTGTTGGAAGGTACGTGTAAGTGAAAGAACTTAGTTGCCCAAATGCAGATTGCACAAACTGACTCGCATTTATACTTTCAGATCCAAGGATCGTTCTAAGTGCAGATCCTAGGCTGCTCTTCACAAGAAAGTCAGACACAAAAGGTATTCTCCACCATTGTTTCTCACGTTCAATGTCATCATAACTCTTGTATTTGACCTGATATGCCATACTAAGAATTTAGATAAACTATTAGAACGAAATGAAGTCTACACTCTACAGCATCGCGGAAGAATTAAACTACCGATATTGACACAACATAATAGCTAGGCTGGCCATATACCATCATACCTGTTTGTGCTAGAAGAACAGCAGCAATGCATAATAAATATAGTAATCTGTTGCCCAATGTTGCCTACATATTACATGGTGTTATATGTGACTAAAATAACCATTGTACCACCGACTAGTAAAAAGGCTTTTTTGCTTGCAGTGTGCAAAAGCTTTTGCTAGTGAACTGTGCAAATTGTTCTGCTGGTGTTGCTTTTACAAGAACCTACAGATAGAAGGATGTAAAAGAAAAGGTAAGAGTGGATTTTGCTAGTACAAAGGCACTTCCTGTCCCTCTGGGGGGTAAGGATCAGTTCGCTATAGCATGCACCTTCGCTAGAGTAGTACTGTGATGACCAGAAAAAATAATGGTAACGATCTTACCTCTAAATCAATAGTCCCACCACCACCAAGGCCTTCTAATTCAACAGTAACATCATGTTTATTTCCTAGAAAGAGGAAGGACATTATAAGATAATGAATGATTGCACTAAAAGCAATGTTTATACATGAATTCTCACAATAAAAATTAAAAAATGGACCAGTGACTGTTAAAAGTCTTGTACATTCTCTATCGTTGTCTCTCTCTTAGCCCATGTGGTCCATGAGGCCCATGTAACCCTATGTTTATATATACCCTCTCAAAAATGAATAACATGCACAGTTGTCAATAGCAAAATCCTACTCTCCCCAAATTCTAACATTATATCAGAGCCATCTCCACAAAAACCCTAACCCTAATTGCAATTAGTTGTCTCCACCGTCGTCGACTTCTCTCGTCGCGGGCCGGCGGGCCTCCTCAAGCCAGCTTCAACTCCTCTACTCCCGGCCGTCACTGCCACAGCTCGAAACTCCCGAATCCGCACTGCCTCTGATCCGGCGAAGGCTCGAAGCAACTGGATCTACTGTCACGCGCAGCCTCTACTCTAACGAAGGCTCGAAGCACCCAGATCTCTACATTTGTGACGCCTCGGCCCACCTCGGCTCCCCTGCTTTGCATTCGCGCAACCTCGGCTCCCCTCCAACGAAGGAGCTCCACCTCGACTCCCCTGCTCTGCTCTGCCTTGGTGCTCCCAGACCTACGCCACCTTCACCCCTGCTCTGGGACCGTCGCCACCTCTAGCAACCACGCGCCCTCCACTCGTCACCGCTGCCTCTAGCCACCATGCGCCCCCTCTACTTGCAGCGCGCCATCACCGCCTCTGCTCGACACTCCCTCTACTTGCCGCACGCCACCTGTTTTGCCCGCCGCGCGTCGCGCCCCCTCTTCTTGCTGCGCCACCCCGAACTGGTGCTCTGCTACTGCTGGTGTTCAGTGCTTTGTCATGGCGTTTGAAGGTATTCCTGGTCCTATCCGGCGCCAGCCTATCTGTTCTCATTGCAAGAGATATGACCATCTAGAAGATCGGTGTTTCAAGTTACATCCTGAGCTGAGGTTGCTATTGTGTGTTTCGTCTCACCGAGATGTTGCTACTATTGTTTCTTCTGTTCTTGTCAGTGCTTTGGAGTCTTGTGCAACTCAGTTTGATCAAATTCAGGCTCCGATGAGCAACCATCAAGCTCAGTTGTGTCAGCTACAAGCATCTTTTATTGGATCCACTGGTCATTCTGATCTAATGTTATGTCCTGTGCCGGGGACTGCTATCCCTTGGGTGTGACTCAAGGGCCTCTTTTCATGTGACATGATACATCTCAGCTCACATCATGTCGTCCTGCTGCACAAGGTATCAAGAGTCAGATAGCTGATGGCACACCTTGCACGGTCACTCGTCAGGAGACTCTTTCCACCTCGCACTTTGCAGTTTCGGATGTCTCACTTGTCCCTACACTCTATGAATCTTATCGCTGTCAGCTAGCTCGCAAATATGAACTTTTTTGTTGGGTTTGATGATAGCTCTTGCTTTGTGCAAGATCGTCAAACAAGAGTTTTCATTGGTATAGGCCATCATCGTAAGAAAGGTTCTCCAAGGCTCTATGCTCTTGATCGTCCAAGTCTCCCTTTCTCCTCCACTTCTAGCATTGCTCCTGCTATTTCATCCTCTGTTGGTGATCCATCTACTCTTTGTCCTTCTGTATCTACTTCTGTTTGCGAGTCTTTTCCACATGCAGCTTCGTCCTACTGACGGTGTACTACTGACAGATCCTTCCCGCTATCGTCAGCTCGTTGGGAGCATTGTTTATCTCATTGTCACCAAGCCAGATATTGCTCATGTTGTTCATGTTCTCAACCAGTTTATCAGTGCTCCCACCTCGGTCTACTATGGCCATATTCTTCGTGTGCTAAGATACTTAAGAGGAACTGCGTTCAAACGTTTGTTCTATGCCAGTTCGAGTCAACTCCAGCTCCGCGCTTACTCTGACTCCACTCAGACGAGTGATCTAGTTGATTGTCGATCTATCACTGGCTACTGTATCTCTCTTGGTACTTCACTCATTGCCTGGAAGCCCAAGAAGTATATTGCGGTGTCACGCTCTAGTGCAGAGGTTGAGCTTCGAGCCCTTGCCGCTACCACCTCAGAGATTGTTTGGCTTCGATTGTTTTTTGCTGATCTTTGTGTTCTTTGTGATAATCCTACACCTTTGTTTTGTGACAATACAAGTGTCATTCAGATTACTACTGATTCGGTTAAGAATGAGTTGACAAAGCATATTAGTGTTGATGCATCCATCGACCTCCAGTATGTACCCTCGGAGTTTCAAATCGCAGATTTCTTCACTAAAGGCTTAGACTCGAAAACAGCATCGGTTTCATCTAGTCAAACTCCGTGTATCAGATCCTCCTTATCCACCTTGAGTTTGAATGAAGGTGTTAAGAGTCTTGTACATTCTCTCTTGGTCCATGTGGCCTATGTAGCCCATGTAATCCTATGTCTATATATACCATCTCAATAATAAATAAGATGTACGGTTGTGAATAGCAAAATCTTACTCTTCCCAAATTCTAACAGTGACCACCCTACTGATATATGTTTTTATTTTGTCAAATTGCCATAACCAATAAAGTAGTCACCGTATGATTTTCTACAAGAAGGTGCATACAGTGCTTTAGATCAGCAAGATTAAATGCATCTGAGCAACATGTAACTGTCACCACAGTTCAAATAAAGAGAGAGAGAAAAACCTACAGTAACTGTATCTGATATCGGAAACCCCGGTAAGTGGCATGTTGCATGCATCTTGGACATTCTCAAATTGGTGGAATTGGCAAGTTGGTCTGATTTTTTTACTGAGCCAAGCTTATTCCATTTTGTTGATGTAAAATCGATACCGGTCGGGTCCGGTAACGGAAAACCCGGCCGGTTTTTCCCGGTTTAGCAAATTCAAATTCTAGTTTTCAAATTTTGACTGGTTTTTAAGCAAATTCAAACGAATTTCATCCGGGTTTTTTTCCAGTAAATCCGGTTACCGTTACCGGCCAGTCACCGGTAAACTGGCCAGTTCCGAGATTTTTATCCTTGCTTCAAAGACCGAAATTTATCAGCTTCTTAGGTATTTGGCCAATTCAATCCTGCTTCACTATGAATTTCGGCCAGGGTTCTGTACAGACACATTCCCATCGAGAAACAGAGAAATCAGCATCCATGGCCCCAAACGGAAATAGGTTTTAAACCCCTTGTTATAAAAGAAACACAAATGAAAGACATGTCATTTTTTTGGTCAATACAGAGAGTTACCATTGCAGAGTGATTCTAGGTACAATCCAGCATTTCCCATGCGTTTGTGGGGGGTAACAAGGTTTGCATCCCAAGCTGCAACCTATTGAGAAAAATGGTACCAGATGCCAAAAGGCGCAAAAATCATTTGTGGCGCTAACAAGCTATAACAAAGTAGATGATAAAAAAGGAAAAATAAATATGCATAAAGTTGGATGCTACGATTACTAATCACTTGCTAGAATGAAATGGATAGTTTGCTTATGGACTTCTTGTTGATTAAATAAAATAATTTGCACCATGTACTCCAGTCTTCTGATACTGTGGATTCTGAACTAGCCCCACAACGGAGAGCCGTAGATGTGTATTTCAATTGGTTAAGATATCTTATTTTTCAAAAAAATTGTTACGGTATCTGGTGTTAATATTGTAGATTCAGCTAATCAGCTTCACCTTTAGTGGAGGTTGATGTGCCAAACTTCTGCCATGGTTTACTTACAATAGCAACCTCACTGTCTCACTCCTAAAGATCAATTCTGGATTAGCCATAGGCCCATAGCCACTTCCAAGATGCAGAATTGTAAGAACAACAAAACATGTCTAATAATCAAATTATCAGTATATAAGACTTGGAGCGAGTCCAATATCACTACGAGTTTACGTTACATTATAGTCTCCCGCGGTTAATTTGTTGAGACAGTCGTAGATTAATTAGGCTCAGGAATAAGGACAATGGGTTAACAAGGCACATAATGTAGAATGATACACCTTTTTAAAAAATGATACACCTTCTAGTGCTTGGTAGTGCACTCAAAACCCAAATGGCCCAGAATGAGGACCATGAAAATTATTAGTTATTCATACCTGCAGTAGATTTTCTTGAGATTTCCTAATGTTAAATGTGAAATCTTCATTCCATGTTGGCTCCTTCGTCCTACGTTGATCAATTACTGAAATCACAATCTGCAGCAATGATGGGGGAAAATAACAATCTTCAAGCGTACCAAATATTATTATCAAGGAATTAACCCATCAGTCCCCCAAAATATTCCAAAATGCAAGAAAAAGGCAGTGGTGTCTATTGCATATATTGTTTTAAGTATAGAGAAGACATCCTTGTCTAGAGCAGAACTCCCAGGCCCAGCATACACAAAATGGAAAAGGTTACTTACGCCCATTTAATGTTGCTCTTTGCAGTTTGACCATTCAGTTGTAGAACTACATAAGGATCACTTGTACCCTGCAATGGAAGGGATTAGGAGAAGTTGCTGAGTACTAATAGTTAAAATGTGCAAACTACTATTCCATTAAAGAATTGTGGCAGATTTCAAAATTCTTGGAGACTGCATTAAAACTGATAATACAATCTGCCAATTGACCCAAATATCCTAGACAACCAGATTCTAGATTGTGACAAACAGGCTAAATCATGAGGTGTTTCGACTATATAAACCTGTGTACCAAGAGAAGGAACAAATTTTCAGATGAATTCAAACAAAAGCATTACTTGATGCACATAGGACCTGCAAAAAATTCCTATACTTCTCCAAGGTCAATGAGAAAAAAAAAAACTTAAGTGTTATTATTGATATCTTCTTCGTAAGTCTTGAACAATCAGTTTAGCTACTCATTTGGCAAGATAAGATATCTGCTCATCCAAAGTATTCCATATTCTCTGCAACAAAATAAATGAAGCATCGAGAAGACAAATAATAGATGCAGCCAGGGGCGAATATGGGCCTCGGGCCGGTTGGGCAACGGCCCGAGGCCGGCCCAGAAAAAATACCCGTGGAAAATTTTTAGTATACATACCAGAAAAACAAAATACAGTAAAAAGGCCGCCTTACAGGCCGGCCCGAGGCAGCTGGCCCAGTCGGCCCAGGCTCCCCCCCCCCCTCTTCCCCCGACTCCCTGTCCCCCCCCCCCCTCCACCCGCCCCACATTTCTTCCCCCGCCGCCATTTCTCCTCGCCCCCCATCCCCGCCGCCCCGCCCCATTTCTCCCCATGGCCCGCCTCGTTCCCCGCCCCGCCCCATCCCCCCACTTGACCTCCGCCCCATTTCTCCCCATGCCCCGCCCCGATTCTCCCGGCTCCCCCCCCTCGCCTCGCCCGCCCGGCCGCCCCATTTCTCCCGGCGCCTATGACCTCTTGGCTCCCCAAGACCTCCCGGATCGTGCGTCGGCGTCGAGGTGATGATGTGAGGTTTGAGCTCCTTGTTGCGTCGCCTCCGGGGCTCACCTTCTAGCGCCGCCGCCGCGCCGCCCGCCGCCGCCCGCCGCCCGGCTGGCTCGGCCAGATCTGCGCAGCAGCGCCCGACCCTCGGCTCGGCCTCGCCTCACACTGCGGCGCCGAACTCGGATCGGCGCCGGCCGCCTCGCCGCCTCTAGCTGGCTCCTCCCCCCGGCGCCTCCGTCCGCCGCGACGCTGAGGGCCCTTTAGTTTTGGGCCCGAGGCTCTGCCAAATCTTGACTCCGCCACTGGATGCAGCAAATAGCATCGAGAAAACAAATAATGACTACTAAGTAGCATATGCATCATCATACCCATGGATCCATGGCAGGAAGATTCACGCCTTTCTTCAGCCTCACAACGAGTTGGCCATCATATACTTCACGGAGAAATACACTGCAATAGTCGTGGCACCATTCACAACATTTACATTGATAATGACAGCTATAGCAATGCATTGAGCATTTCATTGTCCTTCTTGATTAACACCACAGCGACCACAAATACTTCTAGCGCAATTTACAAACATGATTCAAGCTCTAAAAGGACGGTTAAGCCCTCAACTTACTCAGATAGGAACACCGTCTGACATTCAGCCGCATCGGTCTCGCGCCAGCCCACATCTGCCTGCCAAATGCGAATAACAATTGTACCCTTGTAAGTGTACAACACTGCTGGATTAAAGCAGTTTAAGGATGAGGAGGATGGAAACAAGGGGCTCACGGGTGGGCTGGTGTAGGCCTCGAACGCGAACCCGGCGAGCACGACGGCGAGATTGAGGTCGAACGGCCGGCGGACCTCCTCAGCCAACCCTTCCCCGGCGCTCTCTGGATAGGGCTTCACGACGGACTGGCCGGCGCACCTCGCCCTCAGCCCTGCCCACCTCCTCCACCTCCCCCTCCTTGCGCTCCAGCACCGCAACACCCGATAGCTCGCCGACGACGAGCGCCCGGAGGCGGAGGCGGCCGCGAACCGCGGTGCGATGGGGCACACGCTTGTGGGAGCAGTGGAAGCCATGGAACTTCTCCAATCTGTTCGTTTCGTTTCGTTTCGTTTCGCCGTCGCTTCTGGTCGGACTTCCAACCTTAAAAATGGAGTAAGAAGGAAGCGAGGAGAAGCTTCTAGTGGAGTGTGCGTGCGAGACTGCTAGTTCGAGGGGTGATAAAGAGGGAGAAAAGCGCGCCACGTTTGCGCTAGACTGTTCTGTGCCTGCTCGCTGACGCTGGGCCCCACCGCGTTCGCCAGCTTGGACCCGACTTGTGTTCCGTGATCTGTCATCCTGGCGAAGTTGTCTTTCGATGAGTATCAGGTATCTCGTTCCTCGAAAAAAAAATCCGAATTTGCAATTTTTTTTTCCACATATTTACAGAGCGACAACACCTTCTCATCCGCCACATGCTTCGTTGTCACACAGACACCGTGCATGGACGTTGCCGCACAACCATCGTGTAGGAACGTCGTCGCACGGCCACCCTGCGGTAACAACTCAGCCACGTGTCCTCCCGCTCGGCCCTAGATCCCGCCACGCGGCAGCATCCGAATTAGGCCCTTGAACTTTTGTTAGGTATTGTGCAGACAAACATCCGAATGAGGCTCATCCCTCCATCTACTTTACTTTTCCACTGGAAGCAAATAATCTTGTCATCCCGTCATCTCAATCTATTCGATGTCTCCCCTGTCTAATCCTTGTCTGCGCATGCAAATTAAAACCCATCGCGTGTGAGGAAGGATTCCCTCCCGGCTATAAATTAGCGAGCGAACGAGCGCAATTTCATTTCGCATTCGCTCGCTCGCTCTCTTGCTCTGTCGATTATATTTTTGGGGATATTTCAGCGATCATTTGCAGGTAATTTGTATCTTTGTCGTTAATTAGTTAGTTACCAAATAATTAGTCGTAATTTTACGATGGATGCGTACTTAAGTAGTTGTAATTTTGCTAGTATTTACTTAGTTTAACGTTGTTAGTTCCATGTAATTAGCGTTATGAGATTTTCGCATAATTTTTTTTTTGACTTCAGGAGTCCCATGTAATTGTCAGTATGTATGCTATCAATGTAATTAGCGTTCCGAGATTTTCATATATTGTATATGTTGTGGGCCATCAATGCACAGACAAAGTAATGCATCGAAGACCATGGGTAAAGGAACTTAAGAACACCTTCACTAATACTGCTATACATGGATAATAAAGTTTGATATCATGAGTGGTTTTGTACTTTTGAGCAAGAAACATATCTGAGCACTAAGCCAATGAATTTAGTCTACAGTCACCTAGCCATCAGATAAATTAATTAATTAATGTATATTAATTTATAGTGTTCATTTGGTCATAATTTTAATTTACACTATTTTATTGTCATTAAATAGTCGTATTTAATTTCGTACCTAAAAATTAGTGCTCCTTAATTTGTAGTGTTAATTTCATTTGTAATATTTAATGTGTAGTATTCTATGGTTATTATCAATCTCCTCACTAATAATCTGTCTATTCTATGTGTTGCAAGCCATATCTCTACTGGCGCTTCTGGAACACTTCTACAATGAGGACCACTGGTGACGCGGATAGCCCTCCGCTCCTGCTGCTTCGGTCGGGGATGGATTATTGGGAGCTGGACGATCGCTGCGTCTCGATCCTCCGGAGCACGGACTTGTTGTCCCTTGTAAGGCCGGTGTCCATCGGACGTCGATTCACCCTAGACGTCAGTTTGCTGTTGGCACTTGTCGACAGGTGGAGGCACAAGACGCACACCTTCCACTTTCGGTGGAGTGAGAAGACGGTCACTCTGCAAGACGTCTCGTTCTTGACCAGTTTCCCGATCCGGGATAAGCCACTTGTTCCGAGCCCTCTAGGTGCGCACTAGAAGGCTAGGCTGGAGAAGCGGTTCAGCCAACCTCTCTCGGAGCGTGTACATGATGTCCTCGGGACTTGGCTGAGGCAGTTTAGTCATTGCCTGCAAGGTGCACCTAACGAGGTCGTTAGGACGTACCTCGTTACTTACCTTTATCAACCTTTGGTTGGGCCCTGTTTCTAACCACACAGGGCGATTTTTGCTACCCTAACTTCATCCGAGTCGTTAGTTAACGCGTAGGTTGGGCCAATGCCTTAGTATAGCTAGGGATCAGCTGTCCTTTGCGCCACATACCGGGGGTTCTACGACGCTTCGCAGCACGGCACCGGTGGTATCCCCAGCCTGGCCGACTGCTACGTACTCCTACAATTGTGGAGTTGGGAGCACTTCCCTGTTGGGCGGTCGTTCATCGAGAGAGCGGTGCACCCGTACGCCCACCGATCGACACGATAGATGGGCCCAGCATGGGCTTACGGTGAATTACTGCCCGTCTACACTGGGCTAAGGACAGACCGGCGAGGTGCTACTCATTGTTCCACAACGAATTCGAGTCATTGCATGAGAGCGACATCATATGGACTCTGTGGTATCAAGAGTTCGTGCGCATGGTAGCGCCTCACGGACTGTCCGTGCAATGCATCTGGGACGCATGACTGTGGACGACAGACTGTCACCTGGTGTCTGTACGTATGGTTGAGCCTTATGCGTCGCAGCGTGTAATGCGACAGTTTGGTGTGCACTAGGTCGTGGCCCCCAAACGACAGGCTCCTGCTACGGGCCGTACACCTATATGTCAAAACTTCATTCGAGTAATATTTACAATTCTTACGTCTTCTTTTCTAACATCAACCCTTCCGAAAATATAGGCAATCGAGGCAGGATAAGCATATTAAGGACTGGTGACCAGTCCAGCATGAGTGGACTACGACATGGATGAAGAGGGTGCACTTGGATATCTTGCGTGAGCAGCGTCCGTATGACGTTGAGATGTACGGTGTGTACATGGAGTGGTACGTTCCACGAATGCGCACAAAACTCTCCATTCCTCCACCGGAGCACCTGGAGTAGGTGACGCACCAGGAGAGCCTCTGTCGTGCGTACGATGGTCACAGCGTTTCTCGGCGTGATGACAGCGTAAGACACTTACAACCTCTGATCGTTTCATTGATAATATTCGTACTCTTCGTTAATGAATCTGTTATGTATATCACTACAGTTGGAGCGGGCGCAGCGCGTTGCAAGTGCATCGACGGCCGCCGTCCATAACCCAGACACAACACCAGCAGGGATGATGAAAACTTTGAAGTACGTCTTCGTGGAGACGAAGAAGATAATAAAGAACTTGAGCTACGGTCGTTCAACGGACGACGTTCTGCGCATCGGGCACCAAGTGAGGGGGTTGTCCTCACCCGTTAGGACACCATGACCTAGCGAGTTCAACCAGAGTTGCAGCGTTCCCCGTCTGTCATCCCGTCTGTCTTATGTTCCGCTAACATCATGTCATTCTCCCGCCGTAGGACCATCGGGATGAATCACTTCTACCGTCCGTATTTGGTACACAGACTAGTGCTCCCACTCGGTCATCTGCACTGCACATCCGGGAGGTACACGATTCTCATTTTATGTCTAGAGTGCTTATTTCTACTAACATCGTTCTATTTTGTAGCCTTTAGTTGACCGTGGGGGTGATGAGGAGGGGACGAGCCTCCCAACTCCGACCAGGGAACAGTTCGCGCCGTCAGGGTATGGAGCATGGTAGCCAAAGTTTGGAGCGTACGCAGGGCAGAGCTCCTCCAGGTTCACTGTCCCACGGTATGTTCAAGGCCAGAGCTCCTTCGAGTTGGCTGGCACCCCGTACCTCCAAGGCAAGAGCTCATCCGCACAACCAGAGTTGCAGGCATCGTACCCCGGGAGTGAATTTATGGAGTCCGTCGCTCGTGAATCCTTTGGAGGTGGCCCCCCAAGTCGGCATGTCTCATCAGGACAACATGTACGCTTACCAGACTCTGTTGGGCCAGACTCAGCCGACTGGTCTACCTCTGCCCACTCAACGGTCTCCATACCCCCTCCGAGCCGACACACACTTTCCGGACCAGCTCACGTATCCCACGGGGCATGCGGGACACAAAATATCTGGGCGCACGCGGAGGCGGCCACAATGAGCAGAGGTAATAGCTCAGACGAGATAGCCACGTTGTATCCTGTGTTATGCGATTTTGTTTTGGTATATTTGTATTCATATTCTATTTTGCTATATTTGTACGCGTATTTTGGTTGTTACGTGTGTACTCCTGCGCCATATCGTATATCGACATCTCCAATGGAGTTACAATCCATCTTTTTTCATACATTCCAAGTCTCATGAAATTATGAAACCCTAATTTCCGAAACCTAAAATCCAAATTTTCGTGACCTAAATCCTAAATTTTTTAGAAAATTCCAGAACACATATAAAATTGTTGAACCATTACACAATCAAGTCCACTGCGTGAGGAGCCTTCAAAATAAAATTCATAATTTTTGGAGCCCATTTTCTACATTTACAAATTCGTACAAACAATACACTTATATGAAATTGCGAGAAAAATTATGAATAAATAAAATTATAAAAAATTTACACAAGTAAGTACACTGTGTCGGGAGACTCCACGTGAAATTTTATAATTTTTAGAACTCATTTGCTATATTTTAAAATTCCTACAAACAGCGTCGAAACCCTAATCGACTTAAACCCTAATTTTGGCATAAACCCTAATCCCGGGACACGTGGCGAGCTGAGGCGTTGCCGCAGGGCGGCCGTGCCGCAACGTTCCTGCACAGTGGCCATGTGACAACATTCCTGCACGGTGGCCGTGCGGCAACTTCTCTGCACGGTGGTTGTGCGGCAACAGAGCACGTGGCTGGTGAGAAAGGGTTGATGCACAATGACTGTACAACAAGTGGCTATATTTACCAAATTTTTTTGAAAACGGTCATTCCCATAAATACATTGCAAAAAGGTGCTAATACGGCCTAAAATTCGCTCTCTTCCACCGTATGAAAAAGATAGACAAGTGCTCATAGAAAAGCTGACCGTTGGGAGTGTCTTAATATAGGGATATTATTATTCTTAGATGGTAAATTGTTTTCGGGTTAAAAAAATGTAGTAGGATCATTATTACAAGGTAACCAATTATTTTGGATTGCAAGATAGTGATATTGTGCCGTTGTGTGTAATTTTAATTTATCGCTCATCCGAATTTAAATATCTGAATTCAGTGCACTAGAGAAACCAAAGCTGAACCAAAATGCAAGCATCTGCTACATTAAAAGATCAGAATAGGCACAAAAATCTCATCAAGCAGCACCAGCAGCAGCTATACAATTAGAGTGAAACAAGAAACCGAAGGCATGGCGGGTAATTCTCAGCTACATCCAGTAGCCCTCCATGCTGCAGTCCTCCGAAGGATGGCCGTGCTCACTCATGCTCCACCTCAGCCTGTTGAAGTTCCTCCCCTTGGTCCTCAGCGGGCCGGACCAGTCGTACATGGCCAGGGACTCGATCTTGTCGAGCACGAGGCTCGACGTCGACCGCGGCCGCCGCACCGCCGTCTCGTCGGCGGGGTCCGAGCTGGAGTCCATCGTCAGGCAGGAGGCCCGGGGGAAGGCCAGGCCCAGGCGCGGCGGCGTGGCAGCGGCGTCGTTCCACGGGGACTCCTCCGTGGCGCCGCCGAAGGAGCCGCTGCAGGTCTCGTCGTTGTCGCTGTAGATCAGCTTCAGCGCCTGCACGACCTCGCCCATGAACGGCCGGTGCGACGCCTCCACGTGCACGCACATGGAGGCTATGGCAGCCGCCTTGGCCAGCTTCTCAAAGTCGTAGCTTGCCGGCATCGACTGGTCGATCAGCTGCTGCAGGCCTTCCCGGTTGGTGAGGAGAGGGCGCGCCCAGGTGACGAGGTTCTCGGACCCCGGTGGCTGGGACATGTCCACGGGCTTCCGCCCTGATAGGAGCTCGAGGAGCACCACGCCGTAGCTGTAGACGTCGCTTTTGACAAGGAGATGCCCGGTCATTGCATACTCTGGGGCAACGTACCTGCAAATGATCAAAGAATTGATCCAAAGTTTAACAAGAGTTAAAAGAAACTTAGTGTGATGTACTATGGAATGATGTAATAGCGGTAGGAGAATAAAGTGCGCAGGTCTTACCCGAAAGTTCCCATGACCTGAGTAGAAATGTGATCTATTCCAACTGATGCTTCTTTAGCCAACCCGAAATCCGCAACCTTGGGGGTGAAATCGCTTTCCAATAGAACGTTACTAGCCTTGAAATCACGGTGAATAACATGGGGATTGGCATCCTCATGCAGGTAGGCCAGGCCCCTCGCTGCACCCAGGGCTATTTTCATTCTAGTATCAAAATTAAGTGGGCCGTATCTTTTATCCGAACCTGAAATACCAAAACAGAAGTAACTAGGCAGATCACAGCAAGTATATTCCAGTGCGGAAAGTATACAAAGACTATTATATGACAATGAAAACAGACCAGATTATGTATATATGGTGTTATATGCTTTGGAAGTCAAGTTTCTTCCTCAGGTATGCCGTTGCCGATATCAGAGACAGATCATGCTTTATTCCAAGCATCCACGACGATAAGCATCAGAAACGGAGAAAAGCAAACTTCTCGGAAACAGGAAAAAGCAAACTTTTGGAAAGACAAGTGACTCGGTGCAAAGTCACCGAAAGAACTGATCCCGGAATTATTTCGTATTGCCGCAAGAAAAAACCGTACAGTATGGGAGGCAATGCACGAAGATAAATGGATAGCCGACCTGAGGAAGAGAATTACCATGCACTTGCTGCAAGATTTTGTCAGAATTTATACCATAGCTTCTCACGTCACACTATCCCTTGGTGGCTCCTTTCCAAAAACTCTTTTGGAACATTTGGGCACCACAAAAGTGCAAAATTTTCGCATGGATTCTAGTCCTGCACCGGCTACCGACGGCAGACCCGACAGCAGACGTCCTCTCCCGCCGCCATATGCTATGCACAAACAACCCGGAAATAGCCATGCACCTGTTTGTGGAGTGTTCTTTTGCAAGACATATTTGGTTCTTAGTGGCTACATGGGTTCAGCGAGATAGTTTAAAGCCCTCACAATGGACAACTCGACTGAAGATGGTTGACTGGTGGGTTGATATCTTCCATTCTGGGGAGGGAAGCTGCAAAAAAGGACAAGCTTCGCTAATTGTTCTTATCTTGTGGCGTATTTGGAAAGAAAGAAATAGACGGATTTTCCAGCATCTCAGGCAGGTACCAACTGGGTTACTGTCGATCATCAAAGAAGAAGCCCGGACATGGACACTAAGCGGGGAGACCAAACTTCAAATCTACTTGCAAGCCGAGGAGGATACTCAACACATAGGACCGACGTGAGAAGGGAAGCAACCAGGAAATGGAGGCACTATCGATCAATGGAGAGAATGCCGCTTTTGGGGATTGCGACGACAGATCAGCGCTACCTTGGCCCGCTTTCCTTTTTGTATCTGCATGTGTGTGTGTTTTTTGTTGTTGTTTTTTCTTCTCTTTGCTTTTATTTTGTATCTGACTTTCTACTCTCTTTAATGCAATAACGGCATTTTGGCCGTTTCCTCAACAACAACAAAAATGTCATGCAAAATTAACATAGGTTCACGGTTCACATACCATGCAGATGAGACTCCACGCTTCCGTTTGGAATAAGCTCAAATACCAAGCATCTTGTGCTCCGTTCAATGCATATACCGATCAGCTTGACAAGATTGCGATGATGCAAACGACTTAGCATCTCAACCTCTGCAATGAACTCACGATCTCTGTTTTGATGTTCCCTCATAAGCAATTTGACTGCGACCTCAACTCCTTCAATTATAGCGCGATAAACACGTCCATACCCCCCTTCGCCTATTATTTTGTTGAAGTTGAAGTTGTCTGTGGCCTTCTCAAGCTCAGCAATTGAGAATGTCTTAACCGTCGACGGGCAGGTTGCTATTGTTGAAGCCAGAGATGCTGTCGAGCTGGACATACTGGAGAATGATGACCTCGTACCTGAAACAGAAACAAGACAGTATTACAAACGTCAAGGGAATTAGACAATCTGAAAGTGACGTTTTATGATCCCCGGTGCATAGTTGCTAGGAAATTGTATCGAGATCTAGCTTAGGGTACTAGTTCTTCAACAAAAAAAGAAGTACATTAAGGTACGTACACCATAGTGTTCAAGGCATCGATATTTGCTCACTTATTAGCTTAATACATAATGAGATTATGGTGCCACAACATGGAACAACTAGCACATAACAAAGCTGCAAATGAGGCTGCTTGCCACTTAGCATGACACTCTGTCACGTGCCCCTGCTACCTCTGGCCTCTACGACATCGAACAATGGTGGCATCACAACAACAGAAGATGAGAAGCAGAGAAGAGCAGGGGGAGGCACAGCAAGAAGTCAATTCAAATGCTGGAAGGCAAGGGACCGGGACCACAGCCAGTGTCTAGCGTTGTGTTGTGCTTAAGTAAGTGGAACAAGGTGTATAACAGGACAGGTAGGATCGGGATGTAATGTAAGTGGGGGTGGTCTATATATTGTAATGATGCCCACTATCAGTGGTGAACATCTTGGATCACAAGAAACACAAACTCGGACTCAATTGAACCGAATTGACTCCTCTCTTCCTTGTTCCTTCTTTCTTCCTCCTCAAGAACGACCGATATAATTGCCAGTGTTGCAGAAGGAATAAATAGAGAGAGAGAGAGAGAGATATGAAATATAAGTAAACCAAAAGGCAGTTTTAAGTTTTAAGTCAAGGGCTAACACGGACCAGGATTAGGCAGCCGCCTAGACGGGATAAATGGACTAGGTGGGTTAGGCGGCCGCCTTTTAGAACACTGGGTGGAAGCAAGAGATTGCACATCGCCTGACCCAGATTTGATTCTTGGGGCAGGCCGGGGTGCAAAACTTCCTGGTTAATAAAAGTCAAGGACTAACATGTAATTTGCAGTTTAATTAATCTAAATGCAAATGCCTATATCGCGACACATTAAAAGTGTAATATATTCTACAAGGGTTGCTAAAAATATTACCTGCTTTTCTGGGGATTGACGAATTTGAAGCATGACCAGTACCATGAGGCTTTTCAAATCCTTTATATTTCCATATGATGCCAATGCCAAAGCACGTCAAAACAAGGACAACCGTTGACAGAGCAATTATGGCAACAATTTTAGAGTTAATCTTCTGATGGCTTCTACTGTGTACATTTGCACCGAAGGGGTACTCATTGCTGCTTATAGGACCCAAGAATCCTGGAACATTAGGTACCGAAGAAGGAAGGCCTGCAATGTTTCTACGATTAAATAAAATGAGCAATACAGGGCCATTATGCTAGTGAAGTGGATGTGTCAAATAACAATTATGTCACTCACCGGGATAATGAACATATACTACATCATAATCACCAAAAATAGACGAATTTATTGGCACCTTCTTTTGCAAAAATCTGTTGCTAGTCAGTAAGGCTGAAGTCCTATCAAACTTCTGACCCAGTGGCACCAAATCAATGGTTACCATAGTCTTTTCAGGATCTTGAATGCTGCTCCCAGCGCCCATTATTCGAACTTGACTCTGTTTCAGGAATGTACCTGCTGCAATCTCGATTTCTAACTCATCAATCCTTGGAAACAACTGATACGATGCTACTCCAAGGTCAAGTTGAATTTGCATAGGATATACACAACCACAGGGGGAACCGATTGGAGTAGAAGTGAGTGGAGCAGAACAAGTCATTCCACTGCAATCTGTTACATTTCGGGCACAGACATGTCTATTATTGTTATGTCCTTCAGTACCAACAATAAGATTTGCACTCTCTATTGGTTAGTGGAGAAAAGTAAAAACCTTGTCTTTCTTCTGATGATGACGACGAAGATGGTGGGGCAAGATGATGCCTTTTTCTGTGATGCCTATGCACAATGGGGCCTGAGAATCACAAGGGTCGATAAATTATATGAAGAATGCTAAATAAAAAATCATTGAGATGAAACCTACACACAGAAAATAAATATTTAGGTTGCGGAAAGAAATGTATGTGCTTGCTACAATTGTGTTACTATTTAAGTGTACAAATCTCATGAGTATTTCTACTTACGTTGAGATTCAGGAGAAGGGGCTGGGGCTGGGGCTGTGGCAGGCAGAGAATGCCTATGTGAACTCCAGAATCCAAATAAGTACGCTGCAATAGTTGTTGAGCTTGCTGTTCCCAGTGGCACTGCACAGGATATTCAAAAAAGGAAAAAAAAAATGAACCCATGCAATGCATACAAACACCAATATAGCTAATAAAGAACTTGCAGTTCGTATATAACTAAAATGGAAATACGCTTAATGGACTGGGAATTGCAATGCAAATGCACGTCGTTTTGTTTCCCTCATTTGGAGTTTTGCGCTGTGTATACAGTTGACTGACGACAGACTGACAGAGTGCAATGACAGCTCCATGCAAGAAGATGGGGACAGAACGGACCCTGCCCAAAACCCTCGCAAGGCATTGCACCAAAAACCTAAAGATTTCGAGTTCTATAGAGCTAACAGCAATTGCCACACTCAACAGCACAGCGCATGATGTATTCAGAGTTTCAGTCACCCTGGGTTTAACAGGCGTCTCGGGCATGAAGAGAAGCGTACCACCAATCGCCGCAGCGCCAATGCAACAAATCCAAACCACAAATTTGCATAAAAAAATTCCAACTTTCAGATAATGAGCCTGAGTTGATTCAAGAAAAGCAGAGAGAAAGGAGGAAAGAAACGTCCATCTACGTCTGGTCCATCCCTACTGGATTCAGATGCGCTCTGACAAATCACAGGAGCAACAGCTCCATGAAGCAAAGGCAAACCTTTTTTCCCCACAAAACCATGGGGAACTTGCCACGCACGACATGCCCGCCTCTTCTTCCAGGCGATCCCATTGCAAGACTGCAAACCAGGCTAAAATTATACCCGGCATTGCAACTCGAATTCAACAAAAACGCCTGGGCAAGAAGAGCGGAGGGGAAAAGAAAACCTCGAGAACATACTGTAAATGGAGAGCACTGCGAGCGCGATGAGGAGCAGGGTCGCCCTCCGCGACGGCATCTCGGTGCCGGCGCCGGCCGCTGGAGTCCGGTGGGTGCGACAGGCTCAGGGCGCTGCCATGTGGGCCCCCCACAGGGATCCCAGCCCGCCTTCTTCCTCGCGCTCTGCTTCTGCGGTTCCTCCTCCAAGTTTTATTCCGTCTCGGGTCTTTTTTGTTCTTTGTATTGAAGTGGTGTGCTGGTCCCGAGGAAGCATTAATTGGCGGGTGGGAGAAACACCGAGGTCTTTGAAAGCTTTTCCAAGCGTGTCTTCTTTTTTAACGGGAGCGACGGGCCCGGACGTACCAGGGGAATTTTACCCTTATGATCTAGTCTGAAATGTTAAATTTCAGCCGTCCGATGGAAGGCAATAAAAAAAATCGGTGAGCGTAACAATTATTTAGTAAATTCATAATAAATTCTCATCCGTTGCAACAAAAATATAATGAATTTTCAACTCAATACAAAGACACGATTTTTTCAGTGCAACAAATAGATATTTCTATAGCAATAAAAAAGTTTACCCTTATACAACAAATCAAACAACTTCATATTGCAACAAACGACACCAAACTCCATGATGCAACACTTGCATGCAACAAAAACCAATAATTATTGCAACAAAAATTAGTACGAAAACCATTTGCCACAAAATGGGCAAAGGAGATCTAAGCGTTGGTTCGGCCATATGCCACCGGCCTCCTACATCATTGTCATCGTCGTTGTCTTCCCAAGCAAGCCCGACAATTATAGCCGCATCTTTGGTCCCCACGACCTCGCTGCCTTGCCTCCGCCGCTGAGCCGTGTGCGCTGCGTTACCGCTGCTCGGAGAGCCGCCTCACATCCTCCCGTCGCCTTCACCATGGCCCGCTTATGGACACACCCCCCTCATTCTCCTTTCACTTCTGAATGGCACCCGTAAACAAGTCGGATGCTGCCAAATGAGAGGCCGCCACGTGGCCTACCTCACGGTAGAGCGCACGGTAGGCCCCCTACCATGAGGTAGAGCGCGCGGTAGGTCACCTGCCATGTATTTTGAGTACGGTGCAAGTGTTATTTTTGTTAATTCATTTTGAGGCTATTTTTCGTATTCCGTAGTCATTTTAGCCCATAACTCACCTTAGACATTACCGTGAAGATGGTTGGTTATCTTACCAAATTTCAGTTTTAAAGGCAATCGCAATGTTTAGATTGCGAGCAACTTTTTCCCTTAAATTTTCTTATCCCTCACCTTGGAGCGTGTATCATAGGTCATGGCAGATGACACTGGAGTTAGTAGAGGGTGCAGATGCTATGTATGACGCCACTGTGGACCTATAGCAAAATAACAAAATTTTCACGAGATGAACAAACACAGCGGTGCCGCCCGTGCTAGACTGTATGTTGCCAGCCAGTGCATACGCCCTAGACCAGAGGAGTAAGCTTAAAGGAAGAGCATAAAGACCCAGGCCCACCGCATCATCCATTACCATTACAAAGTCGGCAAAAGGACAAGAGAGTCCATAAACTTTTAGTTGCACCAAAACAATTTACCAAAAGATTTCAAAAAAGAAAAAAAAAACCAAAACTTACATATGAGAAAATTGTCAACGGGTCACTAGACATCATACGACTTTGGTAGTTGGAGCTGATTGGTTTTTAGCCCTCACAAACCATACCAAAATTTGATAGTGCCTACCATATTTGGCTACTATTTGGATTGCTACCGATATTTCGTATGCCCTAGAAAAATTGGTAACCTCCTGTAGAAGAGCAGTGAAGATGTGAGCATTTTTTAGGGCGGCAAATTGATCGCCAATTTTTGGCAAGCTCACGGCACCTTGCATGGCTAACGTGGTAGGTTTTGGTTGATCGCATTAAATGTTGTTTGATCGGTTATCAAGCTTCAAATGACCATATCTCTTAATCTAGGTATACAAATTGTAATCCGTTTAAACTATTGTATTTCTTGTGACGAGATCAACAAAACAAGACCGGTATAGGCTATGTTTCATCATGTCAAATGTTATGTGCCACATGAGACCAACACATCATGGTCACAATAAAAGATAATTTTGGCATATTTTACTAGATTGCAATCCAAACACTCCTACAATACCAAAGTTTTGATAATGCCTAGGTTTTGGTCGCGACCAAAATTTGGTATGGTTACCGAGGGTAGTAACCAAACAGTCCCAAATTTTAGCATTGCCAGATTTTGGTAAGAATTGGTGGGGTAAATTTCTCACCAAACCAAACAGCCCCTGCTTAAACCCATAATCCACACGAATTGAAATATGACTTTAGTCTTCACGCAAAAATAAATAAAATAAAATAAAACTTCACTGGAGCAACCAAGTATCATGCATAGTCTACTGCATGATTCAATCTATCATCTATTATCTTATTAAAGCAGAGTCAAAAGAAATCACCACGTTCGCTTTTAAGGGCTAAAAATTATCACGTTAAAGAGTGAAAAAGAAAAATCTACTCCGTCGATCGTGGTGGGCCCAGACTTTAATAGTATAAAATAAAAGAAATAGTCCATGTCAAGTACAATAAAACTGAAATTCGAGTACAAAATAAAATAAAATCTGCAATATGATTTCCATACGAATTCCTAAGTAAAAAAGTCCATATCAAGTACAATAAAATTAAAAATCGGTATAAAAATAAAATAAATTTAACAATTTGATTTATGTATGAATTTATAAGTAAAATTACTAAATAATTATGATTTAGAATAAAAAATAAACAATAATAGAAAATAGATTTGTATACGAAATCCAATTAAAAAAATGAAATTAGGAATACAAATAAAATAAAATTTTGATTTCGATACGAATTCCAATAATTATAATTTGAAATAAAAACTAAACAATAATTGGTAGTTACATTTGTGTAACAAATACAACCAAAAGAACAACTGAATCCATAATAAAATTTTTTTTAGTAATTTGAGTAGTAAAATACCTAAATAACTGTAATTAGGAAATAAAATTAAAGAAAAACTAGCAATTGGATTCGGATACAAATCCCAAGAAAAATAACTACAATACTAAATAAAAGATAAAATAAAATTTACAATTTGATTTCCACACGAATTCCAAAGTAAAATCCCAAAATAACTAAAATTTAGAATAAATTTAATAAATTTAGCAATTTGATTTGTATACAAACTGTAATAAAAAAATAAAAAAATTGAAAAAATAAAAGTTATAATGAGGATGACATGAATGATGTCAGATGAGAAACAAAAGAAGCAACAACATTGGCTCTCAAGGTCAAGTGTTTCTATTGTCGCTTCTTACGAAATAAAAATACAGAGTAACTAAAATTTATTTTAAAAAATACAAGTTATAACGAGGATAGCACGAATAGTGTCGGATGATACTACGAAAGAGTGCAATGGCATCGATATGTCATGAAGAAGATATTGACTCACGACGAAGCGCGGCGACGATAGAGATGAGAACAATGTTTTCCAATAAATAACATTATTTTAATTCCTTTTTGGAATAAAAATTAATATTTAATCCATTTCAAGAATAAGATTAGTTTTTTATTATTTTTATTGCATTTGACATGCTTTTCTGGTCTTCGGGTCGAAAATCAAGGGCCGAGCCTGGACCCATGCCTAGATCTAATAAGGGGTGAGTGTCAGCATTGTTGAATAAGGTAGTGACCAGAGAAGCTCGGTGATGGAGAAACCCTGATAGAGAGGAGATGAAGCTTTACATTGAAGATAAACTATAAATGATATGGGGCCATTGGGTAGTTAGGAGCATGCAATCACTGGTGAGGGCACATTGTCGCCAGTGATGGCTAAAAGATTTTCCATATCATTAGACAACTACTAAAGTAGACATGTCGGCATTAATAAAGATAGGAGATCGCCACGGTTAGTGAGAAAACCACAACATTGAGTTGGTCAACATCGGAGAAGAGAAGTGACCAACACAAGAGAATAGGGCGTCGAGCATGTGTAACATCATGCATGCGTATGTACATATGTGGATCCGTACGAATAGAAGCGTGGGCGTACAGTGACAGAGGAACAAAAAGCTTGGAGTAGAGATGGTGTAGCCATAGGTAATATGCTCGGGGTCACCGAAGAGAACATGACATGTGTCCCTAGCTGGGATCGACAACGGTTGCATGTGTATGCATGTTGATGTCGTAATAGTTATCATTAAACAATAATTGAGGAGAAGTAGAAGATAACAACGTGATAAAGTATTGCATTAGAAGAGATAGCAATTGAGAGGGATTGATCAAGATTTGGGCTTACTGTTAGATGTTAAAGCAAAAAAAATTATGACGGCGAGAAGAAATAGAAGCAACACGGTTTGGTAGGGCGGACGGTGTGTGAGTGAAGATAAGTTCAAGGTAGGTCGCCCATTGTGCAATCAGCGTATGCGTGAGATAATTATACATTATACATTATACTATGTAAATTAATATGATAATTTGTCTATATAATCAACATATTGCTTGAGGTTAAATAGAGGTACACGTGTATGCATATAATTTAGAAAAAAAACTAATATTGTAAAAATAGGGGTATACAACTACATGATCTATGCATGATAAAAAATGGTTAGTTTCTAAGAACCATAACAACTTATTATGCCTAATTTTCTTCTATCAAAACACATATCTCAATTATGTTCCCTATGTTGTAATTTTGTTCAAGTTTATATTATTATTTTCAATGTTTAGGATATCTGATAAATCTAAATAGCTTAGAAGGTAGCAAATATATTATCAAATATTTATACAAACTTCGAAACAAATCTAATCGCGCAAATATACGGGTCACCCTGCTAATTCTAATTAAAAACAAAGATATACAGTTGCTCCTGTATATTCTCATTCTTCACTTAGCTCAGACATGACCACCAAGTTAGAAGAACACGGCATTGAACAAACTGGACAGACAGGTCAAGAAGCAGACTACACGAACATCTCAGGAGCGAGGAAAGAAAGACCTGGTACAACTGTATTGTACATTTGTACGGTATCTCAGGTCAGAAAAGGAGCGATCCATCCAGTGTCGCTCTCTCGTTGCCGTTTCTGAAAGGAACCAACAGTGAAATGCTGCATCGTCTCGAGTAGAATGCGACGTACGGCGCGTCGATGGCTGGGTAGTTGGCCAAGGTAAACTTAGAAGGCAGGAAACGTCGGCTATTTATTTCCTTTCGCTCCGTCGCCGCCGATATATTAAAAGCAAGTGGGTGCTGCCGTGCGCTGGTTAGTAAGAATTCCATGCTTGGACCGGCAACGGAACTCGATGGAGCCCACGGGTGGTTGCGACTTGCGAGCAGGGAAAGGCAATCCCGATTGTATTGGTTCAATGGTTTCTTTCTCCTCCGGTATTAGCAAAAAGGACACTTTTCGAATGCGGATGTGGATATTCAGCTTATTTTTCTATCGAATTTGGGGTGGGAAGTTCAAAGAATAGGCGACATTATTCAGAGAAAAACCAAGTCTTCAGAGCAGCGTCAACCAAAGTCATTACCCATTTCCAGCCCCAAGTCCTGCTAGGTACTGTGCAAAGGTTAACGATTATTCGTCATGGTTTTCAGTCACGGAAACTGGTCATCAAAGCCCCGTCTCGTTAGCATCAGGTCGTGATCATCGATGCCAACTTTTGATAAGTACTGCCCCATGGTACAAGTACCAATCAACAACGACCGATGGGCTCAATCAATCAGTCAGTATCAACACAATCACGCCATCAGAAATTCAGAAGATGAAAACATTTGCCATTGCGCATTGCACCTCCCCGGGCACTTCAACCGCAGTCACTTCGGCACGATCAGCATTGCTCATCAGCTTAGGTTAGGCACTAAACAGTGTCATGTGAGACCTTTATTGCTGTAGGGCACACAGATGCATAACTTTGTTATGTTTGGACGTGAAGTCACTTCGGAGTGGTTGTAGCTGTTGGTAGCCCGAGGGCAGGAGGAACAAGTTGACCAACCGTGGCATCCCAGGCAAGCATAAGCATTTCCAAGATCCGTAGCAGAAAAGACTAGAACGCCCAAAAGAAAAGATACCGAGGTTGCTAACGCTGAACATTTCTTGAAGCGTCAAATACCTGGAGGCTAGTGGTAAGGTCTGACCAGATTGGGCTTTTCTTTTTTCTGCGACGACAGATTGGCAGATTTGCTGAAACGGCTGTCTGCAAAATAAACATTGCACCGGGAACTAAGGAGGACAAGCGATGGCAGTACTGGAACCCGGCTGTTGATGTTTCCAACCTGTTGAAGTTGCTCTGAATATATATTTTTTCTGAAAGGTGCTAGATTACTACAGTCTACAGGTCTACAGCTGAGTGGACACACACTGCACAAGTGCTAACCGTACTGCACAGAAGCTGCTATATATCCTAGTGATGATTAGCAGGATTACTTATGAAAAAGATCCCAAGTCTAGGGATTAAAATTTTGCAAACTGCAAGTCAATTCACAGATGGATGGACATGCATGAAGCGAAAGGTACGTGCACGAAGTGCAGAATTCAAGAGGTAGCTAGGGAAGAGATACAATTGTACTTCCAGGCTACTGTGTAGCTAGTTGATCCGTCGGAGCATTAAGTTCTGATTGGAACTAGGATTGAACGGTGCAAGAACAAAGACTAGCTATCTTCTTATTCTCACCCCTTAACTGCTTTATCCCACTGAATAACCCTCATCAGTCATCACTAGCACAGCAACAATAGTACCGAATAGCTACCGTGGTACTACAAATTTGCCACCTAGTACTGCAAAGTTTGTCAAAAAGATAATCAATGAAAAAGGTAAACAGGGGCAGATCGCGCAAGGATGACACCGTGTGCATTGTACGAGCGTGGGCTGTCAGGATCTCGGTATCATAGGATACAATTCCTATATCGATACTACACAGGCTCAAAATAAGGTAGAATCGCATAGAAAATGGTCCAAATATTACTATTTCCATTGTCATAAATTTCAAGGTGCAAACCTGTTAACTTGAAATTATTCTACTCTGCTAAATATAATTACCGTTTAAGTTTGTAAGAGTTCAACATACACCTTATTTCAAACATAGGGAACCATGCAAATTTACTGTGACCTTTTCTATCTGCAAATTACAACTAGTGCCTAAGTTTGTGGAGTTTATTTATTTTTGAAGAGCTTGTGAGAGTTTTTATTATTATTTAATCTATTTTTAAAAATATTTTAAAGATAATATCTCTTTAACTTTATTTCTAATTCTGCCACCTTTGATCACGTCATAACGCACAGCATAACAAAAAATACTATGTCACGCTACGTATCACAGTGCGACCAAAGCTGCCACGATAGCCATCCGAGCCAACACGCGCCCGCTTTTAGGCTAAATCCTATCACGCCAGAGGGGCGACGTGACAACATTCGTTTGCCACGCCGAGGTTGTTAAAAAAATAGGGACGAAATGAGACATAAATTTTACGTGGAAAACTCTTGCGGTGAAAACACCACGGACACCAACTGACGATGATCACTATATGGAGAGTGTTTACAAATCGCAGAGGATTACAATGAGGCGTCTTCTCCCGTGCGGCTTACAAGAGGTATATAAAGGGGTAACATGACTTGGAGTTCAAGTAAAAAATCTAATATGCTAATATGGTAAGTTTGAATTCAACCATACTAGGAATTCGAATCACATATCTCAACAATCTCCACATTGAGACGAATTTCCTCTTATAGCAAAATGAAGAATCACCAAAATAACCCCACCATTAGATATATAAAATTATCACGACGTCAATTAGTCTCTAGGACTAAACTGTGATACTAACTAAACTTGAGCAAAGCTCAAACTTAGTAACAGGAAGTGGCTTTATCATCATATTAGTTGGATTATCATGAGTACTTATCTTGCACACCTTGAGCAATAACACCTCGAATAAAGTGATATCTCACTTCAATATGCTTTGTTCTCTCATGAAACATCTTATCCTTTGTAAGGCATATAACACTGACTATCACAAAATATAGTAGTGTAAGAATTATCTTCACAAAGCTCAGTGTACAAACATCTCAACCAAATAGCTTCTTTACAAGCTTCAGAAATATTCATATATTCCGCTTCAGTGGTAGATAAGATTACAGTAGCTTGCAATCTTGCCTCCAGCTAACAGCACAACCACCAATAGTGAAAACATAACCTGTGAGAGACATCCTCTTGTCCAAATCACCAGCATAATCAGAGTCAACATAACCAACAAGTTCATCTCTAAAATCCCCAAACTACAAATGAGCATTAGAAGTGCCACACAAATATCTAAAATCCACTGAACTGCTTTCCAATGCTCTTTTCCAAGATTAACTATGTATCTACTAACAACACTTAGTACATGAGATAAATCAGGATAAGAATAAACTATGGCATACATAAGAGAACCAACTGCACTAGAATATGGAACTCTAGACATGTACTAAAAAATATAATCTGACTCAGGACATAAAACTAAAGATAATATGAAATGCGGGGCTAATGGAGTACTCACTGGTTTTGCATCATGCATATTAAAACGACGAATGATTTTCTCAATATAATCTTGTTGACTAAGGTATAACTTGACAGATTTTCTTTCTCTAATAATCTCCAAACCAAGAATTTTCTTGTTGTACATAGGTCTTTCATCTCAAATTCATTACTTAATTGTGCTTTCAGTTTTGCTATTTCCGATTTATCTTTTACAACAATCAACATATCATCAACATAGAGAAGCAAATAAATAGCTGAACCATTAACAGTCTTTAAATAGATACAGCTATCATAATCAGTCTGCTTAAAATTATGAGAGAGCATAAAATAGTCAAATCTCTTGTACCATTGCCTAGGAGATTGATTCAAACCATAAAGAGATTTATTTAATCTACAAACAATGTGTTCTTTTTCAGGAATAACAAAACCCTTAGTTTGGTCCATATAAATGTCTTCTTCTAACTCCTTATGTAAGAATACAGTTTTAACATCAAATTGCTCAAGTTCATAATCATGCATAGCAACAATACGGAGTAAAGTGTGAATAGAACTATGCTTCACAACCGAGGAAAAATATCATTAAAATCAATACTTGTAATATGACTATAACCTTTAGCAACCAACCTTACTTTATACCTTGCTGGTTCAATAGGAGAAATACCTTCATTTCTTTTAAAAATCCACTTGTAATGAACAAGTTTCTTCTCTTTTGGTAATTTCACTAGTTTTCAAGTGTCATTCTTTTCAAGTGACTCAATCTCATCATGCATAACTGTTAGACCGAAAAGGCGACTAGATGGGGGTGAATAGGAGCACGCTCACTTTTTCACATATAATGGATTCAACATAAATTTCACTACAGTAGCTATGGAAGCTATGAAGATCAGTATATCAGTACAATGGAAGACTAATATTGAATCCAATATAAACCCCTAAGCAATACGATAAAATCAACAAATATTAAAGCAAATCAATACACTGGCGGTCGGACCGATGACCTGCCGGTCTGACTGGTGACTCTGGCCGGTCTGACCGCCAGCCTAAAGAACAAAACAGAAACAGCCCGATGACGAAGTTACAAATAGATGAAACTTTTGATCTACAACTCCAAACTTGATGAGACTTAGAACACACCTTCTCTATGATATCAGGAACCTATTCCAATTGAAGATTGTGATAATTCTAGGAAGAATAGCGATCCATTTTGGTTTTATTGAAGAAGGGTTCAAAACCGGGTCAAAATGAAAACTTGATCCAAAATCTTGCTCGTGGGTGATTGATGATCAAGATGATCCTAGGTATGTTCCCACATGTCACAGCAAGCTATATCACGTTGAGAATTCAATCAAAAACTCGCGGATCAAAGAAATACTCAAAATCATCAAATATAGAGAAAGAACGCAATGAGACAAAACATGATCAAACTTTCCTTTGATTGATTTGATATGATATGGGCTTATAGCATCTCCATCAATGGAGGACAATGCTCAATCCAAGAGCACGAAAATTACATCAAACTATCAAGAACCCTAGCCTCCACAAAAGCTCTCTCTAAGAAAATTAGGGTTTACAAAATAGCAAAAGAGACAAAGCGGAGGTGCAGCCACCTCCCTCCCCTATTTATAGTGGAGGCTTAGACCTTCTAGAAGTTTGACTCAATTGGTCTCCCGTTAAGGCCCAAAACAAACGGGACACATATGCACGTATCTTAATGTGCCGTCTTTAACACCCCTTGACCTAATTAGCTACACCTTGCGCCATCTTGCGCCTCGGATTAGCCAATAGGTCACCCTTGTCCATCTTGCACCACGCTTGAGTACATTAACATCACCCGACATCGTCGATCGATCTGGACCTCAGCTCTCCAAGCCTAGTTCCGATCATCCTCGTCGTTGACCACCAAGCAACCTGCACAACAATAGATAAGTAAACCGAATTTGGGAACAAGTTCTTCACAACTTGACCCATATTTGTCAAAACATGCATCATGCAACATATATATGCACTGAAACTCATGACTTTGACCTAACAACAGAATATCGCCACCACGACGGGCGACGATCCAGTGAAAATCGGTCGATCGCCCCAGGCCGGCCGACACCATTCATTCGGCGGCCGACGACCACCTATTGGCCGGTCAGACCTCCAGTAAATACTTAGCCAAATTTCCTCTCTGGAAAACCGAAACCTACTAGAATTTTCAAACCAATAGAACTTTTGACTGGAGACTCCAAAAATTATGGGACCAGGTGCAATAGAATCTCCTCTCTTGCCTACACCCTCTATTTTTGGCCCAGCTCAATCCACACTTTCTGAATTTTACCGGTCTGATCGCTCACTATGGCGTGCTCTGACCGATCTTGACCTGGCCGACCGCCGGCCGGACCGGACGTGACCGACAGATCTAAACTTTCCCGAAAACACGTGAAATGACAAACTATTAACACCATAGCCAATTGTCACGTCATCCTAAGATCTGGAACATATCCCTATGATATCCACAATCTCCCCCTTGATGAACACATTGGCAATAATCCAAAAAATAT
Source organism: Hsuehochloa calcarea (assembly GCA_036346395.1). Taxonomy (NCBI): domain Eukaryota; kingdom Viridiplantae; phylum Streptophyta; class Magnoliopsida; order Poales; family Poaceae; genus Hsuehochloa; species Hsuehochloa calcarea. The sequence goes on from CM070600.1 coordinate 16,062,288, forward strand.
AATTTGAAGGTTTGAAAAGTAAAATACTTTCGTTTTCGCACACAAGCACAACTTGGTCCGTAAGCAAGAGAAGGCAATGGAAATGACCAAGTTGGCATCAGAATAGCATATGCAAATGAGATAAGACAAAAGAAAGCATAAAAACTTTAAATTCCAGAGAAGAGTCAAAAATCTCACTTAAGGTCCATATGAAAGAACAATTGTTCAATTGACCTATGATCATTGTGAGTATTAATAAATGCAATTCAAGTTCAGAAGAATCAATAAGACAATAAGAATGCAATTCAAAAGCTCCCCCTCACTATGATCCACAGATTTCAGAAAATTTCAAATTCTCCTATTTCTCCCCCTTTGTACAACAATGATATATCTTCTCCCCCAATATTGAAATATCTTCTCCCCCTTTGACAATAGAGTCATCAAGGAATCACGCCTTCCTCTCATCCAGAGATAACAAATGCAGAATGAAGAAAGAAGCATAAGAAGGAGTATGCATGAAGTGCAATGGAGTGGCTTCATTTTTGTATTTTTTTAATTTTTTTGATTACAAGAAGCTTTGGAGATTACCCAAAAGAACAAACCAGCATTTCTAATATTGCACAAACAACATATCAAACCTAACAGCGCTAGCAAGATCATGATAAGACATATATATCAAAGCTAAGCACAAATGCTCAATATAAAGCAATAAATTTGATCAATTTAAGCAAAGCTTCAAATTCAGCAAGTTCATCAATAGGGATCCTAAAGTGAAACTGGCTATGTCAAAATATCAAAGTAAGATCAAAAAGCTAACAAAGACCACATTAAGAGTCAATCAGGTCCTGCATTGAATCATTTTGCTCAAATTTCTCAAACGTCAACTTTTCAATAATTTTTCATTTGCACTGAATATTGAAGTTGACTAATGATCTAACTTAGTGACAAGATCCTGGACTAGGAGCCATCCACAAACTCATCCTAAGCATCGATCAGAAGTTGATTAAAAGTATATCTTAGTGAAGAAGATACTGGACTATGAGCCATCCACAAACTCTTCCTAAGCTTCTACTAGAGCGATAAATCTTGAGGTTCATGTCATTTCTGATAAGCAGTCCCTATGAGATCATCTGGATCATCAAATTATCTCCAAGTTTATGTCTTTGACAAGCAATCTCGTAAGAGTAGTTTGGCACAATTTAAGCATAAGACAAACTTGATTTTCCATGTTTCACAACAGCAGTTTTATATTCTCAAGAACACAAGAAACTCAAGTAATGATCAATTTTAGATTCAAGAGCTAACAAAGCAATTCTGACAGGACCAATATCACAAAAGGAGCACTAATTGCGCAACTAGCTAAAACATCCACAAATTACAATTTTTAGTTCGAGTTGTTTTAGAGTTCTAGCTCGTACAACAAAGACTTATCTGTATATGTGAAAGCATGATAATTCTAGCAAGTCAAAAAACTAAACATGGCATTGAGCAAGAATTGAAGTACTAAATCTCCAAAGGGTAATAGGCAAAGCTTCATCAATATTAAAAAGATAAGCAGAAAAACTTATATTACAATGCATCTTTTTGGATACCACTTGTTGGATTTTTCATATGAATGCAATATGATACAATGAGATGCAATAAAAGCCTAAAAACCTAAAAAGTTCAAAAAAGATTAAAAGAACAAGGTAAGATCAGAAAAGGTCGAACTCCCTCTCAAACCAACCCATAGGGATAAATTACCCCTAACTTACTTCTCAAGGTGACAAACCTAGTTGGGTCTAAAGGCTTGGTGAGGATATCAGCCAGTTGATCCTCGGACTCTACGAAGTGCAGCACAACATCACCTTTTTCGACATGGTCTCTAAGGAAGTGATAGTGAATGTCTATGTGCTTGGTCCTAGAGTATTGCACATGGTTTTTAGCAATGTTAATAGCAGAAGTGTTATCACAGAAAAGAGGAACACTAGCAAAATTTAACCCATAGTCCTTAAGAGTGGTTACCATCCACAAAATCGACTACAAAGAACTAGCAAAAGCCTACATATTCGCCAAAGAATGGATTGTGCAATGTAACACTGCTTCCTAGAAGACCAAGATACAAGAGAAGTGCCTAGGAATTGACAAGTGCCGGAGGTACTCTTCCTATCTAGCCGACAGCCCGCAAAATCAGATTCAGAAAACCCCCGAATGGGCAAAGATGACGAATAGGAATACCAAATGACATACAAGAGGGTAGAGTGTAAATAACTGAATATGTGCTTAACGGCTTGGCGATGGGAAGTTCTCGGAGACGCCTGAAACCTCGCACAGAGGCAGACTGTGAAGTGGATGTCCGGTCTCGAGGCCGCAGTATGTATGGAACCGATCATGTTTGCGCACTCGCGCTGATCCACGGTTTCGCTTCTCATCCGATCCAAAATAATGGTTGCCATGGATCGAGATTGGCTTGCAGTCACCCTTGTCGAAACGTTTGAGCAAGTCCTTAGTGTACTTCGTCTGATTGATGAAGATCCATTCCTTGCATTGCTTGATTTGAAGCCCCAAAAGGTAATTGAGCTCTCCCATCATACTCATATCAAATTCCCTGGACATAGTCTCAGAAAAGCTGAAAACAAGAGCATTAGAAGAACCAGCAAAGATAATATCATCAACGTAAATCTAAGCAAGCAGGAGGTCATTACCACACCTAAGCATGAACAAAGTTTTGTCTCCCTTACCCATCTCAGAATCATTCTTAAGCAAGAAGATCTTAAGTCTATCATACCAGGCTCTAGGGGCTTGCTTAAGACCATAGAAGGCTTTGGTTAGCTTGAATACATGATGTGAGTACTTGTGATTCTCAAAGCCAGGGGGTTGCTTAACATAAACTCCTCCTCTATGAAACCATTTAAAAATATACTTTTAACATCCATCTGATATAATCTAAAGCCCTTAGATGCAGCAAATACAAGCAGAATGCGAATGGCTTCTAGTCTAGCAACAGGAGCAAAGGTCTCATCAAAATCTAACCCCTCAACTTGGTTAAAACCCTGAGCTGCCAACCTAGCCTTATTTCTAATCACAGAACCATCCTCATTTTGTTGATTTTTGAACACCCAGCGGGTTCCTATAACATTATGGCCACTAGGAGATTCTACTAGGTTCCAAACCTTATTCCTCTTAAAATTCTCTAACTCCTTATGCATGGCATTAACCCAGCTAGAATCTGATAAAGCATGTGATATATCGCGGGGTTCAAAAGAAGCAACAAAAGCAGAATGGGAGTAGAGGTTTGGATCATTATACCTGGAGCGAGTGACTCGCTCATGGAGATTACCTATTATCTGATCCGGACGGTGTTGCCTTTGAATGTGAAGTGGTGCACCCGGAGAGAAAAATATCTCTTCAACCTCCGTAGGTACTGCTGATGATGAAGATGCAGCAGGAGCCTCATCTGAAGGCAAAGTAGTCACAGCAGGTTCTTGTACTGAAATAGGAGCGTCAACAACAACAGGTGGAAGAACATCATCGAGTCCTTCATCATCTTCCTCTATAAATATGCTCTCCGTCACCTGTGTATCACCTGAAATATCTGATCTAGTTCCAGGGCTAGTCTCATCAAAAGTGACACTGCATGTCTACTGAACAAGATTGGTTTCAGCATTAAAAACCCGAAAACCCCTCGAATGTGCAGGATAACCCAGAAATAAACCATCAAAAGTTCTTGACTCAAATTTATCTAGATTTCCTGTTTTAAGAATAAAACACTTGGATCCAAAGACTCGAAAGTACGAGACAGAGCGTTTTCTATAAAATCGAAGCTCATAAGCAGTCTTGCCCAAAGAAGGTCTCACAAAGACACGATTAGCAATATAGCAAGCAGTAGCAACAGCTTCGGCTCAAAACCTCCTCGATGTGCTATACTCATCTAGCATCGTCCTAGCCATCTCGACCAGGGTCATGTTCTTCCTTTCCACAACGCCATTTTGTTGAGGGACGTGTGGAGAAGAGAACTGATGCTCAATTCCACGCTCAGCACAAAACGAAGCAAATGAGGCATTCTTGAACTCCGTGCGATTGTCACTACGAATCGCTCTCAAGGCACCCGAAAGTTCAGAAGCCAAACGTAGAACAAGATCATGATAATAATCAAAAGATTCATCCTTCGAAGCAAGAAAGAACACCCAAGTGTATCTAGAAAAATCATCGACTATGACAAGAATGTACCATTTTCCACCAACTGAGTCGACGAACCACGTGTCCTTCCTCTTTCCGCGGTAATCCTGAAAATCAAGGCAAAGAAGAACGATGTGTCTCAATACTGGGGTTAGTTAAACAAGACTTAGGAACCCAGTACTGAGACACACGTCTGCGAGTAGTATGCAAAGTAGAAGTGATATCCTTGATTTTATTTGAAGTTCCGTTATGAGCAATGGTTAAATTGACATGAGAATTATCCTGTCTAGGAGAATTATGATGAATATGTGACACAAAACCCAAACCAGGTTTCTTCTTTTCTATGTTATCATGTCTCATAAAAGGTCTAGGTTGATTAGACGAAATTCTAGCAAAATTTTTTTATCCATTTTCAACCTATGCCAACAGAACTCAATCAAATGCCCATCCTTTTTGCAATAGGTGCAATGATACTTAATACCACTGGGCGAAGTACCCTTAGACTTAACAGATGGCTAGGCAACACCTGCAGATTTAAAGATAGTTTTTGCAGGTTGATTTTTGAATTCAATTAACCCATTTTTCAAGACTTGAGTAACTTTTGGGTTAGAAGTATTTTGAACATGATTGTATCCTAATCCTTACTTCTTATAAGGAGTTTTAGACTTGTCCAGAATCATGTTTAATTGTTTCTTACTTTTCGAGAATTTTTTTAAGGTATTATTAAGATAAGCATTTTCTTCTTCAAGATTAACACATGATTCACATGTTTTACCCTTAATGACTCTAGCATATTTCTACTTATATAAAGCAGCTTCAAGTTTAAGAGCTGGACATGAAGTACATGTAGAAAACTCAATACTGTCATTAAGCTTGGCATATTTAGCTCTAACTGTTTCTAAGATACCTTTGAATTCATATTCGCGTTCTAAGCAGAAAGTGCAAAGGCTAGAATCAACCACTCTAGAAGCAACCATTTTGCTAGACTCTAAGTATTTTTCACATGGAGCAGATTTAACCTCAACTAGCTCAGTTCTAGCATTTTCAAGTTGTTGTAAAGCAATATCATGAGCAGATTACAGTTTAGCAAATTCTGAGTGCAAAGCATGGCAGGATGAACATTCATCAGATTCAAGAGTCTTAGCATTTTCAAGTTCTAAAGTCAAATTATCTACTTGTGACTCTAAGTCCTTATTCTTGGCCATGACAAACTCTAAAGCCTTATCCTGACTCATGAGTTGCTCAAATATAGTTTCACATCTATCAGCAAGGACATCATGGGAAGGAGGTACCTCATCGTTGTCGTCGTCAACGGAGTCGGCCATGAAGCACAAGCCGGTGAAGTCCTTGGCCTTCCCCTTCATCTTGTTTTGAGGGATCTCATCCTCCTTGTCCTCCTCGCTTCCCGGAATCCACATCGCTTAAGGATTGATCCTCAAAAGCGCAAGCACCCGGTGAGCGGCCTTCGTCAGCTTGGCAGTATCATACCTTGATTTGTTCCATTGAGGCTTCTTCCAAGTTAGCTTTCCCTCGTTATGGTTGCTCTTACCTTTCAGCTTGGGGCAATTTGCCCGAATATGATTAAGCTCACCGCACTCATAGCAAGTCACGGGACCTCTTCGATTTCTGTTTCTCATATTGTTGTAGGCCCGTGTGACCTTTTTGACTATGACGGCCAACTCAGCCTCAGGAAGACTCTCAAACTCCTCTTCATGAATTGCAGATAAACCAGCAAGCAAAAATCTATAAGAAAACTTAAAAGACCCATCAGAAGCTCTCTTGAGCTGGTCTGTTACCAAAGCCATATTTTACCTTTTGGGATGATCAATCCTCTTGATCTCATGAGTCTTAAGCTTGCTATAGAGCAGCTCCAAAGTCAGATCAGAAAGATTGACATTCTCCTCAATGGTTGTAGCCTTTATCTCCCACTCCTTGGTGTTGATTGCAGCCAAGAGGTGGGTGGCATTTTCAGACTGAGAATATTTAATACCAATAGCTTTCATCTGATTAATCACTTTATTAAAGCGACTGAAAATGTCATCGATGCTATCTCCAGGACGCATCTCGAATTTGTTATATTCACGCTTATAGACTGTTTGACGTACTTTCTTGACTTGGGACGAACCCTCATGATAGGTTTCGAGAGTATTCTAAATCTCATGCGCAGTCTCAAGATTGCAAATCCGATTATACTCCTGTCTACCAAGCCCACCATACAAGATGTTTTTAGCCTTATTGTTGTTAGCCAAAAGGGCTTCTGAAGTCAGCGTAGCAACTTCGGGCACAACGAGCGGGACTCGAACAACCTCCCATATAGCGTGTCCTTCGCTCTCAAGGAAGACTCGCATGCGATTCTTCCAATAGGCATAGTCGTGCCCATCGAAGATATGCGGCTTTGTAGTGTATCTATCCATCGTCAAGTTCAGTGGCCGGTTAAGATCAAGATTGAACTAACCGGGCTCTGATACCACTTGTTGGACTGAAAAGGCGACTAGAGGGGGGGGGGTGAATAGGAGCACGCTCACTTTTCACATATAATGGATTCAATACAAATTTCACTCCAGTAGCTATGGAAGCTATTAAGATCAGTATATCAGTACAGCGGAAGATTAATATTGAATCCAATATAAAACCCTAAGCAATACGACAAAATCAACAAAGATTAAAGCAAATCAATGCACTGGCAGTTGGACCGCTGTGTCACTGGCAGTCGGACCGATGACCTGCCGGCTCGATCGGTGACTCGGCGGCGGTCGACCACGCCCAAGAATGTAATGTAAACAACAACCCGATGACGAAGTTGCAAATAGATGAAACTTTTGATCTACAACTCCAAACTTGATGAAACTTGGAACACACTTTCTCTATGATATCAGGAATATATTCCAATTGAAGATTGTGATAATTCTTGGAAGAATAGCGATCCTTTTCGGGTTGATTGAAGAAGGGTTCAAAACCGGGTCAAAACGAAAACTTGATCCAAAATTTTGCTCGTGGGTAATTTATGATAAAGATAATCCTAGGTATGTTCCCACATGTCATAGCAAGCTATATCACGTGGAGAATTCAATCAAAAACTCACGGATCAAAGAAAGATTCAAAATCATCAAATATAGAGAAAGAACGCAATGAGACAAACATGATCAAACTTTCCTTTGATTGATTTGATATGATATGGGCTTACAGCCTCTCCATCAATGGAAGACAATGCTCAATCCAAGAGCACGAAAATCACATCAAACTATCAAGAACTCTAGCCTCCGCAAAAGCTCTCCCTAAGAAAATTAGGGTTTACAAAATAGCAAAAGAGACGAAGCGGAGGTGCAGCCACCTCCTCCCCTATTTATAGTGGAGGCTTAGACATTCTAGAAGTTTGACTCAATTGGGCTCCCGTTAAGGCCCAAAACAAACGGGACATTTACACACGCATTTTAATGCGCCATCTTTAACACCTCTTAACCTAATTTGCTACACCTTGCGCCATCTTGCATCTCAGATTAGCCAATAGGTCACCCTTGTTCATCTTGCACCACGCTTGAGTACATTGACCTCACCCGGCATCGTCGATCGTTTTGGATCTTAGCTCTCCAAGCCTAGTCCAGATCATCCTCGCCGCTGACCGTCGTTGACCACCAAGCAACCTGCATAACAATAGACAAGTAAATCGAATTTGAGAACAAATTCTTCACAACTTGACCCATGTTAGTCAAAACATGCATCATGCAGCATATATGCTCTGAAACTCATGACTTTGACCTAACAACCAAATATCACCGCTACGACGGGCGACGATCCAAGTGAAAACTGGTTAGACCGCCCCTAGGGCCGGTCTGACCGCCACCTATTGGCCGGTCAGACTGCCAGTAAAGACTTAGCCGAATTTCCTCTCTGAAAAACCGAAACATACTGGAATTTTCCAACCAATAGAACTTTTGACTGGAGACTTCAAAAATTATGGGACCAAGTGCAATAGAATCTCCTCTCTTACCTACACCCTCTATTTTTGGCACAGCTCAATCCACACTTTCTGATGTTTACTGGTCCGACCGCCGCTATGGCCGGTCGGGCCGATCTTGGACTGGTCTGACCGCCAGTTCGGCCGGTCAGACCGCCTGTGACCTGACAGTCCTGAAACTTTCTCGAAAACACGTGAAACGATAAACCATTAACGCCATTGCCAATTGTCACATCATCCTAAGATCTAGAACATATCCCCATGATATCCACAATAACAGTTATCCACTTATTACAATCAGTGTATTCAATAGCCTCAGAGTATGATGAAGGTTCTGCGTTATATTCAATTTCTTTTGCTACACTAAAAGCATAAGCAACAATATTAGCTTCTTCAATCATCCTCTTGGGTGGATTAATCTCCCTCTTAGGTATGTCAACTGCAATGGACCATTGTGTTGGCAGCTCAACAATTGGAGGATTATCAACAATAGATGCATCATGAACAACAGTATTTTTCTTATCTGATGTGTTATTTAAACCAACAAAATAATCCACTTGAACACTTGAATTCTACCCACTCTCAATAGGAACATTAGTAAGCAGTTTTTCATGTAGCATAGCAGATTCATTAAAGATAATATTTCTGCTAATCATAATCTTAATTATTTCAGGATTCCATAAATTGTATCATTTAATACCAGATTTATAACCAAGAAAGATGCACTTAACAGCTCTAGACTCTAATTTTCCATTATCAACATGGGCATAAGCAGTACAACAATAAAATTTTAATTTTGAATTATTTGCTGGAGAACCAGACCATACCTTAATTGGAGTCTTATTTTCAATTGTAATATAGGGAGACCGATTAATAAGATAGTAAGCAATGGAAGCGGCTTCAGCCCAAAAACGCCTATGCAAAACTGCATTAGACGACATGCAACGGGCTTTGGAAATGATGGTCCTGTTCATACGCTCAACTACACCATTTTGTTAAGGAGTATGGGGAATGGTGTAGTGCCTGACAATGCCTTCAGTCTTGCAATATGATTCAAATTCATTATAATATAATTCTATCCCATTACCAGTGTGAAGCTTCTTTACTTTCTTTTCAGTTTGCCTTTCAACTATAGTCTTTCACTCTTTAAATGTTGAAAATGCTTCTGATTTATGCTTTAAGAAATAAGGCCACACTCTTTTAGAGTAATCATCAATAATTGTTAACATATAACTAGCACCTCCTAGAGATTCTTGCGAGATGGCCCCTATAAATCAGAATGTACATAATCCAAAATACCTTATGTGGTATGAACTGAAGTATTGAATCTCACCCTCTTGTGTTTGCCAAACACACAATGTTCATAAAATTTTAGTTTGCCGATGCTATGTCCATCAAGAAGTCTTCTCTTGCTCAATTCTACCAAACCAATTTTACTCATATGCCCAAGGCGCATATTGTAGTACCTCGCAGATGGTACATATTGATAGTTTTAATATAAGTTTTTATCACAATAAGAGAGCCTTTTGATACCTTTAAAACTCCACCTTCACCAGAATACTTGTACCCTTTAGCATCAAGAGTACTAAAAAGATGAGGTTCCTTTTAAATCTTGAATGTGCATCACATCTGTCAAAGTTCCGACAATACCATCAAACATCTTGATCTGAATTGAACCAATTCTGCAACCTTACAAGATGAGTTATCACCCATCAACACAGTACCACCTTCAACAGTTTCATAGGTGGTAAACCAATTCCTATTAGGACACATATGAAAGGTATATGTGGAATCAAGAATCTATTCATCATTGGTCTTAGCACATCTAGCAAAGGCAATAAGAATTTCTCCATCAGTACTATTATCAGCAATAAGGAGGCTTTATCTTCACTATCTGGTTTACCTTTTGGCTTATAATAGACAGTTCTTTTTTTATTCTGCAGCTTCCAGCATTCAGAGATGTCATGCCCACTTTTCTTGCAATATTTGCATGACTTGTACTTGCCTCTTGATTTCGGCTGGTTCTTGTAGACGTTCGAACTTTTGCATCGAGATTCATTGTTTGAGTTCTTCTCCTTTTGCCTACAACAAACAAACAAGTTTTCTCCTTGCAAGCTTGAATTTTCATAAGGTACCATCTGTTTTATCTTCTTCTTAGCATGCAAAGCTTCATAAACTTCATTAAGAGTGAGAGTATCTCTACTATATAATATGATATCTCTGAAATTTAAAAAAGAACTAGGTAGTGAACACAAAAGAATAAGACCCAAATTCTCCTTATCATATTTTACCTCCATCGACTCTAGATCGGCAATGATCTCCTTAAACACCAAAAGATGATCAAGCACGAATCCTCCTTCTTGCAATTTGCGAGAGTACAACTTCTGTTTGAGATGTATCTTGCTAGTGAGATCTTTTGTCATGCAAATTTGTTCTAACTTCAGCCATAATATAACAAATGTCTTCTGCTTCAAAACCTCTTACAAAATATCATTTGATAAATGAAGGTGAATCTGAGATAAAGCCTTATGGTCTTTGTGCTTCTCATATGCGGTCCATGCAGTATATTGTATCTCAAAACCTTCTAGTGCATCATCCAAATCCATCTGTGCTAACACAACCTTATCTTGACTTGCCACAGCGAAAATCTTGTGTCTCGATCCAGGAGTGGAAGATCATACTTCAAAGTCGCCATGAGGAATAGAACCTGAAATTTGCTGGTACATCAGTACACCTTTTGTGTACGCGAAACAAAGATCTTCAAATACAATAGCCAGGACATCCTTGCTTGTAAACCTCCACGTAAGACAAAGCTTGTTGCGGAGAATTGATTAAAATAAGATTTCTTGGACACCGTGCTTCGGACTTGTCTTCTCTGGTTCTTTTGCTCTCTCTGTGCTGGCTGGACTGTGAACTCCCGCGCACTCGCCACGGGCCGCTTCTCCGTTTACTTGTGTGATTCTCTTGGTCTGCTCGTTCGACGCTCGTCTCGGCAGAGGATGCACGGACCGAGGTTGACCGAGGATGGGCGATGCTGGCGCGCTGCTTCTTTTCGCGCAGGACCGAAGACTTGATGCGACGTTGCCGTGCGACTTGGCTTCGAATGGCGCGCTTAGCAATCGTGCGGACGGACGTCGCTTGCGCCAAAGATCCGATAAACCGACGCGCCACACGTGGTGAAGCGCTGTCCTCGGGAACGACGCTCGGAAGACGCACTCTTTGACCGATGCTGGAGGTTGGCGTTGATTGGACCGAAGGTTGACGCGGGAGACGATGCGCGGCAGGAGCGCCGATCGAGGCGAGCGTAGGCGCGTCCGAGACGATGCCGCCGGATTGGATGTGCATTTTTTGTATATCTCAAAACTCTAATCTCATGTGCTCTGATACCACATGTTAGAAAAATAGGGACAAAAGGAGACATGAATTTTACGTGCAAAACACTTGCGGGAAAAAACCACAGGCGCCAACCAGCGATGATCACTAAACGAGGAGTGTTTACAAATAATAGGGGATTACAATGAGACATCTTCTCCTCGTGCGGCTTACAAGAGGTATATAAAGGGTAACATGACTTGGAGTCCAGGTAAGAAACCTAATCCGCTAATATGATAAGTTTGAATTCGGCTATATTAGGAATTCAGATCACATATCTCAACAGAGGTTTGTGGTGTGACAATGTATTTTTGCCACGCCACGCATTGTGGCGCGATCAAAGCGATTAGAATTGAAAATAAAGTTAGAGAGATATTATCTTTAAAATGTTTTTAAAAATAAATTAAATAAAAAAGTTTGAGTTGAGACATAGTCAGGAGAGTATAGAATGGTTAACTAAAAAAAACCCACCCAAAAGCCCAGGAGCCCGGAACCCAAACAGACTTCTCTGCCTGGCCCATCATCTCCTTCCTACTTCCCCACCCCACCTCGCTGCCCCCCTCCGGCGACCGACCATGTACGGCGGCGGAGGCTTCAACGCGCCCTCGACGGCCTCCGGTCGGCGCCGCAACCAGGATGACGAAGAGGACGAGGACGAGGACGAGGCCGGCGAGGGGCGCGTCCTCGAGGCGTGGGAACGCGCGTATGCGGACGAGCGGTCGTGGGAGGCGCTGCAGGAGGACGAGTCGGGCCTCCTACGCCCCATCGATACCAAGACGTTCGTCCACGCACAGTACCGCCGCCGCCTCCTACTCCGATCCGCGGCCGCCGCCGCCGCCCACATCCAGAAGGGCCTCATCCGCTACCTCTACATCGTCATCGACCTCTCCCGGGTTCGTTCCTTCGTGCCATCTCCTGTTTGATTTGTCGTCCTTCGGTTGGCCACTCCGTCGAGCACATGGTGAGCATGTGTTTGTATGAGCTCGGGTCAGTTGCTTGGGATCACTGGGACTGATGAGCAATGCTGATCGTGCCGATCTCGCTTTGTTTTGTTGGACAACAATTGCTTGTGCCGAGAGTGGTCTGGTGTTGTAGCCCATTGGTTATGGATTTGGTTCCTGTAAGATGTGGACTGGAGGCAGGATCGGTGTATGAGAGTAGTTTCACTGACCAGTTTGCGGTTCATAGTGGAGAGATTTCATGACCGCATACATACCCGTATTCCATTTTGTTTCCAGAAAGAGCTAGGTATTCTAGACGATCTGATTCGTGTCCTTCTTTAGCCTTGCCATTTGTTCCAGGTCAGAGTTTCTTCTCTGTGTCGATGATCCGATGAGGGTTCATTTCATAGGTGTTCTGCTTTGTGGGTGTCGTAATTGTTGGGTATTAGAGCAATCGTTGGAATATAGCCATCGTTGATATGGAAATAATCAGGGGCAGAATAAGAAACTTAGGAGGGGATGCCAGTCATTTCATGGAAGGAAACTTGTCAAAACTTAGGAGGGGATGCCAGTCATTTCATGGAAGGAAACTTGCCAACTAAAATTAAAGTCATAAATAGTTTTTTGTTAACAATAATACATTTTGTATGGTTCTACAATAATAATAGTTGATATTTTTAAAAGGGAAAATTTGTTTTTGTCGGATGATGCCCTGAGATGTATTAAAAAGGGTCTGGCTTAATGGCAAAAAAAAAACCCCTTTTAAAAAACCTATGCTCAAGTGGGATTTGGCCCAGTGCTCATGATATCAAAATGTCAAGTCTCCACCAGCTCAACTAGAAAACAATGCTGTCTACAATGATAGTGATACTAAAAGAGTTTGTGTACTCAATGGGAGGCCTGGAATCCAGCCCTTGGCAATAATATATTGTGTAGAGCTCAAGTCTACCATATCCAGGCTCCATTTATATGTGTGCGCAATAGTTGGATTGCTAAAAGCACAAATAGATGATACCATGCATCATCTTTATGTTTTCCTCAGCTTTTCCGTGTGGAAGTCTCATCCTCTTAACCATGGGGCTGTTTATTGGATGATTGCTGCGCATGATATGAAAACTCTGATCTCTACTTGGTTTATGTCATGTGATTTATATATCACGTAGCTTTTAATAGATAGGGGGAAAAATCAGAGTGAAAAGTATCTCAATCTCTGATTTCCCCCCTCTTCCCTTGTAACATCAATTGCACTCTTGTGTTGAATGGTTTGAAGGTGTTTCTGGGGCTTATTTCTATTTACTGCCTGAATAGTTGTGTCCATGGTTATTTTGTAATCATGTTACTCCCCTAAGCATTTCATTGAAAATTTACTATGCATAACAGCATAAGCACAGTTGTGTTAGATGCTTTGACTTTTGAAGATAACCATTAGAGGCCCACTCATCTAAAATCCTCAGTTCCTGACTTTACAAGAGGCACATGAATAAGGTTGCAGGACAAGCAAAGTAGTTCTTTGATGCTTGTTGCATGATTGCTCTATAGATCACCCCCGTACACAGGAACAAAATCTAGACTAATCTTTCACATTAACAGATAAATAATGAAAGATAGCCAGACAGGATTCTATTAAATAGGAAAAGGAAAGATGGCATACTAATTCTGTACGGATGCATACCCTATGGTACATAAGAACAGATGGTCCTACTCTTTGTGCATAAGAATTTGTTACGGGGAGTTTGGGTTGAAGTTCTGCACATGTAAGTCTCACATGTTACATGCACGCAAGTTTGAGATGTATTTGTGTTAGCTATATACTAAAAGAATTGTCAAACTTTTTTTAAAAGAGAACTAGAGATCCATTCATTTTGTTTGGATCACAACCACTGAATAGTTGTTCTTCATTGTTGAAATAAATAGCCTGCTCATTGATTTCCTTGTTACCTGTGCCAAGGTTGTCATGGCGTTCGGCAAGTCATGGCGACCCCAGGACGCCTAGGCGCCCACCATGGCGAGAGTTAGACAGTGGAAATAAAAATGGTAAATAATACTTCATATGGTAGGTAATTAAATAAATATACCTCATATAATATCTCAAATGGCAGGGAATTAAATGAATATACTCCAAATGCTCTAGATAACAATTAAATGAACACAAGCAAGAAGCATAGCAGATAAAAATTAAAAAGAAGTAGAGGATAGGAGAGCTAAAGAGCATAGCAAAAAAAGTAGAGCAAAAGCAGAGCAGCAGGAGCAGAGAAGCAACGCAAGGACAGAGGGAGGAGCAGATCAAATGAGAGCAAGAAGCAGAACAAAGCAAATCGGAGTAGAGGGGGAAGAAGAAGGGATGGAGAAGGAGGACCTGAGCTGAGGTGGCCTCCAACGGTGGCGGCGGCAGCAGTGGGGAGTGGAAGACGACTATGACTGCAGGGGATGACAGTGACAAGCTGCAGGGAGGCGGCGACCATCGTCCTACAGCGGCGGCGGTGGAAATTAGCTGGGGATGGGGGCGACAACGGTGCAAGTGAGCTGGAATGGGGCGGCGGCGGCCTCGCCCCCAACCTCACTCGAAGCCTCAGCCCCAGATCTGTTTTCTTTCTCTTCCTTTCACGTGATACCCTGCCCTTCAAGGGTTATTTTTGCCTTGCGTTGCTCGCCTAGCTCTCCATGGACGATGCCTAGGCAGCCATGGTGTCGACTAGTTGGCCTAGTCGCTCGCCTAAGTCCCTTGGCCTGGGCGAAGGACCCCGGCGTTTGCTTCCGGCCTACGGGACGACTTGGCGTTGACTAGGCGATGCCATGACAACCTTGACCTGTGCACTAGGACTTGTGGTAAATTAGATTCTAGAACTTCATATGAGACACCTAAAAAAAAGGAATATCACAATTCAGACCTGTCTCCCTCTAGGTTTGTGCTTATAGCCACCTTAAAAAGGAACTTCACTATGAGCCACCCTTTCCTTTGGTTGTTCCAGTGATAACTGATAACATTATATTTTAGCATCCATATACTGCCTAGTTCTAAATGGTTAAGCTGCTCAAAATTGGTTGCTGGTAAATATTTTTTGTTGCAAATTGTTCTTATGCTGTTCCCAAATTCTGTTACTTCTTTGCATTCTCTTGTAATAACCTTTTGCACTGGCTGTATTTTGGTCATGTAGGCAGCTTCAGAGATGGATTATCGTCCTAGTCGAATGGCTGTTGTTGCAAAATGTACTGAGGTGTTCATAAGGGAATTCTTTGACCAGAATCCCTTGAGCCATGTTGGGCTAGTGACGGTTAAAGATGGCATTTCTCATCGTCTTACAGACATTGGAGGGAGTCCAGAGTCACAGATTAAGGCATTGATGGGGAAGCTTGAGTGTTCTGGGGATTCATCTCTGCAGAATGCTCTGGAACTTGTCCATGGTTATTTAAACCAAATTCCTTCGTATGGTCATAAAGAAGTATTAATTTTGTACTCCGCCCTGAATACATGTGATCCTGGTGATATCACGGAGACAATAGAAAAATGCAAGAAATCCAAAATTAGATGCTCTGTTATTGGGCTTGCTGCAGAAATTTTCATCTGCAAATATCTCTGTGAAGAGACTGGTGGATCCTACTCAGTTGCACTGGATGAGGTGCTAAAATATGTTTGTGCTTTTACCTTTATTATTCAATTCTTGTCAAGATGAATAATGTATCCTTTCTTTTCGCAGTCCCATTTCAAGGAATTGCTGCTGGAACATGCTCCACCACCACCTGCAATTGCAGAGTATGCTGCTGCTAATTTGATTAAGATGGGTTTTCCGCAGAGGGGAGCAGAGGATCTTGTCTCCATCTGCTCTTGTCACAAGAAAATAAAGTCTGGGGCTGAAGGTTACATATGTCCTAGATGCAAAGTTAATGTATGTGAGCTTCCAACAGAGTGTCAAACTTGCGGTCTAACACTAGTTAGTTCTCCGCACCTGGCAAGGTCCTATCATCATCTCTTCCCTGTAGCGCCGTTTGATGAGGTGTCCTCCTTGCACTCAAGTAAACTAGGTCAAAAGGGAGGACAAAACTGTTATGGCTGCCAGCAGAGCCTTATTAACCCTGGTATGCTTAAACATATCGAAGCTCATATATGGTACTTTTTCGTTATGGTTCTCTATCTTCAAATGAGGAAAGATATATTTAATGCTTTTGCCTTTATATGTTTTAATGCTAGAAAAAAGGGGGGAAACATAGTGCTGGTAGTTCCAGTTTGTGGCATTTTAATTTTATGACCTTGAATTTAGTACCAATTATTCTGTGTATCGTGTGATACTTTTTTGTCCTTATTATTACTTCCTAGTGAATTGTTACCACCAGCTTTATTTCATTTAACAAAACAAAGTGGCATAGCGCGAAGGGGGATATATCAAATGAGAACTAGCCTTAGATTATTTCTGCAATTAAAGCGGACTGTTGATAAAACATAGCTTAATGCCATTTAGAAAAACCATTAGTTCCATTAGCAATTATGTGGGTGCTATATTCTCCCCTTCTCAACTCATATGCTTCTCTGTCATGTGACATTTTTTTTTACTGTTTTTTGTTCTATGATATGCTAGCGCCTTATATGTTGCAATCATAGGTTCATTGATTATTTCTTCAATGTCCTTGCAGATAGCCAATATACTCTCCATGTTCGCTGTCCAAAATGCAACCAGCACTTCTGCCTTGACTGTGATATTTATATCCATGAGAGCTTGCACAATTGCCCTGGTTGCGAGAGTCAACGCAGTTTCTCTTCATAGAGATGCCATCGTGTGCATTATTCAGGTGTTAATCACTTTTGGAGTCAGAGAGCTATGCGTTACTGTAAGCTTTCTCGTACACTGACATTGATGTCAATGTTGTTTGATAATCAAACAGTGTACAGATAATATAATGCCCATCATCCTTTAGTTGACGCCTCTTGTTAGACTGGGTTGGCTAGTTTAAGCTATTGATACAGAACAGAGGTCGAGGAGTTGAAGGTATAGCGTTGTGTCAAGAAGAGACGTTAAAAATGTACAATGTGACTGAAATCTTGTAACTCTTGCCATTTTTCTGAAGCAAGATGTATTTTTCAGTATGGCGAGTTCGTACGAGCATAGGATGATCTCAGGGGCTTCACTTCAGATGGGCAATATACCTGAGCTCATATGTTGATGACACATAGGGGTAAGGTTTCTACATTGTCTCGTGTTCTTGACTGCAGAATTGTCAATGTAGGCAATTACCTCGCCTTCGTAGCTGCAAAAATTGTCGATGTAAGCGAATACGGAGTAGATGAAGTACTATACCAGAAAAATAAAATAAGTAGCTAGGCTGGAGGAGTTTTTGGCCGCATTGGCATTATTTAACATCGTATTGATATAAATAGCGCGATTAGCAGAAATAGCATTTTCACTACACAACTATTGCACGGGACGAACAACAAGTCGGCATCTGCCAACTGCCGCACGGTTACCGTGCAGTGAAGGCGCTCCTGTCCGGTCGGTCGGTGCAAACTGCATAGCCAAAGTGCGTCTTTTCATTAATTAAATCCCAAAGTGCGTCTCTTCATTAATGAAGTCCCAAAAAGCATGCATGCCTCCTAGTCAGGCTTCGTTAATGTGACCGCATGGCCACCGTGTATCTCTTCATTAATTAAATCCCAAAAGCATGCATGCCTCCCAAAAGATTAATCAGTCAGGCTTTCATTAATCTTTTGGGCGTATCCACAAGCAAAACCCACCGCAGATGTGCTGCGAGGAAGGCTGCCTGTTCGTGGCATGTTTGGACAAGGGCCAATCCGCTGTAAGAACCATGCCGTCACGTCTGTCCCGCACGCGCAATTCCATCCCGATGGTCCGTTCTCTCATCTTCACAGCAGATGCCGAGCGCCACGTAAACGTCCAATCATTCGTGTCACACGTCTTTCACCGACCTGTATGCTACGCCCGATTCCCTCCCAGCACGCGATTTCCTCTCGCTCTCGCTATAAATTCTGAGCTGCGTGCACTCTTCGATCACACTCTTCACTCGTAGTCTTCACTCGCACTCTCGCAGTCTTCGCTTGCACTCTTCACTTGCACGCTTTGCTTGCACTCTTCGGTCGCACTCTTCGCTCGCTTTATCGCTTTCTTCACAAACGATTAAAGATTGTTTAGTGCCATCATTAGCGGTCATATTAATAGGTATTTTTTTCTCATATGAATTGTCTTTATTAAATGTGTAGTTAATTAGACATAATTAATTTAGACCTTATCATTTAGGCCTTATTAATTTTCTGTTATTTAGTTAGTTGTGATAAAATAGGTCGTAACGAATTAGTCGTTGTTATATTAATCCTACATATTTATTCGTGGCCTAGTTAATTAGTTACGATTTATGCAGTCGTAATTAGTTAGTGTCAGTTAGTTAAGCAATTGTAATTAATTAGTAGTTTAGTAGTGCTAGTTACATTAGCGCAAAATAAGTAGCCGAATTTACGTTACCGTAATAAATTTGATGGCTTGTGGGGTTCGAGTAATACTGTATTATACCACATGCTAGCTAAGTTTGTCCATGAACCAATTGAGGAAAATATTTGACATTCAGATCATATAGCACCGTAGCATAGCCTTCGACTCGTGTGCATTTAGAAAGCTATGATACAATGTTATATGATCTGCATACCAGACATTTCACTCAGTTGGTTTATGGACAAGCTTAGCTAGCCTGTGGTACAATACAATATTAAAAAATATCATCCACATTAAACCAATAAATTAACAAAGAATGTCTTATTGATCGGGGTACATGTAATAATACCCCCTGCCCTGGCTGTGCCATACCGTGATTTCATATGCAAAAACAGTGGTCATGTACCTTTATTTCGAGCTAGAAACCGTATGGTCACCGCGCGGACGAAGTTAGAGCATGCTTAATCTAGTATTATGTAAATAAAGATACATGAAACATGCTCCCACTAGACACTTAAAATAATATATGGTGCATGCATATGGTTAGTTGAGACATGCATGATTCCATGCTAGCTAGCTCCTCGTAAGAAAAAAAAAGAGACCTAGTTAAGAACCGCATGCATGATTAATCATGGTTTGGGATAAATCAAATAATCGAGATGACATATGATTTTTGATACGTATTGATGCTATAAATCACCTACGACGATGGCAGTTTCTAGCTCGACCACATGGCGGCTATGCGGCATCCCCTCGACCGCATAGCGGACGGGGATATTTTAGCATTATTACCGATGTCATTTGCATTAGCAGGTATTTTTTTTATTTATAAATTCTAACAATTTTGTGTACGTACTTAATTTGTCCAACACTAGAAGCATGCTTAATCTAGTATTACACGACATTTTTGACTAATTAATTTTTTGGGATTTAATTAATGAAGCCTAACTAATTAATCTTTTAGGATTTAATTAATGAAGAGATGCACGGTGGCCATGCGGTCACATTAACGAAGCCTAACTAGGAGGCATGCACGCATGCTTTTGGGATTTAATGGATCGCATGGGAGCGGCTCCACCGCACGGTGGCCGTGCTGCAGTGAGTAGGTGTCGGCTCGTTGTTTATCCTGCGTAGTAGCTGTGCGGTGAAAGTGCCATTTCTGCTAATTCCGCACGATGAGTGCCATTTATGTTAATATGATGTCAAATAGTGACAATACTAAAAAAAACTTTGGAGAGAGTATGGTGTTGCTGAGCCAAGCTAGTGCTGATTCTTTTCCCTTCACCATTCTTGACTTTTGAGTGGGACTCAACAGACAAGCGAGATTTGTAGTGCGGGCTTTTGCATGCGTAGATTTCCAAGAGGATTGCCCCCATAAGTTAAATTGGTTTGCAAATACCCCATAGTTCGTATGTTCACATTATTTTCTTATGGTTTTAATTATCTTCGGTGCTTGCTTAAATAATTTTAGTACTTATTTAAATGGTTTCAATACTTTTTTATGATTCAAGTTATTTCGCTATTTGTAATACACAATTTTAGCATTGAAACATTAGCAATGAAATTGTGTATTACAACTGCCAAAATCACCCAAATAATTAAAATAAGTATTAACATCATTGAAACAAATATTGACGTCACTAAAATAAGTGCCAAGATAATGAAAACTACAAGAATTAGCATATGAAGCCATGCGTTAGCAAAATATCTCAAGATATATGTCTATATTTATGGATATTATTACTATTCACAAATCGACAATATCACTTGTAATCTTTTCTATAGATAGAATATATCTCTTCTAATCTTTATGTATAGATAGAATATATCTCTTCTAACCTGTAGATTGTAATATGTTTATATGTGATCAATACAATGCGCCTCCTTGAGGCTTCATTCGAAACCCTAACATGGTATTAGACGCCATCGAGATGCCCTGACTCGCTGTATTGTCGTCCACCTTCTCCGGTGTGCACCGCCGCCCCCGGCCGCACACACCACTTCTCTCCTATGTGCGCCGCTGCTCCCGGCTACCCACGCCTGTCCTTTCTTCCACTGCCCTAGCGTGCACATTGTCATCTGCTGCCTGCCTACTCTCACGTGCGCCAGTGCCATGCACACCATCTCCACTGCTCCCGTGCGATACACCTACTCACACATCCCTCTTCGGTTTAGCACCACCTCTCGCCAGCGTTGCTCCTTCCACCCGTGCGCATCATCTACCGCCGCACGTCCATCATGAGTGAAGACTATCCTGTTGTCACCATGTTGGCTCCCCATGCGCACTTCTGGGAGTAAGCCGTCAGCGTCCAGAACATCAAGTCTCATCCCGGTGACCCTCAAGCTTTTTACCTCCAACTACGCAAAGTGGCGCACTCTTTTTGAGGTTGGGGTCACGAAGTTCGCACTAGAGGAACATCTTCAAGGAATTGACACTTCCACCAACACTGATGTCCACTGGAAGTGCCGAGACTCCACTGTGCTGTCTTGGATCTACGGATCCATCTCTCCAGAGATTCTCGACATCGTCATGGCTCCTTCCACCACAGCTTCCGCTGTTTGGACCACGATTGAGAATCTCTTCCGAGATAACAAGACTACACGTGTCATCTACATCCAGGCCGAATTCATCAATTTGGCGCAAGGTAGTATGTCAGCCACCAACTATTGTCTCAAGCTGAAGACTCTCTCTGACGCTCTTCGTGATGTTGGTCAGATCATCAACGATCAAACCATTGTGCTTACCATGATCAAGGGCATGAATATGAAATATCAGAATCTCTCCACCCTTCTTCCAATGATGCAACCCTTACCGATTTTCATCCAAGCTTGTTCTCTTCTCCTCGAAGAATTGAAGGATGCACATGGTTACCAACTTACCCAGGTTATGGCCCTCCTCACCGACTCGTCATATGGTCGAACCATGTCGTCCACCGGCGCCAACCCCGGGGGCACTGCCCCCACGACGCCCTCCAGTCACCAACTACACGGGCAGGTGCCCTACCGATGGCTACTCCAACCAAGGCGGCGGTGGCAAGCGCGACAAAGTCAAGGGGAAGGGCAACAAGGGAGGACCGCAGATGCCAACCTTCTACAATCGTGGACCGGGGCTATTCAACTCTGGCCCTCAACCGACATTCTTGATCCTCTCCCCAGTGGTCCTCCATGTCACTTGCCACAGGGCAGTACGTCACAGGGGCTTCTCACCTTGTCTTATCCTGCCCCTACTCCACCGCTAGGCTACAAGATCGTGCCACCAGGCTACCTGTCGACCGCACAACATGGCTACCAGCCGACTGCACCTCACGATTACCGCCCGACGCCGCATGCCATTGCACCCTCATGGGACTCCTCCGGACTCATCAATGCCTTCAATACTATGATGTTGCAGCCCCCACCAGCGATTGGTACATGGACACCTATGCTATCGCCCACATGTCTTTCGGTTCTGGTAACCTCACCCATATCTTTCCTTCCCCTCCTTACCACATAGTCGTCGCCGACGGGAATCATCTTCCTGTCACCCATGCTGGCCATTGCGTTCTTCCCACATCCACCTGCCCACTCCACCTCCAAAACGTTCTTATCACACCTCGTTTAATAAAAAAAACCTTGTGTCCATTCATAAATTTACAACTGACAATCATTGTGCTATCGAATTTGACCCTCATAGTTTCTCTGCGAAGGATCTTCAGACCAAGCACGAAATTCTCAAGTACAATAGCTCGGACGAGCTCTACCCTCTCTGTTCTACTACACCTCATGCTTTTGTCACCTCCACCGACAACACTACCTTGTGGCATCATCGACTAGGCCACCCCGGCCGGTTGGCCATCCATCACCTCGCCGACACCTTCATTATTTCATGTCCTCTTAAATAAAAGACATCACCTTGCGCCACGCTTGTCAATTAGGTCGTCATACTAGATTTCTTTTTTCCAATTCTACAAGTCTCACGACTCGCCCTTTTGAATTAATTCATTGTGATCTTTGGACAACTCCTGTGTCGAGTTTTTCGAGTTACAAATATTTTCTTGTGATATTGTATGATTTCACCTACTATTTGTGAACTTGTCCACTTTGTCTCAAATTCGACACTTTTTCGTTCCTATCAAACTTTTATTCTTAGAATGCTACTCAATTCTCCACCGTTCTCCGTGCCATCCAATGCGATAACGGTGGTGAGTTTGACAACAACGCTCTTCGTCAGTTTACTATCTCCTACGGCATTACACTTTGTTTTTCCCATCCTTGTACTTCCCAATAGAATGACAAATTTGAACGCATTATTCGCACCGTCAATGATATCATTTGGTCGCTTATTTTTCAAGTTTGCATGCCACCATATTTCTAGGTTGAATCCCTCCATGTGGCTACATACCTCCTAAACCGCCTACCCACAAAAACTCTCAAATTTTCCACTCCGTTTTAGGCTTTGTTTCAGACTCCACCGTCCTACTCTCATCTTCATGTGCTCGGTTGTCTTTGTTACGCAAATACCACCACCACCATGCCACACAAATTAGCTCCACGCTCGGTCCCTTGTATTTTTCTTGGCTACCCTCCAAATCACAAGGGTTATCGTTGTATGGACCTCAATACCCGTCGGATCATCCTCCCTCGTCATGTAACATTCAATGAATCCATCTTTCCTTTTGCTCTCTCTTTTCCGAGCTTATCATCGGATTATGAAATTTCTTCATGTCCCTCCTCCCTTGCCATCTCCCACGGCAGCCCCCCACCACCGAGGAGGATCTTCCTCTCTCTGTTGCCGCTAATCCTGCCACGACAGCCACTTTTACCCCTGTCGCACCCCTCTTTCTAGCCGTGGCAGCCCCTGATCTTGCCGCGCACCCTTTCCACCAGTTGATCCTCCTACCGCGGTAATCCCGGACCTTGTTGCAACTACCTTCCTGCCTACCGTGGCAACTCCTGCCGTGCTGCACCTTTCCACTCGCTGCGGTAGCCCCTCCAGCGGCAGCACCTACCCCCTTAGCTTTTCTCACTCCTATGTAGGGATGACAAAGTGGCCATTCCCCGGCGGGGAGTGGTGGAACATCTCCGTCCCCGAGACAAGGAAAAATCCCCGTTCCCTGTCCCCGTCCCAGTCCTCGGGTGCTATTCTGCCCCATTCCCCGCTCCCATCGGGTTATCGGGGCCCCACAGGGACCCAAACCTGAAATTCGGCTGATCCCCACTCTAGATATAAACATGTATTGATATACATTACTACTAATAAGAAGACAAGGAGGCACTACCATTTCCATTTAAATTCGGCCGCAACAAAGAGAAATTTCCTCTACTAATAAGAAGACAAGGAGGCACTGCTATATCAGATATAAAAAATGTAATGATATACATTACTACATTACTATATCTAGCCGTAGCAAAGAGAAATACAACTAGTTACTACTAATAAGAAGACAAGGAGGCACTGCCATTTCCTTTTGTTTACTTATTACCTGGAGTGCACTGCAAAGAATATGGAACCAGTCCCAACTCCCAAGCCTCCCAATTAATTTATAGCTTAATCATGGATTCATGGATACACTACCATTTCCCAAGCCTCCCAAATAGAGACATACACTGATAGTCTGATATACAGTCAACCTTATATATCTGGATATGTTTGCTCAACCACAAGCCATCAATATACCAGAAGTAGAATCTAAGCTCATATACTGATATACAACCTCATATACTAGAAATAGAATCTAACAGAAGTAGAATCTGGATATGACTCTAACATAACCTCATATAGCACAAGCTCACATACACAAGTACCAACATAAGTAGAAACTGGATATGAATCTAACAGAACCTCATATACCACAACCTCATATACACAAGTACCAATAGAAGTAGAATCTGGATATGAATATAACATAACCTCATATACCACAAACTCATATACCATAAGTAGAATCTAAGCTCATATACTGATATACAAGCTACCAACAGAAGTATCTAGATATGTTCTACAACCTACCAATAGAAGTACCTAACCTGAGGAGGAAGAGACCGCGTCGTGTCGTGGAGGAGGAGGACTGCACCGACTGTTGGAGAGGAGGACCGGAGGAGGTTGGCGTCGGCATCGGCTCTCGGCTGTTGGGGAGGAGGACCGCGTTGGAGGTTGGGGAGGACCAGAGCCTGGAGGACAGACGAAGCCGTGGGCGTGGGCAGCGAGGAGACTGCGGGAGCAAGGGAGGACCGGAGGAGTAGCAGGAACTACGGGACTGTGGGAGCGAGCAAGGGAGGACCGAGGAGCAGCGGTCGGCGGGAGCAATGAAGGGGAATTGGGGATTTGGTTGGGGCGGCGTCTGGGAATGGGATGCTGCTGCTGCTAGGGTTATGCCTTACGCGGTTACACACTTATGGGAGAGGGGAGACGGGAGTCACAGGATGGGAGACTGTGCGACGTGCGACATGCCGGTAGTGGTTGTGGCCTAGTGCCCAGTGCCCAGTGGCCGATATGCCATTGGGTTATCGGGGGGCCATGCAGGTAGCAGGGATGGGGAGTAGGGGAATAGCCTCGGCCCCACTTCACCCGATAGAGAATTATATTTTCGTATTAGCATCCCCACGGGGGAAGAAATAGCCCCAACCCTGACCCCTAATGGGTGAATTCCCCATCTGGGAACGGGGAATGGGGCACGATTGCCATCCGTACTCCTATGGTACTCATCTCTATTCTGGCATTCGTGTCCCGCCACATGATAAGTTTTATCTCCATACCTCCACTTCATCTTCTATTTCTAGCCTTTTGAAATCCATCTACGGTGGTCTCAAAGACCCCAATTGGCATTCTGCCATGGTGGATGAATTACAGACTATTCTCTCTAACCACACATGGGATCTTGTGCTTCCGCCTCCTAATGCCAACATTATTTCCAACAAGTGGATTTTTCGGCATAAGCTTCACCCAGATGGTACTCTTGCTCGCTATAAGGCTCGTTGGGTTTTACGTTATTTCTTCCAACAGCTTGGCATCAATTTCGATGAAACTTTTAGTCCTGTTGTCAAACCTGCTACCATTCTGACTGTCCTCTCCATTGATGTCTCATCCAGTTGGCCCATTCATCAAATTGACGTAAAAAACTTGCCTTTCTTCATGGTACTCTATTTGAGGTGGTGTACTATCTTCAACCCTCGGATTTTGTTGATCCCTCACGTCCATCTCATGTGTGTCGTTTGAACCGTTCCCTCTACGGTCTTAATTAGGCTCCACGAGCATGGTACGCTCGCTTTGCTTCTTTTATTGCATCCATTTGATTTTTGTGCTCAAAATTCGACACCTCCCTTTTTATTCTTCATAGCGGTCTCGGTACTGCATATCTTCTTTTATACATTGATGATATCATTTTCACAGCGTCTTCCCCATCTCTACTCTCGTGTACCATTGGTTCTCTTCTATCTGAATTTGCTATGACCGACCTCGGTGATCTCCACCACTTTCTTGGTATCACTATCACTCGGTCCACAACCGATCTCTTTTTGTCACAAACCACCTATGCTGTTGAGCTCCTTGACCATGCAGGCATGGCTTCGTGCAAACCGTCACCCACCCCATTGATACCTCACCTAAGCTTCTGCCACCTCTGGACATCGGTTGATGATCCCACTGCATATCACAGCATTGCCAGTTCTCTTTAGTATCTCACATTCACTCATCCTGAAATCGCATACGAAGTACAACATATTTGTTTACATATGGACAATCCACGTGACTGTCATCTTGGGTTAGTGAAACGTGTTCTTTGGTACATTTAGGGTACCCTCTCTTACGGACCGTGTCTCACCCCCTCCTTCGTGGATACTTTGGTTGCCTACGGTGACGCCGATTGGGCTGGGTGTCCCAACACACGTCGTTCTACATCCGGCTATTGTCTTTATCTTGGTGAGAACTTAGTTTCCTGGTCCTCCAAACGCCAAAATAATATTTCCCATTTTAGTGTGGAGGTTGAATACCGTGCCGTTGTCAATGCTATTGCCGAGGCTACCTGGTTGTGTCAGCTTCTCCAGGAGTTATGCCGGCTACTCACCACGTCTACCATTGTTTTCTGTGATAATGTTAGTGCTGTTTATATGACAACTAATCCGGTTCATCATCAACGCACTAAAATATGTTGAGATTGATCTATATTTTGTTCCCAACAAGGTCGCTTTGGGTCACATTCGTGTATTACATGTCCCCTCGACATTTCAGTTCACCGACATCTTCACCAAAGGATTGCCGTCATCTTTATTCGTTGATTTTTGTACTAGTCTCACCGTCCATCCAAGTGACTGGCGCTGCGACTGCGGGGGCGTGATAGGAAAATATCTCAAGATATTTGTCTATATTTATGGATATTGTTACTATTCACAAACCGACGATATCTCTTGTAATCTTTTGTATAGATATAATACATCTCTTGTAATCTTCATGTATAGATAGAATCTCTCTCTCTTGTAATATGTAGATTGTAATCTATTTGTATGTGATCAATACAATGCGCCTCCTCGAGGCTTCATCCGAAGCCCTAACACCATAGAGGTAGAGATCGAATACAGCCCGATTTCGATGGCAAGAGTGATTGCCATTGCCGGTGTTCGACGTGCACTCCGCACTCTATGCAACCAAACTTTTTCTCGTGTGCCGATCGTAATCCCTTCCAGCTTTTCTGATGATGTGGTCCGGCACCGTGGGGCATCGATCGCGTCGAGCTCGTGCAATGGTACTGGCCTGGACTTTGCTTCGGCCTGGAGAGACAAGGACATGATTGCCATCATGCATGCTGCAGGCTCTGTTGTTACACAAGGCAGTACATGCTCGATCCGTCCCCTCGACCCCTCCAGGGCTTCAGGCCGGCCGTCTGATGCCAACCTGACGGAATGTTCTGTACGATCGACCATCTCCTTCAGCCACTGTCATGATCGGCCAAACACCCGACCGTCTTCCTTGCGAAACACCAGCGGCGACACAGCAGCTCCATGAGAGAGACCATGACTGACACCAACACTTGATCTGTGAACCAACACTTTTTACGGTGTGGTTAGTCAGAACCCAGAGCGTAGAGGTGGTTTGTGTCAGATGACTAAAAGTTGGCCAAATTTATAAGCTTACCAACTTACCGGCTCGCTTTCTAGCATGAAAGTTCCTCATGCTGCTTTGCGGCAGAAATCTTCAGCATGAAAAGGGTAGCCAGCTACTCCTATTACTACGAGTTTATATACACTTTTCAGCCATGTTTCTGCGAGTTTTGGTTTATTTGACTTATTTTGACAACAAAATAGCAAATTTAGGTTTCTCTATGATGAAATAGCAAAAATAACACTATGTATAGGTAGACAATCGCCATGTGTCTCCTGCAGTGCTCTAGGAGTAATTGAGGTCACTTGAAGTGCTCTAGAGCACTTTAGGTCCTACGGCGACCAACCGACAAGATAATCTTATTCACAATAGGCCGTTTTCTACGATGGTTTTATATGATAGGGTGTCATTTTTACTATTTCATTCGTACTAATTTTACTATTTCATAAAAGAAAGTTAAACGAGAAGAAAAACTGATTCTTGCATGGTAGTACAGTAGAACATGTACTATGTGCTTCGCTTTGCAATTTGCAACCCCCGACACGAGCTCATTGACAATGTAGCAGGTGCAGTATTCTTTTCCGATCACTTGGCACAGGGTGTTCCAGCGGATTCGGATTCTCTGCTCGTCGTGTAGTACGTGACAACAGTGCTATAGTAAATTCTATAAAAACACCAATTTTTTTTTTACTATAGTGATTTTTATTGTATCAAAAACAATATGCAATTGAAACAGACTTTCGCTTCTCGCTCAACTTCTAATGTGTTGTACTGTATGCATTGAGCCTTTAAATACAAAAGATCTATTTCCATGGTCTATATCTTTTTGAAGTATAATTAATATGCGTGGATTTATTTATTTTCTGCACAACAGTGCGGACGAGCTTTTAGCCGATGGCGAGAAGAACAAATGATCATCTGTTATAACTAAGCACAATTGAATAGAATATATAGCGCATTCGGTGCATCTCGTGCGCCATTATTATATATTTTGTTTTGTTCGTCGAGCTAGAACACTTAAACACTGAAGGAGACAATCGAACTATTGCAATATTTTTTGTGTGACGAGACGCTATGTCGTTCACCAACATGTACTTGTAATATCGGTGAGGCAGCCCAGCTTGCAGAGCACCCTACCTACCTACCTACCTACCACCTACCAACGCAACGAACCGGAAACTTTCTTTTTTTCAGTGGCCAAGATTTTTCCACTCTAACTGCCTCAAAGAAAGAGCACAGGCGTGGGCTGGCTTGGGCAGGGCGGGAGATATGAGGATACGGCAGTTAGCTACAGAATCGTAGGTACTATATAATTTTTTAATATTTTTTTTATTCTGATAATACAATCGACTATAGAATTGGCAACAGTATATTTCTCTCTTCATTCTTTTTCATTCACGATAGCTTAAATTTTACGTAACAAAAGCTATAAATAACTAAAATAAATCGACTGTGCATACCCTAAGTCCCCTGCCCACCGGGCTCTCACCAACCGGAAACTTAACATCCCATTTGTTTGATCATCTCTGTACCGAAAGGGCTCTGTTTGGCGTAATTAATAACTTAATTCCATCTCATTTCCTGAATCGACAAGATAACAAGCTTGCTATTGCTTCCATCAGCGGAATGTGTCAAGAAACGCGCTAGAC
The DNA here is from genome assembly GCA_036346395.1 of Hsuehochloa calcarea. Lineage (NCBI taxonomy): Eukaryota > Viridiplantae > Streptophyta > Magnoliopsida > Poales > Poaceae > Hsuehochloa > Hsuehochloa calcarea. Next base: position 16,091,846 of record CM070600.1, read on the forward strand.
ATCCTAATCCTCTCCTTGTTTCAAAAAAAAAAACACCCTAATCCTCATTTGAGTCCATGAGTACATAACAGTAACATAATCTACCATTTTAACACAATGAATTTTGAAAGGAGAAAGAAAAGTGAAAGAAATTTAAGGCATGTGATTCCTTTAAAGCACACACAATTTGCGAGGCTACTAGACTACTGTTACACCCTAGGTAGTTTACGGTTACATGCATATAAGATCATCTCTAATGTATTGAATCGGTTCAGGTTCAAGGACATACCACATAAGTATGCATGGAGAATCAATTCCATACTCTAAATAGGACCCGCTTTGTATAAAAAGGAAATAAATAAAAATACTCCCTCTCAATCGTGCTCTCTCTCTTCACTAGTTCTCCCTTGTCCGATCCCCTCACCCCACACGACCACCAAGCAAAAGAGGCATTAAAGATTTGTTACGAAATTGAGGCGGAGGAGGTAACTTCGGCGGCCGATGGATCTGTAGTAGGACCGGCGACCAGAGACAACTTCAACGACTGGTAGCGGGCTCGATGGACTCAACAGGTGTTGGATCTGGAGGCGATGGCGATCCATCCATACGTCTTGTGCGATCATCGGCAGCAACCCCTTCGTGCTTCATGAAGCAGGCCTGGTGACAGAAACAACAAATTTAGGTGCTGATCTAACATGCTGGTCAAGCGATTTGGTTAATGTGATTCTATAATATTTTTTTTTGGAATCGATGGCTTCAATGTATTAAATCAATTCAATGTTTTCTCTTTCACCATTAAAACACAACATTGCGGATGACCATGTGACCTTCTAGTCCGTTGCTATTGAATCATGTTTTACTCACAAACAGAACACTCAAAAGACTAATCCTCACGTGATGAGGGCCGCCGTAATTTTAGGAACTAAGAACCCGTTTGATGAATTTCACATAAATCAGTTTATTTCTAGCAGGAACAAAAAAAAAACTCTTGCGTTCCGAACGGGCCCAAGCCCTTCCACCATGCCAACCCCGGCTTCTGCACCACTGCCAAGTGGGCCCCCAAATTCATTTCATCATGTGTGTACAATAGTAGAGAGAGAAAGAGAGAAACTTAAAACAGTCAACACCTCTCCAACTAGGCGCCCGCTCACCGCCGTCTCTCCAAGTTAATCCGTTGCTTAATTTAAACCTCTCTCTCGTCCCGTTGGTATTCCTTGTACGCTTCCATCCATCCTCCCGCGAGTCAAACCAAAAGAGAAGCCGCACCCAAACGCTCCAGTTCCGCTCCAATGTCGTGTCGGCTCCCCTCCAAAACCACACCGCCTCTTCCTCCCCTCCCCCTCTCCTGAGTCGTAGCCGCGTAAGAGGAGCCCCGAGCGGAGCGCTTGGCTGGGAGGAGGCGTTCGCGGCAATGGAGGGCGCGTGGAGGAAGGCCAAGAGGGCGCTGGGCCTCCGCTTCTGCGTGCACGTCCCCGCGGAGGGCGACGGCGGTGCCAGCGACCGGCGGCCCGCGTCGGGCGCGGGCTGTCGGAGTGAGGCGGCCGTTTTGGTGGCGGTGGGATCAGAGTCGGAGCCGAACACGCCCGTGGCCGGCGCGGTCCGAAGGTCCAAGTCGGGAGCCAGGCCCTCCTCCAAGGTGAGGCCTTCTCTACGAGCATTTCCGAATTCGGGTTTGTGTTTTTAGTAGTAATAAAAACCGGGTTTGGGTTTGTGGTTTGATTGGGAATTGGGATGTGGGGAATTCTGCATTTAGTGATTTAGATTTTAAATGCGTTTGTAAGGGGACCTTCTTATTGGGTGTTTAGCGCGGATTCGATGTGCATCAGTGCGAAATTTGGGTTCGCTTCACCTGTTGAAGATTTAGAAGATATATTTTGTATGCTTCTGATACTTTTTTTTAATATTCCGCTTGCTTTCGTTTTGAGCGGTACCTGCGGATGCAGTGGCAATTTTGCTTGCTGCAAAGTTGCATCATTCTGTCATTTTTGACGGCTTATACAAATTTTAGTGTCTGGAAGAGAATAAAATCCCCGGTGGCGTGATTACCGTCGTTGCTTGTTTTGCGCTGCTTCCTAATTGCACATCGTTTTGATTAACTGTTTTGGTTTTGGGCCATTTACTTCTTTCTCTGACGAGAGCGCGCGCGCGAGAGAGAGAGAGAGAGAGAGAGGAGGGTCCCAATTTCTCTGTTTTTATTTTTATCCTTTATTTTTGGAGATTCATAGGACATATTGTGTTATCTCTATCTGTGATCTGCTCAGTATCCTTTAATATCTTTGTGTTAATAGTCAATATTTCACTTGCTCTCATTGGAGAATTGCTTAACGCAAACCACCTTCCTATTGCATCCACTATTCCTGTATTCCACTTGCCCACCCCTTGAAAAGGAAAGGGAAAAGTTTGCTTCTTTGCTCATCACCTGCCCGTGGTGGTCACGTGTAGCAATCCCCACTCTTTCCTTCTACCACCAATTTTCCTTCTTTACTGCAAATGTTCCAACTTGACAGCAGCTATCCATTATAAGGAATGCAAATTGCTGAACTAATTGTTTTTTTTTTTTGCGTGGTGAATATGCCTCGACTGCGAACTGCATGCTTGGTTTGGCGTTATGTGTGTGTGGATACGAGGCAATTTGACAAGCAACCTCACGAGGATTGCCTCATCGAGTTGACAATCATATGTTGTTGTGCGCTCACCAACTTTTCACAAAACAATAATCTTCAGTACAACAGAAAATTCAAGTACTTTCTGATGCATGTATTATCACACATTTAAGTTTGTCTAATTTGATCAGGAGCACAGTGTGCATTTAGGTTGAAAGTTGGGTGCCTTTTTGTGAAGTATCTTAATTTTGTAGGATATATCCTTTGGTTGGTGAGTTTATTTTGGGTGTGAAGTAACTTTGACCATTTGCAAAACCATTGAACTTCGATCTGTGGGATTGAAATTTGTGGTGGTGATAATACATACAAAATGAATGGTGAACTACGTCAGTATGACAACACGTGCATGATCATTTTGTTCTTTTGTTGGCTTAGGCGGTTCCTGGTAGGCAGCTAGGCACTGGTCAAAAGGTGTGCTTGGTTTGTAGTTCAGCCATTTTTTAATCTGTGGTTTCGGTTAACTTGTGAAATTGTTCACCTCGTTATGTTGGTGATTGTTGGCAAAGACAGTTACTATGACTGGATGTTGATGGACACCAGTCAAAAATGAAGTGCTAGTTTCGATGTTTGGTTACCCTTTGTTTGGAATGGATTTTGATTTGTGGTTTGGCAGATGTGTGATATTGTTTTTTTATATCTGTTTTTCTTGTATGTAAGGTGATATTTGAGCTACTATGGAAATTGGATGAATGCATGCCACACATGTTAAGAAAAAGAATGACATTTCAGATTTGTAGGTCCACATTTATTATTCAGAAAATAATTGACATGGGGGCAATGGTGCACATGTTATGAAAAATTGAGCTCTAAAATGACACTTGATTTGAGGCCAGATAAATGAAAATTTAAGACATGTGCGGGATGAGGTTGGATAAATTAAATTTAACTGTAAGGCTTGTGTAGGAGTTGTACTCCACATATGGCACATGGCTACTTCAGTGGAGTTTGGCAGTGCTTGCAATAATGTATTTGTGGTATCAATTATTCTGGTAAAGCTGGATAATTAGGATGCTTTTGAATGAGTAGGCTGCCATATCAGTCGAAAACTAATGATGTGGTGTCTACGTGGCAAAACCACTAATGAAAACAACCTTAGGGGTGAAAACTAAACGATTTTGACACTTGAGGGGGGTTAAACATCCGGTTTTGAAGTTGAAGGTTGAAATCCATACTTTCGCAAGAGTTCAGGGGTGCAAAATGAACTTTTTCCTAATAATGAGGCATGGTTCATATATGTGTTGAACTCCAAAATTGTATGTTAGATGAGATAGACAAAGAGGCAAACTTTACGAAGGTGCATGCGATAGGGCAATATGCTCCGTCCTAGTCTTCATTAACATAGGGCTGTGCCGTTCGGTTTATTTCTGAATTATTTTAGTTTAATTCAATAGAGTTATAATGATTTTTTTTTTTGTATTTCAACAGAGGAAATGTGCAATATGCTTTGACTCTATGAGATCTGGCCATGGTCAAGCCCTGTTCACAGCAGAATGTTCTCATATGTTTCATTTTCACTGCATCTCATCTAATGTGAAACATGGGAATTATGTCTGCCCAGTTTGTCGGGCAAAGTGGAAAGAGATACCCTTCAATAGCTCACTGTCTTCTAACATTCTTCACGGAAGACTTGGAGTTAACCGAGCTCAATTGCCCCAACAAGATGCCTATATGGCTCTTCTTCACCAAGTTCCAAACCGTCAGCGAGGAGTTCGCCGCTTGCATACTTCTGAGCCAGCAGACTTCAATGATGATGAACCTCTGCAGCAGACAGAGGCTTTTGACAATCTTAATTTTCGATCCACTAAGGCTGCAGAGATAAGCACGTATCCAGAATTCTCAGCCATTCCACAGTCATCATCTCAAGATGCATTTGCTATTCTGATCCATCTGAAGGCTCCCAGTGCTAGCTCAGACCAGGTCACAGGCAGATCGGTCAATGAAAGCTCAACTAGATCTCCAAACTGCCGTGCTCCTGTTGATCTTGTCACTGTGCTTGATGTTAGTGGCAGTATGGCAGGCACCAAGCTAGCACTTCTAAAGCGAGCAATGAGTTTTGTTGTTCAACACCTTGGACCATCTGATCGCCTTTCTGTAATTGCTTTCTCATCTAGTGCCCGTAGGCTGTTCCACCTTCAACGAATGTCACTTTACGGCAGGCAGCAGGCCTTGCAGGCAATTAACTCACTTGGTGCTGGCGGTGGTACAAACATTGCTGATGCACTAAAGAAAGCTATGAAGGTGATTGAGGACCGCAGTTATAAGAATTCAGTGTGCAGTATCATTCTTCTGTCAGACGGCCAAGATACCTACAGTGTTTCCTCAAATGTTCAAGGAGCCTCGGCAGATTATAGGTCACTCGTTCCATCTTCTATTCTTAATGATGCACTCCATATGGTGCCTCTTCATGCTTTTGGATTTGGAGCAGATCATGATTCAGATTCCTTGCATTCAATTGCTGAAGCTTCTGGTGGCACATTTTCCTTTATTGAGGATGAAGGTGTGATGCAAGATGCGTTTGCTCAATGTATTGGTGGGCTTCTTAGCGTTGTCGTACAGGAGATGCGGCTTAGCATGAAATGTGTTCATCCTGGTGTTCAACTCTGTTCCATCAAATCTGGTAGCTATCCAAGCAAGGTAGCAAGAGATGGACGGAACGGCTCAGTTGATATTGGTCATCTGTACGCTGATGAGGAGAGAGACATTTTGCTGTCTGTGAACATTCCGCAATGTCGTGAAAAGGCCTCACTGTTAAAGGTTGCTTGTGCCTACATAGATCCAGTAACAAATGAGACCATCAACATTCAAGGTGACGAGGTAAAGATCAACAGGCCGACATCCACCATATCTGAACCGGTATCTATTGAGGTTGATCGTGAGAGGAACCGTATACAAGCTGCTGATTCTATTGAGTCTGCACGGGTTGCCGCCGAGAGGGGTGCTCTCTCTGAGGCTGTGACCATTCTTGAGGATTGCCGGAGTATATTATCAGTGTCCTTCGCAAGACAGAGCGGGGACCGTCTATCCATGGCCCTTGATGCAGAATTAAGGGAGATGCAGGAGAGGATGGCAAACCGTCAACTTTATGAGTCTTCAGGGAGGGCGTATATGCTGTCTGGACTGAGTTCACATTCCTGGCAGAGAGCAACAACACGCGGAGACTCAACAGATAGCAGCACTATTGTTTACTCCTATCAGACGCCATCCATGGTTCAGATGTTACAGCATTCCCAGAACCATTGCCATTCTCCTCAGGGCCAAAGGCCACAAGTCCGGCCAGCCAGGTCACTCTTGGAGAAGCCCCAGGCAAGGTAGTTCACCGTTATCTTGGCAATCAAATGCTCTGACGATGGTGAAGGATTCATCTTAGCTTTCATAGTTCTTGGCTTGATTGTTGGTACATAGTACCTACCGATTCTACTGCTTATTTGACTATTCGAGTCGTAGTGGCTTTATACCGAAGAAATTGTTGCGGGTAATGTACTAAATATATTCTGGGGTATACTCCTGTGGTGTGAAGGAATAAGATTTGGGAAGAGAAGTTGGAAATGTAGATAGTCTGTGTCCTATTTTTTTTTAATGAATGTTTCGTTTTGGTTTCTGGTGTAACTTATTGAAAAATACGCTACCATCTATTCAAAAATATATTATTGGATATCGACACAATCTCTAACATACAACTAACTTTTATATGAATATGTTCATAAAAAATATAAAATAATTATATTATGAAAAATATTTTTCATGACTAATCATACTGTTTTCACATTACCAATCTATATAGTTTTTATATATAATAGTAGTGAGTTAAAAAAGTAATGCTGCCCTCTTTCTAAACTGTTATATATTTATGAACGGAAACGGTACCACAGGGCGCACGAGTGTGAGCAGACAGGCCACCGAAACTCAGGGGATGCCGCGGAGGAAGCGAAATTCATAGGCCACAACATTACGGGAGCTACGTCGTTACGCGGTAGAGTGTCGGATCTGGAAATTCCGAATCCTCTGTAAAAATACCGTACTACTCTGGATCAGTAGGTACCACTCACAGGCTCATTGCTGAATCATTTCATACATAGCGTGAATTAAGTCATTCAAATACAAACAGGCATCAGAGTGACATAGACCACGTCGGGTCGAGTTTTACATAAGGGCCACCAGGCCAAATTGATTACATCATATAAAAGTACGTAGCTACAGTGAAAGCAAAAGAGGGGATAGGGCCCATCTCTCCGCAGGTAAGCGACTGGGGTGACCTACGTACGACTGATATTATTCAAGGATTGGGTAATATCGGTTGTACGCAAGTACCGACGAGTCCACTAGACTGGGGCGAAACCTAGACTATAGAATCTAGACTGGGGCAATAGTATACATGCAAAGCTTAACAAGGATGTCTCATGTTCTTTTATTTGCTAAATCGATATTTTCATTTATCATAGTTACAAATTCCTATAACTCAGCATTGTAAATAAATTGTATTTTTATTAAAGAGAGTAAGTGCAATATTAAATAACAGTAGAGGTTCCCTCTATCGGAGCTCTACACATGCATCATTTTGCTGGAGCTACCTCCGTTCCTTCACACCACTAAGCTCGATGGCTCAGAAAAATCCAACCTCAGGCTAGGTGAGCCGTCCTGGTTGTAATCCACCCACAAAGGTTTTTGTAATAGAACTAACTCAAGTTAAGTTTCCATGTCCGCCTATGACCGTAGGCGCGGCTGTTTAAACAGTTTAGACCCTGCAGAGGTTGTACACTGTACCCACAAGAGATAATCATACTCGTTACCCCACATGATTCCTTAGTCATGTAGTTGAGCGATCGTCACAGTAACGTTTCAAACTATCTTGCCCCTTCCGTCATCTCATCCCTATGGCCAATTCCATAAGTTGTGCGGGATGTTCACCACAACGACTAGAGCAGCTGGCCCTGGCCACAACGACTAACGCAGCTGGCAACTTCACCATCCTCGGTGTCCCTTTCAAGTCACCATACATCCTACCGCTTGCACACTTCCAAACACCAGTTGTGGGATGACATTCAGGGTTCAATAATTTTACTAAGCCAAGTTGCACTTTGTAGACTTGCGGTTGTACTTGTTTTACACAGGAGGTCATGACAAGATTAAGTTCTTAATCCATCTGGACGGTTCATACAACATTCCACACATTCTTGTGCTACATCCGCATCAACCACTCTTTCCATCCGCCTAGATGTGGTACTAACAAGTTGTTTAGGGTTTTGGGAGAAAACCAATTAACACAACACGCCAGTCATTTACATCCAATGACTGCCCAAAACCACTTTCATGATTACAAGATGATGAACAGAATATTTATTGTCCTGGTACTTAAGTAAGTCTAGTATGTCGCTTAAGTACAACCTATGCTAGTATTTACCATATAATTACTAGGGTGACATGGAATGAGTGATTCAATTTATCAAAAGATGGGTAATAATTAATTAATCATAAAATGGGTGTTTAACTACCTTAAGCTTAACATACATTTGATTACAGAATTAAAGTATGCAAATTTGATATTTTAAATAAATATAATTTGCATAAAATGTAGGTTCAAAATGATCAAAGTATTGACTCACCTTGGTGAAACGCAATGGGATCATGGTACTCTTGAGCTTGGTCGAAGTGGAGGTCTCCTGCGTCTTCGAACCCTAATCGGACGAAAGTACCAGAAAAAGGCACAACAGCAGAGAGAGCAAATAAATACCAAACTCATAATAAATGAACTCCAAATTGAACAAGACCAGTGCCATTAGCAAGATCTTGATTTTAGAAAATTTAGAAACAAGTTTCATAATTTTTGGAGTTATAAAGAAAAATATATGGATTTTTGAAGCTTTCTAAATGCATATTTAATTGAAAAGAAAAACAGAGAAGCCAAAAAAATGAGGAGCCGACACGTGGCGCAGCACAGCACTCGATCTCGGAGGTGGCACGGGCGGTAGTACTGGGAGGCGGGGGCGGTAGTACCGGAGGCGCGAGGTGGGCGGTAGTACCGGTGATGTGGAGGTGGTAATACCGGGGTTGCGAGAGGACGGTGGTATCGGTGTTGAAACGACGGTAGTACCGAAGGGGTGCGATAGTACCGTGGCTTGAGAGGGCGGTAGTACCGGGAGGCGGGAAAAGCGGAACTACCGGCGTTGAACGGGCGGTAGTACCGGAGAGCGGAAAAATGCGCCAGGAGCTTCGGCTCTTGGTGGCACAAAGAGGGGGAGAGAGCAATGGGGCACGGGGGAAGGAGAGGAGAGCTGGGAGGGGGCAAGGGGGTAGCAGGGAAGCACAAGTGGGCACCCGGGGCTTTTATAGGCGGCGAGGGTGGGTGAGAGGAGCTGGAAGGAGCTCGGGCGGTGCGGGGACGGTCATGAGTGTCTGCGCGCGGAGAAGACCGGGCAGGGTAGGTGGTGGCAGCGAGGATTGGCGAGGAGGGGCGGTGAGGGGACTAGGCAGGGAGAGGGGCGCTGCAGTCGACAGGAGCAGGGGGTGGCAGAGGAGGCTTGCTCGCACATGAGAGAGAGAGAGTGATGAGTCACGGCGGCCCGATCTTCCGATAGGTTCCATTTGGTTCGTCGTGAGGACGTTGACACTTTGAGGCTTCTGACCAACAGATCGTCACCTCGCAATTCGCTACACCCGCACGCCTATCGTTATCGACCACGCTTGCACGCGATCGACCTTACCACGAAGGTTATTGTTCCCGCAAGCAATCGAAGCAACTCACAAGAACAAGGTAGATGCAATCTGAATTGTATTGCGGATATGGATGAAGTTTACAAGTGGGGTTCCTCAAACCGATAATCGGCGAAACTGCAATTGGCAGAATAATCTAAGAAAAACCCGCCTCTAAACTATGGTGGCTACTGTATATATATAGGGGAACGTGAGGAGGTCGACCTAGGGTTGTGCGGTAGTGGGATGAAGCGTACACAACACGGACTCCAACCTCGTTACGTTTACAAAGTCTTATTAGTTTCCAAAGCGGTGACGCAAACACCTTGTGTTGCGTATTTCGTCGAAGATCGGTCGTAAGATCGGTCCTAGGGTGGTCTTGAGGAGTCCATGCTATCTTTGGTCGTAGATTGTGTCCAACGAGTACTGTGCTCGCTTTTCTGGTCGTAGATTGCTCCAATCGAATCAACTAGTCGTAGGTCTTCTTGTAGTGGTCGTAGATCTTCTTGCAGTGGTCGTAGACCTTCTTGAACTGGTCGTAGTCCTAGATTCCTGAGTACAAGTAAATCATCTCCATTAGGCAGCATCATAGAGTTCTCAAATAATACACTCAGCCCTAGAAGCGACTTTACCTGATCGATTAAGTGACGTGCTCTAGCTCTTGTCATAGGACCGTGTAGTTCAGCACCCAGATCTGGAGGGTCTTGTGTCGTGCGTGTATCCGAAGGAGGGATGTCCTCATCATACTCCCCCTCTTGAATTGGAGTCGTCCTCGACTCAAGCTCATCATCTTCTCCCACGTATGGTTTCAAATCTGAAATGTTAAATGTGGGGCTAACCCCAAAATCTGCAGGTAATTCTAATTGATATGCATTATCATTTATCTTCTTAATTATCTTAAACGGTCCTTCAGCTCTAGGCATCAACTTTGATTTTCTTAATTCCGGAAACCTATCCTTTCTCAAATGAACCCAAACTAAATCACCTGGTTCAAATTTGACAACTTTCCTACCTTTACTTCCAGCAACCTTATACCTTTCAGTCATATGCTCTATATTCTTTTTAGTGGTTTCATGTAACTTGAGAATAAATGCAGCACGCTTCTTAGCATCTAGATTAATTTTTTCAGAGGTCGGTAAAGGTAGTAAATCAATAGGAGCACGGGGGTTAAACCCATACACTACCTGAAATGGACTTACCTTGGTGGTGGAGTGTACTGACCTATTGTAAGCAAACTCAACATGCGGTAAACACTCTTCCCACATCTTCAAGTTTTTCTTTAAAACAGCCCGCAACATGGTGGATAACGTGCGGTTGACAACCTCCGTTTGTCCATCAGTTTGGGGATGGCATGTAGTAGAGAACAGCAGCTTTGTCCCCAATTTATTCCAAAGTGATCTCCAAAAGTGGCTCAAAAACTTCGCATCACGATCCGAGACAATAGTATTGGGCACTCCATGTAAGCGAATGATTTCCCTGAAAAACAAATCAGCTATGTTTGTAGCATCATCGCTTTTGTGACAAGATATAAAATGTGCCATTTTAGAAAATCGATCCACTACTACAAATATACTATCTCTCCCCCTCTTTGTCCTAGGCAATCCTAAAACAAAATCCATAGAAATATCCTCCCAAGGGGCGCTAGGAATAGGAAGAGGCATATAAAGTCCATGTGGAAGGAGACGGGACTTAGCTTTGTTGCATGTAGTGCAGCGAGCTACGTAGCATTCGACATCACGCCTCATCTTTGGCCAAAAGAAGTGGGTGGCCAGCACATCTTCTGTCTTCTTTGCTCCAAAATGCGCCATCAAACCTCCTCCATGTGCCTCATGTAACAACAAAAGACGAACAGAGCTAGCTGGAATGCATAGCTTGTTAGCACGATAGACCAAACCATCATTCAGCACATAGTTATTCCATGTCTTCCCTCCTTTACAATGTTCCAGCACTTCCTTAAAGTCCAAATCAGTGACATATAAACTCTTAATGGCCTCCAAACCAAAAATCTTATGGTCAAGTTGAGATAACATGGTATAACGTCTAGAGAGCGCATCAGCAATCACATTATCCTTACCTTTCTTATGCTTTATAACATATGGGAATGACTCAATAAATTCTACCTAGTTGGCATGTCGTTTATTCAGTTTAGCTTGACTTCTAATATGTTTTAGCGATTCATGATCCGAATGTATGACAAATTCTTTGGGCCATAGATAATGCTGCCAAGTTTGAAGCACTCGAACTAAAGCATACAATTCCTTATCATAGGTGGAATAATTCAAACTAAGCCCATTTAGTTTTTATTTGAAATATGCAACTGGTTTACCTTCTTGAATCAATACACCACCTATCCCAATCCCTTGGCATCACATTCAATTTCAAAAGTCTTACCAAAATCAGGGAGTTGGAGTAGGGGTGCTTGGGTGAGCTTCTCTTTCAACAAGTTGAATGCCTTCTCTTGTGCAGGTCCCCATTGGAAAGGCACTCCTTTCTTTGTCAATTCATTCAATGGTGCGGCAATGGTCTGAAATCCCGCACAAAGCGCCGATAGAATCCAAAGAAGGCCATGGAAGCTCCGCACTTGTGACACGAGAGTAGGCGTCGGCCACTTTGGATGGCTACAATCTTTGTCTCATCCACCTCAATGCCCTGTGGTGTCACAACATAACCAAGAAATGCAACTCGATCGGTGCAAAAGGTGCACTTCTCGAGGTTACCAAACAAACGTGCGTCTCTCAAAGTATTAAAAACAACACGTATATGATTTAAGTGTTGCTCCTGTGACTTGCTATAAATCAAGATATCATCGAAGTAAACCACCACAAATTTTCCAATGAAAGGACGTAAAACCTCGTTCATCAAACGCATAAAAGTACTAGGTGCATTAGTTAGACCGAAAGGCATCACTAACCACTCATATAATCCGAACTTAGTTTTAAAAGCAGTTTTCCATTCATCTCCTAATTTCATTCTAATCTGGTGGTAACCACTCCGCAAGTCAATCTTTGTGAAAATAATAGAACCACTCAATTCATCTAGCATGTCGTCTAGTCTTGGGATAGGATGACGATACCTTATAGTAATGTTATTAATGGCTCTGCAATCAACACACATACGCCAACTACCGTCTTTCTTAGGAACCAAAAGAAGCTGAACAAAGACAAGGGCTAAGGCTTTCTCTTACGTACCCACGGTCCAAAAGATCTTGGACTTGTCGTTGAATTTCCTTAGTCTCCTCTGGATTGGTCCTATACGCAGCACGGTTTGGCAAAGTCGCTCCTGGGATCAAATCAATTTGATGCTCAATTCCTCGAATAGGTGGTAATCCCGGGGGTACCTCAGTTGGAAATACATCCACATACTCCTGTAAAAGGTTAGCATAGGAGGCAAACGACTAGCTATGTCCTTAGCGAATATAAGGCATTTTGCATATCAAAGCATAGCATGGCGACTCATTATTACAGATTTGAGCAAGTTGATTTAGTGGCAATCATAACACATCCCTTCAATTTAATTCCCTCGGACTTAGGACTAGACGCCACTTTCTCCCTTTTGGGTGGAAAACACGTTTTGCTACTTGCGATTTTCGAATCATGCTTATCGGTGTTTCTTTCATTTTTGCGCTCTTCTTCATCTTTCGAATCTCGGTGGTGTCAAAGGCAACAACTTAATCTTCTTACCCTTATGTGAAAATGAGTAGGTATTAGCTCTACCATGGTGCAAAACATCATTGTCATATATCCAAGGTCTCTGAGCAACAAAGAGCATGCTTGCATAGGCACGATATCAAAGTCAGAACTATCTTTGTAATTACCTGCTGAAAATTGCACTTTCACAACTTTGTGTACCTTTAATTTACCACACGAATTGAACCATTGGATGTAGTAGGGACGTGGGTGTGGTTGTGTGGTCAAGCCAAGCTTCTCGACCATCTCGGAGCTTGCAAGGTTGTTGCGACTCCTCCATCAATGATGACTCTGCAGGCTCTGTCCTTCACGAAATGCAGTGCGAAACAAGTTGTGCCATTGATTTTGCTCCGCTCTCTCCACTTGTGCGCTCAGCACTCGTTGCGCAACAAGGCTCACATGATACTCGGTGTCAACAGCAGCTTACTTGTTCCTCTACACCATCACCATCCCGTCCATCTCATCTCCTCCACCTGCAATGTTAGTTGCAAGTACATATTCGTCCTCAATATCACTAGTACTTACATAACCACCGTCTTTGGTGGCAAGGTATGCTCATTGACTCGGGCAGTCCCTCATGGCGTGCCCCATTCCCTTGCAACGGTGGCACACAATCCCAATGGTACGACCAGTGGAAGCAACCGACGAAGAACTCTTGGTGGTGCACGCACACTAGTAACTTTACTTACCTCGGTGCATGTGATGTGGTCGGAGGTCTTGCTGAACGCGCCCTACTCGTGGAGGGGGCAGACCGTGTAGTGAAGGTGGGGCTGTTTTGGCTTGCCCGACCTTTGGTCGTGGTGTAGACATGCTCCCAAAGTTGTTCCTTGGCCTCTGTTGGCGTCCCCGCAATTCTTTTACGCCAAACATGCAAGTTGGAACAATCTAGAGACGCTATCGTATTCTTTGTAATCCACTATGTCCTGAATTTCACGTCTTAATCCTCCATAAAAACGTGCCATTGCAGCTTCTTCATCCTCAATAATATCACAACGCAACATGCTAATTTGTAGCTCCTGATAGTATTCTTCTACGGATCTATTACCTTGGTTTAAGCGCTGCAATTTATTACGCAAATCACGTTTAAAAGAAGGTGGGACAAATCTGTTACGCATAGCAACCTTTAACCCATCCCACGTAGTAGGCGCTAATCCTTCGGTGCATACCCTATTCCACCAAATGATGGCAAAGTTTTTAAATTCACTTGTGGCTTGCCTAACTCTATGCACTTCGGGAACTAAGTGAGCATTCAATTTCTGTTCTACCGTCATTTCCCAATCTAGATATATTTCTGCATCATAAGCACCCGCAAAAGATAGTATAGTGAACTTGACTTTAGCATATGGATCATCATGGGCATTATGTTGCTGAAAATTGTTACCTCTCATACCTTGACGGTTGAAGTTCAGTCGGTTTCGTTGTCGTGCATCAAAGGCGTCGTGGTCGTGCATCTCATTATCATTATCAAACTCATGGTCATGGGCTGCACCCTGAGGTTCCACACGACCAACGTTTGGTGGTCGGTTCACCATTCTTTCGAGGCGCGTAGTGAGCGCCGCAATACTATCGTTGATTGAGCGTTGTAATGTGATCGTGGTAGCTTGAAGCTTCCTGTCGATGTCCTCATTAACGGTAGTGCGTTGTTCATCCAATAGCGTCATGAGCTCTTCCCTCAAAACACACTCTTGCGCATCCAATCCTTCACCTGACATGGTTAGTAGGAAACAAAAGACAACACAAAGGTATTATCCCTATCACTATTAGGTGGTCGGAAGGTGGAATCACACACTCTCAAGCGTCTTACCAAGCTCTTATGAGTTTCTTACCAAATTGCAGCAGGTGGTCTAATCGGCGAAGGTGGGATGTACGATCACGGCGGAGACGAATGCGAGGATCCAATCTGAGAGTCGAAAGTATGTGGAGCTCGGATAGGCAATGTTTAGTAGCAAGGAATAGCAATAATGAAATCAGATTAGCAAAGCTGAATAAAAGTCCACAGTACTCGTCACAGTTGTTGGCCCAATCGCGTTCCTAGAACTAGCTCAAGCAAACGGAAGGATAGGGTAGATACAAACACAATCGGATCCAAAATCACAAAGCAACTCTTTTTTTCCTTTTTTTTCACTCTTTGCTTTCTTTCTTTCTTTTTTTTGGACTGCAAAAATCCAACCTAGGGTTTTTTTTTGCGAATGTGACCTTGACTCAAAACTCTTCAAAACCCTTTTCTGGGTCTATGGATATATATGGGTCACAAACTTTTTCCGGAGAGCAGGGGTAAAAAGATAATTAAAAGATACTCTCTCTCTCTCTTTGAACTTTAGCTACGGGAAAAATCCGACCAGTCGATTGTTTCCGACTAGGTGGTGGGGTGTCCGAAAGCAACAAGATAATAAATAGGGTTGTCGGACACGAGTGGTCGGTCGAATCCGAACAGGCGTTCGTTTCCGACCAGGTGGAGAAGTCGAATCCGAGTAGGTGGTCGTATGGGGGTGGTATCTAGATGATCGAAACAGCAAAGACTCGACGCTAGAAACGAGATTACGACGACTAGGCCAGCAACAAAGACACCGACGATGGACTCGAATTCAACAACGCGAAACTGAAAACACAATTGCGAAGGCACAAAGTGGTTTGGACAGCGGAATAATTACGATCTAAAACTTTTTGTAGGGCAATTTTCTGGACTCTAGGTGATGGAACAAAACTCACAAAAAGGGATAAGCGAAATTACCTAACGGGCAACCTTAGCTCGATACCACTTGATGAGTCACGGCGCCCGATCTTCCGATAGGTTCGATTTGGTTCGTCGTGAGGGCGTTGACGCTTTGAGGCTTCCGACCAACGGATCGTCACCTCGCAATTCGCTACACCGCGACGCTGTCGTTATCGACCACGCTTGCACGCGATCGACCTTACCACGAAGGTTATTGTTCCGCAAGCAATCGAAGCAACTCACAAGAACAAGGTAGATGCAATCAATTGTATTGCGGATATGGATGAAGTTTACAAGTGGGGTTCCTCAAACCGATAATCGCGAAACCGCAATTGGCGAATAATCTAAGAAAAACCGCCTCTAAACTATGGCGCTCTTGATATATATAGGGGGGCGTGAGGAGGTCGACCTAGGGTTGTGCGGCCGTGGGATGAAGCGTACACAACCTGGACTCCGACCTCGTTACGTTTACAAAGTCTTATTAATTTCCAAAACGGTGACGCAGCACATTGTGTTGCGTATTTCTGGTCGAAGATCTGGTCGTAAGACTAGTCCTAGGGTGGTCTTGAGGAGTCCATGCTATCTTTGGTCGTAGATTGTGTCCAACGAGTACTGTGCTCGCTTTTCTGGTTGTAGATTGCTCCAATCGAATCAACTAGTCGTAGGTCTTCTTGTAGTGGTCGTAGATCTTCTTGCAGTGGTCGTAGACCTTCTTGAACTGGTCGTAGTCCTAGATTCCTGAGTACAAGTAAATCATCTCCATTAGGCAGCATCATAGAGTTCTCAAATAATACACTAAGCCCTAGAAACGACTTTACCTGATCGATTAAGTGACGTGCTCTAGCTCTTGTCATAGGACCGTGTAGTTCAGCACCCAGATCTGGAGGGTCTTGTGTCGTGCGTGTATCCGAAGGAGGGATGTCCTCATCATGAGAAGGAGGGGCGGTGAGGGGACTAGGCAGGGAGAGGGGCGCTGCAGTCGACAGGAGCAAGGGGTGGCAGAGGAGGCTTGCTCGCACATGAGAGAGAGAGAGAGGGGGGGAAGGAGGAGGAAGAAGGAAAGAGCAGCACTGGGCTGGGCCGCGAGGGAGAGAAAGTGAGAGGGGGGGGTGAGCGGCCGAGCCGAGGAAAAAGAGGCAGGCGGGCCGGGCACGCCGGGAGAACAACGAGAGATGGGCTGGGGGTGAGATAGGCCGTTCCAAGATTTGAAAACAGCGAATTCGATTTAAAAAAAATGAATTTGGAATATGAGAGAATGTTTGAAACACAAATCCGAGTTAGAAGGAAGTTGGAAGTTTTTGCGAAAATTTGGTAATTTAAAAATACACAAAAAAAATCGAAAACCGAATAGTAAATACTATTTACCATTTTGAAAACAAGCAAAAATACAAAATTTACAGGCACAGCATAACGCCGCAGGAAGACTGCAAAGCCATCTTTGCAGAACTTGAGACATAAGTATGCAATACTCAAACGTAAGTAATGAAGTGAAGCGGCACGACGTTATTATGCCTAAGTAAGAAGTGAAGGGCAGGGCATGGTCATCCACTAGATTTCTTTCTAATGTGCCGCTGAAACTTGTGTTTCCAATACGTAACAAAGATATTTTGCTTTTAAAAAAGTAGAGCACGGAGGACGAACTTTTGTTGTATCAATGGGCATCAGTACGCGCACGTCGACGAGCATGGAGATAGGCCCCCGCCAATCTTGGCCTTGAGGGCAAGCACCATGTCAGTATGGAGGGAGCAGCAGCGCGCCGTGCGCACCGCCACGTCCACCACCGCCTCGCGCCGCCGCAGATCCCCGGCCAGCTGGTCCAGCAGGGGCCATGGCGACGGCGACGGTGTCCGCGCAGAACGGCCGCACGGCGCCCCCGTACGACACGACCGCATCCGAGCCGCCTTCGACGCAGGCCATGACGAGTGTCCTGTGGTTGTTGATGTGGACGGTGAGGTAGAGCACCGGGGAGAGGGTGCGGCGCCCGTCGCCTGCGAGTTCCAGCAGCGCCGGGTCGAGGCCGCCGGTGCCGGTGATGGCCACCGAGTACTCGACCTTCCCTGGCGTAGAATCCACTGCGATCAGGATCAAGAAAACAACAACCGTGACGACCAATCCAGCGAGGCACACCGCACAACCACACTATCCCCATCCCGACGCGCTCGCATACGCCCCCATCGACCGTCTCCTCTCGGAGTTTCTCTCGATGAGACTTGCAGGCCACGCCGGGAACGGGAGAATCGTATGTTCGAAAAGTTTCACGCTAGCTTCTGCTCGATCGTTGCAGCACTCCTCTCGTTATACAGAGTTGGGGAAAGGCATGGGGCAGTCAGAACGTCCGAATGAATGAAGTGGTAGTCTGAATTAATAAGTTGTTTGAGTCTTTTGGATTGTGAAGAGATTCTTGAAGGTCATGGTATGAGAATAGGTTCTAGTGGAGTTAGTAGGTGCGTGGAGTACTGATTGTGTGACCTTATGTATGCATGAGGCTTATTTAAGCATCCCCTAGCCCGAGCTCTACCTTGCGGCACCGACGAGCCCTCGGCGCCCCATTCCCCTCACGGCGCTGTCGTTGAGGGTGCCACGGTGGAGTTTGCAGGTGTTTCATGTGCCGTAAAAAGTATTGCATGTTGTAGTTATAGAATTATTTTGTTGCATCGAGTATTTCCTCATGAGATGTTAAAGATAGCATCTTAATTTAGTAGAAGTAATAGAGATTGAGTGATTCAATTCCCAAGGAGCTTCTTCTCATGTTAATTTACAATAAGGCTGCAATTTCAAGTAGTAAAACACTTATACTAGAGGCTACTATCTAATGATAAGGTCAAAATGCAAAGCCAATGATTGTGTTTGTCCAGAGATTCAAAGAGACTAGTGAGTGGTTTCAATAATTGATTTATGGAATATTTCAAAATATGCTCAAAATGAGAGAGAGATATTGAGTGATCAAATAACTTAATAGTGAGTTACATGATGTGTTGGGTGTGGTGGAGTGAAGACTACAACAGTACAAACAACAAGATCTCCACTTGATCTACACTTTTCTCAACTAACCAATCTCTTAATTATCTCTCTAACCACCTCCAAATCTGGTTAAAAACTGCATTCTCCTTGTTTGGTCTCTTCTCTCACTCCCTATTTTCTTTCCAAAATTAATTAAACAATGGATGCGACTAGTGCTCTTGGACGATCTACACTTTTCTCAACTAACCAATCTCTTAATTACAATCCAAATGTCTCTTCTCTCACTCCCTATTTTCTTTCTAGCGTCCGAATGCTAGCGTCGTACGCCGTGCCTTGCGTCTGATCTCACGCTTTGGGGTTCAGCCATCCTATTTCGGTGCATTTTTCCTTCCTCCCGAAACAAGCGAAAGTAACCCTATGCAACATCACGCACCCCTGACGCAACAAAAAAAACTTCTCCACCCGATCTCGCTCGTCAGACGAGTTCTTCGAACTTGCCCACGGGATTCGAAGTTTCTCCTCCGAAAAAAGATTGGGAAAAATAACATATTCTCACCGAAATTGTTTGGAAACCGTAAGTATAGAAACTAGTTGCGCTTTAAAAGCAATTCAAATATCCCAATCAAATAAATTTTGATGTTACAACATTGCAACATTTGAAAATAATAGTTGCAACATCTGAAAATAATTATTGCAATATTTAAAACTAACTTATGAAATATTTTAATTTCATGTGTGCAACAATCGGCGACAATAGTTGCAACATCGATAAATTCTTGAGGAAAAAATTTTCATTTTAAGAAATTGTTACAACATCCAACATCACCGTTGCAACAAAAAAACCTTATAGCTGCAACAAACACCAACGCGAGCCGTGAGAATGCAATATAACCTCTCCAAATCGCCTTGCGATGGCTGGAGTTGTGCCAACCGAGCACTTGTACGAGGCGAATGCCTTCTCACAGATCGAGCACTGGAAGCGGCAGTCCTACGCTGACGCGGGGCGTAGGCACCACTTACCGATGGCGCACTCCTCCCCCTACCCGGCCTCACCAGTGCCAACGAGTGCATCGAGATAGATGGCGAGGTAGTCATCCTTCCTCAACGCCAACGTGGTCTATGGTGCGATGCTCCCCCACCGTTGAGGATACATCATCGGGGAGCCTTGATGCGCCGCCGCTGGACTTGGGGAAGAAGCATGGGAGAGGGTGTGGAGCATGGAAAATGAGGGAAGAGATGGGTGTTGTGTCTTGCATGTAGAGGGGAGTGGAGGTGTTGGTTGGATATAGGAGTGGAGTCGATTAGATCAAGTTGAGTGGATAAGGATTGGATGAGTGGATAAAGACAAGCTGCGTAGCGTCCGGAGCTAGCGATTCAATTGGACGTCAGGGTTCAAGCATTATCCTTTCTTTCTTTGGTGAGGTAGGCGCAAATTAGGGGTGGAGCAAGCAGAGCAGCAACACGCAACTAATTCAACCCCGGGGGACCGTGGGCCAATCAAGTTGCGAGGGCAAGCAGAGATTCCTGTCGTGCATGTGGT
This sequence comes from Hsuehochloa calcarea, assembly GCA_036346395.1. Lineage (NCBI taxonomy): Eukaryota > Viridiplantae > Streptophyta > Magnoliopsida > Poales > Poaceae > Hsuehochloa > Hsuehochloa calcarea. Next base: position 16,112,075 of record CM070600.1, read on the forward strand.
TTGCGGTAGGGAGCTACGACGCCCAGGGAAAGTAGTTACCTGCTGCCGCTGCAGTCAGGGTGCGCATTATCTCTGTTGCCACGGTCGCCCATCTAGCCTGTCGCGTTGGACGGTGATGTTGCGGTGGCGGGGGCGTGTTGTGGTTCGGGAGTGCAGCAAGTGACAAATGCCACCTACCGCTGCTCCTGTGATCAGAGAGGTGACCAAAAACAGAATTTTTCGTTGGGTCTATTTCTGGAGAGAGAAAAAAAGGAGATGGTGGGGCCAAATATGCCCATGGGCTCTCTATCTCAAACTTATCACTTACATTCCGATACCAGCCGGAATATGCCATACCGGCACCCAAAGCGGCACACAATAGCCTCAATTCTGTACCGCCCTCAATACGTGTCAATACCATTCATTCTTATCCATTTGGTAATTCCGGTACCGGGCATAATTGATATGACCAGTAATTTGAATCAGCTCGAAAGGTCCAATCCAATACTACTTCATCGGTAAGTGAAATTATGTTAGACTAGTATACTAGACTATGGTAAAATGTATAAAGTTATGAACTCGTATGCTAGACTATGGTAAAATATACGAAGTTGTTAACTCATGTAGTCTTATTTAACTACGTACGACCTTTGTATTTATGAAATCATTGAACTATGTGTTATTTTTATTCTATAGTTAACTCATGTAGTCTTATTTAAAGTGAGATTCAAGTGAAATTATTGAACTGTGCATATTTTTACACTACACACACACACACACACACACACACACATATATATATATATATATATATATATATATATATATGTGTGTGTGTGTGGAATATGGTATGGTACTCCTGGGAGTATGTACTTCCACTTCTCATACACCACTTAAATCGTATGATGATTTATCTTTATCAATTTAAGCATACTCCAATGATGATTATAAGATATCCATAAAAAATTTCATTAAAGTCCACTTTTTATGGCAAAAATTGTATATATACTTCTTTTTATATATATGAAAAAGGGTATATAGCAAAAAATAAAATGCTCCAATAATTTTTTTCAATGAAGTCGCATTGTAGTATCTTATAATTGGTATTTAAGTATACTGAAGATGATAAAGAAGTATAATATATTCGTTTAGATGGTACATTGGAAGTGGGAGTACGTACTCCTAGGAGTACAAAACAGACGTGTGTATATATATATATGGGAACATATCTAGTGCTAATGAGTAATTCAGTGCTAAGGTGCTAATATCAATCTTGATCGTTGGAGGTGGGAGCATGCATGGTGTTTAATGAAGATGCATTAATGAAGGTGCATTGAAGGTGGGAGCATGCAAAGTGATTAAATGGTTTAGAGGTGGGAGCCCGCATTAATCTTGGTTGTTCAATTCAGATCCAACGGTCAAGATTGATATTGGCACCTTAGCACTGAATTACCTATTAGCACTAGATATGTTCCCTATATATATATATGTATGTATGTATGTATATATATGTTATATATATGTGTGTGTGTGTGTCTATATGAATAAATATATTTTATTATATTAAAATCCAAAATGGTACGTCGGAACGGACTTGTACCAGCGCATTCCACACCAAGAGGCAAACCAGAATAGCCTTGGAATGGAATTGAAAACTATGCTAGCCTATGTGACCAAGCAGACGAAACGGCCCAACATTTTATCCTGCACTGCCCTAATCTCAGAACTTGTCGCATCTCGGTTCTAAGATTACCTCAGAATAGTCCATACTAAATCATGTTGTTAACTCTTATCTCTGTAATAGTCCTACCCACATTGCAACTCGGCCTCCTGGAAATTGTTGTAGCTTCTCCTTCCTACTTTAATGAATAACCCATTATCATTATCTAGGGATAAATATGCAACAACACGAATAAAATCAGATTATACTAAGGGGTGATATATATCTCCAACTAGCATAGGCTATCGACACCGGACATCTTGGCGACCCGTCACATGCAAAATGACCACGAGTGTCTTCTATGCATAAACACCCTGGAAACAGCTATACACCTGTTCGTCAAATGTGTCTATGCCAAATGAATATGGAATTTGGCAGCAAATTGGGAGCAACGAAACAATCTAGATCCCACACAGTGGGCAACGGAAGAAAACATCCTTGATCAGTGGATTGAGATATCTCACTTTGGGGAAGCAAGTAGCAGAAAGGGTCAAGTTTCCTGGTCATTCTAATCCTTTGTCAAATCTGGAAGGAAAGAAATAGACAGATTTTCCAACAACAAAGAAATGATACAATAGGGACGATGATGACATCAAAGAGGAGGCTCGGACGTGGATGATAAGTGGGGCGATCAAGCTCGATGCCTATCTGACGGGTGGGAGTATTCAAAAAAGGGTTCAACCCGAAAAATCATCATTTCTTCTATCCCCAGCCTTTTTTCTTCTACTGTAGCTCTTTTTTTTTATTTTCTTTGCTTGGTTGCTTTTTCGTGAGACATGCATTTGGAGAATTTTTTAAATAATATTATATTTTTAAAAAATTACAAAACTAAATTGTTGCTCCAAAAAAATTACAAAACTAGGTCCCTATCGCCACTTGGAATGGCGACAGGCTCCTGTTGCCATTCCAATTGGCGATATGGACCATCTTTACTCCCTGTCGCTGGTCCAACTACTTGTCGCTAGTTCAACTCACGACAGGAAGTGAATAGTGTTTCTATTCTTGGACCTGGCGATAGGAAATCGTGTATTCTTGTCGCCAGTTCAACTGGCGATAGGGATCCATCTATATAAATCCCCAAAAATAAGTCTAAATGTCATTTTAATTCCATAAAAAAAGAAGAGAGGGGGTGGAAAAATGGTAGCGAGGCCCTATCAATTCGTAGAGGAGGAGAAAGAGAGAGCATCAGATCTGGTTGGCCATCTTGCAGGTACAAGTTTTTGCAACTTCGTATATTATGTCAAAACCTTGTCGGGTAGCAAACAAAAATAGTGACATAGAATTCGATAGATGAGATATTTTCGGTCAAATTATGTAGTACATCATTTGAGCTGTGTATAGTCTAGTTCATCGTGCACATATTATGAATGTTTCCAGCATTCAAACGATCTAGGATAAATATGCAAAAATAGGAAGGCACCTATTACAAATTTTTAGAAATTGTAGAGTAGCTAAGTAAGGTAGTAGAGCTTAATCAAAATAATCACAACTTTATTTAGCTTTCCATTTGTACGCGGTAATTATACTGTTAATGTCAAAAATTAATTTTAAACTAGGAAAATAGCATGGCACGTCTTAAATTGTAAAAATAAATCCGGAGTTACTACATAGGTTACGTAGAGACGAATTAAAATATTATGGTCGTTATTTTTTATTTCACACAACTGAGAGGGACATGGCGACACTCTCCCTCCCCAGTTTTTTAGACCGAAAAGACCGGACTCCGCTGCACAAACTTTTCAGAGGGACATGACAACACTTTGCCACACCAGCTTTTCAGATCGAAAGGATCAAACTCTACAATGTAAACTTTTCAAAGGGACGTGACAACACTCTGCATCGCCAGCTTTTCAGACCGAGAAGAAAACACACTTAGACTCAACCTTTTAAGAATTGAACGCACCACACACATCGATTTCTTGTGTGTTCTCACTCCACTAGGAGCATTACACCTATGGCTTTTAAAAAGAGGTAGAAGATATCTGGGAAAGAACAGTACACCACCACACCCAACTCAATACCAGGGCTTGCTTCACACAACTAGGAGGAAGGAGATATAGGACTTGGCGAATATGTACAAGAGGATACTGTAGAAACGCAAGTGTCTAGTCGAAAGGGCTAAACCCTACCCGGATAAGTCTATGAAGTATGCACTAGTACCACCATAGTTCCTAATCCCGCAATGTGTGTGAGGAACCGGCAAAGATCATCCAGTTCACACACTCGGCGACATCCCCTTGGGCGTACTACATGTGCGGCCACCACCTCGTAAGCGTATCTTGCACACACAAAGATTTTTCACATTATACATTCTATTCCACAAATCCCTGATTAAACACGCCCATAATGGCAGTCGGAGAAGCAATGCACTTCTTACAATGGATCGATGGCCAGAACATGTATGATAGGACGTTCATCTAGCAAAAGTACATGTTGAACTTTCCATGGTGAGCCGAGACCTTCCATCCCTTGACACCTTACGTACCCGACCCGACCCAACTAAAAAGGCATTGGACGAGCCTAAGAAAGCATATGAGTATGACAGGGCCAAGTGGGCGGCGGACAAGGGGAAGATTCCTGCAAGTGAGACCGTGGGCCATACTACCGCTGCCCATTGCCCAGGCGCACTCCGGATTCAAGAGGTAAGTTTTGTTCAGTATGCATCATAATTATTAATTTGGCTCGATATTGTGTTATCATAACATCATTGAACCGTACAGTCCATCTCGCAGAACATGGATGACTTTGAGACTGGCCACCGCCGCCATGGGCAGTAAGGGGACAAGGGGAAGGCTCCTGCAAGTTCACATCATACGTTCCATTTCAAAAATGCGCATATGTATCGTGTATTTCAGTTTGTTGCATAGTGCATATCGTTGTTCCTTATGCACATAACTAAACCCTGCGCACTGTGTAATTTACAACTTTATTATGAAGTCTATTTTAATTCGCAACTACGTTGTAAAGCCACCGACTTTAATTCTCGCTCTCTTAAGGTATTGAATTCTTATTGTACAAAAGCAGGGAACAATATAAAAATAAAGACCCAAAAGATGTGTTATGGAAGTGGGCACTAAAAATAATGGTCTACATATCTGATGCAACAAATTGCATCTCTTTTCCCCAAATATTGGGACAACATCGCGTATGGCAACCCTAAACCCAATTATTTTGTCAATTCTTTACTTCACATTACATTGTCTTCTACGATTTTGCATTCCAAATTAATTGGACACTACAACGTATTACCAAAATTTAAAACAACCTTACAAAAATTAAAAATTCCGCTACACCTAAATTTTTTAAAAAATACAGAGCCCTCCTGTCGTTGATTGAACTAACGACAAAAACCTCCCCCACTGTTCTGTTTGGTGATAGGTGTCTGTCGCTAATTGAAATGGTAACAAGAGCTTGTCACCATTTCAAATGGTGACAGAGACCTAGTTTTGTAAAAAAAAAATAACTTTTTAATTTTGTAATTATCTTTTAAAATAATATTATTTTAAAAAATCTGCATATGGATGTCTCGCTTTTGGGCTTTTATTGTTCCAACTTTTTCTTAGCCTTCTTTAATGCATAATGGTAGCTCCTCCCGCCGTTACTTCAAAAAAAATCTCCTACTAGCTAATTGTCAGACAATGTCCATCTCAAAATTTTAAAATTTGGAGTTTTTAATCCTGAAATTTTGAAACTTATGACAGTTAAAATTTTAAATCCAAACGACTTTTAAAATTTTATATGAAGTTGTTCACACATGGAAATTTGATGCTATGAAATATGAAAAATTGTAACTTATTTGTTTCGAAAGAGGATTTTTTGTGGGAAATTTGAATATATGTCACTACTCAGTGCGTGTTTTCAAAATATTCCACTCCTCAGTTGTTTCTTCGAAATATGGTACTGTCATGTAATGTTGCTTTGAGGAATGCCATTATGAAGGAATACAACCTATTTTCCTCAAATACGACCCGTATCTCCCCTCGTATTTCCTTACAGACAAATTTGCCTCCAACCAATCGATGACTAAGACATGGCTCGACCCAACCAGCACCCAATTCATTCAACCAAAAGCCTTCTTCAAGCTCTACACCGGCGCCGCCATTTGCCAGATGGGCCACTCTCGCTTCGCCGCTGCCTGGGCCACCACTTCTACCCCCAGCCCCACTCTCGCCCGAACCTGCCACTACCGCCATCTAAAGCACCACCTCTTGCGCATTTAGGTGGCACCCTTATGGTGATTCGTGTTTTGTCCAGTTGATGTGGTGATTGGAATGGAATGGTTCATGATATACCAATAATACAAGTTCGTGACATACCAATATTACAAGTTTGGAATATAGTAAAGAGAAACTACAGCACGCTATACCGTTCTCAGCCAAAGCAACAAGATAGGGTGCTATCGTCTGGTCCGACAAAAACCAACAACCCATACATATAATCAGACCACATCCCACCACCTCCCCCGTATGCACCTCCCCTCCTCAACCGTCCTCGTCTGTCTCTCCCTACTCCAATCCAATCCACCCTCGTACAAACCAACCATTTCCTCCTCTATTTCCCATCCTCTTCCTCTTTCTCTCACTATCTCTCTCTGCACCTCCATGGAGGATGAATTGCGCACGACACGCGAGCATACGAGCTTGTGAGGCCACAACATGGGTGTGTCCTGCCGGTGTCCTCGCTACTGACCTCCTTGTCGTCGATGAGCACCTAGATGGCTCCCCATCGCCTCTAGGCCTCCATCACCGGTGCCGCCCTCTCCCCTCCTCCTCCACCACCTCCCTTCCCCCACTAACGATGTCCCCGTCCTCCTCTATCATGGCCAATCCTACCCCTACCCTTCCTATTCCTCCACCATCGATGTCGTCTCCCCCCTCTTCTCACGCCAAAATATGGAGATGGTAATAGGGCATGGGCCACGACGGCTCGACGGGGCACGACGCACGGCTAGCGTGCGCGGTGAGGTGTGTCGGCATAGGACATGGAGATGCGGTGCGGGCCATGACGGTGAGGCTCTATGGGGAGTGATTCGTGGCGGCAAAAACATGAAAATGGTTTGGAACTTCTTGAAACTTTTGGTTCAAACTTGCTGAAACATGTTGAAACTTGGTGAAACCTCTTAAAACTCTTTTGGCTGAAACTTGAGTTATAAAATCTGAAACTCGTTGGAACTTTGGATTGAAACTTTATCGGAATCTTTTGAAAACTTCTATAAACATGTGAAACTCACTAAAACTTGAGACTTTTCAAATGTTTTCATAAAACTTCTTGAAACCTCATGAAACATGTTGTGATACCATTGTGACACTGTACCGTTCTCTAGTCGCTTCCTATAGCAAAAGATGAACAGGTTCTACACTTGAGAACATTAAAATCACATGTAGCACTAAGACATCTGATATTGCCGGAAGTCGGACAACTTTCTTGCATTTCCCTTGCCATGCCTGGTTGTTGGAGAGGTTGCCACAACCTTTCCCTTGTTATTTCTTCCTCTTGTCGGGAAAGGTCGTTGCCTGTCTTTCCACACTGGTCGAAGTGAATCGCCCAGGTAGCCACAAAGGGCGCCGCCCAGGCTGCATGCTCGTCTCCATGGTGGCGTCGTCTGCTAGGGTTGCACGGGGATTGGGAGGAGAGCACCAAGAGAATGAACTGATTCGTCTAATATGGTTGGGTCGAGCCGATTTGATTTCAGCACCCGGTGAGGGTATTTTGGTTCATATGAAAATATGATGGCAAATACAGGATATGAAAATATGATGGCAAATACAGGGGCATATTAGGAGAACAGAGCATGTAATTCTCCATAATGGCATACATTTATCTTAACAACCTCAGTCGGTGCTGCCATATTTCGAAAAAGCAACTAAGGAGTGGCATATATGTAAAACAGGCAAGCAGTGGTATATATCAATTTTTCCCTTTTTTTTAACCCCTGATTTTTCACTCACAATTTGAAGCTAGGTTAAGAAGCACTGTTGGGACTCTATCGTAAATCCCCACCATCCAAGAAAATTTGAAATACTATAGAACTACCTGACGGTTTCTTTCTGAAAAAAAATCATCCTTTTTAAAGATAACTACTACCCGGTGTAATCTTCACCTTTAATGGAGCAAGAACAAAACTTAGAGAGACAGAAATGTTTCTATACATATATCCCTCACATCTCAAACGTACCCTCCAGCTCAAGCCGCCCACCGGCAGCCTCCTCTTCCTCGTCACCAACGTACAGGTATGGGTTCTTCTCCACCGGCTGGAAGTTGTAGAACACGAACACGTAGAAGGCCAGGCTCGCCATCTCGACGGCGACGTTGACCACCCACTGGTACCTGTAGCTGAACACGGCGGCGAAGGCCGACACGGCGATCCGTGTGAAGTAGAGGTATCCAACCACCACCATGTAGAACTGCTTGAAGAGGGTGAGCTTCTGGAGGTTCCGCGCCGCCTTGCCGTCGGTCTTGGACGCCTCCCTCAGGTTGCGGATGGACCAGATGATGGGGAAGAACACCGCGCAGCAGCAGATGACGTCGACGAGCAGGAAGATCTGGTTCCACGCCAGCCAGTCCCGCCCCGCCGGCCCCGTCTCCCCGATCACCGCCGACGCGATGTTCTCGATCACTTGCAGGGGTATGATGATCATGAGCACGTTCTTCTCGCGCTCCTGCACGCACGGATATGCGAAAACGTACGAGCGTTATATGCGCGCGGAACTCTATCTTGGCCTTGTTTGCACACGTACGTGTTGGCTATGATCGTTCGTTGCACGCACGTACGGACCTGGAGGTATGGCTTTAAGAAGGACCAGCCGGTGCCGATGAGCACGATCACGGTGAAGAGCAGGATGCCCTTGAAGAAGCCGAACACGTAGAACGCGACGTCCCACCCGTGCGGCGTGCCGGTGCGCTCCACGTACCACGAGTCCTCGGCGGCGCACGCCAGCTTCAACGCCTTGAACAGCAGCAGCGCGCCCATCACGGCGTGGATGTGCCCGGCCGTGGCGCGCTGCTTGACGCACGCGTACACCCACGCCGCCAGGAACGCGAAGTACACGGAGGACGCGACCGCGAAGATACCCGGCAGCGGGAGCAGGCCGACGGGTAGGTAGTCCCGGGCGCCGCCGGAGCGGCGGACGTTGTACATCTCCGTGCGCACGTCCATGGTGACCTCGACGCCCTCCTGGCAGCTGCTGAACAGCACCGTGTACTGGTCGGCGCTGTCAATGGTCACGGAGCCCTTGCCGGTGCCGTCGGGCGCGATGTCCTTGAGCCGGAAGAGCGGCAGGACGTACTTGCTTGTGAGCGGGCAGAAGGCGCCGCCGGAGGCCTCGGCGTACTCGGACTCGTTGTTGATCTTGAAGAAGAGGGAGTTGGAGATGAGGATGAAGCCCATGAGGCCAGGGTCCGCGGCCTGCAGCTGGGAGCCCTCAGGGACCCTCCATGTCACGCCGGCGACGGAGACGGCGGCTACGCCGCCTGGCCTGAAGCCGAACTCCTCGAACAGGATGACGGAGCGCGGGTCGGACACAATAGGCGTCGTCTTGATCTCGGCGCGAGCCACGGGGGGGAGGAGGAGCGCGACGACGGCGAGGAAGACGGAGGCAGCCATGGAGTTGGTTGCGTACATTTGGTTCGTGTCACGTCATGCATGTGCGAGTGAGGAATAGTACTGAAGAATTGTGGCGTGTGGAGTGTGGCGTGTGCGAACGGAGGGAGGGAGTGGCCCGTCGATTAGCGAGGCGTATTTTAGGGATGGCCATGAGAGCCGGGAGAAGAACGCACGAGTCAAAACTCCCAAAACTAACGATTTTTCCGCCCCTTTTGCCCTGTTTGGATGTGTCATGTCACGATGATGATCGATCAGCCCGAGATGAAACGTATCACGGATGAATGCATTCGCAATTTCGGACGATGGATGGATGGATCAACTTAGTAGGCCTTTCCGATGGGCCGGGCTGACCACTTTGTTCTAATGCTCGTTGCAGATGCGTAATTCTGCTTGGGCTCTGGAGCTACCTATTCTCCTGCAGAAACAACACTTGCTCCACATGTGCTTTGCAAGATGCAAGTACACTATTTCCTCGGCACCAGAAAGCCCACATATAGGTTGTATCTTCCCGGGCACATTAGTTCTTTGTGAACAGTGAGGTGTGCATGCATGCTCAGCAGCTTAAGATCGATCTCTCTCGACATCAAGATTCCGGCTCCGCTTTACGCTAAGAGGATTGCGAGACTCGTGGAGGGATCAGGCTGCTACGTACAGAATGGAACTGATACCATCGATTTGTTTTCTATTTTCACGTCACCTAGCTTAGCCAGAATCCTATTTGCACGATGGCCCCAATACGAGCTTGCATGGTGCTTCTTAACTATCATTAGAATATCAACCCCATGGAGTTGTTTCTTTAATTAGCTCCGCAAGGCCTAGATTCTTCTCAAGAAAATTTATCACCGAGACGATGTTGCAGGATCAAATCCTGTAAAAATTCAGGAGACTGATATCCAGCCATAACTTTTAACCACATAAAACAGATGCCACCGGTAGGTAAATTGTATAACTATCTAGTAAGTAATAGATAGATAATAATTAACCATCAATGACAACATTTTTGTGATCCAGAGACATATGCAACGACCTAGAGACTTTGTCTTCTTTCTTTCCAATCATGTAATCATCACAAATTAAGTTATGTATAATTCAAAACGTAGATTTAGTTAAGGATACTGGATACATCCATGACAGTGGATTTCAAAGCTGAAGGTCGTAGACAAAGACATATTGTATTTCCACTGGGTTCTCTACGGTTAGCAACTTGATTTCAAAGCAAAGAAAGTTGTTCAAAGTACGTAATCGATAGTAAAACCAAGGATTGTGGAGAGAAGGAAACGTGTATACATACAAGAGACCGATCGAATGACCAACCTAGTGAGTACTGAGTACCTATCTAGCTAGTGCAATTTACCTTTGCCCTGAGATGTAAAGCATCTCACGAGAGATCTTTTAGTGCCCTGTTTTAATATTTCCCGTCACAGGATTTGCCGGATGTGACTGTTTGCTAATGCAATTAGTAATATTTGTGTTGGAACCGTATCTTGCTTTCTACTTTTGGCTCCCGATAAGCTTGCTTGGAGTATAAACACACCTCCAAATACACCTGGCCTTTTCGGTTTAATAAACAAAACTTTCAGAGCCTTCTGGGTCGCAAAGTACAGAAGCGGAAAGAGATTTCTAGACGACGGCACTCGGCACCATCGTACTATATATCATCGATCAATGGATGGATGGATACTTCAGTTAACCGGGCACGATTAACATAACCCTTACGGCCACATCAGGCGAGAAATTTACTCATCAGGGCACGAATAGGATCCAGACTACATGCCCGAGCAAACAACATGCAAACAGACAGCAGACCGATAGCTAAAAAAGCAACCCGGTCGCCCGGCCATAGCATGTACTACAAGCCTAGCTAGCTTAATTAGCTAGTAATATATAGCTCTGGTAATAATTAACGATTATATGTGTGCTGCGTCGATCGGTCTGGCCTTTCCTTTCCGGTGGCGGCAGGGCTTTATGCGCGCGGTGGTGATTAAACAAGGCGGTGGTCCAGCCGGGCGCACGTCGCGCGGTGGACAACTGTCGCCGGCGTGGTGCGCCAAAGTCACCGCACCCACGCGTAAAGATGGCCATCCGCGCCTAAAATAACCCCCCTCCAATCCGCGCCGTCTTCGTCACCGTCGTCGATCTCCTTCCTCGTTTTGTAAAAAAATGTTGATAGGCCGATCGAGTGGTGGCACCCATTCGCGCAGCGCACCCACCACTAATCGGTGGCAGTGACACCACTTTTAAGACCGTTAAACTCTTCGCAACCGTTCAGAACGTGTAGTTGCAAAGTAAGACGTAGTATTTTAAGCAAGCTCAGGATTATACAATAAGAACCAAACTTTTGTTACAGGGGTTAAGACTTAACCACCAGTTTTGACACAAACATGGGTATCCAAGTTCAAAGTTAATATATTACAAGACAAAAGTACTTTCAAACCACAACCACATTTGAGCGTGATCAAGACCTAATACCAGTAATCATCACCATCCAGTGGTTCCTCTTGTTCACAATGTTCACAGATATCTTCCTAGAGTTCTTCTGTTGATGTTTAGCAAGTATGAGCACAATAGTACTCAACAAGTTGTATGAGAATCTATTTAATTACATGCCAGGGTTTCAAATGATTAATAAGGTTTTACCATATTTGGAGTATGTGGATGCATCATTTGATTTTAAACAGTTTACCTTTAAAACAGTAAACCAATACTAATATAACATTAGGGATTTTCAACATCTGTAATTACCAACTTAATATCTTTAAATCTCTACTTATGCCTCATTCATTGGAACCACCTATGAACACAACTTCATTAACCGAAAGCACAACATATCCGAACACCATTAATTATATTATGCAGAGTTGTCCAACTTTACCCACAAGATACCTTGAACTCACAATGTCAATCTATATACACGCAACATGATAGTGTGCGACTGAGTTGAGATAACAAAGTATTTTCACTGCTCAACATTTCAAGTCTCCACACGGTAGGTCTTTGGACAATACAACCATCGGGAAACCACCAGCCAATAGTGGAGTTCGCGGTCCGATGCTAGTTATACTTACCATTGTGTAGACCAGCGAGTGTACTTCCAGGCCTACTCCTGTTCCACCCCCATTCGCGTCTGTTCTATCCACAAGAGTAGGTGACATCATGTAGATATTCAATCGGAATAGTAGTGTACTAAGCCATGTTGGATATACCAAATTCGTGGTTGGACAAGTTCTATGTCTGTTATTTGGCACAAGGTTCTAGTCCTTACCTGTCTCCAATGAGAAGATGGACTATTAACCAACTCATGGATGTCCACCTTCTTAGTCTGACTTTCGACTCACTTTTATCAAGTCTATTTGGTTGTCCAACCCGCTGGTCACAACCCTCAGCTTTCCACCAAAAACTATTATCAAGCAGTAGATCTACCTTGTCAGTATTTGTAAACACATTGTGTGACAATGTCGAACATTTCTTATTATTTTGTATTTTTTAAACTTGTCAAGGTGAATATGGCCTACAAATAAACATGTGAGTGTGGATGTGGGTGTGGGTGGTAGGATCTAACTAATCATCGTGGCATTCTATAATATTTTAATGTAGAAATAATTAAAATAAATACGATAATGAAAGTAATAATATAAATAAATGAAAGGTGGCCTCAATATGATCAACGAATGTAGCTTGCCTCCTTGTTCAAAGTCTTCAACTAGTTCTATTTCTCATGTGTCTTGACAGACGTCTTTCGGAGCATGGTCTTCGAAGTCAGAGCCTAATGCAAAAGAAAGATTAAATAAATCATCCGAGCTCGACAAGGAGTGAGTTGGGAAAAAAATAAAATAAATAAATTATGAAAGAATTGAAAATAAAGGTGGTGTGGATGGTTGGGATTTATTGGGTGCTTGATTAGGTCAAACAAAGTTGAAAATGATCTTCACGGGATCGAAACAGTCAAAATGGATATATATGTCTAAACAGTCTGGATGAATAGTATCGAGTTTAGTCAACAGTAACAAGTTGGATCTATTCCAAATAGGTTGGGTTGTGTGAATAGTTGTCGGTCCCCGGGCGTGGGATACCGTACGAATCCCATTATCAATAGCTAGTACACACATCCACAACGTTGGTATACACATCCATACACAATATACAAACAACATGAAATAAATATGATACTTAACTTAAACGACTTAAACGATTACATCACAAGTGTATAATGCACGGTCTCAACCGGCCAAATAAAATAACAAGAATCAAAAGTAGTAAATTAAACAGTGGAAGCATAATATATAAAGTCCAAAATTCCAGTGGTATGCTGTCGGGACCCAAATATGCAAATTTAGACCCTCTGTGTATTCTGCACTAGTCCAGGATCACGCTAGTGCACACAGTGTCAACATTGATAAAATATCAACTCCATACAACGAAATATTAAATAAACAAGTAATTTTAATAACAAATAATTGTTGTGATCTTAAGGTCGAGTTTTACAATTATTAAGCCATGCAAGGCTGACAATAATAAAATAAACTACAGCGGAAACAAAGTAAACTCCAAGGATTCCCATTAATACACCACAGGCAATTGACTGGGATCAAGACCCTAACGATCAATCTTCGTAAAATTCCTCTTCAAAAGTTGGTGACGACTCCTCCACTTCTGTTGATTTGTTTAGCAAGAGTGAGTACACACCGTACTCGCAAGTCATACCACAGAATGCAATTATACACGATGGATTATTCCAAAGGAATGGCTTTTGTGGATATTTTGCAGAAATACAACATTTGCAATTGAATACAGATAATAGGTTGAAACGTAATTGAAAACAAATAAATAATATTAATTTAACAATTGATTTCACAAAGGACACACAGTCTAATCAAGTTATTCACACAGCTGCACAAGTTATCTCACACAGCTGACCCTTCCTAGTTGTTTTATGAAAATCTACCCCTCATGTGAAATCCCGAGTATGTCCATGACCGAGGACGCAGCTATTCGAATAGATTGGTTTAACACTCTGCAGAGGTTGTGCCGGAAAGCGTTTGGTTACGACACACATCGTTGGACAGGGATGCAGCGAACCGTCCCGCGATGTGACATATCACACCTCCAGCCCATCACATAGTTTAAATACAACCTGAGTTATCAATGTCAAGACTCCATAACTTACTAAGTTAGGTCCAGCCCATACTAGGCATGTGGTCGTACAATAAGGCCCAGTTCAAGGGCGCACAAAGTTAAGTCCTTAATTGACCAAGGCAAGACTTCCAGTTTTAACCCAAATCACAAAGTTTAAAGCACACAGCTCCACCATTTACACAGATCCACCACTTGCCTCAGTCTAAATCTTTTCCCACCCTGTTGATTAAGTGCAACACATGCCATCAACGAGTAATAGCACACAACACACACAGTTCCATATTCCATTAGTCAAATTCATAATAGCGACTCACATGAAATGATGACTCGTGACATGGCTAAGCAGTCTACTCGTATCTAACCAATCCACGTTGGTGCTACGATAATACCAGCTAGTAATAAACCATTCTAGGGTGACAAAAGAATATGACATACAATTTGACAAGGTGGACATAACAAATTGGGTTATTAACTACAACCAAAATCATTTAAATACATACTTAAATTAAGATGTAATAATTTGAATCAAAGTACTTTGAAAACTAGGTGCAATATGGTCAAAGGTATAACTTACCTTGTAATAGGTCTAGGTACTGGTCTTGATCTTGAGGTGCTCATTCTTCTCCAAAATTTTCCAAAGTATCGATGTCTACTCGCAAACGAGACAAAAGAACCAAAAACAAATAAATAACAAAGGCAAAACAAACTCCAAAAATTAAATAAAATTCACCATTAAATAGATCTTGATTTTATGGGCTATGGAAGATTGGAAATCAAATAAAACCCTAATTTGGATTTTTAATGAATTACCTGAATTATTTTTATAAAGGAAAATCGGATTATTGCGCACTGCTTGCGTTAGCAGAGAATTTCTGAAAAAACAAATATATTTAAAAGAAATCTGACATGTGGGCCCCACATGTCAGTCTCTTGGCTCACGGTGAACTCGGTTCACCGAGCCTCGGGAGAGTTGACACGGTGGACTGGGCCACGCACGCGTGTGCTGGCGCTGACACGGCGACACGAGGGCGACACGCAGGCACAAAAGCTGACGCGGCTGTTGCGGTGGCGCTGACGCGGCTACGGCGGCGAGGGTGGCGCTCGGGACCTGATGGTCACCGGCGATTGGCAGCGTGTAACCGGCGGTAGAGGGTACCATATTATTCCCCGTGCTATTGCGCACCTGCTGGTGCCCTTACCAGTGGCTAGCAACGACTGTGGCGACCGACGGCGAGGAAGAAGCGGCGGTGAAGGCTCGGGTCTTGTCGGACGGGTGCTCCGGCGACGAGGAGGGGCGCACAAGGTAGCGGGGCAAGGGCGACGACGATGGCGGTGCAATTCGCCGGAGAAGAAGCTCGACTGAAAATCCTAAATCTTGGATTGCGGCGACGTTAGAGCAATTGGGGATATGAGGGTGGTGGCTTTGGGTTGCGGGCGACTGGGCGATCCTAGGGGGGTATTTATAGGATCAGGGGACGCCGGAATTGGAAACCCACAATTCGAGTCCGAAACAGCCGCGATTTCAAAATCCTTGATTCTCGGGGATATCTGCTGAATTCAGGTTTGATTCCAACAGAAAAAGATATGGGATAACTCGGGGTTTATTTTGGTAAAGTCGGCGCGAAGAATCCGCAACGGAAACGCGTTTGTCGGACGAAGCTTGAAGTTTCGGTAATGGCAGGCGAACGTGCGGGCGCGAGGAAGAAGAAAGGTGCGGAGACGACGACTTGGTAGCGGCCCCACCTGGCAGTGGTGAGCGAGCGAGCGAGATCAGCGGGCGAGGCCACGCGGCGGCTATACAACGGAGGAAGGCGGGTTGAGCGCAAGCGCCCGATTGAAACGAGGGCCACGCGTCGCGCATCCAGGGGACGAGGGCGCGGGCGAACGGGGAGATGGGCTGGCGCGCAGGAATAGTGTTGGGCTTCGGCCCAACACTGTTCCGAAGGTTTAAACTTGATTTTTCTTTTTATAAAAAATCAGAAAATACAAATAGCAAATAGAAAATAGCAAATGACCTTGGAAAAATTCCAGAAAATATATCCAAGCATATAGAATCCAAATAAAATAATTTTGGCAATTGTTGATGTTGGGATTAACCCCAATAAACTATTTTGTCATGAAAGTCTATATTAAGCTTTTAAACTTAAATTCAAATAAAATGTAAAAGGTGAGATTTTCAGCTAACAACTACATAAAAGATTTTCAAAGGCCAAAAGTGGGATGTTACTTATGCCAATCTAAACCCTCGGGCAACCGACAATAAAAAATGATAGCAAGTCCTGTCACCGAACCCTCCGGTGCCAGGTGCAAAGAACGAGTCATCTGGTATAGGCTCATCCTGAAACTCTGAACAACAATTTAAGCAAGATTGAGTACATTGCTCACCCAGCAAGAATTGTAGTTTGTCATAAAATTTACATATATGCATGGCTAATAAATGATGAGGATCTATGCTACATGTTGTTTACAACATTAAGCACATTCTATTTGTAATATCAACATATAATATTTTTGCAACGGGAGTTTAAAGAGCAGTTAAGTAGGTAAAGAACAACAAGTAAGTACTTGATAAATAACAAATCACAACCCTCCTCGGCTATGATCAACATCTTACTTTCAACCAGAGATATGGCACTCAACTCAAATATCGACAACGAAACCCATTCCCATATTTTCGAACAAGAGCTATTTTTTTAACAAAAATCAAGTCTATACCCATTAAGACTGCACTAAGTACACTCATGACCACGGGCACGGCTATTTAAATGGATCTGCAGTCCGCAGAGGTGTACAACTTTCCCTACCGCAAACGAATTCTCTAGTTTATTTGGCATTCGTCGATACCACCGCACACAACATTATAGTATACAGTCTAGAGCATGTATTAAAGACTTTACATCAGCTAGTCCTAACCTTGCACTAACCCAGTAATGAAAACTCTCACTTCGATCCCGGGTACCTACCATCAAAATGAGGCATTAACCGTTGTGTTGGCATGCCTTGTTCCTAATGCCTCGGCGAAGTAAGCCCGTTCGAACATGCCTACACGATCATGCTCGCACTACTGCGGCCTACCAACATGCAAGGCTAGTCGTCGATGACTTAATTAGCTAAGGTTGTCCCATACCGGCACATGTGGTTGTATGCATAGGCTTAGATAGGATTTGTTGGCGTTCGGTCCTTAATTGACCAGGGCAAGGATCTCCCTACCTACTTGTGGAATACACCTCTCACACTTCTCATATTATAATATAACTCGCCCACGTCATAAACTAAGTTTTTCATTCTTATTTTTATACAAAATAATAGAGGTAAACCCCTCTGGACCATCATTTCAAAATCTCCCAAATTCATGTCCAACATTTCATCCATTTTCCAAATTCTCGTAAATCTAGAGCCCGACTAAGCAACAGTTCGCCTACAACAACAGCTATCACACTAGTATTCGAGCTGCTCTGTTTGAGGTTCTCTGTGGGCGGAAGTGCAGGTCCCCGTTGTGTTGGGATGCAGTTGGAGAGCGAGCAGTTTTGGGTCCCGCTTGGATTCAGCAGACTGTGGTCAAAGTAGCAGAGATCGTAAAGAATCATTATCGCCAGAGCCGGCGTAAGAGCTATCTGAGATGTCGAAGGCGAGAATTGGAATTCGAAGTGGGGGGCAAGGTTCTGTTGAGAGTATCGCCTACCAGGGGTGTAGTGCGGTTTGGTACCAAAGGGAAGCTTAGCCCGGGGTACGTTGGGTCATTTCCAATCGGGGTTGAGAAATTGGCTTATCGTTTGGATCTTTCTGAGGCCATACGCGGAATTCATACTGTGTTTCATGTTTCGATATTGAGAAAATTCCTGAGAGATCCAGAACATGCTATTCCCTTGGAACCTTCGAGCATTGAGCAAGATCTTATCTTCGAGTCCCGGCCAGTGAAAATATTAGAAGAGTCAGAACGGGTTCTGCGGAACAAGACCTTGAAGTATGTTAAGATTCTTTGGTCTCATCAAACTGAGAGAGAAGCCACCTGAGAGCTAGAGTCCCGCATGCGAGAGCAGTATCCAGATCTGTTCGTTTCTGGTACGTGATAAATCGTTGATTTCAATTCTGTGGTATTCTATTCTCGTATTCGTTTCGATGATTAGAACTCGGGGTCGAATTCTGTTAAGGGGGGTAGAATGTAATACTCCGAATTTCATTTTGAGGTGAATTTGTTCGGGAGAGATAATTTTTCTGAAAATACGAGTTTTTCAAAAATTGTTGGACCCTGGGCCTCCGTCCCAGTGTGGGGCAAACCCAGGCCGACCAATGGCCGGCCAAGGATGGGCCAAGGAGGGAGGGGAGGCGCCTAGGCCCAAGGCCCATGCGCCCACCTCCCCCCTCTAACCCTAGCCGCCCCCCATCTCCCCTCTCCCTCCCCACTCCTCCCCCCTTTAGCCGCCACCCCCAATCCCCAAACCGGCGCCTCCCCTGCTCCTTGGTGCCACCTCCTCCCCTTGGTGCTGGCCTCCGGCGATCCTTGGCGCTACCCCAAGGTCTTCCCCGAAGCCGCCTCCTCCTGCCGTCTCCTCCGGACGGTTTCTTCCCTCGCTTTGGGCGGCCGCTTGAAGGGAGGAAGAAGGAGAAGATGGGAAGTTCTTCGGGTGGTTAATCCTCATCTCCCTGTGGGTCTTCAAGGGTAACGAAGGATCTAACTCGCTGTTTGATATTGTTTGGAGGAGGAATTGATGATTTGAATTGAAGCGGCGTGCTGTAATAGAAATTCTAGAGAGTGTCCAGTACGTTGCGCGGTCTGTTTAGACCTGTTAGGGGCCGATATGGAGGTTCCTTCCTCCTAGAGAATTGTAACCACGGTTGTTAGCTTTCCATAGCCACTAAGATCACCAAAATCCGATCTGTGGTTTAAAAGTTATGATAACTTCCTTATTGCTGTCCTGAGAACCCTGACGAGTACTGTCAGTTTAGTTGTTTTATGAAATATGAATTATTCAGACTTGTCACCCAAAGAGTTTTCTGTATATAATTTAATTATATTTCTATATTGATAAATAACACTGAAATTAGACTCATAGAGTAAAAGTTATGTTATATTCTTCACTGTTGTTCCGATTGTCTGGACAGATGTCTGTCCGACATTTTCAACTGCTGTTTACTCAAATGTTTTGGCAGAATTAGGAAGTCTGGTAAACTAGAGTTTTGTAGGTCTGCTCGTTAAGTTTCATTGAGCACTGGATTCATGTCATTCCGAGTTCCAAATCTTTAATTATGAATTTTTCCGTGTCGCTGTCCAGAATTATTTTAAATGGATGAATTGTATGTTTTCAGTTCGGGTCTATTCGTTGTATTGGGTAGTCAAGGGGGTATGGTAGACCACCGGTAGCATCGTCTTATCATGTGTTCTTATTTTTTATACACATTCGTGTAAGCGGTGAGGCGGCGAGTGTAGGAGCACCTTCGTTGCCTCCTAGCACGTCACATCGCAGAAGGCAAGTATAATGTGTTAAGACATGTTGATTTCTGTTGAATGATGTTAATGTGATGTTACTTCTATGATCCATGTTTATACTTCATGTTATACAGTTGAATGTTGTTGATGCGATATTATTTCTATGATCCATGTTCATACTTCACGTTATACAGTTGAATGTTGTTGATGTGATGTTATTTCTATGATCCATGATTCATACTTCATGATATTTATTCGTTCTTAGTTGATAATCCATGTGAATGAAAGAGGTGACACTCATTGCATATATTCATTCCATTCTTGCATTGTTCGTTTTTCGTCCACGGGAGTGGAATTGTTAAGACCCATCAATTCCAGTATGGGCACATAAGACCCACAATTCCAATGTGGGCAATTTGAACACCCATATGAAACGTTCTTCATACGGTGATTGGATCCCCGGACTTTGTTAAGTACGGACTTAAGTGAGCACCGACGGGTGTGTCACTCGCTATACTGGTATGAGCATGTGTGTAGTCCTTTCCTTTCAATGTATCCATTCATTCCATTCATACTCATAAGTGTTCAGATATAAGTTAGATTTCGTATTGAGATAGACTTGTTCATAACCTTGTATGTTCAATTGCTTACTGTACTTGCTGAGTTTCGACTCACTCTTGTTTTCTTTATTTATTTAGGTGATCACTGATGATGGCTTTATTGGGAGGGAGTAGACAAGCACAATTCACACAGTTCACCATAATTTACTTTTATTAATAATGTCGTTTATGTCTTTCATTTGTTAAGGAACTGTAATAAATAAGTTTACTATTGCATGGTATTTCCCTTCCTGTTAGGTTTTCTTGTTAAATGATGCTAGTGGTTCACTTTAATTATTCATTGATTATGTTTGATGAATCCAGTCTTTATTCCTGCTATGCTGCTATTAAAGTGGTCCCTACATATACTTAGAAGAGATTCAGTTTAAATTCTTCCGCAATTTGGTTGTATGATTGTTCTTTAGGAAATATCTTGGCTTCCGAATAGCCAGGGTGTTACAACAGTGCACCACAACAACAGAGAGGTTACAAGGAGTGTCGCATTAGCTCACTGACTCCCTAGAGATGGACTAGGTGCAGGGAATCGGACCGAGACTCACCGAGCTTCGAAGGATAACGAAAATGGCGACGGCGGATGTGAGAGAGAAGGATAGTGGTGAAGCTCGGATTTACAGCGGGTTAGTATGCATTGAGTGAGAGGATGGCATCAATGAAGAACAAAACACGTTATGGAGCACTCGAGTTTAGCTCGAACTCAACGGAGCAACGGGAATGCATTGGCGAAGATTTGGTGTGCGTTGAAGTCGAGGACGAAGGCGAGCGTGATTGTGCTATGAGATTCCAGAAGCTGCATTAAGCAAAGGAGATGAATGAGTAATGAACAGGGATCAAATTGACGCGAGTGTTGTGGGTGAGGAAGCTCACTAGAGTGACGAAGCTGTGAATGCGTGCTCACCGACGGCGAGAATGATGCACACGTTCCTGTGAAACCAAGGAGGGATAAACTCAGGTTTGCACGAAAATGAAACGGGGCGAGCTGAGAAAAATGATGACGTGGTGGCAGGCTTAAGTACGGCTGAGTTAGTGCGAGAAGAATGGTGAGAAAGCAGCGGTCGTGCAAGAAACTTACTAGGGGGTGCTCTGGTCTCTCCGTCCACGTGGGAAAAGGGCGCCATCAATGGAGTGGATAGCATGGGAGAGGCATGCGAATGCGACGGGAGTAGGTGAAGTCACAAAACAGTGGGCGGCGGACGAAACCAACGAGCGGAGCAGGCATGAGAGTGGCGCGCTAGCGTGCGGAGATGAAGACGAGGTGGACGAAGCAATCTGACGTGTGGGTCTGGCACGTCAGCGAGAGAGGGAAGTGGGAACTTGCGTGGGCTGGAGTGGCCATGAGCAAAATTGGGCCGACGCAGATTCGGCCCAATGGCGCGTAGGAAATTTCAAAACAGCTTTTGAATTTTACAAAACTGGCTTATTGTTTTTTGACTTTTTAAACATAGTGAACAAGCTCCACAATTTATGAAATTTTTTGTAGATGCTCCTGACATAGTATAGTTTCTTGTGTAATTTTTTTTTAGAATTCTATCGGTTTTGTGATTTTATCAAAAATTCTTCCAAGTTGATGTTTGTGTGTAAATTCACTATTTGATTTATGCAAAAGTTCAAAAATCATGCTAAAATAGTTTTCCCATACATAAACATCCTCAAAATTATTCTCTCATTTATTTTCATTATATTTTCCCAAAATTGGGATTTTTGGGATGTTACAACAGTAATGGTTTTGAGTGGAATAGTAACAAGTTTAACAGTGTTGGATTTTGAGCAGTGTCGGGCCGAACAATACTTAACAATACTGGGCTCGGTCCAACTAACTAGCTGGGTTGGGAAGCCAATTGGGCCAGGCTTCTGGCCCAACTAGAGCGGCTTGTAGTCGCTTGGCCCAGGAGCCAGGAGTAAGCTCCCACGGCACCCGAGCCAAAGACGTGGCGGTGATGGCGATCGTGGCGGTGGTGGTAGTGGGTAGCGACCTTGGGTGGTGCGGTGAGCATCATCGTGGCTCACGCAATCCATTTTTGGGCTTTGCACGGGCAGAGGTGGTCTGGAGAGGTGTCGACAGCGGTGGTGGCGCTTGGCCGAGACAAGGGAAGATGGTGACGGCGCTGTCGACGTGCTCTGGCCAAATTGGCCAGGGTTTGTGCTTCAGGGAGTGGAGGGGATCTCGGGGGTGGTGTTGGTGATGCTAGGGGAGCACCGTGATAGCTTGGCGACGATGACCATCGGCGGCTTGGTGGTGGGACACGATGATGGCGAACTGGCGGCGGGGAGGGGATGCTTGGTGGTGGGGGTCAGTTTCGGGATGTCGAAGCGAGGCTTATGACGTGGTTGAGGGGTTGAAGGCGCGAAGGTGAGTAGGATATGGTGGATTAGGATAGGGCTCACTGGGGAAGAAAACCGACGACGGCAATTGGTGGTGTTGGCTGGGTTGGCGACGATGGGATGTGTTCGAGGGGTTGGCTCGGTGCTGATGGTGAGGATGGAGCTGCGGTTGGTGGCTTTTATAGCTCATGGAGGCGGTGGCGCTAGTGTTCGACTGGGGCGAGCTCGGCGTGTGGTGGCGATGTGGACAGCGGGCGTGCTTGGTGCTGCGTGGGGTGAGCTGGCGACGGGGTGGCACTGCGGGGACAATGACGTCTCAATGATGCGAACGCACAAGCTGGCGAGGGCGGCAATTGTGTTTGTGGGGCATCAAACACTTGGCGACGGCGGCGCGGGCGTGGCACTGGCGAAGGCGTTGGCGGGTGGCTTAATGGCGCGGGCGAGGTGGCGGAGTCCTGGCGCAAGTTGGCACGTTGAGGAGGCGAGGCAGTCGCTAAGCGGTGCGCGGGCGGCAACTGGTGGTGCGACATGTGAGCAGGAAGAACAGGAGAGAAAGCGTACTTGAGAAAGACACCTTCGGGCTTGAGAAAACGGGAAAAGAAAAAGAGGAAAGCGGAAAAAACAAAGGGCTTTCGAATTTGGCAAAAACTTAAACTTTAACCAAAAACTCCAAAAACTTTCAAATTTTCGAAAATTGGGTTATTTGTTAAATGAGGTGATCCATGTCGTACGTGCTGATGCGCGCGAGTGATGCTTTGACTAGTTGGTGGTTTTGGTGATTCGGTGAGGTGAGATCGAGGGGGGAGGAGCCAAGGAGGCAGGGGCGGGCGCATTGGCATCGGACCATGGGTGCTGGGAGAGAGGAGGGAGAGGGTGGTTAGTACGTGGAGGGGAGGGCGGGGGACCGTGCCAATACTTAAATCCGGAGGAGATCTAATGATCTACTTAATTAGTATAAGCTCATTATTCTTTGGTACTGGATGCATGTCACGACGAAGAGGATGTCTCTCGAAGGGGTAATTAAGCAGCTAAGGTGGCATTGGATAAGCCCGTTCGGTGTTCCAAAGTCTCCTTTCGGTAATCGATCTAGCTTAGGTGATCTATATATCGGGTTTTGATTCCTCCCTCTAGTTAAATCCGTTCGGTGTTCCAAAGTTGCCCTTCGGTAATTAGCGCGCGGCAATTAATCCTGGACTGGACTAATCGAAAAAAAAGTAGTTGTACACGTGTTGTATGCATGACATAGACTTAATTAGATAACGTAGGTTCGATCAGACTCCTCTTCATCCTATTTCTTCTTTTTTTATCACAGTTAATTAGACCGACCTCGATCTTGTTACCTAATTAGATTTCGCATGCAGTGCCTTCCGCAAAGCGAAGAACCGTGTTGCCGAACAAACCTGCGCGTACTTACCATCCCTCTGCAGCGTGTTGCGGGAACTGAAGTCCTAGTACAAGTGTGAAATCCTCCATAAATTTGATCAGTCGCTAAATAAGCTGTGTCTTTCTCCCCCGGCCCACTCAAGTTCCTAGCTAGTCTAACGCGCACACGTGACGTGAGTGAGATATCTCCTTGGATTGGATCACTTTGCCGGCGTTCAGAATTGAAGCCTACCACTAGCGGCAGCGACAGTGTGGTTTGACTCGAGTCACAGCACACGGCAAACGCGTACGAGTTAGGTTAGGTCCCATATATGTTGACCAACCGGCTGGTCGGGCTAGACTTGAACAGATGGACCCGACAGAGATCAGGTACGCGCGCGTCATGTACTCACACTAGACTACTAGCTAGCTTGAAAATACAGAGAATCTACAATGCGTAACGTTAAGAATGATATTTTCATCCTCTGATTGGAAAATAAATATCCAGGTTAATCGTCATATTATTTTTTTGATACAGTGCTTTGGCTACAGTAAAAATACTGCCGAAGATATTTACTGTTTGTGCCGTGTTTACTAAACGCAACTACACCAAAGTACGTACTGTCCGCAGAAAACACGGTCCCTCCGGATCGGATCCCTATGGATATACATGCACTTGGACAAAGCTAGCCTCGCGTGAAATGACTTTTTCTAGATGGCGATCGGTAGAGATCAGATGATCGGATTAGAGTAATATAATGTTTTCTTTGATTTGCACCGAAGAAAGGTAGTAGCACATATATCCTTTGTAACCGCGTGCCACCTCGGAACATGCTGAAGCGACCAGGCGATGAGAATGCCGGATTTTCTGCATTTGCAGTGGTACATGGTCGTCAAACTAGCTAGGATTAGTCTAGTTCACTTGTGCGTCGGAAAGTGCACGATCGCTACAAGTACAATTGCCATCAAAAGCGTTCCTGCACGAGATGAACTCCCACTTGTAGCAAACGTAGTTGTCCACGCGCGCGGCAACTAATTTATACAACCCGCGCGCGAAGATGAGTTTTGCAATGTATTTTGGCCCCTTTGGCCTAGCTTGTGCTAACTTTGGTTTGCCGGCCAATTCTGCCAACATTTTAGCATTACTGAAATTTGGTGATGACAATTGGTCACCCAGGAATTTGCCGAGTGACAGAAGTGAAGTGAGATGCTAACGTTGTACCTATTCTGATCAACGGTACTAGTAGGTAGCATGCCTAGCTAGTAGTATGATGGCCACTGGTCCACTACTAACCTACTAAGTGGACTAATCTTTAAAATATTGTTAATAGTATTGTAGTTTGTTTAGTTTTAAACTAGCCGGATTTCTCAGGCAATTACTAATTGCAAGATGGAGTGCTACAAATTGTATGTTTATATTTGAAAGTAGAGTTGTATTACGATTGACATTACAGTTATATATATATATTTCTTGTGCACCTATTAGATCAATAAGTATATATTTGATTAACATGCACCATTATATTTTAAACCAACTAAAATAAATTGTATATATCTTTCTCTTTTTATTTTCAATTAATGGGGAATTTCTAGTATTTTTTTCCCATGAAAACGTGGCTCACTACGAGAGATCGAGAATTGAATCACTTGATTCTAAGGCACCCTTTGTACTTCCAAAGCACGGCCACATGCACCAAGCTCCTGGGCGCTTTCGGCAAGAAACACGCGGTAACTCACAGCACGACACCGAGCATGTAAAAAAGAAAAAGGTAACGAAAAATTTACCGTGGTCATTTTCGGAAATCTCCACGATAATGGAGCTGGAATTCCCCTGACAACGACGTGGCCTCTGGCGACACACAGAATAGAGCAAGTCTCAGCCCCATCCATATATACGCGGCAGCGACTTACTCGTTACATGGCCTCACTCATTGGGAGACAGCGTAGGAGGAAAGAAAGGTTGATTCCTCCCGGCCGCAGATAGGCTAGCTTCGTTCTGTCCTAGCTACCAGCGCAAATATCTCCAGGAAAAGAGGAAAAACATCCAGCCGTTTTGAGGCGATCGAACCCGACTCTCTTTCTACTAATTAAGCAGAAGAGCTGAAGAGCACGTACGCCAATGGCGGAGGGGCAGTTCGCTTGGGGAAGGCAAGATGACGGGTGGAGGAAAGGGCCGTGGACCAGCCAGGAGGACAAGCTGCTCATCGAGCATGTCAGGCAGCACGGCGAAGGGAGGTGGAATTATGTCTCCAAGCTTACAGGTACTGATCAAGTGAACCG
The DNA here is from genome assembly GCA_036346395.1 of Hsuehochloa calcarea. Lineage (NCBI taxonomy): Eukaryota > Viridiplantae > Streptophyta > Magnoliopsida > Poales > Poaceae > Hsuehochloa > Hsuehochloa calcarea. The sequence continues at coordinate 16,138,519 of CM070600.1, forward strand.
ATCGTGAACACAAGCCATGAGCAGATTTAATCTTTGATTAGACTGTTAATTTTTGTTTTGCTTTTCTGAGATGTTTTACTTGATTTCCCCGCTGCACGTGGAGCTCAAGTACGGGCATCTTTTCACCAACCGGTTTGCAACTTGCAAATAGCGAGTTGCGAATGATTTGAGTTTGCGAGTTGCGCTGCTCGGCAGTCAACCAGTCAGTGGTGTACTTTCGGGTTGCAGTTAGGATCTTCGAGTGGCAGCTTGCAACTCAACTAAGCAGGATGATTCTATCCTGCACGGTATTCTTGCATGTGCCTAACGTGTTTTTTTTCTTCTTGTCTTCCGCCAAAAACTCTTCTCTTCTTCTCTTGATCTCCCCTCGTACTCTTTAATTCCTGCCACTGTTGTTTCTCATACTCAGCTTGCATGTAAGTCGGTCACAGCTAGCCTCTGCACATACGACATACCTGTTCCGAGATGCAGACATGCTGATCATGGCTCACGAGTAAAGAGATCCGGAAGTCACCAACCAATCAATTTTAGACGTTTACGAGATGTCATGGCTGTTGAAGTAGAAGTAAACTGCCTGTTTTTTCTTACTTTTGAGTGAGTTTGTTGGTTCATACAACTTAATATAGTAGTTGATGTATACAGTTCAATGTGTTATCAGAGAACTGAGAAAGCCTATACGCATAGAGAAGTGCTAAAGTATAAGTGAATTGAGTGTATTTTTTCATCAACTTAAGCTTTTTAGTCATGAATTGATTGCTGCGTATAACACAATAATAGCATTTCCGTTATCCATGGCAAAGAAAAACCAATAGCAATTAAGATTAAAATTGTATCATGGGTGTACTAGGTCCCGGTTCATGTGCGTCCACGTTACAGAGTTGGTAAGTCTAGCCCGTGAAAGGGAGCGTTAAAAGTATACTACTAATTAGAATGGCTAGTGTTTGGCGAAATGCTTATTTATTTGAGTAGCGCGTTAATAGTACTCAAACACATAAGAACTAAAAAGGTACCGGCTAGCAAGATTAACGAGGTTATGTACGTAGTATTGCAGATGGGTGGTGAGCTATTTATTGTGTGAGATAGTGAAAAATTTATAGGTGAAATTTCATCGGTTACTGTGTTACCGGCGGTAGCGGTAGAAATTCAAACTGATGGTAAAATTTTAAATTTGATAAAATTTATTCAAAAATTCAAATTTGCATAAATTATGTTCGAATTTAATTTTTTTTAAAAAAAAAATAATAATATACGAAAAGAAATTTAAAAAAAAATGAAAATTTCAGCTAAAATCGACTGAAATTTCCGATTTTCGCCGGTAATCGACCTTACCGCCCCCTCCTGTAAAATTTTAAAATCGGTAACGTGAGCACTGGTCTGAGATCCATTTTCCATTTGGCCTTCTGTTGCTGCAGGGCTGAGGAGGAGCGGCAAGAGTTGCCGGCTGCGGTGGGTTAACTACCTGAGGCCTGATCTAAAGAAAGGCAAGATCACACCCCAGGAGGAGAGCATCATAGTCCAGCTCCATGCCTTGTGGGGAAACAGGTACTGATGCAGATCATTCTCCTATGCAGCATGAAATAATTTTCAGTTGCCGTGCTGAAATTCGGCCACGCATACATGCAGGTGGTCGACGATCGCACGCAGCCTCCCTGGCAGGACGGACAATGAGATCAAGAACTACTGGAGGACGCACTTCAAGAAGGGCAAGCCGTCCAAGAATATCGAGCGCGCGAGGGCGCGGTTCCTGAAGCAGCGGCGGGAGATGCAGAGCCAACATCAGCAGCTGCAGGGGCAAGGCAAGGACAAGTACCCGCACGGCGGCGCGCGCACCGGCGGCGTCGTCGTCGAGGACGACGACATGGGGGATGTGGGTGCGGCGCCGACGTTGGCCGCCCACGAGGACGTCCTGATCATGCAGGACGTCATGGACTTCATGTGCCCCATGTCCTGCGCCCTCCTCAACGGCGCTGGGCAGGGCGGCGGCGGCGGCGGCGGCAGCTGCTGCGCGTCGATGAGCGAGGAGTACGACTCGAGCGAGGACGATGGCGCCACGTGGGGGAGCCTGTGGAACCTCGAAGATGTGGTCGATGACGTCGACGGTGGGGCGTACACGCTGTGGTAGGTTCCCTCCATGTCCTAGCTTTCTCGCTGCATGCCTACTAGCACTGCACAGAGCAAGAGAGAGAAGTGCGAGTACTCGTGGTGCGGATGGATAAGGATGGCACAACAATTATCGTACGTCCACTTTGCAGTGCCTGACTTGATGACACGTTCAAGCTCTGGAGCACTTTTTAAAGGGGTAACGGAGGATGTTTTCCCCTAGTTGGCGACCAAGTTCTCCACAGCTAGCCTGCTAAAAAGTTAAGGAGATGCATGTGAGGGTGATAAAATTGGTTCTTGTGGTTGTTATAACGATCGTCAAATTCCGTACTGTTACCAATTAATGAGTCTAATTAATCTGTTATCTAACTAATAAAAGAAGACGTTTACCTTGTATAATAGGACGATATCCTTTCTCTTGTACACATGGTTAATCTCTCTACTCATTTCAAAATTCATCATCAGAGCACACCAACAAATAGACCTAACCTAACAGGGACAAAGTCTCACCTTATCACCCTCGTGACTCACGAACGTATCTATAACCCCCACTTCTTCCGCAACCATCCAAACCGTTGATGTCCCACTTCATCTTCAGATACACACACCTAAATTCGTCTCTATCTCACTCCTTCATATCTCATGTTGTGACTCGTCACCTGCGTTTGTTCGGTATTTACTTCGTGCCTTAAAAATCTCAACCTCCTCCAGCACTCAATCTGCGGGTTACGAGTTCTCTTTTTCTCGTTCCCACTACTCGGCATCTAATCATTCGGGAGAGATGAAGGCAACAACGCACTAGGTACAGTCTGAAAGGTGAACGTGTCTTTTACTAGTCTGAAAGGTGAACGTACATCTCACCTCGTCACACGATGTAGTATATTGGATGGATCCATGTCCGCTCCGCTGTCGTCCTGCACGATGGACGAAGACAGCACGGTCTACGGGCCTTGCAAGTTGCAATACAGGGGTGCTTTCAACCTTCAAGGCCTCGGCCAGTCTAAGGTCCAAAGAATAGTCTGCCCAATTTAGAGAACAAAAACTACTTTCACTTCACACAGTACTCCAATTACTCGAGTACAAATCTAAGAATCAACGGACTGTACGCCAACCACCGCCACAGAGTACTACCGTCACTAGTGTCTCTTCAAATAAACTAGTCCAATGTCCGCACTTTATTACAGATTAAAAAAATTATATCTCATCAACTGTTGTCGTGCTCAGCCTACCATGCAAGTGATCCGCCGGTAATCCGTTTTGTAAAGATAGATTGAATTTTTGGGCTTCTTGCGCACCAACTTAGACAGTTAAGGTGTTAGGGGGTGGAGGGAAGGTTATGGGTGATCAACCCTACGCACGGGAGGAACCGAGAAAGAACGAGATCCAACGGTTCACATCTCACGAAGAAAGATAGATCTAACGGCTCACATCGCATGAGAGAGACGGACTGCCACCAATTCCTTCTTTTAAGTAGTAGAGATAGTCCACAACATTGGTCCCATCCATCGGTCTGCGCTTTACAACTTTTTTGCGTTGTACAGTACGTGCCCTGCAGCATGTAGACAGATTTCCATTAACATGTCGACACGACCGCACAAAGCACGGCTCGATCACATGCATCTCTAGTCTCTCTACCCATTATTCGATGACAGAACACGGTAGCCTCATCCGGCTCGGAGCTTTCACCTCACTCCCATTCTTTACCGTTTTACGTCGTTCGGCGCGGGCCAGGCGGCAAGGAGATTTGTCTCGCGCGCGACCATGTTTTTGTTTGGAAACTATGTATGTTTGCTTACCCCGATCATGACTCGATCAGCCCGATCAACGTCGAATAGCTAAAGTGCCTGTAATGACTCATTTATGAGATGTTAGACTCTTTGTAACCGTCCAAAAAGTGCAATTGCAAAGTAAGAAATAACATCACGGGCAGATTTACATTTTCGAAAAGAGACAAACTTTTATTACAACAACTAAGGCTTTAACAGCCAATTTGGATACAGGCAAGGGCATCCAAGCCCAATTATAACATATTACAGAACAAAAGATACTTTTGAATCACAGGCGCGCTGCTCGGTAGCTCTTCTAAAAGCAAACACGTCATTAATATACTCTTCACTCACACGGTTCTCAATGTACATCCAGTTTCGGTCCATCTACGCGTATACGCACGTAACAAATTAATTAGTGTTAAATTATATTAATAAACCGCAAGTACCCTTCATAATGACCAAACACATTAGTGATTAGTTTAGAGCAAATATAAAGGGTTATAGATCGTTACACATTAGTGATTAGTCTAGAGTAAAAATAAAGGGTTACAGATCGTTACCCTTCTCTCCAAAGTGGTAAATGTCTATCACAAACGGTTCTTTACCAAAACCGTCTGTGATAAATAAGTATCACAGACGATTTTTTATACGAACCGTCACAGACATAAACAGTTCGTATAAAGAACCGTCTGTTATACGTCCATATCATAAACGGTTAATAAAGAAACGTCTGTGATAATTTTATCACAAACAATTTTCAAAGCGTGTTATAGTATAGTGTGGGATTGGCCTTGACGAAGGACACCGAGTGGCGCATGGACAAGTACGGTGCCTGCGGCTCTGACGGTCCCGGTGCCGAGGCCTTCGACATAGTGGTCTGCAAGGTCTACCCGGTGCGCAGTGCTCGCCTCACGTCGTCGCGCAGACGCGGACGTGAAGCCGCAGGTGCTCGTCCAACTCTACCTCGCCAGCCTCAACCTGGCCACGCCGCATGTACCCCGCGGTCGACGTCTGCGCCGCGCACCCGGCAGTGCTCACGATGGTGTTCCCGGCGGCCAACGACCGGTGCGAGTGTTTCTTCACCGTGCAACGCACACGGCCCGCAAACGGTGACAAGAACAGGGCGCACCCGCGGAGGGCGGGGGCGTACGTGCCGCTTCCCGACTGCCGCGTCACGGACGGCAAGCGCAGGGACGTGGGTTACCGCCGCGTGCTCTGGTACCGGGAGGATGACGCGACGGTGAGGCACGTGTCCCGGACGGAGTGGTGGATGGAGGAGTACGGGTTCGGGCGGGACTTCCCGTACTTTGAGCTGCCCGCGGCGAAGGTGCCCGGCGACGAAAACGAAGAGCTGGCGGTGTACAAGGTGTACCAAAAAATGGCCGGTGGCGGGTGGCAGAACGCTTGATTTGGTGGATACATTACGGCGTGTACCTGGCCATCTCGATCGGTGCTTACCGACTGTAAGCATCGTGATCGTGCACAATTGCAAAAGCCAATTCAGTCCTTTTGTGTGTTTACATTCCGATACTGTTTCGTACCAGGAATTGTTCTGCGGATTCTGATATATGTTGCATTCTTGCTTCTCAAATCGGTGGCTTCATCTTTAATGTCCTGCACGGCTTAGAAATGAAATGGAATCCAGTCAGCGTTAGATAACAGTTATCTTCCCTCCAATAGCAGAAAGAAAATAATCGATACGTATATCGAAAAGAACGACAATCATTTGGGCTAGATACCTAGAGATCCACACATTGTTAGCACGAAGATAACTTGATTGATGTCTTAAGGAGTTTCACACGGATACTAGACAGCAACAAGTTCTGAACTATGATACTGGACAGCAACAAGTTCTGTACTTGCCAAACGTCCACCTTTTTTATTTCATATAACACGGTACGACTCTCAGGTCGAACTAAGCGGTGGTAGTTGTCTCTGCAGCAGAATTGGCGATTGCTCCAGCCTCAGTCAGCAAAGGCACCAGATTCCCTCCACTGTTCAATGCCACGGTATCTGACCCAAAAGACATTGACATGTCAGGTAACTTCAGAAAGTAATCCAATTGCGACAACCAAGCGCTCGTATAACAAAATTTGCCATATAAAGTACTGGGTGATCTGTTATTCGGTATTCAAACTCATAGAAGCATAGTGATGGCAGCGTCAAATAGTATTAGAAGGTACAAAGGCTCACCATCACAGCCACCGATGTGTTTCCCATTGATGAAGACATTTGGAACAGTTCTTTGTCCAGTCCATTCAGCAAGAGCCGACTGCAGCTCGGATCCATCACCTTCATAAAAGATAAAATGGATTAGTTCACTAATAATTTATCCCATGTCCCATGATGATTAATTGATTATCACTAGGCAGAGCCAACATATGAACTAGGAAGCAATTGGGACTTTGGACAATGTTAAATGTTTATCATGAGATTCGTCTAAAAACTGTTTATCATGCGTGTACAACAATCGCTCTGCACTTGGAAGCACGGTGTTTTGACACCGAAGAATATGTTTTGCTCACAGCAAGTAAACAAGATAGCAACAAATCAAAGGTTCTGATGACGCCATGACGGCACTGAAATTGGTAATGATTCGTGACTGGCTGCTTGCCATCTTCAGTGTTTCTCTAGTGTCTAACTAAGAAGTATAATTGCCTAAGAGGCTAAGATCCTGCCACATTTGAGCTTACTTTAAAAAATTCATAATGCCGCTAGTAGTGCTGATGCCATATTGAAATCCCTCAAATCTGTAAGCTCTTAAACTCGGTTTATACTCTATTTGGACAAAAGTCACAAAACAGTACAACAGAATCCTTCCAAGACAGACAAAATAAGGTACCGTCACCTATCGTACTACCATCCCGCATCCAGTCTACTTTGAATTTCATAAGTGAACTGTGAAAAGAAAAAACAAAGGTAAGTGCACTCACTTTCCACATCCAACTCAATAGCCTTGAAACTTGCTCCTAGCTGCTCGAACAACTGCTTCACCCGAGTGCAGTAAGGGCAGTGAGTCTTGCTGCAGATAGCCCAAGAATCAGAGTTAGGTACAAGGCAGTGGAAGATTTACTTCCAAAGATCAAAACCGAAAATAAGATTTGTAGAAGAAGACATGAAAGCATTGGGCATCAAACATATATTCCAGTGGTATCTTCTTAACATGGAGAAGCGTGGAAACAAAACCCCATTCTTCCATCGCGGCATGTTGGTAAGTTCAACATCAGAAGTATAAACACAAGTGCCATCAAATATTTAGGACTCAACAAAACCAGTGGCAGAGCTGGGAATTAGAGACGAGGGGAGTCAAACAAGCTTCGTAGTAAAATTAGTAAAATTGTATTATACAAGGGAGCCCAAATAGCAGGAATATAGATAAAATTATATAGATCACAAAGGAATACAGTGGCAAATTTTGGATCATAGGAGCCCTGCCCCTGTAAGCCCCCTCCGCCTCAGAACAAAACCTAGGTGATCCAGAAAACTTCCCCATAGTCCCATACAAGTTTCCAATCCCTTATCAGAGTTTTAGAATTTTACACCCATGCACCATCCAAAGTTCCAAACAAGCCAATAGGATAGATACATATTCTAAATTCCTAAGTCAACCTTCCACTAGCTTCATACTCTAGAAAGTAAAATAGATCAAGGAGCATCTCTAGATATTACAATCTCCGTTCATGTGCCTTACTAGCATCACCCCTCCATCGAGAAAGAATATTATCGGAAAGAATAAAAAAAAGGAATAAAGAAAGAAAGAATATGTCCGACTCATGTGGAGGGGGGGAAGGAGGACCAAGGAAAAGAGATGGAAATATCGATAGGATCTATCTTCTTCTTCCTCCACCTTCCTGTCACACAACACTTCCCCTTCCCCTGTTCATTTCCCAAGAACTAATTTTCAAGTTCAGTAGTATTTGCTCTCCTCGAAAATAAAAAATAGTTCAGTAGTGTTTGTTAGCTATCGATACGAGAGAGAGAGAGAGAGAGAGAGAGAGAGAGAGACCTGAAGACAACGAGGGGAGCGGAGGCGACGATCTCCTTGGCCTTTGCGAGCGCCATCGCCCTGGATTTCGGGTTGGATGATGAGGAAGCAATCCCCATCTCTGCCTCTGACGCCTCGTATTTATAAAGCGGGACGGGACGGGGAGGAGGAAGAGCGGCGGGCGGGTGTTCGGGAGGGGAGTTGGGTGGAATCAACGCTACCTTTGGACGTGTCCCAACTCCAACCACTCATGAGTTGATGGCGGAATCAACAGTTCAAGACGGGTCTGTCTGACCAAACGAGTGCCTTTGGACGTGTCCTAACTAGGGATTGAAAAACCGGAACCGGCCGGAATCCCGACCGGCGGCCGGCCGGTTACCGGTTTTCTCGGAGAAAACTCGGTCGAATTTCGTTTAAATTTACTTAAAAATCAACCAAAATTCAAAATTCAAAATTTGTAAACTCGGGAAAACCCGGCCGAGATTTCAAATCCCGGCCGCCACCGGTAAACCGGTTACCGGCGGTTACCGGCCGGGATTTCTATCCTTGATCCTAACAGCCTACCACTCACGAGTTAATGACTCCTACTACGCACTGAGACCGTAACCATTTTTTTTAGGGAGACCGTACGATTCGCTAATTACGTACTCAGGACGGCGGCAGGAACCGGCCAGCTTGTGATGGCGAATTTTGTTGCTACCTGTACTAGGTATAAACACGGGATCGAACCATCACTGTTTCCCGTCTAAAAACAATACTCATTTGGTACCGTATACAGATACATGGATCACTCGAGTCCTCGTAACCCAAGGTAACTCTGAATTCACTGGCCCATGGACCATTATTTACCCAACCATGAGGCTGACTGGCTGAAGGGGGGGAATCGCATAGCAGATTATTAACACGATGAAATGGTAGGTTGTAACAAAATTTGTTGACTTAAAACACAAGTGAATGGCGTCCTCCGTCTCATCATTTCAATTAAAAAAATGCGTGCCGAATGCACAGCCAGAGTGAACTTGGTCCACCCAATTCCACGCTTCCAGCTTGAAATAAAATCCGCATATGGAGAAACTACACCGCGGCTGGCATCTGAATCTTTTCTCGTAGTTGCTGAGCGACAGCGTCAATGAATTCCTCGGTGCTCAGGTAAAACTCCCTTGTCACCCTAGCAAGAGCAATAGTAAGGGGAAAACAGAATGTCATGCTCATGCAAATACTAAAACAGCGCAGCGGACGTAACAAGCCAATGGGAGCAGGCCATATAACACTGCTGCAAACAAATGCGATTCTTGACTCTGAAGCTAGGGAAAGCACATGATGTTAAATAGATTGACCTACCGAATGGATCAGAGACAATCCAGCAATGAAAAGGCTCAGCTTCTACGTAAAGAAAATAGTAAGATAGTAGGAAATGCCATAATCTCTCTTTTTTCATGGGAGGAAATGACATGGTCAACAACATGGATCCCTAATAGCTACATCAAGGAGGGTTGGTCCCTCATCCACGGACAAACTAGTACAAAATACAATGCTGCTCCAAGCTTCAGAAAATTGGCAGAGCCGGAGATGAATCAGTAGTTAAATGGAACAGTGGAGCAATACTATTCATTACTCCCATCTCTGTTGCTTGCAAATTCAGAATTGGGCATCTATAGGTACTGTGCCGTAATTTCTGCTTTAACTGCCATGTTAATAAAATCTCATGACCTAGTTAAAGTGTTATTACGTAGAAGATTTTGATCTAAAAACATGCTAAAGAATAAGCAAATTGAATTTTCCGGTGCTTCCTAATAAAAATATTTGGTACGCTAATGCCTTTGCAACAACAAATAATTTGGTGCTTACCTTCGTCTCTAATTATCATCAATACAAAAGCTACAATCGTTTTAGCTGCCTAGTTGTTTATCATCATCATTGTGAGATAATGTCTATTTCTTACTATGATACTATCCCTGTGCTTATCAATGAGTTCCCACAAGAAATGATATCAGTCAAAGTTTCTGAATCACCATGAATAAACTGAAAACATATACACAAATCAGCTTACTTGGGGCCATGGATAAGAAGTGCAAGATCCTTTGTCATTTTCCCAGATTCAACTGTTTCAACACATGCAGATTCAAGCTTCTGTGTGAAGTCCAGCAGCCTATCATTTTTATCCAGCTTTGCTCTAAACAGAGAAACAGACAGTATTACATAAGCATGTACAAAAGTATGCAACTCTTCAGATTGATTATGAACAAAAGAAAAAGGGAGAAGATTAGGTCTTCTAACTAGGGAGAAGATTAGGTCTTCTAACTTCATTTGTAAAATTCATCATCTACACCAACTATTGTGATTACCTATGTTCTAGTCCACGGGTCCAAGCAAATATAGAAGCAATGCTATTGGTACTTGTCTCCTGTCCCTTCTGATGTAGCCTGAAATGTCTAGTGACAGTCCCATGAGCAGCCTCAGCCTCTAGTGTTTTCCCATCAGAAGATAACTGTAGAAGAGAACCTGCTTAATTAGCGATCAAATATAATACAACATACTCTACAGGAGAGTAAAAGGAATAACATGACATACCAGAACAGATGTCATCAAACCCAGTGAACCAAAACCTGAAACAGTCGTCATTAAGAAAAACAGATCAAATAAGAAACATGAATAGGAAAAAAATCACTAAGCAAGCATACTACATAATATCACCATGCAGTATCATGAAAGCTATAACTCAATAATGGCAGTGTATTGCAACATCAGGAAGTAAACCTATGCAAACCTTGGGCAAGGAAGTCACTCTGAACATCTCCATCATAGTTTTTGCACGCCCAGACATATCCACCTTCGCTTTTCACAGCATATGCCACCATGTCATCAATCAACCGGTGCTCATACCTAAATGCATCATGTAAATAATGTTTGTAGTTTAAGCAGAATTTTAGAGATCAAAATATAGTATAAATTAGCACAGACCATATTGAGTTTTCCTCAAACTTCTCCTTCCATTTCTCTTCATATGCCTCCTGAAAGATGTCCTTGAACCTATGATCATTTCAAATTTGCACATGTCAAGTTTGGACTAGTATATGAAAATATGATTAGCTGCAATATAATACTTTCAAAACGGTCATCAGAGCAACAAAAAAATCACTCGTACTCTATGAAAACAGATCTGCACATCCAACCCCCCTTGTCCCTAAGCCTATGAAGTCTCTAAATTGCAAAGAGACCGGAGAAATAACATATTTAGGGGGAAATTATAAGGATAAATATGCAGCAGTGTACACTGAGGATGCAGGTTAAGAGAGTAGTTTTTCATTCTTTCCATTTGCTATGGTCAAATATCTAGGTGAGTACTGTAGTGTTGTGTGCACTGTAGCAGCCCGAATATTAGACAAGATTTGTTATTTTGGAATCTATCTATTAGGTGTTTGGTATTATCTATTAGTTAGACAAGTTATTATTAGATTAGATTGTTTGAGATAAGTTTTCTTATATATTATTTCTTATGGGTCGAGTCAGGTTGTCCTTATAAAAGGGATAGTATGTATCCATTATCAATAAAGAAAAGAAATAAACAAAGTTAGTCCTTAACCTGGTTAGCTAAAGATCAGAGCCTACTTGTTCGTCGGGAAGAGTCCCGCCGAGCTTGGAGGGCGATCTCTCGCCTCCCTGGTTAATCAGGCCTCAGAGCCTTGCTACCTCGACAAGGAAGAGCCCTGCTGGCGGTTAGACGAGGGCGAGTGCCCTACCCTCGGTCCTTCGGTCATCGAACCCGTACCGAACCAATGACCACAACATTTGGTATCATGCCACTCACACCACAACATTTGGTATCAAGCCACTCACTATGGCTTTCGGTGCCACACCATCTCTCTTTGAGAAGTTGAAGGCTAACAGCGAAGAGCAGAAGGTCTTACTCGACAACATAACTGTTATCCATTGGAGCTTCATTGATCCTCATCCACGTGACGCAACGTCGTCATCGTACCCTCTCATCAACATGGGGCCACTAAGAACTTCAACCGTGGCAACCACCGCAGCTCGAGGACGACCTGCCTCGTCGCGAGGGATGTAATGCTATGGTCAAATATCTAGGTGAGTATTGTAGCATTGTGCATACTGTAGCAACACACATATTAGGCAGGATTTGTTATTTAAGCATTGTGCGTACTGTAGCAATACACATATTAGGCAGGATTCGTTATTTAGGAATATATCTATTAAGTGTTTGGTATTATCTATTAGTTAGGCAAGTTATTATTAGATTGGATTGTTAGACATAAGTTTCCTTATATATTATTTCTTAGGAGTCAAGTCGGGTCGTCCCTATAAAAGAGATAGCATGTATTCATTGTCAATGAAGAAAAGAAATTTTAAAAAAAAAGTTAGTTCCTAACCGGTTGGCTAAATATCAGAGCCTCCTTTTCGTCGGGAAGAATTCCGAACGAGCTTGGAGGACGATCCCTCGCCTCCCTGGCTAATCAGACCTCATAGCCTTGCTACCTCGACAAGGAATAGCCCTACTGGTGGTTAGATGAGGGCAAGTGCCCTACCCTCGATCCTCGGACCCGTATCCAACCAACGACCACAACACCATTTGGTTAGAACGATCACTTCTACAAATAATGCCTCATCCAGGGGAAACGGGTCAGGGATCCAAAATCCTAGCCGGTTTTCCCGGATTTTGCAAGTTCAATTTGAATTTCGAAATTCGGATGGTTTTTAAACAAATTCAAGCGAAATTCAACCGGATTTTTCTCGGGAAAACCGGCAACCGCCGTTACCATCCGGTTTTTTTTATCGGCCGCCCGGCGGGATTTCCCCTGGTACCAGTTTTTGGATCCATGGCCTCATCAGAACACAACAGTGAAGGCCCTCGGCTACTGGTCAACTAATGTCAAACAAGCTGTTTGTTCATTCACAGTTCAGAGAGTAGGATGAAACTTTCTATACATTTACAGAAGCATCAGAGAGAAGGGTTGGTACTTGGTAGTCCTTGTGGCAAAAAAAAAAAGTGCTTAATGATCACGATGCAAAATAAAAACATACTGCAAATAATGCCACCAGATACCTGCCATCGTATTTTTTCAGTATCGTGTTCTTGGTGCTGAGATAAAGAGGCCATTTTTTGGAAAGTGCCATTGCCATCGATGCCTCAGCAAAAGCCCTAATAGACTAAAAAGAGAGAGCAGAAGTTAGCATAGCACTCAAGAGAAGAAGAGGGCAACAAACTCTATTAATTTTCTATTATACCTCATCCACATTATACATTGATAATGCCACACCAGGCCCTTTAAAATCATAAACATTTAGCTCCACCGGCTCTGCTCCATCAGGGACTTATTTCCGATACCAAAGGAACATATGAACAAAATTACAATAGCAGCTTTGGACTTAATAGAACGTATAAATAAATAGCAGTCAAATGGAGCTCACCAAAAACCATCTTAAGCTTTCCTGGACCATCAATAATTGTATCAGTAGCTCGATACTGGTCTCCAAATGCATGCCTTCCGATGCAAATGGGTTTCTTCCAACCTATAAAACAAAGTTACTATAATCTGGCAGGTTGCAAGTTTATAACTAGTTCTTGTAACCATATTTCAATACTTTCTTACCAGTAAGAATCCGTGGAATATTTCTACACAAGATGGGCTCGCGGAAAACAGTTCCTGCATGCCACGCGAACGAATGTGGAAAGGCAGAATTTGTGATCATGATCCAGAATTCCAGACTATTTCATATAATCTTGCAGTACGTTACATCATTATGTGTTGCTCATGATTACTAATTATGTGTTAAAAAATGATTGATAAATTTCACATTCTAATTAATTTTGATAACCAATGGAAATATCCTACAATATTCCGTGTTTAGGAAGTTAGTGTCATATATCAGAAACAAATCACCTTCGATAGTCCCTTGTAACATTGCCAAAACATCAAGAAGTCTCTTGTAACAATGCCAAAACATCAAGAAGCCAACTAAAATCTCGATGTTATACTATATAACATATTCTGACATGTCTTTCCTTAACTGAAATTTTAAATCTACCCTGCTAACATAACATTTGTAAATTTTCAATTTAATTCCAGATTATTTCATACAGTATTTAAAAGACCAAAGGCATCTCAAAGAGTTGAACAATAAACCATTTAGAATATTCCTGATGGTGCCATTTGGGCTCCTCCACATTGACTTGAGTTTGAACTCTTTGACTCTTGTTTCATCTGCATATAAACATAAAAAGAAGGAATGACATATGAATCCAAAAAAAACATGTTCAAATTCTCATATATTGTTTAGAATTAGAATTTAAATGCACTGAATCAAACTATTCCTGAAACATATTAAAATTGATCATATATGCTTTTAAGCCCATAAAGGAAGTTGAATAGCTAACAAATATATTTCACCTAGGATTTCACATCTAACGATTGCGGTAATGTAACACAGAATGTAACTGGTAAATTATGTAAAACAAAAGGCATAAGAGGTTCAGTTTCACTGAAGGCTTCAGCCTCCTTGCAATAGATAAACAATTAATCGTAAACAATGATCTCATTTAAAACTTAGTGAATGAAGATCAAAACAAAAGAAAATTTGGAGAAAAGCTCGTGAGGGAAAACCAGCAATTCAGCACCACGACAAAAAGATGAGAAATAGTGCAACCAAAACAAAAGGTATTGTCACTTTATTTCAGGTACAATTACATAGTTCAAAAAAAGGTGACATATTTATGATATGACAGTTCACAGAAAGGACAGAAATCTTGGGTGGACGAAAGACTGATACCATCTTTATTTTTTAAAATGGAAGATACCAACTTTATTTTTTTAATGAAGATACCAACTTATTTTTTAAATGAAGATACCAACTTTATTACTCTCTCCAGTTCACAAAAACAAGTCGTTTTAAAACACATGCAGCCAAACTTTGGAAACTTTGGCTATCAATATATTTTTGAATATTTACATTACATATTAGAAAAACATATGTGTAGATTCGTCTCAAAAAGTATTTTTATAATAATATAATTTTATTGGATTTTACAAATATATTACAATAATAATTAGTAGTCAAAGTTGTATTTTGGGGACCATGTCGATGTCCAAAACGACTTGTTTTTCTGAGAGTAACAGCTTGGATAATTCAAATAAGTATTTAAAAACTGGAGCATATTTACATTGTTTCTTCTTGCAATTTATGGAGTAGATTTGTAAATACATTGTCACTTCCAAAGAACACATTTGATTGTGGTTCTAGCAAACTATGGGCTAGTACTGAACTATAAAAAATAGCATGCAAATCATGTGAGCAACATTCTTATAAACTTTTGAGCTCATCTAAGCAAGCTGATTTGGAAATATAAAAAATGATACCGAGAAGGACTACTAATGTCCCAAATACAAGTACAAAAATTACAATTAGGTACACATATGCATGTGCCAGAACTCAGAAGTGCATGTCCAGTCAAAAGGAACATTGACAATAAAATATAAACACTAGACAGAAGTACCAAAACTGAGTCACGAAAGACATGCACCTTAATGCCACAAAATAGATTCAAACATGGGAAATAAAAGTTTAATGGACTCTACCAGGAGTGATTGTGGCACACTTAACAGCAACGTTATACCTGTTGAGAGCACAAAAAAGATATCACTATAGATGAGATAAGAATGTACCAACTTTTCAAATAAAATGTCATAATAAAACTTTAAAGCCAATACTGGAGCAACAATAAAATGCAAAGAGAAGTGTACAAAAGATACAGCATAATTTTGTGATGAAACTATGAGTTACCATCACAGTAGAAGAATAAACAGTTTTACCGTTTAGATGATCAACAAAATCTATAGTGATTGTGTATTTGCATTAGTGCTTGATAACATCACTTACGCCGGATGTATAAACTAACGATGAGTGAAGCAATTCTACTTAACAATATAGTGCGGCAGAAAACTATGTCATAAGTTCTTTCATCACACAATGAAGCCTGTGGAGACCAAAAACAACCAAGTTTCTTGCGCAAAGCCAAAAGGCAAAGAATGCCTACCATTGAGTAAGATGCAGAGCATTAAAGATCCAGTTTCATAGATACTTCATGGAAAACTTATCAGGAAAAGGAAACATCATGACCTATTGTTGGATATGAAACAGGGAATAAAGAACACAAAATCCAGCACCTTGCTATTAAGGGGCAACCTTATCGGAAATGAGAGTGCGTGACTAGACTTTGCAATCATGCGCAATATAGACATCCTGAGAACAATGTCTACATGGATATGGCCTATGCATGATGAAATAGCCGCTCTCAACTCAACCAAGTTAGATTCCAAATTTAGTGCCATGAATACCAACACTTTAAGGTCACTTTGAGTTTTAGGCCTTTAGCGTTGTACAATGTGAGCGTGTAAGTCTGTAAGGTCATCTAGCTTTGACTTTTGAGCGTGCAGAGCAGCAGGGTTCCAATGATTGGATCTCATCGAGCCCCTGGTTTGACCTTGAGTAAACCATTTCCGTGGAATATGAGATGGATGAGAGAAAACTTGATATTCAACTATCGAGAGTGATCAAATCATATCCATAGTCGTCACTTGTAGCTACCAAATGACATCTCCAAAAGACAAAATCTAACATAGGAATGCCGAGTGCATTATGCACATGCTTCATCCAAAATGCTACGCCAATCAAGTCACTGACATGAAGGGTTCCGAACGAATTGGTTGCAATCGTGATCGTGAACGGGGCAAGGGAATCAATCTACTTACTTCAATGTAGCCTCGGCACTCTCGACGGTTACACTATCATCGGTGGAGTCCCGGTTGAGCAGCCCAAGGTCGAAGTACTTGACATCCAGCTCCAGGTACGGGAAGATGAGCTGCACGCAAACAACTCGCGTCACCACAGAGTATCACACTAGCTACCAATCCAACACAAACAACAGGCAAACGCAGAAATCCGCACCTTATCCTTTATCATCTTCCATATGACCCGCGTCATCTCGTCACCTGAAAAGCACACAAGTCATTCGCACGCTATACCCTCAAGATGGCGAGGAAAGGATGGGGTGTAACGACGAGGGAACGCACCGTCCATCTCGACGATGGGATTGTGGACCTTGATGCGGTCCAGCTCGGCCACCGCGGCGGCGGCGTAGCAGCGGAGCGAGGCGCCGCGGAACGCGCGGCCGCCCGGGGCAGGGAGGCGGGCGAGCTGGGAGGGGAGGCGGCCGCGGGCGGTGAGGGCGGCGGGGTTTAAGAGGAGGGATTTGGTCGCGGCGGAGCAGGAGAGGGGAGCCATGGCGGGGATGAGGCGGCGGGGCAGGAGCAGGTGGCGCATAATACCACCCACCCACGAAGGCGAGAAGGCGGAGCCCCGTGGCACGGAGGGCGGTGCCGCGGCGGGCGAGGAGTGTGGCAGGTGGGCGGCCTCGGTCGAGCCGGACGAGAGAAGAAGGGTTCGGGGCCTTCGGGCTGCGTGAGTGCGATTGCCTGATTGCTGCGTTCGATTGCGTGCACGAGTTCCGCCGGGTTTTGGTGGAAAATTTCAGAAAGAACAGCGCCCGGTTGTGTTCAAGCTCGTTGAGTCGTCGTCGTCGTCGTGCCATTCGGATCGGTTGAAAATCAGATCGCAGAGGCAGCGACAAGCTTGGACGCATCAGCGCATCGTCGTGCGCAGCCAATCAGCTGCTCGGTACAGGCACAACAACAGCATCCAGTATATGCAGTTCAATCGCGAGCAGCAATCGCAACAGGCCCGATTCCATCTGTACTAGAAACATAACGACGGTTCACGAACCTGCGCGATCTTCCCATGATCGTCAAGCGTCTAAATTCCAACAAGAAAGTGAGCTATACACAAACCAGCAATTGAACAACGCGAGGCAGAGAACTAAGATGACACTCCGGTTAAAGGTTAGCAACTTCGCATGCCAGTCCTGTCCGAAACTCCATAGTAAACACACAGGGTTGCTAAGTGGCAACAATTCCACGGACAGTCAAAAGATTTCCTACTAGATTGCAATGACAACATATACAGGACCAGTTATATACAAGATTGGCAAACATCAAACAGACTAATCATAAAAATTAGCATAAACAAGGTATATATCTTTACTATTATAAAAGAAAGAATCGGTGACATCCGTTCTTCCACCATCAATCACATCCGTCCAATCGGAGAGATGATGGACAACCTAGATTTCGTTTCCGGTAGTGTCTCTCCTATCCGCCCACGCCCACCCATCTCCCTCACTCTCTGCCCTCTCTCCCACACGCTCCCTCGTCCATCTCGCGCAACCTCTCCCCACTGGCAATTGCCCTTCTTCTTCCTCCCCCGCCGCCGCTACCTGCCCTCCAACCCCCCCCCCTCTTCATCGTGTCGCGCTCCCACACGCCACCGCGGCCACCGCCGCAAGCATCCCCTCCCGAACCGTCCCGAAAAAATGCATGAAATCCCCACCGCCACCACACGCGCCGCGGTAATGGAGGTCGCCTCCCCCTCCCCTTCCCCACCGCCTCCTTCCAAGCTGCCGCTCCGCATCAACCCCGCCGCCCTCCTCCTCCGTCACCTACCGACCCCGCCGCCGACCACAGCTCCCGCCGTGATGTCTCCCCCACGGCCCAGCGCCAACCCGCTCACCTCCTTCCTCTCCTCCCTCATCCTTCGCCTCCAGCGGCCGAAGCAACCGAGCCCCCCCCCCCCCACCGCGCCGCGGAAGGCAACGGCGGAGGCGGAGCGGCAGCTGGTAGGGTGCGCGGTGCCGCTGTTCCGACCGTACGTGGCGCAGTTGCCGTGGCACGGGGCGCGCGGGCGTGGCTGTCACGGATGTTCCCTTGCTACGGCCACGACTCCAGGACGAACTGGTCCAGCGGCAAGGAGACCGGCTCCGTTCTCTGGGACCGCCGCCCCGTCAACCACCTCGACTTCTGCTACTACTGCCACGACATGGCCTCCGACACCCACGACCAGGCCCAGCTCCTCTGCACCGACCTCGCCTTCCTCCGCTGCCTCGAGGCAGCTGCCAGACGCCCGCCCACGACGGCGTCACAGCCGCCGCCATCTACCGCTCCATGTGCATCTTCGGTGAGCCACCACCCTGAGCCACTCTCTTTTTTGGCCAATTCTCCCTCTTCCTCTTCATCTGAAACATTCTAAGGGTAGGCACTATCATCTGAATCATAAGAGATTAGTTCATGTTGGAATTGATTCACAATATTCATAGCTTTTATGCATGTTATTTCTCTATTTTTTCACGTTGAGTTATATTGATTCTAATGTTGGTTCTTACCCTTTTGGAAAAATTGCAGGCTGCAGAGTCTAAACTGTCAAAATTTATTGAGGAAATAATAGTGCCTCCAGGAATGATTGACAATTGTTGATGGAGAGGTCATTACTTACATTCCATCTTCATGCCAACTTTTGACATTACCATTTTTGTGTTTATTTTGTAGATATAATCTCCATTTGCTTTAATATCATGTGATCACTCCTTTGTCCTTTCTGGACTTACTATCTAATTTGTTTTACAACCAATTAAGCAAATTTCTAATATTTGTGCTACTATGTTTAATTATGTGATCTCATCTCTTTCAGCTCATTGCTGGTTTGAGAATCCTACAAATTGTCTGTTTAATAATCCATTATATACTGTCTTAGGTGATATATCCATTTTGATGATATGTTTTTCGTTGTTGCATATATTTGTTTGTTCAATCTGTATCTGTTATTTTATCCTATACAAGACTTCATTTTGTTGGTTTTAACATATCACAATGATTTACTTTGTTACTCCACCCTCATCCCTTCTTTTGCAGTTTAAGTGGTGTTCAGTTCAGTTTCCTTTGATGGATCACTTAAAATGCCTTGTTCAACAATTCTGCAGGTTAATGATGAATATATGAAAACACTTGAGATTCTTAGCAAAAAAAATCAAATTCATTGAAGCTGATCCCATGGTTAAATCATCCAAGGCTCTAAAAGATGTTCAGCATGAGGTTGAGAGACTTCGGCAGAAAGCAGTGTCAAAGGTTTGAACAATAATTTGCTGGTTTTTACTTGTTTTATAATATGTTAGCAGATTATCTTCCTGACTTCCTGTTGGTGTACCATGTGTTTCATCTTCATATGTACTTATTTTGTCACAAAAATTAAAGGAGACCATGTCTTCTAACATGAAAGTGTTGATTCAGTTTATTAATGTGATTTCCTCCTTTTGCAGTTGCAACCGTACATTTGATGCTGATTCTTAGTTTTACTCTGCAAAGTGTCTGTTTAGATGTATCAATTGCATTGTTGTTACATTATGCCTTATCAGAGAGCGAGTTGTATCAATTGCGTAGATATATTTAGTGGCAGAAGATAAGGTCATAAAGATAACTCCACACAACATACACACTGATGATCCAGCATCAAAAGTATTTTTCAGTTACAATTCAACGCCAGGGAGATCCGAGGAGATCATTGGTCTATCGATCTGCGACAGTTATTCATCTCTTTCTCTTACCATTAGGGACCGTGGCCTTTTCTCTTTCTCGTTGCGCATTGGACTACAATGGAGTGTCAGGCCTGTGCTTGCTCGCTTTGGTTACCATCTAGGCTGCAAGAGAAATATTTCAAGCAGCTATTTCAATTCAGCTCCAGTTGTTGATCAGTCGAGGGGACTCTTTATGTAAGGCCTCATTTCACTGCATATATGTGTTTTCCAATTTCCATGGTTTTGTATTCTCATCTTTTAATCCTACCTTATTTAATTCATGATGCAATCCATATGACTAAACAGATGCCAAATACTGAAGGCCAGCTCTATTCCTTGTACATTCATAGTCATCAGTACAGATGGATCCAAGACTTGAGCTCAATGGACAAATAATGGGTGCCTGTACATTGTGTTTCCACAAAAATCAATTGTGATGGGGCTTGATGTTTGGACAGGAAACATTTCTTGGCAGCAGAATTTTGGTCCACTTAGTAATGAGAAATGCTTGCCAACTGTGGATTCAAATGCTAAAGGAAAAAAAAATCTTTTTAACATCAACAGAACACATTTCTTGTGATGTTTCTTCGGTCTTGTCATGAAATATTCGTGATGAATGATTAAAAAAACGCGGACATGAAAGAAGTTACAATTGATGATTTCTTAGCAGAGACTATGGTAAGCCTGCATTACTCATTTCTTGTTTCACCTCCATCTTGACCATCTGATTTATGATCTGATAAGCAATTGAGCGTATCTCAGTTAGTGGGAGATGTTCAGACGCTTCCGCCACTCAGATCTAAGGCTCAAATTTGGGTGACTATTTTCTTAATTAATTGATACATAATTCCTTTAGGTATCCCATACAAGGCACACTAATTCTATTTGAGCTAACACAGGGAGGATCCACTCAATGCAGGGTTGGTGTGAACAATCAAGAGGAAAAATCAATCTGAGGCCCCATATGCAAGAAGAAACCAAAGGTGTTGAACTGATAAATATTTCTTGTGATGTTGACGTGAATGAGTGCAATGCAAAGAGATTTAAATGTGCACAAGTTGTAAAAGTTTGTAAACTCAGTTGCAATTAGCTGAATGTACAAAACTTGATTGTAATGGAATGTATAAAGTTTTATAATATTTACTAGCACTTGGATTTTTTGTATTGAATGGATCATTTTATTGTAGTTGAATGGGCCAGTTAATATTTTTAGAACAAGGATCAAATTAATACGATGTTCAATATATTTGCACAAATTATTAGGTGTTCCTGCCTACCTCTTTGCCCATCTGACGATATGTTCCAATTTGTTAAAATTATCCCCTAATGGTCTCATCGCCCTTTTCTTTTTCTTTGTTTTTTTACTCAACAGAGGCAATCGATTAAAACATATGAGACGCATGCTGCCCCAAAGAGATTGGTGAACTGTAACAATATATTCTATAAAAAAATTAATTTATCATTACAACACACGGCACATGACTAGTTATTAACAAAGTCTGAATGAGACTCAGGCCTTCATCGGAAAATCACTCCAATCCAGTAGGCTGTGTTCCATTTCACCGCACATGAGCAATATGGAAGTACATCATCACCAATTCTGTCTAATCAAGTTCGGAAAACATGAGGATCACATGGATTCTATACAATAGTTTCTTCAATGGGACGATATCCAAATACAGCACCCAAACACGGTACAAGGAAAACTGAGCAACTGCCTTGATGGACGGCGTGAAATGTGTGCGCCAGCTTCACCGCTTAAAGTGCTGCAGACAGATTTTTCAATCAGATATAGGACTTCAAAGTTCAAACAGCAATTAGCAATATGGTACCACCAACACGATGATATAACACATTTTAACACAAAGCTCTGGTGCAACTCTTACATCATCATGGCCACGAGCATCCCTCAATTGCTCTGATATCTCCTCCCTCACTTCTTTGGCTGAAAGGCAGAAAAAACCAATCAGTTTACTAGCACAAATAAGGTATTGCAGTAGCAACCATAATAATTAAGAATGTAATACCCCAACTACAAAACACAAGTAAAAGTGAGACTAGCAATGTAATACACCAATGTACAATTCCAACAGAAAAATTGTACTGTACTGCATTCTCATATCAGACAAATATAAAGAAGCACTCGATCAATATTCTATGGGACCTCATGAAATACAAGATGGAGAAAGGGGGCATCGATTCATCCCAATATATTATACTAAGCCCATACTTCCTAATTAAAAACAGAATGACTTTGTGCACAGATGTTAAGCGCTACAAAGGCAACAGATGCTACCTTTAGAAGAGAGGTTCTCAAGAGTCCTGTTGGTCTTCACAGCAAACCTCTGAAAGGCACGGCTGCAAAATAAGTGATGTCTCACTATGAGAATCAACAGCACTAAAACAATGAATACAGCAAAAAATCACCGAAAGTTAAAACCCATAACAATAATGTATCAAGACAACTATATCATTTCAAGAGAAACCGGTAGAAATGTAGTTCCTCGACGTCCAGTGGCATCAAAAGAAAGTCCGCCCGGATAGCGAGAGGAACCATTAAGCCTTTTGCTTCACCTTTCGAGAGCCCAGGAACCAAAAATAGCCCATGAGCATGAACCAAGAGAAGCCACACAAAATGTGCATTGGCAAACAAAGTGACAAACATGGGCTACAAAAATAAAAGTGCATAAGCTTCATGACAACTCAGTCCCTTAGATGTTCTTCGAATCATGCGATCATATCCGCAAGAATCATTACAGGTCTGTAGCATCACCGTTGCCATGAACACATTACTTCAAAACTAATCAACAGTAACAACCTACAAAGGGCACACAGAACCAATAACCAAAGAATTAAAATCCAAATAATTCTACAACTCAGTCCCTTAGATGTTCTTTGAATCAAGCGATCATACCCGCAAGAATCATTACAGGTCTGTATGGACTCATCACCGTTGCCATGAATAACACATCGCTGCACATCAGACCATAACACACAAACAGCACACAAATCCAATTAGCCCAAAACACTGTAATTCAAACAAACCTACAGCTAAATTCCAAAAATATAACTACCTCAGTCCCTTAGATG
Source organism: Hsuehochloa calcarea (assembly GCA_036346395.1). Taxonomy (NCBI): domain Eukaryota; kingdom Viridiplantae; phylum Streptophyta; class Magnoliopsida; order Poales; family Poaceae; genus Hsuehochloa; species Hsuehochloa calcarea. The sequence goes on from CM070600.1 coordinate 16,161,935, forward strand.
TTCTTTGAATCAAGCGATCATACCCGCATGAATCATTACAGGTCTGTTAGGGCTCATCATCGTCACGAGCAAAAATCGAAAAGAAATATATACAAATCGAAAAGAATTTTCTACGTAAAACAAAGATTAAGCATGCAATAACATTTTTAACAGTATCATGATGTATGTAAGAGCCATGCTGCACCCTTCTTCACGGGAAACCTCCAAGGGCGCAAGAAAAAGGGCAAGCCCACGATACAACGAGATGATGTGGCTTCAAGGGAACGAGTCCGCTGGGAACCGATCAGGAGACTGATCCTCCCAAGGACCAGATGACGAAGCGTAGCGATCGCATCACATCGTATGGAATCAAATCAAGAACGAACTCGCGCGGCAAGCAAATGGATAGATCTGAACATAGGGGAAGGGAGGGGGGAGGGGGTATACTTGTTGGCGAGGCCCTCGACGAGGAACTCGTTTACGACGTAGCTCAGCACCCTCCCGAAGAGGTTGCCACCGGCCATGGCGAAGGCGGAGGAGAGGAAGCTTCCAGAGAGAGGGTAGGATAGGTTTTTAGTAAATTCGGGGGGTAGTGGCGGCTGGTCGATTGGAAAGTTAGATTAGGGTAAGAATTTATAGGAGCTGGGTGCTTGGGGCCATCTTATTGGACGGTTTGGATGCAAAGTTGGGAGGATTGTGCGGTTGTGATGGTGACGGATAGGAACCCTAGAGAGCGGATGATGGGTCCATGGGCTAACTGTTTAATATGGGCTTCTGGTGAGAAGGCGCTCTGTAAGCCCGTAACTTGATGCTCGGTTGGACCGGGGAGCCTAGGTGTTTCGTGGACTTCATAATGGGCCTTTAGCAATGAGCAAAGGACAAAGGACGGCTTGTATTCGATTTCCATTTGCTAATTGCAAAATCCGTTCATATAATCATATATACTTTTTTTCAAATAGTTCGTATATTTATTTATTTTAACTAGTTCATACACTTCATAGACAGATTATTAAATTTCAAAGAGCTGAACTGACTACCATCTGAAACACTGAAGAACGATTGTGATCTAAATCTCTACTACTTAAAAATTAGAGTTGGTGGTTTGTCTGTCCTCCCCACCCTCTCATGCCCCTCTCTATTGACATGTGGGTCACATTATCAGCAAACTATCTTCGTGCATTGTGCGCTCTCTACTCCTCTCCTGACATCGCCTGCAACGCCACCTGCGCTTCCTCCTCTTCTCCGCCCTCGCCTCCACCCCTGCCCTTCTGCTCTGCTCTGCTTGCTCCGCACGTATCTGCTCCCTCCCCCGCCTCCACTTCCATCATCCGGATCTGTACGAGACTCACTTCCTCCTCTCCACCCCCGCACTTTTGCTCAGCTCCACGCGCCTTAACAAATTGAGATGTATTATATCTACTTTATTTGATAAACTATTATATTTAAGAGATATTTCGTAGCAACGCATGAGCACTTAACTAGTAAATTAAATTTTTTTGAGTTATATCTAGTACCTAAGGCGAGCAAGCAAGCGTAGGGAGCAGATTTCTATCATCTGACTTGCAACAGCTAAGGCATAGAAGCAAAGTAGTGTAACTTTGGACGATTCTCGATCGTCGAATCGAAAAAGAACAATCCAGATCAGATGCTATTGTAGTATTTCTATAGTACAAACCAATGCCTCCACCGCAGTACTAGTAGAGTTTCCGTGCATTGTAACAAGATCCCAAGTCCTTATAATGAATAGAAATTTTCTTTCACATATATCAAACGAATCAATAAATCAAAAGAAATATACCCACAAAATCCAGGAATACATGTTCTTACAAAGAAATACCTTGTATGGGGGCGCATTTACACATCTCAAAGTCATTGTGGTAGTTTCTCTGGAATAAAAAAGTACTTACAATGGAGCGAATCAGGCGATCAGCACAAATACGCATAATTAGTAATTTGAATTGAATCTTGATTCCCCATTTTCCAGTAGGAGCTAGGAGAGCCACGAGGGCATCATTCAGCTCCATGTCATCTTGCAATGCACACCATGAATCAATTGAGAATTCCTTCAGAAACTCAAGGCATGCCCACTATCGTTCCTGCTTGAAGCTGCGTTGCTCCAACCCAGTCCTTCCTGAAGCTCATCTTTTTAGCACCCCTGCCCCAATATTATAAAAAAATATACATATAGTACTCGTAGCAAAGTCAGAAATGGATCAATTTCTTTCGCATTTTGCTCGGTAGTTTGGAAGCTGTGAAACAGTAAAAGATACAAGTAGACCGACAATATAAAAGAAATCTCAAATCTCGTAAAAAAATAATTCTAAATCAAACAATAAATGGCTTGAAAGATTGCGGGCCATAAGTAACACCAAAGGGTTGACATACAAACCAACAAGCTGCTAATTTACAGGACCCAACTAATCAAAGTTTAGTCAACTAAAAAGAAAAACCTAAAATCATAAGCAACCAAGCAAACATGACAAAAAAAACTAATATATCACTTCTCAATAATAATGATTAGTTGAAGTTCTTAATCACAAGTCCCTCTCCTAAACTGTTCTCCGCCGTGCTGATCCACAAAGTGAATTATATTCACATCAGCTGTGCCAAATTGCCAGCACAATGGGTGGTGGCAACCACTCATAACAACTAAAGCTGGCAGGAGAGCCAATCCTATCTATGCATGTTTAGTCTCTAGAAAAATTCTAATCATGCATAGCAAATTCAATATGAATACTATTGTTGGGGATAAAATGCAATTGATATGGAAATGCACTATAACATGAGCTATTTAGGAAGCGACAAACCTCTCATGATCACTGACCAATATATCCCCAACCAATTCCAGTGCAATCATTTGCAGCCTGCAGTTGAAACAAAACCTATATAATAAATAATCACGGGACAAATCACCAAACATCCGCCATGAATATATGGACAAAGCACACTGCATAGAACCCAAAAAAGAGAGAAAGGTTTCATGGTAGAACAACCCTCCTCCTATAGTATTCAGATTGAATTTGTTGTACCTTTTTTTGAAAAAAAACAAACAAACACCAACCATCTGGATGCATTCAAGAAAATAGCACAGAAGCCTAATTCCAGTCTAGAGTGATCCGTCGCAAGATTTCATACCAGAAAAGAACACAGATTTAAGCAACAAAAGACCTTTTTTTTGCATTAGCAGCAAAAGGCCTTGATTAGAGAGAGAAAAAATAAAGTAAACAAAAATGCATGAACTGACCAGTCAACCAGGGCCAAAACCAAAACCAAAAGCACCTACTGTAAGGAACCATGATCAATCATCTGTAAGGGTAAATGGAAGAATCGGTTAGTCTCTGAAGAAACCGAAGCAACAAAGCAACAAGTTAGGAAATTGGAATCATCGAGTAGAATTTTGGCATAGAATGGTCTGAGTTTACCGAATGCGAGAGTGATGTTTAGTAGTGTGAAACCACCCAAAAGCAAACAAAGAACTGATTCGAACCACCACTGGTCGGCCAAACGAAAGCAAATTACCTAGCCAGGCGTGAGGACGATGGAATCCCTCATGATCTCTGATGAGATTGGAAATCCCGTGGACCCCTCTTCCTGCAATGTTGCCGCCTGCGGCCGGCTTGTCCTATACTTCAACCGTGACCCATGGTCATGGGTCATCACAATAAATGGTAGTCATCATCGTGGCGCTGCAAGGGAACACGCCACCATCGCTGCACCTTGCTGCCGCCACGCCTTCGAGTCGATGACGTCGCAGCCCTCTATCTCCACCAGATTTGCGCTGCACTTGCTCGTTGCTTCTGTGCAGAGGCATGTGTCTCCTTATGCCGTGGCAAGTCACACGTACCGGCGGCCGCACTCGCCTCGTGTGCACTGTGCGTCGATTGGCCTTTGTATCGCATGCGCACATCTAAGCTCGACAAGTGAAGGTCGATGAGGCAGCGTGCATGGGAGACAAAAGCGGAAGTCGCAAGACAGCAAGAGACCTTGGGCATCGTGATGCGGGAGGGGGAGTCGTAGAGTTGCGCGCGCGATGTGGGGACGTGGGGTGGAAGCGCTCCCGAACGGGAGAAGCATTTTTTTCGCGAGGAGTAGCAATGGTACTGTTGTGCAGGGTAAACTTTGTTTTTTATTATTAGTAAAGAAGTAAAGACATGCTGTAGTTATTGTTCTTCTCTCATTGTTTAGCACTGTTTGGTATTGTGCACCTCTGACTTAGGTCTTGCAAGTTAAGAGGATCCAAATCCGAGATGAGGCAGAGGACAATCGAACCTCGCCTGCGCTGGGAGCTGGGAGGTGGCATAGAGCTGGGACTTGGGCCGTGCTTTTGGACGACAAGCGCGGTCGGCGACAGACGGTCTAGACGACGCAAGACGACACGTGGTGGGCGGGCGACGGACGAACAACGGGGCGGCTCGAGAATGCGTCTGTTGGCGGCACGGCGCAAGACGATCGGGCATTGGGCGTGCTTGGCAAGACGCACAAATAGGCCCAACCTTTCCGTTCTAGCCCAATCCTCCTCACCTAGTCCAATCACTCCCACACCGCCAAGCCTCCGTTCTAGCCCAATCCTCCTTAGCCTAGTCCAATCACTCCCACACCGCCTGCCCAACCAATCATCCCTTCCGCCACCCGACCAACCACAAGTGTCTTTGTCTCGACAGACGGCGGGCGGTTATCGTCTTCTCACCGCCTATAGTTACTTAGGGTAGGGCTCGGCAAGACGCACGATCCCGACGACGGGCTTTGGGCGTGCTTGGGCCTAACTAGAGGCGATACGGACGGCGCGACGCAAGACTGGAATGACCGCCAGCCGCACGGCACGACGCGCGGCACGGCTGGCTGGGCGTGCAGACGCAAGACGCCCAATGCCCACTCTAGGTGGCACACGTGCAAATGCGGTGGCTATCAAACCTGGGGCTAAGTCTAGAACCCTAGGATATTATGCAATTATGACTATAAAATATAATGTTTTTTAAAATTTACTCTTTTAAAAATTAATCGCTGATTTTGAGAAATAAGACTTATTCCCCACCACAAAACGTTAGCCCACCACCTATACTGCTAACTAATTGACCAACATATTTAAAAATTAGTTCAATGTGATACTGGAATCGCTGGTTTTGAGAAATAAGACTTATTCCCTTTCACGTACTGTTTTTCTTGGGAGAAACTAAAACCTCGAGTGGCTTATGTGGCACCATACCGTACCATGTGACTCTTGACTGGTGATCACTGATCAGTAAATCACACGCTTCAATCTCTGCATTGCACTGCATGCATGATGCACGGCCATCTACCTTGGAAAAAGTCCACCAGAAACCCCGGGCTGCAGCGCGGAGAGCTCTGATCTCCTCCAAATCAGCAACTGCGTCTATCTCTCCCTCCCCTACCCTACTGCCAAGAACCAGTAAAAGCAGGCAGTTGCATTTCTTTCTCTAACTGATCACTCGGCAGTTGACACTCATCAGCGGCAATCACTACTCGACCCACGACTCGCACCTCACTTCAGTTTCTCACCACGCAACTTTGATCTGAAGAAGCTGCAGCGGCGTCACTGACGCACTGCTACACTGATCAGTGATCACTACCTAACAATGGCCGGGTGGAGGAAGGCGTGGCTATCAGTGCTGGACCATGGCGGCGGTGGTGGGGGCGGCGGCGGCTCCCTCCTCGGCCTCCTCTCCCCGTCCTCTTCGTCTTCCTCCCTCACCAGCTACAACTACAAGCGAGGCGGCGCCGGCGGTAGGTACAACGGCGGCCACTTGGGCAGCAAGGCTGTACTGTCCTGCTTCTCCGTTGCGCTGGTGATCGCCTTCTTCTACGTCTCAGTCACCAACGGCCCCACCGCCGACGACTCCTTCCCCTCCCCGACGGCGTCGTCGTCATCCGGCGCCATACTGTCGTGGCTGTCGTCAAACTCGTCGATGCCGGCGTTGCCAAGGAAGTCTCTTCCTCCCCACCCTTCCATTCCTCCTACTGTGAGTAGCACCAGCACTGCTCGGCAGAGCGATGCGCGCAACGCGACCATGGGGCCTCGTCGAGTGCAGAGCGACGCGGAGGACTCGGCGCCGGCGGAGGACTCGGGACAGCCGGCACCGATGCCGGAGCAAACGGCCAAAGCGCAAGGTTCTCCCCAGAACGCCGGAAAGACCACCGTCGGTTCCGACGGGGAGCCCGTCAGCAACGGCACGAGGGCGCAAGAACTGCAAGGCGAAACTGTAATGCCGATGCCGCGGTGGCGGAGAGCTGATGGTGCGAATTCCTCCCACAACGCCATCGTCGGCGCTCCCAGTGAGCCGATGGACTCCGACGGCACCACCGGCAATTCTACCGACATGGGGAGTTCGAGCCAACAAGAGAGAAACACGAACGCCACCAACGACAATGTACCGCTCCACTTGACACGGCAAGCAATGCCAGTGATACCATCAACAACATCGGGGCGAAAGGAGGACAAGCACATGCACAGGAGAGCGACCATCAGGTACAAGCACCAAATCAGGCGGCGAAAGGAGACCATCCTCCCGGCGCAGGAAGGAGCTACCGAGCACAGCGACGGCTCCACGGCCGGCATGAACACCACCATGGCCGTCGGGCGCGGCAACAACCGGATCGTCTGGACGTCGGGCGTGCAAAACCTGGTTTCTTTCGCCAAGTGCAACGTGTTCAGTGGGGGGTGGGTGAGGGACGAGAGCTACCCGTTCTACAAGCCGGGGTCGTGCCCTCACATAGACGACGACTTCAACTGCCACAAGAACGGCCGGCCGGACAACGGCTTCCTCAAGTGGAGGTGGCAGCCACGCGACTGCGACATTCCCAGGCGCGTTTCTGAACTTTGCTTGCATAATGAGTTTCTGATCATTAAAATTTGCAAATATTCAATAAATGGACGGCCACACTCTGTGATCGAAACTTCTCTTCTTGCGCCAGGCTGAACGCGACTGATTTTCTGGAGAGGCTTAGAGGCCAAAGGATCATATTTGTCGGCGATTCGTTGAACCGCAACATGTGGGAGTCTCTGGTCTGCATTCTCCGCCATGGTGTCAGTAACAAGAAGAGTATATATGAAGCATCCGGGAGGAACCAGTTCAAGACCAGAGGATACTACTCCTTCAAATTCAGGGTATAGACTGCCTCGCTGAATAATAACTCCGAATTTTGTCTTCCGTTCAAAGAAATAACTCTGAATTTTGTCGAATTTTCAACTCAATGTTACTTCATTGCAGGACTACAATTGCTCTGTTGATTTCATAAGATCAATATTTCTGGTCAAGGAGCTGATCCGTGAGAGCAAAAACGGTGCTGTGGACACAAAGCTGAGATTGGATGAGCTTGATGGAGCAACTCCGGCATACCAGACTGCTGACATCGTCGTGTTCAACACCGGCCACTGGTGGACACACTCAAAAACATCTAAAGGGTATGTCACATTTTTCCCTGAACTGAAGTTCTACATGAAAACTGATACCATCAATCAGTTTCCATCCTGCCAAGCCATTGGTGAAGTATTTATGTGTCCACAGACTGAACTATTATCAAGAAGGCAACCATGTGTACCCGAGCCTTGAGGTGATGGATGCATTCAAGAAAGCTCTAGCCACATGGGCCAGATGGATTGACAAGAACATCGACTCAAGAAGAACTCAGGTTGTATTCCGAGGATATTCCCTAACACATTTCAGGTAAGGGATTGCCACTACGCCGTCAGATCAATTATATCCTGTTCTTCATCTCATGACCTATTTCATCGCAGGGGAGGGCAGTGGAATTCAGGGGGGAAATGCCACAGGGAGACCGAGCCAATCTTTAACCAGACATACCTTACCGAGTACCCTGAGAAGATGAGAATTCTGGAGCAGGTTCTGAGGCAGATGAAGACCCCTGTGATATACCTCAACATAAGCACGATCACCGATTACCGGAAAGACGGCCACCCGTCGGTGTACCGGGTGCGGTACGACACGGAGGAGGAGCGGACGGCGGCGGTGACAAAGCAGGACTGCAGCCACTGGTGCTTGCCGGGCGTGCCGGATACGTGGAACGAACTGTTGTATGCTTCGTTGCTCCACGCAGGCAAAGGTTCCTGGAGATTATGATATGATGGTTAACTGGGCTTGTCTCCTTACATTCCAAGGAACAGACAAAAATACAAGAAATTGATTAAGTTTTGGTCTGTAATTAGAGGTGGATATAATCTATAACGATCTTATTTCTGAAATTATTAGACTCTTCACAACCGTCCATAAAGTGCAGTTGCAAAGCAAGAAATGACATCACAAGCAAACATATGCTTACAAAAATAGACAAATTTTTATTATAACAGTTAGGGCTTAATAGCCAGTTTAGACACATGCACGGGCATCCAAGTCCAAATATAATGTATACTACAATCCAAAAGATACTTCTGAACCACAAACACGCCCGAGCGTGATTGAGACCTAGTAATAGTAGTCACTACCATCCAGTGGGTCCTCCAGATCATACAGATCACTTGTTTTCTCTCAAAGTTCTTCACTTGATAATTAACAAGAATTAGTATAACAGTACTCAGTAAGTTGCATGGAAAATTCTATTTAACTACTTGCCAGGATTATAATTGGGATGGTTTTACCATAACAGGTGTATGTGGATGCATTACTTTGAGTTGAAGCAGTTTAATTAAAAAAAATAACAACATGGGTTTTCAACATTTGAGTTTATCAACTTAATATCTGTAAAAATTCTACTTATACCTCATATATTGGAATCACCCATGAACATAACTTCATTAACAAGAAGCATGACGTATCCGAATACCATTGTTTATATTATGTAGAGTTGCCCAACTTTACCTACAAGATATCTCAACTCATACTGTCAAGCTATATACAAGCAGCACGATAGCGTGCGACTGAGTTGAGGTAATAAAAGTATTTTCACTGCTCAACCTTTCTAGCCTCTACCAGGTAGGTTCAAGGTCAATACAACCATCGGAAACCACCACCAATGGTGGAGTGCGTGGTCCGATGCTTCTGGTCCATACCGTTGTTTAGTTCAGCGTGTGCCCTAACCGGCCCACTCCTAACTCACCTCCAATCCGTGGCTGCTCTATACAATAAGAGCAATTGACATCCTGTATATATTCAATCGGAAGAGCAGTGTACTAAGCCAAGTTGGATAAACCAAACATGTGGTTGAGCGATTTCTGTGTCTTTTATTTAGCATAAGGTTTTAGTCCTTACTTTTCATCTAGTGAAGCGATGGACCAATTACCAACACGTGGTTGTACACCTCTTGATCCCACCTATGACTCACTTTTATCAAGTATATATTGGGTTGTTCAAGCTATTGGTCACAACCCTCAACTCTCCACCAAAACCTATTGTCGTTTAGTCAATATTCCTTACCAGTGTTTATAAATACATTATGTGATTCATTACCATTTTATGTAACTTAAACTTGTCAATGCGAATAAGGCCTACAAAAATAGAAGGTTGTGGGTGGGTGTGGGTGATAGGATTTATCTAAGTACCATCACATTCAAAAATATAATTGCAATAACAAAGTATTTGGCATAAATGCGATAATGAAATTAATATTACAAGTACATGAAATATAGAGTCAAAATGATCAAACAAATGCAACTTGCCTCCTTGCTCAAAGTCCTCGAAAATCTCTATTTCTCCCGTGTCTTGTCTGGCATTCTCTGGAGCTTGGTTGTCGGAGTCGGGACCTAACGTAAAATAAAATATCCGAGCTTGACAAGGAGCGAGCTACGAACAACATGAATTAAAATAAATTTGAAAAGTATTAAAAGATAAAGGTGGTGTGGGTGGTGGGGATTTATTTGGTGCTTGATTTGGCTAAACGGAGTTGAAAATGGGATTCATGGGCTCAAAATATACATGTTATGTCGAAAATGGGTTTAGATGAATACTAATATGTCTGATGAATAGTGTCAGGTTTGTATTGTTCACAACAGATTGAGTTTAATGAAAAGTGATGGGTTTTGTCCGTGGGTTAGTGTGTTTTGGATGAATAGTGATAGGATGGGCTGGAACATTGTTTTGCACAGTCACCTAATTGAGCCTCAGGCCAACTGGGTCGGTCCTAAAGAACCAGCCTACTGTAGCCTAGGCTACATACAACTCAGAGCCAGTGTGCACTCCTTCATACCTGAGCTGGGGAAGAGAAGCTGATGACGATTCCGGTGGCACCACCGTGGCCTGAGCAACCCATTTTTGGGCTTTGCTTGGGCCATGGTGGTTCGAGATTTGGGTGGCGGTAATGGTGGAGCAGGGACATAGTAGGGGAAGACGACGGCGGTGGTCTAGCGGTGCTCCAACCAAATTGGCTGAGCCTTGAGCATCAATGGAGCTAGGGGAGTCCGACAGTGGGGTTGGTGGAGCTTGGGATGGCCTGTAGTGGCGTGGCAACGTGAGCCGTGGGCAACGAGCTATGGTATGAGACAACGGCAAGTTGAGGGCGGTGGTGTTGGGCTTGGTGGTTGGGGATGGGTTCAGTGGGTTGAGGTGAAGCTCGTGGCGCCATCAATTAGACAAGGGTGTGGATGAGGTGGTGGATTGGGAAGAGGGCTCACTAGGGAGAAATTTGGGCGCGGTGAAAATTCACGGAATTGGACGGAGTTGGGGGAGAATGGGTGGCTTGGTGAGGTTGAGTGGGCAATGGTGATGTATATGGCTTAGGATTGGGTGGTTTTTATAGTCGGGGAGAGGCGGTGGCGGCAATGCTTGCTCTTGGAGCGGCGGGCGCGGCTAGGGCTTGGCGCTGCGTAGGGGGCGAGTTGGCATCACGTGAGGGGTCGTGTCTCATTGGTGTGGGTGCGCGAGATGGCGAGGACAGTGGCGGCAAATGCAGAGCATCGAGTAGGTGGCGAGGGGGCACAAAGTAGGGTGCTGGCAGTGGTGCGCGACAGCGGAGCTGGCACACACATTGATGGTGCGGCATTGGTGGTGACTTGGCGCGAAGCGAGGGCAGCACGAGGGCGAGCGGTGGGGGGCACGGTGTCTACTGGTGAGACATGGGGCGAGGAGAACAAGGGTGGTGGTGGCTTTGAGGAAATGATGCTTTCGGCAAAAGAAAACAAGATGGCCAAAATAGGAAAGCATGAATGGTATGGGACTTTTCGAATTGGGAAAGATTTCAAATTCAAGCCAAAAACTTCAAAAGCTTTAAAACTCTGAAATTTTATGGTTATTTCAACCTACCCCCTTAAAAAGAATCTCGACCTCGAGATTTACTCAAAATCGTGGAATAGGTTGGGGAAATCTCAATGCATTTTTTATTCCTTTTCCTATGTTGCTTCTTCCACTGTATGATTTTTCCATAGAACCTTGCAGAATATGATATTCTTGTTTCTCAGCTGCCTTTCTGTAGTGTCAAGTATTTGTGCGGGTTCTTTCTCATAAGTCAAGTCATTATGTAATTCTATCTCTTCAAGGGGTACTTGTTCCGTTGGTTGCCTCAAACATTTTCGGAGTTGAGATATATGGACCAATGTATCTTGGGGCTAATTTTCCCTTGACTTGAAATCTTCACACTATTTTGATGGGTGCGACTTTCAAATACACGAAATCTCCTTTTTCAAAACTCAAATCATTTTGTCTTTTATAAACCTGACATGGTTTTTTGAGCCTTGTAAAATTTGAGGGCCTATCAATTGTCTCTCTCCTGTGGTTGTCTAGTTCAAAGGTATTCTACATTCTCTACCATATAGAGCTTCAAAAGGTGCCATTTTGATACTAGTATGGTAACTATTATTGTAAGAAAAATATGCAAATGGTAAACACGTATCCCAAGTTGTTCCATAGACTAATGCACATGCTCTTAACATATCTTCTAGTATCTGATTTACTATCTCTATTTGTCCCCTAGTTTGCGAATGATAAGCTGTGTTGAATGCCAAATCTGTTCCCATTGCTTCATGTAACTTCTTCCAGAATTTAGATGTGAATTGTGCTCCCGAACTGAAACTATTCTTTTTGGAATTCTGTGCAATGGTATTATCTTGGTGAGATATAAATTTGCTAATTTATTTTTTCCCATTAGTCTACCGGATTGGAATAAAGTGTGCCACTTTAGTTAGACGGTCCACAATTACCTAAATTGCATAACCCTTTTGTGTGTCTTTGGTAATCCGGTAATGAAATACATGACAATTTCTTCCCACTTCCAATCTAGTATAGGTAAGGATTGAAATAATCCTATAGGCTTCTGATGATCTATCTTAATCTTCTGGCATACATCACACTAGGTTATATATTTGGCTATTTCCCTTTTCATATTTTCCCACCAAAATCCTTTCTTCAGGTTTTGATACATCTTTGTTCCTCCTGGATGTATTCAAAATTGGGATGAGTGAGCTTCTTGTAAGATCAATTCTTTTAGCTCCTTGTTTGGAACACACAAACGGCCTCAAAATCGTACTATTCCTTGCTGCGTCTTTTGGATTCCACTAGATCATTATTCTGACTGTCCCTCACAAGCTGATGAATTCCCTGATCTTCCTGTTGTGCAAGTTTAACTTGTTCTGTCAAATTTTTTGGATCACATAGATAGAGGAGTAAGGTGAGAATAGAAAAGATGTGGATAAGATTCAAGACAAAGTAGGTCGGAGACGAAGGTTTTCTTTTAATAAATTTTATTTTAAATCAGAAATAGTTTTGCACAAATTTCCTATATAGCACCCTAATGAGTTATAGTGCAATTTGACTATGAATACAATAAAAAGATTTCATCTACTATGATGGTTTTACATGTAGTATGAAAGAAGTCTACAAGTATTATCTAACTACTCGGATGGTGACCTTATAACTCTTCAAAAGGAAAAGTCTTGGTTAGGGTGTCCATACTACACTCCCAACTCTAATATAATACTTCTACTACTTGTTAGTTTTTATTCCATTTGGTCAATACCTACAACAAAGAATTAGTCTACTCGACTACACAAAATTTTAAGATTTTAACAAAATCAACACAATTTTTTGATGCATGCCTAAGAAAGATAAGATAGAAATATGAAGGACAAGATAGCAATAATACTTATAATTTTTATAATTATTTTTGTACATGAAAAATAACATTTTGTAAATCTTGAATTCTTATCGGGACCAAACCTATACTTAGGGTTACAACCTACAATCAAGCCCGCTCTGATACCATTTGAAACGACCCTATTTGACCTAGTTTATGCAATCACCCAGGATTTCGATTGCAGAACAAAATGACACCAAACCTACTTACGAACATTTAAAAACATTAATTTGGTTGAATTATGGCCTAACGACTATTTTGCAACAACAAAATGGGCATCTCAAGCCCAAGCTTTAACTTACATTCAGAAGAATCAAATAGCATCCACAGGAAAGCTTGAGTGCGGTCGCAACTCTAACATGATATCCAAAGCGTCCTTCAATCTTATGATGCACATTCTGATGAAAATTTAGCAAAATTGAGTACGCAACATACTCAGCAAGCCACATGGAAAAGCTATTTAACTACATGACAGGAGTTCAATTGATTATTGAGGGTTTACCATATCAGGTATATGTGGATGCATCATTTGAGTTAAATCAAATTGTATTTAAAACAATAAAATCATACTGATATAACAACAGGGGTTTTCTCAACATTTGTAATTATCATCTTAATATCTCAAAATCTCTACTTATGCCTCATATATTAGAATCACCCATGAACACAATCCATTAACCGAAAGCACGTCGTATCCGATACTATTGATTATACTCTACAGAGTTGTCCAACTTTACCTACAAGATATCTCAACTCATACTGTCATACAATATACACACAACATAATAGTGTGCAACTGAGTTGAGATAACAAAGCATTCCACTACTCAACCTTTCTAACCTCTACCAGATATGTTCTTGGACAATACAGCCATCAGGAGACCACCGACCAACAGTGAAATGTGTGGTTCGATGCTGACTGTACCGACTGTTGTGTAGATCATCGAGTGTCCCTCTGGGCCCACCCTGTCCCACCCAAAATCCGTGGCTGCTCTATACAACAAGAGCAAGTGACATCCTGTAGATATTCAATCCATAGTTGAGCAATTTCTATGTGATGCGGGGTGCCGATCTTCTCGACGTAGAACCTCTTGATAAAGTTGGATATACCAAACCCATAGTTGAGCAATTTCTATGTTATTTGGCACAATAGTCCTTATCTGTCTCTAGTGGGGAGGTCAACTAACAACCAACTCGTGGCTACCCACCTTCTTGGCCCCACCTTTGACTCACTTTTATCAAGTCTATTGGGTTGTCCAACCTCCTAATCTCAATCCTCATCTCTTCACCAAAACAATTGGCGGCTAATCGATACTCTTTTTCAGAATTTATAAACACACTGTGTGACAATGATGAAGATTTATTAACATATTAGATTCTTTAAACTTGTCAAAGTGAATATGGCCTACAAATGAACAAGTAGGTTTGTATATGGGGTGATAGGATGTAACTAATTACCATGACATTCAAAAGTATTATTTCAACAATAAAGTGATTGGTATAAATACGAGATTTATTAACATATTAGATTCTTTAAACTTGTCAAAGTGAATATGGCCTACAAATGAACAAGTAATGAAAATAATAATATAAATAAATAGAATGTGAGCTCAAAATAATCAAATGGATGCAACTTGCCTCCATATCCGCAATCCTTGATCGGATTTACCTCTCCTGTCTTGATCGACTCCTTCTATAACTTGTCAACAATTTCAGGTTCTATTGTGGAAGAAAATCCAATAAATAAATCCGGACTCAACAAGAGGCAAGCTAGGAACAAAATGAATTATATAAATTCTAAAAAATTTGAAAAGAAATGTGGTGTGGATGGTTGGGATTTATTGTGTGCTTGTTTTGGCTAAACGGAGTTGAAAATGGGTTTCACGGGCCCGAAACGGTTGAAATGGATATGCGTGTGTGTTTTAACGGGTCTAGGATGAATAGTATTGAGTCTAGTGAACAGTAACAATTTAGTAGTATTCATTATCGGGTTTGGGGTTGAATAGTAACAGTCTGGTAAAAAGCATTGGGTCCATACTATTCATAGTGGGTCAAGATGAGTGAATAGAAATGGTTTGGGCTGAGGTGTTATTTGTCCGCACAGTGTTGGGCCGAGAGTGAACAGTGTTGGGCTCAAATGGCTTTTGGGTTTACATGGAGGCCCAAATGGGTTTTGGCCCAATTCGGCCTTCAGCCGAAGGGAGCCTAACTCTTTTTTTTCTTTCTCGCTAGCTCTTTGCTTTCTTTCCTTCTCTCTGACCGCCGGTGTTGGGTGGTGCAGAGAGAATCAATGAGGCGTGGGCAACCCATTTTGGGGTTTTTCACGACCGAAGGATGTTCGGCGAAGGGTGAGCGGCGGCGCACGGCCGAAACAGGTTGTCGATGTCGGCGGTGCTACGGGCTTGATCAGGACAAATTGGACGGGGCTTGAGCACCAGCATGGTGAGGGAATCACGGAGGTAGGGTTGGTAAGGCTTGGGGTGGTCAGAGGCGGCTTGGCGACGGTGGCCGCGGGCGGCAGAGCTATGGTGCACGGTGGCGGCGTCGCTGGCGGCGGGGATGGTGACCGTAGAGCTCGGGGATGGGTTTGGTAGGTTGAGTTAAAGCTATGGGAGGGATTAATTGGATAAGGGCGTGGACGGTGGTGACAAATCGGGAAGGGCTATTTGGGGCGTTTTCGGATGTGGCGTCGATTGTCGGCGGTGGCCAGTGTTGGGGAAGAGGAGTGGTGCCAGAGGGGTCGTGGTGAGATTGGGGATGGAGATGGTGTCAGAGGTTCGGGCTTTTATAGTCGGCAATGGCAGTGCGGTGGCGAGCACGACGTGTGGAGGGAGGCGTGTGCGGCTGAGTGCAATCGGCGCTGGGGAAGGGAAAAGCTGGCGGTGGGGTGGCGAGCTGGCGCGGGCGAAGGTGGTGGAAGAAATTGACGGAGATGAAGGTGGTGCGCGGCACGGGGGAACGAGGGCAACACGGTGAGGAAGAAGAACAAGGGAGAAGCGTATGGGAGAAAGGTGCCTTCGGGCTGGAAAACGGAAAACAAAAAAGGGAAAGCGGAAAGGGAGGAAAGCTTTCGAATTGAGCAATAATCCGAATTCAAACCAAACTTCAAACAAGTTTTTAAAAACTTGAAATTTTTGGTCTTTTCAACTCCAAAATACATGCATGATAGGTCAGTTCTTCCGTTGCGAACACTTCTGGAAAGTAGTACTTGGCTGCGCCATAACTCATCTTCTCTCAGTAAATAACTCAGAACTTGTACAGAAGATATGCTGAACTCTCCTAGAAAGCTAAAAGGGAAAACCACTTCTCTTTTCACTCTAGCTTCTCTTTTCAGTTTAAATCTTATTACCATCTTTCAGATAATTGTTATATATATATATATATATATATATATATATATATATATATATATGTGTGTGTGTGTGTGTGTGTGTGTGTGTGTGTGTGTGTGTGTGTGTGAACGTATCTAGTGCTAATAGGTAATTCAGTGCTAAGGTACTAATATTAATCTTGACCGTTGGATCTTAATTGAACAACCAAGATTAATGCGGGCTCCTACTTCTAAACCATTTAATCACTTTGTATGCTCCCATTCAATGCACTTTCATTAATACGTCTTCATTAAACACCATGCATGCTCCCACCTCCAACGGTCAAGATCCAGATCCAACGGTTAAAATTGGTATTAACACATTAGCACTGAATTACCCATTAGCACTAGATATGTTCCATATATATATATATATATATATATATATATATATATATATATCACAAAAAAAATCTGAAATTTCTGCCCACATGGCTAAGTTACCAACAACAATAACATGTGTAGGAAAAAAATGGCAATGGCTTCATCACAATAATACACCGGATAAAAGAAAGTATGATGGCAGCACTGATCGCTATAGGATTAACTATTAACATATTTGCAATAGAACAAGGCATTTTTTAGAACATGGAAAAGCTTTTCATGCCATTTTAATTAAGATAGAAGAAAAAAACTCCGATACAACACGAAGCGAAGAGAAGCATCTGCCAAAGAGAAGAAATACAGGAAACAAAAAAAAAGAAATACAACAGCTAGACCACCAAAAGAACTACATAAATATGGCAACCAACTACAAAGACAAATAGCTCTTGCCGCACACCGCAACAAACCTTCATGCCGGACTACTCCTAACCATAGTACAAAAAGTCAGATCGGACTGCCGGTTACACTGAAAAGACCGGAACCAGTGACCTAGCCGGCTTGGCTCAACTCAAAGACCGTCCATGCATTCGGATCGGGAAAAACCGACCGTTTTTTAGAAAACCAAAGAACCGAGGTTTCACTGAACCGGACGGTTTTTGTTTAGGACATATATACCCTCGTTCTTATTATGAAGATTCATGACCTAGATATACAAATTGATTGCAGTATTTAATAGAAAATATCTATATTTTATATAAAAACAATGATACATAAATATAATATTTATATATAAAAAACCAGCGATTGGACCGGTGGACCGGCACCTTGACCGGTTCGATTGCCGGTCCGACTTTTTGCACTGTACTTCCAACAATTTGGTTGAAGTTCTGAATTTTGCGTTGAAGGCTCTCATGTTCCTTTCTTTCCATAGCAACCAGAGAACCAGAATAACCAACATGTCAAATCCTCTCTTCAGCTCCTTCGGCACTGTCTTTCTTTCTTTCTTTTTCTTTTTTTTTGGCTTTTTTCCACTACCAGGATTAAAATGATATGTGGTTTTTTCCACTCCTGGGAAAAAAACAAATTTGTTTGAAAGCAACAATATAATCAGCTGTTAACCGGTAAAAGGGTATCGAAGACAATCTAATGAGACAACATAAAGCATTTTTGCTAGATAAACATAGGCCATTTATAGTAGCGTGTGTCTAGAGTACACACAAAACAAACATTGACTCGGCAATGAAGGATTCATGGATTCATCACACACAGATTTCTGATCATTTGGCTTCCACCTGATACAGCTGGAGTTCACCGTTGCCGTTTTGCGTCTTGCCGGTTTGTGCGTACCTCAGCCGACCACCTGGGAGGCCATGAAAGGCACCACAAAACTTAAGCGCTTCTTGAGGAGGAGCTCAGCCAATGTACTCCATCCTCATTCTGGTTCTGCTCTCAAGAGCCATGTAGATGCTCAAGCCATGCATCTTCCATGGTCCGTAGGTGCTGTGAACATGAGGGGGAAGGGCTGCTTTATATTGTGTTGGGTTGCTGATGTCTGCAGGTACTTGTCCAGGCAAATATATTGCAAGAACAGAGAATCTGCACGGTGGCATGTTAGATTGGCCAGCGTAGCATGCTTTAGTGGAGAAAGGACAATGAAAGTAAACTAAAGTTTACTGTGTTAAGTGCACATTTGCTGGAATTCACACTGATGCTGTTCTTGCCTCACCAGATGTCAATTCCAACTATATCCCTTCTCTGGAGAAATTCCCATTCCACTTCCAAGTTCAGCGTTATCCAAAGTATTTTACACAAGAGAACAATGCTAAACCTGTATTGTATAATAAGCAGGACAATTGCAAAAGCTAGTGCAGAAGCAGCGATCCACGTCCAGTTCACATGGCATCTATACTCGTAAACTTCGTATCTCTTTCACAACACATAAATTTTACCTCATTATCTCTGCCATCTGTCATTTGATTTCGAGTTTTTGGTTTATATGGCACCATTTGGGTTCGGAATAGCAAATATAGTCCCCTTTGAAGATTAAAGTAAAAAAATAACATCACAGACTCACCGACAGACGACACTATTCTCGTTCGTGTGCCAGAGGCTAAGAGCCCCTCGTCCGCACATCAAGAGGTTGACCCCCTCGTCCGCGCCACCGCACGGCCATGAAAAAAAACGAGCGCATCAAAATAGCGCATGAACAAACAGTGTCCAACGGTGAATGAACAGTGAAAGTACCTGGATGGTATTCAACTGTTCATCAGTACATTTTCACCCGCATGTGTACAGTAGCGGTTTTTCCCCTGAGGCCGTGCTTTTGGCGCCGGCAATGCCTGTCGTAGTTGGTACATGAATAGTGTGCAGATCATTATTTCTAATTTACTTTAAGTTTTACATTATTTCAGTTTGAGATGCATATAGAAAAATAAAAAATAATACACGTGTGTATATTATTCTTATTATTTAAATATATATAGCTGTATCGGAATTTCTAGTAAAATGGTGAATCCCCGTGTTAGTGTTGTGTCGACATATCCGTATTCGTGCATCATAACTCATTACAACACAAAAAAATCAAGTTCCATGGTAATTAAACAAACCCCTTGCCGGCAATATAGTGAATCACATAAACAAACATATTTAACCTAAACCTAGTTCCAAATTCCAAAATTTATCAAGAAACCTCTGCTATTGTTGGACCGAAACATCGACTAGAGGGGGGTGAATAGGAGCACAATCTTTTTCACCAAGATCAGATTCAACACGATTTTCACTCCAATAGCTATAAGAGCTATGAAGATCAAGGTATAAGCACAACAGAAGACTTGTATTGAATCCAATTGAAACCCCGGAGCAAAACAACCAAAATCATCAAAAACTCACATCCAAGAAGTTGGGCGGTCTGACATCTTTATCATGGGCAGTCTGACTGGTCACCTTGCGCGGTCTGACCTCCAACCTAATGAACAGGTAAATCAGCCCGAAAACGAAATCATAAATAGGTCTAATTTTTGATCCACAACTCCAAACTTTACGAAACTTGGAACACACCTTCTCTAGGATGTCTGGAACCTATTCCAATCAACGATCGTGAAGATCCTTGCCAAAGTTATGACCTTTTTCGTTTGAGAGGATGATGGTTCAAAACCAAGTCAAAACAAAAGCTAGATCCAAAAATTTACTTATGGGTTAGAGATGATCAAGATGATCCTAGATGAGTGTCCACATGTCACAGCAAGCAAGATTAGGGCAGAAACCAAAAGAAAATTTGAGAATCAAAGAAATCACAAAAATCACAAAATAGAGAGCAAGAACAAAAAAAGACTCATCTCAAGAAAACTTGCATGGATTGATTTGTGATTGTTGCTAGTTTACAGTCACTCCATCAAGGAGAACAAAACTCAATACATGAGCACACAATCAATCCATTCTCTAGAAACCTAGCTTCTCCACTATTCTCCCTAAACACCAAAACTAGGGTTTTCAAATAAAAACACAAAAGGGTTAAGGAGGTGCTACAGCACCCTCCCATATTTATAGTGGAGTCTAACCTTCTAGAAGAGTTTCCTATTGGGCACCCGTTAAGCCCACACACAAACGGGTTTAACTCACGCACGCATTTTAAAGCGTCGTCTTCATCTTCTCTTGACCTAAACCACTTCTCCTCGCGCCGTCTTGCGCCGCGGTTTAGCCAACAGCAATCAAGGCGGTATCTTGGTGATATTACCAAAATACCCCTTCTCGATCCTTCTTCATGAAGCAATCCCATGCTTCGTCACGTGTAGGTTGATCAACGGCTCTCATCATGTCGGCAAGTCTCTCCCATCTGGCTCCCACCGAAACCACCATGGCACTTGCACCGACCCCTGTGCCGCTTGATGTAACCCATCGCACCGAACTTCCCGTTCGGTCATCTTTGTCCATTTTGCGCCATGCTTGAACCCATCGACTTCACCCGACATCCTCGATCGTTCTGAACCTCAGCTCTCCAAGCTTAGTCCCGATCATCCTCACCGTTGACCGTTGTTGACCTCCAAGCCACCTGCACAACAATAGATCAAGAAATCGATTCCGGGAACAAGTTCTTCGCAACTTTACCCACGTTAGTCAAAACATGCATCATGCAACACATATGCACTAAAAACTATGAACTTGACCTAACCAACAAACATCGCCGCCAAGATGACGACGATCAAGTGAAAACCGGTCTGACCGCCAACCGGCCTCGCCCAGCAAGGGACTTAGCCAATTTTCCATCTTAGAAATCCGAGACCTCTCTGGAAATTTCAAACGAATAGATCTTTTGACTGAAAGCTCCAAAAATTATGAGACCAAGTGTAGGAGAATCCACTCTCTTGCCTACACTCTCCATTTTTGGCCCAGCTCCAAAGTCAAACAAACATACTGGCCGGTCCGACCGCCGCCCATGGCCGGTCGGACCGCCACTAACCGGTCGGACCGCCACTGGTCGGTCGAACCGCCGCCCTAGCCGGTCTTACCGCCAGAGATCTGATAGCACAGAATTTTGCCAAAAATACGTAATTCGATAAACCTTTAACGACATTACCAATTATAACATCATCCTAAGATCATGAGCATATCCCTATAATATCCACAGATATATTCTTATTTACTTATACACACACACAAGAAATGGTAAATTAGTATTCATGCTCTTTGACTATTGTACGCTCATAGTCAGTGCGACAAAGTAAGTACAATAAACATGCCTCCACAAATATTCAAGAAGGACGAACTAAGAAGCTGGTACAATTGCAATACGCATCACAAGTAAGAAAAATTAGTAATCCTACAAAGAACACACTTGTAGTGTCAGATTAGTCGCCAACCATCACGATTGTGATTATAGGTGATAACAGGCATTTGGTGGCAAAAACGAGAGGCTGTCAAATTTAGTGGCATAAGTGTAGGACCGTAAAGGCGATTAGAGGGGGGGTGAATAAGCGTTTTCTCAATTTTTCGCTTTAATCAAATTTAACACACATTTTTCTCCTTTAGCTATGAAAGCTAAGAAGATCAGTAAATGCACAGAGGAAGTCTTGTGCTGAATTCGATTACCCCCTTAACCACAAAACTTAATAGTGGAGAATTTATCTCACTGTGTCGATCGGACCGGTGTGGTGCTGGCGGTCGGACTGGCGGTCTGATTGTCGGGCGGTCGGACCGGCGCTTAGAAATCGGTCAGACCGATTTAGTCCAGAGGCAGCGCACAATGCCCAAATCCAAAACAAAAATTAGTCCAACTTTTGATTTAACCAATGAAAGCTCACCAAATTTGGAGCACACCTCCCTAAGGATATCTGAGACCTATTTCTAGCGACGATCGTCCAGATTCACTTCAAATGAACGATCTATTTTGGTTTTATCAAAGAAGTGTTCAAAACCTAGAAATATGAAAATCTTGATCCAAAACTTGCTTGTGGGGGATTGATGATCTAGATGATTCTAGGAGTATTCCCACACATCATAGCAAGGTAAAATCGGTCAAGAGACCAAACATAAATACTCGGATCAAGGAAGCATCAAAATTATCAAAAGAGAGAAGAAGGCAAATGAGACTTCACCCTTGAGCAAACATCAATAGATTGATTGATCCAAAATGTTGCTTACAAAGCCACTCCCTCAAGGAGGACAAGAGCTCAATCCAAGAGCACACACACAAATCTCCTCTCCTCTCCAAACCCTAACCCTAGAAAAGTTGGAGTTTCTCTAAATGAGTGCCTGGCTCCCATTAAGGCCCAACACAAGTGGGACCCACACACACACAAGTCTGTTGAGGTAATCGCCTGCTTCACCACGTGTAGGTTGATCAGCGGCTCTCATCATGTCGGTAAGTCTCTCCCGTCCGAATCCCATCGGAACCTCCAAGGCACTTGCACCGACCCCCGCGCCACTTGATCCAACCAGCTGCAACAAACTGCCCGTTCGATCCATCTTGTCCATTCTGCACCATGCTTGAGTCACACGACCTCACCCAGTATCCATGATCGTTCTGGACCTCAGCTCTCCAAGCGTAGTCCCGATCCACCTCACCGTTGACGTCGTTGACCTGCAAGCCACCTGCACAGCAATAGACAAAGAAATCGTCTCCGGGAACAAGTTCTTCACAACTTGACCCACATTAGCTCAACAATGCAATATGCAACAATAAAGCATTGAAACTCATGCATTAAACACCATCAAAACACAACAATGCCAAAATGGGCGAAGTCCAAGTGGAAGCCGGTCTGACCGCCCTACCATGCCGGTCGGACCGATTTCCCAGCGGTCAGACTGATTCCATAACGGCGGTCTGACCGCCCCAAAAGACTTAGCCAAAATTCAACTCGGAAATCCGCACCCTCTCTGGAATTTTCTATTGGATAGAACTTTTGACTGGGAGCTCCAAAAATTATGTGACCACATCCAGGAGACTCTCCTCTCATGCCTACACAACCTATTTTTGGCCTAGCCCCAAACTCCATCATCACTTGTGGCCGGTCGGACAGGCAAGCATTGCCGGTCGAACTGCCACACGGCCGGTCGGACCGTCAATGACCTGACAGCACTGAAGTTTTTCGAAAACACGAGATTCGTCAAACCAACAACGCCATTGCCAATTGACTAATCACTCTAAGATCATGCACATATCCCCACGATATCCACAATAAGTGAGAAGCTGAACGCAACTAATGGCAAAAAAACTAAATTTTCCCTAAATTTATTGATCCTTCTTCTGGCCTGTCACACTTACTAAACACCTCAAATTTCATCAATGGAAAACTATAATCTAAAGCTTTTGAGAATTCTGATTGGCATGTTGACAATATTGGGTATTAAGTTGTAGCCATGCACTGGAAAAGTAAATTTTGGTAACCATACTAGCAGTTATTAGAATGCAATTAAAAAGCATAATTAGAAACTCTGGAACCAGTGTGCATGCAATTAAAAAGCATAATTAGAAATTCTGGAACCAGTGTGCCGCATATTGTAATTTGCAGACAGAATTGTGACTAGTGAAAGGCTCAACAAGATCCTCATCCAGATTGGTGTCTAGATTGTTGTTGAAGCATCGCTATTATGCACAGAAGTGAAACTTCAAAACAGTTTGTCATTAAATAGCACCAGCAGAAAACTTCAAATGTTTTGCAATTGGGAGCTTACAACAAGTACTAATATCTGCAAATGCCGAGCTATAAAACAAACGTGATACTAATGGATTCAAATAAATTAACATAAATTCGAAGAGATACCTAAATGAAATTAATTTGGTTCATTCAGGAAATAGGCCCATGCCAAAGTGATACTTGAATTGAGCACAACAATGTTTTAGGTCTTAAAGCTTGACTAGGTTCTCCGGTTGCCACACACGCAGAAGGCGATCATAAAATGAACAAGTAGCAACAACTGAAGAATTCCTATTATGCTCTGCCGCTTCACTTCTCTGCCAATCTGCACCATATGCTAAGGATCCATGCTTGCAATATGTTTCCATTACTGTAGCATCTCCAGTACCTACTTTAACAATGGCGAACCCATTGTGCATGCATGCAGCCAATACAACATCCGCAATGCTAGGATGATATTTAATCCTCCAAACACCGCCCCCTAAATTTAGGGACTTCTCGTTAACAGGTTTCACTGTTGATCTCACATCCCAAACTCTGAGAAATTCATCATAGCTTCCAGTGAGTAGCGTGTTCCCCTCCGATGGGTTCTGAGCAATGCAACAGACACCCATATTATGAGACTTTTTATTACGAAACACAATGTTAGATGGGCTTTCTCGCAAGTCCCAGCAACTGAAAGAGCAGTCGTCGGATCCACTGTACAATAAGTGTGGCCTTGCACGATCAAAATAACATGTCCAAACTTCATACTGATGAGCGGTCCACTGTTCTGATACCTCCAAGCGGTCCTCCCTCATGGAAATCAGAGACAGTGAACCATCTGATAATCCAACAGACAGAGACTCAGCAGTTTTGTTCCAGTCCACATACAAGCACATTGAAGAAGAAATGTCTCCAGCGCAGACATCTGTGAGAACAACACCTGTGTAATTTGGTTATAGAAACCACTTGTATCAGCCTTCAAGACATATTTGTAGACATGATGGGTTACATATGACATGTATGACAAATAATGAAGTGTTTATAGTTACAAAAGTTCTCCCACTTCCAGTACAGAAGTGACTAAACTAGCTTGTTAATTCAAGACAAATACCATGACCGAAGTTGAGCAATGTTTGTTTAAGAAGACTAACAGTCAAACCCGAATTTGCTTTGATCATCAATCAACAGCAAATTACCCTTCTTCTCAGGAAGGCGATGACAACCTTCCTAGAATATCGCAAAGTAGGAACAACTTGTTCTGAATCCAGATTAACTTTTAGGATGACTTCTGAGAACCTAACTCTAATCCAAGAGCTAGTTTTTTCTACACAAACATTGCAACTGCATAGCCCCTGAACCCCAAGATAATTCTGCAAGCATCAATCACCACTCACCACCATCCAAGTGAACAGACCGAGAAGCCTAGGAACTTGATATTTGACTTCAGCATGACTACGTTCAATCCAACTCATGAATTGTCATTGTTATAGCTCATGGAAACTTAGCAAGTGGGCACTTACATACACTAACCCATGACCCAATTTTGACAAAACAGCTTTTGTTTCCCCTTCAATAACATAAATGCAGGAACAAGCAGCACCTTTGTCGGAGCCGTCCTCCTGCTCCAGGCGCCAAAGCGCGAGACGGCCGTGGGCGTCGGCCTGCGCGAGCAGCGGGGCCGCGGGACTCCACTTCATGTCGAAGACGCCGGCGGTATCCACCGTGTGGAGCAGCCGGAGCCTCCGGGACGCGTCCTCGGCGCCGGCGTCGACGGAGAAGAGGGACACGGTGCCCGCGCGGTCCTGCTGCTGCTGCTTCTCCTCCTGCTCCTGCAGCGTGTAGGTGGCGGCGGCCAGGACGTGGCGGAAGGGGCTGTGGGGGCAGAACTCCACCGCGTCGGCGTTGCCGCCGAGGTAGCAGGAGCCCAAATCCATCCCTAAAAATCTCGCCTTCCGCTGGATGCAGCTCTCGGCGGCGGCGGCAAGAGTCGAATCGTTTCGCTTACGCGGAGGGGGCAAAAGAGTCAAACCTATTATACAACCGGTCATTAACCTATCCTAATCATGTGGCGGGGGCGAGCAAACAGACACCGATGAGCACCTTAACCGCAGCGATTTCCTTGGCCGCCGCGGCGACCAGCCCCGCCGGTCGCCGACGACACCGCCACGGCTCCGTCTCCTTGCGCTGCTCGTCCGCGGCCGACGAGCGGCAGGCCCTCTTCAACCGCATCGCCCCGGTCTATGACCATGTCCGTACCCCACTACCCCTTTGCCTCTCGCGAAGTAAGTAGTGGAGATACTCAATGTAACACTGACGACTGCACAGTGCTTTGTTGTTTTAGCTCAACGACGTGCTCAGCCTGGGGCAGCACCGAACGTGGAAGCGCATCTGCGTCTCTTGGTCCAGGTACATTACATCACTAGTGGTGCTCATAGTAATGTGAATTAAAATTAAAAAGGGACCCCCTTTTTTACAATTCGTTGATGCATATGTTTGTTCTTTTGAGGTTAGGGCGAGGAGAGGTGATCGGGTTCTTGATCTGTGCTGCGGGAGCGGGGATTTGGCGTTCCTTCTGTCTCAGAAGGTCGGCGTAGATGGAGAGGTTGGTGTTGGAATGTCGGATTCGCTTCAGTGTTCAGAATGGCCAAGCAATCTTTTTTCAATCGGGAACCTTATGGCCCAAGCTCTCAAGTCTCAATTGCCACAGGTGATGGGTGTCGATTTCTCAAGGCAGCAACTGCAGACTGCCGCTGACCGCCGGGACCAGCGCTGGAAGCCTTGCTACAAGAACATCAAGTGAGCATACTCAATGTGAGAGCTTACAGATTAAGAACTTCCTGTGATATGTAGCTCTGTGAGGATTTCTGGAACGTGCTTGTCTCTTGATCAAGTGAACAGCTTAAGCGCTCCCGTAACATATGTGTGCTTCTGACTTCTGCTGTTGCAGATGGATCCAGGGTGATGCGCTTGATTTACCTTTCACAGACTGCTATTTCGATGCTGTTACAGTTGGTTATGGACTGCGCAACGTGGTTGACAAATCCAAAGCAATGCGAGAGATTTTCAGGGTCCTAAAACCAGGTTGGGTACAGGTTTCAAGTTTCGTTCCAGTCCAGCACGTCTATAGTTCGGCGTAAATCTTCACAGCTCCCGTTTTACTGGACTGCAGGATCAAGAGCATCTATTCTAGATTTTAACAAGAGCTCATCATTTTTCACGACATCTTTCCAGGTTAAATTGCCAGCCCATCTTGGATATATTGTACAGTTGAATTTGGTCTGTGTTCAGTTTCCCTGACAAAGATCCTTCGCCAAAAAAAAATCCCTGACAAAGATCAATTCTTCATTATTCCGCTGTGACATTCTAGCAAAATCACATATGGTCATATGTTGACTCCCTGTCCCATTTAAGACTTTGGAGTTGGTCCTATAATCCTCTCCATAACCAAATTGATGTTTTTTTACAGAGTTGGGTAATCGATAATGTTGTGGTTCCTTTAGCTAGTGGCTACGGACTTACTGAAGAGTACAAGTACTTGAAGAATTCGATATCACAGTATCTAACAGGTACATATGTTTCCTTCCTGAGAAAACTTCCATGAAAGAAAAAGATATATCACATCATCAAGTAAAGGGAACTGTACATAATAATAAAAGTAATGAATCTCAAAACTTACATCTGTCATTCTGATAGCACAATCAAGAATCAACAGACATCTCAACTTGTTCTGATGAGGGTACAATAGGACACCATCTGTTTTGTCCACACACAAAGCCGTAGCATTATATAGATTTATTTTGTTATTATTTTTTGAAACGAAAAGGTATATTCTTCTGTTCCAAACAATGCAGGGGTTTGTGCCATTTCATCAGTGACCGACGCTTATCACTCTCCTGTAATTACATCTAGCTAGTGTTTTTTTATGTCTTTTGTAGGTGAAGAGTTGGTGAAGTTAGCCAAAGAAGCTGGGTTTTCTGCCGCAAAGCACTACGAACTTGGCGGAGGGATCATGGGGAACCTAGTGGCAACTCGCTGAGTAGAATTGTAGCGAAGAAACTCGATCTGTATCTTTACCTGAACTTTATGTGTTGGACCGTGTTAGCGCCCCCAGGAGGCTGAATAGCCCTTCAACTTTATTTTCACTTTAATAGCTATATAAAACTACGAAGATCAACATTTCAAAATCATAGCAAAAGATTTAAGATGAAACCAAAAAGCTCGATTGACCGTCAAGACGAGGCCGGTCTAACCGCTCCCCTGACCTTGACTGACATAAAAATAGCATGACAATGGATCTACAAAATAACCTAACTTTTGATCTAGAGATCCAAATCACTTGAGATTTCGGATAGGCTCTACAAAAATATCATAAACCTATTTCAATCGGAGATCAAGACGATCATACCCAAGGTTCTATGAATTTTTTTATTAAAAGCAAGATGGCACAAAACTGGGTGAAAACCTAAATTTGATCTAAAGGTTTGCTCGTGGATAAAAGATAGTCAAACTGACCTTAGATCGACTACCACAAATCCTAACAAGATAGATCACAACAAAGAAACCAAGGCAAAACCTCTTGAACACAATAACCCCTAAATCACAAGAAAGAAAGCAAAACAAGAGAGAACTCATCTTTACATAAATTGATTGGATTGGTATTGAGGAATTGAAGGTTTATAACCTTTCCACCATGAAGGACAAAAACTCACTTATGAACATTCAATCCCACAATTTTTCTCTCAAACTCTAGCCTCCTCTATTCTCTCTACTTTCCACAAATCTCATATTAAGGTTTCCAAAACCTTAGTTATTGCAATTCTGCACCAACTCTTTTATAGTGGAGGCTAGGTCTAGAGAGAAACCTTATCGGACACCCGTTAAGCTCATACACAAATAGGTCTCACACTCGCACATGCTTCTTGAAGCGGATGATGATTTGGGTCTCCCGAATCCGTCTCTTCGTGATCTCGTCCTCTTCATGACCTAAGTCGCTTCTCCTTTGAGTCATCATGCGTCGCGATTTATTAAAGGTCACCAATCCGGTATTTTGATGAAGATACCAAAATACCTCTTCTCGATCCTTCTATCTTGACTGGGTCCAATATCGTGAAGCAATCTCATATATCACCATACGTAGGTCATCAATAGTGTTCCTCATACCGGCAAATCTCCCCCATCTGATTCCCACCAGACCGCCTCAACACTTGCACCGGTCCAAGCCGGCACCATGCATACCGGCGTGCTGTTCTGCGGCGTGGGAGATATCTGACTGTAAATCTGACAAAAACTGCTCACCCGATCGGGACCGCCGATCGGGAGGCATTGAAGCAGGTGAGAATTTCAGGCCACCAGAGTGCCTTTCCATGGGATGCAGTGCTCTGAATTCAGCATCCTCTGCCCTCCTCCGCTCAATCGGTCCCCAACACGACAGATCAGATACACTGGTAGTATTTATGCAGTGTTTTTTTTTATCAGCGGTCGACCTTCTTACCTACTTGGCTGTAGAATGGTGCTACAAGCTTATGTATAACTGCGCTCAACGAACGAGACACCAAAAAATTTTCAATTAGTTATCGGCACCAACTAAGCAACTAGTATGATACAGTATCAAAGTTCACGATCTGCTAGTACAACGAATTCTTGAATTAATCCAACAGAAAACCACTGTCTAAAGTCGGTGACCACTAGACCCCTGCCAAACAATTTGGAACAACAAACATAATCCACTGTAGGCTTTAACTCACCATCAGTACTTTCACCAAAACCAGCAAAGAAGGAAATAATTAAATTGGCACCAAAACTTCTTAACCAGCAGCTCCAGGCACATACGGAGCTGGTTCAACCAGGAACAATCACAACTATATGAATCATAGGGATGTCTACAGAAAGGATGGAGTACGCGCTAGTCCCTCTTGTCCATGGCCAGGATGGCGCTGATGTTCATGGGGCTGATGTGGTCGGTCGAGCCGTGCATGAACTGCGCGACGATGATCCGGTTGGCCCGCTCCGTCGGGTGGAAGCCGTCCCAGTACGCGTACACGTCGCGGTTCGCGCACACGTTCGACGCCGGCGTGCACAGCCCGATCCCGTTGTACGGCCCCTGCCCGCAGCACGCCACCTTCGCCGTCACGAACCCTGCAGCAACCACAGCCACTAGCTAGTTCACCGATCTGCTCCGCCGAAACAGCTGCCTCACGGTTACATCACAATGCGTACGAAGTTCTTACTGAGCAGTGGCTGACGGATGGTCCCGGCACTCACCAACCAGGAGCCACCTGTCAGCCGTTCTTGGTAAGAATTTCGTAAAACATTTCGTGCGCGTTGTCCTCCCGGTTCGGCATCACACAAGATTTACGGAGTATTATTACCGTAGTCCCGTGGGTTGAACACGAAGTCGAAGCTGATCTTGTTGGTGTTGGCGGCGATGAAGGCGTCGTGGCCGAGCTCGCCGTTGAGCTCGCCGAGCATCCTCGCGAGCTGGGGGTTGAAGAGGTCGGCGGCCTGCGTCAGGTCGGGCGCGCACTCGCCGTCGAAGCTGTGGAGGGCCAGCTCCGCCGGCACGCAGCCGATCATCCCCGTGCCGGTGACGATCACGCGCCTGGCCCCGAGCTCGTACAGCCTCTGCATGCATGCAGTTTTTCTTCATAAGACAAGAAGCAGTAGTACACTTGAAAGCCGGGCCCCCTGCCTACGTATAGCTAGCTGAATTGCCGAAACGAATCGTACACACGATGATGATGCACGGGCACGCGCGGCTGCTCTTGCATGTGGCAGGAGTAAATACAGCGCAACCACCTCGTGGGAACACCAGTAAATGTAACACAACACGACGGGTCTTGATGAAAGTTATCAATTGCATTCCGGTACCGGCCGGCCAGAATGTCCCGTTCCGTCGTGCAAGCGAAACGGTACAGAGAAGGCTCCGTCCTTCTCAGCGCCAATTCCGGCCATTCTGAACGAGATCAAGCTTTCCATTGATTCCGATACCGGTCAGTAGAGGGGACGCGCATCATCTGACTTCGCGAAGCAAGTCACCGTGCGACATGACATTTCTTCGCTTCCATGGAATTTTTTTATAAAAAAACAAAGACGACGCGTGGTTTACTGTACAAACAGGTACTGCATAAAACATTGTTGCAGTTGATTAAGCCCATTCTTCGGAATTGAAGGACTCCGTGCTCCTCTGTTATTGTAAATGCAATGGCAGAGGATGCGAATCTCACTAGAGGAGGATGAAAGAACGGCCAGCACCGCTTCATACAGGCAAATATTGGTGGAGGATTGCCGGTGAGGAGGTCGACGCGAATGAATCGGGCGAAGAGCTCAATTGTAAGGGAAGAAAATATATACCAGGGACTATGCTCTGTGGGGGCGAGCAGATGGTGCTGATCCAGGGGCGAGTAGATGGTGTGGGCTCCGGCACCGGAAGCCTCGCCGTCGCCGCTACAAATTTGTGGGTTGTGAGAAAGGAGAAATGTGGACACTATTGGCCCCTTATTCATTTTAAATTTCAAATCTAGCCTCTCTTACCTAAGAATTCCAAATCTAGCCCCCTCCTTCCACCTGCTGCGCCCGGGGAAGGCAGCAGCTAGGTGCTACGCTCAGGGACAGCAGCAATATGCTTGCTGTGCCTAGCGACCGCAACAGGGAACTATAGCACTGTAGTGGAATTTTCTATTTAAGTATATTTTTTGAAGGAATTTCTAAATATAGCAAATTAGCTCAAAAAATTATGAATTTTTTTGTGAAGCCTCCCGACATAGTGTACTTGATTGTGTAATTTTTTTAAAATTTATATATTCTGATTTTTTTTTTCTCAAAAATTTATTAAAGTATACTATTTGTATAAATTTTCTAATATAGGTAATGAGGTCCAAACATTATGAATATTTTTTAGGCTCCTTGACCTGATTGTGTAATTTTTTTATAATTTATATGTTCTGAAATTATCTCGGCAAATTAAGGGTTTAGGTCTCAAAAATGAAAATTAGAACGAAAGGTTTCAAAAATTAGTGTTTCATATGACTTGGAATGTGAGAAATTTAGTACCACATGACTACTCTAGATAAGAAACACTCCATCCTCCGCACATATGTCGTCTCATCACTGTTGTCCCCCTTTGCTTTGCCCATCGAAAATTTGGCATGCCATAAAAGCGAGAACTGCGGGCAAGGGGGGACAACAGCGATTGAGCGATAGATGTGCGGAGGAAAAAGTGTCTCTTACCTAGAGTAGTCATGTGGTACTAAACTTCTCATATTTCAAGTAACATGAAATCATGAAACCCTAATTTTCGAAACCTTTCGTCCTAATTTTCGAGACCTAAACACTTAATTTGTCGAGATAATTTCATAATATATAAAATTATGAAAAAATTACACAATCAAGCCCACTGTGTAAAAATCCTGAAAAACAAAATTCATAATGTCTTGACCTCATTTTGTATATTCAAAAATTCCTACAAATAGTATATTTTAATGAATTTTGAGAAAAATCAGAACATATAAATTTTAAAAAAAATACACAATCAAGTACAGCTATGTCGGGAGGTTCCACAAAAAAATTCATAATTTTTTGAACTCATTTTCTATATTTATAAATTCCTTCAAAAAATATACTTAAAAAAATCTGCTACAGTGCTATAGTTCTCTGCTGCGGTACCCAGGCGCAGCACCTAGCTGCTGCCTTCCCTGTGCACGGCAGGTAGAAGAAGGAGTCTAAATTTAAAAAAATTTGGGTAAAGGAGGCTAAATTTAAAATTTTGGATAAACAGAAAACCAACAGTATCCACATTTCAGAAAAGGAGAGGGAGAGACTGACGTTGATGGCGATAGACGAGTGGCTCTGGTTGTTTTGGGCTTTGCGGCAATAGAGGACAAGAGCAAGCCAGGCCCCGGTGGTAGAAAAAATCTCTTGACTTGTCTGTCTTCTCTGCTCAAGTAGATGCATTTTTCGTCATTCAACGGCTACCAGGTGGCTAGCACCATGCGTTGCATTATTTAGAAATTATTATATTATATTTATTAGCATATATACCATTATATTATACTTCAGAATGATACACATCTAATACCGAAACGTTCCATTCCAAAAGCTAAACCGAAATGATACCCGGAATGGAATTGCTAACTTTGCCCTTCGCCTCTTAGTGTTTTGTACTCCCTCCGGTCACAAAAGAATACCGTCAAACTTTCTAAACTTTGGCTATCGATATATTTTTTTAGTATTTAGATTGAACACATGAAAATATTATGTATAGATTTGTTAAAAAAAATCATAAAAGTATAATTTTATTATGTTTTATAAAATCTATTACAACAGATATTAATAATAAAAAAGTTATATTCTGAAGAACATGTTGGTCCAAAACGACATTGAGTTGTAGTTACCTGCCCTTTCCATTGACTGCCTCCTGCTGGTTTTCACTG
Source organism: Hsuehochloa calcarea (assembly GCA_036346395.1). Lineage (NCBI taxonomy): Eukaryota > Viridiplantae > Streptophyta > Magnoliopsida > Poales > Poaceae > Hsuehochloa > Hsuehochloa calcarea. The sequence goes on from CM070600.1 coordinate 16,195,185, forward strand.
CGGACATTAGAGCAGCTTTGTACAGCGTGCTGTGTGTACTGCTTGGCCCTATTGATTGCCTGTGCAGTGTGGTGGGTGACAGCATGCATCCATGCATCAAGACGAAGTACCAACCTATAGTAAAAACTTGGGTTCTACGCACTCCTACTTGAATTTTTTGGTTGGAAGCCCGGTAAATGCTTAAGGTTTATTGTAGTTGGACCCCATGGATCATAAATGTAAAGGAACGGAGCTCCGCAGCAAAGATTGAAAATCTGGTACGACGCCGTGCTCGTTTTTCTTTCAATGCTAGCTCCGTGTATTGAAAATCTTGTACTTTGGAAGATGCTATATATGCGTGGAATGGAGCATTACGTATTGCTGGTTATGAGATGTTGCTAAGGTTTGCACTTAGAGTCTGTATATCTCTTAATTTAATGATGCGAAAGTTAGCACAATTTTCGGATGAAAGTAGTTTCTTGCAATGAATTGCATTATGAATGAAAGAGACCTTACTAACACTGATGGCTGGAAGCGTGAGGTAATTAAAGTGTATACTGTATTTGGATTCTTGCTTCAACAGGGAAAACCTCAGATTGTTACTGGAATTCTGTTCTCAAAGAAGGAAAAAAAATGCTACTAAAACTGGTCATGAATGAATGGATCCTGTCATCTTTCATGAGCTAACGCTTACCAGAAACAGTCCAGTACTATACTTATGCTGGTATAGAGAAACTACAGGCCGTGTCATGTTTGTTGTTTGCAGAACATACTACCCAAAGAGACTCCACCTGTACTGTTTAACTTATATTTTCAAGGCAAAATTGCCTACATGACACTCAATTTTTGCGGTATTTACTCTAGGATATTGGCATTTTGTGTCTTTACCAAAAGACATTAAACTTTGATGGCTCTTTGCTATATGAAATTATGTCCATTAAAATATAATATTTGGTTGAGAGTGGAGAGAGATAGTGGGTGAAAAGTTTATTTTGCCTTGATCTCTTGAAATTTTGGGCTGACACAGCGGTGCGAGAGAAGCTCGAGGCCCGGTAGCGGAAGAGGAGGGAGAGAAGAAGAGGAACAAGAAGGGGTCATGGGTAAAACAGACTTTTCACTCACATTCTTTCTCCTCTCTTAGTTGGATATTATATTGAGAAAATTGCTCTGTAGGTTTCTGAACTTGCGATTTTGTGTCACTTAACTCACTGAACTTGCATTTTACTTTCTCAACCCTTTAAATTTGTGAGGTTGTGCCACTTTAGCTCGCTGAACTTGCATTTTACCTTCTCAGCCTCTAAACTTGCAAAATTGTGCTGCTTAGCTCCCTAAACTTGTAAGATAATACCTCTCTCTCTCTCTCTCACGACTGACTAAGAGGAGCCGAGGGCGAGGGCGGTGGCAAGCTACGACGGTGGAGTTCCGGCGAAGATGCGAGCACGGTGTGTTCACAGGCTCAAAGAATCTGTTTTTGCCTTCGTGGAGTGACGGAGACGATGAACACAGCCTGAACAGGGCAGCGGCAAGTCCACCAAATTCGGAGGGGATAAAGTCGCCGGTATCGCATTCGACGAATTTCGCTTCAACGCATGTTCAAGGAGTTAAGCGGCACAACCTTGTAAGTTCAGGGGGCTGAGAAAGTAAAATACAAGTTCATGGAGCTAAGTAGCATAACCTCGCATGTTCAAGAAGTTGAGAAAGTAAAATACAATTTCGAATGATTAAGTGACACAACCTTACAAGTTCAAGGACTTAAAGTGCAGTTTTCTCTATTATATTTTAGTGGGTGAAGTGTCTTATGACAAAGTGCCACCAAAGTTTAGTAATTTTCAGTAAAACCACAAAAGATCATTGTTCTAAAGCAAATGTTGCAAAAGTTGGATGTCTCGTAACCAATTTTACCTATTTCCAGCACCAACTGCAGTCAACCTAGAGACCGATCTCTTTGTGCTACTACTGTTTTAGCCAGCGTGCAGCATTTGTCTCTTATTTTCTGTAAGTGCGGCGTACTACATTTCAACAAATTTTCTCCTGGAATGCTAATGATTATGTAAAACTACTTTTGGTTAGCACAAATCTTGGTCTTTTGGGGTAGTTTTTAAAGATTCTTTTATATAAATGCGATTTATTCTTTGGAGCAAGAATTGGGCAGCAAAACTTACCGTGAGGATTTTCTTGTACTCGGAGATGAGGTAGGGGACGTAATCTTGGATCGCAAACTGTTGGGACCTGACAGAGTAGGGCACCAGGTAGTAGTTGTTGACGAAGTCGTTGCCGCCGAGCGTGATGAGCACGAGCGCCTGGTTCAAGAGGCTCCTTGCCGCGTCGTCGCCGATGAACGCCGCCAGCTTCTGCTGGTAGTCCTGGAAGTTCTGCAGCTGCTGCTCGATCCTAATTATGTTCACCTTCAGAGTGCAGATGCACAACACGGCACAGAGCCCACAGAACACTACAGTGACACACAATTCGAGAACAAGTGGAGCGAAAGATAGTTCACAAGTAAGGAGGTGGAATGGGAGCGTGTATGGAGCTTACAAATTGTATGCCTGTGTCGTTGAGGATGCCGACGCCGGCCGACGCGAAGTTGGCGCCGAACAGTAGGTTCTCGCCGCGGAGCTCGGGGCTCAGGTACGGCAGCGCAGGTTGAGATCCGAGGTACTCACCTAATCAAGGCGTGCCAATGCAATATCAGGAGCTACTACTCTCTCTGTGCATAGCATTTGTCTACTTGACAAATTATGTGCACTCTGAAAGATGGGGCACGTAAAGCTAATTAAGATAGCCAGGGGCGTGCGTAACTGATGATGTCGGGGATGTTGAGCCCGTTGGAGAACCTGCCCGTGGGCATGTGCGTGGGGAAGTCGATGCCGTAGGGCGGCGCGTCCGCGCGCGCCGTCGTCATGAGGTAGTTGTTGTTGCCGTTGTCGACGAGGGAGTCGCCGAACACGAAGAAGGCGCGCGCCGCGGACGCCGCCGGGACGGCCCCGAGGAGCGCCGCCGCCGCCGCGACGAGGAGACCGGCCAAAGAAGCGCCCATCGCGGCGAGAGAGGCACTGAGGCGTACGTCGGCGTGAGAGACGAGTCCAGTGGCTGCAACTTGGCAACAATGGCAAGGCGTGGACACGGAAGGTGGCGGTGTCTCTGTGCCCTGCCCTCTCTTATAGAGGCCTGATCTCTCGCTGTCTCGTCAGCAACCTTTATTTTAAAACACCGAGTTACGGAGGATAGTGGGTTAGCGGGCGGGAGACAGGGGGAGGAATTGCTCGCGAGGACCCTGCAGCAACCACAGCCACTAGCTAGTTCACCGATCTGCTCCGCCGAAACACATTTTTATTGTACCGCTGTACTGCCAATCGTAGCGCGTGCGATCGATGATAACGTAGCGGGGGCATGTGCAATTCATAACGCGGCGGGGTAGAAATTTTCAATGAGTGTGGCAACAACCTCCCTAGCTACCACCGCAACGCATGCGATCGCACGCCTCAAGGTAAAATCTTGAGGTATAAAAGACTTGCCGACCATGAGACGATCCCTTATCTTCTGCAGATTGTACAAGCCTTACAAGCAGCTTCCAGAAAAGTATTTTTTGCAGTTGCAGTACATGTTTAATTTCGGCGCTTACTGTCCACAAACTGTGCATTGATTCACAACTGTGGCCTCTGAGCTAGGAGGAAGTTTTTCTCTCGTCTCTCTTTTTCAGGACAGACGATGTAAACAGACAACGGGTTCTTCCTTGGAGGAACTATCGCCTTCGGTACTGTAGGTGCCTTGACTTTCGTATCAGGATAGAACAAATCGATGTCTTAATTAGTGGAGTAACACAAGAGTAATTTAACATCTGTACTTCTCCCTTCTGATGAGAATAAAACATCCCTCCAAATTTCTGAATTGCCTGAACATGAAAGTCATTTCTGCACCGAGGAACAGAGAACAACGTGCACTAGCAGCTTCTTGAGCAGCCAAGGTGATCAGTAACTCCGTTGCAATCTGCAAATGCAGAACCTTTACCGAGACGGGCCGGGACAGGTTAAACCGGTTGCTGATCTAGCTACCTACCACCACCCGTAAAGGCCGAAGCTAGCATTTACTAGCTCATACCTCCCCCATTGGCCATTGGCAGTAACAGTTCTGGACCCTGTACGTACGCACGTACGTAGGAGAGGCGATCGGGCAGCGGTTGCCTCGCGATCTCTAGCTGGCAGCGCGAATCGGTCTGCAGGGGTAAGTGCTGGCTGCAGAGTCGCGGTGCAGATCAATGGATGCAGAGCTGAAATTAAGTTATTGTCCCGCCGTAGAGGCGTCGAACATTCCAATCTTTTCCACCAATGTGTTGTCAGTTGTCACTGTATGATGAACAGTGAGTCCTCGGGGCTCGGGCTCTCGGCTCGTCAAGATCCAAGTTCTAGGAGCTGGCACACGCATGTGCAGTTTGATCTGTATCACTGTATCAACTCGGCTTGATTTTTGTTTTTTTTTGGGAGGGGGGCAGATTAAACGACATCGCGGAGTTTTGTCAATGGCAGGTGGCAACTGCTTGTCCTTGTTGCGCACGGCCCATTTTTCTGAACCTCCTGGACACTTCAGCCAAAACACACGAGCTCAGGAAAACTGGATGCATCGTTCTCTCTCTCGATATTCCGCTGAATTTGTTCCTGCAGCAAGGTCAACAAGCACTTGGGTTTTCCGTAGGTTTCGCGACTCTGGATCTTTGCCAGGTTTATTAGAATCGGTCATACTCCATTGCTAGGATAATAGACGTACTGCAACTCGGAGACTGCAGCCAGTGAGGCAAATCGCTTTCTACTGAACACCTTACAGATTTGAGTTTCGAGAGGCTTCTGATGCCGTGGCCATGAGTCTCTTGATGCCGTGGCCTGCTCGGAGCCATGATGTCCTCACGTCGGCCTCTGGCAGCGAGTTTAACGCGTTGCTGGGCTGCTTTGCCCACTGGTGGCAGTTAGACGGCGAGACGAGGCGGCAGAGAGCGGGCGAGGTGGACGCGGAGGCGAGAGGCGAGGCGATGGCGAAGGCGGAGGAGGCGGAGACGAGGCGGCCGGCGAAGCGAAGGAAGCGGAGCGAGGGCTGGGAAACGGAGAGAGGCAGTGCGGCACAGCGAGGAGACGCGGCCGCGAGGCGAGGGAGACGAGGCGAGAGCGCGATCAAGGCGAGGGAGACGAGGTGTCGAGCGAGGAGGAGAGAGAGAGAGCGGGGCGGGAAAAAGAGGTGGGGCCTGGGGCCGGGGGGCGGGGAGAGAGAGAGAGAGTCACTGGGCGGGGTCCGGGGAAAAGAGGGTGGGGCAGGGGAGCGGGGAGAGAGAGAGAGAGAGTCACGGGGCGGTGCGGTGCGGGGAAAAAAAGAGGGTGGGTCGGGGGGGGCGGGAGAGAGAGAGAGAGAAAAAAAAATAGAGGGCCCGGGAGAGGGGAGAGAGAGAGAGAGAATGAGAATCGCAGACCGGCAGAGAGGAATCCGTGGGTGACCGTTGAGCTAAAGTTTTACTTTCTATCAAATCGAAAGAAAATTTCTCTGTAATAAGCACAGAGAAGCAACGGCTCCGCGCGATCGTGCTTATAAAACGAAGCACCTGATCAGCTGATTTCTTCATCCACTCACACCACCGATCACGTTATTTCTTCATCCACCACACTCACTTGATCACGTTATTTCTTCATCATCCCATCTACTCTCCTTATTTCTTCAACATCCATCTACTCTCCTCATTTATTCACCATCTATTCACCCATTATGCTGCCAAGGAGCCGGAGCACCAAGGAGTTCCCGAGCGGTATGCTACCGAGGAGTCGTAGCACGAAAAGGACAGCAGGGCGACTTAGTGTAAGCTCTCGCCGCCGCTCCCCTAGTCCTCCTCCGGCTCCGACTCCCGTTGATGCTCGCCAGTTCTCACCAAGCATGGGAGACTACGGCATGGATGACCGTCATATGGGCGATGCGGAGGGCTACGAGGAGTACGGGGCAATCCGAGCCAATGGGGCCTCCAGAGTCCTCTCCCGCGTCCATGGACGTCAACATTGGCGGGTCTGGACGAAGGGCGAATTGCTGGAAGCACATGACCTGGAGCCAGGAAATCCAAGACGGCCAAACGGTAGATATCGCAACCTGTAATTATTGCCAAGCTAAATTATCTGCTCGTGCAGCTGCAGGGACAGGGCACTTGAACCGGCACTACAAAGCATGCTTGCGTAAGATCGGAGCGCAGAGCCGAGGGGGAGGAGTACAAACGCAACTAAACTTCGAGGCAGATGGCTCTGTAAGTACTTGGGTATACAACCCGCTTTCTGCTCGTGAGGAAATTGCTAGATATATTGTTGCAGAAGATCAACCGATTAGGATGGGTGAAAGTCGCGTTGTTCAAAAATGATCCAACGCGGCTTTTGCCCGCAGTACCAACATGTTAGTAGGAGAACCACTACATCTGATATTTTACGGATGTATCGTAAGGAACTAGTAGAGCTAAAAGAACTATTCCTACAAGTTCAGTTTTCTTTTGCTATAACTTCAGACATTTGGACATCATCACACCAGAGAAGTGCCTACCTTAGTGTTGTAGCCCATTATTTAGACGACAATTATAAACTAAACAAGAGAGTCATAGGGTTTAAGCTAATTAACGAATCACACACGGAGAGGCCATTGCGGCGTATACTACGTACTTGATGATTTTAAGATGACAATAAGATTGCTTCTATAACTCTTGATAACGCATCACCAACACGATCGCTATGAACTAGGGATGAAAACGGATCGGATAGTTTCGACCGATCCGGATTTAAAACGGATTCGGATTGTCTCGGATCGGATTTTTTCGGATAATTTTGGATCGGACACGGATTCGGATTTTTGTCTAAACGGAAACGAATACGGTAGGCATGCTATCCGCGGATACGGATACGGATACGGATTATCCGGATAAGACAAGTTCGGATATCCGGATTTCGCCCAATAGAAGAGGATTCAAACTTAAAAGGAAAATGAGATTTTAATTGATTTTCGAATTTTAAAATGCAACAAATCAAATAGCCTTTTAGAAAATAGTAAATAGAGTTAAAAATTCTAGAAAAATCATAAAATTCCTTAAATTATTTTGAACTTAATAAAATTAATTCCAAGTTAAAGTTAGTTTTATTTTTGCACATAAATTATTTTTAATTTAGAAAAATATGAACAACCTTTTAAAATCAGAAAATTCAAGAAATTAATTATTATTTTTCATTTTCACTTTAAATGCAATAAAATCCAGAAATCTCAATAATTTTTTTTGACATTGAAAACTAGGAAATTAAATAATTGACTTTATTTCATTTATTTTTTCTTTTTAACCAAGAAAACTCTTTTAAATCTCAAAAATCCAATAAACTAATAACTTTATTAATTTTATTTTTGGTAACATACTTTGGGATGTTACAGTCATTTACGGTATAGATTAACTATATAGCCTCATCAATGTTAGTGTGAACTAAGTTTTATGTATGTGATAAGCTAAGTGTGAATGTGTGATGACTTATGACTTTGTGAGTTCTGACTTATAAGCTAAATATGGTAAACTAAGTGTTATGTTTATGATGAACTAGTTAATGCAACTTGTTAGTGCCAATGTTATGCGTGGTTGCTGAAAATATGAATAATTCATGAATGTGTTGCATCAAATGAACTAGTTATATGTTTTCGTTAATTTCTGGCATACAATTTAAGGGGTTTTCATGTTCCGAAAATAATCCGCGATCGTATTCGTTTCAATTCGTATTCGACTTGTATTCGTATTCGATATTATTCAGATCCGTATTCGTATCCGAGTATCCGTATTCATATCCGGATCCGGAAAAAAATATGAAAACAAATATGACAGAGCCATTATCCGTCCGTATCCGATCCGTTTTCACCCCTACTATGAACATCCTCACCCCAAGCTTGCAGACGTATATTGGTGGTTATGTTCTCCACCAGAGATGCGTATGTCATATCTTGAACCTTGTTGTTCAAGATGGTATGCAAGCGATTGGCGGATTTTTGAACAATGTACGCGACGCCGTTCGCTACCTCACAAATTCCCAACAAGTGACAACTAGGTTCATGGAGTACTGCGCGGCCAATGAGAAGGAACCAAGAAAATTCGGTCTTGACATGAAGGTGAGGTGGAACTCGACCTATATCATGTTAAAGAAGTTACAAGGGTACGAACATATCATATCCGTTTTTGTTAACGCTAACTCTCAAGACAATGAACTAGTAGTTACTAATTGATTGGCGATTGCTAGTCATTTTCGAGAGTTTTAAAACCTTTTATAAAGCAACAAAGATGTTATCCGGTGTTTATTACCCTACCTCTCCCTTAGTTATAGAATATATTTGGTTAATTGCAGATAAGATTGTCAAATCTAGGAAGGATCCGCTTTTAGGTCATCTTTATCGCACTAATGCGGGAAAAATTTATTAAATATTTTGGTTCTATTTCACACGTGTATTGCTTTGCTATCATTTTCGATCCTACAAAAAAGTTTGGCAGTGGGCAAGCCGGGCCAGGGTTTGGTAGGCTGCGTCTCGAGATGTGTGCCGCTTCACCAAACGAGGGTGGCTTTCGGAGCGGGCCTGTTTACTCATTTGTTCTCACGATATGAACCACCACGGCCCGTGGTTAGCTAGTCTGTTAACGAAAGGATCTCGTGATCTGATTGCCTGCTGGTTCGGTGGATTAGGTGCTAATTTCATGCATACTACAGAAAAATAAACTTAAGACTAAATATTATGTTACAGTTATACATTCTTGCTCAAAAGAATAGAAGTTTAATGCTGATTGACTATGTCCACTACAAATAACTGAGAGCATAGTTTGGTATAATGATCAGTACACAGCTAACCCTGTAAATCACAACTTATACAAGTAACATATCAACAAAACCAGATTCTCTAAACTATTTAAGATATACAGAACCTACTTTGGCTTTACAGAATCCATAACTGGACTTCAATTTACAAGGATCCATTGGTGATAATTTTGCGGTTTTGTCTGGCTAAAATATCAAGCTTAGCTTGCCCTCAGAAGTATGGAGATTTGACTGAAAAACCTTACATAGGTTCCTTTAATAAAAAGGAACTGGGAGCATGTTGCTATATGAGTGATTCAGCGAAGCTGTAAATAGGAAAGTGGAAACCACAGTTGAACTATCCTCTTAAGCATAAAAAAGTGTAACATATGTGCCCCAACAGAGCCCTGTCTCAAATAGACAGCCAAATTTGGACTATCATTACCAAGCATAGTAGGATAAATGGTTTGCTGAGTATAAAATTGAAGCCCTTTGGCTTTGGGATGATAGGCTGTCTATGTGTATCAGACTATCTTTTAGTTTCTGACTATCTTTCAGTTTACCAAAAAAATGCTGGACTCTTGTGAATATACTTGAAATGCAAAAACATTACTGACAACACAACTTTCTGAATGAAATGATGCCCAAGTAAAATAAATCATGCGAATCTATGGTCTAAAATGGGGGACGTTATATCATAGCAGGAGGTGTTTTTAGAAAAAAAGAAGAAGAAATAAACGAAAAAGCTTGAGCTTAGCTATAGCTCATAATAGTCCAACACCATTTGCAAGCTAAAGTATGAGAAAATGAATCAAAGTTGTGTTCAGTAAGTCCAAGTAGGGTTAGCAAAAAGCTTCAAGACAAAGATTAGGCACAAAACAAACATGTTATTAGTTTTTTCGCACTCATGACTTAATGAAATTGCACCATCGGCAAACTTACTTGTTGTGTTAGAGTATCAGCAGTTTGAGCTCCAACTTCAACTGTTTGTGCAATAACCTGCAAGAAAGGATTCCTGTAAAATTTGTAGTGAAAGGGGGCTGAAAAAAGAAAGGAAGAAAGTGTGATTCAGCAAAACACCATTTTCGAACGCTCAAGAGCTTGGTCTGTTTGGTCCATCTGTTTCCTTCCAGCATCAATGAGTTGTTGATTTGACATTTCTGCAAAATTACCGAGGTACTTCGATGAGAATGTATACCTTCAAGTAGCAGATTTATAATATAACAAAATAATGACACTCCCTCCTTCTGAAATAGATGTCATTTTAGAATGCGTGCAGTCAATATTTTAAAATTTTAACCATTAATTCCTAGAGAAATATTTAGATTTGTCACAAGAAAACTATATGAGTAGATTTTTCATCAAAAGTACTTCGCCATCATTATTTTTTATACTTTTTGGTAATATATAGTTAGAAAAAGTAATAGTCGAAGGTGTGTATCGGTGACCGTGTCGATGTCCAAAACGACAAGTAAAAAAAAGAATGGAGGTAGTAATTAATTTCACCTGATGCCATTTGAACGTTGTCCTCAGCCACCTGATCATTACCAGTATCGAATAGTTCAATCCTCTTATTACCAAGGCTACTTTGGTACCTGCAACACCATGAAAGTCGCAAAGCATATCTATTAGCATGAAGTGAATTACAAAGCAGCGGAAAACAATGCAGAAAATATAAATATGCAAATGAGACATTGAGTTTGTGCTTACATTTTCCTCAAGGTGACATAGGAATTCAACTGTTTGATCTATCACAACACATAAGAAACAAATTATACTTGTGTAGAAAATGACATATAGTAGAGACAATAGTGAAACACACTACTAACCATGAACTGCTTCTTGTCATTTAGCTGCTTGTTGACCTCAGCAGGGTTCTTTTTCTCCTCATCTTTGAGGATACAATCAAATTATTTGATTAAGCTGCAAAAAACCACAAAATATTTACATGAATTTAAAACGTCATACAATAACTCGGTGCTATATTCTCTAGGTAAAGGGGTTTGGAAAATTCAGTGTTAGATGAAAAAGATCTGAATTTCCCTATTCAAGTTAGGAGTAGCAATGGCACATAGGTGGAAAAGCTAAACCCTGACTCCCTGAGTCATGAGTTTTGCATCATCAGAGCACATAGCAGTGTTAAGCCAGACCTACCGCTTACACTCCCTCATCTTTCCAGTGAGATCTTCCAACTACTTGGACTGCCTGTTTGAGTCCTTGATCTTATCCATCTTCTGGAACCCATTTCTGCAGCAAACAACTTGCTATCAGGATGAACCAATAGGGAAACAGCTAGCAACAATTTGAGCATGGGTTGGCAAAATCTGATGCCAGGATAAAGTTGCAAAGAAGTTCCTCGGTTCACTTCGTTAAACAGTTAACCATTGGAGCACAACCACGAACAAAATTGAGACCAAAGAAGAAGAAAAAAATAAGAGCATTGTAGCAGCAAACAGAGAGATCTGACTGTCTCGAGGGCGCGGAAGATGTTTGGGATCTCGTCGTCCACTTGCTCGAGCTCGGGGCTCATGGGCACGTCACTCGCCATGGCTCCTTTCCTTCTTACCTCCGCCTCGCGGGATCCGCACACTTGCAAAATAAACTCCTCCCCATCGTCCTCTCGGGTTGGTCACCCCGCCATTGCGATGGAGGCGAGGAGGGAGGCGGTTGGAGACTTGGGAGGAGGAGACATGGAGAGCAGAAAATGGAGGGGCAAGGTCGGCGCAGAGGGGTGAGGGCGGCTCGGTGGAGGAGGACGGGGAGCAGCGCGGATGGGAGGGAGGGATGGGTGGTGGAGGTGGAGGATGCGGGCAAGGGGCGGAGCGCGGAGGGGTGAGGGCAGATTGGGAGATGGGCGAGGGGCGAGGGTCCTTCGGCGGCGGCAGAGAGTGTCGACCCTCCGCGCCGCATCAGATTTGAATGTATTTTTTTTTCTCACGGCTAGCTCAGAAGAGGTAAAGGTTAGAGCGACGATAAACTGTGACAATGGAGTTTTGACGAAGATATAAGCAATGAACACGGTCGAAACGGAGCAGCGATGAGTCTACCGGACTCGTGGGGACAAAATCGTCGACATCACATCTGACAAACTTCACTTCAACGTAAGTTTAAGGAGCTAAGTGACACAACCTCGCAAGTTCAGAGGGCTTAGAAAGTAAAATACAAGTTCGTGGAGTTAAGTGGTACAATCTCGCAAGTTTAGCGGACTGAGAAAGTAAAATTTGAGTTTATAGAGCTAAGTGGCACAACCTCGCAAGTTCAAGAACATAGAGTGTAATTTTCTCTAAACTATATATGCAATGCCATCACTGGTTGTGTGACATTTTCATTCTATTTTCTCCGTGTTACATGGTACAGTGTTCTCCTCCCTCATACGACGCCATGAGTGGAACTTCCTCCTTAAGCATCTAGACCTCTAATTCGTGTTTTGGTGATTAATGACTACTTAATCATTGAGACTAACTCTTTTGTGAAGCATACGTTCAAGTTAGGTCTCAATGGTGGTTTGAATATGTAGGCTAAGTGTTGACCCTAAATGGACATTGAAGGTAAAGAATGGAATTGGTTGAACATTAGAGACTTTGTGTTTTAGAAATGATCCTAGGAGTCGGGATGGATCATTGTAGTAATAGGTTCATTGTTTTCTGCTTTAGTCGTACTATTAAAGAGGGTCTAGAATAGTAGCTTGAGCTTAGTTAGATTGAGTAGCTAGTTGTGATGTACACTAGGTTTATTTAGCTCGTTAGTCAAAGGAAGCCCATGGAAAAGTTGAAGTTGCAACGGAATTAAAGTTAGAGCATTATTGGCTAAGTTTGAGAAATGTGAGAACCCAAACGATTTAATTTGTAATGTTTAACCCTCCAATTGGTCCTAATATCAAAAAAATTAAATTTTTTGATCTCGGTGTATTATGTACCTCCCAGGAGCGATACACATACACCATCACAAACATCAATATCAATACATACACAAGTTCTTACAATATCGAAACTTCATATTTACAACATATTGAACCTACAAGGTTTAGCTTCATACGAAAGGGCCGATCGGCCAAATAACTAGATAAATATCAAGTACGCAGTGGAAAGCAGTGAATAATCTAAAATGAAAATATGAATTAATCATAAATAAAATCACAATGGTTTACCATAACCCGCAGGGTAACTAACTGTCTTCAAACCATAGCAAATCGACGTTCCTATGCAATCTTTCTTACTTGATTCAATCTCGATACTCGTTGTCTAGATTAGTAAATGAAAGCAAACAGTGAGTACACAGGATGTACTCTCCGAGACTTTACCAAGCATATACATAGCTACATGCAAGCTCAACTCAAAGGAGAAGGCTATAGGGTTTATTTTCAGCACAAAGCCATATTTTAATTGAATACAGGTAGTAGATTCAAATGGCAAGATAGCAAATATTTTTAATACTTTAAATAATAGCGAGTAATTAACATTAGACATCAATAGAACATCTACAGGTGGTTGTCACTGCATCACACAAACATAGCATGAGAAACCATTCTCAATACTGGTTGTCCGACTTCTTAGTTGGAGTAGGTGGAGCCATCACACAAACATAGCATGAGAAACCATTCTCAATACTACCCACCAAATTTTAAGTTTAAAATTCTAAAATATTGAGTCTAATTCTCAGGAGTGGATCCAAGAGTACTGGAGTTGAGCCAAAAAATTGGAGCAGGTGTATGGCCTAAAATTCTAAAATAAGCGTGCCCATAACCTAAGACAAGGCTATTTGAATAGCTTATACCCTGCAGAGGTGTACAACTTTACCCACATGTCAAACCACTCCTTTTGCCACCAGATGAAGCACACTTCCGAAGGCATGCCGTCAGAGCTAAGTTCTACGAGATGTTTTCCAATATAATGCATTAACTATGAGTCGCCCGTATGGATGAAAACTCATACGTTGTGTCTGAGACATCGGCCCAGCCTCAACAACTGTCGATGCTCCTCGGTGTGGAGAACCTACACAGGAACCCATTCCCACACCCAACACACACATAACATTTGTAACACAGCATACACAACCTCCTGTGACTCGGAGCTAACACACGCCAAAGTACTAAGTCAAGAGGGGTCTCATATGTCCCTCATGTGGATGTACGCAATATGCTCAGTACGTTGGCACAAGTAATTATGTCCTTGTTGACTCGAGCATGACCCACACACCCAACAACCACACAAACAACCTTTTGCCCAAGTCCAAATTATTTTATTTTTAGTTTTAGTTTTTCAAATATAATAGCACAGGGTGCTGAAAAAAACAAAATAAAAATGATTAGTGATGATCAAGGTCATCGACAAAGCCAACAACTACCCAATCTACCAGAAGCTAAGTATTGCTAAGCGTAATACCGAATAAATATAAATATACCATATAACATCCACTGGGCTCTAATTCACCAGTGGAATTATTAACTTAGGCTAGTGGCAGGGGATGAACAATTTTAGGGAATTCATACAATAGGATTAACTACCTCTAATCGCAAACATAATTTGACAAATAAAACATGCATACATACAGTTGCAAAACAAGATAATAATTTTTTAATGTAATAGGATCAACATGCATCAATAAAATATGTGCTTGCCTTTGCTTGCTGGTACTCTGGATATTTACATGATCATCTCCGTTGCACTCCCGAATTATCGTCATCTAACGATAAATACCGATAAGACGAAAACACCGAATAAGCGCCAATATTCCAAAAGTCTCTAAAAATTATGAAATTAATACAGAAGGTATATTATGATTTAATATGAATTTAAAATAAAAATTATTCAATTTGGAGTTCGAATAAGAAAGTTGTAGACTAAACCATTTATCTTGGAAGAGAAAATCCAACAAATAGGTTTCGGTTACTGCTCACCATTTCGACTACACGTGGTCGGAAGGGGGTTCGACTACGCGTGATCAGAAGGAGGTTCGACTACACATGGTCAGAAGGAGGATCGACATCACGTGGTCGAAAGGAGGTTTCAACTACAGGTGATCGGAAGGAGGCTACGACTACCTGGTTGGAAGAAGGCTTATACTACAGATGGTCGAAAGGAGGCTTCGACTACCTGGTCGGAATGAGGTTTTGATAACCTGGTCGAAAAGAGATTTCGACTGCAGGTGATTAGAAGGAGGCTTCGACTACCTGGTCGGAAGGAGCTCGAGGAGTAGCAAAATGGAACGAAGAGGTAAAGTGCTACCTTTCAGTGTTGGTCTTGTCGGTTGCGGTGGTCGGAGGAGGAGGAGGCGTGCATTGGTGCCAGTGGCACTTGACGCAGAGACCTTCCCAGGGCAAGTTGGCGCCGGACCAGACCTCCTGGTTTCATGCGACGCGAGGTGGTCAGCGCGGGGACCAAGGGTCTTCTTCTTCAGCAATGACGAGGTCCAAACGCGGCGGCGGCTCAACATGCACAGCGACAACACGCTGTAAGGCGAGAAGCTCAATAAGAAAAGGGAGAAATGTTCCAGGGACCTCCAGAAAACTCACCGCGCTCTTTGTTGACAGTGAGGAGTGGCCGAGGTGGTCGAAAGTGGTCGTAGGAGGTCAGAAGAAGCCTGACGCCGTTAATGGGCGACAGCGGCGACGACGACTTCACCAAGGAGAGGGCGGCCTGAGAAAAAATAGGAGTAAGGAAGGGTAGGGGAATGTCAAGCTTGGTTAGGAGATCATGCCAAAGAAAGAGAATCAGAAAATGGATGACCTCATCAGAATCGAGCACGAAAACGAAGTTTTCGGCCGAGGATGGGGGGAAACAAAATTCCAACAAACCCTGCGATCGCAAGCTGAAATTAGCAAGGGGAAGGAACCCTTATGCTCAAGAACGTGATGTGACATGGGTGGCGAGAGAAGCGCTTCACTGATATGGCCGGACACTGCGACGGCGCCTTGGCCAGAAGTTGGAAGCTTGAGCTTCTATACGCTCAGCTCGATGGAAGAAGGAAACAAGAGAAGAAGAGTGGCTCAGGGAAACAAATGGTCAGGAAGGAGCTCTAGGAGAGGCTTTATATAGGTTGGGACGGAGGGCGCGAGAAAGGCAGAGGGCTCCTTGGTGCTCCATTTATAGAGGGAGGAGGAGGACCGGGCGATGAGATGGATCGACGAAAATCGCGGCGGCGCGGCATGGGCAACTCTGGATATCCGTATGCTCTGGCTTGACAGGGGCAGGTGGGGGGAAACAAGTAGGAAAAAAGGCGCGTCAGAGGTGACGGCATTTAATGCGCAAGTGTACTGTAGGACCGGTAAAGGCGACTAGGGGGGTGAATAGGCGCTTTCTTAAATTTCTCGCCTTAATCAAATTCAACACGAACTTTACTCCTTTAGCTATGAAAGCTAAGAAGATCAGTAAGCGCACAGAGAAAGCCTTGTGATGAATTCGATAACCCCCTTAACCACAAGACACAAATGTGGAGAATTGATCTCACTGGGTCGGTCTGGGCACTGGCGGTCTGACCGGCTACCAAAGGGCGGTCCGACCGATTTAAATCGGTTCGACTGGCCTTTAACGAGCTGTCTGAATGCTGGCGGTCTGACCGCCGTGTAAAAATCGGTCCGACCGATTTCGTCCAGATCTGAAACTCAATGCCCAAATCCAAAACGAAATTTAGTCCAACTTTTGATTCAACCAATGAAACTTGACCAAATTTGGAGCACACCTCCCTAAGGATATTAGAGACCTATTTCTAACGACGATCCTTCAGATCCACTTCACAGAACCGATCTCTGACGATTTTACCAAAGAAGTGCACAAACCCTAGAAATATAAAAATCTTTGATTCAAGACTTGCTTGTGGGGGTTGATGATCTCGATGATTCTAGGAGTATTCCCACACATCAAAGCAAGATAAAATAGGTCAAGAGATCAAGCTTAACCACTTGAATCAAGGAAGCACCAAATTCATCAAAAGAGAGAAGAACACAAAGGAGACAAATGATCTCTCAAGCAAGCATCACAAGATTGATTGATCTCACAAGATGCTTACAAAGCCACTCCCTCAAGGAGGACAACAGCTCAACAAGGAGCACACACACAATCTCCCCAAACCTCTCCTCTCCTCTCCAAACCCTAACCCTAACAAGGGGCTTTGCAAATGAGGGCTCAAGTGCTTCAAGGGGTTTTACATCTCCCCCCTTTCTATTTATAGGAGAGGCCTAGGGTTTCACTTTTGGGACCCACACACACATGGGACCCACTCACACACATCTGTTGAAGCAATCGCCTGCTTCACCACGTGTAGGTTGATCAGTGGCTCTCATCACGTCGCCAAGTCTCTCCTGTCCGAATCCCATCGGAACCTCCTAGAGACTTGCACCGACTTCCGCACCGCCTGATCCAACCAGCTGCACCGAACTACCCGTTCGATCCATCTTGCCCATTCTGCACCCTGCTTGAGTCACACGACCTCACCCGGCATCCATGATCGTTCTGGACCTCAGCTCTCCAAGCGTAGTCCCGATCCACCTCACCGTTGACGTCATTGACCTGCAAGCCACCTGCACAGCAATAGACAAACAAATCGTCTCCGGGAACAAGTTCTTCACAACTTGACCCACGTTAGTTCCACAATGCAATATGCAACAATAAAGTATTGAAGTTCACACAATAACCGCAATCAAAACACATCAATGCCAACAAGGCCAAGCTTCAAGTGATCGACGGTCTGACCGCCCCACGCAGCCGGTCCGACCGATTTCAGGCCGGTCGGACCGATTCCATAACGGCGGTCGGACCGTCCGAAAAGACTTAGCCAAATATTCATCTTGAAAATCCGAAACCTTCTGGAATTTTCAAATGAATAAAACTTTCAACTGGGAACTCCAAAAATGATGCGACCACATCCAGGAGACTCCCATCACTTGCCTACACATTCTATTTTTGGATCAGCTCCAAAAACCACTTTTAGGCAATACCGGTCGGACCGGCCATCACGGTCGGTCGGACCTCTTCCACGGGCGGTCTGACCACCCCAGCCACCGGTCAGACCGCCTGTGGTCTGACAGACCTGAAGCAAAACCGAAAATGCGAGATTTTGTAAACCAACAAAGTCATTGCCAATTGACTCATCATTCTAAGATCGTGCACATATCCTCACGATATCCACATGTACAGAGGGAAAAAGGGGCGGAATCGCATCGGGCGACGACTTTGCAGCGGTGGTGATGCATGCATGCGCTGGCGGCATGGGCACGACGAGGAAGACGGTGACCAATCAAGGAGGTGGCTAACAGGCGAGTCTGGTAGGACCGAGGGGGTGGTCGAATCGAGTGGTTCTGCTCGAAATCGAGCGGCTGATCGAAATCGAATGGGTGGTCGAAATCGAGTCGAGTCACCGTCTTCTCGTCCTTTTGCCGATGCTCTTCACCGTGACTACTTAGCATATCTATAATTGGAAAAGAGAGACGAGCAATGGAGAAAAAATATTTTGCACAAATCAAATGAACGATGAGGTAAGAATCAGATGCTAGGATGGGTAAGAAAGAAAAGAATTATATCACTTGCATTTTTGCCAAGCCTTTGCTAGTTTGAAAATACACTTTGCCAAACAAAAATCCTAACAACGTACATTGCTACGGCTTAACCTACATTCAACATGGCTCTAATACCAACCTTTTGAGAACCCAGGCAAGTTAACTTGTAATGCTTAACCCTCCAATTGGTCCTAGCATCATAAATTAAAATTTCTGTTCTCAATGTATTATGTACCTCCCAGGAGCGGTACAAATACACCATCATAAAACATCAATATCAATCCATACACAAGTTCTTACAATATCAAAACTTCGTAATTTACAACATATTAAACCTACAAGGTTCAATTTCATACAAAAAGGGCCGACTGACCAAATAACAAGATAAATATCAAGTACACAGCGGAAAATAGTAAAAATATTGAAACAAAAACATGAATTAATCATAAATAAAGTCCCAATGGCTTGCCATAACCCGCAGGGCAATCGACTGGGTTCAAACCATTGCAAATCGACATTCCTACACAATCTTTCTTACTCGATTCAATCTCGACACCTGCTGTCCAGATTAGTAAACGAAAGAAAACAGTGAGTACACAAATGTACTCCACAAGACTTTACCAAGCCTATAGATAGCTACATGCAAGCTCTGCTCAAAGGAGAAACCTACATGGTTTGTTTTCAGCAAAAAGCAATATTTTAATTGAATACAAGTATCACAGTATTTTAATTGAACCACCCCTCCAGCTGTGGCAGTCACTTTCCCTATTACGGTATCCGCTAGCCCTACCGTGGAAGCCACTTTCCTTGTCGTGGCATCCGCCTGCCCTGCCGCGGCAGCCATCCTATCCACCGTGGTCGCCGCCTCGCCTGTCACCGCTCCTCTTAGTCATTTTCCCTTCTGCAGTAGCTATTTCTCCTATCGAGGTAGACCCACTCTTTTCTGGCTTGCTTTCAGGCTTCAGCTACAGTACCCTGTCCACCTCCTGCTCCTGTCCAGTATCCGGTATCACGCCCTATGCCACTCCTTGCTCCTGGCCCTCATCATATGATTACCCGATCCAAGGATGGCATTGTTCGACCTCTTGAGAAAATGAACCTTTCCGTTTTCCATTCCTCTATCTCTCATATTCCCAATAGCTACTGTAGTGCTCTCAAAGATGCCAATTGGCTTCAGGCTATGAGAGATGAGTTCCAGGCCCTTGTTCAGAATCAGACTTGGTCTCTCGTCCCTCCTCCACCCGGTGCCAACATTGTCACTGGCAAATTGGGTTTTAAGCACAAATTCCATTACGATGACACTTTGGCTCGCTACAAAGCTTGCCGAATCATTCGTGGCTATTCTTAATAGCCGAGACTCGACTATGATGAGACCTTATGTCCAGTTGTCAAGCCTGCCACAATCCACATTGTCCTTAGCATCACGACTTCTCATTCCTGGCCTATCCATCAGCTCGACGTCAGGAATGCATTCCTCCATGGCCATCTTGACGAAACTATCTTTTGTCAGCAGCCGACCGACTTTGTTGATTCCTCCTTTCCTTCCCACGTTTGTCACCTCCACAAATCCCTATACAGTCTCAAACAGGCCCCACAAGCATGGTGTCAACGCTTTGCCCATTATATTGGCACTATTAGCTTCGTGGCTTCCTCGCCCGACACCTCGCTCTTTGTTCTAAAGCGTGGTTCCGAGCTAGCTTACATTCTCCTTGATGTTGATGGCATAATTCTTACTGCTTCCTCCACACATCTTCTCCACACTATCACCCGCTCTCTTCACAGTGAGTTCGTCATGACTGATCTCAACAATCTCCACTGTTTTTTGGGCATCTCCGTGACGTGTACTGACTGTGGTCTTTTTCTCTCACATAGCCAATATGCTTGTGAGCTACTCCAGCGTGCTGGCATGAGCAACTGCAAACCGTCCCCTACTCCCGTCGATGCTAAGGCCAAATTGGCCGCCACTAAGGGTCCTCCCGTCCCTGACGCCATTGAGTACCGCAGTTTGGCTGATTCCCTCCAGTACTTAACGTTGACTAGGCCAGACATTGCCTACGTCGTTCAAAATGTTTGCTTTTTCATGCACGTCCCCACGGGAACCACATTTCAACATGGTTAAGCGCATCTTGCGCTTTAGACATGGATCTCCATCTCTATCCTACTCCCTCCCACGGCCTCATAGCATACTCCGATGCCAACTGGGCAGGCTGTCCTGACTCTCGTAGGTCTACTTCTGGCTACGGTGTCTTTTTCGGTGACAGTCCGGTTTCTTCGTCCTCCAAACGCCAGGCTACCATGTCTCATTCGCGCAATGTTGTAAACTATATATGCAATGCAATGTGATCGCCCTGGTTGTGTGGCGTTTCCATCCTATTTTCTCCCGTGTTATATAGTCTTCTGATTCGGCCCATGGTTACCTGTTCTGAAATTTGATTGTGTATCCAGGTTTTCAGTTTTTTAGACCGTGGGAACAACAGGTTAGTGCAATCAACTTAAGCCTCAGTTCGAAGTCACGGGTTCAAATTTCATAAAATCATAGTGGAAAATATACACCAATAACCTGTGATTGGTGGGAACAAAACTCTATTCATCAGAGAGAGTCAATGTGCCTCACCGCTAGGCTATCCTGCGGTTTGCCAGGTTTTCAGTTTGAGCAAGAATGAAGAATTATTTTCAGTCAAACCAAAGGTTTGAGCAAGAAAAATGCGTTGATCTTAGGCTCCACTTGGAATGTGTGATTTTTTCTCCTGATTCTTACGTGAATTAAACCGATTCATATGAAAATATTGTAAAATTCCTATGAAATTTATGCATTCCTTACGAGAAAACTAAGCAATTATGACTCCAAGCCTTCTCGTACTATGCGTCCTACACCTCCTTTGCAATTGCATTGCGCCATCCATTGCCTCTTATCCACTTTTTTTACACCTTTTCGTGTGACAGCACAGAAGCTTTTATCGGGATGGATCCCTGAGCAGTGGCTGTAGCTGCACTGGTCCGCCCATGCCATGCCTGGCGAACTGAAGTCAAGCGATGCCGATGGACAGTGGACATCTCAAGAACATGCGTGCCTCCCCACTCTCCAGAGCAGCACAGACTGTGACCTCGTGGGGTCAAAGTGAATGAGATGGATGGATGGCGTGCGGCGGCATGAGTGCCCACTATTAGCAAAAGTGAGCCGATAAAAAAATGATGGCGAGCTCCTTCGATGGCTTCGATAGATAGATTATCATTGCTCTAGGACGAGCCTAAGAGCTAAGACCCCAAGGAACGGAAGCCAACCTGTGCCTTCAAGTATTGGTGAGCAATCACCGATCGACGAGATGTTTTCAGTTTCGCTCAGCCAGAGATGAGAACGTAAAGCAACGATGATGCAACTGATCGATGATTTTTCACGGGGGAAAAGCTCGATTATCAATCAGGGCTCTGAGATTCTCCCAAGGATGTTTTTAGTAGCAGACCTAGAAGATCATTGAGATAAGCTCATGGTCTGTCAGTCCTGCCCTTGCTGCCTCGGTGCGAGTCACTTGCATCAACACAAAGCAGCTATATCTGGGATGCGATGAATTGGTTTAGCTAGCTAATTCCTTGGAATTTGTAAGGTCTGCGTACAATTCCATGGATGTTTTGGGGGATGCAAAGGGAATAAAGGCAGTGTGGCCAGGGTTCAGGAGAGGATTAGTTGAGGTGTAACATCGCCGTGGTTGGTGCGTGCGCTGAGTGCATCCTATAATTGTCATTACTATAGGCGGCTCATGCGTACAAAGTTACTCGCTTCAAGATACATCAGCAGCCTACTGGGGTGCAGGTACACCCGGAACTGAAATTAGTGCTCCCGATCCGGCTAAATTTGCGATGTTCACGCATGCAAGGTCCGCGAGGTTAGGACTGAGGCATACTGATAACACCTCCTACATGATACGAAAAAAAACGCTCAAGTGACACGTGAACTCGCAAGCTGCCACTCCCATGTTTCCGCGTAGATTACCCGTTGGAGTTTCGTTTCTGGATTAATATAGTATTAGTGTATCATATTATGACAACCATAACATCAAAGACGGACTAAGTCAATAAATAAGTAGGCGTACAAGTAGACTATCGGGGGTTGAGCTGAGCGGGCGCAAATGGGCTATCAAGGTATGTCTGTTGGGCTGAACTGGTACAAGTGAGTCATATATTAAGCTACTTCACTACAAAAAAATTTTAAGTGACTTAACCTTCTTTTGGTCTACTCTTGCATACACTTCAGTTTGAAAATGATGCTTGCTCTAAAATGACTAAAAACGAAGGAGACAACGAGGCAATGACATTACGGTAGGAAATGATTTGGCATGGATTATGACTTTCTGTCTTGTCTTGCATGTTAAGGGTGTATTTGGATTGTAGTAGTAGTCTCGCATTGTCATCAGTCCTTAGAGTGCAAAAATAAATAAAAATTAACTACCGTTCAAATTATGGCCAGATTTTAACGTGATGCCCAAATTTGGCCCAATTTCGTAGCGTGCTCCACTTCTCCGGAGTCCAGTTCATACCTTGTACCCAAAGGGCCTCAAAATGCAAAGGTTACAAAAAAACAGGGGGCCAAGTGCACAAAACCACCTAAAGCCCCAACCACCCTAGCATCTGTGTTCGTTCCTCTGCGCTCTCGCACTGCCCCCTCCCGTCCCGTCCCGTCCCGTCCTCTCCCTCCTCAGATCCGACCACTCCTCCTCGCCTCGCCGCCCGCTTCCGGGGCCCGGAATCCTAGCCTTATCGGCTCTATAGTGGATTTACCGGAGCCAGCTAGCGGAAATGGAGGCGGCGCTGGAGGCGGCGCGCGCCAAGGACACCAAGGAGCGCCTGGCCGGGGTGGAGCGGCTGCACGAGGCGCTGGAGGCGGCGGCGCGGCGGGGACTCACGGCGGAGGAGGTCACGGCGCTGGTGGACACCTGCATGGATCTGACGCGGGACGCCAACTTCCGCGTCGCGCAGGGCGGGCTGCAGGCGCTCTCCGCCGCCGCCGTGGTCGCCGGGGACCACTTTAAGATCCACCTGAACGCCCTCGTCCCCGCCGCCGTCGAGCGCCTCGGCGACGGCAAGCAGCCCGTCCGCGAGGCCGCGCGGCAGCTCCTCGTCACCCTCATGGAGGTCCGCTCCTTTCACTTGTAATCTCATTTGTTAGTTTATCTCTTCGGTGGGGAATGCCTGTGCTTTGGTAGTTGGCTGGAGTTGCAAATTTGAGTTAGAGTACGAGCAGGAGCACATTTTAGATTCAGCCCGTTCGGGTGGGAGCATTGGAGAAGTGGAGTTGCAGAGCTGAGCTGAAGTGAGAAATCTGAATTTCTATTTGGAGCATCATAATGGATTGATAAGCGCAATATCAAAATTGATCAATTGAACTTTTGCGGGACTTGTTTGCCCTCGTGCCCGAATACTGTTCCAAGTTGAATTTTCTGTGGAGTATCGTACTTATTTTTGGGTAAAATTTGCTTGTTGCTCTTTGTATTCAAGTAAAGATTTTTTTTAACTGCTTCCTCGTATGCGGTTTGGTGTTTTCTCGTCTGTTTTGAGATAAGATGATTTAGTCAAATATGCTGCTGGTAGACATGTAAAGATAGCCCTTTCGTGGTGTTGAAATATATAATGTGGCAATGTACCTAGTGGCTGTGAATTTCATAACATTTTCTGAATGCTTTGATATTTGCAATGTAAATATATGACACCTTTTCTTGTTACTTGTCAGTGTTGATTTGTACAATGCTATTTTACAATTATTAAACAATATTTACACGTCTGCTTTCATCAGATAACTATCAAAGTATCAAGACAAACACGTTTGCCTTGTTCTCATAGATTTGGATTATTAGCGGGTGATCTTTTGATTTTATCCATATCTCAGGTTTCTTCACCAACAATCATTGTCGAAAGAGCTGGAAGTTATGCATGGGCTCATAAGAGTTGGAGGGTTCGGGAAGAGTTTTTACGTACAGTGGCAACTGCAGTTGGGCTTTTTGCTTCTACAGAGCTCCCTTTGCAACGAGTTTTGCTATCACCTGTAAGTCTAGGCTTTGAGATGGTTATTATTTGACTTATTTTGTTTTTGTGCATATCTCCAACTTTATTTCATTACATAGATAGATATGCTAAGATTTTCTGGCTTTACAGGTCTTGCAATTGCTGAATGATTCAAACCAAAGCGTTAGAGAAGCTGCTATATCTTGTATTGAGGTTAGCTGACTTCATCTCATATATATGCCTGCTTAAGCTGATGCTTTTCAACCCCCCACCCACACACTCACACTCATATTCCTTTTGATTTCTATTTATGTTCATCCTGCGCAAGTTCTCAGTAGTACCAATACCATCCCATTTTTGCACCTGCAGAGGCTGAATCTTTCCTATACAACTTCTAGTCGCTGACTTGCTTCCCCTTAATTCCTTGTACTTAGTTTCATCAATTTTTGTTGGTTCTATCTATGTATTACCTTTCTGCTTTTGTTTAACTAGTCTGTCCCATGTTTTGACTTTTGAACCTGGCGGTAAATACTAACCAATTGGTCACACTGATTAATTGGGGCATGTATCCGTTATCTAGGTGGTGTAAAATTATATGGCAATCATAATATCAGTATTTTCACTACAGGAAATGTACAAGCACATGGGATCTCAGTTCCATGAAGAGTTGCAGCGCCATAATCTGCCTCCGTACATGGTAATATGTTTGGTCATCTAGTTGTTTATGACAGTTGTCCTTACTCGCCAGAAGCTCCTTTGAATATTGTAGTACCACTCTTAGTAAATTTTGTTATTTTAGACTAGAAGTCCCGTAGTGCTTTAGATGATTGAACTCTTACATGTCCATGTTTTTAAAGGTCTGCAAAGCAGCACACCTAGATTACCTTAATTTGTATTGTTTAATGTCTGCAGCTAAAAGAAATAAATTCAAGGTTGGATAAAATAGAACCAAAGTTTCCCTCATCTGATGGTACTGTCATGCATTATAAGGTTGTGGAATCTAGGTCTGTTAGTGCTAATCCGAAAAGAGGCAGCCCGAGGACAAAATGCATACCGAGGGAAAGTACATTATTTGGAGGTAAGTTCTATATCTCTGGCGAAAAGTTTGTACATAAGCATTTGAATATATTTGCACTCAACTATAGGGGAAAGGCAGGACATTATTTCTTCATAACTGCAATTTGTTAAGGTGAATCTAGGGCACCAAGGTATATCCTTCTTTTTCTTGATGTGTATGTGGGTTGACATTTGCAAATGCCCCGAATGCTTTCACCATGTCTTGATAATAGGGTGTAGTCAGCCATGAAGAGGCCTCGTTTTCCAAACAGAACCAAGCAGACTTGTGTTGCTGATCCCGTACTCGCAGTTCTGAACTTTGTCAACAAAACCGAATTCCAGTTTTTCAGTTACAGTTACGATATGGGTACTAATAGTGAAATATAATTGTATTGCATAGAACTAAGGTGTTTTAGAGATATCATGACTAGCTGACTTTTTAGACCAGATAGGATTATCTCAATCCATTGGTATGACCGTATGACTAGTAGGGTGTCTATGCGTTGCAACGGAACTCTAAAATAGAGTGATACATATCAGCAGACGGTATCATAAACCGCATAATAAATATCAATTTTATTTCACACACATATAAACAGAAACATTAACTCAGCGTATTGCATCATCTGCTACTACTACTACTACTACCCGAAAATTAAAATTTTGAGCTCATATATTGTTTACATTTGGAAGTTCAAGTTGATGTCGACCTCCATCCCCGACGTGCTGTCTATTTTCAGCCATTGCCGGCCGGCAAGGAAGAGGGTGCGTCCGGCTGGCCGGCGACCTCCTCCTTCTCCCGTAGAGCCATGAATTCGTCCATTGAGGCATCGAACCACTCGAACATGCTTTATTTGCATTGCACATTCTATTTCTGCATATTCATAATATCAGATGATACATCATCATCCATGTTCAGTACTTGCCGATCTTCCAAATGCTAAAGATTCTCTACACGCCTCACTAAACAAATGTTTCTCCTTTTACTTCCATGCATCTTTTTCATTCTAATCACACTCATCAGAAACTATGGGCAGAAAGATGTGATGTGAGATTAGCAGAAATGTATGCAGCAAACAATAACCAATGGGTGGACGGCACGGGCACCGTCATCGCTCCGCTCAAGCCAGACACGCTCGAATGGCTTGCTCGTGTTGTCCACCACAATGCGGTACATGTCCTGTGGCCGCGGGATGGTGGGGATGTGGAAGGGCACCTTCGCCTTTGTCCTTGGCACGTCCAACTTGTCCTTGGTAGCCGTCCTCACCGAGCCAGAACCCCCAAAGGCCTCACCTTTACCAACGCCTTCCTCGCCACTACCCATCTTCTTCTTGCCGTAAACAACTTGGAACCCCTCCCCCTTCGCCTCCTCCAGCGCATCTCTCCTGCCGGCGACCTCCTCCTTCTCCCATAGCGCCATGAACTCGTCCATCAAGGCGTTGAATCGCTCAATCAGGTCGTCGTTGATAGTGACGACCCAGTCGTGGCCGTCGTCCAGGTCGTCCCGGGGGAACGGCGGTTGCTGGTTCGGGAGGAGCGGGGTGGCGCCGATAATGCCGAGGGAGGAGTAAGCCCTGGCGGCCACGGGGGACTTGAAGGAGGGGAAGTTCTTGTAGAAGTGGAAGTCGCGAGAGGATTGGAGCGCACAAGAGTGGTCGGAGAGGCGGGCGGCAACCGCCGTGAGGGTCTCCGACGAGGCCTCAATGGTGAACAAGGCCCCCCACCGCCGCCGCCCCTAGCAAAGTATGCAAACATAAAAAAATAAAATGTCAAATATAAATAGCAAAAGTAGTTAGGATGATGGAGAACAGTGGTTAAAAACTTATGCAAGGATTCTAATTCTATGCGAGCATCTAAATAGAGTGTCAAGCCAATAAATAATCACAATACAGAAAGCATGCCCCCACATACACACTTACAATCTCAGTTGTCGCCCTTTGGCAGATTCTGCCGCTTCTGGATCTGAAAATTACCAACATTTTCAGAGCATGTTAGATCAAAACTTGCAGTAAAACAATCTCAGTCTGGAGAACCTAGGAATGAATAGCATTATATTTTACCAGTCTGGAGAGCAGTATGCATGAACAGAGGCCCAAGAAAGCTACCACCTATTCCAACTGACACAACATTCGTCAATGCTTTTCCAGTTGCCCCAACCTGCAACAATCTTTTTTTGTTTGTACCACATTTACTAAGTTCAAGAATTGTTTCAAGATTACCCATGATCGACTCCTAAAAGTTTCTAAAAATTGCTTTATTTTATGACTGTTTATGACTGCGTCTCTTGGAGCCCTTAGAGCTACATGAAGCATTGACCTGTTCCTCGTGCTATTTATCTAACAAAACCAATCAAAGTTACGTTAGAAATTTATTCCAGCAATTTCAAACAGTTTATGCAGACTTGGACAACTTAAAGATGGTCAGAATGTTTGCCCAAAATTATTCCATCAGAACTCAATTTTATTTTTTCTCGAGAACACACAAACTGTCAAGCTTTACATGCAAGCTAAAAATATATGTATCCAAAATTCCATGGCAATGTACTTTTTACATATTAGTATATACTGAACAAACAATTTTGATGGATCAACTGAACAATGGTTGCAAATCATAGTACTTACTCGGTCACCTCAAAACATCTTTTCAATCTTCTCCTTGAGCTTTGCAGCCTACAATAAATCCAATAGATATCAAATTACCATGCAAGAGGACACTCCCACCCATGGATTGAAACCGGCGCCGGTTAGCAAATTCAAATTCTAGTTTTCGGTTTTTTCAAACGAACGGTGGGGCGGATTTGAAATCCACCCCGAAATCCGGTTCGGCCGAATCGCTTATTCTGTGCCGGATTTTCCGGCGGTTTTTCCGGAGTTTGCAAATTCAAATTTCAAATTTCAAATTTCGATTGATTTTTAAGCAAAATTTAACGAAATTCATCCGGGAAAAACCGCCGGCCGTTACCGGTACCGGCCGCCGGTCGGTAATTGCGCCGGTACCGGTTTTTTTAACCCTGCTCCCACCACCTAAATGATGCAAAGAAAGTATCAAACAGGCATCACCTCTGCCAATTTGAACAGCTTCTCCATGGTCTTCCCTGTCGCCCGCTGCCTCGAGTAATCCAGAAAGATCCCGTCATACTCCTTGTCAACCAACCATCACCTCAGCTAAGCAAAGAGGACCCGCACACGCAAGAGCGCTTCACAAGCACACAAATAAAATCCCTATGCTGTCATTGCCTTGCAGCGCTCGGCATCGGCCATTAGGTTGTGCAGGTGCGTCTTTTGGATCACACCGATGTGCGCCTGCTCCCCATGCGTGACAACACGAAGCCACACTACGACTATCAATCTAACCAGAGCATAATTCCAAAAAAAATCCGCAGCAATGTGATAAAAAAAAATAAAACAGTGGTATATTGCATATAGCATCATCAGTTCACGTACTTGAGGCCCTTCCACTGTTTGGTATCACATATTATCGCCGGCGATGCCATGGGTGCTGCAACAAGAACCAAACGACCACAAAACCAACAAAAGGATCAGCACAGCCGCATCTAGCTTCGCCAAAATCAGAATCGACCGAATCAAACCGCTAGACACCGGATCAAGCCTTGCAGCAAACCAACGGGGTAGCGAATGATTCGAAGAAAAAATCGGTAGAGAACAGGTGAAATTGCAACAGTGGTGAGGAAAAATTGGGGGGATTCGGGGCGGAATTATACCGGGAGGGAGAGGGCGATCGGTGGATGAGGAAGTGAATCTACTCTTCGCGTCCTGCGGTTCTCTCTCGGCTTTTTTTTTTCTTTCTAGAAAGCATGTAAATAAAGTGTGCAAAAATCATCGCTCTCCACGGCGACGGCGGGCCTCGTCGCGAGGGGCAGGCGCAGAGGCGAGGGAGGTGGGTGGAGGGGCGAGGGGGTCACTGCGGTAGGCAAGGGAGGCGCAGCATGGATGGGAGGATGGGTCAGGGTAGCGGTTTGGCGTATTTTAGTCGTATGTGGGGTGGGTGGGAAGATTGCCCGGGGGTGTTAAACCCCAATCTTTGTTAGTTAAGACATGGCAGGACAACACTGGAACATAGCACACATCCTTTTTTAAAAATGCCACAAGGGCCACTGCATTACACTGTTATATGATATTATGTGAAGATAATTTCCTTCAAATCATACAGTAGATTCTTAATTTAAAAATCTAGTGTCAGGCACTAACTTGCTATACAGGCCATAACCCATAGGGTACACCGCATGTTTGTTACATGCATGTTAGTCCTTTTGAAATTATGTTTGGAAATAATCCTTATATTTCTAGAATGTTTGTGTATTCATGATCTTAAAGTAATCATGAATGCTACATCATTTGAAGTTCCATTTTATGTGTTGAGATACATGTGTTTTTTATTCAGGTCAAGTGCTCCTATATATATATTCCTTCATTTAGTATCTTCTTACTTTTCCTCAATATATAAATTATAATCCTGAGGCCTCTAGTTGAGCTGCCTTGCCTGAAACTTCTATCGAGGGTATGTGACCTATCACGATAAATTGTTATTTTCTATTTTTCTGAGAAGTTAGTGGAGTTACGGTGATATCAGATCTGTTAAAAAGGTATCTCAAGTTATAGTTTGGTGTGTGTTTTCTGATAGTTGCCAGCTGCCACACACATACAGCATGTTTCTCATGTACTGTTATTTATTGTGTCATTTACAGGTGACACGGATGTAACAGAAAAACCAGTGGAACCAGTAAGTGTTCACTCAGAGAAAGAATTACTTCGGGAGTTTGAGAAGATCGCAGCTACCCTAGTTCCAGAAAAGGATTGGTCTCTACGTATTGCTGCCATGCAAAGGATTGAAGCCCTGGTCTATGGAGGTTGATGTTAAACACATATATCCTACCCTCCTAGATAATGCTTTATGCAATTATGCTGGTTGATAATTACCTCTGTACTCTGTAGATAAGATTTTGCTATATGTCTTGGCTGCACAGCTTAGAAAATGTTTTTTTTCCTGACCAGAAAAGGGGCATCATTGCTAGGAAAAGTTTCATCGTCAAAGGATTTCGTTGACAACTATGAATCTGACCTAATTGATTTCAAGCTCTTGAAATATGCAGTGAAGTGAAATAAACCTAAATTCCGTTAGAAAATCAATGGACTATCCTTAATTAGTAAACATCCTTTTGCGTAGTTATATTGGTTATAAGAAAAGAGCTATTCATGGTGTAATTTGCAGTTTTGGGGATGTATCCTACTATTTTGAAAGGTCTTCATTTGTCTCAAAAAATGAAAAAAAAGTATGACAGTCCAATTACAACATAATATACATCGGGGGAATTTGAGAAATTTGTCGCTCTGAACCTTCATCTGTCATTCGTTGTTAATAAATTACTCCTTGCTGTTGTATGCTTAGTTTAGAAAGGTTTTGTTTCTGTTTTGTCAGGTGCTGTTGATTATCCGTCATTTCTTATGCTCTTGAAGCAGCTGGTTCCTCCATTGTCCACTCAGTTGTCTGATCGACGGTCTACCATTGTAAAACAGGTACTCTTGTTTACATACTATTCCTTCTTTTGATTACAGAATTGATTATTTCCAAAAATGTTCTATTTCCCCTATTTTGTTGCCCAAGACGAGTTGAATTCTTGACAGAATGAATTTCTTCTAGACTAGAACTTCCTCACTCTTGTTTTTATGCTCAGGCATGCCATCTACTTATTGTACTATCCAAAGAACTCCTTGGTGACTTTGAGCCATGCACTGAACTATTTATTCCGGTAATTGTATGGGCATTTTTCTATTCTTCATTGTATTGTTTCAATAAACCTAACATATTTGCGAAATTTTCAGATGCTTTTTAAGCTTGTTGTCATAACTGTGCTTGTCATTGCTGAATCTGCAGACACCTGCATAAAAACTGTAAGAAAGTTATATGTTTTTCCAATATCTTTGTACTTCATGGATTCCATTTATTTCCTCTCTTTCTGACATGGAATATCTTGCAGATCCTGCGGAACTGCAAGGTGTCACGAATTCTTCCTCGCATAGCTGACACAGCAAAGAATGACCGAAATGCTGTCCTCCGTTCTAGGTACGTGTGTTTCACGTTGCCCAGCGTCCATGTGTCTTCAAGCTAATCAAGCTTACTTTCTACTGTACTAGGTGCTGTGAATACGCGCTCCTCATATTGGAGTATTGGGCTGATGCCCCGGAAATACAACGTTCAGCTGATTTGTACGAAGACCTAATAAAGTGCTGTGCAGCTGATGCAATGAGTGAGGTAGGATCTGTTTGCTGACCTATGGACCTATGGTGCATACCATGGCTTGTTCTGTTCCATTTACACTTTAAAACTGAGGCAGTTATATACCAAATTGCAAATTATTCAATATTTCACACCACAGCACATGCCGACATGCACACACACTTCTATCTGTGTGTGGCATGCTAGTTTGCGCTCTGTTTGCAAGTATGCATATGAACAATTGAATCCAATTGGAGATATTTTAGTTTGCTCGGGATGACAATGAAAAATACATGTTGCTTTCTGTTCATAATGTGAATAAAGAAATACAGTAATCTGATGATCAGCAACCAGTTAAATTATGAGTTTTCCTAGTTCCTACTTCATACGAAATGGCTACCCTTTTTTTCTTCTCCCGACACCCTCGCATGTCACCAAAAAGAGTTGTGGAGAGAACTATGTGGTAAATGAAAAGCTGTGGAGAGAATAATGTGGCAAACGACAAGTCCATATTCTGAGTTCATGCTTTATATAGTTAATAGATGCTGTTTTTACTTGCTTATTGGTTAATTGAGGATGTAGTTGTTAAAATTACAAAACAAAAGTTCTCTGTGTCAAAGCATCAACTTTTTTGGGATCATTGTGGTTTGGTCCATATTCATTTTGATTTTGTGTGTGTTTCATGTCACTTTTGCAACTCTAGGTCCGTGCAACTGCAAGAACTTGCTATAGAATGTTTGCAAAGACGTGGCCTGAACGCTCACGTCGGCTTTTTATGTCATTCGATCCTGCTATTCAGAGGGTATGCCATTCTGCTTTTCTTTTTGTGTTTTTCACCTCTTACAGTTTTTTTTCTTCAGTGAAACACACCCCTACATTGTAATGTGTAATTGGAAATAATGCAGATAATAAATGATGAAGATGGTGGTGTACACAAACGGTATGTTTCTCCCTCTCTGCGTGAGAGGGTCGTGCAGCCTTCTCGTGCTTCATCTAATGCAAGTGGTACACATATACCTGGATATGGCACTTCAGCTATTGTTGCAATGGACAAGAGTGCAGCTATTTCTTCAGATTCATCTCTTTCATCAAGCAACCTTCGTTTATCTCAGTCAAAGACAATCGGCAGAAGTTCTGAAAGAAGCCTAGAGAGTGTGCTTAACTCAAGCAAAGAAAAGGTTTCTGCCATTGAAAGTTTGCTGAAAGGTGCAAGCATATCAGATAGGCAAAATTTCTCAGTTGCACGCTCAACAAGTTTGGATCTTGGTATTCTTTAAACCGCTTATTTGTAAATTGCTATTAAGAAACCTATACTCTTTTATAGTGTATTTCTTAGTCATTTACCAACTACATTTTCATTTCTACCTTTTATATTATACTATAGAAACTTCAGTTTCTTATTTCCTTTTAATCCTAGTGCAGGAGTTGACCCTCCATTGTCTCGTGATCCTCCTGTTCCACTTGCAGCACCAGCTTCAAATCATCTGTCCTTGCAGAACTCAGCACTGTTGGATTCATCCCTTCCTAGCATCACAGGTGCTAGTACACGAAATGGAGGTTCCCGCCTATTGGATACAATGACAACACAGTTGGCCAGCAAAGAGCGATCAAGATCACCATATTTGAGTAATCTGTCATCTGAGTCCATGTCAGGCTTGTCACTGCCTTATTTGAGAAGATCTTCGGAGAGGCTTCAAGACGGAGGCCGCATGGATGAGAGTAATGATATCCGGTCAACTAGGCGATTTCCTCAAATGCACATGGAGAAAAACTATGTTGATTTGCCTTATAGGGATGCCACTCACAGAGATTCACATAATAGCCATGTCCCGAATTTCCAGAGACCTCTTCTAAGGAAGCAAGTGATGTCAAGGGCTTCCGCAAGTGGCAGGTATAGCTTTGATGATAGCCAAGTACCGTCTGGTGATGTGTCGGGATATACAGATGCTCTGACTTCTCTAAACGATGCACTTTCTGAGGGTCTGAGTCCTAGTTCAGACTGGGTAGCAAGAGTCTCAGCTTTCGATTTTATTCGTAATTTAGTGCAACAAGGTCAGAAAGGTATTCAAGAAATTACTCAAAATTTTGAAAAGGTGATGAAACTGTTTTTTCGTCATTTGGATGATCCTCATCATAAGGTTGCACAAGCAGCTTTCTCTACGCTTGCAGAGATTATTCCAGCTTGCAAGAGGCCATTTGAGAGTTACGTCGAAAGAATTTTGCCATATGTCTTTTCACGGCTTATTGATCCAAAAGAGTTGGTAAAAAAACCATGTTCGTCGACCTTGGAGATCGTTGGTCGAACATATGCTATTGATATGTTGCTACCCGCCCTAGTACGCTCACTAGATGAACAGAGGTCCCCAAAGGCAAAATTGGCCGTTCTTGAATTTGCAAATAAATCGTTCAGAAAGTACACTGTAGATTCTGAAGGTTATAGTAACAGCGGCTTCCTTAAACTATGGCTTTCAAAATTGGCACCTTTAGTAAATGAAAAGAATGCAAAATTGAAGGAGGCGTCTATTTCTGGTATCATATCTGTTTATTCACACTTTGATTCTACAGCAGTGCTGAACTTTATTCTAAGTTTATCAGTTGAAGAGCAAAACCTCTTGAGGCGAGCCCTGAAGCAATACACACCTCGTATTGAGGTTGATCTGGTGAACTACTTGCAGAGCAAGAAAGAGCGTCCCCGCCCGAAATCCTATGACCAGGCAGATTTTGGAACTTCTTCCGAAGATGGTTATGCACTGACATCAAAGAAGAGCTATCCTTTTGGGCGGTATTCTTCTAGTTCCCTTGATGCTGAAGGGGGGAAGAAGATGAATACAGTGCAAGAGTCCACACTGCATATTGTCCCTATGGGTCGAACAACTTCTGATATGATCATAGATCATACTAATCAAAGCTTGGAACCGGCCACAGGAACTGAAGTTCTTATAAATAGAAGTAGCGAATCAAAGAACAATACAAGTTCAGTTGTGGAAGCTGCTCGTTCTTGGACAAGCTATCCTGAGAAAACTGATGCCTCCTTAGATGGTGAAACTGCTATCAGTAATCCTCGCTTAGATTTGAGCCAGTTTCTCACTTCTGATGGGCATAATGCTGTTGATTCAACTACTGAAGAAGGTGCTCAAGAGGGAGATATGGCTGTAAATCTTAGTTCTATAAAGGCCAGCCTACATGCTGACAACGGGCTGAGCATACCACAACTTCTTCATGAGGTACTAATGAAAAATTCGTTCACTGTCGTTGATTGTGTGCTAATGGTGCTGTTGTGTTTTTCTTCTTCCCTAAAATCTTTGTCAAGTACTGTAATTTATTTTTCTGAACATTTTAGATAAGCAATGATACTGAAGCTTCAAGCTTGGAAAAGCGAGAAGCATTACAACAGTTGGTCAAAGCTTCCCTTGATATTGAAAGCTCCATCTGGTCAAAGGTTTGCAACCTATTTATCTTACAAAGTGTTCCTTATGTTAAGTTAACCCCTTCCTTTTCCTTTTCTTAGTTTTGTGATTTTGTCTGTTCTCCTGGACCATCTTCTGTCAAAGTTCATGATTAAATCTCTGCATTTTTTTTTTACCGTTTTGATTGTTAGATCTCTAAAGGCAATGTTTGCTTGTAAAACTAAGTTTTTTTCTTTTCAAATTCATTTGCGATGTAAAAGCAATTTGGGTTAGGTCAGGTGAACATATTCGGTTAATCTCCATACTGACACTTGATCTGGTTCTCTTCTACAAAGTACAAACCCATCTTTCCAATACTCCAATTGCTTGTTTGCCAACGGAGTTTGGTCTCTTGTCAAAAGCAGCAATTTCTTTTGTTTTCTCCCTAACAATAAAGGGAGAAACCTCAGTCCTGAGCTATAGCTCAAAGCTTGGAGCCAAGCAAACTTTCCTCCTTTGTTTCCTTAACAACAGGTAGCTCTGCAATGGCTGAGATTTGGTGGACAGATCTGGTTAATTTGCCATTGCAGGAGAGTGATGAATGCCTTATATGTTGTGAGGGTGGCACAAAGAGAGAAGAGGAGAGTAATGTGGATAATGGATATGAAGGAACTGTTTGGTTGCCTGTGTGAACTCATCTTTACTTGGATCAGTGTAGGATGGGGCTCTGGGATCATGGGATATTGCCTGTAATAGTTGGTATGAATAGGGCTTTAGGTGGACGGCATTGTCATGCAATTCTAGAAGGCACTTTATATTCATTCATGCTATTACACATTTACACGTAATGGTTGAAAAGTTGGAACTTCGTTACTTCACTGGACCTTGATCGGCTATTGCTGGAGTCTCTGGATCTCGGCAACTTGTCTCGTTTGTAACACCCTAGCCCAACGCAGAACCTAGAATGTCACTAAACTACCCAACCTAACTAAAATTCGACTACCCACTATAAAATTTCAGCGACTAAAGTATTAATGAAACCCGTCCAATCAAATGGTTCTCATTGCAAATAATCATGTGTCTGAAATATGAAACTATCCCATGTGCACTAGCCCCTCTCAATCGTGGCGCCCTCAACAATCACCTAAAAATAACAAAAGAGCAAGGGTGAGTCCACGACTTAGCAAATATAGCAATATACAACGAACAATGATAAATCAACAGTATTCAATAACTTCATCATCAACACTTATCCTCTTATTAATATTCTCATGCTATTCTTTTATCTTTGATCTCACACACAAACATCACATCTCTTCTTTTCAATGCATCTCTACACTACATGTCCACATGCACTTCTTTCGCGTATACCGGTATAGCGCGAGTGAACGTTCGCGACAACATTCACTCTCGAGCCCACTCCTCCTCAAGGATCGGAGACCTCCTCCACTCCTATGGAGTTGTGATCAATCATGACCACCTACTCATATGCAAAGATGTTTATGAATGCAAAAATATATAATTTCATCATATTCGTCAACAAGATACAATATTACGGGGAAAAATCGGCGGTTTTCGGTTTTGCAAGTTCAAATTTTAATTTTCGAAATTCAGTGGTTTTAATCAAATTCAAACGATTTTTGGGATTTTTCGGTTTGAGCGGAGTCCGGGATCCAAAATCCCGGTCATACCATTTTGCTCGGGTTTTGCAAGTTCAAATTTTAATTTTCGAAATTCATGGTGGTTTTAATCAAATTCAATTCGATTTTTTTCGGGATTTTTCGGTTTGAGCGAAATGGTGAAAATGGTAATTATGAAATTTAAATTTGGAACAATGTTATCGTTCTCCATAGTTGATACTAGTAATCATACATATGAAACCCGTCATTGAAATGGTCCGTATCTCTTATTAATCATATCGCGGTTATGTGATCAACGAGTCATACCATTCCATTGCTTGCAATTAAATAAAAATAAAAGGACGACAATAATAGTAATAAACGATAAAGAAATACAGTGATCAATGTACTTGCCTTTACTAGTTGCGACACGCGGTTTGACTAGAAGATGACAACAAGCATGACGCTTCTCCTACATTAAATACTCAAATTTCAATACAAACTATAACATCACAAGAACAACAATTAATTGACATCGCTCCTACACGTCCCCCAAATCCACAACGCTTCCCCGGTACCGAACAGTCACCCCTTGCTGTCCTGGTACTAAAAAAAGGCGTAACCTTTGATTCACAAGTCCGATCATGGCAAACCACCCAGTTCTAGAATCTACACAAAATTCCCCACATTTTCTTAGATTACCATGACTTCTAATTAAATCATCTAACACCCTGTTTTTATTCCAGAGGACCGATCTGTCATCTTCTGGACAGCGAGTCTTATTAAATTCATAACTTTTGTTTTACTTGACCAAAATACGAGTTCTTGGATTCTCCAGAACCCTTGGACAATTATCTACATCTTTTATGTAGATTAATAACTCTAATTAGTCAATTTACTATTTTTAATCTACAGTCTACCAAGATGTTACCAAAAGACGACATCTCCCACAATAGTCTTACAAAATTCATAACTCGAAAATTACTCGTCCGCTCCACATGATTAAATATTCTATGGAAAGCTACTGAAATTCTCTACAATTAACTAGTAGATGACATTCCCAAAATTTGCCATTAAGGTATCCGAAATAATCGTACAATAGAACAACAGACTAAACAGATCTATTAATCGGCCCCTCGACTAGAAAATTCTAAAACCCTCTCTAATCTCGATTCTAATCTCTAATTAAACTAAGAAAACCAGGAGGGAATAGCCAGATCGTTACCCACGATGAAAACCGAGATCCCGACTTCCTCCTAAATTTCCCTCCTCTTTTTTTTCTCTTGGTTCTTCTCTCTCTGTACTGTTCAAACTAGTATGAAACCAAGTAAAAGATGCAGCACATACTAGTGCCAAGCATCAATTGGAAGGACGCACTGGTCAATCGGCTATGCAGCAGCAACAAATGACAAAGGCTTCCACGCTGTAGCATCCAGATCGGCTGGGACCTCACGAGCACGCTGCAGGTGCTTCACGCAGCTGGCGGGTGCATGCACTCGGGCGACGCATGAACGCAGCGGGCAGCGCGTGGGCAGGCGGCCGCTAATCACATGGGCAGGCTTCACTCGCCGACGGCGCAAGCGGCTACAGGCGACGCGCGGGCAGGCGCAAGCGGCTACAGGCGACGCGCGGGCAGGCGCAAGCGGCTACAAGCGTCGGCCTCCACGCAAACGTTGGTGACTGGCGGTGGCTACACACGGGAAAAACAAATGCGCTGCTAGGGTTTCTAGATTCCACTTCCCACACGATCCTTTTAATACGGGTCTATTGTTTTCACGTAACCCATTTTGTTTAATTACGCACAGATCCTCAAGAGGTTATTTTTCAGAATATTACAGGTTTGTAGGCCTCAACTAGTCTATGTTGGTCCTTGCCATAAGTTGCGTGAGCTCGGCTGATCACTGCTGAGGGGCTGTACATCATCCTACTTGGCTTGACCGTCTATTTGGCAACCGCCCATTCAGTCATCCAAACAAGTTGATTTGCAGGCAAATATTCAAGGATGATCTGTCTATGGCACCAATCCATCCAAGAAGAGTTGCTATAAGAAACCAAAATGCCTGGTTTTGAAAGAATTTGTGTTTTTTCTCTCTCTCTAAAGCATACTTTGCTAAATTCCCAGTGAAACCTGGAAAAAATAATGAATGTCAATTGACAAGGTTGCATTTCAACTATCTTTTATTCTTTTGAATTCTTTGTGCTCAGTTACATATGCAAGTGCCACAAGAGCATATTACATTACTTTTTCTACTTGTCTATTTTCTATTTTTTTTTTCTTTTTCTCTTTGCATAGCTGAATGAAATCACTATTTCATGATCATTCATTGTACTGCAGGTGTTAAATTACATAGATTACATATAAGGTAAGCTAGACCCGAAGAGTTTCAATATATACTATTTGCATTCTAATTGCAGCCCTTTGATTTTCTAACAGTACTTCAATCAAATCTTAACGGCTGTGCTTGAGGTGCTGGATGACTCTGATTCATCTACGAGGGAGCTTGCTCTATCTTTAATTGTGCAGATGCTCAACAATCAGGTCTGGTATCCACAGTTTGTGCTCATGAACGAGATTAGGTTCGTTAATTGACTCTCCTTTTTTTATTACTAATGATTATTTTGCTCTCAGAAAGATTCTATGGAAGAATCTATTGAGATTGTTCTCGAAAAACTCCTGCATGTGACCAAAGATGTGGTGGCAAAGGTATACCTGCATTCATTTTCCCCATTATACCTGTATACTTGTTCTTTCTTTGTGTTAATATTCCTTATGGCTGTGCAGATTTCAAATGAGGCAAATCGATGCTTAAATGTTCTGTTGGCTGAATATGATCCTTTCAGATGTCTTGCTGTATGTACAAATCATTGCTCTTACATATCACTGCTACTTCCGGTTATACTTAGTGTAATTGACTATACTTTGATTTTCATGGTCTTTGGTTCTACTACAGGTTGTAGTACCTCTATTGGTCAGTGATGATGAAAAGACACTTGTTGTATGTATCAACTGTTTGACAAAGGTATCTCATATATCCAGCCTTTTTTTCTGATTATTTTCCTAGTATTTCCCACTAGCTTTGAATGGCATAACATAAACTTCATGGTGATTTAATGAAGAACTGCGTATGTTTTGTACATCTTTGATTTTGTGCAGAGAGCATCAATTGATAGTATATTTAATCTCTGCTGAATGCTGAGGTGACAACCTTGCTTAGATTCACATGGACCCCACATTTTCTGTCCTACCAGTTATCTTTCTTGCACCAAAAACCAATTTATTACACTTATTTCATTTTAGGTTCCTAGTCATTGTGTCAGTGTCATTTCCAGTTCATAACCCTATTGCAATCATTGTTTGGGAGCTTTGGCCACTATTGAAGTTAAGTTGACCGTGAACAATCTGAAGTTCTGAACTGTTTTAGTGCTCAACATTACAGTATGCTAGATTGTAGATATCCCCTGCTTGGATTTCTTTGACTTGTGAAGTTGTGATTTGAGTATATATGACACTCGGTTAAGTATGTATCACACCTGCTGATTGGAGGCCAATGAACTTATCATGAGTTTGAAATCATGTTAGTTGAAAATCAACTTAAAACTCTTCATGTTAGTTGTAGAGTGGTTCTGGCTTATTAGAAATGAATAAATTAGACACGTCTTGCCATTGTTGACTGCTGGTTTTCTTCTGATAATCCTGCAGCTTGTTGGGCGCCTTTCCCAGGAGGAATTGATGAATCAATTGCCAATGTTTTTGCCAGCACTGTTTGACGCTTTTAGTAACCAAAGTCCAGATGTCCGCAAGGTGGGTACTATAAATATTTTCATGGTATAATTACTTTCTGTAAATTTTCATAGGGGCACTTATCTATTTCTCTCAAGTTTTGGAGCTGAGGGTTTTTGTAAAGGTAGGCAATGTAGAAGCCATGATCCATGGTTTATGTTCCAGTTGGACTATGGAGTAGGGTTAGGGTTTAGGAACATTACATTAGGAATACCAGTATACCACTTCGAGATTCCCATTCCCTGTGGTTTCTGAATATGAAGTCGCTTAGAAAACTGTTATATATGCTGCCTAGAGATAAAGATAATACTGGTTCCATCAGTGCCTGATGCATGATTGCATTCTAGGTGTCACTTTGCGCTTGCCAAATGAAATATGTTCACGATAATATGCAATCTCTTCTGCTGATCTGGAAGACTGGAACATCCCAAGTCCTAGATTATGAACTCAATATGAAAAATGAAGATCAGTATAAAACAGATTCTGGATGAAATGTGTTATGTTTTTCCTTAGTTTATTCTGTATATGCTCTACTTTCTATTTTTATGTGCTTGCATTCCAGTTGATTCTATGTGCATGCATCTATTATATTCTTAAAATAGAAGCTGCCACACCACGTTCCCTCTCATGGGCTAGAAATTCCCACATTAATAAGAGTAAAAAATAATATATACACCGTTGATTGTGGTGGGTCTAGATTATAACGGTGTGTAGATTAATCAAATATCAATATGAGAGCTGTTACAGTTATATAACGAATACACCTCTATTTCCATCCTGCACAAATTCGGCTAGTTCTAGTTGATTCAATGAAGCTTGTATAAAACTGCTATATCTAGTTTGTTTACAACTATTTCATATTTATTCTTTTGTATCAACAACCAGTTCTCTGTTGATGTGTAGGGTCCTAGCTTAAGAACTTAGGATATTTTATTATAGCAGCTCATATTTGAAATGTGGATATACACAAACACATTCTTTTGCCATGTTTTCCTGAAAATGCTTGCCTACGATTCTTTTGACTTCTTTCTAGTTATT
Source organism: Hsuehochloa calcarea (assembly GCA_036346395.1). Classification (NCBI taxonomy): domain Eukaryota; kingdom Viridiplantae; phylum Streptophyta; class Magnoliopsida; order Poales; family Poaceae; genus Hsuehochloa; species Hsuehochloa calcarea. The sequence continues at coordinate 16,236,578 of CM070600.1, forward strand.
TTATGTGCTGCAGTAACTGCATGCAAGTCTTTACAACTCTGATATATGTCATGACCTTGCTGACTGGCATTTTCATCTACTTTGAATCAATTCCTAGTGCATTATCCCAGTTAATGATATCTGATATTATTTACACATTTTTAGACTGTTGTATTCTGCTTGGTGGATATCTACATCATGCTTGGGAAAGCATTTGTTCCATATTTGGAAGGGCTTAGCAGCACGCAGCTGCGCCTAGTAACTATTTACGCAAATCGGATTTCGCAGGCAAGGTCTGGCACCCCAATTGACGCTAACCAATGAGGTGTAACATCCCGTTATTATTTGTGTTCTATACTTATATATGAATATATGTTTGGCAGGGTGGGGATTTTTTGGGGTTTCATTTGTTTGTGTATGTGTATAGTATAAACAAACGCCTCCCTTGTATTGGGAACTCCTGGCGTTGTTTTTTCTAGTGTGATTATGTATTCCTCTTTTTTTTTTTGTCAGCATGGGGAGTGTTAATGAGTGTTGTCTTCTTGTACTACTTAGCACTTACACTGTACAAAGAAAGGAAAGTGTAGCTTCATGGAGAAACTTTGTTGAAATTTCTTTCTGGCCCATTTTCCTTTGCTGGATGATGGTGGGCGCATCCATTCTGATGGAATTCTTTGTTGTGGATTCTCAGTTGTCAAGCTCCTTGATTTTGCTGCTTGTCGAGTGCGTGGTCACTTGAAAAACTAAGTTTATGCGCTGGGAGCTCTTGGCAACATGGTTTCGGATATTTTGATGACAAATGTAACCGTCATGTTAAAAACTATTGAACACTTTCGGAGTTTGCTCCTTTTGTACTTGTTGCAACTTGCAATTTATGGTAATCGATTATTTGCCACCGCTGTTTTCATGACTCCAGCTTCTCGATGCTAGGGGCATGGAAAGAAGCTTAGCCAGTGAAGATGCCTCTGGCTTTCCAGTCTGCCTACTTGATTAGTGACACCACTTCAGAAAGAGAGAATCAGGAATTCCAACGGGTGATGACCATTCCTTCAGAAATGCCCAATGGCCCACCCACCCGCCCTGGTAACCGGAAGTGGAACCTTTCAGAAGTCGAAGGGAGGACTGTAGGCGTCGGATGCTACTGTGCTAGTGCCACGACTAACGACTGATGACAGTAAACCAGTCAAACCAACGGCGTAAAACCAGTTTTGGTGATGACTGAAAACGGTGCTGAATTCGTTAGGCGTTGCACAGTTGCACTGCTGTAGTCTTCGGCGTTAGTGATGAGCTTTACGGACAGACCGAATTAGATGGTGGTCAATGAAGGACGTGTGAGGCATGCCGACGATGTTAACGTACGCTCGCGCTGAGAAAGCACGGCGCCACGAACGCCCCCCCGCCTTTCAACACAGCACGCTGCGACCAAACTATTCTGGTTAGTGAGTACGGCGACTCACGCAATTGCCAGGCTCAAGAGCGAAGCAAGGCAGCATCAACTAACTAGGGTTCTGTTTGGTACAGCTTCTACTTTTACTTTTGGGTGAGAAAAGCCAGAAGTTGTGCCAAACGGTTGGCTTTTTTTCTGGCTTTCACAGGAAGCTCAAAGCTGTTAATACATATGGAAGCCAAAAGCGAAAAGCCAGTGTTGAGGTGCTTCCCACAGCTTCCCACCTCTAGCGTTCCAAGAATACCCCCAGATTTTGCAGAAATTACCCACCTCATACCTAGTATTTAAAGCAATCTTGCCTGTTCGCCTTCCCACTGGCATATTCGATTGAGTCTACTTAAAATTCTAAGTTACAATGAGCACAAGCAAAAGAAAATTATCATTGCAACAATGGCTTTGCATAATTTTATTCGAGATAGTGCTTTGATTGATAATGATTTTGCTCGTGCGAGCGGGAATGATGATTATGTAGAGCGGGGACATGTCCACTAACCTCGCGCACATGATGATACGGTGTTATGGATGATGTTGATATGAGCGGTCTCCGTGGCGCTATTGCAATAGCTTTGGTAGCATGACGATAGGATAGATGGAAGATATATGCAGTATTTTGTATGTAGTACTTGTCAATTTAAACTATGTATAAGGGACTGATCTTCTAGTCCAGATTATTTTCACATGCTTTCTGAAATTTTATTGTTAAATACTGTTAAATGTTCTTAAATGTCGTTAAATGCCGTTTAATATTGTTAATTTAGTTAAACGACATCAAATAAGTCATTACTGTCCTCATGAGCATTTCAGACATTTCATATCTCGGAAGCTGCAAACAATAAAGATGGTGGTCAATGAAGGACGTGTGAGGCATGCCGACGATGTTAAACACCGCGCCGAGAAAGCACGACCATTCGAACGCCCCCGCCAGAAAAGCCAAACTATTCTGGTTAGGAAGCGGTTTTAGGAAAGCCACAGCTGTGCCAAACAGGACCTAGGTGCTCGGTGCTCCTACAATGCCGGCTTCCCTGGCTTTCGCGGCGCGCCGATGCGAGCCCCAGCTCGTCGCGCAGCTAAACCGCCGCCGCGCGAGCTCAAGCGGCTCTCCGACATCGATGACCAGGAGAGCTTCCGGTTCTACCGCTCCGTCATCTACTTCTACCGTGGTAGCCCATCGCGCGCCGGCCACGACCCCGCCAGGGTGATCCGTGACCCGTTAGCCGCGGCGCTCGTGCATTACTACCCCATCGCCGGGCGGCTCCGCGCTGGGCCTGTGGGAAGCTCGTGGTGGACTGCACCGGGGTCTCGTTCGTCGAGGCCGATGCGGACGTCGCGCTGGACGAGTTCGGCGACACGCTGTGCCTGATCCCTTGCGCTGGCGAGCTCCTATGCTTGCCGGAGAGCAACTCCGCGGTCGTCATCGACCGGCCACTACTCTACGTTCGGGTAAGGCACGGGCGCATGGATGCATGGACTTAATTGTCGTGTTTGTTAGGCTTCAAGAAATGGTGGTGCTTACTGAGCAGTTTGTGTTTTGTACGTGACACGCACATGACGACATGGAGGTGACGAGGTTGAGGTGTGGAGGCTTCCTGCTCGGCATCCAGATCTGCCACAACCTCGTGGACGCGGCCGGAGTCACGCAGTTCTTGCAAGCCGTCAGCGAGCTTGCGCGCGGCATGGAGGCGCCCAGCGTGCGGCCGGTGTGGGCGTGGGAGCTCCTCGACACACGCCACCCACCGCGTGCCACGTACCACCACGGCCGACGCGGCCTGTTGGTTTCACGTGTAGTTAAACATCATTGAATTGCATGTAGTCGAACCTACTTCGACTACGTGATCGCGTGGTTTCCATATGTAGTCTACACGTAGTTAAAATCTTCCGACCAATCCAACCTCCTTCGACTACATGTAGTCGAATATCCTTTCGACCAGTATATAATCGGATTCTTCCGACTAGGATGTAGTCGAACCCTTCCGATCACGTGAAGTCGAACAATGAACAATACTCGAAACGATCAACAGTACTCGAAACCAAAAAACACATGATTGATTTCGAGAGCAACTGCTCCTCTTTTTGTTTTTTTATTCTATTTCTTCAACTCAACTCCACAACTTCCCTTCACGACTCGGGACTCAACTTTACATGACTGCTTGGCCTTATAAAGGAGGCTGCAGTCGACTCTTACTCGAACTTATAATACTACTTGGACTCGTTTTAGTAAACTTACTCGGACTCGGCTGCAGATTCTATGTATCCTACCCAAACTCAATCTTTCCCAATCTTGTACAATATTAAAATCCCAACAGTCATCCCCCTTAACCTTGTAACAAGATTAAAAAAATAACCACTCCATCTTGATCATCCTGATCTTTTCACGTATTTGAACTTTCAAGCCTTCCACTTTTACTTGCACTCCCGTGCGCCGTTCCTTCTTGGGCTAATACCGCCCTACCGCTTGTGTTTGCTCCATCCTGAGCTATGCACAAACCAATGCTTATCGCGCCTCGGACCATAAGAATCTAAAGAACTCGTCCTTCCTTGCGCCTTTCTACTGCCTCAAAGATGGCTTCCAGATTAAGTCTCCACCCATTGTTTTCCGTCGATTGTCTGGCGCACCCAGTCCTCCACCGAGTTCCAACAATGTTGGTTGGGCGGTATCATCCGTGCCCAACACTCCACCTTGGACCGGCTATCCTCCGTGTCCAACATTCCGTTGTGGAGAAGCGTAATTACGTAAGCAGGTAGCATTTTACGCCGCGAAGGGAAATGGTTGTGCGATTTTCTGACATCGGCCAGAGTAAGAGTTTTGTTAGTCCTTATATTATAGCTGTAGGTAAAGGGTCCCATATCTTACCATCATCATCATCATCATCATCATCATCATCTCTTTCTCTACCAAGGCCCCTTTACCCACATAGTAATTCTCAATTTCATCTCATCTCGGTTTTCTTATCTTTCTCATCATCTCAATCCAATTTGTTTTTGAGAAATAGTTTTGATCACGATACATATATGATAGAGCAATATACGGTTTACATTTAAATTAGCTATATTGATGTTCAAGAGGATCGCTTGCCTTCGTAGTAGTAGTAGAGGTCGGTGTTGATGAGTCCTGGATCAGCTACACATCAATTTGGAGCTAGTCCCTCTGAGCGATCTTGGCAATACAAATAATATGTAGAGAAATACTTAGTGATTTTGGCGATATTCGGATAATAAGCGCTAATCGACTTCTCTTAGTTAGCCAATTTTAATTTACAAATATTTTTCCAAAATCCGACTCAGTTAGTAGTTCCCGCTAAAATCCTATTTTAATCACCCTCTTAACCCTAATCTACTCAAAACCCTAATTAGCCTACAAAAAACCCTAATTAACCTAACTAATTACCAAAACCCTAACCCTAATCTACCAAAATTACCTAACTACCCCTCTATTTATTTCCTATCTCCCCAACCAGTACGCTCCTCCCATTCTCTTCTTCTCCCTCTCGCCCGTCTCTTCCTCTCCCTCTCTCTCTCTCTCTCGGCTGACTCCTTCCACCGCCGCCCCTAACCCTCGCTCTCCCTCTCACTCTCTCAAGATCCTCCGCCGCCATCGCCTCCGCTCGCCGCTCCGCCTCCGGCTCCGGGCGCCATCTCCCTCGGCTACGGCTCGGCCTCCTCCTTGGCGTGGCGGCCAAGGCTAGCGCTGCTGCTGCTGCCTCCGCCTCGGTAGTCGCTCGCTCTCGGCCCGGCTCCGGCGTCTCCTCCGCTCCGATCTACTCGGTGCGGCGATCTCGATCTCTTGGTAAACCCTAGGTAATCGAACTCCCTGCTAACCCTACTGCTCTGTGATGGAAATGATTGCAATCTATGTTGATGCTATTGAGGTTTGGTGATTTGAATGGATGATGATCAATGAATTGATTTGCGCTGGGGTTACCTTTGTGATGGATCTAGGTTGGGGAGAAGGGATGGCAGTGCTGGCTTGGCTGGTGCTCTCCCTTCTCTGCTCCTGGCTCCTGGTTGCTTGGGTTCTTCTTCTTTGGGTTGGGTCAGTCATTCTTCTTTGCTGGGGCTCCTCCTCTGCCCCTGGCTGCTGCTGCTGCTGATGGGCTCGGCTGAACCTCCTTCAGTTCCTGCCTCTGCTGGTTGTGGAATGGGATGGATGGATTGGATGACTTAGCTTGTGTTTTACTTTGTGAATCTGGGAAGTGGCTTGGGGATGCATTTGGGTAGCTGGCTTGAGGGGATGAACTGGGACTCTTCTTGGCTTGGTGAGGGGAATGCATTCTTCTTGGCTTCGGAAGGGGAATGCATTTGTCTTGTTTGTCTTCTTGGTGTTAATGGGTAGTGCATTTCTTTGGGAGGTGTATTCTTCTTGCGAGGGAGATGCCTTTGGTTGGTTCTGCTGTGTTTCTTTGGGGATGCACTTGCTGGCTTGTCTTCTTGGTGCTAATTGGTAATGCATTCTTTGGGGATGAATTTGGTGGGAAGGGCACTCATTGCTCTTATCCGTGGTCATGCAAATTGTTTTACCATGCTCCTGTTTATTTCCCCTTTTACCATGGTCTTATCCTTGCACCTTGTGGTATGGAGCTCAAATGGGGAGTGCATTTCTTCATGAAGTGGCCAGGCTTCGTCATTACCCGAGCCTCTCACTCCTCTCTTTTGGACCAAGTCCGCCCACTTCTCCGCATACATCTTAGCTGAGGCTACAATGACTCTCCCTCGTGCCCTCGTGAGGAGGCTCTGACCCCTTCACCCGCTGCAAGCTTGTGAACAACTTCGAGCACCAACTTTTGCTGATAGGACCTGCAACCTTGAATTTTTGAGACGTTGCCTGGTGCATGCGTGTGGACTCACAAGTCACTGCATGGCCGTGAGGCCCTCTGCTTTGACTTGCCGAGCGGCTGTCTCATGTGGTGTGCCCATCGTCTGCATGAGCTGTGTGCATGTGTGTGTAGGGACCGCTGGTGCCAGCAACACCGGCTGCATGCCCGCCTCCTGGTGCGCCTGCATGCGCCTAGGGGTGCTGTCGACGGGACGCCCCACCTGTATATCTGACAGAGCCGCTGACTTCAGTGCTAGTTGCATGCATGTGAAGGGACTCGCCCCTGGTCCTCCCACGTCGCCTTCTGCCACGCCTGCATGCATGCCTCCTTGGCCAGTTGGTCGCCCCGAGCCGATGCTTGCTGCGCCTCTTGCGCTAACTTCGTATATGTCGCGCTCTTCATGCGCGTGGGACTCGCCGCCTTCTTGGCCGGAGAGATCATAAAAAATTACAAGTGAACCCGAGACCTCCTGACCATAAGGCCCGGCTGGCTCGACTCCCCAGTTCCACTCTGGCTCTTCCAGACTGTTCTTAAAACAAACCGGTTTATAAGTTTTCAGGGAAATTTTGTACAACTGGTTTGGAGATTTTTTCACCTTCATCAGCAGATCTTTTTTTTTCTGCTATAGACACGCAAGAACTCATCCTGCAGCTCCACTCGCACCCTTCTTCTGCCAACTGCCCCAGACTGAGTACGTTGTTGCATAATCTCGGTATAAATTAAATTTCAATCAACATCTTATGATCGCCGTTCTTGTATTGCAAAAACATTGATCTTTTGCCTCTTATCTGCACAGTGGAGCCGTCACCAAACTTGATTTTTTCCTAAAATCTTCTCATTGAGCTCATGAAACAATGGAGCGATCTCCCGTCATGTGATTGCTTGCTCCATTGTCCAAGTACCACATGTCAGAGCTGACATGTATTTTGCCATCGGCTCACAGTCATGGCTCCACCTTTTCTTCATTCAGTAGAACCAGGTTGCGTGACTTCGTGTTTGCGGACTCCATGCTCACTGCTAATAGCAGTGCTAGATCTTCCTCCTCCTATGCGTGCGTGAGGTGCGCCTCTTCCCCGCAGCGCTTGCTCTTGCACTCTGAGGCATAGTGACCATACATGTCACAGTTAAAACATTTTATGTGACTTTTGTCGCAGCCTGTCCTGGATTCACGACCAGCTTCGCCATCCTAGTGTGTCGTGGTTGAGCCACCACGACCTCCCCTGCCTTGATCGAGGCCTTGCCGCGTCTACGCTCGTGGCTTCTTGATGAGTCATGATCGTCCTCCTCCGACGATCCAGTGTTGGACCTTTGTCCTTTAGATAAAGACGATGGGTCTCTACCGCCGCTTTTCTGCCGCGCTTGCCACTCAGCTTGAGTGAACAGAAGCTGACCCTCGGTATTTCTATTATTGCCGCGACGAAGGATTCGCTCCTCATATGCCTTCAACCGACCGATCGCCTCTTCGAATGACATTGCATCAAGATCAGAGTACCGCTCGATTGATGCCACCAACTAAAAGAATTCGACGGGCATTGAATCAAGAAGCTTCTTGACGATTGTGGCATCCTCTAGAGTAGCGCCAAGAACATCGTACTTGGCTGCCATGCCACTCAAATTGCCGGCAAACTCGTTGATCGTCTCCCCTTCCTTTATTTGTAACGCCTCAAATTTGCTCTTCAGGGTCTGTAGGCGTGCCTTCTTCATACGATCTGCACCAATGTAGCGAGTCTTTAGACAGTCCCAAATATCCTTTGCAAATTTCTTCTTTGCGATCTACATAAAGACATCTTCGGGGACAGCCTGAAAGATCAATGCTCACGCTGATTTGTTCTTCTTCTCGTCCACGACCACTGTAGCCGTCGGTTCGATTACTTCCTAGATACCATGGGCATCTATGATTGACTCTATCTTGATTGACCACGTGGTGTAGTTGGACGTTGTTAGCATCGGGCACTAGTGCGGCATACCGCCGCTCTCCCTCGCCGCCTGCTAGATGGTAAGCGCCATTGTCTCGAACCGAAGGATCGTGTTGGTGCTCTGATACCACTGTTGGTTTCACGTGTAGTCGAACCTCCTTTGACCACATGATCGTGTATTTTCCACGTGTAGTCGAATCTCCTGCGACTACATGTAGCTGAAACCTTCGGACCAGTCGAACCTCTTTCGATTACACGTAGTCGAATGTTCTTCGACCAGGTACCCCTTTCGACCAGTATGTAATCGGACCCTTCTAACAAGTATATAGTCGGACCCTTCCGACCACGTGAAGTCGAACAATGAATAATACTCAAAACGATCAACAGTACTCGAAACCAAAAAACACACATTGGTTTCGGGAGCAACTACTCCTCTTTTTTTTTTTTCTATTTATTCAACTCAACTCATGATAACTCAACCCAACTTTACAACTCCCCTTCTCGACTCGGTACTCAACTTTGCATGACTGCTTACCTTATAAAGTAGACTACAGTCGACTCTTACTCGGACTTACATTGCTATTTGGGCTCGTTTTAGTAAAACTACTCGGACTCGACTCCAACTTCTATGTATCCTACCCGAATTCAATCTTTCCTAATCTTGTAGGAGATTAAAATCCCAACACGGCCAACGACAAGCTCCGTCCGGGCGACAAGCTCGTGCACCGGGCGTTCCTCTTCGGCCGCAAGGAGGTCTCCTCGCTACGGGAGCAACTATCGCCGCAGCTGAGGTCCCGGGTTTCCCGGTTTCTGCTCCTGTCGGCGTTCACGTGGCGCTGCCGCACCGTACCGCTCGGGTACGAGACTGGCGACGAGGTGCGGTTCATGTTCGTCATGAACGCCCGCTGGAAGCGCCACCCGCCGATCCCCGAAGGGTTCTACGGGAACGCGCTTGCGTTCGGTGTGGGGCAGACGACGGCCGGTGAGCTCTGCTCGGGCCCGCTGGGCTGCGCGGTGGAGCTGATCGCGGCCGCGAAGGCGCGGATCACTGCGGACGACTACGAGCAGTTGGTGGCCGACGTGCTCGTGCTTCGCGGGAGGCCGCGCGCGGTTCACGACGGCGCGGACCTACCTGGTGACCGACCTGACAAAGTCGCGCCTGCATGAGGTGCAACCTCGGGTGGGGCCGGGCGGTGTTCGCCGGGCCCACCGCGACGACGCTGGCCACGTTCCGCATTGCCCGCGAGGGGCGGCGGAATCACCGTGCCGATGTGCCTCCCGCCGCGCGCCATGGAGTCGGCCGCGCTGTCCAAGATGTGGCCAAGGGCTAAAATGAGCATGCCCATGGTTAGATCAGCGAAGAATTTGATCTACAAAGGCCAGCTGCTAATGGGCCAACTGCTGATGCAGTCTAGCCCGAACTTGTTAGGCCTAATTCTAATTTTATCCATTAGTGTAGGGATCTATTTGAGGTTGTGACAAGATTGCTAATGGGCCTGATCCTCAAATGGACCTCGTCACAACGAATTTAGCTCTACTGTACAGTACAGGAGGAGATCGGACTATCGGAGTGCGTGCTCAGTCCATCAAATATTTAAATTCCCTAAAAAAGATCTAATAGTTAAAATTGTGCAAATTATACTAGTGGTTGCCATGGATTGGTTCCTGACGACCGGCATGTCGGCCACCGCCGACGCGTGGGGCGCCCACGTCGGCCTCGGCGAAGACATAGACCGGCTGCGTTCCGTGCTCCCCCGCGTGCACGCGCTGGTTGAGCGAGCGAGCCTTGCACTGGCGGTTCGCCCACCCCGGGGTGGCCGATCTCCTCGCCCGGCTCAAGGACGCCGCCTACGATGCCGAAGACCTCACGGACGAGCGAGCCGCCCACGAGAAGCAGGCAAGCGAGCGGCTCTTCCCTTCCGTTCGCAACTTCTTGCACGAGCTTATCACCGGCACGGCGGATAGGGCGAGAGGCGTCAGGGCTAGGCTCGAGTACCTGTCCACCGAGCTGGAGCGTGCCATCGCTGTACTGGACGCGCCCGGGAGGCCGACGCCGCTGCGCGCGCTCCGGGAGACAAGCTCGTTCGTCGGGAGGGATGTGGTTCTTGGCAGGGATAGGGAGCGCGAGGAGGTGGTCTGTCTACTTCTGAATTCAGACCAGGTATACAGATCCGGCGGTGACGGGAGCAACACGAAGCGGCGGAAGAACCGCGAGGGCGTGGCCGTCTTGGCCGTTCTTGGCATGGGCGGCGTAGGGAAGACTACTCTGGCGCAGGTCGTGTACAATGATCAGAGGATGAAGGACCACTTCCACTTGAGGATGTGGGTCTGCCTGCCGGAATCGATGGACGTGACACGGGTGACGAGGGAGATCATAGAGTCGGCGACCAAGGGGGCGGCGGCGCAGCCTGGACTTGCCAATTTGGACTCTCTTCACGGCGTTGTCAGGGATTTGGTCAAGTCCAAGAGGTTCCTTCTTGTCCTTGATAATGCCTGGTGTGAGGATACGCAAGAGTGGCAAACGCTCTTTCCTCCACTGAAGTATGGGCATCCTGGGAGTGTCATCTTGGTGACCAGTCGCTCTTGCAAGGTTGCGGATGCAGCCGGAGCGGCGGAGCTGGTATGTCTGAATGGGTTGCCGGATGAGGCTTATTGGGAGCTCTTCAAGCAATATGCATTTGGTGATGAAGACCCTGCAGGCCATCCTGAATTGGTGATCATTGGCAAGAAGATTGCCCACAAGCTCAAGGGCTCCCCTCTCGCCGCCAAGACTGTTGGTAGGATGCTGAGCTCCGACATGAGCGCAAAGCATTGGAGCACTGTCATGACCAGTGGGCTGTGGGAGCTTGAGCAAGGTGCAGGAGACATTCTCCCGGTGCTCCAACTGAGCTATCAGTACCTCCTGGCGCACCTCAAGCGATGCTTCACATTCTGCGCAACATGTGGGTTGCAGAAGGCTTCATCTCACCTCAAGATGGCATTGGGAACAGGTGCTTGAGAGAATTACTCAGCAGGTCCTTTTTTCAGCAACACATGTTCAGTGACCTCTGTTATGTGATGCACGACCTGATGTCTGATCTAGCACAATCACTCTCCATGGATGAATGTTTTTGTCTGCCTGGTAAAAAATGCCTTCAGAAAATCCCTTCCAATGCCCGCCATCTGTCAGTGTGCACCAAGTATCTTGAACTGAGCAAGTTTGTTGAACTGGGTAGATTCACGAAGCTGCGGTCGCTTTTGATTTTTGGTATGTTTGGACAAGAACTGAGTTATTCACTTAATCATTTGTTTGACAAACTGAGTAATATCCGCTTGCTGGTGCTACGGGAGTGTGTGATCAAAGAGCTCCCAATGAATGTTGGCAATTTAAAATTTCTCCGGTATTTTGATTTCTCTTACACGAAGATCCGATGGTTGCCTGGCTCAATTTGCCAACTTAGCAATCTGCAACTTCTGAATGTGCAGAACGTCCGACTGGAAAATCATCCCAAGGGCTTGACTAGACTAACCAATCTGCGGAAATGTTACATGAACGAACCGATTACTTCCGTGATGACCAATCTTAGTAATTTCACATCACTCCAGAGCTCTTTAGTATTTGAAGTTTCAAAAGGACAAGGGCATAGAATTGTAGAACTGAAGGAGAATTGGGACAATTCGGTATTTGCCGCTCAATATAGAATGACCTTTTTAAGATTTACCATTATATACAATACAATTCAAAATTTGCCACTTTATACAAGATCCAACTCATACTTTGCCCCTGTCTAAGACAATTTTACCCCCCTTTTTTCTCCTCTTTTCTTCTAGCACCGGCAATGATCCTCCTCCTCGAAGCGTCCTCACCGTCCCCCTCCCCCTGGTCGTCCTCCTCCTTGGCGCATCCTCGCTGGCCGCACCCACCTCCCAACCAGTAGTCGCCCCACCTCTGCCACCACTTCTCCGCGCTCCCCGATGTCGAGCCATGCTGACCTTCGCCCCACCCCCACTGCACCTGCCTCCACTCGCACCTCTGTCCTCGACCTCCAACTCGCCGTCTGTGCGGAGACCGACCCGGCCTGCATCCACTCGCTTGTCGCCTCGGCTCTCTCCGACCCCGCCCTCCCGTGGTCGCACACCTCGCGACCCCTCTTCTCCCTCACCGCCGCCCTCCTCCACCACCTCCTTGCCTCGCCTTGGCCCTCCGTACCTTCTGCTCCTCTGCTACCCGTCCAACCTCCGGTTCATCCGCCATGGCCAGGGCAAGAGGGCAATAAGAAAAAAAGAGAAAAAAGGAGGAAGAAAAGGGGGTAAGGACAAAATGGTTAAAAAGTGGCAAATTCTAAGGTGGCACTCTATATAATGGTAAATTTTGAATTGCATTATCTACGGTGGCAAATCGTATAAGTGCATTCTATGGAATGATATATTCTCAATTGTCCCAACAAAATTAGCTGACTTTGCACGGGAAAACACATCGCGACCCCTCTTCTCCCTCACCACCGCCCTCCTCCACCACCTCCTTGCCTCCACCCTGGCCCTCTGTGCCTTCTACTCCTCCGCTCCCCGTCCAACCTTCGGTTCATCCACCATGGCCAGGGGAAGAGGGCAATAAGAAAAAAGGAGAGAGAAGAAAGGGAGGAAGAAAAGGGGGTAAGGACAAAATCGTTAAAAAGTGGCAAATTCTAAGGTGACACTCTATATAATGGTAAACTTTGAATTTACGATGGCAAATCGTATAAGTGCATTCTATGGAATGATATATTCTCAATTGTTGCTGGCTTTGCAGGGAAAGACGGTCGATTTCCACCATATCTAATGGCAGCAAGGGTTGATGGTGTATTACCTCTTATCCCGTTGAGATGCTCAGTTCATACCAGTGCCAGCATTTGACAGTTTGACAGTGTAGTTTTTGCATCGATTGTAAGCTATAGAAGCATTGCAATTTGCAAGGGCCTATCTGACTTGAGTATCTGGTAGGCCGTAGCAGAGAGCTTTCTGTAGCTTTTTTTAGCAGATACTTCTGTATCTGGGCACTGGATCGCTGTGGGATACTGGGATGTAGTCATACTGCGGGATCTATAAGCTGGTATAGTAGTATTGCTCGCCGAAATTTCAGTTTTTTTAATTCTTGGAGCTTTATTTTGTTAGACAACCACCTAAAAACCACTAAGAGGTTGTTTGGTTTAAAGCTAAAAGTTGTAGGTCTTTTTCCCCCAAAAAATTATGTTACGATTGATTGCATTTGGTGTGCAGCCAGATTTTTGGCGAGATTTCTTGCTCAACCTAATTCAATTTCTTGCCAAAAATTTGGCCAACCAAACTCAACCAAAAAATTGACCCTGGCGCACGCTAATGCGTTGCAAACCATCATACAAACATTAGCTTGAGATTACTATCATACAAACATGGCCGGCCCAAGTCCCAGAACTCAGAACAGAGAAAGGCTGCCTCGCGTCGGGGCGGTGGACAAACGGCGCACGGCGATAGCGACGGGTGGCGGATTCATGGTGGCTGGGTAAGCGTTGACTGGGCACGGCGACTGGATCTAGGCCGGGATGGCCAGATCCGGCGGGTGGTGATGGTTGATGATGGGAGGCAGCGTCGGCTTCGCAGGAGAGTTGGGTCCAGGGCTGGCGGCGCAAGCAGGGGCTCGGGGAAACGGCGGATCCGGGTCGGTAATGGCGCGGGTTTGGGGCGGCCAGGTGGAGCTCGAGCTCGGGGTTATGGGAGGTTCGGGGCGCGTCGGGCGGCGGTCCCGCGTGAGGGATCCAGCGGCGGCTCGGGAGGCCCGGCGGGAGAGCACTCGGGGCGGCGGGAGCAGAGTCGCTCGCAAGAAGCCCGGGGCCCGATGTGAGAACGCCGGAAAGAACATCTTGTTAACAAGAATTATCAGCTTTACTATACATATATACCTTCTTTAACCTAATCTTGATTGTATGCAACTATTTGTTAATATGTTACATTACAAAGGAACTACTCTTTTTTTTGCCAAACATACAGAGTACTGCAATATTCTTATTAACAGATGCAAAGCTTATCCTGGCATAGCTCAAGCTCAACATCACCAATCTTACACAACTGCCATATTGGTTTATATCTGAAAACATCTGGAGCCTAATTCCATTTAAGACAAAAGATTGATTAAAGTACAATAATTTATTTGAAATGACGTATAACAATCAACTCATAAACTATCTTATTGCTAAGCAGGAAGGAATGATGTGAAAATGTCCAATTGATTGCAACCAGAAACTACAATCAACTAGAAACAATTAAGAAGACTAAAACTGAAAGTTCAAGAAACTAGTACAATCAGCTAGAAGCAATGAAGACCGAAAGTTCAACATTAACTCCAACTAATCAGTATTCCTGCATACATAAGAAATCATTCAGACAAGCAATAATTCCCAGTCCGAGCTGAAAAATCAAAAGCTTCAATAATTCAATGTTAGGGCATTATCCTAGAAATCTTGTTCAACACTTGGCAGTCTAGAATACAACCACATATCAAATATTTCCATCATTGGTTCAGTGAGCTACCTTTGCACCCTGATAAATTTTATACAAGAAAAAGAACGAACAACAGAAATATTATCATGCTGAAAGCCTGAAATGAACAGACGAGGATATATGTATATGTCAGCTCAAGATAGTAACATAACATTATTTCTTCAAACAAAAAATGGTAGGACATGCACAAGTGAAAATTATATTTGCAGACATGAGAACACTGGTGACCTTTATCTCTAAATCACTAACCATCTGCAATAAGCTTCTCACCCAACTTGTTAACCTGTCGGTTTACAAAACCATTTATTGGGTTTAAGCAGAAACACAGTCCTCTGCAACCTCTCGCCGTCTTACTCATGCCATTCGCTACTACCTCCGACCGGCGGCCAGAGCCCTCCACATCCCTTCACTACCTCCCACAGTCCCACCGGCGGCCTTGCATCAACACCACCTCCGAAAAGATCCAATCAGATCCAAGCGGGAGAGGACCAAATCTGGATGTTCGTCCTCTTGGACTTCCTCCCGCGCCCTCCTCGCATCGTCCACGCCCACCACAATCTCCTTCTCCAGCCTCCGCATTGCCCATCGGGTGTTCCTCTAGGATATCCCCGCGAGCGTCGCGCGTTGCTTCGACTGCCCTGCACTGCCTCCGCATCTGTGTACCCGCCATCTCCAGGTTTTCATCTCGTCATCCTCACCACGCTACCTCTAGGGGTTGAGAGAGGTTGGGGATTGAGATCGTTGGGGGCTAATTGTGCAGGCGGAGATCAGAGGGGCCAGCAGATCAGAGAGGGAGGACATGTGAACTGGGAGAGGGGGTTGGCTAGGGTTTGGATGCGGGGAAGAAGTGGAGGGCGTAGCAGCGGCTCCGGTGGCGGCAAGGGCGGGGGAGGTGTGCGAGAGAAAACGGGGAGAGAAGGAAACACTTGGAAGAGAATGAATCACGAGTCGCGAGCCCTAGATGGCAGCGTGCTTCGACACAGAGGGGCGCGGGCGCGAGATGGAGGCGGAGGAAGCGGAAGTCATGGGACCACAAGTCGAGAGGCAACTTTTTTGTGAGGGGAGGGAAGTGGAGAACGTTTTACTCAGCACCACTAATGTCTTTTTAAGTAGTAAAGATAATAAATTCAGATCAATAGTATCTCTCAGGTTGACTGTAAATCCACATAGACAACATCCGTTGACAATGACAATGAATCAAAGAATATAGGAGAAGAAGAAAAGGAAACAAACGGATAAAAAAACCTCACCATCGACTTAGGATGGCAACAAACGGATAAAAAAACCTCAAGGGATAAAAATTCTCTCGGGAGGGGCCTATGTGAACCCTTCCATTAGATGCCCACTCACTTGTCCTCATCCATCTCCTTCTCCATCTCCCTCCTTAGTCGTCACCCAACCTATCAATCCCCACCATGCTTGGTCATGGAGGTGGAGGAAGGGGTGACTCGGTGAGCTACTCTACTAATTCTCACCTTTTGAGTTTTTTCTTTTTGTTTTTTGAAGTATCTGCCCTTTTGAGTGTCAATGATGAAGCTAGCATGCACGGAGATTAATTGGTCAATAATTTGTTCTTGTTATTGCAACCTAGTCCAATGGCATGCATCTCGAGCTCTCGATGTACTTCGTATCGTCGTGTGGATGAAGAAGGCAGGTTGAGCTCACGTAAGCTATAGGCCATATAATTAGTAGAGATTTAACTAAGGTAGAAGTTCATTTGACACCCCTAAACTCTTCTAAAAGTTCATAAAATAATCCTGAATTTCTAAACCAGACACCCAACACCCTTCAAGTTTCCAAACCAGACCAATTACACCGCGCCAAATCCAACCTAGTTTTTCATGTGACGTAGAGTTGGTTTTGCTGATGTGGCAACTGAGTTAGATAGGGCACATATGTCAGCCGGTAAGCCCCCATCCCCGAGCATAAACCAAGCTCGGAGAATAGCTGTTGTGCGCTGATGAGGACATCCCTCCCATGGATATAATCATGTCTACACACACAACTCATCCACAACAAGTGTTACAAGGACCACTTACTCAAGCTCGTGCTCGCCAACTTAATTACTAGGTGAATTTATTCCTAGATTTATATATTAATGAGAATAGATCGCTACCTAATGCAAGTGATTTAATTGTGCTTAACAACATGGAAAGGACGGATGAGAGGCATGTGGAGTCATGAACATGCATGGAAGGCATAACGGAGGTCACCACGTCACTTTGGGTCACAAATGAGCGACTTGCTCAACTTGAGGGTGCCCAGATTAAGACAAACGCCACGCTCACCGTGATGGAGAAAGCGCAAGGCGTCACTAACACTTCTTTGGCAGGCATTATGGCGCGCCTTGAGGAGATTGCCCAATCATCCACTGTTGTTCCCCCTGCTGCGTCGGTAGTGGGACAAGATGAATTCTACTACGTGGCTGATACCGAGGCCGATGACATGGGTAACCACAACAACGATCGAGCTCATCGACAGTTGAGTTTTAATCGACAAGGTATGCGACGAGACCCCCCACGACGTGAGGTACGTGACCACGATGATTTTTTTGCTTAGGTTAAATTCAATGTGCCCTCTTTTAATGGTAAATATGATCATGATGGTTATCTTAATTGGGAACTAGCCTTTGATCAAAAATTTGTTTGCTATGACTTTCCTGATATTAGACGAGTTAGGGCTGCTACTAGTGAATTTACCGAATTTGCTTCTGTTTGATGGAAAGAACATTGCCGTCAATATCCCAATAATATACCTAACATTTGGGAGGCTTTAAAATTACTTATGCGGCATCGATTTGTTCCCTCATATTATGCTCGTGATTTGTTAAATAAATTGCAATGCTTACAATAAGGTACAAAGTCTATGGAAGACTACTATCAAGAATTACAAATTGGTATGTTGCGTTGTGGTTTAGTTGAGAATGAGGAGGCATCAATGGCTAGGTTTTTGGGAGGGTTGAATTGAGAAATTCAAGATATCCTTTATTATAAAGATTAAAACTCCATTACTAGATTGTTTCATCTTGCTTGCAAAGCTGAACATGAATTGCAGGGACGCTAAACGAGGACACGATCTAACTCTTCTGCAGGTCGCACAAACTCAAGGACGTCACGCACCCCTACTGCCCCGTCCACTATGGCACCACCACCGTTATCCTCTAACAACAAGCAGCGCCCTACTACTTCAAATTCAGCACTACGAGTTTCTGAAGCAGCCAAATCAGCACCACAAGCTTCTGCAAAAACCTCCACTTCGGTTGCTTTGACTGGACGAACTAAGGACATTTCAATGTCATCGTTGCAAAAGCTATGGACACATGATTCGGGACTGTGCCAAACAAGCATGTATTGATTATACGTGATGATGGTGGGTATTTCTTTGCTAGTGATTTTGATGATGAAGCATATGCTATGCTTGCAACTGACCCTACGGAACATGATGATGAATCTGATCATGAGGAGGAACATGTTGGCGCCGAAGATGCCGACAAGTATTTGAGCATTATAGTGTAACGCGTACTAAGTGCTCAAATTTCACGTGCTGAGCAAAATCAGCGACATAATTTGTTCCAAATCAAGGGTGTTGTAAAGGAACGTTCAATTCACATAATTGTTAATAGTGGGAGTTGCAACAATTTGGTTAGTATAGATATGGTGGAGAATCTTGCTTTGTCGACCAACCCTCATCCCCACCCATACCATATTTAATGGTTCAACAACAGTGGTAAGTTGAAGGTAACACAGATGGTGAGAGTAAACTTTTCTATGGGTTCATACCATGATTATGTTGATTGTGACGTTGTTCCTACGCAAGCTTGTTCGTTGTTATTAGGGAAGACCTTGGCAATACAATACTGATTATATGCATCATGGTAGGAATAATCAATACTCTCTCATGTTCAAAGGAAAGAAAATTGTGTTGCATCCCATGACTCCTGAACAAATTGTTAAAAATGAACTTGCTAGAGCTAGTAGAGAGAAAAATATGGAGAATGTTAAGAGCGAAAATCAGAGGGAGCAAAAGAGCTTGAGCAACATAAGAAGAAAGAACCTAAATTTACTCATGTGGAGAATAAAGAAATTAAATTGAAAAGTGCTAGTTTTCTTGCTACCAAATCCATGGAAAAAATTTCGCCGAAATTTCAGCGATTACCGGCAGTAACCGGTGTTACCGGTGACCGCTGGTAAAATTCAAACCATCCCCAAAAAATTCAAACCGGTAGCCTCATCCCTGACCAAATCTGATATGACTAAATTAGATGCTAGTAATTATGTTTGCTATGCATTAGTTTGCAAAAAACTTTGTTTCCATTTGAGGATATATTTGCTGATCATTTCTTTTGGCTAAAGGTGAGACGGGACGTCGAGCGCTACGTTGCTCGCTGCACTACATGTCAAAGAGCTAAGCTTAATCCTCATGGTTTATACATACCTTTACCTGTTCTTAGCGTTTTGTGGGAAGATATTTTGATGGAATTTGTTTTAAGATTGCCTAGAACAAAGAAGAGAGATAGTATATTCATGGTTGTTGATAGATTTTCTAAGATGGCCTACTTAATACCATGTCATAAGAGCAATGATGCTGCTAATATTGCTGATTTATTATTCCATGAAGTTATTCACTTGCATGGTGTGCCTAATACTATAGTTTCAGATCGTGATGCTAAATTTCTTAGTCACTTTTGGAGAACTTTATGGGCTAAATTAGAGACTAAGCTATTATTTTCTACTACTTGTCATCCCCAAACTGATAGATAAATTGAAGTTGTGAATATAACTTTATCTACAATGCTTAGGGTTGTGTTGAAAAAGAATTTAAAAATGTGGGAAGAATGCTTACCTCATATTGAGTTTACTTATAATCGTTCGTTGCATTCTACTACAAAGATGCGCCCTTTTGAAGTTGTTTATGGTTTTGTGCCTCCTGCTCCTATCTATTTAATGTTTATTCCAACTTCAGAGAAATTGAACTTTGATGCTAAACAGCGTGCTGAATTGATTTTAAAAATACATGAGACAACTAAGGAGAATACAGAGTGCATGAATGCTAAATATCATATTACTGGTAGTCAGGGGAGAAAACATTTTACTTTTGAATTTGGAGATCTTGTTTGGTTGCACTTGAGAAAAGATGGGTTCCCTGAATTGAGAAAGTCAGAATTAATGCCAAGAGCTGATGGTCATTTCAAAGTGTTAGAAAAGATTAATGATAACGCATACAAGCTTGAACCGCCTGCAAATTTTGGAGTTAGACCCACATTTAACATTGCAGATTTGAAGCCATACTTATGAGAAGAGGATGATCTTGAGTCGCGGACGACTCAAATGCAAGAAGGGGAGGATGATAAAGACATCCCTCCCATGGATATAACCGTGCCTACATGCACAACTCATCCACAATAAGTGTTACAAGGACCACTTACTCGAGCTCGTGCTCGCCAACTTAATTACTAGGTGAATTCGTTTCTAGGTTTATATATTACTGAGAATAGACCGCTACCTAATGCAAGTGATTTAATTATGCTTAGCAACATGCGAAAGGACGGATGAGAGGCATGTGGAGTCATGAACATGCATGGAAGGTATAACGGAGGTCACCACGTCACTTTGGGTCCGAGTCAAGCAAGAGTTCGAGTTGGGCTCGTTCTGGATTCGGATTCGGACTGCTGCGACAGTACTTAGTTTAAACGGTCGTAACTTCTTCATACGGACTCCGTTTGAGACGTTCTCAGACTTCATGGAAAGCTTATCAAGTCTACTTCCAACGGATCCAACTTTATCTTCAAATTCCATCCAAGCTGACCACAATCATCAAAATAGTCCGTGTCTATTTCTGAGCTCTAGTCAAAAGGGTGTTGCACCACCTCGACTTGGGCCATAGGTCTTGTAAACCTAGGGGCGTGCGTCCACTTCCCTGGCCACCACCCCTGGTCATCTCCCTATATAGGAGGCGCCGCATCCCTTTGCTAGAACTTGAATTTCGTTGAGTTTAGGTTTAGCCATTGTGCAAACTTCTATTTTTCAGTTGTGTCGGACGACCAACTGTCAATACAGCCTTCGGGATCCCACCTTTGTTTTTCAATACCATCTACACTACAATCTTATTCGTAATATCAGATTACCTATATTTTATTCTTGCTAGTTCTTTGATTGCTCGCAGGGATTGAACTTCGTGTTTAGGTTAATAGCACTTCCAGTAAGGTCAATAACATCTCGGATTTGGTTCAACGATTGCTAAAGCGCAAGCGTTGTCGTATGGTTGTAGTCAGATCGTGAGAGTTACATCCACCAAAATTGATAGTTATCAATCTCATCAAAAGATCGAGCACCTCGCTGCATCACGCGCCAGCCGCAACTGCCTCACATGGGCGGCGGAGAGATCTGGAGACAGGGAGGGCGGACCAACGCATGCATGAGCAGCATCTAGACACAGGGAAACCGTAGGTGGCCTCAGCTAGGGCGGGGATGGCTGGTGATGAGCCGGTGACGGTGAGGTTGACGGCGCGACGAGGTAGGATAGCGACGGCGAACTATTGGTGACCAATCGACAAGGTGACATTTGGAAGGACTCAAGGAGCCCAGGTGGAGGTGGTGACATAGGTAGTGTGGCCAGGAATGTGATGGGGCAGCGAGATGCATGCGGTGGTACACGGGTGTGCACTGGAGGTGTTTGGCTTCAAAGAAGAAGGAAAAAGACATCTAGGGGCTTCCTAGGGTGATCTTAAAGCTAGATATGAGAGGAAATAGCTGGATGTGGAGGGATGACAGCTAACTTTGAAGTGGAACGGTAGGGGCTCAGCTGTGACTTCACACCAACATTGGCTGGGTGTCAGAGGTGTTGGAGGTGGAGGTGGTGTTGGTGATATGACCTAGAGGTAATCGTAGAGATGATTGTATCACGTCTATGTTTATGAGTTATTGAATAAGTGTTATTCTGTTCCTTGAATGAATCATCAGTTATAAAGATCAACAAGTATATAACTTGTTTGTGAAGCTCTTTTAATTTATGATGATGTCGATCTAAATGTATCCTTGGTCGGATATCACTGGTCGAAACACCAGTGATCCTATCGACCAGCGCATGTATTGATTGATGACCATATTTCACCGGTCATAGATATAGGGATATCAAATCAATAATGTGGACGCATGTTAGAGAACATGGTGTTGTATTGACCCACCTTGAGACACTGCTGATATTATTTTGATTTCATGTATCATTAGTTTGTCTCAGGTAATGATGATGTATAATCCTTAGACCAGATATCAGCATGGTTTTCTACATGTGTAAGAGTACACTTTGGGGTTGTCAAACTCTACTCCGTAACTGGATAGTTATAAAAGTAGCTTTCAGCTACGATATGAAACATGGGGAGGAATGTGATTGGTTGGATATGGATTTGCCCCTCCTAACATAACATTAGAGATATCTTTGGGCTCCTCGATGTGGTCGAATAAGAAAAGTGCATGGTCATGCCACTGGTGGTTCGAAGAGTTTTATCATATGAAGTTATCCGACACTTGATCGAGAAAGTATTGAATAGTCCATGGATGATACAACATCTCACCTGTAGTTCAACCAGATATCGTAAGGCAATGGGAGAATACATGAGCAGGTCTTTTAGTTCAAACAGATATGGACTAGTCATATGGAGATACGAGCTGGTCGTAGGCTGGTCGAACATGATCACTAAGTGGTCGAAACCTGGTAGTAAGGAGTTACAAACTGGTTGAGACCAAATACAAGCTGGTCGTATAGAGATATGAGCTAGTCGTATAGAGATACGAGATGGTCGTAAGTGATAAGGACATGGTCATAGATCATATTGTATTAATATTTATTTGATATAATTCTTGTGTATTCGGGAATCGTTATGTTCTGCTAGGAGACGCTAACGACTTGTGATCGGAAAGGAGTTTTCGAGTCAAAACCGATTATGCATGAACCTAATGGGTCACACACTTAATGGGATGGAACAAACCAGTACGGATATGATTCATCAAATGTGCTCGGATAGGATCCATCATAGACACTATATAAGGAGATGTTTGAGGCTATGGTGAGACATGGGTAACAGATGAGACACACGATAAGAGTTGACATGAGTTGCTTCAAGCCATAGCCACCATCTTCTTGAGAGAGCCTTCCCCGTGAGACTTGGTGGTAGTACACGGCATACATTTATTCTTTCCATGGACGTGTGGATACTGTAAAGGCGCTACTGCGGTTGCTGTTGTGCTTGAGGACGATCCACGACCTTGGCGAGGAACTCGATTGATTGCTTGAGGAAACGAGCGACTACGAGGAGACGACCGACCGCGAGGACGATCGATTACGACCACTACATCGACGCGCTCTTCGTTGGACCAAGTGCTCTAACTCTTCTTCCACTGCACTACGCGTCTGTTGGTAATGATCTATGATCTCTTGCTTGCATAACATCTTGGCTTACATGACAAATTTTTTGAATTATCGCTAATGTAGCCTACTCGTATCCAAATAGGTGGGCGGCGAGGCGAAGATAGAAGAAGCGAGAAGAGGCGTGCGATGGCGGCGTATGATGCGTGAGTGTTGGCTTGTGTTTGCCTCCCATGGCTTTTCGACAGCCTCCCAAGTTCTACCCCGTCCACCGCGCCTCCAGCCTCATCGTTCTCGCGGACCGCTACGAGTCGCCAATCGCACGCAACCCGGATGAGACGAGGTTGTGGCGGCAATGTGGAGCTGTGAGCGAGCACGAGCAACGCAAGGGTGCAGGAGAAACATGGCATTTCGTTGAGCACATAATAGGCAAGGAGCGAGCAGACAAGCAGTTGCAAGCTTGTAGTGAGACTTGCAACTGAAATAGGTCTAATAATTAATAATCAAATACAATCACCATCTACTAATATTTTGTTACCTCACTTCACACCATAGTACAGTAAGAAGCATTGCACACTGTTGTCGAGGAGCTGGTCCTGCAGCCTATTGACAAGCATATGTGAAGACGGAGATGGAAGCATGGTGGTACTGGTTGCGTGAGATGGAAACATAGCTTGTTGGGATGGTGGAGCTCGATGGAGTTCATTGGTGCAGCATGATGGTATAGCCTCGCCGCCATGCACATCACCAGCGATGGGGAGCTCCGCCGGTTCGAGCTCCATCCTGTGGACGGCGGCCGCTCGCCGTTGTTCATGCAGCTGCTCACTGCGCACATGATCGACGGCCTCGAGGTGCGGTTTGGAGGGGAGAGGAGAAGAGGTGGGATTGGGAGGAGAGGAGAGGAGGAAGAAGAAAGGTATCAGAGTATGGCATGTGGGCTATGGACAATACAATGTCTATCTTATATCCACGTGGATGCTATGTTGGCACAAAACCGGGAAATCTGGACAATTCTAGCCATATAGATCAACAAAATTCCAAATATAGCCCCTATAACACGAAAATTCCAAATCTAGCCCCAGGACCGACCTCTCTGCGGCAGGGACCGCGAGCCACACTTCCGTCGGGGATGGCAGCAGCAAGGTGCTGCCGTTGGGGACCGCAGCAGGTGGCCTGCTGCGGTCCCACACACAGTAGCATTTTTTTAAAAAAAATCATTTAATAATATTTTTTGGAGAAAATTTTAAATATAGAAAATGAGCTTAGAAAATTATAATTTGTTTTGTGGAGCCTCCCGGCATAGTGTACTTATTTGTGTAATTTTTACAATTCTATCCATTCTGATTTTTTCTCAAAAATTCATTTAAGTATATTGTTTGTAGGAATTTTCTAATATAGAAAATGAGGTCCAAACATTATGAATTTTTTTCCCAGACTCCTTACATAGTGAACTTGATTGTGTAATTTTTACCAAATTTTATATGCTCTAAAATTGTCTCGACAAATTAAGGGTTTAGGTCTCGAAAATTAGAACGTAAGGTTTCCGAAATTAGGGTTTCATGATTTCAAGTGATGAAATGTAGAAAGTTTAGTACCACATGACTACTCTAGGTAAGAGACACTCCCTCCTCCGCACATCTGTCACCCCGTCACTGCTGTCCCCCTTTACCCGCAGTATGCAATATGGATCATACTAAACATGTAGAAGACGGTGGGAAGCACCAAGCACAGGACGTGAAGGCAAGTCTCTCTGGCAACAAATAAAATAATTGTTGGTAAATGGCATATTGGTTTTAGTAAAATCAAAATTTAAAGTATGAAGAAGAAAAACTAACAAAGAAAAACTGTTGGACCGAAAAGGCGACTAGAGGGGGGTGAATAGGAGCACGCTAACTTTTTCACAAATAATTGATTCAATAATATTTCACTCCCGTAGCTATGGAGCTATGAAGATCAGTATATCAGTACAACGGAAGACTAATATTGAATCCAATTCAAACCCCTAAGCAATAGATAAAGTCAACAAAGATTGAAACAATTCAATGCACTGGCGGTCTGACCTCTGGCATTGGGCGATCTGACCGATTCCCTGGCGGTCTGACCTCTAGCCTTGGGCGGTCTGACCGATTCCCTGGCGGTTTGACCTCTGGCCTGAAGAATAGAATAAACTAGCCCGGTGAGGAAGTTGTAAATAGATGAAACTTTTGATCTATGACTCCAAACTTGATGAAACTTGGTACACACCTTCTCTATGATATCATGAACCTATTCCAATCAAAGATTATGATAATTCTTGGAATAATAGTTATCCTTTTCGATTTGATTGAAGAAGAGTTCAAAATAATAACTTGATTCAAGATCTTGCTCGTGGGTGATTGATGATCAAGATGATCCTAAATAGGTTCCCACACGTCACAACAAGCTAGATCATGTGAAGAATTCAATCAAAAACTCATGGATCAAAGAAAGACTCAAAATCATCAAATATAGAGAAAGAACGCAAAGAGACAAGACATGATCAAACTTTCTCTAGATTAATTTAATATGATATGGGCTTATAGCCTCTCCATCAATGGAGGACAATGCTCAATCCAAGAGCACAAAAATCAGATCAAAGTATCAAGAACCCTAGCCTCCACAAAAGCTCTCCCTAAGAAAATTAGGGTTTACAAAAGTAGCAAAATAGGCGAAGCAGAGGTGCAGCTACCTCCCTCTCCTATTTATAGTGGAGGCTTAGACCTTTTAGAAGTTTGACTCAATTGGGCCCCGTTAAGGCTCAAAATAAACGGGACACTTACACACATATTTTAATGCGCCATCTTTAACACCCCTTGACCTAATTAGCTACACCTTGCGCTATCTTACCCCTCGGATTAGCTAATAGGTCACCCTTGTCCATCTTGCACCACGCTTGAGTACATTGACCTCACCCGGTATCGTCGATCGTTCTGGACCTCAGCTCTCCAAGCCTAGTCCCGATCATCCTCGCCATTGATCGTCGTTGACCACCAAGCAACTTGCACAACAATAGACAAGTAAACCGAATTTGGAAACAAGTTCATCACAACTTGACCCATGTTAGTCAAAACATACATCATGCAACATATATACCCTAAAACTCATGACTTTGACCTAACAACCAAAAATCGCCACCACAACGGGCGACGAACCAAGTGAAAACCGGTCAGACCGCCCACCTGGCGGTCGACCGCCGACTATTGGCGGTCAAACGCGCGATAATGAATTAGCCGATTTTCAACATCTGAAAACCGAAACCTACTGGAAATTTTAAACCAATAGAACTTTTGACTGAAGACTCCAAAAATTACGAGACCAAGTGCAATAGAATCCCCTCTGTTGCCTGGTACCTCTATTTTTGGCCCAGCTCAATCCAACACTTTATGATATTGCCGGTCAGACCGCCGCCAAGGGCCGGTCAGACCGCCGCATGGACCGGTCGGGCCGGCCCTGGCCGGTCGGCTATGGCTCGACAAAGACGAACTTTGCCGAAAACATGTGAAATAACAAACCGTTAACATCATTGCCAATTGTCACATCATCCTAAGATCTGGAGCATATCCCCATGATATCCACAATCTCCCCCTTGATGAACACATTGGTAATAATCCAGAAAATGTAATTAGGTAGGTGTATTACACTATCTCAAGTGAAGCCAGGAAGAGTAAACGCTTATTGTTATACTAGAAATTAGGTAGGTGTATTACACTATCTCAAGTGAAGCCAGGAAGAGTAAACGCTTATTGTTATACTAGAAATTAGGTAGGTGTATTGCACTGCTATGCTGATTGGTCCAACACAAGCAATTTTATTGTCCAAATTTTAGAGTAGAATATCAACAATATTTCAAGTAGATTGCCCAAAATTTAGAGTAGAATATCAACAACATTCCAAGTAGATACACTGACTATGTTGTCTATTTGATGAGTTTCCCAACATTTGAAAACTTGCGAAAACAACTTGCTCGGTCAGTTGGTGCTGGAAACAAGATACTGTAGCAAAAATAAACAACTAAAGCTCACATACGCACACTTATGAGAAGCAAACATCTGGTTCGTCAGTAGCCGAGAATATTTTGTTGCAATATAACTGCTGGAAAATGGAATGAAGAAAACCAAAGGACGTATTCATTTCAACCATGAACTTGAAACTGAATTTGCCTAGTTATACTCTTCTTGCTGACGCTAAAAAGATTGGTCAGTGTTAACAAGCATCTTTGTTTGCAGGATTTGGACAAGCACAAATAATTAATCATTTAGGTACAATGTAAACCAAATTCATGAGCAATGGCACACATTAAGGCATGGCTAAAATATAGAACAAGTAGACATGAAGGCACAATGTTGCAGCCGATCTACTTGATTAACAAAAAACAAATTTTTTTTAAGATTTGCTAAAGTTACCATACCTTTATTGGTTGTGGTTCATCTTCCCTGTCACTCTTTCCGCCATTCCGTTAATTAGATAATGGAGGATGTCGTATTTCATTAGACTTCTCCAACTTTTTCTCCTCTCCATGCAAAATATCCGTTAGTATGCAATATGGATCATACTGCGGGTAAAGGGGAACAGCAGCGATGGGGTGACAGATGTGCGGAGGGGGAGTGTCTCTTACCTAGAGTAGTTATGTGGTACTAAACTTTTCACATTTCATCACATGAAATCATGAAACCCTAATTTCGGAAACCTTACGTCCAATTTTCGAGATCTAAACCCTTAATTTGTCGAGATAATTTCAAAGCATATAAAATTCTGTAAAAATTACACAATCAAGTCCACTGTGCAAGGAGACTGGAAAAAAAATTACACAATCAACCCCGACGGTAGCACCTTCTTCTGCT
Organism: Hsuehochloa calcarea; assembly: GCA_036346395.1. Lineage (NCBI taxonomy): Eukaryota > Viridiplantae > Streptophyta > Magnoliopsida > Poales > Poaceae > Hsuehochloa > Hsuehochloa calcarea. The sequence continues at coordinate 16,264,443 of CM070600.1, forward strand.
GCCAGTCCCCGGCAGCAACGGGTGGCTGTTGCGGTCCCTAAGCCTTGATGGAGTCGGTCAGGGGCTAGATTTAAAATTTTCGTGTTATGGGGGCTATATTTGGAATTTTGTTGATCTATATGGCTAGAATTGTCCAGGTTTCCAAAACCGGGTTGGATTTGGTAGTGGTATTTTGTCTTGTATGGAAACTTGAATGGTGTTGGGTGTCTAGTTTAGCAGATCAAGGCTGATTTTTGAACTTTCGAAAGAGTTTAGCGATGTTAAATGGATTTTTCCTTTAACTAACTAACTACTATTATTGGGTTGGATCTGGATGACTGGATTACAAAGGTCATGTTAATCCATAAAAAAATCATGTGCGTCGCCGAATCAACAACATAGTCCACTTATCCACGTAAAGCTTAGAGATGGTTGGTCCCGACACGATTTAATTTGGAATTTTTTTGTTGATTTGACATGTTGTTTATTCGTAATAGCAAAAGTTACCCTAGCTTGCACACAATTACAAAAATGACACTGCAACACGCTAGGTAAGTCACCAATAGTGCTCCCGGACCGCAGCAGGCGTCGCTACTGCGGTCCTATACCACAGAAAGAAGGTGGGAACGCTGCAGGGAGACATGCCACTGTTCCTGTCCGCAATATGTTCAGGGGGCACTATACTGACAGTGATCGGGGACGATTTTACTATTTTAGCACTGTAGTAATAGTAGCTGAGTAGCGAAAATATTGTTCATCAAAGCTGTTTTCCGCAATTCCGGTTCATGGTTTTAGTCCGTGATACGTGGGTTCTGCGGACTGATAGCGCGGTATGTAGCATTTCTAAGCTGTTACAGTGCTATTTTTGTAATTTTGTACATGCAGATACTACTGTTATTACAAATAAGAAACGTGAAATTCAACCAAAAGAATTGGTCCGTGCAAAGCCGCGCGTGAGACTAAATGTGAGTCAATTTGTCAAACAGTATGTGCATGGAAGAGAAGCTCGCAAGCTAGCTCGTAACACGACATGGCACATGGTGTGTCTAAGTTTTGCGACACCGCGGCCCAACCATGGCTCTAGTAAACAAATCAACAGATGGGGCAAATCACGGGAAAAAAAAAAAATTAGCGAGCTGACGAACCAAAATGTCTACGCATGTACATGTAATTTCGTTTGCACTATACACACGTTTCAGTTCCCATCTTACACCTGTATATCTGGCGATGATCGAGTCACCGATCTTCCGAAATAAAAAGAGGAAAATAGCACAGTTCTTGGAAAACAATGTGACTGCTCTTTTGCAATGAACAAACTATTACAGGGGATGCCTTCGACAAGGTAGTGGACTAGCTTCGTACTCTGCTAAATTGTTTATAGCGGGAAAGTTTAGTTGAATAGCATATTTGATTTGTTCTTAAGTAAGAGATATCGGACAACTCCAACCCCCGAGCCTTTGAGGATCAAGGAACTGTTAAAATATATAGTCCACTCTTCGTGGTATTCGTACTTAGGCCCTTGGGTGGGTTCAGGGTTCATCCACTCAGTAATGAATTCTGCTAAAGCCTATGACTTGATTGTTGTTAGTGAAATAAAATGGAGGTCGAACACCCCAAGCTCGACCGTCCATTTTGCTATTCGTCCTGATGATTTTCTTTTTATGAGAACTTGACCAAGAGGATATATCCAGTTGGTACGACCACTCTGTGGGCCTGAAAGTAATGTCTTACTTTCCTTGAAGCCATAAGGAGACCGTATAGCAACTATTGTACCTGTGGATATCGTTCTTTTGGTCCATGTAAGACTTCGCTTACGTAATATACTAGTCGTTGGATGTTGTCACATTCGACGACCAATACATCACTGACTTCTTGTGGCGTTATAGCCATGTATATCAGCAATATTTCTATCGATATTAGAGATACTAAGTTCAGGGCATTCATAAGGTATCTTTTGAGTTCCTCAAATGCATCATTTGCTTCTTTAGTCCATTTGAAACATCTGTGTTTTCAAAGAAGCTTGAAGAAATGTAACACTTTTTACCTAACCGTACTATGAAACGATTTATCGTTGCCATACAACGGGTAGTTTTTTAGACTTCTTTCTTTGTGGTCGGAGAACGCATCTGGTCGATGACCGATATTTTTACCGGATTTGCTTCAATGCCTCTAGCCAAACCTAGGAATCCAAGAAGCTTTTCAAAGGAAACTCCGAACACACACTTTTCCAGATTTAACCTAAGCTTATGACTTCTTAAGTTAATGAAGGTTTCGTGGAGGTTGGAAATATAATCACCACCATTGATGCTCTTTACAATCAAGTCATCAACGTATGTTTCCAAATTTCGACCTATTTAAGGACTATATTTTTTAGACCGATGACATATTTACATAACAGTAAGTGTCATATGGTGTGATGAAGGAAGCTTTCTCTTCATCATCTTTACTTATATTAATCTAGTGGTACCCTGAGTACGCAACTAAAAAACTTAACAACTCACACCCGGAAGTAGAATATACAAGTTGATCAATTCGTGGAAGGGAAAAGTCATCCTTCAGACAAGTTTTATTAAAATATGTGAAGTTAATACACATTCGCCATTTTCTATTATTTTTTCTAACCATTACAGGATTGGCGAGCCACTCTGGGTGATCGACTTCACGAATAAACCTAGCCTTGAGGAGATCGTCGATCTCTGACTGGATTGCCTCCTTCCGATCTGGTACGAAGCGTCTTAGCTTCTCCTTGACCGGTTTCTTGTCAGGCTAGAGAGCTAGCCTGTGCTCGATCACCTCCCTAGGGACTCCAAGCATATCGGATGCCTGCCAGGCGAATACATCCAAATTAGCTCGAAGGAAGGAGATGAGCGACTCTTTCTATTTAGGATTGAGTCATGCTCCGACCAGTACTTTTTGGGCAGTCGTGCTAACATTTCTGAGTCTAGACGATGTTTTGATGCTTTTCGGAGAAGCACCCTTGTCAAGTGGAACCTCTTTGGTCTGGTCGAAAGGTGATGCGACAATGGGTGTCCTGATCTTTCGGTGAGAAGGATAACTCGATTTTGGTGGAGATGACTCTCACGATTCGGCTACCAATCACACACGACCAATATGCTCGGCAGTCGCTGAACCAACTCTGAGATCATTATCGACCTTGCTAGAAGCACGATCGACCTGACTACGAAGGCCTATTCCTGCATGCAATCGAAGAACACGCACGAACAAGATAATAATCAATCTAAAATTACAAATAAGATTGAAATATTTGATAAAGTTGGGATTCTGTAGCGGTATTATGGTTGGTCTAATTGACTCAAGCTAATACACGAAGTTGCAACGAAGCTACCTTTTAACTAAATAAAATCCAAGGAAACTAGAGGGGTGCAACCTCCTTATATAGGGAAGGGGAAGCCGCACATAGCTAATAAAATAGGGGATGATACTATTCATAGTATTGTTCATATATAAATAGTGCATCATAAACAGTACAGGCCGCCTACGGTGACGCCTCCCCTTGGGCCCAAGCATTACAAGGCCCAATCTGTTCCAAATAGGTGACGCAACACCTTTTTTGGCGATTCGGTGTCCACATAAGGAATTTGAAGGTGGGGTTAGATCCGTTGGAAAGAGGACAAGATAAACTTTCCATCAAGTCCTCGTGGAGCTCAAACGGACTCTGTATGTGAAAGTTATGCACATTTGAAGTCAGTGCTGTCTCCGGGGGCCGAATTGAATTCTAGAAGATGTCCAACTTGATCTCTTGCTTGGCTTGTACAAAAAGTGACATGGTGCTGCATAAATATACATTTTCATCATTAGGTAGCATCATATAGTTCATATAATAAAAAAGGCACTCTTAAAAACGAGCTCACCTGATAATTTAAGTGAAGTGTACGAGCTTTTATAATTGGAACAGTAAGTATAGCAAATATGGTTGTATCCACAGTAGTCATGTCCTCATCAAAAGGTTTTGGAGTCATCTTTGGTCTTGAGTGCTTGACCTGCATAGAAGGTGGATTAGTATCCGTGGTCGAAAGTTCATCAACCAGTTCTAGGGATTTCCTATCGCATGTGTATGCCATCATTTTATCTCCTATAACTGTAATGACCACTTTTGGTCCTGACATCTTTAAACTCTCATAACCGTAATACATGACTATCAAGAATTTTGCTAATGTCGGACAACCAAGAATTCCATTGTATGCGGTTTTGAAATATACTACATCAAATGGAACATTTTCTGTTCAGAAGTTATATGGTCTTCCGAACGTAAATGGTAGGGAGAGATGCCCTATCAGTTTGGCTGTAGATCCTGGAACTATACCACGAAAGACATATTACACATTATTTACTTTCGGCCGGGAATTTGTATTTCTTCTAATGCTCCCATAAACAAGATATTTAAAGAACTACCACTGTCTATCAAAACTCGATTAACTTTGCAATTGTTAATAGTAGGTTTTACAACAATAGAGAACCTACCTGGTCGAGTTGAAGGGATGGAGCAGTCTTCTTTGCAGAAAAAGATAACTGTCTCCGACCACCTGGACGGCTTGATGGCGATCGGAGATTCGGCGAGGTTCACTTCCCGCTCCCCAACCTTCAGATGGCGCCTTGATTCATATGAGGAGGATTCGCCGAAGATCATATCAACTGTTTGTTGTGGCTCCTGGTACTCTATTTTTTCGTCATCATCCTTGTTCTTTTTGGAGTTTGGTTCTCCAAACTCTTGTATGGAAGAGAAATATCCTTTACGTGCATAATAATCCTCTAGCTTCTTTTGCCAGGCTCAGCAAGTGCGCAGATCATGCCCTACTGCCTGATGAAGTGAACACCACTCCTTGTTCTTTTTATATTCATCGGTCGAAGCTTTCACTTTGTTCTGACTGGAATAATCCTTCTTGTCCTTGGTAAATTTTTCGGGAATTGCAAGGACCTCCTTATTATTAGGCTTGTGATTCTTCTTACTCTAGAGTTTCTTCTCTGGTTTATCCAGGCCAAGTTGAGGGAACTTCTCTTTTTGATCTATGTCTTTATTCCATTCAACCGCTTCACTAGTGACTGCATACCTATCAGCCATGTCGAAAAGTTCGACGGTCGTTCGTGGAGGATTCATCACAATATCTTCTATAAACCGTCAATTCCTTAATCCTGCTTTCAAAGCCTGGATCACAAAAAAATCTATGACCTCAGGAATAGAGTTACAGACCTGGCTAAACCTCTTGATATACTAGCGAAGAGTTTAATTAGGCTCCTGCCGGATCCGATAAAGATCATCCTCCTTTCTAGGGTGGTCGTACGTCCCTTAAAAAATTGCGATCAAGAGGTCGCAGAGTTTCTCCCAAGTGTAGATCGATCCAACAAGTAGATTAAGCAACCAAAACCGAGCAGATCCCTCAAGGACCGTGGGCAAATGGTTTGCTATCACCTTATCATCACCACCAGCAACTCTGATGGCAGTGGTATAGATCTGGAGAAATTCTAATGGGTTTTGAGTCCCATTGAATTTCTCCATATTTGCTGGCCGGAAGTCCTGCCGAGAATGCTCAACAGCCCGTAATCGAATCATGGCACCTTCTTTGAAAATGAGTTGGATTATAATCGGTTGGAGACTAATTCCTCGGATTAACATACCGAGTGTTGGGTGTCCCAATCCGGTCGTGGACGTTGTTATAACACCTTCATCCGACCGCCTGGTTTAGGTGATGTCAAAGATCACTCGAGCAAGTGGTAATTCCTCTTGACGAGGGGGGAGTGGCTTCAAGAAAGAGCTGTCTTCCCTCGTGACTCCCTTGTTGAAATCTTCGAGGAGGTCTTGGTATCGGATGATTTCCAGTCCGACCATATTGCCCCTACCAAGGGAGGAACACGGGGCGAAGTCATAGTGTGACTTTGCGAGTTCCTTTGTTTCCTATACATTTATGTACATTGCATGGTCTGTTGGAGGATCTCTGATACCTGCCCTGCAAGTTGAACATAACCCGGGGACTCTGCTAGAGCAGGATCTGGGTTATTCAAAATATCACAAACTCATTGCAGGTTTTGAATCGTTACCGAAGGTCTTGGTGGGTTCCTACTAGTTGAAGGTGTTCGATTAATTGAATTCCCCTCGACCTTCTAGTTTGTCATGTCCGACCCGATCACGCGCAGTGGGGTAGAAACATGTGAATTAATCGACCGATGTCCACCAGTTCCATTACCTCTGCCATCTCGGGTTGATGGCTGAGTGCCCGTACCATTTCCACCAACGGGTAGTGGCGGGTTATGCTGTGGAGGATTGTGCATGATATCGTGATGGATATCATAGATTGCGTTAACCTTATGCCTCCAACAGCGGTCTTCCAACGATCTCCCATCGTTGCTAAGGGAGAGCCTTCCATTGCTTCGGCAAAGAGCCTCCGTGATGGGAAGCGGTCGAAGATTAACACCTCTGGCTGGCTTTGTGGTGGACTCAAGCTGATCCGATGAATTCTGGATCACGACTGAGTTTGATCATCTTTACTTGGTGTTGGTTGGCCCCCAGAATACGTAGGAGCCGTCAGCGAATACTGGTCACCCATGACTGTATCGAGAGTACATTGACCCCCTGATTGCAGCATTGGGTTGTTGTCGTCGTTCTTGCCAATCGGAAGAACCAGGCTTGCAGAGGCGTTCGGATATTCCAAACTGGTCGGAACAACCGAATTCTCTAGGAGCGCCACTGATGGTGGTGGTGAATTCTACTCCATTCGGTCGATATTGCTGATCTCAGCGAGCGGCGAACCTACGACGGAAGAGGATAATGATGATATAGTGTCATGTTCCATGGCGCGGATGCATTCGTCCATGTCGAAGTTGGAGTAGTCCACCAAGTCGAACCAATTCTCCTCATCTCATGATCCTGCCATGATCGTATAAGCGACAATGGAACAGATTATAGATGAGGATTGCTCAGCGATGAAATCTCCCCATGGACGCGCCCGCTGTCGACGATCGAGTCTCTCATCTTACGAAATAAAAAGACAAAAATGGCAAAGAGTTCTTAGAAAAGAATGTGACTGCTCTTTATTGCAATAAACTGGCTATTACAGGGGGTGACTTCGACAATGTAGTGGACTAGCCCTAATTACACTTGGTGTATTGCTCGCTACTGCTCTAATTGTCTTCAAATCGCTAGGTCTTGTCTTGATTCAGATGCAGATGCCTCTGTAGATGTCGATCATCTATCCTTAAATAACTTACGAAGAGGTGACAGTTACTCCTAGAGAACACACTTTTTGGAAGTGACGCGTCTGGTCGGGGAGGCAGTATCAGTTAACGAAATGCTAACTGATCAGCGGTTGATATCAGTAAAGACAATAACTGTATGGTGGTTATTGTCAGTGACTTAGGGCCAAAAATGTCGTGTGGGTTGGAGCAATTAATACACATATTCTATTTATCACATAGAAGGAATATACTTGAAATCAAGTTCAAGTGTCGATTCAAAGTCTTTACGAGCAACTATCTGGTCGAGCAATGGGTACAGAGCCCCCTCCAACTAGGTTACTCGTAAAACAGCCTTTGGAATTCTAACGACCACAGGGGTCATTAGCCACATAGCTTATGTGGTCGTGAACCTCGAAACTAACGACCTCTGTGGTCTTTAGAATCCCATAGGCTGTTCTATGAGTAAACTGATCGGTGGGTACCCTATACCCGTTACTCGACCAGAAGACTGCTCGTAAAGACTCTGAACTGACGCTTAGACCGGTTCCAAGTACATCCCTTCCATGTGATGAATGGAACATGTATCTCGATTGCTCCAAACCACACGACGTTTTCGACCCTAAGTCACTAACAATAACCACCATATAGTTATTGTCTCTACTGATACCAACCATTGATCAGTTGATATTTCCTAACTGCCACTGCTTTTCCGACCAGACGCAACACTTCTAAAGGCGCTCTTTCAGGAGTAACTGTCACCACTTCGTCGGTTATTTAAAGGAGAATAAAAACGACAGGGAGGACAATCCCAATCGGAACAATCTAGCCTAAGGCATCTGCCTCTGAATTCAGACAAGACTCAGTGATCTGAAGACAATTAGAGTAGTGGCAAGCAATACACCAAGTGTAATTAGGGTTAGTCTGCCGCATTGTCAAAGGCACCCCTGTAATATCTAGTTCATTGCAATAAAGAGTAGTTACATTCTCTCCCAAGAACTCTTTTATCATTTTTCTCTTTTTATTTTGTAAAATCGACGACTCGATCATGGACAGCCTATTAATTAATATTCAGAAATTTAATCATCGCCAATACCCTTTGGCTGGCTAACAAAAATCTTACTACAAAAGAATAATCAGAATCACAAGCACCCCAATCTTGAAAATCAAGTGAATCACTGTATATATATGTACGTCACGTACGCACGTACAGCAACGTAGCGAGTTGACACGATCACGGCTGGGTCACCGGTAGAACACCACCGGCGGCGGCGTAAACCCGGAGTCCCGCAAGAACGGGATCCCCTCGGGCCGCGCCTCGAGGTCCCGGTAGAGCTCATACTCCGCCTCGTAGTCGTGCAGGTCGAGCTCACCCTTCTGCAGCGTGTGGTAGTGGTGCCGCGCTGCCGGGTCCTTGCCGAACCCGAACACGGACACGCGCTCGCACACGCCGGCCGCGGCCACCACTGCCTGCATCCCCGACGAGTAGTGGAACATGCCCTCCTCGTGCCGCTGCCCCCACTCCTCGGCGGGCCGCCCCGTCTCCCGCGCGAACCGCCGCAGCGAGTAGTACTTGACGAGCCGCGCGCACAGCGCGTCCAGCCGCGGGTCCGTCACGATCACAGGCGCGGCGCCGGAGGAGGCGTTGCACACGGCGTGCTCCACGAAGTGCGCGGCGTTGCACATGTACATCAGGATGGGCACGCCGTCGCCGTAGGCGCGGCAGTGGCAGGAGCTGCGCGACGTGAACCGGCTCAGCACGTTGCTGTTGAGGAAGGCCAGCCCGGTCCTGGCGCCCACGTGGCGCGCGTACCGCGCGTTGCCCGCGGGCGCGTTGTTGAGCCGGATCACGAGTTCGTGGCCGTCGATGAGCTCGCCGTGCTCCGACGCCAGCAGGATGCCGCTGTTGCCGACCACGGCGCACGACGCGTACTTCCGGCCGTCGTCCCTCCGCCCGCTGTACCGGTCGATGGGGCGCTTGATCAGGTCCACGAGCTCGGACATGACGCCGGGGTCGAACCGCTGCCTGCCGAGCCAGTCACGCAGGCCGCGGACCGCAACGTCGCGGTGCTCGTCCGGCGCTCTCACCAGGTTGCCCTCAAGCAACTTCTTGGCCTCATGCAGCACAGCCGACGCCGCCGGGTCGACGGCCGCGAGCTCCGTGAGCGTGGCTTCATAACCTACATCTTCGGCCGGCGCAGCGGCAGCGGCGAGGTGGGGTGCAGGCTGGTCGCCGAGGCCGAAGTGGCGCAGGGAGCACCGGAAGGAGAGAAGCAGGAAGACGGCGACGAGCAGGAGGAGGTTGCAGGACGGATGGCTCCAATGCCTCTTCATCTTGGTATCTTCCAAGGTATCCGTCGAGCTAAGCTTCCACGCTTGCCTTTCGCTAGCGAGTAGTATTAGTATTTCTATTATCGGGGAGTATATATGATTCCATTTTATATGATTTATTCTAGGTTCGTTCGGTACGATCCAATGAACTGCTCACTGTCACAGTGTCATGTATGATGTAACCCATGCTTCGTCAAAACTGGAAGACAGCGTCTGAAACCTGAATATATATGCACGTCCATTAATTCTCTCGATCTTTGCGTATTTTCTCATTTCAATGCCAGCCGTCGATGACTTTTTTCGTACGTGATTAACGTCGACGGAGAACACCACGTACACATCTTAATTAGGGTAGTTTTGCTCATATATGACTGCATAAACAAATAATAGATTTTCCTTGCAAGTGGAGATAGGTTCATGTGGGGGCAGATGATGTGCGATTTGGCTGGCGAAGGTTCCAAGCCCCGCCTTCCCCAGGAGGCCGTGTTTCTTGGCAGTGATCAACTTAGCTAGTGTGGGGAGGTCGGCATCATGGAATATCGTGTGCGCTTCGTCGTCCCCGGCACGTCCGGTGGAAAGCTACCAGTGGTCTAAGATGGCAGACTGCCATTCCATTTCCATCCCGTTTCTGAACTGACTTTCTGAAAACTCCATCTTACAGTTTGGAATGATGGAGGAATCTTTGGATCCCGAAATTTTTTTAGGGCTCAACCAAAACTTGTACCAACGCTGTAAATAGTGGCGGCTACACAGATGGGATTGATTAGCCATTTCCTGTCACAGTACTACCAAGTTGCCCATTGCCGTGTTGTTACTGCATTACAACACTGTTTGAAATACATAAATTCCGAATTAATTTCAGTAAAAAAATTCTATGGAATTCCTCCGTTCCAAAACAGGGCCTACAAGTCTGCAACCTGATAGCAGCTGCACAACCATCGTCCCAAGGGATTGTCTTGCAAAGTTGTGATGTCTAATCATCAGCTAGCTGTTTAGAATTACATCAAGATTTTCATCATCGCCACCAACTGTGATCCTGTGAATCCTATAGTTGGCAACGGGGTGCCGGTTGTAGCCCCGGACGCCTTTCCGCAGGGTGACAACTAGTGAAAACATACCCCCAAGTACATATAACAAGTCCCCTTGTCTAAATGCTGTGGAATGGAAGGCGACCCGTGGTACCCGAAGCCGCCGAATCTGTCGTTCTATTCTGGCAATCATGAAAAATAGGGTGGTCTAAGCGCACAAGTGGACTGAAGTCAGGTTGGGAGCTCCTCCATTGCCCACTGCCGGGTCAGATTTTTGCAAATATAAATCTTTTGTTAAAATACTGTATTATTTTCTGAATCAATGGATAACACTCACATGTACATTACTGAATTATTTCATACATAACGTGAACTAAATCATTCAAATATATCACAAACATCAAAGTGACATAAACCACGTCGGGTTGAGTTTTACAGGAATGGTTGAACATGCCAAATTGATTACATTATATGAAAGCAACACAAACTACAGCGGAAACAAAAGGGGTAGAGTTCATCTCTCCACAGGCAAGCGACTGGAATAACATGTGTACGACGGATATTAACCAAGGGTTTGAATAATATCGGTTGTACGGGAGACCTAAGCTATAGAACTAGACTGCTCTTCATTGTTTCCTTGCCCGTCGACTTCTGAGTCCTCGTAATATGCATAATCTCCTTGGTCCATATTGTTTGAAGGGTTTGGGGGAGAGCGAGAATGAGCACAACTTATATGCTCGCGAGCTAACACACAAGATGCAATAATAAACATGCATGGCTTAACAAGAATGGCTCTGGTTCTTTTATTTGCTAAAGCAACATTTTCAATTACCATAATTACAAATTCCTATCACTTAGCATTTTAACCCAATTATATTTTATTAAAGAGAGTAACTATGCAATATTAAATAATAGCAGAAGTCTCTTCCGTCGAAACCTCTACCTTATTCTTCTTTTTATTTGAGCTACCTCTAATTATTACACCACTGAGCTCGCCGGCTCAGGAAAAATCTAATCTCAGGGCTAGGTGAGCCCGACCTGATTTTCATACTCCCACAAAGGTTTTTAAAATAGAACTAACTCTAGTAAGTTCTCATGTCCGCTTTAACTGTAGACACAGCTGTTTAAACAGTTTAGACTCTGCAGAGGTTGTACTTGTTTTACACGGGAGGTCATAACAAGATTAAGTCCTTAATCTATCCTGGCGGTTCATACCACCTATGAACCACCATCGTGCACGACGACACCCACCATCATTTTCATCCACCCAGATGTGGTAATAGCAAGTTGTTAGGGTTTTGAGGAGTAAAACCAATTCATCTCAATTACTTCAGTCATGTACCCCCAATGACTGCCCAAAACCATTTCATGTTGAAGAGATGATGATTAGGGTATTTTAATGCCCGACACATAAGCGAGACTAGCATGTCGCTTAAGTACAAACTAAACTAGTATTTACTACATAGCTACTAGGGTGACAAGGAATAATGGATTCAATTATCAAAGGATGACTTAATAATTAATTAATCATCAAATGAGTATTTAACTACCTTAAACTTTAATATACATTTGATTAAAGAATTAAAGTATGCAATTTTGGTAAATTAAATAAATATACTTTACATAAAATGTAAGCTCAAAATGATCAAAGTGTCGACTCGCCTTGGTCATAGGCAAGAAAGTCTTGATATTCTTGTGCTTGATCAAGTTGGAGATCTCCCGCTTCTTCGAATCCTATTCGGACGAATGTACCGAAAAAAGAAATAACAAGCAAAGAGAGCAAATAAATACCAAAAACATAACAAATGAACTCTAAATTAAACAAGACCAGTGTCATTAGAAAGATCTTGAATTTAGACAAATTTAGAAATAAATTTCACTTGAATCGGAGTTACAACAGAGGAGAACGGAGCTTCAGAAGTTTGAATTAGAATTAAATCAGAAAATTAAAAAGAGAGCGAGAGAATTTGGCCCACTAATATGTGGGGCCCGCGAACAGTGCTTGGTCCATGTGCACAGTGCATGGACCAGTAGGTCAACATGCACTGTGCACCGGTCCATGGTGCACCAGGTGCACACTGTGCATGGGCCTACCTGTTGGTCAAAGGAGGGGAAATTCTTGGGTATTAAAAGATTGTGCGGATATCATGGGGATGTGCTCATGATCTTAGGATGATGTTACAATTGGCAATAGCGTTAAAGGTTTATCGATTCATGATTTTTTGGCATCATTTCAGTTATGTCAGGCCATAATCGGTATGGCCAGGCCGAGCGTGACCGACCGACCACCTGGCGGTCGAGGCCGGCGATGTGATCCAACCGCCATGGGTGGCGGTCGGACCGGCCAATACAAAAAGTGGATTTTTGAGCTGGGCCAAAAATAGAGGGTGTAGGCAAGAGAGGAGATTCTAATGCAATTGGTCTCATAATTTTTAGAGTCTCTAGTCAAAAGTTCTATTCGTTTGAAATTTTCAAAGAGCTTTCGGTTTTCAGTGGCTGAAATTTGGCTATGTCCCTACTGGGCGGTCTGACCAGCATGGGCGGCGGTCAGACCGGCCATTGAATGGCGGTCTGATCGGTTTTCACTTGTTCATCGACCCTTGTAGTGGCGATGTTTGTTTGTTGAGTCAAGTTCATGAGTTTCAGTGCATATATGTTACATGATGCATGTTTTGATTAACGAGGGTCAAGTTGTGAAGAACTTATTCCCGGAATCGATTTCTTGGTCTATTGTTGTGCAGGTTGCTTGGAGGTCAATGGCGGTCAACGGCGAGGATGATCGCGACTAGGCTTGGAGAGCTGAGGTTCAGAACGATCGACGATACCGGATGAAGTCATTGGATTTGAGCGTGGCGCAAAATGGACAAGGATGACCGAACGGGAAGTTCGGTGTGACGGGTTGCATCAAGCGCGCGGGGGTCGGTGCAAGTGCCATGGTGGTTTTAGCGGGAGCCGGATGGGAGAGACTTGCCGACATGATGAGAGCCGCTGATCAACCTACACGTGGCGAAGCATGGAATTGCTTCATGAACATTGGACTCGGTCTTCGAAGAAGGATCGAGAATGAGTATTTTGGTAATATCACTAAAATACCGCCTTGTTTGCTTTTGGCTAAACTGCAGCGCAAGACGACGCAAGGAGAAGCGGTCTAGGTCAAGAGAAGATGAAGATGACGCTTTAAAATACGTGCGTGAGTTAAACCCGTTTTGTGTGGGCTTAACGGGTGCCCAATAGGAACTCTTCTAGAAGGTTAGCCTCCACTATAAATATAGAAGGGTGCTGTGCACCTCCTCTAATCCTTTTGCTTATTTTGAAACTCTAGTTTTGTTTTGGAGATTAGGGAGTGGAGAGGTTAGGATTCTTGAAGAGGAGATTGATTGTGTACTCATGTATTGAGTTTTATCCTCCATGTTAGAGTGGTTGTAAACCAGCAACAATCACAAATCAATCTATGCAAGTTTTCTTGAGATGTGTCTCATTTCGTTCTTGCCCTCTATTTTGTGATTTTGGGGTTTTTCTTTGATTCTCAAGTTTTCTGTTGGTTTCTGCCCCCAATCTTACTTGTTGTGACATGTGGCAACTCATCTAGGATCATCTTGATCATCTCTAACCCACGAACAAGGTTTTGGATCTAGTTTTCGTTTTGACTCGGTTTTGAACCATCCTTCACTCAAACAGGAAAAGGTCAGAACTTTGCCAAGGATCTTCACGATCTTTGATTGGAATAGGTTTCTAATATCCTAGAGAAGGTGTGTTCCAAATTTCATCGAGTTTGGAGTTGTAGATCAAAAGTTACACCTATTTGCAACTTCGTTTTTCATGTTGATTTCACTGTTCATCAGGTTAGAGGTCAGACCGCCCATGGTGACCGGTCCGACCGCTCAAGGTGACCGGTCCGACCGCCATTGGCATAGAGGTCAGACCGCCCAACACTTAGGATTTTAACCTTTGTTGATTTTGGTTGTTTTGCTCCGGGGTTTGAATTGGATTTAATACAAGACTTCTGTTGTGCTTAGATATTGATCTTCATAGCTCTCATAGCTATCGGAGAGAAAATCTTATTGAATCCGATCTTTGTAAAAAAAGATCGTGCTCCTATTCACCCCCCCCTCTAGTCACCGTTTCGGTCCAACAGATTGCCATTACTGTTCAAGGGCCCGCCGGTCAGTGAGTCAAAAGGGGGCTTTAGGACAACACTTAGTGGCTAATGATTGGTTAGGGCATCGTTAACACGGCTAATCGCTTTTCCTTAAATACCGACCGGGATTCGGTCAACACACACGCGCAATGGCGCGCCGACCCGTGGGGGGTGGCGGCCGACAAGCGGCGAATGGGCCCCCTGAGCATGGTGGACCCACGTGTGGTGGTGGCGGCAGTGGAGAAGGTTGGGTCCGTGATGGCGGGTTGAAGCGATGGCGGCACGGGCATCTGGCGGCGCTTGGTGGGCGGTGTGCGATGGCGGAGATAAGCGTGCATGGGTGGCGCCTGGAGGTAGGGAAGCTGGCAGCAGGGTCGGGGCGGCTCGGAGGCCACCGTGGTAGCAGGGTAGCGGTGGTCGGGGGTGTAGGAGGAAGGGCCACGGCGGCGACGCTTCCCAGCGTCGGGGAGGACAAGGGGAGGTGGGGAATGGATTCCTTGGCGTCGAGGCACCTCGTGACGGGGGCGATGTGGTGGTGGCGGTGCCAGAGCGGCTGAATGGCGGGGAGGCGGCGCGGCCAAGGTGGGAACGGGAGCTCGGCTCCGGCTTTGCGCTTGCTCGGTGAAGAAGGATGGTGGGAGGGGGAGAAGCAAGGGCAGACGCCGGGACTTCTTATAGCCACCAGGAGGGGGAGGAGTCGTTGAGGAGGCGTGCATTCCCGAGGCGACCGGCATGGGGCATGGCCAGAGCGGCATGGGGCGCGGGTGCTCGCTAACGTGCAAGGCACGCCATCGACGGGACAAGGCGAGGAGGGGAGGCACCAGAGTCAAGAGGGGGCAGAGGGAGCAGGTGGCGGACCGATTGGGAGGCGACAAGGCGACGCGGGTGACCTCAGCGCTCGTGCGCGAGTGACACGGCCGACGTAGGTGTGCGTGCGAAGCGCAGGGCGCGACCCGGCATTGGCGCGGTGACGAGGGCGGCACGGGCACAGGTGCTTGCGCAGCGGGAGAATGACGAGGAGGATGGCGACTTGGGGGGCGGCTGACGCGGGCGCATGGCACAGACCAGGCGGCGAGGACGGCATGGCGTCATGGCTTGGCGCGGCTGAGGTGACAAGGTAAGGAGTAGGGCGCCAGGGTCGCGGGTGGTAGAGGAGCATGCGAGAGTGGGTGGCGACAGAGGAGTGGCGTGGGTGCACACGGCGCTGGGATGGAGAAGAAAGGGCAAAGGGGAGGGGAACCGGGCCAAGAAAGGAGATGGGCCAAAAGGGAGGTAGGCTGGGCCGACCCAGGGAGGAAGAGAGATGGGCCAGGGCCAAATGAGAAATTGGGCTAAGCCTGGGAAAGATAGGAGGAGCAAAAAGAATAGTGCTCAAAATCCAAAAAGATGAATTCAAATTTGAAATTTGAATTCTGGAATTGCAAGGAGGTTTGAAACACAAACCTGAGCTTAGCTAGAAGCTATAGGATTTTGAGAATATATGATAATTTGAATTAAGATTTTCAAAGCAAGAATCAAATTGTAATTACTATTTACGTCTGAAAACGGACTATTACAAATCCTACACACCTTAAACGGAATCTCGACCCCGAGATTCGAGCTGCTTAGGGAATAAGGACAGAAAATCCAACTTCAATTGATCTTCGCGCTCCCAAGTGGCTCCTTTAGCTGAGTGATTGCTCCACTGGACTTTGCAAAGACAGATTATCTGATATCTTGTTTGCTTCTCGATGACGTCGAGGATCTTGATTGGATGCTCCGGATAAGTATGATCTTTTTGAAGGGCGATGGCTTCAACAGGCGTTTGCTCTTCAAGTACTCTGAGACATTTCTTGAGCTGAGAGATGTGAAACACGTTGTGAACGTCTAACAAACTTTCAGGTAGCTCTAGCTGATAGACGACTTCTCCACGCTTGGCGGTGATTGGGAACGAGCCTATGTATCTTGGTGCGAGCTTGCCTTTAACTTTAAATCTTCGAGTTCCACAAAGCGGCGATACTTTGAGATACACATTATCTCCAACTTCAAAGGTTAATTCCCTTCGTCGGTTGTCAACATAACTCTTTTGTCTGGACTAAGCAGCTTAAAGGCGGTCTCTGATCAGTCTAACTTTCTCTTATACTTACTTGAGAGTATCTGGTCCGAAGATATATCCTTCACCTGATTCTGACCAATGCAGAGGGGTTCTACATTTTCTTCCATAGAGCGCTTCAAATTGGGACATTTTCATACTTGACTGAAAACTGTTATTGTATGCAAACTCGGCATACGGTAGACATTTCTCCCAGTCTACAGTGAACTCCAAAGCACAAGCTCGAAGCATGTCTTTTAGAATCTGATTTGTTATTTCTGTCTGACCATCAGTCTGTGGATGATACGTTGTGCTAAAAGCAAGGTGCGTCCCAAGGGCGTCATGCAAACTATCCCAGAAGTGCGAGGTAAACTGAGAACCTCGATCCGAGACAATCCTCTTGGGTACTCCATTTAAGCATACAATACGAGCCATATATAACTCTGCTAATTAGTCTCCCTTGTAGGTTGTCTTCACTAGAATGAAATGGACGACTTTAGTTAATCTATCCACTATAACCCATACTGAATCACTACCGAACTTGGTTCGAGGCAAACCTGTAATGAAATCTATTCCAATTTCTTCTCATTTCCACTGAGGGATCTGTAGCGGTTGAAGCAATCCTGCTGGTCTCTGATGTTCGGCTTTGGTTCGCTGGCATACATCACAACAAGCTACAAACTCGGCGATGTCTTTTTTCATTCGCCACCAATATAGAATCTCCATGTCTTGATACATCTTGGTGCTATCTGGATGTAGGGTATATGCTGAGTTATGAGCTTCTTTCAGAATCAATTCCTTGATATCCTTCTGGTGGGGAACAAAGAGATATTTTCCATATCATAGGACTCTTTGCTGATCTTGGACCATCTTAGGGGCTTTCCCTTTGGCCATGAGATGCTTGAATTTCTGGACTCCGGGATGTCCCTCTTGAGCGGTCTTGATCTGCTCTTCTAGAGTTGGATGCGCTTCCACAGCATCTATAGTGTCTTGTTCTACTAAACAAAGGTAGAGTGCCTCAAATTCCTTGTAGAGCTCAGGTTAATGCTCTTGAATTATAATGTTACTACAGTAGGACTTACGGCTTAATGCATCAACAACTACATTAGCCTTTACAGGATGGTAATGGACATCCAAATTGTAATCCTTTATCAGTTCTAACCATCTTCTCTGTCGAAGGTTGAGATCTGCTTGCGTGAAAATGTACTTGCGACTCTTGTGGTCTGTGCAGATATCACAATGATTTTCAATCAAGTGATGCCGCCAAATGTTTAAGGCATGCACTACTGCTGCTAACTCCAAATCATGAGTTGGATAGTTGTCTTCGTGAGAATGGAGTTGTCTGGATGTGTAAGCTACAACTTTTCCTCCTTGCATGAGTACGCAACCAAGACCTTGACGCGAAGCATCACAATAGACTTCGAAATTTGAATTCTGGAATTGCAAGAGGTTTGAAATACAAATCCGAGCTTAGTTAGAAGCTAGAGGATTTTGAGAATATATGATAATTTGAATTAATATTTTCAAAATGAAGAGTCAAATTGTAATTACTATTTACGTATGAAAAAGGACTGTTACACCCACTCTGGTATCGACAAGAAAACAAATTAAAAAGAAATGAAATGGTCACTAAACGTTTCTGCACGAGAGAACTGGGCCGGAGAAGAGTTCCCAGGTTGTAGCCTGTCTAGATGAGCAAGGCACTGCACGAGACGAGAATGGGTCATAGATGGCTGCGTTGCCATGTGCTTTCGGCAAATGCACGTCACAAGAAAGGATTTCTGATGGCAACTTGGTATGTAGTGCAGAAACAACTTTATTGTAGTAGGATAAGCTTGTGGTGTAATCTGAACTTACTTTTCCAAGCAACTTATCAGATATGGATGAGTGCGAAACCGGAGTATATTACGGCCAAGGCAAAAAAAAAATCACGTAGTAGTGCAGCTTTAGGAAAGAGACATTTCGTTCCAAAAAAAAAGACAGACACCGGTTTGGAAGGAGTGAAATATTTCTCTTTTTGTTTTTTATGCTCGATTTTGTTTTCTTGTGTGATTTGATCGGGCATTGATGTTGATTTGTGATTCAAATTCTATACATCAATTAGGCCAGTTTCCACCAGGCACAGTGAGTCGGTGATAGTGATTGGTGTCCAAACTTCAACAGGCTGCTTCCGTTGAGATGGCCAATGCGACGGTGGCAGAGGCGGACAACCGCAGAAGATGCAGAAGCAGAGACAATGGGCAGAAAGTTTCGAAGAAGAACTGCAGAAGAAGAGAGAGTGAATGCATTGCCGGCAAATCCAGCAGCACGTTGGCTTATTCTCCATCGCCGTTGCCCTCCTCCCTGCAGCAATTAGAACTGATGCCATCAAAACGAGGAGAAAAAGGAAAAGTTTGATCCAATGCAGTACAGCACACGCTCTACGCCCACGCCACCGGCCACCGATGCTGAGGTCCTGCGCCGACGCGCGGCGCGGCGCACCTGCGGATACTTCGCCGCGTCTCAGCTGCTCCCCCTGATGCTCCGCCGCATTCCGGCTGTCGGCGTACAGGACCAGGAGTTCGCCGCGGCAAGTACAGGTACGAGGCTGTTTGGTTTATCTGGACCGCGAAAGCCTGATCGAACGGCGCCCGTGAAACCCAGTAGTGCGTGGCGGATCCGGTTTTAAGGGGGTTAGCGGATAATACAGATAAATTCAAGGTCTCGTAGGGAAGACATCCCTCCATCACTCTACTAGAAGCAATCTTGACCGCTTAAGTTTGATCGGACAGTGACCAGTGCCCGAGATGGATCGCGAAGTCTAATCGCGATCCAATTCTTGACAGTTTATAACGGATAGTCGGCACAAGGAGGGTTTCTTTGGAAAAACATCCATCCACCACTCAATTAGGGTCAATCTCGGCCGCTTAAGTTTGATCGGACAGACACCTCAGTACCTGACTATTCATCGCAACGAAAAGTAAAATATTTTTCCTTTTGATTTTTATGGTATTTTTTCTGATATGATTGGGAATTGATGTCTTCCTTCGAGCCTGGCCTGCTTTGAGTTTCATACAGCTTGGACCCTGATGCTAGTCTGCCATTTCTATCTTTTCCTCTGGTCCAACTCATACCAGCAATTTATTTTCATCAGTGCATACTTGCATCTAGATGCATTAGCAATTTATTTTCATCAGTGCATACTTGCATCTAGATGCATCTCTCTGATTTAGTGCTGTATCTAAGTCTTGTGTACATGAAAGTGAGCTACAACAATATGTAATTTTCCCTCGAAAATGATAAATGCATATAACATGGAGAGTTTATATTTTTATCATTTGAGTGGCTGTCAGAAATGATATCTGATTAAGCTTAAGATTCTGAAGCAGTAACAATCACTCGGAGAGCTCATAAACATCAGAGCATTCCTTAATTGTTTTATGTTTACCTTCCCTTCGCACAAATACTAGTCCTAATTTTACAATAAAAAAACTTTCCTCTATTCATGTATTCTTGTTCATTCAGACTGCATACCACAAACTACAGGGTGTAAAAGAAAATTCACAAGGAATAGAACAGTTACAAGAGCATCTGAGCAGTGTGACCTTGAACAGTTTTGCACAATCCACTTCTACTGTATAATTTAAGAAACAACATATCTATGTGCTGATCGAATCTGCACCTCCTGAAAGTGCTTGAAGTAGCTTTGGCATAGGAGGCATGCTTACTTGTAACAGACCCTGAAGAATTTGGACTACCTGACCCATTTTCGGCCTGTTGGACTCATCATCCTGAATACACGAACAGGCAACTCGGCAAGCTCTTTCAACCTCTTCCAAATTGATGCCGTCCTCTATGTTGTGATCCACTAAGCATTTCACATTCCCCTCAAGGAGCTTACTTACGACTTGAATTGGGTAATAGGTAGTATCACTGGTATACTCTTCTCGCAAGTTTCTCCTTCCAAATATGATTTCGAACAGCACCATTCCATAGCTGTAAACATCCACTTTTGATGAGATGGCCACTCCACTAATCCATTCAGGTGCGAGATATCCTATAGTTCCTCGCATCGTGGTCAGAACTTGACTAAAATCTCTCGCCATGAACTTCGCCATCCCAAAATCTGAAATCTTTGGAACAAATGATGCATCCAAAAGAATATTTTGCGGCTTAATGTCGCAATGTATGATGCACTCCTGGCAATTATCGTGCATGTAGGATAATCCTCTAGCAACACCAAGTGCTATTTTATGTCGAGTACTCCAACTCAAGGTTGTGCCATTACTCTGAAACAGATGGGCGTCAAGAGAACGGTTTGGCATGTATTCATAGACAAGCAACCTTCTACTGCCTCCGCAACAAAAACCAATTAACCTAACGAGGTTAATATGTTTGATCATTCCTACTGAGCGCACTTCTGCCCTGAATTCCTTCTCTCCTTGACGAGCGTCATCAAGCCTTTTAACCGCGATAACAGTAGAGTCAGGTAGAACACCCTTAAACACTGAACCAAAACTGCCACCCCCTAATCTTTCTGAGAAGTTTTTTGTTGCATGCTGCAGATCCTTGTATATAAAAGCCACTATTCCACCTCTGATTTTACTTGGTTTGATAGCTGAACAATGCCTTTTCTTTCTCCTAATAAACATGGTAATAACAGCAAACAAAGATATAGTGAAAATGCTTGCACCAATGACTACCCCAATTACCATTGCCCTCTCATCTTTTGAGCTTTCCACCTCATTGGCAGCAAGGCGAAGGTAAAGAATTCCTCCACTTGTACTTCCGTTAGACTGTTGCCCAACATTAAACAATTCATCATTCCAAATGGTACATCTATCGTCGTAGGGGTATGCAGTGCATGAACAATCATCCAGACAAACTTGTGCGTGTTGGAAATTAATCTAGACTTGCCAAGTATAGGGTGTTAGAATCCTGATGCGATCAGTATCGGATCAATTTAATTTATTTTCTTTGTTAGGCTTTCCATATTTAGTTTTGGTTTCCTACTTTGTGTCCGAATAGATTTCCTACTCAGAAACCGAGTTGGATCAAAGAATTCAAGTGCTCAACATATATAAGGGCACATATGGTCTTGTAACTTGAACAACAAGAGCAATAGAGCAAGAGAAGATCAGAAAAGCTGCTGTTGTTCCGGCGGCACAAAATTTTTGTTGTGTTCTTGTGTTCGCGTTCGAGGGTTCTATTGCGTTCGCGTGTGTTCGTCTTCGGTTTGGGCCAACAATTAGTATCAGAGCTTTAGATTCGAAACCCTAACTGCTACCCGGGAGCCCGGGTGATCCCGACTCCCGGGGTGGCATATACGGCGTGGCGGTGGGTGCGGCGGCGCCCGAGCGTGGCGGCGGTTGTGCCATAGCGGATGCATAGCGCTTCGGGCGGAGCGCATGGCAAGGTGCGAGGCGAGTGCGAGAGAAGATGTGCGCGCGGGACAGGCAAGCGTGACTTCGGTCGAGCGGCAGCGGCTCGGCGGTTGCGGCACTACGCCTCGAGCGCCGCGAAGTGTAGCGCGTCATGTCGCGGCGAGATGCCGTCCACGTAGAAGTTCGTGGGCGCGATGGCGACACCTCGGACACGGCGGCATCCAAGGCACCTGCGAAGGTGGGTTCGGTAACCTTCCAATACCCAATGCTCACTGAGACCAACTATGGCTCTTGGGCGGTGAAGATGAATGTGTTCATGCCCACACAAGGGGTGTGGGCGGCGGTGGAAGGCAAAGAGCTGGTCGATGAGCGCAAGGACCAGATGGCTCTCGCCGCCATATTCCAAGCCGTGCCCGAGGCCATGATGATGGTCTTGGCCGAATATGAGACGGCCAAAGAGGCTTGGGACACTCTGAAGGAGATGCACGTCGGCGCTGACCGCGTCAAGGAGGGACGAGCGTAGACTCCCATGAGTGAATTCGATGTAATGAAGATGAAGGAGACTGAGTCCATCAATGACTTCGCCATATAGCTGACCACCACCATCAACGAGATTCGTGTCCTCGGAGACAAGATGGAGGAGCGCACCGTCGTGAAGAAGTTTCTTCGTGCCATGCCCGAAAAATTCTTGCCGATCGTCTCCACCATTGAGCAATTTGCTGATATGAAGACGATGACGATTGTGGAGGTGGTTGGGCGACTGAAAGCACACGAGGAACGCACAAAGGGATGGCGGCACAACGAGGAGGTGTGTTCGCCGTCCTGAGTCGAGTCTGTTGAGTTGAGTATGGGACGTTGAGGAGGTGTGTTCGCCGTCCTGGGTTGTGTCCGGGATGTTAAGGAGGTGTGTTCGCCATCCTGTGCCGAGTATCAGTTGAGCAAATCGTAGTTGAGACCGACTGCCGCAACAAGTTAGAGTCGGCAAGTCTAGATTAGGGTGGATTGTTGGAAATTAATCTAGACTTGCCAAGTATAGGGTGTTAGAACCCTGATGCAATCAGCATCGGATCAATTTAGTTTATTTCCTTTGTTACGCTTTCCATATTTAGTTTTGGTTTCCTACTTTGTGTTAGAATAGGTTTCCTACTTAGAAACCGAGTTGGATCAAAAAATCCAAGTGCTCAACCTATATAAGGGCATATATGGTCTTGTAACTTGAACAACAAAAGCAATAGAGCAAGAGAAAATCAGAAAAGCTGTTGTTGTTCCGGCGGTATAAAATTTTTGTTGTGTTCTTGTGTTCGCGTTCGAGGATTCCATTGCGTTCGTGTGTGTTTATTTTCGGTTTGGATCAACAGTGCGCACTCATCAGCTGTCCCAACTTCTATGTACATGGCATTAGCACGGAATCTAACATCATTCATCCCATAGAACCTGTCTGTCAGATCACTAATGCTTTGGTTATCGCCACAATGCAAAGGAATGTTTCTGACGCCTCCTCCTGTTTGATCCCCTAGCTCCCAGTCTTGAGGTGACCTGATGGAGAAACCCTTCATACAGTTGCAGAAGGGAAGCATATCCTCTCTACAGATTGTAAATGCACCACATACAGCATATAGACATCACACTGGGCTCCTGGTTCTGCAAAGAAGGTTATCCAGTCCCCTGAACCAGCATCCCAGATCATGTCCTTTGCTTGCCCAGAGATGTCAACCACGTACCTCGTGATCAATGTATCATTCTTCATCCGATACGTGAAGTACTCTTCCCGGTCATTGCTAACGAATTCGAAGGTGAAAATAGCACGACCTGACATCTGCGGCATGTTGCTGAAGTACTGGCCGTTCCACTGCCCGGATGACCAGTACAACACAGAGGAGTTCCATAGAAGGAATAGCCCAGTGCTAGTGGAGTTAGGGGATGGCACAGCGGAGTAGACGCCGGGAGCTAGATCAACTGAATTCTTGTTGGAGACGAGGCCATGGGAGAGACCTGTCACCCTGTTCCAGCCCATCTTCGCGCCGGGGAGGAAAGGGAGGAAAGTGTCCGTCTTTGGTGGCAAATACCGCTCCAACACGCTCGCTGCTCGGTCAAGTCTATCTTCAGCTCCAAGCCGGCTACTTTTGGCGGGGCTAGTGCTCCGGCTGGGCGCAACACCGGCAATCGCCCCATCTGCCAGCTTTGCGACGAGGCGGGGCATGTGGCGTCGCGATGCTTCAAACGCTTCGACAAGGCTTTCCTCGGCGTTGGCAATGATGGGCGTTATACACAGCGCCAACTTGCCATGGCTAATATGGTGTATCCAGCACCACCGGGCCAGACTTCTTCCTATCCCGTCGATGCCAGCTGGTACATGGACACAGGCGCCTCCGATCATCTCACTTCGGAACTAAACAAGATGCATGTGCAGGAGCAATACAAGGGCAAGGAGCAAGTTCACGCCGCCAACGGTTCAGGTATGCGCATCCTTCACGTTGGTCAAGCTCTTTTACCCACTCCTTCGTCCAAACCACTTCATCTTACAAATGTCCTTCATGTTCCTGAAGTCACAAAAAATCTGTTATCTGTTCATAAGCTCACAAAAGATAATAATGTTCTTGTTGAGTTCCATCCTAACACTCTTTTTGTGAAGGATCTGGCTTCACGAGCCACACTCCTTAGAGGTCGATGTCGCGGTGGCCTGTATTCCCTTGATGTGCCGCTTATCAAACAAGTTTTCAGCACTCTGAAGACATCCTCTACCCAGTGGCATGCTCGTCTCGGTCACCCCGCGCCACAAGTAGTCCAGCATGTTTTGCGTAACAATGAGCTTCCATCAGTGTCCAATAAATTAGAGACGGTTTGTGATGCTTGCCAACAAGGCAAAAGTCATCAATTGCCCTTTCCTATTTCCAATCGTAACTCAAGCTCCTCTTGAGCTTGTTTTTTGGATGTATGGGGCCCCGCCCAAACTTACATTAGTGGTCATAATTACTATATCGACTTCATTGATGCTTATAGTCGCTTTACTTGGCTTTATTTGCTCAAGCATAGCGTGATGTATTTGATGTTTTCCTCAAATTTCAAACTCATGTTGAACGCCTTCTCAAACACAAAATATTGAGTGTCCAATCGATTGGGGCGTGAGTATGTTAAGTCGACGCCTTCTTTCAAAACCTCGGTATTCTCCACCGTGTCTCGTGTCCCCACACATCGCAAAATGGTAGTGCTGTTGAGCGTAAACATCGCCATATAGTTGAGACCGGCCTCACCTTGCTAGCCCATGCTTGATCCCTTTTCCTTATTGGAATGAGGCTTTTTCCACGGCTTGCTTTCTCATCAATCGCTTGCCCTCTCGTGTTATTACTATGCAAACTCCTCTTGAGCGTCTGTTAGGTGAGGTACCAGATTACACCTTCTTAAAGGTTTTTAGTTGTGCTTGCTGGCCGCACCTTCGCCCTTACAATTCCCATAAGCTTCAATTTCGGTCGAAAAAGTGTGTCTTTCTGGGTTATAGCTCCTTACACAAAGGCTACAAATGCCTTCATGTTCCCACCAATCGTGTCTATATCAGCCGAGATGTTATCTTTGATGAGAATGTATTTCCCTTTGCCAATCCTTCTTCTGATCCTTCTCCATCTCCACATAGTTCCCCTGTTTCACTTGACCAATTTGAAGATCGTGCGTATGCTCCGTTATTGCTTACTAATCATGGTGCAGGTGTTGGCCGTGGCGCCCGACTTGAGCTTCTTCCGGATGGTGCTCCAACAGCGCGTACAGTGGTCGATCCCACCGAGCCGCCGACGCGCCTAGAGCCGATCCAGCCGAGTCGGCTTCTCCACCTCGTGCGGCTTCCCCTCCACCTGGTGACGTGGCTGCTTCTCCGTCTCCACCTCTTGCTCCAACAATGGCTGTGGTTCCTGCTGGCGATTCTTTACGGCCGCTTACTCGGAGCATGCGTGGCATTTCTGTGCCCAAGGTCCGCACGGATGGCACCGTTAGCAGCTTGCCGCTTGTATGGCGCAGCAACCTCTACTCGACATCCGAGCCACGTCACTTCCGTGCTGCTCTGACTATCCCTCATTGGCGTGCGGCTATGGAACAAGAGTATGATGCTTTAATCCGTAATGACACCTGGCAGCTTGTCCCTCCCCGTCCGGGTGTGAATATCATTGACTCCAAATGGATATTTAAAGTCAAACGCCATGCAGATGGCTCTATTGAGCGATACAAGGCTCGTCTTGTTGCTAAGGGTTTCAAACAACGTTATGGCCTGGATTATGATGACACTTTTAGTCCAGTTGTGAAACCGATTACCATTCGTTTGCTTCTCTCGTTGGCAGTTAATCGTGGCTGGTTTCTGCAGCAATTGGATGTTCAGAACGCCTTTCTTAATGGCGTGTTAGAAGAGGAGGTTTATATGCGCCAACCCCCTGGGTTTGAAGACCCTGCTCGGCCACAGCATCTCTGTCGGCTTGTTAAAGCACTTTATGGTGCAAGCGGGCTCCTCGGGCTTGGCATGCTCGCCTTGCATCATTCTTGCTACTCATGGTTTTGGTCCTCCTCTGTCGATTCATCCTTGTTCATGTTCGATCCTTTGGGCGTGACCATTTATCT
Source organism: Hsuehochloa calcarea (assembly GCA_036346395.1). Classification (NCBI taxonomy): domain Eukaryota; kingdom Viridiplantae; phylum Streptophyta; class Magnoliopsida; order Poales; family Poaceae; genus Hsuehochloa; species Hsuehochloa calcarea. The sequence continues at coordinate 16,291,134 of CM070600.1, forward strand.
GCTCGTTTATGTTGACGACATTATTGTCATCGATTCCTCTTCCAACGCTTATCGATCAATTTGGTTCTTGGTCTTCGTGATCAATTTCTTTGTCAAAGACACAGGAGTTTTGCACTATTTTCTTGGTATTGAGGTCGCTAAGTATCGAGACGGACTCAATCTCACTCAACGCAAATATGCCCTTGATCTTCTCGTCGTGCGGTATGCTCAAGTGTAAGCCGCCCTTACTCCCATGGCATTCTTGACAAGTCATCCGTCTTGATGGTGTTCCTCTCGGTTCGATGAGGCTACTACTTATCGTAGTATTGTTGGTGGTCTGATATTATACTTTGACTCGTCCGGATTTGTCATTTCTTTGTCAACAAGGTTTGCCAATACCTTCATTCTCCTCATGATGTACCTTTGGCTGCATTAAGCGTATCCTTCGCTACGTTAAGTGCACTCTTACTCATGGCCTTCAGATCCGCCGTCGCCCTCTAGCTCCTTGTCGGATGTGGTCGAAGCTCTCCCAGAAGACGATGGACGAGATTGAGGCGTCGGACAGGACGAGATTTCCGCTGTCCAAGAGCACGGCCACAGTGTTGTTCGTCGTGGCATTCGCCTGGCTGGACCAGACTACGGAATTGCCGGCCCGGTTTAAGATGACAAGGTTGCCGTCGTCCGAGATCACGAGCCCCCGCGAGTGGGTTCTCTCGGTTGGCCACCCATGCCGGGGTCAGCTTTGGGACAGTGTTGAACTACATGCCCAGGTACCACTTTGGGGCAGTGTTGCCGGAGGATGACGACTTATTGCCGGAAATTTGAAAGAATCCCAGGAATCGTGGACATTATTGGCCCCCATCAAATAACCAAAAAAATTTAAACTAGTCCTTCTAACCGTAAAATTCTAATTTTAACCTCATCGTCCTGCCTAATGCGGCCGGGGACGGCAGCAGGTACTGTCACCCCACCGTAACACCTTTTCGAGGAATTTTTAAATATAATAAATGAGCTAAAAAAATATAATTTTTTGTGGAACCTCCCGGCCTAGTGTACTTGTTTGTGTAATTTTTTCAAAATTTTATCCGCTCTCATTTTTTCTTGAAAATTCATACAAATAGTATACTTAAATAAATTTTTGAGAAAAAATCAGAGTAGATAAAATTCTGAAAAAATTACACAAACAATTACAATAGGCCGGGAGGTTCCACAAAAAAGTTTATATTTTCTTGAGCTCATTTATTATATTTAAAAATTTCTTAAAAAGGTGCTGCGGTGGGGCGTCAGTATCTGCTGCTGTCCCCCACGGCAGCAGGCTAAAATTAGAATTTTACAGTTAAGGAGGCTAGTTTATGAATTTTGGTAATTTGATGGGGCCAATAATATCCACAATTTTAATCCCAGAACGAACTTGCTGTTGCTGGAGACGAGCATGTCGTCCCCGGCGAGTGGGCGGCCGGCCGAGACGGTGTCCGTTGCTTCGGAGGTGGAGGTTGTGGCCATGAGGACGGAGAATAGAAGTGGAACGAGAATGTAGGCTGGACCGCAAGCTCCGTGGTCAATGGGAAGCGATTTATGCACGATGCATAGTGCACTGCCGCTTAATCACAATCACATTTCATCTTCAGGTTAGGAATGCCATGGAATTATGATTAGTATATTGCGCAGTTGGGAACCTAGCATAAAGAAACTGCAAACACCTGCATCAGCTATGAACTTTGCCCCAATAATCGTGTTAAATCCTTTGCGATTCTTTTGTCACGATAATGTAAACAATTAATATTCATGTCAGGGTCTTCTCTCTTGCACTCTTTTTATTTTGGTCAACCATGGGGCGCATGTTCTGCATCCACACCAAGAAGTGCGTGGTCTGAAAACATGCGGCTGGTGGTGAATTATTCTCACAAATGCCATCTTAACAAAATGCTTCGGTGAAATTGACTGTTTTACGAGTGCCCATATATCGTGGTGTTACGGCTGCATGCGCTCATTCTAATTGACAGGCTACGTAATTAAGTCTGTACTGCACCAAGTAATCACTAGCTAGCTGCTCAAATTCGTCGACCATGCGTGCACGACTGTTCATACTGCACCAACCAACCATCTAAAAAATTGCTACAGATTCAAAAGAGGACACGTCCACTTCACTCCTCGTGGTGTCATAGTGTCATGTTTACTTCAAAATCTCGTCGAAACCAAGCCCAAAATTGCCCGGATTTTGAGCTGTATCTCACCATGGCAACAAGCTAGCTTGTCCAAAAGTGCAACAAGAAGACAAACATATAGCTGCTTAATTACGCTTCACGAACAGCAAAAGCAGTAGGTGATTTGACCTAACCGTGTGTGTCATTTTGCGCCCGATCACGAAAAGCCTCTCCCGTTTCAAATCTGCAGAAGGCTACCTCTGTTTATTTCCTCACCAAACCCCGTGAAACGCGTAGCGATAACGTGCCCAAACGAATGAACCGAAACGGTGCCTAGCAAGTTACAGGGTTTTGGTTTCGTCCGGAGCCCGTACAACAGCTGCGGAAGCAGTCTTCCTTCGATTAACCCTTAACCTTCCCAAACTAGCTGAATTCTCCACGCAAATACGCAGCTAGCTATTACAGCGAAATAATGTTGTACTTGTTATCTAATTCCAATACTTATATATAACGCAAATACACGGCTAGCTATTACAATTGTATTTTTTATATAATTTTAATATCTTTCGTATACATCTGATTAATATGTACGGATCTGTCGTATACATCTGATTAATATGTACGGATTCTGCACCGATTCACCTTTCTTTTTTCCATAGGTTAGATAAGATAGTGCAACAGTTAGGCGAATACAACGTAATTTTGAGACAAAAGGGGGTGCTTTTTAGCAAGCGCGTGCTCCGCCGTCCGCTTTAAACGCCACCGCCGCGCCCCAACGGTCGTCTGGACGCGTGGAGCAGCGTTCGCTTCTAGAAGCCGAAGGCACCGGTCCCCCGTGCGGGGCCCGCGGCCAGCACCCGCAGCCGTCCGATCGTTCCATCGGGCGGTCCAGGCTGCTCGGACCAGTGTGGCAGCGCCCACCTGCCACTGTGCCCGTTTTAAGAGGCAAACGGGTGAAGTGTGAAGGGAAGGTACGGTACTGACGCTGCAGCAAGCAAGCAAGCAGCAGGCAGAGAGAGCGAAGGAAAGCACCAGCTCCGCGCCGCCGTGGAGAGTCTCTCCGGCCGGAGCAGCAGCACCGCCCGTGAGTTCTCCTCCTCCGTCCCTTCCTTACCCATGCGAATTCCGGATGGCATTGTTGCAGAGACGGAGAGGCCTTATAGCTATAGCTTCGATTCTGCTGTTAATTCCGCACAGAAGTCTCGAGCGGGCTGAGCCTGCTAAAGCTTCGGCGATCGGCGGCGACCACGGCATCAAGAGTGGCCTGGATATGGTCAAGATAGAAGGTGCAAGACTGTACAAAGACAGTGTGTATGAGGTGAAGAGGAGGCAGTCGCTGAGGGCGCGGTACGTCTACGGGTTCATATTCTTCGCCACCAACCTGCTGGCCTGGTTCATCAGAGACTACGGGGCCAAAGTGCTCCACGGCCTGCACCGTAGGTTCTTTCCCATGCGAATCCTCTGCGTTTTCCAGTTTCGTACGTGCAGTTTGAGGCCTTGCCATGAATTATATATGGATGCCACATTCAGTGCTTACTGTGCTATTTGCTCTGATCTTCAGATGTGCCGGTTTGTGGAGCAGGGGACTCCAAGTGCTTCCACTCTGGAGGAGTGCTTCGGGTGAGCTTAGGTTGCTTTGTATCCTTGAATTAATCAGAAGGAAGTATGAATTCTGTTGCGCCTGAATTCTGATATTTCGATTGCTTGGGTAGTTCAGCTGCTTCAGCATACTGATTGAGAATAAATCATTCAAGCAACCAAGACAAATGCTGTGGAGTAGGGAATAGGGATGATTTATCTGTTAGTACCACTGCTTGCAAGAGCTCTAATATTGTACTATTCCCACATGATAGCTCCTCATTTTATTATCTTGACAGATGAACAGCATCAAGTAACACCTTTGTTCACAATGACTCGTACATCTTTTCATTTTCCCTTGAAGGAATTTACATCAGGTTGTTCAAGGACCTACTTGCTCACTGTAAAATATATCTTTCTTAGCATGCAGCTAGACTATTTTTAAGTACTGTCTTTAAAAAGTTCCGAATAAAGCTAAAAGGATAAGCATGATCAATGACATCAATGAAGGTGCTTGTGTTCCTTTTGTTCACTTCCTTATAGAAAGTCCAGATTTTTTTCTGGGTGATGTTTGCCACAACATTTGGAACTCGCAAGCTCCATGAAGCTCGTAATTCGTGGCATTCTGGATGCTGGTTTCTGAAATTTCTTGTGTATGCCGTGTCAATCGTCACTCCATTTATCATCCCTAACATCTTCATCCAACTTTATGGTAAGTTCCTTTTCTCCACTTAATGATCACTTCATCATCCATTAGGTGCTCAGCTCACTGGGTGGAGTGCAACTATGTAGCTGGTGCAGAGTGCAAGATATGATGGCATTAGTAGATGTGCAGCAATCATAATTTCCTTGCAAAAATTGCTTTCCTTCGTATGATTATGTTTAGATCTGTTGGATTTCCACTCAAAATACATTTTTTTCCTTCTAAACAACATGTAGGAGAAGCTAAGAAGTAGGTAGCAAGGCTAGGGCAACAACTCACAGATCCTTGACTTGAAAAAAATTTGACATGAAGATCATTTTTCAATTTGAATCTGTTGTACTAGTTCCATTACAACTTTCCATCTGAGCAAAAAGCCTAAACATTAGTGGGCTGAAAGAAATCTATTCCATTTTCTATGCAGGTGAAATTGCTCGAATGGGTGCTGGGTAATTTTAATGATTCTGATATATTGTGCTGAGATTTGAGAAGTTTCAAGCCTTAGCGCATTTTTCTACTATCAAACTTACAGTGTATTGCAGGTTATAGTTAATTTATGTTTTATGGTCCCTCCAGGATATTTCTCCTTCTCCAGCTTATAAGCATGCTCCACTTCATATCATGGTGCAATAACCGTTGGATGCCAGACCCTGGATCACATCAATGGTACATAATTATTTGAATACTCAACTATTTAGTTGATCGTGTTCTGGTGACTTAAAACTACATCTGTCCATGACACGGATGACCTTGTGTGCTTTTCAGCGGCCTGTTCGGATTATTCTTGTCAACTATCTCCTTCATTGCCTCGTTTGCCGGAATTGTCGTACTATACGTTTTGTATGTTCCAAACCCATCATGCGTGTTCAACATCTTCACTATTACATGGACGGCGATCCTGGTGAAGATAATGATGGCCGTGTCGCTGCACTCAAAGGTACGAGCATCCAGTATTAAAATTTTGACTTGGATGAATCTTGACGGAAGAGAAAATTCAGAAAAACATTGAGGTATTGCACACAGAGAACACGCAAATTTCCATAGAAAAATTGAACAATCGAATGGGGCAAAAAAAAAAAGGTTTGTTGAATTGAACAATCGAATGGGGCAAAAAAAAAAGGTTTGTTGAGGGGTTTAAGCATGTGCATCCATAGCTAAATATCTGACTTTAGCATCTATAAGTGGTGCTACGGGTCAGAGTAAAAATAGCTCACAATAGTCTTATGGAGAGAGGGATGATATGTTCACCTTAACACCTACTTTAGATGCTAAGTGATTGCCGTAGCAAAAAGGCTAGATAGAAAGAGGAGACCCGGATACACTCGAAGAGACCAATGAATTCTCAAGAGGACCAATTGTTAGAAAAATATATGTATTGATTGCTCCAAAAAAACTGAATTCGGCCTTTACATGGGGGGGGCAGATGCCTATTTATAGCCTCCTAAAACAGAGCACTTACATTATCATCCTAACCCTAGAAAAATAGTGTACGCGTAGGGGCTGCAGGGGCTTTTCCCTATCTACGCGTAGGCTTCGGCTCATGGTGGGTCTTCCTGGGCCTGGTCCATCTGGCTGGTGCACCTGGTCCACCTGCTCCCAAAGTGCTCCACCTTCAAGCTTCTCCTGGTGTAGCCCCAGAAGACCTGCTACTTCGGGCCTCGCGGGACTCCGAAGACCCTTCTCTAGATTGGAGCTCGGGTCTTCCCGGGGGGTGGCTCGGAGGGTCCCTGCCGGGCCTCGCGGGCTCCTATGACAAACCTTCGGTCGAGGGCTCAGGTCTTCCCGAGGTGGCCTGGAGGGCCTCCTCGAGTGACCTTACGCCGGTCCTCACGGGGCTCCGGAGACCCTTCGGAGGGGCTCCGGATCTTCCCCGAGGTGGCCCTGGAGGACCCACTACTTCGGGCCTCGCAGGACTCCGGAGACCCTTCGGGGAGGCTCTAGATTGTCTCTGGAGTATCCCCGAAGGGACGCCTGACGCCCCCGGGGGAGGGGGCCTTCGTGCTCGTGGGTTGTGGGGTCTGTCCTGCGGGCTTCGCCGAGTCGTTGGGGCTGGTGGGGCCCCTATGAAAAACCCCTCGCGGTCGAGGTCCTGCTTCGTCAAGGCTGAAATCGCGCTATTTCCCGAAGGGTCTAGGCACACCGTCCTCTTCGACCTGGCGAAGCGTGTTTCCGCCGTCCCTGTGGCGGGTTCCTCCTTGGGAGTCATTTTGACGGTGTTTGCTTGGATGTTGTGCGGTACAATGGTATGTAGTCGTTGCTCTGTTTAGGGCATACATGTCAAAGGCTGATTGGTGCATGGCTCGACGGCTTCCACACCTTGTCATTTCGCGTGCCTTGTGTAGTTATAAATAGGGGGTGCCCCTCTCCTGGCACTTTGCTCCCCCTTTTTAAAAACCCTAGTCTTCCTTATTCGTGTTCGCTCCCTTTTAAAAAACACTTTGCTCCACCTCCACCATCTTGGGGCCGCTTCGTCATCAGAAATCTATCATCAAATGACGAAGCGGCCCCGAGATGGGGTGGAGGGGCGGTGGTTTACACCAGCGAGCTTGGCCGCTCGTCGGTGATTCCGCAAGCCCTGCGTACGCTGAGGGACGAGGGCAAGCTATCTGATATTTTGTTGGCGCGAGCCCCTGGCTCGGAGACAGTGCCTGAGCCCCGAGAGGATGAGGTCGTCGTGTTCGTGGCTTTCCTCGACGCCGGTCTCCGCTTCCCCTGTGTGGAGCTGGTGGCCTGCGTGCTCCAGTTGTACCGGGTAGAGCTAGCGTAGCTAACACCCAACTCCATTGTGAAGCTTGGTGTATTCGAGTGGGTGATGCGGTCCGCCGGGGTGAGCGAGGAGGGCGTACCTTCACGACGGGCGGTGCCAACCGAAGAAGAAAAAAGACATCGGTGAGGCGCTTAACTTCGGTAGCATCAATTTTCAGCTGAAGGCGCGTTGCCTCTGGTACTTGCCAGCGCCTGTGTCCCGGAATAGGTGGGAGACGGAGTGGACGCGGCGGTGGTTTTACCATAGGTCCCCGTCGGGCGACAGCTTGCAGTCGATCGGAGGGCCTATCCAGCTCACTCCTTCCCTGGAGATTGAGCTGACATCGAGGGAGGAGGTGCTTCTCCAGCTGCCGCTGACTGCGACGCGAAGGATCTCCACGATGTATCTTGTGGAGGAGTTTTGCGCACTTCGGTTGTGGCCGCTTGTGCGGGGGTGAGATGTAAAGCTCGGTGCGGCGAAGGGTGGCGTCTCTTCCTTCGATTTCTCAGATGGCGGGGAGGGTAAACTGTATGCATACGTATATATATAATTTGTGTAAAGAGGGTCGCGCGGTGCTACCCATCGACGAGGTTCTGTGGGTGCTGGCGGCTTTGGGCCCTGTTGGGGAGGAGCATCGAAGCGGAGGTGAGTGGTCTGTGAGCACCGTCTGAACCGGCCGTACTCAGATCCGGTTGTTCGCTTTGGCAGAGCGGCCTGGCCCCGACGAGGGGAGGAAGAAAAGGAACCGGGTGCTGGAGGAGCTGAATGCTGCCGGACCGATCGATGTTGTGCCCTTGTAGTGTGCTGGGGCTACGGATGCACGCAGCTTGCGCTATGCGAGGGTGGATGCGGTGGGGTGCCCGCCGAAGTTGGCTCGAGGTCTTGTAGGGCGTGTTGAGCGTGTGAGCTTAGCGGGCTCTTCCTCTGGTGCGTGAGCCTCTCCAGTGGTTGCTGCCAGGGCAATAAGGGTGGGGAGATGGTGGCCAACTCATTTCATGTGGCGAGCTTGGCCCTTAAAGAGTCTTCTGCCGGGATGCCCTCAAACGTTTACGGTCAAGGATCCGAAGATACCCTAGTGGGGAAGCCCGCCCCTGCCCAGGATGCGCTTGGTGAGTTCCCTATGCCTTGCTTTTACTTATCGCCACCGTGCTGACTTTTGCGTTGCAGTGGTGAGCGGGGAGAATGTCGAGGGTGGCGGTTCGGTGCAAGAAGGGGTCGAAGAGTGAGAATGTTCCAACATCGGGGTTGGGAGGTATCCCGATTCGGGCTTATGTGTATGCATGTGGTCTGCGGATCTTGGTCCGTTGTATACCAACGACTCAAGGTTAGTCCCGGGGCGGCCATTGTTTGCAAGCAGGTGGCTCGCTTCGCCGCCCCGTCGTGCGTGGATCAGCTCTTCGAGACCATGCCCACGAATCGGATGTTCAGGTCGATCGAGGCGAATGCCGCGAAGGTAAGCTCGGCCTATTTTCATTTTTTTTTCTTTTTTCAAAGCAAGGTGTACTTCGCGTAGACCCTGATGCTATCTCGGGCGCTCGAGGGGATATCCGTCGCGGCTATGCGGACATCCAAGAGTGGGTCAACTCGAAGCATGCGTGAAATGAGTCGCTTTGCTCCGAGCGCCTGGCTCTTGTCGAAAGGACAAAGGAGCTGGAGGCGCGGGTTACCGAGCTAGAGGGAAAGCGCCGCCGCGACCTTCGTGGGGAGGTGCGGACGCTTCAGGGCACTCGTAAGGACCTCGAGGCAGAGATTGAAGCGGGGTGTCAGTTCTCCGAGACGGTGTCGCGCATTACATGGGACACCATGAAGTCACTGGAAGGTACTGTGACCGAGCTCGGAGCAGTGCTGCCGCCTCATAAGCATACCGCTGCGTAGGTGGATTTGACGCTTGACCGTCCTTGGCGTGCCAGGGAGATCTGCCTACCAGCCGCGTGGGCCTACAGCGACCAACAGAGAGCGATCATCGGCACACACAGAGGGCGGCCAAAGCCTTTGCTCAGGACTTCTATGTGCCGCGTGGCCGTGAGGCCGCTATGGACTCCTTGCGCCTAGTCTTTGCTTGCGAGCAAAGGGCAAGGCTGCGGCGTGGCAAGGAGGCGATGGGCGGGGCTACCACCGGAGACAAGGTGTGGGGGGCTACCACCGGAGACAAGGTGTGACCCTCAGCCCTTCTCTAGCAATTTCAGGCATAGACTTTTTGTTGGCTCTTTTTTTGCCCTGCTCCGGTCCTTGTGCCCTGGCAGAGGTGGGTGGGATGAGTTACAAATCTTATTGCACTGGAGTCTGTGGTTTTGTTGTGTTTATGTTCTTGCTTGTTGGTTTGCTTAGGTCAGGTCAGTTCTGTTTCGATGTGACGCTCGACGGGGGCCTTGCCCCCCCCCCCCCACACACAGTAGGAAGGATGAGCAGGCTCTTCTCTTCATATGGCCTCTGCAACTGTGCTATCGAGGGGTTGTGTATCACGACGCGAAGTGGCAATGGTGGAAGCTGGCAAACCCAGAGGGGTCGATGGAGCATTTTCGGCTCTTCCGGGGGTGCAAGGCGGCGAAGAGCATTTTTAGGACTTCTATGTGCCGCGTGGCCGTGAGGCCGCTATGGACTCCTTGCGCCTAGTGCTGCAACAGCAGGCGAAGGGCAAGGCTGCGGTAGCGGGCGAAGGAGCTGATGGGCGGGGGGCTACCACCGGAGACAAGGTGTGACCCTCAGCCCTTCTCTAGCAATTTCAGGCATAGAATTTTTGTTGGCTCTTTTTTTGCCCTGCTCCGGTCCTTGTGCCCTGGCAGAGGTGGGTGGGATGAGTTACAAATCTTATTGCACTGGAGTCTGTGGTTTTGTTGTGTTTATGTTCTTGCTTGTTGGTTTGCTTAGGTCAGTCGATTACATTTGATGTGGCTTTCGGCGGGGCCTTGCCCCCACACACAGTAGGAAGGATGAGCAGGCTCTTCTCTTCATCTGGCCTCTGCAACTGTGCTATCGAGGGGTTGTGTATCACGACGCGAAGTGGCAATGGTGGAAGCTGGCAAACCCAGAGGGGTCGATGGAGCATTTTCGGCTCTTCTGGGGGCGTAAGGCGGCGAAGACGCGCGATGAGATTCGTGCTTTCTGGGAGCAACGGGGTGTTGCTTTTGCAACCGGGGCCCCAGTCGCCTCATCACCCGGTTCAGCCACCTCGTCGCTGGAGGATATTACTGGGCAATCCTCGGGATCCTGCACCTTGTGGGTCTTTGGGGCATCCGACGAGCTTCTCGTGGTGGTCTGCTTTATACACTAGTGGTCATGAGGGCTACGGCAGTACCAAGGCCGAGGCCATGCATGATGTATGTTTTATACACTAGTGGTCGCGAGGGCTACGCAGGTGCACAGGCCGAGGGCCATGCACGATGTCCTGCTTTATACACTCGTGTGTCTCTCCCTGGATTAGTACCAAAAAGTGTTACATCAAGCCGTGAGCCTGTACTTGTTATCTAATTCCAATACTTATATATAACGCAAATACGTACTATTACAATTGTATTTTTATATAATTTTAATATCTTTCGTATACATCTGATTAATATGTACGGATCTTTCGTATACATCTGATTAATATGTACGGATTCTGCACCGATTCACCTTTCTTTTTCCATAGGTTAGATAAGATAGTGCAACAGTTAAGCGAATACAGCGTAAATCGTAATTTTGAGACAAAAGGGGGTGCTTTTTCGCAAGCGCGTGCTCCGCCGTCCGCTTTAAACGCCACCGCCGCGCCCCAACGGTCGTCTGGACGCGTGGAGCAGCGTTCGCTTCTAGAAGCCGAAGGCACCGGTCCCCCGTGCGGGGCCCGCGGCCAGCACCCGCAGCCGTCCGATCGTTCCATCGGGCGGTCCAGGCTGCTCGGACCAGTGTGGCAGCGCGTACCTGCCACTGTGCCCGTTTTAAGAGGCAAACGGGTGAAGTGTGAAGGGAAGGAACGGTACTGACGCTGCAGCAAGCAAGCAGCAGGCAGAGAGAGCGAAGGAAAGCACCAGCTCGGCGCCGCCGTGGAGAGTCTCTCCGGCCGGAGCAGCAGCACCGCCCGTGAGTTCTCCTCCTCCGTCCCTTCCTTACCCATGCGAATTCCGGATGGCATTGTTGCAGAGACGGAGGCCTTATAGCTATAGCTTCGATTCTGCTGTTAATTCCGCACAGAAGTCTCGAGCGCTGAGCCTGCTAAAGCTTCGGCGATCGGCGGCGACCACGGCATCAAGAGTGGCCTGGATATGGTCAAGATAGAAGGTGCAAGACTGTACAAAGACAGTGTGTATGAGGTGAAGAGGAGGCAGTCGCTGAGGGCGCGGTACGTCTACGGGTTCATATTCTTCGCCACCAACCTGCTGGCCTGGTTCATCAGAGACTACGGGGCCAAAGTGCTCCACGGCCTGCACCGTAGGTTCTTTCCCATGCGAATCCTCTGCGTTTTCCAGTTTCGTACGTGCAGTTTGAGGCCTTGCCATGAATTATATATGGATGCCACATTCAGTGCTTACTGTGCTATTTGCTCTGATCTTCAGATGTGCCGGTTTGTGGAGCAGGGGACTCCAAGTGCTTCCACTCTGGAGGAGTGCTTCGGTGAGCTTAGGTTGCTTTGTATCCTTGAATTAATCAGAAGGAAGTATGAATTCTGTTGCGCCTGAATTCTGATATTTCGATTGCTTGGGTAGTTCAGCTGCTTCAGCATACTGATTGAGAATAAATCATTCAAGCAACCAAGACAAATGCTGTGGAGTAGGGAATAGGGATGATTTATCTGTTAGTACCACTGCTTGCAAGAGCTCTAATATTGTACTATTCCCACATGATAGCTCCTCATTTTATTATCTTGACAGATGAACAGCATCAAGTAACACCTTTGTTCACAATGACTCGTACATCTTTTCATTTTCCCTTGAAGGAATTTACATCAGGTTGTTCAAGGACCTACTTGCTCACTGTAAAATATATCTTTCTTAACATGCAGCTAGACTATTTTTAAGTACTGTCTTTAAAAAGTTCCGAATAAAGCTTAAAGGATAAGCATGATCAATGACATCAATGAAGGTGCTTGTGTTCCTTTTGTTCACTTCCTTATAGAAAGTCCAGATTTTTTTCTGGGTGATGTTTGCCACAACATTTGGAACTCGCAAGCTCCATGAAGCTCGTAATTCGTGGCATTCTGGATGCTGGGTTCTGAAATTTCTTGTGTATGCCGTGTCAATCGTCACTCCATTTATCATCCTAACATCTTCATCCAACTTTATGGTAAGTTCCTTTTCTCCACTAATGATCACTTCATCATCCATTAGGTGCTCAGCTCACTGGGTGGGCTCGTGTCACATCCGAAGGACGCCCGGGGAGGGCCTTCGTGCTCGTGGGTTGTGGGGTATGTCTGCGGGCTGCCGTCGTTGGGTGGTGGGGCCCTATGAAAAACCCCTGGTCAGTCTTTGCCGTCAGTGAAATCACACTATTTCCGGAGGTCTAGGCTGCGTCCCTTGCTGGAGCGTGTTTCGCTCCTGGGAGTTCCTCCTTGGAGCCATTTTGGGTGTTTGCTTGGGTGTTGTCGGTACAATGGTATATAGTCGTTGCTCGTTTAGGGCATACGTGTCAGCGTGATTGGTGCATGGCTCGTCGGCTCGCACCTTGTCATTTGCGTGCCTTGTCGATTATAAATAGGGGTGCCTCTCGGCACTTTGCTCCCTTTTAAAAACCCTAGTCTTCCTTATTGTGTTCGCTCCTTTTAAAAACACTTTGCTCCACCTCCACCCCTCGGGGCCGTCAGACGGAGGAATGAGACTTTGTGCCCTAGCACCGTGGGGCGGCGGTGTGTACTGTTTGTGTGGAGCTGTAACGTGTGTTGTTGATCGGTGATATTTTATTGTACTGGTTGTGAGGTTTTCGTGTAACGTGTGGGAATCGCCTCACCGTTATCCTCCGGTGGCTGCTATGTATGTGTTATGTACTTTAGATTTGTTATCAATAAAATCTGTATCAATACTGTGGTTTGCATTTGCTAGAGCGGGAGGCGAAGGTCTTGGTGAGCCCTACATTATTTTTTTGCGGCGGGCGGCGCCGACCCTCATATTTTTTTTAGATAGGGCTCCCCTAACTATTATTTGTTGCGAGGTCCATGTGCGGTGTTTTATACACTCGTGCCTCTGAGGGAACTACAGTCTTGCTGGGGTTGAGGTCATCTGTGATGTCTATTTTATACACTAGTATCTGCGGAGGGCAGCGGTGTGCACCAGGGTCGTGGGCCATGCACGGTGTCTGTTTTATACACTCGTGCTGCGAGGCGGCGGTGTGCTGCTGGGCCGAGGGCCATCTGTGATGTTTTATACACTCGTGCTGCGGAGGGCTACTGGTGCGCTTGCCGGGGCCGAGGCCATCTGTGATGTCTGTTTTATACAATCGTGCATGCGGAGGGTGACGGTGTGCACTGGGGCTGAGGGCCATGCGCAGTGTCTGTTTTATACACTTGTGCCTGCGGAGGGCGACGGTGTGCACCGGGGCTGAGGGCCATGTGCGGTGTCTGTTTTATACACTAGTGGCTGCGGAGGGCTACGGTGTGCACCAAGGCCGAGGGCCATGCATGATGTATGTTTTATACACTAGTGGCTGCGGAGGGCTACGGTGTGCACCAGGGCCGAGGGCCATGCACGATGTCTGTTTTATACACTCGTGTGTGCTCCTGTAATGGATTAGTACCAAAAAAGTGTTACATCGTAAATACAGGCTCCCGTCGCGTAAAGCCGGCGGGTAGCACTTGTCCGGGCGCAACCAGTGTTTTACAGATCATCTGCAGATAAATTTTCAAAGGCTCTTAATATTCCACGTGTGGACTAGCTGCTACCCTTCGGGAGTCGCAATGTAGTAGGAGCCCACTCTTGTGCTTCGAGTGATGATGTAGGGTCCTTCCCATTTGGATTCTAACTTTCCTAGAGCTGTGGTGTTTGCCGCTCGCTTGAGCATCATATCGCCTGGTGCTAGTGTGCGAATCTTAACCTTCCTGTTGTACACCCTCGTGGCTCCTTCGGCGTACATGGTTGAAATGGCCTGGACGCGGTGCTCCTCCAGGAGGTCAAGTGACGTTTCGCGGTGTGCAGGGTTTCCGCTCTCCATTGCCTAGAGGGATTTTGCCGCAAACTCGCCCGGGGTCATTGCTTCGTCCCCGAACAGGAGTTTGAACTGGGAGAACCCAGTTGCCCTTGTTGGTGATATACAGAGTGCTCATAGTGCTTTCTGGAGCTCGTCGGGCCAGAGCCCCTTTAGCAAGCCTACGAGACGCTTTGTTAGTCCTGCCAGTAGGTTGTCGTTGGCTCGTTCGACTGCCCCATTCGACTCGGGGTGTCCGACAGATGCGAAGCACACTGTGGTCCCAATGTTCTGACAGAATATTCAAAACGAAGTAGAATCAAACTGGGTGCCATTGTTGGTGGCGATTAAGCGGGGTACTCTGTACCGGCATACGATGTTCTTCCACGCGAAGCGCGGCGCCGCTGTGGTAGTGATTTTTGCGACTGGTTCAGCCTCCACCCATCTGGAGAAGTACTCGACGGCGACGAAGGCGAAGCGGAGGTTGCCCTTGGCTACTTGGAATGGGTCGACGATGTCGAGCCCCGACCTATAAAGGCCGCAGCCGGAGCCACGGCGCAGCGGAATGTCGATGCCTTGAGGTGGTGGTGGTGGCCCGCAACCCTGGCGTATTGGACCGGTCTTGCGCATCTCGTAGCGCGGTGGGCCAATAAAAACCTTGTCGAAAGGTCTTAGCGATGTGGCCACAAGGCGCTTGGTGTGCGCCGTAGAGGCTCTCGTGTATTTCCCTTAGGAGGGATTGGCCCTTTGTACAGTTGCCCATTGATGATGTGGTAGTTCCGGGCTCGCTGCTTTAGGCGGTTTGCTTCGGCGGCGTCTTCGGGCTCTTCTCCTTGGAGGTACTTGTGGATGATGTCGCGTCAATCCACCACGTCGATTAGGAGCACGAGGCAGGCGTTACGTTGTTCTTCGTGGGCAGCCCCTAGTGCTTCCGAGGTAGTTGACGGGGCGCGCAGCACTTTGTAGAGCACCTCTGGCGGGAAGTGCTCGTCCGAGCTGGCTAATTTGGCTAGCTTGTCTACTGCTTCGTTGCTGTTTCAAAGGATATTTTGGACCGTTATGCCATGGAAGTGTTTAGCTTTGGCCCGAACCACCGCCAAGTATTTGGACATCTCCAGATCCCTTGTCGTGAATGATTTGTCGAAGTGGCATGCGACAACGCGGGAGTCGCTTTTGATGATTATGCGCTTCATGCCCAATGCTCTCGCCTTTCGCAAGCCTAGCAACAGTGCCTCGTATTCAGAGGCATTGTTGGTTGTCAGGAAGTCAAGTCGTGCAGCGTGGGAGACAATTCGACCATCCAACGCGACCAAAATGGCCGTGCTGCCGGCCCCTACTGCGCACCATGACCCGTCGATGTATATTGTTCATGGTGCTTCGATGTTGTTTGGCGGTTGGCCTTGCGCTTGCAGGGTCCACTCGGCGACGAAATCGGCTAGGGCCTGCGACTTGATGGTCGTGCGTGCGGCGAAGGTGATGTCGAAGGGCGCTAGCTCAGCCACCCACTTGCCAATGCGGCCCGAGGCGTACTTGTTCCGTAGCATTAGTGCTAGCGGATAGGACATAGGGATTATGACAGCATGTGCTAGGAAGTAGTACCGTAGCTTGCGAGAGACCATGAGGAGGGCATATGCCAATTTTTCTAGCTCAGTGTATCGGGCTCTGGCCCCCTGCAGGGCCTCCGAGATGTAATATATCGAGTATTTGTCCGTTGTCCTCTGGGCGAGGCTGCTGTGCGAAAAGGAGGCTGTGAGGTACAGCAGGAGCTTCGCGCCTGGCTTCAAACTTGTTAGGCTTGGCAGGTGTGTGAGGTATTGCTTGAGTTCTAGAAATGTGCGCTAGCACTCCTTTGTCCATCAAAATGGCTCGACCCTCGGAGTGTCATGAAAAGCAGCAAGGCAGCTCCCCGAAGGCAAGACTACGATAGCGGGCAAAGGAGCCGATGGGCGAGGGGCTACCACCGGAGACAAGGTGTGACCCTCGCCGCCCTTGTGCCCTGGCAGAGGTGGGTGGGATGAGTTACAAACCTTATTGCACTGGAGTCTGTGGTTTCGTTGTGTTTATGTTTTTGCTTGTTGGTTTGCTTAGGTTAGGCCGGTTCTTTTTTCGACGTGACGCTCGACGGGGGCCTCCCCCACAGTAGGAAGAATGAGCAGGCTCTTCTCTTCGTCTAACCTCTGCAACTGTCCTATCGAGGGGTTGTGTATCATGGCGCGAAGTGGCAATGGTGGAAGCTGGCAAACCCAGAGGGGTTGATGGAGCATTTTGGCTCTTAGGGGCGCAAGCGCGAAGCGACGCGATGAGATTCGCGCTTTGGGAGCAGCAGGTGTTGCTTTGCGGCTTGGACCCGTCGCCTCATCGGCGGGGAGGTCATCTCCTGGATGGCTTTTATTTTATCGAGGTTGGCTTCTCACTGCCTCTCGGACACGATGAAACCCAAGAGTTTGTTGTTGATTGGTGATATTTTTTACGCCAAAGGCGCTTATCCTCGGGTAGAGCTTGATCCCTTTTGTTCGCAGGTTGGTAAATGTTTCTTGTAAGTCCGTCATGTGTGTGGCCCTGAGTCTGCTCTTAAGCACGATGTCGTCCACGTATGCTTCTATGCTGCGACCGAGCTGGTCGGCCAGGACCTTCGTGATGAGCCGGGTAAAAGTGGCACTTGCGTTCTTCAAGCCAAAGGTCATGCGTGTGTAGCAATAAGTGCCGAGGGGGGTGATGAAGTCTGTTTTGAGTTCATGATACCCGGAGTAGACATCGAGGAAGCTCATCAGCTCGCAGCCCAAAGTGGCGTCCATGAGCTGGTCGATGCAAGGTAGAGGAAAATCGTCCTTCGGTGACGCCTTATTGAGGTCGGTGAAGTCAACACACATTCACCAGTTGCCTGTGCTTTTCTGCACAAGGACCGGGTTGGCCAGCCACTCGGAGTGTTTGATTTCGCGGATCACTCCTGCTTTCAAGAGCTTGACAATTTCTTTCTTTGCTGCTTTGAGTCGCTTTGTCGACATGCGGCACAACTTTTGCTTTTTGGGCGATGCATCGCTCCGCAGGGTAAGGCAATGTTCGATAATTTCTCTCGCGATGCTGGGGATGTCCTTTGGACACTAGGCGAAGACATCCGCGTTGCGGCGGAGGACCTGGAGGATGGTGTCGCATGTCGTAGCCGGGAGGCTGGCTCCGAGGGCCACCGTCTTCTCAAAGGCGGCTTCTGCGAGGGGAACTCGAAGGAGCTGGCCTTCCGGCTTGGCTTTGGGTGCCCATTTTATCGAGGTGCTGCCAACTCGGGAGCCAGCATCTGCTTCCACTGCGTGAACGTAG
Organism: Hsuehochloa calcarea; assembly: GCA_036346395.1. Classification (NCBI taxonomy): domain Eukaryota; kingdom Viridiplantae; phylum Streptophyta; class Magnoliopsida; order Poales; family Poaceae; genus Hsuehochloa; species Hsuehochloa calcarea. The sequence goes on from CM070600.1 coordinate 16,308,682, forward strand.
CAAGCCAGTGACAGTGCCTCGAGTTCTGTTTGCCTCGCTAGATCTTGATCCCCCCAACCGTGACTATGCCCTCGGGTGCGGGTATCTTCATGCACAGGTAATTGTGGTGTGCTATAGCACCAAAGGAGTTCAACGTGGCTCAGCCAAGAATGGTGCTGTACTGATAAGGCAGCTGGACAACGTCAAATGTGACAATTTTGGTCTGGGAAGCGAAGGCGTCGCTGAATATGATAGCCAAGTTGATCTGATATAGGGCGGTCACCGGTCTACCCCTCGAAGCCTACCAAGGGGATGCCTACGGGTGACAGGCGGTCCCTAGGGATCATCATCTTGTCAAAGGCCTCCGCGAACAACAGGTCCGTGAAAGCTTCCTCAGTCCACGGGGGCGCGTCGGACGTCAAAATCCGCGATGTTGGCCGAGATGACGAGGGGGTCCTGATGTGGGAAGCAGACACCTCAGGCGTCCTCGGGGCCGAAGGTGATGGGTATTTCGGCATAGCGAGGTGGAATAGAAGCCGGGTGTGTCGCGACATGGTGAATTTGTCGGGCGTAGGCACATCGTTGTCTTTTTTATGATATGCCCGATGATGAGCCTTCGGCGATCATGTTTATGATCCTTTGGCGGTGCTATGGTTGGGCTCCTTCTATGCGGGGTCTTGGGGTGGGGCGGGTAGCTGGTTGCCCGACCCTCTGTCTTCGCTTGATAGGTTCTTTGGATCTGGCTCATGTAATCTTGCATGGCTGCGATTGTGCGGCACTGTTGGGTCGTGTGAGACCCATCCCCGTGCAAGTCGCAAAATAGCGGGGTACCCCCGACGCCGCCTCGAGCGGTGCGGCACACTTGGGTCGTGTGGGACCCTTCGCCGTGTATGTCGCAAGGCTCCAGGTCTTGGGGTGGGGCGGGTAGCTGGTTGCCCCGACCCCTCCTGTCTTCGCCCCAACCGGTTGCTGGATGCGGCTCATGTAATCTTGCATGGCCGCGATTGTGCGGCAGTGCTGGGTCGTGTGAGACACCTCCCCGTGCAAGTCGCAAAATAGCGGGGTACCCCTTACGCCGCCTCGAGCGGTGCGGCACACTTGGGTCGTGTGGGGCCCTTCGCCGTGTATGTCTCAAAAGAGTAGGGCACCTCCGGGACTGCCTCAGGTGTTCTGTTGCCTTCCGCCATTTCGTCCGCGGCCCCGGCCGTGGCTACGACCTATTCGGCCTCCTCACTTTGCCTCCATCCACGTGGTAGACATTCCGCCCTTTCTGGCGGTAATTGTTGGCCCGGGCTTGGCTTGTGCCCCCGCTGTGATCGTCGCGGGTCCTTCTTTCGCAAGTGCTTTTGACTTTGTGTTCTTCTTTGGGTTAGTGGTCAATTGAACACCCATAAAGAAGTGCTATCTTCTTCCGCCTGGGCGTACTCCTCCATCTTGTTAAAGAGCTCTGCTACCGAACCGATAGGCTTCTGGGCTAGTCTTTCCGACAGGGGGCCTTTTTGGAGTCCGCGAACTTGACATTTTATCTATGCGAACTTTTTGAAGAAGCTACGGAGGGACTCGCCCAGGGCCTGCTTTATTGCGAACAAGTGTCCCACGTGCTTCGGCTCTGTATAGTTCCCTTGGAAGTTGTTGCCCACCAGGTCCCGCAATTGTTCCCATACGTGCATGGAGCGGAGCAAAATGGTGAAGAACCAGGTCAGCGACACGCCCTTGAGTGCGATGATGATGCTTTTTGTTTTTGTGGTGTCGTCTCCCCGGCGGTCTCAATGGTCAATTCGTACACGAGAAAGAACTCTTGAGGGGTCCGTGCACCCCTCGAAGGGCCTGACCTCCGACATTTTAAAGCCTTGGGGCCAACTAGCGCCTCAAGCAGGCTTGCCTCGACCCGGTAACAAGGGGAGTTGGGATCTCCTCGAAGCGGCGGGCGGGACAAGTGGCGGTGGTGCTCGAGACCAACAGTACTCCTCGGCCTCGAGTTGTGCGTTATCGAGAAAAGCTGTATTGATTGTCGGAGGTCGAGCAAACCCGAGTGGTGATCCGTCGGCTCCATTGGAGGCTTCATAAACAAGGCGCATTATGCCCATTGCTAACACGATTGGTTCGTTGGGGTATTGTGCTGGGTGTCGCCCTTAATGATGTTTCCCTGTGTGGAGTTATTTGCTTCTTCCTCCGGGGCTCGGGTGCACTTGTTGCCGAAGTCCGCCACCAGCTTAGCCCTCGAAGTCTTTGGGTCTGTGGTCTCGTTGATGTGATGTCGGCCCGCGTAGGCTTTGGCGTAGCTTCGGGTGTGCTTAACTTTCCGTCGGTCCCTCGTAGGGCTCTTGTACCAGTATCGTAGCAAAAGGCTAAGCGATGAGAGAAGGGACCCCGTGCACTCGGAGAGACCAAGAGTACTCGGGAGAAAGTTATCCAGAAAATATATGTATTGATTGCTCCAAAAAAGCTAAACCCGCCGCCTTTACATTGGGGGATGCCTATTTATAGCCTGCTAAAACAGGACACTTACATTATCATTCTAACCCTAAAAAAGTATTGTACGCGTAGGGACTGCAAGGATTTTTCTCGTTTACGCGTAGGCTTCGCAGCCGTACGAAGCCCCGAAACCGCTCATCCTCCCGCGGCCGTGGACGCGGACGCGGACGCGGACGCCCAGCTCACCTCGGACCGCTGCCCCCCGGGCGGCGGCCGCTCCACCTCCATAATTTTCTTGTGCCACCCCACCCGGCCCGCCGATCAATGGCCCACCCTCTCGTTCCCAAACACCGCGCCCTCCCAAATTTTGCGTCCTTACACCGGGACGTCGCCTGTGCCCTCCAAGGCTCCAACCCTCCATCGCCGCCGCAGGGGGCGCCTGCCTCTCGTACCGTACCAATCACCACTATAGAAACCTAGAAAGATCGAAACAACAAAGCTTTGTAATTTGATGGCCATATGCTGCAACTTTTGGATAAAAACCTAAACAGACATTGTTTGTGCTTGTGCTGCTGTTCTTCACCTGCAACTGCATTCATCATGGCCATTAACCCATTACATTGCTTAGGATCATAGGCCTGTAAAACAGTGCCACACATGGCATGGTCAACTTAACAGTATCAACCGAGGGGGTACCAAGTGTGTGCTAGCGCCCTAAGATGTGCTGCACCTGTATGTTTAACTGATATGCAAAATGTTTCGCGCTGGCTTTCTGCCTGGCATTGCTTCAACCTATACGAGGTGTATGATTTGAATTTACTTTGCTTGCCAATAAGGTTAACGAGGGTCTTCTATCTTCTGGAATCATGGGCTCATATATTGTGTTCCTCTGTTGGTCTGCACTCCACAGGTACCATCTTAGCCTTTGGTTCCCGTTCTGTAAACGAGTTCCTACTTAGATATTACGAAGCATTTTTGTTTCATATTTCTTTCAGTTACCGTTCTGCTTAGTATAGCTCTTTAAGATTTAGCTCTATAATGTTCGTCCCATGCCTTGCAATGTGCAGTGAACCACAAACCGGAAAGTGCCACTCTCAGATGAAAATTGGCAAGGATGGTGACTGGGCTACTATAATTGTAAGTGGCGCACCGGAAAAAGCTCCAAAAGTTTGACGTTCTTTTGAATGGTCACGCCGTCGATATTGTCAGACTGCAGTACTTGTGGTTGAGTTTTGGCTAGCATATTAACACTTATAAGGCCAATTCATATCAGGCTACCAGCCATGCTAATCCGTTTGGGCCAAGAAAGGATTACCATTTAATAAATGTTGCTGTCAGCTAGGCCTTGGGTCACTATGAAATCGTGCAGAATATTTACAATTTATTTCAAATAAGAAAAAGGAGCCACATACATAAATAGGGGGATAAATGAAAGAGATGCAAACAGCAGAGGGAAAGTTCTAAATGCACAGCAGCACAAGCCCACCACCACCAGATAACACCATCATTATTTTCCATTCAGAATGGAAGATACGGACTGCAAAGACTTGAATTTTGCTAGGCTTCAGTCTAATCTCTTAGCTATGGCTTTTCACACAAGTGTCTCTTTCCTTTTCGCTCTTTGAGTAAGAAAGATTACACTTGCAACAACCAGCTTGTTGTGTTGTAACACCCTCTAATTAATTCCTTCTTAAGGTTATATCAAAACAACCAAAATCATGTTACCAGGCCATTTCCTTGTTTGGTTGGGAATAACTGTTGGACTTTGAGCCCATTGTTTTTCCATCTCGTTTTCTTCATCTGCTTCCTACCCCCAGCTTAGCGGACATACTTATTTTTCATTTTAGTTCATGCTAGTAAATGCAATCTCATTGCTCAAATTAACTGCATTGTGCTTTTGTAGAGCTTCATTATTGCAATTTGTTCCATTGTGATGGCCACATTTTCTACCGGAATCGACACCAAATCATTCGAAGTAAGTTTAGTATTTAAGAAGTTCTGAATTGATATGCAAATGATCCTTGGTCTGCCACCCAGTTTCCAAGTGAATAATCAGTAGTTCCACACATCCTTTTAGTACATGAGGCTGAAAAATAACACACCCCGTTTCAATGAGGAAGTGCAAATGATGTTATATATGATTTTTTATTACTGTTAACTATCATGATTTTTTTTTCAATAGTGTTTACTTTACCCATCATACTAATATAAGTGTTCATGTTTCAGTTTCGAAATGATGAGGTCCAATTGGAAGAGGACGCCCCCTACAGCTACGAGATTTTCCACATTGTGTTTGCAATGGGAGCTATGTATTTTGCAATGCTGTTCATCAACTGGGAGCTTAACCATCCAACAAGAAAGTAAGACATCCTACCACAACGCAATTAGGCTGCTACATATGCAGAAAAGCAATTATCCATATGATTTGAAGTGACGGCATGCTTAATCATTGCTGGCATTCTAAAAGAGTGTCATTCTTGTCATTAGTGCCATGATGTTACTTTGCCACCTCATCTTTGCTTGAGTAGAAGATGCATCCAATAGTATCCTCTCACATCCTTTCTTTCATAATCAGGTGGAGCATAGATGTTGGATGGGCTAGCACATGGGTAAAGATCATGAATGAATGGTTCGCAGCTAGCATATATAGTAAGTCGCCAAATTCCTGTTGCTTGCCATTCAGCTCTGTTCAGTAAAATGTTTGCTTCGCCCTCATAATTTGAAAGAATATGTATGCTTTGCATTTGCTGTTCTTTGAGAAATTGCCTGTTGTATTTGGTAATGTAGAGATTCATTGTGCATTTTTTTAGAGAAATGGTTCATTGTGCGTTTTGCTTATTCTGTATATGGTGGCAAATGATACTGTCTGAACTATTATTGATGCCTGAATCCTTATGGTTTCTTGAGAGACAGAAAAACCAACGTAATAACTAAATTGGCGCCGACCTTTGCAGTTTGGAGATTGATCTCTCCAGTCATATTGAGGAAGCAAACTGCCAATGATGAAGAGCTGGTGCCACGTAGCCCCATAGTATAGTCTTGATGATAGCGAATTATTTCTGTCCACATTTTTGTAATTTAATTATTATGTTATGCATATATACAGATAAAAAATGCTCAGAATATTCTTTCTATTCTTTAAATATATACAGCATATATTCCAACAATACAAAATGAATGATATAGTGTGAAATTTTATGTAAGTACGCCAACCTGTACCGCCAATCTTGATCAAGGCCTGTGACTCCACCCAAATTTATTTTACTGCATCTCTAAGTCATTTTTTTTCTTTAAATATACGAAGTTCCAGAGCGAGGATGAGCACAACTACGTGCTCATGAGCCCACACATGAGATGCAATAATATACATGCAAGGTGTAACAAGGTTGGCTCGGGTTCTTTTATTTGCAAAGCGATTTGTAAATCTGAGATATTAGAAAATCTTACCACTTAGCATTTTAACCAAATTGCATTTTTAAAAGATTAATTATGCAATAAGTAATAATGCAGAGGTTCCTCTATCGGAAACTCGTCTCATGCTTCATTTGATTGGAGCTACCTCCATATATTAACAACTTTGGATCTGACGATCCAGGAAAAGTCAAATCTCGAGGCCCGACACGGTTTTTATACCACCCACAAAGGTTTTTGAAATAGAACTAACTCAAGTTAAGTTCCCATGTCCGCCTTTGACCGTAGGCGCTATTGTTAAAAGCGATTTTGACTCTGCAGAGGTTATACACTTTACCCACAAGAGACAATCATACTCGTTACCCCACATGATTCCGTAGTCATGTAGTTGAGTGATCGTCACAGTAACCTTTCAATCTACCTCGCTCTTTCCATCATCTCACCCATATGGGGTTGCGCCCATAAGTTGTGCGGGATGTTCACCACTACGACGAGCGTAGCTGGCGACCTCACCCTCGGTGTCCCTTCCCGGCTCATGCCCTGACCGCCTCCTCCACCGGTGAGATGACCTTGTGGTTCGATAAATTTACTAAGCCAAGTTGCATTTTGCAGACTTGTGGTTGTACTTGTTTTACACGGGAGGTCATGACAAGATTAAGTCCTTAATCCACCTAGGCGGTTCATACCACATACCAATCGCTCTCGTGCACGACGGCACCCACCATTCTCTCCATCCGCCCAGATGTAGTATTAGCAAGTTTTAGGGTTTTGGAGAAGTATAAAATAAATTATCCAACCAGTCCAGTCATTCTCCCTTAATGACTGCCCAAAACATTTGTCATGATTAAAGGATGATGATTTGGGGGTAGAAATACCCCGGTACTTAAACAAGTCTAGCATGGCGTTTAAGTACGACCTATAACTAGTAGGTTACCATATATTTACTAGGGTGACAAGGATTTTGGGAGTTCAAGTATCAAGGAAAACGGTATAATAATTATTTAATCAACAAGTAGGCATTTAACTACCTTAGGGTGTTTGACATATATTTGCATAGAAATTAGAGCATGTCATTTGATATTTTAAACGAATATAATTTGCATAAAATGTAGGATCAATATGATCAAAGTGTTGACTCGCCTGGGGTAAAGGTAGAAGGGTCTAGGTATTCTTGAGCTTGTCCGAAGTGGAGGTCTCCCGCGTCTTCGAACCCTACTCGGACGGACGTACCGGAAAAAGACATAACAGTAAAAGAGAGCAAATAAATACAAATCACCAAGCAAATGAACTCCAAATTAAATAAGACCAGTGCCATTAGCAAGATCTTGATTTTAGAAAATTTTAGGAAAAAGATTCATAATTTTGGAGCTATAATGAGGAAGTTATGGATTTTGAAGTTTTCAATGAAATTTTCAATTGATTGGAAAATCGAAAAATTTGGAAAATCTGGCGCCGACACGTGTCGAGGCGCATTGGGGCGCGGTGCACGACATCGTGTGGCGTGGCGAAGGCCGACGCTGCGCCGAGTCCACGGTGCAGGTCACTGGAATAGTGACTCGGGCCCACTTGTCGACCACGTGGTAAAAATTCGGTTAAACCGAGTGCTTAACCGTGTGATGGGCCCACACGTCGGCGGGACTATGCGGTGCTTGGCGCTAATTAAGCGAGGTTTAACCCTTAAGTAGCACAAGATATTGCCATCGATTTTCGTCCAAACAACGGGGCGGAAGGGAGAGCCGAGGCGTGGCTCGTCGCCGTGAGCGGAGGCGGCGGCGGCGGGTTACAAAATGGGTTCCCCTCGGTGGCGGTCCCGATGACGATGGCGGCATGGCCGAGTTTGGCCGAGCGGCGGGCTTGGTGAAGGAAGGCGGCGGGAGCTGGCCGAGCGAGAAGACGATCGGGCGCGGCGCTTCGGAGAAGTGGGTGAGCACGGGGTCGGTGGGGTCCTTGGTAGCTTACCTGGCCAACAATGGCGGCGGGAGCTGGTCGGGGGGAGATCGGCGATGAAGAAACCGCGGAAGGAGGAGATGGCTCGATCCGGGCATCTTTGGTTCGGAGGCGACGGTTGGAGGAGGTCTCTGGGTGGTGGTGGCGACGGCAGTGACCAGTGGTGGCGGCCAGGAGATGGCCGAGGCGGAGATCGCGGCGAGGCGGATTGGCCAATGGGAGCTTGGTGTGAAAAATAGCAGGGCGCTTACAGGCGCAAGGGTGGAGTGGGGAGGTAGAAGGGGCTCTCTCCGGCTTTTATAAGCGGCGGAAGGGGCGGATCTTTGGAGGATCTCGAGCAATCTTGAGTCTGAGGCGGCGGCATGGGGCTCTGCAAGACCGAGGCAACCCACAGAGGTAGGTAGGCGGCAGCATGGCTTGGCGAAGACCACAGAACTCACGACGCAAGGTCAAGTGGAAGGCAGAGTCTTGGCACGAGGCCGAGCTGGGACCGGGCGGAGAGGGGCTCTGCAATGGCGTGGGCACGGATGGTGGTGGCGAGGATGGCGGTGCATGAGCCGGTGGTCTGGGGCCGGTCGAGGAGGAGAGTGACAGGCAAAGGGAGCCGGTGGCGAGAGGAGGCGACAGGAGTGGGTGCTTGCACCGCACGGAGAGAGAGAGAGAGAGGCGGCCACGGAGGAGCCACGGAGAGGTAGAGCGAAGGGAGGCGCGGCCGAGGCCTGGGCCAGGGAATGGTAGAAGCGGCGCTGCAAGGTGGGAGCATTGCTGAGCAAAGGAGGAGAGGGGAGAAGAAGAATCGGGAGGGGAGAGGCTGGCCGGCTTGGTTGGGAAGAAAGAGCAGCCGAGCGGTGGGGCAGTCTTGGCCGGGATGGGCCAAGGAGGGAAGGAAAGTGGGCCGAGCCAGAGGAGGAGAGAAGGAATTTCAAAAGGCGCAAAATGCTCCAAAATCGAAAAGAAGGTAAAGGTTCGAATCCAGGGATTTTTTTAGAGAAAAGTTATTGGAGCAGTCAATTGGAAATAGAACTTCCTCGCCCAAAAAAAAACTGAAAATATACTAAAATTGTCAGCATAATGTTTCAGTGGGCCTTAGGCTCAAATTCTGCAAAGGCTCTATGGGCTGCTCTTGGTCATGCCAATTACTTCATGGGCGATAGGCAGTTTCTTGCAAGACAACCAAATCACCAAGCAGAAATCAATCAATCAGTGTCAGTCCTCATGGCTTTACCCTGGCCATCATCATTCATCAGTGCTCCCGAAAATACAGGGGCGTGCCTCGGTTTACGCGTCCCTCCGTGCCATTGCTGCCTCCTCTTCGCTGTCCCGTTACCGGACCACGTTGGAAGTGCATCGATTCGTTCCACATTAACCAGTAGATGTCACGTTTCTTTTGGGTAAATATTAGTACCTAGCTAGCTACCCCCTGTCGAATGAGTGAATAAGTTCTTGGATACGATCGATCCATCGTTAGTCTTGGGTTGCCCGGAAGGATCACACGTAGGTTTAGACTGACGTGAAGCAACCATGACAGTGGCCAAACCACCGTGTTAGTACCGTCTGAACCGTGGAGAAAACACGAAGAAGTTCCCACTGATAGGCCTGGCCTGCACTGTTTTTGTCGAACAATTCAACGACTGATGGCCGCTGAATGCCAGCTCTGAATTCTAGCAACTTGCCAGCCAAAGCGGCCACCGTGAGAGGCTGATAGCAGACGGAAGAAAGAGTGCTCTGCAAACTCGAAGCTTTTAGCATTTCAATTACAGCAGCGGTAATTAATTGGCTAAAAAGTAATCCCATGCACATGCGAGCTATAATATTTGCGAGTGAAGGAGACATGTCTCTTGTTCCTGACGCTGACCTTCACCACGGACACTGTACTTAGTTAGTGCAATAATTCTGAAGAGAATCAGAGTAGCTCCTGCTATCCCCTGGTAGCCATTCCCGGCTAAAGATAATATAGAATAATCTATGTAAATACTGCACTACTTCTTGAATTAGTAGATAGCGTTTACAGGATACATCACCAAATCAATTCATACATAACGTAGATCAAATCATTCATAATATTACAGACATCAGAGTTCAAATAGATCATATCGGGTCGAGTTTTACAATAAAGACCGAACAGGCCAAATGAGTATATTACATAAACTGCGGAAACTATAGCGGAAGCAAAAAGGTATAACACATCTCTCCACGGACAAGCAACTAGAGTAGCTCGTGTACAACCGATATTAACCAAGGACTCGAATAATATTGGTTGTACACAAACACCGGCGAAGCCAGTTAGACTAAAGCGAGATATGGACTAAGGAACTAAACTACTCTTCATCATTGCCTTATCCATCGATATTTGGATCCTCGTAGTAGGTATAATCTCCATGATCCGCTGGTTCTGAGGGTTTGGGGAGGGGGGAGATTGAAGATGAACACAACTTCCGTGCTCGTGAGCCAACACATAAGATGCAATAATATACAAGCAATGCTATAACAAGGATTGGACCGGGTTCTTTTATCTGTGCAAAGCAATATTTTTAATTATAATAGTTAGAAAGTCCTATCACTTAGCATTTTAACTAGATCATATTTTCTTAAAGAGAATAGTTGTGTAATACTAATAATAGCAGAGGTTACCTCCACTTTATACTTATTTTTTATTGGAGTCACCTCCACTTATTAACAGCAGTGTGTACGACGACCCAGGAAAAATTCAAAACACGGGCTAGGTGAGTCCGACACCCACAAAGTTTTATAAATAGAACTAACTCTAGTAAGTTCACATACCTACCTTTGACCGTAGGCACGGCTGTTCGAACAGTTTATACTCTGCAAATGTTATACACTTTACCCACAAGAGATAATCGTCTAGATATGTACACACATTTTCTTAGACAAGTAAATCAAGAGGAGATTACCACAAGGCTTTTACAATGCATCCCTCATTATTTATTACACCGCTAATGTTTCACCTGAAAAGGGTTACGCTCCCACACCCGCGTCAACCCTTACCAAGACCCCCTCTTGCGCCCTCTTAACGACTTTCGTCATGCACCCCGACCCATCGCCGCAAAGGCTTACGGCGTTGCGAGTCATCTACCTAGTGCAACTTGTGCTGATGGATACAAATTATTTAGTCAGGTCGACACCATTATAAACTTGTGGTTGTACTGTTTTACATTGGGAGGTCATCACAGGATTAAGTCCTTAGGGTTATCTGGGCAGTACATACCATATTCCACCAATCCAATATTTCACGGGCTACATTAGCACCCACCATCATACCATCCACCATACCAGCCGCTCAGAAGGGGTAATAACAGTTATTAGGGTTTTGAGGAGCAAAATACATTAACTCAACTATCTCAGCCATTTGCCCACAGTGACTGCACAAATTCAATTTCATGATCTTAAGAGATGATGATTAGGGCATTTAATGTCCGGTACTTAAGCAAGACTTATCAGCCAATTGGGACAGGAAATCGAGAGTTAAGCTGGTATTTACTGTTCCTCGGGCTCACGCGGCAGTGAGACCAAGCGGTAATAAAGCATCATTAAAATCTGCTAATCATTCACGCGGCAGTGAGACCAAGCGGTAATAAAGCATCATTAAAATCTGCTAATCATTGTTTAGTCTTAAACATCGACAGTTATCCGGGTCTTAAGGCGCTACATTGTTGGTTTGTGTTTCGACCGAACAGACGAGACGAGGCTCCGCTCGGGTGTGGCTCGTCGCCGGCGGAGGTGACCTGGCAGCAGCGGCCAAGCACCAAAATGGAATGCTATCGGCGAGGTGAAGCTAATGACGGTGGTGGCGTGGCCGGAGGATCGTCGGAGTAGCGGCGCGACGAAGGTGAGCAGCGGTGGAGGCACGACCACGGCGGCTCGGATGGCCTGGTGGCACATTGAGCCAGGGAAGAGGAGCAAGAGCATCGAGGATGTCCAAGGAGCTCACCGGAAGCAAGAATGAAGCCCAGGGAGGCTTGAGGCGACGATGACCGAGGTGGTGGCGAGGTAGGCGATGTAGGGAGGCTTTCCGGAGAGGGAGAAGACGACCGAAGAGGTGTGGAATGTCTTTGGGATCCCGACGCGGAACTCTAGGTGTCAGCGATTGGACCGAGGCATGGAGGAGCTCGAACGACGCCGCAAAGGGGATTCGGTCGGAGGGGAGGAAGACAACCAAATTCGAGTACTCTGCGGACCAAACAAGAGATCAATTGGGGGAAAGCTTCAAGGGATACTAGAACACAATGTGGCGCAGGAAGATCGGGGAAAACCCCACTGGTGCGACGATGTGACGGTGGAGCGCAGCGCGGCCAAAATGGGGAGCTCGGGTGCTTCGGCTTTTTGGGCGACAGAAAGCAAGGATGCTGGTGGGGGAAGGGCGGAAAGGGTGGCTTTGGACACCTTCTTATAGGCCAAGGAGAGAAGTGGAGCCGTTGGGTGGTGGCTGTGCGGCTAGGCGGGAAGCTTGCTTGAGCCAGATTCTGTGCACTGTGAGGCGAGGCGATGGGCGTTAGCTGGTGAGGCAAGCTCTGGCGCGGATGGTGCGTTGGCGCGACAGAGTCAGGAGCGGAGTCGGGAAGTTGGGACGGGACGCAATGCGCGCGGCGTGCCGGGATGGGATAGGCGATAGGGAGAGAGGAGAGCCAGAGGCGGTGGACCGGGCACATCACCGAGGCGCTGACGCGGGCGCGTGGGGCGCGCAGCAAAGCTGGGACGGGATGGCTCCGGGCACGCTCTGGTGCACACTCCAGCGTGTCCAGTGCGCGTGCTGGGCGCCCGGGCTGGGTTGGGCAAGGGGAAAGAGAGGGAAGGGGCTGAGCCCAGGAAAATGGCAGAGAGAGGAAAAAGGGTCAGACCTAAGAGAAGTTTCGAAACCAAATTTTTTGAGATGAGCTTTTGAATTTGAGTTAAGCTTTTGCAACCAAATTGAAATTACTGTTCACAAAACGAAAACAGGATGTTAAACTCCTGCTATCCCCTCGTAGCCATTCCCGGCTAAAGATATTCACCACGTCACTGTCCATGAAACATTGTACGTACCTACTAACTAGTTACTCTTACTCTCTTCGTTTCGCTATGTTTGTCCAAAGCCTTGAGAGTATCTGATTCAATATATTTGTTTATTAGGAAAATCTATAGTGTAGTTATTATAATATTTTCTTTATCTACCTCTAGTTAAGTGCTTTGTAAGATGTTAAATGGTTTTTTATGTTATTTAATATGAGTATGTATGATTATTTCTTGTAAAGTATTTGTTAGATAAGTGTTTCGTTGGCTGTGTGCATGGCGAGATGTGAACAAAATATAGGAGTAATTGATTAGCTCGAAAACCGTGGCCTGATCGATTGCTGCGCCGATCGCATTAGAATTTTGGATGCTGTGAAGATTTTGTCAACCGCAGTTTGTTCAACGAACACGTAAAACCGTGTTACGACTTTTTCAGAGATCTATACTGTCCGCATGTGCAGAAACACAGCTGCACATGTAGTGTCAAGACTTCGAGCTGAGTGTTCCTTGGTTTGTACTGCGTGATGTATGCAGTTCCAGACTAGCTGATGAAAGCAGGAAGCCCAACCTCAAGAACAATAGCCCGGTTTGGTTACCTAAACCCCATATATACATGCCAAGTCCTCCCGGAGCACACAACCCAGGAAGCTGTCCTCTTGGGAACGACACAGCTTAATACATTTTGTTAGACCATGTAGATAGGTCCTAAATATTACGATAATGAATAATTGAAATTTAGGTTACATTGAAATTTACTTTTGTGAAAGTTTTGGTCGTTGGAATATTCAGATTGGGTGATCCGAACGTGTCTTGTGTTGGGTGGTCCAAACGGCGATACTCGATGACCCCTTCGCCGCTTGGCTTCGACCGGACTCCGAGTATTGTAGCTCCGAGTACTGAGTAGTGGACGTAGTCGTGGGTTGTGATCCATACCGAGTACGAAGGACAGTCGGAGTTGTCTGGTTGAAAGCTACAGTGCATGATCAATGGTTGAAACTACAGTGCATAGTCTATGGTCGGAAGTTACAGTGCATTACCGATAGTCGAAAACTATAGTGTCTGATCAATGGTCGAAAGCTACAGTGCTTGGTTGGTGATAGGTTGTCGTAGGCTTTGTGATCGGTTGTCTTAGACTTCGCGATCGGTAGTCGTAAGCTTCGCGATCGGTAGTCGTAAGCTTTGTGATCGGTTGTTGTAAGTTTCTCGGTAGGTAGTCATAGGCTTCGAGTACTTCAATTCTTGTAATCTTCGAGTACCTCTAGTACTCGTGTCTGATCGGCCAGCGATCTGACCGGCTTGTGCACAGCGGTTTGACCGGTTTTTCAGAGTGGTCTTGGGTTGTTTTTATGAAAATATGGAAATTAAGACCGTGAATGATCTGGTTCGTGTTTATTGATAGATGAGGGTATAATATGTGTGTATGGACTGAAATTTGTCAAGTTGAAGAACTTACCGGGAAAGTGGTCTTTGGCCTTTGCATGTGCAGGTTGGACGTGGAGACAGTCATGGTTGATGACGAGGAGGACTGGGAATAGGATGAGGTAATCCAAAGTTCAGACGGTCGAGGATGTCTCGAGGTGGTCGGGCTTACGCTGAGGTACATGGAGATCAAAGGTGGATGCAGGATGCGTGGAGAAGCTACGGGAGATACAGTCCTGGAGGTTTCGACGCGTGAGGAGTTATGGAAGGTGTTCATAACTGGAACATTTAGAGATTTTGAAAAATCTATGTTTGGAAGGGTTTCGGGTCCCTTGATTTTCTGAAGCAGATGAGATTTTGTGTTTGTATTGATGAGGACACGGTTTAGAGCTCTAGCATATAAAAGGAGGGAGAAGTTAAGAGTTAATAGAAGATTTTTAGATGGCTTTTGGGAGAAAGTTTTTTGGGTTTTTGTGCTAGGGTTTGAGGGGTGCCGTTATGGCACTTTGGTAGCCACAGAACATGATTCAGAAATAAAAACACATATCTATTCCAAGAAAAATTAGTCATCGCCGGCGGCGTGTTGTTCTGGGCATCGTCTTCGACTGGTTCTCGTTCCAAGCAGTACACGGTGAGATATCGCTCCTCCCTCGACTTTACTTTCTTCGATCACGTGCCGTGTCGTTCACCCGATCATCGCCAGCAGAATCGACAAGCAGAGCATATCAGAGCACGACAACTAGGAGGCATCACGCACGAGTACAGTGTCTTCAATTCAATCCAACGCATACCATCCTTGGTAATACGAAAAAAAATCACTACAATCATTCGCTCCCTCTGACTGCGGTATCCAACCCTACATATTTCTTATTCAATCCCGAGTGCATTCATGCCTGATCTAGTCTTCTTCGAAATTCATAGGTTAATCACATCTTGACTGCACCTACCTTACACGTTATGATCTATCAACCGACTACGATATCACTCCCTCTAGATTCCTTGTGTTCAAGTTTTGTTTGTAAGACGTGTTTGACTGTTTCTGCGGCAGTGCCGCAGTTCAGGATTCCAACATTCACAACGTGTTAGCGAGGATGCTTTAAAACCGTCGTAGAATTAAGTAGAGATACAGAGTACTCCACTTCTTATGGAAAGTGGGGACTGGGACTCTCTGGAGCCAATCGGCGAGGTTCGCCTTTAT
This sequence comes from Hsuehochloa calcarea, assembly GCA_036346395.1. Taxonomy (NCBI): domain Eukaryota; kingdom Viridiplantae; phylum Streptophyta; class Magnoliopsida; order Poales; family Poaceae; genus Hsuehochloa; species Hsuehochloa calcarea. Next base: position 16,324,058 of record CM070600.1, read on the forward strand.
CCCCGGGAGGGGAATGGTGTGTATTGGTTGCATGTTAGAATTACAGATGTCACCGGTACTACATGATGAATCACCGAACTCATTGCAAGTGGCGGCAGCACAAACCACCATGCCAGAAAGAAGCCTAGGACATGTCCCATCTGAAATGCCACCACTACCAATAACAAAAAGAGAGAGAGAGAGTTAAGTATAATTACAGGCCAATATTGACATTTGACAAGATCACTAGCAAAATGCCAGCGAGAAAGCAGAGGGTGAGAAGACAACACATGCCTTCTTCGTGGGACAAATTAATCCCCATCGTCCATCATGTCACTTCAACCAGCGTCCATCTTTGACGAGCTCTCTGGTGTTGCCAATTGGTCCTCGTTTCATGCACAAGCGAATTTGTCGAAAGCTATCGAGAAAAGGAAGGCAATTCTATTCATGCTTAATCCACGGACTATTGTGCCAACAGTTACTAAATCTAGAAAACTTTAGGCTTTGTCGCTCTGCTAAGATTTTTGTTTAAGAGTTGCTTTAGATCACCCATTTTTCAGCAGACCAATCATGAAAAACATTAATTAGTTTGAGGCAAGTGCTATTTTCCACTGAACGTGCGCCGTCCCTATGATTTTCTCAGTTATCTCTACAGTATGAGCTTTTAAAAAAGGCATGGCAAATCAATTCCTGACAGGTCCAATCATTCGATTAGGACATACAAGTTTGTTGGGATCATGCAATGGCGGTAGGTGAAGACTAACGACCCAGAAAAATAATAATTAACTATTCCAACACTAGGATGTAGTATCTATGATTTCAGAATGAATTGAGCAAATTAAGAACAAAATACTCCATCAGGCTATGATTCGTTCCTAACATGTTCGTCTATGCATGTTTCCTTCTCTATCCATGATGTGTGAGGTAACGGAGTTGCATAGTCCAGATCATTAAAAAAACCTGTGAATAATCGTAGGAAAACACTAAAACAGAAGATCAGCTGATTAAAACGAAGCCAAAAAAACTATCAGTACTATTCCAAATAAAGCAACAAAAATCTACATTTTTTTGCTACCGATTAGTAATAATGCACTCCATAAGTTAAGCACAACTGAGAGCTAATGAACAATTGAACGGTATATTAAATTTTAAGTACTCCTTGGGGAGCTAATAAGAGAGTACGTGCGTAATATGTTTTTGCCCTGCCACTTGCTTAGGGCCATGTTAAGTTGGTCCGTGTTTTTGCGTACCGGAAGGGAGTGTGTGTTTTTTGGGCAGAAAAGAGAGGGTGATGTGTCGAGTGCTTACAGACAAATATGCTTTGGATTACGTTTGCCGACCTTAATTATATATTTTTTGCTACGCTTGATATCTCCCTTTTGATCAATTTTTTTGTAAGGGACATCGCTTTTGAGTGTGACCGCCACTTGAATGGCCCTTTGCACATGAGTGCGATCTCTCCGTGTAGTTTTGCGCTTTTGCGGTACACATATGTGGTTCTTGTCATATCGATCGGCTCCATATACCCATCTCCATGTGTCACTGTGTAGGCTATATGTGTCAGCAGTACATAGGATAAGTGTGCCGATATTGTCTCGATTGATACTTAAGCATATGGACAAAAATATACATGGTTTCTCCAAGGCAAAGATGGAGTCACTACTATATAAAATCTCATCACAGACGGTTTTAAACTATCATCGCAGACGGTTTTTGAACCGTCTGAATTTTTGTGTCTGTGATGACACGAGATCATCACAGACGGTTTTTGAACCGTCTGTGACAACAGACTATCACAGACGGTTCTATTCACGAACCGTATGTGATAGCGACTGAATAGAACCGTCTGTGATAGTTTTTTCTATGGTAAAAAAAACAAAAATGAATTTTCACTTCGTCTGGAGCCTCCCGAGCCTTGCGAATGAATCTGATATTGATTTTCGGATTAAACTTTTTGCTAACTTTTCCACAATAGCCATAGCATCACAGTAGCATCAACTCAATCCATTCACAAAACACTAAAAACAACACGGCATGCATCACCCACATTACAGTAGCATCAACTCAATCCATTTACATAGCATTGACATATCACAGTAGTAATCCACATCACAGAGCAAAAGGGGGAGTAGAGAATGAGGTCTTGGGAGGCCGGCGACGATGAGGCCGGGGCGAGGTGGAGGAGGCCGCGGGCGACGAACTCAGGGGAGGACGGGGCGACGAAGTAGAGGAGGTCGGGGGCGACGAGGTCGTGGGAGGCCGGCGACGACGAGGCTGGGGCGAGGTGGAGGAGGCCGGGGGCGACGAGGTCGTGGGAGGCCGGCGACGACGAGGCTGGGGCGAGGTGGAGGAGGCCGCGAGCGACGAGCTCGGGGGAGGTCGGAGCTCAATGTTAGGGCGAGACGGAGATGGCGGATGAGAAATGGCAAAGGAGGAGATGAAGATGGCAAAGGAGGAGATGGAGGACTCTGTTAATATAGAGAGACTTTCGGCAGCCTCCCTATTAAGTGCAAATTTTCGTTTTCCCGCCCAACGAAACAAAAGTATCACAGACGGTTTTATACAAAAACTGTATGTGATGACATATCACAGATCACGAACCGTCTGTGATAAGCGTCTCATCACAGACGGTTCTTAATACGAACCGTCTGTGATTTTAGGGTTTTACCATGGTTTGAAAATCAAATCATGGTAAAAATCCAAGTTATGGTAAATCTAAAATCACAGACAGTTCTAACCACGAACCGTCTATGATTTTAGGGTTTTACCATGGTTTGAAAATTAATTTTCAAATCATGGTAAAAATCCAAGTTATGGTAAATCTAAAATCACAGACAGTTCTAACCACGAACCGTGCAGCGATATCGAAATATCACAGGCGGTTCGTGGTTAGAACCGTACTTCACAGACGGTTCTAACCACGAACCATCTGTGATAGTTACATATCACAGACGGTTCGTCTTGGAACCGTCTGTAATTATTTTATCATAGACGGTTTCACAGAACCGTCTTTGATGAGCGTCTTCTATGGCCTGTTTTGTAGTAGTGAGTTTATGAATATTGCTCACGTACGTACAGGTCTCGGTACGAACCGTCTGTGATTATTTTATCACAGACGGTTTGAGGCGTCTTCTATGGTCTGTTTTTGTAGTAGTGGGTTTATGAATATTGCTCACGTACGTACAGGTCTCGGTTATAGGATCCCTTCACTCTATTCAATTGTACCTTTTTTTCTTCTTCTTCATTTCCTCCACTTTCTTCAGTGGGTTGCACATGATATGGTATAGCTAGGTTACTCTGTGCGTAAGTTGGAAGTAAAACTTGACCTAAATCAGAATGCTTTATACGGAGTCTGCATATGTCCTTAGCTTGACAACATTTAGAAAACTAGCAGCATATGTCGATCATATCGATAATGCGAACTTGTCACCAAATAGTCTTCGCTTTTTGATATAAAAAAAAGGTAGAACATGATGGTCTGTAAGTTGCTAGCCAATGCACTGCCAGGATAGGAAGTGTATAATTCACAGAATCTACAAAAGAGGGGCTTGAATTAGTACACATTACTTTAAGAAAACCTCAAGAACTACAGTGTTGTAGCTCATATCAACGGGACTTGTCTTATGAAAAGAGAAATGGTTGTGGCAAAACCACTAGGGTTCCAAGAGTTGGACAGCTCGGTCCAAGCAGTGTCCAGCGAACAATTGAATAATACTCATGTATTGGTTACGTACTTTAACACCATGATCTCAAAGAGATAACATGTTGAGATATTAACCATATATGGTCTTAAAGTGATGGCAGATATTAGGTGGCCGAAACTTTTGTCTTCTCTGCAGATTATATGGATAATGAATAAAGCACAATGATAGGGTTAGTCACATTTGGTCAGCAACCTACCGAGCTATTTTCCGGGGAAACCCAGTAAACTGGTGAGTCGACAAATTTTCCTGCTTCTCTTCCACTGATTTATGAAACAAGAAAGTAATAATTCTCACTAGTCCGAAAATCAAATAAACATGTTTGTAATATCGGAAATTGCCTCTAAACAATTACGTACTCTAGTTACAATTAAAGGAACCCTTGAGATTCTGGTACAATTTTTTTTAGAGGGGTTTGCAGTACTCAATTGGGGTTCCAAGCTGGAACAAACCTTTTTTTTTTTTTGCCACTCTTGCTGATTTAGAATTGTTGGAAATCTTAGCTTATAAAACGGCCTGGCCATCGTTGGCTGATTTAGAATTGTTGGAAATCCACTGGTGGTGGAGGCGGACAATGTGGGCGTGAGCAAGAAGCTGCACGGTGAAAGCCTGGATCGTTGGCTGTATTGCCTGGCCCGCTAATTGAGGAGGTCAAAAGAAATCTTCGCCAGTTTGATGCGCACAGGATTAATGTTGTTCGTCGAACTGCAAATGAAGTGGCTCACTGTTTAGCAGAGGCTAGCTGCAGGGATCATTTAGTTGTTACTTGGCTCCATGTACCTCCAGTATTTATTTCTATCTTGCATCTTGGACACTGATAGTAATTAATGCTGATTTATCATTGAATTAATAGCAACAACATTCTCCCTAAAAAAAATTGATTTCATGAAATCTAATCTTATTCGACAACTTTATTATATTCTAACGCATCTTCTATACATGTAGCTACATCGTCTCTTCCAAGAGAATTATGGTTGCACGCCTTCCTTCATTGTACACGAACCATGATTGCACGCGCGACTTCCTTCATTGTATCCGGTGGACACTAGCCAAACACTCCCTTACTAAACACCCATCTCGTTATCTAGCTACCTCCACATCGCATCTTCTAAACGAACCAAGAGCCATCCAAAAATCGATCTACGCGAGCCATGAGTAGTGAGTGAGTGGCACATTATACGCTCCAAACTCAACTCCACATTCCACAAAGCAGCATCTGGTTTACTCACCCTGCCCAGCCGTATATTCCTATCCACGACACAGCAGAACGGCTAAAGTCGCCAGAAATGTCGCTCCGTGCAGCCGCCACGCGGACCTCCACAGATCCCCCGCCCGCCTGCCCTGCTGTCACGTGCCAAGTAGGAATAGGCCACAACGCACTAGCATGCAGTACTAGCATCTCTCTCTCTCTCACTTCGTCCCGCCGCACACGCACACGCACAAAGGAAGAAAGAGGAGAGGAGAGGAGGAAGAAACCAAGCTAAACTACTGCTCCTGGTAAAGTGGCGTGCGCGCGGCAAAAAGGCTGGCCTACGCTCCGAGTGCGCGTGCAACATGGCTGGGGCCCGCGCGTCGTCTCTGTCGAGCCTTTTGCGCCTCCTCGGTGTTGGGCGCGCGCGTGCTCGCGGGGTTGCTTTCGCGCGCGCGCGCTGGTGGGACCAGCAGCATCCGTCGCCACATTCACTCGTACATACATGCATGCATGCCGAGCCGTGCCGTCTCTCGCCGTCCCCTACCCGACAAGGCCTGTGACCCTTGGTCACGTGCTCTTCCGTGTTTCATGCTCATCGCCAGAAAAAAGTGGCATGCATGATCATTTGCCGGTGGTCTCTGGCGCCAGACTTGGTAGAGTAGTCTATCGTCTCAATCGATCGGTAGTGGAGCTCGAACAGAAACGAGCCGGCCGGTGTGTGATCTGAAGTTGAATTCGATTCAATGCTCATGGTTTTCAAATCAATCATGCATGCTCTTCACAATTAGTAAGAGGTTTGTTAGTTGCTCGATTATAAAACAAACCCCTCTTCACTCCACGCCGAATTACATCCCGTACGTGCCGTACTCGAAATCAATCGACCAACAAAACCATGGACGACCAGCACACTCCAACTTACACGGCTCCAGTCGCTTTTCTTCTGGGAAAAAAGTGCCTCATGCGACACATGGTCGTGCCGTTGCTGTCTATTCTTGAAATCTATGCACACAATCTGACACAGCAATACACTCAACTGTACCACTTCCGGTAATCCTAAGCATCCTAAGCCCGTGGATGGATAGATGGACAGACAGGATATATAGACATCGTCGCGCCGCCGCTCTACCGAACTCCCAACGCCGTCTCTCACGGAGAGCGAGCTCCAATTATATATGCCAAAGACTTGTCACCGATCCATTAGCTGAAGATCGCGCGGCGGATAGGATCAAATCGCTGGCGATGGCGAATATTGTGTGATAAAGCGTCCCTAAAAGTGTCTTGTAGGCTGGTCTCAACTGCATACCTAGGAAAGGTGGCGGGAGGCGGGGCAGCATGCACGCACATGTCGACTTCAATCGGTGCTGTGAGATAGCGGTATCCTCTTGTACGTGAACTGTTTGGCCACTTGTTTGAGCGCGCGGACCGGACCGCGGATGCTTGAGAACGTACCCCAAGTCTTTGGTACTTGTGAGGAGTGATCCAGGAGTGATATATTGCATGTTCTTTTCAAAGAAAAGCGATATATTTAAACTTTAAAAATGGCCAGGACTTCACGTAAAGAGCAGGAAGAGTTAGGTCTAGACATGCAAGGAAATTTGCGGTGCTCCTGTCAAATTTCTGTTACAATGCTTCCACTCATTAAAAAAAAAAGGTTTGAATGGCCATGAAAAATTCCGATTTTTTTTTGTATAGATAGAGTACAATATAATATATCTTTCCACAAAATTTTAAATATAAATTTGATGTAGACATTGAGAAACAAAAAAGACAAATTATACTGAAAGGGAATCCAAAATAGAAAAAGAAAAGGATAGAGCTACTATTCACCAAAATTTGTCTATAGATCGAATTTAGACTATTCACCGAAATTTGTCTATAGATCGAATTTAGATTTGTAATTTTGCAGCATAATAAATTATATAATACAACAAGCCATACAGGGATTTGTGAAGACGTCAAACATGCTTCGGATGAGAGGTGTCTACAAACCCGACGGGTTGCTGACAGTACACGATCTCGTTGGGCGTTCCATGGAGAAACACATTCTTGACGTCCAGTGGGTGGATTGGCCAAGAAGAGGAAGCTGCAATGCTGAGGACCACGTGGATTGTGGAGGGTTTCACCACAAGGCTGAACGTCTCGTCGAAGTCGATCCCCGGCTGTTGAGAGTAGTCGTGGATAACCCAACGAGCTTTATACCTTACCAAGGAACCATCGGAGTGGTGTTTGTGCTTGAATACCCACTTGCCAATGATGATGTTGGCACCTGGAGGTGGAGGTACAAGGGACAATGTGTTGTATTTTAGAGACATCTACTCCTCCTGCATGACCTTGAGCCAGTGCAGGTCCTTCATTGCGCTACGATACATCTTCGGTATTGGAGAGACACCATAATGGTCGGCTGTCAGGTTCAGCCGGTTGATCTACTTGACGATGCCTTCCTTGGCCCGGGTCACCATCTGGTGTGGTACCGGAGCGGGATGTGGTAGCACCGATGAAGTAGTTATAGTGGACGTAGGCACGGAAGATGGTCCTTGCAATGATCCGGAGGCACTCGGCGGTGTAGATGACGGTGGGGTGGGAGGCGGCATTGCAGGCGTGGTGGTGGTTGGAGGACCTGCTGGTGAAATGAATGGCGGTCGTGTGGTTGGTGCAGAGACGACATCACAGCGCCGCACGGGAGCCGTGGCCAGTGCCAAGTCAAGGAGGAAGTCGTAGGAGTCCTCTTGGGGAGCCGGTGATCTTTTGGCGAAGGGGAACCGCTGCTCATCAAAAACAACATGGCATTAAATAATGATGCGTCCAGTGGTGATGTCGAGGCAGCGGTATCCTTTGTGTACGCTTAGATAGCCAATAAACACGCACGCAACGGAATGGGGCACCAATTTGTGGGGTGTGTTGGCACTGATGTTGGGGTAACAAAGACACCCAAAAACACGGAGATGCGAGTATTGTGGTTGTTGTCGAAAGAGTATTTTGAATGGAGTAGAGAATTTTAGAGGTTGACATGGACGTCGGTTGAGAAGGTAAATGACACTAGATAGTGCTTTAGCCCAGTAGGATGTAGGCATGGAAGCCTAGATCAGTAGAGTGCGCAACACATTGTTGATGGTGCGGATGCACCTCTCAGCTTTGCCAGTCTGGGGGCTGGTGTAAGGACAAGAAAGGCGTAGATGCATGCCCTTGGACTGGAGAAAGTGAATGGAAGCATTGTTGACAAATTCACCACCGTTGTTAGTTTGGATGCATTTCAGGTGTAAATGAAACTGTGTGCACATAAGCAACAAAGGATGTGAGAGTGGTTAGAACAACGGACTTGCATACAAGAGGAAAAGTCCAAATGAAATGGGAGTAATCATCTAGTATTGGTATCCTGAATTGCTCAACATCGGTGAGGTCCAAAGATCGTAGTGAATTAATTCAAAAGGTGTATGAGTACAGGAACTAGAACGAGAAAATGGAAGTCGGATGTGCTTGCCAAGTTGACAAGCGTGGCAAGTAGCATGGTCCTGTTTATGACATAATATTTTGGAAATTTCGGAAAAAGGAGGAAGCATCGCGTCCGGGATGACCCAGTCGACGATGCCATAGTTTTGAGGAAGCCGCTGCGGTGAGCAGAGCGTGAGGAGAAGCAGCTGTGGCAGATGGTAAGGGGATGGAGTAGAGATCACTGTCACTATTGCAACAAAGAATCACGCTCTTGGTTCGGGAGTCCTTAACAGAAAAACCAGCGGAATCAAACTCAATTGTGCAAGAATTGTCATGAGTAAGTTGACGAACGGAAATAAGATTTTTAATGAGATTAGGAACTACTAGAATATTGCTGAGATGTAAGGGAGAAATTGTGGTGGTAATGGATGCACTGCCAATGTGAGTGATGGGGAGGCGAGAGCCATCCCCGACGGTGACAGTGTTCATGGATTTGAAAGGGGTAGGGAAAGTGATGATACCAGGGTCAAAGGACATGTGTGATGTGGCCCCCAAGTCGAGTACCCAATCGTCGTGCGAGGGAGGCTGCAGCGTCAGATTGTCCATGGCAGAGAGAAATCCAGCTTGATACCATGACGGTGGGGCGGTGAAGGGAGGGAGTGCACCAAACTGTGATGGCATGGGCGATGGCTGAGTCGGTGGGCGGCGGGCGAGATGACAGGGATTGGGGTTGGTGGCGGTGAGCCAAAGGTGGTGACGAGCGAGATGAGAAGGATTGGGATTGGGGATGGCGGCAGCGGACGAGATGAGAGGGATTAGGGAATAGCCGAATGGGTATGTGATATGTCTAGGGTTTCCTCGGGCTCACCTATCAGTGTGGGTTGGCGGATAAACGGGTGCAACGTGCACGAAAAAGCTTATCTAAACCCACACCCGTTTACTCGATGGACATAGGATCAGATCGAATGCATGGAGCTGACCTGTCTACCTCTTCAGACACACATCCAATACGTGTTTTCGTCCGCGTAGCAGCTCTCTTTGGCACACCGCACCATCCTTGGCATTCTTTTCCATGTCCTCCAACCCTGATTTTCCACTGTAACCCGCGCTAGCTCCGTCGCTACCACCCCGCCACTTCCACTGTAGTTGAATAATGGTGCGGTCCGTCGTTGTCTATCCCTCTTACTCTTTCTTGTTTTCTCTACTACGCCGCACGCTCTCACCTTCTCCCGATGAGACGAACCGAATAATTGGAACCAACCGGCCGGCCCGCAGGATCGAATGCTTATCTCGATCAATCGGCGTTCTCAGTTTCTCACCTTACGAAAGTCAGAACAAGCAAAGGCATTCTAATCTGAATGTAAGACAAGCTTCGGTCGTGTGTATGAAATCTATAGCCTTTGTTGTATCGATCGGAACTAATGCTTTCATCGTCCAGGAGACTTAATTTCTCACTATAAGAAAATAAATCAGAGTGCTCAAAAGTTATCCCATGATTTGGTCGATTCTTCTGTGTTGCTTTGTTAATCTATTGGGTGGACAAACTTTCTCCATAGAACAAAAGAACATTTCTGTAGAAGAGTATAGAGTTTCAAGATCGGGATCCAGTGAATGCTGTCGAGGATGCTGACATAACATCTTATTCCTCGGAAAAGAAAATACTTAGTAATCTACGTCCAAGATAAAATATCATGTAGAATAGTACGAACAGGGTATGCCTGAATCTATTTATTCGATCCTGGATGTGGATTAAACTTAAAAAAAAACAGAAGATGGACGGAATCATATTTGAATTTCAGCAAGACTGATTGGTATTCGATCGCTTCGTAGAAGTCAACTGCATGGTATGTATGCCTACGACTACGCTGGCTTAGCATATACTCTACTGTAATCTGAAAGAATTCAAAGAAATATAACTCGTATATTTTTTTTTCCCAATTCCCATAAGTCAGAAACTCACACCACGCAAATAACTCGACATAATTCAATGCTCACCAACGCCCTTCTATTATCGCACTTTAGGGCATGAACAATGGTATATGTAATTGTTGTTTACAGTGCCTTTTTAATATCATCTATAGACCGCACTAAAGATAACTCATTATCTTTTTACATGTCTTTAAAGACAACTCCTCTATGTACAATATGTCTTGTTTGTCGTGTTACAGTCCACTACTGCATGAGAGACGATCTAATTCTCTATGCTCTCCCCTCTCTCCTTCACACCATCTCGTGTCCTGTAACATCCTGTTTTGTGAAGAAATCAAAAATCAAAATTTGGAAATTTAAATTTCAAAATCAAATCCCGAAACCCTAACCCTATTTTTCCCCCCCCCTTACCTCGCGGGCCCGGCCGCCCAGTTCCTCGGCGCCTCCGCCGCGCCAGTGTCCCCCGCCCCGCGCCGCGCCCGAGGTGCCGCCCGCGCCCAGCTGCGCCGCCGCCGCCCGCCTCGGCGTCCCGTCTCGTCCGTCCCGTCCGCGCGCGCGCCTCGGACCCCCTTCTCCTTCCTCCCGCCCGCGCGGCCGGCTTTCTCCCCGCTCCTCGCCTCGGCTTTAAAAGCCGAGACTTCCCTCCTCTTTCCCTTCCTCCCTCGCGCCTTCTCCTCCACCTCCACAAGTCGCCCCGCGCCGAGCTCCGTCGCCGTCTTCTTCGGCTCGGCCCGATCCTCTCCTCGGCTCGGCCGAGCCTCCGCCGCATCCTCGCCTCCCCGGCCTCCTTCCCGACTCGGCGCCATCTCCTCCCTCTCCCGCCCGCCGTGCGCCTCGCGCTCCCTCTCTCTCTCTCTCGCTGCGGGTGCGGACGAAAGCAGCGCGCGGCCGACGCCTCCGTTCTAACCAGCCGACGCCTTGCGTGGCGTGTGGGCCCGCCTTGCAGGTGCGTGACGAGTGGGCCGAGTGCTGTGGTCGTCGCGCCCGGCGTGGACTCGGTCCACGAGCGATCTGCCGTGGGCCGAGGCAGCACGACACGTGTCAACACGGATTTTTCGGTTTTTCGAATTTCATTTAATTGAAAAATCGATTAATAACTTCCAAAATTCATATCTTTTTCTGTATAACTCCAAAAATTGTGAAACCAATTTCTAAAATTTTCTAAAATCAATATCTTGCTATTGGTACTGGTCTTGTTCATTTTGGAGTTCATTATTTATTTAGTTGGTATTTATTTGCTCTCTTTGCCGTTGTGTCTTTTTAGGTACTTTCGATAGATTAGGATTCGACGACTTAGGAGACACCGACCGACCAAGCTCAAGACTTCCAGGACCCCTCCGCCTTTAACCAAGGTGAGTCAATGCTTTGATCATTCCGAACCTAAATTTTTATGCAAACTATGTTTATTTAAAATAGCAAAGTTGCATGCTTTAATTCTGTAAACACTGATATGTTAAAGCTTAAGGTAGTTAAATACCCATTTGTTGAATAATTACTTATTAAGCCATCCTTTGATAATTGAATCCATTATTCCTTGTCACCCTAGTAATTATATGGTAATACTAGTATAGGTTGTACTTAAGCGACATGCTAGTCTTGTTAAATCTTGGGACAATAAATGTCCGATCATCATCCTTTAAACATGAAAAATGGTTTTAGGCGGTCATTGGATGTAGATGGTGGTGTGTTGCGTTAATTGGTTTTCCTCCCCAAAACCCTAAACAACTTGCTAGTACCACATCTGGACGGATGGAAAGAATGGCGGGTGCGGACGTAGCACGAGAATGGTTGGTATGTGGTATGAACCGTCCAGATGAATTAAGGACTTAATCTTGTCATGACCTCTGTGTAAAACAAGTACAACCGCAAATGCGCAAAGTGCAACTTGGCCTAGTAAAACTATTGAACCACGAATGTCATCCATGGCGGTGTTAGAAGTGTGCAAGCGGCGGGGCGTATCTTTGGCTTGAGCGGGGACAAAGCGGTGAAGTTATCAGTGCGCTAGTCAGCGTGGCGGGGCGGCTTGCTAGTCGTTGTGGTAGACATCCCGCACAACTTATGGAATCGGCCATAGGGGTGAGATGACGGAAGGGGCAAGGTAGTTTGAAACGTTACTGTGACGATCGCTCAACTACATGACTAAGGAATCGTGTGGAGTAACGAGTATGATCATCTCTTGTGGGTACAGTGTACAACCTCTGCGAGTCTAAAGCTTTTAAGCAATGCGCCTTGGTCAAAGGCGGACATGGGAACTTAACTTTGAGTTAGTTCTATTTCAAAAATCTTTGTGGGTGGAATGGAAATGTGTTGGGCTCATCCGGCCCTTGTTTTGAATTTTCTGGGTAGCCTTACCGGTGTTGATAATCGGTGGGCGAATAGTTATCAAAATTAAGCATAAGGTGGAGGTAACCTTATTTGTTATTTAATATTGCACTTAATCTCTTTAAATGAAAATGCAATCATTTAAAATGCTAAGTCATAGGACTTTGTAATTATGGTAATTTGAAATGTTGCTTTAGCAAATAAAAGAACTGAGCTATCCTTGTTAAGCCTTGCATGTATTCTATTGCATCTTGTGTGTTGGCTCATGAGCACAGTAGTTGTGCTCACTCTCGCTCCTCCCCAAACCCTCCGGATGATGCGAGCAAGGAGACTACGCGTACTACGAGGAACACGAGGGCGATGGCCACGGGAACCACGAAGAGTAGCGTGGATTCGTAGTGTAGGTCTCGCCCGATCTCGTGGACTCCTTGGTACTTGCGTACAACCCATATTACCCATGCTTTGGATAATATCGATCGTCGTCGGTCACCTGATCGCTTACTGTGGAGAGATGAGTCTCATCCTCCCTTTTGTTTCATTGCTTTTGAGTATTGTAATCCATTTGGCACGGTGGCCCTTATGTAACACTTGACCGACGTGGTCTATGTCACTCGATGTTTGTTTAATTAAATATCTTAAATTTGCGTCTTGTATGATATGATTCAAAGAATGAGTGCAGTGAGTGCTACCTCTTGATCCGAGGAGTATACGGTAATGTTCCTGAGGATCGAGGATTAGAAAATCCGGTCACAGAGGTGAGTATCGAGCATACGATTGTAGGATCTTCGTTAGGTAGTCGAGCCTAAGGACTTGAGTCTTATTTTAAAATATATGAAAAGCTTTAAGTCAAATATAATGTATTTATTGCTTTTACTCATCACTCCTAGTTCTGTACTTACCCTTAAATTCACTATGTTTTACTGACTTTTCCCCTGTTTCAAAATTTGTAGATGGCCAACTCCCCCGACGCTGGCCCTTGGGACCACTGTTCCCACGGGGAGCACGACGGAGACTACGCCGACGTCCTCCGCCAGCTTATGCAGTTTCTTGGCTTCATGCGCCCTCCGCTCTTCAGAGGCCGCATGGAGAGGATCATGGGCCGTGAGTCTTTGGTCGATGGAGGTTTTCCTCTCGCGAGATTGGCGAGTTCACTCCCACACCTTCGTCGCCGAGGCACCCGTCTGGCGTCATGGACGCCGTCGAGATGCCGCCCGAGTCGCTTCGCCACTTTGTCTTTGGATGCACCTAGATCTTCTGCGTGACTCGCCGTTCTGCTACCACCCGTTCCTCCCCGACGGAGGGCAGGTCCCCGAGGTCTTCGACGCCGTCGGCAGCGACCCGCTGACCAGTGCGGCTTACGCGGGCTATGTCCGCCACCATCCGCACCGCCATGGCGAGATCGAGCAGACTCGGATGCTCCTTCTGCGGCTTCGCCCACTCCGACACTCTCGCAACAACATGTTGCGAGCGACGAGGCTTACTTTGTTGCGACCAGAGAGGACGCCATTGCTGAGCTTGCTCGCCTCACCGCCGCCACGGCGATCACCGCCCAGCTCCTCCACACCGCCTCCGCCCGGCCGGGCGCTTGACCGACTTCTCCGCCCAGAGAGCCGACCGGATGACCGCGCGCAAGAGCGTGCGGCGACGCGCGCGCCGCCAGCGTCGACCACGGAGAGCCCAAGCCGTGGCGCGATCGGCCGTTCCGCTCCGTCTCGATCGCCCACCATCGGCGCCGATCGCTCTCTCTTCACCGGACTTGACCGAGTCGTTCCGCTCCGCTTCGCGAAACCGCACCGCTGTGGTAGCGAGTTTCCCATGGAGAATAGTTAGCTTAGATTAGCTAATTGTGCTTGCTTTAGCGATCTTTTGGTTGCAAGCACCCTTTTGTTTCTTCGTTTTTAGGCGATATGTGTGTATCGTGTGTCATGACTTAGCTTAGCTTGTAGGCTTTGTTTGAGAGTCATGTAACACCTAACCCCTTATTATTGAATCACGGTAACTTTTGGCTTTGTATCGTTTGAGTTTGATCTTATTGTTGGTTTATTGTTCTTGTGTGTATGCCTTAGAGGCGAAAACCCTCATATACTTCCTCTTTGTGCTAAGCTTCACTTCTTTCGATGCCTCAGGAAGAGCCGCCCGATCAAGTGGAGCCTTTGCAACCGGCCGGGGCGAGTCGTGGTGTAGTCTGGTCGTGGCGGGGACAAGATCTGCCACCACCGCCACCAACCCCTCCATGGCTCAAGTGATGTTTCAGTGACGCAGATTCTCGAGCCGCCGCTTTCGCCGATCGTGATGGGACGGAGCCACGCTTCCAAGTGGTGATTTCCTCCGACGAGGCCTCTCACGTTTGCCTTCGCAAATGAGCCCTGGAAGCATAAGGCGGCTCGGAGACACGAGAAAGAAGCTCGACTTGCTCGATGCTCGATGGGGATAAGGTGGACTTCGCCGCCCACCGATTAAAAGGAGCCGCCGCTTGGTGGAAAACTACCTCATTGCTCGAGGTGGTGATGGCTCGATGGAAGAAGAAGGAGAAGCGGCGGACCTCAAGAACCCAGAACCAACCCGACCCGCTCTCGATGAAGAAATGGTGAGTTACCTCAAGAAGAAGCTGAACCCGCTTGGCAGACCATTCCTTGGGCAGAATTCAAGACCGCCTTCAGAGCCAACTTCGTACCAGCAGGTACTATGAGGCTAAAGAAGAATGAGTTCAGAGCTCTCAAGCGAGGGCGGATGTCGGTGAGCGAGTATTTGACAGATTCAACCAACTTGCCGCTATGCCCCCAATGACATAGCAGTGGAGGAAGAGAAGATTGATCGCTTTGTGGAAGGCATGCGAGAAGAGATGAGAGGTCAGCTCATCCTTCATGACTTCTCCAGTTTTCATCATCTGGTCAACAAGGCCCTACTCCTGGAGAATGAGCGGAAGACCGCGAAGTCAGCCGTAAGAGAAAGATGGCATCCCAAAGGCGCGGGGAACTTCCTCGAGTCCACCTTCGAGGCGATTCGTCCTTGGACCACCGGCGACTTTTCGACCAAGAGGACCAGCTCGGACCAGCGTCCCGGGAAGTGGTTTTGAGTTCTTCGCCCATTGGGCCACCTTGCTATCAACCCAGTGACCCATCTCCACTGTTTTTTGTGTGGGAGAAAGGACACTCGCCAATAAGTGCCCTAATCGTCGAGCCTTCTTTGCCATTCAACCCGAGGCGCCGCGGACCCAAGGCCAAGGTCCGAGTCAGAGCAAAAGTCTTCAAACTTCTCAAGCATCCCGGTCTACCCCGACACCAAGCCGTGGCCGAGTGAACCATGTCACAGCTGAGGAGGCTCGGGACGCCTCAGAGTCTTGATGGGATGCGTTTCTGTTAATTGATGCCGCGCAAGTTTTGTTTGATTCTGGAGCTTCGCACTCTTTTGTTTCGAGAAAGTTTGTTGAAAGGCTTAAGTTGTCATCCTTTAAGTTAAAGAAACCCGTGGTGCTGAGTTCACCCGGGGGACCTCTATTTGCTACCTCAGTAAGCCCCAGAGTAGAGATTGATTTGGGAAAGTGCGGATTCTTAGCAAACCTTCTAGTGCTAGAGTCCCAAACTCTGGATATCATCCTAGGGATGGATTGGTTGGCAGAATACCAAGGGTTAATAGATTGTGCCAACAGAGAAGTGGTGCTCACCAAGGACCCAGGAACCGTTGTGAAGGTTAGAGTGGATCGTTCCTCTCCTTTGGATCGAGAAATCCACCACCTGGAAAAGTTGTCCTTAGAGACAACCCCTGTAGTCCAAGCTTACCCCGATGTCTTCCCAGGAGAATTGCCAGGCATGCCACCGGACCGAGATATCGAGTTCGTAATCAACCTGAAGCCAGGGACTGCCCCGATTGCTAAGAGACCATACAGAATGGCCGCTAAAGAACTGGAAGAACTCAGGAAGCAGATGGAAGACTTGCAACTCAAAGGTTTCATCAGGCCTAGTTCATCACCCTGGGGTTCACCAGTCCTCTTTGTAAAGAAGAAGGACGGAACAGTCAGACTGTGTGTGGACTATAGAAACCTCAATGAGGTAACCATCAAGAACAAGTACCCGTTGCCACGCATTGATGACCTGTTTGATCAGCTGGCAGGATCCACGGTGTTCTCAAAGATCGACCTGAGGTCAGGATACCATCAGCTTAAGATCAGGGCTGAGGATATCCCGAAAATGACTTTACCTCCGTGCGGCTGTTCGAGTATACCGTCATGTCGTTTGGCTTGACCAATGCGCCAGCCTACTTCATGAACCTCATGAATAAGGTATTTATGGATTACTTGGATAAATTTGTTGTCGTATTCATCGACGACATTCTAATTTACTCCAAGACCCATGAGGAGCATCTTTGAGCATTTGCGGTGGTCCTCGAGAAGCTCAAGGACATCGTTTGTATGCCAAGTCTGACAAGTGTGAGTTTGGCTCCAAGAGATCAGTTTCCTCGGGCATGTTGTGTCGCAGGAGGAGTTGCGGTGGACCCGTCAAAAGTACAAGGTGTTTTGGATTGAAGCAACCAACCTCGCCGGCCAAAGTGCGTAGTTTTCTCGGATTGGCTGGGTACTACCGGCGCTTCATTGAAGGGTTCTCCAAGCTGTCCAGACCAATGACCCACCTGCTCAAAAGGAAAAGAAGTATGAATGGACGAAGCTTTGTGAAAGGAGTTTTCGGAGTTAAAGGAGAAGTTAACCATTGCTCGGTTTTAGTCTTAGGACATGTGCAAGGACTTTGAAGTTTATTGTGATGCTTGGCGCCAAGGTCTTGGCTGCGTGCTCATGCAAGAAGGAAAAGTTGTAGCCTATGCGTCCAGGCAACTCCGTCCTCATGAAGACAATTATCCAACTCATGATTTGGAGTTAGCAAGCAGAGTGCATGCCACGAAGATCGGAGGCACTACTTGATTGGAAATCATTGCAACATCTTCACGAGATCACAAGAGCCTCAAGTACATTTTCACCCAGTCAGATCTCAACCTCCGTCAGAGAAGATGGCTAGAACTGATCAAAGACTATGATTTGGATGTACACTATCACCCTGGGAAGGCTAATGTAGTTGCTGATGCATTAAGCCGCAAGTCCCTCTGCGATAATGTAATGGTTCAAGAGCATCAACGGAGCTCTACAAAGGAATTTGAGGCGCTCAACTTTGTGTTTGATAGAACAAGACACCGAGAGGCTGTGAAACCTATCCAACCTTGGAAGGGCAGATCAAGGCCGCCCAAGAAGGACATCCCGGAGTCCAGAAGTTTAAGCAACTCATGGCCCAAGGAAAAGCTCCTAAGATGATCGAAGATCAGCAAGGAATCCTATGGTTTGGGAAACGTCTCTTTGTTCCCCACGGAAGGAACTCAAGGATCGATCTGAAGAAGCTCATAGCTCGGCTTATACCTGCACCCGGCAACACCAAAATGTATCAAGACATGAAGATTTCGTATTGGTGGCCGGATGAAAAGAGACATCGCAGAGTTTGTAGCTTGTTGTGATGTGTGCCCGTGAATCAAAGTCGAGCACCAAAGGCCCGCAGGATTGCTTCAACCATGCAGATCCCTCGATGGAAATGGGAAGAGATTGGAATGGATTTCATTACAGTTTCCCTCGAACCAAGTCGGATGTGACTCGGTATGGGTTATAGTGGATAGATTGACTAAAGTCGCCCATTTCATTCCGGTGAAGACAACTTACAAGGAGACAAGCTAGCGAGTTGTATATGGCTCGCATTGTGTGCCTACATGGAGTACCCAAGAGGATAGTCTCGGATCGAGGTTCTCAGTTCACCTCGCACTTTTGGGCTAGTCTGCAGGATGCCCTTGGGACACACCTTGCTTTCAGTACAGCTTATCACCCTCAGACTGATGGTCAGACGGAAAGAACAAATCAGATTCTAGAAGACATGCTTCGGGCTTGTGCTTTGAATTCACCGTAGACTGGGAGAAATGTCTACCGTATGCCGAGTTTGCATACAACAACAGTTATCAGTCTAGTCTGAAGATGTCCCCGTTTGAAGCACTCTACGGAAGAAAATGCAGAACTCCTTTGCATTGGTCAGAATCAGGTGAAGGTTATGTTTTCGGACCGGATACTCTCAAGCAAGCAGAAGAGAAAGTTCGATTGATCAGGGATCGCCTTCAAGCAGCTCAGTCCAGACAAAAGAGTTATGCTGACAACCGTCGAAGGGAATTAACCTTTGAAATTGGAGATGTTGTGTATCTCAAGGTATCCCCGCTTCGTGGAACTCGAAGGTTTAAGGTTAAAGGGAAGCTCGCCCCAAGATTCTTAGGCCCGTTCCCTATCACTGCTAAGCGTGGAGAAGTCGCCTATCAGCTGGAGCTACCAGAAGGTCTGTCTGACGTTCACAATGTGTTTCACGTCTCTCAGCTCAAGAAATGTCTCAGAGTACCTGAAGAGCAAACTCCAGTTGAAGCCATCGCCCTTCAGAAGGACCTAACCTATCCAGAGCATCCGATCAAGATCCTCGACGTCGTTGAGAAGCAAACAAGACGCGGATCATCCTTTGTGCAAAGTTCATGGAGCAATCACTCAGCTAGAGAAGCCACCTGGGAGCGCGAAGATCACCTGAAGCAGGAGTTTCCGTCCTTGTTTCCCGAGCAGTCCGAATCTCGAGGTCGAGATTCTGTTTAAGGAGGGTAGGTTTGTAACATCCTGTTTTGTGAAGAAATCAAAAATCAAAATTTGGAAATTTAAATTTCAAAATCAAATCCCGAAACCCTAACCCTATTTTTCCCCCTTACCTCGCGGGCCCGGCCGGCCGGTTCCTCGGCGCCTCGCGCGCGCCGTGTCCCCGCGCCCCCGCGCGCGCCTCGAGTGCCGCCCCGCGCCGCCGCGCGCGCCGCCCGCCTCGGCGTCCCGTCCTCGTCCGTCCCGTCCCGCGCCCGCGCCCGGACCCTTCTCCTTCCTCCCCGCGCGCGCCGCGGCGGCCTCTCCCCGCTCCTCGCCTCGGCTTTAAGCGAGACTTCCCTCCTCTTTCCCTTCCTCCTCCGCGCCTTCTCCTCCACCTCCACTCGCCGTCGTTGCCGAAGTCGCCCCGCGCCCGAGCTCCGTCGCCGTCTTCTTCGGCTCGGCCGATCCTCTCCTCGGCTCGGCCCGAGCCTCCGCGCATCCTCGCCTCCACCGGCCTCCTTCCCAGCTCACGCGCCGCCATCTCCCTCCTCTCCCTTGCCATGCCGTGCGTCTCGCGCTCCTCTCTCCTCTCTCTCGCTGCGAGTGCGGATGAACGGCGTCATGGCCGACGCCTCCGTTTTAACCAGCGCAAGCGCCGGCCGACGTGTGGGCCCGCCTTGCAGTCTTGCGTGACGAGTGGGCGAGTATCTGTGGTCGTGCGCGAAGCGTGGACTCGGTCCACGAGCGCGATCTGCGTGGGCCGAGGAGGCCACGACACGTGTCGACACGGATTTTTTCGGTTTTTAAATTTGATTTAATTGAAAAATCAGTTAATAACTTCCAAAATTCATATCTTTTTCTGTATAACTCCAAAAATTGTGAAACCAATTTCTAAAATTTTCTAAAATCAATATCTTGCTATTGGTACTGGTCTTGTTCATTTTGGAGTTCATTATTTATTTAGTTGGTATTTAT
Organism: Hsuehochloa calcarea; assembly: GCA_036346395.1. Lineage (NCBI taxonomy): Eukaryota > Viridiplantae > Streptophyta > Magnoliopsida > Poales > Poaceae > Hsuehochloa > Hsuehochloa calcarea. The sequence goes on from CM070600.1 coordinate 16,344,213, forward strand.
TTGCTCTCTTTGCCGTTGTGTCTTTTTCCGGTACTTTCGACCGATTAGGATTCGACGACGCCGGAGACCTGCACTTCGACCAAGCTCAAGACTTCCAGGACCCCTCCGCCTTTAACCAAGGCGAGTCAATGCTTTGATCATTCCGAACCTAAATTTTTATGCAAACTATGTTTATTTAAAATAGCAAAGTTGCATGCTTTAATTCTGTAAACACTGATATGTTAAAGCTTAAGGTAGTTAAATACCCATTTGTTGAATAATTACTTATTAAGCCATCCTTTGATAATTGAATCCATTATTCCTTGTCACCCTAGTAATTATATGGTAATACTAGTATAGGTTGTACTTAAGCGACATGCTAGTCTTGCTTAAGTACCGGGACAATAAATGTCCCGATCATCATCCTTTAAACATGAAAAATGGTTTTGGGCAGTCATTGGATGTAGATGACTGGTGTGTTGCGTTAATTGGTTTTCCTCCCAAAACCTAAACAACTTGCTAGTACCACATCCGGGCGGATGGAAAGAATGGCGGTGCGGACGTATACGAGAATGGTTGGTATGTGGTATGAACCGTCGGATGAATTAAGGACTTAATCTTGTCATGACCTCTGTGTAAAACAAGTACAACCGCAAAGTGCGCAAAGTGCAACTTGGCCTAGTAAAACTATTGAACCACAATGTCATCCCGGCCGGTGTTAGAAGTGTGCAAGCGGCGGGGCGTATCTTCGGCTTGAGCGGGACACAGCGGTGAAGTTATCATTGCGCTAGTCAGCGTGGCGGGGCGGCTTTGCTAGTCGTTGTGGTAGACATCCCGCACAACTTATGGAATCGGCCATAGGGGTGAGATGACGGAAGGGGCAAGGTAGTTTGAAACGTTACTGTGACGATCGCTCAACTACATGACTAAGGAATCGTGTGGAGTAACGAGTATGATCATCTCTTGTGGGTACAGTGTACAACCTCTGCGAGTTTAAAGCTGTTTTTAAGCAGTAGCGCGCTAGCCGGTCAAAAGCGGACATGGGAACTTAACTTTGAGTTAGTTCTATTTCAAAAATCTTTGTGGGTGGAATGGAAATGTGTTGGGCTCATCCAGCCCTTGTTTTGAATTTTTCCTGGGTAGCCTTACCCAGTGTTGATAATCGGTGGACGTAACCGTTATCAAAATTAAGCATAAGGTGGAGGTAACCTTCGTTGTTATTTAATATTGCACTTAATCTCTTTAAATGAAAATGCAATCATTTAAAATGCTAAGTCATAGGACTTTGTAATTATGGTAATTTGAAATGTTGCTTTAGCAAATAAAAGAACCTGAGCTATCCTTGTTAAGCCTTGCATGTATTCTATTGCATACTGTGTGTTGGCTCGCGAGCACGGTAGTTGTGCTCACTCTCGCTCCTCCCCCAAACCCTCCAGATGATGCGGAGCAAGGAGACTACGCGTACTACGAGGAACCTGAGGACGATGGCCACGGGAACCCTGAAGAGTAGCGTAGATTCTGTAGTGTAGGTCTCGCCCCAGTCTCGTGGACTCCTTGGTACTTGCGTACAACCCATATTACCCATGCTTTGGATAATATCGGTCGTACGTCGGTCACCCAGTCGCTTGCCTGTGGAGAGATGAGTCTCATCCTCCCTTTTGTTTCCGCTGCTTTTGAGTATTGTAATCCATTTGGCCTGGTGGCCCTTATGTAACACTTGACCCGACGTGGTCTATGTCACTCTGATGTTTGTTTAATTAAATATCTTAAATTTGCGTCTTGTATGATATGATTCAGCAATGAGTCTGTGAGTGCTACCTACTGATCCAAGGAGTAGCACGGTAATGTTCACAGAGGATCCAGGATTAGAAAATCCGGGTCTGACATGTCCTACGTGTCAAGGCTTACAGACAGCTGACGTCACACCATTATGCATGCTCTTAGGGTATATACAATGGTATAGACAATTGATGTTTGTAGTATACTTCTATGTCATCTATAGACATACTAAAGACAGTTCATACAATAGATTATCTTTTTATATGTTTCTATAAACAACTCATCTATGTACGTGTCTTATTTCTGGTACTACAATCGACTACTGCATGAGAGACGATCTAATTCTCTATGCTCTCACTCTCTCATCTGCATCATCTTATGTCCAACGTGGCAAAGCTTACAAACAGCGGACATCACACTGTTGTGCATACCCTTAGAGCATGTACAATGATATAGACAATTGTTGTCTATAGTACCCCTATGTCATCTATAGACAGCTCCTATAATAGATTGTCTTTTTATAGGTCACTATAGACAGCTCATTCATATATAATGTGTCTTATTTCTCGTGTTATAGTCGACTATTATATGAGAGACGATACAATTCTCTATATTCCCTCTCTCACATCCACGTCATCTAATATCCTACGTAACAAGTCTTACAGATAGCTGACATAATATTATTATACATATTCTTATATAACAAGAAAATTTTGCTAATTTCCTTCGTTTCTTTCTTTCTTTCTTTCTTTCTTTCACGAGTGAGATCCCTTGCTCGAAATTCGAGCAGACAAAACCCACGAGTACTAATTTTGTGAATGCATCGAGTCAATGGCACGTGGAGACATTATTGGGTAATTTAATTTTCTCTCCAACAAGTAATTATTTACTGTACCACACCTATCTTAGACCAGCGCATGCCAATTGATAATTGGTTTGTGAGTGTTGGACACAATGGAAATTGTGCACCACCCGCTGGAATTGTAGAACGGTTTCTGCGAAATTTCTTGACGCTCGAAGCAGGCCCTCATCCTCCTCCTCGCCACGACGAAGGTTTTTGTTTTCTTTTTCTGTTAACGTTCACAAAAACAGAACGAATCATCGGAGTACACTCACTCTCACCGGGACCATACCATGGCAGACGGCAGTCGCACACGTACTCACATCTGACCGGAACTCGTCGAGGAGAACAGACGGAGGCTTCTCTAAAGAACCGCCGGCCAGGCCAAAGCTAGTCGCCAGTCAAGCCCAGTCCGGTGCACGGAAAACGCCGATCCATGCACATCTGTCGTGAAGTCCTTCCCGCGGTGTGTCATGTCATGTGCGCCCCTCCAAACCCGGTAGTCCGCACACGCGTTACTACTACTCGACGTCGCGTTGATGCAGGTAAAGGAAGAAGAGTAAAGTAGGCGACAACATGACACCCATCGGGGTGCTTACACGTAGCGGTAGCAACCCCCGTCCTTTCCGGAGACCTACATTTTTAAAAAATAATTTTAATTTTAAATTTTTTACAAAAATAGTCATATTGTTTTTTACGAAAATAAGTCATTGTCGCCATCTCATACTTCAACAGGAACCTATCGCATGGCGATAGAGTGCCATTTACTATAAGTCGTCGGTTCAACTATCTATCACCATTTGAACGGGCAATTTGCTTCGAAGAATGTGCAAATCGTTATTTCAAATGACGACAGGAACTTGTCTATCACCATTTGAACAGGCGATTTGCTTCGAAGAATGTGCAAATCGTCATTTCAAATGGCGACAGGAACCCGCAAGTTTATGTCGCTAATTCAACTAGCGACAGAGTTCGGCTATACAAAGCCCAAAAATCGAATGAAAAATCATTTTAATTTCGGAAAAAAGAAGAGAGAGGAGGAGAGGGAAGAAGTGACGTAGCGAAATCCTGCTGGTTCCTAGCAGCGAAGAGAGAGAGGGCGAAGTAGATCTGGTCGCCCATTTTGTAGGTAAATATTTTTACAACTTTGTACACAAATTTGAATATGCTAGATTAGTAAATAAAAATAGCGACATATAATTTAATAGATTAGATCATTATAGTGGTATCGCAGTTTGATCTAGTACATCATTTTAGTTGTGTATAGCTTAGTTTATCGTATATATATTATTTATGGTGCAATACTCGATTGATTTAGAATAAATCAGCAAAATACTAAGAAAACTCTGTAGGTTTTCATTTTGACACGGTAAATATTTTGTTAATATCGTAAATACTTTCTAAACTAGGAAATAGTAAGACACCTCTAAAAATTCTATAAAATTTTTTCGAGTAGCTACATAGGGTAAGTAGAGCTGAATTAAAATATTGTGAACTTAATTTTTTTTCATTTGTATACAGTAAATATTTTATAAATATTGGAGACACTTTTTAAACAAGGAAAATAGCAAGGTACCTATAAAAAATTTACAAAAATTGCATAGTGGCTAGTTAAAATAATTCCAACTTAATGTTAGTTTACATTTGTGCACGATAAATATTATGTTAATACCAAAAAATACTTTTTAAACTTGAAAAATAGCAATACACCCCTAAAAATTGTAAAACAAAATATCTAGAATTGCCACATAGGGTATGTACAACTGAACTAAAATATTGTCAACTTAATTTTTGTTTCCATTTGTACATGTTAAATATTTTGTAAATGCTGCAGACAATTTTCAAACAAAGAAAGTAGCAAGATACCTACAAAAAAATCTATAAAAATTGCAAAGTGGCTAAATAGGGTATGTAGAGCATAATAAAAATAATCCTAATTTAATTTTGGTTTCTATTTGTACACGGTAAATATTTTTTTAATACCAAAAATACATTTCAAACTTAGAAAACGGCAAGACACCTCTAAAAATCCTATAAAAATTCAGAGTAGCTAAATAGGGTATGTAGACGTTAATTAAAATATTGTGAACTTAATTTTACTTTTCATCTGTACACGATAAGATACCTCTAAAAATTTGTACATCGATCTGATTGTATAATTACAATAATTGAATTAATTAGATATGTCACTTCTTATTACTTTTGTATATATTTTGTAGTATTTACAATGTATGCACTGAATCTTCAGGTATGGCTTATCTAGGAGACGTTGTACAGTGGTCGTACGAGTTGTTTGACCAGGCTGTTGATGCGAGTCACCGTAGCCGCCTAAATACTATCCTCCCCCACGAGGGCGAGGCGGCGATTGAGCATGGCACGTTGTGGCTGCGCACACCCATGAGTGCATGGATGGTGGACCCATGTTGGGTTCCGAGGAACGCGTAGTTGTGAGTCTCGTGTACTCAATTGCAGCCTGACTAGTTTGGGTGGACTCACGTATGTTCTTAATCTTTTCGACGCGGGTTGAGAGCGGCAGGCCTCTCTTTCCACTAGCGAGGATGGTGAAGGTGACGTGGGAGGACGACCAGGGCTGTGCGGGCGGTTGTCGTATGTCGAGGTAATTTTCGTACGACCGGTGCCTCCTAACTACACTGGTTGACCGGTGGAGGCCGGAGATGAACATGTTCCACCTTCTGTGCGGGTATATGGTGTCGACGCTTCAGGACATGACCTTCCTGATCGGGTTGCCTGCGGGGCTTCCCCCTGGCGGCGGGCAATGACCCAACCATATGGCGCACAGAGATCCTCACGAGGTTCTAGGCGGTGCTAGCGCCTAACACTGGCTATAGGGAGTTCAGCAGTACTCACGGGGCATCGCTGAAGTGGATTTGCCAATTCTACGTAAGTTTTATAACTATCGTCTTTCCGCTTCAATTGCTTTGTGAAACTTAATGATGTGTCTATGTCTTCTTAGAGTCTGAGCGCATGGCAGAGGATGCACCCGAGTACACGGCGAGGAGACACTTCGAGGCCTAATTGTTGTGGTTGTTCGAGTGGGTGATGTTCCTAGGGTTTCACGGCGGCAAAGTGTCGACAAGAACATGATCTGCTACGCACGCAAGCTGTTCGACTTGGAGGTGGAGGTGATCCAGTCGTACGCCTGGGGTCCGACGGTGCTATGCGCGATGTACCACGCCCTGTGCGACGCGCCCCGCGGGTTCGGGACAACTCCATCCTCTCGGAATACCTGCTGCTTCTTCAGTTGTGGTCCTTTGAGCGTTTCCCGATCGGATGACCACAGCTGGACCTAGGAGCCTATAGCGTCGCCATGTATGCTGCCGCTGCCGATATGGACCCGCTGACCATGGGTATGGTGTGGTGTCACCAACGAGTAAGTTTTTTAATCATTTATTCTTTTTATAATGTAATTTTATTTCTTGTGCTAAGTTTCTGTTGTTCTATTCCACATACCATCTTCACTCCGATCACTACGCACGCATCCTACCCAGGCTATGTTGTGATGTTTGATCAGTTGACGGATGACCGCATCATCTGGACACTGTACACTCCCGATAGGGTGTACGCGTGCGCACCCTGAGTCCCATTGATCCTGTGCACACAGAGGAGCTTGGTGCAACATGTCTTCGTGGAGGAGTACCACGTGCACCAGGTGATGCGCTAGTTTGGTCTGCGATAGGAGGTCCTAGCCCCTGGGCTGACAGGATGCTCCCTTGGGTTGAGGGCTTGCTCCACGCCTTGGAAGACGTCGTCTAGGAGGATGCTCCCTATGATCCTGGAACGTACGACGGGTACATCGAGTGGTACTCCAGTCGGATGGGGGTTCGTTGCATCAGGGTCGTGGATGACCCACCACGACACGAGTCGCGATGATAGATATGTACCTGACCCAGTCGGACTCCACATTCCATCGCATGGTACATATTGAATGGTCCATACTTCTTATTTGTTTCACAAGTTTTTTATTTTTAACTTGTTAATTATGTGTATAGGTCAATCTGCAATTGGAGATGCACGAGTTGATGACCTCAGTGCGTCGTATGACGCTCGGTGACCGCTTCAGCATGACGGGACAAAAGATCAGAGCGGTCAAGAACCAGTTCATAGAGAAGACGAGGTGAGTCATCCAGCTTATGTCTTGTCGTAGGCCGAGGTAGCTAGTGGAACCGCCTGTGCGTGGACGGGGGTGAGCCACAATGCGTCACACCCCACAACTTCTCACCTGGACGTAGTGGGCGGGTCCTCGTGGCACCGTGATAGGAGTACCCCGGCACAGTTCACAGGTCAACATGAAGGACTCGCGTCTCGTTGTTTATTTTGAAATGCATTAGTTACCAATGGCAATTTTCTCTGACAGGTCCTGAGTTCCACCCGTACACGGGGCGGGAGTACACGGAGCCATATCTTCGCCTTCGTGCGACGATGTATGTCTATCTTGTTTGCATGCATAACATATTATTTTATCATTTTCGCCATATTTACATACATAACGTACTGTTTCACAACTTGTACACCCCTTCGAGACAAGGAGGTGGTGTCACACAAGGAGTCACGCTCCGGGGATTTCAAGTTCGAGCAGGCGTGGACACTACGGTGCTAGGGTGGTGGGCCTTCGCATAGCGAAAGCAGCCAGGTCTTCGTTGGGGCTACATAACTGCATAGTGTGCCTGGATCGAGCCAGCCGACGCAGCACCCTCTCAGGCTACTCGTGTTGGTAGGGTACGTCGGCCGCCTGAGCCTTTGACGTACTCGTACCAACACCTGTAGCCGTCCCGGACGAGGCTAGGGGCCACACGTGGTGTACACACCAAGAGGGCCTCGCCAGCAGACATTTGTTATTGTAAATATTAGTAATGTCATGTAAATATTAATTTTTGTACAGCTTACATTATGCTAGTCTCGTGTTTCGATAATATTTATTTTTGTATGTACATGTAACCATGTGAGGGAGTCAGCATCGCGACACCCCACACCACCCTGCTTCTAGTCTTTACACCCCATTTTTACAGAGCGAGATGACCACACACTGCGACATTACCGTTTCAAACCAAAAAGACCGTACTCTAACACACCACCTTTTCAAACCTTAAAGAACACATCCAGTCACGCCATACACTGCCACTTTTGCAGATCAGGATGACAACATACTGCGACACTACATTTTCAAACCGAAAAGATCACACTCCGCCACACCACCTTTTTAGATCGAAAAGATCGCACCCTGTCACGCCACATGTTACCACTTTTGTAGACCGAGATGACAACACACTGCTACGCTACCTTTTCAGATTGAAAAGATTACACTTTGCCACGCCACCTTTTAAGACCGAAAAGACCACATTCCGCCATACCACACACTGCCACTTTTGCAGACTGAGATGACAACACACTGCAATACTACATTTTCATACTGAAAAGATCACACTATGCCATGCCACCTTTTTAGACCGGAAAGACCCCTTATAAAAGGCGTGTGGATATCATGGGGATATGCTCCAGATCTTAGGATGATGTGATAATTAGCAATGGCGTTTATGATTTGTCATTTCACGTGTTTTTGACAAAGTTTCAAAAATGTCAGGCAGTAACCGGTCTGACCGGACGTAGCGTGGTGGTCAGACCGGTCCCAAATCGGTTTGACCGGCCATAGACGGCGGTCGGACCGGTGAACTTAAAAAGTGTTATTTTGAGCTAGGCCAAAAATAGAGTGTGTAGGCAAGAGAGGGGATTCTATTGCACTTGGTCTCATAGTTTTTGGAGTCTCCAGTCAAAAATTCTATTGGTTTGAAAATTCCAGTAGGTTTTGGTTTTCCAGAGAGAAAAAATTGCTAAGTCCCAATGGCGGTCGATCGGCCCAGGTGGTGGGTCGACCGCCCGGGGGTGGTCGGACGGTTTTCACTTTGTTCGTCGCCCGGTGTGGCGGCGATATTCGTGTGTTAGGTCAAAGTCATGAGTTTCAAGGCATATATGTTGCATGATGCATATTTTGACTAACATGGGTCAAGTTGTGAAGAACTTGTTCCCAAATTCGATTTACTTGTCCATTGTTGTGCAGGTTGCTTGGTGGTCAACGACGGTCAACGACGAGGATGATCGGGACTAGGCTTGGAGAGCTGATGTACAGAACGATCGACGATGCCGGGTGAGGTCAATGTACTCAAGCGTGGTGCAAGATGGATAAGGGTGACCTATTAGCTAATCCGAGGCGCAAGATGGCGCAAGGTGTAGCTAGTTAGGTCAAAGGGAGATAAAGACGGTGCATTAAAATGCGTGCGTATGTGTCCCGTTTGTTTTGGGCCTTAACGAGAGCCCAATAGGATCAAACATCTAGAAGGTCTAAGCCTCGACTATAAATAGGAGAGGGAGGTGGATGCACCTCCTCTTTGTCTCTTTTGCAATTCTTGTAAACCCTAATTTTCTTAGGGAGAGCTTTTGTGGAGGCTAGGGTTCTTGATGTTTGATGTGATTTTTGTGCTCTTGGATTGAGCATTGTCCTCCATTGATGGAGTGGCTGTAAGCCCTGATCATATCAATCAATCAAAGAAAGTTTGATCAATGTTTTGTCTCATTGCGTTCCTTATCTCTATTTGATAATTTTAGATCTTTCTTTGATCCGTGAGTTTTTAATTGGTTTCTTCACATGATCTAGTTGGCTGTGATGTGTGGGAATATATCTAGGATCATCTTGATCATCAATCACCCACGAGCAAGAGATTTAGCCTAGTTTTCGTTTTGACACGGTTTTGAACCCTTCTTTGATCAAACAGAAAAGGATCTTGATTCCTCTAAGCATTATCATAATCTTCGATTGGAATAGGTCCCTGATATCATAGAGAAGGTGTGTTCCAAGTTTCATCAAGTTTGGATAAGTAGATCAAAAGTTTCATCTATTTTCATCTTCGTCATCGGGGTTGTTCTTTTGTTCTGTACACCGGCGGTCAGACCGCCCATAGCCGCCAGTCAGACCGGTCGAGAATCGGTCCGACCGCCGGTTAGGCAGCGGTCCGACCGCCAGTAGATTGTTTCACTTCAATCTTTGTTGATTTTGTCCTATCGCTTTGGGGTTTTATTGGATTCAATATTAGTCTTCCGCTGTACTGATATACTGATCTTCATAGCTTCTATAGCATTGGAGTAATATTTTATTGATCCATTATTTGTGAAAAAGGTAGCGTGCTCCTATTCACCCCCCCTAGTCGCCTTTTCGGTCCAACAAGGAGAGAGAAGAAAACTGGAGAAGAAAACTACACCACCATACCCAACACTTTACCAAAGCTTGGTTCACACAATAGAGGAAGGAGATATTAGACTCGTCAGTGAACTTCTATGCGAAGATGCTTTGGAAGCGTGAGTGGCTTGCTGAGAGGGTTAAACCCTACCCGGATTGTTCTACAAAGGATGTGCTGGTACCACCGGAGTTCCAACATCTGTAATATGTGTGTGAATAACCGGCTAAGATCATCTAGACCACACACCCGGCGACCGCCGCCCGGGCGTACTGCACGTGCGAGAACATCCTCATAAGTGAATCTTGCATGGACATACATTTTTCACATCTTACGTTCCAATCCACACATCCCTAACCACATCTTCACATAATGACGGCGGAGATGCGATGCAACTTCTTCCAATGGATCAACAGACCAAACATGTATAATATGGCATTGATCGAGCAGAAGTACATATTGAACTATGTGATGCGAGCTAAGACTTTCAAACGCAGGAAACCTTATGTATCCGAACCTATTGAAAAGACACTAGAGGAGCCTATGAAACCAGAGTGGTGGTGGAGGACCCCTGAACAGGAAGCTGGGTACGACCGGGCCGAGCACGCTGTGAACAAGGCGAAGGCTCATGCTAGTGAGACTGGCGGCCGTCCTAGCACTCCCCATCGCCCGGGCGTAGTCCATATCGAAGAGGTAAGTTAAGTTCAATTTGCATCATGATTATTAATTTGGTCATGCATTGTGCTATGCTAGCATCATTTAGTCGTCCAGCCCGTCTTGTAGAACATGGTTGACTTCGAGACTGGCCATCGTCGCGGGCAATCTAGAGATAAGGGGAAGGGACTGATGGGCCACAAGGACTAGTCGATTTCATTTCAATCAACCTTTTTCGATTCTAAAAAGGTACACTTGTATCATAGCTATATTTTGGTTTGTTAATTCGTGCATGTTGGCATTTCTAATGTACGTAACCAAAACCAGTGCACCATATAATTCACAATTAAATTATGAAGTCTTTCAAACATACATCTCTTTTCACAAATATTTTAACTAATAAATATTATGGAATCTTTTTTTGAATGGATTGGTTCCACGACGGTGGCATATTTTTGTAATTATCTTTTAAATTATATATATATTAAAAAAAACAGAGAGATGCATCGTCCCAGACACTCGCACGCACGTAAAGGCGGCCATTTCGTGCGATTAGCCTCCCTTTTTACCACCCACTCAAGCACCCTAAGGCCAAGTACAGATACTACGAGTGCTTCTACTCCAAGGCCCAAGCACAAGAAGCCTCGATCTTTTGGGTGGGTCCTTCTGGTGAGGCTAGCGGCTTAGTTTAATTCCACTACCTCTCCTCTCGTAGTCGTAGGGAGGGTATCCACCTTAATCAAAACCGTAACATGCCTCAATGAGAAATGACCATCACTAAATTTCCTTCTAGATTATATCTATCTATTATTATATACTAAAAGTTGATCACGGTTCTTTTAGAGTGGCTAACAAAAACAAAATGCAAGAAATTCTCGTAAAAAAGCTAAACATCTAACCCTTAATTTTGTGAGTCTTAATTTAAATGCTTTTATTGATAGTTTACTTAGAGATATAAGAATCTATCTATATCTATACTGATTATACACTTAGATAAAAGATCTAGGCATTTATCTAGCGGACGAGAGTTATAACGACTCAGATTAAAAGAAAGAGTCCATGTCAAGCACAATCCAAACTAAGAATTTTTTTTAAATAAACAATAAATAAATATTATCAATTTGATTTCCATAAGACTTCCAAAGTAATATCCATAAATAAAAAGTTGTAATAATAATTATGTGAAAATTAGCAAATGACAAGAAATAGTCCATGTCAAGTACAATCGAAATGAACTAAAATTTGGAATAAAAAAAATAGCAATTTGATTTCCATATAAAATCCAATGTAAATCCCTAAAAAACTAAATCTTGGAATAGTAATTAAAATAACATAACAATTGGAATTTTACACTAATTCCAACTTAAAAACAAAAACAAATCCACAAACAGTATGATCCAAAATTAAGTAATCTCAGAATAAAAATTGAATAATGATTAGTGATTTTATTTATAAACGAATTTGAAACCTAAATTAAAAAACATTAAACCTATACTGATTAGGCACTTCGAGGAAGCTCTCGTGTTAACTAGAAAGATCTAATCATCTATCTCGTGAACCCAAGTTATAATGGTTCAAACCTATTATAAACTAAAAGTTGATGACATCCGGTTTACAACTGCTAAAAAAAGATAAATAGCCTAGAAATTCTCACAAAAAATAAACACATGCTTGAATTCTAAAAAAAGTCCATTAATTTGATGGACCCAACTTATGATTAAAAATCAACCATTATATGTTATTACACACCCCTCCACTATAAGATAGGAAGGAAATTAAAGAAAAAAAAGTAGGGATTAGCCTAAATATTGAGAAAAGGGTAATGACAAATAAGTAAGATTTGTTTTGTAATGACAATGAAATTGAAATGAAAAAAAGATTTCTTTTAAGAGGGTACAAGGCGGAGTCACACCACACGCATGCACACAAACACAAACACGTGTGTGTGTCCCCTACACTCAAGAATATTTGGAAGCATTAAGGCGTCATTGAAAGATGGGTGCTCACACACGTGTACCCAAAATATTTAGGCGAGACATACTGGGACCTAGGCAAGTGGGACCTTCCACCAAGTCTTCACCACTATCACTCAATTGTCAAGGACAAAAGAATTTGTATGGAAAATGTTGTCTTTTGCTTGATTTTCAACTATATGGACAATACAAAATTGTAGAGAAGACATCTAGAGTTAAACAGAAAACAAATGTATGTAATACATCTGCATTAGTCTGATTGGAGACTGGTAATATTTATGCACAATTAACTACATTTTACAAATCTATAATGATAATGTCCGCACAAGGGCGTGGGGCACTTTGCTAGTTATGGGTAAAGATACCTCTATTTTAAAATTGATTGGTAAAGATACCTATCTTGCTGCTAAAAAGAAGATGTGGATTAGAATGGGTGTCAAGCAATTAGTAACATGATATTTTTCAAAAATATCAGTGTAATTATAACCATTGGATCAAGCAATTCATGTTTTCCTCCCTTGTCTCTAACCCTAACCTCACCACTAATGCTGGCGCTGCCTCCACCTGGACCACCTCCATGTTGTTTCTCAGCAAAGTGACACAAGGCAAGGCCTGCAAGAAGCCACCATGATAAAATTGAACTTATTTATCATAAAAAGTCATGTGACTGATAAATACTAAATTCGTTAGAATTATAGCCTGATACTGTCCTAGTAGTTTGCAATCAAATTCGAACACTCCACCACGCATTCTACTGTAAACCTATGCACTACTGGCCTTTTCTCCCACTCATCACAGAAACCGTGTAGTCACGTAGTCTACCCATGAGCCATGACAAGACAATCCATAATATATCGGACGCCCACCCGCATCCGTAGATAGGACCATAGGAGGCACACAAAATACTTTACTATGTATCTTCTAATATCATATTAAAGGAAAAGCAAAAAAGAAATCATCGTGTTAGCTCTAAAGGGCTAGAAATTCCAAAGTTGGTTGGAGTAAAAATAGAATGGTCTAGATTTTTAAAATTTCATGTCAAGTACAATAAAACTAAAATTCTAAATAAAAAATAAACAAAAGTTGGCATATTTGTATACGAAATCCAATAAAAAAACTAAAATTTAGAATAAAACATAAAATAGAGTTAGAAATTTGATTTCAATACAAATTATAATAATTATAATTTGGAATAAAAATTAAACAGTAAACGACAAATAGAAGAAATAAAAAAAAAATTTGAAATAAAAATAAAAAATTAGCCATTTGATTTCCAAACGAATCCTTATGTAAAAGACATGAAAAACTATAATTCCAAATAAAAATAAGAAAAGGTTGTCAATTAAATTTCTATACGAAATCCAACAAAAAGAATGAAATTCTGAATAAAAAATAAAATAAAATTAATTAATTTTATTTTGAAACAAATTCCAATAATTAGTGTTCAAAATAAAATTAAACAACAATAGTTTAAAATAAAAATTAAACAACAATTGGTAATTATATTTGTACACAAAATCCAACAAAAAATAAGACTCAGAATAAGATAAATAAAATTATAAATTTGATTTTCAAATAAATTCCTAAGTAAAATCCCTAAATAATTATAATCCGGGACAAAAAAATAAACAAAAGTTGGCAATTAGATTTGTATACGAAATGAAACCATAGAATAATTGAGATTTGGAATAAAAACAAAATACAAGTAACAATTTTATTCCAGCACATGTTATAATAATCATAACTCAGAATAAAAATAAAACAATAATTGACAATTAGATTTGTATACGAAATGCACCATAAAAACATATGGAATTCGGGGGAAAATAAAATAAAAATAGCAATTTAATTTTGATACAAATTCCAAAGTAAAATCCCTAAATAATTAGTGTTCAAAATAAAAATTAAATAAAAATATTAGCAATTGGATTTATATACGAATTCAAGAAAAATGGCTGAAATTCTGAATAAAAATAAAAGAAAATTTGCAATTTGATTCCATGTGAATCCCAAAGTAAAATATCTAAATAAATAAAATTTAAAAAAATAAAAAATAGCAATTTGATTTGTATACGAAGTACAATGGAAATAACTAAAATGATGAATAAAAATAGAAATTATAATGAGGATATCAAGAGTAGTATTAGAGGAGACGCAAAAGAAACTACCACATTCGCTAATCTAGTACAACAAAACTGAAATTTAGAATACAAAATAAAATAAATGAGCAATATTTGTAATTAGATTTGTATACAAAAACCAACAAAAAATATATGAAATTTGGAATAAAAATAAAAGAAAATTAGCAACTTGATTTTGATACAAATTCCAAAGTAAAATTCCTAAATAACCGTAATTCGGAATAGAAAATAAAGAAACAAGTACAATTGCATGTGTATACAAATTCCATAGAAAATGACCAAAATTCAAAATAAAATTTGTAACTTGAATTCCATATGAATTCCAAAAAAAAAATCCCAAAATAACTAAATTTGTAATAAATTAAATAAAATTAACAAGTTGGTTTGTTTATGAACTTCAATAAAAATAATTAAAATTTTGAATAAAATAAAAATCATAACGAGGATAACACGAATGGTGTCGGATGAGATCATAGGAAAGTGCAATAATATCGATCTGTCATGCAAGAAGATATTGACCCACGGGGAAGCGATGAGTCGAGGTGACGATGACGGAGATGAGGACAGTGTCGTGCTGCCCACCTTAGCCGTTCAACGAGGACAATATCATGTTACTCGTCGAGCCATTGAAGAGAAAGTGCATAGTTGAAGGAGCAAAGAGCCGCGATGATAAGTGGTGAGCGTCAACGTTGTTGAAGAAGTTAGTGGCCAAAGAAACTCGATGATATGAAGCTTTGGCAGAGAGGAGACGATGCTTTGCATTGAAGACAAGCTATAGATGATATGGGTCCATTAGATAGCTAGGATCGTGGCATCACTGGTGAGGGGGCACGACGTCACCGGTGATGATAAGAAGATTCTCCATATCGTCAGACAACGACTAAAGCAAACATGGCGCCATCAGTGAAGATGGGAGGCGCCACAGTTAGTGAGGAAGCTACAACGTTGAGTCGGCTAACGTCGACGAAGAGGAGCGGCTGACACGAGATAAGAGGACATCGAACATGTATAACATCATGCATGTGTATATACTTGCATGAATCGGTACAAATAGAAACACAGACGTACAAAAGCAAAGGAGCAAAAATGTTGGAATAGAGATGGTGCAACGATAGGGAATATGCTCGATGCCACCGAAGAGAGCGTGACTAGTGTCACTAGCAGGGACCACCGACGATTGCATGTGTATACCGTGTTGATGTCACAACAAACCAACATTAAGCAATTATCGGAGAAAAGTAGAAGATACACATGTGGAAAAGTATTGCATTGAAAGGGGTATCAGCTGAGAGGAATCGATCAAGATTTGGGTTTGCTATTGGAGGTTGAAGCAAAAAAGCTATGACAACGAGAAGACATAGAAGACACGGTTTTGTGGGGCAGCCGCGTGTGAGGGAAGATAAGTTCAAGATAGGTTGTGCTATGGTGTATCAATGTACGCATAAGCAAGACATTTTAGTACTATGTAAACTAAAAGGATAATTTATCGGACACAAAATCAACGTATTGCTTAAGATAAAATGGAGGTACATGTGTATATACAATTTAGAAAAAAAAATTAATAGAGTAATAATAGAGAATATAACGTTATATGATATATGCATGACCGGAGAGTCGTGCTAGTTTCCTCCCAATCAAACAGCTCTAGAACGTTGGTCCTCGTTACTGCAGCGGAACACTGCGGCTGCGGCTGCGGCTGCGGCCAGCTTGCTACAGCTAAATCTAAAACCCAACCGAAGCTAAAACCAGAGGCGACAGAAAATAAATACCAGAGAGCAGCAGAGAGAGAGAGAGACCATGGAAACTGAAAGTGCCGGGTGGGGCCGGCCAGATTAGGACCAAAAGGAAAGCAAGAGAGAGGAGAGAGAATGGGGAAGGAAGGAAAGCGAAGGAAATGAGGCTTAGATCGAGCGAGAGGGACCGCCCGCGATGGCTACCGCCTCGCAAGCTTGAAAGCGTGCTTGCCTGCCAGTGCCATTTCCACCTCTTCCAATCTCTCATTCTCCCATCTCCGCCTCCTCCTCCTCCTCTCCGTCCCACCATCTCTCGTCCTCTGCTCTCGCCTCCACGACGACGCGTCCATCGATTATCGATATCTTCCTCGCCCATTCCTCCCGCCCGCCGTGGATGCGTCCGGGCCCGCCCGTCGCACGGTCGGGGAGTCGGTAGCAGAGCGCGCGACCCGGCGGCGGCTGCGGTGGGAGGGCAGCGCGGGAGAAAACGCGGTGAGTTGGATGGAGCTCGCTCTTGTGCGTGGATCGCGTCCGCATTACTGTGGCCCTGGTGCCCTGCGCTGTTCCCGTGCTGCCTTGTGGACTTGTGGGGATTTCTCGCGTGAGTACTGTGCGGAGCTCGCTCGGCCTGGGGGGGAGTGAAACGCTCACTTCTTTTTACAGATCTGTCCCCGGGGTGTTCTGGGAATATGGTGCGATTGTTAGCCGGGTACTCCTGTTTCGGTTCATGATGAGTTGAGCTGAGTTAGCATTTCTGGTGCGGATTCGGATTCTTGTTGCTTTGAGGTGCTTCTCCGCAGTGTGAGATTCTTGATTTGTTCCCAATTTTGATTCTTTTGCCTTCATTCCCCCTTCTTGGCTTGATGTTTTCCTTTCAGTGTCCGTTTGTCTGTAAAAAAAAGCAACGCAAAAGTAGTTTCTTGCAGATAGTTATACTATTAGAAACTTTCCAATTCAATCTTAAAAAAAACTTTCCAATTCAGAAGCATTTCTCTCGTGGCATGTTCTTACAGTTCGTTGCTTGCATCCTATTCCAGGAGGTTAACAAGGCGCGGAGATGTGGTGGGAGTGCACAAGATTGTAGCAAGGGTTTTGGCGCCTGTCCCGCTGTGAGCATTTCTTGATTTGTGAAGGGGGGATGGGCTCCGGGACGGCCTCCACCACGCCCTGGGCTTTGCAGCTCGGCGTGGTGCTGGCCTTTCTGCTGGCCTCCGGCTCCCAGGGGCTGAACCACGAAGGCTGGCTTCTCCTGGCGCTCAAGAGCCAGATGATTGACACTTTCCACCACCTTGACAACTGGAACCCGAGGGATCCATCGCCATGTGGGTGGAAGGGCGTCAACTGCTCGTCGGCGTCCAGGCCGGAGGTGGTGTCTCTCAGCCTCAGCAACATGAACCTGTCGGGTATTGTTGCCCCGAGCATTGGCGGTCTGGTTGAGCTGACCAACCTCGATATATCCTTCAATGGGTTCTCTGGTACTATCCCTGGGGAGATTGGGAATTGCTCGAAACTGGTGAGACTCTACTTGAACAACAACAATTTCCAAGGTACAATCCCCCCTGAGCTCGGGAAGCTGGCTATGCTGGCCACATGCAATCTGTGCAATAACAAGCTCCATGGTCCAATACCTGATGAGATTGGTAATATGGCATCACTTGAGGACTTGGTAGGTTACAGTAATAATCTTTCTGGTTCTATACCTCATACTATTGGCAAGCTCAAGAACCTGAAGACTGTCCGGTTGGGTCAGAATCTTATCTCTGGTAACATTCCTGTTGAGATAGGTGAATGCATAAACCTGGTCTTGTTTGGTCTTGCACAAAACAAGTTAGGAGGTCCTTTGCCTAAAGAGATTGGGAAATTAGGTCTCATGACAGACTTAATCCTATGGGGAAATAAGCTTTCTGGTGTTATTCCTCCAGAGATCGGAAACTGTACAAATCTCAGGATAATTGCCCTTTATGATAATGATCTAGTTGGTCCTATACCTGCAACAATTGGGAACATCAATCATCTTCAGAAGCTATATCTTTACCGGAATTCATTAAACGGTACAATTCCATCTGAAATTGAGAATCTTTCTCTTGCGGGAGAGATTGACTTTTCAGAGAATTTCTTAACTGGAGGGATACCAAAGGAATTAGGCAACATACCTGGCTTGTATTTGCTGTACCTATTCCAAAACCAGCTTACTGGCTTTATTCCTACGGAGTTGTGTGGATTGAGGAACTTGAGTAAGCTTGATCTCTCAATCAATTCACTCACTGGCCCAATTCCAGTTGGATTTCAGTACATGACCAAACTAATCCAATTGCAACTATTCAACAATGTGTTATCAGGCGACATACCTCCAAGGTTTGGCATCTATAGTCGACTTTGGGTGGTGGATTTCTCAAATAACAGCATTACAGGGCAGATACCTCGAGATCTTTGTAAGCAGTCAAACCTTATATTGTTGAATTTGGGGTCTAACAAGTTGACTGGGAACATTCCTCATGGGATCACCAGCTGTAAATCCTTGGTGCAGCTTCGTCTCGGCGACAACAGTCTGACAGGAAGCTTCCCTACTGATCTCTGCAATCTGGTGAATTTGACAACAATTGAACTGGCTCGAAACAAGTTCAATGGACCTATTCCTCCTCAGATAGGGAATTGCAAGGCTCTGCAAAGACTTGACCTTACAAATAATTATTTCACATCGGAGTTGCCCCGAGAAATAGGTAATTTATCAAAGCTCGTTGTCTTCAATATCTCATCAAATGGGCTAGGAGGAAACATACCACTGGAAATTTTCAATTGTACAATGTTGCAACGTCTTGATCTCAGCCAGAATAGCTTTGAAGGTTCATTACAAAGGAAGTTGGCAGAATGCCTCAGCTGGAGCTTCTATCCTTTGCTGATAATAGGTTATCTGGACAGATACCACCTATTCTTGGTAAACTTTCACATTTGACAGCACTGCAGATTGGTGGCAATCAATTCTCTGGTGGAATACCAAAGGAGCTGGGCCTGCTCTCAAGCTTGCAGATTGCCATGAATTTGAGCTATAATAATCTCTCTGGCAACATACCATCAGAGCTTGGTAATCTTGCATTATTGGTAAATTTGTTTCTCAATAATAACAAGCTGACTGGTGAAATCCCAGCTACATTTGCAAATCTGTCCAGTTTGCTTGAGCTCAATGTCTCCTACAATAATCTCACCGGTGCTCTCCCCCCTATACCGCTTTTTGATAACATGGCTGTGACCTGCTTTATTGGAAACAGAGGACTCTGTGGTGGACAACTTGGCAAGTGTGGGCCTGAGTTATCCTCCTCTTCCCAGTCATCCAATTCAGTCGGTCCCCCTTTGGGCAAGATCATAGCAATTGTTGCTGCTGTTATTGGAGGAATTTCACTTATTCTTATTGCCATAATTGTGTACCACATGAGAAGACCACTAGAGACAGTAGCTCCTCTGCAAGACAAGCAGATCTTTTCTGCTGGGTCTAACATGCATGTTTCTGCTAAAGATGCATATACATTTCAGGAATTGGTCTCTGCTACAAATAATTTTGACGAGAGTTGTGTCATTGGAAGGGGTGCTTGTGGAACAGTGTACAGAGCCATCCTGAAGCCTGGACAAACAGTTGCGGTAAAGAAGTTGGCTTCTAACAGGGAAGGAAGCAACACGGATAACAGCTTTCGTGCGGAGATCCTGACTCTTGGAAAGATAAGACACCGTAACATTGTGAAGCTATACGGTTTCATCTATCACCAGGGTTCCAACCTTTTGTTGTACGAGTACATGTCAAGAGGCAGCCTTGGAGAGCTACTTCATGGACAATCTTCTTCGCTTGATTGGGAGACACGCTTCATGATAGCCCTTGGGGCGGCTGAAGGGCTTTCATACCTGCATCATGATTGCAAGCCTCACATCATCCACCGTGATATCAAATCCAATAACATTTTACTTGATGAGAACTTTGAAGCTCACGTTGGTGACTTTGGGTTGGCAAAGGTGATTGACATGCCATACTCAAAGTCAATGTCTGCAATTGCTGGTTCATATGGCTATATAGCACCTGGTGAGTCTTAAGTTTTCTTGGCATCCTACTCCATGAATTTCGTTTGCATGTCCATTGTTATTTCATCTCTTATATGCTTTACTTGAAGCTGTTGGGCAAATCTAAGGTTACTTGATGCGATGTATGTAATTTACTCAAGTTCAATCGCTGAAACATATGCTAGACTATTATTTTGCTGATGTACAAAGTACTAACCTAGTTCTTTTCCTTCGATCAGAATATGCATACACCATGAAGGTTACCGAAAAATGTGACATATACAGTTATGGCGTCGTGCTGCTTGAGCTGCTAACTGGGCGTGCACCTGTGCAACCATTAGAATTGGGAGGTGATCTGGTAACATGGGTAAAGAATTACATCAGGGACAATTCTTTGGTTCCAGGGATTCTCGATAATAATCTGGATTTAGAAGATAAATCCGCTGTCGATCATATGATCGAGGTCTTGAAAATTGCTTTGGTATGTACTAGTATGTCTCCATACGACAGACCACCGATGCGGCATGTTGTAGTTATGTTAAGCGAGTCAAAAGATAGCGCCAGGGTGAGCTCTACATCCTCACCTGCTTCTGATCATTCTTCAAAGAAGGATAATTCATGATGTATTTACATATGTTCAATTAGTCAAGGCAATACCCTTTTGCTCCCTTTCCTTGTTACTTATGGTAGGAATTTCTGGAGCCTGCATCCATTCTTTGTCTTTATTTTCTAGTGAGATCAATAATACTGACTCATACAGTGTCATTCTGTATGTTAGTGTATCTCAAAAGGTATCCATCAGACTTCAGAGTAACAGGTAAGTATTTGAGCCAGAGTTCTTCTGGACGTGCTGTCGTTTGTGCATCTTGCTTTGGTTTGGGTTTATAGTTTCTAACTCTAAAGATGCTCATTGTTCAGTTCTAAAATAAGTCGACTGACTAATGTTCTCATCTGCCCTCTTCCGCGTGCAAAGCTCCAGCTTCATCCTGTCAGTTCTACACAGGAGGCTGGTAACTTCTGTCAACTGTCACTCTGTGCTTCTGGCACTTGGGCTATCTATGCAATCTGCATCCCTTCCGAAGTTTTATCGGTCACTTTGAGTAATGTATCGTTACAATTCCAACCGGTGTGATCTGTTTCCAAAACAAGAAGTACGAGTTGTTTATACCAGTGTTCCAGTGCAATTGCATTGATCGCTGCCATTTTTTGCTCTGCTCTGACTCTGATGAACTCAATCCTCGAGTAAGATCCCTGTGTCGCTGCTAAACTTCCTTGTTCTTGGCGTCGTTGCAGTTGGACGACATGGAAAAGTTAGAATAGGAGGCGGTCACACCACCGTCATGGTCTGTAATGGACGACGCTTTTCCAACTATTGAGCGCATCAGCCTTTGTCACAGTGGCAGCGCAGCGGCAGCATCACTCACTTGCCAGCCTCCACAGTCCGCACCAGTCACCACACGCACAGTCAGCCCACTCCACCGAACGCGCCGTCCCCATCGCCATGGCGGCAGAGGAAGCGGAGAGCCCGCACATCGTCCTCTTCCCCTTCCTCGCGCGCGGCCACATCCCCGCCTTCCTCCGCCTCGCCGGCCTCCTCCACATGCTCCGCCCGGGCCTCACCGTCACCCTCGTCTCCACCCCGCGCCTCCTCGGCTCCCTCTCCCTCCCGCCCACCTCCCCTCCCGTCCGACTCCACGCGCTCCCCTTCACGCCCGCCGACCACGGCCTGCCCCCCGGCGCCGAGTCCCTTGCCGACCTCCACGTCAACCAGTTCATCACCTTCTTCCAGGCGTCCGAGTCCCTCCGCCCCGCCTTCGACAGTTTCGTCTCAGGCATCCGGTCCCCGGTCTGCATCATCGCCGACGCCTTCTTCGCGTGGACGGCCGACGTCGCACTCGCGCGGGGAGCGTTCCACGCGGTGTTCCTCCCGGGAGGCGCCTTCGGCAACGCCGTGTTCTTCTCCGTGTGGGAGCACCTCCCGCACACCCTCGCGGCCGGCGACGAGTTCCGGCTGTCCGATTTCCCGGAAGTCGTCCTCCACCGCACGCAGATCCCAAGGTACATGCTAGCCGCGACAGGAGCCGACCCCTGGACGGCCTTCTTCCGGCGGGTTATCTCGCTCTGCCGCAAGACCGACGCGGTCCTGGTCAACACCGTCCAAGAGCTGGAGTCCTCTGGACTAGACATGCTCAGAACAAGCTTCGGCGTCCAACCATGGCCAATCGGGCCAATTATCGCGGTGCCGACACCGTCGGACTCGCACGACGACGATGCCAGCATCATCCAGTGGCTCGGCGCGCACCCGCCGCGCTCGGTCCTGTACATATCCTTCGGGTCGCAGAACAGCATCAACGCGGATCAGATGACGGAGCTAGCACTGGGGCTGGAGGCGAGCGGGCGGCCGTTCCTTTGGGTCGTCCGGCCGCCGCTGGGGTTCGATGCGAAGGACGGCTTCAAGCCCGAGTGGCTCCCGGCCGGTTTCGAGGAGCGCACGTCGCAGGCGAAGACGGGGATGCTGGTGCACGGATGGGCGCCGCAGGTGCGGATCCTGGCGCACCCGTCCACCGGCGCGTTCATGAGCCACTGCGGGTGGAACTCCATCCTCGAGAGCCTGTGCCACGGCGTGCCGTTGATCGGGTGGCCGCTGGGGGCTGAGCAGTTCTTCAACGCGAGGCTGGTGGTGGAGTGGGGTGTCTGCATGGAGGTGGCGCGAGGGAACCTGGAGAGCTCTTCGGTGGCGAGGGCGGCGGTGGCCGAGGCCGTCGGGACGGTGATTGGGGATACGGAGAAGGGCGAGGAGATGAAGAGGAACGCAGGGGTGATCGCGCGCGCGATGGCGGCCGCGTGGGAGGGGCGGCGCGGGTCGTCGGCGGTGAGCTTGGAGGGGTTCCTCAGATGCGTTGGGAGTTGAGACGTCCGTGCGTTGTTGAGATGTCTGTTTAGAGTTTGGTGCGGTGATAAATTGAAGTTGGTACTTCTCTTCCTGTAAATCTTGTGTATTACACACGCATGTTTCTGGCCGTAACAATAACATAGTCAGACTTCGGCCACAAAGTTTAACAAGTCCAGGTCCAAAAATATCAGGCCGAATTCGCCGGCCCTCGAACAGGTCTAGGGTGCAGCCCAACGCTGCCGCCAAATCCATAGTGGATTCAACTGGACAAGCTCTGTACATTCAGTCAAAGGTTATACAGCACTCTCAAAGTCGTCCTACCGTAGAAGCTTAGCAAAATGCTAAATGGCCTGTTTGGTATGTCTGTATCTGTTTTTTTTTAAAGCAGTTTTCAACCGGGATGTATAGCATAAGGGATGAATAGTTTAGTTGAAGACGTTTGGTGTTTGACAATCTAACTTTTAAGTTGGTTGACTGGTTGTTCTAAGTTGTGAAATGTCTTAAATGCCTCTAAGACAAATGACAGTAATCAATGACAATTTGCACACAAGTAAATCTTAACGACAATTAACGGCGGCAACAACTAGAGGAGGTTGGGGGCAGCGGCGCCAAGGGAGGAGGTGGATGTTGGGGCAGCGGCATTGTCGGAGGGAGCCGGTTGGGGGTGGCATCGGTTGGATGCGGGGACAAGCGGTCGGAGGAGAAGGATGGAGGCGGTGTCCGTGACGAGGAGGACGGAGGGAGCGGTTGGACGGTGTCGGTGGAGGAGACCGAGGCGGAGGGAGCGGCTAGAGGTGGCGGGCGGCGGCGTCGACCTGAGGTGGTGCGGGGTGCAAACCCTAGTGTCGTCACTTTGTGCTGATGAGTCAGAGCCGTTCGGGTGTGAAGTTGGGTTGAGAGTGATGAGGTTTGGGATTTTATACGTGGCATGAGAGAGGTAATTTTTTTAGCTTAGGCAAAGTTAGAATCCCAGCCCGCAGAAGCCGTGGGAAGCTGTCCCGGTTGGTTTCTCTCTTTCGACTTCTCTATGTTGAAGGCGGCTTCCGGCTTTTTAAAAGGCAGCTCGTTTGTTTAGAACAACTTCTGATTTTTCTAGCGAAAAATCAAAACCGAAGCTATCTGAACAGACCCTGTGGAGGAGTTGCCTCTTATAATCGCCACTTGCGTGACAAATTGGCTGCAGAGCTTTCGAAATTTCAAGACCGAAAGATGTTCCATGTGCATGCTTTTGGAAAAGATAAAACGAATCATTCTATAAATCATGGGTAACTTAACACTTTGATTTTACTAATCTTGCCAATCACTAAGTTTATGTTATTTTTTAAACACAAGGTGGATTTTATAGCCACGTGATGTGCTAAGAGATGTGTGTGTGTGTTTTAGCTGTTGGATGCTGATCCGATGGATGAAGATTTGACTTATCCCTAACAAAAATTCAGGCGTCTATTTTATAAACCATCAATATACTATCTATTAGAAATAGAACACATAATTGAAATAGTTGCAAAAAACGGTACACATATACTTGAAATAGTCGCAAAAAAAAAAAGAAGAACGCATACTTGAAATACAACTTGTGTTTTTTTTGGGAAGAGCATAGTAGCAAGAAGAATTGTGGGAATCTGCGATCATTGGTGAATGCCAGACCACCGGGATTCGAGACACCAACCGTACCTATTCTCTCCATGTCAAAAATGGAAGTGTGAGGAAAACCTGGAGGGCCGGAGGCAGTTCTAATGCTACTAGTCTCTCAGTCCACATCCCGTGCTGTCAATCCTGAAAGCCACTTGAGTTCTAATGCTACTAGTCTCTCAGTCCACATCCCGTGCTGTCAATCCTGAAAGCCACTTGATTATACTACATCTTTGTTTGTAGTCCAGGTTCTTTGTTCTCAAACGGAGTCCCCGTGAAGATTTTGCTGAAATTGTGCAAAGCATCACTGTTGGCAACTTGGCATGGCTAGTTACAGCCGATGCTTAAGGGTTACGCATGGCGCTTCTGTCAGTTGGACAAGGATATCACGAGATTCACCGCTCCAATTTCCACCGGCTTGCCTTTTCCCAGGGACGCTTAAACCCAACAGATTCCTAGTTTCCTGTGAAAGAAACATGTGGTCATCGACTGGTATATTTGTGACGAAACTTGTTAGACCATGTTAACTAGTCGTAAAAGACTACGTGGATTGATCGTAAACTTTGTGATGATGAATAATTAACGTTTGGATTGTATTGATATTTGCGGTTGTGAAAGTTTCGATTATTGGATTTTCAATGTAAGGGTCGGATTATGTTTTGTATCGGAAGGTCTAATCGGTGATACTCGATGATCCTTTTTGACTGAACTCAGAGTACCGTAGCTACAAGTACTGTAGCTTCGAGTACCGAGTGATATAGTTCAGAGTATTGTAGCTCTGAGTATTGTATCTATGAGTACTGTAACTACGAGTACCGAGTGCTAGCTTTACAAGTACTGTAGATCCGAGTACTGAGTGGTAGAGCTCCGAGTAATGTACTCAATCGTAAGTCGATGTGTGTAATGAGTACGAAGGACAGTCGGAGTTGCATGGTCGAAGGTCGGGAAGCTACAGTGCACGGTCGATAGTTGAAGCTACAATGACTGGTTGATGGCCGAAGCTACAGTGACTGGTCGATGGTCGAAGCTATAGTGACTGATCGATGGTCGATGGACTGTAGTCGTAGGCTTCGTGATCGGTAGTCGTGGGCTTCATGGTCGGTAGTCGTAGGCTTCGTGATCGGTAGTCGTGGGCTTCGTGCTCGGTGGTCGTAGGCTTCTGGTAAGTGGTCGTAGGCTTTGCGATCAGTGGTCGTAGGTTCCTAATCGGTGGTCGTACGCTTATAGTAAGTAGTCGTAGGTTACGGGTGTTTCAATTCTTGTATTCTTCTAGTACTTGAGTACTCGTGTCTGGTCGGCCAGCGGTATGACCGGCATATGCACAACGATAAGATCGGTTTTACAGAGTGATTTGGAGTTGTTTTTCTAAAAGCTGGAATTTAAGATCGTGGCTGATCTGATTCGTGTTTGTTGATAAATAAGAGTGTGATATGCGTGTGTGAACTGATATTGGTCAAGTTGGAGAACTTGTGTCAAGAAAATGTTCTCTGATCTTTGTATGTGCAGGTTGAGCGTGGAGACGGTAATGGTCGATGACAAGGAAGACCAGAACATCAGAGTCTAGTATTTAATTTTGTTGAGTATGCCAAGAATAATCCTCCTAAGATTGTTAAGTTTCTTGAACCTGGAAAATTTGAAGTAGAATCTGAACCAAAATAAATTATTTTTAATTCGGCTCGTATTGCAAATGATTCATCCACCCAAGCGGGTGCTGTAAAGGCAACAGATATGACTTCTCATTAAGACAAGTATAAATGCACTCATGTGGTAGAGAGGGTCATTTGGTTCAATTTTGCTTTCGAAAAGCAAAGAAAGTAAAGAAAGACAGGTTAAGTAAGGTTTCTCGTACTGGAGTGGAGTTTGATCAAGCTCCTAATCATCACTTTGCTCCCTCTAAATAATTTTATGCAGGTTTGGGAGTTTCTACGATTGGACCGGTCGGTACGACCGGCGTATGCCACGCGGTCATACCGGCCGACGGTCATACCGGCACGACAACTGCGGTTTGATCGTCAGTACCCAGAATGTCAAAATTCTTTTTCTTTGCCGGCTGTTGCTTCTGTTCGCCGTGTATCTTAGTACTGATTACCTAAAGCTTTAGTGTCTAACCCAGTACTAAGATACCGACGATTGTTCGTGCTTTGTAGGCTCATCGCAAGCGGAAGGAGAACATATGGTTCATTGACTCTAGTTACTCTCGTCATATGACCGAAGACTCTAGATGGTTCTCTTCCCTCACTCATGCCATTGGTGACGAGATGATTACTTTTAGGGACAATGCTCAAGGACGAGTTCTTACAAAAGGTAAATGACGCAATCGAAGACATCTTCTATGACTTTGACGATGATAAAAGTGTAACCCTGATTCACACTTCGACACACGTATCTACACCGATGGAGTCTGCAACTAGTGGCTTTGATCCTACCTCCAATGAAGTAGAGGCCACTGCTACTACCACCATGTCACCTACGACACCACATGCTCTTTTGCACATTCAACGATATTATCATCTTGAACAAATGATTGGTTATTTAGATGAGAGAGTTCTTCGCAACAAGTATAACTCCGATGCCTCATATGCTCATACTGATTTTGTTTACTCTTTTGAACTCCAAGATGTAAGTCACACTTTATTTGATGAGTCTTGGATTAATATCATGCATGAAGAATTAGAAAATTTCAAGCGTAATAAAGTATGGACTTTAGTTTCACCTTCTCATGGTCATAATTTTATTGGAACCAAATGATTTTTTAGAATAAACAAAGCGAGGATGATGTTGTTGTTCGAAATAAGGCTAGACTTATGGCTCAGGGTTTTATCTAGGTAGAAGGTCTTGATTTTGGTGAAACTTTTGCACCTGTTGCTCGAGTAGAAGCCATTAAAATCCTTTTAACGTTTGCTGCATCTAAGGGTTTCAGGTTGTATCAAATGGATGTTAAGAGCGCTTTTCTTAATGGCTATATTGAGGAAGAAGTGTACGTAAGACAACTGTCTGGTTTTGAAAATCCTAAATTTTATGATCATGCCTACAAACTGTCCAAAGCTTTATATGGTTTAAAACAAACACCTAGAGCATGGTATGATAGATTTAAATAATATTTGCTTAAAAATAACAGATTTAAATAATATTTGCTTAAAAATAAGTTTCAAATGGGTAAGGTAGATAAAACTTTATTTACTCTCAAGTATGTCAAAGATCTTTTACTTATTCAGATTTATGTGGATGATATCATCTTTAGTGGTTTCTCTCATGCTCTTGTTTCTAAGTTTTCTGATACTATGAGCAGGGAATTTGAGATGAGCATGATAGAAGAACTTACGTTCTTCCTAGGCTTTCAGATCAAGCAATCAAAGTTGGGTATTTTTCTTCATCAAACTAAGTACACGAAGGATCTCCTTCGTCGCTTCAACATGGGGACAAGTGAATCAGTCTCCACACCAATGAGATCCACAGTCGTGTTAGACCCTAACAAGGATGGAGAGACTGTTGATTAAAAAGAATTGAAGTGGAAAAGGGAGATGTTGTCTTGCATTTTATTGATACAGATTATTAAGTTGCTGATATTCTGCACGGTTTGTTCTTTTGCGAAGTGAGTTGGGTGTGTTGCATCCTATGAGATTATTTTGAGGGGGAGCTTGTCGTCTAATTTGTCAGAAGGTTTGTTTAATACTTGTCAAACAATTCTTGAAGTCCAAGTCATTGAAATCAATTGAGGTGTAGAGCTCTCTTTATCATATTTACTCATGTTTTGTGTAGCTTTGATCATGACTGGTTATAATTACTTTGCCACATTTGAACTAAAGCTGGTATGGCTGGAATACCGTGACTAGATTGATTATAATTATTACTTTGCGATGTTCATTGACAAGGATTAGCTTGATTGTGAGTCTTATTTTAAATATTGATTTTGATACTCATATTTCTCTTATTGCAATCCTTTTATGTTCACTCAATTTGGTACGTTATAAAAAGAAAAGAAAAAAAGATAAAGAGAAAATTAAAAAGATGTATGCTTCAAGCATGCCATATATATATACACACACACACACACAAAAAGAGCATAAAATGTGCTTCATTAACAAGAAGTATGTTTCAAGCATGCCACAATTGAAAAGAAGTATGCCACAATTGAAAAGATGTATGCTATAAGTATGCCATCATTGAAAAGAAGCATGCTCCAAGTATGCCACATGCTTAAGACTTGAGTTGGAATAATAGGTTGTTACATGAGACTGCTAGCTCATCTAGATTTAAAGTTTGCCACACTTTTTAGGCTTTGACTTCCCTTTGTGATATCTCATTGTGCTCTTTATATTCGGTTTGGTCACTCTTGAGATGTCTGTCAGTAATTTAAATTGCTTAATCATTCTAAAAGACTTGTTTTGACATTACTATATGGTATATGACTTTATATGATATAGATATCTCTACTAAAAAAGATAGCTTGGTCAATCTATTAAATCAATGCACAGTGACTTGGATAATCTACAAAGCTTCTTGATTTTTTACTCTACTTGCTCGTTTCTTGAGAATTTTTCCTTCTCTGAAGTTCTTGATGATTACATTGTCAAAGGGGAAGGAAAATCCTTATGTTGAGGGGGAGTTTTCCACCATGACTGTGTATTAAGGATGAGTTTACGACTGCTGCTTTATGACTGGTGTTTTGACTGCTGCCGTGTTTTGTCAAAATTCCTTGCGTTGCAGCTTTGAAACTTTCTTTGTTTCTTGTCTTTCAAATTTCAACTCAAGTTTGTGAAGTGTTGTCAATGTGTTCATCAAGGGGGAGATTGTTAGACCATGTGGACTGGTCGTAAAAGACTATGTGGACTGGTCGTAGACTTTGTGATGATGAATAATTAACGTTTGGGTTGTATTAACATTTGCGGTTGTGAAAGTTTCGATTGTTGGAATTTCAGTGTGAGTAGTAGGATCATGCCTTGTATCGGGTGGTCTAA
Source organism: Hsuehochloa calcarea (assembly GCA_036346395.1). Classification (NCBI taxonomy): domain Eukaryota; kingdom Viridiplantae; phylum Streptophyta; class Magnoliopsida; order Poales; family Poaceae; genus Hsuehochloa; species Hsuehochloa calcarea. Next base: position 16,374,084 of record CM070600.1, read on the forward strand.
TCGGTGATACTTGATGATCCTTTTCGACTCATAGTATCAGAGGACTCATAGTATCTTGTAGCTTCGTAGTATCGATCGATATAGTTGCTAGTTTTCCGCGTCTTCAGATAGAGTACCAAGTGGTAGAGCTCGAGTAATGTCCAATCGTAAGTCGAAATCTGAAAGATCTAGACCCGCCATTATGAGCATCGTGTGCTAGTTTTCCAAATATGAGACTAACTCTTTATCAAGTAGATCTTTATGTACCAAGTGGTAGACACTCGAGGTATAATGTACTCAATCTCGTAAGTCGCATTTCTCGGATCCAAAATATAGGATTGAACTCAACCATAAGTCAAAATTGAATATGTGCATATGATCTTATTACACATTTGTGTATGCACACATTTAGGGGGAGTTTTATCCTATACTTTGTGGTTTCATTAGTATTGATCCATATTCCATTTTCCACATATATTGGGATCTTTACGTTGAAACAAAACCTTTGAGTATACAACACTTGTGTAGTTCGTATATACTCATGTCATGAGTATATAGAACTTGTGTAGTTCTTGTATACTCATGTTAGAGTATGTATAACTTGTGTAGTTTATATATACTCAATTGTTCTCTCATTTATCTTCATTAAATTTATGAGAATTTAAGTGGTTATCATCAATTACCAAAGAGGGAAAGATTGAGGTATCTTGTCCCACCATTATGAGTTAATGGTATGATGTGGTAATTAGTGATGATCACATTGTGGAACTAACATCTTCCATGAGTTGGATATATAGGTTATGTTCCAGGATGATGAAGACTTGGGATGATCATGAGTTGATCATCAAGTCAAGAGCTTGGTGTAAATGATGCATCATGAGTTGATGCTTATCAAGAAGAGATGATCATGAGTTGATCATCAAGTCAAGAGCTTGGTGTAAATGATGCATCATGAGTTGATGCTTATCAAGAAGAGATGATCATGAGTTGACCATCAAGACAAGAGAAGATCCATCATGTGTTGATGGAGGTCAAGTAAAGGAATGCATCATGCGTTGATGCAAGTGAAGAATCGGGATGAAGAAATCATCATGAGTTGATGGTTGTCAAAGTCGGGATGGAGAGATCATCATGTGTTGATGATGTTCAAGACAAGATCCCGAAGTGAAGAAATCATCATAAGTTGATGATTGTCAAAGTCAAGGACCCGGACTTGAAGTGTTGATGTGCGTCATCAAGCTTCAAGAAGATGCAAGGCAAAGGTATGGCTAGCTAGGGCTAAGGATGTGTTCCTAGTCTTTTATCGGTCTCGGTGTTTGGTTGAAAGACCGGATTGCTAGTATAGGTTTGCCGTACTATTAAGAGGGATCTTGACTAGTAGTTTGAGTTAGTCATGTGTTGATAGCTCATTATATTTGCTCTAGCTCATCTATGCATGGAGCTATTATTTGCGAATGTGTTTTGCAAATAGCCGATGCTCATGCATACAACCCTTGTAGCATGTGACTTAAGTTTGCAAATGCGTTTTGCAAATGGTGAAAGTCCATGTACCTTTTTCCTTGTGGTATGATTCCAAAAGTTGACAAATGTGTTTTGCAACTTGTTGGGAATCTTGCTTGTGACCCTTGTTGGCATGGCTTGTCAATTAGCAAATGTGTTTTGAAATTGAAGTTGTTGAAAAAGCCATTTCTGTTTTCTGTCAGGAAAATCGGAAGTTCCGGGGTATTAAGTGCGGAAGTTCCGCAGGCCGGATGGTCCGATTTTCCGCGGCTTGTTTTTTCCAGAGAGCGGCTGGTTTAGGGACTTAGCCGATTTTCCAAGTGCGGAAGTTCCGGAGTGTATTGAGCGGAACTTCCGATTTATCGGATGCTCCGAAATCCGGCGGTTGGTTTTTTCCGAGAAGCACCATTTTGGGGACTTAGCCAAAATTGAAGGCATGTAGTTCCGCTATGTGTTGAGCGGAACTTCAAGAATCGAACTTCCGATATTTAGTTGGCGGTAGTTCCGGACTAAAAATCAAACGGCTAGTTTCTCGTCGACATAACCGTTGTGGTGCCTTTTTCTCTCTGCGGTAGTTCCGCCTTTGTACGGCGGAACTTCCGATTTCCGATTTTTCAGGATTTGTCTCCAACGGCTAGTTTTTGTGTGGGCTATATATAGCCACCTTGGCGGTTGTGGGAGGTTGTGAAGTTGCTTAGAACTATTGTGAACTCTTTGTGAGCCTCTTGAGCTAAGAGCAAACCTCTATTCTCTTTTGTGCATGTGTTGCACTTGGTGAGATTAGAGAGTAAACCCTAAGTGCATGTGTTGCCTTAGGTAGTGGATTGTGTATCCACGTGAGCGTTGACACTTGATTAGTTCAAGTGAAAGTTTGGATTTGTTACTCTTGGTGTTTGCCGACACCTAGGCGTGGTGGGCGTGTGTCGGTGATCTTCTCAAGAAGCTTGTGAGAAGGCCCGTGTTGTGAGTGGTTTGGTGCTCGCCATCTCCGGAGTGGAGGAAGAGCAACCATAGTTGAGCGAGGTGTTGGTTCGGTTTGGAACCGGTCCAAGTGTTGGACTTACTCTGAGGTGTGTGCTCATTTGAGGAGCCGGTCCAACGCGGGTTGGACCACAGTAAAACATAATCGTGTCATCTTGTGTTTACTTGTGCTTTACTTTGAGCAAAAGCTTTAATTGCATATATATCTTGAGTTGCATGGTCAATTGGGTCTTAGTTGAGAAGCTACAATGCAAAACCAATTCGCTATTAGCTTCGAAACTACAATGGATCCCGATTGATGGTCCGGCTACAATGGTCTCGGTCGATGGTCAAAGCTATAGTGACTGGTCGATTGTCAAAGCTACAGTGCCTGGTCGATAGTCGAAAGCTATCGATTGATGGTCGGGTCGATGGTCGATGGTCAAAGCTATAGTAGTCGATTGTCAAAGCTTCGTGATTGGTAGTTGTGCTCGGTCGATTCGTGGATCGTAGAGTCGCGTGATTGGTAGTTGTGGGATTTGTGGTCGGTAGTCATCGTGGTCGAGTCGGCTTCGTTCGGTGGTAAGTGGTCGTGGGATTTGCGATCAGTGGTCGTAGGTTCCTGATCGGTAGTCATACACTTATAGAAAGTAGTCGTATGCTACGAGTGCTTCAATTCTTGTATTCGTCGAGTACCTTGAGTACTTGTGTTTAGTTGGCCAGTGGTATGACTTGCGTATACACAACGGTAAGACCGATTTTACATATTGATCTCGGGTTGTTTTTCTGAAAGTTGAAATTTAAGGTCGTGGATGATCTGATTCGTGTTTATTAATAAATGAGAGTTTAATATGTGTGTGTGAACTGATATTGGTCAAGTTGGAGAACTTGTGCTAGAAAAATATTCTTTGATCTTTGCATGTGCAGGTTGAGCGTGGAGACGGTCATGGTCGACGACGAGGAAGGCCAGAACTAGGAGGGGGAAATCCAAGGTTCAGGTGGTCGTGAATGTCACGGGGTGGTCGTTCTCACACTGGGGCACATGGAGATCAAAGGTGAATGCATGATGCGTAGTCGAAGCTACAGGAGGTGCCGTTCTGGAGGCTTCGACGCGTGAAGAGTTATGGAAGACGTTGATAACTAGAAGGTTTAGAGATATTGAAAAACCCAGGATTTGAGTGGTTTCGAGTCCCTTGATTTTTGGAAGAGATAGGATTATGTGTCCGTGTTGGTAAGGATACGGTTTAGAGCCCTAGTATATAAAGGCCGAAGAGGTTAAGAGTAACACGGGTCTTTTAAGTCTTTTGTGGTGGCTTTCGACCGAGAGTTTTTCGGTGTTTTCGTGCTAGGGTTTCAGCGGTGCCGGAAAGCACTTTGTAGCCACAAAACATGGTTGAGAAATAATAGATCAGATTTACTCAAGAAAGATTAGTCATTACCGGCTGCATGTTGTTATATCTTCGATAAGTTATTGTGTTGATCGGTCTTCGACTTGTTTCTTGTCCACTATTTTCGACTTGTTCTTTTTCTTTGCAGTGCGTGAATCTCCCAAGCTAGTGGGTGGAAGAAATTTAATAGTCGAATCCTTTCGACTAAGTAATCACAACTTCATCGACTAGATCGACTTCACCTTCTTCGATCACAAGCTGTGCTGTTCACCCAGTTGTCGACAATAGCTGTGACTGGTGGAACAGATCAGAGTTGTTTCGACCACTATGACTAGGTGATAATCTCGTACGAGTACGTTGTAGTCGGTTGCCAGTTGAATTCAACGCAAATACTTTTCAGCAAGTTACAAAAGAATGCATTACAATCATTCACCTCTCTCTGATTGTCATATCCAATCCTACAAAACTCATCGTCACCTGGGACGTACTAGGTTTTGAAACTATTAAGCGCCGTACCAAAAAGAAGTGAGTTCCTTCCAAATTCCGATTCCGTGAGTGGAAAGCTCTGCCAGGGATCAATGATGAGGCAGGTAGCGTACTTAGCATATCGCCAATCAGTTAATTAAGTGTCTATGGTAGTGCGACTTATCATGTCCCAAAAGACAACACGAAATGGAACAGATGTTATGAGAATGATAACTCTTCAAAACAAAACTGTCTCCTTGTATTACTGATGATCAATCAACAGCACAAACAAAGTTGTAGAAGTAGTCCTTAATGTGGAGTGTTCATCTCCGTGACGCGTCCCAATGCAACAAGATAAGCAAATTGATTCAGTGATGTAGACCGGCCACCTTTCAAGCCTCCAACTCGACAAATTTGCATTAGGACACCCATCGAATGGAAGTCAGATAATACATGTAATTAAGAACTGCTTTGGTCTTAGAGCGACACTGTTTGTACTTTAGATTGTGAGGTTAGAGGTCTTCCTAGTTAATGAGCGCAGAGGCCGCTAACGCGATTCAGAAAGCTTGCCATTTAGGATGCCTAGAAAGTTCCCGGTGAATGACCACTCTCTTTGAAATTAAGAACTACTTTGGTCTTAGAGCGACACTGTTTGTACTTTAGATTGTGAGGTTAGAGGTCTTCCTAGTTAATAAGCTGAGGAGTACTCTGCCGAAAGCAACCAAGGACAGCCTCCTTTTCTTATCCAGGCATCTCCTTTTCAGAGCAGCCATCGAGTAATTAACAAGTAACATCTTTGTCTTATATGATTATGATATTCTTTTCATATCGTCTTGTATCATTGCTTTTGTTATTCTTCTGGGACTAGTGCGCCCAGCTGCGTAAGAGAAGCTCTTCTTTTCAGTAAAGTTGCAGCACGGAGCAAAAAAGAATGCGTAGTTAGCTGCAAAGAAAGATCCACCAAGATCTGACTACACTGAATACTACATCTGTATTCGGAAGTAAGATAAAGATCACTGCATAGATAGACAAATTCTGAACCAAAGCCAGCCAACATGCATGTTTCTGGGTAACTTATCTGTCTAGGTTGGGCCTTGTCTGAAGAGTGAAGATTCTGAAAGCTACTCCAAGAGTAACTTATTTGAAGAGGCTCAAAAACACCGAGGTATCGACCTCAGTAGTTTGACAGAACGACGACGATGGTGTAGGAAGAGATGGAGCAAGGGGCAATAGTCACAATGTGATGTAGTCTCTGTCCAGTTTCAGCAGCCTTCATCCCGTAGAAGAGGAGGACCAAAAACTCTCCACGGAAGTCCCCCCAACCCGGCGACGCCAAAACAACACGCGATGAACGCTCCACGTCGTCCTCCGCCAGAGTTTTCTAGCCATTTTGGATTTACTCTAATCCATTTCCATGCCAGGCTAAGATAGACCCTCCGCCATCTACAATGCACCTACTTCGAATCGCAAACGTAGCTCGTAGGCAATATCTTCCTCTTTTGCGAGGGTGTTGTGTTGGTAATATCTTCTATGCTACGCATGTAACACGAGTCCACTTTCCTTTTTATATTGGAATGAATTTGAGTGAACTTGGTCGTTAGTCAAATTTCCTATTGAATTAGACCAACTCAGCCTATTCCGTTTATTTAGGTTTGGTCAAGCTACGTGTTGCCCTCCAAATAACACAACACGCCGTAGTCTTTTCCCTTTCTTTTAAATCAGAGCCACCAAATAAATACCTATTTCTCTTGGTTCCATCACATAGCCTCCCCCAATAACTTCACCACTCTACCGTCTCAAATGAAAAAAAAAAAAACTTTGTCACCCTACCAGTTCTTAAACCGTGCACAACCAAACCAGTTCAAACACGGTGTTCGCCAGAGCTCGCCAAAAAACCCACATTGTTTAGCCAGTCAATCCGCGCACAAGCTATATACAGCCTGCCTGGAAGGCTGCTATAGGTGGGGGAAAAAAAAACTAAAAACTCAAGAGCCAGAACTTGGCTCGGCTCGGCCTCAACTCAAGCCATAAACGAGTCAAGCCGAGCTGGCATTTCTGCTTGTTATCTTAACGAGTCGAGTTCGAGCTAACTCGCGAGCAACTCGTTAAGCTTGTTTATATTAGAACCTAACCCAAAAAGGCAGTAGCCAACTAGAACAAGTCCAACCTAAGCCTACCAGCTTAGCCCAGCAAGCCGCAACCCTCTCTAATCTACATAGCGTCGGACCTCCGCTCGGTGCCCTCGCACCCTCTCCTTATGTGTCTGGCCCGGCGCCCTCCCACGATCCTGAGCCAAACGAGTCAAATAAGCCAAATGAGCTAGCTCGCGAGTTCATAACGAGTCGAGCCGAGCGCTCGGTTCCTTAACGAGCTTGACCGAGCTGGCTCGATATCCAACCCTAAAGGCTGCATGCAATGCAACTAAGTAACAAACCCAAAAACGCACACACCCGTTGCCTTGCAATGCAAAGCCAACAACAAACGACAGAGTCCGTGGCCCAACCAAACCCCAACCAGCCCACACCACCACAACCACATGAGAAACTCCCTCCTCCTCCCCATTAGTTTCACGCATTATGTATGTACTAGTCATGTGTTCGTGAGTTGCAACAGAAACTCATACTTTGCCCCAATAATTTCTGAGCAATGTGTTTAACACAACTATAATTTTTTAGCATTATAATCTATTATGGTAGGTATGAAGCACATTTGAACAACTGAGCACCTATAAATACAAAGATCTTATGAAAAAAAAAATAGATGCAAATGTTACAAGCACAGAACTGATGAATTACTCTTGAATTGTTCATTTTTCAGCTTTTATCAGACTAACAGATGGCCAACCAAAACCACAGTTTAGAAATCAATAATTCCTCAATATCAATTCGACTGATAAGTATCTCTCGATACAATTTCAAACGAAACCAGAGTACATTCACTTATTTAACCCAAGTTTGGTGAATAATTGCACCGGATGGAGTAGTATTAATTACCGAAGTCTCTATTTCATTAGGCAGCTCATTTACTTATCTTATTGCAAGGCGGTCAAGTGTCAAATTTATTGCATTGATATCTATCATCGTGTCACCATCAAAGATGACAGTGCAAAACAAACACAATCAATGACAATAATCATACGTCAGAATATGCAAATACACAAGAAACAATTGATATGCATGTGTGACATGCAGGACTTAAGCTTACATTATATATATATATATATATATATATATATATATATATATATATAGAGAGAGAGAGAGAGAGAGAGAGAAACTAATCGATATACAGAAGATTTTGTTGCATTCCATAGCCTTTAAGCAAACATATACTTAAAAGTTGAAATCAAGATGGTTGATAAAAACATATTTAACTTTCACACAATTTGAGATCATATTATCAAATTCGGATCATATACCACAACAAATGGTAATTGATTGATGTACCAACAAAAAAAAATATTTCATGTCTAATAACTAAAGTTAAACTAATCATAAATGCTAGTTGGCAAATAGGCAGTGCCTTGGTTCAAACATCTAAAACTGAAGAAGAAAGAAAACAAACCGTGAGTAAGCTTGGAAGATACAGGGTTAGTGCTAAATGTTAGTAATTAAGGATCTAAAGGCCTTCTAAAAAAAGATCTAGAGTTCATTATATCTGAAGGCATTGGCATCAAGCGCACATATTTTAACTGAATTGTACCTCTCATGCTAAAGTGTCGCCTGTGTAAAGAAAAACTATAAGAAACATATTAGCAGTAGCACAAAGTATTCATGCTCACTGACCTATTGCTATAGAAAATTAGCAATTACGAGAGTCATCTAAGTCGACAGCAAGGCGTACCCTTGCTATGTTTATTTGCAAATTTAATACGAAGTAAAAGCGTGTGTAAAAGAAGATTTATTAATGGATACCATCTAGTTCTACAGCCAAGAAGAGTTGTGGATGATCGCTCTTAGTGTGTGTTATTATAAACGCGGAAAGTTAAATTCTATATTGTATTGTATGGGTGCGAGTGATCCAATCACTAATTTTGTATATGATCCCATAAGCAATTCAAAATAGTTACATGAGCGTGAAATGGAACGGAGGTCGGTATTAAAAGGACTTACCTAACTGTAATTAAATAGTTGCTCGTTCCTTCGTGAAATAATCTACCAACTGGGTAGACCAGCCTGCAACCATATGAACCATCCAAGGACTCAAATAAGAGTAACACAAGTTGAAGAAATATGGAGACGATAGGCCATCAGAAATCTACCAAAATTTTCATGTAGAACACGCACCCCTACAGACTCAACACCACTGGGTATGCAGGTAAAATTCTACAATAGAGGGATCAGGACCAGTAGGCAAACCATTCGAATGCCTCCCCACCATTGTTGGGATCCCTGATGAGCGTGCTCGGAACTAGCTAAGAACGAGGTCATCTACCCTATCTTCGGGGGGCATCTCCTTTCCAAACCCCGCAGACGAGGACGTGTTCTAGTGTCTTGTAATATATCAAACTACCTAGTTTGTAATTACTCCATAAGTTCATAGGAAGTAAAATGACATGTCGGGCTATTGCAGGAAACACTGATTGCATAATCTTCCCAAGGCTCATTCCAACCAGTCAGGTAGAGAGATATACTTTCTGTAGCCCTGGGAAAAAAATGAGCACCCGGGTTGCACGAGAGGCCTTAGTCTTTATATTCCATGGAAACATAGATTACCAGAGGACTCCGAAGCGTATCAGAGTAGAAAGAGAGCTAAAGCCGAGCGCGATGCAAGGCTACGAGAGAAAATTCATGAATCCTTCAGAGATGATATAACTGAATCCATCAAAGATGAGATCAATGATCGTGTTAGAGATGGGATGCGACGGTAGATGGGGAGCCTTGAGGAAAAGCTTAGGTAAAATCAGTTGCAAGCCCCTACCCCTACTGTGCTAGCTAGTCCCCCAAACTTCCGAGTAGCTGTGCGTCCAACCCTAATCCCACCTGAAAAGGTGGCGACAGATTTCCTGTCAATGACATCTTGGTAATAATTATTATATCTAGAATGCTCGATCCATTGATAGGCCTGTTGGAGTAGTTAATTTTGTATCATTATGGAGGTGGCTATGAAGTGCAAGATCCAAGTGTGATATGCCTCCATTGCCCTAGATGCTGCTTTGGGCCATGCATATCCATCCGTGTCGGGGCTTTCGTGCACGGTGTAAATCTAGCACTGAGTTTCGCAAAAGTGAATGTGGACGGTGTTTATGCCAATTTCGCGATCGTCTCGCTGTAGATTCCCCCAAACGACGAAGTCATGCACTACTACAGAGAGGGTCATCACAGACGGTTCCATACTGTCATCATAGACGATTTTTGAACTATCTGAATCTATGTGTCTGTGATAACAGCAGGTTATCACAAACAGTTTGTGAGCCGCTTGTCAAAAGTCACAACACAGACAGTTTTTGGTAAAAACCGTCTCTGATAGTAGGCTTTATAGACGATTTCAACAAATAATAGTCTGTGATATCCCACATATCACAGATGGTTTTTTGTTGAAATCGTATGTGAAAGCTTACTATCACAGACGGTTTCTACCAAAAACCATCTGTGATATCCTACATATCACATATGGTTTTTGTTAGTAGCCGTCTATAATATGCGACATATCACAGACGGATGTTGGTGGTAGCCGCCTGTGATTGGATACATATTACATATAGGTGTTAGTAGTATCCGTCTCTGATTGTATACATATCACAGATGGTTGTAAGTAGTAGCTGTCTATGAGTATCATTCATAGACGGTTTATTCCACCAAACCATCTGTGATACTTTGTTGTATACCTAAATATATTTTGATTTTTCGGCTAGCCTCAGGTAATGCTAGCCATGCCCTCTGAAAACAAGCAACCATAAAATAGATATATCACAATTGATTTGATATAGAACAACTCAAAGTGATTTACAAACTCAATATCAATTACAAACTCACTTTAATGATCTAATTACAAAGTGATTTGATTATAACTCAAAGTTAATTACAATAAATCAAAGTCGCCGGCGTAAAACTCTCCACTCTCTTTAGTGATCTCCCCCGTGGTGAAGGTGGAGAGCAGTCCTCGAACTTCCACGAGCAAATCCAGATGGAAGTTACTTTCTGGTATTTTCATGCCCTATTGCTAGCAAGAGTAAAGTTGCAAGCATATATATTTAAATTCATGATTACGAAATAATTATTAAGAGATTGATTGACAAACCCCTAGATTCTTCGTGATTTCCAGCATATGACGATAAACGTAGAATGCACATATGTTGCCTTGACGTAGTTGCTGGTGGCACTGCAAAAATAGAAGTGCGATATAGGATTATTGTGCTATAGCAGGTACCAGAAATCGCGTCATGTGTCGCAGTTTGGTGCCCGACTCATTGCGTGTACCTCCATCGGCAACATAGGCGCTAAACGACCTACGTGATTCCAAAAAGTTATCCTCGGATATTTTAAATGAAGAAGACTACAATGGAGTTACGTATGGAGGAAACGAGCATACTTGTCGAGTACTTTTTGCACAAGGGTAAGTCGTGGTTGTCATTGACTAGGGAATCTAGGTATACTACCTTGTTCCACTTTGGTACAATCACTAAAAGGACCCAGTGCCACATACGCATGTATATCGCTTTAGTCATTAAACCTAAGTTCGTGTTGCGTATAAAGAACAAATAAAACTTGTATAGCAAGTAGTGAAGCACTTACCCCTGGTTGTAGGGCACCAGTATGCAGTCCTTGTCACGGTGAGTATGCAATCCCTTCGTTGTGTACTTCTCAACGTAGTTTGCGTCTTCGCGGATGCATTGCTCTGAGATCAAATGTGGGTCGAGAAAACTCACTAGTTGTCGCCATCGCCGGGCTTGTTGCATCATGTATCTACACATAAGCAATGGGTTATGACATTTATCGATATTGCATGAATGTAGAACTTGATTGTACACACTTACAGTGTTCAACATCGTAGAAGTGAAGCGTTGAGGGTGTCGAGGTTGAATAGATGCCTGGTTTGTGGTGGAAATAGTTCTCAATGTAGTTGACAGTGAATCCAGTGGGCCGTTCTTTCCTCGCCTAGTCGGTCTGCCACATGTACCAGGCATGCAAAGTCTGGCAAACCAAACCAATGGGCGAATGTTGTGTCGGAGACCAACGGCATTCGAGGGATAACGTTCCGGGCTTGTGAGGTGTCTTAATCTTCTTTGATTTGACCTTAGCGCCTTGCGCTAGTGGTCTTCTTGAAGACGACTCGACACGCTTTTCTTGTTTCTTCGACGCTGTCTCCACGGGCACCGTCTCCATGGTTGGGAATATGGAGGCCTTCTAAAGCGAGGGTTGAGGTGGAGTAATCAAGGCATGGCCGTGTGGAGATCGCGACACTGCAGGGTCCAGCATGATATCCCTCTTTGGCCACTGGACAAAAGTGTGCAAGGCATCCCCTAGTATTATGTTGTCTTCGTTCAGGCACTTCTCCAACGGGATGGACCTCAAAATATCATGTACCATGTCCACATGGACCTTGTCATAACTCCACGCAAGCTGGGCACCTTGCGCCACTATCTATTCCTGGCATGAAAACACCACCCCCCGCCCAGTCGCAACAGGAATGGACCCACTAGCCTCACTTGGAGCCTGCAGGGTGTGGGCCTGTTGAGGATTAAAATATTCATATATTATCTTAATATATGATAAAGACCATACGTATTCGTGGTCGTAACTTCTAAGACCACCGACCTAACTGGTCGTAGGTACTACATAAGTTATATAATAAATACCCTGGTCAGATAAAGTTCTAAACCTAGTCCACGACCAGGTAAGTGCTCGTAAAGCTATGAACAGGCGTCTGGGTCGAGTCCCCGACCACGCCACTCACTATGTGATGAATGAACCACGTGTTTCATATTCCGCATAATACAACACTATCACGGTTGATGATTTAACGTCTCCTAAATCATTAACCGCATAACAGTTGACATCTTCACCAACCGCCTCTGGAGTTGGTGGAACCGTCAAACTGCCGTCTCTTCCCGACCAGACGCATCGCTCCCCAACGGATGTCTCTTCATGGGATAACTGCCACCGCTTCATCAAGTACTTAAGGAGGACCATGGAAGGCCAGAGAAGGGCACGTAACGACGGGAACACGAGAAGACAACACATCAGCAACAGTCCTATAGAAGCACATCAAGCGAGATATAGCAAAGTGTTGTGTTTTTAGATACTCTCTGTTTGTAATCATGAGTTCATAGCAATAAAGAGCAAGTCAGATCCACTCCCAGGAGTTACGCACATTTTTCCTCTTTTCATTTATATATTCATAAGATCGGCGATTTGATCGTCGACAGGGTCCCTACAAAATAATACACAATTAGCTAAGGCATCATACAGGTCTATCATCGGAGCATCCCAGATGTGTACATTACCTAGATGAGGTCGAGATAATTGGGCGTCGCCAATTTCAGGAAGTGCAGGCGTAGACGCGACACTACTATGATGTTGAGGGGGATTAGCTCCCAAAATTACGGGGACATCTTGCAACCAGTTCAGGATTTGATTCATTTATTTCTGCAATGTTGTTATCTGAGCTTGAAATTGTGCAATAATCTATTCTTTAAACTCCGCTTTCCACTGTTCCTCACGCTTGGCTTTGGATCTCTTCCGACTCCTATATGCCTCGGAGTTATGTGGGAATCCATGCTTCTAAGTCACGTAAACACCAAGGCTCTGTGTGTGACCCGGGTGCTCTTTGTTTTCCAAGGCCATGGATAGTATATCCTTCTCCCTAACTGCTTCAAAGGAGCCTTGGGAACATTGGGTACTCAATGTTTGCTGCAAGAGGCTGTCATGTTATTTTAGACCCTACGAAGTTATGGACTGATTAAAAACTAGGTAGTTCGACATATCTTACCATGCATTGGCATACTCCTACGAAGTTATGGACTGATTAAAAACTAGGTAGTTCGACATATCTTACCATGCATTGGCATACTCCTTCATCTGTCGGGTTTGTGAAAGAGATGGCACCCAACGACGTGGCTGAGGCCCTCGCTCTTAACCAGTTTTGGGTGTGCTCGTCTATGATCTTGGAAAATGGCGGGAGACCTCGACTGCATTGCCACAGCGTCCTCACTCATCCATCTTGGGATTTTACCCGCGTACCCAGCGGTACCGAGTCAGTAGGGGTGAATGTTTTTGTGCCTGGATAGCCTTGTGCGCTGCACTTTGCTGCTGAAATTTGTCTGTCGTCTTCATCTGCACAAAGACATCCCATGTTTCCGATGACACGAATCTATACTTCATGCAGGGCGTCCGAACCTTATTCATGTACTTCATGACAAGCTTGCTCTTGAAGGTCTTCCAAGTGTGTGCCATCACGAGAAACGCCTTCCGTCGCACGAGTTCGGAGAATTCTGGTGGGATCTCGAACGACGTTGTAATTTTAGTCCACAACAGCGCTTTCTCTACGTCTGTCACATCCTTCCATTTATGTGTGGTGATGGGGACCCGTTCTCTTGCATGTATACCGTATGTGGTCCGAAATACTGCTGTTGCTTTCTTGGAAAGTAGAGGGACCCTAGAGGGACAGACGACCGTGATGGTCATTCGGCCCATAGGAATTTTCGATATTCCTCTGGCATGTCGCGTAGTTACCACTTTCCTCAAAGATCTAGATGCATTCGGCGACATCGATGGCAGCCGGGAAGACAGTGTGGACGCCATCTCACTTACTTGCTATCTCGCAAGATTAACAAAGTAATATCTCATAGTGTTAGCTAGAGTCAATCAAAACAGCGCAATTTGAAACTTCTACTAGCACAATCCAAAGTGGTGATCATACCTTGACGGGAAGTGCGGACAAAGAGGGAGTCGAGGTCGGGGGAGAGAAGCGTCATTGAGGTTAGGGGCGTCGTCGTCGAGGTCACAAAGGGATGACGCCGGCGCGGGGAGGAGGTCGGAGGTTGCAGAGGGATGACGCTGTACGTGGAGGAGGTCGAGGGACCGGAGAGTGTGCTCTGTGGAGTAAGGACGCAAACCCGGAGAGTGTGGAATAAGAGACGCAAACCCTAGCGGGGCCCTATTTATAATGTATATCACATACAGTTATATTAAAGAACCGTCTGTGATAAGTGATCGTATCACAGATGTTTATATTCCAGGTCATATCACAAATGGTTCTATTCTAGAACTGTCTATGATAAGTATGGTTGTAGGCTTTACTGCGACCAACCACCCCCTGGTCATTGGTATATCACATACGGTTCTATTCCAGGACCGTATGCGATAAACAAGCATACTATAGACGATTATATTTAAGAACCTTGTGTGATATGATAAGAAAGCTATGACCACTGCTTGGTCGTAAGCATATCACAGACGATTATATTTCAGGACCATCTGCGATAAGCGAGCATATCACATACGGTTATATTTAAGAACCGTGTGTGATAAGAAAGCTACGACCACTAACTGGCCATAAGCATATCATAGACGGTTCTATTCCAGACCGTCTATGATAAGCGAGCATATCACATATGGTTATATTTAAGAACTATGTGTGATAAGTATCACATATAGTTTCTATTACGGAACCGTTTGTGATGCTCAGCGCGGGAAATTTTGGACGCGTGCGCGGGAGGTGAAATTTTTTGGCGCCTTAGGAATTATTGTGCTACATATATCACAGACGATTTATTCCACTAAACCACCTGTGATAGTTCATGCTATAACTCAAAAATTAATATTATGTTTTTCGGCTAGCCTCAGGAAATGCTAGCCATGCCCTCTGAAAATAAGAAAGCAGATACAATCACAGATGGAATAATTTCTTAATTAGTGAATCAATTACAATGGAATAATTCCTTAATTATATGCGTCGAGTTTCTTAATTACAATGGAACAATTTTTCAAAGAGGTGTTCATTACACTTGGCTATTTCGTTTTAAAAAACGGCCCTTCATGATGATCAAAGCGCATATAGTTAGCTTCCTCACTGTCGGGACCCAAATATGCAATCTGGACCCTCTGTGTATTCTGCACTAGTCCAGGATCACGTAGTGCACACAGTGTCAACATTGATGAAATATCACATCCATACAACGAATATAAGAATAAACGAGTACCTTTGAATAACAATTAACTGTTGGGACCTTACGGTCGAGTTTTACATTTATTAAGTCATGCAAGGCTGACAATAAAGAAATAAACCGCAATGAAACGAAATAAACTCGGTGGCTCCCATCAATTTACCACAGCAACCGGCGGGATCAAGACCCTAACGTTCAACCTTCGTAGAACTCTTCTTCAAAAGCAGGCGACGACTCCTCCACTTCTGTTGATTTGTTTTAGCAAGAGTGAGTACACACCGTACTCGCAAGTCATACCACAGAATGCATTTATACATGATGGCTTATTCCAAAGAAATGGCTTATGTGGTTATTTTGCAGAAATACAACATTTGCAATTGAATACAAATAATAGATTGAAAGCATAATTCAAAACAAATAGACAATAATAAGTTAACAATTGTTTTCACAAAGGACACACAGTCTAATCAAGTTCTTTCACACAGCTGAATAAGTTATCTCACACAGCTGACCCTTCCCAATTGTTTTATGAAAATCTACCCCTCGTGTGAAATTCCCGAGCATGTCCATAACCGAGGACGCGACTATTCGAATAGATTGATTTAACACTCTGCAGAGGTTGTACACTTTACCCACACGATGAAACCAACCGGATCAGAGTTGATCACAACAAAACCTTTCAGAGACTTCATCTCAAACAATGACACTCCTGGTGTGCTTTACTGTCGTCCAATTTGTACACACAGCCCTTGGAACGACACACACCATTGGACAGGATGCAATGAATCGTCTCGCGATGTGACATATCACACCTCCGACCCATCACATAGCTTAAATACAACCTGAGTTGTCAATGTCAAGACTCCATAACTTACTAAGTCAGGCCCAGCCCATACTAGGCATGTGGTCGTACAGTAAGGCCCAGTTCAATGGCGCACAAAGTTAAGTCCTTAATTGACCAAGGCAAGACTTCCAATTTTAACCCAAATCACAAAGTTTATAGCACACACTCCACCATTCACACAGATCCACCACTTGCCTCGGCCTAAATCTTTTCCCACCTCGTTGATTAAGTGCAACACATGCCATCAACGAGTAACAAAGACACAAAGACACACGGTTTCATCACACGCTTCATAATTACTTAGTCAAGTTTATAATTGCAACTCTCACATGAAATGATGACTCGTGGCATGGCTAAGCGCCTAATCGATCTAACCAACCCACGTTGGTGTTACAATAATACCAACTAATAATTAATCAACCTAGGGTGACAAAAGATCATGGCATACAATAGACAAGGTGGCATAACAATTTGGATTAATAACTATACCCAAAAGCATTTAAATAATTACTTGATATAGAATGCAATACATTGAAACAAAGTATTTTGAAAACTGGGTTCAAAATGATCAAAGGTATAACTTGCCTTGGAATAGATCTAGATATTGGTCTTGGTCTTGAGGTGCTCCTTCTTCTGCAAAATTCCCCGAAGTATCGACGTCTACTCGCAAACGAGACAAAAGAAATAAAACAAATAAATAACAGAGGCAAAACAAACTCCAAAAATTAAATAAAATTCATAAATAAATAGATCTGAATTTTATATGAATTTACAAATTTGAATGGGCTCAATCGAGTTCTGATGCAAAAGATATGGGCTTTGGAAGATTGGAAAAATCAATTAAACCCTAAATTGGATTTTCTCGAATTTCCCGAATAAATTTTATAAAGGAAAATCGAATTATTGCGCAATGCTTGCGTCAGCCGAGAATTTCCGGAAAAAGAATTAAATTTAAAAAGAATTCTGACATGTGGGACCCATGTCGGGCCTCGGGTTCACGCGGACCGAGTGCACCAACCGAGGAGATCCGCGCGGTGGGATGGGCCACGCCACGCTGCAGTCCGGCGCCGATCTGGCGCCACGCTGGCCGCCACACCAAAGACTGGCCGACGCCGGCGCCGAAATGGCGATAACGGCGGCGGCGGCGCCGGGACCGATGGTCACCGGCGAACAGCGGCTCTTCGCCGCGGTGAGTGGTACCAACATGTAGAGAAGGTTAATGCGCACACATGGGCACCGTTTGAGCACTGGGTTGTGGAGATGGCCGTGGCGAGGAAGAAGCGCGAGAGAGCTCGGGTTTTGTCGGACGGGCGCTCCGGCGATGCTCCGGCGACGAGAAGGTGCGCACGAGGTAGCCTGAGACTTGCTGATCACAATGGTGCAGTCGGTGGAGCAAGGGCGACGATGACGGCGGCGCAATCCACCGTAGAAGAAGCTCGGCCGAAAACCCTAAAACTTGGAATGCGGCGGCGCTAGGGCGATCGGGGCGATGGGAGTGGCGGATTAGGGTTGCGGAGGTCCAGGCGGTGCTAGGGGAGTATTTATAGGCTCGGAGATGCCGAGATTTGGAAACCCCCAAATCGGGTCCGAAACGGCCGGGTTTTTGAATTCAAAGATTTTCGGAGATTGAAACCGATTCGAGGTTTGATTTGGCTTGGAACGGATAAGGAATAACCGGAGACATGATTTGGTCGGGTCGGCTCAAGAAATCGCGCGACGAACACGATTTGTCGGACGCGGCTTCGAGCTCCAAAGAATGGCGCGAGAAGCGCGGCGCGAGGAAGAAGAAAGCGGCATGAGACGACGACTTCGGTCGCGGTCCCACTGGCAATGCGGCAGGCGCGGCGAGAGCGAAGCGCGCGATGGCGATCCAACGGCGCAGCAGAGCGCGAGCGAGCGAACGAGCGAGATCAATCGGCGGCCACGCGCGACAATCCAACGGGCAAGGCGGCGCGGCGAGCGGCGGCGGCCGGCGATGTTGATCCAACTACCGGGATTGAGCGGTCGAATAGTCTTGGCTTCGCCCAAGATCGTTCAAGGATTTAAAATAGGTTTTTCTTTTAAATAAATCCGAGAAAATGCAAATAGCAATTAGAAAATAGCAAATGACTTTGGAAAAATTCGTAAAATTCGTAAAATATATCCAAGCATATAGAATCTAAATAAAATAGTTTTGACAATTGTTGATGTTGGGATTAAGCACATTAAATCAATTTGTTCTAAAAGTCCATATGAAGCTTTTTAATTTAATATTCAATAAATCCAAATGATGAATTTTCTCGCTACCAATATTTAAAAGATTTTCAAAGCTCAAATTTGGGATGTTACAAACCTCCCCTTAAACGAATCTCGTCCCCGAGATTAGGCTAGCTAGAGAAAAGGCTAGGAACTCGGATTTCAACTCTTCTTCACGCTCCCACGTTGCTTCTCCTTCCGAGTGGTTACTCCTTTCGACTTTGCGTAAACGAACGGTCTTGCTTCTAGTGCGGCGCTCTGCGACATCCAAAATACTGACATGCTGCTCTTTGTATGTGAGATCTTCCTTCAGTTCAATTGACTCCAACGGGGTCTGCTCTTCTCGCACACGAAGACACTTCTTGGTGAGAGACATGAAAGACATCATGCACTCCTCGCTAACGATCGTGGTAGCTCTAAGCTGTACGCAACTTCTCCACGGCGTTCCAAAACCTTGAATGGACCCACATACCTTGGAGCAAGCTTCCCTTTGGT
The DNA here is from genome assembly GCA_036346395.1 of Hsuehochloa calcarea. Classification (NCBI taxonomy): domain Eukaryota; kingdom Viridiplantae; phylum Streptophyta; class Magnoliopsida; order Poales; family Poaceae; genus Hsuehochloa; species Hsuehochloa calcarea. The sequence goes on from CM070600.1 coordinate 16,393,057, forward strand.
GTGGAATCTCTTAACACCTCTCGAGCGGAGTAACTCAAGATACACAAAATCCTCGGTTCAAAGTCGAGGTCACGAAGACGATTATCGGCATAACTCTTTTGCTCGGGTGGGCTATCTTTAACCTCTCTCGATCATAGCAACTTGTTCTTGGCCTCTGGATAATATCCGCCCGAACACTACACGCTCATTGTCTCGACCAATTCAACGGAGTTCTGCAGCACGACCGCATGAGCTTCAAATGGTGACATCTCGCAAACCGCTTGATAACCGTTGTTGTACGAGAATTCGCATACGACAAACTTTTATCCCAACCGTAGCATTAGCTAAGGCACGTGCTCTCAACATATCTTCTAATATCTCGGTTGACTCTTTCATCATCCATCCATCTCGTGGATGATAAGCGAGATCAAATTTAGATGAGTTCCTGTGGCTTCATGTAGACTCGCGTAAACGAGAGGTGAATTGAGGTCCTCGATCCGACACTATCTTCTTAGGCACACCGTGCGCATCGACGATTTTGACATATACAATTCCGCCAAGCGGTCTCCACGAGTAAGTGGTTTTGACCGCAAGAAATGGGCAACCTTAGTCAAACGATCCACTATTACCCAAATCGAATCATAACTGATTGAGTCTTGGGTAACCCGTAATAAAATCCATACCGATCTCTTCCCACTTCCATTACGTATCTTGATGGTTGTAGCAATCCTGCTGGTCTCTCGATGTTCGCCTTTACTTTTCGACACACGCCGCATAAGGCAACGAACTCGCGACGTCGCGCTTTAAGTTTGGCCACCAAAACTTATTCTTAACATCCCGATACATCTTAGTGCTCCTGTGGTGAATTGAATACTTTGAGTCATGGGCTTCTTCGTAATCACCGTCTTAATCCATCCATATCCGTACATGAATCGCCCATTGATCCACAAGATATCCCGATCATCTATGGTGAAGTCTTTAAATTTTCCTTCGACATCTTCTTCTTGAGATCAAGCAAACTCGTAATCCTTAGGTTGAGCTTCACGAAACTGTTTCTCCAGTAGACTGCACTTCCAAACCGCCACAAATCCTTCCGAACAACTTCTAGTCAGTAGCTTCGAATTCCTCCCAAGTTACAACACAACTCTTTGCTTCCGAGCATTGCAAGTAGCTCTTACGACTCGGTGCATCTGCAACTACATTGGCCTTACCAGATGGTAATGGATTCCAAGGTTATAATCCTTTATTAATTCCAACCATCTTCTCTGTCTCATGTTCAAATCGATCGAGTGAAAATGTACTTGAGACTCTTATGATCTCAGATAGACTTCACAACGATTACCAATGAGATAATGGCGCCAAATCTTCAAGGCATGCACTACGGCAACTAATTCCAAATCATGGGTAGGATAGTTCTCTTCATGAGGCCTTAATTGCCTTGACGCATAGCGACGACTCTTCCTTCTTGCATAAGGACACATCCTAATCCTTGACGCGAAGCATCACGGAGATATCAAAATCCTTACGATATCAAGCAAAACTAGCTTGGGTGAAGTCAAACGCTTCTTCAATTCTTGAAAACTCTCTTCACAAGCTGGGGTCCAAATGTACTTCTTCTCTTTCTTCAACAATTGGGTAAGGGGCTTAGCAATCGTTGAGAATCCTTCAATGAAACGACGATAGTATCCTGCCATTCCCAAGAAACTACGAATTTGAGTAACCGTCTTGGGCCGCTCCCAATTCATTCTGACTTTAACCTTTCCGGTCAATTGCTACTCCTTGGTTTGTCATCACATGACCGAGAAAATCAACTTTCTTCTTCCAAAAGTCACACTTCTTGAACTTGGCATACGGTGATGCTCTCGAGCTTCTCTAGGATTAATCCCAAATGTTCTGTATGTTCTTCTTCTGACTTTGAGTATACCAAAATATCATCAATGAATACTACCACGAACTTATCCAAATATTGCATGAATACTTTGTTCATCATGTTCATGAAGTAGGCAGGGCATTAGTCAATCCAAAAGACATGACTAAAACTCATAATGTCCATACCGGTTGAGAAAGCGGTCTTTGGTACATCCTTAGGACAAATTTTCAATCGATGATAACCGATCGCAGATCGATCTTAGAGAATACTCGGCTCCTTTCATCCGTCGAACAAATCATCAATTCGGGCAATGGGTACTTGTTCTTGATGGTGACTTCGTTGAGAGAACGATAATCGATACACATTCTCATACTTCCATCTTTCTTCTTGACGAACAAAGCAGTGCTCCCATGGCGGCGAACTAGGTCTTACAAAACCTTTCTCCAAAGAGTTCTTCTATCCGCTTCTTCATTTCCACAAGTTCATCGTTGGCATCCGATAGGGTCTCTTGAAATTGGTCTTTGTTCTCGCACTAGATCGATGACAAACTCAATGTCACGGTCCGGTGGCATTCCCGTAACTCTTCCGAAATACATCTGGGTAATCTCGACTACTGTGTACGTCTTCCAAAGAAACTATCTTGATCGTTGACTACCAAATGTCCATCACGCATCGAGGTGGCTAGAAATTCTACTTTCTTTCCTGTGGTATCCTCAATTGTCACGCTCTTCGCCACAATCTAGCATCGCTTATGTTTGGATAACCAATCCATACCAAGGATGACATCTATGGTCCGAGTGTCTAGAACTATTAGGTTGGCTAGAAACTCAACTCCACCTATGAGTAGCCTAGCTCCTAAACATCCAACTTTAGAACTTAGCTCTGCTCCAGTATGGACTAACAGAGTATGCTTAAGATGCATAACTTCCAATTTGTTCTTAGTTGCAAAATTCCGAAACAAACGAATGCGAAGCTCGTAATCAAACAGAATCGATGCGGTCGAATTTACTAGGAACTTACCCAAGACAACGTCAGTGCTTCTTGGGCTCCTTCTAGAGTGACGTGGTTGACACGACCTCGACCAGCGATGGCGGTGCTCCTCCGGATTGACCGTAGCTTGAGAAGTTCCTTGATGGTTGCCTTGCATCGTGTCTTGGTGGTGTGTTCCCAAGGTTGAAGCGCATCGAGTGATAGTCCCATTCTCATGCGGACAGGTGGCGAAATGCCTGGCCGACGGCTGTAAAGCAAACTCGTTGTATTCTCGTGGGTTGCTTATCGGATTGGGGTTGGTAGTGCGGGGTTGCGAAAGTTCGAGCAAGCGGGCGAGTCTTGAGGTTGGTGCGGGTGGTCCGTAGAATTCGTGGTGGAAAACGGCTAAACTGCGGTGGAATCATTCTTGCCCTCAGCTGGGGTTGGTGACTTCCTTGCTGAGCCATTCTGCGCTTACGATGATCTTCCAATTCCTTGCGCTTATCCTCTAAAATCAAAGCCTTGTTGATCAACTCTTGAAAATCAGGAAAGGTGTGGGCAATCAAGTTGACTTGAAGTCCAGTGTTCAATCCTTTCAGAAAAGGACTCTGACGAGCCTTGTCGAGAGCGACATCTTCTCGCAAAGATATCGAGCAAGTTGAGAGAATTTGTTGAGGTAGTCGGTCACTGACATTCCTCCTTGCTTGAGAGCACGGAATTCATCCTTCTTCAGATCCATGATTCCTTCTGGTACATGATACTGGCGAAAAGCAGTTGTGAACTCTTCCCAAGTAATATCTTGCGGCGTTCCATGCGCTGCACAAAAGTTTTCCCACCATTCGGCGGCAATGCCTTCCATCTGATGAGAGGCGTACAGAACTTTTTCATGATCGCTGCATTGAGTGATCAGCAGTTTTCTCTCAATAACACGAAGCCAATCATTAGCTTCTACTGGTGAGACATGTCCAGAAAAGGTTGGTGGACGGGTCCTCATAAACTCCGCCAACTTGGATGATCCATTGTGACCATGAGCAACTGGGGCTCCATTGTGATGCTGATTGTTGTTGCTCTGGTTATTCATAGCTTGCATCTGATTCATCATGGTGTACATCAGCTGGGTCTGAGCTGTCATGAATGCTCCAAAATTCGCAGATCAATCAAGGTGCTTGTGGTGGAACTGTCTGCGGGATTTGCTCCGTCCTTCCGACATCGAGTATCGTAACCACTTGCGCAGACTTGACGAGTCTGAACCATCCGTGAATCTCAAGGGTTAGATAAGGTAGCAAGCACGAGATAAGGTGTAGAACTAAGCGGGGTAGGTAAAACCCAACATATTTTAAGAAAGCTCAATGAAACTCTTATATTGATTAAGATAATAGTATGGCTTGCAACAAATGCCTAAGGGCCTTTGTACTCATACTTGCACACAAAAATAAGGACGAACTTAAGCACACCAAACTACAGCCTAAAGGGCGACTCAAGACATAAAGCTGGCTAAGCTCAAACAACGCGAGCAGACTACTCAATCAAATAGCCTCCGCACCTTGACGGTGCTCCCTTTCTTGTAGACTCGAAAGTGAGCCGCATCCTCGCGAACCGATCTTGATGTCCGGGGATGGTGCAATAGGAGCAGTGTCCCCGTGCAGTCTTCTTGGTGGTTACCGCTCTGCCGCTCTGCTGGCTCTTTCCGCTCGGTAGGTCCATCGCCTTCTTTCGGGTCTTCCTCTTGATGTCTTCTTCGTGATCGTGTCGTCCATAAAGAGTTTCTTCTAAATGGCGATCCTTTCTTGACTCTCAAGAGTCTCATAGGTACACTCCGGCTCGTGGCGGCTAACTCCAACGATTCTTCTGAGCGTGGAATCGGGCAAGATGCACGGCGGTGGCGTTGTCTTCTCCTCCGTAGACGGAAAAGCGTGCGGCAAGATCCACGTCGGAAGTGCGGGATGATAACGGAAAAGCGTGTCACGAAGCTCGAGAGTAGATGTTGCAGATCCTCGGGATGGCAAGGCGCGAAGACTCTGGATTGCTTCAATCCAAATACTCCTTCGAGTGAGATGTTCGATGGTTTGCTTGCCTTGGTGTTCGCGCTGGCGTAGGCGGTCAAATGGCGATCACTCCACGATCTCGGCCGCTCACAATCCAAGCACCGCCACGGTACAATGGACGATCGAACCCTCCAAGTACTTGTAGCAACTTCCAAAGCTCGGCGGCAAGTCCTCCTTGCGCTCTCCATAACTCAAGACGAGGCATCTGTCAAGATGGACAAGGATATGAAAACAACTTTAAACAATGGGGAGAGAAAGAATTTCAAAGAATAGTTGAGTCAAGAGAGACATGAGATGAGTTAAGGAGTTCACTTAATCTTGCAAGTTAATATTTGCTTTAGAAAATAGTTTTGGACTCACTAAGAACGGCCAATCTAACTAGGGTCAAGACCTACGATCAAGATGGCTCGATACCACCTCTGTCGGGACCCAAATATGCAATCTGGACCCTCTGTATTCTCGCACTAGTCCAGATCACGTAGTGCACACAGTGTCAACATTGATGAAATATCACATCCATACAACGAATATAAGAATAAACGAGTACCTTTGAATAACAATTAACTGTTGGGACCTTACGGTCGAGTTTTACATTTATTAAGCCATGCAAGGCTGACAATAAAGAAATAAACTGCAATGAAACGAAATAAACTCGGTGGCTCCCATCAATTTACCACAGCAACCGATCGATCAAGACCCTAACGCTCAACCTTCGAGAACTCTTCTTCAAAAGCAAAGATTTACTCCTCCACTACATTGATTTGTTTTAGCAAGAGTGAGTACACACGTACTCGCAAGTCATACCACGTAATGCATTTATACATGATGGCTTATTCCAAAGAAATGGCTTCGTGGTTATTTTGCAGAAATGCAACATTTGCAATTGAATACAAATAATAGATTGAAAGCATAATTCAAAACAAATAGACAATAATAAGTTAACAATTGTTTTCACAAAGGACACACAGTCTAATCAAGTTCTTTCACACAGCTGAATAAGTTATCTCACACAGCTGACCCTTCCCAATTGTTTTATGAAAATCTACCCCGTGTGAAATTCCGAGCATGTCCATAACCGAGGACGCGGCTATTCGAATAGATTGATTTAACACTCTGCAGAGGTTGTACACTTTACCCACACGATGAAACCAACCGGATCAGAGTTGATCACAACAAAACCTTTCAGAGACTTCATCTCAAACAATGACACTCTGGTGTGCTTTATCGCCAGTCAATTTGTACACACACCCTTGGAACGACACACACCATTGGACGGGGATGCGTGAATCGTCCGCGATGTGACATATCACACCTCGACCCATCACATAGCTTAAATACAACTCGAGTTGTCAATGTCAAGACTCCATAACTTACTAAGTCGCCCACCCATACTAGGCATGTGGTCGCACAAGAAGGCCCAGTTCAATGGCGCACAAAGTTAAGTCCTTAATTGACCAAGGCAAGACTTCCAATTTTAACCCAAATCACAAAGTTTATAGCACACACTCCACCGCTCACACAGATCCACCACTTGCCTCGGTCTAAATCTTTTCCCACCCGTTGATTAAGTGCAACACATGCCATCAACGAGTAACAAAGACACAAGACACACAGTTTCATCACACAGTGTCATAATTACTTAGTCAAGTTTATAATTGCAACTCACATGAAATGATGACTCGTGGCATGGCTAAGCGATCTAATCGTATCTAACCAACCCACGTTGGTGTTACAATAATACCAACTAATAATTAATCAACCTAGGGTGACAAAAGATCATGGCATACAATAGACAAGGTGGCATAACAATTTGGATTAATAACTATACCCAAAAGCATTTAAATAATTACTTGATATAGAATGCAATACATTGAAACAAAGTATTTTGGCGGGTTCAAAATGATCAAAGGTATAACTTGCCTTGGAATAGATCTAGATATTGGTCTTGGTCTTGAGGTGCTCCTTCTTCGCAAAATTCCCAAGTATCGACGCCTACTCATAAACGAGACAAAAGAAATAAAACAAATAAATAACAGAGGCAAAACAAACTCCAAAAATTAAATAAAATTCATAAATAAATAGATCTGAATTTTATATGAATTTACAAATTTGAATGGGCTCAATCGGAGTTCGGATGCAAAAGATATGGGCTTTGGAAGATTGGAAAATCAATTAAACCCTAAATTGGATTTTCTCGAATTTCCCGAATAAATTTTATAAAGGAAAATCGAATTATTGCGCAATGCTTGCGTCAGCCGAGAATTTCCGGAAAAAGAATTAAATTTAAAAAGAATTCTGACATGTGGGACCCATCGTCGGTCTCGGGTTCACGTGGACCGAGCGCACCAACCGAGGAGATCGCGCGGTGGACCGGGCCAAGACGACGCGCGTGTCTTGGCCGACCTGGCGCCACGCGGCCGCCACACCAAAGATCGGCCGATGTGGCGCTGAAGCCGGGCGATAATGGCAGTGGCGCTCGGGACCGACGGTCAATGGCGTGACAGCGGCTCTTCGCGGCGGTGAGTGGTACCAACATGTAGAGAAGGTTAATGCGCACACAGGGCTTGGTTTGAGCACTGGGTTGACGGAGATGGCCGTGGCGAGGAAGAAGCGGCGGAGAGAGCTCGGGTTTTGTCGGACGGGCCTCGGCGATGCTCGGCGACGAAGGTGCGCGACGAGGTAGCTCGAGACTTGCTCGATCACAATGGTGCGATCGGTGGAGCAAGGCGACGATGACGGGCAAGCAATCCACAGAGAAGAAGCTCGTGAAAACCCTAAAACTTGGAATCTTGCGGCGCTAGAGGCGATCGGGCGATGGGAGTGGCGGATTAGGGTTGCGGAGGTCCAGCGGTGCTAGGGAGTATTTATAGGCTCGGAGATGCCGAGATTTGAAACCCCAAATCGGGTCCAAACGGCCGGGTTTTTGAATTCAAAGATTTTGGAGATTGAAACCGATTCGAGGTTTGATTTGGCTTGGAACGGATAAGGAATAACCGAGACATGATTTGGTGGGGTCGGCTCAAGAAATCGGCGACGAATACGCATTTGTCGGACGCGCTTCGAGCTCCAAAGAATGGCGCGGAAGGCGCGGCGCGAGGAAGAAGAAAGCGGCAGCGGAGACGACGACTTCGGTCGCGGTCCCACCCGGCAATGGCGGCGAGGCGCGGCGAGCGAGCGGCGGCGATGGCGATCCAACGGCGCAGAGCGAGCGCGGCGAGCGAACGAGCGAGATCAACGGCGAAGCCACGCGGCGACAATCCAACGGGCAAGGCGCGAAGGCGCGAAGAGCGGCGGCCGGCGATGTTGATCCAACTACCGGGATTGAGCGGTGGAATAGTCTTTGGCTTCGCCCAAGATCGTTCAAGGATTTAAAATAGGTTTTTCTTTTAAATAAATCCAGAAAATGCAAATAGTAATTAGAAAATAGCAAATGACTTTGGAAAAATTCCAGAAAATTCTGTAAAATATATCCAAGCATATAGAATCTAAATAAAATAGTTTTGACAATTGTTGATGTTGGGATTAAGCACATTAAATCAATTTGTTCTAAAAGTCCATATGAAGCTTTTTAATTTAATATTCAATAAATCCAAATGATGAATTTTCCTGCTACCAATATTTAAAAGATTTTCAAAGCTCTGAAATTTGGGATGTTACAACCCAGTTCTTCCTCGAGCCTAATACCGTCATCGAAAGGAGGCAACTCTTCAAATTGATTGTACCATTCCTCATCCACGACATTCTCAACTCCAACAATCCTTCTTTTTCCATGAAGAACTATGTGACAGTTCTTATTTGTCGGGTCCTTTACATAAAAAACTAAAACAACTTGCTTAGCTAGTACAAATAGTTTATCCTTGTATCCGACACATTCGAGGCCCACAGTAGTGACGCCATACTTGTCGACCTTCACACCCTATGGAAATTTGACCCAACAACACAGAAACAGGGGGGTCTTGAAAAGTACATAGTCGAGCTCCAAAATCTCCTCAGCCCAGTGGTATTGAACTGCTCATTAAACGCATCTATGCGGACACCGCTATTTTGGACTGTACTCTTCCTATCCTGAGCTGTCGTATAAAATGTGTATCCATTTATGTCATCTCCTTGCTATGTCACAATTGTAAATTTAGGATATTTTGCCAACCATGGCAACTTATCATCACTTGATAACGGCCTCCCAGTGAATCACACCTTTACCCATTCGTTGACCCGGCGGTTGCGCTCTCTCGTGATCCAAACCTTCGACCAGTCCAGATCCTGTTGGTGTAGCATGTCTTTGTGCTCGTCGATGTATGGGGAGACTTGGGTCATGTGTTGCAAGACCATGAAATGGGCTTGAGCATATGCGTCAAAATTGGGAGTGATTGCTTTCCTTCTGATGGTCCCGATACCAGCCAGCCTCCCCTCGTGACGAGATAGAGGCACACCTATCGATTCCACCCGAGCCATGTAGTCGATACAGAATTCAATGACCTCTTCAGTTGCATAATCTTCGATGATGCTGCCCTTAGACCGAGATCAATTCCGCACATAGGACTTGAGAATTCTCGTGTACCTCTCGAATGGGTACATATGACGTAGGAACACAAGGACACATATCTTTATCTCTTTCACAAGGTGAACAATAAGATGGATCATCATATCGAAAAATAACAGAGGGAAATATATCTCAAGATGACATAGAGTTGTCACCACCTCGTCCTGCAGTGCATCTAGTCATTCGGGGTCGATAACTTTCTGAGCAATTGAGTTAAAGAAATAACATAGCCTCATGATTGCCACTTGGACCTTGTTCGACAAAATACTTCTAATTTCAATAGGAAGCATTTGTGTCATCAACACATGATAATTATGAAACTTCATACCAATTAATTCAAATCTTCTATAAAAATAAGTTTCTTTATGTTGGCAGAGTAACCGAATGGAACTTTCACATCATGTAAGCTATGGCATAGTTCTTTTCTCTTGGCCTTGGACAGAGTGTAGCAAACAGGGAGAAGGTATGTTCGTCCTTTTTTGGTTTCTTTCGGTGCTAACTCGGTCCTTATGTTCATATCAACCAAGTCACGTCGTGCGTTGGCGACATCCTTTGTTTTGCCACGAATGTTCAGTAAGATGTCAATCAAGCTATCACATACATTCTTCTCCACGTGCATGACGTCGATGCAGTGGCGAACTTCTAAGTGTTCCCAATAAGATAAGTCCCAAAAAAATTGATCACTTCTTCCAGATGTTCTTATGACGGGTCCTCAATTTACGTCCCTTTCCAAACACAACATCGATATCCTTAACCATATCATAGACCACTTTCCGTTTAAAAGCCCTCGGAGGAAAATTATCCTCCTTATTTTTATCAAATTGTTTCTTCATCTTGCGGTATGGGTGATACCTGCGAAGGAGCCTACGGTGACGCACGTACATAGTTTTGCGCGAGTTGTTTAGCCACACACTCTCGGTATCATGTAAGCAGTGGAGGCATGCTTTGGCTCCTTTTGTACTGAACCCCGACAGGTTACCAAGGGTAGGAAAATCTTTTATGATGCAGAACAATATAACGCGTAAAATGAAGTTCTTTCGTTTGTACGCATCCCATACCTGTACCCCTTCGTTCCACAGTGTCACAAGACCTTCCAGCAATGATGCTAGGTAGACATCAATATAATTCCCAGGTTGTTTCGGCCTTTGAATAAGTAGTGACATCAAAATGTACTTCCGCTTCATACACAACCAATGAGAAAGGTTGTATATACAAAGATTCACGGGTCAGGTGCTATGTCGGCTGTTCATGTTACCGAAAGGATTCATTCCATCTGTACTCAGCCCAAACCTTATATTCCTCGGTTCCGCACCGAAGTATTCGAAACTCCTATCAAAGTTTCTCTACTAGGCAGAATCAGTAGGGTGTCTTATCTTTCTATCTTTATTACACTCCTCCGAGTGCCAATGCATCAATCTTGCCTCCATTCGGTTCACAAATAAACGCTTCAAATCAAGAATTATTAGCAGATACCACAACACCATAGCAGAAGATCCTTGCTTCACCTTGATGCCCTCGCCGTCATCAGAGTGATTCTTACGCTTGTATCGCGATGATTTGCACACTGGATATATATATGCATGTCTGCATACTCTTTACAGTAGAGGATATAATCGCTCGGGCATGTATGTATTCTTTTCACTTCCACTCCCAATGGAGAAAGAACCATCTTGGCTTGGTAGGTGGTTCTGGGCAACACGTTTCTCTCTGGAAAGATGTCCGCTAGGAGACATAGTAACGCCGTGAAACTCTTGTCGGACCAACCATTACTTACCTTCAATTTCAGTAGTTCAAGCATGGATGTCAATCTTATGTATTCTGGCTTGCAGCCCAGGAATAAAGGTGTCACCGAGTCCTCCATTAAGCTCTCGAATTTACCAAATTGTCTCTCACTATAGTTCCCTTCTGCATCGCGTAGCATCTGATCTAGATTATCATTGTGTGACCTACCCTCATCGAAAGCATGGTCCACATTCGCGGTATATCGTTGTCTCCCTCGACGATGCTACGCCTTTCGGTATAATCTACTCTTCACCGTGACTGGTCCAACATGTATACTCCTTTTTGAAACTCCTTCGAATCTAATGCCCTTCGACGTGTGCCGGGTTGTAAATATCTTCAGATTATCATAATCAGTGCATGGATAATAAATAAATTTTATCCCCTTCTTCAACGTATCCTTCTCGGCAACTCTTCTAAAAGCAGAAACACCATCAATGTACTCTTCACTTACATGGTTCTCAATGTACATTCAGCTTCGGTCCATCTGCGCTACGCACGTAACAAATTAATTATATTATTGCATGCAACTACATACACTTCTTATTGACCAAACATATTACAAATGGAATAGCGATTAACCCAGGGCAAATATAAAGAATTACAGATCGTTACCCTTAGATTTCACCACGAAGATCCCAAATATCCCACGAGATCTCTTCCGATTGACCATCCTCTCTTTCTTCCTCCTTTCCTTCCCCCTTCCTCCAATTCATTTCATGACATAGCCAGAAGTACTGAGGCTCACTATGATGTAAATAATATTATTTTACACAATACATGACAACTCAATGTATATATACATGCCCCTCATTATTCTATTGTAAATCTTAACTGCCAATAACCTCCCTGGATGATAAACCTAGCTACTATCGATCTCTCTAGATTATATAATAATGCATATAATTAGAAGCAAATACTAACCTTAGATCACCAAGAATAAATAGATCTACAAGCACACACTTGCAAATTTATGATATTTAATTCTTTCACCAAACGTCCCAGAGCTGGTCGCCTCCTTCAAAGCAGCCGCGTGCATACTAGAGACAGATATCAGATCTCACTATAGATAGATCTGTGTGGAGCCGGACGATCATATATTTAATTGTGCATATCACAGACCGTTTTTAAATAACTGTCTGCGATACGTATCACAAACGGTTTTAAATAACCACCGTATGTGATAATCGTAGCCTCGTAGACGGTTCTTATTACAAACCGCCTGTGATAAATATCACAGACGGTTCTTAACAATAATCGTCTGTGAAACTATATATGTATCACAGACGCTTCTTAACAAGAACCGTCTGTGATATGGGCCATTAAATATCTGGTCATCCCCTCAGATCTATATCTATTTGTAGTGAGAAATATCTCTGATATATATGTGGTTGCTTTGAAGGAGGCGGCTGGCTTTGGGGCGTGTTTGGTGGGAAAAAAATACCGTAGATTTTCAAGTGTGCTTGTAGATCTATCTACTCTTGGTGATCTAAGGTTAGTATTCCTTTGTCTCTGATGCGACTGCTTTGAAGAAGACGGTGAGAACACCTAAGAAAGCAACCAAGCCCACCACGAAGTATGATCTTTTTTTGGTTGTAGTCCACGCAGCATGAGGTGATGAGACGATAACAACAGCCTACTTCATCGAACCTGACACACTCTCCTGGCAGTCGTACTTCTTGAACTTATAGGGGCTAGTCATACCGTGATTGTATTCCGGCTTAGCACACTCTTACTTCATAAGTATTCTCTGGCTGGTCGGTATGACCAACCCCTGCAAGTTCAAGAAGCATGGTGCCCGGAGAGGCGCTTATCAGAGACGGTTCTTGTTAAAAATCATCTGTGATAAAACATCACAGACGGTTCCAATTACAAACCGTTAATGATAAGTACACATCATAACCGTCTGTGATAAATACACATCACAGACTGTTGTAGTTTATAATCGTCTGTGATACATATCACAGACGGTTTATTCTACTAAACCGTTTGTGATAGTTCATTCCATATCTAAAAAAACTTTCTATTTGTTGGCTGCTAGCATCAAGAGTATCACTAAAAAACCACTAATTTTACAAGTAGTTCAACACCTGTGCAAAGAACTTAGCGTACTCATGCCTAATCCTACAGTCGTCGTTGTAGAAGATGAAGTAGTCGTCCCACAATTCCCTCACAACCTTGTCGATGCTCGTGCACTGGTGGTCGTCCTTCGATAGTGCCCACACCTAACTCGGTGGCCCGACCATCTTCCACATCGCCACCTGGACCGCGTCTGCAGTGTGCCTTCGGCACTGCTTGCACTCCCGGTTGGTACTCTTGGTCGTCTCGCACCACGGCTGGCTCGCCCTCGACTTGGCTGATGTATTGCTTCCAAACGTCGATCGCCTCACCAGCCATGTAGAGGAAGAGGCCGAGCATGTAGACTGCGGTCTTGTGGCCGACGACGGCCCCCCGTCGAGGAAAATAAGCCTGCGCTGCATGTCCTGGTACGCGAAGACGAGCGTGAGGCCGATGATGAGGCATGCCTCCGAGTTGCCAGTGCCAGCTATGTGATTAACAACAGTGAGGTAGCAGTCGTTGTCCAGCCACTTCATTGTCTCCTCCCACTCCAGCGCTACACGCTTCCCCATGGTGCGCTCCTTGGACGCCTTATACATGGCCTTGCAACTCCAATATACATACACAATTCAAGACATCAGAATTACTTCGTGAGAGAATTAAAATTAATGTCAAATTAAGGGCGTTGTTGCTAATCAGATTAGTGATATATTTCTCTAGTCAAATTAAAAAGTTAACATGTATGCATATATGAATTGGTTATCACAGTAAATAATAGTACATAGCTTGTAGAACGTAGAGGTCAGCCATGGTCTTTAAGCAGTAAGATAAAGACCTCTCCCCGTCGCCTCCCATCGTAAACAAACGCGTCCTCCTCCTCGTCTCCCCACCGCGCAGCCCAGATCGGCAGATCCATCCCATCCACCCATCCACCCGCATGGCCAGCGCCTCCCCACCCATCCCGGGGATAGCGTCGTAGCATGGGCCAATCCCCATCCTCCTCCTCCCTCTCCAAGTCCAGCCCCTCCTCCCCGCCGCGCCGCAGGTCGCTCTCCTCCATGGCGCCGCCGATGCCGACGCCCGTGCCCCCCGTGCCGGGGAGCGGGAGCGGCAGCGTCCCCTTCGTGGCGCCCCCGCCCACACGCGACCACACGCAAGACCTGCCCGACGAGATCCTCACGCTCGTCTTCGCGTCCCTCTCCCCCGCCGACCGCAGCGCCTGCTCCCTCACCTGCGTGCGATGGAAGGAGGTCGACGCCGCCACGCGTCACCGCCTCTCCCTTGACGCGCGGGCCGCGCTGGGCTACGCCGCGCCGAGGCTGTTCGCGCGGTTCGCGGCAGTCACGAAGCTCGCGCTCCGCTGCGCCCGCGGCTCAGGCGCCGACAGCCTCTCCGACGACGGCGCCGCGGCCGTCGCCGCCGCGTTCCATTCCAAACGCCTCGCCAGGCTCAAGCTCCGGGGGCTCAGGCAGCTATCCGACGCCGGGCTCGCGTCCCTCGCCGCCGCCGCGCCGGTGCTCCGTAAGCTCTCCGTCGCGTCTTGCACCTTCGGACCCAAGGCCTTTGTAGCCGTGCTCCGCTCGTGCCCCCTCCTCGAGGACCTCTCCGTCAAGCGCCTCCGTGGCCTCCCAGACACAGCCGGCGCCGCGACCGCCATCACCGAGGAGATCCTGTTCCCGCCCGCCTCGTCGCTGCGGTCAGTGTGCCTCAAGGATCTGTACAGCGCCCTCTGCTTCGTGCCGCTGGTTGCGTCCTCGCCGAACCTCCGCTCCCTCAAGATCTTGCGGTGCTCCGGCGCCTGGGACCTGCCATTGGAGGTCATCGCCGCCCGTGCTCCTGGCCTTGTTGAACTCCACCTTGAGAAGCTCCAGGTCGGCGACCGTGGCCTCGCTGCCGTCTCGGCCTGCACGAATCTGGAGGTGCTGTTCCTTGTCAAGACACCTGAGTGCACTGACGCAGGCATAATCGGTTTTGCAGAGAAGTGCCACAAACTCCGCAAGCTACATATCGATGGTTGGCGCACAAACCGGATCGGGGATCATGGGCTCATGGCCGTGGCACGAGGTTGCCCGGAGCTGCAGGAGCTTGTCTTGATTGGGGTCAACCCCACCGTGCAGAGCATCCGGATGCTTGGTGAGCACTGCCGTGTGTTGGAGCGTCTCGCGCTTTGTGGGTGCGAGACTGTGGGGGATCCTGAAATCATTTGCCTGGCTGAGCGCTGTGCTGCACTCAAGAAGCTTTGCATCAAGGGATGCCCAGTCTCAGACCGTGGGATGGGGGCACTGAATGGGGGCTGCCCCAGTTTGGTCAAGGTGAAGTTGAAGAGATGCCGTGGAGTATCACACGAATGTGTTGAGAACCTGAAGGTGGCCAGGGGGGAGTCGTTCTCGATCAGCTTGGATATCGTTTTGGAGCATGATGCAGGGAGTGCGAGTGAAACTGGTGCGCAGGAGACTGGCCAAATGCAGATTACAGAGCTGGCTGATCAGATGGAGGCCATGGACCTTCCGACTAACGCTGCTGGTGCGCAAACTTCTACTGCTCAGTCGAATAGTAGGGTGAGGAGCGTCATGTCAGCACTCAGGAGGAGGTTTGGCAATCCTCCGTCAATGTGATGTGAGATGGAACTTGATGAACTTGTTTACTGCTTTATTGTTTCTAATCTCATATTCTGTGTTCCTTAGCTTATTACATTTCCTATCCAGTCCATGCAAAATCACCATTATGGATGTTTCTATCGATATTTCCGTTTGTTACTGTTGTGTAATTGCATCACCAGTAGTTTCTTTCACTGCTCTATCATAAATCTGCTGATCATCAGCATGCTTCCATCCTTATCCGGATGATTTGATTTCTTTATTTTATTTGGTTGCTTCTAGTTGAGAAATCCGGAGCTGCCATTCTTTGTATATCCACATCAGTACTAAAAATTGTTTGCATCACTGCCGAACACAATGGTATTGTTAAGTTGTGGAAGGCAGCCTACAACATTGGCATATGGTATGCACAGTAGTGTAGAATATGTCTGTTTCTGCGTATGGTTTAGTTGGGTTTGTTAGGTTTGAAGAAAGAAACAGGCATAACTGAAATTACTTTCTTTACACTGAGATGATTCTTATTTCATTTTGTCTACCTTGTTATCCATGTAGTATGCTAATGAAATGGTGTATTGTAAACAAAAATGATAATGCATACGTTAAGCCAGGTGCTATTATTAATTATAAAGGTCTTGGATAGCGATATGATAGTTGTTGCTTGAAAGTTTATTTTTGCTGTGGTAGGTGGTATGCTGACAGTGAAGGATATCATATTTTGAAAGTGGTATGCGTGTATTTGTGATTGTCCATGTATTTGATACCTTATCATACAGCACTTAAATGTTTTTTTTGGGCGAGGAGCATTTAAATTTGTACTTAACGAGTTCAATTGGAATTGGGTCATCTAGCAACTAATACAGAAAAATATTCCGTTTGAAATGCTTATATTTAATCCGGTCAAAGATATTTTACAATGTAAAGTTTGTACTGTTAGATATATCTCCTTTGGTTAGTTGCTGCCATATCAACCTTCCTGTTCTTGATGGAGTAATTAACAGATGAAAATAACCTTGTAACAAATGTAAATGTGGGGCAAGCAACATTTGAAAATGCAGCTGTGGTTTTGTATCTCAAACAGAGTATCGTTTCCCCCTTTTGTCACTACGGTGTCTTTCCTCAGTAATTGGTGGAATTGTTGGCTAAAGGGAGGGAGTAGGAGGTTAAGAAAGGAAATGAGTCAGTCTGGCCCATTTCAGCTACTCACCCATCAATTGTACTTTTGTCTAGTCCATAAGAAAACTATTATTAGGAGCTGTCAAGAGTAGGTCTAATGTTGTGCGTGTGTTGTGACCTGCATACACGTTACAGATTAGACCTGGATAGAATTCTCTGAGCTGAAAGCAAGGACGACCTCTTAGTCAATGCTGTACTCTCCTATGCTTAATTGCACTTACGTTACATACGAAGACTGACTGACATACTCGTATAACATAGTAGGAGCAATGCAAAACTTTGTTCAAGGAAATGCTCCCCTAGAACTATTAAGTCCACAAAAGATGCATATACTAGCAGAACATTGCGGGTCATGCTGTCCAATTTGTGGACACGAACACCACCTACCATGGACCTGATGTGCCGTTCAAAGTTGTGCTGTCGTCGCTTGCATGCTGCCACTGTTAGTACTACCACTGTGCCGGTTGCTGGGCGTAAATGCCGCTGGGGTCTCGCCCAGTGCCAGATGCCTGAGTGCCATAATCCAAAACGTGAAGCTTGTCGTTTTTTTAATTTATTGTTTATTTCTTCGTCTTTCCCTGTGCCTTTTTGCTTCGGATGCTCCTCCTCGGCACGGAAACTGGGGGAGGCTGCTCTCGTGTTGTCTAATCACTTGGGGAGGTGAGTGTTCGTTCAATCCAATTTCTGCCTCCCTGTGCGTCACTGCATTTATAGCTGTGCAGATAAGTAAATCCTGCCACTTGTACTCGCGAAATCCAGTTCCTCTTTTCAAATTTTAGAACTTTGCATAGTCACTCGGGTGTGCGTTGCTGCTTGCTCGCAAGAATTTTAGCAGACGCTTTCCTTTTGGAGTGCATTATTCGTTTCAATCTGTTTCTACAGTTGTGCCACAAGCTTATGCGTTTCAGCATACGCATGATGGAGCTGTAACGCGCACAAGTCATGTTCGTTGAACGGCCCGCGGTAACCTGTAGGTCCTGCACAGCCATTATCTGCCTTCAAAATTCAGTGCGAGTATCTCTGGATGTTGTGCTGCTCTGTTTCGCCGGAAGCTCCTTATCCTGCTTCATCACCCTTGATGAGATTTTTTTTGTCTCCTGATATTTTGCACACGAAGTATATACTAGTGTTTGTCTGGTGCTGTTGGTTCTGAAGAGGACACTTGCTCTGCAATTAAAAGATATCGCGATTTGTCCAGTTCAGTATTTCGATGTTGTTGCTTACACGTGTGTTAGTGTCTTGCTTCACGATAGCTCACCTTTTAGGTAAAACGTTGCATATATGTTGCCATGTCCTGCCATTCTTTTCGTTCAGAACGATGGCCTTTCGTTCCTAGGTGCTGAGATGCTGCAAAGCCAGTCCAGGATCGGACACTGGTTTGGTTTAGTGGTGAGATGCTGCAAAAGTTCGTATCAACGGATTATTATGGATACAGTCAGCATGCAAGTCAAGTATAACAATCACGATGTAGTCCATGTGGGCAACATCTATCAGTCAGAAGAAATTAAAATCATCTTTGATGCCTTGGATGTCACCACTCTTCAGTACGACTGAAGGCAGGCATCGTCCTTGGTCCCCTCGTCGTTTCCTGAAAAAAGAAGCCAACACGGAGCACCATCTTGTGTCTCGGAGAATCGGAAAAGACAGAAAGTCGAAGCTACTAGTGCCAAGTTCGGATCCTCGTGATTCCTCCAACATATGCGGGTCATGCAAATCGCAGAGATAGTTCGACCGAAAGTAGTATTCGAGTTCCAACATTACACTAGTGTTCCCGGGAAATGAAATGGAAATCATATCCAAAACATCCAGGTTTCAGGAATAAGTCATCCACTTGTGTGGTGGTGTGAATCAATCAATCAATCTAGATGTACCTAGCAGACCGTGAAATTATTGCGTCAGACGAGCAAGAAATGGTTCTGCTCGGTCGTGAAGGTCAGTTCTTTTTCTTCTCTTTTTTTTTTTTTGAGAGGAACCCGCGATCCACAGCCCAACTCCATGAGCTCCCAAATTGAACAACGAGAATTCAGGCCCAAACGAGCGATTTATCGCTACGTACCACGCTGCGTCAATTATATTGTCCAGATTGATCATGAAACCAACACGATCGCGACCAATTATTGAACCGCCCCCGAGTTGTCCAACTCAACGTTGCGACGAACGTAAATGCCCAGGCTGGTCGTCTTCCTGCCTAGTTATTTGCCTGCAGTTATTGCCCAGACCACCGTCCCTGACCGTCTTGATCGACGCGCGCGCTTCTGCGATGACAGTTCAGCCGCTAATCCGCGCGTGCATGTGTGTTTGTACGTACAGTGACGATGGTCTGCAGCGTTATTGAGCTTTGATGGCGTCGTGCCTTCCACCAGCTCGTCACTCCCGAGGGATACCCAACGGCTAGGAACCATGAGTCATGTCATGTGCCACGACGCCCCTTGTCGGGATCCTGGGTCGTCGAACTTGAGTTTTTTGTGTATTCTAACCTAATTCTAAATCAGTAGCTAGTTCATGCAGTTGTAATATTGATGTTATCATATCCATACAATAGAGTAGTTAAATAAGTAGAATAGAGTAGTTAAATAAGTAGATAAAGTAATATTACTTAATAGCAAAAATACCTTATAATCAAGTTTTATAGAGATTGTCACAGAGCTTAACAATAAAAGATAAACTTGTAGCGGAAACCAAAACGCCTCGTGGTAGCCATCTAACATGCTCACATGCAATCGAGTGGAGGACGCGACCTAGTTCGCGTAGTCTTCGAAGTAATTTTTCTCGTAGAACTCGATGCTCCTTGGTTCTTCTTCGGCGACTAATCAACAAATGTCGTATAGCCGTGAGTACATAAAGTACTCAGCAAGTCGTAAGGAAATGTATGCAAGTAGTATTCATGCAAATCTTAAACAAGGATAGCTTTATGGCTATTTTGCAGAAAGCGGTATTGACAGTAAATACTGTAAGTAGATTGCAAAGCACATTTTACAAATTTAATACATAAGTAAACGAGTTATTTCGAAACAACTAGTGAACACCTCGTTCACTTTTCAACCATCAACCACATCCAGATCGCTTCCCAACCAAACCATTCTAATATTTTTATGAAGATCTACCCATCGTGTGAAATCACCAAGCATTGTCCATAACCGGGGACACGACTATTCGAATAGTTTTCTGCAGAGGTTGTAAAACTTGACCCACAAGAGATAATCATCTTGATAAAACAGACGTTTCCTTATACACGTGAATCAAGGAGAGACTATCATAAGTCTTTTACAAAGCTCCGTTTTGACAAAGTGCTGCTCGCTAAGGTTTCGCCACGCTGGCCCGCTCTTGCGACATAATCAACCAAAACAGAAATAAATCAAAACATTGTTAATTAGTTGGTCAGATCCACCCCATAAATAGACTTGTGGTTGTACGATGAGGCCCAGATCAATAACGCACAAAGTTAAGTCCTTAGCAACTACTCAGGCGAGTCAACCACATCCCAAAATCATCCCCTTTACTGCACGATCAATCGCCTGAGTATGAAATCATTTATGGTTCAACCCGACCAAATGACAACCCTTTGCCATGGCGCAACAAATCTATATCTATACTAATTGAAGGCTCTCCTAGAAGCTCCCATATTAAACCTAGGAAGTAAAAAGGTAGAAATTCCCATATTAATCGGAGAAGAAGAAAAAAAAGGCTAGACAATCCTGCATTAATCAGAGAAAAAGGGAAAAATCATTACCATCAAATCTATCTATATCTATACTATCTATATACCATCCAATCTATATATAACTATACTATCTATACCATTCAATCTATCTATATCTATACTAATTGGAGGCTCTCATATTAATCCTAGGAGGTAAAAATGTAGAAATTCCCACATTAATCGAAGAAAAAGAAAAAAAAAAGCTAGAAATTCCCACATTAATCATAGAAAAAGGGAAAAATCCTAACCATCTATATATCTATCTATATCTATACTAATTGAAGGCTCTCCTATAAGCTCTTATATTAATCCTAGGAGGTAAAAAAGGTAGAAATTATCACATTAATCGGAGAAAAAGAAAAAAGGCTAGAAATTCCCACATTAATCAGAGAAAAAAAAAAATCATAATCATCCAATCTATCTATATCTATACTATCTATCTATCTATATCTATACAAATTGGAGGCTATCCTAGAAGCTCTCATATTAATCCTAGGAGGTAAAAAGGTAGAAATTCCCACATTAATCGGAGAAAATGAAAAAAAAAGCTAGAAATTCCCACATTAATCATAGAAAAGGAAAAAAATCTAACCATCTATCTATCTATATATCTATATCTATACTACTTGGAGGCTCTCCCAGAAGCTCTCATATTAATCATAGTAGGTAAAAAGGTAGAAATTTCCACATTAATCGGAGAAAAAGAAAAAAAAAGGCTAGAAATTCCCACATTAATCAGAGAAAAGGGGAAAAATCATAACCATCCAATCTATATATATCTATAATAATTGGAGGCTCTCCTATAAGCCCCCATATATACTAATTGGAGACTCTCCTATAAGCCCAATATTAATCCTATGATGTAAAAAGGTAGAAATTCCCAAATTAATCAGAGAAAAATAAAATGTCTATAAATTCCCACATTAATTAAAGAAAATGGGATCTATACTAATTGGACCTAGAAACTCCCATATTAATCCTAGGAGGTAAAAAAGTAGAAATTCCCACATTAATCGGAGAGAAAAAAGCTAAAAATTCCCACATTAATCAAAGAAAAAGAAAAAAATCATAACCATCCAATCTATCTATATCTATAATAATTGGAGACTCTCCTATAAACCCTCATATATACTAATTGGAGACTATCCTATAAGCCCCCATATTAATCATACAATGTAAAAAGGTAGAAATTCCCAAATTAATAGGAGAAAAATAAAAAGGCTAGAAATTCCCACATTAATTAGAGAAAACAGGAAAATCCTAACCATCTAATTTATAAAAATGTAGAAATTCTCACATTAATCGGAGAAAAAGAAAAAAGCTAGAAATTCCCACATTAATCAGAGAAAAAAAGAAAAATCCTAACCATCCAATTTGAACGCATATAGCTTCACCAAATAACCGTGTAGGATCGGATACTTACTAAATAATCTATCTATCTATCTATACTAATTGGAGGCTCCCTTAGAAGCTCTCATATTAATACTAGGAGGTAAAAAGGTAGAAATTCCCATATTAATCGGAGAAAAAGAAAAAATGCTAGAAATTTCACATTAATCATAGAAAAAGGGGAAAATTCTAACCATTCAATCTATCTATCTATCTATATCTATACTAATTGGAGACTCTCCTATAAGCCCCTATATTAATCCTAAGATGTAAAAAGGTAGAAATTCCCACATTAATCGGAGAGAAATAAAAAGACTAGAAATTCCCATATTAATCAGAGAAAAGGGAAAATTCTAACCATCCAATCTATCTATCTATCAATCTATCTATATCTATACTAATTGGAGGCTCTCATATAAACCTCTATATTAATCCTAGGATGTAAAAATGTAGAAATTCCCACATCAATCAGATAAAAATAAAAAGGCTAGAAATTCTCACATTAATTAGAGAAAACTCTAAAATCCTAACCATCCAATTTATAAAAAGGTAGAAATTCCCACATTAATTAGAGAAAAATAAAATGGATAGAAATTCCCACATTAATCAAAGAAAAAGGGAAAATCCTAACCATCCAATTTGAACGCATATAGCTTCACCAAATAACCGTGCAGTATGCGGATACTTACTAAATAATGACATCTGAACACGTGAGAAATTAATATGCCCGATTTCTACATGAGATCTTAAGGTTAACGTTAAATCTATAGCGTTATAATATGGACTCACCAAAAATCGAAGGCGGAAAAATACATATTTGTCACTTAATATAAAAACAAAAATTTAGATTGTATAAATTTATACAATTTAGAATTTTAAGAGATAATTTCAAACTAAAAAATATATGTCAAATTCTTAGGAGCTAAAGGTTACAAAAATTCTTATCCCTGAAAATAATATTTAAAAAGTGTCATGTCTGTGCGGATGCACGGGTTGATGACTAGTTTAAATAATAGTGGTCGCGCCACAATTCCATATGTCATTAAGTCAATATTAATCATTTATGAGCATGATCATGAATCTCATCGCAACTAAAGCAAGCATAATATGGTACCCATGTTGGTAAATAAATATGTCCAACTTAAATTAACCCAACCTATAGTGTCCAAGGATATATCTTATTCAAGGAAACATGTCAATAGCAATTATTCAAGGTGTCATAATGACAATTAGGTATTTAACTATTCCCAAAAGCAGTTATTATAAAACTAGCCAAGCATGTTGATATAAAACAACATAATTTTATAAAATGTGTACGACATGATCAAAGGTCTATGACTTTCCTTCGTTGAAGAGTTGAGATGCTTCGGTCATCGGTTCAAAAAATTCTTCAGAAACGCCGGAGTCCATACGTGCGAAAAGAGCCAAATAAATAGATTACCAAACTATAATCAAATGAAAGACACTGAGTTATGATAAATTTAGAAATTTGAATCACTCGAATCGGAGTTCGGACGAAGGAGAATAGGCTCTCGGAAGTTTTGAAATCACACGACCGAAGGAGGTTCGACTGGTCGGAAGTAGGTTTCGACCACCTGGTCGGAAGGAGGGTTCGACTACACGGTCGGAAGGGGGGTTTCGAACACACGGTCGGAAGGAGGTTTCAACTACAACCTGAAGTGGCAGCGCGATGAGGTCTAGCGGCGGGGCTCTTCGGGCCCGATGGCTCACCGGCGCTACGCGCCACGGCGAGCGGCGGTGAAAGTAGCAATAGGGAGCAAGGGAGCAAGGCAAACCCATGGTGCACAGTTTCAGCGGCGAGGCTCGACGGAGGGACCGACGGCGAGAGGAAGAGTGATGGTAAGATCCGGCTTGCAGCGGCGCTAGAGCTCCAGCGACGCTTCGGCGGCGAGGAGGTGCGCACAGGGTTGAACGTGCCCTTGCGAAGCCAACGAAGGTGACCAAGACGGCGGAGTGGCTTCAATGGTGGCGCTAGAGGGGGAGGTGCGAGCACCGGCCGGCGACGGCGAAGCTCAAATATCGGCGAGGAGGGGGGAGACAGAGAGGAGAGTTGGGGGAAAGCAAGAGGGCAAAGAGGGGGTCCTGATGCTCCTATTTATAGGAGAGGGGGAGGCGTAGGGTGAAGCTCAATAGTAAGCATGTGGGGTAGTTTGGACAGGACATGGGCGACGCGACGGGGACAAGACGGGAGCAGGTGCGGAGGAGAAAGAACAAAGGAGGTGGGTGAGACGGGCAATTAAATGTGCATGCTGTTGAGGGAAAAGGGGCGAGATTCGGGCCAGAGATGATGACTTTCGTCGCAGTGGTGACGCATGCGAGCGCTGGCGGCATGGGCGCGGCAAAGATGACGGTGACCAGACGAGGACGAGGCTGACAAACTGGGCCCGCCTGTCAGCGAGGGCAAGAGCGGGAGGAGGTGGAGGGGGCTGGTGCTCGGGAGTAGGCTGGGGAAATGGGCTGAGGCGCGGGAATAAGAACAGGTAGACGGGATTTCGGCCCAAACAGTGAAAGAGAATTTTTTAAAAGATTTTTTATTTACAGAAATTGAGAAAAAGGAAATATATTTTTTAAAAATAGTAAATAAATTCCTTGAGTCAATTGGAACTTAATAAAATTATTTACAACTTTAAGTTGTCTTTTAATTTTGCAAATAAATTGTTTTTATTTTTCAAGAAAAAGGAAAAACCCTTTTTCATTTCCAGAAAATCCAAGAAAAGACTTGAAATAATCTTTTTGACTTTAAATACCAGAAAATCAAATTGAACCAAATCTGAATTAATTGAAGTTTGATTAATTCATATTAAATTGCTTTGAATTCTGAATTTTAAATTGATCCAATAAAATACAAATGATTCATTTTAATTTTTAAAGCTCAAAAAATCCCCAAAAGCAAGAAAACTGAAAAAAAAAAGCAAGAACTCCAAGGAGTAACAACAATGTCTAGGAGAAATAAAATCCAAGATAAAGCCAGAAAATCAAATAAAACCATTTTTCTTTAATTAGAGTTTTGATTTACTTACATTAAATTATTTTTAATTTATGAAATTTCAAATTATACTTTAACAAATCAAATAAAACCAAATAATTATTTTTATTTTAAATTAAAAAAATCTAAAAATTAAGATGTTACAACCTGCACCAATTTCTCGTCGTCGCCGGCTTTCCCCGGCCCCTGCTTCCCGGAGTGTGGCTCAAAATTAACTTCCTTTTCACGACGTGAGGAGATGGCACGAGCAGAGACGGCTGTTGGTGTCCATTTACCCGGTTGAGAAAGCTTCAGAGGAAGCCAAGGTAAAGTCACAGTAATTGTCACCTACTCACCTCTCGGCCTGATGAAAATTTGGAGTGACTCGATTGTCTTCTTGTTGGTTATTGTTCCTGTACTACGCACAGCCACTAGCCGAGATTGCTCGCGTAGCTTGGAACAACTTTTATTTTTTTTAAAGCGGTTTTCGGTTATGCTGCAGGACTAAACGGTGAGGGTTGAAGAGATTTGATGTTTGACTGTCTGACTTTTAGGTGGTCGGTTGACTATAGCTTCCGAGATGAATTTTTTTTTGAAATACCCCTGAAGACAGTAACAGCTTGTTTAATATCGTTTAACGTAATTAACAACATTTAACAAGAACTAACGATAATTGACGATAGTTAACGATACTAAACGCAATTAACGACATTTAAAGACAATGAACAACTAGCATAATTGACGACAACTGCCGAAATTTACAACAGTTAACGATAAGTAATGACGACTACTGCAATTGGTTGCATTTGACGACGACTACCGCAATTAGCGCAATTGATCGCATTTGACAATAGCTACCACAATTAACGCAATTGATCGCATTTGACGACAGCTACCGTAATTAACGCAATTGACCACATTTGACAACAATTAACACAATATGTTGTAATTTAGCACAATTAGCGCAATAAACCACAATTAACATAATTAGCGGCAATTACTACTCATCATCAGGATATGTTGGAGGCAATTGACGACAATTGAGCTAAAAGCATACCATTGTGTCTTTTTAGTAATCTGACCTACAAAAAACTTGATCTAATGAATGAATATATACGTAATTTATGATTGAATACATACTTTCCAAGGGAACTAAGAATGTGTTTTCTAAAAATTTCTCAAGTATCGAGGGGCTAACCAACTAATAAAAAATAATCAAGAACTCATGTCGACCTACATGTGCGAAACCATGAAGAACTAGATTACAAGAAGTAATTCTTTTGCCAAAATAGGTAAACTCGAATTACATAAACACCAAGAGTTTGGGTCTTCCCGATTATGTAGTATTCCTAAGATGCTAAATTCAACTATAAAGAACAAATTGGTTGGTGACATTTCATTGAATTAACCAAACAAGTAGTTTAGAAAAAATACCTCAAATGAAAAAAGGTTAATCACTTAATCTTACCATCATTGTCAATTAGTTGCAAAATTGAGATTTCAACTGTTTGCTTTTCAGTGGAGTACTGAATCTAGTGTTTTCCGTCTTCTAGAGAATTATTATTATTCACCCAATATTTGGAGAGAGAAAAAAAAAACAGGTGCAAGTAAACCTACTAGGGGGAGGGGAAGGGGAGGGAAGGCTGCTAGGACCAGAGGAAGGGGGGCTTTGACTATTGGAAATCGCCCCCAGCAGCCATGGGTGGCAAAAAAGCTCGCGGCTCGTGAGCCGGCTCGAGCTTGTTGCGTTTTTTTTTCGAGCCGAGTCGGGCTTCGAGCTCGGTGAAGATTCGAGCCGAGCTCGTGAACCAAACGAGTCGAATGCAACCCCATATAATCAAGATGATTGGATTTTGAATTAATGATAAATGACTTATATAATCATTTTATTCTACATTTATTTTTGGGCTTGGGAAACCCTGATTCGATCGAGTTTTTTCGAGCCGATTCGAGCTTTTTTCGAGCCGAGCCGGCTCTCGGGCTCGTTTTCCAAACGAGCCGAGCCGAGCCTCAGACCGAGCCTGGGCGAGCTTGGCTCGAGCCGACTCGGCTCGCCTCGTTTCCAGCCCTACCTGCAGCCACCGGATAAGCCGCCGATTTTCTATAGCTTTGCTTTTACAGTGTCAATTTTCAGGAGGGAAGCATCAGCAACTAGTCTATTACTAGACTATAAACGTCATGCCAGTGATCTGCTTGCTTTTATAATAAGTGCACTGCATCAAACTATATTGTGCTCATTGTTCAGGAGCTATCTTTACTATGTATGATGTTTGCTTGTGCGACCAGAGTGTCGTACACTTAAACTGGAGGTCATGTTAATGTTGCTTTCTTCAAATTTAGTGTTATTTCGTTGAAGGTATGCCAGAGTAATAAATATTGTTGTGTGATAAGTGATACCAATTGCTCTTTTCTGGTGGGAATTTGCATTATTTGGATAGTTTTTTATGATCAAAGTATTGACTCGCCTTGGTTAAAGGCAGCGAGGTCTTGGTATTCTTGAGCTTGGTCGAAGTTGAGATCTCCTACATCTTCGAATCCCAATCGGACGAAAGTACCGGAAAAAGACACAACAACAAAGAGAGCAAATAAATACCAAACTCATAATAAATGAACTCCAAATTGAACAAGACCAGTGCCACTAGAAAGATCTTGATTTTAGAAAATTTTAGAAACATGTTTCATAATTTTTGGAGTTATAAAGAAAAGATATAAATTTTGGAAGCTTTTCAAATAAATTTTTAATCAAAAACTAAATCAGAAATCAAAAAATCCCTCATGCCGACACGTGGCACGCACAGAGCGCGGTCCACGGGCACTGTGCTTGTGGACCGGGTCCACGCGCGCCGGCCCACGGGCCCATGGCATCATGCTGTCGCCCACCCGCCGAGGCACAACGGGTGGGGCCCACGCTGTCGATTGCCATGTGGCGGCGATAAAACGACACGCGACGCCTCGCTTTCTCCGCGCCGAGAGTGAGAGAGAGAGGAGGCGAGGCGGCGACACGGAGGAGGGAGGGAACCGAGGCGAGACCGGAGCGGAGACGAAGACGGCGGCCCAGTGGAGGAGGCGAAACCGAGGCGAGGCGGAGGAAGCGACGGGCGACGGCGGCTCGGCGACGGAGGAAGGAGCGGCGTTAGGGGCGGGCCGAGGCCGAGGCGAAGGCCAAGTGAGGAGGCGAGGGCGGCAGAAACAGCTCGGCGAGGCGGCGACTGAGGCGTTGGAAGGAAGCGAGGTGGGGGAGGGGAAGAGGAGGAGGAGGCTAGGGCTACTTATAGTCGGCAGAGGGCGAGGAGAGGGGCTCGGGCGCTCGCGGTCCCGAGGCGGCCAATGGTGGGGAGGGCGTTGGTTGGCAAGGAGGGCGGTGACGGATCGGGCGAGGAGAGAGCAGCGCGCGCGCGGGCGCTGTGCGCGAGGGCGGGTCTTGGCCTCGTGCCGGCGATGTAAGGGAGAGACGCTGGGATTGGGGAGAGGCGGTGGCGTCGCTTTGGTGGCAGGGGTGGTGGCAAGGGGTGGTGGCGTGCGTACGGGATGGCAAGAGCGGCGCGCAAACCGAGGTAAGAACAAGATCTTTGGAGGATTTTGGTCACTGTAAAACTTGATTCTTACCACACTTTTGGTTTTTGTTACAATTATATATCATTCTAGACCAACGTAGGAGTACTTGTTTTTGGCAAACTGAATTAAAGCACATCTGGGGGTAATTAAGGCACGCGAAACTAAATAAGGCCGTAGCTAGCTTGCATGATCTGAATTATTACATCCTTCTGATTCATCAGAAGAGAATCGTCACCTGTGACCACATACGTACCCAGACGAGCCGGGCCATACCATGCATATCTAAAATTAAGTGGACCGTAATAGTGGATGAGAAAAGGGAACACAACTACAACTAGAACAGTACACAACACATCAACAGTTGAACACCACACAACGAGCCAAGCATCTGCGTCGTAACGTGTCGCGCGCGGTCACCAGCGTACGGGCAGTGCTTTGCTCTTTTCAACTTGTGCCGTCGCCGGTCGGGCCCCGGCCTCACGGTTGCAGCGCCGAGTAGGTCCGGTACTTGTACTCTTCCGCCGCCGCGGTCTCCTCCCTGCCCGCGTCGGCCTTCTCGCCGGCGCCGTGGTGCTTGGGGTGGCACGGCACGTGGGTGCTGACGGGGCACGTCGTCTTGGTCCTGTGGAAGAACGAGGCGCACTCCTCGTGCGACCGCTGGTTGGGCGCCCACAGGATGCAGTTGCTGTCGACGTTGAGTTTCCCTTCCTTGAGCAGGTTCCAGCAGCACGACCCGAGCGACGTGAAGTAGTTGCCGGAGAGCGTGAGGTTCTTGAGGCGGCCCGACCACGCGTTCGCGAGAAGGCAGAGCGCGTCGGGCACCTCGCCGTAGAGGAGGTTGTCCGCCAGGTTAAGCTGCTCCACCTTCTGCAGGCACGCGAACGACGCCGGGATGGTGCCGGTGAGCTGGTTCGTGCCGGCGTCAATGACCGTGGCCTTGGCGAGCAGGCCGAGCTCGTAGGGGAGGCAGCCGCTGAGGCTGTTGTTGAGGAAGAGCACCTCGAAGAGCGTGTTGGCGGTGCGGGCAATGGACGTGGGGATCTGCCCCGTGAACCTGTTGTTGGCGAGGGAGAGGTAGTTCACCGGCGAGTCCCCGAGGTTGTCCGGGAGGTTGCCGGAGAACTGGTTGTTGTTGACGAAGATGGCCTGCACTCGCGGGAACGAACAGAAGACCTCGGCCGGCAGCTCGCCGTAGAATCGGTTGAACCGGATGTCGATGAAGGTGGCATTTCTGAGCCCCAGCACGTCCGTCGGGAACGTGCTGGGCGCGAGCTTGTTGTTGCTCAGGTCGAGCTCGTACAAGTACGGCAGCCCGGTGAGGTTGGGCACGGCGCCGCCGAAGTTGTTGGAGTTGGCGTGGAACAGCGCGAGGTCGGGGAGGCTGCTCACGAAGTCCCGCAGGTTGCCAGCCGAAAGCATGAATCCGTTGAAGTCCACCGACGCGATGGTCCGGTCGCTGACGTTGGGCGGCCGATCGCAGTAGAAGCCCTTGTAGAATTTGTTCTTGTCGTCGCATAGGTTGGTGCCCTGCCAGCTGCTGGCGATGTCCATGGGGTCGCAGGTCACGGCCTTCCTGAAGCTCCGGATCACGAGGTACGCCCTGTACAGCCGCTGGTTCTCGAAGTCGCACGATCGCGGCTCGGACGACGACGGCGAGCTGCCTCCCCGGCCACCGCCTCCTCCTCCTCCCGGCCACCGCCTCCTCCTCCTCCTCCTCCTCCCCTCCCCGGCCACCTCCTTCTCCTCCTCCTCCTCCTCCTCCTCCCCGGCCACCTCCTCCTCCTCCTCCTCCCCCTCCCCGGCCACCTCCTTCTCCTCCTCGTCCTCCCCCGGCCACCTCCTTCTCCTCCTCCTCCCCCCCGGCCACCTCCTTCTCCTCCTCCTCCCCCCCGGCCACGGCCTCCTCCTCCTCCTCCCCGGCCACCGCCTCCTCCTCCTCCTCCTCCTCCTCCGCCGCCGCCGCCGATACTGATGCTGATCCCCCCGCCATTGCCGAGGTTGATGTCGAGGTCCTGCCGGCTCGGCCGCCTGGCTTCCGTGCGCGCCGCGAGCGCAATGCATGAGACCAACAAGCAGAAGAGAGTGAGACACTGCAGAACCGAGCGGCCGGTGCCTGCTTGACCTGCCATTTCTGATCACGGGAGGTGTCGGAGGCGGGAACGAGAATAATGTGTTTGTGCTTGACTGCTTGTGTGTTTGGGTTTGTTTATAGGAGCCGGGAGAGCTAGGGCCAGTTCGGCGCGGCGTCTCTTCCCGCGAATTTAAGGTGGAGCGCGACCGCGCGATTGAGTGGCCATGTCCTAAGGGCGCGTGTAGTATATAAACACCCGCACGGCGCGTTTTAGCAATCTGCTGGTGTACGGTCTAGATTTTGGCTCCAGTTGTACCCAACGTTTCTAATAAATTGCAGTGTACTTTGTATGCAACGAGATGAAAAAGGCTGGACAAGCTGGCTAACCTGATCAGGCATCACATGCAGCTATGGGCTTTTGTTCGGGTCCTGGGAAGTTGTTGCTTAATTCGTGCTCAAGTGTGTCGTCATTGGTTAAAACTTAAAATATTTCCAGCATGACACTTGGTTATATACTACTATACTACTAGTTAGTAACAATATTAGTAGTAGAGTTGCGAAGTAAGTAGTACTGTCACTACTGAAAAACGATAGAAGATTATGAAAATTGCAGGTTAGAGACACGGCGGATTGGCTTGAAAAACGGCCTAGTTAAGTTAATATAGGACTGTGGTATCACCCCAAAAAAAAACAAGTTGATGCTGAAGTGAAACAGAAAATAAATTTCCAATTGGACAGTGTACGGCGTGCGTACCAGCACAAGGCTCTTCCATCTGAACTGTTGAGCTGCAACCATTTTTCGGGAGGCAACTGTTCAACTACAAATGAGGGTACTGGTACATCTCATTCACTACCACTGCTCGTCTTTTTACACGAGGCTCCGTCCACGGCTCACATCACATTACCATCCAAAGTATTAAATGAAGTGGATCTAAGAGCTCGGAGCGGCGTCTCTTCCGGCGAATTGAAGGTGGAGCGCGATCAAGTGGCCTGGTTCTAAGGGCGCGTACTGTAGTATGTAAACACCCGCACGGCGCCACGGCGGCATGGCGAGTTGTTGGATTAACCACTTAACCGGGAAGGTTCGGTCCTTAGGACGAGTGACACGCGCTCTTGCCTGCGATGGCAATTGCTCTGGAACGGAAGGTTGTGCCGTCGTTTACTTCAGTACAGACACAGTCTTTACTCTCAGAGTCTCAGGGTACTTCTCCCATGGACCATAGTTGTTTCGTCGGGGAACTTGCCTTGCTGCTTGTTGGATCCTAGTGTGTGACGTGTGTCCATAGTCCCGGACTCCAAATAATCGCAAAGCTCACGTGTGCTGCGGGTTTTCAAAACCGGTTCCTGATTTTTTTTTTGTAACAGCCTGTTTTTTTTTTCAGTTTTGCCAAGAATTTCAAAACTTGTTTTGATTTCAAGTTTTCACTCAAATTTCGCTCAAATATCAGTTTTTCAAAATCTTTTCAACCCCATTTTTTCCCTGGGCTTAGCCCATCACCCCCTACCTCTCCTTGGCTCGGTGCATCTCCCTTGCCTCCCCCTTGCCACCCAGGCGCACGTGCCCAGCTCACTCCTCACTCTCCCCAGGTTCTTCCTCCCTCTAGCTATAAGAGAAAGCCCCTAGCGCATCTCCCTTGCCCTTCCCCACCTTGCTCCACTCTCTCTCTCTCTCTCCAGAATAGCCAGAGCGCATAAGCTCCCATTTTCTGGCCGCTCCGCCCCGCCTATCCCGCCGGTGAGCTTCTTCCCTGGCCGACGACAGCCACCTCGTGTTCTAGGAGCCAAGGTAGGTTTTCCCTACCTCCACTCTCACTCTCCGCCGCCGTGGACCTCCACCTCCATCACCCATTCTTCTTTGTCCCCATCTACTGCCGTCCCGCCACCCCGGCCACCCCCAAGCTTCCCCGACCTCACCTCCGGCTTCCCTACCCCGGGCGCAGCCCCTGCTTCCCCCCTTCCTCCTCCCCACGCCACCCGCTCGTCAGCGTCGCATGTGCCCACGCGCACACCGCCGCCTTGCACCGCGCTCCGCCGTCATTTCACTGTTCTGGTGGAGCCCTCACCGTGCCACCACCATCACAAGGTGTTCCAGGACGCAAGGAAGTCCTCCCCCGACCCAATTTGATTTTGGTCCACCGACGCGGTCGGAATCGCCTTTCTCCCTCACCTCCAGCCGCTACCTTCTTCCCCGCCGTTCTCCGACTACCGTTCATCTCCGGTCCTCTTTGTCCTGGTGAGTTCACCATGGTGTGTTCTCATTCGTGCTCCCTTTCTCCAGCTCAAAGCTCCGCCGGAGAGCCTCGTTCGTCGCAACTCCGTGCACCGCCGTCGTGAGCCGTTCCAACCATCACCGCTGACACCCATGGGTGCGTCAGGTCGCAAGAATCTCATTTTGGGCCTTGGCAGTCGCTGTTGTAGCTCACCTCGCCGGCGGCGAACCTGGCCAGAGCTCCACTCGGGATGTTGGAAATTTGCCCTAGAGGCAATCATAAAGATGATTATATTTCAATTTGTTCGTAACATTGGATAATATGTTATCTTGTTCATAGAATAATATCAATAATACTTATTATCAAGTATGTGACTTGATTGTGAAACTCTATATTTCTGTGATGATTATTCTTAAACATTCCCTGATCGAAAATATATGAAAACATATATGAATAGACTAGCATATGTATTAGTTGATGGCTATGTTTCACAAGTCATGGATATAGAGATATCAAACAAATAATATGGACATATGTCAGAGAACATGGTGTTGGAAAAAAAACCCATATAGAGACACTGTAGAGATTGTTATGATTCTATATATCATTAGTTGGTCTCAAGCAATGATGATGTATAATCCTTAGACCTGAGATCAGCATGGTTTCCTACATATGTAGTAGCACTCTTAGGGGTTGCCAAACGCTACTCGTAACTGGGTAGTTATAAAGGTAGCTTTCGGGTATGCTATGAAATATGCGGAGCGATGTGACTGGTCGGATATGGGATTTGCCCCTCCTAACATAACAGGAGAGATGTCTCTGGGCCCCTCGTTATGGTCGGATAAAGAAAGTGCATGGCCATGCCACTAGTGGTCGAAGTGTCGACCATATGAAGTTATTCGACACTTGATTGAGAAAGTATTGAACAATCCATGGATGATACAAAATCTCACCTGGAGTTCAACCAGACATCGTGAGGCAAAGGGAGTATACATGATAAGGTCTTTCAGTTCGATTAGATACGGACTAGTCGTA
Organism: Hsuehochloa calcarea; assembly: GCA_036346395.1. Classification (NCBI taxonomy): domain Eukaryota; kingdom Viridiplantae; phylum Streptophyta; class Magnoliopsida; order Poales; family Poaceae; genus Hsuehochloa; species Hsuehochloa calcarea. The sequence continues at coordinate 16,427,013 of CM070600.1, forward strand.
TGGAGATACGAGCTGGTCGTAGGCTAGTTGAACATGGTCAATAAGTGGTCGGAATCTAGTCGTAAGGAGTTACGAATTGGTCGAGACCAAATATGAACTAGTCGTATAGAGATACGAGCTAGTCGTTAGTGATATGGACCTGGTTGTAGATCATATTGAATTAAGGTTCGTCCGATATATTCTATGTGTGTTTGGAAATCGTTATGTGCTGCTAGGTACCGCTGACGACTAGTGGTCGAAAAAGAGTTTCTGAGTCACAACCGATTACACATGAACCTATAGGGTCGCACACTTAAAGGGCTGGGATTTGATTTGGATGGTGATCCAAATTCTTGTAGGCCTCGAGTTCGTAATGGGTCTCAAGTTCGAGACCCATCATGGATGCATATAAATAGAGGGGTGGTGGCAAGGGGTGTTAGATTAATTTTTTCGAAGAACTCCCAAAACCCTAATAGCCACACCTTCCTCAACTACGTCGCCGGTGCTAGCACTCCAGCGCGTGGTGTCTCTGCCCCGTACGTGTGGATACCTTGGAGGTGTTGTTTCGAAGCATCAGCACTAGGACGATTCGCAACTCAGTAGGACCATTCAGAGGAGCAGACGCGCGGCGAGTACATCTACTCGGAGGAGCAGGTGCGCGGCGAGTATGACCATTCGGAGGAGAAGATGTGCGGCGAGTACGACTATGACCGCATCATCTTGCTATATCGACTCTACTTCCGCTACAAGTCGGCTCGTCTAGTGGTAATCTCGTGATCTATTACTGGCAGATGTTCCTTGGTTGCGCTGTAATTTTTTGTTTTGTGCTATCATAGCCTTCCCGCGATCCTTCACGGGAGTCCTCTGTTTGTCTGAAGGCAGACAAGAGTTCACCATGGTGTGGTCTCACTATGCTCCCTTTCTCCAGCTCGAAGCTCCGCCGGTGCGCCTCGTTAGCCGTAGCTCTGTGCGCCGCCGCTGCCACCGTGGGCCATTCCGACCGTCGCCGCTGACACCCATGGGTGCGCTAGGTCACAAGGATGCCATTTTAGGCCTTGGCAGTCGCTGTCGTGGCTCACCTCGCCGGAGGTGAACCTGGCCAGAGCTCCACCCGGGGATCCTCTGTTTGTTTGAAGGCAGACAAGCACTGTAGCGTCATTAAACTCAACCAAATCCATGTCTTAAGGGTTAACTGATGATTGCTTGGTTTAATTGCCATCTTAAGTGTCGTCAGTTTCAGTGACATGTGGACCCAAGGTTATTTACTGAAGCTATTTACTCCTGTCTTTTTTTCTCATGTTCCACTGACAAGCGGGACTCGCGAAAACAGTAATGGCCATTATTTAATTCTTGTTTCCTTGAGTCACTGACGAGCGGGCCCGATGCACAGTAAATGACCGTGGACTCGTGCGCTGCGTCGGTGAACCGTGGTCCATGCACTGTTCTCGCGTGCCAGGCACTGTAGCACGGACCCCACTCGTTAGAGAAACAATTTCGGAAGACCCGTTCTAACTCCGAATTTAATGAAACTTATTTCTAAATTTATCTAAATTCAAGATCTTACTAATTGCAGTGGTCTTGTTTAATTTGGAGTCCATTTATTATTTTTTTGTGTATTTATTAGTTATGCTTGCTTGTCTGTTCTTTTTCCGGCACTATCGTCTGAATAGAGTTCGAGAACGCGGAGAGCCCCGGTTGGATCAAGACCAAGACTTCCAAGAACCTCTAGCCTTTGACCTAGACGAGCCAATACTTTGATCATATTGAACCTACATTTTATGCTAATTACATTCCTTTTTAAAATATCAAATTGCATGCTTTTATTTCCGCATGCAAATGTATATCAAATGGTCGTAAGGTAGTTAAATACCAACTTGATAATTAAATAATATTGTACCATCCTTGACAATTGAAATACCTAATCCTTGTCACCCTAGTAATTATGTGGTAACTATACTAGCCATAGGTTGTCCTTAAGTGGCATGCTAGCCTTGCTTAAGTACTAGGGTATTTATCTACCCCAACCATCATCTTTAAACTCATAAACTTGTTTTAGGCAGACATTGTGGGTAAATGACTGGAACGTTGAGGCAATCTAATTTATGCTTCTCAAAAACCATAAATAACTTGTTGTTACCACATCTGGACAGATAGTATGATGGTGGTGGGTGCTGATGTAACCCAAGGAAATGTCGGTACGTGGAATGTTGGTATGTGATATGAACCACCTAGATAGCCCTAAGGACTTAATCCTGTGATGACCTCCTAATGTAAAATAATGCAACAACAAGTCTATAATGGTGTCGACCTGGCTAAATAATTTATATCCATCAATACGGGTTGCACCAGGTAGATGACCCGCGACGTCGTACGCCTTTGTGGCTACGGGTTGGGGTGCACCACTTACGCATCTGTGTGGGCGTAAGTCGTGAAGATGCAAGAGGGGGTTTGGATTATGGTTGATGGGTCTGTATGAGCGTAACCCTTCTCAGGTGAAATCTTAGCGGGTGTAACTAATACTGGGGGATGCATTGTAAAGGACTTGTGGTAATCTCCCCTTGATTCACATGTCTAAGAAAATGTGTGTACATATCAAGATGATTATCTCTTATGGGTAAAGTGTACAACCTCTGCAGAGTATAAACTATTTAAAAAGCCGTGCTCACGGTCATGGGCAGGCATGAGAAGTTACTCAAGTTAGTTCTATTTATAAAACTTTGTGAGTGGGATGAAAACTTATCGGGCTAATGTAACCCTGAATTTGGAATTTTCCTGGGCGGTCTTACCCAGTGTTGTTAATAGTAGATGTAACCTCAATCAAAAATAAGCATAGGGTGAAGGTAATCTCTGTTGTTATAAATATTACACAATTAATCTCTTTTTAAAAATATGATTTGGTCAAAATGCTAAGTGGTTAGAATTTCTACCTATGATAATTAAAAATATTACCTTGGCAAATAAAAGAACTCGAGCCATCATTGATAAAGCCTTCTATGTATAAATATTGCATTGTGTATTGGCTCGCGAGCACGGTTGTTGTGCTCATCCTCGCTCTTTCCTCCAAACCTTCCGGAGTCTATGGATCCAGGACATTATGCATACTACGAGGATCCAGATGTTGAAGGCCAAGGAGATGACGAAGTGCAATTTAGTTTGTAGTTGCTCTAGTCTTGCCCCGGTCTGGCTAACTCAGTCAATGCTCGTCTACATCAATATTGTCCAAGTCTTTGGATAATATCGGTAGTACACCGGTTTTTCTAGTTGCTTGCCTATGAAGAGATGTGCTCTACCCATTTTGCTTCTGTGAGCGCTATCTACTGATCCAGGGAATAGCGCAGTGCTTTTATAGAGGATTCTGAATTGTGAAATCCGGGACCAACATTTTTAATGGGTGGGGCGGTAGGGCCGAATTTTTTTGATTTTCGGCTAAACCGGTCCTACCATCCCGCCTTGTTAAAAATTTGGAACCGATTTCAAAACCTTGGTCATGACTACGAGTCTACCAATGGCTGAAATTTTAAATTAAAATTTATTTTTTCGGATTTAAATGAGAAAAGATCACATTCAAGCAAATTCGAATTTTTCGAGCTGGTTTTGGCCGGTTTGAAGTCTTACTGCAGGGAGGGGCTGGTACGACCGATATTGCCGATTTTCGGCCGGTCACCCAAACCATGGCCACGACTCACGAGGATACTAAAGGAAATTTTACGATTTGTTCTACTATTTGCAATGGATGGTAGCAGAAATTAAATTTGATTGTCGATTTCTTAAGGACAATTATAGACCTTTCGCTCTAATAAATTGCAAAGCTAACCACCCTAAACCTAATTCATGAAACCAAATTAATCGTTGAAGCTGTCGGGCTTCTGCGCCGGCGCGGGTACTATCGATCAGCCAAGACTTCGATAGCATGCAATCGCTCGGTAGTTGCTGCTGCCGCCGCCCGAACAGGGCCACACAAAGACGTGTCTATTGATATGAATTAAGGAGTACAATGCGCGAATCATGAAGGTAGAATTCACGTTAGAGATTTAACGAACCAATGAGCATGCATGGCCACGAATTGGATAAAATAGGATCTGATTAATAGAGGTGACTAGTGTAGCTGTCAGGTTGTTAGGGTCACCGGCCAGAATAATGTGGAAAGTTGATCTTGAGCTCATGGTGCCATATGCCATGGCGGCAGATCGTAAGGAGAGAGAGAGAGAGTTTGTGTGGTTCTGATCTTTGGAGAATCATGAGTAGTTACTATCTTTCCCCTTAATGCATTGTACTTCCTAATACTTGGTAGCGTAGTATAAGAGAATCGTAACTGATCTAATTCGTTGAATCAAAAAAGATTAGGTGGTTGAGAAATATATGGAGTACTGTAAAAGAGCTCCAGTCTAAAGACCTCCACATTGTGTCGCTTTTCGTAAGATAGCACTGCGTGATTTTCTGTCTCCATGTTAAACTGTGTTTTCAGTTTCGTCGATGGAGGATTTGACAACACTATGTGGGACTGGTTAAATTAAAGGGAACTGCAAGCATTCCTTGATCAATTTATACTACTTTGTATGTTCTGGATAAACGATTAGTACAAAGCAGAATCTGCAAAATCTTTGGGGTACATGCATCACATCCTTATAAAAGTGCACTATAAATTCGTTTATAAGATAGCCTTATGCAGCTGGAATCTTTGAGGAGTTCCTCAAATTAATCGTCCAAGGGCCCTAAGATTCTTCTCATCGTATGCAGATGCTCTATCACTCTCGAACAAATATTTCATGGTCCATTTCAAAAACAGAGAAATCCATTCATTGATCTTTGATGAAAGCTTCCCTGTCACAAGCTGTTTGAGCCCAATCTTTGGCGTTGTGTGAGGCAATATAGCTAAAAAGGAGAAAAAAAATCCCTACATACCACTGAAAGTTGTCCCGATTCCTTCCATTCCACTGGAAAAAAAAGTTCGATGTCCTGCGTGCTACCAAGTTTTAACTTTGTTCTCTTTCATGCCATTTCCATCACATTCTTTGTCAACTAACACGTGATAAGACTCATTTGCCCTTCTTCTTCCTCCCCTTCCTCTTATTCTTCTTGTTTCCTCTTGTGGATGTCATGAGTATATGCTCTTAGTCTCGGTGTAATGAACAATTGGCAATAGCATCAAGTATATGCTCCTAGTTTTTTGTTAGCCGTCAAGAGGTCTGACTGGCCTAGGTGGCGGCCTGACAGGCGGGGTGGCGGTCAGACTGGCCATGGCAGCGGTTTGACCGGACAAAAGCAAACTTTGGAATTTTGAGCCGAGCCAAAAATAGAGGGTTTAGGCAAGTAAGTTGATTCGTTTGCACTTGGTCCCATAATTTTTGGTGCATCGAGTCAAAAGTTCTATTTAATTATGTTTCCAGAGACGTAGTTTTTGAGTCTCGAAATTTTGGCTAAGGACCTAAGCTGTCTGACTGGCTTTCAGTTGGGTGATCAAACCATCGATGGTATGAATGGCTAGGGCAGTGATCAAACCAGTAGGCTAGCGGTAAGATCGGCCATGGGCGGCAGTCTGACCGACCAGGCCCTGATCAAGTCCTGGAAAGGCGATGATCTTTGTGGGTTAGATCAAATTCATAGTTTTTAGTGCATATGTGTTGCATGATGCATGTTTGAACTAACGTGGGTCAAGTTACAAAGAACATGTGCCTGGAATAGATTTCTTGGTCTATTGCTATGCAGGAGGTCAACGACAGTTAACGGTGAGAATGATCAGGACTAGGCTAGGAAAGTTGAGGTCCAGAACGATGAAAGATGCATACTGAAGTCATTGAACTCAAGCATGGCTCAAGATAGATAAAAATGACCGAACGGGAAGTTCGGTGCAACGGATTGCATCAAGCGATTCGGGGGGGGTCGGTGCAAGTGTCATGGTAGTTTCGGTAGGAGCCTGATGGGAGAGACTTGCTGACATAAAGAGAGTCATTGATTAACCTATACGTGGCAAAATATGTGATTATTTCAAGACGATTGGACTCGGTCTTTAGAGAAGAATCGAGAAGGGTATTTTGGTATCTTCACCAAAATACTGCCTTGGTAGCCTTTGGCAAAACCACGATGCAAGACGACGTAAGAAGAGTCGGTTTAGGTCAAGTGAAGATGGAGATCACAAAGAGACAAATTCGAGAATCCCAATTAGTCATCTGCTTTAATAAGCGTGCGTGAGTGTACTCTTTTGTGCGTGAGATTAACGGGTGCCCATTAGGATTTTCTCTCTAAACCTACCCTCCACTATAAAAGGGAGAGGTCCGGATTTGGATCCTCTCAAGCCTTCCCAGTGTAAACACTAATTTATTATTTGAGAAAAAGTGGAGTAGAGAAGGCTAGGGTTTGTGAGAGATGGATTGATTGAGTGCTCAAGTGCTGGGCTTTTATCCTCCATGGTGGGGTAACTGTAAACCAACAATCTTCTCAAATCAATCCAAGAAATTTTTTCTCAATATGAGTTCATTCTTGTTCTTACTCTCTCTTTGATGTATTTTGGAATTTTGCTTATTACTTTGGTTTTCTTGGTATTCATGTTGTGATTTAGCTTACTAGGACATGTGGGCATACTTCTAGGATCATCTTGATCATCATCTACCCACGAGCAAGTTTTTTGTTCAAAGTTTTTGAATTTCCTCGGTTCATGTGCCCTCTTAACCTTGACAAGGATCTAATAATCCTCAATTAATTCAATTATTTATCTGCAATATTTATTATAGATAATAACATCTCTTATACAACCTTCAAAGGCACCCCTCAGTATCAATAATGAAGGAGGTTATAAACACCTAGTGGTCGTAAGCTATTCTACGACCACCCTATATTGTCATAAGTCCTACTACGATTATCTCATGGTCATAAGTTCTTCTACAACCACATATTGATCGTAAGTCCTACTACGATCACCTCACGATCATAAGATTTACTATAATCAGATCATTTACGACCACCCTATAGTCGATAAGAACCACAGACATGTTGGCTCAATCGACTAGGGACATTTGTACGTTGTGTTTAATGCACATAGCAATTAATATGTGTCGTTATTCCCTGAGATAATTGTATGTATTAAACCTCTGTCTCTGACGTAACCACAAGGCAACATGAGGGAATCTGTCTTTGACAATAACCGTCCTTAAACGTGCAATCATCAAACGATAAGGTGCCTCTTAACATAGGCAACTGCCACCCCTTCATGCGTTATTTAAGGAGTAAAGTCGATGGGTAGAGGGAGAAGGAAAAAAAGGAAGAGAAGAAACTCAACAAGCACAACGAGAAATAAAAGTTATCAAGCCCTAGTTTTAGTGCCTTCCTCCATGTTGTAAACACAATCAATACAGCAACACAGGAGTAGGGTTATTATTATCACAAGAGAAAGCCTGAACCTATATAAAATTTTCATGTCTTTTTCTGTGTGATTTCGCTCTAGGAGAATCCTCCAGCATTTATTCGTAAGATTGATACTAGAATATCACCAAACATCATCTAAGAAATTCATGGAACTTTGACTTCAATCATCATGATTGCTGATTAGAATAGGTTGATGGCCTTCTTGATGAGCTTTGGTTAAAGTTTTGGAGGATTTATATCACCGAGTAGGAAGTTAGGTCTTTTGATTCATCGTCCTGGGCTGGGCTCAGGGCACCAACGGTCAGCAGCCACCTTGGGCTATCAGACTACCACCAAGGGGTTGTGTGGTTTTACTCTTTTGGTCTTTTGTGTCTCCAGGGTTTGTCGGTTTCAATACAAGACTTCCGTTGTTCTTGTATTCTCTAGTCATCATAGCTTCCATAGCTATTGAGAAGGACAAGTGGAAATAAGTCGAGTGTCGAAAAAGAATATAGCTCCTATTCACCCCCTCTAGTCGTTGTTCCGATCCAACACCTCTTCATCATCATCCATCTTCCTCTTATTCCTATATTCTTCAACCTTATCTTTCTCTCTATCCTTTCTCCCTCTTTCTCCTTATCACCACCGCCCCACCTCCCAACGCCGATGTTGGCCTCCTCCCCTCCCCCTCCTGCCATTGAACCCTTCCTACCTCCCACCACTGACGTCGGCCTTGCTCCAGCCAGGTGGTGGGTAGGCTGGATGCGCTCGCCGTGCTCCACCCCAGGGGTGCTGCACCAATCGCTTCCCCATCGAGTGGACGCCACCTTCGCCCACCTCGGACTTACTTCCAACCCCAGCCATCCGACAACACCTCACGGACCTCCCGGCGACTTCTTCCCTGCGGCACTACCGACGACGCCCGTTGGCGGTGGTGGGACGATATCCTCCCCCACCACCGTCATCACCGATGTCTACAACACCCTATCCGGCCCCGCAACTGGCCGCCACGAGGGTGGCCATAGTCACGGCCGACCACCGTGGAGGCGAGCGCATCCGAGCCCGGAGCTTTGGCCGCTGTGGCACGCGACCACACTAGGCTCCTCTGATGAGGACACGTAGTACACCCCATGACAGCGCTCGGGGGGCTCTAGCGGCGGTGTGGGCTGCGAAGCGTGGAGCGAGGCGAGCACATCCAGCGAGGCGATAGGGGTAGGAGAGAGAAGAGAGTAGGGGTTGAGGAGGGTGAAGAATGAAGAAGATGATGGTAAGATGGGGAATTTTTTCATTTGACGGCGATTTGGGCTAACGAAGGTGAAAGAAATGGCACAGAGAGGATCAAACAAGAAATCCAATGGCATATAGGGGATCAAAAAAAAATAGTGGCATAGAAAGGATCATAACAACTTTCAGTGGTATATGAGAAACTAGGGCTGGAAATGAGCCGAGCCGGCTCGAGCCAGGATCGTTAAAGCTCATTTCAACAGCAGGCTTGGCTCGGCTCGTTTAGAACACGAGCCGGGAGAGCGGCTTGGCTCGGGCTCGAAAGGCGGCTCGAGCCGGCTCACAAGCCCTCGCGAGCCAGGAATAGAGGCAGTCTAAGAACTAGCAAAGTAATTTCTGCTTTAGCCATCTTCGTCGATCCAAATCCAACATGAAAAGCATGAAAGTCTTATTCATCTAAAGAAGAACATCATCCACGCCTACAAAACACCAATCATAATTTGCAACCCAAAAACATCATCCACATGACCAAATCTACAAAACTGATATCTATGAAACCCAAGAACCAGCTTGATTTTGATTTGGGTGGGGATTGGTGTGGATGTGGAATTGGTTCCAGATCCAGTGGTAATCGTAGCGTTCCAGCCTTCGAGGACCACCAGGGATTCACCGCCGCCAAGGAAATTCCTCGCCGGATGTGGAAGATGACCTCGGTGAAGCCGAGCTCGAGGACGCCGGTGTCGACTCAGAGGCAAACCATGGTGCGAACTGCGGAGGCCGAAGGTGTAGGCTTGGAGCGCACGGTTGCGCTCACATGGCACGTTGGAGAGGGCCTCCTCCTCAACAGCCTCGTCGGGGCGGCGCCTGCGCCGAAGCCCGGAGATGAGGGAGTTGAGCCCTGGAGGCGCTACTGTAGCGTGTCCTGGTTGAAGGCCGGGAGACAGCAGTGGGGAGGAGGCCCCTGCTGCCCCCCATGGGAAGATGGGGAGGTCGGCAGAGGCCATGAAGGGGAGGAGGGAGGGAGAAGAGGGGTGGGGTGGGGTGGGAGTGGAAACAGAGGAGAAGGAGGGGCCGAGAGGGGAATGGTTGCAAGCCTGCAACTGCAAGAGGAAAGCAATGGGGAAGGGAAGAGTGAAGGAGTGGATTGGAAATTTGGAATCCAGAGCAGTCGCCGAGCGGCCGAGCCAAAAGGAGAGGAAGGGGATTTTGCGTGCGTGGTCTGGGCTGCTGGGGACGTGGTCGCGTGCGTGGGCTGCCTGGCTCGTTTGGCTCGTGAGCAGCTCGAGCTCGGCTCGAAAGTCTTGCGAGCCAAAAGTTGAGCTTGGCTTGGCTTGAAATTTCACAAGCCCGAGCTGAGCCGGCTCGAGCCTTTTTCAGCCCTATGAGAAACTGTCCCGCTTTGACCAGAATGTGTGATGCTGGATCGATTAGTTCAACCGCTTCTCTTTTACCAGCTCCTGGCTTCCTCCTTGCTCCAGTAGTCAGGACAAAAGTACTCCTTCCGGACACCAAATAATATTGTTTTGGACATGGATCAAATTTTGAAAATTAATTGTAGGTATACAAAACGTCATTTTTTTGACCGGACATAGTAATACGACTCTTGCTGTAGAATGATACAATTACATTGAGATAAAAGGAAAACTCATTAAAAAATCTGAAAATAATATTGTCTTACACTTTACTTCTATCTATCTATCTATCAATAGCTTTTCACAACATATAGTTAGCCAAACTTCCACCGGTGAAGTCGGCTATCAAGCTAGGATGCAAGTCAACTCCCACCGGTGTTAGCTATCTGTACTGTGTAATGTACATGCGGAGGAGGCGAGGGTGGATACGGGGTGGTTGAGATGGCCCCTTCGGCGCTTTACCTCTGCTTAGTTGGTTCCCCTTTGGTGCCTCCTGGGATGGCACAACTATTATGAACGCATCCGTCGGCCGCTATGTCCTCGTCTCGGCGCCGGTGGAGAGAGTCCGGCCAAACCGACGACGCAGTTGAGCCTTAAAAAAAGGAACGTGCTCACGACGGCACGCACGCATGCAACAGGAGGTGGTGGAACCTCGCGATCACGGGCTGCCACAATAATAATGCGCCGCGCGCCGCCCCCTTCTTGGCAATGCTACCAAACAACAGTGACTAGCACTGATCAATAGTTCTGGGAATGTGAAATCTGAGACGTTTAGCCTGACTGTTAAGTTGCATGCACTAACTAATTCATCCAAAAGCTTAAGCTGACGGGAAAGACGGGCAATTCACTTATACTTCAACACTCCTCTCACGTGTATGCTCCTTCAGACCTAAGACGTGGAATAGAAGTGGGTTGCAATTATTATTTTTAATTGCACCAACCGGTCTTGAACTCAAGACCTCTTGACTCTGATACCATGTTAAGTTATATGCACTAACTAATTCACCCAAAAACTTAAGCTGATGGGAAAAACAGACAATTCACTTATACTTCCGCTTTCACTGACGAGTAACGGCAATGGATGCCTGCCTTTTGCCGGAGGCTGCTCTATAGGCATGTTCAGCCGGTAACATGCAAATTCTGAAATTCATTTCTGCAGTATTTAGTAGTATGAACTACGAAGTCCAAGAATCACCATAACACCAGGCACCACGTTATGTACATGCCTCTGGACTGAAACAGGTTTTCACAAATTTCTCACGTACAGTATTTGCTCACATCGCCAGTACATAACCAATAAATTACACATCACATGCGCAATATTGTCCCTTCTTATTGAAAATGGAAATAACTTAGACCAGTTAAGCAAGAACAAGCTCCCAAGCACTGCTGACAATACTAATAGTAACTTAATCAGAAGGCACCATAGTAGCAGATGGCATTGCTGTTAGGGAACTGCTTTATGCCTTCTTTCTGAAGACGAGCCTACTCAGCAAGCTCGCACGTCGCTTCTTCTTCTTCATATCAACAGAAACTTGTGTTCGCGGCGACTTCGGAATCACTGGACGAACAAGGACTTGTGTCGAACCATTGTTATCAGCTTTATGAACCGTGCCCGCATCTTGCTCCTGTACAAGGTTCTTCTCAGTTGCAACAGGTACACTGTGTTCTTTCTTGCATGCCACTTCTTCACATGAGGGAGAACCGATATACTCAGGCTTGGCATCCTCTTCAGCAAGAACGTTTGCAGCTGACAGAGGTAGGGTATCAGACTTTTCTTTATCCGAAGCATCTGCATTTGCCGGATTTTGTAGAGCCTGCAATTGCTTGCTTAGGTTTGTGATGGTCTCCTGGCACTCTGCAAGTTTCTCGGCTGCTGCAGATATTGCCGAGTTCTGCAGGAATTGCCAACATTACAGTTTTTCATAATTGACAGCAACACTAAAATGGTGACTAAAGAATATACTCCACAACCATTTCGTGCATTCAAAACATAACCACTAGCAGAATCAAAATCAAATTTACAAGTAGGATAGCGTTGAGTGTATGTGCACCAACAAACCCAGTGGCGTGCAACTACCTTTTCACTTTTCTGTATGTATTGATTTGCCATATAATGAATGTTTTTTACACAAAAATCACCCTTACCCTCTTCTTCTGGAAACTCTATAAAATTAGAATTAAGAAATTTCCAAGGAATCATGTGATACAGTGATAGTTGCTGTGCTCAATTATAATAGACAAGGTATATGTATGGTGCAGACAGATTTGTGAATTGCAACATTGAGAATGTTGGCTTAACCGCCAAAGAAAGACTATTTTCTGAGGAGGAAATTAGAAATTACTGTTATTAGTTGTTTTCCCTCTTCTTCTGCTAACTTTTCTGTGCGCTCATCAGCAGCAGCACTGCATCATAAAGAATAGGCATGAAATTTTTATGTTGGATGATTTTTTTAATATGGTGCAGTAGTGCTGCAAATAATAACATAATAGATGATTCTCGGTAATAATAGTTGGTAGAGTTACCTTTCTGCTTCACAGTGTACCCACTGTTTTTCCTGGCAATTGTCACCCTGCTCTTGTCTAATAGCCCACGGTTCTTCATCAAGCTTACAAGTAGCGAACTGAATCGTCCGAGAATGATTTTCCAAGATGTCATCAGGAATCTGGCCCTCAGTTGTTTCAATCAGTTCTTTCTGTGCCTCTTGTTGCATTCCTAAGACCTTTTCTGATTTTGCACTTTGCATTGCATGATTTTCATGTGCCCTTAATGCCCTCAGTGATTCATTTCCATCAGAATTATTTGTAATGTAATCCACAATGTCTAGTCCATCAAAACACGAAAAGTATTGGTTAACTATCCACTCTAGAATCAAGCAAACTTCATCAATGAACTTTTCAAGATTAGCCTTTCCATCCAGTACATCACTACAGACATGAATCAGATGCTCAAGTTGAGAAGTGAGTTCAGATTTCTCTCGCAAAAATAATTGGAAACTCACAACGTTGTTCTCGGTGGATCTTTCAATCATGCAACTGACTCTTTCAATCAGAGTGGCCACCATTCTGTCTATTTCTGCTCGGTCATATGATAAGTTTGCATCATCATTTCCTTTAGCAGAAATTTCACTCCTCAGTGCACGTGTTACTTCATCAAGAATGACGTGACTACTTATTTTACTGACTTGATGCTTATGTATGATCAATTTCAAAACATCCTGAATCCACTCAGGGTACTTGTCAGAGAAAGCATAATCAGGGATGAGATCTCCGTGAACTGTTTCTGACAGAACTGTTTTGGAATCTGTATCAGATGCATCTGGCGCACACTGATGTGGCGCACTTGAAGGCCTCGATGCCATCTCTAGTTTCTCAATCTCCACAATATCAACAAGCAACTGCATGTCAGATCCTGCAATTCTTCTGCTCCGACTCTGAGCTGCCCGTTGCTTCCCAACTTTGAAGTGCTCGCTAACCCATGGTTCAGAATGGTTGTTCTCTTCCAAGTCAATACCACCAGACAACTCCTTGAGCTGCCTTTGCACTACTGACAGCTTGCATGCCTCATCGTTGTACTGCAACTGCATAAACTGGAGATCACCCTCCTTCTTGGCCAATAACTGCCTGAGATGTCTATTTTCATCATCCAATTCCTGAAACTTGACAAGGTAACCTTCAGACACAGAATGTCTCTGAGTCACTGCCCGCGGCGATGGCTGGACTGCTGTGCGTGGCCTTCTTGTCCCATTTTCGACAAAATTAGTACCCCGTCGCTCAACCTCGTCTTTCATTTTTACCAACGCTGCAGGCCCGGGCAGTCGCTTCTGAACCATGGTTCGCAGCCTCTGGCATTCAGCTTCCAGTGCACCAATCTTCTTGACACCCTCCTGCTGCTGTTTCTGAGCAGCATTAATCGATTTGAGATCGTACTCCCGCTCTTTGTTCCGAATCTCGAGTTCCTTCTGAAGCATGCACACCTCATACTGAAGGGAGGCGCATTGTTTGTGCATAAATTCAAGCCTAGCTCTTTCTTCAGTTAACTTTTGGTCTAAGTGTGCATTGGATTCATTCAGTTCTCTGATCAGCTTGTCCTTCGAGTTGACAGTATTGCGAAGATTGTAGTTTTCGGTGGCAACCTTTGCAAGCCGCTTATTTGCATCTTCTAACTTCTGCTGTAAATCCCGTGTTTTCTTCTGCTCGGAAGAGATCTTAGTAGCTGCTTCGATGATGAGGCGCTCTTTGTCTTCCCTAACTAGGAGTAGCTGATCCATGCAGGCTATCAAGGCATCCCCCACTTCGGTCATCCTTCCTGAATACTTCTTCCTCTATGAAGTGTTATTGAGCACCTTCAGAAATAATCATGAAGTTCAAATCGTACCTGGCGTTAGGTGTAGTAACTACTAACTAGTTCATTGAAACACTGTAATAACCGTAAATAAATTTTACGCAAATGACATTTTTCATCAGAAATTTAGAATGATGCAACAAAATGACAAAATACATACATAACTACCAAGTGTAAAAGTGAAGTCACTTACTGTTACCGTTTTAACTTAAAATCAACATGTACAAGTTTTTGATACCGTTTTAACTTAAAATCAACATGTACAAGTTTTTTTTAGGATAACATGTACAAGCTTAGTTGAACCATTTGGGCTACTGCAGTGTGTTCTGAGACATATCAAAGTAATTCAATTGGAATATTACATTGCAGTAATTTCACAAAACTAGCTATTATGATTTATGACTAACAAGTAGTGCATCTCTAGTCTCTAGACCCATAACAACCAAATTCTAGGGGTCCAAGTATGATGAGGTCCGCCACTCACATGCATCCATTCCATACATATCCTAGTGCGCGGCTTACCTTCGAGCCTGTCCGAAGCCTCCGCCGCCGTCCTCCATCGCCACCGCCAATCTACTGCACGCCGCCCCCGCGGAGGAGGGCGACGCGAACAGGTCAGACGTCTGCAGGAGCACGAAGCTCCTTCCGCCGTACCGCATCCAAGACCGCATGCCCCCTGCCTCGGCCACCCCCGGGCCCGGCGATGCGAGCCGCAGCATGACCGTGGCCGCGTGGCCTTCGCGTGCGGCACGCTGAGTTGCTGTTACAATTCCCGGCGCTGCTCGTATGACTTTGGGCCGCTTGGCCCAAGTTCTAGGTAAGATAGGCCTCGTTCGAGCAGTCCAAAATCCAATCAATTGCTACTCTTGGTACGCAGGAATAAGTTCGTTTTAACCCCCCTCAACTCTCGTTCAAGTCCGAAAACCAACCCTTAATTTAAAAAACTGTCATTTGACACCCATGAAACTCTTAAAACAGGGTAAAACACCCCCTTATCCAAAACCACCATAGTTTTGACTGACTTTAATGCCACATGTCTGCCACACCATCTTATTCCTCTCCTTTGAGACTTGTGTAATGGGCAGAGGGACAGTGCAATTATATCGAATCCACTAGTATTTAAAATTCAAAACCAATTAGACCCATTTAATCCATATTTCATAGACATTTCAATCTGTTCTCAGCTCTGCATGTTACTCCCTAAGCATATCCCAGACTATCTGCTCATCTTCTAAAGCCATAGTCCAAAAAAAAAGACAGAATTGAAGTATTGAACAAGCTTGTCTTAAGCAGCTCCATTGCTATGAATCTCTAAACGGTATTATCAAAAGAGGTGTTCAATTGCAAAGATGATTATAAGCATGGAAGTGCGCCAGCCAGTGTATAAATCCTAGCTGGCGCTGAAGTTTTGATTCCTAAGGACGGCCCATTTGTTAATTCCCATGGACAAACCCCGAAAGAACCAACCCTTCCAGGATCGATCAATCTCAGGACTCTTGTACTTGAGTCGATACAACTTTAGAGCCCAACAGAACACTCGATTCGAAGAATAACAACAAGAAAGAACGGGAAACGGATCGATTGCATCAACGAGAACAAATGCAAGTGATATACCTTCTTCCAGCACCTGCCTGCCTGCCACACCACGCAGGAGACTGGCTGCCCGATCTCTGTCGACAAAGCAGAAGGCACAGGCAGAGAGACACCAGCTGAGAAAACACAGTTAGGTGGATGCAGCCTGCAAGATCATACATAGGCTTGCTTCCTGCTCGTGCTCAGCCCCGGCATTCCCTTCTGCTTCCCCATTTGCTTTGCTTGGTTTGTTGGTACGAGGTAGGAGCTTCAGCCCGGTTGTCTCCTTAACTTAAGGGGGCCGAGCAGCCCGAGTGGTGGGCAGCTTGATGAGGCCGATCGAAGGAAGCAAAGCGGTTAGGTAGCAGGTTCGGCAGCTCAGCTCGCGGCGGGCAGCGCAGCGGTTGGGCTGTTACATACAGCTGATAAGTTCCTTTGACCCCGGCGCAGCTTCTCCCTGCGCGCGGTTTTCCTGGCACCTCTCGCTTTCGGTAGCTGCTCCGTCGGCGTACGCTGGCGCGTACTGTTTGATGGCACGAATGCTGCGGCTTATCTGAATCGTAGTCGCTGCGTTTGAATGCTTTGGATAGGAACGCGCGTACGGGCTAGCACTCGAGTCCTTGGGGTTATGTCCGAAAATTCTCTGTATTTGGGTACAGAATTTCAGAGAGATGTTACTGGAAGGAAGGACGAGTACATGAGTTCCGTAGGCAGAGGGAGAAAGGAAATGTCTATGCTTACCAAAATTGCACATTTCGCAGGTGCCACGGAAGATTGGGTACTTTTTTTGTTAGATAGAGAGAGATTGGGGGATTTAGTACTTTTAAAAAGAACCATTTTTTACAATGTTTCTAGTGTTACGAATATTATGTGTGTATTAAAGAGATTTAATGGGCAATATATATAGAGTTCAAAGGGAACACAAGACTAAACCCTAGTACAAAAGAAAATACCAGAAACACCCTTAACACCCCCCTCTCCAATGCGAGCCGTATGCAGTAACATTGCATATGAAAAGGGTTGATACTACAAAATAAAAATTCCGAAGTTCGAATCTTGATAATATCGTTGTAACGTGCAACTCTTGAAAAATATGTCGACAAAAGATCTCCTCACATCTGGTGTCGTGCGACAACCCATAAAGCACAAGGTGCGGGAGCAAAATCGACCGCGGTAACAAGATGAAGAAGATGATAAAATCGATAAATATAGAGAAATCTATCAAATCAAGCAGAAGAAGAATAGATAGAAGGGTCGTGGCGCAGATCGTAGCCCAAGACGGCGGGGCGCAGTGCACAAAAAACGCAACGAATGCACAGTGCAAAAGAAGCGCGACGCAATGCACAACAAGCGCAACGGAGGCGCAGTGCGGAAGAAGCGCAGCGCAATGCACAAAAAGCACAACGGAGACACCGTGCGAAAGAAGTGCGGTGGCCTTAAAAGCTTGGAGCGGCGGATCTGCAGCGGCTCAAAGAAAAGAGCAGCGACTACTGCCATGCAAAGAAATTACTATGCTTGTATGGCTGACAATAAATTTGTGGACTCGCATGGCTTAGACGAAACCAAAAATAAAGTGATTCGGACTTGGATGGATGCAGCGGAAGAAATGACACAAATTACAAAAAAAAACTAAAACTAACTAGCAGCAACCCATCTCCTCGTCCAACCAGCAACACCCAAACCATCCATCACAGTGGTGTGTGAATCGGTGCTAACCATGCTGTCAGGATATATAATGTCATCTGTGTTGAAAACAACTCGCCAAGATACTCCATGCTCATTGGCTGCCCAAGCATTGTAGCCTCTGCTTCAATACCACCAACTCCCCATCACGGTCATACTTTCACGCACACAGAAAGTCGGCAGCAGTACATAGCACCAAAGACCAACACAGCTCCTCTCCATCGACACCAAGCAGTAGGCCAAAGATGTAGCGGCGCTCCAATCCCCCATGCTCGTAGCCAGACCACCAAGTCACCAATCAATCTCTCCCCATTGCGCCCAAAGTCAAGAAAGAAGCCAGCGGTGAAGAAGCCCGCTGAGAAGAAGCCGGCAGAGGATAAGGCCGATGAAGAAGGCTCCGGCGGCAGGGACGAAGCCGAGTGGTGGCGCCTGGTCGGGTAGAGGCTCGAGGGTGCGGATCCATTGAGGACGAATGAAGAAGAAGCCATCTAGCAGACCCGAGTCGCCGAAGTCTAGCACAAAGAAGCCCCGCGCGGTGTTGAGATCGGCGACGACGAGGAGACCGAATCCGACGAGATCGATCTAAGGCGCAGAGGAGCAGCGCTACGTCGGGGATCCAGGAGCAGTGGAGCCCGGGAAGCTCGGGCGGTGCAGGCGACGTCGGGCAGAGAGGGCTCGACGAGAGAGCACGAGCAGAGGCAGAGACGGCGCATCGGGTGACGTCGGAAGTGGCCCGATCTAGAGCGGCGGCGCCGCGGCCACACGCGGTGATCTGGGAGAAATGGGAAAGAAGAGCTCCTCTGCTACGAATCGACGTCAATCCGACCGGGAGAGGCAACGATGAGAGGTCGCCCCTGGGAGCAAAGATCGGTCCTCCCGGGGGCAGCAGCAGCAGAGAACTGGTAGAGGCTAGGAGGCGGCGGTCACGGTAAATTCTAACTCTAATCTTAGCTCTGATACCATGTTATGAATATTTTATATATATTGAAGAGATCTCATGGGCAATATATATATATATATGATACAAAAGGGACACAAGACTAAACCCTAGTACAATAGGAAATACCAAAAATACCTTTAACATGTAGTACTCTCTTCAGTCGCAAAAGAATATCGTTTTGGACATCGACACAGTTCCTAAAACATAGCTTTGATCACAAGTTTCTATTATAATACATTTGTAAAACCCAATAAAACAGTAATATTATGAAAGTATTTTTCGAGACAAATCTACACACATGATTTTCGTGTATCTAATCTAAATATTTAAGAAGATATAGATAATCAAATTTTATTAAGTTTGACTGCACATACCAAAAATTTATAATGTTTGATTGCACGTATCCCAAATGTGATTCTTTTGTGAGTCTTGTGAGGGTGTACTTTTTTAATGGGCAAGTGCAGTTTTAGCCGATAAATTCCATCTTTGGTTGGTTTAGTAGTCCCTTAGGTGGCGTTTGGTTTATACTTTGAAACAGGCAAAATTAGTCGATCGAGTTTCAAAAATAACTGTCTCACAGTGCGCTTACATTTAATCTCTGACGTAAACAACACTTCAGTGACCATAGAGCATGCCAAGGTTATCAACAGGGAATAAGTTCTAAAGTGAAGGGAGATCAGAGGTGTAACGAGTGCAACGGATCCAAATTCGAAAATAAGAGAAAAATCAATATAAATAACTCATTCAACCCACGACTAATGAAGAGATCGAACCAAGTCATTAGTCAGAGGTACCACACCGTTAGCTTATGTGGAGAGAAGAGCTGCCCTGATGAAGGGACTAAGTGGACCACAAATTTAGGCGACGGCCGGATTTCGAATTTGGGGCCTGCTGGTCAAGTCAAGATGGGGCTTTAGTAGGTCCAGCCCAATTTTGCTTGATCTAAAAGGATTCCAACCCAATAAAGGTAAAGCTTGGGCCTCCTTGACAGCCCAAGACTAAATGGGCATTTTGGCAAGCAGCTTAAACTCGGTCCAGCAGCTTCTTTTGCTCAGGTTTCAAAAAAAAAAACACTGTAATAACTACACAAATTCCAGACTATGATGTATCAGATACAGTGGCGGAGTTTGGACCGAAATGCAGCAGGGCAGGTATTAAAGAACAACGAATTGTGTAGACAATGGAGACTAATTTCAAACTCAACTAAGGGCTCCAAGAGCATGTATAATAGTGTGATATCAATTGTCTGTAAGATTTGTTATATAGGACATTAGATGATGTGGATGAGAGAGAGCGGGCACAGAGAATTGGACCATCTTTAATGAAGTAGTCGACTATAACACGAGAAAAAAAAGATACATTATAAACGAAAGAGTTGTCTATAGATACATGTAAAAAACAATTCATCGTAGGAGATGTCTTTAGTGTTGTCTATAGATAATATGATGATATACTATAGACAACAGTTGTCTATATCATTGTACATACCCTAATAGTAGTCATCTTAGACGTCTTTTACATGTCATATCACTCAAAATTCTAGTTAGAGTAGAGAGGATGTAAAGAAAGAGAATATGTTATCTCTTATATAAGAGATGACATTGGTACGTAGATCATCATAAATTATGAATGTGTAAAGAGAGAAGTTATGGTAAAAATAAATAATTTTATAAATAAATAGTTAAAGGTGTTATTTAAAAAATAATCTGTAGATGACAAAGTTGTCTATATCGACCTACGAGAAGCTCCGCCACTGATCAGTTATGCGCTATGGATAGGCAGCCGCCAAATGAGGGAATTTCACCGGAGAAAAGACAGCACTACGACGAACATTCTGACTTTCTCTTCGGATGAAGATTCGGATAGACATCGCTACAGCCAAACCACCCGCCGCAAGCTAGCAAACAATTGGCTGGTGCGCCGGACGCAGCACATACCACGTTTCCCTCGGGGACAGGACAGGTATGTGCGACCGTGCGGCCAGCTCGGACTTTACCGGTGTGCGTGAATTCCATCGGAGTAAGAGTAAATTACGCTGCATGTCAATGAACAAGCGTTGGTTTTTCTGGGAGACATGGTATTTTGAAAGTGTATATTTGAAGTGTATTAAGTGGTTCACTGAGGTCGCCGATACACGAGTGAGCATGCATACGTTATAGTATCATGTCAGTTGTATGAACATGAGTGTAGGGTAATTTTCTGAAAAAACCATAGCATGTCTTCCTCCTAAAATACAAGTCCTTAGCCATCGAGTTCTGTCCCGTCACATATGAGCTCCTCACCATCGCCGATGTGCAACCCCAAGCTATACCACCAAGGCCGCCTCCCCCACACCCAAGTTCCACATCGCCACCGCTTAGCCCTTGAGCTCCACCGTCGCCACTGCTTAGCCCCTAGGGCCTCCTCCTCCCCAAACCACCAATGCCAAGATAGCAAGAGCATTGCACATTCTTAAGATGGCGAAGCCGACTGCGCTCGTTGGTTGAACTAGGGAGGTTCGTAGAGGCATGGTGACTATGGACTACATTTAGAGACCTCATCGTCGAAGAAGTGGTGGAACATGACGGCCAAGCAAACTATTTAATTCACTTTAGTGACCGAATATACACCTTTTAAAATAACGTGACCCAGATGAACTGACACTGCAAGTTCAAGTTGTGAAGTAATTTACTCTCGGAGAAACGACCGCACGACGAGTGATTTTGCTGACTCTCTTGATAGGAATAGTTTTATTTGGATGGACATCAGGTGAACCCCCCGACGCAAGCCAACAACCCATTGGTCGGCACACGTTCGTATGTACCAGTGGCAGATCCAGGATATATTGGATGGGTATTCAGAATTAATAAATTATTATTCAATGAAAAAATTAAAAGTCCACACTATCAAAAAAATAACGTCAGTCTGCGTGTACCACATTTCCCTCACGACCAAAGCACCAGTGTGATTTGGGTAGACGTCAGTTGAATCCCCTGACGCAAGCCAGCGACCCATTGGCCGACACGCCGTCTGCGTGTACCACGTTTCCCGCACGACAGAGCGCCAGTGCACCGTGCAGCGCGTGATCGACCTCCCTCGTGCGGTGTGTGCGCGACTTGAGGCTGTCCGGCTAGCTACTACTTTATCCCTCCGGCTCTCAGTCTCAGTTTTTTTGCTCTCCGGTCTCATCAGATAGCGGCGGGACCGCAGGAGGGGTGAAGATTTTGCCCTGCTCCCTCGCTGTTCTTCTTCTAGTTGAGACTTCGATCTTGCATGCTGCCTCCGATGCCGACTCCGACTCCGACCGCATCGCCGGTACGAGCGACCGCCCAGAACGCCCCCCCACCCCTCCATTCCCCGGCCTTGCCTTTGGTTTCCCTTTTGTTGGGTTGTTCTCGTGAGACCTCAGGTTCGCGCGACAGAATTCGTCGACCTTTGCGGCGACTGCCCCATTCTCGATTCTCTTATGTGATTGGGTTCCACTTTCTTATTCCTTCGTGCGACGGTTCGGGGCTTCAAGGATTGCTTTCTCTTGTGCGGTACATGTCGGGGGGGTTCCCTTTCGTTCGATTGTGCCTCTGAACTCGCAAACGGTGGCAGTGCGGATCGAGGAGCCAGAATAGGAATTTGGGGGCTTGTGCTGAACGTGGTTGGAGTTTCTGAATTCTAACGTGCATTGATGCTTGTTTCAACTGATGCACTAACTATTGGTGATTCCGTACGTGCTCAGGTACTTTGCAACCCGTATTGGTGGATTAGGTCCCCGCATCGCAGGAAGAGTATGGGTTTGGCGCCGGGAAGCAAGGCAGAGAACAAGGTTGCGTTGGATGCTGCGGCATGGGTGTTCAACATCGTGACTTCTGTTGGCATCATCATGGTCAACAAGGCTTTGATGGCTACGCATGGTTTTCTCTTTGGTAAGACAAGCTAAGCTATGAAGCATTTGTTTTCCCATTCAATTGGTAAACTGGACTGTGCTTTTGTGGCACCACTGTATTAATTTTCCATTTCCACCTAGTGTTCTCCCAATGGCTTCGTTAGATTCACGTTGGCCACAAAAGTTTTTTTGAACATAGATGTTGGCTGGGAAAGTAACAAGCTAATTGAAGTGCTGTTGTATGAATAGAAATTAGGCTGGACCTGATAATTTCTTGGCTGCCTGTGAAAGCCATCATGCCTGGACACATGGAACATTCATTAGATTGTTGCAAGTTTATAAACCTTTTTTTTTCCTTTCTAGAAAGAAAACTGTGATATCCGCAAATTCCAATATGCAATATTCTGAAAATGTGGATACAGTTCATGGGAGAGTGATCTGACAAATGGAATTTGGCCAGCATATTCTATTTTGGGATTCACTGGTCTAACGTGCCGATGCCTATAGTATTACTGATATTAAATACGGAACCTGTACTGAAACTATGTTTGTGGAGGGATCAGCAAGTATTAATGCATTAAAATTGTACTGAAAGATGCAAGCATATGTATTGAATAAGTGTCATACCTTAAAGTATTGATTTGTCCTGCAATTAATGTTTTGCGCTGAATTCTTATTTTGCAGCTACAACATTGCCTGGGTTTCATTTCGCAACTACAGCTATGTCGACATTAGTAATGAAATGGCTGGGATATGTTGAACCATCCTATTTGCCTCTTCCGGAGCTTATAAAGTTTGTTTTCTTTGCAAACGTATCAGTTGTTGGGATGAATGCTAGCTTGATGTGGAACTCTGTTGGATTCTATCAGGTGAAGAAATACTCGTTTTGTCTTTGATGTATTTAGATTGGATTACACACACACACACACACACACACACATATACTAAATTGTGCCACCCTTTCTTTTCCCAGATATCCAAGTTGTCTATGGTTCCAGCTTTATGCATGCTGGAAGTCCTATTTGATAATGTCCGTTACTCAAAGGACACAAAGCTTAGCATAATGGTTGTCCTTGTAGGGGTTGCAGTATGTACTGTCACTGATGTTAGTGTAAATACCCAAGGGTTGATAGCTGCTGTGGTAGCTGTTTGCAGCACTGCATTTCAACAACATGTAAGTTAGTAAGTATTGGTAGTACTAGAATTTGTACCTTAATTTTGTGGATCCCTGTCCATTGCTTTCCTCTCTCTCTCTGAAATTCTGTCCTGTAGTATAGACCATCTATTGGTAGTTTAGTCTAACATTGTTTGATTCCAATCATAGAAGACACGTTGATTTCTGTTATGAATAACACTTGTATTCAATATGAGGTCAATGATATATACACTTGAAACCAAATAATATCTAGAGTCCTACTCTAACACATATATCTCTAACATATATATCTCTAACATCCCCTCAAACTCATGGTGGATCAACAACACGAGTTTGGAGCGTGAAGAAATCCTCTATCCAAGCTCAAGGCACATCACGAGAGCAATCACCGATCATGCACACAAGACCTCATGAATGAAGCATCAACACCAATATGCTTGGTGAGCTCAGCAATATTGATAGCACCTGATCTTGTCTGTCAAGAGGAGTCGGTGTAATGTGAAACACCAAAATCCTCAAATAACCACCGTAGCCAAGTAATGCAAGAGAGCCATATCGCAACTCATCCCTCTGCACTCGAGCAGGACACCGCATGATCTGTTTCTTCGTCTTTCAGGCAATAAGCGAACCACCAAGAAAAACACAAGATGGAGAGATAGACCGCGATCGAGGATCACGCCCAAGTAGCATCCGAATAAGCCTAAAGCTGTAACGAGCTGGAGCGTGGAAAGAAGAGACGGCGAGAGATAGTCCCACGAAGGTATCGCAGAACTCGAAGAAGGTGGTTGTAGTGGACCTGAGTGGGAGCAGAAACGAACTGACTCAGAATGTGAACTGGATAAGTGATATCCGGACGAGTAACAACAAGGTAGACAAGACTCCCAACAAGATGACGATAGCGAGTCGGATCAGAAAGAGGCTCGCCATCAGAGGGTCGGAGGTGAACATTGAGCTCCATGGGAGTCTCAACAATCTGTTGATCGATGAGGAGGCGCGATCAAGAAGATCCTGGATATACTTCTCTTGGGACATAAAGAAACCATCTGGAGTGGAAGTAACCTCAATCCCAAGGAAGTAACGAAGAGGATCAAGATCCGACATAAGGAACTGCTCACTAAGACGAGCCTTGACAAAGACAATGTACTCAGAGTCATCTCCGATAATGATCATATCATCAACATACAGAAGAAGAAGGGTCCGACCACGAGACGAAGTGTGGACAAAGAGCGCAGGATCATGATCACTCGCTGAAAAGCCAGCAGCAATGACCACAGAGGAGAAGCGCTCAAACCAAGCACGAGGGGCTTGCTTAAGGCCATAGAGAGAGCGACGGCGGCGATGGACCATGCCCTCGAAGAATACCCAGGTGGCGATGCATGTAGACCTCCTCACGCAACTCGCCATTAAGAAAGGCATTCTTGACATCAAGTTGAGAAACCAGACAAGTGGCGACCAGACGCCACCGAAAGAAGAGTGCGGACGGTGGCAAGTGGGCCACAGGAGCAAAAGTCTCGTCGTAGTCACGACCATGCTCCTGCTGGAAGCCACGAGCAACAAGACGCCTTATAGCGCTCAAGAGAGCCATCAGAGCGAGTCTTAATCTTATAGACCCACTTACATGTGATGGGACGAGAGTGAGATGGAAAAGGAACAAGATCCCAAGTACCAGTACGCTCGAGGGCAGCAATCTCCTCGGCCATGGCATGCTGCCACTCAGGATGAGTAACAGCATCCCGGTAGGAGGCAGGCTCACGAGTAGCTGCGCCAGCAAAGGCAAAACGGGCAGGGGGCCGAATCGACTGGCGATCGCGGAGAGCGTAGCGAGGAGAAGACGGCCCATCAGGGGAAGATGAAGCATCAGAAGAAGATGAATCATCAGTAGAAGAGGGCTCATCTGGAAGATCCTCAATACGAGGTCGACGAGTGTAGACGAGTGTAGTGGGGGGAGCCTGAGGAGCCGCAGGAGACGAAGCAGGCGGCGACAATGGCGAAGAGGCCACAGAGGAAATATGTGGAGACTCAGTGGGACGGGTGGACGAGGGCAAGACAGAGATAGGTGTATCTGAAAAAGTAAAAAAAGATAGAGACTCCACAGAGGAAGCCGAAGGAGAGATAGGACGTTGGTAGAAGGGACGAGACTCGTCGAAAGTCACATTCCGAGAAATCCGCATCCGTCGACCAACAGGATCCCAGCACCGATAGCCCTTGTGCTCGACAGATTGTATCCCGTAAAGACACACTCAACGGATGGCAATCGGTTTAGTGCGTTCTCGAGGCGAGGAGAACGAGCAAACGCAACCAAGCAGCGACGAAGGCGAGTAGTCGGAAGGAGACCACGAGAGGCGCTCAACGAGGATTGCATACGAAGAAGCAGAGGAAGGCTGGATGTTGACGAGATAGGTGGCAGTGGAAACAGCCTCGGCCCATAAGTGAGGTGGAATAGAGGCGGCAATCATCAGGGCACGAGCCGACTCAAGAAGGTGACGATGCTTGCGCTTAGCAACACCATTATGAGCATGAGCACCAGGACAAGAGAGGCGGCGAGAGTGCCTCTTTCGGCAAGGAAGCTGCGCAGTGATGAGAGAGGTACTCGCCACAGAGTCGCCACGAAGACACGAATAGGAGTGGAGGCGTATGCGAACCATAGTGACAAACTGTTTATAGATAGACAAGGCCTCACTACGAGAAGACATGAAATATATCCAAGTGTGGCGAGAGGAGGGCGACCACCACCACCTGTGGCAGCCGCTGGAGGAGGTAGTGTGCTGAAGCGTGGAGTAGCACGACGCAGGCGAACGGAAGCCATCGGTAGGCGGCGCTGGATGGCGCGGCGACCAAGGCAACGAAGTCTAACAGGCGGCGATGGACGGCGCGGCGGTTAGATCGACGGTTTTTTTTAACCGACGCTTTTTTTTTCTTTTAAACCGGCCGAAACGGCCGGCCTGGCCCAAAAGCAATCGATGCAGGGGAGGGGAACCCTAGCCCCCCTTGCCCGATTGCAGCGGCGGCGGCGGCGGCGGGCCGGCCGAGCGAGGCCTTGCGCGGGAGGTGGCGCGAGCGGCCGTCGGCCGGCGGCTGCGAGCCGATCTTGAGAGGCATGGCGGCGACGAGGCGCCGCCACGACGCTTCGACCAAACGCGCAGAACCCTAGTTCCCGCGGGCGGCTGGTGCCTAGAGAAACAGCGGCGGCGGAATACAGAGAGAGGATCGACCTCGGCGATGGCGTCGATCCGAGGCGGCGGCCGATCTAGCGCCTCGAGGGCGCGCGCAAGCGAGGAGCGCGGTGGCGGCGGCAGCAGAAGAAGGCAGCGGGAGAGAGGCGGCGGCAGCGGCGGAGATGGCTCAGCCCAGCGTCCACGGCGGCGACGGTGGCGGTGGCGTCGGGCACCAAGCTGCGGCAACGGCGGCGGACGGCCAAAGCGGCGGGATGGCTCAACGCAGCAGCGGTGTCGGGTGGCGAGTAGCGAGAGACCCGGCCACGGCGACGGATCCGAGACAGCGGCGCGGATCTCGAGACCGCAGAATTGACGACAACGCGCGCGGCGGCTGGCGGCGACGACTGAATTGGCGGCGGCGGCGCAGTGCGGCCTTGAGCGGAGACCCGGGCGGCCGGGGCTAGCTCAGGCGGTAGGCGGCGGCCCGAGATGGCGACCGGCTAGGCCCAGATGACGGCCTGGAGACCGGAGGCGGCTCGGCAGCCGAGGATCCGATCGGGAGTCGTCGAAGATGACGACAAGAGGCGATGCTGTCAGAGCGGCGGCAGCGGGGCAACAAGCGAGGCGAAACTCTGATATCATGTTATGAATAACACTTGTATTCAATATGAGGTCAATGGGCCAGTATATATACACAAAGGGAGGTTACAGATAAGGAAACCAAATAATATCTAGAGTCCTACTCTAACACATATATCTGTAACATATATATCTCTAACAATTTCCACTTACAATTTTCCGCTATCTGTAGAGTACTAGAGTATTCTCTGATTCTCTTTACTAAAATTGGTGTCTTTAGTCCATATGAAGAGGATTAGAGTTCATCTCGGGGTTTAGTGATAAACTTACTCTGGTTGACAAAAGTTAATCAGGTTACTGAAAGTTTTTTGTCTATCTTAAATTCTTAATATACCAAAGCCTAAGACTGCATGCTGTATCTAGTTCCTCGTTATTATGCGTGTGCCTTATGATTCCCTAAAGTTGTGACATACCTGCTGTATCAAGAATTCAAGATGACATAAGCAACCTGAGTAGGTTTCCTGTTAGAACAACTTATTATTTTAGAATATTTTTTCATACATAATGTATTTCCACATGTTTGACTACAATTTACCTTGTTTTATTTTCCCCCTATCTTTCTAACATTGTTACTTTCCCTTCTGTTTTGCAGTATATCCATTACCTTCAAAAGAAATACTCACTTAACTCATTCAACCTCTTGGGTCATACTGCTCCAGCCCAAGCAGCATCATTGTTAATATTCGGGCCTTTTGTGGACTTTTGGCTGACCAATAACAGAGTTGATGCTTACAATTATAACAAGGTGGTGATGGTAGGTGCTGTTCATCCTGAACAACTATCTGCTTTGGATTTTCTCTTGCACTCCATTTGGAACTAGTTTGTCATCTATCAGGTGAAACTTAATACACTTTGTGGTGAAGCATTTTTACATTTGGAATAGAAACATATGAACGAAGTATGGAGAGAATACAAAGTACAGTTTTAAATTCTCTAATCAAGCATTTATCCAATGGAAGTTACTTTGTCGACTAACTAGAATTGTATGAGGCCAAGTGCCCATTTGGCATTTCATGAAGTTAACATGGGGTCGCTGTAAGAAAACATCAGTTACTTCTGTCTTAATCTAGAAAACAAACCAAGGATGTGAACACCGGAAACGTGATTTCTTTTGCAACAATTCTTCTACATAAGGATCGCCTGTTAGCACCTTCAGTATTTTACAATTTTACAGTACCTGGGTAAAGTGGTTACTGATGTTTCTTTCTCATGCACTTTCCTTTCAGTTCTTCATAGCATTGTCATGCGTGATTGCAGTCGGAACCAATCTAAGCCAGTTCATATGCATTGGACGGTTCACGGCCGTCTCATTCCAAGTTCTAGGCCACATGAAGACAATCCTTGTGCTAACCCTGGGATTCCTCCTCTTTGGAAAAGAAAGCTTGAATCTCCAAGTTGCGCTTGGGATGGTCGTGTCTGTACTAGGGATGATCTGGTATGGGTATGCGTCTTCAAGACCTGGAGGTAAAGAACGCCAAGATTACCTTGACCCTGTTGAGAAAGATATCGAGAGAGGCATTCTATCGTCACAGGTGGAGCTTGATGAGAAAATTTGAGATGAAAGCCTCAGAGATACTGTACTCAACTTTCTTTTGTCACTCCTGTGCGTACTGTACTTGGTTAGAGCAGAAGGGCATGTAACATGCTGTCCCAGTTTCATTGAGCAAGCAAACTGTTCTTGCAACGATTGGTACTGGCAGCCGAAGATTAAAGGAAGAACAGCGATAACCAGAAGCAGATCAGTTAGCATGATCCTTCCTAAACAGGACCTGTAACCGAATATCTGAACTGTAACTGTTGGGGGTGGTAGGAGTAGCACTCAGCAGAAAACATGTCAAATTTGGAATGCTCGGTCTCAACAGAGAAGAATTAGAGCCATTCCTTGGTGATGTGTCTTACAGACTTACCAGCGGGGTTTTTCTGGACTTCAAACTCTGATTGCCTTGCTGCAAAATTTCAAGAATTTGGGCATGCAGCCCGCTAGAAAAATCAAGCGTAGCATTTAAACCATTCAAAAGAACAAGGAATCTGGCAACCGCAGTAGCGAAGCAGATGGAAGCGATAAAAAAAAAATCAGTACCTGCTGCCGTGCCGTAAGGCCGTCACTGGCCAGGCACAGGGATGTCTCCCTCTCCGGAGGAATCATAAGAGGCAGCGGGGCCATAGGCCAAGCCCTGGCGCTCTTCTTCTCCACTAGAGACCATTTGGCTGGTACGGGATGTACCTTTCGTAACATCACCGTGACTCGGCATTCTCGGAGTGTTTTTTAGATTACAAGGAATACTCACCTCACACTCCTATTGAAACACACGTAGCGCGAAGCGCGAGCACACATTTTCTTTGACGCTCGTGTCATCACACATTTGGTGATACACCGACTTAAGGATTATTACCAGATAAAACCCTATTTTCTCGAGTAATGACTCTAATCAAAGTGATGCAGCGGAGAAATAGTTAGAGGCTATCCACACATACGCACATGAGAGCACGGATTTTTGCCTCGCCAATTACCAAGTCCTCCGGCTAACTCGTGGCTTCTAAAATAAAGAGATTAATAGCAAAGGTGAGTACAATCATACTCAACAAACACTTAATAAGCAAAGTTGATGCTATGAATAAATAACATCATCCCTCTTCAACTCCCACCTTCAATGACAGTAGTTTGAAAATACTATTTTATGTGAGAAGATAAGTTAAATTTTAAAAAATCTACTAGTTACTTGTACCGTGTGTTTGAGCTCCTAATAAGCCCCAGTAGCCTCTAATCAAAGTAACATATATGAATTCATTTTCTTTAACTCTGCAGAGGTTTTGTCACTTTACTTACAGTAATGCCACCACTCGGCTGAGCTTTTCCCCGTTGTTTGTACCTAATGCCACCACTCGGCTGAGCTTTCCCGAGATTGTAGTCGTCTCGCTACTCAACCAGCGCAATATAGCTAGTCAGAGCATTCGGTTCAGCAGCTAGCCGGGCTATTCATTTCAGCCCGGTTCCCCAGGCCAGCAAGTGACATGCTAAAATGAAAATACATAATATTACATTCCAATGTGGATGTATTATTACTTGACAGGGTAATTGGCTTAGTCCATCTTAACACGTCTGTGGTTGATACTGTCGTTACAGCTCACTAACGCAAATAAGAGTGGGTAATTTGCATAAGCGCCTGAGATTTAAATTCGAGTTCATCTGTCGTTTTGGCGATCGGCATGTAACTTCTCCCGCTGTTGCTCTCCTGCAGCCGTACGTTTACGAGGATTTAATTAAGCGTTTGTTTCGTAAGGCATTGAACAACCTACATGACTGGTTGCCAATCCTTCGGTCAATTTCGCACATAAAATTCCTAACAATTGATGTACGCATCTGATAATTGTAGAGTACAGTATTTCTGAACCAATTTGAGTAT
Source organism: Hsuehochloa calcarea (assembly GCA_036346395.1). Lineage (NCBI taxonomy): Eukaryota > Viridiplantae > Streptophyta > Magnoliopsida > Poales > Poaceae > Hsuehochloa > Hsuehochloa calcarea. The sequence continues at coordinate 16,457,716 of CM070600.1, forward strand.
ATATTGACCAAAATTCATTTCCACGTTTTATCTGGAAGTTCCTTTAAAAAACAAAAATATTCTGTTCTCTTTCGTGTATTCCTTCCATTACAATGCTCTCTCTCTCTCTTGGGCTGACCCCACTGGTCAGCCACTCCTCTCTCATTCCTCATCTCTTCTGTTTCTTCTCCACTGACTGTTTGTTTTGCAGCTTTTTGGCTTATACTTAAAGTCATTTTTAGCTTAATTGGCTTATAAGCCCACTTTTAAGCCAAGTTTTGGTGTTTGGTAATCTGGCTTTTTATAGGATGTTGGCTTATTGAGTTGTGTGTGAAGGATAAAAAGTCTGAATTGCTCTTGAGGGTTTGAAGGATGTTTTTAAGGATGAATTTAAACTTATTTTTTCATGGGATTTGTAACTATGACGATACGTGCAAGTGTACATATGAAACAAAAAAAAGTTTTGCTTGTTCGTGCATATATTAATTATGGACATTGCGTAATGAAAGAAATTAATATAGAAAGACATATTTTAGCCAACCAAACAAAATAATATCCGATCATATCATAATAAAGTATCGCTTGGGTCATAATCTTCATTAAGATCACATCTCTCGAAAATCTCATCACGTAAAGCACTATCTCGGATAAAATTATGTAGTAAAAAAGAGATTCATGTTTATATCTTGAATGGCATTTTGGGGTAATTTTAGCGAACTTTAGTGGTGTCAGTTATTCTATTCATAAAAGCCAAAAAGCACCTCTTCCTTGGTTTATGGCTTTTAGGCTTAAATAGGCTTAAGCTTTTTATAAGCTGTATAAAAAAGCCACCCCTTTGTTTAGGCTTAGGCTTTTTTGCTTATAAGCCAAAGAAAAAGCCTAAACAAACAGGGCCTTCACCCTCATCCTGTTTCTAGCCCCAAACCTTCTGCAACTTCACCCCTTCCTCTCAATCGCTCACTCTCTCCCTGGCGCCTCGTACCCTGCCTCAAATTCCCATTTCTCTGCTACTACTCCCCTTCCTAACTAACACTTTGCTTCACTAGCTTCCCTCACTCCTTGTCGTAGCAAAAGAAGGCTAGACAGTAAGAGAGGGGACCCACGGTATCCTCGGAGAAGGGACCAATTGCCAGGAAAAAGTGTGTGTATTAGTTGCTCAAAAAAATTAGATCTATCTTGTTACATGGAGGGAATATGACTATTTATAGTCTCCTAACAAGGCAGTTGATATTGCTATCTTACCTCTAAAAAGGTCCTATGCGTGTAGGGGCTGCAGGGGCCTTTCCCGCCCCTGTGCGTATCCTTCGGTCCATGGTGGACGCTCCTAGACTTGATCCACCTGGTTGGTGCGCTTGGTCCACCGGCGTCCGAGGCACTTCGCGGGTTATAGGACATCCTTGGACCAATGAGGCCCTAGGCACCCTTCGCCTCTCTCGAGGTGGCCCCGGACGAACCGTGGCTCCTGAGCTTGTGGTGCTCCGGTAGCCTCCGGGTTTCACCCGGAGCATCCCGAAGAGTATAGGGGCTCGTTTTGGCTCAAGTGAACAGTAAGCTCAGCTCGACTCGGCTCGTTTTGATCACGAGCCAAAAGAGAGGCTTGGTTCGGCTCGTGATCAAGCTCGAGCGGTCTCGTGAGCCCTCGCAAGCTTGACTCCATCTGCGCATGGGCATAGTACATCCACTCGCAGGCTCGTAGTGTGGGAGCTTGGCGTCGAGTGGGAGCCTCTGGTGCTTGCCGACGAGCTTGTTGGTGGCGTGGATCTCGACGTCGCGGCATGCGCACAGCGCCTCATCGGCGCATCACACCATAGTCGCCGACGCGCCCTCGCACGCGTCTAATGGATGCCAGAAGCAAGTGGTTGAAAAACTCCCATCTTTCTCATAGGATTGTAACACACTTATATAAAAATTGAAGTTTATGTTGCAATGAAAACAATTGTTAAACACCCAGAAATTTTTAAGATCTGATATTATCGTCTGGGTCATCCTGGTTTGGGTATGATACAAAAAGTTATTAATAATTATGTTGTCCATAACATAAAAACTATAGACTTTTCTAGACCTGAAGATTTCATATGTCCTACTTGTGCCAAGGGAAAATTAATTACTAGACCCTCTTATCTGAAATTAAGAGATGAATCACCTAGTTTTTTTTTGGAGAGAATTCACGGTGATATTTGTGGACCTATTCAATCCCTGTCGGGCCCCTTTAGATATTTTATGGTCCTATTAGATGCCTTTACTAGATGGTCCCATGTTTGCCTATTGTCTATACGGAACCATGCTTTTGCAAAATTAATTGCCAAAATAATTAGATTAAGAGACAACTTTTCGGATGAACATATTAAGTCCATTCAGATGGACAATGATGGCGAGTTTACCTCAAAGGCATTGAATGATTATTGTATGGCTCTAGGCATTAAAGTAGAGCATTATGTACCACATGTTCACACTCAAAATAGCATCGCAAAGTCATTAATTAAAAGAATAAAACTTATTGCTATGCCACTCTTAAAGAATTGTAAGTTGCCTACCAGCTGTTGGGGCCACGCAGTGCTGCGCACTGCTGCATTAATCCAACTCAGACCAACTGCATATCATCCTATCCCCCCCTTGCAATTACTGCATAGAAAAGAATCAAGTATTTTCCATCTGTGAAAATTCGGCTGTGTTGTATACGTGTTGATTTCACCATTGCAGCGTACAACAATGGGCCCTCACTGGAAGTTGGGGACCTATGTAGGTTTTGAATTTTGGTCAATTATTAAATACGTGGAGCCGCTCACAGGCTATCTGCACATGGCTCAGTACGCTGATTGTATTTTTGATGAGGAAAATTTCCTAGCATTAAGGGGAGATAAGTACCACTATAAAGAATCTCGAGAAATAGATTAGAATGTCACCGACATTTAGTCCTTAGATCCACACACCAAAGACTCAGAACTAGAAGTTCGTAGAATAATTGATTTGCAACAAATAGCAAATAGTCTGCTAGATGCTGTCACTAATCTTAAGGGAGTGACAAAATCACAAATACATGTAGTAAATACACCGGAGAGAGTGGAAGTACCCCAGAAGGATACTAAACCCACTCACGCCTTCATGCAAAGAAGAGGGGGAGACCTTCGGGTGCACGAGACTTAATTCCGCGGAGACGTCTGCAGAAACAAAGGACCGAACAAGACAAAAAAACTCCATGAGACAGATGAAGTACCTCAACTTGATGTTGAGAAAATCCTTGAAGTGATCCATCTAGAGGATGGTAACCCTAGCAAAAATTCGCGTGCACAATCCGACATTGGGAGACTGGAACACCCAGACTCCATTGTTGTGGGAAATCATGAGGAGCTGTAAGAAATAAATGAAGAAATTTTCACAAATTATGTGGACTCAGGAGAGTCATATAAAAGAAAGACCACAATTGTCGACGTATACTTTGCCTCTAAACTTGCTAAAACTCTTGAATTGGATCCATAACTAAAGTACATGACAAAGTGTCAAAAGCGCTCATATTTGGTCAAATGGAAAGAAGCAATTGAGGCAGAATTACACTTGCTGACTAAAACGAAAGTGTTCGGTCCTATTGCCCGAACACCTCCTAAAGTGTTCCATGTAGGATCCAAATAAAATTTCATCCCAAGAGAAATGAGAACAACTAAGTGGTGAGATATAAAGCGAGGCTTATAGCACAAGGGTTCACGGAGAGACCCGACATTGATTACGATGAGACCTACTCACCTATGATGAGTGGAACCACATTCCGATACTTAATATTAATGACAGTTTGTATGAATTTAACAATGTAGTTGATGGATGTAGCGACCGGATATTTATATGAGTCATTGGACACAGATATCTATACGAGAGTCCCCGAAGGAATTAAAACTCTGGATCCTAATAATACTAATGCAACATGTATAGCGTCAAACTGTAGAGGTCTCTGTACGGATTGAAACAACTGGGAAGAATATGGTACAATTGACTAAGTGACTTTCTCCTAAAGAAGGGTTACTCAAATAATGATGATTGTCCATGCGTATTTATAAAGAAGTCCCTGAATGGATTTTGTATCATCTCAGTTTATGTTGATGATCTGAATATCATCGGATCCGCAGATGACATAAAATTAAGCAAGTTTTTACCTTGTGACGTAGTTTGAGACGGAAGACTTGGGTAAAACCAGGTATTGCTTAGGCCTGCAACTAGAGTACTTCCCTGAAGGAATATTAGTACACCAGTCTACCTATACCAAGAAGGTATTGGAGAAATTTAACATGGATAAATCTCATCCTTTGAAGACCCCCATGGTAGTAAGATCCCTAGATGTGGTTAAAGACCATTTGAGACCGAGAATGTAAAACGAGGAAGTTTTAGGACCAGAAGTTCCATACTTAAGCGCCATAGGAACACTGATGTACCTTGCGAATTGCACCAGGCTTGATATTGCATTTGCAGTCAATTTATTGGCTAGACACAGTGCAGCTCCAACCAGAAGGCATTGTGCTGATGTTAAGACTCTTTTTAGATACCTCCAAGGTACACAAGATCTTGGCTTATTTTTCTAGAAGAACCAGACTTGACCATGATGGGATATACATATGCTGCCTATCTGTCTGATCCTCACAGTGCCAAATCTCGGACTGTGTTTGTTTTTCATGTGGTGGTACATACATCTTTTGGCGGTCATTTAAGTAGACATTAGTAGCTATTTCTACCAACCACTTAGAAATTATTGCACTATATGAAGCCTCACGTGAATGTGTTTGGCTCAAACGTGTGATTAGCCATATCCAGAAGTCATATGGCATTAACACCGTCGGTACCCCTCATAATTATATACGAAGATAATGATGCTTGTGTTGCACAAATGCAAATATGTTATGTTATATTGCACAAATACAAATAGGTTATGTTAAAAGTAATATCACAAAGTATATTGCTCCTAAATTCTTCTATCCCCATGAACTCCAGAAGAACGATGAGGTGAAGATCATGCAAACTAGATATTGTGATAATCTGGTTGATTTATTCACTAAGTACTTGCGTGCATCCAGTTTCCAATGATACGTTCGTAGTATTGGAATGAAGCGGCTTGGAGAGTTGTAAAAATCAGGGGGAGAATCTCTGAATCATAATCCACTCAAGGTCCTGAAGTTTTACCATAATCCTGAAGATTAATCTAGAAGGTAAAGATGTTGCAATTTTTTTTTTCTCTTAGTGATTTTTTTTCAAGATTTCTCGCATAAATGTTTTTAACGAGGCAACGATGCAATACAGCTCGCGGATGCAATATACTGTTTTTTTCAATCCCTTTTTTTCTCACTGGGTATTTGTGAGGAGTTTTTAATGAGACATGTGCATAACGCGGTATTCGTCTAAGGGGGAGTGTTGAGAAAGACTAATTTAAGAATTGATGAGTATAATACCGAAACTACCCCTAATAGGTTTTAGTCTTTAAATAGAATCTTATTGTATGCAGAAAGAAATCAATATATTAATAAAAAGGCTCTAGATATTATGTCTCCATATATTTCGTGGTGATTGATTGATACTATGTTTTTCAACACGAAAAATAGAAAATAAGCACGTTCAGCCGAATGACACCTGTCGAGGGGGCCCGAGTTACACCTACACGAAAATGAATGAATTGTTCTGTGGGTACCAGTAGCAGAGAGCCGTGAGGAAGTCAAGGGCAGCTAGCATATTGAATGCCACGTGGGCCATTCTTGTTCTTTTTTTTTGTTGTAGCCTGCACACTTTCGTAGTTTCGCATGGAACACCAGCTCTATCGGGGTTATGATATGATGGAGTGCTACACAATTTTCGCACTGACCAGGGGCAACATTGCAAAAGTCCCCTATACGGATGGTCCGGTCAGCCCAGCCCACTCCAGCGGTCAAGGAGACTCGTGACCATTAGTCGCGGCGCGACTCCCAAGGGCGAACCGCGAGCTCCGATCCGACCCAGCACAGCAACCGAAGCGCGGTAGCCAGGCCATGCCAGAGGCAAGCACCAGGCACGACCGAAACCTGGACGGACCCGGTCCAGGAGCACCTGCCAAACCGAGAGCAGCAGCTCACGCTGGTGCACGAGCGCCGGCCCACGCCAAACCCTAGCAACGCATATAACAACCCCCTCCCCCCGTCCGCCTCGCACCCGTTGAGAGAGTCGTCCCCTCGCGTGCTCTCCGCCTACGGCCTCTGTATCCCGCGACCAAAAACTACCCCCCCAAAAAACAAAGTGTCCCACGAAAAGGGAAAAAAAAAATCTCCAAACTCTGCGAGATCTACTCGTATCTAGTTATATATCAATCCATTTGCTAGGGTTTAGAGCCATTTTTCGGGGAAAAAAACGAAAAAAAGAGGTCGAGGGGTCGGTAGGAGGCGATGGCAGCGCAAGTGGCGGCGGCGAACGGGGGCTCGCCGGCAGCAGCGGGAGGGGTTGGCGTCGGCGTGGCGCAGCCGCTCCCGACGACGTCGCTGTACGTGGGCGACCTGGAGGGGTCGGTGACGGACTCGCAGCTGTACGAGCTCTTCAGCCAGGCGGGGCAGGTGGTGTCGGTGCGCGTCTGCAGGGACGTCAACTCGCGGCGCTCGCTCGGCTACGCCTATGTCAACTTCAGCAACCCCATGGATGGTATTGCGATCCCCCCGCTTGTATATCTCTCTACTCTACTTGGGATTAGGGGAAAGGTTGTTGAATTTTGGTATGGTCAGATTGGGGGTAATATTTGGGTTTGGTTCGATTCGATAGCATCTGTAGACTTGTTAACATCAATGGTGGTTCGATTAGTTGGGGGTTGATCGGATTTGTTTCGCAACTTGGATGGATATTGAAGCGATCCTACTAGAACAAGTCAATGCCTATGTAATTGATTTACGTGAATCTGCTGCCATGATGCAACGTCACTCGGATTTATTGTGTTAGGATGGTGGGGAGGATGATGCCCAGCAATTGGCTTTGTTTATCCTGGTGTCGTGCTTGTGGTATAGACTACAGAGTTTAGACAATCTTTCTTGCAATTGAATTACCACGTTGATTTTCTGTGTTTTTTGGTAGGTAGTCACATGGTTGTGCTTTATACTGGAAGAATTGATGCCTTGCTAATTCGTTGGAAGTTACGGTATTGATGTTCTATACAGCTGGCCTTCAGCTGTTACTGACTTGTTGTTTAGATTAGCTGTTAGATAGATATAATAGGAATGTGCATCAGCCCTCATTCAATACCAAAGTTAAATCTGGGGACAGTCTGAATATCCATCTTAGAGGAGGATATAAGGTGCAACGAAATGTAAGGTACATGCAAATGTTGCATAATGTAGATAATATGTAAGTACATTTGGAATACATGCTTTTCATTAGAGCAATTGTTAAGACTCATCAAGCTACATCATCCATCAGGAAGCTTGTTAGCGTTGTTGTTGTACTTTTGCAGTTTTGCTACTAGCCTTTTACAGTTAAATGTGGTGCATGTTAGGCTTCTTCACTGATTACCTATTCCATTTGACAGCTGCAAGAGCATTAGAAGTGCTGAACTTTGCTCCTCTGAACAACAAGCCCATTCGGGTAATGTATTCAAACCGTGACCCAAGCAGCCGCAGAAGTGGATCTGCAAACATTTTTATCAAGGTAATGTCTCATCTTTTAGTTTGCATTGTCATCCTAAAATAACCAGCTTTTTCCATTACTTATCTCTGATTAGAGCACTTTCAACTGTCTTTTTTTTTCCAGAACCTTGACAAGACAATAGACAACAAAACTCTTCACGATACCTTTTCTGCATTTGGTGCAATTCTCTCATGTAAGATTGCCACAGATGAAATGGGCCAATCCAAAGGCTTTGGTTTTGTTCAGTATGAAAAAGAAGAGGATGCACAGTCTGCAATAAAAAGTCTAAATGGGATGCTTATCAACGATAAGCCTGTTTATGTTGGGCCTTTTCTTCGCAAGCAAGAGAGGGATAATTCTGTTGACAAGGCAAAATTTAACAATGTCTTTGTGAAAAATTTGTCTGAGTCCACCACAAAGGAGGATCTAGTCAATTTTTTTGGTGAATATGGGAATATTACAAGTGCTGTTGTCATGATTGGCATGGATGGTAAATCAAGGTGCTTTGGCTTCATCAACTTTGAGAGTCCAGATGACGCTGCTCGTGCTGTTGAGGAACTTAATGGAAAGAAAATTAATGACAAGGAGTGGTATGTTGGAAGAGCTCAGAAGAAATCAGAAAGAGAGATGGAACTGAAGAGAAGATTTGAGCAAAGCATGAAAGATGCCGCTGATAAATATCAAGGACTAAACTTATACTTGAAGAATTTGGATGATAGCATTGCAGATGATCAGCTATGTGAACTGTTCACTAATTTTGGCAAAATTACCTCATGCAAGGTGCTTTCACGTTTTGCAATCTTTATCCCCCCCCCCCCTAAACCTTTGTTTCTTGATGATATACGGTCATAGCTGACTGAATTTAATTAATAGGTAATGCGTGATCAAAATGGTGTTAGCAAAGGGTCTGGCTTTGTTGCATTTTCAACTCGTGAGGAAGCATCTCAGGCTGTAAGTTTACTTCCTGAATATCTGATTAACTCTTGAGTGTCACGTGTGCTGACATGTTTTTCTTGTATACAGTTAACTGAAATGAATGGCAAAATGATATTTGGGAAGCCATTGTATGTTGCATTTGCACAGCGTAAAGAAGAAAGAAAAGCGATGTTGCAGGTATTTGTCCTTGAACCAACTGAGTTTGTATCGCACTAATGTCAAATTGTTATTACAAGTGCCAATTATAGATAGGAAAATAGCAGCACACTCATTACACTTCACATGAAAAGAAGAGATACCATGTGAAGTGCTGTTTTGTATCATTTGGATCAATGTGGATACAGCATGATGGTTATCTGTATTTAGGTTTTATTGAAGAACTGTATCGTGCTAATGTCAAATTGTTATTACAAGTGCCAATTATAGATAGGAAAATAGCAGCACACTCATATTACACTTCACATGAAAAGAAGAGATGCCATGTGAAGTGCTGTTTTGTATCATTAGGATCAATGTGGATACAGTATGATGGTTATCTGTATTTAGGTTTTATTGAAGAACTTGAAACTTCTTTTTTAAGTATGAGAGTTCAGAGCCTAACATTTTTATTTAAGTTAAGAGGCGTAATATCGATGTGCATGGAGACCTCCCAATGCGTGTTCCTTAATTTTGTTGCTTACACCTGAAAAATGCGATTTTCATAGTCTGCAGAGTAAGTTATGTTATACTTTAGATATTGTTAAACTTGTTGGTCACAATTCCTGTTTTTGACAAAGTTTCTTGAAAACATATTTTGCAATTTGTACAGAGTTTGTTCTTGTTGAGTTGTTTCTGACCATCCATCATCAAAATGCTGACAGTTGCACATTCCATATTATTCAGGCCCAATTTTCTCAGATGCGCCCTGTACCAATTACACCTTCTATGGCTCCTCGCCTTCCCATGTACCCTCCTATGGCTCCTCTTGGGCAGCAACTCTTCTATGGGCAAGCTCCACCTGCTATCATACCCCCTCAGGTACTGTTGTATGCTGTATTTTTACTCTCATTTTGAACTTAGCATTATCTTCATGTTCCCCCCTGTCTATAAAATGAGAATCAACATATTTCCATCTGTAAATAAGATAAGCTAGCACTAGCTTGTGCAGTCTAAGTACTTCGAAGTTTGTATTATATTTTGTGTGCTTAAAATGGCATTGCAAAGTGGGAGACCAAGGGGTTCAGTGGAAATATTCTTCGAGGATACTAGTTTATCAACTTTATGTCAGTGAAGTAATATCGTTGATCAATATCCTACATTACTTTATGCAGTTGTTTTTCAATGGCGTGTGTGTTGCTTTCTCTCGTGCTGGGAACGTACTCAGGAGTTCAAGTAAATTTAGCAATGCAATGCAATTTTTGTAGGACATAAATAGGTTCTTCACGTGTCAACACCATTGCATATTTGCATTAGTTGTTCTGGACTGCACGCAATAAGCATTTTTTTGGCATGTCTTATTCATTTGGCATTTAGTTCAAAATTCTAGTCCTGTCTGGTCATTTATGTTAATTTTAATAATTTACCTAATGTGCTGAACTTAATGGAAATTGTAATAACTGGATATTAATCGAATCTGTACTTTCATGTAGCCCGGATTTGGTTTCCAGCAACAGCTTGTTCCAGGCATGAGGCCTGGGGGTGCCCATATGCCAAATTACTTCGTTCCAGTTGTCCAACAAGGTCAACAGGGTCCACGCCCAGGTATCAGGCGCTCTGGTGCTGGGTCTGCCCAGGGACAGCAATCTGCTCAGTCATTTCAGCAACAGGTTTGAAACAATACATCCTTATGCCCATTGTACTTCCTATTATTATGCCAATTCTTGGGTGCTATTAGGGTGATATTTCTTAAATGGAAAAAGTTGATCAGGTAGCAAACTTGTTTTCATGTAGATTGTAGACAATCTCAAAACCCACTTTCCCCTTTGCCAAGAAGTATGTTGTGCTACTTTTCTTATTGTCCGGTCCTTGGTGTGCTGGAAGTATGGATTTGTGGGTGGGTTCTCTTGTGGAGAACTACTGAATGTGCAGTGACATATCGCACATCTTGTCATGGTTCTGTAACAGATGCTTCCAAGAGGACGTGTCTACCGATACCCACCTGGCCGTAGCATGCCTGATGTTCCGCCGATGCCGGGAGTTGGTCCTGGGGGTATGATTCAGCCATACGATATGGGAGGCTTCCCAGTACGAGATGCTGGCTTGTCGCCTGCTGCTCCAATTGGAACTCTGACTTCTGCCCTTGCAAATGCTAGTCCAGACCAGCAAAGAACGGTATGTCTTGCTTAATAATCCTCTATTAGTCTATTGTATTTGGTGTTCAATTCATTATCCATTTCCATCCTAGGCAATTTATGTCACGTGGTCACAGTGATCTACACAGTGAGACTAGAGGTCCTCCTATATTGTGGTTGTTTGGAGACTTGTACAATATGCATAGAGATGCTCCCATTGTTCACAGAAATTGCATTGCAAATTCTCTTCACTGTATTTTGCCCTCTTGCACTGTCAGTTTTCTGATGTTTACATTTTTTTTTTCTCATCTAGATCCTTGGTGAAAGCCTATACCCACTGGTTGAGCAACTGGAACGCAACCAAGCGGCCAAGGTTACTGGAATGCTTCTGGAGATGGACCAGACGGAGGTTCTGCATCTGCTCGAGTCTCCAGAGGCTCTGAAGTCGAAGGTTGCTGAGGCGATGGACGTTCTCCGCAACGTGTCCCAGCAGCAGAATCCGAACACCCCGACCGGTCAACTTGCTGGGCTATCACTGTCCGACGCCATTATCTCCTAATTTAGAGTTGTAGCAAGCTCGCTGTCGCGTGTGGTCTTGCCTGAGGTTATCCGGCACATGACGGTATCTTTTTCCCTATATGGTTGAACTTGAGCGAGTCGAGTTCTCGTATTGGATGTTAGGTGTTATTCTTCTCTGTTTGCTTGGTGTCCTTGCCATTGTGGCCGGGTACTTGTCTCCAAAGTTATGAGTACTACGAGGTGCTCGGCTATATACCTCTTATGCCTTCTCGAAAGTTTTGCTATTAATGATTGAGTGGGAAAGTACAGTTCGCGCCACTTGTGTTCTCTCGCTTGGTGGAGCCCTGTCAGGTGAGGAGAGCGCAAGCACGCAGACGCAGGTGTTGCACTCGGCTGGTTGCATGGCATTCAGCATGAAACCATACGTCATTTCATGTCGGCATCACGGGAGAATACTGTATTCAGAAAATACATTTTGCATACCTTTCACAAACATGTAGGTCCTGTTTGGGGATCTGCAGCTTTGGCCATAAACTATTTGTTGTTTGTCTAGCTTGAAAGCAGTTGATCTGGTTTCGTTAGGCTAGGGTTGTTTTGAGTTGTGAAATGTCTAAAATGCCTCTGAAACAATAACATGTTTGTTTTATGATTTAGCACTAATAAGTTTGTTTTTTTATTCATAAAAATGGAAATATCATGAATTAGAAAGCAGATATCATCCATTGATTATCGGCAACACATATGCATACAACTAATTCATTGACCATCATTCACACCCAAAATGTAAGTCTCAGGAGGGATCAGTAACGAAGGATGAATCAAAATTTTCTTCTCCGAGATTGCTTTTTATTATTTCTGTAAATGAATCCATGAAAACACATGTATCATTTCAATGTATCATATACAATTCACACACAAAACAGAAAATAAATCAGATTATACGTGGAAATCTGATCACAATATTGTTTCCCTAATTCAAAGATTCAAGAGAGACTACATTAATCTCTCAAGAACATTCAAGTAAATCAGGAAAAATAGAAAAGTAAAGGAAAATGAAAAAAACACAAGATCTACTGGACGTAGCCTTTGCCTGGCCGGCTGCCGTTGTTGGACTGCCATCTCTAGGGGAGTGGTCTAGGAGAATGATGACGTCCTCCAAGGTGGCAGCGGCATCGTCTGGATTTGGGAAGGCGGCGACACCGGGAGGCGGGACATGTTGGGAGAGGGCAACTGGAGAAGAGGGGCGATAGGGAGAGGAGAGGAGCCACTGGAACTAGGAGGGAGGTGGAGCCCCGGAATGAGGCGGCGGCTAGGGACTAAAGGTATTTGGCAGTGCGGGCAAGGGGTGGAGGGAGAGGCGCCACATTGGAGTTGGGGAGAGGCTGAAGTTGGGGAAGATGGAGTGGCAGCGGGGAGGGAGCTTGCAGTGGTGCGATCCGTCTTGGGGTGGCGCGCGTCTGCTCGACCTAGGGACGAACGGGACCAGTGGGAGTTGATGGGTATAGGTGGGGAGGGGATCCAATGGGAAGGGTCTTTTAACGGATGGTATTTGGTGTATAATTTCTTCGAAGTTATAGTGGTAAATAGCTATACCCCTCTCACAATAAGCTAAAAAAGTTGGTAGGTAAATGCTTCGGCTTTCAGGTGAGCTTCAGCTGTGGCTCAAGCATTAAGTTGTTGCAAAGCTAGCTTGGTTAGAAGGGCTTCTGTTTTTTTTCTTCCTCGAAGCCAAAACATGTTTAAAGCTCCCAAGTAGGGCCGTAGGAAGTCGGAACAAATCCTACTCAGGAAGCCTCAGGGTGCCATCAACCAAGCATATCTAGCATCATCGTATTCAGGCTCATCAACCAAGCATTTCTTATAGTGCGAATGGTAACAGTGTAATCCATAAGCTGGAAGAATCCAGTGCTAAGGCCTTTGGATGCTTGCATGCCAACGAGCTTGACCTTTCAAAAACCAAAGCCAACATTATCCCCTCATTTCCTTACAACGGGTTTCGTTTCAGGTTTAACCAGAATTCTCGCATCTTGCCGAAAGCTGCCAGCGACGAGTACCAAAACACGTCGTGCGTACGCTCGTTGGTCAGGCAGGCACGGCGTGGCGACAGTACCACTCGGCGCGCGCGCGCGGCGGCAGTCGGCGAGGCTTACAAAAGGATGGCCGTACCTGCCCCGCCCGTGCGCAGGCTCACCTGCCCCAGTGACCGGTCGCGAAGATCCCACACGGGTAACGACACGTCCGAGCGCCTGCATGCCGCCTGCCACATGGCGCAGCCCGCGTCACAGCCTCGATGCCGCCCAGCCTTGTGGATATAGCCGTACGTGAATCGTGATCCACCCGCGCGCCCCAAATGAAGCCTAGCCACCGCTATTTCCCCGGCCTTACGAGTTACGACATGAGGAGCTGACCAAGAGAAGTCCCCGCGTCTCCGCGACTCCCTTCCCGGTTAGTACCATCTCGCCTCGCGCTGAGTGGATCACGCCCAATTCCAATCCAAAACTGCGGCTCCTTTTGTATCTGATAACTTTTTGACTGCATGCTAGCTTCGTGCGATTGTTGCTAATTCCCGTCTGTGATATGTAAAATCAGGTCGTATCGCCCACGTCGGAGGTACGTATCGTCATGGTAAGCAAGCATACACGCTGTTAATTGTGTTGATTTGCCATACCTAGATTCTTTATGTGCAGGTTTGAGTTGTTTTAACATGAATCATGAAGCTCCTGCTGTATTAATTTGCAGGATCTAGAAGGCGCAACTAAGATACCACCGATGCAAACGCCGAGGTCACGCCTGCTGCTCAGCTGCGGGGAATCCATCCTGGCCGTGGCGCAGAAGGCGTACCGACGAGTGGAAACGATGGGCTGCCCGGTGGGCTGCTTGGCCAGGGGGGTCTCCCACATGGCGGCTCCAATCCTTAGCCCCCTGCAGCTGAGATGCCTCTTGGCCCTCTCCTTCGTCGACAGGCAGTTCATCGTCGTCCAGGACGTCACCGCCGTGCTCTTCCCTCGCGCCGAGCGCGTCCTCAGGAAGGTCGACGAGCTCGTCCTCCTCATGGAGTCCCTGCCCGTGAGGTTCGACGGCGCAATCGACGGCCTCGAAGTTTTCGTGGCCGGTGTGAAGAGCGGCGTCAGGGGGCTCGTCCCGAAACGGTGCTGCCGAGCCGACGTCTTCAGGGACATCCGGTGCGACGAGGAAGAAGGCGCGTTGCACCGTGCAGTGGCGGACGGTGTGAGGGCAATGGAGAAGAGATGCGAGGATGTGACTTGGAAAGTTGAGAGCGTGGAGGTCGTCACGGTTGACGGCGGCGGCGGCGATGACGACGGTGGGGCAGGAGGCCCAAGAAGGACCACAGGCGTCGGTTCAGCCGAGAAGATCATCGGGGACACTGAACACGATGAGAAGATTGACCATAATGCCGTGCAAGGTGCATATGAGAAGGCAACGCGTCCAGAGACACAGGAACAAGAGGTCAGCTGTGAAAATACAGCAAGAACTCTCAAGGGTGAGAGCCAAGGAGACGCAAATCCGATGAAATCCGATGCCGCATCAGGTGGCGAAGAATGCGCCGAGGTGTTGAAACGGGACGGCGGCGCCGTGGGGGTCGTGGAGACACACACTGCAGAGATCATGGAGGCCATGCAGAGCACGGAGATTGTCGAGGTTGAAACCCAGGAAGCTGCCTCCCGCGAGGGAGGAAGCAGCGAGAGGGAAGAGGTCGTGTCAATGAGCAGCAGGCAGAGCAAGGAGGATGCTTTGCTGGATCTTTTTGATGAAGCATGGCAACAGAAGCTAGCCTAGAGTGTGTGAGGGTCAGCGGGTTAAAATAGGTAAATATGAAATGTCTTTGTCTAGTGTTCAGGGTTGTACTTGTATAATTGGTATATGGTGTTAACAACTTAACATATATAAGCGTACGGAACAATGGTATCCCAAGATTCAGATATGGGTCCATGAAGGTCACTGCTTGAGGTACACGACAAGTAAAGCAGATAGAATCACCGACCGTTTAACTCCCTCAGATTTGTTTTATTTGAAATTAACTTCAGGATTTGAGACAGAAGCAAGGTTACACGAGGCCTAATCCCGGATGCATGATCTGCAAGGTGTCGCAGTATGCAGCGAATTTTTTTACATCCTGCTCGACTCACTGGATGTACCTAGGAAGGGCCTAGGAAACCATCTGCTTCTGCTTCTCAATGCAACGCGTCCACACGGATGGACTAATCCTACACCTCTTGGATATACAAGACACCCCACCCACCTTACGACACCCTATTCTCACTCAAGGGTACAACCCAGCAAGCCATGGCTCTCAAAGAACTCCTTGACCCGTTTGCAATTTTTTCAGGCTCGAAGATTAATTACCATAAGAGTACATTAGTACCCATCCACATGTCTCAACGGGATGCCACCTTAGCTGCCACCACCTTAAAATGCCCTCTAAGCTCACTGCCATGTAACTACTTAGGACTACTATTATCCACCAACAAGATATCTCACGGTCTGCTGCAACCAATTATTGACAAAATAGACAAAAGACTGGTAGGTTGGATTCCCGGATTGCTATCTTGGGGAGGGAGAGTATTAATGATAAACCCTGTACAAACAGCAATACCTACATATTACATAAGTTGCATCAAATGACCGGAGCGCAACATAGAAGCCCTTGACAAAACCATAAGAGCCTTTCTTTGGAAGGGAGTTAAGGAGATTTAAGGAGGACATTGCCTAGTCGCTTGGACCACCGTTGTACTGCCCAAAGAGCAAGGGGGTTTAGGGATCCGCGATATACGGATCCATAACAATGCTTTGATCATCAAGTTGACAGGTAAGAGGCTATCAAACTCAACGGAACCTTGCTTCAATTGGTTAAGACGTCAACATATTCGAAACCACATACCAATACAGCCTCGGTAGGGAGACACAACTATCTAGAAAACTTTATCAGCTGTCATTGAAACGACTACGCAAATGACAAATGTCATAATCGGATATGAACGGACTACTTCGTTCTGGAAGGGCTATTGGATATCCACAAGAAGATTATACTTATGCTTTCCCACTCTGTTCACGTATGCCACTAATCCGAATTGCACAACCAACTCACAATTAGTGGGTAACAACTAGGAGGTCTCACTTCATTCGGTTGTGTCACAACAGGCGCTCTTGAAATACCAGGCTTTACTACATGTTCTGTCTGAGCAGCACCTCATGCAGGGTACTTTAGATCAAAGAGTCATCGCCTCGACCATGGTCGGCGTAACTACATCGAAAATGTACAAAATCCTATCGTTCGACGACCTAAAATGGAAAGCATCAGATTATGCCTGGCACAAATCAATCCCACACAGATACAGAATCTTCTTATGGCTAGCTTTAAGAGGAAAAACTAAACACTAAAAATAATACGACAACTAAGACATGGATGACAACTCCTCACTGTGACATATGTCCAGCATTAGAGACAATTGATCACATCATTCTGAGATGTAAAGCTGCGGATTATCTCTGGACAAAACTAGGATTAGCGGCAGAAGTTACCTCTTCCAAGGATATGTTAGAATTTGTGGAAAAAGTATCAGCACAATCAGTAAACTACCGCGAAGTTTGGCCCATATGCTTTGCAGCCTACACTCATATATTATGAACCATAAGAAATAAGTGGGTATTCTAAAATACTGAAAATAGAACCACTGCGATGCTATGGCAGATCCAAGACTATGTTAGCCTCTGAACTTACACTTACAAGACTAAAACTGAGCACCAAGCTATCCTTAGACAGTGGTGTACTCTTTTATTGTAAAGCCATTCACTACTACAGAAAAGGTCATCACAGACGGTTCGTAACAGTCATCACAGACGGTTTTTGAACCGTCTGAAATGTTATGTCTGAGATAACGGCGGTTATCACGAGCGGTTGAAAACCGCTCGTGATACTAATAATCGCTGAGCGGTTCGTGGCCGGAACAAATGCGTGATTATAGTATCCTGAGCGGTTCGTTGTTGGAACAAATGCAGTGATCTTGAATAATCTGCATGAGCGGTTCGGTGGAACCGTCTGTTTCAACTACTAAACCGTCGTGGTTATTGATATCACGAGGCGGTTCGTTGTTAGAACCAAATCGTGATAAGTCCTTTAACCTAATTGAATTTTTCGTATTTTCAGCTAGCCTCGGGAATTGCTAGCCATGCCCTCGAAAACTAGCAAGTAGAAACATGTCACGTAAAATTGCGACAACTCAAAGTGATCATTTAACTCAAAATCAATTACAAAAGAATGTTTCAAGTATATATTGTCGCTAGAGTTACAAATTGAATTACAACGATCAAAGTGAATTACAATATTGAATCAAGCTGTTTGAGGTCGTTCATCGGTGTCGACGGCGTGAAACTCTCCGTTGGTGTTAACTATATACGCCTTGATGAAGCCACGAGCTCCCTCGAATGTGCGTGACCGGTCCATCTCGAGTGCATTTAACTCTATGTTCAAGCCACATCGCTAGCAGTGAGTAAAGTAGTAAGCATATATATTTAAATTTATAATTAGGAGATAATTATTACGAGATTGACAAACACGGGATCGTTAGTCCTAGAAGCAATCAATAGTCGCATATGATGGCATACGTAGAATGCGCATAGGTGATCTCGTTTTCTTTGGCGACCTTGCAAAAATAGAATTACATATATATGCAGTCGATTCGAGACGCAATATTACGGAGTATGATATATGATTATTGTGTTGTAGCGCGTCTCGAAATCGCATCACGTGAGTCGGTGTGGCGGTCGTTCCTTGTATAAACCTCCTCGGCAACATAGCCGATGAACGCCTACATGATTCAAAAAGTTATCTTTGTCCACTTAAAACGAAGGAAGACTACAATAGAGTTATGTGCGGAGGAAGACTACATACATCGAGTATTTCTTTAAGAATGGTGAAGTCGTGATTTTTGTTGAGTAGAGAATCAAGGTACAATACCATGTTCCTCTTTGGCACAAGAATCGGAAGAATCGATGGAACCTACTCGTGTATGTCGCTATAGTCATATAAACCTATGTTGAAGCGTAATTTGTATAGCAAATATTGAAGCACTTACTACGGTTGTAGGGTACCATTATGTACTCCACATCGTTACGAGCAAGCAATCCCATTTTATGTAATTCTCGGACGTAGGATGCGTCTTGGTTGATTGTTTGCTCGAGACCACGTGGGTCGAGAAACCCACGGTTCTTTGATTCGACGGGCACATTTCATAATGTATCCGCATAGCGATGAGTTATGATATTTATCGGTATCACGTGAGTGTAGAAATTGATTGCACACACTTACGATTGTCCAAAGATCGTAGAAGTGAGGCGTCGAGGCGATTAGGTTGTATAAGTCATATAAGTCTTGAAGCCCACGGCGAAGTGGCGAGCTCGTGGAGAAAATGCTCCCTCCGTGTCGGCGGTGATTCGATATGACCCCCTTCGCTCGGTCTTGCGCAAGTACCAATCATGCAAAGCTTGACAAGCTACTCCGAGCTCTTTATTCTGCGCCGAGACCAACGGACTTCGAGGAGTATTTCACGGGTTTGGGAGGTGCCTTAATGTTCTTCGATTTTGATTTCTCCTTAACGAGGCGGTGAGGGCGTCTTCCGTGTGGCGCCTCGAGGACCGATATGGTGACACGCTTTTCTTGTCCCTTTGTCGTCTTCTCGGCGGAAGCGATGTGGCGGCCTTCGAAGCTTTGGTTGAGGCGGACTCATCGGCGAGGTCCTATTGGAGCGCAGGTCCTCTCGATATCAGCGTCACCGAAGGGTCCAAGGCGATGTCCTTCTTGGGCCTTTGGATAAAAGTGTGCGTGGCATCCCTAGTGTTACGATTTCTTCGTTCGGGGAATCTCGGTAGGATGGCCATGAAATTGTCATGGACCATGTCCACCGCACCTGGCGTAACCTGCGCGGTGACCGGGCACCGTCTTTGATCTTGCCCTTCTGGTATGGATACACCATACCCGCTTGACCTCAATAGGAATCGACCCTACTATCCTCACTTGGAGCTTGCGGGCGTCGGCTCCTACAAAAGCGTACACAATTAGCTAAGGCGTCCTATAGGTCTATCTTTGGAGCACTCGGAGATGTACATTACCTCGATCCGTCGATCGGTAATTGCACGTCGTCATGTCGAGAATTATGTGTGGACGCGACGCTACTCCGATGTCGGCGGGACTTGCTCCCAAATTAATGAGGCGGCTTGCGCTGCATGAGTTGATTTACTTGGTTACGCAAGTTTTTATTTGTTCTTGAAATTGTGAAATAATCACATGTTCCAACCGAGCGTCGTCTTTGGTCCTTGGATCTCTTCCTACTCCTATACGTGTCGGAGTTGTGTGGGAATCCATCCTCCAAGGCACGTAAACCCCAACTCCTCGCGTGCGACCCGGTGCTCCTTGTTTCCCGTGTGTCAGCGATACATCCTTCTCCTGTCTACTTGAAGGAACCTTGGGAACATGCGAAGTCAATTCTTCTGCAAGAGAACATCATGTTATTGTAGACACCATGAAGTTATGAACTTATTAACAATTAAGTGGTTCGGAAATTTACGAGACGTTGAGACACCGCCTCGTCTGCGGGTTTGTCGAGAGATGTTGCCCGAAGGCGTGGGCGATGCCCTCGCTCTTAACCGGATCGGCGCTCGTCCGAGATCATAACAAGCGGTCGTGCGCAGCAGTCTCGTCCTCCGCCGCCATCTGCGTGGCTTTACCGCGTACCATCGGCGGTGCGAGTGCAATGGGGGTGAGTGTTTTGTGCTGGATAGCTCATGCGCGCACTTTGCTCTCGAAATTCAGCCGTCGTCTTCATCGCGCACGGCGTCCCATGTATCCGCGACAAAATTGATACGTCGTGAAGGGCGTCCGGCCGTGTTCACGTCTTTGCGTGACAAGCGAGCTCTTGAAGGTCCTCCACGCGTGGGACATCGCCCGGCAGGCGCGTGCCATCGCACTGCGTGCAGTGCGCCGAGGAAAGTGAGCGAGGCGAAAGTTCGGTCACAACCGGTCTCTCTGTACATCCGTTAGAGACTTCCGGTTGGGGTGGTGATGAGGACCCGTTCCTTGCAAGTACCCGCAGATGGTCCGGAATCTCGCGTTGCTTTCTTGGGACTCGGCGGGATCCCGCGTCAGCGACCTCCGTGATCGTCATGCGGCCCGAGGGCAATTTGGATATTCCTCGCCTTCGCTGCGTACCACCTTGATCGGAGATCCGAGGCGCATTTGGCGGCGTCGATGACGGCGCGAAGCGGTGCCTCTGCCATCTCGCTTACTTGCTATCTATATAAGTTACGACGCAATTATTACATAGTATATAAAATTAAGTTTGTACTTCAAATATTAAAATTAACTCGTTTTGATCCATAGACCGAGTACTGGACTATACGTAAGTGAGTCATGCCGTGTACTCCGTTAGATGATATTAAAGATAGTAGTCAATATTTGAATGTCCACAAAAGCATTCGGATCTCGGGAACCATAGGACATTTGTGGGCAAGCAATGCAAAAATTGTTTCATAAAAGGCATTAATCACCATATAAGAGAGCGTTGATGATAAATACAATGTTATGCCCAACATTAACTGAAGGAGATCAACCATAAGGAGCATAATGTACATATGATTGATTATGGAGTGTGCTCTCAGAGAGAGAGTTGCAAAGGAACTAGCCTTTGCCATCTCAACCCCATTGTCAATAATCTTCATAAATTGAACTAAACAACACAAATTCACAACTTGAGCTCTAAATAATGCTTAACTACTCTGTCTAAAGATAGCAAAGCCAATAGACCACTCAATAAAATTATGATTAACCAGGAGATCAAGTTTGATCACGAACAATACTCCAATTCTCCAATTCTTATAATAATAGAAAGAATTATACTTTTATTTAAAACAGATAATTTATGTGTTACACACAACCAGGGAACATGCAACCCACACCAGAATAACATGTTAGAACAAACTGAACTATCTCCAGCAGATTCTATATCCAATGCATATACTGTAGCGCCATACGAATGGCACAAATGAACAAGGGAGATCGTATTGAAAACTCAGAAGCTACCAAAGAAATGTATACATAATGAACCCCCCAGTACATGCTATGGATGAGACTATGTAACAAACCAACGATCAATTACAAGTGTACTACAACCAAGAGCAATTACAAAACAATAGGACTTTTTCAGTGGCACATGAGTCATACTAAACATGCATGCGTACATCTCTCTCTGTGAGCCAAATAAATATGATATATCATCTCTCTCCAAATAAATAGCACTTCAGTAATTCTTCAATCCAAATCTCCAAAAATTACTGGAATTTAAGAAAATTTGAAGCGACTGTGGCATAGTCGACCCCTAACAAAATCATGAGTTCAATATCCGCAGGAATTGTAAAAAATATTTTCAAGCTCCGAATAACCTTGTGAGATACAAAAATCAAGATTTCATTTATTGAAATATATCAGTTCCTATCTTGTCTGTTCGTCAATCGGAAGCAGGCATGGATGTAAAAAAAATTGTCAAATTCGTGCACGATTTTTGTCATAGCAATCTCTCTCCACCACGGCAATTTCTCTCAGTTACAACCCAATTAAACACTATAGTCATTGGGCCTTCGAACTACACGTACAAATCGAACAGTCCTTAAAAGAAAAGGAGAAACTTAGTACCTCTTGTCAAGTTTGTAGTGCTATAGTTTCCACTCGAATTGACACATAACCACAATAACACTGTCACAATCTTACATACACAATAACTTTATCAAGTTTGTAGTGCTATAGTCCTTAAAAATCAAATCTGAGCGACCAACAACAAAACAAAACAAAACAAAAACATCTTGTTGCTTCAGGTGTTACCTTACGTATGTTATGTGCAAACAAAGAGTAGGTGCAACCGGGGTCGGGGGAGGAGGGGCGCCGGGGTCGGGAGGCGCGGGTCGGGGAGGAGGCGCGGGGTCGGGGAGGAGGGGCGCGGGGTCGGGAGGCGCCGGGGGTGGGAGGAGGAGGCCGGGTCGGGGAGGTGTTCGGGGGAGGAGGCGAGAGAGGGCGACACCGATAGGGTTAGATCAAAACCCTATCGGTGTCGTAACCTTATATAATCAAGAGGCATCACGAGGCGGTTCTCGAGGGGAACCGTGCATGATGTTACACATCACGAGCGGTTCTCGAGGAACCGTGCGTGATGTGGAACTATCCTGAGCAGTTCCTCAAGAACCGTCTGTGATAAACTATCCTGAGCGGTTCTTGAGAAACGTGCGTGATGTGTAAACATCTGAGCGGTTCATGAGAAACCGTCTGTGATGTTTCCACATCAGGCATACTAGAATTTTGCAAATAAGCCCTCTGTGTTTTGTGAAATTACAAAGGGGTACTCAATTTATATCATTCAGGTCCTTGGGGCCAAAAATCTTTTAGATTAGACCTTAGAATTAACGCATTTTTGTTCTAACACATGGAAATCCTGCAAATTAAACCCTAGAAGAGTTCTGGTTTTGTTATTTAGTATTAAAGGATTTATTTAATCACTAGAATTTGTACTCGAATGTTACTATTTGAGTAAATTGTTTATATGTTGTACTCGAATGTTTTGACTCATGTGTCCTATTTATGAGTCAAATGTTGTTGTTTTGCATGATATAGACAACATGACTCGTGTAAGAACCATACCAACAGGGGGTTCCCATAGTTGAGTCATGGTTGCTTCAGCTATCTCTACTGGGAGTTGGAAGTTAAAAATCACCTCGTTGCCAGGACATGCATACCATCCTAAATAAAGATGGTATGCTTTTGCAGCAAACAAGATGGAATCAATTATTCTTGGTATCAAGTGTTTTTCTCATAAGTGGTATCGAGTTCGTACAAGTGGAATAAAATACTTGACAATTGTCATCAATTTAAAGATCATAAGTCCATAACACATTAACACATGACAATGGAATAAATTAGTTAATTACAATAGAGTAAATTCTTAATTAAAATATAGCCCTTCGTGATGATCGACGCGCATATAGCTAGCTTCCTCACGGGTTCTTCCTCGAGCACGATGCCGTCTCGAAAGGTGGCAACTCGTCAAATTGATTGTATTCTTCCTCGCCCACTACATTCTCAACTCCGACAATCCTCCTTTTCCATGAAGAACTACGTGGCGCTTCTTATTTGCCGGTCGGTTACATAGAAGACTTGAACAACTTGGTTGCTTGAGACGAATGGTTCGTCTTTGTATCCGACACGTTCGAGGTCCACGGTAGTGACGCCGCATTTGTCGACCTTCACCGTGGGAGATGGACCCAACGGCACGAAATAGGGGATCTTGAAAAGCACGTAGTCGATCTCCCATATCTCCTCTATTTGCCCATAGTACGAGCTCCTCGACCCATCAGATCTTGAATGCATCTATCACGGACACATTGCTCGTGACTTGTGCTCTTCCTATCCCGAGTGCCAGTATAAAATGTGTACCCATTTATGTCGTATCCTTGCCATGTGACAATTGTGGCTGTGGCCCTCTTGCCAACCATAGCAACGTATCATCACTTGATGACCTCCGAGTGATTCGCGCCTTTAACCATTCGTTGAGCAAGCGGTTGTGCTCTCTGGTGATCCAAACCTCCGACCGTGCGGATTACATTGGCGTACCATGTCTTTGTGCTCGTCGATGTACGGGGACACTTGGGTCATGTGTTGCAAGATCGTGAAATGGGCTTGGCGCACGTATCGGATCGGGAGTGATTGATTTCCTTCCGATGGTCCGATACCATCCGGTCTCCCCTCATGGCGAGATAGAGGCACACCAATCGGATCCACGAGCCATGTAGTCGACGCAGAACTCAATGACCTCTTCCGTTGCATAACCTTCGATGATCCGCCCCTCGGTCGAGATCGATTCCGTCGTAGGACTTGAGAATTCCCATGTACCTCTCGAGCGGGTACATATGGCGAGAAACACAGGGCCGCATATCTTTATCTCTTTCACAAGGTGAACAATGAGATGGACCATGATATCGAAAAATGACGGAGGAAATACATCTCAAGATGACACAGAGTCGTCACTACCTCGGCTGCAGAGCATCTAGTCCTTGGGGATCGATGACCTTACGAGCAATTGAGTTGAAGAAATAACACGACCTCAAGATTGCCACTCGGACCTTGTTGGCAAGATACTCCTAATTGCAACAGAAGCATTTGTGTCATCAAGACACGACAATCATGCGACTTCATACCAATTAATTTCAAATCTTGCATAGAAACAAGTTTCTTAATGTTAGCGGAGTAACGAGACGGACTTTCACACGTGCAAGCTCGCACGCATTCATTTCTCGGCCTTGGGCCAGTGTAGCAAGTCGGGGAAGGTACGTTCGTCTGTGATCGGTCTCTTTCGGTGCTAACTCGGTCCTTATGTTCATATCGACCAAGTCACGCCGATGCGTTAACACCATCCTTTGTTTTGCCACTAATGTTCAAAGAAGAGACCAATCAAGCTATCACATACATTCTTCTCTACGTGCATAACGTCGATGCGATGGCGAACTTCTAAGTACTCCCAATAAGGCAAGTCCCAAAAATTGACCGCTTCTTCCGGATGTTCTTCTCACGGGTTCTTAATTTACGTCCCTTCCCAAGCACAACATCGATATCCTTAACCATATCATAGACCTCTTTCCCACTAAAAGCCCTTGAAGTGAACCGTCTTCCTTATTTCCTTGAATTGTTTCTTCATCTTGCGGTATGGGTGACTCCTCGGAAGGAACCTACGGTGACGCATATATACTGATTTCTTGCGAGTTGTTCAACCATACACTCTCCGTAGCATCTAAGCAAAGCGGACGAGGCTTTGGCTCCTTTTGTATCAAGCCCGATAGGTTACCAAGGCGGAAAATCATTGATGGTGCGAGAACAACATGGCGCGTAAAGTGAAGTTCTCTCGTTTATACGCATCCCATACTGCACCCTTCATTCCACAAAGTGTCACAAGATCTTCCGGCAATGGTGCTAGGTACACATCAATATCATTCCTGTGTTGCTTGGCCCTTGGATAAGTAGTGTCATTAAAATGTATTTCCGCTTCATACGACCAAGGAGGAAGGTAGTACATACATAGATTCACGGGCAGTGCTATGTCGGTGCTCATGTTACCGAAAGGATTCATTCCGTCAGTACTCAACCCTAACCTTATGTTCCTCGGTTCCGCACCGAACTCTTCAAGCTCCGATCGAAGTTTCTCCTTTGGCGAATCAGCAGGTGTCCGAGCTTCCCATCTTTCTTACGCTCCTCAGAGTGCCAACGCATCAATCTTGCCTCCTTTCGGTTCGCAAATAAGCGCTTCAAGCGTGGGATCACAGCGAGATACCACAACATCTTAGCAGAGGTCCTTGCTTCGCCTTAGCGTATTCTTCCGCTTGTATCGGGATGCTCGCACACGGACATGCATGCATGTCTGCATACTCTTTACGGTAGAGGATGCAATCGTTCGGACATGCATGTATTCTTTCTACTTCCATTCCCAACGTACAAAGAACCTTCTTAGCTTGGTAGGTCGTGCTGGGCAACACGTTTCCCTCCGGAAGGATCTCAGCTAAGAGACCTAACAACGCCGTAAAACTCTTGTCGGACCAACCATTGCTTGCCTTCAATTTCAGCAGTTCAAGCACGGTTGACAACCTTGTGTATTCCGGCTTGCAGCCAGGGAACAAAGGTTTCCCCGAGTCCTCCATTAAGCCCTCGAATTTATAAAACTCTCTCTCACCGTAGTTCCCTTCTGCATCGCGTAGCATCTGATCCAGATTGTCATCATGCGATCTATCCTCATCAAAAGCACATTCCATACCCTGCCTATCGTTGACTTCCTCGGCGATGTCGTCATTACTGACTTCCGGTATAATCTGCTCTTCACCGTGACTGCTCCAACATGTATATCCTTTTTTGAAACCTCTTCGTATTAAGTGAGCTTCGATCTGCGCCGGGTTGTTAAACATTTTCATATTACCGCAATCAATGCATGGACAGTACATATATTTTATCCCCTTCTTCAACATATCCTGCTCGGCGGCTCTTCTAAAAGCAAACACGCCATTAATATACTCTTCACTCACACGGTTCTCAATGTACATCCAGTTTCGGTCCATCTACACATTAGTGAGTACTCTATATTAATAAACCGCAAGTACCCTTTATAATGACCAAACACATTAGTGAGTACTCTATAGCAAATATAAAGGGTTACAGATCGATCGTTACCCTTCTCTCCAAAGTGGCGCAATGTGGGAGGAGGCGCAGATCAGTGCGTGAATGGGCGGGGAGGAGGAGGCAGGGGTGTGACTCAAAATGGGAGAGGAGGAGGTACGGTAATGACTCAAAATGGGGAGGGCAGCAGCAGGAGGGTGGCGGCGGTTCAAATGGATTTAATAGAAATGGGACTGCTGGCAATGGACGCAGCAGCAGGAGGGTGGCGGCGGTTCAAATGGATTTCATAGAAATGGGGACCGTCGGCGGCGCTACTTATAAGCTTCGATATATCACGAGCGGTTCTTTAAAAGAACCGCGTGATATGAGATATCCTGAGCGGTTCTTTTAAAGAACCGCTCGTGATATGTTATATCACGAGCGGTTCGCTTAACGAAGCGTCGCTGAATTATCACTGACGGTTTGTTAAACAAACCGTCGTGATATAAATATTATCACGCACGGTTCGTTTAACGAACCGTGTGATGATGAAGATATCGCGGCGGTTCGTTTAACGAATCGTGCGTGAAGTATCCTGACGGTTTGTTAAACGAACCGTGCGTGATATTTATATATCATGAGCGGTTAACGAAGAACCGTCAGTGATATTTATCACTGAGCGGTTCCTTTTGAACCGCTGCGCGATGAAGTGTCTAGTATAGCATGTTCTGTAGTAGTGATTACTTATAAATCCCATGTCTGTGTAGTTTTTTTCTTTTGTTTTGCTCAACCTTTTCTTTTTCCTTTTCCTTCTTCTTTCTTTTTCTTTTTGTCGCTGTCTTCGTAACGCTTTGGCAACCATTTTAATACAATAGTCATAGGATACCTTTTACATTAAAAAAAAACTAGCTTACTGTCTGGCCGCTGGCACGCCGAAGAAGACGCCCGGTGCTGCCTGAAACGTCCTTGCATTTGGTGTCTGCAGTGCGCCGGCGAACGAAAAATAGGCACGCTGTATCTGTCCGTTCTGGGGGTTGTCTGCATCAATAGGTGCGTTCCGAAGCCTTTCCATGATATTAAGCTCCAGTCAAGCCTACAAAGTGCCAAAGGGAGATGATCCTATGTTTACATATTCTTCTTCTTTGTTTGAAAATACAAGTGCATTTACAGATTCATGTTCCGCTTAAGAAAAGAAGTACAAACCTGGAATAACTTTTGTCATCCCTTCTAAGAATCCAGCCTGTTGTAGAAAAGGGGAATAAGAGGAAACAACCTTTTAATCAGTATGGGGAATTACTCGATTATAGTAAATATGCAGAAATAATAGGAATAAGAAACTATTCTAATAACAGAGCATGTATATACCCTGCATCAAGATGTTGATTTAAGTGAGTTTCAGAACTTCAGTCCAACTGCCAAATATTGAAATTGGACTTCAACAATGGGTTCTAACAGGTATTCTGGCATCAATTTTTCTGGACTCCATCTCTTCCTGTAATCTTTAATCGAAGTGTGCGAGCCCACATCCGAGTTGAAGGGCCTCTGCCTCCAGTGGAACCAGGATCATTTATGTTAGACCAGGTGGTTAGATCTCGAATAATTTAGTTGATGAATAATTAACAATGTTATTTACTAATATTATTTGAGGCGAGACGTGGCGTGTTGTGTGGACTTATATCGGTTAAGTTGGAAAGAACTTGTACCGAAAAAATATATGATATTTTGGTTTTTGCATGTGCATAGTAACACAGAGGTGATTGTGGTCTATGGCGAGGACCGAGAGATAGCTTGTTGCGAAGTCATAGTCCAGAGGGTCGAAGATGCTGGAGGAGACGGTTCAGCTCGAGTTGGGGCATGTGAAAATCAAAGATGGATGATAGTTGTTAGAGCTATATAGGTGCAGTTCGAAGGCTATAACATATAAAATTTTTAGGGTGTCTAAAATTAAAAAGCCGAAGAATTCGTGTGAGTAGCGGAATGAGGAATTGATGGGCTGGCGCTACATGCATGTGGGCCGGATGTGCTAACGTTTTATTATGTGATTAGATGCTAATTGCTGCATGCAAGTGGACTGGATGTGCTACCGTGTATTAAAGTGATTACGTGCTAATTGATGCATGCATGATGGGCCGGGCTAGAAGACATTAGTGCTTAAGTAGGTGCCGGGAGCGTATAAAAGCAGACGGCGGCTGCACGTAAGTTTTTAGGCGAGTTCTACAGACACTCTCCTTCCTGACATCTACAGCGGCTTTTATGTGCATAATTGCTTCCTCCCTAGAGACAACTTTCCTTCCTTGTGTATGTCCAGTTGTCCAAATGCTTTTGGTGACACCTTCAGAATACTATACGTCATATCAGGCCTAAGCGCAGGGTGTAATCGTGGAGGATAGGAGGCTTCGACCTTCGGCCTCAGCTTGGCGTCATGGTAGCAGGTGGGAAGTCCGCAGAGGATGCGCAAGGGTAGAGAAGTAGTAGATGAAAAATAGAGAAATAGAGAGCGAGATAGTTGGTAACTCTTGCTTGCTTATTAATGATAAACAGTCCTCATTAAGTAAGACTTTTGGCCTGGGTTACTGTTCACACTTAAACAGTACATGTAAACAGTAGCAGGAGATAATTCTGCTCCCAACCAACCTTATCTCTTAGACTAACAAATTCTATCTCTTAGCATAACCTCTCTTATCTTTAATTAACTCCATTCTAAGCAACAAACCAACAAACCTGGTTTATTCTAGCCCCTAAATAGTTAGTGTTCATGCATGAACAGTAACAGGAGATGTTCCTACGCCCAGCGCCTAAACCGCCAGCATCCTAGCAGCCCTTCAGCCATAGTGAAGGCCCCCACATGACATCTCTCCTCCCGTCGACAAGCAGCTCGTCCTCGAGCTGAAATGCTGGGTATTGCCGCTTGAAGTCGTCGAGGGGTGTTATGAATAGCACTTGTATTCAATATGAGGCCAATAGACTAATATATATATACAAGTAAATGTGTGGCATATATGGAAAGAACCCCTTATACAATACACATCTAACACTTTCCTCAAACTTATGATGGATAGACAACATTAAGTTTGGAGAGATAGAAGCTGTACTGAGCTCTAGTCTGCGCCTTTGTGAAGAAGTCATCATTGAAGTTCGAAGGTACATCTTGAAGAGCAACAACAGTCTGCACACAGGTCCGTATGTAGGAAGTATCAACACCAATATGCTTTGTAAGCTCATGTTTCACTGGATTTGTAGCAATACTAATAGCTCCTGTACTGTCAGACGAAAAAGGAGTGGGTGCTGAAACAGAAACACCAAAATCTTCAAGTAACCACCGTAGCCAAGTAACCTCCGCAGTAAACAAAGCCATAGCTCGCAACTCTGCCTCAGCACTCGAACGAGAAACTGTTGTCTACTTCTTAGTCTTCCAAGAAATGAGAAAACTACCAAGAAAAACACAATAGGAAGAAAGAGATCGGCGATCAGAGTGATCACTAGCCCAGGTTGCATCAGAATATGCCTGGAGCTGTAAAGAGCTGGAACAAGGAAAAACAGACGACAAGTGATGGTTCCACAAAGATATCGTAGAACACAAAGAAGATACCTATAGTGGAGCTGAGTGGGAGCAGAAACAAATTGACTCAAGATATGCACATGGTACGAAATGTCAGGATGATTGATACCCAGATAAACAAGACTCCCAACAAGGTGACAATAGCGAATAGGATCAGTAAGAGGCTCACCGTCAGTGGACCGAAGATGAACATTAAGCTCCATAGGAGTCTCAGCGGTGTGCTGATCCATAAGAGAAGCACGATCAAGAAGGTTCTGAATATACTTTTCTTGGGACAGATAGAAACCCTTAGGCGTAGAAATAACCCCAATCCCAAGAAAGTAGTGAAGAAGACCCATACCAGATATTAAAAATTGCTTATTAAGATGCTCCTTAACAAAAGTGGTGTACTGAGAATCATCTCTAGTAATAAACATATCATCAACATATAAAAGGAGAAGCGTCCGACCACAAGGCGAAGTGTGAATAAAAAGAATAGGATCATGAGCACTGGCAGAGAAACCAGCTGCAGTGACAACATAAAAGAAACGATCAAACCAAGCACGAGGAGCTTGCTTGAAGCCGTAAAGAGATCGGTGAAAGCGATAAACCATACCCTCAGGAACAGAATACCCCCGTGATGGCTGCATATAAACCTCCTCACACAGCTCACCATTGAGAAAGACATTATTAACATCAAGCTGAGAGATAGACCATGTCCGAACAAACGCCACAACAAGAAGAGTGCGAACAGTGGTCATATGAGCCACTGGAGCAAAAGTCTCATCATAATCACAATCATGCTCCTATTGAAAACCACGTGCCACGAGGCGAGCCTTGTAGCGCTCAAGAGAACCATCAGAGCGGGTCTTAACCTTGTAGACCCACTTGCACGTGATAGGAGTAACACACACGGGAAGAGGGACAAGATCCCATGTACCAGTATGCTCAAGGGCAGCAATCTCCTTTGCCATCGTATGTTGCTACTCCTGATGAACAGCAGCATCACGATAAGAAGTCGGTTCGGCAAAAGCCGCTAAACAAAAGCGCGCAGAAGGCTGAATAGACTGACGATCACGAAAAGCATATCGAGGAGGAGAGGTCGAAGAAGATGACCCATTAGAAGAAGATGGTGCATCAGGGGAATTCCTAACTCGCGGACAACGAGTATAGTAGAGAGGATAAGAAGAAACAAGACCAAGAGGAGCCTCTGGAGATAATGACAATGGCGAAGGAGATGGTGGAGGAGCCACCGGAGAGGTCAAAGCCTGTGATGGAGGTGTGGTGACTATGGGAGTGACAGGAAAAGTCAGAAAAGAAAGAGCCTCGACAAGAGATGCTAGAGTGGTGGAAGGAGAAAGACGAGGGTAGAAAGGACAAGACTCATCAAAAGTGACATCCCGAGAAACCCGCATCCGTTGGCCAATAGGATCTCAGCAACGATATCCCTTTATGCTCAGTGCTATAGCCCAGAAAAACGCACTCCACAGACTGAGCGGTCAGCTTGGTGCACTCACAAGGGGCAAGAAGAATATAGCGCACACACACCCAAAGAGACGAAGACTAGAATAGTCAGGAGTCTTGCCACAGAGATGCTCAACTGAGATCCCACCCTGAAGAGCAGAAGAAGGTTGAATATTAATCAGAAAAGTGGTAGTAGAAATAGCCTCAGCCCAGAAGTGTTGGGAACAGCAGAAGCAAGCATAAGAGCACGAGCCGGCTCAAGAAGATGACGATGTTTCCATTCAGCCACACCGTTTTAGGCATGAGCATCAGGGCATGAATACTGAGAGAGAGTGCCCTGCTCAGCAAGAAAACCATGAAGGACTCTTGACAAGTATCCCCCAGCAGAGTTAGTACAAAAGATACGAATAGTAGAATCAAACTCGTACGGATCATGGTGGCAAAAGTCTTGTAGATATATAAAACCTCACTACGAGATGACATAAAGTATATCCATGTGTGGCGAGAAAAATCATCAATAAAAATGATATAATATCGATGACCTCCATTCGAAACGAAAGAGGCCGGACCCCATACATCAGAATGAACAAGATCAAAAGAACGTTGTGACACTGACTCACTGGAAGAATAGGAAAGTTGAAGCTTTTTACCAAGTTTACAACGCTGACAATTTAGAGAAGCATCACCAGACACAGACCCTAAAAGACCACGACGAAGTAAAGAAGATAGACGCGACCCGTAAAGATGTCACAAACGATGTTGTTACTGAGCAAAAGATGCAGTGGGGGATGCAGCAGAAGCAGTGACGACGGTGGAGGCGATAAGACTGGTAGGGGCAGCGGAAGGAAGATGAAATCGGTCAAGCTCCCAAAGACGCTGTGAGTCACAGCGGCGAGGGCCAATACCAACTAGAGTCCCCGTACGTTGATCCTGAACACAACAAGAATCAGAATAGAGAATAACACGACAACCATGATCAGTAAGCTGACCAGCAGATATGAGCTGCATGGTTAGTTTGGGAACATGAGAAATAGCAGGAATATGAAAAGAGAAATTCGAAAGAGTGCCTCGTCCTGCGACAGAAAGAGAGGTATCATCTGTTGTCTGAACATTGATAGGAGTAGCTAAGGTATGAATGGAAGTAAGACTGGTGGAATCAGATGTCATATGAAAGAAAGCACCAGAGTCAAGAATCCAAGGTGATATACCTGATAAAGAAGTAGAAGGTGGTCTCTCATTAGAAGACTGTGTAGCAGAACCAACAGAACCAGACAGTGTAGAAGCAGCCATGCGACGTAGCAGGGTGAGAAACTCATGAGAATCAGAAACACCAAGAGGATTAACCACTAGTGCCTTTCGGAGGATGGCCACCACGACGTAAATCCTTCTTATTCTTGTAGCAGAACTGTTCCACATGTCCATGCTTGTTGCAATAGGTGTGGTGGAATCCCCTACCAATAGCAGCTGTCATTGGTGAAGGCACAACTGGTGATGGAGTAGTTGTAGCAGGTGTAGAAGCTGGAGCTGTCAGAACCAAAGGAAACGACTAGGACGGTAGCAGACCCGCAACACGAAGGCGAATCTCCTCAGCAGAACAGCTGCAAGGGCCTCCACCAAAGTCACACGAGGGTGTCGTGCTAGCAACTGAGCACGAGTCTGCTCATACTCAGTCCGAAGACGTGTCAAGAAGTAGTAGATGCGAGGCTGACAGCATTAACAAGTATGGCAAACATCCGGCCCCAAAGAGTCAAACTGACGCCATACCGCAGACAACTGGGTATAGAACTCGTCCACAGTGGCATCTTCCTGCTGCAGCGACTTATCCTGACGCACAACAAAAAGATACAAGGAATCACCAGACGGCTCGTAGCGATTGCGTAGATACTCCCACATCAACTGTGCCGAGGCCAAGCCAACCACATCCCCAGTGAGATGAACTTCCATGCTAGCAACCAGAATAGTAGAGGCATATGCATCCTCATCAATCTATGTTTTGTAGGCAACATACTGAGTCTGAAAGGTCTCCATGACATTCTCAAAAGCAGCAGATAGCCCTTTACGAGTGTCTTCGAATGCATCCTTCAGAAGCACGGGCTCAACAGGTGGAACAGGGCGAGGCGGACAAGACAACTCGCCGGTGAGAAAATCCCAAAGATGCTGACCACACATATGAAGGCGCATGTGCTGAAATCAATCCTTATAATTGAGACCATCGAAGATTACTAGACAACGAGAAACAGAAACAGTGCTCATTGGTAGACGGCGCTGGACGGCACGGCGACCAAGACAACGAAGTCTAATAGGCGACGCTGGACAGTGGCGGTTAGAACGACATACTTTTCTCTCTCTCTCTCTCTCTCTCTATTAGGCCGTCGACTTACTTAAACTCCCGAAGCCCAAACAAAAGGCCTACGAGGCCCAAACAAACGCATGTGCACGGGGGAACTAGGGTTCCCCCGTGGCAGGGTCGGCGGCGGTGATGGGCGATGTCGTGGCCGAGTGGAAGCGGCAGCGAGAATCCTCGGCGACTCCGGTGGCGTCCGGCGGCGCAGGGCGACGCCGACGTTGGATCCGGTCTTGATTGGGCGACATCGACGGAAGGCAGCATCGGGCTCGGGCGGAGGCAGCGGTGGCAAGGCGGCAGCGTCAGGCTCGATGAGACGACACCGAGGACGAGGCGACGCCGAGGACGAGGTGACGGCAGAGCTCGGGCGGAGGCGGCGTGTAGCGTCCCGTTTTTGAGTTTTGAAAATTTTAAAAGAGAACCATTTGTTTCTTTCTTGCCAAAAGCTTAATTTGGAAATTTGAAATCCTTTTCGATTTAAAATGAGTTAATCAAACTTCAATTAAATTAAAGTTGGTTTAATTGAGTTTTCTTGAATTTAAAATCAAAACTTATTATTTTAAGAATTTTCTTGGATTTATTGGATTTTAGAAATTAATTTTCCTTTTTCCCAAAATTAAAAATTAATTTATTTGCAAAAGAAAAAGAAAATTTAAAGTTAAAAGTATTTTTATTATGTCCATAATAATTCAAGGAATTTCGTGAATTTTCTAGAATTTTGGAGTCTATTTGCTATTTTCTAAATTGCCTTTTGATTTATTTGAATTTACAAATCAAAAATGAATTTAAAATCTCTTTTAAATGCGTGGGCGAAACCCTAGCCGCCCACCATGCTTCCGCCTCGGCCCATTCATGACCCGACATCCGCTCCGCGCCTCCCTTCACCTCGTAGTTGGATCTTCATCGGACGTCTCTCGCCCGCCGCGTCGCCCTTGCTCTTGGCCGTTGGATCGAGATCCGGCCGCTTCGTCGCCGTGGCGTTCGTCTCCTCTCGCCGCGTCCCCTTTTCATCGCGACCGTCCGATCACCATCGCGACGGCTCGCATCGCTCGCGCCCTTCCGCTTCCCACGCGTCCGTCGAATCGGACGGCGCCGCTCGCATCCGTTCGCCGCGCCTCTTCTCCTCCCACCGTCCGTCAATCGGACGGCTCTCATTCGCCGCGCCTCTCGCTCCCACCGTCAATCGAATCGGACGGCTCCGCTCGTCGTCTCCGACGCGCCTCTCTCTCTCTCCGAATCCGTCGCCGCGCGAAATCATCCCGCGCGAATCCGCGCCGCGAATCCGCGCGCGCCGTGAATCCCGCCTCCGTCGCGTCCGCGCCGTGCCGTCCGTCCCGCCTCCGCCCGCGCGCCGCTCGGCTGCTTTTCCTCGCGCGAGCTCTATAAAGCCGCGCCTGTTCGCCTCCTCTCTCTTCTCTCTCCTCCTCTCGGCGGCGCCTCGCCCGCCCTCCTCCCTTCTTCCCGGCTCCGTCGCCTCGCGTCGCCGTTCTCGCGCCGCCGCCTTCTCCGCGCCAGCGCCGCCGTCTTCCCAGCTCGCGCCGCCGCCACCGCGCCCTCCCGTCTCTCTCTCTCTCTCTCTCTCTCGACCATGGGCCGAGCCCACGTGGCCACCCACGTGGCGCCACGTCGGCGCCGCGTCAGCGTTTCTGCCCGCGTGGCTGCTGCGTCAGCAGTTGCGCAAGCGCTAACGTCAAAGTCCGATTTTTCAATAGAAAATTAATTCCGAAAATCAGAAAAATCCAATTCTATCATTTTATGTGATTTGAAACTTCTTTTGGCTATAACTTTCACATCCGAACTCCGATTTGGGTGATCCAAATTTCTAAATTCATATAAATTCATCCTCTTTCATTTGGTACTGGTTTTGTAATTTTTGGAGTTCATTTGGTGCTGTTTTATTTATTTGTTGCTATTCTCGCACGTGTAGATTCCGGCGTTTCGGAAGATTTCTTCGACCCGACGACCGAAGACTCGCTCCTCGTCAACGAAGGCAAGTCGTAGGCCTTTGACCATGTTGAACCCATTTTTCAAATGTATATTGTATTAAATTATCATGCATGGCTAGTTTTATTAAAAATGGTTTTGGGAGTAGATAATTACCAAATTGTCATTATGCCTCCTTGATAAATTGAAAATGAAATGTCTCCTTGAATGACATATATCCTTAGACACCTTAGGATGGTTAATACTAGTTGGACATAATTGTATTGCCAACTTGGGAGCGTATTATTGCTTAGTCATGCTTTAGTTACCCGCGAGACTTTCGATCACATGTTCAATGATTGTTGAAATTTGACTAATGGAACTATGGAACAGTGGTGTGAGGCCACTTTTATTAAAAGATGTTGTGCCATGGCAGGGATTGCCATTTGGTCGGGAATGAACAAAAATGATTTATGCTCGGGCTTGAGGTAGGAAGCTAGAGTGGGTGCGTAATGCACATTGGGTTGTGGTAGACTTGTCTGAGCAGCCAACTAAGGACTTAACTTTGCAAGTCATTGATCTGGGTCACCTCGTGCAACCATAAGTCCGGTATGGGACGGACCTGGCCAATTAATTAGGAAAGTTTTGAGTCGGTTCTGTTGTGGCTGTTTATTGGCGCAAGAGGGGGCTGTGATGGCGAAACCTTAAGCGTAACCAGAGGCAAAATGGAACTTTGTAAAAGCCTTGTCACGTGCTCTAGACTACTCACCAAAGGAAGTGGCGGTGGTATCGACGGATGCCAAACAAACTAGAGAATTCGTGTCTTGTGGGTAAAGTGTACAACCTCTGCAGAGTGTCAAAATCTATTCGAATAGCCGTGTCCCGATTACGGACATGCACAGTGATTTCGCGCAAGGGTAGCATTTTCTAAAATGTGGTTTGGTTCGATGGAAGCGTTTGGTTGGAATGGTTGGGAAGTGAGCGGGATGTTCCTTGTTTGATTCAAAAGAACTTGGTTATCTATGTATTATTCTTTTAAAATCACGCTTTGCAATCTAATTATTGTATTTATTGTTAAACTTGCTTTACGCAAATTAACCATAAAGCCATCCTTGTTTAAGCTCGGCATGAATACTATGTGCATACATTTCTCTACGACTTGTCGAGTACTTTATGTACTCACGGCTTTATGCCCTTTGTTGATCGGTCAATGAAGAACCAGAAATCTTGAGTACTATGAAGAAAGCTACTTTGAAGACTTCACGATCTAGGTCACGTCCTCCACTCGATTGCACGTGGGCATGTCGATTGGGCTCCACGTATTTTGAGATTTCATTGCGGATACTCTGTTGTTGCTAAGCCACGTGAGGCGACTTTTGTAAGAACCTCGACCATAAGGTCTTTCTTTGTTTTAATTAATATTACTTTATGCGCTTCATTAGTTCGTTGTTGAATGGTTATGAATGCATCATTGTTGCAACTGTGCAAGCTAGCTACTGATCATGGGACTAGCTTGGTATGCACAGAGGGTCTCGGGGTTGTGTGAACACCCGGGGTCCGACACGGCGGCGGCAACAACAAGCGAAGCAACGAAGTCGGCGGTGGCGGTAAGAAAAACCCAACGGCCGCTAAACGAAAACAAACCCTAGGTTTGCTCTAATACCATGTTATGAATAGTACTTGTATTCAATATGAGGCCAATGGGGCCAATATATATACAAGTACATATGTGACATATATGCAAAAACCCCTTGTATAATACACATCTAACAAGGGGAACCCATGAAGTTTCGGAGTCCGCCCGCCCTTGCCACTGGACGAGGCTTTCCTTGATGCCGCGAGCAAGCCATGCGTGAACGACAGCCAGAGGAGATGGATAGACACACCCATGCTGCATGTCATCCCAAGGCGAGGTGTGATGGTGTGGCTGAAGAAAGCCACCGAACCACCGCCCAGATAGAGCACACCGCCGAAGCCTATCCCTGAGGCGTCGAACTCGATGATGAACTCCTTATCGAAGTCAGGTAGCTGGAGGATGGGTGCCGAGGAGAGCGCGGACTGGAGCTTAGAGAAGGCCACAGTTGCCTCCTTCTTGAGCAGCTTCGTAAGTGGCTCGGCGATGGTGCCGAACCCTTGGATGAACTTGCAGTAGTAGCCTGCGAGCCCTAAAAACCCTCAGACGGCGTGCACGATGCGGGGTACGGGCTAGGCAGCGACCGCCTGTACCTTCTAGGTGTCCATCGCGATGCCTTGCTCCGAGATGATGTGGTCGAGGTAGCCGATTGATGATTCCCCAAAGGGACATTTCAATCTCTTGATGAATAGCTTGTGCTAGTGGAGGAACCGCAGTACTGCTCGAACATGTCGCAGATGATCGGACCATGAGTTACCGGAACAGAGGTCTAGCTTGGTGAGGATCTTGGCGCGGTGGAGCTCATCAAGGAGTTTGTCCACCACTGGGATGGGGAATTTGTCCTTGATCGTCTTGTCATTGAGGGCGTGATAGTCGATGCAGAATCGCCATGTACGAGCGATGAGAATGGCGAATGGCTTGGCCGTATGAGACCTTGTCGTTCCTCGCGCCGCACTGCCGCTCAAGCTCGTCCTTGAGCAGTTGCGGGTAGCGTGTGAGACCCCGGTTTATCCGGCTTGTAATGCTTAACCATCCACTTGGTCCTAGCATCACAAATCAGATAATCCGAGACTCGAGACATGTATACTTCCCAGAGTGCAGTATACACACCTCTTTACAAAGTTCATGCATCAATTCCATTCATCCACATAGAACCGAAACATAAACGACAATCCAGAAGATAACATATATAAAAGATAGTCATTACAAAAGAGGGGCCGACCGGCCAAATGACAAATACATAAAGAAATTTAACAGCGGAAGCAAAAGTGCCATAAGATGGCTATAAAACAAAAGAGCCAATCAGTGTGCCTTTAACCCACAAGGCAACCGCCCGGACCGCCAAAGCTAGTCGTCGAATCCACGGCACAACTCACAAAAGTGAGGCCCTTGGGGCTCACCTTCTTCCTCTACAAACAAAAGCATGACAAAAAGCGGGTGAGTACTTTGAATGTACTACTTAAGATATATAAGAATGATAACAGATCTATACAATAACTACATGCAAGCTTATTTAAGTGGAGCAGGTTAGGACTCAAATTTTTAAGCATAAAGCGGGTTTTATTTGCAATAATGTAATAGAATGAAAGTAATTTTGCAATCTCATTTTATTTGATAAAAACAGTAGTAATCAAATAGCAACAACAGTAAAACAGTCCTGGGAGTGACTAAACCATTAGTCACCACAACAATAGCATGAATTACCCATTCATGCCAACCATGTCAAGTTTTAATTTTTAAAACAAAAATAGTTGTTGAAGTCTAGATCTTGCGGGAAATCACCAAGCGTGTCCATAACCTAGGGCGAGGCTATTCGAATAGTTTTATCCTGCAGGTGTACCAACTTACCCACATGTCGGACCGCCTTTTGCCACATGATTAAGCACACTTCCTTTGGTATCTAAGCACGACTAAGTCCTACGAGACATTTCCAATATTGTGTATTAACTACGAGCCGCCCGTATGGATAGAAACCCATACGTTGTGTCGAGTCATTGTAAAGCCTCGGTCAACTACCCGTCGCAGTAAAGCCTTGGACAACTACAATGCTCCTCGAAAGTGGAGAGCCTACCGGAATCTCCACCACCGCACACCCAACACAAGAACACAGAGAAAACATATCATGTTTCACAACGCACACAACCCCTCCTGCGACTCGGAGATAACACACGCCAAAGTACTACGTCAAGAGGGTCCCATATAACCTCATGTGGTTAGTGCATAAAAGTACTTGGATCAATGGCGCAAGCAACATTTTCGATCCTTAGGGACACAGGCACCTTTCCTTGTCACACCCAACAATCATACCAACATGCCATTGTGCCCAAGTCAAATCATTTTGTTTCATTTTGGTTTTACAAAACTAAAGCATAAGGTGCTAAACCAAAAATAAATAAAATGATTTGTGTGATCAAGGTCATCGACTAAGTCGATAACCGCCCAATTCTCTGGTGGTGAGCATTTCTAAGCATGACATCGTAAAGGCAAGTAAAGAGCATAATTAAATCACGGGCTCTAATTCACCAAATGATGATAATAACTTATGGTTGTGGCAGGGG
Organism: Hsuehochloa calcarea; assembly: GCA_036346395.1. Taxonomy (NCBI): domain Eukaryota; kingdom Viridiplantae; phylum Streptophyta; class Magnoliopsida; order Poales; family Poaceae; genus Hsuehochloa; species Hsuehochloa calcarea. Next base: position 16,497,678 of record CM070600.1, read on the forward strand.
ATAACATTTTCATGGCAACAATGCATTAGGAATAGCTACCTCTAAACAGGGCAAAAATAATTGGACACAAAAGCAATGCATACATATAGTTTGTAAACAAGATATTAGACTTGGAAAGTAATGGGACATTTATGATCAAATATCTTGCCTGCTTGCTGTGGGTCAAGGTGTTGCTGAGGATCAACAATATTATGAATGTGCTCTTCGGATCCTAACGAGAAAGCAAAAAGCAACCGATAAGAACGAATAAAATACAAAGACCCAACAGTAAACTCCCTCCAAAAATTCTAAAATTTTTACAGTAGCAAGGTCTTGATTTATAATGAATTTAGCAACAAGAACCAATTGATTTGGATTCTTAATGCCAAAGATATGACCAAAACAATTTTGCTCAGCTTTTATAAATCAAAAATGCTACTATTCATAGCAAAAATTTCTTGAGCTATACTGAGGTTGGAAATATTTTTAATTTAAAGATGAGTTAAAAATATAACCAACAAAATTTGAATCAACCGAAAAGGATTTGAAATGAATTAGTTATGCATTTTACAAGTTATCACATTTTTGGTTGATAAATAAATCCTCTCGAATTTCGGAAATGAGAATCGGCGTGGCGAGCGAGGGCGTCGATCTTGGATCAAGCGGTCCGCGCCCCAGTGTTTGTGCATGTGTATGTATGCTGAAACCCTGGTCGTTAACCGTTGGATCGAGATCCAACGGTCCCACGACCACTTTGGTCGAGCGCGCGAGCGATCCGGGACATCGGTCGTCCGCCGTTGGATCTGGATCCAACGGTCCAGACCGAGACGCGGACAATTCAAATCTCCGCGAATGTGGGCCGTAGATCTCGGATCGGCGGTCGGACCGACCACGTTCAAAGCGTCCGCCTGTTTCGTCCGGCAAAATGTCGGAGGAGAACGGTTCGCCGCCGGCGGCTCGGCTTGGCGGTGCGAGCAAACGCCTAAAATGAGTCCCTAATACTCTTGCGCACCCAATGGTACCGTGGCGTTGGTGAGGTGGTCGAGAGCGCCGGCAAGCGGAGAGAACCGAGGTGAGCAAAAGCGACCAGCAACGCATAAGCGGCTCATTGCGGTCCACGGGTGGCGCCGAGCCACTAGGGACTAAAGAGGTTACACAGGCGCAAAGGATGCACCGAGAAGAGTCGATCTTTGCTCGGGCGAAGAAGAATGGCGATTTCGGTAGAAAGGGAAGTCCGAAATTGTTGCTCCTTCTGTCAAAAGCCAAATTGATGAGGTTAAGCTTGATGAGTAGAGGAGAGCAGAGGAGCAAAGACTTGTGGAAGAAGACCCCATTGCCGACTTCAGAAGCTCCAAAACCGTCAATGGCGGTAGAGCTTCGAAAATCTATGGCTCCAACGGGCTTGTGAGTGCTAGCTAGAGCTGCGGTGTGGCTAAAGGAAGCTAAGGGAGAAATCAAGGAGCTTAAATAGCCGGGGATGGCGAGAGGGCAGCGGCGATAACCCGCTCGGGTCAAACCGCCGTTGAGCGCGAGAGCGGCGGAGTGGTTGGAGAGGGCGCTGAGGAGGAGCACGGACGAGCAATAAATGCTTGAGAGAGAGTGAAAGCGGCCGGGAAGGGACGGCACGCCGCGACTTCTCTCTGCGCACGCCATGGCCATTCTTGTATGGCCGGACGGAGGAAGGCGACGAGCGGCGACCATTGGATTTAATCGGACGGTGCAATAGATCGGTTCGATTTAAGCGATTGACGCTTCGCTCAATCTGGACCGTGCGATGCTGATCCAACGGCTCACAACTCCCGCGCCCGACTGCGTCGCGCCGGTGCGGTTAGTTGGTTCGACCGAGTCAAGTGGCTCGAGCCCGAGGAACAGTGCAAACCCTTTTTGAATTTGAATTTTAAACATCTGATTTTTGAGGAATTATTTGAGATAGCAAACAAACTCCAAAATTTATGAAATTTTAACTGGAGCTTGCTGACAGCAGTAGGAACCTCCCATAAAATTTTCAGAGATTTTCCTGCACTGAATTATTCTCCAGAAATTCCAGAAGAGGGGAAAATATGGTTTGACCAATTTGACTTGCCTCCAAAAATTATCAAATAATTTCTAAAAATCATGAGATAATTCAGAGGTGTCAAACATCAACCCTAGACCCAATGAAAATTATCTCCAGAGATTGGGCACAAGATTTTCATGAAGGAGGTTTATGACTTGAGTTTAATTGGGGAAATTTAGAGTTTGAATTCCACCAATTACAGAAAGAGGTTTCAAACCCTGTAACAATACATGAGGTAGCAAAAATTTTTAATTTATCCTCATTTTTATTACATTTGAAACATAAACCCAATTTGGGATGTTACATAGCGGTACGACGAACCACCACCGGTGACATTCCTGGCAGTAAGTGGATGTGGTGACTGCGGGAACGCTCGGGTGGAAGTCTCGTGGGTGTGGCAAAGACCGACGCGAACTCGTCTAGCAATTCGTCCATCAGGTTGATGGAGCATGGAAGCGCTTGGAAATCCCAAAGGAGTGGTCCCAGCGTCTCGAGACACTGGACGCCGAGCACCAGATCGAACTCCTCCAGAGGGATCGCGTAGCAGTCAATTGTAAATTCCCCATCTCCGACCTGCAGATGCAATGCACGGCCGAGCCCGGAGCTCTCGACGTGTTCCCCATTGGCAACCATTACCTGGAGCCCACGGTGCGGCTACAAGGCGATGCCCGTCTGTTTGTGTTGTCTCGCGTTAGCGGCGTTATGTGTAGACACGGTGTCGGCAGGGCGTGAGGGCACCCCACGGTGTGACCCAGATCTGCATTGTGCAACATGACCGGGGTTGGATGCCAATCAAGGCATGCAAGGATATGCCTGGTTTGTCGATGGCGATGTTGTTGCCGTCTCCGTCGTTGTCGTCCACGCTTGGCACGATGAGGACGAACAGTCGCCGGCAGTTGTGGCCCAGTGTGAAGCGCTCCTCGCAGTTGAAGCAGAGCCTGACCTCCCGCCGGGCTGCCATCTCATCCGGCGTCAAGCGTTGCCGGTGCATGGGAGGCGCGGGGCGTTCGCTTCAGCGGTCGGCGGTGTCGGCGCGCATGCCGCGAGTGCGGCGAGGGCCGTGGTAGGAGGTGTAGTAGGTGCAGCGGTTGCTGCCCTGGGTGGTGCCGCTCGGTGGAGGTGTGCAGGCTGTTGGTTGGCCTGCATGACCTCGCTTGCTAACAGGGCCCGCCGCTCGTATGCCTGTGCTAACGCCATTGCCATCTAGAGACTGGCCGGGTTTTGGAGCTCGACGTCCCTGCAGATCGGCTCCACCAAACCCGGTGTGAAGAGCTGCACTTGTTGGCGGTGTTGAAGGTGTTCTGCGCGGCAGAGAATTGCCAAGAAGTTGCGCTGATACTCCTCCACGGTCCCGGTCTGGCGTAGCTCCTTGAGTTCGCCAAGAGGATTGTGTCGAATGGATGACCCAAACCTCAAATTGACAAACTCCTTGAAATTGCGCCAGTTCGGCTCGCCCTCGTCGCGCTCTATTTGAAAATACCACTGTTGCGGCGTCGGTCAGGTGGTACGAGACGAGCCAAACTTTCCCCGACTCTGCCGTCTTCTACCCTCGAAAGAACTGCTCGCAGCATTGCAGCCATCCTAAGGAGTCTTCTTTGCCGTCGTACTTCGGGAACTCCAGTTTGTGGTAGCGTGGGGGCTGATTCCCGTCTGCCCTTGCTGCAACGGCAAGGCCGGAATTTTGGCCGCCGCCTGGCAGAGACAGCAGTCTGTCGCTTGGCCTCTTCTCTAGGTTCACCACACGATCAAGTATCCCAGTGAGTTGTTCTTGGAAGGAAACAACGGTGCGGTCTGTGTTCGTGGATGTCGTCGTCAACTGAGCAAGTTGCTCCTCTACCTTGGTTTCCATCTCGATGCCCGAGACCGTTGGCTCTAATACCAAGTTGTCACGCCTGTGCTTGAGCGTAGGGCGTAATCGTGGAGGACAGGAGGCTTCGGCCTTCAACCTCGGCCTGGCACCGTGGTGGCAGGAGGGAAGCGCGTAGAGGATGCGCAAGGGTAGAGGAGAAGCAGTAGATGGGAAATAGAGAGGGAGATAGATTGGTAATTTTTGCTTGCTTATTAATGATAAACAATCCTCATTAAGTAGGACTTTCGGCCGGGTTACTTTTCACGTGTGAATAGTATGCGTGAACAATAGTAGGAGATAATTCTGCTCCTAACCAACCTTATCTCTTAGCCTAACAAATTCTATCTCTTAGCCTAACCTCTCTTATATTTAATTAACTCAATCCCAAGCAACAAACTAACAAAACTGGTTTACCCTAGCGCCCAGTGATAAAAAACCGGGCGGTTATCGGCGGTAACCGGTCTTACCGGTGGGGAGTGGTGAAAAATCCCGGCCGAAAATATTCAAATTTAAGTTCAAATTCAAAATCCCGACGGTTAGATCCCAAATTCAAATGTATTCAGATGATATTCGATCAAGTTTTTCCCGGGATTTTCGGTTACCGCGCCGGTAACCGGTTTTGAGCCTACGACCGGAATTTCTACCGGTTCTGGTTTTCCAATCCTTGCTAGCGCCTAAACAGTTACTATTCGTGCATGAACAGTAACAAGAGATAATCCTGCGCCCATCGCCTAAACCGCTTGCATCCTAGCAGCCCTTCGGCCATAGTGAAGGCCCCACATGACAATATCACTATAGGAGAAACTAAACAAAAGGAAAAGAAGATATATCTTGAAAAATCCACTTGTCATTTTTTTTGATATAAAACAAAATCAAATATGCAAGGAAATGGGAAGGTTACATAGTTTAAATGTATAATTGAAAACCAGGATAAATAAACATTGATTGCTTGAGTATGAAATTTCGCAAAACTAAGAATGTGAGATGCCAACCAGGCTCCAGAGCCCAGACTTATTTAGGGTGGTGACAAGGGTTGTTATCCAAAACTATCACGATAGTTTACACTAATTATTAGTTTATTACAATTAATGAAATTTACACGCTGCATATTTCCATCTCTAATTTTAAATTAGTTAACAGGTATCTGAATGAACAACTCAGAAGTTAAAAAATATATACAAATGTAAGATTATGTAAGTTGAATTTTCGGTGCAGAAGGAGCAGCATTCTAATCCAGTAATGCGATACTTGTGCACAGCAGATAGGTTATAGAAGCAAAACAAGTGCACAATTCGGTAAAACAAAAGCACAACATTTAGGCAGAGTAAATGTATCATCACACCCAATTAAATGTTAATTTTCAGGGGCCTTGATCTTAGCATTGCACTTATTTTAAACCAGATGAATACCACTAGTTCATATCCTGTGAAGAAGCACGTTGAAAATAAAATATACCATAGAATTTCCCTGGAAATACCATGTTGACATGAAAGAATATGGCATAATTCCCTAATTGCTAAAATTTAAAGACAAGCAAAACAAATACAATCTATAGGAGGACATTCGCAGTCAATATTCCTTGAAAAGCATACCTGATCTTCAAGAATAATTCCAGCAAAACCAGCATTAATAAATCCTTTCACTGTTCTCTTGACGTTCATACAGTTTCCACAACCATTATCAGCATCACCAATCACAGGGACGGATACTACTTCAGTGATTAGACGCCCTTGGTCTATCATTTCCCCTTAGGAAATGAGACTAACATCTGGCAATCCGAGTCGTGCAGCAGATATTGAGAAACCTGAAAAGACCAAAATATAGTTAAAGCTTGAATACTCCTAAACCTCCTTTCACATAGCCCTGGGGCAAGCTCAGTAAGCAAAATACAATCTGTTTCCATTTTTTAGGTTCTGACTATAAAAGTGAAGTGCAGATTTTCGTTGATTTGGTAAGTACAATGCCACTGGATCAAAGTGCCTACAACAGAAGCACATCCAGTATTGATCAGCACAAGAATAAATTCTCGTGCCGATCAAAGGTTTCATCTCTACAACATCTTAAGCATATCTAGCACCCAGTGTAACATTAGCTTTGGCCTTTGTCAGTACATAAGCAGGCACATGTTCTATCAGGAAACTAGGATAGGATTAGGACCACAAGCTACACAAACAAGGTTACACAACAAGCACCCTTCGCTATGCTGACGGATTTGAAGGACGGCGAGAACGACAGGGAGCTACGGTAGAGGCAAAAGAGCGAGCACGTACCGCTCCTGGAGCGGGCCCTGAATCCGGCGCGCTCGACGAGGCGGGCGTGGTAAAATTCAAACTACATTTGAAAATTTCGGTTTTGATAAAAAATTTCTAAAAAATTGAATTTGCTTGAATTTTGTTTTTTTTAATTTAAAATCTGAAAATTTGAATTTTTTTTTAAAAAAATCGGCCAAAATTTGATCGAAATTCCCGGTTACTGGTGTTACCGGTACCCTCCAAATTTTCTTTTCAACCGGTAGCAAAAACACTGGCGCGAGGTGTGCGCCCGCATCTCAAGGACCCGCCGGAGCGCTGCTGCGGGCTGCGTGGAGAGACCCTGGCGCGGGCGCGGGCGGAGGGGGCCAGGCGCTGGAGCACGGGGAGAGCGGCTGGTACAGAAGCGCAACACGCCATTGTGTTGCCAGCTCCTCTTGGTCTCTCTGTTCTGCAACACACTTCCGTTTCGCTTGTTTCCCTTGTGTTTTTGGTGTGGCTCGCTTCGTTCGGACCGTGGCACAGATTTGGGCCGCCAGTTCCAACCCGGTCCACCTGTTGCGTACAGTCCATGAGCCCATGTTAGCCCATTTTTTTCATTTTAGAGAGTGGCTGGGTCTAGGACTCTAGCCTGGTTACATTACTTTCGGCCTAGCCTACGTTTGGTCTGGGTACCTAATTTTTAAAAAAAAAAATCAATTTGAGCCGGAGTGACTATACGTCATGCAAATAGACTATCATCGTGTCATGGATTCGATGTAGTTAGCATTTTTTTTTGTCTCTTTGTGTCCAGTTGAATTGCATCCTGGGATATTGAGCACAGGTTAAGTAGAACCATGCTCCTTGAGAGTTTTAAACCGATTAATTCGTCTAAAATTTAAGCTGGTGAGGGAAAGTGTGCAATTACCGGTATATAGTTACTTCAACACGATTCGAGCTCAAGTAAAATTATCGGTCTCTTATCACGAAACTATGAAACTGTTTTATCAATGTGTGAATATATATTAGTTTCTTCCTTCTGAAACTTCCCAAAACTAACAGCAAGTGAGGATAATTTGCAGCAAATTAACCTTATTTACCATCACTTGCCATTACCAGCTTTCAGATGGCACCGTACGCACGTGTCTCATGCATGCACTGCTCTAGAGTCTACTCCTCTTACAAGTGACACACCACTAATCATCCCATGCCATTGAACGGCGAGCTCCAATTCTTCGAGTACCCATCTGCGGCCATCGCGACGCTCACCGACGACGAGCCCTGCGGGAGCTGGTACGCGCCCCTCATGGCCGCGTGCGGGTCGACGCCCCCCAACGCGCCGTCGTACCCCACGAGCCTCTCCTCCTCGTCGCCCCCGTAGCTGCAGCCGCTCCCATGGTTAGTGCCCGTGCTTCTGTGCCCCTGGTCGGCGGCCACCACGGTGCCCACCGGCATCAAGAACGCGTTTCCGCCGAGGCCTTGGTACCCGCCGCCACGGTTGGTGTAGACGGCCGAGCTCGACGCCGGCTGGAAGAAGTTGTGGGTGCCGCTCTCCAGGTGCAGCTGCTGGATGTTCGGCACGCAGTGCCCGGCCGCGATCACCGCGTCCTGCTGCTCAGGCTTGCACAACCCGCGTGCCTGCCCGTACGGGTAGTGCACATCGAGCGGCGCCGATGGCTGCTGGCCGCCGAACGCGATGGACGTCGGCCACCCATTGTGGTACCCGCCCAGGCCGTCGGCCAGGTAAGAGACGATGCTGCCATCTTCCGCCCGCCAGACGCCGGCGCCGGCCTCCGCGAGCTCGGCCGCCTCCTTGAGCCGCCTGGCCGCGCTGCCGACCGGCAGCGTGCTGCTCTCCAGGATGCTCTTGACGTCGTAGCGGCACATGTCGAAGTTGGTGACGGCGCTGAGCCCGCGGAACTTGATGGCGGCGATGTCGTAGGCCTCGGCGGCCTCCTCCTCGGTGCCTGCAGTACGAGTCGCGCGCACGCGGGCATGATTAGAGTTAGCTCACCAACGCATGTGTACTGCTGCCGTACTGCGCATTGCATGCATGTAAGGTGGTGCAAGCTGTGACACGACTCGATGAACTAGCTAGGGTTTTCTAATGGGCTCTTGACCACTTGCCCCTGTTTCCTCAGACAGCTCCAAGACACAAACTTGGAAAGGAACATTTGGGGCATAATTAATGTTGTACTCCACTATTTTAAGCCCCATTGGGCAGGATAGAATAATGCGCATCTTCCGTTCTACGAGACAGAGATTTCGAGAAAATGGCCTAAATAATTAGGGCTTGAAGACTTAGTTCCTGAAAGCACAGTACAGTACTAGTAGTACTCCAGTAAAGTGCTAAGTACTTTTAGCTAAGCAAGCAAGTTTGCTTTATGTGATAGTTAAGTAGCAGGCTTACTGAAGGTGCCTAGGTAGAGATCCTTGTTGCCTGCGACTCTCCCTATCCTTGCTTGCCATCTCCCATGCTGATGATGCCTGTGAGAAGTCGTCAATTAATGGATATAAATTCGAATGTTTCATCGTTGAAACAGGGCAACACGTGTATGTAGTCTAAAAATTTATCAAGAAGCGTATCGTACAAATAAAGTGGAGTATTCAGTTTGGCTAGCTACCAATTTTTACACAATAGAACTTTACCTAGTTACACCACGATATTTTGATGCACCACGAGAAAAACCACTGCTATTCCTGCAGTTGAATGTGATCATGCATGTACTTGTTAGCCAACAGAAAAAAAAAATGCTTCCGTGTTGTGCAATTAATCCTCCAAACATGTGGTGCTATAAAATAATTAGCATGCATCAAGCAATACCTCCTAAGATATGCAATGTACTCCTGCCTAGTCATATGTTTCATTTCCTCCAGCTCCTTTTCATAAGTACTTACCTGCAGAATTATAGGAAACAAAAATAGAATAAACAACTGGCCATGCAGAAGGAAACAGGTCAATCCATTACAGCGATCTGGACAAAATTGTAGAATTTGTGTACCGGGAAATTTCTTCTTGTTGTTGTGCCCCAGTATTTTAGAGCTGCCAAATCATAAGCCCTAGCTGCCTTTTCTTCTTTGTCATAACCGCCTACACAAATGTTCACCAAGTGCTAGGACTTAGCATCAGAAGTTCTACCGATGGATATGGCAGGGGTGAATACTTGCACAAAAAAAATACTATAAGTTCTTACCCAGATAAACTGCATTCTCGTAAGTATTGCAGTGTCGTATTCCCGGAGGCAATAGGAGTTCATTGACAAAACAGAAGGCAGAATGCTTAGTCGGTGTATATATGTCTAAGAATATACATGTCATAAAGGGAGAAAAAGGAAGTTGAAATCTAATAAATGAACTATATACACATAAATGTCATCATATATACCTTGTCTCCCCTTGCGGCTTTGCCCTTCTCTCTTACAGCTATTATCCCAGAGATGAGCCTCATATCGGCCTGTCCATCTATGCCTGCGGGGCAAATTAACAACATGATCACGGGTAGGAACAACTGAAATTATTGACAACGACATGTGAAATATATATACAACTTCCTTACTTAGGTCTATCTATATATGAACAACAGTGAGAAAATTAAGCATAGCCACTGCTCATCATAGAATGATCGTTGCACTTTTCAAGCATCAAAGCGACACTTCTATAGTGACGTTATGTTCCCCCCTTTTGTTAGTCAATTACAGTACATTTTGTGAGAATCACCTTGTATTACAAGCATTGTGTTACCGTCACCTAAAGGCTAAGTGAAGAGAAAGGTGCAGAGTAGCAGCAAAGCAGCATGCTGCTATGAACTTTGGTTGCATTATGTTCCCAGCTAGTAACTAATATAGATTATATCCTAATCGTCCGTTGTGTTCTGGAGATTATTTGATCCCTCAACAATGACCAACGAGCAATGAGAGGAAAAACTAATGAGCAATGAGAGGAGCCAAAGAACAAGAACAACAATATATTAGTAACACTAGGTCAGTACTCAGCACGGAAAACTCTATCAGCGAAATTTCACAGGTAACCGCCGGTTAACGGTGTTTTCGGTAGGGTCCGATAAAATTTTATATCGGATAAAATTTTTTTTGGATTTATCTAATTTTCATATAGATTCAAATTTCAATTCAAAATTTATACAAATTTTGTCTTTACATCTGAAAAATTAAAATTTTAATTAAAAATTGTTGTCCAAATTTTGCCAAAATATGTGGTAACCAGTGTTTACTGGTTCTATCAGGGTCCGATAAAATTTCTGTAACTTCCCTTGTACTCAGTAGCAAAAGCAAAAAAGATCCAAGTTAATGAATGTTCTACTAACCTTGTTACACCTCGATATATCGACGTCCTTTGTCCGAAGGTGTCGATCGATTTCCTCGGGACGGCGTCCACCGCGCCGCTCGGCGAATCCACCCGCTTGTTGTCCGACTCCGACGACGTGCTCTCCGCTCCTACCCCAGCCGCGGCCACCGGCAGGTGCGACCCCGTGCTCACCGAGAGCGCCAGGCCCTGCCTATGCAAGCTCGCCGCCCCGATGCCGTTGCTGCTCCCCAGCCCGTCGGAGCACGCGTAGCTGCTCGCACTCGCGTCGGTGCTCACCTCCTGATCTGGCTGTGGCTGCGCCTGGTTGTTCCGGAGCCACGTCTTGATCATGGACAGCTCTAAGGTGCCGCCTCCGCCGTTGCTGTGAGCACCAGTTGCATCGCTCATTGCGCCTCCGGAGAGCAAGTAGTCGCCGGCCTGATATTGGACGTCGGAGGAGTTGCCTCCGAGGAAGTCCTCTAGCCTCGGCCCCTCGCCGTCGTTCACCGTCCTCCTCCCGCCGCTCGAGCCGACGAGCATCGACAGCTCGGAGGAGCCGCCGTTGTAGTCCAACCCTTTCGTTGCCCAATCTGCAAGCTCAACCAGTATCAAAACCTAGAGACAAGTATGCAAAAGTAGGAAGAACTACACAGTAGCTCATAGGCTCACTTTGGGTTTCTTGGGTGCCTGTGTTGAAGACATCCATGACGCCGTAGGACGCGTCGGCCCGCAGGCCCGGCACGCCGAGGTGTGCATCCGGTGCCGACTGGGTAGGCAGGCCATAGAAGTCGGCTGCACCAGAGACGTCGATGGAGGCGGTGGCGGTGGGTGAGCCGTTCTGGTGAGGCTGTGGGTAATTCCCTTGACCGGAGAGCGAGAAGCCTAGCCAGTTGTTTGCAGAAGCCATTCTACTGGAGATCGAGTTCGTGTAGAAGCTGATCGATGAGGGGAGGAGGCTACAGGTAGCTTCGGGAGTAGCACTGCATCCTGATTCCTGGGTCGGTGCAGTGTGAGGGTGGGGGGAGCCGGGAAGAAGAGCGATCAGCGGAAATTTATCCTATCTCGGACAGGCGGAGGATGCTGAAGTAAGTTTTTTTTTTTTTTTGGCAGATACAGCAAGTTTTGAAATCTTATTGTAGAAACAATTACGCGCGAGGTGAATTTTTCAAATACAACATCATTGTCGATGCTGAAGTAAGATTTTTTTTTTAGCAGATAAAGCAAGTTTTGAAATCGTATTGTAGAAACAATTACGCACGAGGTGAATTTTGCAAATACAACATCATTGTCGTACGGCCGCCGTGCGATAACACTTTCTTCCGTGGCCCGTCAGCCGTTGTTGCACGGTCGTCGTGCGACAACACTTTCCCGCGTGTCACATCAGCCGTTGCCGCACGACCACCGTACGGCAATCCCGTGTGCCATGTCAGCTATTGCCGCACGGTGGTCGTGCGGCAACGCTTCCGCCGCCGCCACGTGGCCTTCCCAGCTAGCTCCACCGCCACATCGCTCGTTGCTGCATGGTGGTCCGTGCGGCAACACGACAATCAACTTCTTTTTCCTTTTTTTAAATCATTTATACATAATTTTTGTAACAATTTTTAATATAGTAAATAGACTATAAAAATTATGCATTTTTTGTGTGGCCTCTTGACCCAGTATATTTGCATGTGTAATTTTTAAAAAAAATTAATTCAAAAAAAATTAATCCATTCTGAATTTTTCTCAAAAAAGGAAAAAAAAATGCTCAATGTAGTTGCTGCATGGTGGCCGCGGCTACCATGCGCTACAGTGTGGTTGCCACACGACAACCAATATAGCAATATTTTTTCTATTTTTTAGAAAATTATTTATGCATAATTTTTGTAGGAATTTTTAAATAAAGCAAATAGGCTCAAAAAATTATTTATTTTCTTGTGGAGACTTCTGACATAGTGTACTTATTTGTGTAATTGTTTCAAAGTTTTATCCATTATGAATTTTTCTAAAAAATTCTTTTAAGTATACTATTTGTAGGAATTCAAATTTTGTCACTACTGCTATAGCGATTACTGTACTTAGAGTGATACATGTGATACTAAATTTCACACATTATAAGTTAAATAAAATCATAATACCCTAATTTTTAAAACCTAAAACTCTAGAAAAAGATTTTTTTTTGCTACAGTGGTTGCCGCACGGTGGCTGTGCGACAACCACACTGTAGTATTTTTTTTCCTTTTTTTGAGAAAAAATTAGAACAGATTAAAACTTTTTGAATTAATTTTTTTAAAAAATTATACAAGCAAGTACACTAGGTCAAGAGACTCCACGAAAAAATTCATAATTTTTTGAGCCTATTTGCTATATTTAAAGAAGTTGGTTACTGTGTTGCCGCATGGGAGGCCACATGGTGGCAACAGGTTGCTGCACAATGGACGTGAGGCAAAGGCTGATGTGGCCCACGGAGAGGTGTTGCCGCACAGCGGCCGTGCGGCAACGGTGCTATATTTGTAAATTCACCTCGTGTGTGGTCATTTCTGCAAATACGGGTTCAAAACTTGTTGTATCTGCCAAAAGCTCCTGAAGTAGAAGCATATCAGGTATGTACTTATATAAACAGTAGCACTAGGTAGTGAACTAAGTATTCAAAAAGTAAGTACTAGTACTTAGACCTATTGAAACGCCGAGGTGGACCGGAAAAGCCCAGCCTCGAACGGGCAGGCCCGAGCTTGCTTTGGCCTGGAAAATATTTTTTAAAAAAATATATATTATAATATTTTTTAGAATACAAAGTAATATTTAATTTATTTTAACAATATAAATAGTTTTTTATTATTTTTATTACACCCCATGGGCTTTTGGGTTTTCGGCCGGAACTCAAGTCCCAAATCGACTTAAACCAGACCGGGCACCTATGAACAGGTCTAGTAGTCCTCCGGTGCTGGATTCATTTGCATCCTCAGTTTCTTTTATTATTTTTTCCTAGAGGAAGAAGGTGGAGGAGTCAGCCTTAATTTCCAATGATTTAGCACTTTCTTATTAATTGGCTGGACGTTGTTGTCCTGCATGCACGTAGCAACGAGAAGGATCAAAATCCAAACAGGTCGGTGCATGCCTTCCAGCATTTTCCAGTGACGCTAGCTGCATTGTATTCCTCTACGATCGTCAGACTCCATATATAGTTTCTTCTCGTGGAATGGATTGTTGTGGACACAAAAATCCACTGAAAGATTCCTCGCGGGGAGATGAAAACGAGAAGAGAACCCGGCCTTAATTTGCATGGTCAAACTCTCTACAAGCACACCTGTGGAGGTTAAACTCAACTCTGACATGTTGCGACAAAGCGACCACCGCGCGTGCACAGTACGGCGGCTGCCTCCTTTTAATGTTCGTTCCAAGGCAGCAAATTGGACCATGCGGCGTGGACTTTTCAAGATTTCAAACACGATTATTACATGTAATCTTGGTTTTGGAAACCAGACCATTTTATAGTGTGCATTTGCTTTTGGAATAAGTCCATTCTTCGTCCCCCAACTATACCCGATGATTAATTTTGGTCCCTGAACTTAAATACCGGATATAACGCGACCTCAAACTTTACATACGGGCAATCGTGTCCCTCCGTGCGCGGCGACGGCGGTTTGGGCCGACGTGGCATCCACGCTGGCGCTGAAGTCGGCCTCGCTCTCTGTCAAATTCCTCGACCGGCCGCCTCGACTCGGCCGCTCCCTTCGCCTCTCGCTCTCGCTCTCTCTCTCTCACGGCGGCTAGGGTTTGGCCGGCGGCGATTAGGGTTTGTAGTTTGGTGGCGGCCGCGACCCAAGATACCTTCCCCGCCGCCTCGCGCCACGCCGATCGTCCTCCCGACGAGCAACTGCAGAGCCCCTCCCGAGCTCCTCGTGCAGGCAGATTTCTCGCCGAGGTCGCGCCATGGCTGCCTTAGGGAGCTCCAGTTCATGGCCACCGGAGGAAGCTCAAGGTCGGCAAAGATGTACTGCACCCTCCGTCAAGACAGCTTTATGGGGCTTCCACCTCGCCGATTCCATACAGAGAGCGACCATCGAGTACGCTCCAACGGTCCATTGCCATTGCGGGAGAAGGTCGGTCGGTGGATCTCGTGGAGCGACTCTAACCCAAGACGGAGGTACATGACATGCATGCGAGCTCTGTAAGTAATCTTCACCAAATTGCTGTTATTTTGGTTTGTGAAGGCTCGCTTATTTGTGAATCTTAATTGAAGGTCGGAGGTCGCAAGTTTTGGGCATGGTACGATGATGAACCAACCCCTTCTTGAGGCGGTGTAGTCTTGGACTTGCGCGACAATCGTTAGGGCGTTGAGGAAGGAGAACCATGAGCTTAGGGCGTTAAGGAACCGTAACAATGAACAAGATTTGAGTGTGGCCGAGTCCGTATGGAGAACGTGATGTAGCAGCTTGTTGGACTCATTGGTAGGGTAGCACACCGAGAAAGAGAGGAGACTTTTTTGTCTTGCTTGTTGTTTTTGCAATGATGGTAGTTAGAGTTCGATTAGGGAATGTAATTGAACTCGTGCCGCAATCTATTATGTAATGGAACTCGTGTTGCTCAAATTGTCCGATTCGTTGATGCTCAGAATACCGATGCTTGTCAACAAGGTACCATGATTGAACCTAACAAAGATAATCGCATCGGAATCGATGCTCTCTAATACCGATGAAATGATACTAGGGGACAGTGATTGAAACAAGTTCGATGCTCTTTAACTGTCCGTGCATTGTCCTAATGTAACTGTGAATGCATTGTAAGATGTTCAATCCATGTAAACATCAACGTAACTCGAATCATTGTCCGTGCATTGTCTTAATGTAACCAGAATGCATTGTCCCAACAGTAACTCGGAATGCATTGTTCAATCTTATGCTTAATGTGACCGAGTCTTAAGAAGGATTGCAAGATTCTTGTGTCACTCGACTCTTTTTTTCTAATTAGGCTTCCGCACTGATTATATGTAATGATCTAGGGCCTAAAGACATTAGTCACGAACAAAGTGGTGAAATTCCAACTGCACAACATGGTTACGAGTTTCTCATGTCATCTTTCATAGTTCGATGGCTTGATTTGAAATCACGCCCATTTCCATTAATAAACACGCTTATCACCCACAAGGCACAAGTTGAAAATATTACATAACACTAAGTGACTGCCGCAGAACTGCTGCACCACAAGGCACAAGTTGAAAAGATTACATAACACTAACAAAGATAATCACACCCACAAGGCACAAGTTCAAAAGATTACATAACACTAACAAAGATAAGCGTCTGCAAATCCATTAGAACATCACTCATTAGTTGGGATACCCAAAAGCTTTGCAAGCTTTGAACTATAACTTTGCTTCTTCTTGGTTGGACTCACTTCTTCCTATTTTGAAAGGTGGTTCTTGGGCCGCAGCTTTACTGAGGCGTAACCCGGTTACTCGGATGTTCACACTTGATTTTGCACTCGCAGACGCCACACTTGCCTCCAAGTTCATAGTGCCGTAACCACCATGTTGTGTAGTGACTTTAGCAAGAGTGAGGTTTTGATGATCCTCTGATCTCGCATACCAGGCTGTAGCAGAACCACCATGTTGAGTTAGAGGTTTGTAGTTTGCAAGTGCAAAGAATATAAATGAAGATATGGAAATTTTGGAATGCACCTACATTCTGAAAAATTGTGCCTGCCTCTGTCTCGAGTACAATACTCCTACCCCAAAGGCAACTCTTTTTGGATAGAGGTGGTGTGTTCACCGAATTAGACTCGGTCTTTCTCTTGGTCATGCTAGAACAAACTCTGTTGTGGTGGAGGAATCACAACCTGCAATGTGAAAGGTGCTTAAACTATGTAATTTTGTACCAACTTAGGAAATGCATGAAATGAAGGAATGAATTTTGTACCAGGGGAACAGGACTAGTTGGTGTAGAATTGCCAACACTTGCACAATGACCTTGTTGATCCTGGCTGGGCTCTGATGTTTGCTCTGATTGGCCATGTCTCCTCTCACAGCCTAGACTCGTTATGGCTAATTTTTGCAAAGCTCGCACCTAATGATTGTGCCAATCTTGGACATCTTATTCCTTTAGGCTTCTCATCTTGCTCTCTCTTCCTATCTTTCTTTGGCCTCCTGCATTTTCTCCATTTTTGGTTGCCTTGGTCTTGGTCTCTCCGATGTGGGCCAACAAGTCATGCCCTCAACAGTTGCAAGCAAGGCTCATAAGTCTTGTTGTACTGCAATGGAGTAACATGGTGCTATGTAGTCATCAAGGAACTGCTCCTCCAATTGATGCATGCAATGGCATGTGGGCAAGGCAAACCGCATATTGCCAATATCTCGCATGAACAAGTTCTACTATCCAAGTTCACATCGAGAACCTATGATCTCTATGTGTGACCTCAAAACCATTCTCGACCATTGTACACAAACATGACGTAAAACCGACTCATTGATGTAGACCTTCATTTTCTTGAATATTGGGGCATGTCACACTGCCCACTCTCTCGCTTTGCTTTTGTTGGTATGGATTCTAACCATCACTTTCCTCCTTATCCACTCAAACATGCCGATGATAGGAGGTACCTTGACTCAACTATGGCATGATTGAATGATTCACACATGTTGTTGTCCACAGATTCACAAAGATGATCCCAACTTGAACCATGCCCCGCTCCAATGTTGTGGATCTGTCCTCATGATTGCATTAGCACCTTCAGGGGTATCCTTTGCAAGCCTTGCCCAATGGTAGTTGAAAAGATTGACACATGGAGATTTGGCACACAACCGTAACTTCTTCTCGCCAAGCCTTGTTCTTGTAAGTCTTCCGAAGTTGGCATAGATGTGTCTTGCACACATCCTATGCTCACTTTGGGTACCCAATCTTGAACAAAGATTTAGTAGGCCCCGCAACAAACAAATGAAGTTAAGCATCGCATATGACAAATTGGATGAATAAACACTAATGTGACTTACTTTACATTGATCCGAGATGATTACCCATCCTTCGCCATCTCCAATTTCTATATCTTTGAAGAAAATCCCACGTAACCAGGTCCCATGACTCATTAGTTTCCTTCTCTACCATAGCCCATGCTATGGGTACATCCGATTGTTTGCATCTCTTCCCATTGCACAAATTAGCTCCCCATTGGTTGGACCTTTGAAGAAACAACCATCTAAACCTATCACTTTCCTACACCCAGCTAAGAAACCTCTTTTGCAAGCATCCAAACAAATATACATTCTGTGAAAAACACTGGGCATCCGGATGCGACTTAACCACTACTTGTGCTACTCGGATTGCTCCTAAGAAGCTCCATTTGGTAGTCAAAGACCCTACCATACTCTCCCTTCTTGGAGTCTAATACCTTCTCGCATTACAATGGACTTAGCTCTTTTGCACTTAGCTATGCTCACATCCGCATGCATTTGTTCTGTCATCGCTTGCTTCAAGTGCTCAAGCTTCGTGTTGGGTTTCCCATTATGGCACTCTCAAACTTTTCACTATTCTCCGAAGTGACAAGTTTGTTGTCCCTTCTTGGGGGCATGTGTGCTCATCCTTGAAACTACTCACTATCCATCCTTCTGTCCTACTGTTATTTGACAACAAGATAAACCAAGGACATTTGGCCCACTCACATTGAGCCCTAACCCTTTTGTTGTCATTCTTGCAAAAATTAATAACATGTCTCCTCTCTACTCCATAACGCCTAATGACTTGAATGAAGTCCCCTTGCGGCTAAAACCCATGCCCAAGCTAAAAGTAGGAGACTTGCTTTGGGGTCATACCTAGGGTACTTGGGTTTCCTCCTCAGAGCTCACCATCACCGCCACCTTCCTCATAGCCGCCCTCTTCCTCACTCTAAAAGTAAGAAGTGTCACTCACATCGTCTCCTCCTTGTCCCTTGACTCATCAATGGCCACCAAATGACCAAACTTTGTACCTCTTTCGTAGTCACCGCAAGTCTTGTAGTCACCTTTGCCTTCCCTTCATATCGTGCAATGTATTGTAGAACTTCCGCTTGTGCAATATCCTTTGCAATATCGGCTAGTGACACCTCAATCACCTCCACCTCCTTGGAAGCATCTAATTCCTCATCATCATCTGTGTGCATCCAAGCTTTACTCTCATCTTCCCAATCACTGTCTTCATCTCCTTTGTCACCAACACCATCACCATCCGAGCCAACATCATCATCAACTCCCACCGCCTCAACAAATATATCCACAACACCCCATCGCTGATACAATCACCATGGTCCGCAATCCTCATCATTTGTTAGCGCCCTCAATCCAGATCTTCAATGCTTTCCCAGAAAGCGCGATTGCATGAGTACCAACTCCACATCCTCACAATGGTCCTTCAAATGGCCTTGACCTCCTGAGCGACAACTTATCCCGATCTATGTAAGACATGCCGTCTCTTCCTCCGCAATAATGCAATCTCTTCCCATCATCAAAGAAATCCCCACTGAAATGGAACCTAACAGCTAGCTTGTCCAAATTATCCATTGCTAAATCAGAGTAACCGCAAGAAATCACCACTGTGATATACCTACATGCAAAATAACACCAACCATTACTCTAAGAACAACACTAATCGAAGTAGCTCCACAAACAACCGGAGTAATTGCGCGGATCTAGGATTGAAGAACTCACCTTTAGCCCTGTCCTTGTTCACCGCCGCATCCTATCCGCTGGGATCTGGGGATTTCTTAGAACCCTAGTCGCCGCCGGCCGCCAAACCCTAGCCGCCGCCGAGAGGGAGAGCGAGAGCGAGAGTGAGCGAGAGGGAGAGAGAGCGACCGAGTGCGAGGGCGACCGCATCAGGGCATCAGAGAGAGCATGATTTGATTCGAGGGGGAGAGAGGGAGAGAGAGCGACCGAGTGCGAGGCCGACTCGCCGGCCCGTGGATGCCACGTCGGCCCAAACCGCCGTCTCACGCACGGAGGGACGCGATTTGCCCGGTATGAAAACTTTGAGGTGCGTTATATCCGGTATTTAAGTTCAGGGACCAAAATTAATCATCGGGTATAGATGAGGGACGAAGAATGGACTTATTCCTTTGCTTTTTGTTCCAAATGGGCTTGTCCATAGAAATCCTGTAGAACTCTTACTATATTTCCTATAAATCTATCTTGCCAAATAGACCCAAGTCAACCAAACCAACCGTGTGTAACTTAGTATAAAAAACAATCAGCGGTACGTGTAACGACCCATTTCTGGTATCATAACTCTTCACAACCGCTCAGAAAGTAGAGTTGCAAAGCAAGAAATAACATTACAAGTAGACTTACGCTTACAAAAAGAGGCAGACTTTTATTACAACAGTTATGGCTTAACAGCTAATTTAGACACAGGCATGGCATCTAAGCCCAAATATAATATATTACATCACAAAATAACTTCTGAACCACAGGCACGCCCGAGCATGATTGAGACCTAGTACCAGTAGTCGTCACCATCCAGTGGCTCCTCCTGATAAAAAAGATCATTTGTTTCTTCCCAAAGTTCTCCTGTTGATGAGTAGCAAGAATGAGTACAACAGTACTCAGCAAGTTGCATGTAAAATATTATTTAACTACTTGTCGGGGTTAACAAGTGATTGGGATGGTTTTACCATAACAGGTGTATGTGGATGCATTACTTTGAGTTGAAAGCGGTTTAGTAATAAAATAGTAAAACAATATTAAATATAATAACAGAGGTTTTCAACATCTGCATTTACTAATTTAACATATGTAAAACTCTACTTATGCTTCATATATTTGAATCACTCATGAACACAGCTTCATTGACTGGAAGCACGACCTATCTGAATACTATTAATTATACTCTGCAGAGTTGCCCAATTTTACCCACAAGATATCTCCAACTCATACAATCAAACTATATTAACGCAACACGATAGTGTGCGACTGAGTTGAGATAACAAAGCATTTTCACTGTTCAATCTTTCTAGCCTTTACCCCGGTAGGTTCTTGGACAATACAACCTTGGGAAACAGTGGAATGTGCGGTCCAATGCTGAATATACCGACCATTGTGTAGATCAGCGAGTGTCCCTCTGGGTCCACTCCTATCCCCCCACCAATATGTGGCTGCTCTATACAACAAGAACATGTGACATCCAGTAGATATTCAATCAGAAGAGCAGTGTACTAAGCCAAGTTGAATATAACAAATCCGTGGTTAAGCGATTTTTGTGTCTATTACTTGGCACAAGGTTCTAGTCCTTACTTATTTGCAGTGGGGAGGTGATCTAACAACCAACTTGTGGCTATCCACCTTATTGGCCCCAGCTTCGACTCACTTTTATCGGGTCTGTTGGGTTGTCCAACTTCTTGGTCTCAACTCTCAACTCTCCACCAAAACTTATTGACATTTAGCCATTATTCCTTATCAGTATTTATAAACACATTGCTATCATTTTATGTAATTTAAACTTGCAAAGGTGAGTATGTCCTACAAAGAATATGAGGCTGTGGGTGTGTGTGAAAATGCCAAACATTTGCTATCATTTTATTCAACTTAAGCTTGTCACTGTGAACATGTCCTACAAAGAATAGGAGGTTGTGGGTGTGCGTGGGTGATAGGATTTATCTAAGTATCATGACATTCAAAAATATAATTGCAATAATAAAGTAATTGGTATAAATACGATAATGAAATTAAATTACAAGTACATGAAATATAGGCTCAAAATAATCAAATGAATGCAACCTGCCTCCTTGCTCAAAGTCCTCGAAAATCTCTACTTCTCTTGCATCTTGTTCGGTGTTCTCCCTAGCTTGGTCGTCGGAGTTGGGACCTAAAGTAAAATAAAATAATTCAAATAAAATATATGGACACAACAAGGAGCGAGTTGAGAACAACATGAAATAAAGTAAATTCGGAAAAGAATTAAAAGAGAATGGTGGTGTGGACGATTTGGGTTTAATGGGTGCTTGGTTTGGATAAACGAAACGAAGTTGAAAATGGGATTTACGGGCTTGAAACCGTCAAAATGGATATATATGTGTGTGTGTGTGTCGGGTTTTGGGTGAACAATATCGAGTCTAGTGAATAGTACATGCACGTACTGTTCACTTCGGGTTGGATTCTACAAATAGTAATGGGCTTCGGGTTTTGGCTAACGAGGTTGTTTTGAACAATGTTAGTCTTGAGCGAAGATCGGCTTGGCCCGTTTGTGGCCTGGCCTGACCTTTACTTGACTGAGCCATTGGCCTACTTGTCTGCACTGAATAGTGGGAGCGCCCTGGGGCACCGGCCGGTGGCGGTGGCGCCGACGGCGACATCGGTAGTTCCAGCGGTGAACGGCGGCGTCAGGAGGTACGATGAGCATCACCACAACATGTGCAACCCATTTTTGGGCTTTGCGCGCGCTGTGGTGGTTTGGGGAGGGGTGGTCACTGGTGGTGGCGCATGGCCGAAACAGGGGAGGTCGGCGGCGGTGGTCCAGTGATGCTCTTGCCAAATTGGGCAGGGCTCAAGCAAAGGTGGGTGAGGGGGAACCCGGGGAAGGTGGCGGCGGGGTTTTGGGATGCACCGAGGGGCGCTGGTGACAAGAGTCTTTCATGGCGTGGCGGTGGAGGTTGGTGCCAATGAGGTGGTGGTGGGAATAGGGGAAACGGAGGTAGGGGAAAGTTTTGGGGTGTTGGGTAGGGATGAAAACGGATCGTGATAGTGTTGGGACAAAGAGGATAGAGGGTGGCGGCGATTTCGTTTGGATCGGATTTTCACTGGGGATAATTTGGGGCGGTGGTAATTCGAGGGTCTTGCCGAAGTTGGGGAAGAGAGGATGGTTCAGTGGGGTTCTGAGGGCAATGACGATACATTAGGCTAAGACCAAGGGCTATTATATTTCGCCCAAAAGAAGATGATTTCGGCCCAAAATAGAAAATGAGATTTTAATTGATTTTCGAATTTCAGAAAATGCAACAAATCAAATAGCCTTTTAGAAAATAGAAAATAGAGTTAAAAAATTCTAGAAAAATCACAAAAATTCCTTGAATTATTTTGAACTTAATAAAATTAATTCCAAGTTAAAGTTAGTTTTATTTTTGCACACAAATTATTTTTAATTTCTAAAAAAATAAGACAAACCTTTTTAAAATTCAAAAAATTCAAGAAATTAATTATTTTTTCATTTTCACTTTAAATCCAATCAAATCCCAGAAATCTCAATAAATTTTATTTTTGACATTGAAAACTAGAAAAATTAAATAATTGAGTTTATTTTATTATTTTTTTCTTTTTATCCAAGAAAACTCTTTTAAATATCAGAAAATCCAATAAAATAATAACTTTATTAATTTTATTTTTGGTAACATACTTTGGGATGTTACAGTTATTTATGTGTAGATTAACCATCTAGCCTGATCAATGTTACGGCGGCGTGGATGGCGGAGCGAAAATGGTACGACGGGAGGGCGAGGTGGTAGTGCTGTGGCATCGTGGGAGTGGTGGCTCCCCACTAGTGCAGGGGCATGTGTTGGCAGGGGGAGGCAGCAGGCAGGGTACTGGTGGGCGGAGTTGGCGCAACCATTAATGGCTCAAGGGAGGTGGTAGGGTACTGGCGGCAATTTGGCGCGAAGTGGAGACGGCACGAGGGCGAGCGGTGGTAGGGCACGATGACTACTGGCGCAAGATGCGTAGGGGCGGTTGCGGCTTTAAGGAATGCGTTTTCAACATAGGAAAACGAGAATGCCAAAAGAAGAAAGCGGAATTGGTTTGGGGATTTTCAAATTTGGAAAGATTTCAAAATCAAGACAAAAACTTTGAAATTTTTAGGTTATTTCAGTAGGTAGGCCAATATTTTTTATTTCCGACCTAAAATGTCAAGCATGGCTTGGCCTGCCCTATGCCTTGCACTAGGTTTGCATCAATGGGGGACGATCGATGGTGTCAAAACCTTCCATAGCACCCAGGTCTAGCTTATATATAGTATGCAATTTGGATCATCTTATTATAGCTACACAAAACAATCCTAACCCTTAGATTGTCTGCATAGAATGGCTCAAATTCGTTTCATATCCTGCCAATATATTTAATACCATAATTAGCAATTAATTACCTACTAAAATCTCTCAAAACAATTACCTACTAATTACCATCAAAGGTTCTGTCTTATATTGTTCAATTTAACATAACTACGTGATGTTTCTTTTTAACATGCAAGACGGAATTATTTGTGCAGGTTAAAAATTCTGTACTATTCACTTTGTTTGAAACTATCAAGCAGGGTGTTCGGAATTGGGATGATATTGTACTATGAATTATGCTTGGTTTAATTTATATTAATCGAGACGTGTGCACATGCACAATTACTACAAGTAACGAATATAACACACCACTCAATCTATAGCTACCGACTTTTGTTTTTCTCCAATGCTCTGCTCAAAAAATGTCGGTCGATCGTTACAGACAAACCAGCCCTGCTTGTGCTCGGGCTATCACCATCCATGCATCTGCAAGCACCAGTATTTTTCCACGCACGGCACGTGAGGCGCCTCTACCAAAGCATGCTAGCTTCCCCATGCACACATGGGATCTTCCTCGGTCGCCTTGTATCGTACGCAGGGGCGGAGACAAGGGGGGCCTGGGCCTAACCCCTTGTGATTTTGTACTATCTTTTATTAAGCATGTAGGAGTATTGGTATTTTACTGTGATTAAACTCTTACTAATTCAATTTATGTGATTGGGTAATAGTTTGGTTGAAACTAAAAAGTCTAGGAGTTAATTTATGGTACATGAACTCATCTTATATATCATCTAACTTTATTTTGTTCCCAGATATTTAAGCTAGTATTGAGTCTAATTTATACCGTATATGTATATGATATTTCATCTCCTTGCATATTTAGAGTTTGATCAAGCATTTCCTCATCGTATCTTACTTCTAACCTTTCGTGGCTCGGTGAAATATGTATATGCACCAAACTCCACCAAACTCAAGTTATCATATATCATAATCATTATTTGTTTTCTATTGTTTTTTATATAAACAATTTTCTCATAAAAAAACTTCTACTTTTTAATAGGGAAAATTGAAGATTTGCCACTCCTAAGCATCTTAATTTAGGATTTACCACCTTTAAGTTTATTCTTGAATAGGGAGAAATAATGCATCTTTTCACGGTGGATTTTGGTACAAAATAAAAACAAAAATACTAGAATACGCCTCGGGTGTCAAATCATAGGTATTTGGTGCTTAGGAGTGGTAAATTATCAAGAATAAACTTAAATGTGACAAATACTAAATCAAATAGCTTAGAAGTGATAAATCCTCAATTTTTCCTTTCATAAATAGCTTAAATTGGACGATAACAAATTTATGTCTTTTCTCAAGCTATCGCCCCCTACGGTGTAATCCTGGCTCTACCCCTTGTAACAGTCTGTTTTTCAGACGGTGAAAAGTGTTTACCATTGTCAGAGTTTTGTTTGAATCTCGTTTTCAATTTAAGTTTCAATTCACAAACCCCTGTTGAATCCTTTGGTTCAAATTTCCCACAGGCCTGGCCCATCCTTCCTCTCTTGGGCTTGGCCCATTCTCTCTCCCCCTCCTGCCCCTTTTCTATGCTCGTGCCAGCCCGAGCTGCCAGAGCACGCCCGGCCGTGTCCTCCTAGCGCCCACCCCATCCCATCGCCAGCGCCCAGCTCGCCCTCACCAAATCGCCAGTGCATGTCGCTCGAGCACCTGCTCCCGTCCTACCGCGCCAGAGCTCGCCTCTCTCGGTTCCGTCGCCGTGCAGAGCGCCCATGCCGTCGGGGCACACTCCTGTGCTCAGTCAGCGCTGCATGTCGAACCCGGATTTTGCAAATTCAAATCCTCTGTGAAATCACTGTGCTATTCCCTGGATCAGTAGATAGCACTCACAGGCACATTGCTGAATCATTTCATACAAGGCGTGAACTAAACCATTCAATATATTACAAACTTCAGAGTAACATAGACCACGTCAGGTTAAGTTTTACAAAAGGGTCGAACAGGTTAAATTGAATACATTACATAAAAGCAACGTAAGATACAGTGGAAGCAAAAGTGGTAGAGCTCATCTCTCCACATGCAAGCGACTAGGGTAGCTTGTGTACGACGGATACTAACCAAGGGGTTGGATAATATCGGTTGTACGCAAGTACTGAACGAGTTCACTAGACTGAGGCGAGATCTAGACTACTCTTCATCGTTTCCTTGTCCGTCAACTTCTGGGTCTCCATAATACGTATAGTCCTCTTGATCCATATTATCTGGAGGGTTTGAGGGGGTGAGAATGAACACAACTTCCGTGCTCGCGAGCCAACACACAAGATGCAATAATAACATGCATGACTTAACAAGGATGGCTCGGGTTCTTTTATTTGCTAAAGCAATATTTTCAATTATCATAATTACAAATTCCTATGACTTACCATTTTAACCTAATTGTATTTTTATTAAATAGATTAATTGTAAAAATTAAATAACAGTAGAGGTTCCTCCATCGAAAACTCTACACATGCTTCATTTGATTGGAGCTGCCTCCAATCATTAACAATACTGAGCTCGACGGATCAGGAAAAATCCAATCTCAGGGCTAGGTGAGCCCGACTTGATTTTCATACCACCCACAAAAGTTTTTGAAATAGAACTAATTCTAGTAAGCTCTCATGTCCGCCTTTGACCGTAAGTTATTCATCTCACTAACAGTTTAGAATCTACAGAGGTTGTACACTGTACCCACAAGAGATAATCAACTCGTTGCCCCATATGATTCCTTAGTCATGTAGTTGATAAAACTTACTAGAGTTAGTTCTATTTATAAAACTTTGTGGGTGAGATGAATAACGTATCGGGCTCACCTAGCACGTGGTTTGGATTTTTCCTGGGTCGTCATACCCAGTGATGTTAATAAGTGGAGGTGACTCCAATCAAAATTTAAGCATAGGTGGAGGTAATCTTCGCCGTCATAAATATTGCACAATATCTCTTTTATAAAATGAGATTTGGTTAAATTTCTAAGTTATAGGAATTTCTAAATATTGTAATTGAAAATATTACTTTTAGTAAATAAAAGAACTCGAACCATCCTTGTTAAACCTTGGATATATTATTAATGTATCTTGTGTGTTGGCTCGCGAGCACAAAAGTTGTACTCATCCTCGCTCTTTTCCCCCAAACCTTGGAAGCGGGAAATCATGGAGATTATGCCTACTACGAGGATCCAGAAGTTGGAGGCTCAGGAGATGATGAAGAGTAGTTTAGTTGTATAATCTAGGTCTCGCTCCAGTCTAGCTGACTCCATCGGTGCTTGCGTGCATCCAATATTATCCAAGTCTTTGATTAATATCGGACGCACACGAGTTTCCCGATTCGCTTGCATGTGGAGAGATGTGTTCTACCCTCTTACTTCTGCTACCGCTTTCGCCTTTTTAATGTAATATTTCGGCTTGTTCGACTCTTATTGTAAAATTCAACCCGACGCAGTCCATGTGACTTGGATGTTTGTAATATGCTTGGTTCGGTTTACATCGTGAATGAAATAATTCAATGATGTATCTGTACGTACTATCTACTGATCTAATAAATAGTACAGTATTTTCGCTGAACTAGTACTCTCGATCGAGGAGGGAGATAAAATATTTGGCCACTACTCAGGACCGGTCTCGGCTCCCGTGCTTCTCGCCCAAACTTTGACCGTCAAAGTGCTGACGAATTAGCAAGTGGTTGAGAGTTAAGCACATAAGCTAAGGAGCACACTACATGATGCCAATATGCACGTACGTGTCTACTCGTCAAGGTCGATGGAGGGTGGACTGCCAAGTGCATGCCTACTTGCCAGGACCTTCAAATTATGAAACCGTATGGTTTGGTTTCCCGGGCCTGGTTGCATTGGTATGTATATATATCCATACGATTGCATTAAGATGTACCGGTAAAATTATAATATTATAAAAGTTTAAAATTTTAATGATATAATTTTTGTATAATCAATTTTGATAGTTTTAGATATTTTGCCGATTCGGATTTTAGAAACGTAAGGATTCTAGTCCAGACAGAAAGCTGTCTCGTTTTCGCGCCCGGAGACTGTACATGGAATCCGCCCCTCGCGATCGCCTCGATCCCGACCGAAGAGAAGTACTGAGTTAGTTTAGTAGCTAGCTAGGACACTTAAGACCTGCCATACCTGAGCCGCGCGGCTTAAAAGAAGATGTCGTGTCGGGACGGATCCGTCGCGCGCGTGGCGCGTGCTGCCGTGATTCTTAGTTACATAAAAGCTTACGAACAATCATGCATCGGTCAACCCCTTCCTCCTCCGATCCACCTCCTCTCCGGCCGTCCCCAGGCGCACAATTCAGCGACCCAGCATGGCGCCGCCTCGCTCGATCATCGATCGAGCTTTCTTGGTCCTCCTGCTGCTCGTCTCCTGGGCGCACCGCCGCAGCACATGCACGCGCGGGAACGTCGCTGGCCGTGGCCCCCGGCCAACTTCGGCAGCGTGGAGGCGTGCGCGGAGGCGCACAACGCCGACCAAAGGCGAGCGGCCGGTATGTCTAGACTCCGCCGAGGAATCTTCTTGGCAGCTCGACGACTCACGCTATTGGACACGACGCCGACTATCATGGTGTAGATACCTGGATCAGAACAGCGTGTGTTCAGACACCGGCAGCGACGCGCATTGCAGCGCCACGCCACATGGCACGGTGGCTCCGACGGCGGCGGTAGATGTTCTGCTGCGTCGATTGGGAGGCAGCAGTACAGTAGCTTCAACATCGACGGCCAAGCAACTTGGCCGTAACGACGGCGGCATAGATGGCCCCTCACCGGGGCAACTACCGGCGAGGCAACCGGACAGCAATGATGGCACGGACGTTTCGATGGCACACAGACAACTGAGGACGCAGCTTGATCATCGCAATGATGAAACAAGGAGTTTGCCTTGGTGGTTGATACCAGGTTTTAAGTTTCTCCCCACGGACCACGAACTTGTGCTGCAATGTCTCAAGCACAAAGTTCTAAATTTAGGACTTCCAGAACACAACGCGGTGAGGGAGGCCGGGAGGACGTCTATGGTCTCAACGCCGACGAGATAACACGTAAGTGCGAGCTGTGTCCTCGATTGTGGCGTCAATAAAATTTAATGGGAGCGTCTATGTTTCATATAACTGGAATTTCTTTATTTATTATTCACCTTTATTAGTTGTGGGGTTTTGATTCAGTAGATATCATAAGTTTTTGTATTGAGATAAATAAAATTCTAAACTAGATAAGAGTAAATGTAGGTGAATTCTACAAATACAAAAAAAAATCTAAACTAAAATAAATAAATCTAGGTGAACCCTACAAATACAAAAAACAAATAGAACTAAAAATTACAGTAGATCTGTGTTAAAATTGCACATCACTTATTTACTTAATATTGCAATTTTAGTTATAGTACTGTACATAGGTAACGGATGTATAAAAAGCAACTGAAAATTAGCAAACCTAAAATTTAACTTTCCTTAGCTGCATGAGGTGCCAACGTTTAAAGCTATATTAGCCATGTGAGTACAACAAGTGGACACAAGATCTTTGTCAGTGAGACATTATGACGTTATATATACACAGACAAATAATCATGCGTGTTCAATACAACTTAATTTATTTCAGATAATAATATATATTTATCAATCTTTTTCTTCTCCGTATGCTCGCAGTAGATGTTAATAACAGAGACAAAGAGATGCTGGGATTCTTCTTTGTACGCAAAGGACAGGCACAGACGTACACCAACGGGTGCTTCCACACCACGCCGGACGGGTACTGGAAGGTACGCGGCTGGCCGGCGCCCATCAAACACGGCGGCCGCGTGATCGCCTTCAAAACGTCGATGGACTACTACCGCGGCAGAACACCGCACGGGCGCAGAACCCCGTGGAGCATGTTCGAGTACGCGCTCAACACTGACCAGCTTGATCTCCGGAACCTCGAACGGCCGTCGGTGAGTTGCAGTTCGCGTCACATGCAAATTTAATTTGCACACCATTTCAGATTCCCATACAAAGGATGTACTGTTGGTTAACTTAAACTTTGCTCGATCGGTTCATGAAACAGATGAATTCGTATGTTGTATGTAAGGTTCGCAAGAGGGAGCGTGCGTCGTCAGTCAGGGCGAAGAAGTGGTCAGGTTTACGTAGGCACTTCAGGTTGAAGAAGAGAGGTAAGAAGAATCGAGCTCTGGAAGCGAAGGCGGCGGCTCGACGACGAGGCGGCGGCGTTTCTGGAATACTTGGGAAGCGTAAGCGTTCTAATATGTTCTAGGATCGACGTTGGTTTCCCCTCTAGATCTTCAAGCATGAAACCAGTTTTCTTCACATGGATAGTGGGGATTTCAATTTGAATCCATTAAAGTTCACAAAGAAATCCCCTTATCCAAACGCCCCCTTTAAGTGTTTAGCATTCTATACGGAGGTTGTAGCATTAGATATAGATAACAACTTGTGTATTATCTAATACTACTACCATGTACAAGTTAGATTAGGTTGGTTTTGCAAAGGTTGTAATGTTAGGGCTTGCGTGTGTTATATATAGTAACAAAATGTACACTTCTGAGAGTGGGGGCAGCGTCAGCCCCGGACAGCAACATATACACATCTTTTTTAACAAATTTTACGGTACATTCTACTGATAATATATAATGATAGTATGAATCAAATATGGTAATTACTTTGTTAAAGATATAATAGATATTTCTTTGTATCTATAATTTTTCATGAAGGTATTATAAATTTTTTCAGCTGGGGTTGAAAATATTACTTTTATGTCATACGAGGGCAATTACAATTCTATTATCCTTAGGATTCTACTACTTATACTGTCAAATATAGTATACCTAAATTCTAATAAATATGAACAATTGTGTAAAAAAAAAGGATAGACTAAAATGAGTACACCGTAAAAGAGTTTTTTTACGCAACAAAAAAGTACACACCTTTGGTTGAGAAGTTCAACAGAAGTTGCGTCATTTGTGACTGGTCACTGATGTTACATGTAGAAAAATGTAATTTTTTTTGTGGGGGTAGAAAAAAGTAATGTTGATCGAAGCTAAGAAAAGGTACTACATTTTTTTTTCTCTGTAATTGAGATCAAGACAAACATCCTCTAACAAGTTGCCACTGCTAGTTTAGTATCGCAGCTTCGGGCGTCGCGGCCACCGGCCAGATTTTCGTCGGTCGCCACCATCCTTAGTTCACACACACATAGCTAGTCGTTTTGTGTACCCGTATCAACATGCATGCGCCCAGGAAGCAGCAGCTCCCGTCCCTGAAGTAGCGCTAGCAGATTGCACTTTATTAATTTGTTCTTTTTTTTCCTCGGTTTAATTTGTTATAGGCTTATAGCCATCGATATGTTCCGTGCTGTACGACATGTTTGTGCGCAGTGTTTACTTTCCTGTTCTCAAACAATTAATACTGCGTTTACAAGTTAACCACGGAGTTTAACTAATCACGCGTAGTGTACTACAAACTAGGTTGCATTGACAGCATTGTTTGATCTGAACACGATCCAAAAGCAGTACGTGATGTTTGCACGTAGTGTCCTACTTTCCATTGCCAGTCCATGTCAGACGCGCGATCGATCCATGCAACCGGCTCTGCGTGATCTGAACACGCGATTTGCCATCTGTCCGTTCTCTACTTGGATATTTTAGCTAGCTTCGTTTAAGCCATCCTTCTATTGCCCTACTTGCTTTTCGCTGAGCAGTAGATCTTCGTTTTTGTGTGCAAAGTGAACGATCGAGAACATTCAGATACCTTCAAAAAGAAATAGGAACAGCATTATAAAAAATCTAAACTAGGGGGGTTGAAAGATAGCATGCTCAGGTGTAGAGTTACCCCCAAAGTACCAAACTTTTGGACAAATAGCAGCATGCTCTGTGTTGGAGCAAATCTCCCCAAAACATGCATGCAATTATGCATTGCCGTGCTGCCCATGCGCCGCAGCTAACTCCTCGTTGGGCCTTGGGCTACCGTGGACTACGGACAGCGGATTCACTGTACGGCAGCAAGTGCGTTGGGCTTGGGCTGTGACGCTTCATCCGCGTGTAGTTTTGCCCAATGGGAGTGAAACGCAAACCGAAGGTGGGAGAGGAGAGACAACAGGCTTGATACTCGTCGTGCAAGTATCAAGTTTTTTTAGATGATCAAGAAATTAGTGGGTTATCTCTCTCCTACTTAGTCTTTCTCTCCCCCTTGTTTATAAGTTTTAGTAACAAGGTAAAAATACAAACTATTGGAGTGCTTGGTATTAAAATCCCCTCTAACCCTTCTCTCTCCTACTATAGTAACAAGGTTTAATAAATACCAAGCTACTGGGAGTGGCTTGATAGACTGGAAGTGGCATATTCACCATGAAAACATTTTTTTTTTTTTTGATAATAGGTTTGCCCCCATTTCCATTAAAGGAAGCATAGTCACAAGAATATCCATGCAAATTAAGGGCAAATAAATAAGGAAATAACATGGCGCAAAATCTTCCCTAAATCGTTGATTGCTCTAGTGTATATGAATAATCAATACGATAGATCACAACGGTCAGGTGCCCGCCCAGCCTCCCCAACGGTTACTTTCGCAGCGAACTGCTTTCCATTTCCCTCCCCTCCACCCTCCCCCTCCCAACGGCACGCTCCATTCCGCTCCTCTGCTCTCACCGCCCAATCCCAGCTAGCTCCGAGAGCGACCACTCAGGCCTCAAGCGAAGATGAACAGCACGGCCGAGACAGACACTGGCGGCAACGCCTCGGCGCCGTCGGTGGTGGTGGTGGTGGAGCGCGTGGTGACGGTGGAGTACCTGGAGCCGTCCATGTCGCGGGGCCTGATCGGCAAGTTCCCCGACCTCCGCCTTCGACTTCGACTACTCCCAGAGCGGCATCTGGTCCCCTCTCGGCAAGCTCCCGCGCGCGTCGTCGCCGCCTGCGCCCGGTGAAGGCTCCACGGGCTTCCTCGTCGCCAAGTCGAAGCGCAGGCTCAAGGACGCGGCCGGTGGCTGCGCCGGGAGGTCGAGGTGGCGGCGACGGCGGCTGCGGCGGGACGGGTCCTTCCTCGACGTTCACGAGATGGGCAGGACGAAGCTGGGCTTCTCGCCGCCATCACCTTCCCCCGCGAAGGTAGCTTCCTGCATATAAAATCCTCCTGGCTTAAGCTTTGCTGGATCTTCCCTAGCGTTACGAGGTTTCTGCTGGTTTGGGTTCTTCAGGAGGGGTGGAGGAGGGTGCTCAAGGCGGCCATCAGGAAGTTCAAGGCGCGGCGGCGCCGGTCCCGGCCGGCTACCCTGCCCCAGGCGATCCTGCCCATGTTGTGAATGATCCATCCATCGATCGCGCTCACGATTTGCTTGATTTTGTTTGGTGTAGGTTCAATCGCGTTCTTTAAATTGGATTTGATTTGTGTTGTGGCGTTGCTAAAACGCCCTGCCTGTACAATAAACAGTTCGTGAGCTCAAATTTTGATAGTTGTACCATACAGTAGTGCTCTTGCTTGAGAGTGGAATTTGATACTTTTCTCGCTCAGTTTCTGAAGCAAATCCGGTTATTAGTTGTTTCATTAAAGAAGAAGAGAAGTACACACACCACCTCTAAAGAGTAAACACCAGCACAGCACCAACGGACCAACGATCGGGAAGGAGCCCTGCACCTAAAACAGCTACCAAAGCAGCACCTGCTCCGGCCAAACAAGAACCCAACAGGGCAACACCAAATCCCAAAAACCTTACCTGCAGCACCCAAGCAAAGAGTAGAACAGATTCACACCAGAGCTGTTAGCCCACTCGTCGGTGTTTACGCACGCGAATGCTCAGACGCCTGCGACACGAAAAACACACACGCTAGTGTGGACAGCAAACAGAACACAGACTGATTTTTGTGCTACTGAACTGATTTTTGTGCTACTGAACTGCTGTAGCTTTTCTGTTCCTTTTCTCTCTTATTTATACTGATCAAAAGAGTACAACGTTACATGCAAAACGTTGAGTGCTAGCAGCCGTTGCATGCAGCCACCCACATCAACACACCATCATGACTGCTATGCAAATAAAAATGAACCAGAAACGTTTCTACTAATGCAAAAGAAACTGAAACAATAAACAAGGGAATAAACAACAAGGATTAATCAACAAGAGCAAAGTACAAAGTTAAATAAATTTGTATCTTGCGGAGACTTGAAATGCAATCGTAGCAGCCCCACCTCGGTTCACCAGCGTGTACCCGCTCAACAACACCACCAACACCGCGTCACGAACGGCAACACCAGCACTACGAGCCACAACAAGCACGGCACTCGAAAACAACCATGTAAGATGCGGGTGAGGAAGTAACCACCACATGCGCGCCCCGACCATCGAAGTTGCCACCATGGGCGTGCCCCGACGTCCGTCGCGTGTTAAAGTTGACGTCCGTCGCACACCCGCGATACACCTGTTGCATCACCCCAGCCGAGCTGATGACAACACCCAAGCTTATGCGGTGGCTTAACATGGACAACCACCCATATCATAAATTGTTTTATAAAGTACTTTGAAAACAAAACCAATGTCCGATCCTTGAACGGAGGTCGTTACCCCAATTGATCGCCAATGCAAGATTTGATGGATCATACTGCTACTTCATCTTCTGCTATGTTCTTTTTTTGGTTTGGAAGCTATTTTCGTAAAACTTTGATAATTATTAATAAAATTATGTGAGATGCAGATGTTACTATATTTGTTTTTACTATGTACACTAGCTACTTGTCGACGATCTAGTGTCGATCTTACGAATGATTGTTTGGGGGGCTTCCTATGAAATAGAATCGCGCAGAAAAAGACAGGGATTTATACAGGTTCAGACCTTCTCATGCGAGAATAATAACCATACTCATGTGTTCTTGTATTCACAATACTTATCACAATCGGGAAGAAATCACTCAAAATAAGACTCAATGATCCCTTGCTGCTAACCCCGATTGCCTCACCCCCCAATCCATTGACTTTAGCCCTTATATAGTGTGTAAAGGGGGTGGCAGTTACTCCATGCCAATAGGCGTATCAATGCTTGATGAAATACGCACGTTGAGAGTAGTTATTGTCAGAGAAAACTACACCACACGTCGTCTTGTAGTTACGTCAAGGACAGAGACATAATACGCACAATTATTTTAAAGAATAATAGCGTACACTAATTGTTGTCTGTAAAACATAGCGTATAAGAGTATCTAATCGATTGGGCCCACATCTCTGTAGGTTTTATCTGTTGATGATATGCCCTAGAGGTAATCATGAAGATGATTGTATCATGTCGATGTTTATGAGTTATAGAATAAATATTTATTATATTCCTTGAAAGAATTATCAGTTATAAAGATTAACAAATATGTGACTTGTTGATGAAGCTCTTTAACTTATATTATATTATTCTAAATGTATCCCTGGCCCGATGTCTCTGGTCGAAACATTAGTGACTTATCGACCAACACATGTATTGAATGATGACCATATTTCACTAGACATGGATATAGAGATATTGAATCAATAATGTAAACACATGTTAGAGAGCATGGTGTTGTATTTACTCACCTTGATACACTATTGAGATTGTTATGATTTTATGTGTCATCAGTTGGTCTCAAGTAATGATGAAGTATAATCCTTATACCTGAGATCAGCATGATTTCCTACTTGTGTAATAGTATACTTAGGGGTCGCCCAACGCTACTCCGCAACTGGGTAGTTATAAAGATAGCTTTCGGATATACTATGAAACATGCGGACAGATGTGACTGATCGGATATGGGATTTACCCCTTCTAACATAACAGGAGAGATATCTATGGGCCCCTCGATATGGTCGGATAAAAAAAGTGCATGGCCATGCAACAAGTGGTCGAAGAGTTGACCACATGAAGTTATCCGTCACTTGATCGGGAAAGTATTGAACAGTCCATAGATGATAATTTATCTCACCTGGAGTTCAGGCAGATATCGTGAGGCAAAGGGAGAATACACAAGCAGTTCGTTTGGTTCGACCAGATACAGACTGATCGTATGGAGATACGAGCTGGTCGTAGTCTGGTCTAACATAATCACTAACTGGTCGTAAGGAGTTACGAACTGATTATGACTAAATATGAACTAGTCGTATAGAGATACGAGTTGATCATAAATGATGAGGATCTTGTCGTATATCATATTGCATTAAGGTTCGTCCGATATAATTTATGTGTATTCAGGAATCGTTATGTCCTGTTAGGAACAGCTAACGACTTGTGTTCGGAAAGGTGTTTCCGAGATGCAACCGATTACGCATGAACCTACAGGGTCACACACTTAACGGGTTAGAACAAACGAGTTCGGATAGGATCCGTCATGGACTCTTCGTAAGGGGATGTACAAGATTGTTGGGATAGACGATGGGAGTTGCTCCACCAAAACTCTAGCCGCAATCTTCTCGAAGAAGCTACCGAGCGAGTTGATTCTAGCACATCGGCGTATGGTGTTCCATCCCTGAACGTATGAATACCGTAGAGGCGCTGCTGTGATTGTTGTTGTGCTGAACGAGGACGACCCACGATCTTCATAAGGAACACGATTGGTTGCTAGAAGAGAGGATCAGTACCGAGGACACTGGACGGTCGACTACGACCACTACATGGACGAGCTCGACGTTGGATCAGGCTGCTCCAACTCTTCTTCGTTGCACTGCGCGTCTAGTGGTAATGATATATGATCTCTTGCTTGTATGACCTCCTAGTTTACATAGTAGAATTTTTGAATTACGAGCTAGTGTAGCCTACCCGTAACCCTTCAGTGTCGATTAGAGGGTAGTCGTAGTTGACCTGATCGTAGTAAGACTTACAACTATGAAGTGATCGTAGAAATGCTTACAACCATAAAGTGATCGTGGAAAGGCTTACGACCACCCAGCTAAACTCTTCCCTTATAAATAATAAAGGGTATACTTATGAACAATACGAAGGTATTGTTATCTATAATAACAATTACAGATAAATAATTAATTGAGAATTATTAGATCCTCGTCATTTAGCCCCCTAACTTCAAGTGAAAATAACTTACTTGGAAAGGAGGTTGTAGAATAGTAGTCAGAAACAGAGTCTTTTTCGACTGGTATTTTATTTGACCAGAAATTGACTTAGCCAAGAAGGTAATTTTACTTGAGTTGAAAAGACAACCCTGCACCATCTCTTTGAGTTGTTGGTGTTTTTGGTCTTTGTCTCGAGGTTCGTCGGTTTTAACGCAAGAATTCCGTTGTACATGTATTCTCTGATCTTCGCGGCTTCCATAGCTACCGAGGAGAAGAAGAAGAAGAAGTTAAAATAGATCGAATGTCGAAAAAGAACATAGCTACTATTTACCTCACATCTAGTCGCCGTTCCAATCTATAAAAACCATAGGCGGAACTAACTAACTGCCTAAGGTTCAATGCATTGAACGTATGTTGTACAGTTCATGTGTTATTCATGTGAATGCATTGCTAGGCACATTTGCTAGTGTTAGAAAAATAGGGCAAAAGCGAGACACGAATTTTTACATCGAAAACCTTTGCGGGAAAAATCACGGGTGCCAACCGGCGATGATCACTATATGTGGAGTGTTTACAAATCGCACGGGATTACAACGAAGCGACATTCTTCACGTGAGGCATACAAGTGGTATATATAGGGGTAAAGGACGTAGAGTCCAAGTCGAATATGTATCCGCTAATCTGGAAACTGATTCAGACTCTTCCATATTAGAGAATTCGGATCACAATTTAAACAATCTCCACCTTAATACGAATATTCTCTTGTAGCAAAATGAAGAATCATTAATCACCATAATATCTCCACAATAAGATAAAAGTATCACCGCCAATTAGTATCTAGGACAAAACTGTAATACCAACTAAGCTTGAGCAAAGCTCAAACTTAGTAACAAGAACTGGCTTTGTCATCATATCAGCTGAATTATCATGAGTACTTATCTTGCACACCTTGATATCATCTTGAGCAATAACACTTCGAATAAAGTGATATCGCACATCAATATGCTTTGTTTTTTCATGGAACATCTGATCCTTTGTAAGGCATATATCACTTTGACTATCACAAAATATGGTAGTGCAAGAATTATCTCCATAAAGTTTAGTGTACAAACCTCTCAACCAAATGACTTCTTTACAAACTTCAGAAATAGCCATATATTCTGCTTCAGTGGTGGATAAGGCAATAGTAGCTTCCAAACTTACCTTCCACCCAACAACACAACATCCAATGGTGAAAATATAACTTGTGAGAGACCTCCTCTTGTCCAAATCGCCCGCATAATCAGAATCAACATAACTAACAAGTTCATCTCTAAAATTTCTAAACTAAAAACTAGTATTAGAAGTGCCACACAAATATCTGAAAATCCATTGAAATGCTTTCCAATGCTCTTTTCCAGAATTAGCCATGTATCTACTAACCACACTCAATGCATGAGATAAATCAGGACGAGACCAAACCATGGTATACATAAGAGAACCAACTGCACTGGAATAAGGAACTCTAGACATGTACTCAATATCATAATCTGACTTAGGACATAAAGCTGAAGATAATCTGAAATGTGAAGCTAATGGAGTACTCACTGGTTTTGCATCATGCATATTAAAACGACATAGAACCTTCTCATTATAACCTTGTTGACTAAGGTATAACTTGTCATATTTTCTCTCTCTAATAATCTCCATGCTAAGAATTTTCTTTGCTGCATCTAAGTCTTTCATCTCAAATTCATTACTCAATTGAACTTTCAGTTTTGCTATTTTCGACTTATCGAGAAGCAAATAAATAGATGAACCATTGACATTCTTTAAATAAACACAACTATCATAATCATGTCGCTTAAAATTATAAGAGGGCATAAAAGAGTCAAATCTCTTGTACCATTGCCTAGGAGATTGCTTCAAACCATATAGAGATTTGTTTAATCTACAAACAAGGTGTTCTTTTTCAGGAATAACAAAACCCTCAGGTTGTTCCGTATAAATGTTTTCTTCTAACTCCCCATGTAAGAATGCAGTATTAACATCTAATTGATCAAGTTCATAATCATGCATGGTAACAATACTGAGTAAAGTGCGAATAGAACTATACTTCACAACTGGGGAAAAGATATCATTAAAATCAATACCTACAATCTGACTATAACCTTTAGCAACCAACCTTACTTTATTCCTTGCTGGTTCAGTAGGAGAAATACCTTCTTTTCTTTTGAAAATCCACTTGCAATTAACAGGCTTCTTCTGCTTTGGCAATGTCACTAGCTCCCAAGTGCTATTCTTTTCAAGTGACTCCATCTCATCATGCATAGCAGTTATCCACTTATTACAATCAGTGGAATCAATAGCCTCAGAGTATGATGAAGGTTTTGTATTACCTTCAATTTCTTCTGCCACACTCAAAGCATAAGCAACAATATTAACTTCTTCAATCAACCTCTTGGGTGGGTTAATTTCCCTCCTAGGTCTGTCAACTGCAATGGACCGTTGTGGTGACTGCCCAATAATAGGAGGATTCTCAACTATAGGTGCATCATGAAAAATAATATTTTTCTTATCTGATGTGTTATCTGAACCAATAAAATAATCCACCTGAACACTTGAATTCTGCTCACTCTCAACAGGAAAATTAGTAGCCAGTTTATCATGAAGCATAGCAAATTCATTAAAGACAATATTTCTGCTAATCACAACCTTACGTGTTTCAGGATTCGACAACTTATATCCTTTGACACCAGATCTATAACCAAGAAAGATGCACTTAATAGCTTAGGCTCTAATGTTTCATTATCAACATGAGCATAAGCAGTACAACAAAAAACTTTCAATTCTGAATAATTTGCTGGAGAACCAGACCATATCTCAATTGGAGTCTTCTTTTCAATTGCAATAGAGGGTGATCGATTAATAAGATAGTAAGCAGTGGAAGCAGCTTCAGCCCAAAAATGCTTATGCAAACCTGCATTAGGCAACGGATCTTGGAAATGATGGTCCTGTTCATACGCTCAGCTACATCATTTTGTTGAGGAGTATGAGGAACGATGTAGTGCCTGACAATACCTTCAGTCTTGCAATATGATTCAAATTCATTAGAACAAAATTACATCCCATTATCAGTGCGAAGTTTCTTTACTTTCTTTTCAGTTTGCATTTCAATCATAGTCTTTCACTCTTTAAATGCTAAAAATACTTCTGAATTATGCTTCAAAAAATAAGGTCACACTCTTCTAGAGTAATCATCAATAATTGTTAACATATAGCTAGCACCTCCTAGCGATGTCATGTTAGATGGCCTCCATAAATCATAATGCACATAATCCTAAATACATTTTGTAGTATGAACTAAAGTATTGAATCTCACCATCTTGTGTTTGCCAAATACACAATGCTCACAAATTTAAGTTTGTCGATGCTATGTCCATCAAGAAGTCATCTCTTGCTGAATTATGCCAAACCAAGTTCACTCATATACCCAAGGCGCATATGCCAAAGGTTAGTAGCATCAAAATCAGATAATGAACTTGAAATTACATCAATATTACATGTTATTGTAGTACCTCGCAGATGGTACAGATTGACAGTTTTAATATCAGACTTTATCACAACAATAGAGCTTTTTGATACCTTTAAAACTCAACATTCACCAGAATATTTGTACCCTTTAGTATCAAGAGTACTCAAAGAGATGAGATTCCTTTTCAAATATGGAATGTGTCTCACATCTGTCAAAGTTCTAACAATACCATCAAATATCTTGATCTGAATCGAACCAAGTCCTGCAACCTTACAAGATGAGTTATCACCCATCAACACAGTACCACCTTCAATAGGTTCATAAGTGGCAAACCAGTCCCTATTAGGACACATATAGAAGGTACAGGAAGAATCAAGAATCAATTCATCATTGATCTTAGCACATCCAGCAAAGGCAACAAGAATTTCTCCATTAGGATTATCATCAGCAACAAGGGAGGCTTTACCTTCATCATCTGGTTTACATTTTGGCTTATAGTAGCCAGCTCTCTTTTCTTTATTCTGTAGTTTCCAGCATTCAGAGATGTTGTGCCCACTTTTCTTGCAATATTTGCATGACTTGTACTTACCTCTTGATTTCGACCGATTCTTGTAGCCGTTCGAACTTTTACCTCGAGATCCATTGTTTGAGTTCTTCTTCTTTTGCCTGCCACGAATAAACAAGACTTCTCCTTGCGAGCTTGAATTTTCAGAAGGTACCATATGTTTCATCTTCTCCTTTGCATGCAAAGCTTCATAAACTTTATTAAGAGTGAGAGTATCTCTACTATATAATATGGTATCTCTGAAATTTGAAAAAGAACTAGGCAGTGAACACAAAAGAATAAGACATAAATCCTCATCATCATATTTTATCTCCATCGACTCTAGGTCGGCAATGATCTCTTTAAACACTGAAAGATGATAAAGGACGGATCCTCCTTCTTACAATTTGTGATAGTATAATTTATGCTTAAGATGCATCTTACTGGTGAGATCCTTTGTCATGTAAATTTATTCCAGCCTCAGCCATAATACAGCAGATATCTTTTGCTTCAAAACATCCTGCAAAATATTTGTGGATATCATGGGGATATGCTCCAGATCTTAGGATGATGTGACAATTGGCAATGGCGTTTACGGTTTGTCGTTTCACGTGTTTTCGGCAAAGGTACAATTCTGTCAGGTCTCAATCGGTCCGATCGGCCAATCGCTGGCGGTCAGACCGGTCCCAAATCGGTCCGACCGGCCATAAGCGGCATCGGACCGGTCAACGTCAGAAAGTGTTGATTTGAGCTGGGCCAAAAATAGAGTATGTAGGCAACAGAGGGGATTCTATTGCACTTGGTCTCATATTTTTGGAGTCTCCAGTCAAAAGTTCTATTACTGGAGGTTTCGGTCTCATAGTGTTGATTTTCAGTAGGTTTCGGTTTTCAGATGTTGAAAATCAGCTAAGTCATCTTGGCGGTCCGATCGCGATGAGTGGCGGTCGACCGGCCAGGTGGCGGTCGATCGCCCGAGGGGCGATCTAACCGGTTTTCACTTGGTTCGTCGCCCGTCGTGGCGGCGATTCTCGGTTGCTACGTCAAAGTCATGAGTTTCAGGGCATATATGTTGCATGATGCATATTTTGACTAACATGGGTCAAGTTGTGAAGAACTTATTCCCAAATTTGGTTTATTTGTCTATTGTTGTGCAGGTTGCTTGGTGGTCAACGGCGAGGATGATCGTGACTAGGCTTGGAGAGCTGAGGTCCAGAACGATCGACGATGCCAGGTGAGGTCAATGTACTCAAGCGTGATGCAAGATGGACAAGAGTGACCTATTAGTTAATCCGAGACGCAAGATGTAGCTAGTTAGGTCAAGGGGTGTTAAAGACGGCGCATTAAAATACGTGCGTAAGTGTCCCGTTTGTTTTGAGCCTTAACAAGAGCCTAATAGAGTCAAACTTCTAGAAGGTCTAAGTCTCCACTATAAATAGGGGAGGGAGGTGGCTGCACCTCCTCTTCGTCTCTTTTGTAATTTTTGTAAACTCTAATTTTCTTAGGGAGAGCTTTTGTGGAGGCTAGGGTTCTAAAGATTTTGATGTGATTTTCGTGCTCTTGGATTGAGCATTGTCCTCCATTGATGGAGAGGTTGTAAGCGCATATCATATCAATCAATCAAATGAAAGTTTGATCAATGTTTTATCTCATTGCGTTCTTTCTCTCTATTTGATATTTTTTTGTCTTTCTTTGATCCGTGAGTTTTTTATTGAATTCTCCACGTGATTTAGCTTGTTGTGACGTGTGGGAATCTATCTAGGATCATCTTGATCATCAATCACCCACGAGCAAGATCTTGGATCAAGTTTTCGTTTTGACCCAGTTTTGAACCCCTCTTCAATCAAATCGAAAAGGATCGCTATTCTTCCAAGAATTATCACAATCTTCGATTGGAATAGCTTCCTGATATCATAGAGAAGGTGTGTTCTAAATTTCATCAAGTTTGGAGTTGTAGATCAAAAGTTGCATCTATTTGCAACTTCGTCATCGAGTTGTTTGATATGTTCGAGGCGGTGGTCGATCGCCAAGATCACCGGCCGACCGGCAGAAATCGGATCGTCCGACCAAGATGTATTGATTATTGTAATATTTGTTGTTTTTGTCGTATTGCTTAGATGTTTTTATTGAATTCAATATCAGCCTTCACTGTACTGATATACTGATCTTCATAGCTTCTATAGCTACTAGAGTAAAATTTTATTGAATCAATTATTTGTGAAAAAAGTGAGCGTGCTCCTATTCACCCACTGCCTCTAGTCGCCTTTTCGGTCCAACAATATCATTTGATAGATGAAGGTAAATATGAAATAAAGCCTTACGGTCTTTACGCTTCTCCTCTGCGATCCATTCGACAAGTTGTTTATCAAAACCTTTCAAAGCATCATCCAAATCCATCTGTGCCAACACAACCTCCATCTTGATTTGCCACAACGAAAATCTTATGTCTCGACCTAGGAGTGGAAGATCATACTTCAAAATCGCATTAAGGAATAGAACATGTGGGGATTTGTTTTGGAACCTGTGCTTGGACTTGATGTCTTTGAGTTTGCCTTTTTGGTTTGTCTGTTGAACTCACGCACGCACGTCACTGGTTGCTGAAGGCTCGGCAAGACGACGTGCGGAGAGTAGATTTGACGCCTGATGTGCTGCGCCGCTTGGACCGAAGACGACGTGCGGACGGATGGACCAAGGTGAGAGCGCCGATGCGACGAAGCAGTGGATGACGCGCGCGATGCTGGCGTCGTTCGACGAAACCGCGGTGAGCGAGACGAGACGGCGGCGGCCGAGAAAAAAATGATATGCTATTTTTTTCGTGTCTCTCCAACTCTAATAACCTGACTCTGATGTTAGAAAAATAGAGCAAAAGTGAGACACGAAATTTTACATGAAAAAATCATAGGCGCCAACCGGCGATAATCACTACATGTGGAGTGTTTATAAATCGCACGAAATTACAATAAAGCGATTTTCTTCACGTCAAGCATACAAGAAGTATATATGAAGGTAAATGACGTAGAGTGCAAGGCGAATACGTATCCGCTAATTTAGAAACTGATTCGAACTCTTCCATATTAAAAAATTCAGATCACAATTTCAACAGTTAGAAACTCGAAACGTTAGCAATGGTAATGTGATTTCTAGCCCAAGCAAAATTTCCTGCTCCTCGCAGGCCAGCCAAGACGCAGATCCGGACGAGTGGCAGCAGTAATAAACTACTGGGCGTGGGATCCATCGTCCCCGGAACCAGGAGGAACCGCAGGCAAGCAAACACGCGAATCTGCGGCAGCGATCGCAGCAGGCTGGCAGTTCTCCTGCGCTTGTCTCACGATTCAGGTGTAGGCGGCCTTTCCCATGTTTCGCGACACCTTTGTCCGGGAATCCTAGAATAAAGTACCAGTGCTCCTAC
Organism: Hsuehochloa calcarea; assembly: GCA_036346395.1. Classification (NCBI taxonomy): domain Eukaryota; kingdom Viridiplantae; phylum Streptophyta; class Magnoliopsida; order Poales; family Poaceae; genus Hsuehochloa; species Hsuehochloa calcarea. The sequence goes on from CM070600.1 coordinate 16,541,584, forward strand.
CCACTTGCTGCATGCATGCCATTTCAATAATCTAATGCATGCTTACTTTAGTGTTCAAGCGTAGAAGCTTCAGTCTTGTACCAGTGCTTGTATTCTCTACTCTCGAGTTCTCCAAAAGAAAGCCACTTAGTATCAGTATACTAAACTTGTCGCTCTTTATGCTGGCATTGTGATTTGCTTATACTCTTGGTTCCCAATAACATGCAGCGACAATGAGCTAAACTAGTGATAGGACAGATTTTACCAGAAGGGGATCGGCAACTGAAAAAACAGGATAATTCTCATGTCAAAAAACCTGAACAAGCAGGTTGACCTTTTCTTTTCCGGCTAATAGCGATGTTCCCGACAGAAATAACTACAAGCTCTCCTCAATACTACTCGAAAAACTAGTGCCAGAAAAGACTACATTTCATCTATCTTACCCTCTCCAACAAGATACTTAGCAGCTTGCCCTTAACAGTGTACTGCAGAGCTATCAATACCCATCCACCGTGCGCTTGCAAAGAAATGAAGCTGTGAGCTTTTTCTGAAAAAGAAACAAGGGGCAGCCGGAATTAGTACGTAAAACTCTGGTTTAAATACAAGACTAAATAGCACCTGTTCTCTTGTTCCAGCAAGGTAACATGGATGTGGAGAATAGCATAGTGTGGCAGTTGCAAACGAAGTCTTAAGTATACATATTTGATGCCTTGTGAAGTTGTGGTTTGACTCAACTTAAGCCAGACTACTGAAGAAATTTCATCTACTGTCGTTTACGAAGCAGTGTATTCATAGAAGAACATGAACTTGTGGATTTGCAAACCTAGCTGTGTTGCATGATATGTTGAAAAATCCTTTAAAAGATAAGGAAATATCGAGGGAAATTTTCAAGCATAAAACAATGACACTTGCCTGATCATACTTTATTACTTTTTATTTGCGGGACTCCACCAGTACATAAACTGGCTTTCCATTTAGCTTGTAGAAATCCTGTATAAAATATGCCATCCCAGTCAGCAAATTTAAAGGGCTAATCCTGCCATGCCAAGGTATGGATATATGAAAAACATTTGCAAGATCAAAAAATGCAGCTTTGTAGCTTCAAGTGCTTTATGAAACTTCTTCATCAAGGGAGATGATAGAGCTGTCGCAACTTGCAAGCATTTTACCCAGGAAACCACTGGCTCTTCCCTTGACTTGGTTCACCAGTATGTACTGTTTGTTTTTTTCCTGTTAACTCAAGTCGATTTTCTTGGCTTTTGGGTTAGCTTTGGGATGTGTGTCTGATTCTAGAATGATCCAATGGTTAAAAAATGTTATTTATATTTAAGAAAACACAAGTCACCTTAGAAATAAACTTCCCTTTATTGTTTTTCCCCTAGGGTAGAGAAGTTTACACTCTTACTCTTTGTAAACAATCACTGGTTTTGTTCAGGTCTATGGATATCCAGTAGATAAATACGTTAAGTGGCTTAAAGGAGTGGGTAATGCAGCTTGTAAAATAAGCTAAGCTGTTCCTGTTTTTTATGTAAGAAAAAGGGAGCCTTGACTCTGCGCCTGTTTATCACTGAAAGTTAGGATTCTCGAAGCTTTACTGGTCAAGCAGGAAAGGTTATTAGCATGGTGATTGTTCTTATTTTATTCTTTTTTCACTTGTCAACAATACTAAGACAATACTAGTACATCCTCAAATTCTTAACTGAATTAAAGTGCATTGTAAATAATGTCTGGGTACCTTAAACTTAGGAAGCCCAATGAGGCATGCACATTCAACCACGTCAGCTCCAGCACGTTCTGGAAAGTTCCGGCAAGCATGAAAAGGTTAGTCAAAAGTCAAAAGCCATTTTCTGGTTCTTAGTTCATGATATATTCATATGATATAACGAGCTACGCAAATATTATATCATAAGCTGGTTTTGATGGCATGTAACAAGTCCTGTAGCCAAAAGTTCAAAAGTGAATTACTCCAAAGTCCAAACTCCTCGAACACAGACATGAAACACCCCCTCAAGAGAGGGAAAAAAGGAAAAGAAAGATAGTTGAAAACTTGAACACAGTGGTAGTCCTTGATTGTAACATGAGTGCTCGATTCTTATCCACAAACTTTTCTCTTTTAGCATCAAAGATCAGCATTATACCTCCAGTCTCATCGAAACTATGCCTACATGTAATTAGCTACCCCCATAGGACATATCTTTCAGACCGGATTTTGTCCTATGAATAAACGGCTTGTCCCGCTCAAGGACAAACTTTGCTTATAGTCAACAGAACATGATGCCTCTCTACTCTAGATGTTATCACTGAGTTGTTGAGATGCTTGACAATACCACATGATACTTGATGTCTCATTTTTTTCGCAACAATCCAAGATTCTTACATATCACCATCACAAAGGCTTTGACTTATCATATTTTACTGAATTAGCACACAAGCTACAAGTTCAGTCATTTTTCTTGTAATTTCGCTTGGTTCCTTTTACCAGTCTTATATTTTTGAACTTCCTTCTCTTCAATATGACTCATTTGGAGATTAGAATATCGTTTGTGAAACAAATCCCCTAAACGAATAGAGGTTTTTTCCTGCTCAATATCAAATCTGAATCATAAGTACAGGATTGGAATGTTGAAAGAAGAAGAAAAATGTGGGAAGATTTTAGTTCGCATGTTTAGAAGAACGATATTGTAACATGAAAAATTTGTAGCTGATTCTGACCATAGGATAAAAGTGAGAATACCATCCTTTTTTATGTTTTTATTTTTTATGTACAAGCACAATGTACTTGATTGCTACACACTGTAGTTTGTTGTAATATGCCAGACTCAGTAAGGTCGTGTATGAGTAGCATCTTGTAACATAGCACCTGAAAAGTCCGCTAAATCTAGTATGGTAGAACAAAGGAAAATGAACAATGGTAGTGTTACTGTTTTGTACTCTTTCATTAGTGGTGTCAGATGAAGAACATCAACAAGGGCAAGGAAGACATTTTGGATTTCTTATCCAAATTATGTTTTAGCTGCCGAATTCACTAAATACTTAGATAAATACTTCTACTAAGAGTTGCTAAAGGTCATGGAATTTCATTTGCATGTATACCAATCTTAGACAGGACAATATACAAACATGTACTCACCAAGAAGTCTTATAGCAGCAGAAAGTGTTCCACCAGTTGCAACCAAATCATCAATAATCACTGCACGCTCACCCGGTTCAATAGCTCCAACATGCATCTCCAAACAATCCGTCCCATACTCAAGTACATAAGTCTCAGAAATTACTTCACCTTCAATGTTTGTAAAGCGAGTATCAGCACATTTGAAAACTACAACGAAACTACATTCTACGATGAAGCTAGCTACGATTTCCTCTTGGAGAACTGGTAGTGGACATTTTGTTGACAAACCAAATAATAACATGGAAATTTCTCACACAACTCTATTGTATGATCGTCGGGTACTGTAGACCGTAGTACATGGCACCATGCCGGTATCTTCATCTTCAGACTTAACAGTAAATTAAACCCACAACTTTCTTTATTAGAACTGTTTAAAATTATCTTGTAACAGCATTAAATGGATCTACTCAGACTAAAACTTTGTCAAAAGTCAGCTTACTAAGTGGTTGATGGGCCAATAGATTCAATATGCCATAGTATATATTCATACAGCATTCATGGAAAGCAAAACTGTACAAGTAAATACATGCCAAGCGCTCTTCACATTTGCAAATGACCTAGTTAATTTGCAGATCACCTGGGAGTTTCCTAGGTTTGCGCAGCGGTATGAATTTTGCTCCGATGGCCAACGCGATTGCTGGGCCAAATATGAATCCTCTAGCTTCAATACCTAATAGAAGATGGAGAATTCACCGTATATACAGACAAGTTAGAGAGGCATAAAGGAAGTTGTACGGCGTTCAGCATTCGCTGTACGAGTAACAACTAACAACGAAGTTATCAAGTTGGTACAAATACAGTGATGCAGCGGTGGATGTTTAGTGGTTTAGACCAACGTCATAGTGCCGCTAAAAAATGACATAAGCAGACAGCAAATTTCAATCAGACGCTGTACTCTAGAGTATATGCAGCCAGGACAACAGGGAGGATGTGCACATGCACTCGGCGCACAGCCAACCATATGGGACGCGCAAAGCATGGCGACCACTCTAGTCTTCGTATCAGAGCCAGCCACCACGCGAGGACCGACACCGCATGTGCGCAATCATGGCCGTCCGATCGGAGGATCCCGGCCGCGTCCCACAGCTAGCGCCGGTCCCCGCCCGCCCGCCCGTCATGGGATGGGAGCAGCGAAGCGAGAGGCCGAGAGCTCCGTCGATCTCCCCTATCACCAGCCATCCACATGCCCTCCGATCCGGGCATGGAATGCGCGAGATTCCGCTGGCCCAGCGATGGGGAGGAGAGAGCCTGGCCTGGCGCGACACGACGCGACCCGGCCGGAGCACAGACATTCTCGGTCTGGCCGCGCGCACGGTGGCTGCATTTACGGCCATACCACGCCACACACCGCACATGCGCGCGCGCACGTAGCGTGCAGAGGTTATTTGGCTTCTCCGGCCTCCTCCTCTCCCACCGTAGCGGCACTGGCCCCTGGATTTACTTGCTCTGGACCACATGGTGAGAAGGACGTACTCACCCTCCATAGCAGATATGTGTGTATCAACTGCAGTATGAATACTCCTAGTACCTATGATACTGTACCACTGCTGCTGTCGCTGGGAGTTTTCAGTAATAATTTATTCAAAATATATGGGAGTATGTCGTGTGTGCGCGTACGCACACGCACACGCACAGGCACAGGCACAGGAGAAGGGGCAAGGGAGGAGGGGGGAAAAAGCGTAGGCGGTGGTGATGACCTGATCAACGACAAAGCGTGGGGGGACAAAAGCAGCAGGAAAGATCTGCCCCAAAGATATTACGGAATCTCAGAACACCACCGCACCGCAGCACACTCGGATCAGAGCCGCGCCACCAGCGGCAGGAATTGACGACCGAGCGGCAGGGGCATTAAAGAAAGACGTACGGCCGGCAAGGGGGGGCGGCCGGCCGTGCGCGTGCGCGTGGACGTATGCGCTCCCTGCGCGCACGGGCCGGCCTCATGATTGATTGACTGGTTGATTTACCTGCGACGGCCGCGATACCCATGCCGCCGTAGCGCTCCACGAACATGTCCACGGCGTCCTTGAACACGCCCGGCCGCAGCAGCAGCTCCGTGATGTCGTTGAACATGATCCCTGCGCGCAACCGCCACGAGCCGCCGCGAGGGTGAGGTGAGGTAATATATAGTCCACGGACGCGCGCGCCGACGGCCGAACACGTGTGCCCGGTCGCCCTGGCGCGCGCACGATTAATTTAGCCGAATGGTTTTTGTCGATTGTGGAGACTCGAGACGGACCTGGCTTGGGGAAGTGGGGGACGACGCGGATGGCGTCGGAAATGCCCTGGAGGCGCGGGTCGGCGGCGCGGCCGTTCTCCTTGGCCGGCGCCTCCACCGCCATGTTGTCACCGCCGCTAGCGCTCTTGTTGTTCTCCTGCTCCCCCATACGATGATGACACGAACAAGTTAGTGCCTGCCTTCCTCTCTTCTAATTGCTTCTTGCTCGCTCGTTGGCTCGCTCCTCCTCCAGCTTCCGCTATCGCTTCGAGTGGTAGCTGGGAGTGTATAAATAAACACGGGAGGACCTGCGAGGTACAAGCGCCGGGTGGCCGTAGCAGCATGGGGAGAGGGGTAGTTTTTATTATCCTTGGAAACCGGCAGCCAGGACCACCTTTGCGCTGTGCTGTGCATAGGGAAGGTCAGGCCGGCCCAGCCTCCCTCCCCTCACTGGACAACGACCAACCCCTCTCTCTCTCCCCTATTCATGAATTGTGACCAGTGAGTAGCCGTTTCAGCAGACAGGAGATTTCCATGGAGTTACTTCGACTAGCTAGCAATAGCTTTGCATTGGCGCGCCAGTGGCTACATCCGATCTGAGGCCAGATTTTGCTTCTAGGTACGACATCTACTAGCTGCCGAGACATCTTTTCTTTACTAGGACGAGTTGATCTTTTTACGACGCTCTCCTTGCTTGCTGTGCTGTTTGGGGGGGTGTGAGGGCGAGCGAGGATCCGATGCTCACTGCCTGGCTTCTTTTGTGTACGGAATGGCCTGTGCTGCCACGTCTATTGGTCAGGGTACCCGGGGGGACCGTTGTGTGGCTGCATGCGTGTCGATATTTAGTGTGTTAGTGGCGGCCAGCGCACGAGTTACATCAAATCAAAATGGCATGTATATGTATAAATGTAGAGATTGCTGCATCCTGTCAGTGCAAATCTTCACCACAAATAACTAACTCTAGGGAAAGCATTATATGTAGGCATGTAACAGGAGGGATGGAAAGGCACAGCACCGAAATGTAACCGCTTTAGCACCGTCTTCCTAATAATAAACGTCTAGATATTGCATTTGCCACTAACGACCCCTATGCTAATAAATAGACGTCTAGAGATTACATTTTTGGTCAGTGATGCGTACAGCCCCGAGAGGGAAACAAATCGAAATCAATTGATGTGGCGTTACATTAGCTCCTGCAGGTAGTATTCTGCAAGCGGCAGAAGGCAGCTAATGCTAACATATGGAGTACCTAGTAACTCCCTGAGATCATGGGTATCTCCTTCCTTAAGATCATCCGTATCTCTAGTAGTATCCTCTTCAATTTTATTATACCAACTATATATCACCGAAAAATTTATTTAGAGATAACAACTCTACTAAGTTGTCTCTAACAAGTTGTGTCTAATATTCATACCAAACTTGTAATATTTCTATTATTTCATCCATCTCTCACACACTGATTGCTTTGTCTTAGTTTTTATATAAAGATAGTTGTTTAACGAAGAGATGACTTTTATTCTCTCTCATATTTCTTTCTCTTCTATTTAAGATTTGTCGTGTTTCTCTATCTTCTATTTAAGATTTCGCTAACACTCGAGAGCTAACCAACGTAGCACTATTAGATTCATCTTTTCGCAAAATCAAGACGGACTATAAAATCAGAGACTCGTGATTGACATGACGGGGCATCTCGGAAGACGTAGATATGCAGTACTAAGAGGAAATCTCCCCACTGGATACAGGCCAGCCAGTCAACAGTAGCGCACTAACACGGCGGACCTGGCAGCGCCAGCATCGTGTCTTTTCCCATTGAGTTATCATGTGATTTTTCCCACTGCGGCGTGGCTGTACCGCTGTACGCTGCATGAGGATGCGCGCGGCCGCTCGGCTTAACACTATGGCCGGCCTATGCATGCGTGGCTACGTTACACGTTACCATTCGTCTGCCGCTGCCTGTTCGGCTGTGCGGCCGGCCGTGCCCTCCCTGGGCTCGCACATGCCCAGTGGCTACGCGCGAGCGTGGCCGTAGGCTCACTGTGACGTGTCGGGGGAGGCGTACGCACGCACTGATACAAGGGCATGTGAGCAGCAGCAGCAGCAGCAGTCACCACCACAAGGGAGAGAGAGGGAGGGAGAGGGAGAGGGAGAGCCGGAGAGGGCGGGGAGGCAGCGGATGGCTGGGCAAATGGAGCTTTCGACCTGTACAGATCTCAGGATTTTTGGGTCAGCGAGCCACAGCGTATCCGTCGGCAGTGAGATCCCAGATTATTGCGGTGGGGCCGCCTTTTGGTGCTCTGCCTGTGACTAGGAGAGTAGGCGAGCGGTGGCCATTTGGTTGGTCCTTTGCTCTCCCCCCTCTTGGTTGCCCGGACCGGAAGCAAATATGCCAATTAGAATCGGCATATTGAGCCTCGGACCGGACCGGACCGGGCTTTATGCCTCTTTTTCGCACCCTTCTATCTTTCTATGCCGTGTTGTGAACTCAAGCTAGACCCGGGAGTTGGGTTAGACCAGTCTGGACGACGTGGTACGGTCCAGACACAACATGCCACGCGGCGGGCCGGGCCGGGTCTATAGACCTAACACGATTGAGGGCACGACCGATGAGGCTATGCTCGGGCCGGCCGCAGCATGGTGGCCATCTTCGCAGCCACCGCCATCAGGAGAAGGGGAGAAGGGGGGTGGGGGAGGCGGTAGGGGGAGTCGCCGAGGTGGCCGTCGGCGTGCGGGTGATGGGCGGCGAGGAGGTCGCGGAGTGCCCTTCCAGCGAGCTTGCCAACGCCGAGCAGCAGGTCCATCATGAGGCGCTATGCAGAGAGGAGTTGGCCGCCGTCACGGCTTGCCACCCTCGCGCGTGGGTATCGTGCCCGCCCCCGCCCGTGACGCCTTGGCCGCTCGGGGCCGCGCGGGGAGGTGGAGGTCGAGCCATCGGGGAGAAGGGAGGAGGGGCAGGGGATGCGAGGGTTGGGTGTGATGCTCTTCGTTTCCTCCCAAAACCCCCCACCCGCTCTCGGCTCAGATCTGGGCATCTGGCCACCCGGGCCCGCGAAGCCGCCGATGGGAGAGGGAGAGGGGAAGCAGACGAAGGGTGACCGTGAGGGTGAGGAAGTGAGGATAGAGAGGTGAGACGAGTAGGCCGAGTGGTGGGGAGGCCATGGGGGTACTGGGGAGGTGGAGAGGTGGAGGTGGAGAGGCCAAGCGTCGTGGGAGGTGGGGAGGCATAGAGATGGAGAAGCGGGCACCGGCCTCGCCGAGAGGGAGCAGGGCGCCGAGCGCACTAGAGACTGGGGAGGCAGAGAAAGAGAGGTGGAGGTAGGGGAAATGGGAAATGAGGTGAACTTAATTGAGAATGTTGTGTCTAATATTGTTTCTAAATGAATTGTAAATTAAATGTTGTTACAAGTTGTTTGCTTGTCGCTTCATTCATGCAAGTCAAATGCTCTGGTGGGCTAGTTAATTGCTTGGGTCAATAAAATCAAGAGTGATGGGTAAAGGGTGGTCCCCACCATTCATACTCGTCCGATGGAAAATAATCCTATGAGACATTGAGACCTGGGTTTTTTTGCATGTGAGGTTGACTGTTGGACCGTTCTTACTTTTTTTATTCCATTAACTACCTCATGAAACATGTTCTCACTTTTCAGAGTATGGCTCGTGTGGTATCTAACTTTGATTCACAAAATTCTAAAAGCATAGGAAGAGAAAGAACACAAGAATAGGATAGGAAATCATGTGGCAAATAGAGGATTGGAAAACCAAAAAAAATCTTATAGGATTTGTTTGAAAGCAATGGATGGTATTGTCGTTGTAAGGGCAACTAATGGGCTGAATGAATATTGCGTTGAACTACAACTTCGAATCAATCCTCCAAAGTCTATTATCTAAAGATGATGTTGTACATAATTGAACCCGAACAAGAAGGTACATAAGTGATGTAACTAGCTAAGCGCGTGATAGATCAAGTAGCAAACAATAAAGCAAATGACAAATGACAACTAGCTTCGAGAATTATTCCAAGTGAGGCTAATTATGCTTGGGCCATAACAAGTAAAAGAACCAGCAACATCATAATTTTATTTTCTTTCATTTTCTTCATTTCTTTTTATTCTTTTCCCTTTCTTTTCTTTCTTTTCTTCTGATCAACAAAGGTATATATATCGTAACAATTAAAATTCTACCAATCTAGGTGTATATATATCCATCTAACACTGAAATGAGATTTCTAATTTGATTGCATACTCATCATTTAATAGCTCATTGGTTGGAATTAATCATGCAAGTTAACAACCAATCTAATTATATGTGTTCCACCATGATTGACCCAAAATCATACATTTACTAATAAAATTGAGGTAACATTACTCTACAAATTTGGTACATTAGACTCATACTCCAATTACATGGTATTCCAATTAATTGTATGCGGCTAATTAATCAATTCAACGGAGATGATATATATATATATATATATATATATATATATATCATCAGCTTCCCCTCTTCTTTTTTCCCTCTCTTTTTTTCTTTTTTTTTTATTTCCATTCTTTCCTTTTCTTCTTATCCCCCTCCTTCTTGTCTTTTCTTCTTCACCCACACGCCACCTTCTTCCTTTAGTCCTCCTTCCAGGCTTCCACCATCTCCTCACCCCGTCGTCACTGCTCGCCCCCGAGGTCCCGAACCCGCCACCCCCGCTGTTCTATGTCGGATCTGGTCAGATCTGGCGTCCACGGCATCGGTGGTTGAGGCCCGACGATAATGCCCAGCGGCTCTAGAGGGCGTCGCTCCCCTTCTCTTTCCTCCAAGGGTGGCCACAATGACCGGCCAGCGGCGGCGGCGTCCATGGCTCCAGCAGCGATGGTGTCCACGAGACCACGACTCCAGTAGCGACGGCGCATCCACGCGTCCAAAAGGGCCATGCCTGGGCCAGCACGGCACGGCGGCGTCCCGTCGTGCCTTGGGCCGTGCCTAGGCTCGCCGGAGGCGTCTCGTGCTCGCACGACATGACACAATGAGGTGGTCGTGCCACCGACGCGGCCCGAAGCCTGTTGTGCCCGTGCCGTGCCACGGCACAGCCCAACTCCCAGCTCTAACTAAAGCTATCAGTGTTGAAGCAATTTGCCACAAACATAACAAAATTCATATTTATTTGGATTACTTTGTGCTCATCATTATTGTGCAAAAATCATTTCGATAATTTAAAATACTAAGAAAAGTTATGCATGAGATGACCTTCATATATATTTGTGAGTATCATGGGGATATGCTCCTAATCTCAGTGTGATGAACAATTGGTAATGGCGTCGAGACGTTTGGCAAAACCCTCGTTTTGGGGAAAATTAGCTTGTTGTTAGACCTCAAGAGGTCAGACCGGCCCTGGCGGTGGTCTGACCGGTTGGCCTAGCAGTGTAATCAGACACATGTGGTGGTCTGATCAGCCATAAGTAAAAAATGAGAATTTTGAGATCGGGCCAAAAATAGAGGTGTAGGCAAGTGAGAGGATTCATTTGCACTTGACCCCTTAATTTTTGGAGCATCAAGTCGAAAGTAGATATAGCTTGAAAATTCTAGAGAGGTTGCAGATTTTTAGGGCTGGAATTTGGCTAAGTGACTAGGTGGTCTGACTGGCCACTAGTTGGCGGTCACACCAACGGCTGTCTAACAGACTGGCCAGGCGGTTTTCGATTGGAATGGATTCCTGACCTTCTTGATGAACTATATATGAAGTTTCAGAGGATTTGAACCGCCGGAGTAGAAGTTAGCTCTTTTGGCGATGATCTTGGGCTAGTCTCAAGGCACCAGCGGTCAGACTGCCCTTCAAGGGGTGGTTAGACCGGCCGTGTGTCACCTTGTGAATTTTTGGTGGTCATAGTCTTTGTGTCTCGGGTTCGCCAGTTTGAACGCAAGACTTCTGTTGTGCTTGTGTTCTCTGATCTTAATAGCATCCATAGCTACTGAAGAGAAAAAGAAGTTGACATCGATCGGGATCGAAAATAGAATAGTGCTCCAATTAACCCCTCTAGTCGTCATTCCATCCAGCAATATTGAACCACGTTCAACAGATCAGGAGACTCAATTCGTTGGGACTTGGAATAAACGATGGAATGTTTAATACTTCTAGTTTAAAAATTATGTGTGCTCACTACGCATAGCAGCTAGATGTTATTGTTCGGGAAGGGGTAAGATGGCCACTGACAATTCTAAGGCAGTGCCCAAAAAGAATGAACAGACACTTCCTTAAAGAAGAGTGTTAATATTGTTAAAAGGGAAAATGTGCAAAGATTAAAAGAGACCTCTTTGATTCTTAGCTTCTCCTATTTGTGCAATCCCTAGCTACTAAAGAAGATGGAGAAGGACAACATCAGTCACAGGATTACATGAAAACCGTCTCTAACTGTCTAACATGTTACTAACAACTTGCGGCCGACCGCTGTGTGGCTGAATAGTATATGTGAAGATCGCAAAATAACCTAACTTTCAATTCGGTGATCTAAATCTCCTAAGATTTCAATCATAGCTCATCAAAAAAGTTAGGAACCTATTCCAATCAACGATTGGGATGATCAAAACTAAGGTTTCATGAATTTCTTGGATGAGTCAAGTAGGCACAAAAATCGAGGAAATTCAAAATTTGATCGAAAAACTTGCTCGTGGGTGGATGATGGTCAAGATGAACCTAAATGAATCCTCACAGGTCCTAGCTAGCTATATCACGACAAAAGATCTAAAGAAAAAAACAAAGGACCATACAAAATCCCAAATGAATCAAAGAGAGCAAGAACAAGAGAGAACTCATTTTGGAGTAAATAGTGCTTGGATTGATTTAATAGATTGTTGGTTTACAGTCACTCCACCATAGAGGACAAAAGCTCAATATTTGAGCATTCAATCAATTCATCTCTCTCAAACCCTAGCCTTCTCTATTTCCACTTTCCCAAATCATAAATTAGGGTTTATTGGAAAGGTCTTGGACGGGTGCAAATCATGCACATCTTCTTTTTATAATGGGGGTTAGATTAAGAGAGAACACCTTACATGACGCCCATTAAGCCTACACACAAACGGGTCTACACTCATGCACGCTTCTCAAAACGGATGATGAATCGGTTCTCCCTAATCCTCCTCTTCATGATCTTCATCTTCACTTGACCTAAGCTGACTCTCCTTACGCCGTCTTGCGCCACGGTTTCCCTAAAGGTCACAAACCCAATATTTTGGTGAAGATACTAAAATAGTCATTCTTGATCCTTCTCTGAAGACCGAATCAAATCGTCGTGAAGCAATCCCATACTTCGTCATGTGTAGATCAATCAATAACACTCTTCATGTCAGTAAGTCTCTCTCATCCGGCTCCTCGCCGGAACCATCATTACACTTGTATCGACCCTCGCGCCACTTGATGCAACCGTCCACATCGAATTTCTCGTTTGGTCACCTTTGTCCATCTTGTGTCATGATTGAGTCCAATGGCTTCACTTGATATCCTTTATTGTTCTGGACCTCAGCTCTCCTAGCCTAGTTCTAATCATCCTCGCCATTTACTGTTATTGATTGCAAGCCACTTGCACAACAATAGACCAATAAATCATTTCCCAGCATAAGTTTTTCACAATTTGACCCATGTTAGCCAACACACATGCATCATGTAGCACATATGCACTGAAACCCATGACTTTGGCCAATACCACGAAGTTCACTACCTTTCTGGCGCATGAACACAGACTGACCGGTTGGACCACTGCCATAGCCGGTCTGACCACCTGGAACTTAGGGGAAAATCCCAGGTCCCTAGATTGCACATTCTCCGGAATTTTCAAACTCTATCTAGTTTCGGCTTAAAACTCTTATTCCAATGAAACCAAGTGCAAACGTACCCTCTCACATTCCTCCAAACGTGAATTTTGATTGATTTTCAAATTTTACATTTTGATAATTTGGACGGCCAGATCGCCGTGCCCCCGGCCGGTTAGACCGCCGCCATGGGTCGGTCTGATCTCCTCAACCTGACACAATTTGAAACTTTTTTCGAAAACGAGAGCTTCTCCAAACGCCTCGACGCTATTGTCAATCGTTCAACACACTAAAATTAGGATCATGGGGTTGTTTGGTTTGCTACCTATTGCAAACCAAACCAAATATTGGTAGCGCCAACGAAAATTGGTTGTTATTTGGTTTGCTACCAAAATTTGGTAACACCCATGAAATTTTGGTAATGCTAATAAAATCCAATGTCACACGCGGACAATCCGAGAGCGAGGAAATCATTCACCAAATTTTTGGTAACGCCAAAATTTAGCTTGACCACAATCCAAATAATATTCTTTTTGCAAATATTTTGGCTTAGCTCATTTTAATTATCAACCAAACATCCCCATATCCCTGTGATCTCCACAAATTGTTAAAAGTGAAAAGGTGCAAAAGATCAAAAGTGCTTCTCCTGTACGAGCAAGGTGCAATGAAAAAAAATCTCACCGAAATTTCGACGGTAACCAGTGTTACCGGTGGGAACCAGTAGGAACACGCCCCTAAAATTTCGGTTTTTGATTAATTTTATCAAAAAAAATAAATTTGCTTGAATTTTATTCAAATTTGATTATTTTAGAATTTAAAATCCAAAAAAATAAAAAATAAAAATAAAAATCCAACAGAAATTTTCAGTTACCAATGGTAACCGAAGTTATCGTTTCCCTCTGAAATTTTATTTCAACTGGTAACGTGAACTCTGACAATGTGCATCTATCAAGGAAGATGGAGAAGGACATCATCAGACACAGGATTACACAAAGACGGTCTCTGTCTGTCTTAACATATTACTAACAACCTGCCGCTACTAGAAGAACATAGACACATCGACACTAACTCGTATTACGCGTGAACTGTTGCGTTGTTCTTTTTATGAATGCTAATTAAACCGTTATAACGTCTAGTCTGTACTACCCTCTGTGTGATCTGAATTTAATGCATCTACACCTGCCCAAGCAACCGATCCTTAACTTCCCGTCTTGTTCACGAGCTATGTACAGGGTACAGCATCCCGTAAAATTCGGGCATGTAGGCTGCAGTAAGCGACGGTTTATATTAATAGTTATTGTCCGCCATTAGTGATGACCGTGACGCAACACGTCACTCTCTGAGAAGGTGGGGAGAGAAAAAAGAGGGGGGGCTGAACAAAGCATGGGAATGGGAAAAGGCTAGCCGTGTACGTTTCAGATTCAGAAGGAACACAAACACAAACACACACACACATTGCACCGCACATAAGCTTGGCACTTTGGCAGGACACACCACGAGATGGGAGGAATCTTTCCCGAACTGCATGCCCAATTAGGACATACATATAAGCAGCAGCCGGTCGTCAGCCTTTTTCCAAAGGCCAAAAGTCGTTAAGCATGAACAAGGAAATAGCACGTTGCTTGGGCTAGGTTCTCATGACACACACACACACATCTTTCTCCTCTTTTGTTTTGTTTTGTTTTGTTTTTTTTCCTTATTAAAAGAACCACCTGTACGGCTCTAGGCATGGTTTGATTTCACAGCGTTCGCCGCAAATGTCTTGCTAGTGGATTGACCACGACATAAATACCCCTGGCCTTTCTTTCCTTTCGTCGGGAAGGCACCTTAAATCTATAGTATTAAGCTTATGATAAGAGGGAGCCAATTTGCATGCAATCTGTACGTATCTGGGCGCACTAATCGGTCGCGTCCGCACGCACGTCGCCAGCCGAAAGGGGGGGACCCTGTGTTCATCTTCGTGACACCACCGGTGTGTCCGCGTCACGACGCATGAGAAGACCAGGCAAATGCCGCCCGGGGCGATGGGAGGGAGTGAGCGACGACGGGTAGTGGAAAAATTAAAGGATTCCCTCACTCGCGGTGCGTTGCTCTTCACGAGTCAGTCGTGTTTGTAAGCTTCAAGAGGAAAGGAGTCGACGACACGGCACGGCACGTTGTTGAGCTTCTTTTCTTTCCTTTAATTTTTTTTAAAAAAAATAATTCTTCTTCCCCTCAGTGAAGATTGCGAATTGCGCTGGTCAGATAAATTCCAGATTCTTCCTGTTTTGTTAGGAGGTGAAGTTGATGTGGTGTATAACCATAGCCACGCTGATATGGGCCGTTGATTCCGTGAGATCCAACGCAAGCGGTGCGGTGCGTGCACCTCCAGACCACGAGCTCCAGGATGAGATCGGTCGGGCTCGTGACATCTGTGCACCTCTTATTGCCGTTTCTGTCATGGAGTCGCGCGATCGGGTTAATCTCTACCACCACTCCGCACCAAAATCATCTCATCAGGAACGACCTCAATTTCTCCCACCACGCCAGTCCATCGGTAGCTTTTCAGCCGTGCCCGATTGCACGACTGAAAGAAAAGTGCATAAGCCTTTATACCATCCTACGTACCTACACTAGTAATGCTCCCACGTAGACTGGTCCACGGCCACTGCGACGACGAGCCGGTCCGTCCGTCCTTCCTTCCCAACGATTCTTGCATGCCTTGTACCGGGCCGGTGAGATCTGCTGCGTTCGAAATCCCGCCTCGCTGCACTGCACTGCACGTCGATCTGTTCTGTCAAAGGCCAGCATGATTAGCTAGCTACACGAAAGGCTTTGAAGTGACCGGCCGGCAGCGCTGGCTAGCTTAATCAGCAGCCGGGGGGACTGGCCAGCCACACGCCGCGCTGCTCGAAGAAGCCAGACCGAGCGCGACTGACCCACCCCTCTGCAGTAGAGAAACGGGGCGTGCTACTGTCTCTCGCCCTTGTTGGAACTGTGGATCGGAATTGACACCGTTCGCCAACCAAACTAAGCTTGTTGTTAGTAACAGACAGCGGCGAAAACTTTGGGATCTCTTTGTCCACCTCTGGAGTTTAGCCAAATCAGGCCTAATCCCAGCGTAAAGGTCACGGGTTTCGGTCTTTCAGATGACATCAGGTGATAAGGTAGGTCGCCTAGGCTCTTATCTTTTGTTTTGTTTTGTTTTGTTTTGTTTTTTTGCGAGGGAGGGGGCGGGGTGTAGTTCCCAGTTAAGGGTTTACTTCAAAAAAAAAGAACGGGCGAATGGGTGATGTTTAGGGTCTGTTTGTTTAGGCTTTGGTTTTTTGATTTATAGTTTAAAGTTAGCTTTTTAGCTTAATCAACTTATAGGTCTCTAAGCTTTTAAGCCAAACTTTAGTGTTTTGTAATCTTTTTTTATAGGATGTTGGTTTATTGAGTTGTGTGTGAGAGATAAAAAGTTTGAATTGCCTTTTAGGGTTTGAAGGATCTTTTTAAGCATGTATTTAAACTTATTTTTGCATGATATTTGTAAATATGATAATACGTGCAAGTGTACATATGAAACAAAAAAGAGTTTACTTGTTCGTGCATATATTAATTTTGGACATTGCATAATAAAAGAAATCAATATAGAAAGACATATATTAGAAAACTAAACAAAATAATATTCGATCATATCATATTAATGTAATCTTTTTATCCTCTTACGGCCATTAAAGAAGTAGCAATGATATCACAAAAGACACTCGTATCTCCATCATCGATTGTTGATCCATTGACACCGTGCCCTCCAAATGATCCCGTTTGTGTATCGTTTGGATCATAATCTTCGTCAAGATCACATCTCTCAAAAAGTTCATCACGTAAAGCAATATCTCGGATGAAGTTGTGTAGCGCCATACATGCAGCTATCATTTTCGTTTGAATCTTCATTTTTGTAACTTGGCAAAGCCAACAAGTTTCTCCATTTTATATTCAACACGCCAAATGAATGCTTAATCACATTGTGAAGGGACGAGTGAGCGCTATTGAACACCTCGTATTTCCCACTTGGTTGTCGACCATGGCAAAATTCTAGTATTTCCTACTTGGTTGTCGATTGGGATAACCCGCATCAACAAGGTAATATTTTTCTACATACATGAAACATATAAATATTGATGATAAAAATTAGGAAGGTGTAGGACCGTAAAGGCGACTAGAGGGGGGTGAATAGGCGCTTTCTCGATTTTTCGCCTTAATCAAATTCAACACGAACTTTTCTCCTTTAGCTAGGAAAGCTAAGAAGATCAGTAAACGCACAGAGGAAGCCTTGTGCTGAATTCGATAACCCCCTTAACCACAAGACATAAATGTGGAGAATTGATCTCACTGGGCTGGTCTGGACACTGGCGGTCTGACGGCTGCCAAAGGGCGGTCCGACCGATTGAAATCGGTTCAACCAAAGCAGGCGATCCGACGTCGATCGATCGATCCGATCTAAATCGGTCCGACCGATTTAGTCCAGAACCGAAATACCAAGCCCAAATCCAAAACGAAAATTGTTCCAACTTTTGATTCAACCAATGAAATTTGACCAAATTTGGAGCACACCTCCCTAAGGATATCTAAGATCTAATTCTAGCGACGATCGTTCAAATCCACTTCGAAGAATCGATCTCTTAAGGATTAACCAAAGAAGTGCTCAAACCCTAGAAATATGAAAAACTTGATCCAACACTTGCTTGTGGGGGATTGAAGATCTAGATGATTCTAGGAGTATTCCCACACATCAAAGCAAGGTAAAATCGGTCAAGAGACCAAGCATTAACACCCGGATCAAGGAAGCACCAAAATCATCAAAAGAGAGAAGAACACAAGAGAGACTTCACCCTTGAGCAAACATCAAAAGATTGATTGAATCAAGATGTTGCTTACAAAGCCACTCCTTCAAGGAGGACAAGAGCTCAACCAAAGAGCACACACAATCTTCCTCTCCTCTCCTCTCCTCTCATCTCCAAACCCTAACCCTAACAAGGGGCTTTGCAAATGAGGGCTAAAAATGCTTGGGGGTTTTACATCTCCCCCCTTTCTATTTATAGGAGAGCTAGGGTTTCACTCATGGGACCCACACACACACATGGGACCCACTCACACACATCTGTTGAAGCAATCGCCTGCTTCACCACGTGTAGGTTGATCAGCGGCTCTCATCATGTCGGCAAGTCTCTCCCGTCCGAATCCCATCGGAACCTCCTAGGGACTTGCACCGACTTCCGCACCGTCTAATCCAACCAGCTGCAACGAACTGCCCGTTCGATCCATCTTGCCCATTTTGCACCATGCTTAAGTCACACGACCTCACCCGGCATCCATGATCGTTCTGGACCTCAGCTCTCCAAGCGTAGTCCCGATCCACCTCACCGTTGACGTCGTTGACTCGCAAGCCACCCACAAAGAATAGACAAACAAATCGTCTCCGAGAATAAGTTCTTCACAACTTGACCCACGTCAGTTCAACAATGCAATATGCAACAATAAAGCATTGAAATCCTTACATACAACACATTCAAATCACATCAATGCCAACAAGGCCAAGTTCCAAGTGATCGACGGTCTGACCGCCCCACACAGCCGGTCCGACCGATTTCAGGCCGGTCGGACCGATTCTACAACAGCGGTCGGACCGCCCGAAATGACTTAGCCAAATTTTCATCTCGAAAATCAAACCTTCTGGAATTTTCAAATGAATATAACTTTTGACTGGGAGCTCCAAAAATTATGTGACCACATCCAGGAAACTCCCCTCACTTGCGTACACAACCTATTTTTGGCTCAACTTCAAAATCCACTTTGAACCAAACCCGGTCGGACCGGCAAGCACTGCCGGTCGGACCTCTCCACGGGTGGTCTGACCGCCGATGCCACCGGTCAGACCGCCTGTGGTCTGACAGAACTGAAGCAAACCCGAAAACTCGAGATTTTACAAACCGACAATGCCATTGCCAATTGACTCATCATCCTAAGATCATGCACATATCCCCACGATATCCACAGAAGGCTATCATAATAATTAATTATATGATTAAAGAAACATAATACCTTCAGGAGGATGTGGAAACTGGTTCAAATACTTGTCCAAAGTGTATTGAAAATTCTTGTGTCATACACTGAACCCGGCCATCCGGCGACAATAAAGGTAAACCTTATATCGAAGTCACACACTGTCATCACATTTTGATATGTATATCCATGGTGACCAGTGTGAGCAACCTGCTCATCTGCTGGAACAACAACATGTACATGTGTGCCATCAATTGCACCTATGCAATTGTTAAAATGAGGCGTGAAGCAGTTATCTTGAAGTCTTGGATGCACTGTTGTGAACTCCGAGTCAGTTGGTCTAATATTATCTTCAGATAAAAGATAGACACATTGCAAGACTTCACCAAACTTTCTATTGATTGTTTATGATGAACTTTTGAAGTGGTTTTGAACTTGACTAACTAATTGAGGGCCACCAACTGTCCACAAAAATATAGCCAAAGATTCTATAGATGTCATAGTCTTAGTTAATTTCAAGCCATAATTTACAACCAATGTTGCATGCAAACTATCAAAAACAGCCCTACTCATTCGGAACATCAAGTAACAATCTCTCTCTCATCGCCGAGTTGCTCAACAACCCATTCATAACCAGTCAGGAGTGGTTGCCTCCTCTCCTTTTTGTTTAGGTAAGTGACAAGGATTAAAAGCTCTATGTATTAGTTTAATACATAGAAAAGACCATACATCTTTGTGATCGTAACCCCTAAGGCTAACGACCTCACTGGTCATAAGGATTCCAGAGGTTACATAATAAATTCCCTGGTCGGACAAGGTCTCGTACCTAGTCCCTGACTAGTTAACCGCTCGTAAAGCTATGAATTGGTATCTGGATCCAAATCTAGGTATATCCTTTACCGTGTGAAGAATGGAACACGTGTTGTATACTCCATACCACGCGACGTTACATAATCCTAAGACAGTGACTAATGGTTGAATGTCTCACCGACATTTAACCGCACAACAGTTGATACTTTAATCAACTGACACCTCCCTCCGACCAGACGCAACGCTTCGCACATGCGTCTTCTCCAGAAACAACTATCACCTCTTCGGAAGCTATTTAAAGATAGAGCATAGAAGGATCAAGGGGGGTCAGACTCTGGAAAGAAAGACAAGAGGCTATTGGCATTTGATTCATACTTTTGATCTATTTCAATAGCATAGACAACACCATACTCAGTGTAACTAGGATTATTCCTTTGCCTGATCGCAGACATTCCTTGTAAACAGCCAGTTCATAACAATAAAGAGTGACCACATTTTCTTCCAAGAGATACACATCATTTTCCTCTATTTCTATATATTTTCATAAGATCGGCGATTTGATCGTCGACAGTAAGTGTCGTAGTAGTGCATACCTATATTACCAACTACTGCAACAATATCCTGAAATGGAAAGTTCCTCTTTTTTGTTATTTCGATATTATCTTCTCTCAAATCGCTCTCAGTGGTTGAACAATCAATGTTACTCTCTGGTTGAACCATCAATATCACTTAATGAGCTCATCTACAAATAATAACAATGATCAGTAACATAGAACATAATATAATCTAATTGAGAATACATTAGAAGGTAACAATAATACTAGTACAACATAACTGAATAGTTTCAACCCCATTATGGTTTAATTGAGAACACATTAGAAGCTAACAACAATTCGAGTACGATATAATATTAATAGTTTCAACCCCTTACATAATCATCATCGAGTAGTTTTCGAAATGAAAAAGAATTACAAAAAAGATCTAATCTTTCTTCATCTTGAGATCAAACATTCTCCTAAGCCAATTCATCTTTACTTCATTGGTCTTTATAGTTTGGTAAAGAGTCTTGTCGCAATGAAGTGTTCATCACTTCCTTCTACTACCCCAGCCTGAATAGCTATATCCATAGCATCCGCTATAGATGGACCACTCTGAACAGGACCTTTTGCCGTAATATCCACCATGCGCTTTAAAACCATAACTATGGAATTTTTCTTGTTCTTCTTTGAGCTAGGATTAATATTATTAGCCCTACGCTTCGCAACGATCTTCGGTTTCGTGCAGATGACCTCATTGTTGTCTGCATCGGCGGCGGCGTCTTCCTCGCCGTCCTCGGAACAATCAATGTCCACAACGGTTTGGTCTTCTTGAATAGGCTCACCCGAGATGGCTGAAGTGTTACCCGTAACATGAGCCTTGTCAAACATACGATCCATGTCATCTATGTTCTCAGGTTGTCCATCACGAAAATATTTAGGATATTGCTGAAATTAAAAAAAATGACTGAAGTTAGCACAAATTAAAATATGAGATCATACACATTAATGAATAGATGTTTATCCAATTACTACCTTGTGCTCCTTCCACCAAGCATCAGATGCAGATATTGTTCCTTTTTTATGATCCCAACCTAGCCGAATTGCTTTTTGTTTCAAATTATTCCACAAGTTGTATTCTTTCTTCAATGCTTCCCACTTATTTTTTAGTTGTTTTTTGTCGTGCTATTTCCATGTCCTTTCATAGAAGTTCTTTTGGAGGTTCTTGTAACCTGTGGTATTCAAACATCTTAATGGTCTATTTCTAGCACCAACTTCCTAAGCACATATATGACAAAATGCTCTATTGCCAAATGTATTCCAATTTACCTTGTTGATAGCAACTAGTTCCATCTATACAATTTACATGAGGATTTATAATTTGTAAGGGCATAATATCAAGACATGCTAATGGACATAGCTAAGACATGCATACTATGTTTTCTCAAACATCAAGTGGATATGAAAGAAAATAAATACTTCACTCCCAGCAAAATTCACATCATACACATTGCATGTCTCTCAGATCATGACACGTTTCATATTCAGCATTTTCCATTAGCATCCATTTTTTTTCAGCATCCATTTTCCATCAGACTCAACATTCAGATTTCATATACCAGAGCAAATATATTCACATACATGACACATTCAGATTCACAGCCAATATGCAATTTCAGATCATGATATGGATTCACATTCAGAATTCAGATACATTCTACAATATGCAATTTCAGATACATTCAGATTTCAGATACAATTTACAATATGCAATTCACATTTAGATTTCAAATTCAACATTTTCCATTCAGACTTCAGATTCAGCCATTCACATTCAGATTTTTTGTTAGCAACCATTTTCCATCAGATTCAATATTCAGATTTCGTATACCAGAGCAAATACATTCACATACATGACACATTCAGATTCACAGACAATATGCAATTTCAGATCATGATATGGATTCACATTCAGATACATTCTACA
This sequence comes from Hsuehochloa calcarea, assembly GCA_036346395.1. NCBI lineage: Eukaryota > Viridiplantae > Streptophyta > Magnoliopsida > Poales > Poaceae > Hsuehochloa > Hsuehochloa calcarea. The sequence goes on from CM070600.1 coordinate 16,564,095, forward strand.
ATATGCAATTTCAGATACATCTACAATATGCAATTCACATTCAGATTCCAGATTCATTCTACAAACCTATACATTCTACAATATATAATTTCAGATCATGATACATACAATATGCAATTAACAGATTATGACACATTCACAAATCAATTTTTTTCCAATAACTACCTTCATCAAGATATGAGGATCTTGCAGATAGCGACGGAGGCGGTGCCGGTGGGGGAGAAGATGGAAGATGGTGGTGTCGGGTGGAGGAGAGGGGAGGCGGCAGTGGTGGGGGCAAGATAGGGGAGGCGGCGCCGGTGGGGGAGGCAATCCCATACTTTGTCATATGTAGGTCGATCAATGACACTCTTCATGTCGGTAAGTCTCTCTCATCAGGTTCCCTTTCGGAACCATCATTGCACTTGTATCGACCTCGCGCCACTTGATGCAACCGTCCACATCGAACTTCTTGTTTGGTCACCCTTGTCTATCTTGTGTCATGCTTGAGTCCAATGGCTTCACTCGACATCCTTTATTGTTCTGGACCTCATCTCTCCTAGCCTAGTTCTAATCATCCTCGCCATTGACCGTTATTGATTCCAAGCCACCTGCACAACAATAGACCAATAAATCATTTCCCAGCATAAGTTCTTCACAATTTAACCCATGTTAGCCAAACACATGCATCATGTAGCACATATGCACTGAAACCCATGACTTTGGTCAATACCACAAAGTTCACTACCTTTCTGGCGCATGAACATAGACTGGTCGATTAGACCACCGCCATGGCCGGTCTGACCACCTGGGACTTAGGGAAAAATCCCAGGTCCCTAGATTGCACATTCTCTGGAATTTTCAAACTCTATCTAGTTTCGGCTTAAAACTCTTATTCCAATGAAACCAACTGCAAACGTACCCTCTCACCTTCCTCCATATGTGATTTTTGATTGATTTTTAAATTTTACATTTTGAAAATTTGGACGGTCAGACCGCCTTGCCACCGGCCGGTCAGACCACCGCCATGGCCAGTCTGATCTCCTCAACCTGACACAGTTTGAAACTTTTTTCGAAAACGAGAGATTATCCAAACGCCTCGACGCTCTTGTCAATCATTTAACACACTAATATTAGGATCATGGGGCTGTTTTGTTTGCTACCCATTGCAAACCAAACCAAATATTGGTAGCGCCAATGAAAATTAGTTGTTTGGTTTGCTATCAAAATTTGGTAACACCCACAAAAATTTGGTAATGCTAATAAAATCCAATGTCACACGCGGACAATTTGAGTGCGAGGAAATCATTCACCAAATTTTTGGTAACGCTAAAATTTAGCTTGACCACAATCCAAACAATATTCTTTTTGCAAATATTTTTGGCTTAGCTCATTTTAGATATCAACCAAACAGCCTCATATCCCTGTGATCTCCACATATTGTTAAAAAGGAAAAGGTGCAAAAGATCAAAAGTGACCTCTTTGATTCTCAGCTTCTCCTATACGAGCAATGTGAAGTGAAAAAATCTCGCCAAAATTTCGGCGGTTATCGGTGGGAACCAATAGGAATACGGCCCCGAAAATTTCGGTTTTGATGAATTTTGTCAAAAAATTGAATTTACTTGAATTTTATTCGAATTTAATTATTTTATAATTTAAAATCCAAAAAATTCAAAAATTCAAAAAAAAATCCAGTTGAAATTAACCAAAATTTTTAGTTTCCAACAGTAATCGAACTTATCGTTACCCTTCAAAATTTTATTTTAACCGGTAATGCGAACCCTGACAATGTGCATCTACCAAGGAAGATAGAGAAGGACATCATCAGACACAGGATTACACGAAGACCGTCTCTGTCTGTCTACCTTCATCAAGATATGAGGATCTTGCTGATAGCGACGGATGGGGTGCCGGTGGGGGAGAAGATGGAAGATGGTGGTGTCGGGTGGAGGAGAGGGGAGGCGGCGCCGGTGGGGGCAAGATAGGGGAGGCAGCGCCGGTGGGGGAGGCGGTGGTGGGGGCAAGAGAGGGGAGGCGGCGTCGGGGGGGGGGGGAGGAGATGAGAGGCGATGGCGTCGGGTGGAGAGAGGAGGCGCCGTGCGGGGGGGGGGAGAGGGAGACGCGGGGAGGAGGCGGCGGCGCGAGAGAGGAGAGGGAGTTGCGGGGTTTGGGATGGGGACGAGAGGGAGGGCAAGCGGCGACGAGTGGGAGCGAACGGGAGGGGAAAGGGGGAGAAGGGGTGGGAGTGAGCGAAGTCTTGAGAAAAAAATAGAGATTCACGTTTATATATGAATGATATTTTTAGGGTTATTTTAACGAAGTTCAGTGACAAAAAGATATTTCATTCCAAAAAAAAAAAAAACACAACTTTCCTGGTTTATGTCTTTTAGGTTAATGATATAAGTTTTTTTATAAGTTGTATAAAAAAATCACTTTATTTAAATTTAAACTTTTTTACTTTTAAACCACACAAAAAAATCTAAACAAACAGGACCTTAGAGACAACTTCTGATAAGCTCTGATCAACTCGAGAGATTTAATTTGTCAATCTTGTCAGTTCGTCAGACGACGTGTGCTCCAAATCCCTCTCAAGATCCTCTCTTCAATCTGTCGTTGATTGACATTGATTATACGTACCGGTATACATACCAGACGTCTCGCTCTTGATATTATCCGATTACTGTTTCTCCATACAAAAAGAGACACGGTGTTGGAAACAGCCAAGTGCTGGTGTGACATGTTCAAGAAGCCTTTACGCAAAGACGTGCATGCCGTTCTTGACAAAAACTACTTTTCTGTAGTGGAGCTGTACTTATCAAATCTCACTCGTACAGATACCCTAGCATTAAACATAGTACTATATAGTTATATAGCGTATCCTGTAATCTTTCTGCATAGTGCATACGGGTCACAGGATACAGCTCTGGTGAAAGGTAAGATCTGATAAGCTAATGCAAAGTGGAAAAGGTCAAATACCCAACTGTCTGCGAGTCTCTTACCCACAGAACAGGACAAAGATAGGAAATCAATACTAGAATGCTTCCATCTCATACGGAGAATAAACATTTCTACAGATTTGCCATGCACAACACAGTACATTGAAGTTGAATCGCCTGACTTAAGGACAAACCAGGAGTAAATTCTCAAAAGTCACGATGCATCAACACAAGTGAAAAGTCCAAGAAAAATGAAAGTATGCTCCGATTTATGCCCTGCAAGGTTGAGTAACATCCCATTTCAGCATATATCAGGTGCTAAGAGTAATGACAGGAAAAGAGCTGGAGCCAAAACAAAGTATTTTGCATCTTCTCTTGCCTGCTTCTGCATTAAGCCGTGAAGCTTATGGAACCTCCATGACCGCACACACTACAGATACTTCCTTGCAAGAGCCCTGACCTTGGTATCAAAATGAGATGATGAGATGCGAGAGCCAGGCAGATAGAGGGGATTGAGGAATATCTGCACAACAGAACATTTGTAAGAAAAAAAATATTATATCAGGATTTATAGGTACAACTAGGAACTTCTTGATTGAAGTTCCAGATACATGTCATAATTAGTCCGAAATTGTACACAATTCTGCATCAGCAAGCAACTTTGCAAGCTATGGAACTCAAAAGCAACCCATGCAATTTTGACTTTTGAGCCCTATCATGCACCCATCACTTGCCTATTTAAAAAGTAGAGGACGAGTTCCATCACCTAGACACAGACAGAACACACTGATAAAAGAATAACAAAAGATGATAAACTAATGTCAAAAATTATGTTTACCACAAAAAAAGATATGGAGAGGTGTCACTATTCAATATACATGATATGAGGATTGACGTTCGAGTGTAGACTTAATTGATTAATTCAGCATTTAGCAATCTAAAATGCAATGAGAGTTCTCCTGATTGTAAATGACAGATAATCGTCTTACCTTGATGTAAAGTTCATGAACCTCTTGAAAAAAGCTTTTTATTCCATCCTCACTACGTGAATCATGAAGCAACATGAATCTAGTATGTGCCAGACTTGCAGTTAACGAAAACAATAACATTGTAATAATGGAACATTTAAAAAGAAAACATGAGATATATTCATTGTTATGTAACACAATAAAAAGAAGAACTGTCATCATCACTATAAAGGATATGACCTGCAGTTACATAAACAGACACCACAAGGTCATTGAATCTATCAACTGACTTCAGGAACCTAACAAAATAACATAAAATGTGGAAAGGGTTACATGAGGTAAACAATGTAAAAAATATATTAGAAGAGTAATATTGGGCCGTGATATTTTTGGATGTATCCTACAGCCAAATTACAGACAAAAAAAGGGTGTATCCTACAGCCCATTTACACAACCATAGATACTAACATTGCACTTGTGGTCCATGCTAGGTCCTGAACAACATCTAATGCAGCATGCAGGATGAACTGATGGTGATAGGCTAGATCTTCTTTCTGCCACAGAAAGTAAATGGCAGAAAATTAGCGATACACATACACATTAGTAATTCAGTATGCCTATGTCACTTCAGAAAAAAAAAGATCCCATGCCACGAAGGCTCCAACATATATCGATTAACACTATCACATTGGAATACTTAAATTTCCTAGGAACAAATGTAATTATCAAAATTGACAAGGAGGGACACATTATAATGAGCACAACATGTCATCACGCATATAAAAAGACAGCACACACAACACTCACAGAATTCCATTGGACATCTTAGATTTTCCTCTATAGGGGATAGCAATCAAGAGCCTGATCCAACATGATTTATGTTCATCCATTAACTATTCCGTATCAGAGAGACACTGTTAACATATTACATCAACAGAACGAAATGGTTCATATTGTGGCAAGAATGTGTTATTATATAGATAGGGCTAAATGTAATAGATAGAAAGGAAATGAAGTGTGAGATACATACTTTCGGTGCTGATCCAACTTCTGCCTCATAGATTGGAATGTCGTTCTTACTTACAATCACGAAGCATGCTGTAGTTGCCATTTCCACCAACACTTAGACTAGTTTCACTCTGACAGAAATCTTCAGATGTTGCAAACCAAAGAATATTAACTATGCTTGATAGTTGGGAGGAAAGATAGTTAAACATAAAAACATATACAACAGCAAAAATTAATACATCCCACTATCCTAGCTCCACAAGGATAACAATAGCATTATGCATTCAAAACCAAGAATGATCAAATGATTAACAGCTCACCAATCCAGATAAAACTACATTCTTTTCCTCATTACTTAGCATATCCTTCTGTAAATCCGTGGTTAGTATTACCTGTAACTGATGTGCATGTCTTCTGTTGCTTTGTACTAGGGGGCTTGAACCTGTTACATTCTGATGATTATGTACTAAGGGACTTACTTTAGCTGCAACTTTAAGTTGTCTCATTTCTGTTGAGTCATGTATTTTAGTTAGGGCTCTGTTGCTGTTTTTACTCGAGGTGTTTTTGTACCAAGAAATCTATAACACCTGTGTTTCTATAAAGACCGGAGTTTTTTGTGTGTTAAAATCATAGTTTAGTCGAATAACTCCAATTGGCACAGAAGGTATAGATTGCAGCGTCTGTGCAAAAATGATATCCAAAAGGGGCACATTCACAGGTTTTATCTAGTTTCATTACTAAAATTTCAAAGATTGCTCACTGCTCAGAGTAGAATTAAACTTTAACAGCCCAAAACATGCTCCTCAAGCCTGGGTGAGTTTGTGATTGGAGTTGAAGCCATGGGTACAGGAAATTCTGGGCTTCTAGCGGCTATTGGTTGTAGCAGCTGGTAGCAAGATGGTAGATGCCAGATTATATTGGATTGGAGACATATGCTACAATCAGAGGATTCTTTTGCCCGATGCCACAAGTGATCTAAGAAAGTCTCAATCAATAAAAGAAAAATGCAGAAAAAGCATGACAGGAAGATTGTACCGTGCTTTTTTTTCTTCTGTGCGCTCGTGTGTACGCCTGTGTGATAGGTAGGATACTTTGATCACTTGTTCACCATTATATCATAGACCACTGCTTGAACAACACAATACAAACATCTGTTCGAACTTTCTCATATATCACATTTCAGATCATATAACTCAATAATACAATTCCATTTCCGCTGGACCACACCCCTTCTTGCTCCTGTGGCTTTGCCAAGTCCAGGGTATAGCTAAACTAGTGCAATGGTCGGTATTCGTGTTCCTTTTTTACTTTCACTCATTTAGACTCGGTAGATCTTGCACCCATTAGACATAACTAGATCTAGCAACCAAGTCTGCTCCTCCTCTAGCCCCTATTGGCCTCGCCAAGTATGGTTCGTTAGCCAGCCACCCACGAACAACAAACTATCCTAACATAGAACGAAAGAGCTTCCCTTCCATTCACTCTTCGCCGCTGATTAATTATATATGCTAAATTAACCCATCCCATGCTAACAAACCTTGAGACGGAGAAGAAGAAGAAGAGTAGGAGGTGCTCACATGAAAGTGGGGATGGAAGGCCGCAGAGCCCCAGCGTGGAGGGGTCGCCGGAGCCGCCCGCCGGCGTCTTCGTGCTAGCTCAGGACTCGGGAGGGAGATCGCGGGACAGATCTAAGCGCAACGAATCTGACTCCGTTCTCTTTCTCGTTCGCGAAGAACCGGACGTTGGTTGGGCTGGGCCGATGGGTTGGGCTGTCAGATTTATGGGCCAAATCGGCCCGGTTTACTACGAACAGTTGGACTAGACCGAGGTGGGAACACCGAGCCGGGGACAGACAACCAACGATCGCTGCGCGCTCCGGCGAGACCACGGCCCCGCCGCGCCAATGCAGAATAGAAACCGCCCCGCCGCGTAGTATCGCCCGCGAAACCGCTCCCGAGTCTCAGCGTCGCGTCCGATGACCTCGTGAAGACCGAGGATTCGTGCGATAGGCTCTGTGCCCCCGGGAGCCGAACTGGATCTGAAGCGGGGGGCCAGCCTCTGGAGTGGGGTTTCAGAAGAACGCAAGCGCTGTGGGGAGCCCCGTCTTGGGGTATGGGGAGGCTGGCCGTAGCCGCGGCGGCGGCCGCGTGGGGGGTCCCGATAGCCGCTTTGGTCGACTCCATCGTGCCCCACCCTTACATGGTGAATTCTCTCTTCACCGGATATGCCTCTTTTACTTTTTTACTAGCCAAATAAGGAGCTTTTGAACTAGCCATGTCACTTGCTTTAGATGTTGCTGATGTACAGTGTGGTGATGGAAAATAGTGTTATGACAATCTAATCAGACAGAAGTGCTAATGGGAAACAAAGACCCCTTTTTCACAACATCGTCATGCTTTAGAAATGGATTTTGCTGAAAAGCCCATTGAGTCTGAAATTGCAATGGCACTTTTTTGCCCTGTGTGTTTTTTTACAAGTAAGAGATTAGTTGGAACATTTGCATAAATATTTGAACAATTGTTTTCATGCGGAAAACATTAGTATCTGGCTTGGATGAGGAGTTTCATGAGCTATAGTAGCTATCTAGAAACTGGACTTCTCCAGGAATTTTAAATTTGAGTAGCAGGCGTGAGGTGTAGCTAGCTTTTGCAAGATCTCTGTTGTTTCAGAATTACTCAGATTGTACCTTTGTCTAATCTTGCCATATTCTCATTCTGAAGGTGTAGACAGCACTAAATGCTTCCAAATAAAGCATGACAACATCATTCAGTACCACTTTAACCCATTTCTTTGTGTTTAGGATGAGATCTTCCATGTTCCTCAGGCGCAGCGCTATTGCCGTGGAGATTACTTAACGTGAGATCCCATGATCACCACCCCTCCTGGCGGGAGCGTGCGGCTGCGGTGGATCCGGGACCGGCGGCGTCAGATCTGAGGCCCTGGGTGGGTGGGGGCGGGGGCGGCGGTGGATCCGGGCCGGCGGGGGCGCAGGAGAGATGCGAAGAGCCCGGGCTCTCGGGAAAACAGAGGAGACTGAGAGAGCTCGGGCGGCGGCAGCCTGAGAGCGATGGTGAATAGTGCTAGGGTTTTTGGGGAGAGAGAGTTATATATAGCTCTATGCCATGTTGAAAAAATTCTCTTGATTATTTTAATAGGTAAAAGCTAATATAACATGTACAGATGTTGGTGAATATAAGAAGAACGTCCTAAGCAATATACCCAGTCCATGAAACAGTGGTCTGAACCGATTCAGGTTTGCTGCAATAAGACACAAATGAGAAATAATAGCTTGCATCCCCTTTTATCTTCAGTGACCTCCTGAAGAGACCACTGAAAGTATCTTTACCCCGGTCATATCCAACTCACCTAAAAAAAGACTTACAGTTCCAGACATTCAAAAACTGCACATAGAAGCTGCATTGCTGGCTGCACTATTGCCCTTCCTTGAGGGCACAAAATCACTGAAAACATTGAATTGGCTAATGGATACACACTGAAATCTTCAATGGCAGTTGGGTGTACATCACATTGATCTCTTTTAACACATACAACCCGATGTACAGCATACAACGGTAGTCTCGCAGCCCTGTACAGATTTCCGCTGTCCGTGTTCGCAAAAATGTATTATTTTTGCACGGCAATCTTCAGTCTTCACTAGAACTGAGTTCACCCATGTTATCTCAAACAAAAGCAGCAGCCGGTGTCAGATGGTTACACTTGCTCTGCTCTGGGTTTTCGCGTAATCCCTTCTAATCTTCCACAGCCTCTCGACAACTTCTTTCATGTGTGGCCTATCAGCACGAGTAGGAGCGACACATTGGAACGCTACCTCGAAAGTCTTGTTCAGTATATCCCCATTTACTGATTCGGTCAACATTGGATCCAGTATGTCCTTAACATCACCTGTGCTATATTTCTCGAAGGCCTGTATCAAAAGCAATAGACTGTGCCTCAGATGTCTTGCAGTCTAGAATGTAAGTGACAACAGACAAGCCAAACAGCTTAACAACCACTCCACCCGCTCTTTTTTTTCAAGTGACATTCTAGAATCCGTGCCGTCAAACTTTAAGTTTGACCACCAATATGTTTAAAAATATTTAGATTGCTTACATGAAAACTATATCATTAAATTTATCGTTAAAAATACATTCATAATATTATAATTTTATTAGTATATAATAAGATTAAATTACAAAATGTAACGTCAACGTCATATCTCGTAGACCGTAAAAAATAAAAAACGTCACTTAAAAAAGAACAGAGGGAGTAGTAACTAAATCAAGCCATTTGCTGTTTTCCTCAGTTTAACGGAACTCTTTGGGGCGCATTTATAATGAATCACTAAGGATCTAGTACCGAGGACAAATTGGCCTAAATAAATGACAGTACACATGGAAATAAAGTATCGTTTTTATTTATTCTCTTCAAAACTTGTTTCGCCACTGAGTACTCCGTGTCCATCGCTATTTCCATGTGTACTTATGCATGCAAATTGTTTCCAAGTGGTTTGGCCAACTTGTTAACATTGGCCTACATATCTAACTCATAATAAAGCCAAATCACTAAAAAGTAGCTGACAAAGACATTATAAAGAACATCAAAGGCTGAACTGATATGAATGTAAGAGTAGGGTAGTGAAGACATACCCATCTCACGGTAATCTTTTCTCTTGACCCCCTCCTCACCTCAATAGGACGACGGCCCGAAAGGATTTCCAGGAGCAAAATACCATAAGAGAACACATCACTCTTAATTGTCAGATGGTTTGTCCTCAGATACTCTGGATCTACATATCCAGCCGTTCCTCTCACATCAGTCTCAATCTGTGACTGATCTGGCTCTGTAGGACCAGTTCTTGCAAATCCAAAGTCGGCCACTTTGGCCCTGAAGCCTTCAGTCAGTAGAATGTTTGATGACTTTACATCCCGGTGTATTATGGGTTTCTCTAAAAGCAGAACATTACAGGAGAAATTAAGAGATATATGCAAATTGCCAATTGGAATGAACAAATTAGAATATCTCTTTTATCTGTGTATGCACACCATTTCAATACTAAAGTACTTAAGAACATAAATGTTTTATACAAGTTCAGCTCTATTTTCAGACTGTTGCATATCCATGGAGCTAGTTCACATCTTGAATCACATGGAAGACAAACAGAAGAACTTTGCATCAGATACAAATCTGGTCACATGGCTAATCCTTGTGATATACTAAACTTGAATTTTAGGCTCACTTAATAAAAAGCTTGAGGTACATCATACATATCATTTTCTTCAGGTACTGAAGGGCTAAAAAATAATCCTAAATAAGAAAATGATGTGATCAGGAAATCTGTTGGTATTCAACAGATTTTTAGCTAACGGATCAACCTTTTGCGCAGTACAAATACTTGTTTACTCTGTTTTCATTCTTGCAGTGGTAAAGCATTAAAGTGCATGACTGACTTGGAACAGAACAAACAGAAGAAGCATTTAATCGGTGTTTCTTAAACTTCTTTATGCTCAACAAATGAAAAAATGTAAGCAAAAGTGTACCTGCATAAAGATGCAAGTAAGTTAATCCATGGGCAACATCTATGGCTATTTCAAGCCGCTGGCTAAAGCACAAAATCAGCCCACGTTGACCTGAAAGATGTTTAAAATATCTGATTGTTCATTTTGGGAAGGAATAAAACAAACTAGCAACCTGGTTTGCAGCTTACCATCCAAATGCTCCCTAAGAGTGCCATTTGAAACATACTCGGTTATGATAATTCGCTCATTTCCTTTCTCAATATAACCAAGCAATTGGACCAAATTCCTGTGTTCAATTTTTTTTAGTAGTGCAATTTCATTACTGAATTCAACGCGTAAAGAAGCAAAATGTTCCTGGGAAAAGAAACAGTATCAGAATCACAATTCAAACTGTAGAAGAAGAAGCAAAGATACCCAATTCTCATCGACAACTTCCAAACGAATAAAGATTAAGATTGCAGAAAGATTTTTAAAAATCCAACAAATGCAAAGGGTTACACAGCATAAATACAAATATATAACGATTATCCACAACTGCTAGAACAAATAATGCAATGTGAGCACAAACTTCATTGATGCATCGCCCTCTTGTTCTTATATTGGTCTACACATGATATTGATCAATAATTGGGTCTACCTCCTGGATTATCCACTCTATTGCCCTTCCTTGATTCCACCACAATACCAATGTAGACTCAAGAGAGAGGAAACAGTGGAAGATAAACTCAGCAAACAATCTAAATAAGGCTGAACCCAAATAGAAATTATAGAACTTTTAAACCTTACGAAGTGTCCAGTCCAACTACTCAGCCATGTGGGATTAAAAAACAGTTACATCATTGTAACAAAGGAAACCTCTAGTTTAGTTGCCAAAAGAATTAAATAAACTACCTTTTTAGCCCTTTTAATAGCCACAACATGGTCATCTCGCAGCTCCGCTCTGTAGACCTTTCCAAAATAACTTTCGCCAATCATCAAGGCTGGCGAAAAGTTATGTGTCAGTTTAATAACCTGTTGAAGACTGAGGTTCAATGGCTCGTTTCTACTTGGCGGTGAAGACAGTGAAAATCTAGATGGACTTGCAGGCACTCGAAGAGGGCTTGCGGGAATTCGATCAGAAATTGACCTCAGTTCAGAACTCGCTGAAAAAACAAAAGCAATATGTCACAATTGATGTCAAGTGTTTATAACTCCAAAAATTACAAGCAATCTCCTGTTTGTTAGTATCCAATTTCACCCCAACAAACAGGTTACACATTGCTTCATTGTGTTAACAAGTTTCAGACCGATGGGTGGAAGTTAGTTATATAACTTACAGGAATTTGCATCTCTTGCGAGAACAGGATCTTCGCTTCCATCCTTCCTTTTTGAGCCAAAACAGGGGCACAAGGCATCAAAACACACAAGAAACATTCCTGTAGTAGTAGTGGCTACCATAACGTTATCTGTCTTCAATCCTCCAACAAAAGACTGTGATGTGCCTCATTTGTATTTGATGTCCTACATTAGCACATTATGGATAGGATATAAATTTGTCTCCAAACCTATCTCACTTCAGAGCAAAAGTTGTCCTTTTTTATCTTCCTATAGGCCCAATCCAAACAGAAAAAATGAAGAAGAATAAAGCATTCAATTTAGCAATTTGGAATGAATGATAAAAAAAGTTTACAGTACGAGTGAGAGTACGGATGGTACATTAGTGCAATATGAGTTGGCAACTAACATATTGATCATCAGAGTACACACCATTCGGTCAGGAAAGGAAAAAATATGTATCTGCTCCAAGTGTAGTCAAAACATAAAATAAAATGAATAGAACAAATGTTTACCATAATTGGTAATATAATAGTTCAACTGTAAATGCTCCTGTTATTTAGCCCTATTAGTTTAACAAATCAAAGGCTCAACAATATGAATGAATTATCTTCGCAGCCATAACTGTCTCCTTTTCTATTTGTGTCATATGACTCAAACCATGCATTTATGGAGTACAACACTGGGGCCTCTACATATTTATAGTAAGTACCTTGACCAACGCATGCAACAAGGTCCAAGTAAGTTTAAACTGTATCAGAATGAAATAATTAGAACTTAGGCAGACGAAATTGTACGGACAGATCAAACTGGCAAAGAGGTACGCCATGATAGACAAATTTAGCCATCTGTCAGGTGATAAGCGATAACTGATTATGAGCTACAACAAACAAATAAGAGAGATGCAGACAAGAATCCCTCAAATGGCACATGGTACCAAACATTTAATCCCGAACTAGTACAGGAAAACTGGAGCTTAAGGAAGTCTAATCCGCAATCATAACGCGATGTCCGTTCCAGAAACAACACTGCGAGCAGCCCACTCCTAGTTTCCAGATTAAACATACAAGCAGCTGCGAAAAGTAAAGCATCAAGAAGGCCAGTCCTACAGAGACAGTCTCCCACAAGAGAAGTCCCAAGAACACAACACTATCAATCACTGCGATCAGCGATGTGATAGTGCTAGTATACAATTTTCCATCCACCAACAAGCAGGGAAGCAATCTAACCAATGAACCAAACAGCCATGATCGCGAACTCCGAGAGCTCCAAGAAAGCAAGGACTCACCGGAGAGAGAGAGAGAGAACTCAAGCGCCGGGCTCCGCCGCAGCCGAATGCTCCAGCGCCTCAGAATCCACCTAATCCAATCATGTTTGGGCAGAAATGCTAAAGGAGAAATCTTTTTACTTTACTTTCTTGATTTGATCGGATCTTTGGGTGGTTACTCTGGTCATCTGGTGGAAACCGTGTGCGGGCGGAGGGAGAGGCAGTGGAGACCGACGACTCGGGCGACTGGTAAACGAAGCCGACGCGTGGAATAGTATTGGGCCCACCTGCTGCCAGGTGGGCCTCTGTATCGTAACGGGCCCACTTGTCAGTGTCAGTGTCAGTGTAGCGGTTAGTGCGGGGGTGCGTGTCTCTGCGGGGTGGGGCGGGGGGACCGGCGGCCAGGTTGCGGATTTTGGAGGCGACCCGCGTCGACCGCGCGAGCTCGGGTCAGCTCCTGCGGAATGTGATCGGGACTCGGATGTTGGATTGGATCAGGCATTTCCTGTTGCGTGCGGCCCAGGTACTCCACGATAAGTGTAACACCGGACCATAATAAAATGAAATGATCTCAATTATCATATAAGATTTAAACAAAAGAATATTAGCTTTAGGCTCCGTTTGGAACTTTGGAGCGCATGATTTCTATAGAAATTCCGTAGGAATCTTTGCGTGCCAAACTATACCTTATCTAAAAAAAAAGTGTTTGTGCTAGAAAACCCCAATAGAGATATCGTGCGATACATGGTTATAACAAGTTTCATCTTTTTAGTGTGTTATTATGATGCGATATATTTTTTTTGTACAAAAGTGTAATTGAATTCATCTCTGAGAGGTCTATAATATAATCAACTAAAGAACTAACAGTTGATTAATCTAACTGGTGCATTAACTACGTGTTTGGTGAGTTATTATAGAAATTGATTCCGTGATCTTTTGTCGTTTGAGTCACAGGGATGGGTATCAACTCCACACCTTAGGTTGGTCTCCAAAATAAAATAAAATAAAATAAAAATCCATCCACACCTTCGGAAAACGATCAAATAAACAAGAAGAGTTTGCGTTAATTTTAGTCAATATATTTTTGCAAATAAATGGGTGGAGCACTGGACCCACGTTTGGTCTACCAGGATTTACTGTGGCCTAGTTGGTGAACTTGGAACAATCTACTGTACTTTCATCATCTTTTGAATGGATCATTCGTTCATATGTAGTTGCAACTTTTAAATTTTATCATTATTATTATGAAACTTTTTAAGAGAAATATATTATTTTCGTCAATTTGGCTTGTATTTAAACCTAATGCAATCTGATATTCTTTATTGACATATTATTTGCAATCCATTCGACACATTTTTTGCTTCTTTCGTTGACTTTTATCCCATTTCTATATGCACAAAAATAGTAGTACCTTTTTATTAAACCGCGTCTTACTATGATGCAATTCAATATCTAGGATTTGCTATTTAAGCCCAATCAACTTACCATCCAATCCTTCAACAAGGAAAGAACAACAAACCGAATGATGTATAAATCATTTTCAAACAAAATGTAGAACTACTAATAGTGATATATCTTATGGAGTTCATACTTATATTTGTACTATCTGCGATTGTCTATTGTTATATATTAGATGTCACTGTACAGTTAACAAAGTAAAATAACCTGGTCATCAAAGACAAAATGTACATGTCCCTTCATTTTCAATTCTTATCTTATTTGCAACCAATAGAATGAGCATTTACAAAGTAAGTCTATCTATAAATCTTATTGGTGAAATATGACTAACTAGCTGAATGCCCGTACGCTGCTACAGATAAATAACATGTATTAAAAGGTTATACAAATTTATGAAAGACATAGTTAACCAATTAGCAAATAGGCGAAAGGTTGCATCAGGTGTTGTGCTAATTAGAAAGTATGATTGTATGGATCATCAACAAATATGGTATAGTTATGAAAATATAGCAAATGCATCATCACGTTTACTGGTGGTGGCAATCAGATACGCAGAGCATTCATTTTTATATCACTGAATAAATCCAATTTGTTGAAGGCCTTGTTGGCAAGCGCTGATATTTGAGACATGAACATCGTTTTCTTCCACCAGCTTGTGTTCAAGACCTTTTAATTTCCTGTGCAGTTCTCGACTGCCGCGAGCGTCATTCGAATTGCTCGCACACATCGCCCTAATAAATATTTCATCAAATGCTTTTAGTATTAAGTAATGTTAGCTGGGATCAAACTTCATGAGTTAATGAATTAATATCATGTTAGCTTTTGTATTGTTTTAATCCAAATTGGAAGCAAATGTAAAATCATCGTAGGAGTCAGTGAAATGAACAATTCCTAAATTTTTACAATAAGCTTATTGAGAGCTAACCCGACCGAATATGTATGTACCGCATGCCCACGCAAAGAAGTAAGACAATGAGAGGGGGCATATCTCACCGTAATCTTGCCAGTTGCGCTTACTCTGTGTGTGACCCCGACTGGCCGCTATGCTTGCGTCGCGTGTGGCCTTTACCTTCGGCTAGCCGCCCCTGCGCCGCATGTCCCTCGCCCTCGGCCTACCTGCTACTGACGTCGTGCGGGCGTGCCGCTCCTGCCTAACCACTGCATGCTTTCTGCCATTGTGTGGAAAGGAGAGTGAGAGTTAGATTAGATGTCGAGAAGAGATGAGAGCGATCAGATAAGAAGATAATGAGCAAAGTATTTCATCGAGCAACTAGTGGGCAGTGAAACAACGAGTTATCGGGTTGATTTGGGGTCGTGAGCCTAGAGCTTCGGAGAGCTTGCCAACTTCATGACAGCAAGGACGGAGTAGCTCGAGCTCGCCTGTGGAGTACGGGAAGCAACCGTGATGGTGCGGATCGAGGAACGACGTAAGGGTGGCGAGCATTGCGTTGCGATGCTTTGACAGCAATGGTAAACACGACATTTGAGAGTAGAGGGTGGTGTTGGGGCAGGGCGGCAGACGGAGGAATCGCAACGGGGAGAGCCTGGCACGCGGGGAAATCGTCATGGGAGAGAGGATGGAGAAGACACGGGGGCGCACGAGACGAGGATCTAGAAGGGGTGAGAAGAGGTGGAGCCGCATGGGTATAGAGAGGGTGGGTGCGCACTGATCCCACCTATCGGCGTAGATGGGTTGTGAGAGGAGGGGAGGGGAGGGAAGAGGAAGAAGGACACATTATCTATCACCACTAAAAGTCTTTTTAAGTAGTAAAGATAAAGATAACAAGCTCGCTGCCTGTTTATTTTTCATCAGTTGTGTTGAGACATATCTTGTGCCAACAAAGCGATTAATATCCACTTAATCTTGTGCCAAATGCTATTAGCATCAACTATCGATTCTCCTTTTTTTATTTTCTTTTCTTAATCGCTGATGTGTGAATAGTTCAGGCGATGTATTAGTTTGTTATATTATTGCTGCTGCTAACTTGTGATGAAATTGAACTTGTATCTGCTGTAACTAATGTGAGGTTACGCACGTAATGCCTTAATCACAACTAGGTGAGCACAGACAACTCTACAATATATGTAGTTACGTTTCCTCAGCTTGCGGGTCAGATAAAAGGCCCATGATCACTGCATGATTGGTTGCTAGATGGAAAATCGCCTCTGGCAAACGTGATTGCACAAGTTTTATAATTTTGTGCATCTTGGCTTCCAGGCATTCTATTTCTTAGCTTATCTTGTTATTAGCTGAGCTGCTTGCTAGTATTATGATCAAGTGTCATGTCACTGCATAACCACTGATCAAGCTAAACAACTTGTTCACATAACTCTAGAGTTCAGTAACGTTTTGCTAACATGCCATTAAAAGTTGCAGTGGTAAATGGGCTAAAGCTGATAATTTACAGTGGCATATCTGGCTATATGCTTATATGCCATGTCAAAACTGAGTGGTATGTTAGCAAAACAGTCCAAATTGAGTGGTATATAAGCAAAAAAAACCAATATTTGCTGTTTTGGTCTTGTTAAATGTTATACAAAGAATGCTTATCTTAATGTGCTCTCAATAAATGATTTTTGAGCCGTATTCTTCCTCATGTTAAATCCTATTTAGATTTTCTTTTGTTGCTGAATACGCTCAAAACATCATTCAGTATAGTTCTTCAATTATTCTATTTCCGCGGGTCTTCAGAATTTGCTGAGCATCAATCTATCTTTTACATTGGTTATGGACAATGGTATAAAGAAATTTTTGGCTTGAATTCACTGAAGTCGCTTAATCTTGATAATTGCCAAATCACAGATAATGGCTTGGCAGCCCTTGCGAGTATGTCTCTCATATTCTCCAGTGTTGTGATAATGAATAGTGATTCAGTGAAATTGCATTGTTTATCACTGTGTTTGTGCATAATTGGATTTCCTATTATGTATTAAATAAAGTATATTACACCTTTAAGTTCTTTTTTTTTGGGGGTAAGATTATGTATTTGCACTTCTTAGTCATGGTGGCAGTTGGAACTTGTAATTTGTAATACTAGCAAGAATGGTTTTACAATGTAATGGCAGGGGTTTACCCAGTGCTGCAATGTGTTGTGTAGTGCTTTGGTTGTGTTTGGTCATAACATGCCATTAGCTAAAGTTGTCATTTGGTTAATGCAGGTCTCACTGGATTGACACACCTTGATCTGTTTGGAGCTCGCATAACTGATTCTGGCACAAACTGCCTCAGATGTAAGTGTGCGCACTCAAAAGTTGATCCAAGCTAAGATTTTGATATTTAATTAACTGGTGTTTTTGGATCATGGAATATGCTTACTCACTGGAAGATAATGATGGCACGTGGAGCTCTGTGCAGTTGTATCTTGTATGGCACCAAGAGTACGGCACTGTGCTGACTTTCAGAAAATCATGAAATACATGCTATCTATTATTTCAAACCCACTATGTTAGCATTGAAAATGATAGCATCCATAGGAAACCGATTAGAGGGGGGTAAATAGGCGATTTTAAAAACTTATTTGGCTAAAATTAATTTATAATGCGGAAGCTAATAATAATTTGATTTTGCACAATTAAAATCTAAATCAACTAGTCTTTACTAAGTGTACCAACAACACACAACAAATGAAGAGTAGCAAGCAAACAAAGATATATAAGCAATTAATACAAGAAATGTAAATTGCACAAAGTAGAACAAACCACAATAGACACGATGATGTTTTACCGTGGTGTTCGGAGACTTGCCGGTCTCCCTAATCCACATTGAGGTAAGCCCAAACGATTTGGACCGGCTCCACAAATTAAACCAACACCTCCGAGGTAAGTCCAACCACTTGGACCGGTTCCAACATGAACCAACACCTAGATCCACTCGGGAGTTGCTCTTCCTCCACTCCGGAGATGATGAGCACCAAACCACTCACAACCACGCCGGGCTTTCTCACAAGCTTCTTGAGAAGATCACCGGTCCACGACGCCCCCACACCGTCTAGGTGTCAGCAAACACCAAAAGTAACAAGTCTACGACTTTCACTTGAATTAATCAAGTCTCTAAGCTCAATGGATAAACAATCCACTACCTAATGCAACACATGCACTTAGGGTTTACTCTCCAAGCTCACTAAGTACAACACATGCACATAAGAGATGAGAAGCTTGCTCTTTACTCAAAGTAATGAATAGAAGTGCCAAAGATTCATTCCCAACCGCCAAGGTGGGTATATATAGCCCCCTCACAAAAACTAAACGTTAGGAGAGATTCTGCTGAAAATCAGCGCAGGCCGGTCTGACCGTGGGCATGTGGCGGTCAAACCACGCCTCCTCCAATGGTTATAAAATTAGCCATGGGACACATCCGATCTGACCGCCCACCCATGGCCGGTTAGACCGCTCCAAGAAATCCAGAAAAATACACTCTCTAGAAAAGCTGGCCGGGTTGATGACCCGGGGGTCCGGTCAGTCCGGCATATAACTAAGGTCAGTCTGGGCTTTCAACGGCTGTCAGTCCACCCTTATAACTGCGGCCAGACCGCTCCACAGAGAAATCAACAAATCCCAAAACGCATCCTCTGGAAAAAGCTGTCCGCGACCCTGACCAGGACCGCGGTCAGATCGGCCAACACATGGCGGTCAGTCCGCACTTTCAACTGCGGTCAGTCCAGGCGTTCAACGGCGGTCAATTCGGCCTGGATTTCAGTACAGGCGACACTCGGAAAAACGATCATAACTTTTGACTCCGATGTCGGAATTGAGTGATCTTGGACTCTATGGAAAGCTTATTCAGAGGGCTACACAACCCATCTTTTTGATTGATATCAAACACATTTGATCAAATCAAGAAGCACAACTCCAAAGAGCAATCACCATGGTCTAAGTCTAAAGAAATAGCAACAAGCAATCTTAGACCACGCCAAGAAAAAATGCATAAATCCCAACAACTTACAAAACATATTTGCAAACTTAGATCATGCCACAAGGAGTAGGTACATAGACTTCAACTATTTACAAAACACATTTGCAAAGTATAGTCACATACTACAAGGATTAAATGCATGAGTCTCGACTATTTGCAAAATACATTCGCAAATAATAGCACCATGCAAAGATGAGCTAGAGTAAGCACAATGAGCTATCAACACATGACTAACTCATGCTACTAATCAAGACCCCTCTTAATAGTACATTAACTTATACTGGCAATCCGGTCTTCCAACCAAACACCAAGACCGGTAAAAGTCTAGGAACACATCCTTAGCCCTAGCTAGTCATACCTTTGCCTTAAGCAACTTTTTGAAGCATGATGGCGCACATCTTCACTTCAAGCCCGGATCCTTTACTTTGATAATCATCAACACATGATGATCTCTTTTACTTTGGGATCTTGACTCGATGCTCATTAACTCATGATGACATCCTTCATCCCGAGTCTTGATATGCATCAACACATGGTGCATCCTTCACTAGACCTCCATCAACACATGATGGGTCTTCTCTTGACTTGATGATCAACTCATGATCATCTTCTCTTCTTAAACATCATCGACACACGATGATTTTCTTTTTCAAGCTCTTGATACACATCAACACATGATGCATCCTTTACTCCAAGTCTTGATCATCCTGGAACATAACCTAGTCATCAAACTCATGGAAAATGTTAGTTCCACAATATGATTATCATTAATTGCCTCATCATACCATTAACTCATAATGGTAGGACAAGATACTTCAATCTTTCCCTCTTTGGTAATTGATGATAACCACTTCAATTGCATATAAATTGAATGTAGTTAATTGAATGAAACACAATATGAGTATATATGAACTACACAAGTTTTATATACTCAAAATGATATGTTTCAAAGTAAAGATCCTTAATATATGTGTAGAACGGAATATGGATCCATACTAATGAAACCACAAAATATAGAGTGAATTCCCCTAAATGTGTGCATACACAAATGTGTAATAAGAACATATGCATATATTCAAGTTAAACTTATGGTGGAGTTCAACCTATATTTTGGATATGAGAAATGCAACAATATAAAAGAATATAAAGTCGAATGCATACCTCCATGGTTTTCATATTTCTATATCCAAATGAGACAACACAAAATTATACTAGACAAGAGAGTTAGTCTCACAAATAGATTTATCATTAATCAATGAAAAGTGTTAGTCCCATATTTAGATTTGTCATTAATCACCAAAATACTCCATTAACACATAATGGCGGATCTAGTTCTTCACACGGGCGCCGTTCTTTGAAATTTGTCTTCGCCGCCGCATTGGGGCCGCCGCCCGCCGAGGACCATCTGCGCTAGGGGTCGTCGTCGCTGCCAGGGGTCGCCACCGCTCCACCGAGGGCCGCCGCCCGGGGGAACTAGGGTTCTCCCCGTATGGGGCGCTCAGGCCTTCGACCGAATTTGATTCGGTCGAAGGCACCTCGCCTTTTGAGCCGAAAAGTTGGCCCACCTTAGAGAGAGTAAAAATATCATTCTAACCACCGTGCCGGCAGCACCACCTGTTATATTTCATTGCTATGGTCACCGCGCTGTCCAGAGCATCGCCTACCAATGGGCATTGTTTCTGTTCCTCGCTGCCCGGTGATATTCGATGGTCTCAATTATCGGACTGGTCTCAGCATATGCGTCTTCACATGTGTGGCCAGCGCCTTTGGGAGTTTCTTACTGGCAAGTTGCCTTGTCCGCTTCGCCCTGCTTCACCTGTTGAGCCTGTGCTTCCGAAGACTACTTTCGAAGACGCTCGTAAGGAGGTAGTTGATGCTTTTGAGGATGCTATGGAGACTTTTCAGACTTAGTATGATACATACAAGATATGGATTGATGAGCATGCTCGTACCTCTGCTATTCTGGTTGCTAGCATGGAGGTGAAATTAACCAGGGATGTGGTTAGTTTGGTTTTAGCACAGTTGATATGGACACATCTGCGCAACCGCTATGAGCCGTCTGGTGATTCCTTATATCTTTCTGTTGTGCGTCAGGAGCAGTCACTACAGCAGGTTGATGCCACAGTGGACGAGTTCTATACCCAATTATCTGTGATATGGTGTCATATTGACTCTTTGGGACTAGATGTTTGCCACACTTGTTGGTGTTGTCAGCGTTAGCAGTCTCATCTGGAGCTTCATCGCATCTATAACTTCTTGACATGTCTTTGGGCTAAGTATGAGCAGACTCGTGCTCAGTTGCTGACACAACACCCTCGTGTTGTGAATTTGTTAGAGGCTCTTGCACCTGTTCATGCTGAGGAGATTCGCATTCGATTCTGGCAGCTCTTCCAGCTTCTACACCTGCTACAGCTACTCCATCACCGGTTGTGTCTTCATCAGTGACAGCTGCTGTTAGTAGGGGATTACATTGCACTTACTGCAACAAGGATGAACATGCACAACAAACTGCTATAAGAAGAAGAAGGATTTACGTCGTGGTGGCCGTCCTCCACAGGGAACTGGTGGTTCCTCTTCTCAGAGGATCTCTGGCGCTTCTGATTCTCAGGAGTTTCTCACACTACTACGTCGCATGACTGCGTTTGCACCATCCGGGTCTGTTGGTTATGCTACACGGTTTTCTAATGAGAGACCACCTTCTACTTCTTTCTCGGGTATATCACATTGGATTCTTGACTCTGTAGCTTCTTTTCATATGACATCTGATTCCACCAGTCTCATTTATATTCATTCTTTAGCTGCTCCTATCACGATTCAGACAGCAGATGGTACCTCTCTTTCTGTCATAGGACGAGGCACACTTTCGAATTCCTCTTTTCATATTCCTGTTGTTTTTCATGTTCCCAAACTAACCATGCAGCTCATATCTGCCGGTCAACTCACTAATCATGGTTGTCGTGTTATTCTCGATTCTGATTCTTGTTGTGTTCAGGATCGACGCACGTGGACTCTGGTTGGTACTGGCCCTCGCCGCCGTGACTCACAGCATCTTTGGAAGCTTGACTGGCTTCATCTTCCTTCCGCTATCCCTGCTAGTCTTGTCGCCTCCACTGTTTCCACGGCTTTTGCCGCATCGTCCACTGTATCTTTTGCTCAGTGGCATCATCGTTTGGAATATCTTTGCAGGTTGTGTCTACCCTCCTTACTTCGTCGTGGTCTTTTAGGGTCTGTGTCTGGTGATGCTTCTCTAAATTATCAGGGTTGTAAGCTTGGTAAACAACTTCAACTTCTCTATCCTTTCAGTGAGTCAGTGTCACATCGTCCTTTTGATCTTATTCATTCTTATGTATGGGGTCCGGATCCTTTTGTTTCGAAAGGAGGTCATCGATATTATATAATTTTTATTGATATTTTTCTCGTCACACATGGATATACTTTATGTCATCTCGTAGTGAAGTTTTATCCATCTACAAGACTTTTGCCACCATGATATGTACTAAGTTTGATTCTCATATTCGTGTCTTTCGTACTGACTCTGCTGGGAATACTTGTCAGAAGTCATTCGTAGATTTCTTGTTGAGTAGGGCACCTCTCTCTCAGTTTTTTTTTGCCCTAATGCTCATTCCCAGATTGGTGTGGCTGAACGGAAACATCGTCATCTTCTTGAGACCGCCCATGCTCTTATGCTTGCCTCTGTTGTTCCACCACATTTATGGGCCGAGGCTATTTCTACTGCCACTTTCCTGATTAATATTTAGCCATCTTCTGCTCTTCAGGGTGGGATCCCAGTTCAACGCCTCTGTGGCAAAACTCTTGACTATTTTAGTCTTCGCCTTTTTGGGTGTGTGTGCTATGTTCTTCTTGCCCCTCGTGAGCGCACTAAGCTGACCGCTCAGTCTGTGGAGTGCGTTTTTCTGGGCTATAGCGCTGAACATAAGGGATATCGTTGTTGGGATCCTATTGGCCGATGGATGCGGGTTTATTGAGACGTCACTTTTGATGGGTCTCACCTTTTCTACCCTCGTCCTTCTTCTTCCACCACTCCAGTATCTCTTATTGAGCCTCTTTCTTTCCTGACCTTTCCGCCACTCTCATGGTCACCACACCTCTATCACAGCCTTTGACCTCTTCAGTGCCTTTTTCACCATCTCATTTGCTTCTGCCATCCTCTCTAGAAGCTCCTCGTCTTGTTCCTTCTTATCCTCTCTACTACACTCGTCGTCCACGAGTTGGGGATTCTCCTGATGCACCATCTTGTTCTGAAGGGTCATCTTCCTCGGCCTCTCCTCCTCGATATGCTCTTCGTGATCATCAATTTATTCGGCCTACTTTGCGCTTTTGTTTAGCGGCTCTTGTCGAACCGACTTCTTATTGTGATGCTGCTGTTCATCAGAAATGGCAGCATGTGATGGCAGAGGAAATTACTGCTCTTGAACGTACTGGCACGTGAGATCTTGTCCCTCTTCCGCACGTGTTACTCCTATCACGTGCAAGTGGGTCTACAAGGTTAAGACCCGCTCTGCGCTACAAGGCTCGTCTCGTGGCACGTGGTTTTCAGTATGAGTATGGTCGTGATTATGATGAGATTTTTTCTCTTGTGGCTCACATGATCACTATTCGCACTCTTCTTGCAGTGGCATCTGTTCGGGCATGGTCCATTTCTCAGTTTGATGTCAAGAATGCATTTCTCAATGGTGAGTTGCGTGAGGAGGTTTACATGCAACCACCATCAGGGTATTCTGCTTCGATGGTATGGTTTGTTGCCTTCGCCGATCTCTTTACGGCCTCAAGCAAGCTCCTCGTGCTTGGTTTGATCGCTTCTCTTATGTTGTCACTGCAGCTGGTTTCTCTGTCAGTGCTCATAATCCTACTCTTTTTATTCATATTTCACCTCGTGGTCGGACGCTTCTCCTTTTATATGTTGATGATATGATCATTACTGACGATGATCCTCAGTTTATCACTTTTGTCAAGGAGCGTCTTAATGAGCAATTTCTCATGTCTGATCTGGGTTCTCTTCGCCATTTTCTTGGGATTGAGGTTATTTCTAAGCTTGAGGGCTTCTATCTGTCCCAAGAAAATTATATTCAGGACCTTCTTGATCGTGCTTCTCTTACGGATCAGCACACTACTGAGACTCCCATGGAGCTTAATGTCCATCTTCGGCCCACTGAAGATGAGCCTCTTCCTGATCCTACTCGCTATCGTCACCTTGTTGAGAGTCTTGTTTATCTAGTGTCACTCGTCCTAACATTTCATACCCTGTGCATATCTTAAGTCAGTTTGTATCTGCTCCCACTCAACTCTACTATAGTCATCTTCTTCGTGTTCTACGATATTTTCGTGGAACCATCACTCGTCGTCAGTTTTTCCCTTGTTCGACTCTTTACAACTCCAGGCATATTCTGATGCTATCTGGGCTAGTGATCACTCTGATCGTCGGTCTCTTTCTGCCTATTGTGTTTTTCTTGGTGGATCTCTCATTGCTTGGAAGACTAAGAAGCAGACAGCAGCTTCTCGTTCGAGTGCTGAGGTAGAGTTGCGAGTTATGGCTTTGTTGACTGCAGAGGTTACTTGGCTACGTTGGTTACTTAAGAACTTTGTTGTTTCTGTTTCCACACTCATTCCTCTTTCGTCTAACAGTACATGGGTTCTTAGCATTGCTACAAATCCTGTGAAGCATGAGCTTACAAAGCATATTGGTGTTGATGCTTCCTATATGTGGTCTCAGGTGCAGAATCAGATTGTTACTCTTCAGTATGTATCTTCCGAGCTTCAGTTGGCAAACTCTTTCACAAAGACGCAGACCAGAACTCAGCATAATTTCTATCTCTCCAAACTTAATGTTGTTCATCCACCATAAGTTTGAGTGGGGGTGTTAGATATGTATTGTACAAGAGGTTCTTTGCATATATATCATACATGTAATTGTATATATATTGGGTCATTAACTTCATATTGAATACAAGCGTTATTCATAGCAGGTGCATCTCTTGCTGGGCAGTAGGATCTGGTGTTCTAATTGTATCTGAGCGTCTTATAGAGCTTCTATTTAGAATAGTGAATTCTTTCCTTTGTAAACAATGGGATTCTCGGTATTTTAAGCATCACGCAGCACCTAACGTGATTGCCACTGTCTCAGATTTCAAGAATGTGCAGTCTCTCGAGGTCTGTTGTGGGTCAATTACAGATGCCGGGGGTGAAGAATATCAAGGACCTCGAGGCTCTGACGCTGCTTAACCTATCTCAGAATGGCAACCTCACGGACAAAGCCCTGGAGCTGATCTCTGGTATACGTTCTTTGTTCTCGTCTTGAATGGCTCTTGTTCTTTCAATGTGCGTTGATCTCACTCGCGAATGGTATTCTGGTCACAGGCCTGACTGCTTTGGTCTCGCTGAACGTGTCGAAGTCGCGGGTTGTCCAGCGCCGGTCTCCACCATCTGAATTCTGAAACCGCTGCAGAACCTGCGCTCGTTGTCTCTGGAGTCCAGCAAGGTGACCGCGAATGAGATCAAGAAGCTCCAATTGGCTGTCCTTCCTAATCTGATAGGCGTGCCAGAGTAATCTGGCAATACGCACCTGCATCTGCATGCATCCACCTGTACTTGGAGCAGGCCATCCTGTACATATTTTGCAAGAACGTACGCGCTTGAGTGATCTGTATACGTTTGGTTTGTGCGTTCCGGTGTGTCTGATCTGATGGACGCTCCAAGCGCTGAAAGCCTGAAACACATCTATGCTCCGCGCGGCCCTGGCCTCCTGGGGGCTCTGGGCACTACCAGCCGTCCAGCCTGCGCACGGGCATTTCTGTGTGAGCGGCGCAACCTTTGCGCCACGCCGTACGACGCACCACCGGCAAGGTTTCCTGCGCGCGGTCAAGCTAGCGGTGGGCGCACGACGACGACGGCATGCACGTTTCGTCCGGACTTAGCCTGATAACACGATGGTGTCTGCCTACGCCTCAAGTATTCTCAGCTGTTCCACCGACTTCAAGTTCCAGCAACCGATCAACTTTTGATTCACTTACAACAGCCTTTTTTTTAAAAGCAAAAGGCAAGAGCCCTGCCAAATTCATTAAAGGCGGAAAGAAGAAACGGAATCATGGTTCAGGAGGAAAGAAAGGAGAAGGACAACCGAAAAGCTCGTGACAGACAACCGTGAAGATTCGGCTAGAGGAGGAGGGGGGACTAAACAAGAAAAGTTTGCTCCCACGTATGATACTCTCTCTGATCCCGTAAGTGAGCTCCTGCAAGTTCAAATCCATATTTTGAAATATCCTTCAATTTCTTTCCTTTCAAATGTTTCAGACTACACAGATGACTATATCATTGAAATTTTTTCTATCTCCTTTGAGCTTTTGTTAGCTAACTTGATACCACTATGCCATTAGGCTGCTGAAATTCTGAGGAGGTACATGGCTCATATTGTTACAGTTTAGTTTGAAAGGCTAAGCACCCTAATCCAAGTCTCAAGAGCATAGGAGCTCAATAGGCATAAGTGCAGACAGGTTGATGTGATCACCCTCTGTTTGCTAGGTTGTCAGCCGTTAAGATTTTATCATGGCTTAAGATCCAAGCGGAGAACTTCCATTTGTTTTCTATCTTAGCTTTCCAGAGGGGCACTGGATGCTGCCTTGGAATTGCATTAAGTAGGCTGATTTAGAAGAGTATTCGCCGTTCACATAAACACATAAAAACCATTAAAAAAAGGAATAGGCAAAACGGAAGACAGCCGGCGAAGGTTTCAAATCTTACGGTCTTATCTTATATAGGGTTTAATTAACACATAAGAATAATACAATACATCAACAACAAAGACACTATTTACAGCAAAATCGTCCCGGCACTCAGCAGTGCACTACTTGTTGATCCTGTTCAACATCTACTTGACATGATGAGAAAAATGTCAAAACGTAATACTATACTAAGACAGGAGAAACTAAACTTTGTATGGTGTAAGTTTGGCAAACGTACCATGAGACAAATTCAAGGCGAAGGAGGGTCTAGCGAGGATCACAAGACTACTAGAGCAGCATCTGTGGAAGCGAACACTTTTTACAGTTCAACCAGCAAGATAACACCCCCATGGGGCCTGGTGTTGCTGGCTGACGAATATCAGTTTCTCGTCTTTGCAATGCCCTCAAGAATTCCTCCGAGCTAAGGTTTCCGTCCTGATTTGTGTCGAACACGTGGAAAATGATGTCCAGCACTCTATCAGTTAAGTCAAATCCACAAACCTATAACACAAACCAAAAAGGGCATGAAATCAATTAGAAAAATGTATCACAGAACTAATTATAATATTGGACAGCTGGAGCATCAGTTAGCAGTTCAGTAAGCGGGTACTGAAACAACAGAAAGTGTATGCTGATCATTTGGTCAAGCAAAGCCCAAAAGTCACTTCTTTTGCTGAACAATCAACTTAAGGCTTGAGATATCCAAATGACATAAACAAATACGGCAAACTTAGTAGCAAATCTTACATGGTGTGCAGCACGCTTTAGATCCTGCTTTGTCAACAGCCCATTTACTTTCCCATAAGTAAATAGAGCCATTGCCAATGGTTCCAATCTTCGACGCAAATCAGCAAACGCCTTAAACTCCTAAAACTCCAGAGAATCATCCACAAGAATCACAGGAGAAAACGATTGTATAGAAAAGTACAGTTAAGACCAACATGGCAACAAGTCAAACCTCAAAGGTGATGCGCAAGTCCTTAAGGTAAGGGTCATTGCCCAACTTATCAACTCTATCAAGTAGCTTGTTGATGTGATTCATGTCAGCAGAAGCAACCATGGACAATGCAAAATCCTTTGCCGGGATAGTTTTAGATGACTTGACATCATAATGACTGAATTCCAGACGAATAATCTGCAGAGCAATGAATCAAGAGACTGGGAAATATAGGGAATTTGAGAGATAAAGAAATGGTGAAGTGTTGTTTAATTGCTAAATTGTAATGTAAAATTAGCTAGATCCAAATAACCAGTCAATGGCGAACAATTCAAAATTGGGGGAGGGGGTTATAAATGGCACACAGAAAAGGTGCAATTTAGATTTAAACATCACATGAAAATCTACTTTCTGGTACTAAATAACAAACATTTGTATAAACTTGTTTGTTCTTTTACATACTTTGATTAAGCGAATAATATCATTATGTACTCTACTCGCAGCCAGTTTACAAATATAGTTACTTAGAAGGGATAAGGTTCAACCAACTTTCTGGAGATGATGAGGGAATGTGGAAACAATTGACATGTTCGGCAGCCCCTATGGTAATATATGAAAGCTGTTTGTGTTTTGCATTCACATGCAGGAATACGTATGTGCTGAAAAAGGAGATCCTTGGTTGATAATCAGATAATGTAAATGTGTATTCCTTTTAGGCTAAGTCATGCGACAAGCCTTGTGAACAAGTCATCGGATATGCATTCATGAGAAGTCGCATGGACTGTCTTATACAAATGGAAAGAATGGAAGAAGCAAATCACCTCGTCATGCAATTCCTTCAAAAAATTTGTAAATTTATCAAAGTGTAGACGTTCATTCCCGTCATTACCAAAGAAGTACTCAACCAATCCGCCATTTTCCACAGACTGACCAACTTTAAGTCCTATGCGTAAGCCATCCCTATGGGTAGCTCCTTGTCTGTTATAGGATCGCATCAGTGCCATCATTTTCTTGAACTCTTCTCTGTCTATCTCCCTGAAAATGACAAGTAACAGATAAGGACAACAAAATAACAGAGAAGAAGCTGTCCAAAATTTGTTCATACCCTTCTTTACCATCAACTAACAAGTCAGATGGTTGAACATGCTCATAAAGAGCAGGTCTTTTTCTGGACGACAAGAGAAATTAACTGCACGCGAATGGTCACATGTAAACAACAATATAGCACACACAAGACAATATTCGAATGTACCCTTAAGTCCAAGAGAACAAAAGGGGAAAACATACCTTTAGCAGCTTCAGCAAATAAAACATGTATATATGATTTAAAAAAAAGAATGCTGAATTGAAGCCACTAGACTTGATACATAAACACAAACTATTGGTTTTTTCTCTTGCCCTATCAAAAATTATGTTCAATGATTTGTTTTACATGCAAACAGAATTGTGACAGGTTTATTAATTAAAGAACAGCTGCATAGCGGATGCATATCATTCTTACAGCAGGAACATATTAGTAAGACCAAGTGCAGTAGTAGAAATAGAACTCACCCACTGTGGTCAACGTCAAACATTTTGAAGGCCGCACTGAAGTTTGACTCAGGAATACTGAGTAATGTCACAA
The DNA here is from genome assembly GCA_036346395.1 of Hsuehochloa calcarea. Taxonomy (NCBI): domain Eukaryota; kingdom Viridiplantae; phylum Streptophyta; class Magnoliopsida; order Poales; family Poaceae; genus Hsuehochloa; species Hsuehochloa calcarea. Next base: position 16,593,750 of record CM070600.1, read on the forward strand.
AAAAGATGTACCTGTCAAAGCCACCACAAGCATAATCATCATCAAGCAAATTGAGTAACAGCTAATTAGAAATTAATAATATACGCAAACGATGAATAAGGTTGCAAATGCCTATGACATTGCACCATGACTATTGAGATACAAATCATGTCGGTTAACCGAATGGATCGTATATTAACATCTAGAAATTTTGAAGGTGTATAATTTGCATTAGGTCTTTGTATAGGGTGTTTTCTGTTTATTGACATGCCTCGTACAGTGCACGACTATATTTTGGCCACTTGGCCCTTGGAATAGAATTGAGTTCCATTTCAACCATTCTTACAAGAGCCCAATGGCAATATTTAGGCAAAATTGCAAGTCCTACAGTTCGAGTATTCTGAACACTCAAGTGAATAAGATACATCATATTTCACTTACTCAGCAAAGGAGATGAGGCCGTCACTATTCGTGTCGAACCGCATGAAGAACTTCGACGGAGCACAGTGCAACTCCCCAGGGCTACGTTCGCCCCTTAACCTCCCCTCCCGAACTACCTTCGATTCCGATGGAGGGAAAACAGGAACTACTGCTCTCAGCAAGTCGACGGGCAGCATAAACACTTCCCCGTCCGGATTTCGCACAGATGCGAAGTATTCAAAGATCTATCCAGAAGAACGCCATAATTAGAACACCAAGAACATACCAAAACAAATTACGCATAAACTGTACTCAATGTAGCACATCGTATTTTACCTTTTCAGGAGGGCTGAGAAGCCGTATCCGTTTCTCGTAATTAAAGAACACCCTTCTGCGGTATGAGTCTGCAGGAAGAGCAGAGAAAAAAGTGATCAGGTCATCACACCATTCAAATTTCAATAACTTTATCGCGCAGATGAGTACAAAACTACTAATATACCTAATTAGGACTTAGGAGTGATAAATAAACACAGATGCACATATTTAGCCGGTGCATGCTTACGTGCTGTTTGATCAATAAAAAACAGAAAAGCCAGAGACTTTCCTATACACAGGGGGCCGCATCATCAAATTCGGAATTTTATGTAGTCAATTGGCTTATCGCTTATCTGCAACTAGATCAGTACAGCAGGGAAATCACTACCGATTCTTCAAAAAAAAGAATAGCGTGCAAACAAACGGATAAAAAAAGGGTAGCAGCAACACTAGAAAAGCCACTCTTACAGGGAGAGAAAAATTCATGCAAAAGCGCATAGCTTTACGGAACAAAGTTCCAAATCCCAACAGATAAGCAAAGCAAATAACACGGAAAAACGGCGGCGGCGGAAACAACCAACGCGCGAATCGATCAGACGCCGTGGGAGCCATCTAGAGCGACACACGGTCACACGGAGACCGTGCACCGGGAGCGAATAGGGACGCTCACCTCCGAGCAGGAACATCCTCCTCTTCTCCTGCCGCTCCTCCACGGCGACGGCGACGGCCCCCGCTGCGGCCACCGAGATCTGGCGGGCCGCGGCGTCGACCGCCTCGCTGGAGTCGGCGAGCGACGGCGGCATCAGCCAGAGCCCCAGCCCGGACCCGGCGACCGCCACGGCGGCGGCGAAGAGCACCGCATCTCGGCCGGACTCCTCCGTCCCGGCGCTGGAGAAGGCGGCGCGGGCCGGCGGCGTCCTGAGCCGTCCGATGGCGGATCGGAGGAAGGCCGGGCGGGGGAGCGGAGCCATGGCCGTCGGATTAGCGGGTCTCGGGCTCGGCGGGTCGTTTGTTGTTGGAGATAAGGACGAGGTGGTTATGATACGGGGGAAGAAGAGAGGAAGACTGGACTCTCCGGAGGAGGAGGCGGCGATGCGTAGATGCGGAGGGGGAAGAGGAGAAAATGAGGGCGGGGAGCGAGTGGTGGGACCTGGGACGCGTCGTCGTTGCCCGGTCCCTTTTAGGGGTGGTGACTTGACATTCCCGAGTTATTTGATACGGCCACCCAATGGGGCTGTGCCGTGTACACGGCATCATGCTTTGCAATTTTTGCTTTGCATGATGCACGTGGTTTGTGTACACTGTGTCCCTTTTCCGAGTAAGCTATGCGAATGCGGTGGTCAGCATACCGATTCGAGCTATAGTTAGCCATATAAAGTTTTCTTGGTTTCTTAGCAAATATAGATAAGATGTAAATGCATTCGACTCCTTGGTAAAATATAAAGATTTCCTTATTAAAGGATGTGTATACAGAGGTTTTGCCTCCGCTATTTTATCTGGGGGTAGACACGGGAATGTCTCCCTCATCTAGGGGCGGTTCTAGGAGCATAAGTTATTGGGGTCACCATAAACACATTAGAGATCATTGTGGACATGAATTAGTAATGATAAGACTTTAACTTCTTTATATGTTAAGCTCGATGGCATTAGGGTCACTTGATCTCAATCATTACATGTTGGATCTACCTCTGCCCTTATCCTGCTCCCGTTGTACCCCAATAAACATTTATACACACGTAAATTGGCATATTATTATATCTTATCTAGCCTAATAATTTTTGTATAGTTTTATGATATATTACTTAATTTAGTATCATTTACCATCTAACGTGTTAATAAATTTATGCATTTTCTACGTAATCATGTGATAAGGCTATGAGATCATCTCAATATTGTTCAAATCTAGACCCTTATTAGGCCTCATTCCCACCCTCGATAGCTTAAATAAGAAGCAGAGATGGGACGACATTCCCAGAGCGAACAACTCTGTTGCTTTATCTAGATATAGATGCATGCGGAATAAGCTGAAAAACAAATGTCGTAACCATATATACGAAGAAGGTATTAGTTTACGGTGTCTGCCAGATCGCAAAATATTGTAGTGTTGGGACCGTAAGGGGGAGAAGAACTGAATAAAACTTGCGTGCAAATGCTTTTGCTACTATTGGTCCATTCCATCAACATTTTCGGTGGGCGGTGGGCTACTTAGAGAGAGAGAAAATTAGTGGAGTGTGGGGCCCCGGCGCAGGGAGTCATCGACTGTGCCACCGTAGAATTGTTGCACAAGAACGCCCAAAAGATGGCCAATGATTCGTGCGATAGATTTCTCCTGGGGTGGCAAGTCAGATTCCTCCTGCGCTTACCGATTCCCGCGTCCACGGTGACAATTGGGTCCACCTATTTGGGTCCCGGCTGTAAGTGAGCCGACGGTTGTGCCAGTCGGTGTCAGCATCCAAGACAACCGGCGGGCACGGGGCGCCGGTGGTTTCGCTCGCACGGAGAAGACGCCGGGCGCCCACTGGACTGCTACTATAACCAAGTACCCCTCTGATGATTTTATGTAAGTCTTGACATGGTCTTCAACGTGGTAGTTTGATTGAATATATGTTACTTTGAATAAAAATAATTATACACTATAAAAGTATATTTTATAATGAATTAGTCATACGGATTTTATTTTATCGATAGTAGTAATTCTTTATATACCGATGGTCAAATATTTTTGACTTGATCAACATAGATTTTAAAATAACTTATATTTAGAATTAGATATAGTACTTCCATTACTGAATGATCGGAATTCAGGTGGATTTGTGCCACTCAAGTCCAGAATCGGTGCAGTGCACGCCCGTTACAAGTTCCAATCCGGATGCGTCCTGCGGTGATTCCTAATCAAATGTGTCATGGATCCATCTGGTTTGCAACATGTCATGCACCAAGTAAACTACACCAAATTGCTCTTGAGAAGAACTGGTATATCAGGATAGCACGTGACTTTTGTCTGCCGGCTTATGACTATTATCCTTTTGAGTCCAAGGAAATTATGCAACGACGACTTGGAACTTGGAAGTGTCAGTGTGTCACATGTCACACCACGCACTGACGCGTATCAAGTTTTCCAGATTAACACAAGTCGAATTGGATGTATTCGTCTCCATTTTCTGAAATTATTTCTCCACTGTGGCAGGCAGACACATAACTAAAAATTTGATAGTACTAATAAGACACCACGGCTTGCCTGCGCTGTCTGCCTACCCGATTGCGCATTTCACACATGCTTTGCCACGCAGAGCTATCCGGTTGCCACCGCATCTCATACCTGCACGAAACCGCTCCGCACGCCCAACCTCACGCCTGCACACCGACTGCAGCGCTAGTCGCTAGGGTTCGCTATGATAGGGATTAGAAAATTGGTTAAGGATTGGAGTGAGACTAGACACCTGGTGAGAAGAGAGAGTAGAGTCATGGTGAGATAGATGAATTTGATAGGCTTAGTCAGTTGACCTAAGACAGCAGCGACCAGTATTTAGCTTGGCGCGGCCAATACAAGGGAATTCCGACCCAAATCATTTTCATGTTCTTCTTCTACTTCAGAGCAATTGAGCTTCAAGCAATGACGTCCGATGGATAGGGTGCTAGAGAGGTACCCAAGGTCCGGCTGGCCGTAGGGGGTGCTCTGCCCACCTTAGCCCCCTGCTGGGTCCATCACTGGCCTTCCAGACTAACATTAAGCAGAAATGAAGTTATTCATAGAATTTTACATTACTGTATTCTTGGTAACTGCAATTTGGGACCCCTCTTCAGAGTCCAGAAGATATAATACATAAAACTCATGGCACTTGTGTTATTAGGGCGGTGGAATGCAGAAGATATATTCATTGTATAACATGCTCAAACTTCCGATGTACAAGAACCGCCAATACATGCACACCCCAAAAGTTACCGTCCAAATGTAGTTAGGGTGCAAAGCGAAACGGATAATTCCTAACCGACCGACCGTCCAATTGTAGGCTGTAGCATCATTAGACGGTTGTATCTGTATGCTAGCACTACTAGGCTGGCAAGCTTTACAGAACAGGAGCAAATGATATCAAAATAATGATGCAATAAGAAGGCAAACTATAGACAACCAGCTGGCAATTTCCTCAAAAAAATTTGTTCTACTCAAACTTGGGTTTTTCTCTTGGTGCAATTGTATATGGCATCCATCAATGCAGCTGCTGTTGACTCCGAGGATGTCTGAACGATCCGCTGGAGTAGAGCATCTGATAAACTGGCTTTATCCTCGCTATGAAAAGTACACTGATTAGGGTTCCGCAGCAACACACAATGGCACAAACATAGAAGGTAAGCCTGAAACAGTCAGGTCCAAAGCAGTTTGAAGGTTCCAGCACGCCCGGGTGCTGCTTTGCTGCCTCCTTGTCGTATAAATAACCAGCAAGAAGGGCCGAGAAAAAGAATGCACCGAGGGGATTCACTAACAGCATGAAGTTGTACATCAACCCGAAGTCCTTCAGCCCGAAAAGCTCTGAGACGGTTGGTATCATGACGGCAAATTGAACCCCGTAACAAATCCCCAGGAATGTAGTTGAAACATATATCAAGCTATGAAGACCAGTTGCAAAAAGGAGGAAGGTAATCACCATGATTATTTGTGTGCACATCATCCAAAAAGGACGAGGAAGCATTCTTGACCTGCAACACATCAGGTTTTAATCAACCTTTTTTTTGGAAGTGTCGACTCATAAATTATTTTGGAACGTTCCAGCAGATAAAAGAATCCAAGAAGTGTGGATAAATGAGTGTTCAAAACAGATGTGAAATAGCTGATGTAGATCAACGACCATAATGTCTAAGTGGCTCATCAGGAGTTAGTACAAGTGTTCGAGTAACAGTGACTTGGCATGGAGTAATATCAGTATACCACAGTAAGCAGGTAAATAGACCTTACTGCTAAAGCTTGTCTATATATTCAAGAGAACCCAATAGGCAACATATATAGGGATATACAAAAGGATTTCTATATACAGATAAGAAAATACAAAAGAATCATATTATAACACCCCCCTTCAAACTCATGGTGGATTGCACACACTGAGTTTGAAGATAAAATACAAATATTGTGCCCTAGTCTGTGGCTTCGTGAAGAAGTCAACAACCTGTAACTCTAATGACACAAACTGTAAATCAAGTACTTCCTCCTGCACCTGTGAGCGAGTGTATGAAGCATCCACACTAATGTCCTTGGTGAGCTCATGCTTCACTTGGTCCTGAGCAATACTGATACCACATGTACTATCAGATAAAAGAGTCGTAGGTCCCATCACAGGCACTCCAAAATCTGCAAGTAGCCACCTCAACCAAGTAACCTCTGCTGTTACTGCTGCCATAACTCTCAACTCAGCCTCTACACTCGAACGAGAAACTGCAGTTTTCTTCTTAGTCTTTCATGCAATCAGGGAGGAGCCATGAAAAACATAGTAAGCAAAAAAAGAACGACGATCAGAAGGATCACTAGCCCAGGTCGCATCGGAGTACTCCTGAAGCTGTAGTGAATAGAGCTAAGGAAAAACAAACGACGAGAGATAGTCCCGCGCAAGTAGCGAAGAACACGAAGAAGGTGGCTGTAGTGAAGATGGATAGGACGAGCCATGAACTGACTCAAGATATGAACAACATAAGCAATATCAGGACGAGTGCTCATAAGATACACCAAACTCCCAACAAGATGACGATACCGAGTAGGATCCTCAAGAAGATCACCATCAGTGGCACGAAGCTGTAGAGATAACTCCATAGGAGTCTCAGCAGTGCGAGTGTTAGTCAAACCAGACCGATCGAGAAGATCATGTATATACTTCCGTTGGGAGAGGTAGTAGCCCTCAGGCATAGAAGAGACCTCAATCCCAAGGAAGTACGTAAGAGAACCAAGATCAGTCATCAAAAACTACTCACTGAGATGCTTCTTCACATACGTGATTAATGAGGAATCATCATCAGTGATGAGCATATCATCAACATACAGAAGGAGCAGTGTCCTACCCCAAGATGAGACATGGACAGAAAGAGCAGGATCATGGGAGCTGACAGTGAAACCGACAGAAGTAATCACTGAGGTAAAACGCACAAACCAGGCACGAAGAGCCTGTTTGAGGCCATAACGAGCACGATGAAGACGACAGACGTGCCCATCGGGAACAGAATACCCAGGTGGTGGCTGCATGTAGACCTCCTCATACAAAACATCATTAAGAAAGACATTCTTAACATCGAGTTGAAAGTTAAACCACTGGCGAATAGAAGCAACCGCAACAAGAGTGCGAACAGTGACCACATGGGCAATAGGGGCAAAAGTCTCATCGTAGTCACAACTGTACTCCTGTTGAAAACCACGAGCCACAAGACGAGCCTTGTAGCGCTCAATAGTACCATCAGACCGGATCTTAATCTTGTACACCTACTTACACGTGATCGGACGAGCATGCACAGGTGTCGGTACAATATCCCAAGTCTCCGTACGTCGAAGAGCATCAGACTCCTCTGCCATAGTGAGTTGCCACTCAGAATGAGGAGCAGCCTCACGATAAGAACTAGGCTCAGTGGCAGAGAAAACATGAGCTATCGAAACAAATCCAAGACGATCAGGAGGTCGAGGGATCTCTGGTCACGAAGGACATGACGGGGAGCATCATCAAAGGGATCAGATGTGGGTGTCGGCAAGATACCAGGAGAGGAGACTGATGAAGGACAAGGATGCCTGAGTAGTGAATACTAGAGAAACAAGACGATGGTACTGCAGGAACATGAGGCGGTGCTGCAGGAGGCAGCACCGGAGGCGGAGGTATAGAAGGAACCACTGGAGACAGACCAGGGGAAGACTGTGATAGTGGAGAAATTGGTGAAGAGTTAGAATGAGACAACCATGAAATCAACTCAACGGTGGAAATAGGAGGGGCCGAATCTCGAAAGAAGAAAGGTCGAGATTCATCAAAGACAACGTCTCGTGAAATCCTGATCCGTCGAGCAAAAGGATCCTAGCAACGATAACCTTATGCTCAGAACTAAAACCAAGAAATACGCACTTAACCGACTGGACCGATAGTTTAGTGCGTTCACGAGGCTGCAGCAAAACAAAACAAGTACAGCCAAAAACACAAAGGTGAGTGTATTGGGGGGCTCGAGAGTAGAGACGCTCTATACGACTGACACCCTTAAGAGCAATGGAAGGCTGCATCTTGATGAGATATGGAGTCGTAGAAACAGCCTCAATCCAAAACTGTGGTGGAATCTGAGAGGTAAGGAGAAGAGTGTGGGCAGTCTCAATCAGATGACGATGTTTGCGCTTAGCAACCCCATTCTGAGCATGGGCACTAGGACAAGAAGATTGGTAAAGAGTGCCATACTCAGAAAGAAACTGTCTAAAAAGCGTAAGAACAGTACTCGCCAGTAGAATCACAGTGAAAAGTACGTACGGGAGAGTCAAACTAAGTACGAACCATCGTTGCAAAGCTACGATAGATCGCAAGAAACTGACCACTATTAGACAAAGGGAAAATCCATGTAAAACAGGTATAATCATCAATGAATATCACATAAAGTTTATATCCGCCTTTAGAGATAATAGGCACATGTCCCTATACATATGAATGAACTAAGTCAAAAGGACGAGAAGATAAGAACGCACTAGAATGATAAGGAAGCTGTAGCTGCTTGCCCAGCTAACAACCCTGACAAAACATGGTCGTGTCAACAGTAACACGTCCAAGAACACCATAACGAACTAATGAAGAAAGACGAGACCCACACAAGTGACCTAAACGGTGATGCCACTGGGCAAAAATGCCAAATGTGGTGGTAGCAGTGGCGGTGGAAGAATACATAGAGGTGACAGGAGCAACCGAAGTGGATGAAAGGTGGAGGCGATCAAGGATGTAGAGAACCTAACGATCCCTACGGCGCCGGCCAGTCCCAAGTACCGTTCCTGTCTGTCGATCCTGGATGAAATAGGTGTGAGAGTCAAAACCAACCCTACAGTCGAAATCGGTGAGTTGAACCACCGAGAGAAGCTACATGGTAAGCTGGGGAACATGGGAAATGACTGGAACAGAAAAGTCAGTGGACAAAAGAGTGCCTTGATAACTAACAAAAAGAGGCGTACCGTCAGCGGTCTGAACAAAGATAGAAAAAACAGAAGGTCCTACTGAAGTGAGAGATGTGGAGTCTAGTGTCATGGGGAAAGAGACACCAGAATCTAGAACCCAAGAAATACCTGGAGGAGACGTCTGAGCTAGATGGCGTAACTTGCCGAGTGTGAAAGGGTCTGCCAAGTAGAGCTCGCGAAGCGCCGAACAGAGTCACCTCACTAAGAAGGTCCTGACGTGCTGGTCTGTCTTCCCGTCTAGTAGTTAGGGCCTCCCTGCCCCCCTTGGGTCGTCCACGCGACTTGTTCTGTTTTTTTTGCGCACCACACGACGCTGGTAGTCGTACCCGAAGTTCTTGAAATAATTGCACTGAACCCCAGTTAGTGCAAAAACATGAGCCAAAATAGACAGCTAAGAAGATCCTGTAGTCGAAGCAGAAACCGTCGGTGTAGTAGAAGAAGGGGTAGCAAGCACAGTCGGAACAAACTATGCTGCTAACCCGCGGCGAAGATCCTCAGCACGAAGTGTCGAAACAACCTCGGTGACTGTCGGTCATGGTGAGCAGCTCAGCAGTTGAGCCCTGGCAGGCTCAAACTCTGGGCGAAGACGACAAACGAAGTCATAAAGGCGAAGGCGGTCATGATCCGCCTTCTGCACTATATGACACTCTTGGCAGAGCGGAGAAGCCAGCTCGTCCAGCTGACGCCAGAGACTGGCCAGAGCTCGGAAGAAGTCGTCAACAGAGGAGTCCTCTTGGCGAAGCGTCTCCAACTCACGCTGAAGCGAAAAGAACTGAGCATCGCTGCTCTGCTGGTATCACTCGCGTAAAAACTTTCAGACCTGGCAAGTAGAACGCAGACCAACAATGTCTGGCTGGATGGAGTCGTCGACGCTGACCACCAGGATGACTCGAACACGGGCCTCATCAGCACACCAGTGCTCAAAAGCGTCTATGGCGTACTGAAAAACCTCATCAGCAGCGTCAGCAGCAGCAGCAACGACCTCTGCCTCCATCTTTGCGACCTCATCTTCTGCAGGAGGTGCAGAAGTAGGCTGTTTAGGAGGGGCTGAACTGGCGACGGCGGACAAGGTCGAGCACCAGTGACATGTCCCCAGAGGTGGCGACTATCGAGCGTGATCTCTAGGAGTGAAGACCACAACATGTAGTTCGTCCCATGAAGCTTTGTTCCGAGAATGGAATTGCAGTAGATAGAACGGAAGCCATCGGTAGGCGGCGCTGAACAGTACGACGACCAAGGCAATGAAGTCTACCTGGCGGCGCTGGACGGCGCGGCGGTTAGATCGACGTTTTTTTTGTTTTTTTTTTCTTGGGTCAGGCTTAAAAGGCAAGCCTGCCTACGGCCCGTGCGAAGGAGAACATGCACGGGGGAATCGAACTAGGGTTCCCATGCTTGTGGCGGCGGCGGCAGCGGTCTTGTGGCGACGGCCAACGAACAGCGGCGGGCTCCCGATCGGCAGAGATGGGTGCGTCGGGCTCCTAGTTGACGCGGTAGCGGCGGCGTCGTTGCGGCGGCGGCCAATGAGCGGTACAGCTCCGGTAGCAGCAACTTGCGGCAGCGGCGTTCGAGCCGAACGGGCTGCGGGATGGCAGCGGAATGAGAGCTAGGTTAGAACTCTGATACCATGTTATGAATATTATGTATATATTCAAGAGGATCCAATGGGTAATATATATAAGAATGTACAAATGGGTTTCTATATACAGATAAAAAAATACAAAAAAGTCATATTCTAACATACATTAGCTGCTATGTAGTCTTAGTTATGCATTGTCAGATAAATGGTGTGAATAAAGTTGCTGCAAACCAGTTAAAGGGAGCTGACCTTACGAAATATTCAGAGACAGATCCACCAAGGATACGGCCAGCAAAGTTGCAGAGGCCGAAGAGGCACAACAAAATAGATGTATCATCAGCACCAGCAGCCATTCCAATCTGAGCTAGGTTGTTCAGAACAGTGACACCAGTGCCAACTCCACAAAAGTATACAATGAACAGTAACCAGAAATCTGCTTTAACTAAGGCTTCGCGGAATGTGAAATCATCCCCCCTTCTTGGCCTTCTTTTCTTTTTCAAATTCACTGCTCCCTCACCCTCAGCCAACAGAAGATCCACATCGGTGGCCTCACCAGAATCATTGGTGCCTGTAACAAGTGTTGTTGAAGTGCTACCCAGAAGTGGTTCTGAATTCTCTTGATCCGGACCGGACAAACTATCAGTTGAATAAGATGGAGCAAGGGTGCTGGCCTTTTTCCCTTTTGGTTGATTTGGATAAAGTGTCATCTTTATCGGTATTGCAAGTGGAGCAAGGAGCAAAAGTATCATTATACCAAACAAAAGGTAGGTAATAGTGTCACTTAGTTTAAAAGTATCACCAAGTATTGTAGCTACCATAAGATATACACCGAGAACCACACTAGATATTTGCGTGAACATGAAATGGCTTTGTTCTGTTACATTGTCCTCATCCAACGATGGAGTGCAAGGCCTAACAAAATACATCACCACAGTACATGCGGTGGGGATCCCCAAAGCAAGCAATAGCAAAAGGTTTGTTGGTGAATCCTGAAGCATTCCATTAAATGTTTCCGTGTAGACAGCAGCACTAACAGCAACATAACCCTTGATGAGACCAGCAACAGTTCCTCGACTGAGAGGAAAGTTCCTCATGTTGGTCACAAGCGCAGCGGTGCCCAACCATGCGCTGCTGTTTGTGCCAATACATAAAGCTATACACAACTGCAATCGCATCCATAAAATATTCAAGTTATAAAAGACTAAGCTGAAAGTATGAGGAAGATGTACAAATAATTGCATGTAGATTACACATCAAGCTACCAAGTTATTCACAAGACAACTTATATCAAGAGTAAATTCGATGATTTAAGAATTTGAACCAAATGGGAAAAAATGTAGCAACATGTCATGTAATGAGCATTTGCGCACTCGCCGCATTACAAATAAATTTTGACGGTACAGATTTTGCCTTTTTAAGAGTGCTTGTACCTTTTCTCTGTTAGAAATCCCCGAGGGTAAGCATGTGTGTGTCTTGCTTGACTGATTCACTAGTCTATAAACAACTAGCAGAATGGATCCGTGCAATTGCGCAGCTAGATTTAGTATGATTTTGTTATATAAACTTTTATTTATTTACATAGTGATTAGAGTTATATTTGGTTAATAGATTCCTAAAAAGTTGGGTCTTTGCAGTCATAGAAGCATATAAATTTCTTTGCATGGCAGCAACCGTTGCTCTTTTCTTTGAGCCGTGGCAGATCCGCCGCCCCAAGCGTTTCTGTTGTGCTTTTTGTGCATTGCGCCGCGCTTCTTTCGCACTACGTCACCGTTGCGCTTCTTATGCATTGTGTCGCGCTTCTTTTGCACTGTGTCTTCGTTGCGTTTCTTGTGCACTACGCTCCGCCGTCTTGGACTACGATTTGCGCTGCCATGCTTCTATCTATTACTCTTCGGCTTGATTTGACAGCTTTATCTGTATTTATCGGTTTTATCATCTTCTTCGTCGTGTTGTCGCGGTCGACTTTGCTCCCGCGCCTTGTGCTTTATGGGCTGTCACACGACACCGGATGGAAGGAAATCTTTTGATATTCGACATATTTTTCAAGAGCTGCATACTACGACGACATTATCAATATTCTGATTTTGGATTTTCCATTGTTTAGTGTCAACCCTTTCCAAATGCTATTACATACGCCTTGCATTTGAGGGAGATGTTAGAATAAGGTATTAGAATAGGGACTCTTTTGTATTCTTTATCTGCATTTTGTATTGTTTTATATGTATATAACATACACTCTTTGTGCACCCTATATACTTACACACGATATTCATATCAGCTACCACAGTTGGATGACCATTGAGGCTACAACCAAGTTGAGCAACCATCACATTCAGTGAACCTAACCATAGTAGCTCAATCGGCAGAAAATGCATCAATCAGATTTGTTGGATCCACAGGTTCGTAAGGTTCAGCCATCAGCCCACCATAGCTCAAGCATCAACCACCACACCACTAGCGCTGCCTTGTAATGTCACAGTATTGCGCTGCCAATACAGCTGAAGCATCATCACCAAGCAATACTACTCTCATCTTTCTGTTATCAGTTGCATGTATCGTGGTGTTAAGGGCAAGTGGTATGGTTACTGCTTCGGCTCCTAGTGCTCATGTTGTGGTTCTATATGTTTTGACAGCTAGAGGATTTCTCTAACATTCAATATCACTTCATGACAACAAGCGTATTACAGTATTTCTCCATAATGATATTACTCAAGACACCAATAGGTTCAATTCCATCCTAAACCAGATAACACCCCACCGATTTCATTCACCTCAAAATTTGTTGCAAAACTGGTATTTATTCTCTATCGTAAATGAAAAGTAACTAATCCATGGGAGAGATCTTCACCATATCCAAAAGTGTAGAGAGAGGAAAACAACCCTTGAATAGATTATGAGAAATCAACAATCACTTTCAAGAAAAGTGTGGAGTATCTCAATTAAATAACACACCACCAATTTCATCCACATCAAAATGTGTGGCAAATCTGGTTCTTGTGCTCTATCATGAAGTAAGTCAGCCATGGGAGCGGTTTTCACAACAGGCCAAAGAGTGTAGAGAGAAAACAGCCTTAAATAGCTTATGAGAAATCAACAATCACTTTCAAGCAAAGTGTGGAGTATCTATACCATTAACATTTGTTTAGGTATTTTTGAAAATTATTTTATTAATAACCCTTCCCCCAATTTTATTTCTAAATCTGAATCTTTTAGCCATGCCACACTAGTTATAGTGGTGGTATGACAGTGTTGTTTGGCCCAAACAGGTCATTTCTTGGTTCTGCGTTGGACTTATCTTGTGCGTTTGCCACACCACGAGTGAGGGTCAAATTTGGGAATTAAAGTTCGGGAGAGGTTATAGACAAAAACAAATTAAAAAAGGGTTCAATAATAAAAATTGTTCTCATGCACCTTATGTCCTTTTTTATTCTTCTTCTTTGACAAATCCTCATCATTTATGGCGTGATCGTAACATAGGTGACATACATTCGTAATGTTGGTGACCAGCAATAGCCATAATTTTTCCCGTTACTACTAATTAAAATTTTACCTGACTCGGCGATCTCTTCTGGACCTGTAATAGTAACACTCTTGTAAAACTAAACTACCGAAGTGCTTTGCACATAATCTTGTAAAACCAGAATAACTAAAATCAACTCCACCTCTTCTTGAAAATAGAAATCCATTTTCACCAAATTTTAGTAAAAAAATGTCATTCAAAAGATGCCTCATCTATCCAATCTCAGCGAATCAAATTTCACCAACCAAACACCAAAATCAGATAGGAAGCTATGGGGGTGAGAACGGATCAAAGTGAGTTGGAGGATTCAAAAAAAAAAATTCAGGATTATTGTGCGGTCCACCACTGAAACCAATTCCGCCCCACTTGCATAAATGATTGGTAAAGGATCAATAGGTGATTTCCCTAGATAATGGACCAAAGCACGACAAGTTCAACCAAATGGCACTAAAAAAGTTCGTACACCACATTTAGCTTCATGCCAATTTGAAAAGGAAAATATCAACCGGTGTTAACGTCAATCGTACAATTAAAAAACATGCACATGTGAACACAATGATGTACTTACTTGAAACAAAAGAGCATAAGCTATCTTGCTAAATTACGTAGATTCCGCCAGTCATCACCGAGGCATTTGTTCAATCAACAAAGGCGATGCACATGCTCCACAAATTACCCCCAAAAATGACAAGATTCAAAATAAAAAAAGATAAAAACTGGAATTTGATGAGCTCAGCACTGAAATTTTAGGCCCCAATTAGCTCATCTCTCAACTACTCATTGTCATCATTAGTCGAGACTCCATCCCCCCATGAATCGCTCAAATCAAGCGAAACAAGGCAAGTAGCCCAGAAGAACATGCAAGCTAGACAATCACACATGTGTAAATGCAAACGAGAGAGAGAGAGAGCGTACCACCCAGTAGGGCATGGAAACGGCCTTGGTGACGGCGAGCCAGAGCGTGCCGAAGCCGAGGAAGGCGCAGGCAGAGCCGATGACGAGGATGAGCCAGGGCGGGAGTCGGTTGGCGAGCACCCCCGGGACGAGCCCCACGTTCTCGCCGACGTCGTTGGCGACGCCGAGCATGGTGAGCGCTTTCTGGTTGTACCCCAGCGCCTCCTTGACGGCGTCGGAGTAGAGCGGGAAGACGTAGGCGCTCCCCGCCGCCACCTGCACCCACACCGCCGCCGCCAGCCCCACCCACGGCGGCCGGCTCCCCGCCTTCACCTTCCCTACCCCGGGACCCCCTCCTCCCCCTCCCCCCGCCATGCTGCGCGCCCTCCTCTTCGCCTAGCAGGCTAGCCGCTGCTTGCGAGTTGCGAGTAAGCCCAGCTCACTACCACCATCGGGTGTGCAACTGTGCATATATTCTACGGCGGTTTTATGATGTGGCCGGTCGGGGTGTCTGGGCCGTGAGGGGAGTAGGAATGATTGTTGTTGCGGCTGAGGCACTAGGATCTGCCACGTCACCTAGTTTTTCTTTCCTTCTCCTGAGGCATCCACAGCGTGGGTGCTTTCGCCGGCGCTGAGAATACGATACAGTGGGTGCTTTCGCCGGCGCTGAGAATCGTTGTATCGTAAAGACGCCAACTTTATATATCTCTCTCCCATGTTTAGTGTCTACCTCCTTACATAGGATGGGTCCCACCACCAATTATATATATTTTTAAAACTTAACTATTCACATCAATTCCTAATCTCCACACACGTGCCCGCCACCTCTGCCTCCCCACTCCACTCTAGCCGGTCCCACCCCCTCACCCTCAAGATTCGGCGACGACAGCCTCCTCATCCTCGTCCAAGAAGACTTCGATGATGCGGTTTCCTTGTTATCGACCTCGGCTGGTGGCGGCATGACTTCCTCAACCTCAGCCAGCGAAGACGTGGCTTCCTTCACCCAGGTCCAGCGGCTGCGCGGGCAACAACGACCACAGCGACGTTGCGCGCTAGTGGGTCCCATTCGATCCCCTTGGTTGTGGTACCAAGCTTGGGATAGGTACTTCGCTTGGTATTGGTATTTGGTTTAATATGTGGTACCGTTACCCTCTCTCCTCTTGGTAACAGCAAAAATCCCACATCGGAGACGCTCTTAGGGTATCTCCAATAGTGTATTTATTGTCGTCTATTAGCTATACTATATCAACAAAATTCTACGTGGGGGAAAGAGGGGAGGAGAGAGGGCATATGTCGTATCTTCCTGAAGAGACTGTCGTGAACACGAAATAAGATAGGATAACGCGAAACAAGATATGATACATTAATCTACTATAGTCGATATGTGAGTCCGTTTCAAAGAAAAATTATAAAATATAAATATTAGAGTATGGATTAGAGACTATATATTAAAGATATTATCTTTAAAAATAATATAGCATATGTTAGTGATCCACTAGAGATACCCTTATGACTTACGGAAGGCCAAACGCCACTCGAATTTTGTTTCTGCCCAGGTGTCTTTTTTATGCGATTTGTTCGCTTTGGTTGGAAATTTGGACGGATGCGTTGCGTTCAGCAGTTTCTGCTTGTGTTTATTCTTCTGTTTACACTCGAAGGGGATGTATTTTTCTCAGTCTTTACTTCCACCGACAAGAAAATTGGGCACATTCTAGATGATGTACCACTGTGGTACTATCATCATTTTGATGACGTAAATGGATTGCTATTAACGGCCAGTTTGAAATGCCGGAATTTTTCTCGATCTATAGGAATCGACCGATACGTTTCGGGCTCAACCACTCGGTTTAAACGTATATCCATATTTTTTGACAATTTCTTTTTTTAGACGATATTTTTTACAATTTTATTAGAACGTATGAGATCTAAAACATCAACGTCGGGTGACTATTCCCTCTCCATGAACAGATGAATAACTACTGCACAATCAAACACCATGAGGAGATTTCCCTCTGAGCTGGCAATGTACGAACAATCGTATGATAATTGAAGTCAAACATAGAAAGTCAGATTTTGTATACATTTTGTACTTAATTTTAATTTACAAAAGCAAGTGTTAACTGTTGTGCAAGCTGCTAGACATAACGAATTGACCATGCGTCCGTGCTATAAGCTGTGGACAGAAGGATAGGATATTTTTAGGCTTCATTTGTAACTCAGAAAAAAAAATCCTAATTCTTTTGTACAAATTAAACTATTTCCTATAAAATTCCGGTTTACCAAACAAAGCCGAACCTCACTTCTAGCGGCAAGGAAAAAGATCCACTGCCCTCTGCAGAATATGCCTGCTTTAGCACGAAAAAGAAAGAACATTTTAAGCAAACAATACATTCCACCTGCCTCCTATTGGATGGGGCATATCTCAATTATTCGTCTACGTGTGTGTGCTTCACACGGAAGCTTTATTTTTAAAATGGGAGGGAAGCTTAATTAATTCTTTTTACAATTCTTCGTTAGATTTGAAGCCCTACTGTATATCTAGTAATAAATATATAAAAAGAAAATATTTTATGTATAGGGAAAAGGAAAACAAAAAAATTTACAACTAAGGGGTAAAGAATACTAAACAATTATTTGTAGCCAATCAAATATAAACTGTCAGTGGTATTCTTTGACTAGGTGTACATGCAGCGCGAATTCACTCCTAAAGAGACTTTTTCAATTAGAAATATTTGACGTTATGTTCTCAAACACCTGTCATTTCCTTGTGTACTTTTCGCTAAACATCAGTCGTATCATTGGGTCGGGCTTTTGACCGAGCCTGAAAAAACCCGATCATGAATGGGTATGTCCGAGCCAGCCTGGCCTAACATAGACTAGGCTCGAAGCCCGAAAAAAGATTGAAATTTGTGCTTTCCTATTAAAATATTCTTCTTCTTCTTCTTTTGAATAAATATTAATAATTCATTCATTTCAAAATAAAATTTTAATGTGTTTTTTATTGCTATCGTCAGGTTTTGGCGCTTCGGGCTGGGCTCGCTTACCCAGGAACATGTCTAATTAGATTACACCATCATCAGGATGTCCAGTGATATAGTCACATAGGACTTAGGTGCTCTGGTCTTTAATAGGTTAATATATAAACGATTTTAATTTAACAAGAGATATTACAGGTAAGCAGACTCGATGAGACGAAGACACTTGCATGACCTGCTCATCGTCTATCCTTTATTGTTGCGTCGTTAAAAGGTTAGAATTGAAAATAAACTTATAAAGATGTTATTTTTAAAATATTTTTAAAAAAAAGATCATCAAAATCTCATAAATAATTTGTGTGTGTGTGGGTGGGGTGGGGTGGGGGGGGGGGGGAGTTGTTGATCCCAGGGCCTATTAAATAAGTAGGTTAATAAATAGGTAGGTTTACCGAATATAAAAATGATCCTTTTCTTCTTGAATGCGTACGTATCACTTTTGCCTCATCTGATCGAGTCATGTTGCATGTCGCCTAGAAAGCATCTTAAAAAGTTAGTAGCGATACAAAAATAATTCTCGTCCGATCGATGAAGATTTACGAAATGAATACAACACGGAGAAATGAATATCCGATATTATCTGTGTTCGACTCCGATTCTTTAGAGAAAAAAATACATAATAAGATATGAGGTGACCGATATCTATTCGTATATCGAGTCGTACGAGGAAAACATGTTGTGACTTCACTTATGAACAAGATAGCAGATATGTGGGTTGTTGCATTTAAGTAGGCGTTAAAACTTAACTATTCACATCAATCCCTAATCTCCACACACGTGCCCGCCACCTCTGCCTCCCCACTCCACTCTAGCCGGTCCCGCCCCCTCACCCCTCAAGATTCGGCGACAACAGCCTCCTCATCCTTGTCCAAGACGACTTCGATGATGCGGTTTCCTTGTTATCGACCTCGGCGGGTGGCGGCATGACTTCCTCAACCTCAGCCAGCGAAGACGTGGCTTCCTTCACCCAGGTCCAGCGGCTGCGCGGGCAACAACGACCACAACGACGTTGCGCGCTAGTGGGTCCCCTTGGTTGTGGTACCAAGCTTGGGATAGGTACTTCGTTTGGTATTGGTATTTGGTTTAATATGTGGTACCGTTACCCTCTCTCCGGTTGGTAACAGCAAAAATCCCACACCAGAAATACTCTTAAGGTATATCCAATAGTGTATTTATTGTCGTCTATTAGCTATACTATGTCAACAAAATTCTACGTGGGAGAAAGAGGGGAGGAGAGAGGGCATATGTCGTATCTTCCTAAAGAGACTCTCGTGAACACGAAATATGATAGGATAACACGAAACAAGATATGATACATTAATCTACTATAGTCGACATGTGAGTCCGTTTCAAAGAAAAATTATAAATTATAAATATTAGAGTATAGATTAGAGACTATATATATTAAAGATATTATCTTTAAAAATAATATAACATATGTTAGAGATCTACTAGAGATACCCTTATAACTTACGGAAGGCCAAACGCCACTCGAATTTTGTTTCTGCCCAGGTGTCTTTTTTATGCGATTTGTTCGCTTTGGTTGGAAATTTGGACGGATGCGTTGCGTCCAGCAGTTTCTGCTTGTGTTTATTCTTCTGTTTACACTTGAAGGGGATGTATTTTTCTGAGTCTTCACTTCCACCGACAAGAAAATTGGGCACATTCTAGATGATGTACCACTGTGGTACTATCATCATTTTGATGACGTAAATGGATTGCTATTAACGGCCAGTTTGAAATGCCGGAATTTTTCTCGATCTATAGGAATCGATCGATACGTTTCGGGCTCAACCTCTTGGTTTAAGCGTATATCCATATTTTTTTGACAATTTCTTTTTTAGACGATATTTTTTTACAGTTTTATTAGAACGTATGAGATCTAAAACATCAACGTCGGGTGACTATTCCCTCTCCATGACAGATGAATAACTACTGCACAATCAACACCATGAGATGATTTCCCTCTGAGCTGGCAATGTAAGAACAATTGTATGATAATTGAAGTCAAACATAGAAAGTCAGATTTTGTATACATTTTGTACTTAATTTTAATTTACAAAAGCAAGTGTTAACTGTTGTGCAAGCTGCTAGACATAACGAATTGACCATGCGTCCGTTCTATAAGCTGTGGACAGAAGGATATGATATTTTTAGGCTTCATTTGTAACTCAGAAAAAAAATCCTAATTCTTTTGTACAAATTAAACTATTTCCTATAAAATTCCGGTTTACCAAACAAAGCCGAACCTTACTTCTAGCGGCAAGGAAAAAGATCCACTGCCCTCTGCAGAATATGCCTGCTTTAGCACGAAAAAGAAAGAACATTTTAAGCAAACAATACATTCCACCTGCCTCCTATTGGATGGGGCATATCTCAATTATTCGTCTACGTGTGTGTGCTTCACACGGAAGCTTTATTTTTAAAATGGGAGGGAAGCTTAATTAATTCTTTTTACAATTCTTCGTTAGATTTGAAGCCCTACTGTATATCTAGTAATAAATATATAAAAAGAAAATATTTTCTGTATAGGGAAAAGGAAAACAAAAAAAATTACAACTAAGGGGTAAAGAATACTAAACAATTATTTGTAGCCAATCAAATATAAACTGTCAGTGGTATTCTTTGACTAGGTGTACATGCAGCGCGAATTCACTCCTAAAGAGACTTTTTCAATTAGAAATATTTGACGTTATGTTCTCAAACACCTGTCATTTCCTTGTTTCCAAATGTGTCATATTACGATAATAAAGATTTTCATATAGAACGTAGAATTGAATATTAATATTGTACTTTTCGTTAAACATCAGTCGTATCATTGGGTCGGGCTTTTGACCAAGCCTGAAAAAACCCGATCATGAATGGGTATGTCCGAGCCAGCCTAGCCTAACATAGACTAGGCTCGAAGCCCGAAAAAAGATTGAAATTTGTGCTTTCCTATTAAAATATTCTTCTTCTTCTTCTTTTGAATAAATATTAATAATTCATTCATTTCAAAATAAAAATTTAATGTGTTTTTTATTGCTATCGTCGGGTTTTGGCGCTTCGGGCTGGGCTCGCTTACCCAGGAACATGTCTAATTAGATTACACCATCATCAGGATGTCCAGTGATATAGTCACATAGGACTTAGGTGCTCTGGTCTTTAATAGGTTAATATATAAACGATTTTAATTTAACAAGAGATATTACAGGTAAGCAGACTCGATGAGACGAAGACACTTGCATGACCTGCTCATCGTCTATCCTTTATTGTTGCGTCGTTAAAAGGTCAGAATTGAAAATAAACTTATGAAGATGTTATTTTTAAAATATTTTTTAAAAAAAGATCATCAAAATCTCATAAATAATTTGTGTATGTGTGTGTGGGTGGGGTGGGGTGGGGGAGTTGTCCCAGTGCCTATTAAATAAGTAGGTTAATAAATAGGTAGGTTTACCGAATATAAAAATGATCCTTTTCTTCTTGAATGCGTACGTATCACTTTTGCCTCATCTGATCGAGTCATGTTGCATGTCGCCTAGAAAGCATCTTAAAAAGTTAGTAGCGATACAAAAATAATTCTCGTCCGATCGATGAAGATTTACGAAATGAATACAACACGGAGAAATGAATATTCGATATTATCTGTGTTCGACTCCGATTCTTTAGAGAAAAAAATACATAATAAGATATGAGGTGACCGATATCTATTCGTATATCGAGTCGTACGAGGAAAACATGTTGTGACTTCACTTATGAACAAGATAGCAGATATGTGGGTTGTTGCATTTAAGTAGGCAGTGAATACTAATTATTTTTCCTTTGACGTCTCAACGATTAATTTCTTCGTGTTCACTTTGATTGCACTCCTACTGTCTAATGTTCTGTATAGCGGTGCGTAAAACCAAATAATTTCTATCTGACCGACTAACCGAAGTCTCGCGGAGGGAATATGGGACAACTAAAAAATAGGTATCAAATACCAAATTTTTTTGACTCAGACTAAAAAAAAATACAAAATATAATGTAAAATAAATGATGTCCGTTCGTATTCACTCCTATTCTCAGTCCTCCAACCAAACAGAAGACGGATCGAACTTATTCTCACAACCAAACAAATCAAGGATTGGAGCCGTTCCCAAAACGTGGTTGGAGCCACTCCAACCCACTGATCCCACAACCAAACAGACGGTTACACACCCACTACCGACGAGTGTGCCTCCCCTCGCTCTTTTGTCCGCCTTTGCTCGAACACTCAGCAGGCATGCAGAACATGAAGTCTATCCATGCAATAAGCGCTCCTTTTGGGTGCAGAAAATTATCTCTGTGTATTCTGCCGACGCAGTCAAACGAGATTAATTAGAACAATCTGGGACTGACGTCTCTCGCACCACCTTAATTATTAGCATGATGAACACAGAATCATACACCTCGATCGCTTTCCCGTTAGCAGCAAATTTGAGGCAGTAGTTGGCGAGAAAAAAAAGAAAGAAAGCTGCAAACTTGCAAACTTGTTAAGCTAATTAGATACCTCCTAGAATACATGCAATTGATAATCTGATACTGTACATCGGTCAGAGTTCTCAACTCCTCGTGGCTCCTCTTGGCTCAAAACATGAAGAAAAAAAGTCTCCATTTTCATGCCGTTATCTGGAAATTTGGAAAGAAATAGAGCAATCTTATCTGTTTGGTGGTCCAAAATAATAACCAGAGACGGAGCCTCTGAGGCAATGGGCCAAGACCTAACGTCAAACATATGTTATGTGAATTTTGAGCGAGACATTAAGATGGGCAAACGATTCGAACTCCATGGCTGGGTCAGTCCGAGTTCTGACTATGGATCAGCTATGATAACCACTCTGCTAAGAGGCAAAGAGTACGTAGTAGCATGAGATGTCAATGATTCACTTGTACAGCGAGCGAGCTAGCTAGCCCCATTTGTTTCGCTCAAGAATTCCACAAAATCGACGACGACGACCTGTATGGACTACGAAAGGATCCATTCGAAGTTTTAAAATCATCGTTGTTACGAATAGCACTTATAGTCGATATGAGATCAATGAGTCAATATATATATAAGTATATAAGTGTTATATATACAAAGAGACCTTTATATAATACACATCTAACACTCCTCCTCAAAGTTATAGTGGATCAACAACATTAAGTTTAGAGAGATGGAAGCTGTGCTGAGCTCTAGTATGTGCTTTTGTGAAGAAATCTGTCAACTGAAGGTCTGAAGGCATATATTGAAGAGCAACAATCTGATCTTGTACCTAGGTCCGCATGTAGAAAGCATCAACACCAATATGCTTTGTAAACTCATACTTCACTGTATTGGTAGCAATGCTAATAGCCCCTGCACTGTCAGACGAAAGAGGAGTGAGTACTGAAACAGAAACACCAAAATCCTCAAGTAACCACCGTAGCCAAGTAACCTCCATAGTCAGCAAAATCATAGCTCGCAACTCTGTCTCAGCACTCGAACGAGAAACTGGTGTCTGCTTCTTAGTCTTCCAACACAATAGGCAGAAAGGGATCGACGATCAGAGTGATCACTAGCCTAGGTAGCATCAGAATATGCCTGGAGTGGTAAAGAACTGAACAAGGGAAAAACAAATGACGAGTGATGGTTCCACGAAGATATCGTAGAACACGAAGAAGATGACTATAGTGGAGCTGAGTGGGAGCAGAAACAAACTGACTCAAGATATGCACAGGATACAAAATGTCAAGACGAGTGACACCCAAATAAACCAGACTCCCAACAAGATGACGATATCGAGTGGGATCAATAAGAGGCTCCCCATCAGTGGACCGAAGATGAACATTAAGCTCCATAAGAGTCTCAGCGGTGTGTTGATCCGTAAGAGAAACACGATCAAGAAGGTCCTGAATATACTTTTTTGTGACAGATAGAAGCTCACAGGTGTAGAAATAACCTCAATCCCAAGGAAGTAGCAAAGAGAACCTAGATCAGACATGAGAAACAGCTCATTAAGACGCTCCTTGACAAAAGTGATGTATTGAGAATCATCTTCAGTAATGATCATATCATCAACATATAAAAGGAGAAGCGTCCTACCATGAGGTGAAGTGTGCATAAAAAGAACAGGATCATGAGCACTGGCAGAGAAACTAGCTGCAGTGACAACAGAGGAGAAACGACCAAACCAAGCACGATGAGCTTGCTTGAGACCATAAAGAGATCGGCGAAGGCGATAAACTATACCATCAGGAACGGAATACCCGGGTGGTTGCTGCATATAAACCTCCTCACGCAGCTCACCATTGAGAAATGCATTCTTGACATTAAGCTGAGAGATTGATCATACCCGAACAGATGCCACAACAAGAAGAGTGCAAACAGTGATCATGTGAGCCACATGAGCAAAAGTCTCATCATAATCACGACCATACTCCTGCTGAAAGCCACGTGCCACAAGACGAACCTTGTAGCGCTCAAGAGAACCATCAGAGTGGGTCTTAATCTTGTAGACCCACTTACACATGATAGGAGTAACACGCGTGGGAAGAGGACAAGATCCCACGTACCAGTACGCTCAAGAGCAGCAATCTCCTCTGCCATCGCATGCTGTCACTCCTGATGAACAGCAGCATCACGATAAGAAGTCAGTTCAGCAAGAGTCGCTAAACAAAAACGCGTAGGAGTCCGAATAGACTGTCGATCACGAAGAGCATATCGAGGAGAGGCCGGAGAAGATGAACCATCAGAAGAAGATGTCACATCAGAAGAATCATCAACTCGCAGACGATGAGTGTAGTAGAGAGGATAAGAAGGATGAAGGCCGGGAGGGAGCCTCTGAAGAGGGTGGCGGGGGCAAAGGAGATGGTGAAGGAGGAACTGAAATGGCCAAAGGCGGTGACAGAGGTGTGGTGACTATAGGGGTGGCAGAAAAAATCAGAAAAGAAAGCGGCTCAACAAGAAATGCTAGAGTGGTAGAAGGAGAAGGACGAGGGTAGAAAGGACGAGACTCATCAAAAGTGACGTCCCGAGAAACCCACATTCGTCGACCAACCAGATCCCAACAACAATATCATTTATGCTTAGCGCTATAGCCCAGAAAAACGCACTCCACGGACTGAGCTGTCAGCTTGGTGTGCTCACGAGGGGTAATAAGAATATAGCACACACATTCAAAGAGACGAAGACTAGAATAGTCAGGAGTCTTGCCACAGATACGCTCAATGGGGATCCCACCCTAAAGAGCAGAAGAAGACTGAATATTAGTCAGAAAAGTGGCAGCAGAAACAACTTCAGCCCAAAAGTGTGGTGGGACAGCAGAAGCAAGCATAAGAGCACGAGCTGTCTCAGGAAGATGACGATGCTTTCGTTCAGCCACACCATTCTAGGCATGAGCAACAGGACAAGAAAACTGTCGAGAGTGTCCTGCTCAGCAAGAAAACCACGAAGGACCTCTGACAAGTATTCCCCAGCAGAGCCAGCACGAAAGACACGAATAGGAGAATCAAACAGAGTACGGATCATGGTGGCAAAAGTCTTGTAGATGGATAACACATCACTACGGGATGACATAAAGTATATCCATGTGTGGCGAGAAAAATCATCAATAAAAATGATATAATAGCAATAACCTCTTTCGAAACAAAAGGAGCCGAACCCCATACATCAGAATGAACAAGATCAAATGGACGTTGTGACATGGACTCACTGAAAAGATAGGAAAGTTGAAGCTGTTTACCAAGCTTACAATGCTGATAATTTAGAGAAGCGTCGCCAGACACAGACCCTAAAAGACCGCGACGAAGTAAAGAAGATAGACGTGACCCGCAAAGATGTCCTAAACGATGATACCACTGAGCAAAAGCGCGATGAGGATGCAACGAAGCGATGGCGGCGGTGGAGGCAACAAGGCAGCGAGGCGCGGAAGGAAAATGAAGCCAATCAAGCTCCCAAAGACGCTGTGAGTCACGGCGGAGAGGGCTAGTACCAACCAGAGTCCTCGTGCGTCGATCCCGAATATAACAAGAATCAGAATCGAGAATAACACGATAACCATGATTAGTGAGCTGTCCGGCAGATATGAGCTGCATGATTAGTTTGGGAACATGAGAAACAGCAGGAATATGAAAAGAAGAATTCGAAAGAGTGTCGCGTCATGTGACATAAAGAGAGGTACCATGTGTTATTTGAACAGTGAGAGGAGCAGCTAAAGGTCGAATGAAAGTGAGACTGGTGGAATCGGATGTCATATAAAAAGAAGCATCTGAGTCAAGAATCTAAGGTGTTATAGATGAGCAAGAAGTAGAGGGTGGTTTCTCACTAAAAGACTGAGCAGCAGAACCAACAGAACCAAACGGTGCAGAAGTAGCCATGTGACACAGCAGTGTGAGAAATTCCTGAGAATCAGAAACAACGGAGCTCTGCTGAGAGGAGGAACCACTAGTGCCCTTTGGAGGATGACCACCACGCCGTAAGTCCTTCTTCTTGTAGCAGAACTGCTCTACATGTTCATTTTTGTTGCAATAGGTGCAGTCGAGTCCCTTATCAACAGCAGCTGTCACTGGTGAAGACACAACTGGTGATGGAGTAACTGTAGTATATGTAGAAGCTGGAGGAGCTGTCAGAACCGAAGGAAACGATTGGAACGGTAGTAGACTCGCAACACGAAGGCGAATATCCTCAGCACGAACAGCGGCAAGGGCCTCCAACAAAGTCACACGAGGGTGGCGTGCCAGCAACTGAGCACGAGTCTGCTCATACTCAGCTCGAAGACGTGTCAAGAAGTCGTAGATGCGACGAAGCTCCAGGTGAGATTGTTGACGCTAACAACACTGGCAAGTATGGAAAACATTTTGTCCTAAAGAGTCAATCTACCGCTATACCACAGACAGCTGGGCATAGAACTCATCCACAGTGGCTTCTCCCTGCTGCAGCGACTGTTCTTGACGCACAACAGAAAGATACAAGGAATCATCAGATGGCTCGTAGCGACTTCGGAGATGTGTCCACATCAACTATGCAGAAGCCAAACCAACCACATCCCCAGTGAATTGCACCTCCATGCTAGCAACCAGAATAGAAGAGGCACGGGCATCCTCATCAATCCATGTCTTGTGGGCACCATACTAAGTCTGAAAAATTACCATAGCATCCTCAAAAGCATCAGATGCCTTTTATGAGCATCTTTGGAAGCATCCTTCGGGAGTACAGGCTCAGCAGGCGGAGCAGGACGAGGCGGACAAGGCAAGTCACCAGCAAGAAACTCCCAGAGGCGCTGACCACGCATGTGGAGGCGCATATGCTGAAACTAATCCTGATAATTGAGACCATTGAAGATCACTGGACAACGAGAAACAGAAACAATACCCATTGGTAGGTGGCGCTGGACGGTGTGGCGACCAAGGCAACGAAGTCTAACGGGCGACGCTGGATGGCGCAGCGGTTAGAACGATGTGTTTTTCTCTCTTTGTTTCTTTCTTTTCATGCTCTGCTTAAAAGAGGAAACCGGGCTGACTTACGACCCAAAAACTCAGCGCCGCACCAGGGGGTCCAGGGTTCCCCCCTTGTGGTGACGACGGTGGCGGCCCTCAGCAACGGCGTCTCGTCCCTTCTCATGGAGGAGAATCCCGCCTTCAAATCACAACTCGTGGTTCATCGTGTCGGCCGCTGCGTCGGTGGAAGACCAACGCGGAAGACCCGAGCTGCTGCGTCGGTGGAAGACACGGCGGTGGAAGACCTGGCGGTGGAAGACCTGAGCTGCTGCGTCGGTGGAAGACCCAGCGACGGAAGACCTGAGTTGCGGTGACGGGTGGCTCCGGCGGCAGCGTAGGCGGAAGCAGCGGTGGTTGGATGCAGCCCGTGTGTGGCGACGGTGGCCGGGCGCCTCCCTGCTGGCCGCGGGCATCTCCCGAGTGTCGATGGGCGAGGTGGCGTCTCCTCGAGTTGTGGCGGATCGGCGATGGGTGGAAACCGCCGAGCAGCCCAAGGCCGGGATGGAGGCGCCGAGCTGCAATAGGCGCCCTGCACGGCGGCGGTGGCCGAGGCGTCCCATTGAGACCCCGAGCAACCACGAGCGAGGTGTCGGTGAAGAAAATCCAACGTCCAGAGGAGACCGGCGACCGACGACAAGCGGCGGGTGGTGGCAGAGGACACTGGAAGGGCGGCGGCGGCCGACAGAAAGACCGGCGGCGGCAACGGTAAAAACCTTAACCCTAACCTCGCTTTGATACCATGTTATGAATAGCGCTTGTATTCAATATGAGGCCAATGGGCCAATATATATACAAGTACATGAGTGTTATATATGCAAAGAGACCCTTATACAATACACATCTAACAATCGTATCATTGCCTCGCCACCACCGTGTGTGCAAAACTTCAAATGTATATATCTTTGCCACTACTCTCTCCCCCTAATATATATATATATATATATATATATATATATATATATATATACACACACACACACACATATATATATATATATATATATCCATTAGAGAGATCAAAAGCAAGACATGTCAAGCACATATAAGTAGTGCCGGTGACTCTGGAGCGCTCGAAGCAGGCGCTGTGGCGTTCTCAGTTATGGCTGCATGCGTATCTTGTCGGGAATCAGTAACGGCTCGACTTTACCCGTGGCGGTGGCGATCAGCAACACTTTGATGTCGATCCGTGAGGACCTTTCTAGCCATCTACGTCTAGTCGGTAGCTTTTGAGTAACGAGGGTCATAGATCTAGGTGTTTGAACGGTTTCGACTTGAATTCAGCATAAAAATGGAAGCTGTCCAACGCTTTGCTTTTCCCGGCAATCTTATAACGTGTGGAAGTCGGAAGCCACCATGGAGTTTCGCGACTTCCGAACCCCATTCAACTTTACCCTTAGAGTTGAGAGAAAATTACCCCGTTTGCCATGGAATAAAACCCCATCCACCTCCTCACCTGAACCTAGCCCTAGCGTCGTCCTAGCCCTATCCACCATCCTCCTTTCTCAAGCGCCACCACCCCTTCTCCTCCTCCTCCTCACGCGCCACGCCATCCCATCCTCCTCCTTCTCTGCAATCGGTGATCCCTGTCGACGATCAAATCGCCGATCTTATGAATATATAAATGAAAAGAGGAAAAATATGCGTATCTCCGAGTGGATCGACTTGCTCTTTATTGCTATGAACTCACGATTACAAACAGAGTATCTAAAATCACAACACTTTGCTATATCTTGCTTGATGTGCTTCTATAGATCATGTCCGTGATGTGTTGTTCGTGTCTTCGTTGTTCCGTTCTTGTTCTTGGCCTTCTATGGTCCTCCTTAAGTACTTGATGAAGCGGTGGCGATTATCTCACGAGAGACACCGTTGGAAGCGCAGCGTCGCGAGAAGAAGAGGACTGGTTTGACCATTTCACCAACGAAAGCTGAGTGTGGTGAAGTTCAACCGCTATGCGATTAATGATTTAGAGTCGTTAAATCATCAACCGTGATAGTGTTGTATTATCGGAATATGAAACACGTGGTTCATTCATCACATAGTGAATGGCGTGGTTGGGACTCGACCCAAACTCCTATTCATAGCTTTACGAGCACTTACAGTGCGTGGACTAGGTTTGGAACTTCGTCCAGCCGGTATTTATTATATAAGCCTTTAGCTACCTCGACCGTTAGGTCGGTGGTCTTAGAAGTTCGACCACGAGCGTATGGTCTTTATCATATATTAAGATAATATATGAATATTTTAATCCTCAACACCTCCCATTCTCCTCCTCTCTTGGTGGCCTCTATCCTTCTTCTCCTCTTCTCACCCTACTGCTCCATGCCCGATCCTCCTCTCCCAGCGTAGTGTTATCCCCTTCTCCTCCTCCCCAGCCGTCACCCTCTCCTTCCTCCAAGCCATGGCCCATGCTTCCTGCATAATCCTTTGCCACGACTAGATCGGCACCGCCTCCTCCCAGCCGGACCGTGCGCCGCCTCCTCCGGTGCCACCCCACGGATCTCGCATCCTCGACTCCCAGCGCGCCGCCTCTGTAATATCTCGTTTCACTTTAGAGAGGAGAATTGATTTAGAGAATGAAACTAACAAGAGTTCATAGGGGTTTTAAGCTAAGATGGAAAACACAGGCGCGGGCTCTCGTCCCATAGTCACGAACCAAGGGAGCCGACCAAAAGGGTTTCAGGCGCAACCAACCTAGCCCTCCCCTTGTGCCTCCACCCTCCCCATCCGCCCCTGCTATGAATTTCATAGCTTGCTATCCGTAATCGAGTGCCATCGCTCATGTAACAAGAATCAACCAAAAAACTTTCTTTAATTCTAATTTAAACTATTCTAGTTTTGGAATAAAATATTAATCACCAATTGGCATCAATTGGATCCAAACGAACCAACCCACATGCCATGTTCCTCGCGCCCTCTCCATGCATGTTCAAATCTTCCTCTTGGTTTCCCTTGTGTTGTAGGCTTTCCTTCTTAGCTTCTGCACGAACTTGTTCCATGCACTTGATGCTTCTTCCGACGCTAATGCCCCAACAACAAGTGACATGCATGCATAGGCACGACGTCACACTCCACTTTATCGTGATAGTCTCCTACGAAAAACAAACTTTGACACGATGAGTAATTTTCGCCATCGACATTATGCAACCATTGTGCATAATACGGTTCGATGTCGCCAGTTGTCAAGCCCAAAGCTTGCACCAAATCGCTGCTAATGATATTGTTGTAGCTTCCACCATCAACGATAAGCTTGTAAACTTTGCCATTGATTTTGCACTCGATTTGAAAACGCTGGTTCACGCCGCTGTGAGAATGGAAGTGTTGTCAACTCGAACCGCCTTGGTCAAGATACGCACCATCTTGTGGTGCCTCACTAGTAGTTTTGTCATCATGGAACGACACCTCTTGCTGTTTTGGGTAGAAAGAAGGGTCGCCAATTCTAATTTCTTCGCTCTTCCTCCAACCGCTCTTCTTCACGCTTTTGGCCTTTAGCCTTTGTCCGCTCTTTAATGTCTCCTTGGGCCTTGTCTCGTCATTGCCTATCTTCAAAGTACCTTGACGAGGACCAAGATGTAATGTCCTTTCGTGTTCCTCTCCATGGAAAGGAGTACCGCATGACGGGGCGTGATGCAACTCGATGTATGTGTTGTTCTTTCAACCAATATGCACCAATCACCAACGAACATGCTCTCATATGCATAGGAATCACGCCACAAGTAACAAAAGAAGATACCCATCCAAAGAAAATTTTACCTCCACTTGTTTTGTGATCGAATGTGCTTGAACCTCCAAAGCAATAGATATGGCTCCGATGTGGCTTTGTGATCAACCCCAATCATCCACAAGTGTTTGGCTTGCGCGTTGTCAAGCTTCCCAGATCGATCATCATAGCACAACTGTGTTCCCACTGACACCGATTGAAGAATATGTAGCTCGGATCGTGGAGTGGATCCTCCTCACATTGATCTATAGTGTAGCTGAATTGCATGACCAACTTCATGTCCTTCGTGTCGGCCATGTCGATACTTGATCTTCGTAGCAACGAAGTACCGTGAGCAACTGAAGCTCTGATACCACCTGATACGGACCCACCTAGTTGATTAGATGAATCCTGATTGTTAGCCCAATCTTTCACGGTACACTCAAGATCAAGAGTAATCTCACAAACCAATTCGGTGAATTGAATTGTAAGAAAATCAATATACTCACAAACCAATCTAATAGATTGAATTGCAAGTAGTAGCGTTAGGTGAATAGTACTCTGAAACAAGAGATAGATATCTTGATCTTGCTCTCAATCTTTCTCCCTCAATCTCTCCAACTCATATCACGACTCAAGAACACATGATATGCGCCAAAACGGCTTTTCTGATTTTTATTATCTAAATCATAACTTGTCCTCCCATATGGTGCGCCATGGGGGTTTATATAGCCTCCCACGCAAGCACACAAATTCGGACAATAGTACCGAGAGCTACAAGATCAGACGGACATCGCTCATGTGAACAAGATCCGAGCTACATCGCTCATGTGAACAAGACCAACCAAAAAACTTTCTTTAATTCTAATTTAAACTATTCTAGTTTTGGAATAAAATATTAATCACCAATTGGCGATCAATTGGATCCAAATCGAACCAACCCACATGCCATGTTCCTCGCGCCCTCTCCATGCATGTTCAAATCTTCCTCTTGGTTTCCTTGTGTTGTAGGTTTTCCTTCTCTTAGCTTCTGCACAACTTGTTCCATGCACTTGATGCTTCTTCCGACGCCAATGCAACCCTTCCGCCATACCACCACATGTCAAGATTGACCCAGTAGCAAGATGAAGGCCGGGCATCCTCATCAATCCATGTCTTGTGGGCACCATACTAAGTGTAAAAATTACCATAGCATCCTCAAAAGCATCGATGCCTTTTATGAGCATCTTTGGAAGCATCCTCGAGTCAGGCTCCAAAGACGGAGAGATTAGCGACAAGGCAAGTCACCAGACAGAAACTCCGAGGCAGACCACGCATGTGAGCGCATATTTGAAACTAATCCGATAATTGAGACCATTGAAGATCAGACGGACAACGAGAAAGCAAACAATACCCATTGGTAGGTGGCGCGCACGTGTGGCGACAACCGAAGTCTAACAGGCTTGGATGGCGCGTGTTAGAACGATGTGTTTTCTCTCTTGTTTCTTTCTTTTCATGCTCTGCTAAAGAACCAGGGACTTCTGACCAAAACTTCGGCCGCACTGGGGTCGGTTCCCCTTGTGGTGACGACGGTGGGGCCCTAACTGCAATGGCTCGTCCCTTCTCATGGAGGAGAATCCCTCTTCCAAATCACAACTCGTGGTTCATCGTGTCGGACGCTGCGTCGGTGGAAGACCCAACGGCGGAAGACCCGAGCTGCTCGCGGTGGAAGACACGGCGGTGGAAGACTGCGGTGGAAGACTCGAGTCTCGTCGGTGGAAGACCAGACGGAAGACTGAAGTTGCGGTGCGTTGGTGAGCTCAGCGTACGAAGCAAGGTGGTTGGATGCTGACCGTGTGTGGCGACGGTGGCTCGGGCGCCTCCACTCGTGGCCATGCGCATCTCCCAGTGTCGTGCGCGAGGTGGCGTTTCTCGAGTTGTGGCGGATCGGCGATGGTGGAAACCGCAGCCCATAAGCGGATGAGGCGCCGCGCAATAGTGCGCTCGCGGCGGCGGTGGCGGCGTTCCCATTGAGACCCCGAGCAACCACGAGCGAGGTGTCGGTGAAGAAAATCAACGTCAGAGGAGCCGCCATGACGACAAGCGGCGTGGTGGCGAGGACACGGAAGGCGGCCGACGAAAGACCGTGAACGGTAAAAACCTTAACCTAACTCGCTTTGATACCATGTTATGAATAGCGCTTTATTCAATATGAGGCCAATGGGCCAATATATA
Organism: Hsuehochloa calcarea; assembly: GCA_036346395.1. Classification (NCBI taxonomy): domain Eukaryota; kingdom Viridiplantae; phylum Streptophyta; class Magnoliopsida; order Poales; family Poaceae; genus Hsuehochloa; species Hsuehochloa calcarea. The sequence goes on from CM070600.1 coordinate 16,627,014, forward strand.
TACAAGTACATGAGTGTTATATATGCAAAGAGACCCTTATACAATACACATCTAACAATCGATCATTGCCTCGCCACCACCGTGTGCAAAACTTCAAATGTATATATCTTGCCACTACTCTTCCCATAATATATATATATATATATTATATATATATGTATATATATATTACACTACACACACACACTATATATATATCATATATATGCCCTTCGAGAGATCAAAAGCAAGACATGCTACCACACATATAATGTAGTGCCCTTGACTCGAGCATGCAGGCGCATAGCAGTTCGTTATGCGCATGAACGTCCTCTTCGGAATCGATACCGGCTCGCACCTTAGTCTGGCATCAGCAACACTTTTGATGTCGATCCAATGCTTTTTCTGCTATCTTCGCTTTCGTCCGGTAGCTTTTGAGTAGCACGGGGGTCATAGTCTACGGGGTGTTTGAAACGGTTTCGACTTCGGCTTTTCGCATAAAAAATGGAAGCTGTTCCAAACGCTTTGCTTTTCCCCGAAGCCGGAAGCTGTTATAACGTGTGGAAGTCGGAAGCCACCCGCGGGGAGTTTCCTGCGACTTCCCGCAACCCCCATTCCAACTTTACCCTTAGAGTTGAGAGAAAATTACCCACGTTTGCCATGGAATAAAACCCCCATCCCACCTCCTCCTGCCCCCGAACCCTAGCCCTAGCGTCGTCCTAGCCCTATCCCACCCACATCCTCCTTTCTCAAGCGGCGCCACCCCACCCCTTCTCCTCCTCTCTCCCTCACCGCCGCCCCGCGCCTCCCCGTCCTCCTCCTTCTCTCCGCACGCGGTGCCCTCCTGTCGACGATCAAATCGCCGATCTTATGAATATATAAATGAAAAGAGGAAAAATATGCGTATCTCCTGGGAGTGGATCTGACTTGCTCTTTATTGCTATGAACTCACGATTACAAACACTGAGAGTATCTAAAATCACAACACTTTGCTATATCTTGCTTGATGTGCTTCTATAGGACTGTTGCTGATGTGTTGTCTCGTGTCTTCGTTGTTCCCGTTCTTGTTCTTCCGGCCTTCTATGGTCCTCCTTAAGTACTTGATGAAGCGGTGGCAGTTATCTCACGAGGAGACACCCGTTGGGGAGCGACGCGTCTGGTCGGAAAGAGACGGCAGTTTGACCATTTCACCAACCGCAAGGGCGGTTGGTGAAGGTGTCAACCGCTATGCGATTAATGATTTAGGAGTCGTTAAATCATCAACCGTGATAGTGTTGTATTATGCGGAATATGAAACACGTGGTTCATTCATCACATAGTGAATGGCGTGGTCGGGGACTCGACCCAAACTCCTATTCATAGCTTTACGAGCACTTACCTGGTCGTGGACTAGGTTTGGAACTTCGTCCGACCAGGGTATTTATTATATAACTTCTGTAGTACCTACGACCAGTTAGGTCGGTGGTCTTAGAAGTTACGACCACGAAGACGTATGGTCTTTATCATATATTAAGATAATATATGAATATTTTAATCCTCAACACCTCCCATTCTCCTCCTCTCTTGAGCGGCGCCGCCCCACCCCTTCTTCTCCTCTTCTCTCCCGCACCGCCGCCCCGCCCCCGTCCTCCTCTCCCCGCGCGTAGTGTTATCCCCTTCTCCTCCTCCCCAAGCCGTCACCCTCTCCTTCTCCTCCAAGCCACCGCCGCCCACGCTGTCCTCGCATAATCGCCTGCCCCGACTAGATCTGGCACCGCCTCCTCCCGACCGGACCGTGCACCGACCTCCTCCAGTGCCACCCCACCGGATCTACGCATCCTCGACTCCCCCGACGCCGCCGCCTCTGTAATATCTCGTTTCACTTTAGAGAGGAGAATTGATTTAGAGAATGAAACTAACAAGAGTTCATAGGGGGTTTTCGCTTAAGATGGAAAACTGGCAGGGCTCGTCCCACATAGTCACGAACCAAGGGGGAGCCGACCAAAAGGGTTTCAGGGCGAACCAACCCTAGCCCTCGCCCCTTGTGCCTCCACCTCCCCATGTACCCCGCTATGAATTTCGCAAGCTTGCTATCCGGTAATATTGTTCGTGTTTTGGCAGTACGTATTAATCTGAAGATTAAAAATAGAATATGGAATAATCTGGAGTTTCGGTCCACATAAAAAGTGTAGGTAGTTTCTTAAGGTTTTCAGAGAGTCTAAGAACATAATTTTTGGATGAATAAAACATAAGTTGTAATTTTTGGAAGACATTAGTCCAGAACTGGGTTGTTGCTTGGCGCAGTCATGGGAAATCATTAATTTGACTGAGTTAATGGCGGGATAGAATTTTGGGCATACCTGGAAAGTGGTAGCTAATTCCTTGTAGTTTCTGAAAAGTCATAAGTCATTATATTTGCTTGTGTAGATTAAAAGATATGTAAATGTAAGTCTGCTGACCAGAAGATGACGGATTTGTCTTCTGAATTAAAAACAGGGGTTTAGAAGGTTTAATATGGACTTTTGATCACCTAGAAAGTTGTAGGAAATTTTGTATGGATTGTAGAACTGATATAGTTTACTATTTTACGACAAGTGAGTTGAAAGTTATGATGATTTTAGTATCAGGACAACAAGGAGACTGTTCGGTAAAGGAGGAAAGTTGTGGAATTAGAGAGCGTGTAGGAGCGTTGTCGATTAAGTGATGTTTTGTATTTTCATAGCTTGTATTGAGTTGGGTATTTACTGTAGGCAGAGTGGCTTCGGGATTATTGTCACCTGAATCATCTCAGTCGTCTCAACTAAAATGGTAAGTGCATGGTAGAATGATATTTGAGTAACTGAAAGTTTTATTTGATTAAGTGATTACTTGCCATGGATATTCATATGAATTATGTCTATTTCATGTTGGCTTTATGCTTTTGATAACTTGATGATGAATATTATATCAATTGCTAATGATAAAAGATGATAGTTATTGCATTGCATGCTGAGCATTCATGATGGAAAGATATGACCCATGGGAGTGGGATGAGGCCCCTGTAGGTAAGATATATGCATTGAAGTCCCCGTATGAAAAAGGATGGACAATTGGTCTCCTCACTAAAGAGTGTGGACACGAGTGAACACCGACGGGTGCTACACTCTGTTATACCAGTATAAGCAAAGGATGAGTCGAGACATGAGCATGAGTATTGCATTGCATTCATAAAAAGTGAAAAGTGGTTTGAGATGTTGAGAAGAATGGGAATGAATTGTTATTAAGTTGATGCTTCGTTTATTTTTCTACTTTGTACTTGCTGAGTCGTGGACCCACTCTTGTTTATTTGTTGTTTTAGGTGAACGTTGAAAGAGGCATGCATTGGGTGGAAGTAGAACTTGGAACGATTGCACTTTGTAGCACTTCACTCCACCTAGCAATTTTATCACTTTTGGTCATAAACAATTTAGCATCTTCTATTGTAATACCTGGATAATTTGTTGTTTCCCTTAGTCTTACATGTTGCTGAAATTTATGTTTAGCATATTGTTAAATTTTTATTCTTGAAGTGTATATGTTGGTAACACTTGATTAATGGTTAAAATTCGTAGAGATGGTAGTTGTATTTGACATATTGGGCCTTTGCTAAGTCGGGGTGTTCAGCCTCAACCGCAGTCCTCCTCCTCCGCTTCCCTCCTCCCTCGTCCTCCCCCGATCGGGGAAGAAGTTGCTTGTTGCGGGTTTGCGGGTGTAGAAATCTTGAATGTAAAATTTATATATGAAAAATGAGAAACTGAGGGTTATTACCATCTGAAGAATCTAGACCACCATTATAAGTTAATAGAGTATTTTTGTGATTAATGATAAATCCATATGTGAAATAAACACTTCTATTGATATACATATTGTGTAGTATTATTTGGATGAAAATATAAAAATCAAATAGGTATGCATTTGACATCAAATTCTTATATCTTGTTGCATTCATCGGATCTAAAATATAGGTTGAACTCCACCAAAAGTCTAACTTGAATATGTGCATATATTCTTTTTACACATTCATGTATGCACACATTGAGGAGGAGTTTACTCTATGTTTTATGGTTTCATTAATATTGATTTATATTTATTTATCCACATATACTTGGGATCTATATTTTGAAACATACCCTTGAATATATAAAACTGTGTAGTTCATATATACTCATATGTCATTATATTCAATTATTTGTAATTGTGATGGTTGTCATCAATTACCAAAGAGGGAAAGAATGAAGTATCTTGACCAACCATTATGAGTTAATGATATGTTATGGTAATTAATGACAATCACATTGTGGAACTAACATTTTTATGAGTTGGTGAAATAGGTTGAGTTCCATGATGACAGAAGTTACGACCACGAAGACGTATGGTCTTTATCATATATTAAGATAATATATGAATATTTTAATCCTCAACACCTCCCATTCTCCTCCTCTCTTGAGCGGCGCCGCCCCACCCCTTCTTCTCCTCTTCTCTCCCGCACCGCCCGCCCCGTCCTCCTCTCCCCGCGCGTAGTGCTATCCCCTTCTCCTCCTCCCCAAGCCGTCACCCTCTCCTTCTCCTCCAAGCCACCGCCGCCCACGCTGTCCTCGCATAATCGCCTGCCCCTGACTAGATCTGGGCACCGCCTCCCTCCCCCGACCGGACCCGTGCACTGACCGCCTCCTCCAGGTGCCACCCCACCAGATCTACGCATCCTCGACTCCCCCGACGCCGCCGCCTCTGTAATATCTCGTTTCACTTTAGAGAGGAGAATTGATTTAGAGAATGAAAATAACAAGAGTTCATAGGGGGTTTTCGCTTAAGATGGAAAACCTGGGCCGCGGGCTCTCGTCCCACATAGTCACGAACCAAGGGGGAGCCGACCAAAAGGGTTTCCAGGGGGCGCAACCAACCCTAGCCCCTGCCCCCCTTGTGCCTCCACCTCCCCCTGTCCAGCCGCCCCCTGCTATGAATTTCGCAAGCTTGCTATCCGGTAATATTGTTCGTGTTTTGGCAGTACGTATTAATCTGAAGATTAAAAATAGAATATGGAATAATCTGGAGTTTCGGTCCACATAAAAAGTGTAGGTAGTTTCTTAAGGTTTTCAGAGAGTCTAAGAACATAATTTTTGGATGAATAAAACATAAGTTGTAATTTTTGGAAGACATTAGTCCAGAACTGGGTTGTTGCTTGGCGCAGTCATGGGAAATCATTAATTTGACTGAGTTAATGGCGGGATAGAATTTTGGGCATACCTGGAAAGTGGTAGCTAATTCCTTGTAGTTTCTGAAAAGTCATAAGTCATTATATTTGCTTGTGTAGATTAAAAGATATGTAAATGTAAGTCTGCTGACCAGAAGATGACGGATTTGTCTTCTGAATTAAAAACAGGGGTTTAGAAGGTTTAATATGGACTTTTGATCACCTAGAAAGTTGTAGGAAATTTTGTATGGATTGTAGAACTGATATAGTTTACTATTTTACGACAAGTGAGTTGAAAGTTATGATGATTTTAGTATCAGGACAACAAGGAGACTGTTCGGTAAAGGAGGAAAGTTGTGGAATTAGAGAGCGTGTAGGAGCGTTGTCGATTAAGTGATGTTTTGTATTTTCATAGCTTGTATTGAGTTGGGTATTTACTGTAGGCAGAGTGGCTTCGGGATTATTGTCACCTGAATCATCTCAGTCGTCTCAACTAAAATGGCAAGTGCATGGTAGAATGATATTTGAGTAACTGAAAGTTTTATTTGATTAAGTGATTACTTGCCATGGATATTCATATGAATTATGTCTATTTCATGTTGGCTTTATGCTTTTGATAACTTGATGATGAATATTATATCAATTGCTAATGATAAAAGATGATAGTTATTGCATTGCATCTTTGAGCATTCATGATGGAAAGATATGACCCATGGGAGTGGGATGAGGCCCCTGTAGGTAAGATATATGCATTGAAGTCCCGTATGAAAAGGATGGACAATTGGTCTCCTCACTAAAGAGTGTGGACACGAGTGAACACCGACGGTGCTACACTGCTATACCAAAGATAAGCAAAGGATGAGTCGAGACATGAGCATGAGTATTGCATTGCATTCATAAAAAGTGAAAAGTGGTTTGAGATGTTGAGAAGAATGGGAATGAATTGTTATTAAGTTGATGCTTCGTTTATTTTTCTACTTTGTACTTGCTGAGTCGTGGACCCACTCTTGTTTATTTGTTGTTTTAGGTGAACGTTGAAAGAGGCATGCATTGGGTGGAAGTAGAACTTGGAACGATTGCACTTTGTAGCACTTCACTCCACCTAGCAATTTTATCACTTTTGGTCATAAACAATTTAGCATCTTCTATTGTAATACCTGGATAATTTGTTGTTTCCCTTAGTCTTACATGTTGCTGAAATTTATGTTTAGCATATTGTTAAATTTTTATTCTTGAAGTGTATATGTTGGTAACACTTGATTAATGGTTAAAATTCGTAGAGATGGTAGTTGTATTTGACATATTGGGCCTTTGCTAAGTCGGGTGTTCAGCCTCAACCGCAGTCCTCCTCCTCCGCTTCCCTCCTCCCTCGTCCTCCCCCGATCGGGGAAGAAGTTGCTTGTTGCGGGTTTGCGGGTGTAGAAATCTTGAATGTAAAATTTATATATGAAAAATGAGAAACTGAGGGTTATTACCATCTGAAGAATCTAGACCCACCATTATAAGTTAATAGAGTATTTTTGTGATTAATGATAAATCCATATGTGAAATAAACACTTCTATTGATATACATATTGTGTAGTATTATTTGGATGAAAATATAAAAATCAAATAGGTATGCATTTGACATCAAATTCTTATATCTTGTTGCATTCATCGGATCTAAAATATAGGTTGAACTCCACCAAAAGTCTAACTTGAATATGTGCATATATTCTTTTTACACATTCATGTATGCACACATTGAGGAGGAGTTTACTCTATGTTTTATGGTTTCATTAATATTGATTCATATTTATTTATCCACATATACTTGGGATCTATATTTTGAAACATACCCTTGAATATATAAAATTGTGTAGTTCATATATACTCATATGTCATTATATTCAATTATTTGTAATTGTGATGGTTGTCATCAATTACCAAAGAGGGAAAGAATGAAGTATCTTGACCAACCATTATGAGTTAATGATATGTTATGGTAATTAATGACAATCACATTGTGGAACTAACATTTTTTATGAGTTGGTGAAATAGGTTGAGTTCCATGATGACGATGACTTGGGATGACATCATGAGTTGATTGTCATCAAATCAAGTGAATGATGCATCATGTGTTGATACATATTAAGATCTCGAAGAGAAGATGATCATGAGTTGATCATCAAGTCAAGAGAATACCCATCATGTGTTGATGGAGGGCACGTGAAGAAGATCATCATGCGTTGATGATATTCAAGTTAAGATTCGGGATGAAGGATGTCATCATGTGTTGATGGGCATCAAGATAAGATCCCAAAGTGAAGAAGATCATCATACGTTGATGATATTCAAGTTAAGAACCCGAACTTGAAGTGAATATGTGCGTCATTAAGCTTCAAGAGGATGTGCAAGGTAAATATATGACTAGCTAGGGTTAAGGATGTGTTCCTAATTTTTTTTACCGGTCTCAGTGTTTGGTTGGAAGATCGGATTGCTAGTATAGGTTGCCGTACTATTAAGAGGAGTCTTGCCTAGTAGCTTGAGTCTCATCATGTGTTGATAGCTCAATCTCACTTGCTCTAGCTCACCATGGCATGATGCTAGTATTTGCGAATGTGTTTTGTAAATAGTCGAGGCTCATGCATTTAATCCTTGTAGCATGTGACTATACTTTGCAAATGGTTGAAATACATGTACCTACTCCTTGTTGCATGATCTAAGTTTGCAAATGTATTTTGTAAATTGTTAGGGTTCATGCATTGCTTTGATTTGAGCTTTTGAAAAACTATTTTGAAAAATGGTATGACCGCTGTTGATAAGCGGTACTACCACAAGTCAGTAGTACCAATATCTATTTGGAAGTACGTATTTTGTAGAGAGCATGTTTTTTTGGATGTTTTGAATATCTCTGATAATTAGAACGACCGCATTTGAACTGTAGTACTACCGCAGGTCGGTAGTATCGAAAAATGTAGGACGGTACGTAAAATACAGAGAGTGTGTTTTCTAGTGGTTTGAAACTCTCTGAAAATCAGAACGACCGCACTTCAGCTGTGGTACTACCGCAAGTAGGTAGTACCGATATTTATGTGGTGGTACATATATTACAGAAAGCGTGTTTTGTGGAGTTTTGATCTCCCTTGAACTGGTATGACCGCTTTCTCTTGAGCGGTACTACTGGAGTGCGGTAGTATCGATATTTACATAGCGATACGAGTTTTCCAGAGAATGTGTTTTTTAGAATTCTTGAGTTCTGGAAAACGGAAGCTCCGTTCTAGCCGAGCGGTACGACCGCGATGCGGTAGTAACAATTTGTAGTTGGTGGTAGTACCACAACTTTTTGTAATGGCCATATCATTCGCATTAAATGCACATCAGTCGACCGTTGAATCTCGACTGCGGTCGTACCGGTCCTGAATGGCGGTACTACCAGAAATCCATATTTGTTCAGGATGTTTGTTCCAACGGCTAGTTTTTGTGGTGGAGGCTATAAATACCACATTGGCTGGTTGTGAAACAACTTTCGGCACTCCATTTCATTCTATTGAGCTAGTGTGAGTTTCTCCTCTCAATTGTGCCTGTGTTGCACCTTGTGAGCAAGGAGAGAGATCTCCACTTGAGTTTGTGCATTTGTTGCACGTGGTGAGAGTCAAGCAAGGGGTTTGACTTATTACTCTTGAAGTTTGCTGACTCCTAGACGGTGTTGGAGGCGTCGTGTCAGGTGATCTCTTCAAAGAAGATTGTGAAGGGCCCGACGTGGTGTGAAGGTTGGTACTCACCTACCTGGAGTGGGAAAGAGTTACCACTAGTGGATTTGAGGTATTTGGCTTAATTCGTGGAGCTAGTCCAATTAGTTTGGGTTTATCTCAATGTGGATTAGGGGCGACCGGCAAGTCTCCGAACACCACGGTAAAAAATCATTGTGTCATTGTGGTTAGCTCTATAGTGATTTACTTTGTGCAATTTGCATTCCTAGAATTAAATTGCTTACATGTCTTTGTATATTTGCTATCATTGATATAGTCTTATATTGTTGGTGCACTTAGTGAGACTTGTTGTTTTAGGTCTTAATTGTGCAAAAACCAATTTGACTTACTCTTTCGCATTAGAAATCAGTTTTAGCCAAAAGTTTTTTAAACCTCCTATTCACCCCCTCTAGTCGGCCTCCTCGATTTTACATTATCGATATATGCACAAATAATCTTTGGATCATGGTAATTGCGATATCGCTAATCTTGTGAGCTTGCCATTGGGTAGTAACCGATGTTAATCTTGAGCACGCACCCAAGGAGAGAAATTTTTTTTTATGTATGTGTGAGTTAGATATATCATATAGTTGTGTAATTGTTTTCCGTCTATACACATCATTGAGTTCCTTTGAGGTATTTTTCCAAGCTCATATGTAACATAGCTGCTCGCTTGTTAATAGTAGAAGGGTTTGAATATGGATTAAGGTCCATTTTATAACCCATAGTTCTAGTGTATTCGTGGCTCCCTTGCAGAATTTTGCATTTCAATTAAATTTATCTTGGTATGCTTCTTAAGGGTTCTTTATCTTTATCTTAAAAATGATTGAATTAAAAGTTTCTCATGTAAACTTGAGCATTTCCATGTTTACCTTTAAATTGTTATGCCTTTACGAGCAACTCATCAATTGCTAGATGTTAAACTTCTCAGAATAACATAACCGCAGATCTGCAATATGGCATGACAACACTGATATTAACTTCATGCAGCAACTTTGCCACATTCGCGTACATGGTGAAGTTTTAGCATCAAAATGAAAGTCATTCCCACCACTGCTATTTTTTAACAATTTAGAGAGGAGCCTTCTGATTGTCTAATGTGGCAATACTTTTTATATCTTTCTGATACTTTTTATATTTAAAAAAGCCAATGTTTTTACATCTTGTTCACAAATAGAGCTTTTCGTGGTCTTTGATGTTCAATACTTTTCTCCTTTTCTTTTACAGTTTTAAGTCAAACACATGTCCAAGGCACTCGATACTTTAGTTGTCACCCGTTTATTGGCCTTTTGCTGGCTTAGCATTTCAGGTCATTTTTTTTGTGTAAGTGTGAACTTTTCTTCTTTCTAGCACTTATGAATAAACTTAGGGAGAAGTATTGTGCATTGACCTTTTTTTTACCTTCATCCATTCTTTTGCAGGAAGTCAAAGAACAGACCTATCATTGATTCATCAAAGCCTTTGCCACCACAGGCTACTTTCCGAGGACCTTATGTGAATATTGGATTACGACGACATAGGGCTTGATCCGACCAGCTACCCCAAGAAATGATATTTCCTTAATTTTCAGGAACCGTTCCTCTTCGTTTTTGGACAGAAATCAGTGATATTTGTCACGTTGATATTGTACTTATATTATCATTACAACTTGTCTTTTGATCTTGCTTTGTATATCATAATCGATGGTTCGGCTTCGGAACTTTTGAATGTCCATGAGCCCTAGCAATGCAATTACATGAGTGAACTTAATTTCAGTTTCGGCTATTATGTGCATAATGCTTCTATAGACCTTCAAGATGTGTAAATTTTGACCATTTTTTGCACTATTCTGTTTTTGTGATGTACGTATGGATGATTAGTTGCATTTTGCTATGGATTAAGCAAAATATCCAGCCACCTTTGTTGTGTTCTAATGATCACTTTTCAAGCACTGTTCCTCTTCGTTTTTTGACAGAAATCGGTGATATTTGTCACGTTGATATTGTACTGATATTATCATTACAACTTGTCTTTTGATCTTGCTCTGTATATCGTAATCGATGGTTCGGCTTCGGGACTTTTGAATGTCCATGTGCCCTGGCAATGCAATTACATCAGGGAACTTAATTTCAGTTTCGGCTATCATGTGCATAATGCTTCTATAGACCTTCAAGATGTGTAAATTTTGACCATTTTTTGCATTGTTCTGTTTTTGTGATGTATGTATGGATGATTAGTAGCATTTTGCTATGGATTAAGCAGAATATCCAGCCACCTTTGTTCTGTTCTAAAGATCACTTCAAACCCTACAAGATATTAAAATTATACAGTGAACCTCAGCCCGGTAATATTGATACTTTTTGTGGTACCTTTGAGTACCTTTCGGTTTATTTCACCTTTGTTATGGGCATATATAGCCCACTTCTTCTTGAACACTTCTACATTTTTCTAAAAAACAGGAGAGGCTAAATTTGTTACTTATAAAGTAGTGAAAGTTTTTTTTAACACTATATAAGTAGTGAGAGTTTACGAATATAAAATGCAATTTACTTACAAATTAAGGATCCATGTAATTTTCTTTTGTTTGACCAGAGTACATAGGAACACTCCTCGATTCCTCTGCCAAGCTAAGCTGGTGCATATGTAGTGGAATGTCGTTTCTTTTTCTGGCGACTAATGAATGCCCTACTAGAATCCCGATATTTCATGATATACTCCAAACGGGCACATGCCAAAAGGTGTGAATCGAAGATTATCACAAATGTCAAGGGTTTTATGCAAAAAAAAATGTGCAGAGGGGAAAAAGACGATTGCGTTAATTGTCGTTAAATGTCATTAATTATGTTAACTGTCTTTGAACAACATCAAACAAACCATCATTTGCCCCAGAGATATTTTAGATATTTTCTATCTAAGAAACTGCAACCCGTCTATCTAAAAGCCAAACAATCAAATATCAAATCTATTTAGCTCAACCATTCAGTCCTGCAATCCTCTAGCTCAACCAAAAACTATTTTACAGAAAAACTGCAGCCGTGTCATGTCTTCGGCTTTTGGAAGAGCAGCGAGCATTTGTAATGGAGCTTAATTGGTAGTTGCAAAGTGGAGGGCACCTGAGACGGCAAAAGCCGATCCCAACTTCGCTTTGAATCCTGTCAATCCTTTTTTCTTTTTCTTTTTTTTTTTGAGAGAGAGAGGAGTAGGAATGATGCGGTGAGTTGCCCCTCTCTGGTTAATCGTTAGTCTTTCAAAGCCCAGCCCATCCACTACGACATATGGGCCATGCTAGCCTTTACTAAGGAGAGGCGGCCTATCGACGCGAGGCCTGAATTCATAAAAGCCCATCTAGCTCAAGCCCGCTTCCGACTCCGCGTACATTTAGCAGAGGGAAGCTAGGGTTTTAAGCCTCGGCCATTTCTTCTCCATAGCTCCTGCCGCCGCCGCCCCCGCTTCGGGTTACTGCGTCTCTCCGCCGGCACCTCCTTCGCGCGTTAACCATGGCGGAGCAGGTGAGAACCCTTCTAAATTCCTCCTCGCTTCCACTGCGGAAGTTGCTGTCTACTTTTTTTGCACACCCCCACATGCACATGTATGGTATATCTCGTATCATTCGGTAAAGCTGTGGTGGGTCTAGGAGTCTAGCACGTACAGTCTTGAAGTTCAGACCGGATGCTTCTTATTGTTGTGATTTCGAGGGAGCCAGTCTTGTTTCCTCTGATCGGAGCCTAGCAATCTCATCTAGCATGTTTTCTCGAAATGATTATAGATACATGTGGATTTTCTTTTGTTCAGGGGTTAGGATTACACGAATATGTATTAGTTCAAACGTCGGTTAGGTTCTACTGTTCCAGCAACAGGTACCTCGAAGTGGTAATGTCGATGGAGCTGCATAGATTGGTAGAATGGTCTCCTGCTTTGTTGGTTGGTATCAGAACTAAAATCTGTGCTCAATTGTTTTTGCAGACCGAGAGGGCTTTCTTAAAGCAGCCTAAGGTGTTCCTCTGGTGAGAGCAAGTGATTTTATGTGCAGTTGCCTGTCTGTTTCTTGTATTTCTGGCTCATGATTTGTTTTGGGTCCAGTCCTAAGAAGACCACGAAGGGGAAGAAGCCCGGCAAGGGTGGGAATAGGTTCTGGAAGAACATCGGCCTTGGGTTCAAGACTCCCAGGGAAGCCATCGAGGGTCTGAATCCTTTCTTGCTCGACACTTATTGCTAGTGATTCGGACCTTTTAAACCTGTGTTAGCTTGTAAGTAGGTCATATAGCCAGTTTGGTATAGTTGCCTTGCATTAGGTTTTCAATACTTGACTCAATTCTACCGCTTCTAATTGTAGACGTTATTGTTAGAGGAGGGATATCATGATTTGCATTCTTTCAGAATGTTCCTTGTCCATTTGTTGCCCTTGTATGTTATTGTTGTGCCAAAACATGTGTCGACCTTTATCAGATTAAGGAGTTAAAGCTTGGGGACACAATTTGTAGATGTGCTTGCTCATACATTCGTATGGCAGTGTTAAGAAAAATGAAGGCTTGTTTCTAAACATTCGCAGTGGCCGTGAGAGCTTTCGCTTCGCCATTCTTTGAGAACTTACTGATGTTTAATTCTTCCCATGATGTTTGATGCCCTTGAGAACTGCTCTACTTTCTGATGTACATGGATTCTTTTCATATACTCCATCCTAACATCTAAAGGATTCATTGATGTATGCGTTGTATTTGGAGTTTTAATGTATTTCTTCAGTGGTATTTTTTAGTTCCTGAATCTGTGTTTAGTTAAGAGTGTTGGTGATCATTCTAATCTTGTTTCTTAGAAAAAATTGGTCTAGAGTTCGGAGTTCCTCTGTCAAACCAACTTTTGTTTTACTTTACATGTCATATCTTTAAGTTGCTTCTTGTTGCAGGCACCTACATTGACAAGAAATGCCCATTCACTGGTACCGTGTCAATTAGGGGTCGCATCATAGCTGGAACATGCCTCAGTGCTAAAATGAACAGGACTATCATTGTTCGTAGGAATTACCTTCACTTTGTCAAGAAGTACCAGAGGTATGCTAATCTCCATTGTTGGCTTGAATTTCTAAATGGCTTCATCCTGGTTGTTCATTCATAATAACCATTTCTTTTGTGCTTATGTAGGTATGAGAAGAGGCACTCCAACATCCCTGCTCACATTTCGCCATGCTTCCGTGTGAAGGAAGGAGATCATGTGATCATTGGCCAGTGCAGGTAAAACTTGTGTTAAAATTTAGCAGTGGCTAGCTTTTATAAGGGGTTACCTATGTTATGTAGCACAAATTATTGAATTTTGGAAATGTGCTTGGGCCTGTGAATGTTCTGAGTATCTCAGTGAATTTGGCAAATGCTGACTATTTGAACAGGGTGTCCATTGCGATCCCAGATACATTTATTTCATGAGCTTCCTTCCCAGAAATCCACACAAAAAATAATCAACTGTTCTTAATTTCAGACCACTGTCGAAGACCGTCAGATTCAACGTGCTGAAAGTCATGCCGGCAGGGTCAAAGAGTGGAGCAGGGAAGAAGGCTTTCACTGCCGCTTAAGATCTTGATGAGGACACATCAAGGGTTCTGAAAAGCTTGGTCATGAGATTTTGGCGCCACATAGCTTTTTCCGTGTCTACCATCTGTACTAGGAATTACTTCCCAAGCTTGAAATCGTGAAAATCACATGCGTATCTGTGTTCTGAAGTCTTTTTTCCATTTCAATCACAGCGTATAATCTGTAGTATGCATGCCGAGGTGAAGATTCGCTAGAAAAAACTTGCTCTCGGCCCCAATTGGACGAAATGTTTCATGACTTGCCTGGCCATCTTCTATGGTAAAGATGCACTATGAAGCATCTCTGCTTTGTGGAGGTGAGCCAGCCGGCTCAATGGTATTGAAATGGGATGTCTTTCTCGCTCGTCTTCTTCCATGACGCTCGACGTGTAGTTGGCGGGTTGGACTGGGAGTAATCGCTAGGAGGAAGCTGAGCCGGTGCAGCACCGCGCCTCGTGGTAACACATGCCGTGTGTTACAACGAAAACATGTACTTTGCACTAGATGCATGGGTTAGATAGGAAGGGAGGACAGGATGGGGAAGTGGGTGGAGCGGCGGGGAAGGAGTGCAGGGAGGGAAAAGGGAAATGCAACGTCGGTGGCTCCGCGACGCACGCAAATGGTCGATGACGAGGGTGGTTTTGGCGACGGTGAGGTCGAAAGCGCGTGAATCAAATGTGGCGGCGTCGATGTGGGTACAAGGCAGGGTGGAACGCAGAATCGGAGGAAGAAGAGTTGGATGACAATGGTGCAGATGCGAAGAGCGACTATGTTAGGGATGCGTCGTGGCTAACACGGTGATCTCAGTTTGCGAGGCGGTTTTGTTGTTTTTTTTACGTATGTAGATGTGGGATGAACCTCGCTACGCGGGAGTAAACTACTTTTTTTTATTATTATAGTTAGGATAAGAAATTAAGATATCGGGGAGACCCGTCTGGTTCTGCGGCGCGCTGCTGCCGGCCAAGCACAAAGAGGAGCGGTTCGATCCTGCCGGTTGGGCGCGCGTACAAAGGCGCTGGTAGAATGCCCGCCTGCTACGGCCCATGGTGGTAGGTTCACCAACGGGTAGCACGGTCGAAACAAACAACAACTTGCAAGTTACAAACCTGCAGCTCCTTCCGCTTCACCACAGCCGGCGAACCTGCTACCCCTTCTTGCTGTAGAGCGTATTGGAGTTAATCTCGTTTTAGTATTCTATTAGTTTCCATTTCTGTTTTTAGTCCGTATTCGAGTTAGATAATTTAGCCGAGTCTAACGTTGAGTCGTGCAAGTGTGTGTGTATAAAAGCTGGGGTTATAGCAAGCAATGTAAGGTGTTAAGTTGAGTTGAGAATAAGAAGAAGAAAAGGCAAAAAAAGAGAAGTAGTTATTTGTTCGTTTCTTGTCTACGAGTTTCTTCGTTCGTTCTCCAGAAGAATCACGTGAGGAAGGAAGACCAAGAGGGCCGCAGCTAGCTGTTTCACGTGAAGACTTCGCACAGGAACCAGGGTAGAGGGTCTGCTTGGCTTGGTGCATATCGACCGCCTCATGTTGTGGGTCACATCGTGAGGAAAGAAGACAGGACATCGGGTCTCAGGAGGAAAGCCAAACATTGTTCTCTATCTCTGGGCAGAAGCGGTGAGCAAGCAAATAGAAATAAAGGAAAAAAATTAACAGTTGGTATCAGAGCGTTCTGATCTTGGTGATACCTGAAGATCATGGGCGACAAGGTGAAGATCCGGGATGGGCCGTTCTCTCTCCTATATCATGTCCTGACGACCGACAATTACCCGGTGTGGGCTATGAAGATGAAAGCGAATATGCGCGCCCAAGGAGTCTCGGGTGCAGTCGATCCGAAGGCGAAGGATAAGGAGGTTGACGACAAGGTGGATCAGACGACTTTGCCTATCATCTACCAGGCGGTGCTAGACTCCATGATGCGGCAGCTCATCGTCAAGGAGACGGCACGTGAGGCGTGGGTGACACTTCAGAAGATGCACGAGGGAGTTGACCGCGTGAAGGAGGTGCGGCTCCAGAATTTGCACACCGAGTTCGAAAATCTCCAGATGGGAGAAACCCAGTCGGTGGACGAGTTTGCCGGCAAGCTGACTTCACTGTACAATCAGATTGTATCTCTCGACGATAAGATGGAGGAATATGTGGCAGTGAAGAAATACCTGCGTGTGCTACCAGAAAAAATCGTACCTATCGTCACCACGCTCATGTACTCCTCAGATCTGGAGACAAAGAAGATCGAGGAGATCACTGGTTCCCTCAAAGGCGTATGAGGAGCTACTAAAGGGGTATCAATCCCGTAACGAGCAAAGGTATCAGCCTCATACCGATCAGGCGTTGCTATTAAAGGGGGTACAAGAAGTGGTGGTAGATAATTTTACAAAAAATCGTTGGAGGAGGGCGACCGTGGCTCATCAAGAAGACATGAGCGCGAGCGTGGACGCGGGCGTGAGTGAGGCGGCAGAGGAGGACGTGGAGACTAAGCTAGGCAAGACGATGGTGATAAATCACATGACAAATCACATATCAAGTGTTTAAAATGTGATAAATACGGTCACTACGTGTTGGAATACCACAACCACATAAAATGCTTTAACTGTGACAAGTATGGACACTACGCCTCGGATTGCCGAAACAAGAAGAAGAACGAGAAGGTAAACCTCACCCGAGCTAGTGAAGATGATGAGCTGACCCTGCTTTTCTCCTTAAGTATCAACGAGACGCCGGTCGTGGTAACATTGAACGAGGAGAACGTAGTTCCTAAACTACGCACAGAGGGAGGCAACCATGATCACATGGATGAGTGGTACTTAGACAATGGAGCAATCAATCACATGACTAGAGATCGCTTGATGTTCCATAAGTTTGATGAGAAGGTTTCAGGGAAAATAAAGTTTGGCGATGGCTCCACGGTACAAATAAGAGGCAAATGATCAATACTATTGCAATGTAAGAACGGTGATCAGAGGATGCTGACTGAAATCTATTATATACCAAATATGTGTAACAACATACTCAGTCTCGGACAATTAGCGGAACAGGGGTGCAGGGTGGTGCTGCAGGATGAGTTCTTGCGTGTCCATGATAAGAACAAAGATCTGTTGATGAAGGTGAAAAGATCCCCGAACTGGTTGTATAAAATTTTCCTGAAAGCTTGTAAACCGGTTTGTGTGAAGGACAGTTTGGAGGAGCCAGAGTGGAACTGGGGAGTAGAGCTAGGACAGGAAGTCTCAGGCGTTGATGATCTAACTGACCAAGGATATGGCGGGACCCAGGGATGGCACACAGTTGGCGCAGGAAGGGCAACAGGCGGAGCCTTGAGAGGTCCAGAAGGTGCGCATGACGCTGCAGGGGGCGATGAGTCCCATGGCATGAAGGGCGCAACGTACACGATGTTGACGCGGGAGGGAGATGCGGTGTAGCCTCAGCTGAGATGTACGCAGGAAAACGGGCAGATTTGGTCCAAGAGAGAGGAGCGAGAGGCTCAGGTAATGGCGAAGCCAAGGTGGTCGTGGGAGCAGGTGCTCACGGCGAGGTGGTCGTGGGAGCAGGTGCTCCAGTCCAGGTGGGCATACAAGAAAGGACGAGTTCAGTCCAGGTGCGAGGCGCGCAAGCGTTGGTTGGTGCATGGCTTAGGATGGAGCAAGAACAGGTGGTAGGGTGGTATTGGCTCAGGAAGGAACGACGTATGGGAGTGCAGGTAAAAGAAGAAGAGTTGGAAGTTCAAATGAAAGAGAAGATTGGCGTAATCAAGATAAAGAAACGAGATTAAGGAGGTGATTATTGGAGTTAATCTCGTTTTAGTATTTTATCCCGAGTCAGATAATTTAGCCGAGTCTGACGTTGAGTCGTGCAAGTGTGTGTGTATAAAAGCTGGGGTTATAGCAAGCAATGTAAGGTGTGAAGTTGAGTTGAGAAGAAGAAAAAACCCAAAAAGAGAAGCGGTTATTTGTTGGTTTCTTGTCTACAAGATTCTTCGTTCGTTCTCCAGAAGAATCACGTGAGGAAGGAAGACCAAGAGGGCTGCAGCTAGCTGTTTCACGTGAATACTTCGTGCACAGGAACCAGGGCAGAGGTCTGCTTGGCTTGGTGCATATCGACTGCCCCACGTCGTGGGTCACATCGTGAGGATAGAGGACAGGACATCGGGTCTCAGCAGGAAAGCCGAACACTGTTTTCTATCTCTAGACAGAAGCGATGAACAGAGCGTCGGCTCGATCGGCTGCTTCCATGGGACCAAGCGTGCGCGCGGCACGATCGAGGCGAATGGAAAGCACTGCGCGGCGGTGGTGGTGAGTGACCGAATGGCTCCCGCAGCGCGCGCATTGCTGTCTGCCAAGTGCCGAGTCCTATCTGCTGCGCCCGCTGCTGTCGCATAGATTGGCTTTGCCGCGCGAGGCAAGCCGGTGCGAACCGTATCCGTAGCCTCCCATTGGCATGGGCACCAGCTGGCCTCTTACGTGAGAGGATCGAGATTGCTTGCCGCGGCACGCCTGTTACGGCGCGTGGCAAATGATAAGCAGCTAGTGCACATATTTTAGCTAAAATTTCAAGGTAATACTAAAATTTTGATTTAGCTAGTTCTGACCTTTAACCAAACAGCTTCCTAATCTGCAAATTTCTCGGCAAGAATCATATCATTAAGCACCCCAAAATTAAACAAGGACTGACCCGATCTCTCGCATGGCCAACGCCAAGGCCATCCCCATGACGAGCGCCGTGGCGCCCTTGCTCCGACCATGCAAATGCTGGCTGCACCAGGTGATTTCGATGCCAGCGCCGCCGTGGGCGACGCCACGGTCGGCAGTTCGTCGTTGGAGGGAACAGCAGAGACCTCCAGTGCCAATGCCAGCGCCGAGGGAGGGGCGACGCTCCTCTGGCCCCTGGGCTTGGTCTTGTCCGGGGCCGACGAGGTGGTGGTGGCGGGCTGGCGGCGTCGACGGTGTTGGGTTTTTAAGGTCTCTTTGGGAATTTCCCAATTAGATAAAATAATAGGAGGAATAGGAATGGGGCCCACCTGTCTTTGATAGGAGTAGGGGATTAAGCCTTGGATGCTTATCTCCATCCTGGAGAGGTTCGGCCGAGTCTTCAGCTGGGAGCTCTCCTTTTCCTCATAAGACTCGGACGGCGGCGCATGGGGAGGTCCTAGCAGTCCGCGCGCCTAGTGCGGCCGTCGTTCGCAACTGCGGGCCGGTTTCCCCGGATCTTCCTCTCCTTGAAAAGGCTCGAGTTTGGACTTCTTCTCGGCATCTGAAAAAGCTCGGTTTTGGTTTTTGATGCTTCTTCTTTGATCTGGTGGCTGAGGCTTGAGGGGATTTGAAGTTCTACACCTTTGGTGATGAACATCTGATCTCCCTTGGTGTACATCCGGTAGACATCCTTCTTGTGCCAAATTATTTGTGTGAGTGCTTGGAGAGAACCTTTGTGGTGTGCAACATGAGTCTTTGTGTTATGCTCTAGATCATTCTGGAGAGGGAGGAGAGAAAAAAAAACAATTCGATTCTGGTGTTCTTGGGTACATCTGGCTAGTGTATCTAAGTGGGTCTTGTGTGGCACTAACCTGTCCCTTGGCTTCATTCTTTGGTGTTATTCTGAAGAAGAGTGGTATTGTATCTCCGATTGCTTCGTCTTTTGCTCGGTGTTGCAGGGCGATAGTTTTTCTGGGACAGTGTCTATTGACACGCCTTGCCGGTTTCATCTCAGTGGTTTTGAGTACCACTGCTTCAGTGAGTATTGTCCCTCTGTGCTACTTCGGTTTATTCTTGCATTCGAAGTTGCAGTGCTAGTTGGTTCTTTGATCTGTATTAGTTCTGATTTCAGAATCTATTACTTGAGATATTGCAAAAGAATCAGTGGGATCTTTTAATGCTCTATGATGAAGCTAGTCATATACTGAAATTGATTATGACAATTAGTTCTATCTTGAGTTCTAGAGAAGTTCTTGCTTCTGTCTCTTAGACCTACTGTTATTAGGCTTGAACCCCAGAGGTATATTGCAGTTTTAAATCTGATGAGTTGATTGTTCTCTTGCTTACAGTCTAATTACTCTGTTAGCCCTTTTGGGTATATTTCTGATCCTGTGTATTTTGATCGGTTGTATTAGATAGTGATCTTTTACTGTTAGTCATCTAGAGATCTTTCTGTTATCCTTTGGTATACTGTTTTAGTCTGGGAGTCTCTTATGTGGTCTTTAACAGATAGATTATATTGACGGTTATGTAAAGTTTGGTTAGAGATCAAGATTAGAAATTTTTGTCATAATCATTTAATGAAGAGTATAGACAGTAAGATTGAGATGGCAAAGGATTGTTCCTTTACAACTCTCTTTCTGAGAGCATATTTCACAATCAAACATATGTACATTATGCTTCTTATGGCTGATCTCCTTCTGTTAATGTTGGGCATAATATTGTATTTAAATGACTTAGAAGAATTTCATGAACACGTGTTATTATGGTCATTTGCTACAAGATGGTACTATGTTTTATTGTTGATATTGAATGCTGGGAGTAACAATGATTATTTGCTAAAACTGCACATTTTACAACAATCCAAAAAAACTATATATCAAGAAATGGCTTCATCGTCAGATGTCGTTAAGCCGGAAGCTTTTGACGGTGCCAACTTTAAGCATTGGCAAGCTAAAACCAAATTATGGCTGACCGACCTCGGACTTTTCTGGGTCGTTTCAAATCCTCCGATGTTCCCTTTGGAAATCGCTGAAATGATGCGGTGGGAGGATGCGAACAACTCAGCCCTAGCTAGGTTGTTAGCAGTCTTATCCAACCGGTTGTTCGACGTGTATGTCAATTTCACTAATGCCAAACAACTATAGGATGAACTAGATGAGAAGTATTCCGAAGGGGATAATGGGAACTAGTCCTTTATTACTGCTGCATAATTGAACTACAATATGGTAGAGGGACGGTCGGTGATGGAGCAGCTCTATGAGCTTCAACTCCATGTATATGATCTTAATTAGTACGATTGTCTCCTACCTGAGAGGTTTCAAGTTAATGTCATTTTGGCAAAGTTGTCGCCCTCGTGGCGTGACTTTGTGACCACCCGACGACATATAAAGGAGCGCTTGACACTCAATGAGTTGTCAGCAGCTATCAATGTCGAGGAGCGGGCAAGAGCCGGTGACAGCAAAAGTAAGGCTCAAGTCCAAGCTCATCATGTGGAAGTCAAGAGTGCTGGAGGCTCTGGGAATAAAAAAATTCAAGAGTCAGCCCAAAATCAAGCCGCAAGGAAAGAATATGAAGAAGAAGGAGGACATTATGCGCTTTGAAAAGGAGTGGTGGTCATAAAGCCAACCATTGCCGCAACCGTAAAGGCAAGGGTCCTTCTCCAGCTCAGCATAAGGGCCGAAAGGCAGAGGCTAATGTCGTTCTGGATAATCCCAGTTCAGAAGGGTATGTACCTCAGGCCTTTATGGCAAGTCCATCTATTGATTGGTGGATTGATACAGGTGCTACTAGACATATCTGTGCTGATCGATCGTGCTTCTCTTCTTTTCAGGGTGAAGGTGGTGGATCCGTCCTAATGGGGAACAGAGCCGCTGCTACAGTACGAGAGATTGGACAGGTTTGCTTGAAGCTTACTTCAAGCAAAACACTCATTTTGAAAGACGTACTGTATGTGCCTGCGATGACCCGCAATCTCATTAGCGGGTCGATGATCTGTAGGCAAGGAATAAAACTTGTTTTTGAGTCTAATAAGGTCGTGTTGACCAAATCTAGTACTTTTGTGGGCAAAGGCTATGATAGCGGAGGCATGTTCCACTTATCTATTCTTGATTCAAATGATGTAAACATTTTCAATGTTTCCCATTGCAATAAATTACATGATGTTTGGCATTCACGATTATGTCATGTTAACTTGAAGCTATTGTGCGGTTAAGCAAAATGGATTTAATACCCAGCTATAAGTATGATAAGGGTTCAAAGTGCGAAGTGTGTGTGCAAGTTAAGCAACCCCGAAAATCTTTTCATAGCGTTGAAGGGCGAAGCACCTCTCCACTTGAGCTAATCCATTCTGATCTTTGTGAGATGAATGGGATATTAACTAAAGGTGGCAAAAGATATTTCTTAACTCTCATAGATGATGCGACTAAGTATTGTTATATCTACTTACTTAAGTCAAAAGATGAAGCTCTGGAACACTTTAAAATCTTTAAAGCCGAAGTTGAAAATCAACTAGAAAAGAAAATCAAACGGTTAAGATCGGACCGAGGCGGTGAATACGTCTCGTTTGAATTCTCTCAATTTTGTGAAGAAAGTGGAACAATTCATGAAGTTACTCCACCATACTCACCCCAATCTAACGGAATAGTCGAAAGAAAGAACCGAACTTTATATGACTTGGTTAATGCCATGTTACAAAGTTCAGGTATGTCGGACTATTGGTGGGGTGAAGCAGTTCTCACAGCTAATTATGTCCTCAATAGGGTGACATCTCGCAATCAGGAGGAAACGCCTTATAAAGGATGGAAGGGGAGAAACCCCAACTTGTCTTTTCTTCGGACCTGGGGATGCCTTGCAAAAGTGCATGTGTCGTTACCGAAGAAAAGAAAACTTGGTCCAAAGACTATTGATTGTATCTTTCTAGGATATGCTAAAAATAGCACGGCTTATAGATTTTTAGTGATCAAATCCGAGGTGAGTGACATTGCTACAAATGTAGTGATGGAATCTCGTGATACGACATTCTTTGAGCATGTGTTTCCTATGAGACCAAATGAAGTCATTGATCCTATTGGTTCAAGTGAACACTCTATTCTTTCTAGTGTGGACAACACCGCTCCAGAATTGGAGTTGAGGAGTAAGAGACAGAGGACTGAAAAGTCTTTAGGCAATGACTTTGTCACCTATGTCGTGGATGATGAATCACGAACTCTTTCAGAGGCATACACATCACCGGATGTGAATTACTGGAAGAAAGCAGTCCGTAGCGAGATGGATTCCATCATAGCTAACGGAACATGGGAGATTACAGATCTCCTATCCGGATTCAAAACAGTAGGCTGCAAATGAATCTTTAAAAGAAAGCGTAGACCTGATAGTACTATAGAAAAGTACAAGGCCCGTTTAGTGGCTAAAGGTTTCACGCAAAAGGAGGGTGAAGACTATTTTGATACATACTCTCCCGTGGCTCGTTTACCCACAATTCGGGTGCTTTTAGCACTAGCTGCTGCATATAAACTCCAAGTACATCAAATGAATGTAAAGACCGCTTTCCTAAATGGAGAGTTGGATGAGGAGATTTATATGCAACAGCCTGATGGTTTTGTGGTTGAAGGGCAAGAGAGAAAGTATGTCGGTTGATTAAATCCTTGTATGGTCTAAAACAAGCTCCCAAGCAATGGCATGAGAAATTCAATAGTACTATGACCTCGGTCGGCTTTTGTGTGAACAAAGCCGATAAATGTGTCTACTATCGGTTTAGTGGGGGCGAAGGTGTCATTCTATGTCTTTACGTAGATGATATATTGCTTTTTAGGACCAACATAGATGCAATCAATAGTACAAAGTCTTTCCTCTCCTAGAATTTTGATATGAAAGATCTAAGTGAAGCTGATGTTATCTTAAACATCAAGCTTATAAAGGGTGAGAATGGAATTACTCTTTCTCAATCTCATTATGTGGAAAAGGTCCTATCCAGATTTGGATTCATGGACAGTAAATCAGTAGCCACACCCTATGATCCAAATGCTAAACTACATAAAAATACTGGACATGGAAAAGATCAACTTAAATATTCTCAAATTATAGGATCCTTAATGTATTTAACTAGTGCAACGAGGCCTGACATCTCATATGTTGTAAGCAGATTGAGTCGTTATACGTCCAATCCAGGAGATGATCATTGGATAGCACTAGAGAGGGTACTTAGGTACCTAAAGGGGACCTCTAACTTAGGAATACATTATTCTGGCCATCCGGCAGTCTTGGATTATGCTTCTTATGGTTGATCTCCTTCTGAGAGCACATTTCACAATCAAACATATGTACATTATGCTTCTTATGGTTGATCTCCTTCTGTTAATGTTGGGCATAACATTGTATTTAAATGACTTAGAAGAATTTCATGAACACATGTTATTATGGTCATTTGCTACAAGATGATACTATACTTTATTATTGATATTGAATGCTGAGAGTAACAATAATTATTTGCTAAAACTGCACATTTTACCTCGAGCTTCATGCATGCCGGCGGCCCAGTGGCTAGGCACGCCGCAGATGAAGTAGCGCTTCCTGGGGTGGTGAGGAGTGAGCTTGACGGTGGTGCTGCCCCCGGTGTAGGTGCCGATGGCGTTGCTGGGCGAGCAGGCGTCGTAGCCGGCCTTGCTCGCCTCCACGACGTCGTGCGACGACGGGTAGGTGAACACTGCATGGCAGAAAAGTAAGTACATTGCATGCATGTATTGCAGAGGCAACGAATTGCACAAGCGAACAGTAGTAATAAGGTAGCCAGCGATGGAGAATTGGAGAGGTTCTTGGGTCTTACACAGCGAGTCTCCCTGAGTGAACGCGCCGTTGCCTCCCACCGGGTGAACCACCCGCAGCGGCGGCCGCAACGGCGACGAGGGCTTTCACCATGGCCATCTCCCTAGCTGCTGGCTGCTGCAGACCTACCAGGAAGATGCTTCTTAAGCTAGCTTGCAATGCGCTGCAAGTGGCAGGCTTTACTGCTGCTTAAGATGGATGCTTGGAATTTGGAGCTAGATAGCTGGGTGAGCTGTGCCCGCCCACTGGGCTGGGGGCAGCTCTGAATCTGATCGTACAGTGACAAGTTTCGGACGCGACATGAGAAATCTGAGGTTTGCAACTTGCAATAGCATCAAATCCTCGTCGTTTTCCTCTTAATGACAGAAAGGAACGTCCATGGAAAATGGCAAGTAGAAGACATGCAAGAACACGCGCATTTCAGATCAAGATGCTGAAACCATCAACGTGCAATTTCACAACTGTTGGAAACAGTATTAACTGTGCTTTTACACTGTACACAACACAAGTGTGTTACAAGGAGGCCTTCGAGCGGCTCAAACAACTCTTGAAAGAGATTTTCACAGCTGCACATGTCACGGTACAAATTGAGGTCTCTAAACTAATCCAAAGAACGTTTGCCTAAGCTGTACCAACTACACGGATATGGAATGGAGATCCGCGGCATAGTATAGGTTCATCCGGCGACTCTGCCTTTGCCCGAGCACGAAGAACATCCGTGGCATCAATTATAACAGTAGAAGCTTGCAGCGAGTAGTCTCCTGGTACTAGGAAGTAGACAGAAAAAGGGTGTACTACCTCCTGCAATGGTGGAACCTCCAGATGTATGTCACTAAGAACACCTACGCAGAAAAAGAAACTTGTCAGAGTAGTACAGCTGCTTAATAATGTCTTCTTGTCCAGTTTGGAACACTACAGAATCAAAAACGTATCTTCAGAAGGATCAGCATATCTGAGATGGAGAAATGGGGGGTAGTGAAAGGATAAACTCTAAAAAACTAACTGGGGTGTTCAGGAAACTAATCATAATGTAAAATTATTGTGATATTTCATCATTATGAACTGCCCTATGAATTGCTTTTCTTAAAATCGATATTGCTGCCCTCGGAAAACAAAAACTTGAAACAGACAAGGATGGCAAGAAAGAAAAGGCTATTATTATACAGATAACTGAATACCAGCCCAGAGGACGGTTGCACTATTTTCGTCAAAGCAATTCTCCCCTGCAACATCTTTGCATGAAATGCTGAGGTTCATCCGAATAATTTCCTTTGTGTTGTTGCGAATTTGAACTTCCATATGGGTCATTTCATGAGCAGATATAGGATCTTTACACCTCAGAACACTCTCATCAGTAGATGGACCAACATTCTCATCAGTAGAAAGACTAGAATCATCACCAGGCTTG
Source organism: Hsuehochloa calcarea (assembly GCA_036346395.1). Taxonomy (NCBI): domain Eukaryota; kingdom Viridiplantae; phylum Streptophyta; class Magnoliopsida; order Poales; family Poaceae; genus Hsuehochloa; species Hsuehochloa calcarea. Next base: position 16,653,360 of record CM070600.1, read on the forward strand.
CCAGACTCCTTTGAAGAATCAATTTTGGCTACAGTTCCATCCTTAGCAAGTCTGAAGCTAAATGTCAAGGGATCGGGCAGCAGTATGTCCATTATAGACGCTTGTAATGCCGCCTGAATAGCATCTTTAATATTCAGCTCACCTGAGCTATTTCTCCCAGAATGCCACCTCACTTTTATTTTTGAAATCAAGTTGTTGATAGAGGCATTTAACTCTGCCTTGGCATTCTTTTCAGCTATGGTGGCAGCTTTGGATCCAAGGGGTTCATCACTTCCATTTTCCTTAATGAAGAAGGAAGCATCAAGAACAGGTAATTTGAAGTGCTCAAGAGGTATGAGAACTCTGGCAGAATAGTCACGATCAATTCTAGTTTTGTGACAAGCCGCATCAGCAGTATTATCTTCTAGAAGTATTTTTTGCTCTACATTTGTGCCATCCAAATGGACAGAAACATCAACATCAAAAACAACATCTGTAGGATTGAAAAGCTCAAGTTCCAGAAGGCGGAGCCCCCAACTTCCTTTATAGGGATCAATCTTCAGTAAGCTAATGTCATTATGCACCAAATCACTTCCATTGCCTATATTATCTTTGCCACTGACAGGTCTCAAGTGTGCTTCACTAAACCGGGCAGGTATTTCCATGGACAACAGGCGTGTTCTTACAAGGCGCATGCCCTGTACAACACAGATATTCACTGGAACAACCAGGCGTCTTCCAGGTGGAAGAGAAACCTCACCATTATCTGAGTTTGTTGAAGGACCTGAAGTGACACAAAGTAGAAATTTAGTCCTTTAACCATGTAACAACAATATTTCTGCATACATAACAAAGGATGTGTGGAACAGGTCGCGAAGCACAAATCTTCTCCACATTTCATTTGTGTTTTATGTTCACAAGAGTGTGGCCGAGTTGTAGGTCAAATATTTACTAGGACAGGCTAAAGTGCAAACAGGATGGCCATTTCAAAGCAACAATCAACACCTACAGCAAAAACTGTATGTGGGTGATGGCGGCAATGGCTATGTCCTTAGTGAAAGTTTTAAGAATGGGAAGAGCACGGCAGGAACGCCGTCAAACCGAGATGATTAAGAAACATCACATTTACACCAGGTGAACATTGAACAACACTGAAGCAGAGAAAGTGGCCACAGTAAAACTCAAGAAGACTACTGCTACTATGCTTCAGACATAACAATAATAACATGAATAGAGAGGCATAGCTAAAACAGGAGAAATTAACAAAAGTTGCAAATGTCCAATTGTAATATGTAGATTAATAACTATAGAATTAGGTATTTTCACCATTTTACCCTCTACATCAAGTTAAACCAAGATTTCTCACCCTTAATAAGTGACAAAAGGCTTTAACACATGATAACTATGACACAAAGCTACTTATTATATCCAGCAATAGTGATTTGGTGTAGATAATTCCTATGGTGCTTTGCTGGTATTATCTGAATCTGAGATGTATAAAGAAAAGTATAGTACAGATGCATCTGGATGGGAAAATGTTCATTTGAGTAACTTTGATTTCACATATAGGATTATAGATCGTCATAGAAGCTTAATATTAAAGGATGATGAAGAACACGGAAGAGTTAGACATACAACCTACCAGCATAGTGAATATCCAAGAACGGATTGATTCCTTCTCTTGCTATCCTCCTCGAATTTGCAGCAGATCTGTTGCCATCTGCTTCCAAATCTGCCAAGCTAAGATGCCAAGCTCTTAGTGTCACAGCAAATGTCACTTCTCCACCTGGTTTTATAGGAAGTGCAGATTTCCATGTGCTATGGGCAATTGAAATAACAGAACCCTGGTTCTTCCCTGATAATGCAATATTTGCTTCTTCGACTGGCACAGTTCCAGCATTTGTCAGTGTTATTAAAACATTACGAATTTCACCTTCATATAGAAGAATAGAACCATCTCCACCCACAACATTTGCAACTAATAAAGGCAGAGGAGGAACAACAGAAATGTTAGGAAAGCTAACACTCTTAAACTTGCTAGAGCCACAGCATCTGAAAGGATCAGAAAGAACAAGCCCTTGTGCAGCTCCAAGGAGCAAGCAGTCGACCTCTTTGAATAGGTGTTCTGTAATAACACCAAAACAGTGAACAATGCACCCAGGAATTGATACTTGGCCGACTTGTGTTGGAATTCCAGATAACAGAACCAACTTGGAAGTATTTGGTGGAAGATTAACACTAACTGGAAATGCATCAAAATTTCCAGAATGAACAGAAAGATAAATGCTCTCAACAACTAGGTCAAAGCTGCAGGGGTTTGCTAACTCTACCATAATTTGAACTGGCTCTCCCACAATCCAATTTATCTCTTGTTTGCTAGTCCCAGATGTTCCTCCCTTGGTGAAAGGTGTATAAATAAAAGGCCCTGAAAGACCCCCACCGGTCCACCACTCTCTTTTATGTGGGTTGCGCTTTACTATATCTCTTTGTGAAGGGTGAAGTGGGAAAGAATGCAACCTGGAATAACAAGGATAAAAGAAAAATAAATACTTGAAAAACAAGTAAAGATACAGGTTTTATCAGGAGCTTATTTTTGACTTAACAGTAGTTCCCACAGTTCTTTAAAAAAAACAGTTAATACAGAATTTATTCTCATTTTTCCCAAACATGATAATTACAGAATAATGATAAATAACATGCCTGATAAAAGGAAGACAATGATCTGCACAACGTGTGCCCGATGGAAGCCTGTCAGCGGAATATGTAAGTGAGCTTGCCAGGCCACTCTGACCAGCTGGGGTGATAAGCGGGTAAAATGATCGAAGAAGACGAGCTGCAGCACTCCACGACGAAAGGGGATCCGCAGCGCGGATTGAAGACATCAATATCTCTCTCAGAACGACCATTTGAAGGGTACTCCATTGTGATTCAAACAACGACACTATAGACTGAGGGTGCACTTTTCCAACATCAGTATTGCAAGCACCAAGTTCCTAAACAAACAAGGATTACCAATACTAATATAAATTCAACAATATTTAGTATATGGTGTTACCAATATATGTAAAATACAAAAAATAACTCAGAAGTAAAAATATTAAGAATTTAGGATAATAAATATGTCCAGCCCTTATTATCATGTGGTTATGATAAGGATATCTAAATGATGATCTGCAACGTTACAAGATGACATATTGCACCTATAAATCAAAATATGCACCCTTTGGTGAGAGTCCAAGTATTCAACCACATGCTCACTAGGAAAGGTGCGTCTGTTTACTAATACTTGCTAGCATTAGTTTTGTAATTCACATACTTTGCCTAATCAAGGTGATTCTTGTCCAAAGATGCTAAATGCAAGTTGTATTCTCGTCAACCCCATTTATCCTACCCAGATCTCCACCTCAACTGAAAGAAGGGGTAAAAATGAATAAAAGGACAGACGCTGCAATCAACTCTTGACTGACAATGTAAAGTTTACTTCCATCATATTTCTATCAGAAAGGAAGGGGCAGTTTTGAGGTTGGCACGATTTCACTAGGGGTAAAGCAGCACCCAAGAAATTAAAAAGGAAGGTTCGTTGGACGAGTTGAGAAGAACATACAGGTACACAATATAGTTGATAGACAGTAAAGCCAATAGGCTTAGCATCCTTGATTATGTTTACACAGGGGATTACAATATATAGAGGCCCAAGGGGCCTGTTCACATAGCCACATAGGGTGGCGTACAGCTGACTTAAATAGCAGTAATAGACTAGCACAAAGACCAAAGGGATTAGCAGCACAGTAATCTAACAGACTTAAATAGCAGTAATAGACTAGCACAAAGACCAAAGGGATTAGCAGCACAGTAATCTAACACCCCCCCGCAGTCGGAACGTCGCAGCAGCGGACATTCAGACTGGAGCGAAAGTCTTGAAAAACTGAGGTAGGCAGCCCCTTGGTGAAGACATCAGCAAACTGAGAAGTAGTGGGTACATGAAGTACACGGACAGCACCAATAGCAACACGTTCCCGGACGAAATGGAGGTCGATCTCCACATGTTTGGTGCGCTGATGTTGCACAGGGTTGGTGGAGAGGTAGACGGCGCTCACATTGTCGCAGTAGACGAGGCAGGCCTTGTCAAGAGGATGATGGAGTTCCTGGAGAAGCTGCCGCAGCCAAGAAGCTTCAGCGACGCCGTTAGCAACAGCCCGGTACTCGGCCTCAGCGCTAGAGCGAGAGACAGTGGGCTGCCGCTTAGAAGACCAGGAGACAAGGCTGCCTCCGAGGAATACAGCATAGCCGGAGGTGGAACGGCGTGTGTCCGGGCAACCGGCCCAATCAGCATCAGTGTAAACAACAAGTTGTGTTGGGGAAGTCCGAGGAATGGCGAGGCCATGATCAAGAGTCCCCTGGAGATACCGCAGGATCCGTTTGGCAGCAACAAGATGACTCTCCCGAGGATCGTGCATGTGAAGGCAAACTTGTTGGACAGCATATGCAATGTCGGGCCTGGTGAATGTCAAGTACTGAAGAGCACCCGCGAGGCTGCGATAAGCTGTGGGATCAGCAACAGAGGGACCAGCAGTGGCAGATACTTTGGCACAGGTGTCAACGGGAGTGGAGCATGGTTTGCAATCAGCCATGCCATGACGAGTCAAAATGTCCAGTGCATACTGACGTTGAGAGAGGAATAAAGAGTCACCTCGTCGCTGAACTGCCATGCCAAGAAAATGATGAAGAGGGCCAAGGTCCTTCATGGCGAACTCCTTCATCAGAGCATCAATAACTCGGCGGAGAAGCTGCTGGGAGGAGGCAGTGAGAATAATATCGTCCACGTAAAGCAGCAGATAGACAGTCTCTGAACCATGGCGGTAAACAAAGAGAGAGGTGTCTGAGCGAGCTTGATGAACGGAGGAGAGCGGGAATGATGCAAAGCGGTGTACCATGCACGGGAGCTTGCTTGTGCCATAAGCGGATTTGTTGAGTCTGCAAACATGCCGAGGAGAGCGAGTTGGTGAATCCGGTTGGTGGAAGCGATACGATCTCGAGAGGTCCCTTGAAGGAAGGCATTCTTGACGTCAAGTTGATGAATCGGCCAATCCGGGAGTGAGCTATAGTGAGGATGAGAGGCGGACGGTGGCGGTTTGACAACAGGACTGAAGGTTTCATCGTAGTCAATACCGGGGCGTTGAGTGAAGCCACGAAGAACCCAACGAGCTTTGTATCTCTCCAGCGAACCATCAGCATGGAATTTATGTTTGAAAACCCATTTTCCAGTGACCACGTTGGCATTGGCGGGCCGAGGGACAAGCTCCCAAGTGTTATTGTCCATGAAGGCGGCATATTCTTCTTCCATGGCGCGACGCCAGTGAGGATCAGCGAGGGCATCGCGGCATGACCGGGGAATGGGAGACAGACCCTCAGCATGAAGAATACGAGGCTGAATGTATCCAGTCTTCCCACGAGTCATCATACCATGGTTGTTGTCAACCGGTGACGTGCACAAAGACCAACCGGAGGACCATCTTTAACATACCGTGGGGGGGAAGGTATGATGCTGGAGCGGCGAGGAGGAGCAGCAGCCGGTGATGATGGTGATGGTGGAGGGCGCCGAGTGTACACTTGGGTGACAGGCGGCTTCTGAAAAGTTGCTGCCATAGGATCTGCAGGGGATGGATGGCGCCTGGAGTACACGTGGGTGACCGGCGGTCTCGGTGAGAGCTTGACCGAAGCGTCTGAGGAGGAAGAAAGGCGGGAAGCACGGCGGCAAGAAGCGCCGGCTGCAGCGAACCGCCGAAGCTGCCGATGCGGCGAGGCAAGGCGGCGTGCTGGCGGTGTGTGGAAGCTGGGGAGAGGGCACCGGTCTTGGCTTTGGCGAGCAGGGGCCAGGCGGAGCAGAGCATCCTCGGATACCTGCAGTGCGACTGCAGAGGAGGCGGCGGGGGCACCGGAAGTTGTACTGCAGACGAAGAAGGAGCTAGCGACTCATTGTTAGTTAGAAAATCAAGCTCGTGAGGAGTGGAGGTCGGTGTCGAGAGAAGGAAAGGTCGTCTCATCAAAGATGACATGACGAGAGATGATGACACAGTTAGTGTTGAGATCGAGGCACCGGTATCCTTTGTGATCGGAGAGTAGCCAATGAAGGCGCCTGAGGAAGAGCGAGGGCAAGTTTATGAGGGTGGTTGCGGTGAGGTTGGGGTAGCAAGTGCAACCGAAATCACGAAGATCATGATAGGCGGAGTTGGGTGCCGTGGAGAGCAAAGTAGGGTGTGCTCATGTCTAGAGTCTTAGTGGGAAGGCGATTCAGGAGGTGGGTGGCTGTAGCAAGGGCATCAGCCCAATAAGAAGGGGGCATGGAGGCTTGAAATAGTAGAGTCACGGGTGACATTGTTGGTGGTGCGAATCATGCGCTCGGCTTTGCCATTCTCTTTGTGAGGTGTAGAGGCGGGACATGCGGCACAACACCTTTAGCGAGAAAGAAGGCACGGCGATGAGAGTTGTCAAACTCACGCCCATTGTCACATTGCACGGATTTGATGGTGCAACCAAAGCGAGTATGCACATAGGCAAAAAAATTAGAAACCACGAGAAAAAGTATCGGACTTGAGGCGCAGTGGAAAGGTCCAAAGAAAATGGGAGCGATCATCGAGGATAACTAAGTAATATTTGAAACCGGATGCACCTGGTAATAGGTGATGTCCACAGATCACAATGCACCAAATCAAAATTCTTATTTCGCTCTAGAGGAAGAACTATGAAATGGTAAGCGAACATGGCGCCCAAGCCGACACGCATGATGAGAGGAATCATCGGCAGCTTGCCGCAGACTATGGAAGAAGACCGAGCAAGACTCGAAGGGTAGGCACTACGGGATGACCGAGGCAGCGATGCCGTGTAGTCGGGAGGAGTTGCCACCAAGGCGCAGGATCGGATGGAGATGCGTGAAGGCGCAAGGTGTAGAGGGTCCCAGTGTTACAGAAGGAGGGTGTTTTGGAATGGAGATCCTTCACGAAACACCAAGAGGTCAAATTCAAGCCAAAATGAATTGTCGGTGGTGAATTTGCGAACGTAAATAAGATTTTTAATAATATCGGGAGCTAGAAGGACATTGTTGAGGCAAAGCGGTAGGGAAGAGTGGAAAACCGGTGCCAACCTTTGGAAGAATGGCACCGCTGCCAACAACAATAGAAGATGGAAAAGAGGAAGATGGCGGTTGTGATCATACCAGGTTGGAGGCAATATGAGAGGAAGCACGAGTCAATCACCCATTCAGGAGCTTGGTGGTGGTGACAGTGGTGGCCAGTCGAAAGCGTTGGCGAGATTCTCGGCGATCCATGGCGACCAAGTGGAGGTGGGAGCTGTTGAGGCGCTGGTAGTATGCCCGGGATGGCGATGGGTGAAGTATCCGGGGCATACCAAAGCAACGAGCTTCTTTGTGGTGATGGGGGGACGACGCGAGGCGGTGGAGCACGAGGATCGCCAGAGTGGACCGGGCCACATATGAATGGACCCATCCGTGGGTTGAGGACGAGGGCCACCGCTGCCACCTTGAGATCGGCTGGTCTTGGTTGCTTGAAGAGCCACCTGAGCCGCCTTAGCCGCGTCCATGCATGGCGCGTCGATCGCGGTTATTGCGTTGCAGAACTGTTCGCCGCCGACAATCGATGAGGCGGAGGAGCAGAGAGGCGGAGGAGGAGGCCGCGGCTTCTTTGGAGGATGAGGCGGCGAGGGCCGGGCGGTCTTGAAGGTGGCGCCATGTTGAGCTCGGCCAAAGCGGAGATCAAAGACGGACATCGATGAAAGAGGAAAAGGCTTCGTCGAGCGACGAGTGCGACATGAATCGGAAGCGTTCATTGAGTCCGCGCGAGCGTTTAGCACCGCCAGACGGTCGAATGGGCTCGCCAAGGTCGGCAAGGGCATCCGCCATATTCTTCATCTTGCGGCGATGATTCGTCGATGGAGAGGCGCCTGGCGAGAGCGCGAAACTTCGGCGTCGGCGGCATGGCGCGTGACTCGCGGTTGTTGAAGAAGCTGGCTGTCGAGGTCGAGCCACGCCGCCCGGCGAGGATACCGTCGCGCTCGTGGACGACGTCGAGGAGGTCGGGAGATGGTGTTGAAGATCCACGAGACGCACGACGCGATCCATGCGAGACCACGCCGCATCGTGGGCATGAACGACATCGGCGAGGACATGGTCCCTTGGCGGCGGCGGCGAGGCGGCGAGGATGTAGCCACGCCACTTGGAGTAGTTGGAGGATCGCAGTCGAGGGCGATGGGAATCAAATTCTTGATGTTACGCACAAGCAGCACAGCTATGGAGGCGAGCAATGGCCACGGCTTCGAAGGTGATGAACGCAAGTCGTCGTCGTCGGAAGCGTCGTCGCGAGCGCGCGGGGTGTGAGCCGTTCGCGGAGCGGAGGCTGCCGCTCCAGAGCGTCGGCTTTGCTCGCGCCCGCATCGATCGCAGCGGCGCGGCGCGGACGCGTTCTGAGCATCGGCGGTGGACTTGAGGAGGGCCTCCTCCGAGCTGGGACCGCTTCGGCGTTAGAGTCCGCAGGAGGCGGCCTCGTCTTCCGGCTTCTGACGGCGGCGAGGGCCGTCATGGCTTTCTTGGCGGCGGCCGCCGGGCGCTGGAGCTCGAACCGCCGGATGGAGGAGCGACCATGGAGAGAGAGAGAGCGAAGCGCGCGACGGCCGTCCGTCCCGAGGGCACGCGGTGGCTGGGCGCGGAGCGCGAGGCGCGCGCCACGACGCGAGGCGGCGAAGTGCGAGGAGTGCGTCGCGGTGGAAAAGCGGAGCGAGGAAAAGTGCAGGACCGATTAGTCTTCGATACCATGATGAGCAGTAAAGCCAATAGGCTTAGCATCCTTGATTATGTTTACAGAGGATTACAATATATAGAGGCCCAAGGGGCTGTTCACATAGCCACATAGGGTGGCGACACGGTGACAAATAGCGATAATAGACTAGCACAAAGACCAAAGGGATTAGCAGCACAGTAATCTAACAGACTTAAATAGCAGTAATAGACTAGCACAAAGACCAAAGGGATTAGCAGCACAGTAATCTAACAATAGTAAACATAATTAAGGATGATGAATTAATTCTTAGTGTGCTGTGAGTATGTAACAAACTCACCTTGGGTGAAGCATGAACCCTTTTGCTAGTCTTCCTGCTTTGAACATGGTATGCATTTGCAGTCATGGTTAGAACCTGCATAGCACTCATAGCAGCATATGCATTGTCCTGCTGAAGGTATAACTGTGCAACTTGTCTTGAAAAAAATGCTGCCTTGCGTTTATACCCAAGAGTACCAAAAAGTCTCGCTATTTCAATATATAGTATCAATCGGTCACTGGCATCAATCAGAGCCTTGGCACCATCAGCTGCACCCATTAATAAATCTGACACCTCCTTGGCGAGTTCCCGTCTGATAAAGAAAGATTTTTTTCATGAACAACTATACCCAAAGCAGAGTATACTTTGACGCAACCTCTTACCTCATTCCAAAGGTGAAAGGTCACACTAGTTTCTACTTCCTTTTAGTCAAATAATTCTGTATTACCTAAGTATAAGAAACTACCATTCTATAAGAATTAACTAACAAAGAACGAGAAAACTGGCTATGCAAGCCTCCTACTCATAGGATTATAGGACAATATGGAGACTCACCTGCACAAATATCTTGCCAGCTTCAATGCAGCTTCAAGCTCAAAGCTCACAGGTGAAACTCTAAAAAAAAAGAAGTATAGCTGCAATGTTAGTGCATGAAGTAAATTCAACAAGTAAATAGCTCGGTAAAACATGCAATCCTCTAACCAGTTTTGAGTGTTGATGGAATACTAGTAAAGAGGACACTCAACTTAAATGAGCAAAAAGAGGAGGGAAGGATAGAACAGAGGAAAAACATAATCAAGGGCAAGAAAGGGTGCAAAATGTTTCAAGCCAATGATTCCTTCAACATATCAGTAGCTCGTAAAAACCAATGAGAGTTCTTCAATTCTTTCATATGTAACTCAAAAGGAAAAGGGGGTTTACTTTATGTAGAATGTAATAATCATGAAACAAAAACTAAAGGCAGGATATTGTCATAAGTGACGGAAGGGCATGCGGTTCGCATATAGAAATTAAGAAAGATGGCACGCCAAATTCAATACCTTTGAGCATTATCTTGTAAAGTTGCTCTTCTGTATAGCTGGATAATGGTGTAATAACGAAACTTCACTTCATCTTCCAAAACAGGATCACTTAGGCCCATCCTATCAACCTGCTTACAAGCACAAAACAATCACCTTAAGCTGTCATAGGACGGTTGCAACTTGCGAGTAACACTGCAAATAAGATAGAATAGAGGAAGCTCCAAAGGCACTATTGGCATGCCAGCAAGCTGAATAAAATTGAACAACTGGAATGCTTTCAATCCCAAAGCTCGATGGGTTGGTATGAATGCTCACCACTAACGCGCAGACACTACCCTCAAGGGCTCCAGCATGCCAGAAAACATCTCCTGTCAATCTTGCAAGCTCTATTGATGTGGTGTAATGTGCATTAGCATCGGCAGGTGATCCAGCCAATAAGCAATAATCTCCGATTATCTTTTGTGCACGGCCCAGCCTTCTTTTTTTAGCCTTAATCACCTATAAAATATAGAAGTATATTGTCTTATATAAGCAATAGAGTATTGGGCTATTTACATCATCAACATACACTGGTCAAAATACTCGGAACACCTAAAGTATGAACCTCCTCTGAGCCAAGACTGGATTGTGAGTCCAAAGGTGTCTTTAGAATAGTTCCCGTAGATTCTGCGCGTAAGACCCATTTCTCAAACTCCATCAACAATGAAGCAGCAAGATCTTGGATCATTGTAAGCATATGAAGTTCCAAGGATTGCTGATCAGAAGGAGTGAACATAATAATATCATCCCTCTTTTTCTCCACCAACTACAAAAAAAACAACAATGCAAACAATAATTACATTAGAGCAAGAAGTAACAAAACAAAACAAATTTAGAAGGCAGGCATCACAACATTGTTACGACCAATAAAGGCTTAATAAAACATAACAAATCAAAGTTATCAGCATAACAACAATATATAGAATTTGTTTACAATGTAAACCATGACCTTTCTTCCATGACACAAGAATATCGGTACATCTTTCAGCATTGTTTGACAAGTCCAATTGAATTATGCACGTGAGTATATAAGTTCACACTCATTGGGTCTAGAAATACTAGTAGCATGCAAAGCAAGTGAAGTGAGCATAAAGCATAGCCAAACACCCAACTAAAGCAAACAGTAAGGTCCAAACCTAGATGATCAAACCGATTATCATCAAAAGAGCCGCAGCTGCAGTTTCAGCCCTCGAGCTATGATTAGTGCATTAAAGTTCAGTTTGGATCGCCTGATCAAGAGTTAGACTACTCTGATATCATCCAAGTAACAGTTGGAACTTGGAAGCAACTAAGCGGAACTTGGAAGCAACTAAGCTCTAACCAAATGTGCATGCCATTGCCATAGCCCATAGGTATACTTCGTAGAGCAATTACAAAACCAGACGATCCAGTGATCCACACGCGCTGGATCACGGAGATCAGCAGATCGCGCCAATAGAAGCACGTGATCCAGTGAGAAACAGCAGTGGCACGCACCTGCGCGTCGGTTGGGCAGAAGGCGAAGCAGCGGTTGGCGAGCGCGGAGGGGTAGGAGCGCGCGGCGTCGACGAAGTCCGCGGCGACGCGGTCGAGGTCGGGGGAGGAGGGGAGGTGGCAGATGCCGATGACGGCGAGCACCTTGCGGGAGGACTGGAAGTCCTCCCAGGGCGAAGGCACGCAACCCCCGAGCACGAACTTGAGGCGGAGGCAGCCGGTGTCCCAGGGCTGGTGCGCGAAGGGGCTCTTCTGGTGCTCCGAGTAGTAACGCCGAAGCGAGGCAAGGTCGACGCGCGCGTGGCGCGCCACCAGCGCCGCGTAGTCGCGCAGGCACGGTGGCGGGATCGGCCCACCCACCGGAAGCACCGCCACGCGGATGGCCGACCCGGACTCGATGCTCAGGCCAGGCTCCATGGCCGGCGCTCGCCGCCCGACGCTCGCCCGGGTCGCGAGTAGCAGCAGATCTGACGGAGGAGTCAGTCGGATGGGTAGGGGAAGGTGGAGGAGATACGAAGACGTTTGCGCCGCAATGGGGCTCTCTCATTTGATCGTTCGATCTAACTCGCGTCTGGGCCCACTCGAGTTAGCATTCTTGGGCCAGTCCCAGTTGGATGAATCGTCCACTGGCCTGCCCGACTAAAACTTTCTCATGCGTTCCGGACTCTGGTGGCCGTACGTACAATCGGAATTCTTAGCTGAAACTTGCACCTCTCAAAAAAAAAAGTTGAATTCATTGTATACGACTGAATTACTATATATCTTTGCTATAACTATATAACGCTGATAGAATGAGCGATATACTATGAATTATATAGTTATGCAGATAGCATAATGTGAATTTCAAAAAAAAAAAACCTTGAAGCTGTAAAAAATTCATGGCGGGCAGCCACGAGTTTACCCCAATTTTAACATTAGCGGCAGTGGCACTATCAATATAGTAGAGTATTAACAACACACATATTTCCCTTGTTTTGAAAAAACACTTGTTTTCCCGGAAGGAAAAGTTTGCACAACTTATTAGCAAACGTTAACGTTCAATACAAACACCTAAGAATGCTCACTATCGTCGACAAGTTCTTTCCGAAGCACCGGTACATCACTACGTTGACATATCCGTGTCGGACACTGTGTTCGAAAAATTCCGATAGCTTCGACACGTATCCAACACATGCGCAACATAGCACAACCCAAATCCTAAGGCATAACCCTAGACACGTACCCCTGGATAGCTAGATCAATCCTCACGCCCCTTGCGCTCCATCTCACTCGTTGCGCCCCCTCTCCAGCAACCAGCGACCAGCAGCGGCAGGCGGAGGCCAGCTAGCAGCGGCAATCCAGCAAAGGTGATTCTTCTCCTTATGCTTGGAGATTCTTGTTCTTCCCGTTCTTCTTGGTCTTCTCGTTCTTGGTGAATTTCGTTCTTGATATCTTTTTCTTCTTTCTTCTAGAAAAATGAAAACCGGTGATTCAAGTGCTAGAGAGGAGCAAAACACCAACAATTGGTTTAAGCCTCACAGTGGAATCATGTAGAAAAATAAAAAATAATACATGCGTATATTATTATTATTAAAATATATATAGCTACATCGGCGTATCCAAAAAATGGTGAATCCTTGTGTCGGTGTCATGTTGTGTCGACGTATCCATGTCGTTGCATCATGTCACATCAGTTGTTTTAGGCTCTACCACTGCCCAATTTGTGACAGAATTCTGTTTCCTACAACCATATATAGTCACTAGATGGATCTCCGCGTCAATGAATTATGTAATCTTAATGGCACAAAAAAAAATCAATTGGTTTACGGCTGTAAAGAAGCAAATAGGATAATCAAATAGATAGACAGGAAAAGGCAAATTAAATTGCTTCAAAGTTCAGGTGATACCGGTGATACATAAGAGGTTTACATACATGAGCAACAAACTAGTAGCAAGACCGTATTGCACATCAGACCTACACCATGTAAACAAAACAGAATGCTGCACTTGCTTACTTTGGTGGTCAATAGCTGGAAAATAACATGCAGCCTTTGATGTTTCATGCAAAAAGAGTTGGCTAAATGAGTTCTGAGGAACAAAATTAGTTGGGCAGCAAGACATAAATTTAGACTCGTCAGTAATCTACCCACAGACCTCTAATCAGACAGCACTTTAGCTACATTTTGAGCCCAAAAATAGTTTTGCCTATCTTTGCGGATTGTAATAAGTACCCATTATTGGTAGGTTCTCCAAATTTAGTCTGCTAAATAGGAAAACCAGTTGGGCAGCAAGACATTAATTTAGACTCATAAATAATGTGCCCACAGATCTCTAATGAGACAGCACTCTAGCTAAATTTCGAGCCCAAAATAGTTTTGCCTATCTTTGCAGATTGTAATGAGTACCCATTGTTGACAGGTTCTCCGAATTGAGTCTGTTAAATAGGAAAACCAAATCTACGTTTAAGGTTATGAGTTTCCTCGAGTTAAAGCTATGTTTTCCATAACCATAACTTGAATGGAATGGTAAAAAAAACTCAATTGCTTAAGTATACTATTTCCAAATGAAAAATTATATGAACAAAACTCACTTGTAGACGTTGATGTCTACAATATTTCACAAACGCAGAGATAGGCAACTCGTCTTCATGTTTCGACTCGTCTTTCTTGAAAGGAAGAAAGACGCAAAAGAACAGAGAAAATATTAAACACTTCATTTTCTTTGGATCAACCTAATTTCAAAAGAACGTATCTCACAACATTGGAGGAAATCCCCATCCCTGAGCAGCGGAAACAGGAATATTTGTACGCATGGCGCTGTGCTCTGAAAAAAATCAATACACAGATCAAAAGACATCTCATGAATTAATCTGAAGAAAAAAAACTCAATTGCTTAAGTACACTATTTTCAAATGAACAAAGCTCACTTGTAGACGTTGATGCCTACAATATTTCACAAAAGACATCTCATGCATTAATTTGAAGAAAAAAACTCAATTGCTTAAGTACACTGTTTTTAGATGAAAAATTATATGAACAAAACTCACCTGTAGACGTTGTTGCCTACAATATTTCACAAATGCAGAGATAGGCAACTCGTCTTCCTTGTCCGACTCGTCTTTCTTGAAAGGAAGAAAGACGCAGAAGAACAGAGAAAATATTAAACACTTCATTTTCTTTGGATCATCCAAATTTTAGAAGAACGTATCTCACAACATTGGAGGAAGACCCCATCCCTGAGTAGCGGAAACAAAAATATTTGTACGCATGGCGTTGTGCTCTGCAAAAAAAAATCAATACATATATCAAAAGACACCTCATGCATTAACCTGAGCCGTAGATTTTTCACATTAGAAATGCAATCCTCTAAATTGGCATGACTAACCTGATTCGATATATTGCTTTACTACCACCAAAGGCTAATATGATGAGATACTGTTTAATAAAACATGGCGTTGTGCTCTCAAAAAAATCAATACAGGGATCAAAAGACACCTCGTGCATTAATTTGAGTTGTAGATTTTTCACATTAGAAATGCAATACTCTAAATTGGCATGACTAACCTGATTCGATATATATTTTTACTACTACCAAAGGCTAACATGATGAGCAACTGTTAAATAAATAAACAAATATTTCTGCAACCACTTCTCTGGCAGAAGACAGGGCAAACACATGAAACCTGCTTCCTTTCCTTTCGTTTCCTTCTACGTCACCGTACCATTAGTTATTCTACATTGAAAGGATAATGACATTAAGGTGGCCAAGTGTAGGATCCACGAGGAAAAGTAAAACTGATAGTGACTGGATGGAACAAAACCAAGATATTCTTTGGAAATATTGGCTAATGTTTAATTTGCTGCTGACATTTGAAAGTGCAACACGGAAAATTAGCAATTGACGGTAGTTAAGCTGAAAAGGATGAGATACCATGCACAACATGAAACCAGTTAGAGGTAGGAACAACATGAGCAGCAGACCACTTGACGTGCTGTATGCTATACTGCCGCTTACTGGGTGCGGCACACTACGATGATACAATCTAGCTCTGCTGTGGTATGAAATCACAGCATGTGCCCTGTCGCGGTTTAACATCATGACACCTAGTTTTTCACAGTAAAATTATACAATAAGAATTTTATTTTTATCATTTTGTTAAAAAAAAGATTGAACTAACCACAAAAATTCTGGATAAGAAATAGAGAGTGCGCCCGGGGCGGAGAACCGGGGCGTCGGGCTCAACGGTTTCGGTTCGACGTGCACACAGTGTGTATCATTATTATGGACTGGCCGTGAGAATTCCACTTCTGTGCTTTTTATAGGCTGGGCTCTCAGCACTGGTGGATAAGGATATGTTATGCATCAGAACGTCCGGCCCATTTACGTAATTCTCACGGCCGTCCGGCCCATGGACGTAATGCACGTGCGCTGAGCCGCCCGTCTGAGGAGGCCGGCACGCTCCCTGCGGCTGAGCCCGCGAAGCCGTACGTCCTCGCCGGCCGTGGGCGGGGACTCGCCGCGCGCTCGTTAACCTTCCTCTCCCTCCCCGGCCACCAACTGCTCCATCTCCATGCGTGCGCTTCCGCGCGCCGCCCCGTCGTCGTCGGCCTCAGATTCACGCCGCCCGCTTGCCCCTGGCATATTGCAACCCCATGCGCGCGCCGCGCGGACACATTTCTCCACGATAATGCTCGCGCATCGTACGCCTTGCAAGGAGCGCATGAGGATATCGTAACAAGATTTACTTACAGGTTGCGTTGCGTTGCGTTGTGTGCCGGGCGGATTGGATTCTATATTTCTGTCTCTTACCGGAACGGCAGGCTCGGCTGCGCGCGACCGAGTCAAAGGTGCTCGTCGGAGCAGGGAAGGAACACATTACGCTGCAAAATTAGGCTACGGCCGGGCACGAAACACGTTTTCCCGCCTCCGCCACTGCCTCGATCCCCTTATAAACCAGCCGATCATGGCCGGGTCGACCCGGCGGTCAATGCGATCGATTTCCCGAACAGGGTCGACCTTGCCTTCCAAAAGCTATTCGTGGGTAAAAGCTTCTCTCCCCCTGTTGCCATGGGCAAGAATTAACAGCTTGCGTATCCGCTGTGTCGTCTAAACAAGGTTTGTCTGACTGTCTCTTGCGCTTTCCTTCGAGATTTACAGCGTTGGCCGGTTTTGAGACTGTCGATGTTCCAGGAGGGAGCGCGCAATCGACATGAATAAAACGAGCAGGTGAGAAAACTTTCCATGGCAAACAAGCACTCCTTTCGCGATGTTGATTTGAGAATGTAACAAGGACAAAACTAGCTTGTTTCTATCCATCTGGATGTCCACTAACACCGGCATGGCTGCATGCTACATATTTCAGGGTGCTTTTCATATAGCATTTTACCACTTTTCAGTAGGTATCATGGATGAAGAAACCCCTACCTTTACAAATGTAAGCACTCTCATGAAGTTGCAGAATTCTACATATTGACTCCGTTTAACTCACCACCTCGCATGATCTTTTCTGTTCAATCACATTGCATGTTTCTCTCATTGTACAGAGCATCACGATAGAGCTGAGGGTGTACATGCATTGCGACGCCTGTGAAAGATTAGTACGCCGTACCATCAAGAAAATCGAAGGTAAATAAAAATTTACCACACACATAATTGTACGCCTCTCCATAATATTACTAGTAAGGTTCGATCATCTGCAGGCGTCGAGACAGTGGAGGTGGACAGGGATGAAAACAAGGTTACAGTGACAGGCGATTTTGACTCCGAAAAGGTGCTGAAAAGGATCAAGAAGAAGGCAGGAAAGAAGGCGGAAATCTTGATTCCCGAGGAAAATGAGGAAGAGTACAAGAATACGATGTTTATGCTCCTTACGGTGATCCAGTACCGGACCAAGAGGCTGTTGTAGACCATGAGTTTCAGAGGCCAGGACGATGGGACCTCCATTATTTCGATGATGAAAACACAGAAGCGTGTAGGACGATGTAGCAACAGTTACATGTAGCATTTTATTTCAGCTTCCCCCCCAGTACAACTGTGCGCGTTGCAGCTGAATCTACTTGGCTAATTGAAATAAAGGAGTCAATATTGAAATTCGAATGACCAGACTATAAGGTGGCAGGTTGGAGGCCTGCATGTCCTCTCTTTTTTTCTTTGCAAAAATCAGTCACCATTTCCCCTTGTACAGTTTTTTATTTTCTTTCATTTTTTTTATTTCATGAATGTGGCTCGCGTTCATATATCGGTCCGAATTTGTAGAGAACTTTGCGCTTTCTTGAACTAAACACCCGCTGAGAAACCCTAATTTAAGATTGATGGACGGAATGTCTTTAAACATGATCTCATTGTACTAAAAAAAATCTATCTATCAATAAAGAAGTTCCCATACTGCATCTACACCGTTCGTCTCTATGTGATTGTTCATCTAATGTGTGATGATTGGTTGATTGAATTTATACGATTACTACGTTCTTTGACATCTTATCAGCACGAATCGCTCTACACAGCCAAATCGGTATGTCGCCGGCATTTCATCTTTCAATCTATTGTTTCTGCTATGATTAATTTGGTAGATTAATTTGCACGTATCACTTTAGATCTGCTAATTAGCCCTGTGATTAATTAGCATTCTAATTGGTAGATTAATCCGGATGGATTAGACCTATTACTGGTACTGTTCATCACATGGATTCTTGTTCATCACAGAATAGTTATTGTTCATGCGTGAAATCGGGAAAAAATGGCCCGACCCGAAGCCGGCAGCCATCGGCCATACCGAGCACGAGCCCGTCATGGTCGCCTGTGTGCTTGCCGGCCACGCCCGTCACACGCTTTTCCTGGCTGCCGCGCGCCGTCCTGGTCACCCGCGCGCTTGCCGACCGAGCCCGTCGAGCACTTTTCCTTGCCGCCACTGCACCGCTCCGCGGCCACGCCGCTGCCACAACGCAATGTGACATGGGGAAACCCTAGCGCCTAGTGAAAGCAGCCGACCAATAGGCCAAAAGAAAGGCACGACCCAAAAAGAAAACCAGAAGGAGGGAAAAAGGGGAGAAATCGGGGGGGGAAAAAAAAGAACCCTAGAAAATATGCAAAACGGACCTTGGAGTTTTAAATATTACGAGGAATTTTTCGCTAATAAGAAAATTTTGCAAAAAATCCCCTGGAGTTGGAAAATTAATGGCAGATTTCATATTTTATATATTCTTGCAGATAACCCCACATAAATCTATTTTCCACGACAGATTAACATATCTCATGGTTATTGTGTATTTTAGAACCTCTGTTTATGGTTATTTTCTTTTATATTATTTATTTTTATGCAATAACCTTAAATAATCCAAGAAATATGGTTTTTAGGTATATGAGCTTCCATATCCTGCGGAAGTGCAAGTGGCTTACCGAGAGGGCTAAACCCTATCCGGATTGTTTTATGAAGGATGCGCCGATACCATCGGAGTTCTCACGCTCGCAATGTGTGTGCGAAAAATCGGCAAAAATTATCCAGTCCACACACCCGGCGACGGCCATCCGGGTGTACTACACATGCGGTCATCACCCCCGTAAGTGAATCTTGCACACACGTAAATTTTCCACATCTTACGTTCCATTCCACAAATCCCTAATTACATCCGCGTATAATGACAGCCGGAAATGCGATGCAAGTTCTTCCAATGGATCGACGATCCGAACATGTACGATAAGTCGTTCATCCGACAGAAGTACATATTGAACTATGCGGAACGAGCCAAGACCTTCAAACGCTGAAACCCTACGTACCCAACCCGACTAAAAAGGCACCGGAAGCTAAGTACGACCGGGCCGAGCGGCGCACAAGGGGAAGGTTTCTGCTAGTGAGATCGGCGGTCGTCCTAGCGCTCCCATCGCCCAAGCGCGGATCGAAGATGTAAGTTATGTTTAGTATGCATCCTGAATATTAACTTAGCACTACATTGTGTTATCCTAACATCATTCAATCGACCAACCCATCTCGCAGAACATGGCTGACTTCGAACTACACGGACGCTACAAAGTATTACTAAAAAACTTCGTGAAATAGACTTAATCTTTAGGCGGAATTTTCTAGACATAAATTAAAATAAATATAAGGTCCGATCGCCAATCCAATTTGTTAAAAAAACAACCATTTTTTTGTAATTATCTTTTAAATTAATATTATTTCAAAAAAATCCAATGTAAACTACTTACATTTATAAGGAAGCTACATTGTCTAGAGTAACTATGCTTCATGGGACAACCGATAACCGATAGTACATAGGCAAACATTACAAGTGGATCCGTACAATTAACGCTGCTCAGTTTGGCTGCAAGATGCAACCCATGCAGCTACCAAAAAATAATTTTACCTGTAGAATAGATATTACAGCGAATTGTCAAGCTATCACATGGTTGACTCGAGAATCCTGCCAACCCAATTGGCGAGCTCGTCGTTCCCACAGTGCTGTCAGCTTCTTCTCCTTAGAAATTGCTGCCTCAGACCGCTCCCTAGCTTCCTCGCAGGTCTCTGTGGCCGCATTACACTTCTCTGCCTCTCGTTGGTATTGGGTAGCCTGTCTTTTTGCTTCGACAAGAGTGGTGTTCATGTGATGGATGTGCTCCTCAGCTACAACCTGCTGCAGCTTCAGTTCCTCATTAAGGACATCGACAAACTGCTTCTCCATCTCTTTGCTAAGCTCAGGGTCATTTTTGCCACAATCTACGTATTTTGATTCACAGTCAACATGATATCTTGAATTCTTGATAACAGCAGTAATAGAAGTAGAATGAAATCAATGCGACCATGTGAGAAAGGAAATTCAAAACACTAGTTCCAACTCTGGGTAGCAAGAATATTGATACTGGAGGTACGATGAGACGATTACTTGTGAACCAACGAGACAAAAGTTTGTACTATCCTATAGAGCATATGTACCAGACTACCACCCAAATGAGGAGAGTTATATAGGTAAAAGCATTATGTACAGGTACAGACATGACAGTGTTAGCTCCTTAAGTGGTTGGTAAATAACTATTGAGGAAAACATATGCTTTGTCGGTACTCAGTAGGCTGCGCAGCATGACAAACTAATGCAGGGGGGTCATCCCCCCTTTCAAGCAGGAAGTAATCCATGTTTGGTTGCAAAATGTTAATGTGTTACCGGACAAACCAAAATCTAGTTTGTATGTGTGAAAGCAAGTATATGACAACACATGCTAATGACTACAACAATCATTAGCTTTCTTCTGTGGTGTATTGTTCAGGTATAGCTAATACCATAAAGACATAGAATTCTGAGCAAACATAATGAAAAATACAGCCTTTTCACAATGATGCCAGGACGATTTTAACAAATCTACAGTAGGCCATTCAATAGAGCTTATTTTAGACAAATCTCTCAGGTTTCAAACCTAAGTGTTAGAGCTAACCTTTCAGAAATTGCAAATGCTTATGATCAACCTGACACTTAGCTTTCTAGAAGCTCAAAACAGCAAGTATTGATACAAAACAATCTGGGGATGAAGGATGAAAAAGTTTCTGTAGCATTTGGTAAAGAGTATACTTAATTTTGGGGACACCGTGTAAAATTTCACTGTCATAGGGCACCAGTTTATTTGAGCATTTTAGTAACAGAAAAGTGAAGAATGACACTGGTAATTGGTAAAATAACAGGCATGTTAATCACCCCAGACGTCTAAATTGTGTCTGAAGAGAGAAAATACTCCTGAAAAATCTAAAGTTGCAGACTGAAGTGTTCGGTCTAGAAAACATCATGAAAAACTTCAGCACAAGCGCTATCATTCTTCCATCAGATAACCATTATACTCGATTGATTACGATGAGAAGACTGGATAATGTTGAACCTCAGTTAAAGGGACCATGAAGAAAGAGTCCAAACCTGGAATTGAGAAGTTGATAAGCCCTGCAAAGGAAGGACAAATGTAAAATCCTGTCAGTTATGAGTGCCTCAATCCAATTAAAAGCTTTAAAGGTAGAACACTCAAAGCAGTTTACTTTGCCTATTTGTAGTGCAGAATTAGTTCACCTATAGGTGGTCATGGTAATATGCAGTCATAAGCAACGGCATTCATCTGGTATAACACTAGTTGCAACCCAAAGACCGAGTTTTTATCTAACGAATTATGCGTAGGATACGCGTCCGCGCAGACAGGACGACGAAAGTTGCCAGATCTGATGAGAGGAACGGAATTGGACGTTTACCGGGGGCGATGGACTGGAGGGAGAGGGGCGGCGGGCAGTCGCAGCTGCAGGGCGGGCACGAGGAGGAGGACGCGGCGGTGGCGGGAGAAGAGGAAACGGAGGAGGAGAAGCCCTTCTTGTAGCGCCAGTAGAAGGCGGGGCCTGAGACGCCGAGCGCGGAGGCCACGGCCAGGATCACCAGGCACCACCGCCCGCACGCCGCCGCCGCCGCGCTGCGCCCCCCGCCTGCCATCGCTCACGGGCAATGTGACTGCGCCGTGCTCGTGCCGGTTCCTGCCGGATTCTATCGTCCCGTCGTCCGCGCGGCGTGTGGCTGCGCGAGTGCGCGTGATTTCGTCTTGTTTTGGGGGCGTGGTGGTGGTGGTGGGGTTGGGGCGGTGAGACGAGGAACAGGCAGTGGGGTGGTGGTAGTGAGGAGGGTAGTGGGAAGTGAGCGAACCGCGGGTCGGTGGCTCGGTGTGGTGCGGAAAATGGATCAGAAATAACAGGGACGCCTTTGGTGAAAAGGATAAGAAGGACTTGACACAGCCGATCACCAAAGTACCCCAGAATCAGAAGGGGAGCCAGTTGAGACCTGGCACCGGTATGGAACCTTCAGAAAAGGCATACTAGAATTGAACATCCCCATGAAGGGAGACATCAGCATGGATGTGTGCGCACACATCGGATTTGAAAAACTAAAGGACTTGCCCATAATTGAAAGTAGCGGTAAGCAAATAGAAGCATAAGAAATATCGCCCCTTGAAGACATAGCTATAAACTTTATGATCTTGGGAGAATCTATGAATAAGCCAATGACCAATGTCGACATTTACTTTGCAAAGAAAATTGTCACAATCATCAATCTTGATCCGAGCACGCATCGCTCGTTGAATATAAGAAAAGATCAGATTGAGAAGATTGGAAGAAGGCAATAGAAACTGAATTGTTCTCTCGAATAAAAGAGAGGTGTTTGGGCCTGTAAGCCGCACACCTCCCCATGTGCACCATGTAGGGCATAAGTGGGTATTTGTTCGAAAGAGAAATGAAAGAAGCAAGGCTCGTTGCACAAGGTTTCACTCAACGTCCAGGAGATTGTTATGAAGAAACCTATTCCCCGGTCATGAGCGAAATTACCTTTAGATATTTATCTCAATGGCAGTGAACTTGAAGTTAGAAGTGAAATTGATGGATGTGGTAACTGCATACCTTTATGGAAATTTGGCGGACATTTATATGAAGGAATGTATCCCTGTCCCGAACCAAGATAGAGCAAATAGAAATCTATGAGTGTGCAACTCAGAAAGTCACTGTATGAACTGAAGCAATCAGGCAGAATGTGGTATAATCGCTCGAAGCGACTTTCTATGCAAGAAAGGCTACACGAACAATGAGAATTATCCCTGTGTATTTATACGACGATCCCAGGATGGATTTTGTATAAATCTCAGTGTATAAAGATGATCTGAATATCATTGGAACCTTAGAAGGTATTAAGAAAGCAAGCTCTTACCTACTGGAGTCAGAGTTCGAAATAAAAGATTTGGATCAAACCAAATCGCCTAGGCTTGCGACTTGAGCACATTGGCGAGGAATCAAAGACGTCTTAGATACCTCCAAGGAAGCAAAGATCTTGGTCTATTCTACGAAAGAACCAAGACCTTACCATGATTAGCTACGCAGATGCCGGGTACTGTCGACCCGACACAGCTAAATCACAAGCAGGCTATGTATTCTGTGTGGTGGAACCGCGATTTCATGGAAATCGTCTAAGCAAAGTCTTGTATCTACTTGACGAACCACTCGAAATCATAGCACTATACGAAGCCTCAAGAGAATGTTCTTGGCTTCGACGGATGATTCACCACATCATCCGATCATGTGGATTGGATACCGCACAAACCCCTACCATTATCTATGAAGATAATGCGACTTGTGTCGCCCAATGCAGATGGGTTATGTGAAGAGTCCCTTACAAAGCATATCAATCCCAAGTTCTTCTATGCTCATGAAATTTGGTGCACTGGAGTTGTGGAACCCCCGCACTTTTGCCGCGCGCGGATTGGATTTCCGTGTGAATCAGCTTCTTTGTCAACGGAACGATAAAAATAGTATTTTTATTGTGTGAAATTACTATGATAGATTTAGTCTACAAAAAAAAAATATGGTGGGCTCACATCGGCCAACCAACACATTACCCGTACCCACCGCGCCCGATTGCTATTCCTCGTCTGGATGCGTGGTAGGCCATCTACCGCGGGTTATGAGCTCGTCACATGTCCTTGTGCGGACTAGTTGTCATTTTAGCTATTTTTGTTATTTCTTTTGTGGGTGGTTAGTTTTGATGTCATTTAGCCAGAAATTCGTAATCTATTAGCGAACCACGTGTTCGTCGTGCCGACACGGCACGGTGCTAGCCCGCTGGGCACCACTTGATTCGTGCCCCTTGGGGCTGTTCCAAACTTCACTATTTTTTCGAAAACAAATTAAGAATATGATATATAAAGAAAAAAAAACATGTGATTGCCATCATGTTACATATGATAACTCGGGAGGAGATTTTAGTTCATAACCACGGCATGGCTTAAACTAAGGGATTTTTTAAATAGATTTGAAAGCTTAATAGGTATATAGCAGCGCTCCACTACTCTAAAAGGTAGTAGCACGATGTCCATGCTCCTCGCAATTTGTTATGTTGGTATTGGGAGTGAACTTGCCTTTCGTGTGCTGCCGGTCCGTGTGGAGATGGACCCAACATTTGTCCCGTGGACGAGTCCGAGAGTGTTAGGTAGCAAGGCAGCTTTCTTCGTTACGGCTGCCCGGCCGATGCGCTCGTCGGTACACGAATACTCGATCCGTTCGATGAATGATTGGTAGTTATCAGCAAACTCGTCGTGCTGAGAATTCTTTTTGAGACGCCAAGATCTAGAGAAAGCCATACTGGTGATACATACTGATACTGGTGATAGGTGAACAGACAGTCCAGGAAGCAAACTGTATTTGCCAGCAGTTGGCAAGCAAAATAAGTGCTATTTGTTAAGTTAAACACATAACTAATTCACCAAAAGCTTTTTGATGGGGAAAGCGTCTGATTCACTTATCTTCAACACTCTCCGCGTGCAGAGCTCTTTGGGCGCAAGGCGTGGAATGAAGTGGATCGCAATTATTATTTTAATTGCACCAATAAGTCTTGAACTCAAGCCTCTTGGCTCTATCTGTGTTAAGTTGTTCAGCATGCACTAACCAATTCACCCAAAAGCTTAAGCTAATAGGGAAAGACATACAATTCACTTATACTTCAACACTATTGAATTCACACCAAACATTTCCGTCTATATACAGTGCAATCTAGAAATGCCAATGCCCTGGCCAATAGACATGAACCTATCGATGCCATTGTCGATGACAAGCTGTACGTAGCGTCGTGCTCCTGTCTTATATGGAGAGATCGACCCACACAAGCTTTCTCTTGCGATCGATCCCTTGAGGTGAAAGCCAAAACCAAAACGATAATGGCAATGGCATTCTTGCTTCTGTGTATCCGCGCTTGCACAAGCCGCGACGAAACCGCCGGAAGAACAGCACCACCATGCCGTCGTTCCAACGGGCAGCACGCCATTGAAGGCGGTGAGGGGGCTGGACGTGGCTCGGTACATGGGGCGGTGGTACGAGGTCGCGTCGCTGCCGTCCTTCTTCCAGCGGCGGTATGGCCGGGACAGGCGCGCCACGTACGCCCTCCGGCGCGGAGACGACGGTGGACGTGCTCAACGAGACGTGGAGCAAGGGGAGGCGCGTGTACGTGCGGGGCACGGCGTGCAGGGCTGACCCGGCCAGCGGCGAGGCCAACCTCAAGGTCAGGCTTTGCGTCCCGTCGTCGGCGACTACTGGGTGCTCTACGTCGACGGCGACTACCACTATGCGCTCGTCGGGAGCCACGGAGGAAGTACCTCTGGGTGAGCAACTTAACTGAGCATGCATGGTGATGGCCGGTGGTGAGTTTATGGTCTAAGAATGTCTTGATCGCGCAGATTCTGTGCAGGGAGACGTGCATGGACGAAGCGGTACACAGCCGGCTGGTGGAGAAGGCTACGACGTGACGAAGCTGCGTAGGACGACCCCCCGCCGGAGAGCTGACCGGACACCGCGCGACGCCGCGTACAGTGGTGTAATCGCTCATCGGCCTGCTCCTCTTGTAGTACGTTCCGGGCATGATGATTTGGTGTTGATCCCCAGTGTGGTGCTTCGTCACACAGGAAATAAAATCCTCCCCCAAGTATCACCGTGCTAATCGCCAGTTTGGTCCAATCTCAATTGAAAGCTTCCACACTGATTTACGTCTTAGGGTCTCAAGTTACAGCCTTACATGCTATACATTAGTTACTCGAGTAACAAGGTACACAGCATGAGAATGCTGAATCATAACTAATAATAACATATCAAAAACAATCAAACTGGCACACGGGCACACACCACCAAGATACCAGCTAGTGCTCACTAAATCCTACCGAACCATCTATGATCTATCTTGTGGAACCATAATATACCAATATTCCATTCAGTCAGAACTCAGAACAACACACATCAGACGGGGACGAGCAATGCTACACTGCTGAATTACACACACGCACGCACGCACATGCAAGCTTTGCAATTATCCGATGTCCATCGAGCATGGAACACAACAAATAACTCATTGATCGATGCCTACACCAAGAATGCACCGCGCAAGATGAGTAAGATATGGTTCTGCCTGTGAATTGTTACTCAGTGTAGGAACAAGACTTTGAAGCTCTGAATTGAATTCTGCTTCAAATTTCCTGCAGCAAACAGACCGAGATGGCATTATATGATACTGAACTGATACACTAGTCATAACGCTTTGCAAATTGACTGAAATATGAGATACGTACAGGATTGACTCTGACATTACAACATTCTCCGATGCTAGTTTCAGTTGATGTTCTCTGTTTTGTGATTTCTTTATTCTTGATCTTGACATTCCAGATTTTGATGTATTCTCGGGATTAGCAACATCGATGGACGGTATCAAGAGCTGGATGGAAGTTGCATATTGGAGACATAAAGCTTTCAGCCTCTCAACTTTCTGCACATTACAAATAAATGGATAATAAGCATTGATTCTTCTATATTTTTTTAATGTTATAAAGCTTGAATTTTGGGGTGTCTTGCTTGGAATAGAGGGCTACAATGGGATAAAACCACTAGTTACACGCAGAAACTTCACAATACTCAAGCTAGGATACGTAGTCTCATCATTCTCTACCGGTGAAGAGACAACACGGCATTGTTATCTTGCAGCTAGATGAGCTCATCAATTAAGACCTGCCTACTTCCTAACTTAGCTGATGCTTAGTTTTCAGTTTTCACATGTATCAGGCCATGAGAACAAATATAGCCATTGAGATTCAAAAGATAATACTGTCCCAACTGTTGTTTGTCACACAAGGTTTAACTCACTCCACCAGTTCAACAGTTGACTAATTTGGAGTTGAAACTTGATTGAAAACTCTTGAGGCATTTCTTTTTAATATATAGCTTCTTTACACAGTACAAGAGTACCCTTGCTACTGATAAACAGCTTATTCCAACAAGAGATAAAACAAACAATAAATTATAAGTTATATCCTGGCAGAGAGAGAAAGGGGACAATCCAAAAATTATATATTATAAAAAAGGGCAGATTAAAAGGAAGAAAAAGAGTTAAAAGTTATTGCAATGGTTTAGTTTTTTAAATGTATGGAACTCAACAAAAAGGAATTACAGCAGCAACAATTACATTTTATATATAGTTTTATTTTAGTTTTAAGAAAAAAGCAAGAAGACGGACCACGAGGAGCTCAGGCAACAATAGCAAGCATTCTTTTAGACACTTCTGGAGGAAGAAATCATGGATCTGGATGACCTGCAATCAGCATTGACAGCAACGGTAATGTACTATGTGCTCTCAGCAGTGCAATTAACTTCAACATAAGAACTTGGTTAAAACCTCATCTATGCTCCTTGCAGTTTGAAGACAATCATGCATCAAATGCCAGTTTGGTTCAAGAACCTGAGGACCCAAAAGATTAATTTAGTAAATTGCCACCTTTGGTAACAGTTAATATGGTGATATGGATGGTTTACCTCAAAAGTTAGATAATGTAGAAGGCTATTTAAAAACTTGAGCATGCTGCGACAAAGAATTGATGACCGCAGAATTGATGTTCCTAGAATCTTGACAGAACGGAACCCCTGTTTGAGAGTTCTACATCAGTCAATGTGAGTAAACAAAAAAATAACTAAACTGATTTAATGGGATTAAGAAAAGGTCCTTTCATACTTGTTGAATTTGCCATGCTGTACATAGTTGACGACTAACATGCTTGCAGTGGAACAACAGCCGAAAGATCAATTGGTATTTTGTTAAAGCCTTCCTTGAAATTACAAGAGATAATGGCCATTGAACCTGCAATATAGGTCAGGTATATTATTTCACTATCACAGGATAAACATAATGAGAAAATTTTAAAACAAACTACAAATAAAACCTTGTAGCCAAGGCAGAACGTTTCCAAGCCAGTGATGCTTAATGGTATGGGTTGATCAACATCAGCTGCAGCAAGTTTGTCTGAACGGAAAGCACAATCCAAGTCTTTCAGGGTGGTCAGCTTCTTAAGGAGGGAACTTCTTTCCTGTTTAACAATAGATGTAAAGAAATATGATAATCAACAAATACAGTACAGCTTGACAAGACATAGATAATAAATTTACCACGCAACAAGTCAACTCTTCATGACTCGGATCTGAAGCAGCTGCTGTACTTCGCAAAGCAATGTCAACAAGAGACTGCCAAGTACACCAAACAAAAATAGAATAACACAACCAAAGGTAATCAGCTTATCATGATAGAGCTGCCAAAAATCAGTTTTCTCCATATCAAGAAATAAACAGACAACATTACACAAGAGGAGACCTGAAGTTTTTCAACAGATATTTCTTCTGGTTTCTTTGTAAGCTCCTCCCGAGCAATATCCATAAAATGAACCAAAAAGTCACCCTGCAAAACTAGAGAAAATGAATTAGAGAACTAGCGGAAGGAAAATAAATACGGATGTTTAAAATCAAGTGACATTCATTCTCACTGTTAAGGCATTCAGACAACAGAATATAGAGAGAATGTGACTCTGTATTTTAATAGATTTGCTGCACATAATATGCAAAAGCATAAAATCCAAGCAGGCAAGCATAGATGTATATCAGCTGTAAGTCAACAAGTATTGATATGGAGTAATAACACAAAATAATAAAAAGTAAATGTTCTCCATGTTTTTCTGCATACTTGGTCAAGAAGTAGATAGCGCTTCAGTGATCGCAGTTTCCCAATGAGATCATACTGCAAACAAATGCAATGAAATTAGCAACTGAGCTTAGAAAAGAACATAATGTAGTAGTAAGTTTACTATGAACAAAGATTACCTTATCTTTCATCAGAGCTAAGAGCTCACCGCTTGCGAAATCATAAGCAGATTTGATGCATTCAAGATATTGGTGGTTTGAACCAAAGCTCATCAGCTTAGAATTTTCTGACAAGGAAACCTAAATAAAATGTTCAAGACAAGTGTATTCTTGTCACGCGTATAACGTAACATTTAATGATTCAACCACAGAAAATAATCATGCATACCTGAACATTGTGGCCACATTCTCTCATAACATTAAGATACTTTCCTGTTGTCAGAATTGTGGCAGCAACATTAGTGAGGAAAGTAGGGATGCCTACTTTTAGGCTGTACCTTTGCTGCCAATATTTTGCATCATAATCCTGAGTGAGGCTCTCCTACCAAAATAAAAAAGAAGGTGAAAATAAGCAGTCGCCTTGTTAACTTAAGAAAAGATACCTGACATTTTAGTCTTAATGAAATACATAGAACAGTACACATTAATTAGGCCCAGAATTTTATAAGTCAATAGGTACCTTCTGCAGAGATTTGTTTTCAGCAATGAAGAATTCGCCATAAGGATCATCTATAACACCCTCATACACCCACCTAAAATGAAGACAATTAGAAGCTAAAATTATGGAAGCACAGCAAGCAAGCTAACTATTTTTTCCTAAATGAGTCTCAACATTAAGACGCCAAATAAGACAAACTAGCAATTAAAAAATGTGTATTGGCTTCAACATAAATGTTAAGAGCTGATGAATAACAAGCACTTGACTAAGTCAAACAGAAGTTATGAACAATCATTAACCTTTCTAACATTCTGAGGTATGCTGCACTTGCACATTCTGTCATCTTCTCCAGTAAGGACCGAACAGCACTATCGCCAGCCATCGCCTTTGCCTAAGTCAAAAGATATGATAAGTGTGTTACATGTTTGAAATAGTTAATCACGTTGACCACAACGGACAAACTATGAAAATCTGAACATTAAGAGATCAGATCTATAAAATAACAATGTTCTACCAGAAAGAGGAGCTGAACAGATCCGTTAGGCTTAGATTTACAGGAGGCCTACTGAACAAGGTTCATATTCACCAGACCCTTGTATTCAGATACTGGATAAGTAGTTATTGGACTCAGAGATTTATAGTTATAGGTCACAGGATTAAGTATATATTACATCCATCAACTCTTCCCTAAGTTTAATGTTCATCCCTGAACTGCAATATCAGATGAAACGCATCCTCTAACTATCAAAACCATACAAATAACGTCCTTAGGCAGATATTATGAGTGGTTTTGTCCTAGGTGACATCAAATTGGCTAATTTTTACCAACGTGGCAAACCAATCAGCAAAATGATGGGACCCACCAGCCATCCACCTAAGCATCTCCTTCCCTTCCTCTTCTTCCTCTCTTCTCTCCCTTATCTTCTCTCTTGCCTGTCATGGTCGGCAACAAGCCTTCCCCTCCCCGTATGCCCGCTCCTCCTCCTCCTCTCGGCCTCCGCCACCCCTATCCAACACCGTTGCCGCCCCGCATGCCCCCCCCCCTCCTCCTGGCTCAGGCACGGCAAGGGCGCACGGCGATGCACTTCGCCACGGGGCTAGGCTCCGAGGAGTGCGTGCGCGCACTCGTAGAGGTCGGGGCGGACGTGGGCCGCACAGAGCGCGCCGGAGGCGGGCTCACGCCACTGCGCATCGCGGTGGGGTACAGTCGCATGCGGGGCCTAGACACGGAGGACGCTTCATCCTTCACCTATCTTCCTCTCCGACGACTCTCCAACGCCAGTGGCTCACCACCAATCTTCTTCGTGGCTTCGAGCTCTCTCTTCCTCTCTGGCGACTCGCGTTGTCGTCGTCCTCGACTCGTGCAACTTCCGCGTCCTCCTCAACGACTCTGCGCTCTTCGATGGCCACCACCCGCTCGCCTTCCTCGACGCCACCACGCCGCGCTCAAGCAACAGCAACAACAGGAGATGACGGAGGGGAGGCAGGAGGGTCTCTCGCCTTCCTCGACTCCGCCTTGCCACTGCACGGATATACCACATCACGTCGGCCTTCCACGTCGCCTTCACCGCTATGTTCGATGTCGTTGAGGATGGCCTCGACGATGCCTCCAGCCCCGTCGAGTTCAACAACCTCGCGAGTGAGGTCATCAAGTCGTTCGTGACATAATCGCCACCATCGAGGCCATTGAACTCACCTCGGTGCTTCCCTCTAGCCTTCCCCTCACTCAATTTCTCCTTCTACTCACAGGAGCTCGCCGCTGACCTCGTCTTCCTCAACCACGGCCGTCGCCGCCGCCACCAACGTCGTTTCTTCCTCGGTGCGTTCCGATCCAATCCCCTCTGCCTGGAGCATCCCTAAACCATTCTCAATCTTTACCCACCCCTAATTTCGGCTTCCATTCAACCCAGGTCGCTGCCACTGACGAACTCATCGTGCCACCTTAGGTATTCATCGCCGGCCAACCTCAGCTCGTCTCCGCCCACACCTCGACTCTGGTGAGTTCCCTTCAACGCTTAGATGCTCATGCGCACCTCACTACCTAGGCTTAGTTGTTGATTCGAAGTCGCCGCCGTAGGCCCAAGCGCCACCGCCGCTCAGCGTAGCCGCTCCACCACCGAGAGCTATCTCTGCCCGCGCCATCGCCACCATTAGGGTCGCGGGGTTCCATTTTGGAGCTCGTTGACCCCCACCGAGGCCCAGCTCGCCGCCGCGCTCGGTCGAAGCATCTTGGCCACCTCCCCTCCCCTGTTTCGGTTCAATTTAGGGGAGAAGGAGAACTGTAGTAAACCATGGTCAAACAGCCGGAGTAAGGTTTATCTGGTATTAATAGTTGGAGGATGCGTTTCATCTGGTATTTCAGTTCAAGGATGAACATTAAACTTAGTGAAGAGTTGAGGGACGTAATATATACTTAATCCTAGGTCATAACCTGATCATACACAACATACCCACCCCACCTCTCAGAGAGAGGGGGAGGAGGAAGAGAGGGAAAGAGGGATAAGGGGGATAAGGGGAGAAAGAGACGCGGACGGAAAAGCGTGAATTTCAGGGGTCATAACCTCTTTCTGCAAAGTACCTGGCTCTGAAGTAGATTAAGTGTCGCAGAACCACTGGTATTATTGGAGATAGCCTTCTCGACTAGAACAGCCAGTGCATTTAATGAACTCATCATCCTCTGCCAGAGAGCACACGGGACTTACAGTGCTCACAACAGTAATCAGATTGGGTTGAATCATAAATGCAAATAAAGAAAACTCACCTGACAAAAGAACCATAATCCTTGAACAGAAAGCCTTCCAAGACGGAATTGGTGCTCCAGTTGAGCAACCATTGCCTGATAATCCTGATAATTTAGAAAACTTTGACTTTTGTGCCAAATTCACATATAAGCAATACGAAAATGCTATGCACACGATAATTATCGTGTGATACTAGTACAGTGTAGGGCCATCAAGTTGATCCTGATGATCTTCTCGATCTGGCCCACAAACTGAATATGTGTTTTCGTACGCATGTGTCATAAGGAAACGTCGTACGCGTAGCACTGCAGTAAGCAATACTAGTGGCACAGACCTTTCTCGAAGACAACGTGATAACTGATAAGGTCAATGTCAATTGATGGGATTATCTAAGCATCAATATAATTCATGCAAAAGTTTTCCATGTGATAATACGACAACTGAGCACTTGAACACATGATACAGTAACTTTTTTTGGGATGCCTTTTTCAAACAGAAGGAAGCTTGTACACAAGAAAAATTTAAAACATTTCTCTTGAGAAAGGGAACCTACCAGGAGGAATGCCCTTAGCGCTGCAGCTAGAGCATGGTTGACCAAACCATGCTTGAAATGTGACCTGGACTCCACAAACTGGCTTAGCAACACAAAATCCTCACATAGAGGAAAAATTCGGCGGGTCAATTCCTGCAAGAGAATGATCAGTTAAGTGCCAAACACATCAATTTTTTTAGTGATTCAGTTGATTGTACACACTGTCAGGGTTACCTGGAGCGCAAGATCCACTGAAGAATCGATCTGGAAGACAACATAGCCCTCCTTTCCACGTATTCTCTTAATCGAAATGTACCGTCCCTCAATACCCACCAGAGCCGATAGCAAATCATCAATAATCAAAAGCTCCTGCATTTCAATTAGAGCAGCTACATTAAAGAAACTTCTTACAGTTTACAGTAGTTTTGCGAAAGCTCCATTTTTCGAACTGGCCGCAGGAGAGCTGCGCTATTCCATTCAGATTGGGAGAAAGTTAAATTACAATGATACACGGACACATCTGTGCGGAAAAAAAACAAGAATGGCAAAAGAAATCCCCTCTCTCCCTCAAGGATGGGAGCACACCTTGTGAAAGCTCCTTAGTTTAGCTATTTTTAACAACAGTGAAAATGCAGATATTAAGCCACGCAGGACAGCTATTTTAAAAATGCACCTATTTTGTGGTATTATCACAACAAGTAGTCTGAGTACATCATATTTAGCGCACCATTTTGCAAACCACCACCAACCGACCAACCCTTGGGCTCCACATGCAAACTCGCATCCACATTCAAACATTTGTAACATAAACTATCTCAAACATTTTCTGATCCCATCCCACATTCACTGAAAACACTATCAAAATTAAACTATCAAAGTCTAACTAAGCATCATTACGTTATCAAACGAGACACAACATTTGCTCAACTGCAGGGAGTATGCAATCTCTAAACCTAAAAAGGTTGCTACAATACCATTCCCAGCACCGCAGCTACAAATTCAAAGTACGATGCAAAACTATTTACAGCTCACATACTAGCAGAAAACAACAAACACGTAAAATCCTTTCTAATTGCCCAAACCACTGAGCTCGAATTCAAAGCCCAAAACCGGAACCTAAACCTTAGCCTCAGTTCAGAAAGAAAAAAAGGACAATTCAAACTAAATCCACCCGGTTGAACAACCTCAAAACCCCAATTCCGCTTACCTGCACAGAAACGGCGTACGATCCGATGACACTCCCAGCGCCGCCGCCAGTGCCGCGGCTGCAGATTCGAACCAACTCCAGGCATCAGAAACCACCCGGGGCAACAAAACACGAGGCGAGCATCCAAATCACGCAAACTTAGCCACCGGACGTACCTGAAGGATTCGAGGGAGAAAGGCTTAGATCCGGGCGCCTGCGCCGCCGCAGCAACCTTGGCCTCCTGCCAGAGCGCGAGGGAGGTGAGGCGGGGGGCGGCAATGCGGGCAGGTGGGGTGGTAGGGGGAGGAGGAGGGCGTACCTGGTGGAAGCGGCCGGTGAGGTACGGGCGCTCCAGGTTCCAGCGAGGGGTCGCCGGCGCGGGATCCATTTCGAGGCGGGGCGGGCAGCGGAGCAGTGTGCAAGGAGTGGTGGTGGCGACGGGCAAGGTGTGGGAGAGTGGTGAAGTCACATCTTAGCCGTTCGTCTAGAATCAACGGATAGATCGTGCAGGTCCATCAGGTTGATCTCTCTCACACACATACACAGATCCAGGTCTCGCGCTCAAAAATCTGATTTCCGAGGTCTGAACTCTCGATAATTTTTTTTAAAAAACTATATTTTAAAAAAATTATGAAAATAAATAGTCAACCCAAAAAATAACAAAAATGTGTTCATATCGCCGGTTCAACTGACGACAGATACCCTACCCCCTTCTATCGCCAGTTGAATTCAACTGACGACGGAGACTCTTCTCCTATAAAAGCTTAATGAAACCTTAAAATTCGGCACAGGATTTATCTGTGTTCAGAAAAAATAGGAGGGAAGCAAGAGGAGTAGAGGTGAGGGGAGAAGTTAGCGAAGCGCTGTCCGTCTAGTTGCCCATCTATGAGGTAATTTTTTAAACCGAATGGATAACATAGTTTTGAATGCATTGTTGCGTAGTTCAGTATGTTGTACATAATTCTTTTCGGTTGGTAGTCTTATTTTAGAATGTGGTTAATCGTACAAATGTTCTTCACGGTGCAGTGCGTTAATTATATCGGACGTCACCAATTTTAAAATTTACTACGGTCTGGAGACTATTCTTGAGGGTCCCGAGGGGATCGATTTATGTTATTTTCAATCGGCGACCGTACCCCTACCAAGAGCAGAGAGGCGTGCATAGGGCATTGTGATGCGGTGGTTCTTTCACATATTTCAAGTGGATCGTGATGTGTATGATCTGAGATTGAGTTGTCTTGCCCCCGAGCAACACAACCCACATATTTGAAGTTAGTGCGGTGAAAGGGAATAAAATCATGACAGTCATATCTACGCGTGGCGAGAGAGAGATGGTGGGATTTGGTCCTTCTAGCTTAGGCATATGCCAAGCCCATTTTGCATCCACAGCTGGACAAGAAGGGGGTGATGATGCCGAAGAATAAGTCGGTGACTCTAGCCACAGTCTGGCGCGCGACGATGCAAGCTCCCGAGGTTCGCGATCTTTGTCGGCGAAAACCACGAGAAGTAGCTCCTTCAGTCAGGCATGCCAGTGGATTTGCTGACGATGGTGGGGAGCTGGAAGCCATAGTGCAAAGGATGGATCATGAATCTCGGAACTATAATGCATTGTCACAAGATGAAGGATTCGACGACAAGGATGACGTGGGCGAGATCTCATACACCGCGATGGGGAATCCTGTGCAAGGCAACCCAGTCAAGAAGCTCACGTTCTGCAGCGTCGGCGTCATCTCCGCGCACGGGAGGTGAAACGTGTGTGTCTCCGGTCTCCAATGGTCGACCAGCGTCGTCAGTAGGGCCCGGTCGTATGAAAAACATCTGGACCATACGACCAGGACCACGGTCTTGGTCGTCCTCCCACGTCTCCTCCACCATCCGTGCCATCAAAAGGAGACCTACCGCTCTCAACCTACATCGGGTCAGGTTACGAACGAACGTTAGTCCACACGTAGTAATCAGGCCACAAATGAGTACACGAAGATCGCAATGGCACGTACCTCGGCACCCAGTTGGGGTGCAACCTCCAGGCCCTGATAGGCGTGTGCAGCCGCAACGCGCCAAGCTCAATTGGTGCCTCGCCCTCCTGGGGGAGGATGATACTGAGGCGGCTATGGTGATGTAGGTCAATCACTGAATTAAGCAACTCGTACGACCACTCGTCATCGTGGTCTCGGTCTACCATACCTGAAAATTCAATGCATATATTGTAAAGACTACGAAATATGTAAAAAGATAATACAAAGTGACATTAGCAAACTAATTACCAACCACAAATAGAAACTAAATTTATGCGACAAGTCATAAAGTTGTGATTACGCTTTACCTAATCTACGGAGCTAAATAAAGCTGAATTTTTTCTATTAGGCTATACCTACCCTAATTAGCTGCTCTGGATTTTCTTTGTAATTTTAAAACATATCATGATATTTTTCCTAGTTACAAATTAATTCCCGACATTAACAATATAATTACTGCGCACAAATAGGGAGCTAAATAAAGCTGTGATTAATTTGATTATGCTCTATCTACCCTAATTAGTTGCTACAAATTTTCCTTTCAGTTTTAAAATGTGTCATGCTATTTTTCTACTTAAAAATTAATTTCTGGTATTAATAATATAATTATCACGCACAAATGGGGAGCTAAATAAAACTAGTATTATTTACATTACGTTCTATCTACCTCGTACACAGCTCAAATGATGTACTAAATAATTAGACTATATTTATCTAATCTACTAAATTCTATGTCGATGTTTTTGTTTGCTAACCGATAATGTTTTGACATAATGCACAAAGTTCAAAAAAAAACCTACAAGATGGTCGATCGAATCCGATGCTCCGTCTATCTTTCCTCCACGACAAACTGGCAGAGCTTCGCTACCTTTCTTCTCTCCCACTCCTCCTCTCTTTCTGTTTTCCATAAATTAAAATGAGTTTGGATTGGATTTTTTGTAGTTTTTTGTAGCTGGATTCCAGTCGCCAGTTCAATCAGCGACAAAACCAATTTTTTCTATTTTTTTGGGTTGATTATTTATTTTTATAATTTTATTTTTAAAAATATTATTTTTAAAAATCGAACTCATGACGATTGTGGTCGTAGCCGGTCTGGACTTACGGAGCTCTGTGCTAAATAGATACTTTGCGCTTTTGTAATTTAATTGTGTATATATTTCTAAATATAAGAAGATATTTTAGACTAAACAATAAGTGATTCAACTATTCTATGGATATCCATAGCTAAGGATAGCAGCAGCACACACTCTTGCACCATCGATCCACCTAGAGGCTTGTTTGGATACATTGTGACCTGACTCAATTCCTTTGAATTGGCTTAAAATTTGAACTAGAATCTCTTCCAATCCGAAGGGAATGATTCTAATCCCTCCTTATACAAACAAGCGCTGGGATGGAATTCGAGCTATTGGATGGAGCGGGGACTTCCTCACATACTAGCCACTAGTTTGTATTTCATATCCCATCCCCACCCAACCTTTTATTCCAAAGGAGGCAGCATTTCCCATTCGCCTCCCTCACCATATTTCTCATCCGCCTCCCTCCCTAGATCTCTCACTTGCCTCCCTCCCTATATCTCTCGTCCGCCTCCTCCCCCAGATCTCCCGTCTGTCTCCCTCCTCGATCTCTCGTCTCGTCTCCCTCCCCAATCTCTCGCCCCGTCTACCTCACTCAATCTCCTCCCCCAATCTCACTCTTCCCCTTCGCGAGCAGCACCCACGCCGCTTTTGCCTACACTACCACGACTTGATATTGCGTCGATGACTATTCTGGTGCCGACCGCGCTTTGGAAGCTTGGACCCTCAGGTGAAAGTTTTTGTGATTTTCGGGCTAAAAGTTGGGAAGGGGCAATTTCAAGTTGAAAGTTTTTGAAATCGATTTGAAAGTTTGCAAGATCAAATTTAAAGTTGTCAAAAACATAGTTTAATGTTCCTTTTGTTATTGTGTTGATAGTTTTTTTTAGTTCAAAGTTTGGATTTGGTGGGGGAGATGGTGGTAGTGGCCCCGACAGGGGCGATGGGATAGACAGACGTGGATGGGATGCCAAGGTGGAAGTACAAGGACCAAGGGGCGGGGCGAAGATGGGCGTCCGATGAGAGTCGCATAATAATTGTTCTCACTGTTAAGGTATGTGTCCAATTGTGTTAATCACATTGCATATTGTTTGTGGGAAAATAGGGCATCACTAGCGATTATTACTAATGAATATTTGCAAGGGCGTCTTGGTTTACTCAACTAGTAAAAGGAGAAGAATAACAATTTATATGCAACGAGATATATTTTATCAATTCATTTGGTTGCCTACGTGACAAAGTGTGTTTTACAAATGGAAAGTGGAGATGGGTAGCTTATAGCTTAAGGAAGTTCGAATTAGGGGAGCGCCCACCTTTTACAATCATTTACACATTTGCATATCTATGTACAGCTTGCATTACATTTATTGCATACCATCCATCTAGTGTTGTGTTCACCATATGTACATCTTGCATTACATTTATTGCGTACCATCCATGTCGTGTTCACCAGTTTGTACAACATCGTTTACATGTTTGCATATCTATGTACATCTGGCATTATATTTAATCTTTTATTGCATACTATCCAAGTGGTGTCTCACCATATGTATTTTTCTTCTTGCCATTTCTTTTTTCTTATTCCTTTTTTGTCTCTTGTTCTATCTATATAAGCGAGCATCCTCTCTTGTGCGAGGAGGAATCTAACGGAGAGAACATATATTTTAAAAGAAGGGTGTGTAGTGCATGGGAAGATGATACAATGAATATCTTGGTTGAAGTGTAGAGATTCGCTCTGCGAGATTAGTAGGTTAGGTAGAAGAG
The DNA here is from genome assembly GCA_036346395.1 of Hsuehochloa calcarea. NCBI lineage: Eukaryota > Viridiplantae > Streptophyta > Magnoliopsida > Poales > Poaceae > Hsuehochloa > Hsuehochloa calcarea. The sequence continues at coordinate 16,692,414 of CM070600.1, forward strand.
GAGCATCATGTGGGAATAGAATCAACAGATGTTGTGTCGATGATCCCAAACCATATTCATTGAGAAATGACATAAAGAAGTAGTGATGGGTGAAATATATTCATTGAGTGTGAAAGGCGTCATTCTAAAAGACTGCATAGGTCGCGATTTCCCCCTAATTGATTGGGCAGGCATCAGAGTTGCCTAGGTGGTTGTGGGCAGTCAAAGTTGGCGATTAGATGGTTCAACGGAGCTGGACATGGCGTCATAGGTGAGCATCACGGTGAGCAAGGCGTGGCGGTGCCAACAAGAGGAGGCGTTGGAGCCAGAGAAGGGAGGGGAGGTGGCGGTGCCGGGAAGAGTAGGCATCAACGCTTGGAAGGAAGGGGAAGATGACGACGTCGGGAATGAGATGAGGTGGTGGCAGGATGGGAGAGGGGAGAGGAGGGTAGCATCGCAACCAAAATTGAAGAGAGAGGCGGCAACAGAAGGAAACCCAAACCTCATTAGTACTCATGTGTAGAGAAGAGTCGCACTGTCCCTAATGGGTTGGACTGGGTCAGGTAATGTTTATTTTCTCTGTTATGCTTTTCTTCTACACTTCCCTTATCCTTTTCTTTTATTTTGAACTTCCCTTCTCTTTTCTTGCAATCTCACTATTGCACATTGTGGTACAGGTTTCCTACCCGCTCAGTGTCTAGCCCCTTTTTATAGCACTAATAAAGGCATCATAGGTGACAAGAATCCAATAATCATTAATTAATTAAATTTTTATCTGTAATTGTTATTATATATAGCAATATCTTTATGTTATTCATAAGGACACCCCTTATCATTAATAAGGGAGAAACTTAGTTGAGTGGTTGTAAACCATTTTACTACCACCTTATATGGTCGTAAGTACTTCTATGACCACCTAGTGGTCATAAGATTTCATATGACCACCTTATGATCTGTGCATATCATGGGGATATACTCTAGACCTTAGGATGATGTGACAATTGGCAATGACATTAACGGTTTGTCGTTTCACGAGTTTTTGACAAATAAGCAGATTTCATCGAGGCGCCGAATCGGTCTCGACGGCCCATAGGGGCGATCGGACCGTAAGTTATCGAGGTGATATTTTGAGTGGGCGAGAATAGAGAGTGCGAGCAAGTGAGGGAGTCTATTGCACTTGGTCTCATAATTTTGGAGTCTCGGTCAAAAGTTATTCGTGATATAAAATTCGGTAGGGTCAGGATTTGAGGGCCAAATTTGGCTAAGTCCCATCCGTGATCCGATCGGCCAACCGGTGGCGGTCGGGCCGCCGAACCGACCGGTGGGCGATCGACCGGTTGTTACTTGATCGTCGCCCGTTGTGGCGGCGATGTTCGGTTGTTAGGTCAAAGTCATGAGTTTCAGTGCATATGTGTTGCATGATGCATGTTTTGACTAACGTGGGTCAAGTTGTGAAGAACTTGTTCCCGGATTCGATTTGCTTGTCTATTGTTGTGCAGGTTGCTTGGTGGTCAATGACGGTCAACGACGAGGATGATCGGGACTAGGCTTGGAGAGCTGAGGTCCAGAACGATCGACAATGTCGGGTGAGGTCAATAAACTCAAGTATGGTGCAGAATGGAAAAAGAGGACCAAACAGACAGTTCGGTGCGACTGGTTTGATCAATGTCGGGACCCAAATATGCAAATCTGGACCCTCTGTGTATTCTGCACTAGTCCAGGATCACGCTAGTGCACACAGTGTCAACATCGATGAAATATCACATCCATACAACGAATATAAGAATAAACGAGTACCTTTAAATAACAAATAATCGTTGGGACCTTACTACGAAGTTTTACATTTACTAAGCCATGCAAGGTCGACAATAAAGAAATAAAGCTGCAATGAAACGAAATAAACTCGGTGGGGCTCCCATCAATTTACCACAGTAACCGATCGATCAAGACCCTAACGATCAACCTTCAGAGAACTCTTCTTCAAAAGCAGGCGACGACTCCTCCACTTCTGTTGATTTGTTTAGCAAGAGTGAGTACACACCGTACTCGCAAGTCATACCACAGAATGCAATTTATAGATGATGGTTTATTCCAAAGGAATGGCTTCTGTGGTTATTTTGCAGAAATACAACGTTTGCAATTGAATACAAATAATAGATTGAAAGCATAATTCAAAACAAATAGACAATAATAAGTTAACAATTGATTTCACAAAGGACACACAGTCTAGTCAAGTTATTCACACAGCTGCACAAGTTATCTCACACAGCTGACCCTTCCCAATTGTTTTTATGAAATCTACCCCTCGTGTGAAATTCCCGAGCATGTCCATAACCGAGGACGCGACTATTTGAATAGATTGATGTAACACTCTGCAGAGGCTGTACACTTTACCCACACGATACAATCAGTGGAGCCAGCACTGACCATAACAAAACCTTTCAGAGATTTCATCTCAAACAATGACACTCCTGATGTGCTTTCTGTAGTCAATTTGTACACACACCCTTGAAACGACACACACCGTTGGATGGGGATGCGTGAACCGTCCGCGATGTGACATATCACACCTCCAGCCCATCACACAGTTTAAATACAACCTGAGTTGTCAATGTCAAGACTCCATAACTTACTAAGTTAGGCCCATCCCATACTAGGCATGTGGTCGTACAGTAAGGCCCAGTTCAATGGCGCATAAAGTTAAGTCCTTAATTGACCAAGGCAAGACTTCCAGTTTTTCCCAAATCACAAAGTTTATAGCACACAGATCCACCATTCACACAGATCCACCACTTGCCTCAGTCTAAATCTTTTCCCACCCTGTTGATTAAGTGCAACACATGCCATCAACGAGTAACAGCACACAGCACACAGCACACACAATTTCATCACACAGTTCCATAATCACTTAGTCAAGTTTATGATTGCAACTCTCACATGAAATGATGACTCGTGGCATGGCTAAGCAGTCTAATCGTATCTAACCATCCCACATTGGTGCTACGATAATACCAACTAATAATTAACCAACTTAGGGTGACAAGAGATCATGGCATACAATAGGCAAGGTGGCATAACAATTTGCATTAATAACTACACCCAAAAGCATTTACATAAATACTTGAAATAGAATGCAATACATTGAAACAAAGTATTTTGAAAACTAGGTTCAATATGATCAAAGGTATAACTTGCCTTGGAATAGATCTAGATATTGGTCTTGGTCTTGAGGTGCTCCTTCTTCTGCAAAATTCCCCGAAGTATCGACGTCTACTCGCAAACGAGACAAAAAAAACAAAAATAAATAAATAACAGAGGCAAAAAAACTCAAAAAATTCAAATAAAATTCACCATTAAATAGATCTTAATTTTATATGAATTTACAAATTTGAATGGGCTCAATCGGAGTTCGGATGCAAAAGATATGGGCTTTGGAAGTTTGAAAATCAAATAAAACCCTAATTTGGATTTCATTGAATTTCCCGAATTATTTTTATAAAGGAAAATCGAATTATTGCGCAATGCTTGCGTCAGCCGAGAATTTCCGGAAAAAGAAATAGATTTAAAAAGAAGTCTGACATGTGGGGCCCACACGTCAGTGACACGGCTCACGGTGGACCAAGTCCACCGAGCCTTGGATCTGGGTCGGGGCGAGGTGGTGTACCCGCGTGCGGGTGGCACTGACACGGCGCCTACATGGCTGACACGCACGCACACGGGCTGAGGTGGACGCTGACACGGGCTGCCACATCGGACCGACGGCGGCGACGGCTTGGGAACCAATGGCAACGGCGAACGGCGGCTCTCGCCGGCGCATGAGTGGTACCAGGTGTAGAGGGATTATTGCGCACATGTGGGCACCGGTTTGAGCACTGGGTTGTCGGAGATGGCCGGCGGCGAGCTTGAGGCGGCGAGGCGGTCTCGGGTTTGTCGGACGGGAACTCCGGTGATGCTCCGGCGATGAGGAGGTACGCACGAGGTAGCCTGGAACTTGCTGGTCACGGTGGTGCAGTCGGCGAGGCAAGGGCGGCGACGACAGCGGCGCAATTCACCGGAGAAGAAGCTCGGCCGAAAACCCTAAAACTCGAAATGCGGCGGCGCTAGGGCGATCGGGGCGACGAGGGTGGCGGCTTTGGGTTGCGGAGGTCCGGCGGTCTTGAGGGTATTTATAGGCGGTTTGAAACCCCAAATCGGGTCCGAAACGGTCGCGATTTGAATTTCCGAGATTCGGGGAGATTGAAACCGATTCGGGGTTTGATTCGGTTTGGAACGGATAAGAAATCAACCAAGCTACGATTTGGTGGGGTCGGCGCGAAGAATCAGCAACCGTTGCGATTTTGTCGGACGAACCTCGAAGCTCCAGCAATGGCGGGCGAAGCGCGGCGCGAGGAAGAAGAAGGCTCCGCGGAGACGACGACTCGGTGGCGGTCCCACCTGGCAGCGGCAGCGAGGCGCGGGCGAGCGAGCGAGCGAGATCAGCGGGCGAAGCCACGCGGCGAACATCCAACGGAGGAAGGCGGGGTTGAGCGCGTGCGTCCGATCGGAAACGAGGGCACGCGTCAAGCATCCAACGGACGAGAGCGGCCGGGCGAGATGGTTGGCGCACATCGAATAGTGTTGGGCTTCGCCCAAGATCGCTCCAAATGATTTTCTTTTGATTTTTCTTTTAAATAAATCCAGAAAATACAATTAGCCAATAGAAAATAGCAAATGACTTTGGAAAAATTTCAGAAAATTCTATAAAATATATCCAAGCATATAGAATCTAAATAAAATAGTTTTAACAATTGTTGATGTTGGGATTAAGCACATTAAATCAGTTTGTCCTTTAAGTCCATATTAAACTTTTTAATTTAATATTCAAATAAATCCAAATGGTGAATTTTCTCTCTACCACTATTTAAAAGATTTTTAAAGCTCTGAAAATTGGGATGTTACAATCAAGTGGCGCGGGAGTCGGTGCAAGTGCCATGGTGGTTTCGGTGGAAGCCGAATGGGAGAGACTTGCCGACATGGAGAGAGCCGTTGATCAACCTACACGTGGCGGAGGCATTTAAGTGCTGCATACTGATGGACTCGGTCTTCGGAGAAGGACCGAGAAGGGGTATTTTGGTAATCTTACCAAATACCACCTTGGTGACCTTTTGCCAACCCGCAGCGCAAGACGACGCAAAGAGAAGCGGTTTAGGTCAAGAGGTGTTAAGACGACGCTTTAAAATGCGTGCGTGTGTGACCTGTTTGTGCTGGGCCTTAACGGGAGCCCATTTAAGTTAATCTTCTAGAAGGTCTAAGCCTCCACTATAAATAGAGGAGGGAGGTGGCTGCACCCCCTCAACCCTTTCATTATTGTTGAAAGCCTAGTTTTGCTTAGAGAGATGATTAGTGGAGGTTAGGGTTCTATAGAGTTTTGATTTGATTTTGTGCTCTTGGATTGAGCTTTGTCCTCCATTAATGGAGTGGTTGTAAACCCAAACCTTATCAAATCAATCTAAGGAAAGTTTACTCAAAAATGTGTCTCTTTGCCTTCCTTATCTTTATTTGGTGATTTTGAGTCTTTCCTTGATTCGTGAGTCTTTGATTGCTTTCTTCACGTGATCTAGCTTGCTGTGACATGTGAGAACACATCTAGGATCATCTTGATCATCAATCACCCACGAGCAAGTTTTTGGATCTAGTTTTCGTTTTGACTCGGTTTTGAACCATCCTCCTCTCAAACGGAAAAATGTCGTAACTTTTCCAAGGATCTTCACGATCTTCGATTGGAATAGGTTTCTGACATTCTAGAGAAGGTGTGTTCCAAGTTTCATCAAGTTTGGAGTTGTAGATCAAAAGTTACATCTATTTGCATTTTTGTTTTTCGGGCTATTTTTACTGTTCATCAGATTGGAGGTCGGACCGCCCAAGGTGACCGGTCCCACCGCCCAAGGTGACTGGTCCGACCGCCATTAACACAGAGGTCAGACCGCCCAACACTTAGAATTTTAGCCCATGTTGATTTTGGTTGTTTTGCTTCGGGGTTTAGATTGGATTCAATACTAGTCTTCCGCTGTACTGGTATATTGATCTTCATAGCTTCCATAGCTATTGAAGTGAAATTTGTATTGAATCTGATCTTGGTTGAAAAAGTGAGCGTGCTCATATTAACCCCCCTCTAGTCGCCTTTTCGGTCCAACATGATCATAAGCTTTATTATGATCACTTCATGGTCGTAGGCTTTATTACGACTAGGTCAACTACGACCACCTTATGGTCAATAAAACCTACAAACATGTGGACCCAATCGACTAGAGACACTTATGCGCTGGGTTTAATATACACAATAGTTAATATGTGTTGTTATTCTCTGGGATAACTGCGCATATTAAACCTTTGCTTCTGACATAGCTGCAAGACGACGTGAGAGGGCTATTATATGAAAATAACCTCCACTGAACGTGCTCATTTCATCAAAAGGTGAGACGCCTCTTGATACAAGACAACGGTTGTCCCTTCACGTGTTATATAAGGAGTAAAGCCGGTGAGACAGAGGACAAGAACAACAGAAACGAACACAAGACAAGTAGCGATAAGATCAGCAGAGATAAGTCATCAAGCCCTAGTTCTAGTGATTTCTTCCCTATTGTAAAGTATAGTCAATACAATAACACATGAGTAGGGTTATTATTCTCTCAAGAGAAGGCCCAAAACTGTATAAAATCCTCGTATCTTTTTCTGTGTGGTTTAACTCAAGGAGAGTCCTCAATATTCATTCGTAAGATCGATACTACACCATCGACAATAGGAGCATGAGTTTACATCGAGGATATGCGTCCTTAAAGAATTAAAATGGTAAATAGCTAAGGGTGAAATGCCGTGTACATTTATTTTTTTGTTTATTTTTTAGAAATAGACACATGAGGAGGCTTCATTTGCCTTATGTACGAAGCTAATAGACGAGGAGATTGCTATGTCATCGTGTGCTATTTGATCCCAGGTTTAATTTTGTCAGATCATTCACACAATTTTACTTGGCAAAGGTATGACTTTTTTTTGCTGCTTGTGACCTAAAGTTGTTATATATGTGTTGCAACAAGCAATACAATTTAATTTCATTGAGCCTTTCCCCCCTTTTTCTCCACTCATTAGTCATTTTGTATTGTTAGGTTAACACCAAGTATTTTCCATTGATATGTGTGCTACTTCTTATTAAGTTAGTACTACTGTATTGAACAAAAGTAAACGACACAATGTTGGTGTAACTTATATATCGTGGGTACGGCAGGTGCTATACATCTTTATTTTCTTTTTTAAGTCTACACATCTTTCTTATAACACTTACTATTTCTTGTTTGTAGGGACGAGAATTTTAGAGAACAAAATTTCTCTTTTCAAAATTCCCTTTTCTCATTTTTGTTGTACTCTTTTACTTCAATTAATTCCTGATGTTGAAGTTGGATTTCTCTTGATTGGCTTGGGTTAGGCTAGCACCAAAGGCAAGCTTTTTCATAGTGGTGTTGAGGTTGTTTTCCTATAAGTACGGTACAAATGTCTACAAAAGATAGTGATGATAAAGAAGGTGGCTGGGGTTTCGTAGGGAAGGGATGGGAAAATTTGGCGGCGACTAGGGTTTATAAAGAATCATTTCATGTGGATATTCCAGAAATGTTTGTAACATATAATGACGAAAGGGGACTGCGAAGGCTAGGGTCGTAAAAAGCTATTTCAAGCGCATATCCCATAAGTGTTTATGCATGCCTGAAGATGAGAGAGAAATGTTGTTGCTAGGGTTTATAAAGGGATCTTTTGCATGGATACCTTATAAAAGGTATATAAAGGTTGGAGATGAGAGAAGGATTATGGAATATGCACCCGAACAAACTTTGTAAAACACCAGGTGCCCAATCCTCTCTCATCTACATATCATACAAATACTCCGGAAATACTTGAGGAACCCTCTTTATAAACCCTAGCACCCCTACCCCTTGAAATTCTATTCAACACCCTCATTCTCATCTATAATTCTCCATCTTTCGTTAATATTTAGAGAAAATTGATTCTATGCTATCGAATAACTCCATTCTTCACGATTTGCTACTGAATAACCTACTCTTCATAATATGCCATCGGGTTTCAAAATTTCTTTACACCACACCGTCCAAACCCCTCCGTTAAGCCATGAGAAAAGTCCATTTTGCATCTGAATTTTAAGTTTTACTCCATGCTACTATGATAAGCAATCCATCTAGTCACTCGTCAATCCTTTGTTAGGGGATTTCATACAAATTCATAACATGCACCCCGGCTTTGGAAAATACGAAAACACAATGCGCTACTATCATAATTAGTCAATTACCACTTAAAACATTGGACCATACTGTTACTATCACAAGTTCTTTTGTTCCCTTGTTGGTGCCGCCCTGTGCCGCCACGCCCCACACTAGGCACCAGCCGTTGCAGTGGAACATGGGCACCGTCCACAGGTATACGGCGTTGCTGTGTTGGAATTTTTCTTACCGCTGGTCCTTGCGCCCTTGGTGTGATCCGCCTGGAAGCGAAGACTTCGCCATTCTTGTCCTCCCGATCGCCTACCGCAGGCGCTGCCTCGCCTTCACGCTGCTCGTTCCTCTGTTGATGCTAATAGCACAATACTCGCTCGCTGCTTCTCTTCTAATCTTCTTTCTTAACTCTTGCTTCTTTTTCATTGTTTACATCAAGTACAGACCCTTTATATACTCACGCACATAGAAAATAGAAATAGACTTGGTTTCTAAGACTTGACTTGACTTCACAAAGAAAGTAAACGGACTCCTTTCTACAAACCGAAAACCACAAAATACTAAAAAACAAGATTAAATCCAATAATCACCCCCTTAATCTTGTTTCTTCATCTTGATCATCCCGATCTTCTCACGCATTTGAACTTCCAAGTCTTCCTCTTTTACCGCACTCAAAGGTCGTCCTTCCTTCTGGCCGACACAGCCTCACCACTGTGCTTGCCGTCGATCATCGAACCATGCACAAACCAACGCTTGCCGCGTTTCGCACCTGAACTGAATTCGTCCTTCCTAGCACGCCCACCTGGGCTGGAGCACCTGCTCCCATGACTGCTTGGGCTTCGCCGTTACCTGAGCCTCTCGCCCCTCTCTCTTGGACCAAGCTCGCCACTTCCCGCTGTTCATCTTAACTGAGGCTACACCGCCTCTCCCTCCTGTTGTGCTTGCATGCCGATGGGGTCCATGGGTTTGACCCGAGCCGCTGGTTCCTCCAGCAGCAACTGCATGCGCGTGGGACTTGCCGTCCTCTTGAGTGCCATGCACGCCTTCCGCGCGTTGCCTGCACAGACTTCGAGGCTCGCTGCCGCGCCTCAAGCGCTAATCGTGGTGCCGCCCCGGTTCCGCCATGTCCTTGGCCGGTGAGATCAACAATGCCTGAAACCTCCTGTCCTGGCTCTACTCCCCAGGCAGTTCCACTGCTCCTTCAGACTATCCTTCGCAGAAACCGATTTACAAGCTTTCAGGGAAATTTTATATAACCGGTTCGGGGATCTCTTCACCTTCATCAACAAATCTTTGTTCTTGTTATAGACACGCAAGAACTCATCCTGCAAAGACCACCGCACTTCTGCTCCGCTTAATCGCCCGAGATCGAGTATGTTGTTACACGACTTGGGTATATAATATATTTCAGTCAGCATCCTCTGATCACCGTTCTTGCATTGCAATAGCATTGATCATTTGCCTCTTATTTGCACTGTGGAGCCGCCGCCAAATTTGACTTTGCTCAAATCTTCTCATCAAGCTCATGGAACATGGAGCGATCTCCGTCATGTGATTACTTGCTCCATTGTCTAAGTACCACTCATCAAGATGATCATGGTTTCTCCTCGCATCGTAGTTTAGAACTACGTTCTCTCGCTCAACATCACCATGATCGCGCTGGTTGACACATAAGGAGAGAAGCAGGCGGCTCGTAGTCTTCAATAGCTCGGGTGAGGTTTGCCTCCTCGTTCTTCTTCTTGTTTTGGCAATCCAAACATAGTGCCCATATTTGTCGCAGCTTGAAGCACTTTATGTGGTCGCGGCACTGACGCCAGAGTGACCATATTTATCACATTTAAAATACTTGATATGTGATTTGTCACGGATCTCGCCACCATCGCCTTGCCTAGCCCAATCTTCACGTTCTCCTCTCGTCGCTTTGCTCATACCGCGCCCACGCCCACCCCTACCGCGGTTGTCGTTATCTTCAAGAGCGTGATTTTCCCTTGTTGCTTGACGAGGAATCGCCATCATCCTTCTTCTCGCGCTACCGCCACTCTACCGAGTAAGCGAGGAGTTGGTCGTCGCCATTGCCGTTGTTGTTGCCGCCGACGCGCGCGCGTGTACGCTCTTCATAAGTCTTGATCGTCCCACGGCTTCCTCGAATGTCATTTTGTCGAAATCGAGAATCGCCGATCCCGCGATCACACTCGAATCGATCCAAAGACGGTGTCGAATAACTTCTTCACCAATGCGGATCGCCGAGCGCCGCCTCTAGGTTGGCGTGCACTGACGGACATGCCATTGAGTCTTCCGCCGATCGTCCAGGTTTCTCCTCCTTCATGCGCATGATGTCGGGTCATTCTTCAACGCTTGCAATCACAAGATTCTTGACGCGATCCGCGCTAATGAACCTTGTCTTGAGACAGTCCCAAACCTCATTCGCCGTTTTCTTCCTTGCTACCGTGATCGAGGTCCTCCGAGCGCTTGGAAAGATGCGACTCGCCTTCTTGTCCTTTTCGCCGACGGCCACCCCGACCACGGCTCGATTGCTTCCCAGACGCTTTGATTCTCCATCATCGCTGCACCCGAATCACCCAAAGACATGTAGTTTGTCGCCGTCACCGCGGTATCGAACGACCATCATTGCTTCCCCGCGCCTACCTCGAGGAACGATCGACATTGGCTCTGATACCAATTGTTGGAATTTTTCTTACCGCTGGTCCTTGCGCCCTTGGTGTGATCCGCTTGGAAGCGAAGACTTCGCTCGCTGCTGTCCTCCCGACTGCCTAGCTGCAGCGCCTGTCTCGTCTTCACGTTGCCTGGTTCTCCTGTTGATGCTAATAGCACAATACTCTGCTCGTTGCTTCTCTTCTAATCTTCTTTCTTAACTCTTGCTTCTTTTTCATTGTTTACATCAAGTACAGGACCCTTTATATACTCACGCACATAGAAAATAAAAATAGACTTGGTTTCTAAGACTTGACTCGGACTTCACAAAGAAACAGAAACGGACTCCTTTCTACAAACCGAAAACCACAAAATACTAAAAAAACAAGATTAAATCCAATATGCTGCCATGTCGTTGAGGAGCGAGGTAGGCCCCGCGGTGGCTGTAGATGACGCCCTTAGGCTTTACTGTCGTCGCCGACGTGTAGTTGAGCGCGATCGGCTCGTTCTCATCAGCCGTCACCAGATAGCGAAGTTCGACGACCCATTACTCAGGAGGGTCTCTTACTCGTTGTCGGTTTGATCGATTGTTGGAAGATTGACATCTTCAGGTGATGGTGATTCATCGATAAGCTCCTTGATCAAGATTACTATGGGAGGCTTGGTTCCTACTTCGGACAGTAGCTGAAGAGCTTGTTGGGCAACGTCGAGCAGCGCGCCATCGATGAAGATGACCTTGGCCTACGAGTGCTGCAGTAGGACGGAGGCCATGGCGGCGTCGAGGCGCGAGTTGAGCGTACAGATGATGACGCCGACCATTGGGATGCAGAAGTGCAGCTCGCACACTGCGGGAATGTTATGCGCCAACACAACAACCTACACCAACAACAAGGGAACAAAAGAATAATTATAGCATCATACCATATGTTACGGCGGGGTGGACTGCGTCGCTTGGGGGGACAACACAGGCGGGGTGGACCACGCAGGCTGGTTGAGCCGCCCAGTCGAGGGAACCGTGCCGCCAGGGGGAGCTGCCCAGTCGGGGGGAACTGCGCAGGCGTTGACAGCGCAGGCGGGGGAGCCACCCAGCCGGGGGCGGCTTGCCGCTGGGGAGGGGGACCGCACCGCCTTGGAGCTCTCTCATGGGAATGGATTTGGGGATTTAGGGTTTTGCGTGAGTGCGAACGAGTTGGGAAAGGGATAAGGCTGGTTCGGTTTGGTCCTGACATGTGGGGCCGTTTTCAGTCTCTCGCTGAGTATATGAGTAGTTTGAGCATTTTTGAAAAACTGAAATGTTTAATGGAGGGGTTTGGACGGTGTGGTAACGATGTTGTAAAGAAAATTTGAAACCCGATGTCTTATTATGAAAAGTGGGTTACTCAATGACAAATCGTGAAAAAGTATTTATGGTAAACTTCTCGGAGAAGACCTCAGTACCGTTATAAATAGTGTGCCTTCGGCCCAAGCCCAACCCAAACCAACCGATGGAAAACCCGCAGCACGAATCGCATCGTGAGTTAGAAAATTGAGGGGAGGATAAAAATTGTGAGAAGTCTCGTCCTCATCACGACCACTCTACGCCTAAAACAAAATATTCTCCCCCCACTCCCTTGCTCTCGTCTCCCCCACACCCCGCGAAACCCTAACCGCCTTCCCCCGGATAGATCTTTCCACCGGTCCCCGATTGGGGCGGCGCACGCGCCCCCGTAGGTCCGGCTAATGGCGTCGGACGCCGCGCAGATGCAGATGGAGGTCGAGCGGCGGATGCGCGATATCGGCGCCCGCTTTGGCAAGCTCCCGGACGCCGCCGATGAGCTGCTCAGGTTAATCGAGGTGAGCTCCCCCATCGAACCCCTGCTTTTGCTCTCGTTATTGTCGTATTCGTCTATCGATTGTGCAGTTTCGATTAGGGTTGTCTCAAAGGTGGAGTTTGGCACGCTAGAATTTAACGTTATACTGTAGATGAAGTATACCTGGCTACTCACTTAGCTTATTTCTACATAAAAGGGCTGCTCTTTTTTAACCGGTTAGAAACTTGGAATTGCTATTTCGTTTGTGCAGGAAACAGACACCTGGTTGTCCAGGGTGGACCAGTCGCCGCCCGAGAGCATGTACAACACTCTTCGTCCCACGATGAGTGCTTTGATTAAAAAAGAGCTGCTAGACCACACTGACTCCGATGTGAAGCTTGCTGTTATCTCGTGCTTAACTGAGGTTACCAGGATCACCGCACCAGAGGCCCCCTATGATGATGACGTGATGAGGGTGAGTATTCTTCTCAGGATGAAATGGTGGTGTGCCGGTGTCTGTGTGTACTGAGTACTGACCTTTGTTACTTACCTGGTTTCAGGATGTGTTTACGAGAGTTGTGGATGCTTTCGGTAAGCTGGATGATACGAAAAGCCCCACCTTTGCAAGGAGGGTCTCGGTTCTTGAAACTGTTGCAAAGGTCCGGTCTTGTGTCTTGATGTTAGATCTTGACTGTGATGACCTGATACGGGACACATTTCACCATTTCTTCAGAACCATAAGGTATGAAACTCCTTTCTCTGTTTTTTTCTTTCATATTTTCTCTATATGTTGAATGCGCCAATTTTTTTTTGTGTTCTGTCACATGGATTAGGGAGAGGAGATAACGTAGTTGTGGTCTTGACTTTGAAAGATGCCCTATGAATGACTGCATCGCTCATATGACATTGTCATGGTTGTAGACTATACTACTTTTCAGGGGAACATGATCTATGAGTACCACCGTGGCTTTTCTATGGCATTGGGTGTTATATTGCTTCAATTTTGACTTGAAATTGCCAAGCTGATTGGTCATACTGACCCTACCACCGAAAAGCATTCATATTTGATCTTTTATTATTCTCTCAGAATAACATTTTTGCAGGTATAGCATTGTTAATAGCTTGTAGTTTGGCAATAAAATAGTGACCATATCTGCTTACTTAGTAGTTTCGAAATTGCATCCTTTTAGTTTAACTTTTAGCTTCTATTCATCATTCTTTTGAGAAACCAAGGACCAGTTGAGCTCAGTGCACAGAAAAATAATGATACACCCCACCATCAGATGTTCTTTACTTCCTTTCTTGTTCTCCATTTGTTTCTTAGGAACATGTTACCATTTCTCTCTCTCTCTAACATGGTAATATACAAAGTTCGCATGATGATTTGAGTTGCTGCAAGTTGACACAGCGCCTCAGTTGTTTTGGTGATGAATTTAAAATTTTGCTTTGAGATGAGAACTCGGTAAGTCACAACAGATTGTTATTTCAAGAATCCTTCTATTTGCGTGTGCATGTCTGTTTTCCTGTGTATGTCCCTCCCCATATGTGTGTACATGGGTGTGTTCTGTCTTCTGTGTATGTTATGTTAATTTTGTAAAGTGCAATTTTGTTTCTCACCCGAGTCATTTACTTTTTTAATTTATTTCAGCCCAACACATCAAGAAAATGTCATATACTCTATGGAAACTATAATGATGTTTGTAATTGAGGAGAGTGAGCCTGTCCATCCAGATCTGGCATCCTGTCTGCTTCAGAACGTTAAAAAGGGGAAAAAAGTAATTTCATCCATACCATTGTTCGCATTGAGCCATTGACAATATAGTTCTTATCATCTTCACTAAACCTTTTCAACTTGTCTTTTCAGGAAAATCTTCCAGAATCTTTTGGACTTGCAGAGAAGGTAATAGGTCTATGTTCCAAAAAGCTAAAGCCGGTGTTTATTCAGTTACTTCAGGGCACTCCTTTAAATGAGTATAGCGAAGTTGTTACATCATTGCTCCAAGATTCTTCAGATGCTGGAGGAGACGACAATGTTGACGCTTTTGGAAAGGACACGGTCAGTTTAACTGCTAACAATTTACTACTCCTATTTAGAGATTGATGCATATATTTTGGAAATTTGTTGATCGAAGGGTTAGTTCATTTTTTATGGCACACACAATGTTTTTTAAAAGTGTGTTCAAATGAGCAAGGCCGCTCCTATGTATTTATATTTTCGATTAAGGGTAGGCATCCAGGTGTGCAACTTAGGAGAGGGATACAGGACATAAACTGTTTTGACTTTTGACAGGCATTTCTTTGGCAATTTTACGTAGGATCTACTGTATTTTAATTTAAAAGATCAGGTCATCCTGGGAAAAGGGGATGTGGCCCAAAACAGAGTTTTGAACACTGGAATTTTACCTTTGGAGTCAAAAGTTATATCGACCAGAATAGGTTCGCATGTGGAATTTCAAATAACAGTTTTGTGATGTACTAAATTCCTCGGCGTTGTTCAGTAATATGTTGTGCATTGTGAATATTTTTGATAATATGTTAGATGTTTTGGTTTCTAGTAGTGCCAATAGCATGATGCATGATTTGGTTTCTGGTAGTGTCAGTAGCCAGAGTGGTTGATTTGATAGATGTATAGTATATTTCAGCCGCGCTGACTGTCAAATTCTAACTATGCAAGTAGCTGACAGAAAATTGTCTCGGTCACCTCGCTATGCTGCTATGGATATTTGCTATCTAAATTTCTAGAAAGTAACATAGATATAATTGCTGTACATTTATTATTTTTCAGGAATCTTCAAAGTTAGAGCAAGATGTTAATTGTCCTGGACAAGATGGTACTCCTCCAAACGGTACTCCCACAACTGCGTTGACAAATGGTGGTGCTCCAGTCGACAATGTCAAGTCCCCAAATAGGCAAGCTTCTTCTGAACAGAAGCCTCAACTGCCTTCTGATGACAAGCAGGCAAAAGTTTCTGATGAATTGATATCTGGTGACAAAGAAGTACCAGAACTAGTCAACACTGAGCCTGAAAAGTCATCTGATCTTAATTCAAATAAAATTGACAAGCTTGACTCTTCCACTGAGCCTGAGGTGACTGAACGTTCTAAGGTTGTTAACGATGGTAGTAATAAGCTGCCATCAGAGTCTTGCAATAGAGATGCTGATGACACATCGAAAACTGTTGATAGTACACCTGTTGTAGTTAAATCAAAGCGAGGCCGGCCTCCTGCAGCAAAGTCACAGGAGAATAAGCCTGTTGGAAAGAGCCAAGGATCAGGTCTAGAATCTAACAAAGTTGGTTTAGTTAGTAATTCCGGAGGAAGAGCTGCAAGACAACTGGCTAAAGATTATATCAAGTCTTCATCAAGACAGACTGGTGAAGGAGAATCTTCAAATAAACAACAAAAGTCCAGTTTGAAGCTGCAGAAAGAAGACACTCTCTCTGATGAAGACACTGATGCAGATCTCAGTTTGAAGGTAATTAATTTTCTTGCTACCAGTAGATGTGTTAAGTTGTTTGTTTTGCACACCAGTCATGCATGGGTATCGTCAGCCATTGGATTTCTGTTTTGCCTATTTGTGGATTCATATTTATGTGATTTTACTATTCTAAGGAGCTTGGGAGGAAAGTGTTATTTACAAACAGTGGAATCTGCAACTTTTTATCGTTTTCTAATGTATAACTTCTATTGCCTTTGGTTGATGGTTATCATGTTTTTGAACTTCTTTGTCTATAGTCCTTTTAACATAATGCTATGTCTTTCTGACTGGTAATGCCATTTTGTCACAAAATATGGTCTAGTTACAGTGGAAGTTCATATAGCGTCAGTTGCATTAACAAGTATTGATTCTAATGAATTTGTATTGAAATTTTTGTGGATGTTATGATAATCTTATTTGGTCTTCCCCAATGACTCCTTTATGGTAATGCAGGAAATTGTCTCCCTAAATCTTTGACTAAGATGGGCAAAACCAAGGGCCAACCTGGGTACTACAGTGGGGGATCAAAAAGGAAACATGTTCAGGAAGCTGAAGAGGTGTGCTTACTATATTACTGATGGTGAATGCTGAATGGTCTTGTTGCAACCTGATTTCTCTCAGTTGTCAAAGCTTTTTCCATGCTTCTGGCAGGCCCCTCAGTCAAAGAAGAACAAAGCTCTTGATAGAAGCCTTGTGGGCTCAAGAATCAAAGTATGGTGGTCTGATGACAAAAAGTGAGTGCTATGAGTCTATGACCATCATATGTATTTCCTAGGTGTAGGGGTGCTCTTAACATTGTTAATTTGCAGTATCTCTAGGGCCCAATTCTTCATTGTTTATGCTTAATATTTACGAACATTGTTGTTAGATAGGATGGTGCCTCGGCTTCATACATACATGATAGCTGTGCCTGTACGCGTTCACATGATAGTTGTACGCGTTCACATGATAACTGTAATATATATATGTGTAACTCATATACACTGTTTTCAACAATCAAAGATAGCGTTACTTTCCTCACTTACATGGTATCAGAGCGGTGCCGCTCTGAGCCGTCACCTCCACAGCCTCCGCCGCGCCACTCCTAGGAGATGATCTCATCTCCATGATCTCTTCCGGGGGCTACGCAACCCATAGTTTAAGTCGTGTCACCGATCATCCGATCGGCTACCAATTAGAGTTTCCTCCTGTCATCATCGAATTGGGTTTTATCTATTTTTTCCGATCATAGATCGGTTTGCGTCGCCCTGCCGACCTGTCGACGTTCCTCGGCTCCGGACTTCACCGCCTCGGCTTTGACCTCTCCGGCGCCTCCCCTCTTTCGATGACGTCGTGGCATGACGTGCGCGCTCGTCGACACGGCCTCCCTCCACGGCCTTTCGAGCACCCCGTCTACCGTCGTCATCACGCCGGATCATCATAGCCGTACCATCGTCCGCGAGACTTTCGTCTTCACCGAATTAGGTCCAGTCTGAATGTCCGCCTTGGCGACGTTTCGACTGCGGGGGCATGTTAGATAGGATGGTGCCTTGGCTTCATACATACATGATAGCTTTATGCGTTCACATGATAGCTGTAATCTATATATGTGTAACTCATGTAATCTGTTTTCAACAATCAAAGATTGCGTTACTTTCCTCGCTTACAGTTGTTTCTAAAATGAAGTCCTTGATTGGGATGAAGATGACACATGCTTTTACTGACAACATTTTGGTTACATTCCTACACTAATAACATTACACATTACTATTTTTCAAGGCTTCTAAATCTGCATTGCAGTTGCTCATTCGACTTGTTTTTGAATAATATGTAAGCCAATAGTTCCTTCTGGGTGGATCTATACACCTATATTTTATTTGTCCTTGCTTTAAGTTTCTTGTTGCTAATTATGTGTAAAATATGCAATTTGCTCCATGAGTTATGCTGGACTCTTGTTTGGTTAGTTTTAAGCTGTTTCTTGCTTTGCAGGTTCTATGACGGTG
This sequence comes from Hsuehochloa calcarea, assembly GCA_036346395.1. NCBI lineage: Eukaryota > Viridiplantae > Streptophyta > Magnoliopsida > Poales > Poaceae > Hsuehochloa > Hsuehochloa calcarea. The sequence continues at coordinate 16,710,550 of CM070600.1, forward strand.
TTGTGAAGTCATTTGATGCTTCTTCAAAAAAGCACAAGGTACACATTCAGTAGACGGATCTGCCTGCTTCACTTATACCTTTGGGCTGTCCAAAGTGCTACTAACGATAGATTCTTGTGTTTTCTTTTACATTGACTTCATCGGTGGATACCTTTGTTTTTTTTGGCACCCAGATTGTGTATGATGATGGTGATGTTGAAAAACTACTGCTTAAGGATGAAAAATGGGAATTCATTGTTGAAGTATGTCCATACTCCATAGTCCATACAGCCTGATGCTTTCATTATCCTCTTTTGTTCCTTTCTGATTCATCTGCTCTCCTACAGGAGAAAAGCAACAATCCTGATACGGCATCTGATATGTAAGCAAAATATTCTACTTTGCACCTTCTAATGTTTGATGTTTGAATCTTTAGATGGCGATTTTAGTTATGTCAGCTTAAAACAATGAATATAATTTGGATGGTCATTACGATACAACTGTAATCTCTTCCATCTCATATGTAAGAACTGACATGAGTTCAAGATGCTTAGAGTAGCTTATTACACTAACTGGGATAGTGAACTCAAAATAAGGTGCTGCAGCATGCACAAGCTTGATTTTCCAGAGCACCAATATTTGTCTTTATCAGTGAGGTTTAGGTTGACCCTTAGATGTGCTTGTTTGGATGACGCCGTGCCTTCATTATCTCCAATTTTACGGTTCTAGGCTTCTAGCATGCTTCTTCATAACAAACAAAATTGATTATTGATTTACGATTTTCTGTTTTTTGTAATACTACTTTTTTATTTAGCTGAGACTTCCAGACTGAAAGCATAAAGTTGATTTATTCATAACCTCGTATTGTTGCCTTCCTTTTTTTTTTTTTACATCTGTAGAAATACTTTCTGAATCAATCGATCAAGCCTTTTGTTCTTTTGTTTCTGTCCCACACCCCTTCCGCTGTACTATGGCAATGTTACCTGATACTCCAACACTTGTTCATCATTTAGCTCTTATCCTTACGCAAAAGGTGTTGTTTATTCAATTTTGAGTTACTGCTCATTTCAACCAGGCCACGTGGCAGCAGAAGAGGTAAAGGAAGTTCGGTCCAGCAAACAAAGGAAGGAAAGTCAGAAACACCTAACAGGTAAGTGTTTGATATGGTCATATGGATGTGCGATCTTGATGCAGCCTACATGCCACAGCTTATTTGAAATTGTTACTTTGTTTTCTGCACAGCGACAAACAGAGCAGCATTGATATTAGCAATCTTCCCAAGAAGAGAGGGCGTCCTAAAGGTTTGCGCTCCAGCAATAGTACGTCAAATAATGATAGCCCTGTGACTCCAGCCAGATTTAAGGGGAAAAGTGTGGAAAAGGATGCTGAAGAAACGCCTAAAACTGGCAGTAACCTTAAAAATGAAGGTGAAAGATTGTCTCGATCCACCGGCAAGACAAAGGATGGTCTGCTCAAGGCAAGCAACAAGCGTGAGTTTGGTAGCACTAAAAGTGGCAACAAGTCAAAGGATGAGGCTGGCAGCAAACACAAGGATTCAAAAGATGAAACTAAATCCAGTGAATCGAATCCAAAAGATGCAAGCATTCCCAAAGCTGTTGATGGATCCGAGACAAATGGTCTTTCAACCAAAAGAAAGACAAGGAAGAAAGAAGGCCAGTCATCTGAAGAGGAAGGACACGGGTCTGCTAAAACTTCTACCGGAAAGAAGCGCAGAAGAAAGACTAGTAACTAATTACTCTGAACTGTGCAGTTCTTGTCATGGATATACCCACCCTTACAGCCGCAAACTCTAAAGGTGTTGGCATGAGGCAGCCTGCCATGTATGGCTTCTATTCCTTGGGCGGTTGCCTTCTGAGTCCTCTGCTGATTGACCATGAAGCAGCTAGTCGTAGCAGACTCAATAGTAGTTGTATTGTTAGTCGTTGCCTTTGTTCCTTGTGAAGCCTCTAGCAGAAATGAATCTCATGCTTGCTGTGGTTCTAGCCTTTTTATTAGATTGTAATGTAGCTGGGTTACTTGTATTGCCGAGGCTATTTGAGAAGTGAATTTTGTAGCCAGTATGAAAGAAGAAAGAAAGGAGCCCTGGTTCATAGCATCGCCGTTCTGTGCCCTTCCGAATTCATGCAAAAATCATGTTTTTGGATCGCGCTCGTGTTTGCACCGATTTCTCCGATTTGTTTGGATGCGTCTTATTACTATTTTTCGTATGGTAAAAGATATTAAACTTTTGTAGTATTTGCTCTAGAATAATAGTTTTTTTGTATTTGCTAAAAATGCTAAACTTTTGCAGTTCTTTACTAGTAGACTCTCATCCTATTAAAAGATTATTTGATTATTTTTAGCCGAGAGAGGACGTGAACCTCATCCAATCTCCATCTCTTGCTCTCCCACGTGAACCTCACCCACTCTCTCCCTTCATCTCTTTCTCTCTCCCATATGAACATAAGCTTTGGCCAAGGGTTTGTCAACAATATTGTCTTGTGGTGGTGGAACAGCAACAACGACAGCTTGTCAACAACATTGTGTTGTGGTGGTGGAACGACAACAAGGGCGGGATCTTAGCGTGTTCTCGGACACGATGGGCTTGTTTTGGTGGAAACAAACGATGAAGATGTAGTAACTAGAGCAATAGAGTTGAGACGATGGGTGCGAGGATCAAGAGTTCGTTGGTGACCTGGCTCCGACATCAGAACGAGGTACGTGACAGAAGCACGGGTACAACCTCAACTAGTGGAACCTGTCGATGGTGGTTTATGGGGTCGAAGATGCTGGTGGAGGGTTGGCAACGTGGGCCTCCTTGCGCGGCGAAGGGGCTCGCTGGCGACCCAGCTACACTGATGGAGTGGATTGGGCGCAGGTGCGGTGAGGTTTAGGAGCTCGAGGCGGTCATTGTGACGCGCACGTCGAGGGTGGGGACGGCTCGGAGCGACGGATCAGCGAGGCGACATAGACACGGCCACAGCACGGCGCCCGGCAGAGTGGCTCCGACGAGGAGGAGGACAAAGGAGGGTTCCGTGGACTCTAAGGGGGTTGAGGAAGTGGGGAAGGACCGAATTTGGGAGGAAGATAGACGGTGATGTTGAATTTTGAGAAGCGACGTAAATTGGGGGTGAATAGCAAGCTTACCATGTCAACAATGGCCGCGAGCCCGCGATTGTGCTTTGGAGGAGAGAAGAGGGGGGGAGGATTTGAGAGAGAGAGAGAGAGTTGCGGCCACAATTGGAGGCAAGTGGCCAGTGCTGCAATTGCATGGCTTTGTTTTACGGATACCTGTTCATGAACTGTACTGCGAGCGTCTCTATACTAGCTGGGTTTTCTATGTTGGATGGTGCTGCTGGTACGCCATGACCGATTGTCGTGTGTGACTGCGTGTCTTGGCAACGGTGAGCTGACTGTGGCACCATGAAGTTTTCAAACTTCAAAGCGGCCTTGTGTGGACCTATCCATCTCGCGTGAATGTGCTTGCACAATGCCAGCACCAAGCATTGCTCGAATCTTCACATTGATGTCAGCGTGCACCGGAATCCCATCAACTTCTGTCCAAAAACGCTCATTCCTCCAGAATCTGTACCAAAACCAAACCCCAACAACAGCCATAAACAACAAACGCGCCTGGTTGCCGACTCGCGGTGCCATTTGCAGCCACGATCCAAACAAGCATACCTTGAAAGAGCAGGAAGCTAGGGAAAATAGGTCAACAAAAAGGTTAAAAAACACAGAGGCAAAACGAGAAATAATGATTCAACCGGTAAGGAATGAGTTTTTTTTTTTCTTATTTGGCCTTACTTTTGAAACAAAATAGCAAAACTAGACACGTGTGAACTAAATGATAGAAATGTCACCTCTACCGCGCCAATTCACCACGAAGGTGATGTGCCACGATCTGGGACCGCGGCAGGTGGCTTTCCGCGGTAATTTCATATAGCATGTCGTCTTTCACGGTGAATTTGCGCGATAGAGGTCATTTCGTTCGCACTTTGGCTAATTTTGTTTTTTTTAATTAAAAAAGGGCTATTTCAGCCACATATCGATGGGATGCAATTGAGATTTTCATTTAATTATTTTTAAAATAATATTTTAAAGTTAACATATCGCTGAATTTATTTTCAATTCTGACCCTTTGGTCACGCCCATGGATCAAAATCTGGCCGCAGAATCGTGATTCTGCACGGATTCTCATTCTGCGTCGGTCGATAACGGAAAACCAGTTTTCCGGTTTAGCAAATTCAAATTCTAGTTTTAAATTTTGGTGGTTTTAAACAAATTCAAACGAATTTCATCCGGTTTTTTCAAGAATTTATTTTCGCCGACCACCAGAACCGCCGTAACGAGATTTTTATCCTTGGTCACGCCAAGACGCTAGACGTGGCAAAACCACTCTATCACGCCACTATCCTCGTGTGGCCAAACATGCCACGTAAATCCTCGTCCGCACGCATGCCAGCATGGAGGTATTGTGTGACCGTTGTCACACTTGCACTCATGGCATGACAAGCGCTTGTCACGCCAATTAGAGTGGCGTGGCAGTGCTGGCTATTTTTTGAAGGTGTTCCCGCTTCTGATGCCAAGTCTCCTGGCGTGACAATACCAGTCTGTCACGCCATGGGAACTAACGTGACATAACCATTCCACCACGCCAGTGCGTGGGCAACTCCAGAGGAGTTGCAAGTTAGGTCCCCGCTTCTGGTGCCAAGTCCTGTCATACCGGGGTTCCTGGGTGATAGGACCAGTCTTTCACGCCAGTTCTCATGACTTAATAGTACTTCTCTCAATAGATATCAACAACATATACACATATATATCCATTCAATCATTTCATTCAAAATAGCAAACATGCATGTGTATATCCATTCAATCATTTCATTCAACATGATAGACAACCTAGAAGCATCTATGTATATATTCATTCATTCAATCATCCATTCAATCATTTCATTCAACAAGAAAAAGAACCTAGAAGCATATATGCATATATTCAATCATCTATTCAATCATTTCATTCTACTCATTCATTCATGTATGCATATATCCATTCATTACATCACTTGCGCTTTCGGCGCGGGCCCATTCCCGGTGTGAACCTAGAAGCTGGATGTTCGCCGCTCGTGCCCTCGACGACGTTGACTGAACTAATGTCCGCGCGATCACAACGTGGAGGCGTGGCCTGAGTCAGCTGCGTGGCAGTAGGCGCACCAACAAGGTCTAAGAGGACCATCTCGTCGGGCAATCTGATGTCCACGTCGTCATCGTCGTCCTCTTCGTCGTCTCGTGCGGTCGAAGTGGATGTTGTCGCCCGGGATGACGTAGCACGCGATGAGTCACTCCGAGCCAGGGTAGGTTGAACAACAACTACTACCGTGGTGCAGTTCATCTTAGTGGCCATTCGCTGGTATCAGCGGTGAACCATCTACAAGGGATAAAAAATAGAGTAAGATTCCGGCAGTGAATAAAATGATGTTGACCAAATCATTTGAAGTGTTCTTTGTTTAGCTAATAGTGTAATCTGGGGAATCATCGTGCAAGATAAAAAGAACGAGGGGTCTAGGATTTATCCCAAGTTCCCATAATTTTAAACCATAGTTATACCTTGTTACTGGACTTTCTTTCTTTTGTTTTTGTGTGTGCCAAACCGCCAATGTACCATTTGAATTCTTTGATGTAAAATAATTAGGACCACGTAATCCATCTTACTTCAATTTGTCTGTTAAATGCCATTTTCCATATCTCTGCAGGGCCATGAGGGTCATGCCAGTCCTACATTTGTTGACCGAGACACACACAGTGATAAGGTATTGCTACTATCTTCTCTTTGCCTAATGCCTGTGAAAATACTGCTTCCAGGGCGCTCCTATACGATGGCCCGATTGTTCATGCACTCACACGCGTCCGTATCGCGAGGCGGTTCATCGTAGGCGCGGTGGTTGCCGATTTCCTGGCCGCTCAACTTCTTGGTCCGGTGCGGCGCGCGTCGCCTTGTTCTCCGTGCCCTCGTGCTGGGTGGAGAATTCTGGACTATTTTAGTCTCGTTGCGCAACAAAAATTTTAAAATAGTCTATATAATTTTAAAATTTCAAAAATAACCCCTTATCGTACTAGCTGCAGCCGGGGACGGCAACAACCTAGTTACTGCCATCCCGGACGGTAGCATGTTGGTGCTGCCGTCCCCGGGGGCAGCACCTTGGTGATGCCCCACGTGGGCAATTTTTTTAAAAAAACTAATTAATAATATTTGTTAGATGATTTTTTAAATGTAAAAAATGAGCTCAAACAATTATGAAATTTTTTGTGGAGCCTCCTGGCATAGTTTGTCTGCTTGTGTATTTTTTTTTGAAATTTTATGCATTATTTTTTTTCTCCAAAATTCTTTAAAGTCTAATATTTGTAGGAATTTTCTAATATAGCAAATGAGGTCCAAACATTATGAATTATTTTTGCCAGACTCCCTACACAGTGGACTTAATTGTGTAAATTTTATATAATTTTATATACTCTGAAATTATCTCGACAAATTCATGGTTTATGTCTCAAAAATTAGGACGAGACGTTTCGAAAATTAGGGTTTCATAATTTCATGTGACTTGAAATGTGCGAAGTTTGGTATGACATGACTACTCTTGGCCGCTGTGGTTCTTGATCACATTTCTTCTGTACGGTGGAGTTAAAGCAGAGTACAGAAATTAACTTAACTGGAGGGGCTGAGAACGTTCCGATTACAAAGAAGCCCTAAAACATAGAAGAATCGATGTCGATATGAATGGTTATATCTGAAATTCCACCAGAAGAGGCATACTTTGATGGCTCAGCGGAGGCACAACACCAGAACTACATTGTAGTTCGCGCGCGGACAGAAGTACGTTATATGTGGTCACATGGCATGATGGTTCGGCTAATCGCTTTAGTCATGAACGCTACTACTACGGTAACTTACGACATGAGATTTCGGACCATGTAAGTACGCATGCCTTTAGGAGATAGTACAAATATGATGAGTAGGAGGGGGACTACTACGGAATGGCCCGACCTACTGCGTGGACCAGGGCCAGTTGCCTTTCCTTGCGAGCTCGGCGTTGTACTCCTCGCCGGCCACCCTTGCCTCGGCCGCCATTTCCCGCTTTTTGTCGCGTTCCCTCTCGCTTGCCTCGCGCTCCTTGCGCCTGCACGCCTCGAGATGGGCCTGCGTCTCCCGCCGGATACGCTGGTTGTGGTCTTTAGTTCGACGCTCCTCCTCTCGGATCTCGCGTGCCTTTTCGGCATTCCACTCCTCAAAGTCGATTCGCCACTGGTCGTGTGGGTGGATCTCTAGGTCGATCCACTTGCGGTAGCCACATAGCGGTTCCGGGAACTATGAGTAGACGGGAGAGATTGTTAGTGTGTACTTTGAAAGAGAATTGGTAGGAAAATTTACTATAAGTAGTCCTTACTGGCTGCCGATAGCTGCTCGTATCCCAGCGACGGTCGGGATAGTCAGAGGAGTAGTTGGGACAACCCCAGTAACGCATACCGAGGCTGAGCCGGTGCTTAGATTTGAAGAACTTGCATGTGTCCCTGCACTAACACAGGGGCGGTGTCTCCCCCTTTGGCGGGTGTTGCGGCAAAGGCTCGGTTGGAACGCTCGCGGGGGTTGTCGCTCACGGGGCTTCATCTGCGGAGAGCGCCATCCCGCAAGCGCTCTTGCTGCACTGAGCCTCAGCAGCCCTAGCTTGTTCGGCTTGTGCGGTAGAAGCCCTTACTAGATCGCGGATCTCGTCCCATTGCTTCTTGATATTGTCCATCCCAAGGTGGTGAAGCAAGCTCTGGTGTAGCGTTGGGTTTGGTTGTGTGGTTTTCTCTCCTCGATGTCTTCCACCTCCTTTTATAAGTCAGAGGGTTGGCATGGTGTGGTTAAATTCACGTGAGTAGTCAGCGTGGCAGAGTGTTCTCTAATCTTTTTAGAGAGAGAAGCCATGTCTTATTTTTTTGGAGTGTTGTCCTTTCGGTCTGAAAAGCTGGCGAGGCAGAGTGTTGTCACGTCTTACTTTACAGAGTCATGTCTCGTCCTGCATTGCAGAGAGATGTCATGTCCTACTTTGCAGAGTGTTGTCATTTCGGTCTGAAAAACTGGCGAGACAGAGTGTTGTCACATGTTACTGTGTGGAGTCATGTCTCATTCTGCTTTGCATGGAGAAGTCATGTCCTATTTTGCAGAGTGTTGTCCTTTCGGTCTGAAATGCTGGCGAGGCAGTGTGTTGTCACGTCTTACTTTGCAGATGGTGATCATGTTCTACTTTGTAAGATAAGTCGTGCGGTCTTGCCATTGCGAAAACTAAGTATTCTGAAATTGTCTGCAATATTATAGATTTAGGTCTCGAAAATTTGGAATGCAGGATTTGAAAATTAGGATTTGATTAATTCGCACGCAAAGTATGCATACGGAATTAGATAGAGGCATACATGATACAAACGAGTACAACAACACCGCAAAGGCATACATCACGTAGTACAGGGATGTATAGATAAAGAGTGGATATTACAATCTTATTAAAACTGAACTTCTACTTGGCAATAACAAGAAATAATAGAAGAAAAACTGCCAAACTAGCTATGTTAACTAATTTCTGAAGTATTTTCTCAACCCTTTCTATCCTTCCATCCAGTATTTTAATAACATTATCATTATTTTCCATTGGTTGATCCGATGGTCGAGGCACTTGACGAAATGCAGTAACACCACGAGTGTCCTCTTGCAAGGTAGCAATTTGCATTGCAATGTCTCGAACCTCTGGCACAGCTTCATCAGCCCACAGCCAGAACCGACATGTTGTGTTCTGTAAAAATAATTACAACTGTAAGTGAAAAAACATGCTATTTGGAAAGAAGTTTATTGGGGATGATTAGGCACAAGTTACCGTAAGATTTGAACACTTCATGAACACTCGGGGTGGATTCGTTGGCGTATACGAGGTAAACACATTCACCGGATCCCTGCAACGAGGGCAAACCAAGTGCTGCCGTAGTGTTTCTAATTACCTGCTCACTCGGAAGTTTGATGAGGTCGTAGACATCCCGTTTAAGACTGGAAGAAAGGAGAAGAGGAAGCGAAGAGTGAGGGCAATGGCAGCCAAATCATGTATATATATATATCCTGCGGGTAAATTGCAATTTTATTGAAGAAAATTCACGTCCGCGAGGTAGCGGGGCCGAGGAGGATCGTGGGGGTAGTATTGCGTTATGTCTTTAAGGTTTAGTAAGTTAAAATCGGGAGATAGAGTTGTCGTTTGTACTAAATATTTCGGAGAACATTTTGCGTACATAAATTACAGTGTCGTAATGCACAGGGATATTACATAAATCACAAAGACGGAATGCACAATGACATTACATAACAAGTTTTACACGGCCATTACATTAGTTAGGGCGCATCGTCGTGTCGCTTGTCGGGACGGCGTAGTTGATCGTCAGGGAAGGTGACCTGTCCGGGGAGCGGCGTACGTCTCGAAGGTTGTAGTAGGGGCCCTGCCTGGGAGGTGAATCTGGGGTGATCTCGTCGTGGGGGTCCGGCTGAGGCCTGAGCATATCGTCAACCCACTGGTGCTCTTCCTGCGGGAAGGGTAGGGGGTGAGTTAGTCATTGGTTTTGTGCAACGGGAAAATCGGTGTAACTACGTTCACACGTACCTGAGTAGGCTGTTGTGTGGAGGAGGATCCTCCTGGCCAGTCTGAGCCGTACATGTCGCCGAACCACTGGTCGCGCTCCCGCAGGTGTGATTGAACGTCGTGCGTCAATGAGCCGAACCCTTCGTCCCCGCGCTGCGGTGAGTTAGGGTCGGCGTGTGGAGTGCAAAAATATTGCGCCGGTGAGGAAGTCCTGTCCTGCGCCTCCCTCCATGATGACGATGGTTGCAGCAGAGTGTTGTCCCCTCGCAAGTGCTGCAAGAACAAAGGGTAATGTCAGATACATCCGAAATGAGTGCATACAAAGGTACTCACGACAAGACTCGACTGACAGATGACAAACCTGTGGCCCGAGACGAGTCTGGCCGAGCGACCGTAGTCTGACGACTCAGAGTGTGACGAGGCGAGGCCGACGAGGTGCCGAGGGCGGAGGTGGTGGAGGGTGCCCTCCGTGTACGCGATGCTGTGCGTGAACGTCGTTATGACGACCACAAGTTATGGATCTAATCGCAGCCCTCGCGTCCTCGCCTATGGTGCGTATCGCGCCTAGGAGACGATCAAAGGTGCTGTTGTTTCCACGGCGTAGAGCTTCAACACTCACGCTGGATACGCTCCAATCGGTAGTACTGTACGAAAACTGATAGTAAATGCGAAAAGTGTTGCCGGACGAAAATTATGCGAAGAATATTTTACCGTCTCGTCGAGGCGGGCCGCCCGGTGACGGTCTGGACCAGCTAGTACGATGTCGTCGTGCATGGCGTCCTCTGGACGCTGCGGCGCTGGCCAAGTAAGACTCCACCTAGTGCGCGGAACGTACCACCGCAAGTACGCAGCGTACGTCTGGATGGCGTAGCCGCAAAGCTCCTGCACCACGTCCGTCGTAACCCTCTCGGTCCACAGCGCCGTCCACAGCTGCTGCGTCTGCCTCCAGTCGTCGCTCCTCCGCCCTCTCCTCGTTTGTCTGCAATTGAATTGAGATGTCAGAAAATCTTATTCAGATATGCCCTTAAAATGACACCAAAGAATGTGATGTCTGTACCCTGCTTTAACTCCATTGTATAGAAGAAATGTGATCAAGAACCATAGTGGCCAAGAGTAGTCATGTCGTACCAAATTTCGCACATTTCAAGTCACATGAAATCATGAAACTGTAATTTCTGAAACGTCTCGTCCTAATTTTTTAGACCTAAATCCTGAATTTGTCGAGATAATTTTAGAGCATATAAAATTATGTAAAATTTACACAATCAATTCCACTGTGTAGGGAGTCCGAAAAAAAATCATAATATTTGGACCTCATTTGCTATATTATAAAATTCCTACAAACATTAGACTTTAAAGAATTTTGGAGAGAAAAAAAGAATGCATAAAATTTTAAAAAAATTACACAAGCAGACAAACTATGCCAAGAGGTTTCACAAAAAAGTTCATAATTTTTTGAGCTCATTTTGTATATTTAAAAAATTATCCAACAAATATTATTAATTAGTTTTTTTTAAAAAAAAACAATTTTTTTTTGCACACGTGGGGTGCTCCCTCTTTAAAAAATTTTGCCCAACAAATAATTTTTTTTCCCACGCGGCAGCTAGTATGATAGGATTCAGACTTCTGGATCGTTGTTGCAGTCGACAGCTCCAGGGTTCCTATTTCTGAGGGTTTGGGGAAAGAGCGAGGATGAGCACAACTACCGTGCTCGCGAGCCAACACAACAGATGCAGTAATATACATGCAAGGTGTAACAAGGATGGCTCGGGTTCTTTTATTTGCGTAAAGCAGCATTTATAAATACAGATATTAGAAAATCCTATCACTTAGCATTTTTACCAAATTGTAGTTTTAAAGAGATTAATTGTGCAATAATTAATAAAAGCAAAGGCTACCTCCACCTTCATGCTTATATTCTGATGGTGGTCATACCCACCTATTACCAACGCTGGGTAAGAATACCCAGGAAAAATCCAAATCAAGGGCTAGGTGAGCCCCGCACATTTTCATCCCATCCACAAAAGTTTTTGAAATAGAACTAACTCTCGAAGCTCGCATGCCCACTTTGTGACTGTGGGCACTACTGCTCAATGCTTTTATTCTCTGCAGAGATTGTACATCTTTACCCACAAGAGATAATAAGCTTGATATGTACATACATTTTCGTAGACATGTGAATCAAGGGGAGATTACCACAAGAACTTTATAAGGCATCCCTCGATATTTGCCACACCCGCTAAGGTTTCACCTGACTGGGGTTTCGTTCCCGTGGGACCCGACAACCACTCGCCCAGACCCCCTCTTACGTCGTACGACTTAAGCCTAGATTTCGCAAGTCGCAAACCCCAACCCATAGCCTCGTGGGCTCACGGTGAAGGGGTGTCCCTCCAATGGTGCAGCGCGTACCGGTGGACGCCAATTAGTTAGCCAGGCCGACACCATTATAGACTTGTGGCTGTACGGTTTTACAATTAGGGGACATTACAGGATTAAGTTCTTAAGATTATCTGGGCGGCTCTTACCATATACCCACCACAAAAATATCATGGGCTACATTAGCACCCAACCATCTACCCTCCAGCTTATCATCCGCCCAGATGGGTATTAGCAAATTTTTCGAGTTTTGGAGAGGTATAAAACAAATTATCCAACCAATTCAACATTCTCCCCAATGACTGCCCAAGACAATTGTCATGATTAAATAATGATGATTTGGGGTAGTAATACCCCGGTACTTAAACAAGTCTAGCATGGCGTTTAAGTACGACCTATAACTAGTAGGTTACCAGGTATTTACTAGGGTGACAAGGATATTGGGAGTTCAATTTTTCAAGGAAATGATATAATAATTATTTAATCATCAAATAGGCATTTAACTACCTTAGAGTGTTTGACATACATTGGCATAGAAATTAAAGCATGCAATTTGATATTTTAAGAGAATATAATTTGCGTAAAATGTAGGATCAATATGATCAAAGTGTTGACTCGCTTGGGCTATTTTATTGTGGCATTGATCTTACTCAAAGCCTGATTGAACAGGGGTTCGAAGTCTTGGTCGGCGTCTTTGCTTGAAACTTGGATTTGCTTGAGTCGTCGATTCTTCTGGACTTCGATTTCTAATTACGCAATAACGATTGAAAAACCAAATAAATCCAAAGAATTCAAGAGACCAATAAAACACAAGAGCCTCCGAAAGATTGCGGAGGATGGGCTTGAGAGAAGGGATTGGGCGATACTGGAATATTTGACAGAGTCAAACGACGAGTTGAGCGAAAAGGAGGAATGGCAGGGAAATTTTGCCGGGAGGGAGGATACAAAGGAGGGTAAGGTCGAAGGGGTTTTTGCTGGAATGCTCTACTGCGGACTTGGAAGATTGCAAGACTATACCGCTACAGGCGACAAAGCAACTTAACAATCGGTTCTATACCAAATCTAAATACCAGATCAACACACAATCCAATGGCAATTCAATACCAATCTCAGCTGCCAGATAAAACTCATCGATTTAAAGCTAGCTACTCAACTTACTATTACAACCTACTACCATAACAAGGCACAGATTCTACTACCAGCTATACAATGACCAAATTACCAATCATTGCCAAACCATACAGATTGATAAAGCAATCAAATCAATACTTCCAGCTTTCACAAAATACCATTACTTCCAACTATCATTGACCTACTGACGAAACACTAACCAACAGCTAACAATTGATTAACAAATCCAATAGACAATACTGCTACTAAAGATTAAAGCTATCCCTAATAATCAGGATCACATCCAATCATTCCAATTACTACCAAAACACTTATACTGATGATCAGCAATCATAGACAATTAATCAATAATCAATTTTACTACCAGCAAAACATCCTACTACTCTATGGCATCAATTCTCAATTATTGGATCGATTGCAACCTTAATGCTACTGCTATGATCTGGAAAAATAGCTACGAATCAAATATAGACAATTGAAATGGATGAATAACAATTGATCGCAACTTCTACGACAGAACAACTCAATTGACAGAAATTCCAAAATGACAGAACACCCCTTACTATACAAATATTCGATTTCCAGATCACACACAGATTAATCAAAATGCTACTTACAAAATACTACACTCACTGCCAAACTGATGATCAAAAATTAGTTACAACAATTCATTACCAATGGATTCCAATTGTCGGATTGCACACATATATCAAAAACACATTAATGGCTACAATGCCGATAACCATGAATCAACAATTAATAATTGGAGATGCATAGTCCACAGACAGACAACAATCACAACTAAATCTCTGTTAACAATTTTGACATTACCACTGATATTTCAAATTGCCAAATTAGCACAAAAAACTTTCAATGTCAGATACATAAATTATTACCACTGCTCAGCATCACAGATTGGGTGAAACAACAAACTACAGACAATAATCGATACTTCCAGCTATACTGATACTCCAATCACTGACAATTAGTCACTGATCCACTGATGATCCATGTCAACCCCTAACCAATGCTGATCATCCTATTTCCACTGCTTATCACTGATTTGTCACTGAGAGGGGGAGCACCGGCCGAGGCGAGAGGGGAGAGAATCGAGGGCTATCAAGACAGAGGGTCGAGGAGAAGGGAAAGGCTCGGTTGTTATCTGCCGTGGCAGGCGACGGCCGGGCATCTGGGGTACCCAAAATGGGATCTTTGGGTGAGGAGGCGGCTGGGCCGGAGTGGCGCTGGGATGGGGAGAAACGGCGGCGGCAGAAACTGATGGCTCGGCGGCCACACAGAGGCGGCGATGACTGGAGGGAGTGGAGAAGAAGGGAGAAGGTGGGGAGCTTACCGAGTTACTGGTGGAGACGGAGGGGCACCGGAGGAGGTGGTCGTCGATGGAAGTCAAGGCGGTGTGGGGAGGGAGCACGGGTGCTGCGGTCGGTGGTTGGGGAGGTACGGGGGCGTCGCCGCGGTGCTCCGGGTGCCGGTGGTTGGGCCGGGGCGGCAACGGAGGCAGCCGGCGGTGGTCGGGCTTCGGCCGAAGGGGCGAAGGAGAAGCAAAATCGGTGACTCGGGAAGGACTTACCAGGGGCAAGGGGAGGAGCAGGGCGGAGGAGAAGGCAGAGGGTGCCAGGGCTATTTATAGCCGGAAGGAGGGGAGCCGGTGAAGGGGCTAACGAAGGCGGCATGGCGACGGCGGTATGGGCGGCCATGGAGCGGAGTGGGCGCCCATGCGGGAGGACGACGGGACGACCGAGCAGGCGACGGACCGGGTGGAGGCGTAGCTTGGTCCGGGCGGATGCTTGCGTGCACGGACGGAGAGGACGACGCGCCGCTGCGTCGAGGGCTTCGCCGCTGACCCGGTGGAGGTGGCGCGACGTCACGGCGGAGTGGGCGCGGCAGGGCATGGCGTTGCAGTGGAGGCGACATGCGGTGGGGGCGGAGCGGCAGAGGTGGGGGCGACACTGTAGCGGGGCAGGTGGGAGGTGGGGCAGTGCTGCAGTGGGCCGGGCCGAGAGGAGGCGAGGCGAGCGGGGAGGAAGCACAGAGGCGGCGGCTCACGGAAGGAGATGAAATGGGGGCGGCGGAGAGAGCGAGGCGAGCGGAGGAGAGCGAGAGGGGGCGAAGGCGAGAGGGAAGGGGATGGAGTCGACGGAGCGCTCGGGGTGAAGGGATGAGGGAGAGAGAGAGACGGGCGAGTGGGCCGGAAAAAGGGCGGTCGCGGGCTGGGACAGAGGGAAAAACGGGATGCCACACCACCGCATGAAAGTAAAGGAGGGGTTATAGAGTCATCCACAAACCGTCGTTCCGCTCACACATCGGGTCCAGCAACCACGTGACCTGCACAGGAATTAGAAGACATTACTGATGAAATCTAAGTTAGAACAAAATTATCAGTACGCAAATTAACTCATGAAACTATACCTGGTCTTGAGTGATGATGTCGAGCTTGTTTGTGTACCCGAGGTAGCGTGACCTGGGACACCCTGTAGGTGGCACGATGGGTCTCCAGAGGTAGACCACCGTCGGAAGCGACGAAGGATCGTCAAGGGGCCATGCCTACAGGGAGATGGATTTGAGTTGTTTTTTTATTAAACGAGAAGGAATATTAAAAACATGTTCGTACCTGCACAGTAGCATGAGTGTGCTTACCCACGGACAAACGCTCACACATCCACACTTGCAGAAGGTATGCACATCCACCCAAGTTACCGTCGGCACTCCGTGATCGGCACGCATCGCACAAGTGGCGGTACAAACAAGCCAGTGCAGACGATCCCCAACAGTAAGTCCCTGCCGCTCCCAACTGTAAGAAAAGGCTAGCATAAAAGTTTTAGTTTTAGTTTTTGACAAGGATTAAAACCTCTATTTATTATTTAGTATATAGAGACCATACGTCTTCATGATCATAAACCCTAAAACTAACGACCTCACTGGTCGTAAGAATTTCAGAGGTTACATAGTACCCAATCTGGTCGGACATGGTTCCAAACTAAGTCTCCGACTAGTCAAATGCTCATAAGGCTTTTAACCGATGTCTGGATCTACGACCAGACATATACTTTACCGTGTGACGAATGGAACATGTGCTACATATTTCATACCACGCGACGTTACGATACTGAAGTACGGTTATATGACTCATGGACATATAACCGCACGACAGTTGATACATTATCAACAGACATCTCTCTTCGACCAGACGCGTTGCTTCCCGAACAGGCGTCTCCTCCAAAGACAACTGCCAACCCTTCATCAACTATATAAGGAGGAATGCGGACTGAAGATGGAGAGACCGGAACAGTGAAGATCATTTGGGAGACACCCTCAAGAGCCTTGTACTCCCGAATTAGTCTTTAGTCTAAGTTCTATACACCCTTTGTAATAGCCAGTTCAAAGTAATAAAGAGCAGTCTCACTACTTTCTAGAATTTATATATTCATAAGATCGGCGATTTGATTGTCGACAGTTTTAGTTTCAGATTTCAGTTTTTCAGATTTCAGGTTTCAGTTTCATGTTCAGTTCAGATTTTCAGATTTCATTTTCAGTTTCAGATCTCCAAATATTTTTTGTTTCACTTTTAGTCTCAGATCCCAGATGTTAGGTTTCAGTGTTCAGATTTCAAAATTAACTGCTTGTTTCAGTTTCACTCGATTAGTTCTACATGTGCGTATGAAACCAATTCAGATTTAGGGTTTATGCCAAAAGTATTCCAGTGCATCATGAAGCAGTGAGATCAACAGTTAATTAATCATATAGCTAGCTCACACCGGAATGGGCACATTGTGTCAGTATGAAAAATGTAGTATAAATTGATTAGGACCAATTGTAACTGTATTCGCAGCGCCCTAGCCCAAAGTTTCGTCATGTCAGTGTGATACTAATTTCAATATTGTCAAAACTACAATCAAGCATTAGCACAGCTGTTATCTTACTAGGAGGTGCCCTGACTAGTTTGTGGTTTTACAATTTTCCGTACCTTCTACCTCCAAATTCAAAAAAGGTCCAATTCTTCAGTACACAACCAGTCACCCCAAAAGTTTGAGAAATGTCATAATTTCAACTCATACATGCGAGTTGTGCGTAATGCTTCACAACGTTTCCCAGCTTTGCACCCAACGCAATTCCATGAAATATAGCCACAAATCAATTCAATCGAACATCCAATTCGGCGTAAACCATAAATTCACAAATCAAATCGATTTAATTCAAAATAAATGGTGAGAATGAGTTACATTACCTCGAGGGATGATCTCCACGGGTTTATAGGCGTCGAATCGGTTCCAAATATCCGGATTTGGAGAGGTTGGGGGCGGAGAGGAGAGAAGGATTTGGAGAAAAAAAAATGAAGATCTGGGTAGGCCGACGGCACTATTGTCACGCTATGCGAGTTGGCGTGACAAAAGACTTATCATACCATGAGTTAAGACATGACAATGACCACACAAGCCTTCCATGTTGACACGGGGGTTTGCGTGATAGGTATGACCACACCGCGAGCTTTGGTATGACCAAAGAAATCAGTATTGAAAATAAAGTTAGCGAGCGGTTAACTTTAAAATATTATTTAAAAAAGATCAAATAATAATAAAAAATCTGTGATCGGAGAGAGCAAGCCGACTCTTCCGGTCGGATCGCCGAGGTCCCGATGAATTGCATCGAGCAAGTACCGGGGCGACGGACGTGTGGGATCACGAGATGTCTGGGATCCGCGCGTCAGTTGGCGCCGTAAATAATGTGGGGTGGCGCGTGTTGTTGCAACGACTTTTCGACTGGTAGGGAGCGTTATCCCCTGTAATGACACACGAATATCATATGAGCTTGCACGCTGGCCAGTCAGTGATCGCTGACATTTGGGTAGTTGCATCTAACATTGAGTGGAGTACGTGGTGCTCCTGTACGTCAAACGTGCGCCAGCCTAATTCACAACGACGAGTTCCTCTTTGCCCTTCTTTTAAAATAAATCATTGACCATAAAACAGTAATGAAGGAAAAAAAATCAGTTGCATTTGGGTTAGGTATCTAACGCAAAACCATCACTATGGCAGTTGGATCATGATATAACGAGGTGTTTGGTTTTAGCCTGGGCGGTGAATTGATCATCTGAAATGTGTTGGTCTATCGTCACTTTATCCTTTGTAAGTACAAAGTTGGTATAAAATGAGAGATCCTACCATCAAACAAATTTTATAGAATGATCGCGCACGTCGTCCACCAACGAGAGATCGTGTCGTGCCTGGATGAAGTGAATCAAGCGATCCCTCGAACCATACAATGTTATAGCCCACCAAAACTGAAGGATTGACATTGCCTGTCGTCTCGTCACGCCAAAGCAACCCGTCCCGTCCCCACCCGCCGCCCCCCTCCGTTCCATTTCTTTACAAGCCCCCACCCCACCGATACAGACGCGGTCGTAAGATTCCCCACCCAAATTCAGAGACGAATCACCGTTCGGTTCTCGGCGATGCAAGGTTGATTGGAGTTGGAGGGAGGTTCCTGCGCCGCGCGCGGGGGGATGGTGTAGTGGAGTGATCGGCTCCTGGCGCCGATGGCGGCGAGGCTGGGGGGCGGGCGCGTGCGGTTCAACGTGGGCGGGCAGGTGTTCGAGACGACCACCACGACGCTCGCTAACGCCGGACGCGACTCCATGCTCGGCGCGCTGCTCGACTCCTCCTGGAACGTGGCCCCCTCCGGAGGGGGAGGCGGCGTGCCCGAGTACTTCATCGACCGCAACCCGGCGTGCTTCGCCGTGCTGCTCGATTTGCTGCGCACGGGAAGTCTGCACGTCCCGCCGCACCTCCCCGAGAAGCTGCTCTACCGGGAGGCGCTCTACTACGGCCTGCTTGACCACGTCCGCGCCGCGCGCTGGGGCGCGTTCGACGGCGATCGCCTCCGCCTCACGGCGTCCGTCCCCGGCCGCGCGCCCGGGGACGGCACCGCCATCCGGGCCGCGCCCGACGGCGGGTGCTGCGTCGCGCACGGGGGCGCCGTGCACGTCTACAACTGGATGCTCGACGAGCGACGGCCGGTGTCGCTCGACCACTCGCAGGTCAACGACGTGGCCTACCTCGACGCGGCGACGCTCTTGATCACCGCGCGCGAGCGACTCGGCAAGTGCGACGGCGGCATGGCGGCGTTCTCCGCAGTCTCCGGGGACCTCCGCCACCGCTTCCGCGTCGCGCACGACCGCCAGGCCAAGTCTTTCACTGCCGGCGCGCTGGCGTTCGACCAGGACTCGAAGATCTTCGCCAGCTGCAAGGGCCGGCTCAACGAGTACGGCACCGGCGTCTGGGACCGCGCCACCGGCGAGCAGGCCGGCTTCTTCTACGAGCCGCCGGGCTGCGCCTTGGGCGACGCCGAGAAGCTCCAATGGCTGGACGCCACCAACGCGCTCATGGTGGCCACGCTGTTCCCCAAGACAGACAACTGTTTCATCGGCCTGCTGGATTTCCGGGACAAGGACGTGGTCTGGTCGTGGTCCGACGCCGGCACGGCCGCGTCGCTCGAGGACAAGCGCGTGCTCCACGCCATTGTCATGGAGGACGAGCGCTCGGTCTGTGTGATCAACCAGTACGACGACCTCGGGTTCCTCGACCTCAGGAGCAACACCGGCGCCGTGCGGTGGAGCTCCCGGAGCAAGCTCATGAACCGGAAGGTGCCCGGCGAGGAGAGCTGCTATCCGAAGCTCGCTACGCACGGCGGGCAGCTCTTCTCGTCGATGAACGATAGCATCTCGGTGTTCAGTGGCCCCGAGCACGTGCTGACGTCGACGCTGAGGAGGAGCTACGGCGGCGCCATCTGCGATTTCTCCATCGGGGGCGATCGGCTCTTTGCCCTGCACAACGAGGAGAACGTGTTCGACGTCTGGGAGACGCCGCCGCCGCCCATAATCTGATCGTCAGTGGAGTCTGCTCTGCTGAGTGCTGAGTTTGGTGTGACTTCATTTGTACCTTTGTATTTTTTTGTTCTTGCATCTTGCAAGTGCTCATTCAATAGAAAAAAAAGAAAGAAGAAATACTCGGAATGGTTTCTGCAACTGAATAGTGCGCTGTAAGTTAACTACTGATCTGAAGTGTTGGATAGAAGAAATGCACTGTAGAACCGATGGGCATCTGTTGTCAGTGTCAGATGTTGTTTTGTCAGAATCATTATACATTGATTCTCATCTAAGTATGTGAATGCTTAA
This sequence comes from Hsuehochloa calcarea, assembly GCA_036346395.1. Lineage (NCBI taxonomy): Eukaryota > Viridiplantae > Streptophyta > Magnoliopsida > Poales > Poaceae > Hsuehochloa > Hsuehochloa calcarea. The sequence continues at coordinate 16,730,878 of CM070600.1, forward strand.
GGCGCTAAACACCGAAAGATCTCTTCCTCTGCACTTAATGGGGAGGTCCCATATTGTCATATCCAGCTGAGCGCTGCTCAGGATGCCTGCCTTTATTATGTAGTAACTTGTTTCCTTGTATTCTTAAAGGAAATTACTAGCTTCTATTCTTGAAAGAAGTTAAAAACCAAATCCAAATAAACCACATTTTAAGTAATGCCTGATTTCTGCTCTGATCTTTAGAAGTTTAGATGCAGTCCTTAGGTGGTGGACTATGGCCCTTACTCTGCCACAGGCAGCTTCATCCATCAGTGAGCAACCGCTGTCTGCTACTAATCAGGCTGGGCCAATGGAGGAGTAAGTTGGTGAGCTTTTGCTTTTTGGGAGTTGGTAGTACTAGCACTTGTGTGCATATCTAGTCCAACAACTTATCCTATACTTCAACTTGGAATGGAAGGCACATGACAGTGTGGCAGAAGCTTATCTTGCCGGCCTGCTCACGGATTTTTGTACTTGACGTAAAGCCTACACAAAAAGGATGAATGGCATTGGCATGGTATGCATTACGATGGAAATTATTGATAAAATTTTTTACCTTGTTGGTCTTTGAATTCGTGATGTTGTGTTATTTAGTTCACTGAATTTATATATTATTTTCTCATCCTTTGAACTTACGATGTTGTATCATTTAGCTCTTTGAACTTGTATTTTACTTTCTTAGCCGCTGAACCTGTAAGTTTGTGACACTTAGCTCTCTAAACTTGCATTGAAACGAAGTTCGTCGGATGCGATGTCGATGACTTTGTCCTCTCCGAATCTGGTGGACTCGTCGTCGATCCGTTCCGGCCATGTTCATCGTCCCCGTCACCTCATGCCGACAAAAACGGATTCTTCAGCTCGGGAACGCACCGTGCTCGCGTTTTCGTCGCAGCTTCGCCGCCCTCACCCTTGTCTCTTCTGAGTCGGCCATGAGAGATAGAAAATATTATGCCCCTGCTCTGGCACTATGATTCGCGAGCTCAACCTTTTCTGTTAGGAAACAACAAAATGGACTTACAGTGCAAATGGGGAGGTCGTTTGCACCACAAGTCCATTTGGTCGTTTGCTAGCAGGAAAGGATGAGCTGACGAATCACAGTGCCGGAGCAGAGCCACAGACAAGCTGCAGCGGTGGAGCTACGGCGAAGACGCGATCACAGTACGTTCCCGGGCCTGAAGAATCTGTTTTTGTCGGCGGGAGGTGGCGGAGATGATGAACACGGCCGGAACGGAGCGGCGACGAGTCCACCGGACTCGGAGGGGACAGAGTCACCGACATTGCATCCGCTGAACTTGACTTCAATGCAAGTTCAGGGAGTTAAGTGACACAACCTTACAAGTTTAGGGAGCTGAAAAAATAAAAATGCAAGTTTAATGGGTTGAGTGGCATAATCTCGCAAGTTTAAAAGGATGAGAAAGTAAAATTTAGAGAGCAACTGTGTAAGTTCAGGGATTGCAATGCAATTTTCTCTTATTGATACATATAATTTTTTTTTTGGCGGAGGCAGGCTATTCTGCAGGCTGCAGATTGAGAGCAAGCAATGTCAGTATAGGACGGTAACAAAATACGTAAACATGTTTAACGCCAGGCATATATGCTTCAGGAATGCCCAAAAGACAAGACAATATTTGAGAAAAAAGTCGTTGTTGCTCATTGGTCATTGCTTAGCTTAATTAGGAGTGTTCTCTATGAGAAACTGGCTGTAGCATCGATCAGCACCCGAATTAAACTACTGTACGAATACTTTGCTTGTGCTGGAACTTGCTTGACTATTTTCCAGTACGACCTGAATGAAGCCGTCAAGTACAGCCAAATCTGAAATTCAGAGGCAGGTTACGCTTCAGACACCAAACTATATCACTCATACTATAACATTAAACGGGAGTTGCGATCAAATCCATCTACAGATGACCAGATCTAAGCTGGATGACAATACTTCAGATGCAAAAACGCATATCGCGGTGCACTAAAGAACACCATAATACCCACCCTTGTGAGACTGTAGTGAGCTCCATACATCGATACTCAGCTCTAAGCTTTAGGAGCTTGGTTTTGTTCCATCCAAGGCAGATACTTCGCTCTTCATATTTCAATCATCGCTGGGTGGTAGTTTATATCCTTGTGTATGTGGATGATTTGATTATTTCGAGCTCCTCACAGTGTGCCTCGGATCACCTTCTACGCCAGTTATGCAGTGCTTGCTACCAAAGATCTTAGTCAGTTACATCACTTCCTGGGTATAGAGGTGTTATCTACACGTGATGGTATTATGTTATCGCAAAAGAAGTATATTGGAGAGCTTTTGGACCAAGTTAACATGAGGAATTTCAAACAAGAGTCAACTCGTATGGCGTTGTAAAAAAAATTTGTCAAAGTTCACAGGTACAACACTCTATGCAGAAGAAGTTACTTAGTACCTAAGCTCTGTTGGGGCATTGCAATACCTCACCGTGACACGTCCTAGCATTGCTTTCTCGGTGAACAAGGTCTGTCAATACCTTCAGACGACAATTGATCTGCACTGGAGTGTTGTCAAACTAATTCTTCATTATTTACAATTTACACAGAATGTTGGACTGAAAATATAAAAGGTATGCGTCTACTTTGATCAGTGTCTTCTCTTATGCTGACTGGGCTAGATGCTCAAATGATCGTCGGCCCACCGGTGGCTTTGTTGCGTTCTTAGGATCAAATTTTGTGCCATGGAGTGCACGAAAGCAAGCTACGGTTTCTCGATCTAGTACGGAGTTAGAGTATAAGGTATCTAGTACGGAGTTAGAGTATAAGGTATTGGCGAATGCTACAGCTGAAGTTATTTGGTTACAATCCTTGCTTGGAGAGCTAGGAGTATATCAGTCCAGATCTCACACACTGTGGTGTGACAATCTTAGTGCAACATATCTCTAGGCAAATCGAGTGTTTCATGCTCGTACTAAGCATATTGAGGTAGATTTCCATTTTGTACGAGAGCGGGTTGCACTGAAAAGATTGGATGTGAGGTTTATTGATTCGAAAGATCAATTAGCAGATATACCGACCAAAAGCACTACCACGACAACCGCTTGAACATCTTCGGTGCAATCTCAGCGTGTGCACAAGTGGTGATTGAGGGGGCTGTTAAAGTATAGATTATGTTGGTTTAAATGTAGATAACTTCATGTTTAAACACCCTTTTAATCTTCTAGTTATCTGTTTATCTATAACACAAACCGTATTCAGTTGTAATATCTGTGCTATAGTGCGTGCTATTCACGGCACCGGCACAACAGATTGTGCAATCTACAAAAGGCTCTCCGAATACTCGGTTTTGAGTGCGCTTCCGATCTATCTTTTGTCATCCAATTTCACCGCGTATACGTACCAACATTAAAAAAGAGAGAGAGAGAGAGTATATATAGGAGAATGGAGGAACTATATATTTTCATTACGGAAATGCTTGACGTGCGATACTTGATATACGACGCACGTACGATCTGGACTTGAGGAGTTGAGGTGGACTCCTTTTTCCCCCCTGCGTGGGGTGGGACCACCGGACCAGAGCTTGGCGAGAGCAGCTTAACGCGCGAGCGCTCCATCGTACGGGGATCGTAGGCGAACCGTCCGTCTCGCATGTATAGCAGTGCTGATTTTATTATTAAGAAAGAAAATAGGAATCCAAAGAGAATTAAAAGAGCTCTACGTAGGAAAAGAACGGAGCAAATATACTAACTGCATCGTGCATGCCACGCAAGGCATGCACCACTTGCATCGTACGGCGCGCATACGGCGTGGAGTACATGACAGCTAGCTAGCTGCTCGACCGACGGACGGGTGGAGAGAGTACGTGGTGTCGTGGTGCCCACCCTATCCGACCCACCAGTAGCGCACCAAAAATTTAAGCCACATGCATGCATGCATGCACGCACGGCCCCAAGATTGAAAGGAAAAGACCATTCAAAAGACGCCGAATCGATCGAGAAAATGCGTCTCTGAACCATCACTAGGCACGCGTGCAGCGTTTTATAGCGTTAGCCCTGGACGACTGATGCCATTCGGCGGTCGAAATACGCACGAATCTTTAGTTAGTGGCAGCGTGCATGACGCCGTACAGGCTGAGGCACTTGACGCTGTATTGTAATACCTCCTTTCTTTTTTAAAATTATCGTTGTAGACATCATCACAATCTTTAATACACACATTTGATCGTTACTTTTTTCTAATTATATAGGATACGTCTATATAACTTTATTAGTTCATTTACAACTTCATTATACATAAATTATAAAAATTTATATATGCAATTTTTGTTCTTGATCACTGCAATTATTGTTGAAAGTCTTAATAATTCATATTTCCATCACATGATTCAAAATCTAACATATACTTTGAGATATTTAGCAAAAATAAAGATAAAAAATATAATAAAATTCTATACCAACAAAATACGATAATGTGGTGAACCTGTAATTATTGTTGAAAGTCTTAATAATTCATATTTCCATAACATGATTCTAGATCTAACGTATACTTTGAGATATTTAGCAAAAATAAAGATAAATAAAATAAAATTCTATACCAACAAAATATGTCAATGTGGTGAACCTGTTATGGTCCGAAAAAAATTATAATAAATTTAGACTCAATTCATCGTACGAGAATAAGTGCAAATCTCAAAGCATATCGGACGGATGAAAATTCGACTATTTTGACAAAAGAAAACAGTCGAATATTATTTAGCAAATCTCCAGAGAAGAAAATGCTGTCGGCTGAAGCATAAATCTCCAAGCAAAATTGTAAAGTAAAAAAATTGACTGTTTTCTCTCAAAAAAATATATGATTGTTTTTAGCAATTCTGAATTATATATTAGTACAAATTATTAAAAATATGATGGTATAAAGGTATATTTTATGATAAATATAGCAATGTCGACACGAAAAATCCAAACAATGTATTGCTGGTGTTGCGCATGCCTGCCCTGTGCTGTATAGAGAAATTAAAGATGGGAAAGCCTGTACGTATGGAGTGTATTTACGTTCAAATTAAGCGAACAAGGGACCACGCACGTACAGGGCGCTTTGATCAATTTTTGCTCTGTACCATCGTTTCTCGGTTACTTAATTTGATCACAGCTTAAACGAAGTAAAAATGAAGGACCACAGAGCTAGCCGGCCAGCGTGCCTTGTTGTTGATGCCCGTGCGTGCGAGGAACCGAGGATAAGCAGTGCATGCGCGCGAGCAAATTGGCCGGGATGTGTAACAGCTAGCGTCGCGTGACGGGCTGGCGCTACTACAAAATCAGGTTTTGAAATCGTCTGTGATAGTATAATCACGGACAGTTACTTCACAGACGATTCTTGTCTGTGATACTTTATAGACGATTCTGAACTAAAAACCGTATGTGTTGAACCCATCACAGACATACAAATTCAAACAGTTTAAAAATCGACTGTGAAGATGATTCTAAACCGTTTGTGATGTACTTTTGTGTAGTAGTGCGGGTAGGTACCGTCTGCAATGCACGCTAACCTTGATTGATTGCTTGCTTGCTTTTAACCGTCTCTCGGTTTGCTCTAGTAGCTGGGCCTGTAAGGTTCTACTTTTGCTAATATCAAGTTAATTCGTGTGCTCTCAAGATTGATATATACTAGTATATATCTAGTACCTTTATTGACTAGGATGTAGGTTGAGATGCTTCGTCGCAGGTCGCGATGCAGGGCAGGGCAAAGGGGCGTGAATGCTAAACAAGAAACTGGATTTTTGCCACTGCCTCGGACCGTGGAGTGTTGGGAGACCACTGTGAACTTATCGGTCTGGCCCAGGTGGAGCCCTTGACGAGAGGGGACGAGTCTGGCTAAGCATCCGCGCTATGTTTGCCGCTAGTTGCCCTACGGCTAGGCGCCATTTCTCTCCAATGCTCAACAACTCTAAAAGCGGACCAAGGAGTGAGGGAGGCAGTCAGAAAAGGGAGAGGGAGAAGAGGATGACACTTAACACTTCGGAGGGGTGGATCTCTATGGTTTATGGGTGTTCACTTGAACATGGAATTTTTTTTATTTGTTGAAAGCCCCTATATAGTAGGTATATTATACATTCTACGTATTATACTCCCTCCGGTTCATAAAAAAATAAACAAGTTATTTTGGACACCGACACGGTCCCCAAAATACAACTTTGACCACTAATTATCATGGTAATACTTTTTTTAAAAAAAAAACCATTAATATTATAATACTATAAAAGTACTTTTCGATACGGATCTACACATATGTTCTTGATGCATGTATCTAATCTAAATATTTAAAAAGGTATCGATGATCAAAGTTTCTAAAGTTTGACTGCACGAATTCCAAAACGACTTATTTTTGTGAACCGGAGGGAGTAGTTGGGGGGTTCCCACCAAAAATATCGTGCCACTTCATCCTCTTATTTTCGACCGTCCGATCTTGCTCCTAATGTATACTAGGCGTGGATCTGTTAGTTCCCCCACCGTGACAAAATAGCAACCAAGTCCTTCTAGAAACATCCAGATTCTTCAACTTGCCTCCCTCATTCATTTTGTTTACAATCCGGCCCTAGGCGTGTGTCGACGATCAAATCGCCGATCTTATGAATATATAAATGAAAAGAGAAAAATGGCGCGTATCTTCTAGAAAGTAGTGAGACTGCTTTTTATTGCTTTGAACTGGCTATTACATAGGGTGTATATAACTTAGACTAAAGACTAATTCGGGAGTACAAGACTCTTGAGAGTGTCTCCCAAATGATCTTCACTGTTTCGGCCTCTCATCTTCAGTCCGCATTCCTCCTTATATAGTTGATGAAGGGTTGGCAGTTGTCTCTAGAGGAGACGCCTGTTCGGGAAGCAACGCGTCTGGTCGAAGAGAGGCGTCTGGTTTGGAACTATGTCGAAGAGAGGCGTCTGGTATGGAACTATGTTCGACCAGATTGGGTGCTATGTAACCTTTAGAATTCTTACGACCAGAGAGGTCGTTAGCTTTAGGGTTTACGACCATGAAGACGTATGGTCTCTATATTCTAAATAATAAATAGAGGTTTTAATCCTCGTCAGCTAGCCCCGAACTTTAAAAATGAATTGGTCATATACACGCTTACTCCCGATGCAATCGTATCGAGCAGACCCCTTATTAAATATCATGGTATTCGAGGCGGTCCATATTCATTTTTAAAGTTCAGAAATTGCCTTGGAAGTTGAAGGAACTCTTGGTCCGCTGGTCAAAAAGGGATTTTTGTTTGTTGGATTTTCCCCAGAAACGGTTACAGTGTTGTCGCTATAAAAACCCTTTAGCATTTGGTGTTAGAGTTTCTACGCCTTTTGCTTTCCTCTTCATTTTATAAGAAACCATCTCCGGTCACTTTTGAATTCTTCACCCGAAAGAAATCACCATGTCGGATCTTATTACCAACTGGTCGATCTCCGATCTGAGCGGAAGAAACTTGAAAGTCTGGAAAAGGTTGGGCCATTACCCGATAGAAATCTGATTGCGTGGAGATCAGCGTTTGGGGAACATTCTCCAAGTGGTGAGGATGGAGAAATTCTCATTTTTCTCGCATATATCGAATGCGGCTTCAGACTTCCAGTTCACTCCTTTCTTTCTCAAGTTTTGGAGTATTATAGAGTTGAACTGATCAATCTAGCCCCCAACACCATAGCCAACCTCAGTATCTTCGTTTACCTCTGCGAAGTGTACTTGGGAATTCCAGCAACCCTGGACCTCTTCAGGTACTACTACAGATTGGGGAATAGGAAGAAGACGACCGTACACCCGGAGAGTGTACATTGTGTCTCCATGACGAGAAGGCTGATGAGTACATTCCGATGTACTCCAAGTCTTCATGGTTGTCATGGAAGAAGAGTTGGTTTTACATGAAGATCACACAGGGCGATGGCCTTTATTATAGCGGTAAAAAGGCTATTGAGATCCCGCAATGGCGTTCCTCCTCGAAGAAGGAGGGAAAATTGGGAGATGGGTTGAAGCCATCCATCTCCTGAGTGTCAGGGGTTTGACATCCTGGCACGTGGTGAGGGACTTCTCCATGCGGAGAATTAGTCCTTTGAAGGCCAGAGCTCACTCGATGCTCTGGTATATTAGTCGTGACGATACGACTAATGATTCTAGGGAAGGTAAGTTCCAGTATGAATCCGACCAGTATATTTTTCTGGTCAAATGCTCTTATAACCCTAAGACCTCTCTTTTTGTTACAGCTTTGTCTTCTGATAAAATCAGAAGTCGGATCAGAATGATCTGTGCTGGAGAGCCTAATGAGAAGGCTGGTTTTCCTTTGATCTTAGCAGTGACTACTGCTGAAGAGAGGGCTGAGAGACTTCGGGTAAGCATGATAATTATTTTCCATCTTTATAATCTTTTTCGATCGGTGTTTACCTAAAAATCCTCTTTGATATGTAGTCGGTTGGTCTAAGAATTGATGCGGCCACGGAGACCTGTGAGCCAATTGACGAACCGACCAACCTTACGATCACTTGTGATCGTGTAGGGGTAGGTAACCGAAGGAAATACTTTTTGATTAGATGAAAAGATATGTTCATCACCCGACTAACTTTGTTTGTTGAATCTGGCGGTAGTCATTGAGTCACATACAGTTGTTCAAGATTTGCCAAGGGTCGTTGAAGCAACTGCGCGCTTTGGTGATCGATGAACCTGCACCTTCCGATCCAACAATCAGGGATTCTAATCTCGACCAGCTGGTTGAAAGTATTACATCTGATCGTTCATTGAAGGATGTAGAGGGTACAACCAACCCTTCGAGTTCGAGACTGGAAAAATTGGTTGAAAAGAAAAGAAAGGCTAGCGCTACAGACTTTAAGCCAGCGCGCTTCAGAGTCAAGATTAAAAGATAACCGGGTATGGTGTAAATGAAACTATCACATAAACACATACCTTTTATATTCTTGGTGAACTTGAACCCTAAATTTCCTTTTCTTTGCGCAGACCTGTTGGAGTTCCAGTCGTTCCCGATCAGGTTATTCCAGCAGGTCAGGTGATCGAGTGCACCTCCGATCAGGGCTTTCCTCAGGTAAGCAATCCTGAGGAGGAAGTGGTTGGGGAAGCCACTGAGCCTACTTCAGTGTTGGAATCTGATTTGAATCCGGTGGAGATTGTTACCCCGTCAGCGGAGGTTGGCATCTCTGCATATTCACAAGAGATTCCAACTTCTGAAAGGAACTCCTCCCAGACTAACAAGTTCCCTTTCTCTCCTCGATTTATCGAGGATAAGGAGCTTGATGATGCTTGGAGGAGAGTATCAGATCGTCTTACAAAGACGAATCCTGATAAGATTTTTGCCGATTATAACGATGTGGCAATTCAAGTAAGTGTCATCAACTATCCTTATAGTTTTCTTGAAGTTCACAAGAAACTTTTAAAGAAAAAATGTTATTCATGCAGCATATGGTTGAAAATTTTGCTGCGATCGAAGGACTAACCGATCGGATTAAGAAACTAGAGCAAAAACACTCCGAACTAGAAAGTAAGAACTTTCTTCTTAATTTGTCTTTTGCTAAGACTTTCCTTTCTCCTTTTAACCATCATCCCTTATCAAATTTGATAGATTTGGAGAAAATAAAAGAAGAAGCTTTTGGCTGAAAAAGCCAGAAGAATAAAGCTTGAAGAAGAAATTCAAGCTAAAAACCGGTCGATCGAAAACTTGACGACCAGATACGAAAATACCAGGAAAAATCCAGGAAGAAGGCCGAAGGTAACTTAGTCGTACACTTGACTTAGTATCTCTTCTGATCCTTTTTAGCATAATATTTGTTTTGCTTATGAAGAACAAAATCAAGCTTTAATCAAAGCAAAGAAAGCTTTTGAATTTGAGTAAGACAAGGGGGCAGCAGTTATGTTTAACCTTGATGAATAAATTACTGCACTAAACAAAATGATCTTTGATATGGGATCAGGATAAATGTTGTCTTCCTTAAATGACCCCATGGAAAAGGTAAATTACATTGGCCATCATTTGGAGAACCTTAAGGGCTTGCTCAACACTACAAGAGATAATTATGCCCAGTCCGTAAAGGAATCTATTACTAGTGGAGTTAGTCTTGCTTTGGCAAAACTGAAGGCGTCCGACCACTCTATCAATCTTCAAGCTATTGAAGAGGATTTTAACTGCTTGCCTGAGGAGGCTACCAAGTTTCGCAAGGAAGTTAAAACTATTGGAGACAAGGTTGCAGAAGAAATAGAGATCGGATCTCCATCCAGTAGTGACTAATGGAGGGCAATCTCTAGTAGTAAAAATACTGCAAAAAAGAGAGTATGCAAAAAATATGTAAAAACTTACCTTTCTCTTATCAATGAAAAAATAATTTTCGTTTATCCGATCGACTTATCATATATTACCGAGCCCCCGACTGTTTTATAGTATAAGAACTTTACTATATGTCCATGAGTCATGTAACCGTACTTCAGTATCGTAACGTCGCGTGGTATGGAATATATAGCACTTGTTTCATTCGTCACACGGTAAAGCATATGTTTGGTCGTAGATCCAGACATCAGTTCAAAGCCTTGTGAGCATTTGACTGGTCTGAGACTTGGTTTGGAACTATGTCCGACCAGATTGGGTGCTATGTAACCTCTGGAATTCTTAAGACCAGTGAGGTCGTTTGCTTTGGGGTTTACGACCATGAAGATGTATGGTCTCTATATTCTAAATAATAAATAGAGGTTTTAGTCCTCGTCAGCGTGGTCTGCCTCCCCACACCACCCCGCACCGCCTCCTCCTCGTGGGCTCCCCTCCTTTCGCCTCTGTCTCCGCTTGTGCCTCCTCTTTGTGTACTGCCACAGCGTCGTCGCCTCCCCTCCTTTCCCTGGCACCAACACCTCCTTTCATCCTTCCTTCCCCCTCTCCCCACACCTGCTATCCATCGTCTCCACCGCTCCCACGCCACCGCATCCTCCCCACATCACCTTTCCTCCCCCCACAAGCGCCTCTATCGCGCCGACCCCTTCCTCCGCGCACCGCCGCAACGTCGTGCCTAGCGAAGGCTGTGGCGACAAGTCACGACTAGGGTTCAGGATAGGGGAACGTGGTTGTCCATGCGGGTTGGAGGCGACATGTCCAAATCTCGCCATCTCCAACCAAGGTGACACTAAATTCGCTTGTCTTTGTGCACGACGCTGCCAGATCTGGCTATTCCTGGCGACGGATGTGCGTCGGGGAGGAGGAGACGACATGGGTAGGAAGTCACGGCTGCACAAGGAAGGGGAGGCAGTAGAGGGTGGACTATGTGTCGAGGCGGCAACGAGATACAACGGGACAACACTGAGCTGTGCGATGGCCAATGGGCGCGTGACCTGCGAGTCTGTGATGATTGGTGGGGAGGGAGCATGGTAGCACGCAGAAAGCGGCGGTGGGAAGGGAGCACGTGACCTGGAGTGTAGTAGACCAGCAGCGCGCGGCGGCCAGGGAGCCGAGAGGCGGGAGGGATCGCTCTAGCTTTGCGGTGACCGGGTCACTGGTGCGGTGGGGTCGGCGAGGCAGTCCACACATAGTGCACGTGACACAACACAAGTGCATTTCCGATTGCAAGTCTCAAATCCCAAATTCCAAATACACCAATTTATTTAGTTTTGTATTGAGTCATTATTGGGTAATGAATTGCACCTTTTGTGAAATGTAGACCATATATCTTTGAAAAATGAAGAAGTATGTAGATTTGAAATCTTTGTAAGATAGAACTAGAAAGACACAGATATAACTTCTATATCGACGTCAAAACCGATATCTATCGCTAAAGCTGCCTGTCCATTGATCAATATTTTATTAACGTTGAACACACATCCTTGAATTTCTGAGTCCGCCGCTGACACTGACACCTGGGGTTGGTATCATGAGAGAAAAATCGTAAAATTGATCTGGGATGTATTTATTCAGTGCCAAGACATAGGGCGGAGGGGCTATGCCTAGTTTTGTAAATGATTTGTAGAGCTTGGATGTATACGTAGAGCTGTAGATACACGTTACAAAATGTCCTAGGGGCATGTTACCGGAGCTCAAGTTTGAACTGCTGTTAACTAAGTTTACCTTCTCCTCGAGTCTCTCAGGAAAGCTTAAGCCATATATACCTGTGCAATTTTATTAACAGCTTCAGTCTTCATTCTTCAGATTATTTATGTGCTTGTGTACCGGACACCATGGATCAATGTTTCATTTTGAACATGGGGGTAGAGTAGTTTTGTAAATGATTTGTAGAGCTTAGATGTATACGTAGAGCTGTAGATACACATTACAAAATGTCCTAGGGGCATGTTACCGGAGCTAAAGTTTGAACTGTTGTCCACTACGCGGATATTTTGATGTGTAGACTTGGCCGGCTAGTATCGGGATGGAGGAAGTGGTGAAGGGGACGTCGGCGAGAAGGAAGTGGTGAAGTGGAACAAGCGGGGAAAGGGGAAACGGCGGAGGTGAACGCGGGGATAGGATCGGGATGGATAGCGTGAGGGGGGTTTTGTTCGATGATATTTGGTGGGTAATTTTATCTTAGCTTTATGGGTATTTTTGTAACCGAATGACTGCTCCATGCGGGGAGCAACCTTCTCGCAGCTCTGAGAAAATACACTACGGACTGCTCTAGATTCTCAAACTCCATATTCAATTTTTTGTTGGGGTTGTACCGTTTGGCATGGCTCCACCTACTTGAACCATGAAGCTGGGAGTTGGAGCCATGTCAAACAGAGCCTAAGGTCCTGTTTACTACAGCTTCCACTCCCAGCTTTTCAATCAATTTCTGTGGAGTCGTACCAAATAACCTAATTCTTGATACCACTAGATTCTAGAGTTATACCAAATAGGACCTAAGTTTACTTCTCCTTAAGTCTCTCAGGAAAGCTTAAGCCATGTATACTTGTACAATTTTATTGACAGCTTCAGTCTTCATTCTTCAGATTATTTATGTGCTTGTGTACCGGACACCATGGCTAATCTGTTGAGTACTGGTACATGGATCAATGTTTCATTTTGAAAATGGGAGTAGAGTAGGTACGTACCGCTTGGCGAAGGCCACAGGGTCATGCTTTAGTTTTTGGGGTTTGGAGCAGCAGCCAGATAAAGAAATCCACGGGGGAGGCATGCCGCCAGTCGGTTTGTTTTGGCAGCCTCGGCGCCGGCCTCCGATCGGAGCGAGCATCGCGTGGTACTGTCAAATCGCTGCAGGGCTACCAATGTTGCAGATTCCCAGAATATTGTACTACTGGTGCACGACGCGAGCGAGCCCTTGATCCTCTGTGGCAGGGCTAGGTGCATCTCATCTGGCTTCTACTCCTGTTTCTTGCGGAATCTTGCATGCGGATGAACGGCGGAACGGTCCAAGTCCAACCAACTGTTCAGGAATTCAGTCAGAGCCCCTCGCATGATTTCCCCTATTTCGGAGGAGAAGCGATAAAAGAAAGAAGAGGTGAATATGTACCGAGCGATTTCCTCTATTAAATGTTTTGTGGTAGAATTGTATGAAATTTTCGTGTAACCATGCTGTTAGATATAAAATATTCTCTCTATTTCACTATATTTGTGCATGATATCGCGAGTATATGTTCCAATATATTCGTCCAATGAAAAATAAAGTGTAGTTATTGTATACTTTCCACTCTCTACCCTTACTAAAATGCTTTCGAAGATGTTAAGTTTTGTGCTAAGTCATTTAATAGGAGTATCTGTGGTAATTTGCCATTAACTATTTTTTAGATTTATTGCTTTGCATTTTTTGTATGTGCGTATGGTTGACTCTGAACAAATATAGCGATACGGAGGAGCACAGTGTATATGTTTATATCGAAACATCAACTCTGATGATTATAATGATAATACAATTGTATTTATTTTTATTTTTCTTATACAACTTTAATAGCCACTACAATATTTGTTTAATCTGCACCATTACAATCTAGAATCACCAAAATTGATGGTGTAGATCTTTATATTTTTTTTCTCTGATTAACATGAAAATTTCTAACCTCGAAAGCGAACGTAGTGGTTTATATATATATATATATATATATATATAATTTCAATAATATAATAGATAGATTTTTTAAGGACACGACTATACTTTCCAAAGAACCTGTTGTAATATTGAAAGTGGTCTAACAAATACTCCACGTGTTAATTTAGTTTATTCGCATTGGAATGCAAGGATTCACATAAATTTTGTATTTAAAAACAATTCCACACGGTTCTTGTTGGATATTAATGTATTCTCCTGAGATGCGAAAATCAAATTGTATTTTACTAGTGTGAGCTACATGTGTGGAAACAATGTCGGCAAGAATGCATATCGAGCTGTGTATATACCAGAGGCTTCACTGACTTCTAGCTGTTAATTAGCTTACCAAATGACAGGAAAGACTAGTTGCAAAAGTCAATTTGACTTCTAGATGTACCATAACATGCATAGGTCAGTTAGTACTTGAGTCAGTTTGTAAGTCCTATATAAGGACATGTACCTATATTTTTAAGGGTATGTATAATATTTTATCTCTTAAAGGTATCTCTAAAGCTTCTAACTCATCTACCAACAACCTCTCCAACAATTTATCTTTAAAATAATTCATTTTCACCGCAACTTCCCCCCTTACACACACTATTTACGATGATTTACGTGTAAAATTTGTCTCTTATATAAGAGATGATATATATTATCTCTCTTCACATGATTTCTCCTCCAACTATATATTTTTGAGTGACATGGCAGATAAGAGACGACTGATGTTGCCACTATTAGAGATGCCCTAATTACTTTGATACGAGATCAATGTAGTTCAATTGAGTTAAATACTATTTTGCTCTTGCTTTGTTTTCTTTGTCTCAAGCTAGAATTGAGTTCCAACAGTTGTTACGAAATTACAATGCTCTAATAATTTATGTGTACCAGTTCCATACATGATAAACCTGCGAGAGGAAAAAAATTCTAGACCATGTTTGAACGACGGTATTTCACAAATGGTCCCTAATTAATATTTTTATTGACATGAAATCATGCACAATTATCTGGGTCTCGCGCCAGGAGACTTGCATATGTCGAATCCATCGGTCTGCAATAAACAGGATCCAGTTGATAGTACTTGTACTAGACGCATGCATAAATTGCATAATCGATCGAAATTGCACGGTCTAAACTCGCCATTCCTACAGCAGCAAATGGAGGATACCAATACAATACACCAAGCGGTCACGTATATCTATCCTGCAACCCTAAACCAGCCACCGCCCACCCCTCTCTCTCTCTCTCAAACAGTAAAAAGCTAGTTCAGCTCAGATCGCTGCGAAGGGCATGTGCTCTCCTTGTCAAGCCCCTACTGACCCCCATTTTAATACCCTTATCTCTTGCGGCCACCCCACCACCCAATTCCCCAATTTTTGAGCAGATTGACGCCAGCCAGCCTAGCTATAGTGGGAGCGGAGACGCCAGCCAGCGATGCCGAGCTAGCTACCTCACCGCCAGCCTCTTTCTACCTCATGGCAGCCACTGCCAGCGAGCGCGCGCGCGGCCGAGGGGAAGAAACCCTAGAGTCTCACGAACGTCGACCCGGCCGTCCGGATCGAGGCATCGCCTGGTGCCCTGGCCCACCTCCCCCGGCCTATAAATCCGCTACCTCACGAGCTCTCGTCGCACCTCGATCCCTCGCTAAGATTAACAGCGCTCCTTCTTTCTTTTGCGTCCTTTTCTAGCTACCTCATGAGCTCTCGTCGTTCCGGCCGTGTGATCGTTCCGCCCGGCGAGAGGTAACAATGCGGTGGGCGTGGGGTTAAATGAAGCGGCGACGGCGGGCGATCGAGCAGGATGGTGCCGGCCGGGGGCGCGCGCGGTGACAGAAGAGAGTGAGCACCCGACCGGGCGGAACGGCACAGGTGGATGTGCCGTCGCGGCCGCGTGCTCACTGCTCTGTCTGTCATCCAGCTCCCTGGCTTTCCGGCTTCCCCTCAGCCCCCGGCCCGGCCCTCCTCGGTCGATCCGCCATGCCCAAGCCCCTCATACTATACTCGCGGGCCCGCGCGTGGCTCCTTTTACCTGTAGGGTGCCACAGACTCTTGCATGCCGTGTTAATCGATCTCTCGCATTTCACAAGCGAATGAGCGATATTTCTTTCATCTTTGTTCGCGTTCATGTGTGAGTTCTTTGGCTCGTTTTGGGGAGTTCTTTCCTTAGCATGGCACTGTTTAATTTGATTGATGGGAATGGGGAATTGGAGTTTGGACTTGGGAGCTGGGAGTAGCTAGTGTTCTGTAACTCAGGGTCATTTAGTAATTTCTCATTTGAAAAAATAGAGAAAATGGAAAAGAAAAGAAAAAATTATCTAGGCCTACCTGTCGGTGAGAGAAGGGGAAGAGGAAAGGTTGGAGACTCAATCTCCAGCCCTATCCTTCTTGTGTGCGGCTTGGGCCGCACTCGAGCGTGCGTGGCGGTTGGGAGTGGTTTTTTCGTGAGCTACAGCGGCGTTGGCGGCCTATGCGCTTCAGCGTCGGCCGTTGGCTATCACCTCTTCGCTCCCCTCCTCCTCCTTAAGGTGTCTCCTTTCTCCTTTTTCTTCGTCCCGAAAACAAGTGAGCAATCCCCCCAATTTTGGTTCTTCTTCTTCCTGATTTGGCTTCGGATTTCTAGGGCTTGAGAGTCGCTGCGCCGCTGCGGTTGGACCCGCGCCGTCGGTGATGAGGGCTGGTTCCCCCTCTCTTTGTGCATCTCGTTTTTCCCTCTTGCTTTCTTTCTCTGTTGAGGTGCGGTGAGGGCTTCGATTTACCCGGATTGGGGGTGGAACCGGTCATCTTCGGCTTGATCTTGAATGAAACAAGGCTTTCGGTTTTTTGTTGATTGGTGCTCCTTGGTGCATTCGGCCGGTGCATCTCGTTGGTGATTCTTGTGCGGTATTATTTTCGATACCTTGACTTCAAGTTTGGTGTGTCTCGAATTGTGAAAAGCAGCATTGTATCTCCGACGACCACACCCTCTCACCGCGGCACTACTCGGTGTCTTTGAATGCCACCCGCTTCGTGAGTATCGTTGATTTCTATTTTGAGCATTACTTTACCAAAGTATGTTGTGCTTGTTGATTATGTAATTCTGACTAGTATTGGGAGACTTGGTTTATTAGTATTGTGGGCTCGAATTAATACCCGATGATGTATTGGTATCAAATTGAGGTTGAATACAACAATTGATTATAATATGGTGTTGAGCTAAAAAGTTACTTGCTATTTTTTATTAAGTCATGCAATTCATGCTGGTCTGACTTGTGATTCATTCGGTCTTTACTAGCTATCCACTGTGTTTCATTCGGTTGCTTCATTTGGCTCACTGTGATTCATTTAGCTACTATCTTTAGTTCGTTGTGACAATTTTTTGGTCAATGTAATATCCCCTTGTCAATTGTTACAATTGCCTATTATCAGTAGACTTTGAATTGATGATTTGCATGAAGTGAATGATTAGACAAGCAAGGTTTTATTTCTTTAGCTCAAGGCCTAATTTACCTCTTTTGATTGTCATATTCAATTTGTGATTAAAATTTGACACAAGTGTCGTGAGGGCCAAGATTGCATCTTGTACAACTCAGCATCTGAGAGCAACAAACAAACATTCTAAATCTGAGCAATATGCTGATTTTGTATGTTTTCATATTCCATCTATTGAGCATATTATCTTGTTTATTTGATATGAAGATATTGCATGCTTATATAATGTTTCTGTCATTTAAATATATGCTGCTGAAAATATGTTTTAATTATCGTAATTTATGCTAAAATTAATTTAAAATATTTACTAAAAACACTAATTTGACAATAGCTAAAAGCAAGCGCCTCTACTTGCTCGCGGTTTTCCCTCCCTTGGCCTCCGTTTATCTTTTCCGACGAGCCTACTACATTAGTGGTACCTTTTCTGCTCCCTTCTTGGGAAGGAAATGCATATTTATTGTGCCATTGATGGATCTCGAGGCACGGGTATAGCAGCAACGTAGTATCATCGTAGGAATCTACTAGATGCATGGGTAATAGATCGATCCATCGTTTTTTAACCGGATCTATTTACTCCTTCCTCTTTCTATTCTTCCTTTCTTCCCCTCTAGATCTCTACTGTTTCCAGGGTAAAGTTGAGTTAAACACGAGATTTTCACAACCGAGTAGAAGATGGGAAAGAGGGAGGCAGAAACATGGAGTTTTGAATGTGGAGAACACAGTACGGCGACAGATCTGATGTCATTTCCCTTATCATTAGGTCAGTTTTCTTTTGATGTCTGTTGTCCTTCCTGTTCTTCAGAATTAACACCTCACATTGCCGGTATTAAAAGTGTGAGTAATAGTGCAATGATACATTATCTCCAAATGGCTCCAGAAATGTAGGATACTGTTGAGACATTGTTCCTTTGATGGTGCCCGTACCTATCCGCGGGATCCCTCGCCCCACATGTTTGACTCGCCTCTGGGTTGCTGTGAAGATGATTGAGGAAGAAACTCTACAGGATTGTTATTAAAAAATAAATATTTAGAAATCATGCATCCTGGTGACTTATAGATGTCTTGCAGGTAAAAGTATGAAATTTTGAATCTAGCAGATCATTTTCACTCATTTTAGTGAAAAGTTACAATTTTGGGATTATAGGCCAAGTTTTTTTAAGGTAAAATTTGATATGTGTCACTCCAAAAGATGACACTTTGAAAAATGTCACTCCAAAATATGAAATTGAAAATTTGCCACTCCAAAACTTGCCATTTTAGATTTTTGCCATGTGACATCTCATTTTCCGCTTGGCCCGGCCCGCTTTTTCTTCCGCCCGAACCGGCTCCTGGCCCGGCCTACTCCCGTTTCTCTTTCTCTCGCTCCCGTCTCTCTCTCGCGCCGCCCGCCTCTCTCTCTCTCTCCCCCTTATCTCTTCCGCCTCAGCCTCTTCACTCTGAGTGCGCCGCCTCTCGCCTCCTTCCCCAATCTCCCGCTCAGCTCCGCCCACGAGCCTTCTCCTCCAGCTCGGCCTGGCCTTGCTTTCGCCCGGCTCGGCTCCACCAACTCCGCCTCCACCTACCGCGTCGCCCCATCCCCTGTGCTCGCCCCCACCGCGCGTAGCCTCTCCACCGACTCCGCCATGTCCTGCCGCATCCACCCCACCACCCATACCTCCATGACATCGGCGCCACCCCTCCGCCCGGTCCAAGCGGTGAAGCCACGGTCCGAGCGGAGCGTCGTCTCTCGTCACCGCCTGCTGCGCCGTCTCGTCGTCCTCCCACATGGGCGCCCACTCCGTCGCCCATGCCGCCGTCCCCTTCGTCGCCATCGCCGTCCCCACCTCCCCCGGCTCCTCCCCTTCTTCTCGGGCTACAAATATCCCGGCTCTCCGTGCTCTCCTCGCCCCGCCCCTCCTTCCTCGGGTAAGTCCTCCAAAGAGCTCTCTCCTCTGATTCGGCTCCTCCTCCCCCTCCGGCCAACTGGGAGCTCCGCTGCTGCTGTCTTCTCCTCGGCACTCCACGGGTCAAACCCTTGGGGCTGGAGCTCCTCCGCGGCGACGTCCCTGTGCCGCCCCAACAGCCAGCTGCCGCACCCTCCTCCCCAGGACCGCCACCACCAAGCTCCTCCCCGGCGCCCCTTGCTTCTCCGACTGCCGGCCGCAGCTCCCTGTCACTGAGGATCGCCTCCTCGGCTTCCATCTACGGCCTCCTCCAGCGATCCTCCGCCTCCACCGCCCCTCGGTGAGCCTCCCCCCACCTCCTCGTGCCCTAGCTCTCCCTCCCCTCTCTAATACTCATGTTGGTGCTCCCCTCCCTCCGAATGTCGTGGACGCCGAGCCCCTCAGCTCCCACCGTCGCCAGTTCCTCCTCGTCGCCGCTCCGGCCCCAGCTCCACCTCCTCTGCCTAGCATCTCGTCTTGGGTTGCCCCATTGCCCCTCTGGCCTCCCCTCACCACCGACGGCCGTCGCCAAGCCCGAAGATCCTTCCCCCTGCTTCCCCGGTCAGACCGACCACTTTGACCGGTCAAACCAGCCCGCACATCCCCCCTTCTCCCTCTCTGTGAGCCATCCCAATTCCCCTCTGCCTCCATGGCCGAGCCTCCCCCTTGCCCTGCCCTCTCGACCGACTGCTCTTCTGATGATCCCAAAATAGACAACATTAGTATTGTTGAGTGTTGGCTGCCAGCATTTCCATCCTTGTTGAGCATGAGTTCGATTGATGATTGATGAGTATTGCTTCGCCAGAACATGTTGTCAGGAGGTGGAAATGATCTTCAGTGCTCAGTGATGATAACAGTAGTAGCGAATTGTGTATTAGCCTTTGAAACCTATGATTAGCATCTGCCATTTTGAAATTGTGTGTGTGTTTAACATCTGGCATTTGACGTCTATGCTAATCTGGCAATTTGAAGTATCAGTGGCAATGTCAAAATCGTTAACAGTGAATTTCTGTTGTGATTATTGTATGTGATCATAAGTCATTTGTATGACAGTGATTAGAGTAATATGTCAATTTGAATCTTGAGTGTTTAATCTTGCCATTGAAATCTATGTGTGCACTCTATCAATTGAAACCCTACTTAATAATCTTGCAATTGTGAATCGGTTCATTAGGTCAATAGTTGTTGGTCTAGCCATTGAAAGTTTGTATGATTGATGTGGCATGGATTGAGTGCTGGCATTTAGATTTTCTGTCAATTAAGTTTTTGTGATGTCGAACTTGCAATCATTTATTATCCATCTGTTTCTATTGACAACATTTGATTCGTAGTTACCTCCCCAGATCAGTAGCAGTAGCATTGAGGTTTCAATTGATTCGAAAATTGAGAATTTATGACGTGGAGTAGTAGGATGTTGTGCTAGTAGTAAATTGATTATCGGTTAATTGTCTGTGGTTACTGATCATCAGTATAAGTGTTTTGGCAGTAATTTGAATGATTGGTTGTGATCCTGATTATTAGGGATAGCTTTAATCTTCAGTAGCAGTATTGTCTATTGGATTTAATTGTTAATCAATTGTTAGCTGTTGGTTAGTGTTTCGTCAGTAGGTCGATGATAGTTGGAAGTAATGGTATTTGGTGAAAGCTGGAAGTATTGATTTGATTGCTTTATCAATCTGTATGGTTTGGCAATGATTGGTAATCAGGTCATTGTATAGCTGGTAGTAGAATATGTGCCTTGTTATGGTAGTAGGTTGTAGTAGTAAGTTGACTAGCTAGCTTTGAATCGATGAGTTTTACCTGGCAGCTGAGATTGGTATTGAATTGCCATTGCATTGTGTGTTGATCTGGTATTTATATTTGGTATAGAACCGGTAGTTAAGTTGCTTTGTCGCCTATAGCGGTATAGTCTTGCAGTCTTCCAAGTCCGCGGTAGAGTATTCCAGCAAAAACTCTTTCGACCTTACCCTCCTTTGTATCCTCCCTCCTGGCAGAATTTCTCTGTCATTTCTCCTTTCGCCCAACTGGACGTTTGGCTCTGTCAAACCTTCCAGTGTCGCTCAAACCCTTCTCTCAAGCCCGTCCTCCGCAATCTTTCTGAGGCTCTTGTGTTTTATTGGTCTTTTGAGTTCTTTGGATTTATTTAGTTTTTCAATCGTTATTGCGTAATTAGAAATTGAAGTCCAGAAGGAACGACGACTCAAGCAGATCCAATTTTCAAGCAAAGACGCCGACCAAGACTTCGAACCCCTGTTCAATCAGGCTATGAGTAAGATCAAGGCCACGATAAAATAGCCCAGGCGAGTCAACACTTTGATCATATTGATCCTACATTTTATGCAAATTATATTCTTTTAAAATATCAAATTGCATGCTTTAATCTCTATGCAAATGTATGTCAAACACCCTAAGGTAGTTAAATGCCTATTTGATGATTAAATAATTATTATACCATTTCCTTGAAAATTGAACTCCCAATATCCTTGTCACCCTAGTAAATATCTGATAACCTACTAGTTATAGTTCGTACTTAAACGTCATGCTAGACTTGTTTAAATACTAGGGTATTACTTACCCCAAATCATCATTCTTAAAACCATAACATGTGATTTGGGCAGTCATTGGGGAGAATGACTGAATTGGTTGTAATAATTTGTTTTATACTTCTCCAAAACTCTAAAAACTTGCTAATACCCATCTGGGCGGATAGTAAGCTGGAGGGTAAATGATTGGGTGCTAATGTAGCTCAGGATATTTTTGTGGATGGTATGTGGTAAGAACCACCCAGATGATCTTAAGGACTTAATCCTTTTATGTCCTCCAATTGTAAAACCGTACAACCACAAGTCTACAATGGTGTCGACCCGGCTGACTAATTTGTGTCCACCATTGTGAGTTGCACCATTGGAGTGACCCACGAGCCGTGTCGTTGGCTAAGCCGTCGTGGACACGGGTCGTGTGCTGGCTAAGCCGCTGTGTGGCGCAAGAGGGGGTTTGGGGGCATGGTTGACGTAGAGGGAGAGCGTGACCACTCTCAGATGAAACCTTAGCGGATGCAATGAACAATGAGGGATGCTTTGTAAAGGTCTTGTGATAATCTCCCCTTGATTCACATGTCTACAGAAACGTGTGTACATATCAAGCTGATTATCTCTTGTGGGTAAAGATGTACAATCTCTACAGAGAATAAAAACTGTTCGAACAGCCGTGTCCATGGTCACGGGCGGGCATGAGGAGCTTACGATAGTTAGTTCTATTTCAAAACTTTTGCGGATGGGATGAAAATGTGCGGGGCTCACATAGCCCTTGAATTGGATTTTCCTGGGTATTTTTACCCAGCGTGGGTAATAGGTGGGCATGACCACCGTCAAAAATATAAGCATGAAGGTGGAGGTAGCCTCTGCTTTTATTAATTATTGCACAATTAATCTCTTTAAAAATGCAATTTGGTTAAAATACTAAGTGATAAGATTTTCTAATATCTGTATTTATAAATGTTGCTTTAGGCAAATAAAAGAACCGAGCCATCCTTGTTACACCTTGCATGTATAATATTGCATCTGTTGTGTTGGCTCGCGAGCACGGTAGTCGTGCTCATCCTCGCTCTTTCCCCAAACGCTCAAAAACAGGAACCCTGGAGCTGTCGACTGCATCAAGGATCCAGAAGTATGAAGACCTAGGAAACACTGAAGCGTAGTTTAGTCCTTAGCTGTTCTAGTCTCACCCCAGTCTAGCTGACTCCGTAGGTTCTTGTGTACCTTCTACATTGTCCAAAGTTTTCAGATAATATCAGGCGTACACGGGCTCCCCAGTCACTTGCCTGTGGTAAGATGTGCCCTCACCTCTCTGCTTCTGTTGTTGCTTCCGCTATCTTTTGTAAGGTATTCATTTGGCCTGTTCGGCTCTTATTGTAAAAATTGACCCGAAGCGGTCTATGTAAACATCATGTATGGTTTGATTCAGCAATGTGCTTGTGAAGTGCTATCTACTGATCCAGGGAATAGCACAGTGGTTTCACAGAGGAATCCGGATGCAGAAATCCGGGGTCCGACATGCCACTTTTAGACACTTTTGCCCTCCCTCCTACCTTCTTCCTCCTTGCTGGCCGGCGCAACCACTTCTCCGGTGAGCTCCAGCTATGCCACCTCCTTGCCGACCGCCACCTCAGCCATGTTCCTCGTGAAACCCCACCACTCCTCTCTCCTCCCATCCACACCATTCTCTAATCCCACTCCCAGTCCCTACCATGACAAGCCAATCGCCACCTCTCCCACCCCTCGCCGCCGACTCCGCATCTCGCCCACATCGGCGGCGGCGCTGAGCCGTCTGGACGTGCTCTCGGAGGCGCTCCCCTTCATCCAGCGTCTCATCCTCCTCTCCTATGTCGGCCTCCGCCCCATGCTCGTCCACGGCAGTGGCCCGGAGATCAACTCCTAGCTGCTCTGCGTCGGCGTCGAGCTGCAGTTCCACAACGAACTCCGCATCACCAACACACTCACCATGGAGGTCGTCGAGATGGTGCTCGTCGGCGAGGTCGTGTGCGTGGACGCCACCGGCCTCCACCCCATCATCACGGTGGCGGCGCGACTCATGGCAAGGCGGAAGCGGCATAGTTGGAACTTGTCGGAGAAACGGTGGCGCTGGTCGGTCAGGAGGAAGGAGGGAGGGCAAAAGTGTTCAAGAATGGTAGAAATACAAAGAGACAAGTTTTAGAGTGGCAAATTTTTAATTTTATGTTTTGGAGTGGTATTTTTTAAAATACCATCTTTTGGAGTGGCATATATCCAATTTTGCCTCTCTTTTTTAATGTCTAGTCTGGTCGCAAAATTGACCCTTAAGGTGCAATGCACATCCTCGAATTTTTGTCCAACGTGGGTTAAAAATTGATCCATTTGTTGATGTAGGTTAGCGTGTTCTCCTCTTTAATTTGGAGGACTTTCCTGTGCAAATTCATGCACGATGATAAAAGATGAAACAGCATTTTCATATGCTTGTGGCTGGGTTCTCGTGAGTTGAAGCGCGTGCATTGTTTTTCAAAAAAAAAAAAGAACTAAGTTGTTGATTTGTATGTTAAAACTGTCTAAATATGACCTGACTAAATTGCAATATTGCATGCTTTATCTTTGCATGTCTATCTGTAGCAAGTGGTATTTTTAAATTGCTTACCTTCATGCATGTCTAATTGGGTATGATGAGTTTTTTTAGTGGTATGATATTGAGGGTTTTCAGAAAGCAGCAGTCTGTTGTCTTATGTTCAATAGCAATAGCAGTTATTATTTGACCCCTTGAAAATTTATAAGTACGTAGACTACACCTTATAGATGCAAAATCTGAGATTCTCTATTCATATTCATTGTCCTTCATAACTATATCATCAAATTAACATTGATGCATGGATCTTGGATGCATGTACCGGGTGCTGGTTTGCAACTTTAACTTCTTGGGCGTACGCATGATCCTGCAGGTTATTATTTGTAAGTGTAATTTCTTTTCACAAGCATGTTAATGATCACTTTCCGCATCTCCAGTGCCTAGTGTTGGGATATGCTCCATCACACGGTCAACAGGTATCTGATAAACAAGGTGCCTAAATTTATTCAGTTCAATCTTACACGATAAACTTCGAATAAGATAACTTGCATAGTGATTTGGTCCCCAATTATCATATTGCACCATCAATTTGTATGAGATAAATTAAGTGTTGGGATATTGAATTGAGAGGGGTTATTATCAACATTTGATCGTAGCCAACACTAGGTATTGCCATAACACTAATGTGTGAACAAAAGCCATTGAAGTTAGAGGAAATGCCTCTGCCAAACTGGTTTGAGGGTCACTTAATTGAAGCGAAAAAAAGAATACATAGGGGGAATTGTGTATCTTTAATTTAAGAAAGAGATAGAGTGACTTCAACCCGTGACCTTAACCAATAACCACCACAGCGTTATGCATTACCACTTTGTTGCATTGGTGCCCCCAGGGTTACTTAGAGCTAGTTTGTGGTGGTTGTATTGTTTGCGTTCTGGAGTCTTTAGTAATTTTTGTTGTTATTGCTCCCAAAAAAAGATGCTTTAAACTAACTGCTTTATCCCAAAGCAGGAAAAAAAATAAGTGTTTTTGATAAAGACATTCCAATGTCAGACAATGCCTAGTTATCTGTTGTTCTTAAATTTAGTAATATATTTTAAATAATGAAATGTTACAACAAAGTGTATATATTGGGGATGTCGGAAGTATGTATGATATCTAGAGAGACATATGCAGGTAGTACGGTGTGTGATTTCAACATGTGGTTAGTTTGGGCTAAACAATTTATAGCAGCTTTGTTCATCTTGAGAGCATCGTGTTTATAAAATTATACATAGGAGGATCCATGGTATTTTAAGTGTCATTAATTCAGGGATTGTTTAGATAAAGTGGAGGGTAAAAGAATTAATGCCTCGCTCTATTATTTTATTCAGTGTTATCACTTTGAGGACATCATGAAATGATGTACTGTATATATACAGGTGCATGCGGGAATGTCTGTTATGTCTTGGATATGCCCACACTGCCACACATGTGATCATGAAAACGAATCAAGGGTCATGTCCTCTGCTTTGGCATTCTACAATGTGAAGTAAATTCATAGGAGATAATGCACTTTTGAATCTCACTAAACATAGTGGTTCTTATGCGCATGATGACAAATTCATGTATGAAGTTCAAAGACTGTACATCATATATACATATACGCACATGTCAAGAAATATATTAAACTAGGATTTAATCTATATGAATGTACGTGGGTAAGGAATATTGGTTAAAATTGTAAAAGTGATTACAGGTAATGGGACTAAAGTAATGCAGGATGAAGTTTTTCGTTGAGACACAGTTTATGTTTTCAAGCTGTATATTGTTTTGAAGGTGCATGTCCTTTAATAGCTCTATGTCAAAGGTTCTGGACAAGTAGGGTATTTGGACCTCTACTTTGATTAGTTCAAATGAAATGGTCGTATCGTTTGTCCATAGTCGTGTAATCAGAAATCAGTCAGTTGAGATGAAGACAGGGGAGATATTGATGTCAGTATGGCCTTGGCAGAAAATTTTGATTTTTTTGGTTGCGTCGTTATACAAGCATTGATTTCTGATCAGATGGTTGAATATCGGTAAAAAAGGTATATGTTGAAATGCACCATGGATACTAATCCAAGAAACGTATGCGCTTAGTTTGTCAGAACTCTAAATTGTCTACCACTGATTTATATAACTTAGCTGAATTATGGTAACTCATTCTTTTGGTATGCTAGCTCTTCGTGTCGAAGGCAGTTTAACTAAGCTTATAACAGAATAACGGAATCACCTACACATGGAGGGTAAAGGGTAACTTTGAGGCTTCAATATTGAGAGAACTAGAAGCTTGCTAGTAACATTGAGATTAGAAGTATGCTTTGTGTAACATAACATATTAACAGTTTTTAACCTGACACTCTGATTGGTAGACAATAGCATGATTTCTTATTGGGAAATTTAAAACTTTAATTTCATGTTCATTCAGTTATCGATATGCACGTTTAGATATTGCCGCCAAAATGAAAGAAGACCACTACCACTCGATATGTCAGGTTTGGATTTAAAGGTGGTTTTTGGAGGCTTCAAGTATCAACGAAAACTAAATGCGTCATATATAGGAGTTAAATCAGTGGAACAGCCCTTATCTTTATATATGTTCCTGTTCATATATAGAGGGTTCTTCCTTTCTTGTCCTCCCCCACCCCCACCCCCACCCCACTTAAAACAACATGGGAAGGTGGCTAGCTTGACAATGTGATCTGTAAGTTCTAGGTGTTCAATTCAAAAAATTCAGAACAAGAAGCTGTAAAGTTTTTGTTTTTGGCAGGAAAGGCTCTAAAGCTTTGTTGTATTAGGAAGTAAGTCGTTCAGTACTTTACCAGTCCTTTTTTTTTTTGGTAAAACAGGGAGCCCTAAATGGATTGTATTGAATATTAATCACACAAAAGTGTCCCATGCCATGCCGGTTCATGGCAAATCAAATATATATCCATGGAGCTGCAGCCGCGCGCTTCTGACACTGTGTAGCTACAATATTTGAGATTCGAGAAAGAAAGGTCAGATGCATGGTTTCAGTACTTACCATCAACGCATGCTTTGCTGTTACTGCACGACAGGGATCGAGAATGTCAATATATATGAACAGATAACGTACATCCATGAAGGTGGTGAATCGGTGACGTCGTTTAAGTTCGTCGTTTAAGTTCCATCAGCATGTGAAGTTGTTGGATAGATTCAGGTTCAAAAAATGTTGCCCCGAAGGACTTAATTAGAACATGTGATACGTTCTGTTTCGTCACACTTATTTGCCTGATTCTGATTCCGAGTGTCTGTTTGCAAATATTCAAATCGAATGTTTGAATTAAAAGTGCATGGTTCGAATTAACTGAAATCTTGTTTTTGCATATATATATCTTTACCTAGCAAAAATATGTTTGCATAAATCATACATCTAAACGTTTAAAGTTTTAAAAAAATTCTAAACCTCTAAACTGCCCTCCAACAAGAAAACGTTCGGCAGTGCGCACGACTCATCATCCGGCCCCTATATTCGAAAGAATAATCTTTGGAGTCGCTTTACTCGTTTGTTCAGGTTTTTCGTTCCTCGTCGATCGATCGGTCCCATGCTCTATGATTACTAGTGGTAGTCAAGTCGTGTGATATGACTACAGTTTTCTTACAGTTCCACTAGCCCGGTGTAAATTTCGGCCGAGTTTCCATATAAATTGTGCGCTGCTATGGAAATTTTACTGGTTTTGATCGACCTAATTTCAGGAATCTGGAGCTAGTAAAGTCCATATATAGACGGAGAAGATGAAGATCGAAGATCAGGCTCATGCAGAAAAAAGGCATGCCGTACTGGGCGAGAGCCCACAAGCTGTAAGGCTCACGCGTCCGCAAGCCACGGACCGCAAGGCCGGGGAACGGAATGCAGCGACGCCGCGCCAACCGAGAAAGCATACGTTTCAGCCATTTGCTCGGCGCGCCGGCAAGGATGCACAGTGCGACCGCCGGGCTGGGAGGTCCAAAACTGTCGCGTGGTTGGCGAAGGGGGTAACTAGGACCCGAGCCGTCACGGCAGAGTTATCGCTCATTTGTTTTTTTTTACGAAATAGCAAATATAGTAAATTGTGTTTGAAATGAAAAAAAAATACATTTTTACTGTATTTCCGTACACACATCCATTCACGGCGGCCACCTTCCGCGATCCCAGTGCATGGCAAGCCACCTGCCGACCTCATAATCTACTACCACCGAAATGTGCATGTCTGCGGTGCCCATGCTATCATACCGTGCACTTAGAGTGCAGCAGGTGACATGTCGCGTGCGGGAAGTGCGTTAGGCGATGGGTATCGTCTAACTAACCTGCCACATCGCTATTTTTATTATTTCATTAGCGAGAATCTATATTTACTATTTCCTTTAGCAATTTCAAAACGAGGTTAAGCCTCAGCCAACGTCCCACCTGCGCCCGACGCGGAGCGCGTTTGTGGTGCCGCGCGACGCATGACGGCACGGCGCACGGTGCGGTGCCCAGGTGGTTAGCCGGAAACGGGATCGACTTGGCCCACATTTTTCACGGTCCGGCTGCCCCGTCCCCGACTGCACGGGTCTCTATTTCTGGGTCAGTGTGCGTGCATGCGTGTGTGTGTATGTATATATCATTACTACTCTATAATTCTCATTTTACCCCGCTCACCCCGCCCACTCCCCTTCCTTTCCCTTCTCTCGCTCCCTCTGCCTCACCCCCGCCGCCCACTCCCCTCCCCCGTTTCCTCGCCCCCTCTGCCTCACCCCCGCCGCCCACTTCCCGCGCCCACTCCCCTCCCCCGTTTCCCCCCTCCGATCCCAACCGCCACCCCCTCCCCGTCTTTTCTCGCCCCCGCCGCCCACTCCCCTCCCCGTTTCCCCCCTCCGTCCCAACCGCCGCCCCCTCCCCGTCTTCCCCCCTCTCCTTTCCCACCCCGCCGCCCACTCCTCTCCTTTCCCTTCTTCCCCTGCCCCCCCCCGCCGCCCCACTCTCCCTCCCTTTCGCCCCCTTCTCTCGCGCCCCTCCGCCTCGCCCCCCCGCCTCCCCCTCCCGCCCCGCGCCCCCTTCCCTCCCCCGCTTCCTCCGCCCCAACCGTCCCACGCCACTCCCCGCCCCAACCGCCGCCCCCCGGGATCTTCGACCACGGGATGTCCTCCAAAGAAAGAGAAGGCGGCAGATCTGAGTCGACCGCAGGCTCGCCGACAGCACCCGCGACTTCGCTCGGTTCTTCGCCACGTTGAGCGTCGGCGAGGAGGCAGGCAAGTTCGCCATCGCCGCGGCCGATTTCTTCGTCGTCGAAGATGAGCACGCCAAGAAGACGATCGCGGCAGCTCTGTCGGCCTCGGCCACGGCGCTCTCGACGCCGTCCGCCGCGCCGGGGAGGTGGATTCGGCGCTAGCCTCCCGCGCACTTCTTCTTGGCGATGCCCGCAAGTTGCTCCCCCAAGACGACGACGACTCACAGGCGGGCCGACGCTTCTCAGCCTTCTTGGCGAGACTGTTCCGCCGGAGCAAGGCCCCCTCCCCGTCTTTTCTCAGCCTTTATGATTGACCTTAACTATGTGTTATGTAGTGAAAGTGGCCAATTTTGTGCGATCAAGGAGGTACAAGTAATTTTGGATGATTCAAATTCAAAAGAACGCCTCAGACAATTGAATCAGGTCATTTGCTTGTCCTTTTTAATTGATAAGTTGCATATCTATCAGCAACAATTGTATTGATTTTACACCTTTAGCATGCACTTTTCTGAGATGTTGTGCAGCATATATCCTGTTGATTTGGTTTAGTAACTTGTTATCATTCTTGTATTGACAGGAAATAGATATGCTTAGACAACTCTCACACCAAAAGATTGTGCAATATGGTCAGTTTTGTGCGATCAAGGAGGTACAAGTAATTTTGGATGATTCAAATTCAAAAGAATACCTTAGACAATTGAATCAGGTCATTTGCTAATTGATAAGTTGCATATCTATCCGCAACAATTGTATTGATTTTACACCTTTAGCATGCACTTTTCTGAGATGTTGTGCAACATATATCCTGTTGATTTGGTTTAGTAACTTGTTATCATTCTTGTATTGACAGGAAATAGATATGCTTAGACAATTCTCACACCAAAACATTGTGCAATACTATGGAAGTGAACTGGTGAGTTCCATGTTATAACTGACAAAGTATACCATTTGAGTTCCATGCAGCCGCAGAATTTTAATATGTCATCATCCTAGCATATTTTTTATCTGCATATTGCTTCTAACAGGATGGAGCTGTGGGGGAAATAGTAACAATATTTAAAAGTGGGAGCTAATTTAATGATGTATATGCTATGCACTCTTTGGTTATAGAGAGAGCATTAAGTTATTGTTGCAATGGTTAATTGTGTATACCTTAGCTTTTTCCACCTTTTCTTGTTATGATGAAGTGGGATGGATGTTTGCCATTGTAAAAGAAAAAAATATTAGCATTTACGTGTCCTCTATAGTTAGGAACTTAGGAGTGATAGATCTTTTCTCTTTTGATTGTATGGATCTGGTGTTCTTGGTTTGGGTTTGAGAGAAACCGAGAGAGAGAGAGACGGTTACCATCCGAAGTAGATGATGACGAATTGGCCATTGCGGATCGTCCTTGAGATCTGCGCTAGGGCAGCGACGGTCGGTGGAGAGGGGCGAAGCACCTCGGCAGTGGCGTGTCCCGGGCGGAGGCGGGCTCTGTGGCGGCGGAGATCCAGCAACCGGTGGTGCTTCCCGTCGCTTGAGCGCCCCCTCTCAGATAGGATTAGGGTTTGTGTCGGTGGGTTTGTGGCGGCGGCACCGGTCAACCTCGTGGTCTGTGCCGCCCCGGCCCCCACCTCCTTTTATAGAGCTAGCGACAGGGCCCACCACCATCTTAATGGGCGCCCGATCGTATGCGCGATCGAGGGGTTGGGCATTTGGCCGTTGGGCCAAATGCCCGAGATCAACTCTAACATTCTCCCTCTTGATCTCAATCTTTGCTTTATCTTTAATTACTTTTGACTTTACTCATTCCATCACAAATTGGTGCATAGAACGTGTCTCATCGTCACGGTCAATCGCCGATAGATTCAACAGCTACAATACACCTCCTGCTCAAATAGTTACTTTAATCTTTTGGGCCATCTTTTGGTCCAGAATCATAGGCTTTCCTTAAACCCATGCCGCTATATGTTCTCTCAACACATTGGGTGGTAAGCCTTTAGTAAGCGGATCCGCTAACATCTTTGCGGTACTTATATGCTCAAGACTTATAATTTGATCCCGAACTTTATCTTTCACAACATAGTACTTTATGTCAATGTGTTTGGCAGCACCACTTGACTTATTGTTGTGGGCATACATTACTGCGGGTTCATTATCGCAGTACAACTTAAGTGGTCTATTGATGTCGTCAACCACTTTTAAACCGGTATGAACTTCTTTAGCCTTTCACCCGCCTGTAGCCTCATAACATGCTACAAACTCGGCATACATTGTGGACGATGTAGTGACGGTTTGCTTTGAGCTTTTCCACGATATAGCTCCTCCAGCGAGAGTGAAGACATATCCGGATGTCGACTTTCTATCATCTCCCGCAAAATCAGAATCTGTATACCCCACTATATGGAGTAACTGATCTTCTCGTATGTCATCATGAGGCCTTTTGTTCCTTGCAAATAACGCAAGACTTTCTTTATCAATTTCAATGTTCTATTCCAGATTGCTCGAATCGCCAAGTAACCCAGAATAAAAGCTAAGTCGTATGCAGTACACTTGAGCATACCGTAAGCTTCCGATACCAAGCATATGGAACCGCTTTCATTTGATCGATCTCATCTTGGTTCTGGGCATTGAAAATCCCCATATCTGCCGCCTTGACTATAGGTGCGGTGAAGGACTACATTTATGCATCCCAAATTTCTTTAAGACTTTCTCTATGTATGTCTTTTGTGATAGTCCCAATATCCCTTTGTTTCTATCCCTGAATTTCGATCCCTAGAACGAACTAAGCTCCACCAAGATCTTTCATATCAAAGTTTGAGGACAAAACTTCTTTGTCTCCAAGAGTGCACTAACATCACTACTAGCCAAGAGGATATCATCCACATACGTGATTAGGAAGATAAACTTCCCATCTTTAAACTTTGTATAGACACGCTTGTCCTCTACATTCTCTTTAAACCCAAATTTTCTTATTGTACTGTCAAACTTCAAGTACCACTGTCTTGAAGCTTGCTTTAAACCATAAATCGATTTCTTTAGGCGGCATCCCATTCTTTCATTTCCTTCCACGACAAAACCTTTTGGTTGTGCCATGTAAACATTTTCCTCCAAATCCCCATTAAGAAATGCCGTCTTTACATCCATCTGATGTAACTCTAAATCATAATGTGCTACTAATGCCATTATGATTCTGAAGGAATCTTTACATGAGACTGGAGAAAATGTCTCATTGTAATCAATCCCTTCTCTTTGCGTAAATTCTTTTGCCACAAGTCGCGCTTTGTATCTTTCTACATTCCCTTGGGAGTCGTGTTTTGTTTTGTAGACCCATTTACAGCCTACTGTTTTGGCTCCTTTAGGAATAATTTCCAAGTCCCAGACTTTATTAGCCTTCATGGACCTCATTTCCTCTTCCATGGCCTCAAGCCATTTTGAAGAATTTTCGCTTCTCATGGCTTCTTCAAATGTGGTGGGATCATCCTCCATTTGAAATTCCTCTGTATGATAAATCTGATAATCATCAGAAATAGCTGATCTTCTTACTCTTTGAGACCTCCTCGGGGCCTCATTTGGTACATCTTCTGTTTGAGGCTGCTGTTGCTCCCCCTCATTTGTGGCAATGGGTTCTATAGGATCCTGAGGAACAGGTTCCTCATTCTCATTCATTGTTGCCACAGGAGGAACAATAACAGTCTTGGCACCACAAGATCTTGTACCGTCGGTGCAAATGACAAAGCAGTAGTGAGAAGAGTGGCTCTTGAATCATCTGAGTGGGCAAATATACCCGCTTCTCTTCAAGATCAATCTCTCGAGCTACCATGCTCCCTCATCATTTCATCCTCTAAGAAGACAAGCGTGTCTTGTTTCTACAAACTTTGTATATCCTGTCTCGACAAGAGAAACGAAAACCTTTTGACTTTTCAGGGTAGCCAATGAAATGGCAACTTACTGTTTTGGGATCTAGCTTCCCAAGGTTTGGGTTAAATACTTTAGCCTCAGCAGGACTCCCCCACACACGTAAGTGGTTTAGTGAGGGAACTCTTCCTGTCCACAACTCGTACGGTGTTTTGGGCACCGACTTACTAGGCACTCTATTGAGAATATGAATGGCGGTTTTTAACGCCTCCATCCATAAACTCAATGGGAGTGTGGAGTAGCTCATCATGCTTCGCACCATATCCATCAGGGTACGGTTGCGTCTTTCAGCTACTCCATTTTGCTGAGGTTCGCCCGGTGTAGAATACTGGGCTACTATGCCATTTTCCTGTAAGAACCTCGCAAAAGGTCCAGGAACTTGTCCATATGGGGTATGTCGACCGTAGTACTCCCCCCCACGATCAGATCGAACTATCTTAATCTTTAAATCATGTTGGTTTTCAACTTCAGCCTTAAATATCTTGAATTTATCCAAGGCTTCATTTCTTTCTTTGATTGGATAAATATATCCATAACGGGAGTAGTCATCTGTGAATGTTATGAACGAGTCATAACCATCCACACTTTTCACAGGAAAAGGACCACAAATGTCCGTGTGAACAATTTGTAGAACTCTTGTGCTTCTTTTTG
Organism: Hsuehochloa calcarea; assembly: GCA_036346395.1. NCBI lineage: Eukaryota > Viridiplantae > Streptophyta > Magnoliopsida > Poales > Poaceae > Hsuehochloa > Hsuehochloa calcarea. Next base: position 16,765,149 of record CM070600.1, read on the forward strand.
CGCCTTTCTTAATTTTCTTTACATATTTTCCTTTAATGCATTCTCTGCATTGTTCTAAGTCTGAGAACTCTAATAGAGGAAGAATTTCATTCTTAACTAGTCTTTCTATTCTCCCCCTCGAAATATGGCCTAAACGACAGTGCCATAATTTCGACGATTCATTATGAGTTCTCTTTCGTTTTCGCTTACATTCGAGACGAGGATTCGCCACTTTCGCACGCGACGTTCTCATTATCGCATACGACATTCACATCATCACACAATGATAACAAATAAAGCTCATTTTGTAATATGGCAAGACCAACACATTCTTTATTAAATATTATTTCGCACTTGCCATTTTCAAAATTACAATCATAACCATCTTTGTCCAAATTGGAAACACTAATCAAATTCCTCCGTAAAGAGGGAACAAAAGAACATCTCTAAGTAAAGATTGGAGCCATTAGCTAACTCTAATGAAAGATCGCCAACGGCTTCAACTTCGCTTGACTCCATTTGAGACTTTAATGCATCTTTCGCTTCTTTGCGTAGTCCTCGTCGAACGGAATCCTCAGAAGGAATTAGCAACATGAACAGTTGCTCCTGAGTCAATCCACCAAGTGGATTTTGAATATTGTACATACAAGCATTCATTTATGAATGTAATAATGTTCTCACCTTTCTTTGCCATTATCATCTTTAAGTAATCGTGATGTTCTTCTTGTAGTGTCCTCGTCTTCTTGCAAATGAAGGCACTGATCTTTGTCTACAGCAAATTTATTCTGTTGAGGCTGATGGACAGAGGCTTTTCCCTTGTTCCTTGAGAAGGAGGTACTGTTGAAGTGCTTTTTCTTGTTATCCTTCACATAGTTGATAGATCCACCATGTGAGGATTTAATTCTTTCCTCCTCTTGAACACACATAGCTATGCATTTTTCTAAGTCCCATTTATCGGGCTGCATATTGTAATTGACAACAAAAGTGTCAAACTTTTCTGGCAATGAAGCAAAAATCAAGTGAATAAGGAACTCATCCTTGAGTGCCAAATCCATTGGTTTAAGCTTGGATGCCAAGTTGCTCATCCTCAATATGTGTTCTCTTATCCCACCACCAGAATACCTTTCTGTCACAAGCTGTTTAATCAGCTGTGTTGCATATGTCTTTGAAGAGCCAGTAAACTGACTCTTTATTTTATCAAGGTATTCTCGTGACAAGATCACGATCATGATTGAGCCCACAATTGCGTGCTCAATCGTATTCTTTATCACACCATACATTTCTTGTTGGTCGTGGTCCATTTCTTATGCTCTAAGTCATAAGACATCCGTAAGGGAGCATGATCTCTCGCCTTTTACGCTAAGCAAGATCATCCTCATTTTGACCCTCACCGTGCCATAGGCTCGGTGGGTCGTGGTCAGAGTGAGGACCCACCCACCTCAAACTAAGATAAACGCTAAGTCTATCTTTTCTTCCACTCTCCATAATTGTCTCATTTTAGAGTGGGTATTTCTCGATACAACTCATTAAGTTGTATCCTCCCAAAATTTAGATCAAATAAAGTGAGAACGTAACATTAAAATTATATGCCTTATTTCCAACGTTGGTCAAAAATACGACATACAATTAAATCAATTTTATCTATACATTAAAACTATATCACCGCTAGCGTAAATAGAAACAATGCATAAAAAACATCAATTAAAATTATAATATGTTATTATCAACTTTGGTCGTAAAATAACAATATCATAATTCAACAATTCTTAAAAATTAAATTCTCTCGTTGGTTCAATTTAATTAAAAGAATTAAGCAACATTAACTTTTGCAATGAAATCGTAATTATTCTAAAATAATTCAATATTCAAGCATTATATCGCATACATTTTAATATCCGAAAAATAATAACACGTTGGTGCAAAATTTACGAGATTTTATACAATTTTTCTATTGAAATTGAATCAAAAATACTTCAAAATAAATTAAAATCAATTTTCGATATTTTATCGCTCATAACCGCCGATATATCGCAAAACCGGTCTTTGTATCGTTCAAACCGCCATTCGCCCACCCCATCGTTACCAAGATCGTGTGCGGACTCTACCACGGCTGACTGCTAGGGTTTTTCGACGCAGCAAATTACCGTTCGATTCACATCCGACGGCCGATTCCATCGCGATCCGCTGCTTTGGCGATTCACTCGCGATCGCTCGATCTCAACTGCCGACAGATCCGACGGCTCGGCGGCGCTGGCCGAACAAAACCCGCGGCGGCGTCTCGCGCAAAACCCTAACCCATTCTTTCGCTCTCTCTCTCTCGCCGCCCCGAAGCGGCGAAACGAAGAAGAAACCGAGAAGCCGAGAGAGCCGCCGCCTGGGGCCCTCGCCGCGCGGCACGCTCCTCGAGAGGAGCGCGCCGCCGTCGAGGTTCCTTGGCGCGCCTTTCACGCGCTCCGGGACGCTCTCTCGGGGAGCCGGTTTTGGAGCGACGGAACCGGCGACGACGACGACGAGCTCCCGGCTCGCCCGACCCTCCCCTACTCCAGGTAAGACCCGATCTAGACAGATCTAGGGTTTGGGTTCTACGGTTCTTTTCTTTCTTTTCTAGGGTTTCCTTCTTAGGGTTCGGGTTCTTTCGCTTGTTTTTCTTTTGAATCTTTGCCGTTCTATTACGGCTCTGATACCATTGATAGATCTTTTCTCTTTTGATTGTATGGATCTGGTGTTCTTGGTTTGGGTTTGAGAGAAACCGAGAGAGAGAGACGGTTACCATCCGAAGTAGATGATGACGAATTGGCCATTGCGGATCGTCCTTGAGATCTGCGCTAGGGCAGCGACGGTCGGTGGAGAGGGGCGAAGCACCTCGGCAGTGGCGTGTCCCGGGCGGAGGCGGGCTCTGTGGCGGCGGAGATCCAGCAACCGGTGGTGCTTCCCGTCGCTTGAGCGCCCCCTCTCAGATCGGATTAGGGTTTGTGTCGGTGGGTTTGTGGCGGCGACACCGGTCAACCTCGTGGTCTGTGCCGCCCCGGCCCCCACCTCCTTTTATAGCGCTAGCGACAGGGGCCCACCAGCCATCTTGGGCTGGGCGCCCCCGATCAGGGCGCGATCGAGGGGTTGGGCATTTGGCCGTTGGGCCAAATGCCCGAGATCAACTCTAACAAGGAGCTCTACATACAAAATGTAGGTCCACCTAATAAGTGAGTATCCTTAAGATAGAAAAGAATGTGACTGCATGATATGTGGTAATACCGGGAGAAATGAATCCATGTGTGTGTGATCACATGGTCCCTTGGTAATGAGTAGAATACTAGAATGTTACTCACAAGGTTCCATCACTAATTTAGAAGTAATTATTACATCAAAGATATGGTTGGTAATATGTTCAGATGCTATGACAAGCCTTATCTCATAATACTACTTCACTTCACTGCCTGATTATTTTACTAAAAACCTGTCAAATTCCCTTGATGTGGTAGCTTCATTATTGAAGGTAATGCACATACAAGTTTGCATGTACTAGATAAAAAAAGTTGATAAATTATAGGCTTCCATTGTGTAATTCCTGATGGGTGCATATCCACTCAGATGTGGAAGATAGGATAAACTTTTATGCTAATGACATATATAAATGAATAGCTTTGCCTCATTGTTTACTTTAATTTTCTAATTTTTTCACTCATTTTGTATTTCTTTACTACTATATTTTTCAGTTTACAGAATTACATACGTTACAATTTGAATGATGGCGTTGAAGTGTGCACTAAGCATTCATCAGCTAACGGGAACCCGTAAGATGGAGGACGTTCTGATGGTGTAGAAGGACATGGTGATGAACCAGATGAATTCTCTTACACTTTACCTACCTCCTTTGATATTGACATGCTTGCTTCCGCCGTCCTATCCTAGCAAAGAATCCCCGTATTTTACAGTCACTGTTAAATGGATGGATGGGCCTAATGTTTCTCAATTCTGTGAGATGCTTGACACCATTTGGGTAGAGCTTCCAGGGCAGGAAGTGGTATATCAATGTGTTGAGTGGCTAAGTAATTCTTCTCGGCCATATCTCTGGTTTGATGGCAGAATAACACTCGGTCCAGATATTCCAATGCACATTGGAGATAACTGTGCTATCTCAAGAATTCTCTCCTTGGAGTCTGTGATCCCTTCGGTGCTCAGTTACAGTAGTAAGAAGCGCCATCAAGCTTTTCTTGAGGATCTCCACATGTGCATGATATGCCTTAACCACTCTTTCCTTTTTACCTTCTTTTTTTAGCAATCATACCAAAATATTATTCCTTTTTATTTGGTTATGGATAGTCTTGGGACTTCCATCTTTTTTTTAGCAATCATACCAAAATATTATTCCCTTTTATTTGGTTATGGATAGTCTTGGGACTTCCAAGGAAAGATACCACTTATTCTCTGGTGTCCATTTCATGCCTTACTATTGTTGAACTGTGCTATAGTTGTAACCAATACCTAGCTGGAATTTCCTTTCTTCGTATAATAGCTATTAAGAACCATTGAAGTTGTTATTTCTTTCCTAGCAAATTTCTTCCGAAACTGAATTGTGTTCTTATAAATTCGTTCACCTATAAACTAACTTTTTTGAAACAATTAGGTCCAAGCTTCATCATGCTTCCATGCCAACATCTGTTCTGTGTGAAGTGCATGGCCAGACCTTATGCAGGATGCATGTCAAGGAAGGTAGTGTGTTTCAGAACCATGATGATTAACTCTGTTTCTATGTAATAGTGGTCCCTAATCTTTGATGTGTCCCAACTTTTGCAAGCTTAAAGCACCTTAATTCAAAACAAACAAAAGTAGCGAATAGGCATACCGGTAGTCAAGTTGGCTGCGGAATCTTTCCAGTATTTTTGAAAGTTGTATTCATTTCAAATTCTCTGGCTCTGTACTTGTTCCAGAAAGTATATGTTATCCATTGGGTAAATCTAGACCGGCATGCATCCGCTGAGGAAGCATACCAAGATGGCAGGTCCCGGCTTAACCTATTGCTATCTAAAGTGCACAATTCAAATGTGTAAGCTAAGCTGTGCCTATTCCTTAAATCTTGTGCTTTGCTAATTTTTGTTCGGTGCCCACACCCTCTGGGTCTATTTGATTTCCACTGCAGCCCCTCACGATCTCCAGGATTTGTGAAGCTACACACTCGGCAGTTTGGTACACCTTTGAACAAATCAACCATGACAACCGATGAATACAAGGATGTTGTAATGCAGGCTAAGGAGCATATTATGGCTGGTGATATTTTCCAGATTGTTTTAAGCCAGAGGTTTGAGAGGCGAACATATGCCAACCCATTTGAGGTTTATCGAGCTTTAAGAATTGTGAACCCTAGCCCATACATGACACATGTACATGTACATTTACATTGTGATATGATATCCTGGTTATCTGCTTTAACCTAATTATAAGAGAACATTGAGTACTCTTATGGATATTGTGCCCGCTTTGAACACTGTTATGTGTACCTTTGGAGTTCTAAATATTGTCTTTTCACTCATCAAGATTGGTCTTCTTTCCTTGTGTTCTTAAATATGGAAAAGCAAAATTGCAAAACATTATTCTTCCATAATGTTATTATGTGTGAAGAAAATATTGTTAAATATGAAGATTTGGGATTCCATTGCAACGCACGGGCACCCTACTAGTGTGTGTGTGTATATATATAGGATGCCCGTTTCATACTACTCCCGCTTCGAATATATCACTTAAATAAATATACATACTCCCGCTTCGAATATATCACTTAAATAAATATATTATACTTCTTTATCATTTTTCAGTATACTTAAATACCAATTATAAGATACTCCAATGCGAATTGATTGAAAAAATTTCATTGGAGTCCTTTATTTTTGCTATATACCCTTTTTCATATATATAAAAGAAGTATATACACAAATTTAGCTATAAAAGGTGGACTTTAATGATTTTTTTTCATAGAACTCACATTGGGGTATCTTATAATCATTATCGGAGTATGCTCAAATAGATAAATAGGTATCACCATATGATTTAAGTAGTATATGAGAAGCGGAAGTACGTACTCTATATATATATATATATATATATATATATATATATATATATATATATATAGTCTAATACTCAAATGTATCTACGACAAAAACAAAAATACTCAAAATGTATCGCCCTGTCTGTCTGGATTAGGCTTTCTATAGGAAGAATCTGTCTGGAATAGGGTTTGAATATGTTTGGTCCAATTTGTAATCTGGAATGTATCATTCGTGAGGGAACTCGAGTTCAATATTTACCCTGGTGGGCTGCTCTGCTCATCCGGCGCAGTACAGCTTCTCTCGCTGTGGACTGGATCTCATTTGCTCTGGAATGCTCAGATGCGCTGTACACGCCGTTCATATTTGTTTGGAAATGAAGATGCATCCATCGACAATTTAATCGAGATTCTCACTGATTCACAAGCGTGCGTGTGTTTCCTTTTCTTTTCTTTTCTTTTTGGGAAAGATGCCGATAGTGATTCGGTACTGCTACCTGCCCCTGCTCTCTTCTCCCTCCTGTTGTCGCCCAGGCTAGCATTTCCCAGACAAGCCTCAGTTTCGTTACAGAAGAATCCTCGATTTCGTACACAATGTACATGCTGGTCCAAGGGAGAACATACGTATATAATGCAGGTTAACAGCAATTCCCATGTGGGACATCTGATGACAGAAAGCAACGGTGAACTCGACAATGCCAGGTGCACAACAGATTGTGGAAAACAAGTGCATTTGCATCACAAAGAATATACATCATTACATGCTGCCGTTCCATTGCCATGACATGTTGCAAACTAACATTGTTCTACGTTACATTGAAGAGTAGCAAAACTTAAAAAGGAAAAAAATAGCACCGGATCACAACTACCCTACGATACACAAAATACACATATGCTTATACATCGCTTGAGCATTAATTCCTCTTAATCGCTATGAGATGCTGAGCTCGTCTATCGTTCTGGACAGTTCGATATCAGCAGCTAGTCCATTGGTTCCGTTCATCTTCTGTTCTGTGGCATGATTGCTACCGCCTGAATTTGCTTCACTCCCATCAGTAAGGTTAGCACTGGTAGCGGGGGCGGCGCATTCAGCAAACCGGTAGCAGGTGATAAGGTGGTCATTGGTCATGCCAGAAACTTGCATAAAGGTATACACAACTGTTGGACCCACACTACGGAAACCCCTTCGAACCAAATCTTTGCTTATCGCATCTGCTTTAGATGTTTTGACAGGTACCTGGCGGGGATACCTGAATCTGCTCCAAATAGGTTTGTGGTTCACAAAGCTCCAGCAATACTTATCAAATGACCCAAACTCCTCTACAATCTGCAATGATAAGAAAACATATCGTTTAAGAATCTCTTAGGTAAAGGGCATATGCAGCTTTTTTCAGTAAAAGCATGCAGGAAACTGAATCAGTTGCGAAAACATCGATAAGAAAGGTAAAAGGTTTTGTTTTGAGATGGAGTTACCAAATCTTGGGAAGACTTAAATACAGGTGAGATTGTTTGTCAAGAACCAGATCACATTTCACTTGTTCTTATCCCAAAGCAGCATCTAGATTCGAGAATACAATGTTATCATGCCAAAAAAAATGTGAGTAAAGTACAAACCTTGAGTATTTGGCGTGCATTCTCAATGACAGCACGCAATTTCTGTTCGGATAACAACGAGCTGCTAGGACTTCCTGGTGCAATAATCTTCTTCTCACTTAATTTAGAGACCAATATTGGGTCAAAATCCATGAAAACCTCCCTGCGAGAAATACTTGAGGATGTTATAAGGGTTGCCAAAATGCCAAAAGTATGGTCCAACTCATGGATAGAAATCCCGGCCGGTTACCGCCGGTAACCGGCCTTACCGGTGGGCAGCGGGAAACGAAATCCGGCCGGTTTTTCCGGAGTTTGCAAATTCAAATTTTGAATTTTGAATTTCGGTTGATTTTTAAGCAAATTTAAACGAAATTCAACCGGTTTTTCCCGGGAAAACCGGTAACCGGCCGGTTACCGTTCCCGGTCCCCTGCCGGGATTCAGTCCGGTAACGGTATTTCGATCCTACTCCAACTACATCAAAAGTGCAAAGAGCTACCTGAATATAGGTCTCTTGTTCAGAATTATTGGCCATGTAAGTTCAGCTAATGCACCTGAGAGCACCAGCAACTCAAACAACTTCCTGTAATTAATAAGCAGTTGGTACTTGATTCTTTTAAGAAAAAACAAAACCGTATTTTTTAGAGTGTTCCACAGGCACAAATAAAATCGTATTTTATCAAGGTTCATAGTTGCATACTTGTCATCGTGAACTTGAACTCCCCATTCTTCGTCATGAAATGCAGCATAACAGGGATCTGCACATGTAAATGAATATGTTTAAATCAACTGTCGACCACATAGAAGATAATAAGAAGATTTTGAGGGGGAAATACATCATGGATTACAAGAAGCATGTGATGCAATCTCAGGTAATTAGATAGGACAATAGCTTTTATATAAGAGCGATTCTCCAAATAAAAACTAGATTACTGGTACAGGCAACGTGATCTTATGCACCGAACAAGCAGGTAATAAGTAGGAAAGTCCAAGGTTCACCCACCCACCGAAAAAAGATGTCCAGATAAGTAATGGCCATTTACAATCCAAAAATGTGCTCGGGAGCTTCATACACATTCAAGCATAAGTTCATGTTTCCGAATTTAGGATGTTACTGCACTTGATTTCAGTTTGCACTTTCAGGGATGGCTCATGCGAAAAAATAAATTTATTATTACCTAGCCCTTAATAACGAAAATCACATTTTTGGAATAAAAAGAAGAAAAGAAAAGGACCCAGTACTGTCTACTTTATTTTCATGTTTATAAACCAGCAAACATGTGAAAGTGATTCCCCCAACTGCGGACTTAATCACATCCCGTTTTGGAAATCTGTATGCTTCTGATGATGATGATCTGAAATTAGTTCGCAAGTTTGTGAAGCTACTCAATTATTATCATCCACTTCTGTACTCTGTAAAATTTGATGAATTAGTATGTGGCTCTGTGTATTAGAAAGCTAGCCACTACACTCAAAGATATGGGCATTGCAACTAAGAACTTCTTAGAATATGTCACATAAACACACACACACACACAAAAGTCCTTCAGCTTGCTAGGAAGGACCTACCATCTCCTCATTTTCGCCTGTTTTATTCAATCAAGATTAGCGATAGGTCTATATATAACATGACCAACAAAACTAGTCCTACATCATGAACATTTTTTTCTTCGTATTTCTAAATGTATGGCCATGCTTTCATCATGCATCAACTTACATAGTATCTGATTATATGTGGTTTCAGTAAGTAAAACTAGAAAGTACCCTTTGTTCAATCACCATTGTGTGAAGCTTTTCTAGCCTCAAGTTTCAGTGGGATAAAAATCATAATGGATGATTCTATATTTGTCTAGTGTCATCTGGTAAAATTCATTACATGCATACAAAATTGTTTTACTTCGAATATTTCTACCTGAAATCCTGTTTGTGCACATTCACACCAAAGCCATTTGACACTGAAAAATAAGCAAAAATACTAATCTAATGAGTAACTTTTATTGCCAGAATGGAAGGCTTTTAGCAATCTACCTCCTTGTGGTGATAGGCTGACAGCTAACTAACTACTCAATCGTAAAATAATGTAGTTATTGCAATGTAACAACACAGAAAGAATATTTTCATAACATTTGGAATCTTAAAGATCAGAGGAATCCTAATAAGGAAAATGCTCCAACCATAAATGAATAGTACAAATCCTGGTCCCTGGATTGCACCATTTAGGATTTAGCCTTTCTAAATAGACCTCTTGTTCTGCATTTTGAACCAAATACATATTACCTTCTCTTGCTACAACAGAACAACTACTGCAGTACTATAAACCATAACACTAGACCAATTGCAGGTTTATATGTTCAAGGGAGCAGAGGCTCCAAAAATGCAAGCAAACCAAAAATACGCACCAGTATTAGCTGTCACCCACGCGCACCTCCTCTTCAGACCAGCCACATCACTTGGAGAAGCTGACCCAACCACCCTTTCCAGCATGGAAACAACCTTATGATCAGTCTGAGAAACGGTCTTCTTCTTCCTCGCCCCAAATGCCGGTCTCCCGATCCGCCCTGTGGATGCCCGGCTGCAGAATGAGTCCGTTGACGCGTCCGATGAGCATGACGCGTCAAGAGACAGCCCTGAGCGCAGTAGCAGCTCCTGCCGGCGCATCCCTGCAGGTGCGCTGAGCGAGGGCAGCAATGTGGGCACCGCAGCCGGCTTCTTCTCCTCCACTGTTGCTGCTGCTGCTACATCCCTCCCAGGCCTCGGCGAGGGTTTTCGACCCCGGGTAGCAGACACGGACCGCGTCCTGCTCCCCGCAGACCGCGGCTCGGAATCTCCACCGCCGGAAGCCGGCGACAGCCGCCCCCTCGCGTTAGCCCCGGACATTGCAACTCGCAAAAACCCCTCTTCACCTCCACAGGCTTAGAACGAGACCAAATCGACGTGGCATTGCAACGGAAACACCAAATTGGGGCAAAGCAAGCACCAGATTGCAGACAACTCGCGCATTCCAAACGATCCCCAGCTCTCTCCGCAAATCCACGAACAAAACCCTAGCAATCGGCGTTCAACCTCCCCGGCATTGCCGAGAAGCAGCTCAGAGGCCTCGATCCAAACCCCAGATACGCCAAGACCTTCCCACTCTGAGCTCTCACAGCAAAAAGAAAAGCTCAACCACAAAACCTCGCAAGCATCTGTGAACAGCTCCCGCGAGGTCCGATTCGGGCTCTCCGAGCAGCATAACCCTCCTCACTCAGAACCCTACCAACGGCGACGCGGCGCGCAAGCCGAGACGAAACCCTAGGACAGCTGGAAGAGGCCGGGGGGGGGGGGGAGGAGTCCAAGCAGCAGCAGCTCAAAATTTACTGCCGCTGGCCTCGGTGGGTGCCTGGTGTTTAGTAGTAGTATTTCGGTCTTGGTGCTTGCGTGTGCGCGTGTTGCTTTGAACTTTGTGGAGAGAGAAAGAGAGACAGGAGGAGATCTGGGCTAGCACAGTGTACTCTTCGTTTTATTATTACTGGAAAAGAGGAGAGGAAGCGATTGGAGGCCGTCTCTGAGCTTTTTGGGTCTAAACGTGAAAGAGAGGTTTTTTTTTCCTTTTAACTTACTTATGTGTGGGTTCTACAGGCAACTGAAAGTGCTAAACATCGTAAAGGATTGTGCTAAACTTGAAGACAAATTTGCCCCACTAAACGTTACCAAAATTTGTTTTAGCCAAAGATTAGCATGAAAATGAGCTAAGAGCTAAAGGAGAAGATAATCTTGCTAAAGTTTAATAGCAAATCAAATGTAACCCAAATTCGATCAACGCTATACAAACATTGACAACCGTTGGAAGTAAACCATCTCAAGTAAGATTGGTCCGGATATTGTTACATACACGCCCATAGTTTCTTTTTAACTCCCCAGCCCCGAGATGTGCTTACGAAGGCTATATTTGACACCACTTGCTACTCCACTTCTAGGCTGCTAGCCGTGCTGCTACAAGATTTATGCAATGTAATATTTTTGAGAGTACAGAAAAACTACTCGCTCTGATAATAATCATCACCGGATATTATGCATAATGTAGTATTCCATATATATACACACACACCTAGAGATTGTTTTCCCGGCCGAATTTTACATTCTTTATGTTCTTTTTCCCTAACTCATCGAGTAAAAAAATCATGACCAATTTAGAACGCACAAATTCTTTACTGTTATAAAATAAGCATTTGGTGTTGGTAGTGAGTATGTCATCTACCTCTTCACCTCTTGAGTTGGTAGAATTTTTTGTAGATAGATGTGTGCATATGTTACTGTAAAGTTCTTTTGTGGAGACAATTAGATTATCTATGCATATGGTTTGTGATAAAACTCTTTTGTGGCTTGTTGATAGGATGCGAATTCTATACGTAACTTTTAGGGATAATTACTTTATATATGTATTGGTTTTTCAAGTTTAGAATCTATTTATGTTTATTTGAGATCCGCTGCAACACATGAGTATTCGGCTAGTTACAGAGAAAAAAACAACCACTGTGTTTCTTTTCGCAAAAATTTCAGTAGAATTCATTTGGAACCCATGTGTTCCCATGTGTTGCCTGGATTACGGGCCAAGCAGCCACCGGACATATTTACCCTCTAGCTCGAAGGGTCCAGTCTGGACCTGTAGGCGGAGCCGGTGTCCATGCACCACTGGTGTCCAAATAGATGGCACGACACAGCCGGGCACGGACCCGATTAGACCCAGCAATGGCTGGTCCCACCCACTAGGTAGTCGGTTGTACCATGTCGGGTCATATACGGCACGTCGAGTGTACGGACCGCGTCGGGTCAGAGGGTCAGCCCGGGCATGGTTAGTATGTCGAGCTAATGTCAACCTATTTAGCCCATATGGCATTAAAAAATTGAAAAAAAATCATAGAAAATATATCTAAACGGAAAAAAAAACCAAAATAAAGTTACATATACTTATAAAATAAACTATATAAAATTACAAAATAAAATCATATGAATATTAAAAATGATAATAAAATCACATACATATATATGTATATACACACATAATAAACAAGCCTAATGAGCATATCATGTCGTGCCGAGAGCCTGGCACTATTTGTGCTAGACTAAGTCAACCCGACGTGCCAAGGTGGTGACGCAAATATGACACGACCCGTCCCCGTACTGGCCCGACCTAGCTACAATGTTGGTCGTGCCGTGTCTGGGCGGGGCTAACATCCCGTGCTTTGGGTCGACCCGGGAAGCAAAACCCATTTGGCATCTCTACTAGTGGCTCAGATTTGTTTCACAACAGAAGCTTGGATCGCAGCTGTCAACATTCACTCAGCAATCGCTGCAGCCACTGCATGCTGGCCCAGATCAGAAGCATCGATGAAAATGTGGCATGTATTGGCTCAGGCCATTTCATTCTTGCTGGATATGCATGTTCTTCTAACAGTAGCTTGAAATGTAAGTTCACGTGTACAGCTAATGCAGCTCCATCACGATATAATATAGATATCTCTATACTGAAACAAAGAAAGAAAATGAATGCACAATTGGATACTAGCAAAGCTCAAAAACGACCAATTTCCACTGCGGCTTTCTGCACTTTGCAGTAGACGGCTGGAACAATGGGGAAAAGGAAACAGCCGACATGCCAAATCCATTTACAAGGGGGAAAACCTTCTCTTCTTGAAGTACCAGAGGAAGCAGCAGAATATGACCACACAGCATACGCCTGTTATGACAAGCGTCCACTCAAATGCATGTGGCACATTAAACAAGGTGACCCCCTCAAAGTTCATGCCGAAAACTCCCGAGACAACTCCGAAGATGGCCACCACAAATGTAGCAGTGGTCAGCAGCAGCTCGAATTGGATCAGTTGGTTCCGGACGTTATCCTGCAATTCGTGATGATCATGTAAGCATCCTTTTTTTGTTCAGATTGGGAAACAGAGAGTAATGAAACAGGCTGAGAGAACATTCATTTCTCTCGCTTATTGAAACTAACTACAATTCTACATTGCTGGTATCCGAGATAGTATAAAACCATTAACACATCAAACCTATAGAAAAAATATGACAGGCATGATGTCTGTAATATGCTGTCCAACACCAGCTACTGTAACATGACAGACATAGATTAGCATGTTCCCATAGAAAGTTATTGTTGGGTTCCACATCTGTTATGATGTTCAGCTAAGGTAGGCCATTTACTTTATTCTTTCCCTTCCTCCCCTTCATTAGACAAAAAACGTTTTGTGCAAAGGTAAACCTGCTGCATCAGAATTGCATTGCGCAACTGAAACTAGCATCTCATCATGCCAGAGTATTAGTGATTACATCCAACATTTTTGTCTATATTGTATATAAAACAGCTACTGTTTGTCCTACTTCATAAAGAAAAGGGTGGCCAAAAGAAAAGGAAAAAAATGACCATACAAATATCCGCAATATATGGCAAATAAATAAAGCGACATGGAAGAAATTTTAGTTGAAGCCCCAGTTAGTTAACCATTTGCTCCAACAGCCTGTTGTAATATTCTGACATAAGAGGCTACTTGTAGTCAATTTACTGCCTCATATATCCCAGCATTAACCTCATGTGAGTAAACATGCTACTATTACTTCAGCTAAATAAAGGCTGTAACTCATGTAATTGTCAACAGTTTATACTTAAAATTACATAGCTATTTTAACTGTATTATCATGTTGTTCTCTAAAACACAAGCATTGAACCTTGCTTACTAACACTGTTTAACATTTTCAAGTTAATCTACCATTTCCATTTGGAGACAAACAATTATTTATGTGTTGTCATACAATCTTGATTGTGTGGCGGAACGGTTTGTGGAGTTTAAAAAAGAAGCTAAAAGGTATGTGAAAGTGGATGGACATAGTATTGACTGTACAGAAATGTGCCACTGAGAAGCTGTGTATCAATCTCATTGATAACACAAGGCGACAGGTGTGCCATTTGCTTGTTTTAGTGCAAAACAGACAAAATAAAACTTGCAGCTTTGGATGAGCAACAAGCTAATTCTGTTCTGAGCTTGACACGATATCCAAAATCTAAGTAATGGCCAAGTTTAATTTATTATAGCGGAAGAAATTAGGGACTATACCAGCTGGATGTTGATGAAATCCTCTGTATCATCAATATACTCCTTCAGCTGGAAAAAATGAATATAAATAGCAAAATTGTGAGCCAATGTAGTTCTTAAAAGAAAAAAGAAAAGAGGATCACATAAATACAATTCAGGCTTTATACCGAAGTTAATTTGCTGAGGGTATAGTCAATGACCACAAAGTAAGCCTCCAACAACATTTCCAGTTCTTCTATGCTGTACTGACTGCTTTCTGAGCTCTTGAAGCTATCATGCCTACTTCTGGCAAGACTTAATTCCTTCTCAAGCCTCCGAGATGCAGGGGTTGATGAAACTGGGGAAACTGGAGCAGAGAGAGATGGACCAAACACATTATTGCTGATTCCCTGAAGGGCCTGCTCGTCTAACAAAGATGCTTCCATCCTCCTTTTCTTCTCTGTGAGGTACATTTCAGCCATATCACCATCGTCGTCCATCAGCTGCTCTATCTCGTCTCTGACCTTAATGGTGAATACATGGATCGATTATTGAAAAAACTGTCTAATGAACGCAGTAAACAAAAGTAAAATGACAACGGTCCATTCACCTTTTGGACCCTCCTAGTCAATGCAACCAGATTGCTCTTTAGGCGCCGGGCACATTCCAAGTTAAGGGTACTGATTTTTGATGTCAACTCATCTAGTAATGGATAAGCTTCCGTCTCTAATTCAACAGCCTGACCAAATTTGTAAACACTTCTTTTCTCCAATTAGATACCAAATCATTATCCAAAAAAAAAACTGAAAGTGCAGATCTCAAATCGTTCGTTACAGGATTTGCCAAGTGATTGCCAAATCAGTGATGCATGGCTTCATTATCATTGATATTTGATGGTAATAGGGGCAAGAAATTACCATTGTGCTGATAGTAATATGTAACCTCACTTGATCATTGATAATTGACATACTGAAGTTTCTGGACAGTTCATGATCTAACCCACAGCTTAATTCACCATCAGACACCTTCCTAGCACTACAGGGTACCATCTAATACAAAGCTAAAAGGAACTCTACATTTTCCATCATACATTGTGGATGTTAGTACAGGATAGGACATGACTAGCCTGAGAGTAATGATCAAACAAATACTACAATGTAAGTAATGCCGTACTGTTCTTGGACTCCCAAAACAAATGTTTGCCCAAAGCAAGAATCCACAAAGTAACACTTGGGGGAAAACAGTCATCACTCCTGAGATACTTTGAAAGGGCCGATACCAATCAAGTTCACCGTGCGATGTAAATTTGCAGATACACCACAACAGTAGGACGACTAATAATGCCATTACTTGAGACTTGAAGAAGGATTTAACTCAAGTCGAGATAGTAGTACGTGGTACCTGCAAGTCGAGGAAGGAGCAGGCGGCTTCGAGCGCGACTTCCAGAGCAATGAACTCGAACGGCAGGTCGTCGGCGCGGTCCACGAGGCGGCGCTGCAGCTCGTCGACGTACCTCCGCACGGCCTCCTCCGCGGCGGTGGCGCCGCCGGCGTCGGGGTCGGGGTCGCGCAGGACGAGCGCCTCGTCGGCAGTGATGATGCACCGTATCCGCTCGAGATTGCAGACGATGGCGCGCTCGCGGCCGAGGATGGCGGAGGGGTAGACGAAGAGCGGGTCGAGGAGGCGGAGGTCGCGCGCGGGCAGGTCGAGACGCCGCATGAGCGCCGGCTTGGCAACCTCCACCGCCTCGGACGCGCCCGTAGCCGCGTCCACGCGCACCCACGAGCGCCGCCCGCCGCCGCGCCTCTTCAGGCCGTGGACGTCGATGGCCACGCCGCCCCCTCCGCCGCCCGCCCCGGGCGTGACGCGGCGGTGGGGCCCGTTCGCCACCGCCGACGCGGCGCGAGATGGGACGAGGAGGCGCTCCTTGAGGTCGTGGTCCATGGCGGCAGGGGGTCGGTGGTGAGGCCGGGGGTCGGTGACGTGTCAGGGGGAGGCTGCGTAGGAGCGTGCGACTGCGGGGGGAAGGGATCTCCCCGAACACGGAACACCGGTGGGGGATCGGGGGTATCGCATTATTGGGAATTTTTAGCGTATATATCAGGATGCGTCCGTCGTAATAAAATAGCAAATTTGAAGTTTTGTTCGTACGATCACTGCCTAGACGTGATATTCATACGACACATCATCTCATTCGGTTGGTCATTCACATCCCTCGTCCGGCCGATTATGGGTTGTACCCCTCCATCGTCCCCTCGTTGGCTGGTCAACATGAATTACTGTAGAAATTAATTAACATAAAAATACATACCGCGAATTAGTTGTGTCCGGCACAGGACCGCTCGAACGCGCCGCTACCTCCGATCGCAGCACATATACATTCTCTCAACCCTCTAATATGTCATCTTCATCGCATCTTTGTCCGTACATGCATATAAAAGCATACAAGAGATTGGCGCGGGAGGAAATCTGATTCATCCACATCACCCTCTCGTCGTCTATTTAATCGTATGAGAGTGCGATTTCACCTCGTACTCTCGCTCGCTCTCTCGCTCTCTCATTCTTTAGGTTTCTGTTTTTCGATGATTTATTATTATTTGATGTCGTCATTAGCAGTCATTTCAGCATGTATGTTTATCCTCGTAGGTTATTATTTTAAAATTTTGTGGCTACTAAACTATTCGTATCAAAATTAATCTTATTTAATTTATTTGTTGTAATTTTTAGGCGTAGCAGTTAACAATTAATTAATTAGTCGTAAGTGCATTGTTTTACTCAATTCATTAGTCCGAAATAGTTAGTTGGAATTAAGTATTAATATATTTAACAGTCATTAATTAGTCGTTAATACTTTAGTCGTATTTTATAAGATGTGACTAATTTCCTTTCATCAATTAGTGGTAATTAATTTAGTACTAATAAATTAGCATTAAAGGATGCGTCCGTCGTAATGAAATAGCAATTTTGAAGCTTTGTTCGTACGATCACTGGCTAAACGTGATATCCATATGACACATCATCTCATCCGGCTGATCACGGGTCGGACACCCCTTCACATCCCTCGTCCGCCGATTATGGGCTGGACCCCTCCACGTCGCCTCCATCGTCCCCTCGTTGGCTGGTCAACATAAATTACCGTAGAAATTAATTACCGTAGAAATTAATTAACGTAAAAATACTTACCGTGAATTTGTCGCGTCCGGCCCATGACCGCCCAAACGCGCCGCTACCCCCGACCGCAGCACACATCCATCCCCTCAACCCTCTAATCTTTCATCTTCATCGCATCTTTGTCTGTACATGCATGTGAAGGCATACAAGAGATTGGTGCGGGAGGGAATCTGATTCCCTCCGCAGCACCCTCTCATCGTCTATTTAATCGCATGAGAGTGTGATTTCACTTCGTATTCTCGCTCGCTCTCTCGCTTTCTCGTTCTTTAGGTTTCTGTTTTTTGGTGACTTATTATTATTTATCGCCGTCACTAGCACTCATTTCAGCATGTATGTTTATCCTCGTATGATATTTATTTTAAAATTTTGTGGCTACTAAATTATTCGTAGCAAAATTAATCTTACTTAATTTATTTGTTGTAATTTTTAGGCGTAGCAGTTAACAATTAATTAATTAGTCGTAAGTGCATTGTTTTACTCAATTCATTAGTCCGAAATAGTTAGTTGGAATTAAGTATTAATATATTAGCAATCATTAATTAGTCGTTAATACTTTAGTCGTACTTTATAAGACGTGACTAATTTGCTTTCATCAATTAGTGGTAATTAATTTAGTACTAATAAATTAGCATTAAAGGACTGAATAATAGAGTACAACAAGATATGCCAAATCTATTAACTACTTGCACTAGTAGAAATTAATACAAGTAGTGTTGTGATTCAGAGACATGTTTATCCCTGAAATGACAAACTTGAAGTAACCTTCTGAACAATGAAGTTTTGACTCTAACATAAAATTGACCTTAATTGTGGAGCAACATGTTTTGACTTTGACATAAAATTGACCTTAATTGTGGAGCTTAGACTTGAAGCATTGATTTACCACAATGCATCTAGGTTGTGAATTGAGATATGAGATTCCATGTGATTATGAGAATTGCCCCCGTTTGTCTGATTACAAATGCCATAAAACCTAGAACAATGTTTTTTGTCCAAGAAAAATGAAGGGACTAGAAGATCATTGTTGTTGGGGTTTTTCACTTAATTGTTTGCATTAGGATTTTTCCTTACAATGAGCTATTGTACACAACAATAACTTGGTTGAACAATATTTAGATACAAATGCATCTAGGGGAAAATACAAGTGCTGACAGCATAATTAAGGCATGTTTACTTAAATTTGGAATGATCTTGACATAAAAAATTTCATGATATCATGTCAAAAAGTTACCTTTACACCCATCCCCTCATCCCCGTAATCAATCACCTCCATCACATCCCTGTCCATGCATGCATGCATGCAAGAGATTAGCCTTAGTTATTTTAGTGGCCTTAGTTAGCCCTAATAATTTATTTGTTTTTAATCTGTTGTAATAAATTTGGTGGCCTAAGTTAGCTGTATTTTTTTGTAACATGCGGTAATAAATTTGGTGTAATTATTTTATTACTATTTTGGTCATCGTAATTAATTCAGTCGTGGCTAATGTAGATGTCATTACACAACACACGCTCTCTGTATTTATGTGTAATTTATAATTTGTAGTAATCTATCGTCATCATTAATTTTTTCACCAATAGTCTGTCTCTTCCATATCTTGCAAGGCATGCCTCTTTCGGAGCTTCTGGAACCCTTGTACGACGATAATCACCCATGCAAGCTGTGGATCAACAGAGACGCGGATGGCCCTCCACCCCTAGTGCTTTGGGCCGGGAGGGATTACTGGGAGCTAAACGCTCACTATGGCCCCATCCTCTGGGACACGAGCTTGTTGCCGTTCACTAGGCTGGTCTCCGCGGATGCTAGTTCACCCTGGACAGTAGTTTGCTGTCAGCACTTGTCGACTGGTGGAGGCCCGAAATGCACACATTCCACTTGCGGTGGGGTGAGATAACGGTCACCCTGCATGACATCTTATTCCTGACTGGTCTCCTGATCCAGGGTGAACCACTTGTTAAAGGTCGTCCGTCGGTGGACTGGAAGGCCAAGCTGCGGGACAAGTTCGGCATACTTGTTCGGGACAGTGCTCGTGGCGTCCCTCGGACTTGGTTGAGACTTTTTAGCCAGTGCCCGGAGGATGCACCCGACGAGGTTGTTCGGGCGCACCTCATCATTTACCTTCAATATCTCTTTAGTTGAGTCATGTTTCCCACGACACAAGGTAAATGGGTGTACCCCAGCTTTGTCCGCATTGCCGAGTCTTTGGCTGACGCGGAGGCTGGAGTGATGCCTCAATACAGTTGGGGATCAGTCGTCCTTTGCGCCACATACAGGGAGTTGTGTGACGTTTCGAGGCACGACACCGGTGTCAAACCCAGCCTTACCTGTTGCTACGTGCTCCTGCAGCTGTGGAGTTGAGAGTACTTCCTTGTTGGGCGCCGCCCTTCCACACAGTAGTGCACCTGTACCCTGAGATGCAGGACCCGATAGACGGGCCCACCATGGTCTACCGGTGGACTGCTAGTGCCCCACGCTAGGCGAAGGACAAATCAGTGAGGTGATACTCGTTGTTCCACAATGAGTTCGAGTCGTTGCATGACAACGATATCATCTAGGCTCCATGGACCATAGACTATGTGTG
Organism: Hsuehochloa calcarea; assembly: GCA_036346395.1. Classification (NCBI taxonomy): domain Eukaryota; kingdom Viridiplantae; phylum Streptophyta; class Magnoliopsida; order Poales; family Poaceae; genus Hsuehochloa; species Hsuehochloa calcarea. The sequence continues at coordinate 16,785,567 of CM070600.1, forward strand.
CTCGGTAGCGCCATACGAGTTGTCCTTGCAATGTATGCAGGATGGCAGACTATGGACAATGACATGCCACCTGGTGTTCACACATATGGTGGAGCCTTACGCGCCGCAGCACGTAATATGGTTGTTTGATTTGTACCAGGTTGTGCCCCCTCCCAACGGCAGGATGCTGCAGTGAGTCATCCACTTATTAGTCCAACTCTCGTCCGAGTAATATTTACACTTCATACATATATCCTTTGTTTTAACATCAATCCTTTCGGAATGCAGGCAATCGACGTCGGCCAACATGCTGAGGATTAGCGAGCACTCCAGAATGAGTGGATTACGGCCTGCACAGAGACGGCGCACGACGAGGTCTTGCTGAAGCAGCGGTCGTACGATGTACGAATATACCATGAGTACATGTAGTGGTATGTACCACAGTCGCGCACTAGACTCACCCGTACTTTGCCAGAGCATTCGAAGCATGTGGCGCACCAGGAGAGCCTCGGTCACTCGTACGATCGATACAGTGCTTCGTGGTGTGACACTTACAACCTTCGGTCATTTCATTAACGATAATTGTACTCTTCGTTACCGAACCTGTTTTGTCTTTCACTTCAGTTGGAGCGGGCACAATGCATCAAAAGCGCATCGAAGACTGTCATCCGTAGCCCACACACAAAACCGAGGTTGTTGAGCGCTTTGAGTTACATCTTCGCGGAGTCGAAGAACATAATAAAGAATATGAGTTGCGGTCGTTCGACGGACAACGTCCTGCGCATTGGGCAACAAGTCGGGGGATCGTGCTTACCGGTCGTCGGTCATCTGTGGGTCAGATTGGCTGGGAGGTGAGTTATGTATAAATCTACATTTTATTTTTTTGTTATGCCTTACGTTCCGCTAACACCATATCATTCTCCCGTCACAAGTGGATCGGGTTGCAACACTAATGTTGTCTGCACCCCGTACACAGACTAGCGCTCCCCCTCGGTCATCTGCACTACACATCTAGGAGGTATGAGATTCTCAGTTTACGTCGAGAGTATTTATTTTGACTAACATCGTTCCATCTTGCAACCTTCAGTTGACTGTTGGGGTGATGGTCATCCGTCCAGCGACAAGGATACGAGACTCCCGACTCCTGCAAGGAAGCAATACATGGTGTTTGGACCATCTGTAGGGTTTGGAGCATACACAGGGTAGAGCTTCTCCGGGTTCGCTGGCACACCGTACGTCCAAGACTAAAGCTCCTCTGCACGACCGGAGTTGCAGACATCGTACCTTGGGGGCGGACAATTCGGGATGTCTCAACAAGACAACATCGACTCAGCTTGTTGGTACACCTCCGCCCACTCAACAGAAACAACGGTCTCCATACCCCCCTCCGATTCGACAAGCGCTCTCCTGACCGGCTGACGTATCCCACGGGGCATGCTCAACGCAAAACAAGGATGCGGACGCAGCGAGCAGAGAGCAGTGGCTCAGACAAGTGAACCATATTGTATACTGTGTACCCCGATTAAATAGGACACTCTTGGTTAATTTATCAGTTTAATGTAGATGATATTTTTTAACATTGTATTGTACCACATGCTAGATTATATATTAATTAATATGTCTATATCTTTCTTTACTCTTTGTCTCGAGCTGGAGAAGGAGGCTACATGACTATTTAATTTGCGGTTGCTAACTATTTAATGTAATTTGCTATTGCTAACTATTTAATTTGCTAACATCTCGCTAATCCATATTAATTTTTGCGGTATTAAGTTTTCATGTCTATTTGCATAACTTACAACATATCATGTTCTATGACCCACTGAATCAGTTAAGACAGAGCCACAAAAACCAACAAAAAATACTTCGTCACCAAACTCTCAAGTGCTCACTACTCACCAAATTTTTGCGGTTGCTAGTTATTTTGCGTCCGACCGGCCACAGGCCGGGCGCGGCTAAATTTTTTGTGCTAATTATGGTTGCTAATTACGGATGCTAGTTAATCTGGGAGTCGGTTGTGAAAGTCGTCAGGCTGGTGAGGGGACGTGGAGGGGTCCGGTTCGTGACCGGCTGGACGAGAGCGGCGTAGAGGGGTCTGGCCTGTGACCAACCGGTGACCTTGTGGACGAGGCTTCATATTTGCTATTTTGTTGTGGTGGATGCTACTTTCATAATAAAACATCACAATAGTGCTATTTGCGCCAAAAATTCCATTATTAGTACTAGTATGGTCGGGTCGGGCGGGCCGGCAGTCGACGTGGTGCGTTTGTTGTCATTGGATTCGACACGTGTGTGGATCCCCAAATTTTATTAGTATTTGTTCTTAATTTTTTATTTGCACTGATCCTTGGCCCCTCTCAGAAAAAATATACTTAGACCTTGTTTTGGAAGATTATATTTCCAACCCATCCCCGTGGGTCGTACGAGGTTTACTACCTATAATAATTGATTATTGCGTGGGAGGATAGTTATCACAGACGGTTTTGGAGCTGTCTGTGATAGGTATCAACACAGACTGTTTTTTATCGAAGCCATCTATGAAAGCCTACTATCACATATGGGTTTGTAGATGAAATCGTCTATGATAGTTGATATATCATAGACGGTTTGTAGATGAAGCTGTCTGTGATAGCTGATATATCATAAACGGTTTGTTCTAAGGAACCGTCTGTGATATTCTTTTGTATTGCTAAATCTATTTCTTATTATTGGCTAACCTAAGAAAATGCTAGTCATACCATCTGACATAAGCAGAATACAAAAGTACATGTATACATCCAATTCACATTCATTTCAAAAACAAGCACATCCATTTCTTAAATCAATTAACTCAAATGAACTAAAATTAACCATTCATGAACAAATACACATATGTACTATTAAGTTCAATCTTATCCCAATCAAGTTCAATCTACATTATGGAACTCCCCATCTGGCTTTATGACCGCACACAACAAGAAGTACGCAAACTGTCCTCGAATGGATTTGAGCTCAGCCTGTGCTGGGCTCAAGGAAGGAGGGCACTGGGTTCGGGGAGGTGATGGATCGTGCTCTGGAAGGAGGCGATGGACTCAGGGGAGGAGGGGCATCGGGTTTGGGGAGGCGACAGTTCGTGCTCGGGGAGGAGGCGACAGGCTCGGGGGAGCAGGCGCGCTGGACTCGAGGAGTAGGTGGCGTCGAGACAGCGACGATGGACTTGGGGAGGAGGGAGAGTTAGAGAAACCTTAGTGCAAGCAGAAAGGCATATATAGCAGAAACTAATAAACTACTTAACATAAACTACTTAACAATTGAATTAATAAACTAACAATCCTGAAAGGCATATATAGCAAAGTAGAAATCTCACCGTGAAGGAATGCAGAAAGGCTCCCCTTGGGCATAAAATCGAACACTAGCAGCTTCCCCCCTTTGGCCCCAAGTAGTATGCCCTCAATGCTAACAGATTCGGATGCTGGATCTTGTCGAACACTGCCGCCTCGTCCTTGAACTCCTTTTGGCCTTTGGTGATCTTTTCCATCGGCCTCTTCACGGCCACCAAGTTGTCGTCCTCCAGTGTCCCCTTGTACATCGTCTTGTACATGCTCTTCCCCATGATCTCCTAGTTGCACATAGTAGGTCGTTGGCCATGAACGCCATTGCGCCATCGAAATGCACCAGCTTGCCGCCCACATCACCGTCGGACTCCACCTCCGCCGCCCTTAAAGAACTATAGGTATCAACAATTAATTTTCACATGCAAAAGTATGTGAGGAATGAGCATCAAGAGCATCTTTCAATTGATTCACAACAGAGGAATGAACAGATTTTAAGCTTGTCAATTCATTAAGCAAGTTAGAGCAGGAATCACAAATATCTTCAAGATTATTGGATTTGAGCCTAACAACTTCTAGGTTCAAGTTATCAATCATGGTGTCATGTTTCTTAATCAATTTAGCTTGCTTTTGCAGTTTCTGTTCAGTAAGCACCAAAGCACGTTTCATATCAGCAAGTGAAGGACATACCTCATCGGGATCGCTGAAAGGATCATCGTCGTTGGAGGAGTCGACGTCGTGGCTGTCAAAATACACTTCACTTCTGTCGCTTGTCCACAGAGCAACAGACTAGTCGATTGAGCTAATGGTATAATAATACAAGTAGTTAAACGCCGACTTTTCGACCAGTTAACAAAACGATCAGGGGTTTGGGTTTAAGAACTTGCTTCTGTATTATGGGCCATTCGAACCACGACCAGTCGTGCGGCCAGTGAAACGTCATTCTTTCTAGTTTATGGTGCTCAAGTCATGCTTCCTCCCAAACTAAAAATTGGGTCCGCTCAAACCGATTGTTAAAAAAACAATCAAGAACAACGAAGACTCGACAACATCAATTTCCTTGAAGAACGATGAAACAAAGCCCTCATATGATCGGCGGTCTACCAACAAGCCATGCAAATGTACCACAGTCGTAAGGTGCAACCTCACAGCCTAGCTTTAGGTGATCTAGTTCTAAGAAAAATTCAGAGCCATGACAATCACAATAAACTTTCTTCCAAATGGGAAGGTTCTTACACAATGGTCGAAGTAACCCGATTTGGCTTAGTACGACTAGCAATGTTAGACGGGCGTGTTTTGTCAAATTCTTAGAACATTGATAAATTATGTAAGTTCTTTGTATAATTTTTACATTATTTCAATTTCAATACATCTTATTTCTTTTTTCCAATGAGTGATCTTTTATATATATCTGACATCCATTATCTGTTCGCATAGTATTGTTATCTAACTAGTCGGAAAATATCTATTTCCTTCCGATATCCTTCCAAAAGGATCTATTTTTTTACTTTTTTAGACTCGACATAATAGTCACAAGCCATAAGGGTCCGAGTCGTGACCATATCAGTTATGGTTCTCTCGCACGATCATACACTCTTTTCTTAAAAGAAGTAAGTAAGAGAGCGTAACACAGACAACATGTTATGGTTATTTACATACTTAAGAATTTGAAGAGTATCTTTCTCTATTTCAATATTTTATTCTACTCTTGTTTGGCTACTGGTCGGGACACGAAAAACATCCTAGTCGAAATCTCTCCTCTGTGCACATGGTTCCTGCCCACTAGAAGGAGTTTCCTAGTGACAACATTTTTCTTATGATCCTCACTGCCAGTTGGGATTAAGCATGAGCACGTTTGGCGAAGTGTTTTTTATGTCTTTAAATCTTAGTAGTCTTTACGACTAGTTTTGGATAATGTGTATAAATAAGACCACTTATCATTTGTGTATACATTTTTTTGCAATGGCTCGTTATTATTAAAATAACTCTTGGAAAATCTTTCGACCATAAAAATACTATACAATATTTTCGATTATGGAAATAGATCTATAGCTAGTCGAAGTTACACACTGGTTCCGACCAAGTTGATTTCCTAGTGTCACTTAGATCTTTTTTACAACATAATCAGTACATACTTTGTATTATGGTCTTATGTAGGACAGGAAAGGCGACTAGAGGGGAGTGAATAAACGCTTTGTTGATTTTCGCTTTAATCAAATTTAACATGAACTTTTCTCCAATAGCTATGAAAGCTAAGAAGATCAGTAAATGCACAGAGGAAGCCTTGATTCAACCGATGAAACTTGACCAAATTAGGAACACACCTCCCTAAGGATATCTGGGACCTATTCCTAGCGGCGATCGTCTAGATCCACGTCAAAGATTTGATCTTTTTAGGTTTTACCAAAGAAGTGTTCAAAACTTAGCAAAATGAAAACTTTGATCCAAATCTTGCTCGTGGGGGATTGATGATTTAGATGGTCCTAGGAGTATTCCCACATGTCATAGCAATGTAAAAGAGGTCAAGAGACCAACCAAAAACATCTGGATCAAGGAAGCATCAAAATCATCAAAAGAGAGGGGAAAACACAGGAGACCTCATCTTTGAACAAACATCCATTGATTGATTCAAAATATTGCTTGTTAAAACCACTCTTTCAAGGAGGACAAGAGCTCAATCCAAGAGCACACACACAAATCTCCTCTCTAGAACCTAGCCTCTCCTCTCTTCTCCAAACCCTAACCCAAACTAGGGTTTTTACAAATGGAGTGCTTTGGGGCTGTTTTCCAACCCCCTTCTATTTATAGTGAGACCTAGGTTCTAGAAGAGTTCACCTACAGGGCTCCCTTTAAGGCCCAATACAAACGGGACACATACACACATATTACAGTCGAAGAAATAGCCTGCTTCGCCACGTGTAGGTTGATCAGCGGCTCTCATTATGTCGGCAAGTCTCTTCCGTCCGAATCCCATCGGAACCTCTAAGGCACTTGCACCGACCCCCGCGCCACTTGATAGAACCAGCTGCAACAATCTACTTGTACGAACCATCTTGTCCATTCTGCGCCACGCTTGAGTCACACGACTTCACCCGACATTCATGATCGTTCTGGACCTCAGCTCTCCATGCTTAGTCCCGATCCACCTTGCCGTTGACTGTCGTTGAACTGCAAGCCACCTGCACAGCAATAGACAAAGAAATCGTCTCCAGGAACAAGTTCTTCACAACTTGACCCACGTTAGCTCAAACCATGCAATATGCAACAATAAAGCATTGAAACTCCTGCACTAGACATAACCAAAACACAACGCCGCCAAGAAGGTCGACGAACAAGTGTAAACCGGTCTGACCGATATCAAGCCGGCCGGACTGATTTTATAACGTCGGTCAGACCGCCCAAAATGACTTAGCCAAAATTCCATCGTGGAAATCCGAAACTCTCTGGAATTTTCAACTGAATATAACTTTTGACTGGGAGCTCCAAAAAATTATGAGACCAAGTGTGGGAGACTCCCCTCTCTTGCCTACACACTCTATTTTTGGCCTAGCCCCAAACTCACCCCTAAAGCTCTGGCCGGTCGGATCGGCAATGCTTGCTTGGCCGGATCGCCACACTGCCCGATCGGATCACGGCTTGGCCGATCCGACCTACCGAGACCGACAGACTTGAAACTTTTCCGAAAACACGAGAATCGGCAAACCAACAACGTCATTGCCAATTGACTCATCATCCTAAGATCATGTACATATCCCCGCGATATCCACATCTTAGTTTTTTACTCTCTTTCTTGGTCTACTGCTTCTTTAGTAAGTTCTTCTACTAATACAAATAGTCGGGGGCTAGAAAATATATGAGTAGCAAAGTGAAAAGATAAAATAAAAACTTTACTAATGATAAAAAGGTAAGTTTTTACATTCACAATTCAAATAATTACAATTATCTATAGATTGGTCGCTACGTGACGGAGATTTGACCTCCATAGCCTCGGCAACCTTGTTACTAAGAGGTAAAATCTCCTCTATTAACTTGGCTGTTTTATCCTCCGAACAGTTGAAGTCTTCTTCAACATTTTGGAGATGAACAGTGAGGTTGAAAGCCTTCAGTTTTGCCAAAGCAAAGGCTGAATCAGTTGATAACAGCGTCTTTCATGGTCTGCATGTTTTTCCCGAGTAGATGCAAGCAAACCTCTGAGATCTCCAAGGGGTCAGCAAGATAGTTGATCTTCTCCGCTGGATCTCTCAAGGTAGGCAAACTTGATCTCGACCCTATGTCGAAAATCATATTGTTAAAAGCATTGACTTGTTCATCAAGACTTTGCCCAAAAGCTGCCTCCTTGTCATGCTCAAATTCAAGAGTGTTTTTTCACTCTTTTTAGCTTCTGATTTTTCTCTGCTCGAATAGATCAAATTTAAAAATTAAAGCTTAAAATGCATAGTAAACTGGTTAGACTTTACGACCAGTTACCTTGAATTTTCTTCTTACAAATTTCAAGGACTTCTTTCTGCCTGGACATCAAGTATTCGATCGACCGATCCTTAGCTTAGCCTTCTTCCTCAAGCTTTGTTATTTTGGCATCTTTAGTCACAATCTCTTTCTTATTTGCCTCCAATTCTATCAATCATGATAAGAAAAGAGTTCAGGAATAATAAATAAGTAACAAGAAGAAAAGAAGAGAGTCAGAAAGGAGTGCTTACTTCTTAACTTGGAATTTTCTTTTTCCAAGTCGGGAATTCACTTGGTCGGTCGTTCGACCAAAACAATATTCTCAATCATATGCTGCCAAAGATAGCAGACCTCTTTATAAAGAAGAGACAAAGAGAGTGGTTGAAGACGCTTACATCGACCACCGTGTCAGCATATTGTGAGTAGATAAGGGTAGGATCAGTCTCCAACTGACGACCCGACACCCTCTTCCAGGCCTCCTCCAGGCCTCCTCGAACAACTGGTTATCAGGAATTCGACAGTGGCCGTAGAAAAAACTGGGATGAGGAGACCTTACGACTAGTAAAGAACTCCTCTCCCCGATCTCAATAGGAGGTGGAACCTGTTGAGGCTCTTCTTCAACTCTTGTCTCATCAGACATGATTACAGCCATTTCAGAGACTGGAGCATCTAGAGCTGCCACCTGCTCGGGGGCTGGCTCAACCTCTTCCTTCTTAGGGATGTTCTCCTGAGGGGTGTTCTGGTCGGAAACAACCGGAACACCAGAAGACCTATCAAAATGGAATAAAGGAAGGTCAAAATTTCAGAATACCAGAAGATACGAACATGTATGCACTTTCATAAGTCTGTTTCATGTATACATAGGCCGTCTTCTTGGCCTTGATCTTGAAACGCCCAGGAGCATATTTCGTGGCCCTTGCCTTCCTCTTCTTCCCCACCGATTTTACTGGATCTGAACCAGTAGGGTTGGTTAAACCCCTCACGTCCTCCAACCTTCGGTCGGAAGTGACAGCCTCGACCAGATGATCAAGATCCCCGGCCAGCTGGTCGGAGACGGTGTCTTCGTTGGTTTTTATGTCAGTTGCTTTAGTAGCAACCGTCTAGTCGTGAACGACCAATTTGGGGCCTACGACCTCTGCCGTCTAGACCCGCGGGTCCTCCTTTTCTCCCATATAATTAAAAAGTTAATTTTAATTAGGTGATGAAATCTTTCCATCTAAAATATATACTCCTTGTCAAAAGCTCTATTACCTTTGGGAGATCATTATCTTCGCTGATCTCTAAGGCAAAGTGGGTCGAAATAAGTGATGACAGAGACTCCGCATCAAGTTCTTTCATCCTTAGCCCGACCAACTACTTAACTATAGTAGAATTATATACTGGTCAGAGAATATATAAACAGTGAAGAATGAGCTGTTATTTACCTTGAGTCTCTCCACTTTCTCTTGTAAGGAGACAAGTGCCAAGATATTGAAAAACACAGCCTTGGCATCAGGCTCCCCAGCGTAGATCATTTTGATCTGCTCTCTAATTTCATCGGGGGAATCAAAAAATAAAAAGATTCCAAGGCTAAAGAAACATACAACTAATAAACTATACTAGACAGAATTCTTGGAACTTACCTTCCCTGGTATCCTTGGTCGCTTCGTCACGACCGATGTGCTAGAGCAAGGAACATGATCGGAGCCTCAAGGCACTAATTTGACGCATGGAAAAGTCCCTAACCACAGGCCAAGCGGTTAAACCCCTAGCACTTAGGTCTTGAATTGCTTCGACATACCTTCCGACTCTTCTTTTCTTCCTTTACGGTTGAACGCCAGTTGGGTTTATCCCTCGTCAATTTGTCGGCGAAGAAAAGGTTGTTTACCTTCGTGACCATCAAATAGAATCAGCTTTTCTTCCATGACGACCACGAGGACTTCGAGTACATTTTGATTTACTCATCGGCCTTCCCGTCGTGAAGTCGTAGCGAGCATTCCCTAGGGATTCCCGTCATGTTCCCCGATCTTATCATCTTGTAAAAATACCTGAAGACCCTCAGATCTTGTCAGATTCCTAGGTACGCCTCGTAGAGGTAGATAAAGATGATGAGGTGGGTGATTGATTTGGGGCCTAGGTTGATCAGTTCAATGTCGTAGTACTCAAGAACATGCGAAAGCAATTTGTGTACCAGAAATTTGAGCCCGCACTCAATGTAGGCGAGGAAATAAGGGATTTCCCCTTCTTCTCCGCTCAGGTAATACTCTCGGGTCGTTGATCTCCACTTAATCGAACTCTTGTATGGAAGCATCCTGATCTCCTCCAAAGCCTTGAGCTTCTTCCTGTTCAGATATGAAACCAACCACTTGGTGATTAAGTCCGACATGATTGGATGAGCAGTGGTCGGAGAAAATTTTTGGGCGAAATCTCACCGTGAAGGAATGTAGAAAGGCTCCCATTGGGCATAAAATAGAACACTAGCAGTTTCTTCCCCTTTGCCCCCAAGTAGTATGCCCTCAATGCCAGCAATTCGAATGTCGAATCTTTCTGAGCAACGCCGCCTCAGCCTCAAACTCCTTCTGGCCCTTGTTGATCTTTTCCATCAGCCTCTTCACGCCCACCAAGCTGCCGTCCTCCAGCGTCGCCTTGTACATCGTCCCGTACAGTCTCTTCCCCATGATCTCCGCAGTTACTCACAGTAGGTCGTTCGCCGTGAACGCCATTGGCCTATCAAAATGCACCGGCCTACCACCCACTTTGTCGCCAGACTCCACCTCAGCCGCCCCCAAAGAACTAGAGGCATCAACAATTAATTTTCACATGCAAAAGCATCAAGATTTACATGGTTGAAACCCTAGCCATACATTTATTTCGTAATTTCAAATACAAGCATCAATGACGAGAGGGGATTGGATGGGGGATATCACCGGCAATGAAGGAGAGGCGACGACAGCGTCACCGTTGTGTCATGACGGTGATACTACACAAGACACTCTTGCGACACGAGTACTGACGAGGATTAAAATCTCTATGTATTACTTTAATACATAATTAAAAGACCATATGTCTTCATTGTCGTAACCCCTAAGGCTAACGACCCCCGTAGTCGTAAAGATTCCAGAGGTTACTTATAAGTACCGTGGTCGGACGAGGTCCTGTACCCGGTCCCTGACCAAATGACTGCTCGTAGAAGACTTGAACTGGTATCTGGATCTAACTCCAAGTATATACTTACCATGTAACGAATGAAACACATGTCATATTTGCGCCATACCACGAGACGGTTCATGGTCCTAAGACACTGACAACAACTACCATACGGTTGAACGCGTCACATACGCTAGCCGATTTACCGCCATCTTTTCACTAACAAAGAATCGCCCCTCCGACTGCACGTGTTACTTCTAACAGGCGTCTTCTCCAGGAGTAACTGCTATCTCTTTGTTGGTTATGTAAAGACAGAGCACAGAGGAACAAATGCATCAGATCAAAGCATCGCAATCATCATTAGATTCATGTTTCAACTCTGATTCAATAGCATAGCAAGCATTGCGTTCATTGTAATTAGGATTAGTCCACCGCCTTGTCGAATGCACCCCTGTAAAGAATACAGTTCAGAGCAATAAAGAGCAATCACATTCTCTCACAATAACTCTTTGCCATTTTTCTCTATTTTCTTTTTGCAAGATCGGTGGCTCGATCGTCGACAGCTAGCGTTGTCTATGGGGAAGAAGGCGTTGGGTTCTTGAAGATCACTTTGCTCAAGCATCCTTCATTAACTCATTTCGCTCTGTCATCGCTCATGCGAACATGGAAGGGACTTGGGATGAGAACAACTGGTTTGACTTGGCGGACTACTCCGACCTCGACATGGACCCATGCATGTGTGCCATAGAAGAAAACGGGATGTCCTCATCCTCCTTCTGCGCTGGCTCGCCACTTGCTGAGACCAGCGAGATCGACCGGATGGATGAAGATTCACCACCGCCATCCGTGGTGCTTCTTGAGGAACTGGTCATTCTGACCAGTTCGAAACATCCGAATGTCTCTAAAAGCCCAGTCAATCCAATCGGCAAGAACGACGACGGTAGCCAGCATCAGAGAGTCAACGTATTCTCGATGTTATCATGGACGACTGGTATTCGCCAAAGGCTTCTACGTATTCTGAGAGCCAACCGACACTTGGTGAGAGTGTCAATGAAATTACCATTGCCACTGGTCTAAGGCCAAGTGGGGATGATAGAGATCAGCATAGTATCGGCAATCCGCCAGATCAGGCTGAATCCACCACAAAGCCCACCAGAGGTGGTAATCTCCGACCGCTCTCCGTCGTGGAGGCTCCTGGCCGAAGCCCTGGAAGGCTCTCCCTTAGCTACGACGGGAGCTCGTCAGAAGATTGTTGTTTGACGATGACATTGTGAGGAGGAGCGATGGCGATCGCCGACCTCCTCGCCTGGGTCCTCACCATCATGCTCTGCATGCTCACCATAGCGCGCGACGGTACTATAGCTAGTTGTGTACGTATTCAATACCGTGTGTGATCATCATGGTGCGCGATGATCATTCTTATAAAACAAGGAGTAATGTCACCACGCGAGACGAAGAGACGCATCGTAACGTCAACGTGCGTGACGAAGAGACGCATCGTGCGAGAGCCAAGCATTGAACATATCACAGACACTTTCAACCACAAACCGTTTGTGATACTTCATAGACGGTTTTCAACATGAACCACAATATCACAGACAATTCTTGTTCAAAACCGTCTGTGATATTTCAGAGACGATTTTCGACATGAACTGTCTGTGATATTACCTCTTCATAGACGATTTTTAACGCAGTCAATAACACAGACGATCACTAAACCAAAACCGTCTGTGATTGTATTTAATACTGACGGTTTTGGTCAACCATCTATGATTGTATTTAATACTGACGGTTATGTAAAAAATTATGTAATGATCGAATAAAGATAAGTACATTACATTTTATACTTTGTTTCGACGCTTTCTCAAGTTTTGGAAGTGATGAATTGCAACATTGTTGGTAACTCTCCCAGTTTCGCATTTCTCCACATGGCAAATACGACTATCACGCAAGAAGTCATCTTCAATGCGATTGCGCAAATATGTTTTCATAATTTTTATGGCTGAAAAGCATCTCTTAACAGTAGCAGTGGCAACATGCAAAACTAGTGCTTGTTTCAAAAGGCGATAAACCAAAGGATAGCAAATATGTTTCCCTATCTCCACCATTTTTTGAGAAAGCACACTAATAGTCTCTATGTTAGAGAATTTATCATCTATTTGCACATTGGCAATGTAGAAGCTCACTAATATTCTCGTGTTAGATAATCTGTCATAAATGTGTTGGTCTTGTGTCAACAAAGCATCACAATCTCTCTTTGGTTAGTTGTGAACTCTATTGATATCTCCTACATGCTCATTTAGTCTATTTTTTGTTTCATCTAGATCAACTGGTTGACACAAATGCATCATACCCAACTTTCTTCTTGTTGCAGCCTCTAAACAAAAAACAATAAAAGTAATGTGTTTTATCCTTGGACTAGCTATACTCAAGTCAACTTCCAAACTCATCAAACCATTAAAGATTAGACCTTCTATTTTTATCGTCAATCGATGTACATGGAAAATCAAAAGTGCGAGATTGGCAAGGCCCATTACCAAAGTACTTTCCTCTTACCCCACCCTTTTAATTAGGAAGGTACTCCTCTTTTCTTTCGCCCGGATCTAATTGAATCTCCTCCCAATTAATCTCTTCTAGGTGAATTCCTTGCATTAGTGGTATTATTTTGTTCATACGATGGGGGTATTATTATCCTCATGCGGTGATGCTTTCCTTTAAGAAACATTTTCATAAATTTATGTGTCATTTGCTAATTATTGAGCATTCCATTAGCTATTTGTACTACTAAATAATAGATGCACACATGATACATCATTATGTTCATCAACTATTTCAAATTGAAAGGTTTACTTGACATTGTTCTCAAATATTCAGTTGTCAAATGGATCACTCGCAAGTTGCAATTTCGCCTCTAATTTGTCACTAGGGTATTCCAAAGACTATTACAATTGAAAACCCTAGCACTATTATTTGCAAAAAAATAATCAACGATCAACAAATTGAAACCCAAAACACAAAATTTATGATTGAAATTGAGATAAATCGTAAGAATCTAATTGAAAGTTGTGGCCTCACTGTTGAGTATCATGTTGACTGTTGAGGTATTGACGCAACGACACAACCGCACTGGCACTGCAGCCTGCCAAGCCAACCGTGACTCGTGAGGATTGAGGAGTACGGCGAGTCGGCGATGACACGACGTTGGAGCGAGCCAGTGAGGCGAAGAGGCGATCGGGGCGGGTCGTCGTCAGGACTCAGGCCGTCAGGCGGGCGCCGCGCGAAGGGAAAAGCACGCGTTGCTGGCGTTAGAAACGAAAAGACGGATGTGTCCTACGCGCCTGTGCGTCCTGCCTATCGATTCTTGTTCTGATCGGCTTAGGGTGTGTTTGGTTCGTTGAATGGAGTGGTCATGAACCATCCGGTACGGGAAATGAGCTCGTTCAGGTGTTTGGTTGGTTGAATAGAACCAAACCATTCGGGATGAGAAGGTTCAAGAAAAAGGAATATTCCATGTTTATGCTGTCTCATCCCATTCAGGGAAAAATCCCGAACCACACCGTTCACTCGAATTCCAAGGCGTTTGGTGACGTGGTGGCTTGATTTACGAGCTTTAAATGATCATATTTCCTAAACCGAGTATCCGATTTGCGATCCGATTGAACCGTTGTGTTCCTTGTCATTTAATTAACAAAACAAGACCACTCTTGGCATATTTTAGTGCAAAAATATCATGCGGATCATCCTATCCCACCAACCAAACACCATTTTGAACCATCCAGGACCATCATATTCCATCAACCAAACAAAATTATGTATCATCATATCCCACCAACCAAATACCATAATTGTATCATTTCATCCAGGACGATCCCATCCAGGGGCGAATCCACCAGGTAGGTTTCGTCAGGCTAAAGCCCACCCTCCACCAGCAGCCGGAAGCGCCCCCCTCCCCCTGCCGACAACTTCGACTCTCGGGGCCGACTCGCCTGTGAGCAAACAAGAAAGAAGCAGAGGCGAGCAAGCAAATGCGCGAGGCTGTCAGAGCAAGCAAATGCGCGTGGGCCTTGCCCTTGCCGAAGCCCAGGCCCAACTCACATCCACCGGTCCACATGGGAGTCCCCTGTTGTTCCCGTTCCAAAAATCCCCGATCCCCATTCAATCATCCTCATTCAATCAGCAGTTTCTCATTCAATCGAGCAAGCGAGGCGCACTTGATCCAGAGGGAGCTGGGGAGGCCGACTATCGGTGTCGAAGGAGGGAGGCGATCAAGGCCGGGCCAAGGCAGGAGCCGTGGCCGGGGGGGGAGGGGAGCCGAGTCGGAGGCTGAGCGGAGACCAAGAACCCATGGTCGGGTGGGGAGGGTCGTCCGGCGGATCTCGGGCGACCGGCCGAGACAAGGAGCGCCACGGCCGGGGGGGGGGGGGAGCTCACTCGCCACCTCGGCCGGCTGGAGCTTGAGGCGAGGCGGATCCGCCGGCGGACGCGGCGGCAGCGGGGGAGGACCAAACCAAGAGTTTGGCGGCCTGAGACGCGGCCACCGGCCGGTGGGGAGGGAGGGACGGAGGTGGATGGTCGGAGGCTGGAATGAAGGCCGAGGCGGGGAGCCGCCGGGGAGTAGTCGGGGACGGCGGGGAGGCCGAGTGGCCAGGCGCAGGCCGGGAGCCAGGGAGGTCGAGTGGCCACCGCCGATGGGAGGCCGGCCAAGACTCAAGACCAAGCGCCGAGGCGAGGCGAGGCGGCGAGGCGCTGAGCTGCTATATCTTGGTGCCGATTGGGAACAGCGCGTACATCGTAGCTAACTACTGAGGCATGAGTGAGCTACTGATATTTAAGAATTGAGCTAGTAATCTGGTATATACTCGTTGCTACTTGCTCATTACTCAATTACCTACTCAATTACCAATTAATCTGTAGGTTTGCAATAATGGAGAACCGAATTTTGCGTAATTATTTCACAAACAATTCAAGTAGTTACCTATTTCATGATCATTTAATTACAATTTGCTATTGTATCACTAATTTCCTAATATTAATGTACAGATTGTTACCTACTGGAACCATATTTACATATTTTGGGATGTACTTTCCATTAGCGAGGTACATTAATTGAATTTTACTTTTTTTACTTTGCTTTTATTCATGTATGAATTTGATTGTATAATAATATAAGACTATATTTGTTACAAATTAGTTTAGTCATTTAATATTTTGAGCTCACTTTTATTTTTTATTCTGGATTCGCCACTGATCCCATCCTACCTATACCATCCTATCTTATTCAATATTATCCCACCAAACCAAACAGACCCTTAGCACTAGCTCACCGATTGTGGCCCTCGGCCGGGAGTGAGAACCAGCCAGCAGCCTAGCGTGGGGCGTGGGGCGTGGGGCGTGGGGCGTGGGGCGTGCGGCCCAGTTGACTGTGGCCGGGAGTGCAGCCGGCTGGCGTTTGGCAAAGTGTAGGCGTATAGCCATTGGCCCATTAGTGGTCTTCAGAAATTGGAGATCTCTTTTTTTTTTTTCCTCTCACGGCGGCAAAGGATCTCCATCTCACCTGAAGTCCTCCGTGCAGCCCAGCCAACAAACCATACATATTTGTAGATTTTATTCTGTCCCCTCATCGATTTGGTTGCGCGATTGATAGTTTCTAGTAACACCGATTCTCCTTTTCATATCATGCTAACCTTTCAATGGGATGATAAGTACTATCCAAATCACTGGGAACACCATCCGTCCAATCCAGACATAGCAAAGATTCCCTACGTACAATAGATTCATTCGAGCTTTCATGCAAATGCCACAAACGGAAAAAAAAAAAAATCCACGGCCACACCGCCGCCGGCGGCTTATGTCGACCACACATCTTGGCAATCCAATCCACTGGCCCTGCTCGATCGGCAAAACAAATATTCTCCACGTACTAGCTCATCGCCAGACATTGGGGTATATCCACATATCATGAAGCTAAAGGAATCACATTCACACCTCCTCGGCTGCCACCAGGCACCAGGCATTATCTCCGTGTACTAGCTAGCTCATCACCAGACGAAATATGTGGTAGCATCTCTAATCCTCCATGCAAAGTGCATTCATGTACATTCTCCGTTATCATTATCTCCGATGTGTGTATATATAACTATATATGTGTGTGTAAAGGAAAAATTAGATCCTCACACTCTATGTAATATCTACCTCTAAATTAGCTTGAAGCAAATAACAATTAAAACACTAAGGTTTAGGCCCAGTTTGGAACTCAGATTTTTCTTCTTCTGATTCCCGCATGGATTGAATTATTATTATTTTATCTAAAATCCTGCAAATCTCTTGCAATCCAAACAGGATCTTAACGGTACAAAACCAATGCAATGATCTATAAAGGTAAGAATTAATCGATTGATGCCGATATGATCAGAAGTACGTAGGATTTTCCCCTGACATGATCAGACGGCCCTATCACTTTTGACATTCATGGCATTGCCCTCGGTCACGATGGCAGCGGCCCGATGCTTTCTGTACAGGACCTAGGCTTTATAGATAATCAATTGTATCTCTAGTTAACAAACAAATTCTGAAACATTGATTATCACCACATGGGCTGCTGATAATCAATTAAGCTGTATATATGACTTCACGCTGTAGCCAGCAAAATACATTGGGTGGCCTAACGTATAACGATTACCATAGTTAGTAGCAATAAGTAATTACTCGATCTTAATAGGACTTCTCATCTATGGGGGCAGGCCCATGACAGCTCCCTTCTCCCCGACCCTGCTACACTCGCGCGAGTTCGGCGCGGTTCGGAAATCGGAAACCGATACGAGTCCAAATCCAATCGGGCCAGGTCGTCACGAGATTATTGGGCCGTAAGATATCGACGATTCGACCGAAGTTGCTGGGCCGACGCGGCCTCGCGATGTTCCGTGCCGCCCAGCCGACCCGCGCCCTATGGGAGTCGCTCGCGTCCACCATATAAGCCCCCGCCCGCGAGCAGGCTAGGGTTCCTCCTCAGCCGTCTTCGCTTCGCGTCCGCCCCGGAGAGGTAAGGTAAGCCACCCGCCGCCACATCCCATCCCGCCCCTCCTCTTCCGCCGGGCTCCATGCTCCGCTCTTCCTCGCAACCCCTGCGAGCGCATTTCTTGGTTGGGTAGCGGCATCGAGCTCGTCCGTCTTTCTTGATCTGTGTGATAGGCCGGATCCGCTCCATACTTGCGAGTTTTGCCCCATCTCTTGTAGTGTTCAGGTCGACGTTCGTAGGCTCGTTGCAGTAGCTGATGTTTCTTTTTCATATGGAGGTTTTGTAGGACATCCTGTTACAGACTAGTAATCTGATCCTTTAGTAGCGAAGATGTATAGGGAAGATTCGAGTGTGCTCACTATGGTTGATTTGGGCTTGAAGTAGATGCTTGTTTAGCTTTTAGGTGGCTCTTGGATGCATGCGTTCTTAATCTGTTGTGTATGTGAGCTTTGCTGGTTACATGATTGCATCATAAATAACTCTATTTGCGCCAAGGGTTAAGGAGAAATTGGATTAATGCTTAGGTTGCTGGTTGTTGGTGTCACTTTTACTCCAGGATTTGTTCAAATGGTAGAGTGAGAACTGCTGTCAAATGGCTTTATCTTAATATTTACTCGGCGAATAGAAACCGTTCTCCTGTCGCGACTAACACTGTAGCATCTGCTTTATTTTAATTCATGGTTACATTTATCTCAACTTCGCTGTTTCTCATCCACCCGAGATCACTGCTCTTCTTTGCGTGCAGATCAAGAGGCTGTCCTGAGAAGCTCCAATGGCTCCTAAAGGTACGGAAATAATATTGCAGGATTCTTTTTGTGCCTATTTTTGATCGAGGAGGTAATTGCTTTAGATTGGGGAGTCTTCAGTAGTTATTGATTGCTTTGCACGTCGTAATATCATGGCCTCACTTCTGAATTGAATAAGGTCTTCTGTATTACGGAAATCGAATGCAATGAGCTACACTGCTACAGTTGTTCGTTTATGTTGTTCTTTAACAAGTATATAATTGGCAAATTGTGATGCAAACATTTCTTTTGCAAATGGAAGGTAACTCCTATACTATCCTCACATTGTTATCAATATACTACACACTTCATTGTTTACAGTGTGGTGGAAACTCGACTCGTACTGTAGTGAATCATCTCATGAGAATACATGCACCTACTTCAATCTGGCTTTTTAAGTATGGTTTACTGGCTACAGCATAATATGCATGAGTTGAATATTTTATCCAATCGTGACCAGCTGCTCCCTCCAAGAAGGGTGATGTCAAGACCCAGGCCTTGAAGGTTGCCAAGGCTGTGAAGTCTGGGGCAGTCAAGAAGACGGCCAAGAAGATCCGCACATCTGTGACATTTCACCGCCCCAAGACCCTGAAGAAGGCTAGGGACCCAAAATACCCAAGAATCAGTACGCCTGGAAGGAACAAGCTTGATCAGTACCAGATACTCAAGTATCCCCTTACCACTGAATCTGCAATGAAGAAAATTGAAGATAACAACACTCTGGTCTTCATTGTCGACCTCAAGGCAGACAAGAAGAAGATCAAGGCTGCCGTCAAGAAGATGTACGACATTCAGGCAAAGAAGGTCAACACCCTGATCAGGTTAGCATTTTGCTTCCATGTTTCTTCATTTTACTGTTTGATTTGCTATGTCATGCGCTAAGTGATCAAATCTGTGTCTTGCAGGCCTGATGGGAAGAAGAAGGCTTACGTGAAGCTGACGCCAGACTATGACGCTCTCGATGTGGCCAACAAGATTGGCATCATCTAAATTAGAGGGTACTGCAGTAGGCATTTGTGTCCTGGTTTTTATGTGGTTGGAATTTTGTGGCTATTACTTAGCGAAGGACCTCAGTGGCCCCATTACCAATATGTTCCAGCACACTTTCATGAGTTTGCTATCGTCCAAGTGACCTATTTTGAGCTTTAGGTCCGCTTATACTACGAAGTTATTTTATGAGCCCATTAATCTACCCTTGCAGATTCTGAATTTTGGTTGCAATTTGTCTTTGTGGTAGCTTTCTGCGTTGTAGTTTATTGCAGTGTTTGGCCGTTTGGGTCACTGCGATATTAGGCACAGTTTGGCTCGAGTTCTGACTTGTGCTGGTGACATGGTATTACCTTTGTATGTCACATCATGTTATAGTACCATGTGTAATGGTTGCATTTGTAGTTTGGACTGGAAGTTGAACCCTGCTCTATGCGGTACGTTGGCGTGAGATACTGATAATCTCAGTTAAGCCCGTAAGACTATAGTGCTCCAATGGTTTGAATGGCGATCAAGAAGAAAAACCTCAAGATATGAGGCGCATCACATCCTTGAATCCTTGATCCTTCTAGCTTTCCTCGAGGCAACCAAGGGAACCAAAAAGGACACCACTTGGACAACCCAGATACTATAAATGACGGCAGATCAGCACCAGCGTCCCCGCCTGCCGCCTCTCCGCCCGGCCGCGCGTTCCCTTCGGCTTGCCTCCGGTCCACGGTCACAGTCACGTCGTCGCGCAGCTTCTGCCGCCAGCACGCCGCCGCGCGTGCGCAGAACCGCTCCACGACGTCGGCGCACCCCGGCGGGAACCGCGCTCCCGTTACAATGCACGCGACCACCTTGGGCCGCCTGGCCGGGCGCATGTCCAGGAACTCGGCTCCGCTCCGCTCCCGGACTTGTTTGCCCCGGAGGGTGCGGCGCGTGCTCCGCTCCGCCGCGGTCGTGGTAGTCGAGGATGAGGTGGATGTGCAGCTGGTGCTCGTGGTGGTCGGCGGCCAGCGTGCGTCGCCCGGTGGCGCGCAGGAGGGTGGTGCCGTGGCAGGCGGAGGCCGTGAAGGCGAAGCCGTCGGCGCTGCTCATGGGCGGTCCGAGCCCAGCCCGAAATTTCCGGGCTTAGGTCTTAATTTTTGGCACAAAATCCAAAAAAGCCTGACAATAGCATTAAAATAATAAACTATTATTTATTCTTAAAATAAATTAAACATTAGTTTTTATTCAAAAAAAGAATTAAAACAACAACATTCTATTGGAAAACACACTTTTCGGACCGGGCCGGGCTCGAGCCTGTCCATTCAAGGCCAAGTTTTTCTAGACCCAAGGTTTGAAAAGGCCTACTGTGCAGCATTGTGGGTGGGTTGGGTGGGTGCGAGGACACACGACCGAACGAACCATCCCAATTCCCACCCGAGGGTGTCTACCGAGCAGATACGCCGCAGTCTACCGCTCTGCTCCGACACGTCCGGTCCCCAACAGTAGCTAGCTAGCATCGAGTACGCTTTTCATGAAATAGCGGGCATGCGTAGTGGCGTACACAGGACGAAAAATAGAGGGGTTGTTAGTGGGACAAAGTTATCATGAATGTGCTAGTGAGATAAAGTTGTCATGAGGTGAGCTAGCAAACACACATTAAATATCATGTGCAATCCAAATTGATACATAAATTATAATGAACAAAGTTAAAAGAAGAAATACATTAAATGTAGTATCTTAATAATGACTAATGTATTTCGAAAGCCTAAAAATATACACAAGTAGCAATCTTAAGAATAAAATTAACTAAATTTTTTATGCAAATAATGAGGTATGAAAGGATACCAAGGATGCGGCGACAGAGCCAGTGGTCCAGCCCTCTCGCGACGGCACGGTGGATCCGTTGCTCCCCATGCGGCGATGGACCCGTCCTTCTGTTTGGCTGATGCGCCTTCGTGCGAGTGATCTGTGCTACTTCTCTTTTCGCGAGGATGAGGCAGAGATGCATGCAACTTTCCACTCAAAACCTAACTACTGTATATCCATGCCTGACCGATATACCAAACAACTCAACCACCTTTATCCACTTAGAAGTCAAATCACGTCGTTGGGCATTGCCTGGCTTGTTGTAAACTTCCCTAAAAAACTTCTCAAACAAGAACCATGGCAAAGGACGCCCGGATTATCACCTCATACATTTTTTTTGGATCGTACAGTGGAGACAGTGACATAATGTATGTCATTGTTGATCCTCTACGTTAGTCTCTTCAATTTCAATGTAGAGGATCCGTTTTTGATAGGGACACTCTCACCCTTGATATAGTCTCAAGGCTCTGTCCAGAATACAAGGGGGGGGGGGGCAAAGGGACAACACATTTTCAAGATCAAGTGTATAATTCTACATTCAATAGTCCTCCTATCACCTCCCAGGGATAATCCAGAAAAAGGCTACAAATTTATGGACCTATTCTCATGGATTTAGTTCGAACGCTGCTACTCGGCAGCACCACCAGCACCATCACCACCCTCTACACTATCTTCAACTTTCAACTTTTTGAGCGGCCTCAACATCTTTACTCTTTGCAGGGCCTGGTCCTGATGACACCTTAACCATTGTCAGTTGTAACAGTCTAACTCTCGCTGAGATTGAAGCCCTTGCGGAGTTCTTGGAGGGTGAATGGGTGATGCCTTCAAAATACATTTGATTCTATTGAAGTATAAGTGAATTGTCCATCTTTCATCACCATCTTAAGTTTTTTTTGGTGAATTGGTTAGTGCACGCAACTCAATATGGTATCAGAGCCAAGAGGTCTTGAGTTCAAGAACCGACTGACGCAATTAAGAAATTAGTTGCATCCTATTCCTATTTCTATTCCACGTCTTAGGCCTGAGGGAGCCTACACGTGAGGGAGAGTGTTGAAGTATAAGTGAATTGCCCGTCTTTCATCATCAGCTCAAGCTTTTGAGTGAATTGATTGATGCATGCAACTCAATAGATTCTTCAAGCATGATAGCCTAATGAAAAGCTACAAAGAGGGCTAGGAAGAATTTGTAAAGTTGGATGCTGGTGGGTGACAAGTACATCATTTTCTATTTCTTCTAGTTTATTAGTTAATGAAACAACCCAAAATTTCCAGATTTCAATTTTTTTTTGGAGTTTTGGTTCAAATTTGGATTTCTTGCCCAATTTGGAAGGTTTCACCCGTTTTCCGCTTTCCTCTTTTGGAATTCTGCTTTTCAAGCCCGAATACGCCTTTTCTCCACATCGCCTTCCCCCACAATGTCGCCTCGTCATTCACCCACGCCACACACGCCTTCGTCTTCGTCCACGTCTTCCACCAGCTTCGCACTCTTGCCACCTCACCTGGCCACCTCGCCTCCTCTTCCCCTCTTCCCCAGCACCGAACGCGCGCAGCCGCACACGTCATCGCCACACGCCGCTCGTGTGCTCCGCTTAGCTTCGATCGCAACCGCTTCTTCGCGTATAAAGTTCGAACCACGACTCCTTCCTCAGTAGCCACACCGTGACCTCTCAAACCTCCCCTTTCTTCTCCAATACCGACAATCTTCTCAAAACGTCGCCGCCTTTCTTTTCCCTTCCGGTGAGCCACCACCCAATTGTTCGCCTCCTTCCTTCCTTTTTCCAATTAAACCTGACCCTAGCACCTCCTCGCCACTGAGAACCCGTCCCCAAGCTCCAAGCCCGCTGTCGCTGCCCCAAGCTCGTCGTCGTCGTGCGCCTTCGCTCCGCCACCCACGACCACCGTCTCCAAACCGCCTCCAACCTCTCCGAGCTTCATCGATCTCACCTACATGACCCCCTTGCCATGCTGGTGCTCAAGCCCCGACCACTTTGGCCGGAGCGAGCCCGTAGCACCTGTAAGATCGAGGAGGCCAACTAGAGGGGGTGAATAGACGGTTTTAAAAACCTTTGACTAAAACCAATTTCTAATGAGGAAGAGTGAGACAAATCGGTTTTACACAATTAAGGTATAAATCAACTAGTCTCACTAAGTGCACCAACAATATAAGATCATGTCAATGATAACAAGAATACAAAGACATGTAAGTAATTTAATTATAGGAATATAAATTACACAAAGTAAATTACTAGAGAACAAGCCACAATAACACAACGATGTTTTACCGTGGTGTTCGGAGACTTGTTGGTCTCCCCTAATCCACGTTGAGGTAAGCCCAAACAAATTGGGCCAACTCCATGAATTGAGCCAAACACCTGCGAGGTAAGTCCAACCACTTGGACCGGCTCCAACACGAACCAACACCTCGATCCACTCGGGCTTGCTCTTCCTCCACTCCAGAGATGGTGAGCACCAAACCACTCATAGCACGCCGGGCCTCTTCACAATCTTCTTTGAAGAGATCACCAGTCATGACGCCTCCAACGCAGTCTAGGAGTTGGCAAACTCCAAGAGTAATAAGTCAAGTCCCTTGCTTGACTTGTACCACGTGCAACGAATACACAAGCTCAAATAAATATGAAATCCAACTCTAGATGCAACACATGCAACTAGAGACCTTTCTCCTTGCTCACAAGGTGCAACACATGCACAATTGAGGGGAGAAGCTCACACTAGCTCAATAGAATGAAATGAAGTGCCAAAAGTTATTTCAAAACTAACCAAGGGGGTATTTATAGCTCCCACCACTAAAACTAGCCGTTGGAACAAACATCGTGAACAAATCAGGATTTTCGGTAGTACCGCCGTTCAAGGACCGGTATTATCGCAGTTGAGGTTCAACGGTCGACTGATGTGCATTTAATGGACTGAACTAGCCGTTACACATAAAGCTACTGTATTACCGCCAACTAGAATTCGGTACTACTCCATCGCGGTCGTACCGTTCATGTAGAATGAAGCTACTGTTTT
Source organism: Hsuehochloa calcarea (assembly GCA_036346395.1). Classification (NCBI taxonomy): domain Eukaryota; kingdom Viridiplantae; phylum Streptophyta; class Magnoliopsida; order Poales; family Poaceae; genus Hsuehochloa; species Hsuehochloa calcarea. The sequence goes on from CM070600.1 coordinate 16,810,078, forward strand.
CCAGAGCACAAGAATTCTCAAAAATACATTCTCTGGAAAACTTATACTGCCATGTAAACATCGGTACTACTGTACTCCGGTAGCACCACTCAAGGAAATGAGGTCATACTGATTCAAGGGAGATCAGAACTCCTAAAAACACGCTCTCTGTTATTTATGTACCGCTATGTAAATCTCGGTACTACCGACTTGCGGTAGTACTGCAGTTGAAGTGCGGTCGTTAAAATTTCAGAGAGTTGCAAACCACTCGAACACACACTCTGTCTTTTACGTACCGCCATATATTCGGTACTACTGACATGCGGTAGTACCACAGTTCAACTGCGGTCGTTCCAATATTAGAGTGGTTCAAAGCAATTAAAAACACGCTCTCTCAAAAAAACGTACCACCATATAAATAACGGTACTACCGACTTGCGGTAGTATCGCATATCACTAGCGGTCATACTGTTTTTCATAATCGTTTTCCAGAAGCTCGAATCAAGATAATGCATGAATCCTAATGATTTACAAAACACATTTACAAACTTAGATCATGCTATAAATAGTAAGTACATGAACTTCAACTATTTGTAAAACACATTTGCAAAGTATAGTCACATGCTATAAGGATTAAACGTCACGGCCTCGACTATTTGCAAAATACATTCGCAAATAATAGCATCATACCATGGTGAGCTAGAACAAGTGAGATTGCACTATCAACATATGATAAGACTCAAGCTACTGGGCAAGACCCGTCTTAATAGTACGGTAACATATACTAGCAATCCGGTCTCTCAACCAAACACCGAGACCGATAAAAGACTAGAAACACATTCTTAGCGCTAGCTAGTCATTCCTTTTCCTTACACATCCTCTTGAAGCTTGATGACACATGTCTTCACTTCAAGTCCGGGTTCTTGACTAGAATATTATCAACACATGATGATATTCTTCACTATGAGATCTTGTCTTGGTGTCCATCAACATATGATGACATCCTTCACCCCGAATCTTGACTTGGGTATCATCAACACATAATGATCTTCTTCATGAGCCCTCCATCAACACATGATGGGTCTTCTCTTGACTTGATGATCAACTCATCATTATCTTCTCTTCGAGGTCTTGATATGTATCAACACATGATGCATCCTTTATTTGATTCCCATCAACATATAATGGATCTTCTCTTCTTGAACTTTGATTTGATGCCAATCAACTCATGATGTCATCCCAAGTCATCATCATCATGGAACTCAACCTATTTTACCAACTCATGAAAAATATTAGTTCCACAATGTGATTGTCATTAATTACCACAACATACCATTAACTCATAATGGTGGGTCAAGATACTTTAATCTTTCTCTCTATGGTAATTGATGATAACCATCACAATTATAAATAATTGAATATTAGAACATATGAGTATATATGAACTACACAAGTTTTATATACTCAAGGGTATGTTTCAAAGTAGAGATCCCAAGTATATGGGGATAAAAGAATATGTATCTATACTCATGAAACCACAAAATATAGAGTGAATTCCCCCTAAATGTGTGGAATTTTGGACTGTTTTGGCCATGTACCGTACCGAAATTCCCGTTCTAGCCCCATTACCTGCGAAATTCCAATTTTAGCCCTCTAATGCACTGCTGCCGCCCCGCACGTAGCAGCGAGCGACTGTCCGTCTTGGGATCGCAGAAGAGCACTTGCTACCGTCGGGGACGGCAGCAGGTGCCTGCCCCCGCCACCTGTCAAATTTTTTTGAAAAATCTAATTAATAATATTTTTTTGATGAATTTTGAAATATATTAAATGAGCTCAAAAAATTATGAAAATTTTTATGGAGCCTCCTGTAATAGTTTGCTTGGTTGTGTAATTGTTTCGAAATTTTATCAATTTTTATTTTCTCTGCATAATTCTTTGAAGTCAAATATTTGTAGAAATTTTCTAATATAGAAACTGAGCTCCAAACATTATAAAATTTTTTGTAAGACTCCCTACACAGAGGAATTTATTTTGTAAATTTTATGTAATTTTATATGTTCTGAAATTATCTCGACAAATTCAGGGTCTAGGTTTAGAAATTAGGGTTTCATGATTTCATGTGACTTGAAATGTGTGAAGTTTACTACCACAACATGACTACTCTTGGGGAGCAATATAAGCTAGCGACGTACGCACTACGCTACGCTCCGTAGGCTCTCTTTATTGTAAGATTTGTAACACCCATCGGGGATCAATAAGATAGCTGCTGGCTATTGCCTGTGTTGGTCACCTTACTGCCTCACATAATTCTATCTTAATATATAATAGACTAGTTTAATGCTCGTACTTTGCTGTAAATTAAAAAAAATCATAGACTAATTATGTCGGACTGTCAATCGTTATTATACTCAGCGACACGATCTGAACTGTCGATGCTTTACTCGCCGATCCAACAAACGCCGAAAAGGGTAAAGAAGATATACGACCACCAACTCTAATTTATTAGCGAGATTGTCCGAGGATCCTCCTCGTTACGCTTTACTGCATGGTAGCGATTTGACTTGGATGAAGAGTTCAGAATTCCCAAGTGCACAGAATAAATCCGCGACGACGCCGGCCCCAAGCAGCTCCCAGCCGGCCACTTACCGTCTCGTTTTCAACGTCTGTGTGTGCATGCGTTGGTCATCTTACTACCTCACATAATTTTATCTTAATATATAATGTGTGTGCATGCGTTGGTCCTCTTACTACCTCACATAATTTTACCTTAATATATAATGTGTGTGCATGCGTTGGTCATCTTACTACCTCACATAATTTTATACTAATATATAATGTATGTGCATGCGTTGGTCATCTTACTACCTCACATAATTATATCTTAATATATAATAGACTAGTTTAATGCGTTGGTCCCCGACGGCAGCAGGTGCGTACGGGGGGCTAAAATTGGAATTTCGCAGGTAATGGGGCTAGAACGGGAATTTCTGTACGGTACAGGGCCAAAACAGTCCAAAATTCAAATGTGTGCATACACCAATGTGTAAAAATAACATATTCACATATTCAAGTTGGACTTTTGGTGGAGTTCAACCTTTATTTTGGATCCGAGGAAGGCAGCAAGATATAAGAATTTGATGTCAAATGCATACCTATTTGATTTTTACCTTTTTATCCAAATAAGACTACGTAATAGATATATCAATAGAAGTGTTAGTCTCACATATGGATTTATCTTTAATCACCAAAATACTCTATTAACTAATAATAGCGGGTCTAGATTCTTCAACACATGCCATTGCTCTGTTCTGGCCTTGCGCCATCGCCGTCGTAAGCCCCACCGAACTAGCCAAAGTAGCAACCAAGCCCCAAAATGGAATCCGTGTAGCTCGTAGATGCTCCCCGCATTCTCCCTCGCCGCCGCCGACCATGACCGCCACAGCCGTCGGACAGAAAAGGGGAGGAAAATAGAGGATAAACCAACAAAGAAGGAATGAAAAAGGGAGTTGGGCTCCCTTCGACCGAAGGCCATTTTAGGCCGAATGGCCACATGTGCCGCAAGCAAGCCCAAGTGCCAAATCAGCTCAATACTATGCTCCACTATTCGGCCTTCTACTATTCACAACACAACCCAACAGAGCACAATATCGTTCACCTGAAATCCATTACTGTTCATAGAATCCAACCCGCAATGAACAATGCCAGTCTGATACTATTCACTCGACCCAATACTATTCACCTAAAACCCAATAGACATAGTTATATCCAATTTGATAGTTTCGAGCTGGTGAATCCCATTTTCAACTATGTTTAACCCGATCAAGCACCCATTAAATCCTATTCACCACACTACCCTTTTTCTTTTCATTCTTTTTAAATTTATTTTATTTGTATGTTGTTCCAAGCTCATTTGTTGTTGAGCATGGATATTTTTATTTGGTTATTTTATTTTACATTAGGTCCCAACTTCGACGACCAAGCTCCGGAAAACACCTGACAAGAAGAGTTAATAGAAGACTTTGAGCAAAGAGGCAAGTCACATTCCTTTGATTATTTTGAGCCTATATTTCATGTAATTATATTATTACTTTCATTACTGTATTTATGCCAATTACTTTAATAGTGAAATCATACTTTTGAATACCATGATGAGTAGATAAATCCTATTACCCCACATACAAGCCCACATATTCTTTGTAGGCCATATTCACCTCGACAAGTTTATGTCACATAAAATGATAACTGAATATTTAGCATTGCCACACAATGTGTTTATAAATACTGAAAAAGAGTATTGGCTGGCCACCAATGGTTTGGTGGAGAGTTAAGGGTTAATACTAGGAGGTTGGACAACCCAATAGACTCAATAAAAGTGAGTCAAAGGTGGGGCCAAGAAGGTGGAAAGCCATGAGTTAGTTGTTAGTTCATATTTCCACTAGAGACAGATAAGGACAAGAACCTTGTGCCAAGTAATAAACACAAAAATCGCTCAACCACAGGTTTGGTCATTCTAACTTGTCTTAGTACACTGCTCTTCTGATTGAATATCTACACGATGAGCACCTGCTCTTGTTCATGGGTGATTCCAATACATGAGGTTGAAAGCATCTAGGCCCATAAAAATAATTTTGGTTATTAATGACAACAATGTGTTATGAGACTAACATGTGTGCTAAGATGTTTTAAAGCTAAGTTCCGGAGTTTGAATAACAACATGGAAATTTCAATGCAAAGACAATAAAAGATCGACATGGCTCAAGAAAAATGTATTATGAAGCCTAAGGACCATTTTATAGTTTTTACCGGTCTCGGTGTTTGGTGAAAAGACCACATTGATAGGCTAGATACCGTACTATAAAGAGAGATCATGGCTAGTAGCTTGAGGATTTGTTTTGTACCATTTTGATGAACAAAGAGTCATGCATTGCATTTAGAATTGCATCTGGAAAAAGTTCAGTGAAAAACAGTATGACCACATTTGAGAAGCGGTAGTACCGCAGTGTGGTATGACCGAGTTCTAGTTGGCGGTGCGTAAATTCCAGAGAGCATGTTTTGGGGAGCTTTTCCCCCCTTGAAATCGGTAGTACCGATTGTGCCAAGAGGTACTACCGTCGTGCGATAGTACCGGACCTTGTGAGTGCGATAGTACCACACCACACTTTAACGACTAGTTCATAAGCATTTAATGCACCTCTTTTTACCGTTGAACAGTAGGTCTGGTAGTACCGACCGATCATATGCGGTAGTATCGCACCCACTAATTTTTTCAGAGATTTGCTTCAAATGATCAAAATTTTGGTTGAGGGCTATAAATACCCCCTCACCAGCACCAAGATCAGAACCTTGGACCTCATTGAATACTCTAGATCCTTTAGTACACTCTCATCTACTCATTTGCTCATGTTTATCATTTTAAGGTAGTTGAGAGCATTCAAGTGCACATGCATCATTAGTTAATATCTTTGGCACTTGATAATCTTCAAGCAAGAGTTTTGATTTGTTACTCTTGGTGCTTGCCGGCACCTAGATGACTTGGAGGAAGTTTGTGCGGTGATCTCTTCAAAAAGGTGTGAAGAGGTCCAACACCGGTTGTGAGTGGTTTGGCACTCACTATCTCCGGGGTGGAGGAAGAGCAACCCCGAGTGAATCGAGGTGTTGGTTCAAGTTGAGAATCAGTCCAATTCATATAGACTTACCTTAACGTGGACTAGTGAAGATCGACAAGTCTTCGATACCACGGGAAAACATGGATTGTCTTAATTGCGGTTTTCTCTCTTGCCTTTACTATTTTCACATTTACATTTCTAGCTCTTACTTGTTTAGAATTTCTTAGCTAGAATTGTATTTAGTATTGACATATCCTTGCGGTGTCTTAGTGCAAACTTGGAATATAACTCCTGTCTTATGCTAGAATTCTTTTATTAAGCCATATTTGTTAAAATTGTTAATTAGAGCATAAGATTTTTAGAAACCTCCTATTCACCCCCTCTAGCCGGTCATCCTTGACCTACAAGCAGTATTAGAACGAGGTCTCTCTTTGTTTTAGGCTTAACCGTTTAAGAGAGAAATGATGGCTAGTGAGGGTATATCCATAGGTAAGACACCTTTATTTGATGGATCAAATTATGCTTATTGAAAAATAAAAATGTCTATTTATTTAAAGGCCATGAGCCCAAGTATATAGAGAATTGTAAGTGAGGGTTTCGTTATGGGACCTAATCCTACACACCCCGCAGATCTTGAGGAACGAAACTCCCACCTCAATGCTCAAGCAATGAACACTCTTTTTGAGCTTTAAACACGGATGAGTTCAATCGATTGGGCAACCTAGAAACCGCTCATGAGATATGGACCACGCTCTCGAAAATTCATGAGGGCACATCCACAGTCAAAGAAACTAAATTGCATAGGCTTCGGATCAAATATGAGATATTTATAATGTTGCCTCATGAAAACATGACCGAGATGTATTTTCGTCTTAACAACATTGTAAATGAGCTCAAGGGACCAGGCACTAATTTAACCTATGTTGATATTATACGCAAAATGCTTAGGGCTCTATCGGAGAAGTATGAGACATTGGTGACTCTACTTCTCAACTCACCAGAATTACCAAGGATGACACCAACCGACCTCTTGGTCAACCTCATAACCAATTAGTTGTACAAGAAAGACAAGGAGGAGCTTTTGGAACCCTCCTCAAAGAAACATATTACTGCTTTCAAAGCAAAAGCGGAACCAAGTGACTTGATTGAAAAAAATTTATTGGAGTCCTTTATTTTTGCTATATACCCTTTTTCATATATAGAAGAAGTATATACACGAATTTTGGTAAAAAAATGGATTTTAATGTAATTTTTCATAGAACTCACTTTGGCATATCTTATAATCATTATTGGAGTATACTCAAATTGATAAAGAGGTATCGTCATACGATTTATGTGGTACATGAGAAGTGGGAGTACATACTCCTAGGAGTACCATACCATTTTCCTACACACACACACAGACCCACACACACATAGGAAGCCCATTTCGTACTCCTAGGAGTATATACTACCACTTCTAATATACGACTTAAATGAACATATTATACTTATTTATCACTTTCAGTATACTTCAATACCAATTATAATATCTTCCAATGCGACTTGATTGAATTTTTTTAATTTAAGCCCTTTATTTTTGCTATATACCCTTTTTCATATATAAAAGAAGTATATACACGAATTTTTTCAATCAAGTCGCATCGGAAGATCTTATAATTGGTATTTAAGTATATTGAAAGTGATAAAGAAGTATAATTTGTTCGTTTAAGTGTGTCGGTGTTTTAGAACCGAACTTACGTAATGATTGTTTGATTGGGGGGTATCTAAGACTCAAATCACGCAGAGAGGAGGACACATGAATTTTTATACAGGTTCAGGCCTTCTCGGGAGAGAATAACAACCCAACTCCTGTGTTTATGTATTGAGTATGCTGGTTACAGATGAAAAGAAAGACTCCAGTGTATTATCTTCCCCTCCTCTCATGATCGTTCTTTTTTCATCCTTCCTCCCCTCCGTCCCGATGATCCCTCCTTTTATACGGTACTCGAAGTATGCTGCCATTTCTCCAGTCCAAAGGGCGCCTTAATGCTTCAGATAAAGGAGCCGTTACTAGAGATTATTATGGGAGTAGTAGCGTTCCCACGTCGATCAGACAGTTATTACCAGGACAGAGAGTTGAATCGTGCCATTATTATAGGGAATAACAACGTAATTATCTGCACATATCTTCAGATATGGTGCGGAAGATTCCCTGATCGATTAGACCCACATGTCTGTAAGCCCCATCGACTAGGGGCTAGTCGTAGAAGAGTTTACGACCAGGTGGTGGTCGTAGTAAAGCCTACTACCACAAATTGATCGTAGAATAACTTACAATCATGAGCTAGTCATAGAAAGACTTACGACCATAGGGTAGTCGTAGGAGGACTCCAACTACAGGGTGGTAGTAGAAGAACTTACGATCTCCAACTTCTCTCTTGTGAATATTAAGGGGTATATTCAAGAACCATATGACGACATTATTATCCATAATAAGAATTATAGATAAATAGTTAAATGATGATTATTATACCCTTGTCAAAGTGGTATATTTAAAGTGAGAGTATGTACTCCTAGGAGTATGAAACAGGCGTCCTACACACACACTACTTGTTGCATTCACTAGCTACATAGCACTATTTAAGGCATATTAGCACTGTTGTCAAGAGAGGTCGGCCCATCCCACGGTGATCCTTGCCTACTGCAGTTGTTGGTCCTGCATCTACTACAGTTTTGATCGTTGTGTACTGCAGTTTGGTTATGTGTCTACAGTACTTTTTGGATTATGTCTACTGAAGTCATTAGTCTTATGTTTTGATGCAGTTTTGGTCCCTGTCTGGTTCATTATTTGTTGTATGTTATGTGTCTACACAGCACATAACACTGTTTATATGTCTACATAGCACATAACATTTTTTTTGTTATGTGCCTACATAGCACTGTTAATGCATATTAGCTCTGTTGTCTAGAGAGACCGGCCCATCCCACGATGATCCTTGCCTACTGTAGTTGTTGGTCATGTATCTACTGCGGTTTTGATTATTGTGTACTTCATTGTGGTTATGTGTCTACTGCACCTTTTCGATTATGTCTACTAAAGTCATTAGTCACGTGTTCTGCTGTAGCTTGGGCCTTTGTCTAGTGCAGTTTTGGTTATGTGTTAACTGCGTTTTTTGTTATGTGTTATGTGTCTACATAGCATATAACACTGTTTATGTGTCTACATAGCACATAGCATGTTTTGGTTATGTGTCTACATAGCACTCTGTTTATGTGTTTACATAGCACATAACCTATTTTGGTTATGTGTCTACATAGCACTCTTTAAGGCATATTAGCTCTGTTGTCTAGAGAGGCCGACTCATCCCATGATGATCCTCGCCTACTGTAGTTGTTAGTCCTGTATCTACTGCAGTTTTGATTGATGTGTACTATAATTCGATTATGTGTCTACTGCACTTTTTGGATTACATCTACAGAAGTCATTGGTCCTATTTTGGTCTCTGTCTAGTGCATTTTTTTGTTATATGTCCACTGCATTTTTTATTATATGCTATGTGTCTACATAGCACATAACACTGTTTGTATGTCTAAATAGCACATAACATTTTTTTTGTTACGTGTCTACATAGCACTGTTAAGGCATATTAGCTATGTTGTCTACAGAGACCGGCCCATCCCACGATGATCCTTGCCTACTGCAGTTGTTGGTCATGTATCTATTGCAGTTTTGATTATTGTGTACTGCAGTTTAGTTATGTGTCTACTGTACTTTTTGGATTATTTCTACTGAAGTCATTAGTCATGTGTTCTGCTACAGTTTTGGCCTCTGTCTAGTGCAGTTTTGGTTATGTGTCAACTGCATATTTTATGTGTTATGTGTCTACATAGCATATAACACTGTTTATGTGTCTACATAGCACATAACATGTTTCGTTTATGTGTCTACATAGCACATAACATGTTTCGTTTATGTGTGTACATAGCACATAACATGTTTCGTTTATGTGTGTACATAGCACTGTTTAAGGCATATTAGCTCTGTTGTCCAGAGAGACCGACTCATCCCATGACGATCCTTGCGTACTGCAGTTGTTAGTCCTGTACCTACTGGAGTTTTGATCGCTGTGTACTATAATTCGGTTATGTGTCTACTGCACTTTTTGGATTATGTCTACTGAAGTCATTGGTCCTGTGTTCTGTTTTAGTTTTGGTCTCTGCCTAGTGCAGTTTTGGTTATGTGATCATTGCATTTTTTTTGTTGTCTATTGCAGTCATTTGGTCTTGTCTACTGCAATTTCTGTCACTATCTACTTTAGTTTGGTTAGGCGTCTAATGCAAAAAAAAAAAATTATGCCTACTGCAGTCGCTGGGTCCTGTGTCTACTGTAGTCGCTGGGTCTTGTGTCTGCTGCAATTTTGATATATATCTATTGTAGTCATTTGGACCCATGTTTACTACAATTTTTGTTTCTATCTACCGTAGTTCTGGTTACGTGTCTACTTCAATTTTTATGTGCTTCTTTTGTATTCTTTTGTGCTTCTCGATGGTGTCCCATAGAAGAAGACGTAGATCTGGCGCATCTTGACACCGCCAGAGATGGATACTGCTCGAAGCCCTCTGGTGGTATGATTTGCACCATTAGGGATATATAACGAGCCGGCTCGGCTTGGCTCGGTCAAACTCGTTAGTGAACTCGGCTCGGCTCGACTCGTTAAGCAAGCGAGCAAAAATATGTGCTCGGGTCGGCTCAGTCCGAACTCGCGAGTTGGCTCGTTTAGTTCGGGACCGCTGGAAGAGTCCAGGCGCGGAGGGAGGGCGCCGAGCGGAGGCCTGACGTGGAGGTTGAGGCCACAAGGCCGGGAGCGGAGCGGGAGGCCGAGGGCGGAACAGGAGGTGGCGACGACGCAACGCTGTGCCTCTGTGGAGCAGGAGGCCGAGGACAGATGTGGTGGGTGTGCGCTGGGTAGAGGCCGTACGTGGAGGTGGAGGGCACCAGGCCAAACACGGAGGTAGAGGGCATCGGGCCATACGTGGAGCGGGAGGTGGCGGCGGCACAACGCTGTGCCTCTCTGGAGCGGGAGGCCACGGGCGGAGCTGAAGGCGGGAGGCCGAGGGTGGGAAGGCGGAGCTAGAGGCAAGAGGCCAAAGGTCGGAGTAGGAGGTGGAGGCGGAGGGCAGAGCCAGACATAGAGGCAGCACAACGCTATGGTATGGTCCTCTCTCGTTTGGATCTGGAACTCTCGATAGGGTAGGGATGTGCTAGTTGCTAGTTGTGTTGCAGGACTTGCGGGCGTGCGGCCCCTGGTAGTTAGTTGGGATGGGCTGGACTGAATAACTCATGAGCTATGGCACGAGTTGGCTAAGCTAAAGTTTCTCGTGAGCTGACTTGAACTCAGCTCGTTAACTTAACGAGCAGAAATGCCAATTCGGTTCGGCTCATTTATGGTATAAATTCGAGCCGAGTTTTTAACAAGTCGGGCTAGCTCATGAGTTTTGAGTTTTTTTCAACCCTAAGCACTATTACTGCAGACCAGAGTGCGGCGACAGGAGGAATGAACCCACGCCGGAAGGAGGGGGCATGTGGCCGGAGTTTAGCCCCGCGCTGGGAGGACATGCGGCGGCAAGAGTTGGCGTGGGACAGCGGCAGGAGTAGGTGGAATACATGGATATATGCATGTAACTGAAAGTACTAATTAAACTAGTTATATAGTAGTACTAGTGACGACATACGTACGCGAATGAATTCTTTACCCGTGCTGCCCTAGTTAGTAGTTTTCCTCGTGTCCACCGATTATATGAAGCTAACGAGTAACAACTATCGGAAAGTTTCTTATAATTTGTATTTAAATATATTAAAAGTGATTAAAAATAATAATATATTCGTTTAAATGGTTTATTGAAAGTGAGAGTATATACTCACGGAAGCATCGTCTTCTGCAACATTTTATCTGTAACACACTGTTGTAAGCCCAACCGAGAGCCAGAGGCCAGCCGCTCACCTCAGCAATAGCCGGTAATATTTTCTGATTTGAATGGCACGCCCAGACCAATATCTATAACCTTTTGCACAATATGGTGCGTGGAATGCAAAATGCACAATATGTCAACGTGTATGTGTGATGCATAGCATATTCACATCAGGCATGATGAAAGACATATATAGGCAGCATACAGAACTAGAAGTTCATAAGGCAGTTGGCATTTAAAAAGAGTACTGGTCGTTCAAGCATCATCCTCAAGTCACCAAAAAAAAGTAAAAAACAGGAAGGGTGAGTGAATTCAAGCGGTTCTCAATCCAAATCACGTCCTCAGTACGAAGTACGATAAACTACTCGTATGGAACCATCCTACGCAACGAAATCAAGATTCATCTTCTCCTGAGATAAAGAATTCAAAACTCTGTGCTTCTGTTGCGGGAGGAATGGCCAATTTCGGAGACGGCTTTGCCCTTGTTGCGGCGGCCCTCCTCACCAGTGGACTTGTCGTCGGCGTGCTCCTGGATTCTGGGCACGGCGGGGACCGGGCGCTCTGCGTGATTGAAACAAACCAGTATGACGGTCATGTTGTCCATCGCCCGTGGTCTTACTATGCAGTGATCAAGAAGGGCGTCACAAATGAACCTCAGATTCATCCCCTGTGTTGGTCACAGCATATGTCAAGGCAACGGGAATATCAAATCTAACAGCAAATGAACAAGATGCAAAACATGCTACGCTCTTCGAATGTAGACTTGAAATGCCAATCAGTCAGATAACCAACTAACATCTAGAGGATATTATGTACTACATTTCACTGCTACATTCAACACAAGATATGCTGCACGTACTTTATACTCTCAGTATGAAGCCATTTCTAGAAATGTACTATGCACCCGATTTTTTTTTTCTCTCAAGAACAAGCAGATAGCCAGACATGGTGGTGGTGGGGGTAATACTCACAGATCTCATGTGCAGGCCTACAAAATCAACCAAATCCTGGTTTTGCAAGACATCCCTACAAAAAAAAAAAAAGTGGTGTGTAAATTTAGAGCAAACAACTGAGAGAAAAATAAATTACGTCAATGAGTGCTGGTCAGGCTGGGTACAATTCTTAATTTCTTATCACCACTTCGACAGGTATATGTTTCATTATCTGCCAACGATATGCAGGCCCAGAATGGTAATATCCAGGTTCTTCAAGTAAGTTCTTAAAAGATAAATCAAATATATTTTATGATCAATTCCAACCAATGGACCAGGTGAAACGGGTATTCACGCCATCAAGTTAATAATTATCAGCGCACACAGGGATTGGCAGACATTCCACTGTTCTGTAACTTCAACCTCTCTGAGGTCATAACATTGAACTCAGGAAAGGACTTAAATCCACCAGTTTGAGAAACCATACAGAAATGAAATATACATGATGATGAACAATCCAAAGCAAATCAAATTTACTGAACCAAAATCAACAAACCCCTTTCTGGGTAAAGACTACTCTATCTTGCAAGAAACAAGAGTGTGAAAAATAGCTGTCATTTGGAGTACATATATTCTGTATGAAATGATGGACATGGGAGCAAAGCATAATCAATTGCTTCTGTTATTTTTTAGCTGAGGACTTACCAGACTCCATCACATGCTATAACAAGAAACTCGGTATCATCAGTAATGTTTTCCTAACAGAAAAAAGGGTGATTTTCCATCAGACCATATCCAGTGGGGCAAACTTACACTTCGTTAACACAACTTAGTTACACTTACAGAGCGAATTTCAGGAGAACAAGTCAACGCTTGTTGTTCAGGAGACAGATTTTTCTTCTTCTTGAACTTCATATCACCTGAAATGTAAGGAAGCAAAACATCAATTACAATGTGATAGATTGTATAACCCCACAACCAACCAAAAAATCAGATAAAACTATACCGATCGCTCTTGAGACCGCGATTCCATTATCAATACGATAGACACCTCTAGAAAACCTTACGGAAGATCCCGCGTTTTGTATTCTCTGGGCTTCATTCGGAACGCTTGGTTTGTGATCGGTGGATAAAGCAATTGCCTTTGAATACAATGTAAATAAATTTAGGCACCATTAGAATGCATCTATTATCACAAGATTGCATGCTGATTATGCACCAGCCAGACACTTGGCAAGAAAAGTAGTCACCACACCTGACCATTCTTTGAGAGTATACAACGAGAATCACCAGCATTTCCAACAATGACCTGGTTGCCTCTAATGAGAGCCACACATGCGGTACATCCTTCATCTATTGGCCCACGATAGGAAGGTCTCTGGAAACAAAAACCAAGCTGAAGTAAATAATAGATTTTCAGAATCTTAGATTTTCGACATACAATAATTGAGATATTACCTTCACACGGAAGCAATTGAGGAAAGAAGCCTTGTCAGGTTGTTCGTAATAGTCCTTGCCACTACACTCAGTTAATTCCACCCGTGCCTCTTGTTCTCTCAACAACTCATCCATTCTGCAACAATTAAGTGGGAACAGCGATTACATATTTCATATTTGCACGTGCAACAGGTGCAACTATGGACAAAAAATATAGTGTGCGCCAATTAATTAGCTAGAAAATAACCTGAAAAATGCTCTCCCCACTGCATTAGGCAGATTACTACGAAACTCTGGATGGTTGAGAATCTCAACATGAAAGTGTGTCGCACAATATTGTGCTACAGCACGTCCTGAAACAGAAAATAAATAACTCAGATGGCCATCGTAAATACTATTGTAGTAAATAATACCTATTACAAAAAGGATGGATCAGCAGAACTCTTAAGTGTACTGAAGCTTATATATCAAAAGAATGTTATGAATGCCAGTAGCTGAATATCCCTTCAATCGGTATAATAGATTTGAATTTTATTGTTCATAAGAGGGTGAGATTGAAGATCAAACCTCCATGGCCATCATAAACAGCAAAGAATGATGTGGCAGTGGAAACATCAAGATCTTCCAAAGTTACATGCTGGAGAATAAGAAGGCTACAAATTAGGCTTTAGTATTTCGTAGAACTATCCACCCACAAATCCTATAAAAGATGGTACTCACAGCATCTTCCATATCTGGACGGTATCCTTGCATAGCTGACACGGCATACTCAACTCTGCCATTCCCTCCCCTGCTAGTAATCTTTGATGTCACAGGCCGTATGCTACTCATGGCGGAGTTTGCTTTCCTGAAACATAACAATATGAATAAAATCTCCTAAATACCTGTATCAAGAAAATTAGAGGAAGAACAAACTGACATGAAGAGCAAACTGACATGAAGAACAAACTGACATCGGGTTACAGATCGCATAAATACAAGAAAGCATTGACGAAATACAAATAAAAATGTTCAGTGGCACAATCGTGCTATTGTATGTAGAATAGGAACTGCGTTGCAGAAAGAAAAAAAGATAGCTATAACACTGTTTGCAAAGCTCAAAGTAGCATAACTTGTCATTCTTTTGGCCCCATGCTTTCCATGAATGAGGAGCCAACAAAGATGGTTTTGAAATGATCCAATGAAATCATTTTTATGAACATGGCCCCTGAATGCATTCCAGGATGTTTAAATAATTTTGAAGTAGCAATCTTGAGGATGCATTTATGCCATGTTTTTCACCTAATATCTATCACGAAGGTGAACTAAGACTTTACCATAACAAAACGCATAGAAGCTTCACAAAACCCAAATCACAATAGCAAATTTCAAAGTGAGATAAGATGATCAACTTATGTGAATTTCAAGGACTATTTTTATACGATTGCAAATAGCAGACCATTTATCAGGGCATTCTGTCGAGTGAAGTGAAAACGAACCAAAAAAAGAGAGAGTAGTAGACAAGAATGCAGTCATCTGCAAGAACGAACCAGTCAATCTGAAAGAAGAAAACCACTTGAAGATATGGCAACCTCTTCTGCATATCAAAACCCAGAAAGGAAATTTTAAACATCAATTCCGAAAAGAAGGATAAACATAGATTATCGAGCTTGCAGTGCAAGCAGCTTTCAACAACTAGAATAATGAAACAGGGAAAAATCTTGGTGGACCAAAGATTCAATTTCTAGGTTGATTCAAGGATGCCCTACAGATAAGTTTGCCAGGAACGAACTACTTAACAATGTGACACTGCACAACGCCCCGGGAAGTGGTATCAAACAAGAAAATGGTAATAAACAACATTCACTCGGTCAGGAAGAAGGAAGCAACATCAAGAAATGGCAACCTCTACAACATATCAAAACCTTAAAAAGGAATCAAAAAGTAGTTTGCAGCGCACATTACCATCCTACAACAAGAACGGACAGATATCATCGAGCAAAGATAAATAAAGAAACGGGGACATTTTTTAAAACAAAGAAGAAACGGAGACTTAACATATCAAAACAGAAATTAAAGCAAGAGAACAGGTAAGATAGACGGGCGGCGACCATCTAGTCATCGCATTAGCATCAAGAACAACAACAGCAACAGCGACAGGAGGAATAATAAAAGGATGGTACAAATCCACACGTTCTAAAACCCTACACCCACGTGAAGAAACGACGATCTCTTAAACATTCCGAAACAGGAAATAAAGTTCAAAAAACGAGAAACAAACAACATAGACGAAACAGCTATCCTCGTGTCGTAGCACCAATAACAGCAAGAGGATGCATCAAGAAACGGATGGTGGGAAGACATGACCACCGAGTTCCGAGAAGAGAGGTGAACAGAGATCACCATGGAGTCGCGGGTGCTCGTTAGCCTCCTCTTCCTCCGAGAAAACCACCAACTACAGCAAAAGCAACAACAGCAACAAGAAGGCGGAAAGGACGCAAGAGCACCAGAGAAGATCGAAGAGTGGTAAAAATATTGCGAAAGCTTTGGAGACCAAAGGGCCTCAAGAAGAGAGACGAACTCTCGAACAGCGCTCACTAGCACTCGACAAATATTCCACATCATCAGCACCAAGAACAACAGGAGCAAGTCAGGCATCAAGAAACGGATGGTGGGAAAGAACAAGATCATCGAGTTCCAGGAAGAGAGGCGAACGGAGATCACCATGGAGTCTCCGCCTCTCCGGTGCTCGTTTAGCCTCTTCATCCTCCTCCAAGAAAACCACCAGCATCAGCAAGGTCGGCAACAGAAACATCAACAACAACAAAAGCACGCAAGAACGCACGGTAAGAATGGAGAGGGCTGAAATCTTGCAAAGATTCGGAGACCCAGGGCCTCAGCACGCAGCACTAGCCGACAAGAACAACAACAAGAACACCGAGAAGAACAGCAGCTACATTAAAAACAAACGGATGCGCGAGATCGAACAAGAGGGGTAAAAAGGGGGAGAATCTTACGGGCTCTTGCGGGGGAGGAGACGAACAAAACCAAGAGCGGAGAAGAGTCGAGCAGAGGAGCAAAGTCGGCGTTAGTCTGTCCATGCAGCCAGGGGGGCTTATAGGCGCCACCAACTCCCCGCCTCCTGCTCGCTTCCACCGGCCCGGGTGCGCTCTGCGTGGCTCGGCTCGCTCTGCGTGGCTCGGCTCGGCTCGTGGATTAGCCTGGCCTAATTAGGAAGTTTGTTAGTGAACAAAGCAGAATCCAAAGCTCAGGTTACGATTCTGACGTCAGTGCAATTAACAACTAATGACTTATGATGGATTAAAACCTGCAATCTGTTTTACAGTAGAGACAAATGGAGTGGTGCGCCTATCAGTTTTACAGTAGACCAATCTGCACCCGGGCGTTCTTTTTTACTGCTAGCTGTACCACATTCCGAACAAGCCCTGTAGAGTTGGTGTGTTTTTTTTATTTCTTTTTCACTTCCCATTTTCTTTCCCTGGAGAATGTTCTGGAACCAGGACAAATCTTGTGACAGAGCTAAATATATGTCTGGTTCACTGCCTTTTCTCAACATACTTTGTGGTGCTAACCTGGTGTGCATGATTGTCGATTCTTATCTAACTTGATAAGAGCAATCCCGATGATTAGCATCGCCACAATAGCACACACAGTGTACTACCTGCAAAATTCCCATCAAGCAGCCAGCGCAATCAGGCCAACGAATTAAAACAGAAACTGAAATATTGTTCTCTGGAATTCGTTTGATTTGTGGAGCACATGGCATTCTCACCAAATTCAGAACGGGAGCCAACCAACTCAGAACGCGCACGGGGCGCGCGCCGCGGCCGCGGTGAGCGATCACCACACAGGGCGCCACGGCGTGGCCAAGGCCGAGCAGCGACGGAGCCGAGGCGTCCGGTGGGCCAACGCCCCCCAATGCAGCGGCCGCAGACCACCTACAGGTGTTAAAAATCGACAGACAAATAACAAATTAGATTAAGAATTAGAAGATATTAATTTTTACATGAAAACTTTTTCAGTAAAAAACCACAGGCGCATGACGATGATCTTGATCACATATCAATAATCTCCACCTTGAGACGAATTCCCTCTTTGTAGCATATGAAAAACTTCTTCAACAAATGAATAACCACCGTGTGCCGAAAATCTCTTGTACTAAACTTTAACACCAACCAAGTTTAAGCAAAACTCAAACTTAGTAACAGGAACTGACTTTGTCATCATATCAGCAGAATTATTATGAGTACTTATCTTGCATACCTTAACGTTATCTTGAGTAATGACATCTCGAATATAATGATATCTGATATCAATGTGCTTTGTTCTTTCATAAAACATATGATCATTTGTAAGACATATAACACTTTGACTATCGCAAAACATAGTAATACAATAAGTATCTCTACAAAGCTCAGTGTATAAACCTCTCAACCGTGTAGCTTCTTTGCATGCTTCAGAAATATCAATATACTCTGTTTCAGTGGTAGATAAAACTACAGTGGTCTGCAAATTTGCTTTTCAACTCACAGCACAACCACCAATGGTGAACACATAACATATAAGTGACATGCTATTGTCCAAATCACTAGCGTAATCAGAATTCACATAACCAATAAGTCCT
The DNA here is from genome assembly GCA_036346395.1 of Hsuehochloa calcarea. NCBI lineage: Eukaryota > Viridiplantae > Streptophyta > Magnoliopsida > Poales > Poaceae > Hsuehochloa > Hsuehochloa calcarea. Next base: position 16,828,608 of record CM070600.1, read on the forward strand.
TCTCTAGATTTTTCAAATTGTAAACAAGCATTAGATGTACCACGTAAATATATGAAAATTCACTGAATTGCTTTTCAATGCTCTTTACTAGGATTAGCCATGAATCTACTAACAACACTTAGTGTATGTGATAAATCAGAATGAGAACATACTATGACATACATAAGAGAATCAACTGCACTAGAATATGGAACTCTAGACATGTACTCAACATCATCATCTGATTATGGGTATAAAGCTTGAGACAATCTGAAATATGCAGCTAATGAAGTACTCACTGGTTTAGCCCCATGCATATTAAAGCGACGAAGGACCTTGTCAATATACCCTTTCTGACTTATGTATAATTTTCCAGAGGGTCTGTCTTTAGATATCTACATACCAAGAATTTTCTTTGCTGCACCTAAATCTTTCATCTCAAATTCACCACTCAATTGCGCCTTTAACTTTGCTATCTATGTTTTATATTTTACTGCAATCAACATATCATCAACATATAGTAGCAAATATATAGCTGAACCATTGATAATTTTTAAATAAACACAACTACCATAATCATACCTCTTAAAACCTTGAGAAAGCATAAAAGTGTCAAATCTCTTATACCACTGCCTACGAGATTGTTTTAATCCATAAAGATGCATATAGATATCTTCTTCTAACTCCCTATGTAACAATGAAACCTTCAGGTTGATCCATATAGATATCTTCTTCTAACTCCCTATGTAAAAATGATGTTTTAACATCTAACTGCTGAAGCTCATAATCATGCATAGCAACTATACTGAGTAATGTGCAAATTGAGCTATGTTTAACAACAGGGGAAAAAACCTTATTAAAGTCAATACATGGAATCTGGCTATAACCTTTGGCAACTAACCTTGCTTTATACATTGTCTCATCATTTGCACAAATACCTTCTTTTCTCTTGAAAACTCACTTGCAACAGATGAGCTTTTTCTCTTTTGACAACTTTACTAACTCCCAAGTGCCATTCTTTTCAAGTGACTCTATCTCATCATGCATAGCAGTTATCCACTTATTGCAATAAGTGGAGTTAATAGCCTCAGAGTATGATGAATGTTTTGTATTACCTTCAATTTCTTCTGCCACACTCAAAGCATAAGCAACAATATTAGCTTCTTTAATCAACCTCTTGGGTGGATTAATATTCCTCCTAGGCTTATCAACTGCAATAGATCGTTGTGGTGGCTTCTCAACAATATGAGAATCCTCAACAATAGGTGCATCATGTAACACCCTAAAATGCTTGAATACAAAAATGCGAGATTTTTAAAACCTTTTCATGTGTCATCTGTTGTTATGCTTTTCACCAGCATCTTGAGATTTATTCGATCTACACTTCTTTTCTCGCCGACATAAGTAAAACCTAAATCGCAAACCCTAGAATCAAAATAATGCTCAAGAACTAGTTAGAGCTGTTTAGCAAAATACCAGATTGGGACCTATCAGCCCTAGGGAAATTCTTAAATGCAAAGTTGCTCTTCTAGTCTCCAACATTTCCCTAGTTTTTCCCCTAGCCTCCACTGTCAACCGACTGATGTCGTAAGCCACCGAGATCCTTGACTGGTCGCGGTAGCCTTTCCCTCCCATGCACCGCAGTACCGCCTGGGTGAGTCCCTATGCACTGTTCCTCCGACTAGTGGCCCAGCACACCCGGTGCAGTCAAGACAACCCCTGGTCGTGGACGCCTCGGCAGACCTAGGTCGGGTGCCAGTCAAACCGGTGTGATCGAAGACCGTCGCCAATTGTGGTCTTCCGAGTGGGCCCAGGTCAGTATGTCCTTCCCTCTACTAGCGTCGACACCTACAGAGTCCAGACGCCCTGATGCGATATGGCGCATGCGCTGGAAACCACCATCACTCAGCCATTAAGCACCATCGCTCAACCTATCACGTCGCTACACTGTGATATCGACTCTGTCGTTATCGCGAACCACTCCGTGGTACAACATAGCGCCGGATGCAGCGAACGCCCCTGGTTGACCTCCACCCTCTGCACCTATAAATAGCAACCCCAGGCTCTCCCGCTGTTGTTCTGTGCCACGAGAGCCAGTTCTTCCATTCTTCCCTACCTCCATTCCTCAAGAGAGCTCGAGCTCCAGGTAAAGATTGAGCGCACGCTTCGGCCGGTGCCTCCGCGGCGTCGCCATCAGTGAAGCTCTTTTCTCCTTGGCCGCCTCAACTCTTGTTCCCTGACCCAGAGGTGGCTTCCCTCATGGATTCTACTCCGTATTCGCAGGAACTGCCGACCTTGTTCATCCTTCCCTCCGCCCAGAGTTGCCCCGGCAGTCGGATTGACCTCGACGGCCATCACCACCACTTGGAGCCTCTTCCGCCGTCACAGACCTTCGTTGCCAAACCGTCCTGGCTAACCCATTACTCTTCGTAGAAACCCCCTCTGACTATGTAGTCGAAACCCGTCCCCACCAGTCAGTCAAATTTCTTCGACCAGTTAGTCGAAACTCTTCTTCGATCAGCCTGTCAAAACTTCTTCAACTAGTTAGTCGAAACTCTTCTTCGACTAGCTTGTCAAAACTTCTTCGATCAGTTAGTCAAAACTCCCCTTCGACCAACCTGTCGAAGACTTCTTCGACCAGTTAGTCGGAAATCCTCTTCGACCAGCTTGTCGAAACTTCTTCGACATGTCAGTCGAAACTCTTCTTCGACCATCCTGTCGAAACTTCTTCGACCAGTTTGTCGAAACTCCCCTTTGACCAACCTGTCAAAGACTTCTTCGACCAGTTAGTCGGAACGCCTTTTCGACTAGCTTTTCGAATCTTCTTCGACCAGTTAGTCGAAACTCTTCTTCGACCAGCCTGTCGAAACTTCTTCGACTAGCTAGTCGAAACTCTTCTTCGACCAGCTTGTTGAAACAACTTCGACCAGTTAGTCGAAAACTCCTCCGCCCAGATTGTCGAAACTCGTCGACCATGTAATCAAAAAACCACTTCGACATATAGTCGAAACTTCTTCGAATAATAGTCAAAATTCCTTCGACCAATAGTTGAAACACCTTCCAAAATTTCGTTCGACTAGTTGGTCGAAACTCATTCGACCAACTAGTCGAAACTCCGTTGACCAGTAGTCGAAACAATGAACAATAGTTGAAATAATAAACAGTAGTCGAAACAATGACTAGTACTCGAAAGCATAAACAGTACTCAAAACCCTCTCTACCCAGTATTCGAAACCCATCCCGACCAAGTGGTCGAAACCATGAGTAGAACTTGAAAACCTCCTTGACCAAGTACTCGAAACCCATCTCGACCAAATGGTCGAAATTATACACAGAATTCGAAAACTTTCTCGATCAAGTATTCGAGACCCATCCCGACCAAGTAGCAGAAACTGTGAACAATACTCGAAAACCCTTTTCTTCCATGAAGGCGAAACCCCTCCGACCAGTTGGTCGAAACACTGAACAGTACTCGAAGCCGAGAACTCGTACGCATACTAAACACTATCTCAGAAACAACCTACGATACCTGCTCGAGTCCTATGTTCAACACACGAAGAAATATGTCAAGTGCCATGGATGCAATGGGAAGGGCCACTATGCCTCGGTGTGCCCTAATCAAATGGATGTCAAGTCAAGACATTCACAAATGAGGCAAGATGACAATAAGCAAGATAAGAAGACAAGAAAGGAAAGCAAAATCTTAACTTGCTACAATTACCGGGAAAATGGACACATTGGTAAACAATATCCCAAAGGTATCACTCATAAACCTCTTATCTATAATGATCATTATTTGCTTAGGAATGATAAAAATGACAATGTGTTTGCTATGATTGTTAGCTCACCTAAGATTATTGCAAGGGCCATTTGGGTGCCTAAAAGTATTGCGACTAACATTCATAGACCCAACCGAGTATTGGGTACCAAAATGCGCTTAAATGCTTAATAGGTACTTAGAGAGGCATTAGAGGCTTAGTTTAGTCATATCATAGTGGATTCCATCATATATCAAAATTGGAGTCAAGCTTTAGGATGATCACTTTATATTATAAGCCAATGCTATTTCGGTAACAAGTATTTACATTGAAGTATCTAGCCCTTATATCTTGTGTAGATTGTATTTCATGAAAATCTTGTCAAAAGGGTGTTCTTACTCTTGTTCGAAAACTTTATTATTGAAATCTTGAGTAAGATAGTAAGTGGCACATTAAGGGGGAGTGGTAAATTATAATCTTTTGGTATTTCAACCAAATAGGAGCTACATGTTACAAGTCACATGTTCACAATTTTCTAGTTGCTAAATGATAAGAACTCCGCGTCTCCGAACCTTGGTCTCTTTAGAATTCGAATCACATATCAACAGCTGGCTGCATGGCGGGCGCTCGGATAGGGGTCGTGCAGTGGGCGGGGCCGCGCGCGTCCAGCCAATGGTCGTGGTGCGGCGGAGCACGTGCCCCGCGTGCGCCAGCGTCAACATAATGCTCGACCGCGTCGCGCAACGGCGGGTGGCTAGCGGCTGAGGAACGACGCGACCTAGTTGGACGGTGTTGGTGGTCGCGACACCGCCTGATCGTGGATGAGGAAGGCGGGGAGGGGAAGGGGAGTGGAGTGGGGTGGAGGCAGCGAGGAAGACACCCTCGCTTGTGGCCTCGAGCTTCATGTTTCAAAGTTTTGAACGGTTGGAGTGGAGTGGGAATGAGTCAACCTCAACATCCGTGGTACCCCACATGTCAGCCACATGCCAGTCCTAGCATCTAAACAGAACGGGTGTGAGTGGAAGTTACAGGACACACTTCCTCTACTCCCCGTGGCGCAAATGCTTCTTGCCTAAGGGTGTGTTTGGTTCGCTGCATTCAACTAGCTCGCTTCTGTGTATGCATGTTTTGCTGTATTTGGTTGCCTGCACTGCGGCCCGGGCTAGGCCATGCGTGTGTAAATTGCTCCCCCGAACTTGGCCCCAGGGAAACGCTCCTTGCGACCTTTGCTCGTGAGCCAGACCCAATGGATGTAGCCTCGCGACCTTTCGCTGCATATGTGTAACATGCTAATTTTCAGAGTTTTTGAAAAAAAATTATCATGAAAATAACAATTTGCTTTTGTTGCTAAAGCTTAACTATGAGTTTTAGAAAATAAAAATAATTTAATATGAATTAATCAAATTATTATTAAGTCAAAATTTGGTTTAGTTGAGTTTTCTGGTATTTAAATTCAAAATTATTATTTTAAGTATTTTCTTGAACTTAAAAAGGGTTTTTCTAATTTACTAAAAATTTAAAATAATTTATTTACAAAATTTAATGGCAAATTAAAGTTGAAAATATTTTTGTTAAGTTCCAAATAATTTAAGGAATTTCTTTGTATTTTTTCTAGATTTTTTGGACTTTATTTACTATTTTCTAAAAAGCCTTTTCATTTGTTGTATTTTCTGAAAATCAAAGTAATTCAAAATCCCCTTACTGTTCATGGGCCGAACCTCGCCGGCCCGTTCCTATTCCCCTGGCCCGGCCCGACTGTGCCGGCCTTTCCTCCCGTGCGCGCTGGGCGCTCGCACTTGCCGCTCCTCTCCCACTGACAAGCATGGCCCGCCTGTCAGCCGCGCGTCTCCCTCTCGTCGCAGCCGCTCTATCTTGATCCAACGGCTCCACTTCTTCACGCTGCGCGCCCACCCACTCTCTCCCGCTGACCTCCCTGGCCCGCCTGTCAGCCTCCGCTCGCCCGCGCACTGTGCTTCTTCCTCCCCCGTCGCCTCTGCTCGCGCACCCGTCCCGTCCCATCTCCGGTTCTCCACCGTGGATTTCGCCGCCCTACTTCCACCTCGAGCCCAGCACCGAGTCACGTCCCATCGCCGCTCCTCTGCCGCAGTCTGCCGCCCGTTTTCCGCTCTCGCCCAGGGCCCCCCTCCTCGGCTATAAATGGCGCACCAGGAGCGCCTTGGCGGCCTCCTCCTTTTCCCCCTGCTCCCTATTTTCTCTCGCTCTCCTTCGGCTGCAAATTCAAGCTTTTCGCCGTCGGCCGACGAGCAACGTCGCCGCCTCTAGCATCACCGCCGCATCGATTTGGCGCCGTCGACCCCACCTCCGGCATCGCACGAACACGGGACACCCCGTGCGCGCCTCCCCATCACCGAAAGTCCGCCGGAGAGTCGCTGCCGCCTTCGAATGCCGCCGCCGCCGCTTCTTCCTCTCGCCGCCGGTCATCCCTCGGCACCGCCCCATCGAAACCGTGAGCATCCAATTCGCCGCGTCTCCCTCTTCGCGTTGGTGCCCTCGCGCCGCCTAGGTCGGCGTCGTTCACTGGCTACTCTCGGTCCCCGTGTGCCGCCGATGTGGCGCTCCCCCTCAACGCCACCGCTACACTGTGTTGTGCGCCCGGTCCACCGTGGACCAGTGCCTTCCTGTGGACCCAGTCCATACAGGACGTGGGGCCCAGCTGTTATTGACTCATTTCTGTTCCTTTTGAAAAATAATTTGGTTAAAAATAAAATACGATCGCTGACGTTAGCATGACACAATAAATCAATTTTCCATTAGAAAAATAATTCCAAAAAATTTGAAAATTCTGATTTTCAACATTTTATACATTTTCAAACTTTCGAAAACCATATCTTCTTCATCTGAACTCTAATTGGAGTGATTCAAATTTCTATATTCATCTAAAATGAGTATATTCCATTTCATTCTAGTTTTATAATTTTTAGATTTTATTTGATATTGTTTTATTTATTTTATTCTTTTCGTACGTATAGATTCCAACGTTTCGGAAGGATTCTTCGACCCGGCAACCGACGCATCACAACTCTTCAACTAAGGCAAGTCATAGACCTTTGATGATGTCGTACCCATTTTACAAAATTATATTGTTTTATATCAGCATGCATGGCTAGTTGTATATAAACTTGACTTGTCATTATGCCTCCTTGATAAATTGAGAATGGCATGTTCCCTTGAATGACTTAATCCTTGGACACCATAGGATGATTAATTATTAATTGGACATAATTGTATTACCAACATGGGCGCGTATTATGCTTAATCATGGTTTAGTTACCCGATGGGATTCATGATCACATGCTCAAAGAATGATTGAACTTGACTAAAGGAAATATAGAATTGTGGCGTGGACACTGTTGTTAAAAGATGTTGAACCATGGTAAGGGTTGCCATTTGGTCGAGTTGGGCAAAAATAATTTATACTCGGGCGAGTGATCGTGCAGTAAAGGAGGTGCGGGAAGCACTTTGGGATGTGGTTGCCTCGCCTGAGTAGTCTTTAAGGACTTAACTTTGTATGCCATTGATCTGGGTTATACCGTGCAACCATAAGTCTATTATGGGGTGGACCTGGCCAACTAATTAGTAAAATTTTGAGTCGGTTCTGTTTGGGTTGATAAGCGGCACAAGAGGGGGTCGGGAAGGCGAATCCTTAGCGAGCAGAACCGAGTCAAAATGGAACTTTGAAAATGCCTTGTCACGTGCTCTAGACTGCTTACCTGAGGAAGTGAGCAGTGGTATCAACGGATGCCAAACAAACTAGAGAAAGTCGTGTCTTGTGGGGAAAGCTGTACAACCTCTCAGAGTGTCAAAAACTATTCGAATAGCCGCATCCCCGGTTATGGACATGCCCGATGATTTCACGCAAAGGGTAGATTTTTCATAAAAAATATTGGAATGGATCGATGGAGTGGTTTGGTTGGAATGGTTGGGAAGTGAACGAGATGTTCACTATTTATTTGAAAGAATTTGATTACTCATGTATTAATCTTTTAAACAATACTTTGTAATCTACTTACTGTATTTACCGTCAATATTGCTTTCTGCAAAATGGCCATAAAACTATCCTTGTTCAAGCCTTGCATGAATACTATTTGCATGCATTTCCCTACGACTTGTTGAGTACTTTATGTACTCACGGCTATATACCACTTGTTGATCAGTCTCCGCAGAAAAACCAGGGAACACCGAGTTCTACGAGGAATGCTACTTTGAAGACTATGCAAACTAGGTCACGTCCTCCACTCGATTGCCTATGTGCATGTCAATTGGCCTCCACGAGATGTTTTGGAATTCCGATGCAAGTTACTCTTTTGCTGTTAAGCCCTGTGTGACGACCTTTGTAAGACTTAACCATAAGTTCCTTTTGTTGCTAATTAATATTACTTTGTCTGCTTCATTAGCTCCTTCGTTGTATGGATATAATAACATCATTGTTGCAACTGTGTGAGCTAGCTACTGATCTGGGACTAGTTCGGAATACACAGAGGGTCTCGGGGATGCATACCTGGGGCGCCGACAATATGTGCATGCAGTCCCAAGCGCCAGGGTTACCTCAATCGCATTTGCTCTCGCGTCCCGCTGCCTCCTCATTTCTCTCGTGTCCTCTCGCTTTGACCATTGGGCTCACCGTCCGAAGGCAAGACACAAGGCCGCACTCATCCTCGCTGCTCTCACCGCTCTCGCCTCTAGAGGTAAGACCAGCGGACGGTGGTCCAGCGGGGTACCCGCCGCTGCCAAGCCCTAATGCCCCCTCTCCTCCTATTCCTCCCCCTCTCCCTTCATGTGCTCTTTTGTTGGAGATTGATGGTACTGCGATTTTCTTCCTCCTTGTATGCTGGAATGACTTGATCTATAAATTTTTTTAGTTGATTCTACCCTTGTTAGTTCCAGATCTGATGCATAGTCGTTGTTTTAGTTGATTCCACCCTTGTTAGTTCCAGATCTGAGGCATGGTCGTTGTTTTTGCAATGTAGGCTTAGATTTGCACTCTTATTTCAGTTCTTGCATGGTGATCTGTTGAAATGATAAGGAAAAGAATATTTGCATGCTTGAATGCCTAGATCTATATTTGCTTTAGTTGATTCTACCCTTCTTAGTTGCAGATCTGAGGCATGGCTATTGTTTTTGCTATGTTGTCCGTATGATTGTGCCCTTGTTTTAGTTCCACGAACTACTCTAGTAATTCTTGGTAATATGCATACTTGATATGAAGCATCAATTTTTTTCTAAGCATCCTTGGTCGATGATTGTATGCCGCTGGAGGGGCATCCTTAGGATGTGGCAGCCATGGCATACATGCATGTAATCCTGTTGTATGCAACTGTGATTGCAATGACATTGTTTAATATGAAGCATCAATATTTTTTTGAGCATTGCATCCTTGGTCAATGATGGTATGCCACTGGAGGAGTATCCTTAGGATGTGGCAGTTGTGGCATACATACATGTAATCTTGCTACATGCAACTGTGATTGCAATGACATTGTGACACCACCATCATGGAATACTGATATATTGGTTATGTATTTGGTTCGTAGATGGATGACTTGGCACATGTTGGACCGAAAAGGAGACTAGAGGAGGGTGAATAGGAGCACGCTCATTTTTTCACAAATAATTGATTAAATAATATTTCACTCCAGTAGCTATGGAAGCTATGAAAATCGGTATATCAGTACAACGGAAGACTAATATTGAATCCAATTCAAACCCCTAAGCAATACGACAAAATCAACAAAGATTGAAACAATTCAATGCACTGGCGGTCTGACCTCTGGCCTGGGGTGGTCTGACCGATTCACTAGTGGTCTGACCTCTGACCTTGGGCGGTCTGACCGATTCCCTGACGGTCTGACCTCTGGCCTTGGGCGGTCTGACCGATGGCCTCCAGAACAGATCCAAATAGGCCGATGACGAAGTTGTAAATAGATGTAACTTTTGATCTACAACTCCAAACTTGATGAAACTTGGAACACACCTTCTCTATAATATCAGGTAGCTATTCCAATCGAATATTATGATAATTCTTGGAAGAATAAAGATCATTTTCTGTTTGATCAAAGAAGGGTTCAAAACCGGGTCAAAACGAAAACTAGGTAAAAACTCTTGCTCGTGGGTGATTGATGATCAAGATGATCCTAGATAGATTCTCACACATCACAGTAAGCTAGATCATGTGAAAAAACCAAGCAAAAACTCACAGATCAAAGAAAGATCCAAAATCATCAAATAGAGAGAAAGAACGCAATGAGACAAAACATTGATTAAACTTTCCTTTGATTGATTGATATGATATGGGCTTACAGCCTCTCCATCAATGGAGAACAATGCTCAATTCAAGAGCATGAAAATCACATCAAACTATCAAGAACCCTAGCCTCCACAAAAACTCTCCCTAAGAAAATTAGGGTTTACAAAAATAGCAAAAGAGAAGAAGTGGAGGTGCAGCCACCTCCCTCCTCTATTTATAGTGGAGGCTTAGACCTTCTAGAAGTTTGACTTAATTGGGCTCCCGTTAAGGTCCAAAACAAACGGGACACTTACGCACGTATTTTAATGCGCCGTCTTTATCACCCCTTGACCTAACTAGCTACACCTTGCGCCATCTTGCGCCTCTGATTAGCCAATAGGTCACCCTTGTCTATCTTGCACCACGCTTGAGTACATTGACCTCACTGGCATCGTCGATCGTTCTGGACCTCAGCTCTCCAAGCCTAGTCCCGATCATCCTCTTCGTTGACCGTCGTTGACCACCAAGCAACCTGCACAACAATAGACAAGTAAACCGAATTTAGGAACAAGTTCTTCACAACTTGACCCATGTTAGTCAAAATATGCATCATGCAACATAGATGCCATGGAACTCATGACTTTGACCTAACAACCTGTAATACCCCGGAATTTAATCGGGTAATTAGGAATTTAGCCGGGAGAAGAAAAGACAATAAAAGAAGAGAAAATACCTGAAAAGAAAGGGGGATTTCTGCTTTTATTCGACAACTTGGGCCTGGACCGCAGCCCAGGAGGGGCCCAAGTATGGCCGGCCATAAAAGGGGGGTTCCCACCCCCCAAAACCCTAATCCCCTCCTCTCCCCATTCCTCCCACTTGAGCCGTCGCTTCTCCCAATCTCTCCCTACTGTGCGCCGTTGCTCGTCAGATTTGGGTACGTTGCGTACATTTTATGACCTGGTCACCTCTTAGAAAATTGTGGGTCTCGTCTTTATCTTTCTGTTGGCACCGAGATCATCTGATTTGGACGTACGGTTTAGGAGTTATAGTAGTTTTACCGCGACTGTCCAGGAGGGTTGATATGAATTGACAGATTGTCTTGTATGGCCAATTTGAATTTTTTAGAAGCCGAATCAGAAATATCTTCCAACATGAATGTTGTATATAATTCTGTAAGCTTTCCAAGTTGATAAATAACATTTTTTTAGAGTTTCCAATCAAAAGTTATGCAAGTTTTACCATCGCTATTTTCTGTCTGTCAGATTGTTAGGACAGAGATCTTCACCTGAACATTAGGACTAGTAGGATGCCTAATCAGGGGACTTGCCCAACTATACTATTGTATCTGGTTTTGTCTTGATTCCATAGAGCCCAAGATCACCCTGTTCTGAGTTGCGTAGCAAAAGTTATGGTAGTTTTGGTACTCTGTCCAGAGAACCCGACGTAAAAAAAATTATTATTCTGTAGATTGGCTTGGTAGGGATAGTTTATGGCAGAATAAGAAGGGCTCCCCAACTAAGTTTATTTAGGTAATTTAATTACCTTTCCATAAAGTCTGAGAACATGTAATTTGGATCCCTGCTGTGCTCCGTTGCTCGTCAGATTTGGGTACGTTGCGTACATTTTATGACCTGGTCACCTCTTAGAAAATTGTGGGTCTCGTCTTTATCTTTCTGTTGGCACCGAGATCATCTGATTTGGACGTACGGTTTAGGAGTTATAGTAGTTTTACCGCGACTGTCCAGGAGGGTTGATGTGAATTGACAGATTGTCTTGTATGGCCAATTTGAATTTTTTAGAAGCTGAATCAGAAATATCTTCCAACATGAATGTTGTATATAATTCTGTAAGCTTTCCAAGTTGATAAATAACATTTTTTTAGAGTTTCCAATCAAAAGTTATGCAAGTTTTACCATCGCTATTTTCTGTCTGTCAGATTGTTAGGACAGAGATCTTCACCTGAACATTAGGACTAGTAGGATGCCTAATTAGGGGACTTGCCCAACTAGACTATTGTATCTGGTTTTGTCTTGATTCCATAGAGCCCAAGATCACCCTGTTCTGAGTTGCGTAGCAAAAGTTATGGTAGTTTTGGTACTCTGTCCAGAGAACCCGACGTAAAAAAAATTATTATTCTGTAGATTGGCTTGGTAGGGATAGTTTATGGCAGAATAAGAAGGGCTCCCCAACTAAGTTTATTTAGGTAATTTAATTACCTTTCCATAAAGTCTGAGAACACGTAATTTGGATCCCGGTAGTGAAAGTTATGAATTTTATAAGTTGACTGTCCACTGAGGGGACAGATCGACGTTCAGGATTTGGGGTTGGAATCGAGTTAGACCCTTTCGCGAGTTCAAGTAGGTTGTTTTATATATATATATATATATATATATATATATATATATATATATATATATATATATATATATATATATATATTTGCTTTGGCCCGCTACTGTCACCTTAGTGTGCGTTAACTATTTATTCAGGTGGTGGACGGGTCCCGGGGCGTATATCGCACGTCCCACGTTCTCTCGCGGTTAAGGCAAGTGTGATTATGGTTATATTAGATATTATCGAATGACTTGACCGATACATTCTATGGTTATTTATATTGTTCATGATTGATTTGGTCATATGTCTGGTAATGAGCATGGACTCTATTGTTACGAGTTATGTGTTTATCATGGTTGCATTGAAAGTTGGAAGGACTATGCTTGTGAGTTTTGTAGTATGAGTAGGATATTCATATGTAATGTTGTTATGGATGTATATTGTTGTCAAATGGAGAATTCATACATATGCATCATGTAGTTTATTGAAGTCTTGGTCATGTGTTGATCAAGCCAGAGTTGGGTCCCCGTCATGTTGGTGACGGGCAATAGGTCCCCATGCTTGAAGAGCATGGGCAAGGGTCCTCATACTTGCAAAGTATAGGCAAAGGTCCCTGTGCCAGATGGCACAGGCATGGGTGTGCATCGACGGATGCGCACTTTGCATTACCGGTAAAATGCAAAAAGACAAAGATAAAGACAAAGAGCATAAAGAGCATATGAGCAGGTTGCATGTCATGTGTATGTGGTTTATTCGGTGAATAGATTTATGATGTATAATTGATGGGTTTCTTTCTTATACTGTTGTTACCAATTATTATGTTTGCTGAGTCTTTGGACTCACCCCTTGTTGTTTGTTGTGTTTTTAGGTACCTGTATGAGATCGGCATGCATGGGAGACAGGAAGGGCTAGGGTAGTTGCACGTTCGCACTATATACACACATGAGAATAAAAAGAAAATTAATTCAGTAGATGGATGAATTACCTAAAATTCTGCTTACGATCATTACTTGATTGGATTAGACTGTAATAAAGGAGTTTAAAAATTGAATACTTATGATCTACTTTCAGATGTCTATTTGATAAAGATGAATAGCCTATGTGGGTTATGTTTGGATCATTTTTTTACTAGATTACCTCTTGTTATATTTGCTTGTGGGAACCTCCAGTATAGTAACTATACAAAGGAGGTTCTGCCGGAATTTGGTAAAGAGTTTTAGTTAATTATGTTTAACTTGTTATTTTAGTAGCATTCCAAGCTCATGTTGGGCTGGGGTGTTACAAACCGAACAACGCCGCCACGACGGGCGACGAACCAAGTGGAAACCGATCAGACCGCCCCCCGGGGCATGTCTGACCGCCCATCCTGGCCGGCCTGACCGCCAGCTATTGGCCGGTCAGACCACCAGTAATGACTTAGCCGATTTTCAACCTCTGAAAACCAAAACATACTGGAATTTTCAAACCAATAGAACTTTTGACTGGAGACTCTAAAAATTACGAGACCAAGTGCAATAGAATCCCCTCTGTTGCCTGCTACTTCTATTTTTGGCCCAGCTCAATTTAACACTTTCTGACATTGCCGGCCCGATCACGGCTATTGGCCGGTCGAGGCCGGTTAAGGCACGACAAGATCAGAATCGTGTTTAAAATACGTGAAACGATAAACCGTTAACGCCATTGCCAATTGTCACATCATCCTAAGATCTGGAGTATATCTCCATGATATCCACAACACATAAACGACAACTCCTAATTGTGAGGGATGTTGGTTTAGTTGTTGCTCAGTGTGCTTACATGCTTACCATAATTAGAAGAGCTAGTGCTAGATAGTCCACTCCTGTGATTACCTATGGTCATATGGTAGAAAGGGACATAGCTCAGCAATCGAACCTACAATGAATCTATAATTCAGATGACACACTGTTTGGAGTAGCTTAGGATGAGGAGGACCCCCTTTTTCCATCTCTGTAATTTGTTTCGTTCAAGACAACTGCTCTGAGACAGCATTAACACATGTGTTGAGGAACAAGTGGCCATGTTTCTCCTCGTTGTTGGCCACAACCATAGGTTTAGGGCTTTGTACCCAATATTTAGGAGATCCATTGAGACCATTACCCGATACTTTCAGGAGGTTCTCTTTGCTGTTGGGGAATTGCGCAACGAGATGATCCGGCCACCCTCCACTGAAATCCCCACTAAAATCCAAACTACTAGGAGGTTCAACCCCTACTTCAAGGTAAAAATATACTTTTATAACCTTTAATCCCTGCTCAACTTGTAGAAAGGTTTGAGCCAGCCTAAATTGTTTTCATGTGTGTTAGGACTGCATTGGTGCAATTGATGACACCCATGTGCTCGCAAGGGTTCCTACAAAAGTATCGGCACCCTTTAGGTGTAGGAAGGGCACTACTACCCAGAAGTGATGGATGTTGTTGACTTTAATCTTAAGTTTACTTATGTCCTTGCTGGTTGGGAAGGGTCGGCCCATGATGTTGTTCGTGAGATGGCTAGTGCCATCAAGTATACCATGCATGCCGAGTGTCATCCTGACCTGTACAAGGCTGTCATGGATCTCCAAGGCTTTGATGAGGAGACATTGTTGGCTATTCTTACCTACCTGACTAACTACAAGGCTCTAAGCCTGTTTTTATCCAAATGAGTGAGCCTAGACGTGCGACATGGGCCAGTTCTTACCTGGCCGCTCACATCTCCAACTGATCCTAACTATTTGTGGATGATGAACATCCCTGAGGTGGTACTTTAAAGCCCCTCTAATTTTGTAAGTACATTGAGCTTTAGGCCAAAACCCCTAATATGAATATGTGGATTTCAACTGTTATATATTCTGGAGTAATGGTTCAACTGGTGATCACATTTTCTGCTATCTGCTGTTATATGAACACTTTTATTTGCTGAAGCATTGTATTGTTTTTATGACATTTATGCTATTTGTTGTTATATGAGCACTTTTATTTGCTGAAGACTTGTATTGTTTTCTGACATTTCTGCTATTTTCTGACATTTCTACTGCTGTTTGTGGACTCGGTACATGCTCGATGAAGAAGTGATGTCAAATTGAGATTGAATACGACAATTGGATATAAATTGGTCTTGAGCTTGTAGATTGTTTGATTCCCAGTGTAAGCCTGGCTCGCATATGTGCATGCATGTTTTGCAGTGTTTGGTTGTCTCTGGTTCTTAGTTCAGTTTGATTTAGTTTGGTCTTCTAGATCACTGTACTGCGTTCAGATCACTGTATTGCATTCTGTCTGCAAGATTTTATTTACAAGCTCAAGTCCTAATTTATTTTGGACTAATTGTCATATTTAATTTGTGATCAAATTTTAACCCAAGTGGCGAGGAGGCCAGGATGTCATCTTGAGTAACCCGACACCTGAGAGCAATAGACAAACAACCAAAACAGAGCATTCGCATGACTGATACTTAGTTCCCATTTTGTGTGTGTGAATTGATTATCTTCTGATACTGAGTTCACATTTTGTGATCAATGAGTTGCTGCATTTAGAACATTTTCTGATACTGCATAAACTGGAGTCGCAGTGAGTTTCTTATTCTAATCTTCTCCACATACTGAGTTCTCATTTTGTATGTGTGAATTGATTATCTTTGTTTGTCCTGAACTTCATGTGGATTTACTTGTTGATAAGGTCGAACTACTTCTCACCGATGAGGTTGAGTTGATAGAAGAATCATAATTCTGGCTTTATTTTTTACCTTTCTTCTCGTAACTGTGTATAAGAAAAATATGGTTGTATTAGTTTTGAATGATTGACAAAACATGGTTGTTAGTAAGATAATACGAAATCTGGTCGTTAGTTTTGAATGATTGACAAAATCTGGCTGTTAGTTAAAGTCTTTCACCTGTGGAAATGCGTTCTGCAGCATCTTTGAATTTCTGGCAAAAGCGATTTGCTCGCTCTCAAGCCTCTCAGGTCGGTAATCCGCAGCTTTAATATGTCTCCATAATCAAGCGTGGTTTGCACGGTATACACTAACGCAAACACGACCAATTAAAACATCTAAAATTGCCTTTGTACCGATGCAATTACTCACATTCAGACGTGGCCTCTAAATTTACTTATTTTGCAAAGTTACAGAGTTCGATGAATGTCACTCAATGTATCAATGCAACTAAAACATCCAACTAGTTTTTTTTTTCTTAGCTATTTTTTCAACTTGCTATAACATTCTACCAAAGAGGTATTTTCACCACCCACTACAACAGATAAGTACACTCTGCCATATGCAGCCAACCAAACAACCTCTATTGCATCTACTCATGCATACAATATCCTCATACAACCAACCAAACAATATCTCAACACAGTCCGATCCAACAGAAATAAACAACCAAATAACCCCCGTTGTATCCATCCAGCCTGAATAACTCATACAAACGAGGCTAAAAGCATACATATAACCAAACACAACCCAAGGGAACGAGCCCGCACGAGGCAGGCGTGTCCGCGGCGGCTTTGCAGCCAAATTCAAATGAATCGCGATGGAGGAGCACGGGCGCATCTGCTTCTCCGTCTGGTTCTTCCTCATCCGTCTCGTCTGCATGCACAACTGTGCAGTCAGTCCGGGGAGAGTTTCCTCCAGATCATCGCTCTTTTTAAGTCTGAAAAAAGAAGACATCAACCCGTCATGGGCCACGCCTAACACCAGGAATGCAGCTTTGCAATACAGGGAAGAAACTTCAGTCAACCTTACATGATACAGTATTTATTCACTTGCAGCTCAAACTCAGTCAGGCTAGTCTTGTACTGTACAGTCTTGTGCATTGCGAAAGTGTAATGAACTTAAGTTAGAACAAGTGAGCATTTGATGCTGCAGGCAGTGACCAATCCATTCTGGTTTGGACTTTGGCTGCAATGAATTACAACCCCTTTCCTCATTGTTGATTTCTCCAAAACAAAAAGAGAGAGAGGAAAAGTCATTATTGATAACTCATACAATTAGATGTTGTCCAAAATAGCTCTCCAACCAAAGGCATAAAAAGTGTGGCTGACGAATTCACTCAACAAGAGCAACAACACGGCCACTGTGTTCACTTGAAACTTCAGCGAAGCTCGGCACAACCTAAAGCTTCTTGCCCTACAACTTCTTTCTGACATAAGTAATGCAGTCCGTTTACACCTTGAAGATCAACTTCCGGAACTTCTCCATGTGCTCAGCCTGCAACGAGATGGCAATGGACAGGCTACCATCCTTGTTCGAGCTCGGGAGGACGAACGCCAGCCCCTCGTACGCGATGCCACCAGGACCCATGAACACAGGCCGGCCCCATCCGAAATCGGCGTCGTGGATCGGCAAGCGCACCCAGCTGGTGAGTCCGAGGTTAGGGCACCGAAAAGTGTGCGCTCCACGGACCAACGCTGATAAATCCGGTTGCAGCTCCAGGTAGTCCAATGCTGAGTGGCAGTAGTTGTAGTCCATCCTATCTAGCGCCCCCTGGATGACCGCTGCTCCATCTGCCAGCCCACCGGTTACCTTGCCTGCCTCAGCAAGTGGTGTGGCAGTGAAGATGACATTACCGAAGTAACCATCTGGAAGTGGAGGTCGCAGCCGTTGTCTCCCATCAGTGGCACAATACAGCTTGGTGGGCTGTTCAGGTGGCAGGTCACGTGCAAGGGAGACACATCGCCAGACATGCGCAGCTAGCACTGCATATGTGCTGAACTGTGGCGCACCTTCACCTGTGGGGAGCTGCGAGCGCAGTTCGCCAAGGTCTGAGCGGGTAAGCTTGAAGATGTCCACAGCAGTGGGAGGCAGCATAGTCTTAGGAGTGAGAGCCTGGGGCATGGAGGACAGCATGGCTGGGGCAGGCTGGTACTCAACATGTGGGTAAGATGGAGTCGGTGGATCACGGGCTCGGACAAGAGTGCGGTCAATGAAGGGCGTGACCGTAATTTGAGATCCACGGCAGAGGTCAGACCACGAGTTAATGAAGTGCAAGCCAGACATGCCATCCGCAACATGGTGTTGCATGCCAACACCAAGGGAGACGCCTCCACACTTGAAGTAGGTCACCTGGAGTAAAAATCAAAATCAAGGAGAGTTAGCCTCTTGGCATGTTTCATACCTTCCTTTCTTACTAAGATTAACATAATGGCATATGCATATTTCCAGCTGCAGCTACCGTTCTACCAATTAATACATGGCTGAGATAAGGCACTAAGACAACATATGAAATGGGACATTAATGAATCAGAAAGTTGCTTCAACTATAGGCACAAATAACCTGGGTATTTGAAATTAACCATGGAACAACAAAATCAATGATACAATTTCCCTTTTTTAAAAAAATCTACAAACTATAGTTGTATATTGGTCTATGTGAACTGAAATCCAATTACATACCACCCTTAAGCACGTATGACAGGAGCTTTGACTGGATTTCAAATTCTTAAGATGCAAGTCATAAGCATTATGATCAAAATAGTCTTAACTGCAGCCATAAACACATGAACTCTAATTTGTGAGTCCTAACCATACTTTTGTTATGTCAAGCAGTGCAAATCTCAACTGCCCTACGGAACTCTATTTCTGGTTCTACCATCAAAATGTGCCTTTAAACCAGCTGTAACAAAATCCAACAAAGAGGTCGAGACACACAGGTGACGACCAAAAAACTAGCGCCAACCCCATAACTCATCTAGTATGTCCCCTAGCAAACTCTATTTCTGGTTCTACCATCAAAATGTGCCTTGAAACCAGATGTAACAAAATCCAACAAAGAGTTCGAGACCAAAAAACTAGCCCCAACCCCATAACTCATCTAGTATGTCTAACCATCAACGCATGCAAACTTGTAAGTAATAAATGTCGAGGTCGAGGCAAAGTTGTTTGAACCTTATTATGAACCCCAACGTACTTCATGATGTCATCGATGCAGTGATTATTAAATATCTATTGCAGCACAACATGATGGTAATAATTGATTAGCATTTCATGCATGAATATTAGACGACATTCTGTTGTGGGCAAACATGTGATTTCCAGGAGGTATAAGATTGATCCATTGGATTATTGTCCCACTTAGTCTAAATGATAGACCAAATAAATATAGGGATAGGTGACACTGGCGAATTGGTCACGTTTATATCAAAACAGACAATTTGGTGAATCGGTGTACATGTTGGTGTGAGTTTGTCCAGTATAATCAGCTACCCAATGAGGTCATCAAAAACATTTGCATTTGACAATTAACACAACTCACGAGACTAAATCCGGGCCATGAATCACAAGATAAGATGGCAAAATATTCTAGTACGAAAACAGACAGGTGAACAAATTAGCTGAGTGCACAGCACCGTGTGTTTGAAAATTTGCAAGCCTCTGATTCACGCTAACAAAGGGGTATGAACCAAACAAATGACAAACATTGTGGCAAGCAATCCAAAAGAAGCATTTCCACACCTCTGTGAGTCATTATATTGCCAACTGACAGAAAAGCCTAAGTTGCAAATGGTGTCTAACTCAGGATGTAATATTCCTCACCTAACATAGGGTCGCCCTCATAGCAAACTTATTCCTTTTGATCACAAGGACTCCCCACTAGGCATGTACTAACTGATGATAGGCGTTAGCACCGCTGCACCAGGGTATAAAAAGATGGTGTAACGGGGTGAAGAGAGGTGGTAGAAAAGAGCCTCACACCAAACTTCACATGGTAATTGTCGTGCACTCGTGCTAGCTTCAAGTGTGTGTGTGTCTGATGCATTACTGGACAATCTTTGTATACTATAACCAAAAGCTCACAAATAATATACCTCCTATCTACAGTTTGCTCCCTTGTACATGGAGTATAAATATGCTATATTACAGTTTTAACAGTATGTTCTACATTTATCTCATCAATCTAGTAGTACAAAACTTGTAAATAACTTTGAAAGAACAATACAAGATTGTAGCTTCAGTGGGATACAAGCAATCAAGTGAGAACCAATAACCTTTTTTCTTGTAAAGTTGGAAGCTGGGAAACTAATAGCAACAACCCTAACCAATGGGAGTTGGGACCACTGTTCTAAAAGGCGGCCACCTAGGCGATAGGAGACACCATTCCTCCTTGCCCACCTAGCCCATTTTTCCCGCCTAAGCGGCCGCCTAGTCCGACTAATCAGTGACTAAGCGCTAGGCGCCACCCCACCGCCTGCCTAGCGCTTTTTAGAACACTGGTTGGGACAAGTTCTTTTATTAGCTCAACAATAACTGGTAGTCATATTTGGACTAACGACCTTTCTCTGGGAGTTTGGCAACTGTTAAAAAGCGACGACCTGTATTTAACTATTTTTTGGCACAACTGTTAAAACGGAAATGGAGAGGATATGATTGAAGAGAATTATTGCAGTTCCTTTGTTACTTTTGATATTTATGATAGCCTAACTGGAGTATGTAGCAACCAATTTCACAAAAGTACCAAGGCCTTGTCTAACCAATATGGATAAACATTCAGTTGACACATGCGCAGCATAATTGAAGTCAGCCTGCCACATAATCATGCATTAATCTATATGAAGACTAGAGCCAAAAAAAAGTAGTTAAGAAAACTTCTAAAAATGGAAGAAAATGGGATGCACAAACATTTGGTTATTATTAAAAAAAGTCTTCGCAAAAAGTTATCACATGGAACATGCTCCAGTCAGGCTATCATTTTCATACCAACCAACATGCAGTACGCATCTCAAGCAAGATTTTTCAGCATATAATTGCCGACATATAAAGAAGTTGCAAGCTCAGCACAAAGTAGGATTTCATAACCTGGTAAATTTTGGTTCAGTTTTATGTTCTGAAGGTACCATGTGAACAGTTTCAGTTGTAAAGACAAACTGTTAGCTTGTGGATAAATTATTAGGATATTCAATTCTCCAGATGAAGGTTTAGCTCATAAGTGCACTCCATGTTCCAATAGATCTTAACAGCAAAGTAACATTTTTTCCTATCATCACATTGCACCATGCACTACTACTTTTTTTTTTTACAAACTCAAGTTCCATGTAACTGTGATGATTCAACCTATCCATTATCCAATCTTTTATTCCAGCATGAAATGACAGATGACTGAGGACCACCAGAAGGTGAGCGGTTCAAATCTATTTCATTTAGGACAGAATTGAACGTGCAACCTGAATTATGTCCCCATCAAAGGAATAATAACTCATGAGGCTCTACAGGGCAAGGGGTCCAGTTCTCAAAAGGGAAAAACAAAGCTATAGAATTAGTTCAAGCCTAACAATTGAACATGTCAATATCACTCAATTAAGTCCATTCATGTCCAGATCATGGGACAGATGGTCACTTAGGAACTTATAGGTTGACCAGTCAACCCCAAGTGAGAGCAAGGTTCAGCATTTAGCTATATATACTAGTCATCAGTTATTGGCATGTATTCTACAAAGACTTGCATGGTAAACCACAAGTACGCAACCCTCGTTAGAAAACAGCAAAGGAGGAAAGCTCCTAGATTTCAAATATCTATAGGTCACAAATATAGCCCTAATTAATAAAGTGCCCCTCTACCGATAATTTCTCAAGTTAACTAGGAGTAGGACTGTATTCTTGTGATTGAAATGTATGACTTATATTGTCTGCTAAGGTGCTACCTAGTGAATGTTGTCATTAATTTTAGCCGGTACAAGACAATGTAGAAAAATAACGGCGAATCTATAAAATACAATCACTTACTGACAAATCAATTTGTCAAGAATTGGTTTCCACCTGGTCAAGGTGAAGCACACAGTTTATTTCAATGGGTATTGACACATGAATGATGGTATTGGCAATTCGTTAGCGATTCTAACTGAACCTTCGAACCAGGCATACCCATCCAGCCAAAAATAGCAACCCCACCCCCCCACCCACAAGAGCAAGACAGCAACTGACCGAATACGAACTATTCGAGTCGTACAGCTAATAAAGGCCAATCTAAAACAGGATGAGGGAGTCCACGGACGACCAGTAAGCTCCGCACCACGAACCGGGGGATCAAATCAATAACCAAACAAGGGTCCCAGCTATCCAATCAGGTACCAAATGTTATAGTTACGCCAAATTTGGTTGCCGTGTGCAGCTCGTAAAACATTGTTGTGTTCCTCGTCCAGAAAGCTATCCACTAACCTCATTTGTGTTCGCCCTGAGCCTAATTGTAACTGCAAGTCTGCAACTAGAAATTGAGCTCACCTGGAGCACGAGGAGCGGGAAGGAGGAGATGTCGTCGGTGTAGTCGACGGCCGGGATGAGGCGCTTGAGCTCCATGGTGGGAGCGAAGTCGCCGTAGTCGTCGACGGCGGCGTCGGGCGCGTCGGCCTCGACGAAGAGTACCCCTTCCCCGTTGCAGTCGATCTCGACTCTCCCGTCCTCGTCGCGCGCGAGGCGGCCGGCCATGGGGTAGAACGGCACAAGTGCCTCCGCCAGCGCGCGCTGCATCCGTTCGCCGTCGAAGAACCCCTCCGGCGCGCCCCCCTCGGGGCAGCGGTAGAAGTAGACGCTGGGCGTGTGGAAGCGCGGCACCACGAGATCGAGGTTGGAGTTCCACAGCCGCCGCCGCGGCGTCTCCCCAGCCGGCCGCACCATCGTCGACCGCCGCACCGTGACCGCCATCTGCCGCCGCGGCCGCATCCCACCAGGCACCTCGTCAGCACCCCCAAAACACCAAAACAGAAGCCACAAACCAGCAGAAGCAGAGCAGATACCAACCTTGGAAGAAGGACGAGGCGCGGCGGACCAGATCTGAGGCGCGAAAATCCGCAAAAATAAAAATCGGGAAGAATTCAGCGAACGGTCGGGTAATAGCAGCAGCTCTTGGTGGAGAGCAGCTGGTGGGAGAGCGTGGGGTGGAGCAGCTTTTATAGGCGGGCGGAGAGCTCAAAGCTGCACATAGTTCCAGTGACTTGCTCGGCTGGGCGTCCCTGCTTTTCCTTCGTTTTTTCGGTGCTGCGTTTTGGAGGAGGTGAGATGGCGGGTTGGGGGTGGGGGGTTGGTGGGATGGGGACCAGAAGCGATACGCGACAGGGACGAAGCGGAGAGGAGAGGAGGGAAGCATGGGGGGAGGGGGGTTGTTGTTGGTGGGTGGACACGGTCCACCCCACCTGACCCTGGACGCTCTCAGCCCTCTGGCCTCTGCGTAGTGTGGTGAGACAGTGCGGCAGGGAGTAGCGTGGTGTCAGGCAGGTCCAACGAAGGAGCCGGCAAGATAGACGTTAAGGACTCCTCCTACGGTGTCCCACAGCGGAACGATGCTTGCTATGGCCCGATTGTAATAGTGGTAAGGGGCAGAAATGCCATTTGTGGTCCAATGGAGCGGCGGAGATCAGGTGCGTGTGGTGGGCTCATATATGGCAGTCTAACCGATGCGAGGATGGCGGCGAAGGACCCAAGGACGGTGGCCACGGCTAGCTCCTCACGACACTGGTGGGCATAGCCTAGCTAGATCCCGATGTCAGCTGCTCATATTTGACTGGCGACGGCACCGAGGTGGGGCGAGTTTGTCATGGTCTCACAGTCACAGAAAGGTATGTTTGTAGCAGAAGGTTAATTTGCCTACTAGAAGGTTTGTAGAATTGCAAGGACTTACGAAAGTTCTGAATAATCGCGACAGTGGCGACTTTCTTATTGTTGTTTCGGACCGCTGTTACGGCGATGGAAAGTTCAAAGCAAATTAGTCATTCACCGCCAAGCTGTCATTCTCTCGTGACGACAATTTAACTTCGGAAACCAGCCAGATATTTCATCCAAGAATGAAGAATCCATCTTTCGTGGGTAGCGGAGAAAAAGCTACACATGTCATGGCCCTATTTGTTGATCTTAAACTCCGGCTTAAAAGCAAGAAAATTCGAAGACCAAACAAACAGCTGATTTTTATATATATAAATATAAGCCAAAGCCACAAAAGTGATGCTTTTTTTCTTTGTCCGATGGAATATCCCTTTACCACTTTGTCCGATGGAATATCCCTTTACCACTAAATATCAAAGAAACTATTCACCAAATGACATAGTATATAAAGTCACGTCTCTTCATTCCTCCTCCCTGCCCACAAGACGCCACATGTCGCGACCTTCGCCCGCCTGCTCGCAACCTCCTCCTCGTACAGCATTAGCAACCCTGTCTCCAACCACAACCATCCTCATTCCCGACGACATCGACCCCCATTCTGTCGGCACCACTGCCCCTTGTTCCTCCATCCGAATCCTAACCGTCGCCGCTCCTTCCTTAGTTCATCCGACAGCTCGCTCCTTCCTCCATCTGTCCCTCAACGCCCTCGTCATCTCCCCACCTCAAGATCTAGATTTGGATCCCTACGCCCCCCCCCCCACACCACCACCACCACCACTTTTGTTTTCTTCATTTTTTATCTCTTTTATGAACAATGGAAATGTCTGTTGAGTATTCAGATTTGGTTGTAAAATTGAATTAGCTGTTAAGATCTTTGATTTTTTTTATAAGTGAAGAGAAAACATCTTCCAGCCTCCGTATCCGAGGATACACACATCCCAAAGTTTATTACAATAACCGCAATCACTATTACAAAAAGGCTAATACTAGACGCCTCATCACAGACGGTTTTTCAAAACCGTCAGTGTTAATGGTAATCACATACGGTTTTACCAGTCGCGATCGTCTCTATTACTAGATGCACTAAGAGCTGTCTGTGATGAGTTAATATCACAGACGGATCTTAATACGAATCGTCTGTGATATATTGTCATATCACAAACCGTCTACGATACTTCACAGATATTTCATAATATGAACCGTCTGTGATAAGTATCTCAGCATAGATGGTTTGTATTAAAAACTATCTGTGACTCTGTGATTTTACCATAGCTTGAAAAAAAATTACTATGCGATTTTACTAAATCATACAATGTAGTTTTTGTATGAAACCGTCTGTGAAGTATTACGGTCATCACAGACGGTTTTTGTATGAAATCGTATGTGATTCGCAGCGTAGGAGGGTGAAATTTTTTGAACCCATACGCGGGAGGCCAAAAAAATTTAGCGTTGTCCTTCTATATTATAGCCACCCCAGCCTTGTCTTCCATCGGTCTCTCCCTCTCCCCTCCCCACGCCGAGCTCCAGCAGCCACCTCGATTCCCCGTCGCGGTTCGGCGAGGAGACACAGCCGACAAGGAGGAGGAGGAGGAGGGATGAGGAGGAGCTCCTTGTCTACCATAGGAGGTAGACTGCCGGAAGATATGTGTACATCTCCAAAACATACACAATTTATTGGTTGTTTATTACATAAAAAAAATGATCTTAATTTTGTGTTACCTAAGGTCGAAACGTTGCTGGAGGTTTTCAGTCGTCTGTCCTTCCTTATCAACGAGCTTGAGTCGAACTCGGACGACATGCAAGAACAACTTGTGATATGCTGGTGAGATATAGAGAGGAGCTCACAAGCCTAATCCAAGAAGCCGATGAGTTCTTTAGGAGCTTGGAGGCACAGATGGCTTCTAGTTAGTTTAACTTTGTAACTTTATTCTTTTTTCTCCATTCGGAGGGGGCGTTGTGAAACCTTCTGGTTTCTCTTTCCTATAATGTGTTTGTCGTTAGAATTTTAATTGGATTTTAGTTGTCTTGCTAGAGGTTGCATATGGAAACTACTGTCCAGCAATTGATTGGTTTGACTTAAAATATAATTTTTTTTGCAATATAAAAAACTATCACATACAGTTCTGAACAAGAACTGTCTGTGGTAATTATTATCACATACGGTTCTTGTTCAGAACCGTCTGTGATGGCCGCCTGTTATCACAGACACATAAATCTAGACGGTTCAAAAAGCATCGATGATGACGGTTTAGAACCGTCTGTGATGACATTTTCTGTAGTAGTGAATATCCTTAACTATGCGAAGTAATCGTCCCATTAACCATAATGAAGCGGCAAAACAAACGCCGCAAAAAAAATAAACCAACGACAAAACAAAAGCCGTAAAAATAGTAAACAACCTTATGAAAATAAACAAAAACATAGAAGTGCTTCAAACATCTCGAAGCCTATGAAATAGCTTCCATCCATGCTTCTTGAAGATCTCTCTTGTAATGACCTCCAATGCTTTGCTCCGAGCTACCAAGATCTCCCTCCTTCCTTGGCATTGCAAAGCTGATCAAGAGTGGATCCAATGGATACATCTGAATATAACCTGCAGAGGATGGTCAATAACTTTCTTGTCGAAAACGACATCATTACGACATAAGCAGATAGACCAGCAAAGTGCAGTCGCCCCCATCAAAATATTTTCTTTTAAATCCGAAGACCTACTAACCAGTTCACAAAGATATTCCGAACAATATTAGGTCTGTTAAGATTGAAAGAAATTTGAACTATGCGCCAAGCAAAACGGGCAAAGCGACAATCAAAAAACAAATGTTGTATAGTCTCCTTGTGATCACAAAAACAACAATTAGTGTCACCTCTCCTATTCCTTTTTAATAAATTATCCTTAATCAAAGTAACTCATCTACAAAGGTACCGCGAGAAAAAATTTATCTTAAGGGGTACTTTAACTTTCCATAAATTTTGACTTCGAAAACTACAATTGGTGTCACCCAAAACAGCATACATAGATTTGACTGAAAATTGTCCATTCCTATGTAAATTCCATCAAACTATATCCTTATCCAAGGTAAGATGAGCAGTGTCTATTTTCACTATAGGATTATTGAAAGCAAGCAAATTTGGGCCAATAATCGCTCTCTTAAAATTCAAATTTAAAGGCGTAGTCCCTGAAACATCTACAACCAAAGCATATTTATTCGAACTACCTCAAACAAAGTTGGATAAAATTTCAGAAAGATGCCGATGTCCAACCCAAATATCCTTCCAAAATCTTATTTCTTTCTCATTCTCAAGATTAAAAGAACAATGTTGAATAAAATCTTGCTTTACCTTCATCAATCCCTTCAAAAAATGGGAATCCTCATGTTTACTCTGAACTTGAAAGATGGACTTATCATTCAAAAACATAGGAAGACCGCTCAAAACCGAATTTATAAGTACCAGTCTACCACTAGTATATTTTTTTTCCTTTCCAATTGCTCAACCTTTTTTCGAAGAGATCTTCCAAACCAGTCCATTCTGCAACCTTCTAAAATGAATCAGAATACCCAAATATTTGAAGGGAAAATAACCCCTCTCACATCCAAATATCTCTAAGTATTGGGATTCAAATTTTTTTGCTTCTCCAAAGCAAAAGAGCTTGTTTTTATGAAAATTTATCTTTAAACCAGAAAGTTGCTCAAACGCACAAAGAATAAGCTTCAAATTTTTTGCTTGATCAAAATTGTGATCCATAAAAAGAATAGTATTGTCGTAGGGGCGGCCCCACCAACCCCAACGGGTAGGCAAAGCAACCTCCGGAGGAGACC
This sequence comes from Hsuehochloa calcarea, assembly GCA_036346395.1. Taxonomy (NCBI): domain Eukaryota; kingdom Viridiplantae; phylum Streptophyta; class Magnoliopsida; order Poales; family Poaceae; genus Hsuehochloa; species Hsuehochloa calcarea. The sequence goes on from CM070600.1 coordinate 16,856,321, forward strand.
CGAAGTATCCCCGGAGGGTCCTCGACGCCTCACGAAGCCCGGAGCAGCAAGCCCTCCGGGCCACCTCAAAGACCAAGCACCCCGAGGGTCAGGCGCAAGCAAAGCCCCGAGAGGTCTCCGGCCACCTCCGAGAAGCGAAGCATCCCGGAGGATCCTCGGCACCTCGCGAAGCCCAGAGCAGCAGGCCCTCCGGGCCACCTCCGGAGAAGATCAGAAGCACCCCCGGAGGGTCCTCGGTGCCTCGCAAAGTCTAGAGCATCATGCCCTCCGAGTTACCTCCGGAGAAGACCCGAAGCATCCCCGGAGGGTCCTCGGCACCTCACAAAGCCCGGAGCAGCAGGCCCTCTGGGCCACCTCCGGAGAAGGTTCGAAGCACCCACGGAGGATCCTCGGCTCCTTGTGAAGCCCAGGGCCCTCCGGGCCACCTCCGAAGGAGACCCAAAGAGCCCCCTGCACTGGAGCGCTCCGGGCGCGGGTAGACCTGGTGCACCAACCAGGTGGACCAAGTGCAGGAAGACCTACCATGGGCCAAGACCTAGGTGTAGGGGGAGGAAAGGTCCCTGCATCCCCTACGTATACAATGTTCCTGTAGGGGTAGGATAGTAATGTAAACGTAGGGCTATAAATAGGGAAGCACCCCTATGTAAGAGGAGGATTTTTTCAGCGATTAAAGAAAAACAATATCTATTCACTAGCTGTTGATTCCCTTTCTGAGGATCCTTTGGCTCCCCTGAGAGTAACAGAGGTCCCCTTTTCTCTTACTGTCTAGTCTTTGTTTGCTATGACAAGTATCATCAGCATATTGAATGATAGAAGGACCATTATCAACCAAATGTGGTATTATCCCACTGACATAACCCTCATTTTTAGCCCTTCTAATAACAATGGCTAACATGTTCGCAACAATATTAAAAAGAATTGGAGACAGAGGGTCCCCTACCTAAGCACTTTCTTGGTTTGGAAATAAGGCCCAGTACTATCATTAATCTTAATACCCACACTGCCCCTGCAACGAAATTTACAATCCAAGCACACTAACTTGGAGAGAAACCCTTTATTCTAAGAGTTTGCTACAGAAAAAGCCATTTGACCTTATCATAAGCTTTTTCAAAATCAATCTTTAAAATGATTCCATCTAATTTCTTCTTATGAAGCTCAAAAAATGTTTCATGTAAAACAACTACCCCTTCCATAATATTTCTCATTAGCATAAAAGTTATTTGAGACAGACGGACGAACAACCTTTTTAGCAATACCCATAAGGCGATTAGTACCTACCTTCATAAATATTTTAAAACTCGCATTTAATAGCCAAATTGACCTATATTGCTGAATTTGTTGTGCATCTTCTTTTTTGGAAGTAAAGAAATGGCACCTGTTGGACCGTAAAGGCGACTAGAGGGGGGGGGGTGAATAGGAGCACGCTCACTTTTTAACAAATTATGAACTCAATACAATTTCACTCCAGTAGCTATTAGAAAGCTATGAAGATCAATATACGATCTGTGGAAGACTAGTATTGAATCAATAAAAACCCTAAGCAATGCGACAATAATCAGCAAGAATCAAAGCAACACAAGTACTGGCGGTCTGACCTCTGTAGTGAACCGGTTGGACCGATTGCCGGGCGGTCGGACCATTGTTATCTTGGCGGTCGGACCGCTCAAATCGGTCGGACCGGTGGTGATGGCGATCGGACCGGCGATCTGAACCGATCTGAAGCGATAAAATCGGCCGATGGCGAAGTTGCAATTAGGTCTAACTTTTGATTCTCAACTCCAAACTTCACGAAACTTTGCACACACCTTCTCTATGCTATTGAGGACCTATTCAATCGAATATTATGATAATTCTTGGAGCGATCTTGAGCAATTGTCAATTGATTAACAGAAGGTCTAAAGCCGGGCAAGAACGAAAACTTGATCCTATTGCTTGTTCGTGAGTGATTGATGATCAAGATGATGCTAGATAGATTCACACATATCACAGCAAGCTAATTCACGTGAAAGAATCAATCACAAACTCGCGGATCAAAGAAAGCCCTAAAAACACGAAATTGAAAGCGAGAGCGAAAAGAGACTTATCTCAAGCAAACCTTGCATAGATTGATTTCGTGGTTGATCTTTGGATTACATCCACACCATCATGGATCGATGAGACAATCAAGGATCACGAAATTCTCCTCAAACCATGAAAAGCCCTAGCCTCCACCTCAACTCCCTAAAGACAATTAGGGTTTTGAAACATAAGCAGGCGAGAGAGAAGTCGACCACCATCTCCTCCTATTTATAGTGGAGGCCTAAAACTCTTAGGGTTTGACTTAATTGGGCTCCGTTAAGGCCCACTAACAAGCGGGTCACACACGCGCGCGCGCCAAAGCGCCGTCTTTAACCTTTTGACCTAAACCGCTTCACCATGCATCATGGATTCGCCAATAGGTCACCCTTGTCCATCTTGTGTCACGCTTGAGTCGTTGACCTCACCCGGCATCGTCGATCGTTACGGACCTCAACTCTTCACGTCTAGTCCGATTCTCCTCGCCGTTGACCGTCGTTGACCACCAAGCTACTGCACAACCACGGACAAGAAAACACGATTCGGAACAAGTTCTTCACAACTTGACCCATGTTAGTCAAAACATGCATCATGCAAATCATATGCCATGAAACCAATGACTTTGATCTAACAAAACAACATCGCCACGAAGTTGGCGGCGTTCAAGTAATTCACGGTCGGCCGCTCGGGTGGCCGGTCGGACCGCCCATGGCGGTCGGACCGCTCACAATGAGCGGTCGGACCCATATAAGACTTAGCGAAATTCAAGCTCCCAAAATCGAAACCTTACGGAAACTTTAAACCAATAGAACTTTTCTTTGGAGGCTCCAAAATCATGAGACCAAGTGCATTGGGATCCCTTACTTGTCTACAACACCTATTTTTGGCCCACTCGATTTGAACACTTTTGGTCATCGCGGTCCGACCGCCCGGATGGCGGTCCGGCCGATATGGGACGGTCGGACCGCCGTCTGAGGACCGGTCGGACCGCCCTGAGCGATAAGCTGTAACTTTGTCAGCAGCGTGAAGCGACAAACCGTAAGCGCCATTGCCAATTGTCACATCATCCTAAGATCGGAGCATATCCCCATGAAATCCACAATCTCCCCTTGATGAACACATTGGCAATTATCCGAAAAATGTAAGTAAGAGGTTTGAAAGCGAGTTTACTCGCGGTTTTTCGCACAAAGGCACAACTTGGTCCATAAGCAAGAAAAAGCAATGAACATGACCAAGCGGCATCGAATAGTATAGGCATGTAAGACAAGGCAAAAGAAAGCATAAAAACTTTGATTTCGAGAAAGGGTCAAAATTCTCACATGAGGTCCATATGAAAGAACAATTGTTCAATTGACCTATGATCATTGTGAGTATAAAAGAATGCAATTCAAGTTGAGAATATTCAATAAGACAATAAGAATGCAACTCAAGAACTCCCCTCACTATGATCATCAAATTTCAAATTTTCAGTTTCTCCCTTTGTATAAACTTCTCCCCAATCTTCTCATTAACACATCTTCTCCAAATAAGAGTAGCAAAGAAATATTACACATCTTCTCCCAAAGAAATATCTTTTCATTTAACACATCTTCTCCCCTTTGACAATGGATTCATCAAGGAATCACGCCTTCCTCTCATCCGGGAATAACAAATAGAGAATAAAGAAAGAAGCGAAACAAAAGAAGCATAAAGAGGAATATGCATGAAGTGCAATGGGTGGCTTCAATTTTGTATTTTCAATTTTTGATAAGAAGCTTTGGAGATTACCCAAAAGAACAATGTAGTTTCTCTAATATTGCACAAACGACATATCAAGCGACAACGCTAGCAAGATCATGGTAAGACATATATATCAAAGCTAAGCACAAAGGCTCAAAAGTAAAGCATTAGATTTTATCAATTTAAGCAACGCTTCAAATTCAAACAAGTTCATCAACGAGGATCCTAAAGTGAAATTGGCCATGTCAAGCTGTCAAAGTGAGATCAAAAATCTAACAAAGACCACAGAAGAGTCAATCAAGTCCGTATTGAATCATTTTGCTCAATATTTTATAAGCGCCCATTTGTCAACATTTTTCTCATTTGCATTGAATATTGAAGTTGACTAATGATCTAACTTAGTGACAAGATCTGGACTAGGAGCCATCCACAAACTCATCCTAAGCTTGACCAAAAGTTGATTAAAGGTATATCTTAGTAAAGAAGATCTGGACTAGGAGCCATCCACAAACTCTTTCTAAGCTTCTACAAGGCGACAAATCTTGAGGTTCATGTCATTTCGACAAGCGGTCCCCATGAGATCGTCGGTTCATCAAACTATCTCCAAGTTCATGTCATTTGACAAGCGGTCTCGTAAGAATAGTTTGGCACAATTTAAGCATAAGACAATCTTGATTTTCATTTTTCACAAGAGCAGTTTTAGAATCTCAAGAACACAAAAGCTCAAGTAATGGTCAATTTTAGATCAAAGAGCTAACAAAGCAATTACAGACAGGCCAATGTCACAAGAGGAGCACTAATTACGCAACTCGCTAAAACATCCACAAATTGCAATTTCTTAGTTTGAGTTGTTTAAAGGTTCTAGCTCATATAGCAAAGACTTAGCTACACATGTAAAAGCATGATAATTCTAGCAAGTCAAAGAACTAGACATGACATTGAGCAAGAATTGAAATACAAAAGCTCTAAAGGGTAATAGGCAAAGCTTCATCAATTTTAAAAGATAAGCGAGAAAATCTTATATTACAATGCATTTTTTTAATTTTTCATACCACTTGTTGTATTTTTCATATGAATGCAATATGACACAATGAGATGCAATTAAAAGGCCTAAAAATCTAAAAAGTTGAAAAGATCACTAAGTTTGAAAAAGAACAATAAAAGATCAAAAGAACAAGGAAAGATAAGAAAAGATCAAACTCCCCTCAAACCAACCCATAAGGATAAATTACCCTAACTCACTTCTTAAGGAGGAAAATCGGTTTGATCTAAAGGCTTGGTAAGAATATCGCCAATTGAGCTTGGACTCTACAAAGTGCATCACAATATCACCTTTTTCAACATGATCTTTAAGGAAGTGAAAGCGAATGTCTATGTGCTTAGTCCTAGAATGTTGCCTTTGGGTTTTTAGCAATATTAATAGCGAAGTGTTATCACGAGAAAAGAGGAACACTAGCAAAGTTTAACCCATAATCTTTCAAAGTGGGCGTCATCCACAAAATCAGCTCTGACAACTAGCGTGACAACATACTCGCCTCGCGATGGATTGTGCAATGAAGAGCGCTTTCTAGAAGACCAAGATACAAGAGGCGTGCCTAGAAAGTGGCAGTGCACGAGGTACTCTTCCTATCTAGCAAACGACCCTTAAAATCGAATCGAAAAACCTCTAATGGACAAAGTGAAGAGCGGGAATACCAAATGCCATATAAGAGGGTAGAGTGTAAATACGAATATGCGCTTAACGGCTTGGCGATGGGAAGTTCTCGGAGGCGCTGAAATCTTGCACAAAGGCATACCGTGAAGTGAATGTCGGTCTCGAGGTAGTCAAATCTGAAGGAGCCGATCATCTTTGCGGTACTCGCGTTGATCCACGACTTCTCCTTCCTCATCTGGATCCAAAGCAGTTGAAGTTGCCATGGGAGTGGAAATTGGCTTGCGATCACCCATGTTGAAGCGTTTGAGAAGATCTTTAGTGTACTTCGTCGATGGATGAAAGTTCCTTCCTTGCATTGCTTGATTTGAAGTCCCAAAAAGTAATTAAGCTCTCCCATCATACTCATCTCAAATTCCCTAGACATAGTGTCAGAAAAGCTGGAAACAAGAGCATTAGAGGAACCACCAAAGATAATATCATCCACATAAATTTGAGCAAGCGGAAGTCATTGTCACGTCTAAGAATGAATAGGGTTTTATCCACTTTACCCATCTCAAAATTATTTTTAAGCAAGAAGGTCTTAAGTCTATCATACCAGGCTCTAGGGGCTTGTTTAAGACCATACAATGCTTTAGATAGCTTGAAAACACGATTTGGATATTTAGGATCCTCAAAACCAGGGGTTGCTTAACATACACTTCCTCATCTATGAAACCATTTAAAAGGCACTTTTAACATCCATCGATATAATTTAAAACCTTTTGATGCAGCAAATGCAAGCGAGAATCACGAATGGCTTCTAGTCTAGCAACAGAGCAAATGTCTCATCAAAATCTAACCCCTCAACTTGCATTTGAAACCACGAGCTACCAATCGGCCTTATTTCTAACCACAGAACCATCCTCACCTTGTTTATTCTTAAACACCCAGCGGGTTCCTATAACATTATGACCACTAGGAGGTTCTACTAGGTTCCAAACTTTGTTTCTTTCAAAATTCTCTAACTCCTCATGCATGGCATTTACCCGGCTAGAATCGGATAAAGCATGTGATATATCGCGGGGTTCAAAAGAAGCAACAAAAGCCGAATGAGAGTAGAGATTTGGATCATTATACAGGCGAGTGACTCGCTCATGTAGATTACCTATTATACATTAGGAGGATCTTTGTCTCTGAATGCGAAGTGGGCGCCGGGTGAGATGTCGTTTCTTCGACCTCGCAGTGCTGCGATGATGATGATCGGAGAGCCTCAAGCGAAGGTGAAGTAGGCGTAGCGAGGTTCTTGTATCAATATGGTAGCCGTGTGAGATGAGGAATGACATTAACCGTCCTCATCTTCCTCCACAAAAATACTCTCTGTCACTGTAAATCATCTGTAGCAATTGATCTAGCTCGGGGCTAGTCTCATCAAAAGTGACATTACAAGTCTCTGAATAATGTTAGTCTCGATATTAAAACTCGAAAACCCCTCGAATGAGCGGGATAACCCAAAATACCCCATCAAAAGTTCTTGATTCAAATTTATCTAAATTGCTGTCTTAAGAATAAAACATTTTGATCCAAAAACTCGAAAATGCGAAGCAGAGGGTTTTCTACCAAAGCGAAGCTCATAAGGAGTCTTGCCTAAAGAAGGTCTCAAAAGACACGATTGGCAATATGGCAAGCGATAGCAATAGCTTGGCCCAAAATCTCCTAGGTGTGCTATACTCATCTAGCATCGTCCTAGCCATTTCGACCAAGGTCCTATTCTTCCTTTCCACCACGCCATTTTGTTGAGGGCGTGTGGAGAGGAGAAGCGATGCTCAATACCACGCTCGGCACAAAAAGAAGCAAAAGAAGCATTTTTGAACTCCGTGCCATTATCACTGCGAATCGCTCTCAAAGCACCGGGAAGCTCGAAGCCAAGCGAAGAACAAGATCATGAAAATAACCAAAAGCTTCATCCTTTGAAGTAAGAAAGAACACCCAAGTATATCTTGAAAGATCATCGACTATGACTAGAATATACCATTTTCCACCAATGGCCGGACTCTAGCGGGACCAAGCGGTATCCATATGAAGCAAGCTGTCACAGTCAAAGTCGGTCATAACCATAGTCACGAGAAGGGTGTGAGGCGGCAACTTGTTTGCCATGCCTACAAAGCGCACATCTGACATCTTTGTGACTTTGAGCTTAGGCAAACCTCTCATGAGATCAAGGTTGCTAACTCGCGTCAAATGATCAAAACCAATGTGCCCCAAGCGTCGATGCCAAAGCCAAAAATCGAGAAGAAGATGTAAGCAAACATTTAAGAGATCCGACAAGAGATTACGAAAAGTCGGCTCCAAAAATTCTACCAACTCTAGAGATTCCAAACACAAGCTCACGGTAGAATCAAGCACCACGACAAGCATTTTCTTAAAAGCAGTCTCATACCCATCATCAAGAAGTGAAAGCGAAAGGAGATTATACCTAAGCTTGTCCACAAGAGCGACATCCTTTAGAATGAATTTGTTGTTTACCTAATTGATCCTGTTCCTTCAATTCGCCCTTGTGTATCATCTCCAAAGGTGATGAAGTCATCACTGTTGCTCGCGTGAAAGAGGTGAACCATTTTGAGTTCGGTCATGTGGCGTGAACATCCGAGTCAACGAACCACGTGTTCTTCCCTTTCGCGGTAATCCTAAAAATCAAGGAGCAAAAGAGCGATGTGTCTCAATCTTGGGATTAGATAAACAAGATTTAGGAATCGATCTTGAGACACACGTCTACAAGGAGTATACAAACCGAAGTACTATCCTTGATTTCATTTAACATTTGGTTATGAGCAATGTTCAAATTAAAATGAGACTTGAAGCGTCCATGGCGATCGGCCAGGCTTTGTCTTTGTGGTCGGGCCGGTGACCAAAGCAGTCGGGCCGGTGAGCACCGGTGTCGGACCTTGATCTGATACACATTAGAATTAGGATGTCTAGAAACATAATGATTTGCATGAGATAAAAATCCTAATCGAGGTTTATTCTTTTCGGTGTTACCATGTCTCATAGAAGCTCTAGGTTGCATGAATGAAATTCTATCAAAATTTTTCCTATCATTTTCAACCTCATGTGATATTCAATCAAATGTCCACCTTTTTGCAATAAGTGCAATGGTACTTGGTACCACTAGAAGAAGCACCATTTGAATTAATACAAGGTTGGGCAAAACACTGATTTAAAAGATGTTTTTGCGGGTTGGGTTTTGAATTCAATTAAACCTTTTTCCAAGACTTGAATGACTTTTGGGTTGAATTGTCTTGAAAAGAATTGAATCCTAAACCTTGCTTCTTATAAGGAGTTTTAGACTTGTCAAGAATCATGTTTAATTGTTTCTTACCTTTAGAAAATTTCTCTAATGTATCATGAAGGTAAGCATTTTCTTTTCTCAAGTTGACACAAGAATCACAAGTTTTATCCATAGATTTTCCTTATACAAAGCAATTTCAAGCTTAAGAGTGGAACATGAAGCACAAGTAGTATTTTCAATATTGTCCTTAAGCTTAGCATATTTGACTCTAGCGACTTCTAAGATATCTTTGATTTCACGTTCTTTTCTAAGCATGAAGTGCAAGGGCTAGAATCAAAAACATCAAAAGCAATCAATTTACTAGATTCTAAACATTTTTCACAAGGAGCACTTTTAATTTCATTTAGTTCAGATTTAGCATTCTCAAGTTGTTGTACACAAATATTATGAGCGATTGTAACTTGGTAATTTGAATGCATAGCATGACAAGATAAACATTCATCGAGTTCAAGAGTCTTAGCAGTTTTAAGCTCTACTTTTGGTTTGCTAATTTTTGACTCTAATTTCTTATTTTTGTCATAACAAATTCAAGCGCTTCATCTTGACTAAGCAATTGCTCAACTATAGAATCATATTTGTGAAAGCTCATCATAAGAAAAAGATACCTCATTATCATCAATGTCGTCGTCCGTGTCGACCATGAAGCACATGCGGTGAAATCTTTGGCCTTCCCTTTCTTTTTACCTTGAGGATCTCCTCCTCCTTGTCCTCCTCACTCCCGGTATCCACATCGCTCAAGGATTGATCCTCAAAGCGGCAAGGACCGGTGGCGGCCTTCACAAGCTTATTTGCCTCATACCTTGATTTGTTGAAAGGAGGCTTCTTCAAGTAGCTTTCCTTCCTTATGATTGCTCTTACCTTTGACTTAGGGCAATTTGCGGATATGATTGAGCTCACCACATTCATAGCATGTTCTGGACCACCTCTCTTTTTGTTTCTCACATTATTGTAGGCCCGTGTGAATTTCTTAGCTAGAAGAGCTAACTCTGTTTGAGAATACTTTCAAGCTCCTCTTCATGAATAGCGGATAAACAAGCAAATGAAAATCAGAAGAAGATTCACAAGAGTCATCAAAAGCCTTTTGAGAGGATCGCTACCAAAGCTAAATTATCTTTCTTAGGATGATCAACTCTTTTAATTTCATGAGTCTTGAGTTTACTATAAAGCAATTCTAAAGTAAGACTTGAAAGATCAACATTTTCTTCTATAGCGGTAGCTTTCATCTCCCACTCCTTGGTGTTGATTGCGGCCAAGAGATGGGTGGCATTTTGATTGAGAATATTCAATATCAACGACTTTCATTTGATTAATTACTTTATTAAAGCGTGAAAATGTCATCGATGCTCTCTCGGGCGCATCTCGAATTTATTGTACTCACGCTTGTAAGCAGATTTGGCGCACCTTTTTGATTTGGGGCGAACCCTCATGATATGTTTGAGAGTGTTCCAAATTTCATCTTGTGATTGAAAGATTGCAAATTCTATCATATTCTTGTCTACCAAGTGCACCATATAAAAGATTCTTAGCCTTATTGTTGTTAGCCAAAAGAATTGCGAAGCGAGTGTAGCAATTTCGGGAATAACCGGTGGGCTCTAACAACATCCCAAATAGCTTGTCCTCGCTCTCAAGAAAGAGCGCATCGATTCTTCCAATAGGCATAGTCGTGCCCATCGAAGATATGCGGTTTAGTAGAAAACTTATCCATCGCCAAAGTTCGGTGGCCGGTTAAGATCAAGATTGAACTAGCAGGGCTCGATACCACTGTTGGACCGTAAAGGCGACTAGAGGGGGTGAATAGAACACGCTCACTTTTTAACAAATTATGAACTCAATACAATTTCACTCCGGTAGCTATTAGAAAGCTATGAAGATCAATATACCGATCTGTGGAAGACTAGTATTGAATCAATAAAAACCCTAAGCAATGCGACAATAATCGGCAAGAATCAAAGCAACACAAATCTTGGCGGTCGACCTCTGTAGTGAACCGGTTGGACCGATTGCGAGGCGGTCGGACATTTGTTATCTTGGCGGTCGGACCGCTCAAATCGGTCGGACCGGTGGTGATGGGCGATCGGACCGGCGATCTGAACCGATCTGAAGCGATAAAATCGGCCGATGGCGAAGTTGCAATTAGGTCTAACTTTTGATTCTCAACTCCAAACTTCACGAAACTTTGCACACACCTTCTCTATGCTATTGAGGACCTATTCCAATCGAATATTATGATAATTCTTGGAGCGATCTTGAGCAATTGTCAATTGATTAACGAAGGTCTAAAGCGGGCAAGAACGAAAACTTGATCCTATTGCTTGTTCGTGAGTGATTGATGATCAAGATGATGCTAGATAGATTCACACATATCACAGCAAGCTAATTCACGTGAAAGAATCAATCACAAACTCGCGGATCAAAGAAAGCCCTAAAAACACGAAATTGAAAGCGAGCGAAAAGAGACTTATCTCAAGCAAACCTTGCATAGATTGATTTCGTGGTTGATCTTTGGATTACATCCACACCATCATGGATCGATGAGACAATCAAGGATCACGAAATTCTCCTCAAACCATGAAAAGCCCTAGCCTCCACCTCAACTCCCTAAAGACAATTAGGGTTTTGAAACATAAGCAGAGAGAGAGAGATGCGACCACCATCTCCTCCTATTTATAGTGGAGGCCTAAAACTCTTAGGGTTTGACTTAATTGGGCTCCGTTAAGGCCCACTAACAAGCGGGTCACACACGCATGCGCCGCAGCGCCGTCTTTAACCTTTTGACCTAAACCGCTTCACCATGCATCATGGATTCGCCAATAGGTCACCCTTGTCCATCTTGTGTCACGCTTGAGTCGTTGACCTCGCCGCATCGTCGATCGTTACGGACCTCAACTCTTCACGTCTAGTCCGATTCTCCTCGCCGTTGACCGTCGTTGACCACCAAGCTACTGCACAACCACGGACAAGAAAACACGTATTCGGGAACAAGTTCTTCACAACTTGACCCATGTTAGTCAAAACATGCATCATGCAAATCATATGCCATGAAACCAATGACTTTGATCTAACAAAACAACATCGCCACGAAGTTGGCGGCGTTCAAGTAGTTCACCGGTCGACCGCTCGGTGGCGGTCGGACCGCCCATGGCGGTCGGACCGCTCCCAATGAGCGGTCGGACCATATAGAGACTTAGCGAAATTCAAGCTCCCAAAATCCGAAACCTTACGGAAACTTTAAACCAATAGAACTTTTCCTTGGAGGCTCCAAAATCATGAGACCAAGTGCATTGGGATCCCTTACTTGTCTACAACACCTATTTTTGGCCCAACTCGATTTGAACACTTTTGGTCATCGCCGGTCAAGCCGCCCCGGATGGCGGTCCGGCCGATATGGGACCGGTCGGACCGCCGTCTGCAAGACCGGTCGGACCGCCCTGCAGCGATAAGCACTGTAACTTTGTCGAAAGCAGCGTGAAGCGACAAACCGTAAGCGCCATTGCCAATTGTCACATCATCCTAAGATCTGGAGCATATCCCCATGAAATCCACTATGTCATGGTCGTAAGTCCTTATCGACCACTACACGGTCGTAAGCCCTTCTCGACCATTACCCGATCGTAAGTCCTTCTACGACCATTGTTCAGTCGTAAGTTCTGCTACGACCTGTACCTAGTCGTAAGTCCTTCTACGACTTGTACCCAGTCGTAAGTCCTGCTACGACCAAGTCAACCACGACCACCTTATAATCAATAGCACCTACAAGCGAGTGGGTCCAATTGATTAAGGAATCGAGACGGTCCACATACACTATTATTCGCGCGAGAATGGTGCTTAAATACCCCATTACCTCTCGAAGATAAGCGCCCAACGGCGTGAAGGAGCCACTACGCCAGTAATTATTGCCACCATGCGCCCATTACCGGCTTGATTAGGCGCCTCTTCAGCTGGGGAAAACGGCTACTCCTTCACGACTATATAAAGGCATCAATCAGAAGAACAAGGGGAGGCGAAATACAAGTGCCAATCTAGGACAATCAAGGAGGAAGACAAGCCTTTGTTCTTTGTAATAGTCTTAGTTTACGCTTGATTGTCGAGAATACGGTCAATACCACACACACGGGAGTAGGGTTGTTATTCTCCGGAGAAGTCGAACACGTATAAAAATCCGTGTCAATCGCTCTGCGTGATTTCATCTCTAGAGACCCCGAATCAAATAATCTTTACGTAAGATCGGTTCTAATACACCGCGGTTGGCGCAAACCGTGGGGATCTTAGGTAATCCCTTGTCAACATACTCTCTTTTTCCAAATCTCATGCACTCATGGCGGGGAATGGAGCGAGGAGAACTAGTTTGACTTGGCGGTTCTGTGCAGACGTCGACATGGATGTCGGTTTCAACTCTGAGCCGAGTGATGCATCCTCGATGGTGATGTTGCCTCGGAGATCATTCTCTAGAAACCATCCCATCGATGGAGTTGAGGAGGATCCTTATCCCCACAACAATACGTCCAACAGAGGGCCAATTCCTCAAAGGACAAGGATCAATCCGACGAACCGCACCTAGGAGGACTTACAATCTGACGAGTTTTTCCTCCAAGTGTCCAAGTCCCCTAAGGCGGTCAGACTGGTGAGACAAGTTCGAGAGCCACCATTCCGGGACTCCACCAACATCTGGTGATCCTCTCTCTCGGGGTAACTCGGAGAGGGTGGGATCAAGCATGCTTTTCTGCAAATTCGACCATCTCTCGCAGATCTCATTTGCGGACGGAGCGATTATAACCCGAGTTCCCCTACGGAGGATTGCTCCAAGTCGCCGGATGGTGTCTCTCGAATACTCCTCAAGCGGGAGGCCTCGGCGCAAGTGAGAATCATCAGCAGGAGGTGTTCGTCCTTCCCTCAGATCAGGGTCAGCCTTATGGAGGACGAGATAAGAACACTCCCCGAAGATCACGCACTGCGCCCCCTTGTGATAATGGCAAGGGCATCACCGATGGCGGGCAGGACCAATACTCTGATGAGCACGAGGGAAATCCTCAATATTCTCGCACTCCATTGAGAAGGCCTCAAGGATCTGATGAGAAGAATTTTGAGGCCATCCGACGGAGGAAGATTGCAGCCCAGAAGAACCTGCCTGGGCGCATCCAACATCAGTCGAGGGAGGTACAAGAACTCCAGGACATTAGAGATTTGCTCGAGAATCCCACTCAAGAGCTTGCTCGAACGCCAGGATATGATCTCTTCGCTGAAGAAATTGCGCAAAGGCTTCGAACCGTGATGACAAGACTGGAAGTACCTCGTCGACATCATTCAGGTAGTCGTAGCAATGCGACTTCCTCAGCTACCAGTCAATCAAACATTTCACCACGTAGAAATCGACACGGCCATAAGTCGCATCGATCCCCTACTCGGAGAAATATGTTTCGATTGGTGATGATCAAGCCCCTCGGAGAGGTGACCGTTCACCACCGACAAGAAACCCATAGCGGATGGAGTACGAGGAGTATTCCCTCGTAGAATTGAGACCTACTACGGGGCAGTCGACTACATCGGGTATCGTCGTATCACGATCACTGGTGACATTAACCCTTCTTTCTGCAAAGAAGGCGTCAAGAAGTTATTCTGGGATCGGGCATTTTCGCTTGACCTTGAAATCATTCACGGCCACCTCATTTTCGACCGGTGAACATGGAAGTTTGATGGATCTCAAAATCCCATCAATTTCTTCAAATCTATACAACAGATTGTCCGAGCAAAGCGGAGGAGGAGAGCATGTAATGGCAAATTACCTTCCAGCGTCTGCTTGAAGGATCCGCTCGATCGTGGTTATTAAACCAACCACTCGAGTCGATCTACTCTTGGCAACACCTCTGCGACCTTCTCTTGGCAAATTTCCAAGGCACATACAACCGCATACGGAAAGGAAGGCGACTTGCACGGATAAAGCAGAACAACGACGAGACTTTGCGTCAATTCATCAAACGCTTTAGTCAGGTTCGTAATTCAATTCCGGAAATTTCCGACTCATCTGTTATCAGGGCTTTTAAACAAGGAGTCCGTAGTAGAAGGATAACAGAGGATATTGCTTTGAATCCTCCCAACAACATTCTTTGAGCTCTTGAGATGGTGATCGATATCGATCGCTTACGAAGCGGTCGAGTGGAACAACACTATTGATCGAGAAACATATACTCCTCGAGAGCCAGGTGAAGTTGGTGGAAAAAAGGACAAGAAAGCAAAGAAGTTCAAGAATAAGATAAAGGGTCAAAACCACAAACCCGGTGGTTCCAAGGAGGTCTTGGTCAGAAGCGATAAAGAGCCACGAACCACCAAGTCGTACCCTGATCAAGGCAAAGGTAAGCGCCCTGATCGAAAGAACGACAAACCAAGGTGGTGTCCTTTTCATAAAAAGGAAGGACACGACTTCCGCAACTGTCGAGTTTTCCAAAGAAATCTCGAGGACTACTACAACGGCAAAGAACCACTCCCCACTCTCGAGCAGGTAGGGCATACGAGTGGCCAAAAGTCGTCAGATGATGAAGAGATGCCGTTCCAAGATCCGCAATATACCGTTAAGCACATTTACGGAGGATCATCGACATACGAGTCAAAACAACAACTTAAAGCTGCCGGACGAGAGGTAAATTCTATAGATGCTCCTCTTGTCAATAATTTACCGAAGTGGTCGGAAGTTGCCATTTCTTTTGAGAAGGGTGACTGCCCGATCACTTCGAATCGATCAGGTCCATATCCGATTGTGGTCGAACCCACCATCAACAACTGTCGGGTCAATCGAGTTTTGGTTGATGGTGGCAGTTCCTTGAATATACTATTTACTAATGCTCTGGACGAGATGCAAGTACCCAGGACAAAGGTAAGACCGGTAAGATACTCTTTTCATAGAATTGTACCGGGGTCTTCGGCCAAATCCATTAGCCAAGTTTCTCTTCCTTTAACATTTGGTTCACCAAGTAATTTCAGGACAGAGAAAATCTCCTTTGATGTGGTCGATTTCGATACGGCATATAACGCCATACTCGGACGACCAGCTTTGGCAAAATTCTTAATGACTACTCATTATGGGTATCAATGTCTTAAGATGCCAGGTCCCAAAGGAGTAATCACAATTCATTGTAACAAGAAGATGGCGTATAACTGCGACCGTCGATCCCTCGAGATGGTTGGTCAAATACCAACTCCTAAAGCTGCATCAAAGCCGAACGACCAAGTCAAAGAGGTTCCTCTGGACGCAGAGAAACCCTCGAAGACTGTTCGCATCGGGGAGACTTCCGACCCCAAATAGGAAGACACCCTCATCACCTTCCTCCGAGCTAACGCAGATGTCTACGCGTGGCAAGCATCCGACATGCCCGGAGTCCCCAGGGAGGTGATCGAGCACAGGCTAGCTTTACGGCCTGATAAAGTACCCGTAAAACAAAAATTACGGAGATTTGCCTCTGATCGACGAGATGCTATTAAATCAGAATTGGATAAGCTACTTAAAGCAGGCTTTATAAGAGAAGTCAACCACCCAGAGTGGTTAGCTAACTCTGTAATGGTCAAGAAGTCAAACGGCAAATGGCGTGTGTGCGTAGACTTCACTGATCTTAATAAAGCTTGTCCAAAAGATGATTTTCCTTTTCCTCGTATTGATCAGTTGGTTGATTCTACTGCAGGTTGTGAAATATTAAGTTTTTTAGATGCATATTATGGATACCACCAGATCAATATGTGTCTAAACGATGAAGAAAAGACCGCATTCATTACACCATTTGGTACCTTTTGCTATGTCAAAATGTCATTTGGTCTAAAGAATGCCGGTGCTTCTTTTCAACGCTTGATGCAATCGACTTTTTCATCTCAATTAGGCCGGAATCTGGAAGCCTATGTTGATGATCTAGTCGTAAAAAGCATTAAGAAATTTAATCATATCACTGACCTACAAGAAACATTCGACAACCTCAGAAAGCACCGCTTAAAACTTAATCCCGAGAAGTGTGTGTTTGGAATTTCTTTGGAAAAATTGCTTGGATTCCTAGTATCTGAACGAGGAATCGAAGCAAATCCCGAGAAAATAAAGGTCATCCTCCAAATGCGCCCTCCGACCACAAAAAAGGAAGTCCGAAACTCACTTTGGGTGCATGGCGGCATTAAGTCGTTTCATCGCATCGATCGGGAGAAAAGGACTACCTTTCTTTAAACTTCTCGGGAGACATGAAGATTTTGAGTGGTCGAACAAGGCAAACGCCGCCGAGGATGTCAAGAGGTACCTTTGAGTGCTCTGTTACGGTTTCTCCAAAGCGGAAGAGGCGCTCTTAATTTACCTAGCCGCCACACCACGAGCAACAAGCGAGACTAGTCGTAGAAGCGTGGCATACAACGACCGGATTTACTCGTCGGAAGTTTTACGGGCCTAAGGGCGTTACCCTCAAGTCCAAAAACTTCTATATGCCCTCCTCATGTCTTCGAGAAGCTGCGGTATTATTTTCAGCGCACAAAATAGGTGGCTTGTCGAGTTTCCTTTGGGAGCGATCCTCCATAATAAGGAAGCAATGGGACGCATGGCAAAATGCTCGGTCGAACTTGGGAGTTCGACCTCCATTTCGTGTCGACGGCCATAAAATCCCATATCTTGGCGGACTTTGTCGCCGAATGGACAAATCTGAACACATTCGGGATCCCGATCGATTCCCACTACCGTGGATGATGTACTTTGATTGGTCACTTACTTTAAATGGCTCTTGGTTGGGTGGTCTGGTATCTCTCTGGGAGAAACCTTAAAGTATGCTATACAATTAAACTTTCGGGCCACTAACAGCGTGGCGTAGTCTGAAGGTTTGCTAGGCGGCATACAGTTGCGAAAGCACTCTCGATTCGTCGACTACTCGTGAGAGGAGACTCTCAACTAGTCGTGAATCAAGTCGGGAAAGAGTACGGTGCTCTAACTCGACAATGTCTCGGTACTTATCGAGCACGTAAGCTAGAAAAGCATTTTTAGGTTTGAGGTACAATTCATCCCTCGAAAGGATAATTTCCTCATGAGACCAACTTGCTCGGATGGCTTCTTCCGATCTGCGATACCAAAGGAGTTTTCTTGGAGCAACTCCAAAAGCCATCTCAGTCGAAGAACCAGAGACACCTCCTCTTGAGACGGCCTCACTAGATTACGAGGATACGGATGACTCCCATCTACGAGTATCTTCACAAGGGTTCCGTGCGAAGATGATCTTGAGGCGGATCGTTTATCCCGAAAAGCCAAAATGTATACTTTGGTGAAGGATTCCTCTACAAGCGAGGAACCCAAGGGATACTCATGCGATGCATTTCGCAAAGCGAAGGAATAACACTCCTTCATGATATACGGTGGCATCGTGGGACGCATGCTTCCTCTGAGAACATTGGTCGGTAAGGCTTTTCGACAAGGTTTCTCTTGTGCTGACTGCATGCGATGCTAAAGAGATGGTTAAAAGTGTGTCCAATGCCGTTTCATGGTAAGCAGATACACCAACCGGCTCAAGCATTACAAACAATACCCCTTTCTTGGCCTTTTGCGACACAGGGTCTCGATATCCTAGGACCGTTTCCCAAAGCTCCGGGAGGTTTGAATTCCTTTTACGGCCATTGACACGTTCACAAAATGGATCAAGCGGAACACATGGAATGGATAACAACGAGGCGACAAAAGGTACATGATGACATGCGTAATTACCGATTTGGAGTTAAGTCGGATAATTACGAACAATGGTAAACAATTTGCAGCGCAAAATTTGAAATTTTTGCGACGAGTTGGAGTACCAAGTTATGTTATGCTTCATTGCACATCCCCAAAGCAGCAGGCGGTCGAGCGTGCAAGCGGCCAAATAATACGAGGAATTAAAACCGAGTCTTGACCCATTTCGTTAAGCGCTCGGGGCTTGTGTAACACCACGGCTATTCGAAGCCAAGATGCCACCTAAGGGTACAACATATGAACAATTTACTGAATAAGATTCAATATGCATCTATCCAAATATCAATAACGAGGATAACGAGGTGAAAGCGACCAATACATCGGTGGCGAATAATCAAGAAACTAATCATGGAGCGACATGACATAAAGTTTAAACATTACTTAATACTGATCCATCTCTCATCAAGGAATATCAAAGTTGAAACCATTAATGAAATTATCGAGTAATGTTACTGTGTGCAGCGTGTTGGTCTACTCCGTCCCAAAATCATGAACATCGGGGTGGATCACCTAAATAACATTGAAAGCAAGGGTGAGTCGAAACTTCGGCAAGTACCATATTAGAATAATCAATCAAATAGTGGACAAATCAATTCAATTGAATTATGAACAAATCTTGCACCACATACATGATTGAATGGAATGAATACATGAATGGATGGAATGAAAGAATGCCTTGAAGGAATGGACTAATCACGACTTATATGGGGTATAGCGAGTATAACACCGTCGGTGTTCACTTAAAGTTACCAGTATGAAGAACGTTTCACACGGGTGTCCAACGTGGCCCACATTGGAATGGTGGATCTGCGTACCCATTCTGGAATTGATGGTTTTCAAATGCCCATCTTGGAATTGATGGGTCTTTCAAATGCCCATCTTGGAATTGATGGGTCTTTCAAGATTCCACTCCGTGGGCGGAAATTAAAGCATGTATGAATGGAATGAAGCAAGTAATATGAATGTCATCATCTTTTCTCAATTATCAATTTGAAACATATCAACATCATGAACAAGTGCAAGAACATACACGTATACATCATATTATCATGCATTCAATTGAAAACACCACAAGTTAATATGCAGTACTTGTCTGTACTGGAATATGAATGTTGAGTAACTTCGTTGATTGAAAATATGAATCATAGAAACATTAGCATGAACACAAACACATCATTCATCAATGTAAAGGATTCAATGTACTTGCCTTTCGCGTTGCGACGCGCTAGCAAGCAATGAAGGAGTTCCCACACGCGATGCCTCACCGCCTACACAAGTGTTCCTAAAATAAGAACAACGTGGAAATACATTGCTATCGGTGTTCTATAATATCTTCTAACTACCCAATATACCGCACGGACTCGACTTGAAAACAAACTATTGACGGATTTATTATACGATCAGCGATGCGAGAAAAATCGTAATTAAATATCCGTAACTCATAATTAATTGAAACTAGTGCTAAAATAATCTAAACGCACCAGGCTACAAAACTCTAGTTGGTGGAATCCTTTGATTCGGCCAAAACAGTGGCCTAAACAACAGTTGAAAATACTAACAGATATCTGCCCAGATTTCAGAACAGTGGTAAAGAAAATGATGTAACTTTTATTCTACTGATCCAATGGAGGTGATCTTTATCAACTTGGAAAGATAATTTAAAGGTCTACAATAACCTATTGGGGTGGGAGTTCTGAATCTGACTGTAACTAGATCAAAACCGAGGAGCAACCGACAGTCTCCAAAATCTCTGACAGACAGAGTAGTGTGCGGTTAAAATTCATATCTCCTAAACCAAAGGGTTGAATGTCGTGATCTCGGTGCCAAAAGAAATATAAGGAAACAAGGAACATAACTCTAGGAGATGAAAACCCGAGATTCGGCCTCTAAGTAATTCATAATGGCCCGACAAGAAAATCTGCCAAAACACATCAGCTGTCCTGGACAGTCGCGGTAAAACTACCATATCTCCTAAACCGTAACTCCAAATCATATGATCTCAGTGCCTAAAGAAAGCTAAGATCAAGGGCTACAACTTTCTAAGAGGTGGGAACATCAGAAAACGTACGGAACTTACCCAAATCTGACGAACAAACCTGGCACACGACAGGGAGGAGGGTGGCGGCCGGTTGGAGAGGGAAGGAGGGGTGGCGGCTTGGGGAGGGGAGTGGGGAGAGAGAGGATAGGCTAGGGTTTGGGGATGAGGAAAAAAAAACCCCCCCTTGGCTGGCCCCTCTCATGGGCCCCTCACAGGCCTGCGCCCAGCCCAGTTGTCGGAAGATCGTGAAAACCCCGTAGGTCGAAATTTCATTCTGTTTGCATTTTCCTCCCAGTACCGCTTTTATAATTACGATCCGAATCCGGTATTACGACTTGGGTACAAAATTACCTTACGGATTATGGGCAGTTAAATCGACCACTAGTCGAGGCGGGAGAAACACCATTTTTTCTAGTGTTGAGGCGAAGCCATGCTTCCTCCGGAGCTAAAATTGCGATCGACAAGAGTTGAAACCTTCAACAACTCCGACCGGGAACAACTTGACGAGATGACATTAACCTACTCGAAGAAAGGAGAAACATGGCCTTAATCCGTTCGGCGGTCTACCAACAAGCCCTCGTAGATACTACGATCGTAGGTCGGCCTCGCGACCTTCTTTGTAGGTGACTTGGTGTTGAGGCTCGCCAATCCAAGTTTAATCGGAATAAACTTTCTCCCAAGTGGGAAGGTCCTTACAACCCGAACACGAAGGATCCCGAATTCTCGTGTTCATACACTAGTCCGAGATTTCCGGTGTACACAATCACAAAATGTTATCACAAACATATCGTGTATATTTAATAAGCATAGAGTTTATTACAAGCTGGGGCGGAGGCCAAATAAAACATTAGCGGAAGCAAAAAATGGTAAGCCACACGATCGCCACGAGCAATCGTGCGGAGGTCATTGCCTAATCGTCCCGCCTCACCTTACGGATAGAAGTCTTCTCCGAATAATAATATTCAAGAAGAGTGAGCACTACAAATGTGCTCGCAAATTACACCCAATCTGAATTTAGAATGCATGCATAAGTTATTCAAAGGAAGGTTATAGGGTTTATTTGCATAAATCGACATTTTGGTTTAAATAGTTATACTAAGTTTCAAGGCACATTTTCATTACATAGCTAAAATCAGATTTAAAATTTATCATTTTATAGTGGATAACCTCCATATGAAACATGGTGAAGGATACTCTCCTATCACAAGGCTACCCCCAAATTTACCACAAGGATTAACCATCCTCAAATCATGTCCAAAGTTATTTTAAAACCAAAACAAATCTAACTTAGAGTGGCTTTGCTCGGTATGTCCATGACCAGTGGACACGGCTATTCGAATAGATTTACACTCTGCAGAGGTGGTACAACTTTACCCACACGAGATAATCGCAGTTATGTCGGCCAATGCACGCTTCCTTAGGCGTGTGACTAGGCAATTATCACAAGGCGTTTCCAATGCATTACCTCAATACCAATATGCCCGCTAAGGTTTCACTTCCATTAGGCTAACCACCTGCCGGAAACCCCCTCTTGCGCCAAGTGGGAATAAAGTCTAACCGACACCCACACAACAAAAAATGGCATAAACAATAATGAGGTAATACAAATTATTAAGCCTGGTTACGCCCATCTGAGAACATGTGGTAGTACGGTGGAGCTTTTGCAAGATGCGGCTCAAAGGCAGGTCCTTAATCTACTTGGGCAACTTTCAATAAAAACCACAGGTCTCGATCCTAACGAGACAGAGGCCGTGCATAAACTGCACCACTAGCGGTCCATGTTTGCCCAAGTACAAACCATTTTCTTTTATTTTTATAATTTTCAAAGATATTTGCAAAAGTCCACCATGACAAAGCAATGTCATAGGCTTTTTATCAATTTATGAAATTTTGGCTAAATTCTCCCAAAGTCAAATATTTTATGGTCTAAGCATTTGCTATGCATATATTTATTTTAAATTCATTTGACTAAGGTTACAAGGAATTGATAATACAACAATCAAATTTGGCTATACAAAGGAATTGGGATAATTAAATATTTAAAACAGAATTTAAAATAATTAAATACAATTAGGCATGCAATAATAATTTAAAAGCAGAATTAAATAATTTTAAATATTGGGGCAAAATGGTCAATGGTGTAACTTGCCTTGTTCAAATTCACTGGTATTCTACTTCTTCAATAGGGTCAAGCTCTCCTGATTCGTCAAAATCTATCGTGAGAATAATCCAAATTCAAGCAGAATTCAAATGAACACAAATAAATTCAAATGAAAATTTAAATTAACTCCAAATTAAATAATTTTGGTTTAGTTAGCTAGATCTTGATTTTATACAAATTTAGAAATTTGAATCACCTAAATCGGAGTTTGTATGAAGAAATACGAGCTCCTGAAAGTTTAAAACCTAAATTAAATCCTAAAATCAGAATTTCCGAATTTTTCGAATTAAATTTCTAAAGGAAATTATCTTTATTGCGCCAGCTGACGTCAGACGATCTTGTGCCGAGGCCGACAAGTGGGCCCGCACAGTCATGGAGTGAGTCCACGGCGCTTTCCGAGTCCACGGTGGACTCGGCTCACAGCATAGTGTGAAGGAGCGGCTACTTGTTGGGCGCGCGTCTTCTTATACCGGTGCCCATGGTACGCCACGCACGCCGGTAGGGGTGAGTGGCCGATGTGGCGCCGAGGTGGTGACCACGTCGGCGCCGGGAGAGGAGCTTCGAGGAACCGAGGCGCAGGCGCACGGCGGGCGAGCTCCGGTGGTCTTGTGAAATGTTCGAGAGGTGATCTTGAGTGCGATCGCTACTGGCGGCGTGAGGGCGTGGCGGAAGATGGTCGGCGACGGCGAGGCGGCGGTGTGGTTGATCGTTAGCGGCGAAGGAGCTCGGCGACGCCCGAGGAGTCGGAGGTGCGCGCGAGTCCAGCGATCTTGGGCGAGGCGGTAGTGCGGAGGCGGCGGAGGTTCACCGGTGGCGGCGCTAGAAGCGATGGAGCACTGGCTCGGCGAGAGAGAGAGACCAAATCACGGCGATTGGGGCGAGGAGGCGAGGAGCTGGGGCAAAAGCTTGAGGAGGAGAGGCGCGGTGCTCCCTTTTATAGAGGCGAGGGCGAGGCCGGAGATGGAGATCGTGGGCGAGGTGGCAACGGCCGTTCGCGGAGGTGAGGCGGCGCGCATGCCGAGTTATGGAAGGGGTAATGGCCGAGACGAGTCTGGGGGTGAACACGCGGCGAATGCGATGAATGCGAGGAAAGAGAGGAGGGAATCACGGGCTTGATGAGCTCCAAAGCGAAGCGTAATGGCGGCGAGGGCGACGGCGCGGCGTGGGAGAAGAACGCGAGGAAGACGACGGCCAGGCGCGTGGGCCCCACCCGACAATGAGACAGAGAGAGGGAGAGAGGCCGAGTGGATTGATGTCGGCCGTCCGATTTCGATCGGACGGCCAGCGTTCAGCAGCGGGGAGAAAGTGGGCCAAGAGCGCCAAGTCTTGGGCTTCGGCCCAAGATCTTATGTGTAGAATTTTAAATTCTTTTCAATTGATTTAATTCGAGAAATTCAAATAGGCTTTAGAAAATAGTAAATGAAGTCCAAAATTTTGAGAAAATTCACGAAATTCTATGAGGCATTCGGACTTAAATAAATTAATTCCAACTTTTAGTTGGTAATAGATTTTGCATATAAATTCTTTTAGCCTTAATATACTTTAGGAAAAGTTTTAAAAATTCCGTAAAATCCATAAAAATTAATAAAGTCTTATTTTTAATCGAAATTGAAATTTTGGGCTGTTATAAAACCTTCAACAACTCCGACCAGGAACAACTTCGAGCAGATGACATTAACCTACTCGAAGAAAGGAGAAACATGGCCTTAATCCGTTCAGCAGTCTACCAACAAGCCCTACGTAGATACTACGATCGTAAGGTCGGCCCGCACTTCTTGTAGGTGACTTGGTGTTGAGGCTCTGCCAATCCAAGTTTAAT
Organism: Hsuehochloa calcarea; assembly: GCA_036346395.1. Taxonomy (NCBI): domain Eukaryota; kingdom Viridiplantae; phylum Streptophyta; class Magnoliopsida; order Poales; family Poaceae; genus Hsuehochloa; species Hsuehochloa calcarea. The sequence goes on from CM070600.1 coordinate 16,880,813, forward strand.
CGAATAAACTTTCTCCCAAGTGGGAAGGTCCTTACACAGTGGTCGAAGTCACTCGGTCAGGGTCGGTACGACTAGCAATGGAAGATGGACAAGTTCTCTCAAATTCCTGGAACATCGACCAGTTACGTAAATTCTATGTGTGACCAACCTCTCAGGCAATAAAGGTCCAGGTTCCTTCTACCTCTTTTGTCTTATTTTTGAGTAGTGCTTTTATAATCTTTCGACTATGATCAAAAACACCCAGTTTTCTTTACACCGGTCGAAAGGCAAGTAACATCATCTAGTCGAAGTCTCTCTCTCGCATGTGGTCCCGCCACACTAGAAGGAACTTCCTAGCATCGACTGTTACTCACTTTTGTTGCCAATACAGAGAGCTCGGGTTCTATCTAGTCGAAATGTTCTCAAAGCCAACTCTTCCCATCTTAGTTTATTTTTCAGTAATTTCGAAAAATATTCTAAGTAGAGTGCACTTTCTTATATTTATTCGACCACCTTTGGTGTACTCGTTTCGTTTTAACTGGTCGAAGGAAGAGATACACCTAGTCAAGTCTTTCCTTTCTCGCACGTGGTCACCGCCCACTAGAAGGAACTTCCTAGCGTTGCTCGCCTCCCACTTTTGCTCTTTGAAAAGACTTATCAAGTCCACCAAAAAAGGGCGAACGAATTATTAAAGTCCTCTAAGACGTTTGCTTAACTCAAGTTGTTGTTCTTGGTTCGATTAAACCAGTCGGAGATGGTAACATCACCTAGTCGAAGACTTTCCTCTCTGCATGTGGTCCTGCCCACTAGAAGGAACTTCCTAGTGTCGAGCCGTTTCTACTCTTTCGACCAGTGCTTGACAACCATAACAAAAACTATAAGTTAAACAAACCCCTCTCTATTTTCAGAAACCCCATTTCACACACTATTTACTTAGATTGTGTAAACAAGCTAAGCAAATAGTCGGGGGCTAGGATAAAGTTATTAATTTGACTTCAATTCTTAGTCTTTCATTCGTCTATTATCTTTTGAGTTACTAACTACTCGACAAGATGATTTGCAGGAAACAAGATGGCCTAGGATAAAGTTATTAATTTAACTTCAGTCCTTGGTTTTTCATTCCTTAGTTATCTTTTGGGTTGCTAACCACTCGACAAGATGATTTGCAGGAAACAAGTTGATCATATATTTCTCATCAACAGAAACTGTCTGCCTTACAAAGTCGTTACAAGATTACTCTGAAGGGGGAGTGCCTAGTTGCATTTCCTCCGCCACCTTTTTGCCAACTGATTGCATTTCCTCAATCAGACGACTTGCCTCTGATTCACGGCAGTCGAAGTCGGCTTCGATTGGTTGCACATTAAGGCGGGGGTCATGAGCTTTAAGTTTCGCCAAAGCGTAACTTACTGCAGCTTCGACTGCCTCCCTTATTGATTCGGCTTGATTAGCCTTCAAAGTGATTACCATTTCTTGCAAAGTTCCGACTTGTTCCCCAATGGTACTTATGTGAGCGACTCATGATATCTTCTCGAGGAGTTTTTCCTCGAATGTAGCTCACCAAGTACATTGTTCAGAGTGTGATGTTGCCTTGAAGACTAGTCTTCATTGATTCCATCTCTGTTGGGTACGCAGTCGAAGCCTCGCTGAGTTTCTTGTTTTCGACCACTTGTTCGAAAAGAATAAACTGGTCAAACAAAAATAAACTTCTAAAGGAAGATAACACAAATATAATTGTAGGTAAAAGCATTTCTTACCAACTAGTAGAGAATCCAATTTCTTGACCTCTTCTTGATGGGAAGCAATGGTTTTGTGCTTTTCTCCCATGATCTAATGTCCTCTGCATTCATCTTAGCAATGCGACGGACTCGTTATAGATCGTAGTCTTCTCATTCACTTGGTCTCGAGACTTCTCAATTCTAAGAACAATTTCTGAAAAAGAAATTAGCATTAGAAAAGGAAAAATACTCGAAAAGAACGACAGGTAAAGAATTGCTTACCTGTTATTCGAGTTTTCAGTCCCTCGAGTTCCTAATCCTTATTCTTGGAGATGCGAGAAAACTCCTGAATGACCAAAGCCTTTTCTCCAACTTCGGTCCGGAGCTTCCTCATCTCATCTTCTTTTTCTCGAAAAGAAATGAGAGTCGGGTAAAGGTCAAAGACAAAAGCAGTCTTAAGTTCAAGACTTCATCGTTTATTTTTCACGCAAACTTCTAGTTGCAGAGATGGCTTCTCGAAATTTCTTCGAGAGGTCTACTACTTCCATCCTTAGCTTTTTCGACTCCTCTTTTTCATAATCGAGCGAGTCGGCTAAGGTCTTTGTGTCACTTTTTAGCCCACAGAGGACAAAAGTGGATATGAACATCAGCCAATCGGTTGTAAGTCCTTCTACAACCACTGACCTAGTCGTAAGTTTTTTTTACGACAAAGCCTCTAGTCGTAAGCTCTTTACGACCAGTACCTTGTCATGAGTTTTTTCATGACAACTCTAAATAAACACTATACGAGTAGTCAAGTCGAAAACGACTATAAATAATGATGGCTTACCATCTCTGCTGTATCAGATGCGAGTTCTTCTTTTCCCGTCAGAGCTCTAAAAGTTGTCGATGATATTCACCAACAACGGTAATTTGCTCTAGAGCTTTCTGCAAAAAGAAGACAGTGAGAAGAAAGCGAAAGCCACATATATAAGTATCCTAAAAATACTTACATTCATGGTCGACCTAGCAAAGGTCGAGTACACCATCTCCGGGTTCTGCAGCTTGTCTATCCTCGCGACTTGATCCCACCACACCTTCTCAAGACGCTCATTGTCAAAGGTGTTCCCTCTATTGGGAATATCGTTGGGATGGGGGACTCGGTTGCGAGATCGAAAAGCAGAAGACCCTACGACGGTGGCAGGCCCAAAGAAGTCAGCACAGAAGTTGAAGTATTCTTCTTCCTCTGATTCTATAGCTGCAGCTTCTCTTTGGATGCTGGAAGGAACGCCTGCCACGATTTCCTTCCCAGCGCGGTGCACAGGCTCGTCACCGCCTTGACCAGAGGCTTCTACAGCTGCCCCTGTTGTCTCTACGACCTCAGTAGTCGTAGCTGCCACTTCAACAGTCGCAGCCGCTACTTCATCGATCATAGCTACAACCTCAGCAGTTGTAGGTTGTAGGATCCACTCTGGGAGCCACGACTTCCTCGGCCACCCGGGCCAAGGATGATCCTTCGACCACCTCCGTTGTTGCCTCTTCAGCAACTGAAGAAGTGGCAATGGACTTCTCAACAGAAGCATCCTCGTGGGCTGAAGGAGTCGGACTAAAATAAAGAAAAGCAAATCAGGTTGTGAAAAGGAAAAAGGTAAATGTTGTTCTTACACTTTAGTACATACCTCTGTACCCTGGTCTTAACCAGGAACATAGGAGCAATCCTCCCAACGGAGGACTTCTTCTTCTCTACGACCACGTCTGGTCGAGGTTCAAGGATGAGCCCAGCTACGACCACGTCTGGTCGTAGAGTTTGAACAGAACCATATCTCGGTCTCTCGATTCTCGGATGGCCGAGATCGGCCTCGACCACTCCAAAAGCAAAGACTACCCTCGATTGCAGTGTCTTTGAGCAAAGATCGTCCTTCACAAAAGACATAAAATCTTTCCAGATCTCCTTTTCCAGTTGCTTAACAAAACTAGGAGTGGCTGCAACTGCGAAAGATTTTTTGTCATAGTAGAAGGGTACCTTAGCCCGCGAGGTTTGCGCTTAAAAGATTGTTGCTTCAACCTCCTCGGCCCGATAGTTGCAATTTCGGCTTGATTCGGCTATATCGCCGCGAGCTTTGTAGAGGGTCTGGTCGAAAGACCAGAGCTCGAACTTGCTCCTCCCTTGTCGGCGGATCTTGCAAGTCGACGTCTCTTATGTGGAGGAGCGAACCTTTGTCTTTCGACAACCTGCGCCAATGGTCATCGATGCGACTTCCGTAAGTCCCGACGATTTTCCATGCCTACTTTACGTAAAGCAAAGCAGAAAAGAAGAATCACTAACGATCGTAAGTTTTTCTACGACCAGTACCAAGTCGTAAGTTTTTCTACGACACTTTCTTGATCGCAAAATATTCTACGATCACCATTATTCGTAAGTTCTTCTACGACTATAAAATCCTAAAGAAATAATCAACTTTTTGATTACCTTTAGGCGCTCTATCTTTTCATCTGCGGGCAAAGCCGCAATGATTCGAGGAACCGCCACTCGGAGTGGCGGAGATTTTCACGAGATGAGTTTGACTCTAGCGTCAATCTGCCTTCGGAAAGATCCGTAAAGCAGATAAGAATATTAGACAAGGTTGAGAAAGAACAAACCGAAAGCTAAGTCGGAAGTTCACTTACCCTCGTCGTAGTCCCTGGTCGGGTCTCCTCTCCCCGAGTATCTCCACATAGGAGATGCTCGTTTCTTCAAGGGACTAATTCGGCGTGTGATAAAATCTTTTACCACATGCCATCCGGTCAGCCCTTCTTCTTTCAAGTCCTTGATGGCTTGAATATAGGGGCAATCCTTTGATATCTTGAGTCGAATCCCATGAAGATTTCTTCTCGGCAGCCTTCCCCACGAAAGAGAGGTTGTCTTCTGAGGTGATTTTCCAGTAAAACCACCTCTTTCTCCATCCCGGCCATGAAGACCGAGTGAAACTCTGAATATACTCCCTCGACTTCAAGTCGTGGAGCTTCAGACCGCAGCTTCCGGCGATTCCGGTTTGTCGAGCCATCCCATAATAATGTTACAAAAAAATCTCAAAAAAGAGCTGACGAGGATCTGATAATACTCATTTTATCTTTTATCTGTAATTCTTATTATGGGTAAATATGATGTCACGTAGTCCCCAGAAGTACCCCTTATATTCATAAGGGAGAGGCCTACCAAGTGATTGTAAGTTCTCCTACAATCACCCCCATAGTAGTAAGTCTTACTACGACTATATCATGGTCGTAAGTCCTTCTACGACCACTACCTGGTCGTAAGCCCTTCTACGACAATTACCCAGTCGTAAGTCCTTCTACGACCATTGTTCAGTCGTAAGTTCTGTTACGACCTGTACCTAGTCGTAAGTCCTTCTACGACTTGTACCCAGTCGTAAGTCCTGCTATGACCAAGTCAACCACGACCACCTTATAATCAATAGCACCTACAAGCGAGTGGGTCCAATTGATTAAGGAATCCAGACGGTCCACATACACTATTATTCCGCGCAGTAATAGTGCTTAAATACCTCATTACCTCTGAAAGATAACTGCCCAACGGCGTGAAGGAGCCACTACGCCAGTAATTATTGCCATCATGCGCCCATTACTGGCTTGATTAGGCGCCTCTTCAGCAGGGGAAAACGGCTACTCCTTCACGACTATATAAAGGCATCAATCAGAAGAACAAGGGGAGGCGAAATACAAGTGCCAATCTAGGACAATCAAGGAGGAAGACAAGCACTGTTCTTTGTAATAGTCTTAGTTTCTGGCTTGATTGTCGAGAATACAGTCAATACCACACACACACAGGAGTAGGGTTGTTCTTCTCCCCGGAGAAGGCCTGAACCTGTATAAAAATCCCGTGTCAATCGCTCTGCGTGATTTCATCTCTAGGAGACCCCCCGAATCAAATAATCTTTACGTAAGATCGGTTCTAATACACCGACAAGAGCCATCAAGTCATTTTTAATAATGTTCCAAAAAACTTGATAAAATTCAGCAGAAAGCCATCTAGATCCGGAACTTTATTATGCTCTATTTGAAAACTTGCATCTTTCACCTCCTTTTCAGTAAACTCAGTAGTAAGATAGTCATTTTTCAAGTCTGAAACTTGAGGTATATCCTCCGTGATGCTCTCAACCATGGAAAAGTGGTTGATATCAGGAGGCCTAAAAAGACCTTTGTAATACGGTTGTGATGTACTTCTTTAAATGGGCATCACCTGAAATTAAACCTTCCTCTTATTCCAACTGAAAAAATTGTTGTTTCATATGCTTACCATTGGCAATCAAATGAAAATACCGAGTATTACTATCTCCTTCAAGCAAATGCTTTGTCTTAGCATGCTGATACCATTTGATTTCTTCATCTCTTAGTAAATGGGCAAGACGCTCATTAGAACTATGTTTAAGATTAATATCAAAATTAGATAACCCTGTAGACTCAACTTTCTTATCGAGATTATTAATGATATTCAAAAGACATTTTTTTTCTCTAGCTTATATACACCACTAGTATTTTTAGCCAACTCTCTCAGAAATTGTCTAAGCGCTCTAATTTTACTTTGCCAATGATTAATTGCAGAATTACCAACATTATTTTGTCGCTACACCTGAGCCACCAAATCAATAAACACATCCCTCTTCAGCCAACCTAACTCAAATTTAAATGGAATTTGGTTCCTAGTATCAGAGGTAGCTCCAGTATTAAGGACAATAGGCGTGTGGTCAGAAAGAACACATTCCAAAGCATATACAGTGGTCAAAGGGAACTTCTGTTCCCAATCCGTACTCACAAGAATTCTATCAATTTTTTCATAAGTAAGATTATCCAAATTATTAGCCTACGTAAATTGCATACCCGAAAGCCTAATTTCTCTTAATTCTAGGCTCTCAATAACCGCATTAAAAAAGGATAATGTCAATCAAAATTATCATTATTTTTTCATCACCGCGCCTTATGATATTAAATCTCCACCAATAAGAATAGGCAAAGTTTCCTTACAGCACGTATGCACTAATTCAATTAAAAATTTATCTTTATAAGATGGTTGTGCAGTACTCTACACAACCACAAAGATCCATTGGAGCTCATCTTCCTTATTACATAAATGAAGTTTAATAATAAAAATCTCTCTCAAAAATAGAATCCACCTAAAAAACAACCATATTCACACCAAGTAAAATTTGCAAGAGTAGGATAGGAGTGGCTGGCCAATTTGCCCTACACAAATGTTGCTTGTATCTCCAAGCTCCAGGAGTGTATGGCGAGAGTAGGATAGGACACAGTCGTTGACGACGCTTCGATGCGGTGGGCTGGCATGGTAGCACACGGCGTACACATCTGTTGCTTTCCGTTGGATTGCATCTGTCAACAAGTGTTAAAATAATCTGGATGCGCGGTTGATCGATCGATGGAGTCACGACGAGGTGATGCTGTCGTGCTTTACCACATTCGACGCCGCGGTGTATACGGAGTTGCAAGGGCGAAAACAGAGGCAAACAGTGCAAAACTGCGTGGAAGAACTGCAAATCACTGTGTCTAATACATATTTGTAGCAAGTGTTGTTCATGCTGTATCAGAAAACATGTTGTCGGTTCGCTGTTCTGCACTGTAGCATCGGGTATGCACCGTCCTTTTCCGATCCACCAGCTAGGAAGTGTCCAATATCATGGCATTGTTTGCCTGTGACATGGCTCTTTGAAGCAGAGTATCCAAATCCGGTGTCTATGCTGGTTTGCGGACATTATCCAGCGAGGATGCACTGTTGCACGCGTTTTCAACAGAAGCGGTGTTTCTCGCGTGGTATTGCTAAATATGACAGTTTGGACGTGCCTCCGTCGCCACATATGCAATTCCAATCGCGCTAGCTCGGAATCAACGTAGTCCGCACGTCGGACATGCGGTGTGACAACACGTGTATCGGGGTGGTGGGCGTGCAGACGACATACATGTCAGCACACCGCCTATCTGAGCGGTGGACATGCGGACGACAATGATTCCGGGCTAAAGGTGACCGGAATTGCACACGTGGCGGCGTAAGTCACGTCCGGACTGCCATATTTGGCAATACCACGCGATGAGAGCCGCATTTGCAAATATCAACCGAAACAGTGCCATTTAGAACAAGAACTCGAAAAATTGCACCGCCAAGTTCCAATCAAGCGGTTGTTGCCGTGAATTTGAGCAATTTCGTCGTTGGACAAGATGGCAAGTGGACTATAGTTACAAAGGGTCGAGTAGCCAAGTATTTTATTAGGGCATTTTAATTTGGAGGCGTGATTATTACTATTCTCATTTCAAATATAAGTTGTTTTAGCATTTTTCAACTCTTCTCTAAATATAAGCCACTCTACAACCTCCATGTACATCTATCTGGTTTCCTCCTATTATACCCTCTTGAATGAAGACTTGTATTCACATGAATAAATGAGGTCTATCTCTCAACTAGCGCTCTATCTTTCCCAACACATTTAAGAATGAAAATCATTGAAGTATAGGAATAAATGAAGGGCAACAAAATCATTTTTCCTACTCTTTAATTTGTGTTCCCAAAGCTAAATCGACCTACATTTGGAATCGAATGGGAGTAGGAAGATTGCAAGTTGGACACTGAAAATTAAAATCAATTGACATATATTCCCAACTAGCTACACGGCCACCTGTGCTGATGCTATCTGCGCGCTTAACCGAACCATTTTAGTCAAGGCAACCGGCCGTCGCATGTCAAGCAGCTTCAACGAGCCCAGCGTCACCCATGGATCTCCATCGATCGCACGGTCGCAACGAAGTACGTACACGCGTGCCACGAGCTAGCTAGGCATAGGCAACTATGTCGTCTCTGTTTTTTCTTCGTTTCCACGGTCTGAATCGAGAAATTTTGCGGTATACTAGTAAGTATTCGACGGTAGTATAAACTAAATCTAACTATTGATTTGTTAATAATATAATAAATTTTTCTTTATATTTATAATTTTTTTGTGAGAGTATTATGTACTTTTTCAACTAGAATTGAAAATATTACTTTTGTGATATGTGATCCTTACATAAGTAATTATAATTCTACCCTATTCAGGAGTCTACTAATTATACTACTGGATATAGTATAAGTAAATTTTAACTAATCTAAAACATTAAATCAAAAGAATAGAGTGTCGGTATTAAACCGAGTACCGTAAAACAGCTCTCTGAATTGCCTTTTGAGTTTCGCTGTGCTCACTAGAGATCGGACGAGGTGACCCGGCACTTGGTGTCGCGTCGCGACTCGCCGTTGGTAGCCGACGTGGACGTTTGGCAAGGGCTGCATGCTTACCAACTGAGGTGGCCGCGCGCGGATGCATGGCTCGATCGTTTGGCAAAGTCAAACCATATCAATCTGTTGCTCGGCGTGACAACCACGACAACGAGCAGCGTTGATCGGTTCATACTAACGCAATTTTTTGGGAGAGAGAGAGAGAGAGAGAGAGAGCAGGTTCAGGCTAGCCATTGATTCCTCTGGTTTGAACACATTAATCTCGCAGCAGAAAACCTCGAGTTCGACGACTGGAGATGGTCGACGACTTTACTGTGGCCAACGGAGTCAGTTGATGCGGCCGTTCGTATACGTTAATTTTAGAACACGTGCGGTCAATATTTTAAAATTTTGGCTATTAAATTTTAGAACAGTATTTAAATTTATCATAATAAAATTATATTAGTAGATTTATCGGTGAAAGTACTTCGACATCTTGATGTTATATATATATATATTTGATAGTATATAGTTAGACCCTGTTTGGTACAGTTTCACTCTCAGCTTCCCAATCGATTCTCGTAGAGTCGTACTAAACACTCTCAAAACCACTAGATTCTACTTCTCGCGAGGAGCTGTCTCAAAAATAAACTAGCAACGAGAAGCAGCTTCCCAACAGATTCTCATGAGAATCAAACCTTCAGAAACGAAAATACACTTTGAAGTTGAAGGTTTTTACCCGCAAATACCACTGAGTTACACAAATACAATTGAAGTATTACACCTAGGGATGATATGATCTATCTGCCTCTAATTCTCCCTTATATGGTTTTTGGAGCCAACCTACAAGCCAAACGGTTTCAACCGACAGCTCTAGATTCTTAGAGGAGTAGATTATCAGAGAATCAGAAGCAGAATCTAGAAAATAAGAATCTAGAGTTGTACCAAACAGGATCTTAGTAAAAGTCCGGAGACTGTATTAATGCTCAAATCGATATGTAAAAAAAAAATGGAGGTGGTAGCATGATCGACATGCACAGATGTACTAGAACGCTGCACTTTTGCTTCCTCCCTTTGTCTAAAAAGAAATGTACTATAAAGCCAATCACACGGATGATACAGTAGAACTTGTACATATAGTTGCAAAAGATCATACATTACATTAGATTACCTCTCACTCGCCAAGTGTGTGTGTGTGTTCCGGCCAGCCGTCCCGCTCGTCGGTCGTTAACTCGATGGCGTCGTGCGTACGGACAGTTCAATCAGCTAGTGCTAGACACCGGTGATCGCCGGCAGCAAAGCAAAGCTGATTAATTAGCATTTGAGCCCCTCGGGCCCCTCGCGGCAGATGCTGGAGAAGATGCCCGGCGGTAGCCTGCCGCGGACGATGATCTGGAAGAACATCTCGTCCGCGCAGCCGTTGCCGATGTCGTTCATCAGGTTGGAGTAGGGGCACGCGAAGGCCTTGAACGCCGCGCAGCACCGCGCCGCCGTCATGCGCCGCCCCTGGCAGCTGCTCGTCACCGCGCCGTAGCTGTGCATCCGGTCGAACCGCACCGGGCAAACTCCTGCACCAACCCACACCCACCCACCCACCAATCAGTACAAGATGCGTGTGCATGTACGTGGCTTGCCGTCGATCGTACGCTACGCGCGGTGAACTTGACACGAAATATTAACCTGCGTTTTCTACCGGGTTTCCTGCCGGAAGGCCAACCAGCTTGCGCGACGACGATGACGTCGTTATGTTGGAGCACTCAAGGGCAGCCACTGAGGTGATCGATCATCGATCAGTAAAATGGAGGCGATCGATGGAGGGGAGGGGCATCATGCACAATTAAATTAGCTTAGGGTTCAAAATTCCAATGCTAGATTTTAAAAATAGAAAGTCAACATCAATCCATCTTCCTGTGGCGGATTGCAGTAGTACTTGATATGAAGCTTGAGTTGTCGGACTCGGCGAACCCGACGGCGACCGTGGACAGCGCGATGCAGTAAAAAAGGATGGCGGCACCGGCGGAACCCATCTCTTTTCCTTGGCTCTCACAAGGCACAGGAGTTTTGTATCTTTGTGAGAGCAAATGGGAGAAGAGATTGGAGTGGTGGTGCGTGATAGACGAACCGGCCGGCCACCTGCAAAAACTCGTGAAATTTGGGTTCTAGTGGAAAAATTGACCGTTGAAGAGCTCTCCTTATAATTTATTAAGAGTAAAAAGATGATGATACATGGCTGAGCTTGTGTGGACCACACTGTTTTGAGGACATGTGACATGAAGAAAATTTGTGGTGATTTTGTGGAGCGACCATGTCAACAAGCTATAAATAATACATGGTTGTCAGCAGTGTTTCTAACGTAGGAAGATGCCTTAATTAGCAGGAGTTCTATCCTTGTTTGCATATCATTAGATTTAGATACTCCAAGATAGTGAAGCAACGCCCTTATAGTATTATACTTAGAATCTTAGATTACCATGAGTCATTAGCACATAAAACTTTTTTTAATGTAAAATCCCACTAGGGGCTAGATTTCATTGCAGATATTGAATTCTACAAGACTTTGTGAACATGGGGTGATTACATAGTCATAAGAACTGGATAGTGACCCATATGGTCTGGGTGGCAACAGGAAGTTGAGTTTGTATGCCCCTGAAACTTAGAAGCTTCCTTTGCTAAGTTGTCAGCATCTGATCGGCATTCCTGCGCACATAACAAAACTCCGCTTGCGATGAGGCCCCATCTCCTTGATTTGCATAATGGTCGTCCTGATTATCCAATGTCCTGGATTTGTTGGAAAAAAATAGCCTATCATTGGAGAATTTGCCCAGGACGTCTAGCGATCGATGAAATCGAGCTTTGAGATCACGCACGAGAACACAGGAGTAAACACATAGATTGATCTTTTGGCGACGCGATACGTCTGCATCCTTTTCGTTTTTCTTATACAGAGAGGCAACATACAAGATTCTGTATCATACGACTATTTTGAATCCTAGTTACATACGGACTCTAAAACCTGACCTCTTACGACTTCAATACCCGTTTCCGACTACTACTCGATTTACGACTACCGACTGCTACAGTGTTTTACTACTGCTATAGTATTATGCGCTTGCTGTAGTATTTTACAACCAGACCTGGTCACGGTGGTCGTAAACACTCTGGTACTTGTAGGACACTCTCTGGTCATGGATTCGATCAAACATGAAGACAACTAGATTAACTCAGCAATCTCCTCCTTAAACTTGTTGTCTTCCGTTGATGTTCCGCATACCAATTTTCTCTCTCATCTCTATGAACTTCAATCTTCCGAGCGACTTGGTCGATGTCGTAGTTTCTTACATTTAGATTGGCGTGCAAATTCGAGGTCGAATCCTGTTAAGGAGGGTAGAATGTAATACCCCGGATTCGGATCGGGTAATTAGAAAAGGAGCTGGGGAGGGAAAATTCAAGCAAGAACAGAAATTTCCTGAATCGACGGGGGGTTTTCAGCGATCTTCCGACAACTGGGCTGGGCGCAGCCCGAGAGGGGCCCATGAGAGGGCCAACCAAGGGGGTTTTCCTCATCCCCAAACCCTAGCCTATCCCCTCTCTCTCCCACTCCTCCCAAGCCGCCACCCTCCTCCCTCTCCAACCGGCCGCCACCCTCCTCCCTGTCGTATGCCAGAATTGTTCATCAGATTTGGGTAAGTTCCGTACGTTTTCTGATCTTCCCACCTGTTAGAAAGTTGTAGCCCTTGATCTTAGCTTTCTTTAGAAACCGAGATCATCTGATTTGGAGTTACGGTTTAGGAGATATGGTAGTTTTACCGCGACTGTCCTGGACAGCTGACGTGTTTTGGCAGATTTTCTTGTCGGGCCATTATGAATTACTTAGAATCCGAATCTCGGGTTTTCGTCTCCTAGAGTTATGTTCCTGGTTTCATTAGCTTGCTTTTGGCACCGAGATCACGAGATTCCACCCTGTGGTTTAGGAGATATGAATTTTTAACCGCACACTACTCTGTCTGTCAGAGATTTTGGAGACTGTCGGTTGCTCGTCGGTTTTGATCTAGTTACAGTCAGATTCAGAACTCCCACCCAAATAGGTTATTGTAGCCCTTTAAATTATCTTTCTATGTTGATAAATATCACCTCTATTGGATCAGTAGAATAAAAGTTACGTTATTTTCTTTACCACTGTTCTGAAATCTGGGCAGATATCTGTTAGTGTTTTCAACTGTTGTTTAGGCCACTGTTTTGGCCGAATCAGAGAACCCCGCTAACTAGAGTTTCGTAGTGTCGTGCGTTAAGATTCATTGGGCACTAGTTTTGGGTCATTTTGAATTCCAGATAATTAAATATGTTTTTTCTCGTACCGCTGATCAGAAGGGCTGAAATCTGGCTGAAAAGTTTATTTTCAATTCGGGTCTGTGCGGTATATTGGGTGGTCAGGAGATATTGTAGAACACCGGTAGAAATGTATTTTTCACGTTGTTCTTATTTCGGGAACACTTGTGTAGGCGGTGAGGCATCGCGTGTGGGAACACCTTCATTGCTTGCTAGCGCGTCGCAACGCGAAAGGTAAGTACATTGAATCCTTTATATTGATGAATGATGTGTTTGTGTTCATGCTAATGTTTCTATGATTCATGTATTCAATCAACGAAGTTACTCCACATTCATATTCCAGTACAGGCAAGTACTGCATATTAACTTGTGGTGTTTTCAATTGAATGCATGATAATGTGATGTATACGTGTATGTTCTTGCACTTGTTTATGATGTTGATATGTTTCAAATTGATAATTGAGAAAAGATGATGACATTCATATTACTTGCTTCATTCCATTCATACATGCTTTAATTTCCGTCCACGGGAGTGGAATTTTGAAAGACCCATCAATTCCAGTATGGGCATTTGAAAGACCCATCAATTCCAGTATGGGCATTTGAAAACACATCAATTCCAGAATGGGTACGTGTGATCCACCATTCCAATGTGGGCCACGTTGGACACCCGTATGAAACGTTCTTCATACGGTAACTTTAAGTGAACACCGACGGTGTTACACTCGCATATCTGCAGTATAAGTCGTGATTAGTCCATTCCTTCAGTGCATTCTTTCATTCCATCCATTCATGTATTCATTCCATTCAATCATGTATGTGGTGCAATATTTGTTCATAATTCAATTGAATTTATTTATCCACTATTTGATTGATTATTCTAATATGGTACTTGCTGAGTTTCGACTCACCCTTACTTTCAATGTTATTTAGGTGATCCACCCTGATGTTGATGATTTTGGGAAGGGAGTAGACCAACACGTTGCACACAGAACATTACTCGATAATTTTCATTAATGGTTTCAACTTTGATATTTATTGATGAGAGAAGGACTGTATTAAGTAATATTTAAACTTCATGTCATGTCGTTCCATGATTAGTTTCTTGATTATTCGCCACTGATGTATTGGCTGCTTTCACCTCGTTATCCTGTTATTGATATTTGGATAGATGCATATTGAATCTTATTCCGTAAATTGTTCATATGTTGTATCCTTAGGTGGCATCTTGGCTTCCGAATAGCCAGGGTGTTACAGTAATGGAAACAGGTGTCGATGTGTTTGCTTCTCTCATGGTACACTAATTCTTGCTCAACTTCAGGCGGGGTTCCATCGGAACCTGCGTTGGATTACAATCTTTCATGCTGCATTTGTCCAACACCTTTGTTGCATATGCGGACTGGTTGAGGGTAATCTTCCCGGAGCTTTGACGAACTTCAATGCCTAAGTAGTAGCTAAGTAACCCGAGGTCACTCATGCTAAACAATTTCTTCATCTGGCTTCTGAAGCTATCGTTCTCTTTGATACTCTCTAGTGATGATCAAATCATCCACATAAACACCAACCATCAACTTTCCTTTTCCTTGTCTTCGCTTGTACACCGCATGCTCTAACGGGCAACTTTTGAAACCGAGTGCCACCAGAGACTTGTCAAGCTTCAAATTCCAAGTTCTTAGGGCTTGACGCAAGCCATATAGGGCTTTGTGCAGTCTTAACACCTTGTGTTCTTCTCCTTTCTTCTCAAACCCCGAAGGTTGCACAACATAGACTTCTTCTTCTAAGTCGTCGTTGAGGAAAGCTGATTTGACATCCATATGATGTACTTTCCATCCTTCATGCACCACGATCGCAATGAGTAGGTGCACTGTCTCTACTCTCACAATAGGGGCAAACACTTCGTCGAAATCAACACCTTGTCGTTGAACGTATCCCTTTGCAACTAGCCTCGCCTTGTGCTTCATGATCACGTCTTGGGTGTCTTTCTTTAACTTATACACCCACTTCAGACTAATCGATTTGTGGCTATCTAGTAATGGAACCAGCTGTAACACCCTAACTTTTTGGCCTTTGAAAATCTTTTAATTAGTTGCTAGTTGAAAATCTCATCATTTGCATTTTATTTGAATTTAATTTAAAATCTTAATATGGACTTTAAGGATAAAATAATTTAATGTGATTAATCCCAACATCAACAATTGCCAAACTTATTTTATTTGGATTCTATGTGCTTGGATATATTTTCTTGAATTTTCTGGAATTTTTCTAAGATCATTTACTATTTTATATTTGCTATTTGTATTTTCTGAATTTTCTAAAAAGAAAAATCATGTTTCAATCTTTGGAACAGTGTTGGGCCGAAGCCCAATACTATTCCCGCGCGCCAGCCCATCTCCATGTTCGCCCGCGCCCTCGTCCCTTGGATGCGCGATGCGTGCCTCTCGTTTCGATCGGACGCTTGCGCTCAACCCCGCATTCCTCCGTTGGATGATCGTCGTGTGGCCTAGCCTGCTGATCTCGCTCGCCCACGCCTCGCTGCCGCTGCCAAGTGGGGCCGCCACAGGGTCGTCGCCTACGCGCCTTTCTTCTTCCTCGCGCCCGCGCCGCCGCCATTGTCGCTCGTGGAAGCTTCGTCCGACAAAACAGATTCCGTTGAGATTTCTTCGCGCCGACCCCACCAAATCGTATCTCTGCTTATTCCACATCTACCCCCAACCAATTCAAACTTCGAATCAGCTCCAATCTCCTAAAATCGGGGAATTCCCGATTGCTTTCGTTTCGGACTCAAATTGGGGGTTTCCAATTCCGGCGTCCCCCGAGCCTATAAATACCCCCTAGGATTGCCCAGTCCTTCGCAACCCAGAGCCGCCACCTTCGTCTCCCCGATCTCTCTAGCGCCGTCGCATTTCAAGTTTTAGGGTTTTCGACCGAGCTTCTTCTCCGACGAATTGTGCCGCTGTCGTTGTCGCCCTTGCCCCGCCATCTACGCCGTTGTGATCAGCAAGGTTCGGGCTACCTCATGCGCCCCTCCTCGTCACCGGAGCATCACCGGAGCACCCGTCCGACAAGACCCGAGCCTTCGCCGCCACTTCTTCCTCGCCGCCGGTCGCCACCGTCGTTGCTAGCCTCTGGTAAGGGCACCAACAGGTGCGCAATAGCTCCAGTAACCCACTGGTACCCTCCACCGTCGGTGTCTCGCCACCAATCGTCGGTTACCATCGGGTCCCGAGCGCCGTCGTAGCCGCGTCAGCGCCACCGCAACCGCCCCAGTCAGCTTTGTGCGTGCGTGTCGCCCGCGTGGTACCAGATCAGCACCAGCACATGCGTGCGTGGCCCAGTCCACCGCGCCAGATCTCCCGAGGTTCGGTGCACTCAGTCCACCGTGAGCCAGAGACTGACATGTGGGGTCCACATGTTAGATTTTTTTAAATATATTTCTTTTTCCAAAAATTCTCGGCTGACGTAAGCATTGCGTAATAATCTGATTTTTCTTTATAAAAACAATTCGGGAAATTTATTAAAATCCAAATTAGGGTTTTATTTGATTTCCAATCATCCAAAGCCCATAACTTTTGCATCCGACCTCCGATTGAGCCCATTCAAATTTGTAAATTCATATAAAATCAAGATCTATTTAATGGTGAATTTTATTTGATTTTTGGAGTTTGTTTTGCATCTTTAACTTATTAGTTTTTGTTTCTTTTATCTCGTTTGCGAGTAGACGTCGATACTTCGAAAAATTTTGGAGAAGAAGGAGCACCTCAAGATCAAGACCAGTACCTAGACCTATTCCAAGGCAAGTTATACCTTTGATCATATTGAACCTAGTTTTCAAAATACTTTGTTTCAATGTATTGCATTCTATTTCAAGTATTTATTTAAATGCTTTTAGGATAGTTATTAATCCAATTTGTTATATCCACCTTGTCTATTGTATACCATGATCTTTTGTCACCCTAGGTTGGTTCATTATTAGTTGGTATTATCGTAGCACCAACGTGGGTTGGTTAGATACAAGTAGATTGCTTAGCCATACCACGAGTCATTATTTCATGTGAAGTGCAATTATAAACCTGACTAAGTGATTATGGAACTGTGCGATGAAACTGTATGTGATGTGTGCTATTACTCGTTGATGGCATGTGTTGCACTTAATCAACAGGGTGGGAAAAGATTTAGATCGAGGCAAGTGGTGGATCTGTGTGAATGGTGGAGCTGTGTGCTTTATAAACTTTGTGATTTGGGTTAAATCTGGAAGTCTTGCCTTGGTCAATTAAGGACTTAACTTTGTGCGCCATTGAACTGGGCTTTACTGTACGACCACATGCCTAGTGTGGGATGGGCCTAAATTAGTAAGTTTTGGAGTCTTGACATTGACAACTCAGGTTGTATTTAAACTGTGTGATGGGCTGGAGGTGTGATATGTCACATCGCGGGACGGTTCGCTGCATCCCTGTCCAACGATGTGTGTCGTAACCAAACGCTGTGAGTATCGGTTGGCCGGTAGGAAAGCACATCGGAAGTGTCATTGTTTGAGATGAAGTTTCTAAAATGTTTTGTTGTGATCAACTCTGATCCGGTTGATTACATCGTGTGGGTAAAGTGTACAACCTCTGCAGAGTGTTAAATCAATCTATTCTAATAGCCACGTCCTCGGTTATGGACATGCTCGGGGATTTCACACGAGGGGTAGATTTTCATAAAGACACTTGGGAAGGGTCAGCTGTGTGTGGTAACTTGTACATTTGTGTGAATAACTTGATTAGATTGTGTGTTCTTTGTGAAATCAAATGTTAAAATTAATATTCTTTATTTGTTTTCAATTACATTTCAATCTATTATCTGTATTCAATTGCAAATGTTGCATTTCTGCAAAATAACCACAGAAGCCATTGCTTTGGAATAAGCCATCCTGTATAATTGCATTATGTGGTATGACTTGCGAGTACGGTGTGTACTCACTCTTGCTAAACAAATCAACAGAAGTGGAGGAGTCATCACCAACTTTTGAAGAAGAATTCTATGAAGGTTGATCGTTAGGGTCTTGATCCCAGTCAGTTGCCTGTGGTAAATTGATGGGAGCCCGCTGGGATTTACTTTGTTTCCGCTGTAGTTTATTTCATTATTGTCAGCCTTGCATGGCTTAATAATTGTAAAACTCGTTCTTAAGGTCACAACCATTATTTATTATTCAAATTACTCGTTTATTTAATATTTCGTTGTATGGAGTTGATATTTCATCAATGTTGATACTATGTGTACTAGCGTGATCCTGGACTAGTGCAGAATACACGAGGGTCCAAATTTGCATATTTGGGTCCCGACACCAGCTGCCACGTTCTATTCTCTTGAATAGAGGACATCTCCTCCTCCATCGCTTTTCTCCAGGCCGGATTGGCCTTGGCCTCTTCAAAGTTCGAGGGTTCTTCCTCTCCGAGAAGACATAAAGCCGAGTCTTCTAGTCCTATCGGGGATGTGGCATCGTAGAGATTTCTGATGTCACGCTCCCGTCGTGGTCCTTCTGGTGAGCTCTTGTCGAACTCCTTCAGTAGCGGAGTTCTAGGTGAGACCGGTACTCCCAGCGTCGTTGTAGGAGTGTGTGGTGTAGATCAGCCGGACGTCCCTGATCATGTGCTTGTCTTGATAGTGGTCGTACCTGGTGTTGCCGCTTCATGGTCAGGTCCTTCGACTACACCCTGCGTGGTTGGTTTGTCGGATGCTATCACGTGGTCGTCAGGACCTACGACCTCATCATGGTCGTGTCCCCCCGACTAAGCCCTCTATAGCCGGCGTGTCGGATGCGTCCACATGATCATCAACACCTACATCAGTGTCAGGAAGGTGATGTACCGTAAAGATCTCTCCAGACCGTCGTACCTCTGCGGAGGAATCTCTGCTCCACTCCCACTTCTCCTCCTCGAACACTGCATCACGAGTCACCACAACTCATCGTGTCGTCGGATCAAACATACGATAGCCTTTCGTATTCTAATCATACCCAATGAACACCATTGGCTTGCTTCGATCAGCTAGTTTGGGAAGGTGTGGCGTGGCCGTCTTCACATGTGCAACACACCGAAAGTGCGAAGGTGACCAACACTTGGCTTGTGGTCGTAGTAGGCTTTGTAAGGAGTTTTTTCGATGACGCTCCTCGTTGGTGCCCGATTTAGGAGATAAACGACAGTTGATACCACTTCTCCCCAAAATTCTCCTGGGATTCCCATGCTCTTCAGCAGACTTCTTGCCATGCCGACCATCGTCTGGTTTCTTCTTTCGACCACTCCATTTTATCGAGGAGAATAGGGGGCTGTTAGGTAACACCTAACTCCCAACAGCTTATAGTAGTCCGTGAACTCGTTCGAGGTAAACTCGCCGCCGCGGTCGGTGCGCAGAGCTTTCAGCTTTAGATTCTTATCCATCTTGGCTGAAACCTTGATCTTCTTGAACGCCTCGAACGTTTCATCTTTGCTTCAGAGTAACGCCAGCCACATAAACCTTGTGCAGTCATCCACCAACAATAGGAAGTATCGATTTCCTCCATGCGTGGTCGGAGTGATTGGCCCGTACAAGTCACTGTGCCACAACTCGTGAGGAACGACCGCCCGATACAGAGACGTGGTCGGAAATGGTTTCTGGTGTTGCTTGTCGATCAGACAACCATCGCAGATGCGATCGACGTGCTCGATCATGGGCATACCTTGCATCATCTTCTTTTGGACCAGATCCTTTAGGTCATGAAAATTCACATTCCCGTACCTGGCATGCCAACGCCATGCTCCTTTAGTGCCTTTTGTCAGGAGACACTCTGGATGGGTCGAATTGATATGTAGGACATACATCCGGTTTCTTGATCTGCTTACTCTGGCCAACAGCTTGCGAGTTCTATCTAGGATCGACATTACTCCTCCTTCGACTACAATCTTGCAGCCATTCTCATCCAGCTGACTGAGGCTGATAATATTACTTCTAAGCTTTGGGATGTAGTAAACATTCGTGAGAACACGATGTTCACCCATAGACCACTCCAACAACACCGAGCTCCTTCCTTGTATCTCCATAGCCGAACCATCACCGAATTTGACTGAACTTGTAATGGTCTTGTCAATCTTGGCAAACTTCTCCATGCAGCCAGTCATGTGGTTACTTGCGCTGGTATCCAGATACCAAGCCTTGTTCTGGGTGCCGCTAAGCTTCGGCACTACCTTGTCTTCATGAAGGAATACCTTTTCTTCAGGCGTCAGAACTATACGGATGAGTTCACATACTTCGACCATCAAAAGTTGGTGATCTTCATCGTTCTGCTTCACTACGAGTTTGGTCTTTTTTTTTTCTTTGGTTTGGCTTTGGACACTCGTTTGCAAAGTGCCCATACTCGTTGCAGTTGAAGCACTTGACTTTGGACTTGTCGGAGTCACACGACATACGTTCATCGACAACGCATTCACCATTGCCTCGGCCTCCACCTTGTCCACGGCCGCCTCCCCAACCTCTCCCGTTATGACCTCCTATTTGGGCGCTACTAGAGCCCTCTTGCTTCTTAGTCTTCGAGTCCCTCTCTTCCCACTTGTTTTGGGTAAAGAGTAGCTTATCTCCTCCGTCCTTCGAGTGTCGTTGACCCTTGAGTCCTTCCTCGTAAGTTCTGATGCGACCGATTGCCTTCGAGATCGACATCGCTGCGACATTGCTGAACCGTTCAATCATTCCGATAATATGAAGGAATCGATCTGGAACCGAACTGAACAACTTTTCTCTGGAACCGAACTGAACAACTTTTCCATGACGTCAATTTCTTCAAGCATTGTACCGAGCGAATGGATCTCACCCACCAACGTAGTGAGTTTCATGGAGTACTCGGTGATCATCTCCAAGTCCCCCATCTGCAGCTTGTTCATTTGTCGTTTCAGAACTTGAGCGCGTGCCTTCTTGACGCGATCTTCACCTACTCGCATCTCTCTGAGTGCGATCCAGGCATCTCTCTTTGTCTCCTTCTCGGCGATTGACATCATCACGTCGTCTGGCATCGCTTGCGAGATGGGCACCATCGCGCCTTGAGCCTTGTCGTCGTCGTCGTCTCCATCTTTGATCGCCGACCATACCCCTAGCGAACGCAAGATTATCTTCATCTTGACGGCCCATATGCCGTAATTCGTTTCGCTCAACATCGGGTATTGGATCGGGATCGAGGCGCTTCTTGCCGTCGGCTTGATGACTACGCCTACCTTTGATGGATCAATCTCGTTGCCCGTGGTCTTGACGAGTGCACCTGACGTCGACAGATCGCCCGTATTGACAGCCATCGATTCGCTCCTTGCTCTGATACCAATTGTTGGCAAAAAATTCATCTATCGTTGGAGAATTCGCCTAGGACTTCTAGCGATCGATGAAATCGAGCCTTGAGATCACGCACGCGAACACAGGAGTAAAACACAGATTGATCTTTTGGCGACGCGATACGTCTACGTCCTTTTCATTTTTCTTATATAGAGAGGCAACATACAAGATTCCGTATGCTACGACTATTCTGAATCCTAATTACATGTGGACTCTGAAACCTGACTTCTTACGACTTCAGTACTCGTTTCCGACTGCAACTCGATTTACGACTACCGACTGCTACAGTATTCTACGACTGCTATAGTATTCTACGACTGATACAATACTTTATGACTACTACAGTGTTCTACGACTGCTACAAGACTTTGCGACCAGACTTGGTCGTAGTGGTCGTAAACACTCTAGTGCTCGTAGGACACTCTCTGGTTGTGGATTCGACCAGACCTGAAACAACTAGATTAACTCTACAGGATTAGCCATCTGGTCTCCTTTATTGAGGTCATGTGTGAGTACCTGGCAATATGAATAGAAGACACATAAATGTAGCTGCAGTAAATTAACAACATAGATTCCTTGCAGCAAGGCCTTGGCCTCTGATTGAAGAGGCATGGCGGTCTCCTTCTCGTGGATCCGAATATGTACCCTGCAATTGAGAGAAGAGTTGCACACATGTATAACAATGCCAATGCATGCGAACCCTGTACTTAGTTTTGAGGCATCAATGAAGAAAATATTACCCATGGGGCTGTTGTGAGTATGCTCATCTTGTACGTAGTGAGTTGCATTGAATCTATTAAAAAGATGGTAGTTAAATTTAGCGATTAAGATGTAGAAAGCTTTAGTACCCCATGGATAACATTGTAAACAGTTTTGTCTTTATTTTTTTAAGATAAAATCATTTCTAGCCTTCCAGATAAACCAAATCCTGCTGAGATTCTACCTGGGAGAGAATGATATGAAGAATTTCTGAGCAACTCTTACCTTGAAAGAGAGGACTATCAGTTTTGAGTGCTAAATAAGATTGGAACCAAATAACCTTAACATAAACACAATGAAACAAAAGATGCTCATCAGTTTCAATATCATTGTATTTCGCACAATTAGAAGGGATATTTTGAAATGATGGACTCTATTAGCAACAGGAAGAGAATTAGCTACCAGTCTCCCAAGTGAAAGTATGAATTCTAGGGGTAACATTCTTGGTTTTCCAGCCTATATGTATGATCTCTTTGCGAGAGTTAATGATATTTGGATTTGAGAAACTTACTTGCTGATCTATCTTCTGCTTATGAATGAGCCTGTAAGCACTGTGCGCTGACCAGGTTCATGAACTTGTGTACTTCCAACAAATAATGTCCCGTATGCTCTATAGGGACCTGCAGAATAATTTCATTGTCATGCGACTCAAACAATTGTAGGAGATGTTGATTCCGTTGTTTAGTCCCATGATTCCATAAATCATTAACCATAGCCTGCATTTGAAAACCCTACTGCTGAGGCAGTAAATAATCATGTATGTTCTGCCACAAAGTGCACCAGGGTTGAGACCAAATGGAGACATTACCTTGGTAAAACTGATAATGAACCAAATTGCAAAGGTATTGTCTTACCTGAAGGATAAAGTCCCAAGTCCAGGATTTAGGATGATTATTGGTGACTCTGCCACAAAGGGCGCCAGGGTTGAGACCAAATGGAGACATTACCTTGGTAAAACTGATAATGAACCAAATTGCAAAGGTATTGTTTTACCTGAAGGATAAAGTCCCAAGTCCAGGATTTAGGATGATTATTGGTGACTCTCCATATAGAAGAGTTAGGGTTATACTTGGCTTTAATGATTTGGGTCCAAAGGCTATCAAGATTGTTGACTAGTCTCCAAGCTAAACCAGTGATGAGGGCTTCGTTTAAAGGCCTAAGATCCCTACTAGCTAGACTGCCAAGTCTTTTAGGAATACAAATGTCATCCCAAGCTCTAAGATGAACAGGTTTTTTCTATTGACTTTGTTGAACTCCTTTCCACCGGAAATGTCTGATGGTTGTTCCTCAAAAAAAAGTCTGATGGTGGAAGCAAGCTTCTTCATAAACCCTTTAAGAAGTAGCACATTAGACATATATATAATAAATAGGGTAGAAGAGGAGACTGATTTGGTTGAGTTAATCTACCAGCATGACAAAGCTTACTGGCTTTCCAAGTGCCTGACTTGGTCTTAAATTTGTTTTCTAATAACCCATAAACCTTTGATTTGGGCTGATTGGTTATGAAGAGGGAATGCAACGTGAGTGAAACTATTATCCATATCATGCATTTGGAAGATACTTGAGATGGTGTTTATAATGTGCTTAGGAGTATTGACACTGGATTAATTAATACTAGACCTAGCCCAGTTGGAATTAGACCAAAATGAGCACAGAACTGCATAAGAATGTGCCTAGCAGTGAGTGAGCGCTTCTTGAGTGCAAGCGTTACCACAACTACAGCTCATACGTCCGGATGAATGTCAAACTTTGGACGCTTCGTCCACATACATGGCCCCACCGCCCTAGCACCTTTTCCTTTCGCACTACCCAGCACAGGCCACTTCGTCCCCGCATACTCTCTCTCTCTCACTCACTCACTTTCTTTCCCAATTACTGAGCTATCATCAAGCTTCAGTCTCCACACATTCTCTCCCCTCTGGTGGCATCCCATGGATCTATGGAGGAGGTCACCGTGGTAACCAGGGCTTCTGTGAGCTCTGCCGATGGTCTGGCCATGGCCTCCGTGAGCTCCACCTCCGCCCCTCGGTGAGCTCCGTTGATGCCAACCATGGTCTTCGCAAGCTCTGTCGACACTAGTTGTGGGCTCCCGCAGTATCTCGAGCTCTCGCCGTGGTCTCCTCACTAGGGTCGCAGCAACCTCCAAAGGTACGCAAATTCCACCGACAAGCTCTGCGCCACACCACTGTCTGCATGACTCCTTCTCCAGATAGGTGTGTTGCTGGTGTTCCCTCAAAATGTTGCAACTCTTTTCTTGATTGTTGCAAAAAGTGTTTCTATATGTTGCAGTATATCTTTCTCAAATCTTGTAGCATGTAGTATTTGTCTTTGCTGGAGTTGCGGATGTTTTTACAAATTGTTGCACACATCTTGCTCAATTATTGCATATGGCATTTTAGTTTGTTAGGAACATGTCCTCTATGCATTATTTTATTGCAATTGTTTTCTCAAAATGTTGCATACGTATTTTCAAATTGTTACAATAGTTATAACATCGTAGGTCCATTTTTATTTTGATTTTTTTGTGTTTGTTGTTAGAGTACACCTTCCTATAGGTAGTTTGAGTGTTTTTTTTTGAAGATATTTGAACCTTTTTCAATATTTTTTAGACCGAAATTAATTTTTTGTTGCACATATTTGTTGCATATATTGTATTGGAATATTGCGCCCAAATAACAATATCATCGGCGAATAAGAGGGAATGAACTGCCGTGGCTTCAGGGGCTAATTTAAGACCTTGAGTATTTCCATTAATAAGGGTTTCATTGATACGGCAGGAGAGCTCATTAATAGCAAGACAACCTTGACGGATACCTTGATACTGTGAAAGTGACCATAAGACTATCCATACGGTCGAAAAGGCTGTTTTTTTTATTTTTTCATGAGCGATAACAATATTTTCGGTAATTCCTCTTCCTTTTACAAAAAGTAATAGAGAGTCGTCTATACATCCTGGCAGTGGCATATGGTGTTGCATCCTATTAGCAAGAGATTTGGCAATAATTTTGTAAATAACATTGCAACGACTTATGGGACTAAATTCAGTGGGATGTTTACGATAATTCTTTTTTAGGATGAGCACAATGTTGGTGTTGCTAATACGTTGAGCTTGAGGCGGAGCTTACCAGTTGGTGGACAACTTCACCTATCCAGCTCCATGCAGCTCTATAAAAATTACTCCATGCAGCTCTATAAAAATTAAGTCATATTTCCATCAGGGCCTAGTGCTGCATCTCTTATAATGGATTTAAGGATCTGTAGAACTTCTTCCTTGGATGAGACCGTGGTCAATAGTCATCTTTGTATAGGAGGTTGGTTGTTTGGGATGTCTCTGCAATGAAATATTGATGTGAAGATGTGAAGACACTAGTGAATAAAGCAATTAAAGTTTGCAGCAGACCATTCACAAGTCACAACGCACCCATGCATCCTCTCTGCTGACCGTTTTTTTAATGCGATGACCCTGTTTGTCTTTGACTCGCATTGGAGTGTACTGTAACACCCAGCGCATCCTCTGACCACATAATGCTACCATTACATAACAATCATCATGAAATTTTACACAACTAATTTAATAACTACATATATTACAACAAAAGTGGTTATCTAGGGAAAATAGTTTGCAGTAGTGACCGTATGTGACGTGGATGTGCTATTCTCCCTTCCCGATGCTCACCCCGTTCAATCATTATTACCATCATCATGTAAGCATCGTCATATAAGCAAAAACATCACATATTTCATAACCTTTACGAGCTAGCACTCTACTATGCACTTATCTGTTAACCAAACGGTAGCGGAGCAATGTGCGAATGGCGTCGTTCTAGAACCTCCACCTGAACAGGCATTCAACCAAACTCAATGCATTGTAGCAATGCATGCGCACATACGGACGGCATTGTTCCTACGCGTAAAAAGACACGAACAAACCCCTCTCACCAGCACTATTCTGCTGACCCGATGCCCAAATAAAAAGTTAGGGATCACGTCACCTAATCTTGCAAATAAAATTTATTTGTGAGCCCCTAATTTATTTCCCCTCACTTCTTTTCTTTTCTCTTTTCTTTCTTTCTTCTCCTGACCGACACCCATCCCCATCCGCCCTATCTTTCCCTTTCTACCTCTTCTACACTCTCTTGCTCCTCGTCGTCCATGGCTCAGGCGCCGACCCCCTTCCGGCTCGGGTGGCCTCCATGGCGCCGCCTCCCGCTGGTCTCTTCCTGGTGCCGCCTCCCTTCGGTAGGCCTTGCGCCCTACCCGCGCCCGTGTTCTGCTACGCCGTCGGCTCCCTTTGGCTCAGCCCTCCCTCGCGGGCCCGGCTCGGTCTCCGGCTGCCATGCGCCTGCGGTTCGCCCGCCAACGCCGCTCTAGCTCGCCACTGGTGCGTGGCGCGATCACCGGACACCCCCCGGCATCCAGCGCCGCCGCCTCCTACAAGCTCTACCCCGGGATGGCCTTTTCCTATCCCCCCTTGTACTTTACGCATGATAGTATTGTGCCATGTTTGCTTGCCCGTGAAGCGTAACAATGGTGGGGATGGGTAACCTACCTGGCGTATCGGTTCGAGGTGGGAAGTAGCTACGACAATGATCTTGGTGGGTGCCTCTCTTGGTGGTTCTCTGGTGGGTGCTTTTCTCCTCCAACTTTCTTCCTCACGTCCCTCTGTGGTTGCCACGGCTTAACGGCCCTCTCGGCTTTGCCTTTTTCCTTGGCTGTGAGTGCTTTCGGTTGGTTTATTGTTGGCTCTATGGTGGCTTATCTGGTGGTGTTTGTGAAACTTGGCTATGAAGTGGGTTTTATGTGGGGGAAGATTTGCCTGTGCTGGTGGGTTGGTCTTATCTCCTTCCCTTTTCTATGGCTCCTATTGACTTAGTGAAAAATAAGGTTTTACCTCATGGCTAAAAGCTTGTGGGTAAAAATAGCATTATTCGTTGGTTTTTCTACTGCAGAAGGTAAGTCTATAAAAATCGTGGGTGTTGGATTCTTATTGCCGAATGATGATGCTCACATACGTGAGAGGCGCCGACCAACCATAGACGGTTTGTGAACTTTAGTGAGCGATAATTTATTCGGTATTTTTAAAGCTGACGGCAAAACTCTTTTTATCCCTATTATTTTTCCTTGAATTTTTCTCATTATTCATTTCCCTTCTCTTTTCATTTCTACTGGCGATACATGTACTAATCGATCTGCAAAATTAATGCGACTGCAGTGTGCATACTCTACACTTGCTAATTTTGGAAGCTGGTCCGTGTTTTCTAGCAACGACCTGCACACACTTCATGATTAGGTCGGTACGAGCCAAGTCTCCAGCCACGGCTCACTTCCCTTGCAGAAGCCGAGCCACCAGCTTCCTGGTCCGACTCAACCAGCCCCAACTCACTTCGGGTCCAACCCAACCGAAACCCATGCGTAAATGCAAACCCTAAAATCACCTTACCCCAGGTTCCCGAACTTCCCGCCGCCGCCAACGATGGATTCCGCCTCTCCCACTGCTGCGCCCACCCCCACCAGCCGCCTCCGCCGCGAGGCCGTTGTCCGCGCGGTGGCTGCGCTCCTCCGGTGGCTCCAGCACCACCGCACCCCGGCGCCGGATCCCATCTACCTCCTCATCACCCTCAAGCGCGCCCCCGTCCGCCGCTTCGAGCACCGCCTCCGCCTCCCGCGCTCCCCTTTCCCCTCCATCTCCCTCGTCTCCGACCGCCTCCCCGCTGACCTCCCTGACGACATAGAGCCTCTCCACTCCTCCGTGCTCCGCTCCCTCCCCGCCGCCGCGCGCCGCGGCCTGGTCCTCGTCGACCACCGCCTCAGGGTCCCCAGGAACGGCAAGGCGGCCAAGTGCCGCGGCAGGGTCGTGCCCGTCGACCTCGCCGACCCGGCGTGGGCGGAGTCCGCGAGGGAGGCGGCGCGCTGTGTGGAGCTACGGGTGGAGGCCGGGACGTGCCGCGCCGTGCGGGTGGGCCACGCGGCGATGGTGCTGGCCGAGGCGGTGGAGAACGTGGTGGCCGCGGCGGAGGCGGCCGCGGCGTGCGTGCCGAGGAAGTGGAGGAACGTGCGGGCGCTGCACGTGAAGGCGCCCGAGTCGATCGCGCTGCCCCTCTACTCCGCTCCCGGCGCCGGCAACGTCGCCGATGCGGAAGACGCGAAACGGGAGGGCGCGGCGGTGGGGGAGCAGGGGAGGGTGAAGCGGAGAAAGAAGAGTAGCGTGGCATGTGAGTTGTGATCAGCTGTGATGCTTCCTTGTCCAATTTTACGCCTTTGCTCGTGCAATTTTGATGCGTAATTGTATCGCGATGAACTATTTCATTAGCAATTCTGCACTGCTTTTTTTCTTGTCCGAGTAAGAACAGGAACACCGGTTCCCTAGAGTTGCATCGATTTCTAAGGATGTGTGTGCCACTCCAATGTGCTCTACGCTGTGGAACATGTGCACAGAGAACACGTTCCTAGTTCCTACTCCAAAGCAATGCAGCATTGCAACCTCGTCTGTTGATTTAACACAAGTTTGATGTGATTTTTAATAAATAATATAGTTTTTATTCTGAAATACAGTAATAATAATATTATTATTTTATAAAAATAATTATATATCGCTTAACCATTAGGTGACTAGTTTAAATCGCTCAACAGTTGAGTGATTTGACATTTATCACCCAACGGTGTACGTGCATGTCCTAATGTCCAAGTCTTAGTCGCTCGATTACTCATGTAAAAAAGATTGTATTATTACTGTATTTTGAAATAAAAATTAGAATATTTTTTTTAAAAAAAAATCAGTTTAATGTAGTTGCCCACTTAGCTGTAACCAGCGGGTTGTAGCGGCAGCTGATCGAATGGTGAAGGATGTTGTGGGTCAAGTACTAGTATAGTTTTGCACTACAGTTCGTTGTCTGCGTGAGAACTAGTTGCACTCCTGTTGTACAAATTTCATTCACCACCTATGCATTCACCACCTATCTGTAACTATAGCAGTATAGTTAAGCCACGTATATATGACAATAATCTGAAAAGAACATCAACTAATTATACCAAATTTCACCGAATTATGCTCGCCAGCCAATCGATTCGCATCGAATTATGCCAACACAACTAGTAGTTACTACAATTTTATTGGGGAAGTGTTGGTAGCAGACCGATTAAGCTAATTATCGTTATATCCATGTAGCAATAAATCTGGTTAGCATCAATTGTTGATATGTGTGAACCAAATCGGTTAGCACTTCGTTGATATCTGTAAACCAAACTGGTTAGCATTTTGTGGACATATATGAACCAAATCTAAACCATCACGCACAAGTAACAAAAAATAGAGTTTTAAAAATCTATTTTTTTAATATTTTAAAGATAACATCTCCTTAACTTTATTTCAAATTTTAGTTTTTTTTATGATCAAACTGTGCTGTTACATCACCGACCGCAGTGTGGCTAAACCTACCACAATAGCCCTCTGAGCCAAGATGTATATTTTTTTTTTGGCTAAATCATGTTACGTCAAGAGGAGTAACGTGACAACACTCATTTGTCACGCCGAGATCCGTAATGTGACAACGTGTTTTTGCCACGTCACGTTGTGGTGTGACAAAAAAATTAGAATTGAAAATAAAGTTATAAAAATATTATCTTAAAAATGAAATAATAGATTAAATAAAAAAATCCAAAAATACCACCCCAAATGAAAGAGAAATGATGAATCAGAATGACAAATCAGGTTCGGTGTTTATCTAAGACGAGACAATGCACAGACTATCACAATCAGTCACTTATAAGAGAGAGTAGTTAGAAGGTCAGGACAGCGACCTTGGTCTTTGGAATTGGACCCCTAATCAACGAGCTCCAAGCTCAGTCCTCCGATATGCCGCAACCAGGGCTAGTCGACGGTGGCCAGTGGCGGATGCACTATGGTGCGCGAGGGGTTAGAGCACCGGTTTTATTCGTTATATTTTTTATATTCTTTTGATACCTTTATCATTATTTACATTATAAATTTAGTTAATTTTGTTATTAAGATTATTACTTGATCATACTTCTAGACTTTTGAAATATATTGTCTATTATTAAGGTATTATATTTAATGTATTTTTTATTTTAACTTTGTTCTCCGTAGTTTATTTCGAAATGTATTGTCTATTATTAAGGTATTATATTTAATGTATTTTCAATTTTAACTTTGTTCTCCATAATTTATGTATCAATTTGGATTATTGTTACTTGTGTATATTTCTGGACTTTCAAAATGCATTGTCTATTATTAAAGTACTATATTTAATGCATTTTTCATTTTAACTTTGTTCCTCGTAATTTATGTATCAATTTGAATTACACATGATATTTAAATGTGTATTTGTTAACTCACCTCATAATAATTTTGTCCCACTGGCACCCTTTTCATTTTCATCTTGCGTACGCCACTAACGGTGACCCAAGCACCACCATCTCGCCATGCCTGTACAGACGCCTGTACGGACCCCTCCCCCGCCCTCCTGTTGCTTGATTCGCCGCCTCACGGACCACCTCTTTCTTTCTCACCGCGACCAAAACATCTTGGATTAAAGCCCAAAACTTTCGATCCATGTAAATCTAAAGCAAAGCACTAGCCCAATTTGAGACAGGGCGCAATAGAAACAGGCAGGTCTCGACTAAAGGTTTGACGGGTTTACATCATGACCCGCTATGCTCAAATTGAGACGGCATGAAAGATCAAATCATACAAATCTCTCGAATTTCACACACAAACCCAAAACCCACTTTTTCATATGAAATGAACTAGAACAAACCATCAAGGCATAACAAGCATAAAAAATATGAGAAAATCTGATTTACGCCACTAATGTTTTATAGTTTTTGGTTTGTGCTATTGTTTTTTGCCTTTTTAGTTTTACATCATCGGAACCACAAACTTTTTTAGAAAATACCACTAGTTACCATCCGCCCCCCTCTTTTTCTCCCCATGCCCCATCTCTCTTTCTCTCTCCTTTCTATTTTGGAATTCCAACCCATTCTTTTTCTCTCATGCCGCAGCAACAACTAATGTAATGTAATTTTGTGAATTGGAAAGGGCATAAGGGTCATTTCGGCTTGGTTAAAAGGCTTTGACCTTATCAGAGTGCTATTTCCCAAAGAAGTTTATAACTCCGATGACATTAAACCAATAAATCAAAAAACAATGACAAAAACCAAAAGCCACAAAACATCAGTAGCATAAATCGATTTTCTCTAAAACAATTGCTACTAAATCGTCCTGTTCAACTCGGTTTAACCGGTATTCGGTATGGTAGGGGGATTTGGGGTTTCAGGATGTTTGTGGTTTTTTTTGTTGTAAAAATCGGTAAAAAAAAACTAACAAACCAGAACACTAAAGCGTCACCTTCGCGGTTCACTACTAACACAGTCCAAATCCTCTGTCCTTGGTGCAGCGCCCAAGTTCCTAGCGCCCCACACACTCGCACGCAGGGAGGGCAGGAGACCAAGTGACCGATGGGGATGCCACCACGGTCGATCAACCACTCAACCTCTAGTCAGCATGCATGTTGGATGTGGTCAACCTTCCATGTCAGCACTCTAGTTACGTGCATGATGTTTGGGACTAAGATCATCTCCAATGTTGTGTTTTAACCGGTTCAAATAAGGAGGGAGAAGGTATTGAATCGATTCAATACATTAGAGGGGTCGATTCCAACAAAAAATGCATGGAACCGGACTCTACTTAGGAGTCGATTCAAAATATTAAACAACTCATATGAGCACTAAACAAGTTTGTAGACTTAGGTATACAGTTTGGAAGTTTATAGACTTGCTTACATATCGGAACAAGTTTAAGAGTCTACAATGTATTTTACTCGTAAATGATATTAGGATATCTGTCCTAACTCATACCCATCGTGACTCTTACCATGCTGACACCAACGAGGCCTGTTGACGTATCATTGCCTATGTTGTCATAACACTGAAAACCTAACTCAACACAACAGCTCCACTACTACCATCGAACCTTCCCGGCCAACTTATTTCTCATCTCTGGCTGGTCACAACCAAGGGTAAAAAATTATCAACGGTTTGAAAAGTTTTAAATTTAAAAATTATAGCAAAACATGTTACTATATGCTTGTGTGCAATCTAATAAAAGTATTAGCAATGGCGGAGTCAGGATTTGAGAGAGTCTCGGGCCCAAAACTAAAAGGCTATAAGTCTATAACTAACATCAAATACTATCAACACTGAGGTATAGCAAAAGTAAAACACAAATGCACAATCGAAATAAAATTTGAATTCGATGTTTAACGATACGACAAAATAGAAAAAACATAGAAAAAAAAGAGAGAATCTAATATACCATTAACACGAGGTAATTTTTGCTTAATTAACAAAGATTTGCATCATTTGATCCTATCATATCTTCATCAACAATAGTACGAGAACCTGAACCTACAAAGATAAAATTGCATATGTAAATCAGGGACTCAAGACCACAATGTTATTTTTAATGCAAATTACGAAATAAGAATTTAACATACCACTAGCATGAGGTAGTTTCTGCTTACGCGTCCTCATACTTTGAAAACGTTGTAAAATCTTGTTATCATTGATGCTTACAAATACATCTTGCTCAATATAGCATATCATGCAATCATTCATCCATTCATCACTCATCTTATTCCGCAACTCAGTCTTGATAATGTTCATAGCTGAGAAAGCTCTTTCTACTGTTGCGGTTGCAACAGGCAAAATCAAGGCCAATTCAATGAGTCGATATACCAATGAAAAAACTATGTGTCTATCGGTCCGAACCATCTTCACAGCAAGATTACCAAGGTCGTTACAACTTAAGAAATCCGAATCAGCTCTCACATCACCAATAAATATCTCAAGTTGGTCCTTAAGGAGTACACAATCATATTGGGAGAAGTCGCCGGCATAAATCTTAGCAAGTTCAACCAATTTGTCTTCATCAAAGTTGGAAAATGAATTCTTTGGATCAAGACAAGCAATGCATCACAATAACTGAGTAGATCTTTCAGCAAATCGATTGTTTAACTCAACAATAATTTGATCATGCACTACATTAAATATTTCATGATTGAAATGCTTGTAGTAAGTTACCAATTGGCCGCCACGACCTCTTGAACGACCCCTAACAGTTATCGTATCCGATATATTTGGCACAATGATGCGATGTTGGAGACAAAATGTCTTTACCTCTTCAAAGAGCCCATCCCAACCATTCTGCCTTATGTGATTAATTTTCTGCAATGTGGTCTCAACCAATCCTACAACACAGATATTCTGATCCTTCTTTTGTAAGCATTGTGACAGATCATTAGTTTTGCCCAATATTCTGATCATAAGATGTAATATAAGCACAAATTCAAAGCTCTTCATTTTTTCTAACAAACCTAAAGCAGTTGTCTTTTGAGTTGCATTAGTGGCATCATCACAAATATTCTCTAATACCTCTAGGATCGCGTCCCATATGAGAAGAAAACGACATAAGGTTTTGTGATGTGAGCCCTACCGAGTATCCCCAGGTCTTGCTAGATTAGTTTCTTGGTTTTTCCTTTTTCCTGTAAAAATTTCACCGGTCTCCAATTTGTTCACAAGATTATCATGGTGTTCTTGGGCCAATTGATCGTGTCTCTTGCAAGAAGCATTAACAGTGTTGACAATCAAAATGGTGTAGTTAAAGGAATCCAAGACAGAAGAGCAACACTTGGCAACGGAAACAACCACTAATTGCAACTGATGAGCAAAGCAATGTATATAAAAAGCATATGGATTTTCATCCCATACCCTTCTTTGCAGCCCATGGAATTCTCCTGTCATGTTTGATGCTCCATCATATCCTTGTCATCGCAATCTATGGATAGATAAGCCATGACTAGCAAACATAACATCTAGGGCTACCTTCAATGAAGATGATGTCGTGTCAGAAACATGTTGAATCCCAAGAAATCTCTCACTCACCTGCCCTTGATTGTTAACATATCTACATTGGACAAGAAGTATAGTTAATAACTTAATATGGTTAGCTTTTTTAATAAAAAAAAAGCAATACAAAATTCGAAACAACACATACTAACCTTAAAATCACAGCCATTTGCTCCTTGATAGATGTATCTCGAGACTCATCAACAAGGACGACGGATTGTTTATCCCCAAATATCATCCATAATAGCTTTAGTGGTCTCTTCTGCACAAGCTTTGCATAAATGCTTTTGTATCTCTGGTGAAGTCATTAAATGGTTCCCATGAGAATTATCAAACAATATTTTAGCATTTTTATCCTTCTCTTTATACCAATTCAGCATCTCTAAAAAGTTCCATTTATTGTTTGATGTAGAAGATTCGTCATGTCGCTTGCAATAAAAGAAACCTTACAACACCTAAAATAATAGTAATACAGCCCAAATATTCTTCCTCCTTCTTCTTGGTTGCTCCAGCCCACACATGTGCCACACTTTGCCTTTGATTTTTAAAAGCCTCGCAATGTTTTCTAGCTTTATTGTGAGCACTATCAATTTTTCCAGCATGCTCATTAAAAGATTGAATTGCATTCTTCCAATAACTAAACCCCACATTTGTATATGCATCAACACCAAAGTTGTCAGTTCTCCTTTTCTTGAAGAGATAACAATAAAAACAAAAGGTAGCATCTTTAGCAACACTGTATTCCAACAAATCATACCTTTTGAACCATTCTTCGTGGAAGCTTCTTATTTTACCACCTATCATTTTCCGTGGAAATTTATAGCCACTTGGTCGGCATGGTCCCAATAGCAAATACTCCCTTCTAGCGGCATCCCTAATGTCCACATCCAACTCCTCAATTGGTTTTCGAAGCCCAAGATCAACAACAATGTCATCCGGATTAAGCACAACACGGGGATTGTTTTGTGCGGTGTTACTGCCTCCCGTTCCTATTGTTTCCGGAGTTTGATTGGATTGAGATGGAAAATAAGATGCCAATGTCTTGGTCCTCTTCATCTTGTATTTCTAATTCTAGTACATCAAATATTCAAATAGAAAGTTAATACATTGTCATACACTTATACTGTCATATACTCATATGTCATACATTGAATGATTGAATCATACTCATAAGTCATAACTAAATAACTCATTTACTCATACAGTCATAGTGTCATATACTCATATCATACATTTAATGATTGAATCATACTTATAAATCATAACTTCAAGTCATAACTAATTAACTCATTTGCTCATACTGTCATACAAGCCAAAGTGTTATTCTAAAGCACTAAGTACTTAAGTAACTCATTTACAGATTTACTCATACTTTCATTTACTCATACTGTCAATGTCATACACTCATACAAGCCATACACTCATACAAGCCAGTCAAACTGCCAAAGTGTTATTCCAAAGTACCTCACCACTCACCAGTCAGGCAGTCACCAAATCAGAAATCACCAAATCACCACAGACAGCAGAGCCAATCAGCAAATCACCACAGATAGCAGAGCCGAAATGGTGGCGCAGATCCGACAGGAGGCACCAGGGGGGGCGGGTTGCTTCGGGGAGAAACACGCCCACGGACGCAGATTTAGGCGGGAGGCGCCGGGCGGGGAGTCAGGCCGCTGTCGAGGAGAAATGGCCACCGGCCGGGTGCAGATCTGGGCGGGGTGGGGAGAAATGGGGGGGCGGGGCGGGGGAAGCCTAGGAGGCGGTGTCGAAGAAGGGGTGTGGCCGTGTGGGGGTGGGGGACGGGGGGGAATGGGGGTGGGGGTGGGGGCGCGTGGGGAGCTCGCATATGGGATGTGGGGAGTCGGGGTGGGGCCGGTTGGGCCGGCCTAGAAGGCTAGGGCCTTTTTACTGTGTATGGTTTTTTTATACATCCTATTTTTTTCTATTGGTATTTTCTCTGGGATTCGAGCCGTTGCCCAACCGGCCCGAGGCCCATATCCGCCCCTGAGTATTAGAGCTAAGGTATTGAAGTTAAATTGTATTGAATGAAGCAACATGAAATCTTTCTTACCAATCGATTTCATCCAACAACATTCTCGACTCTCAACAGCTATATAAGTATTGAAATTTGTAGTGTTGTAATGTTGTATTGATTGCTATCTAGACAATATCATCATTGGAAAATATTTGTGTATTTGTGTCAAATGGAGTAATGAACATGTGTCCATGTTCACCAATAAAATTGTGTTTAATAAAATCTGGTCAGTTTAAAACCGGTAACCAGTACCGGGAAGGGCCTGATATTTTTTTGGTATCTGATTTTTAAATCCTTGGGTCACAACCACTGAATCCACAGAAGATGACCCTTACCTCACTCAACAACGCGGCCGAGACAAAGACTGTCGGCCAGAGTTCAATTGATTCTTAGCAAAATCCATCAGGAAATACGATCAATACCATATGACAGAAAAAGAAAGCACAGTGTTTAACAAATCCTTAAATAATTCAACCCTAATCTTCACGGACATGCTATTGCCCAAGCTAAGGAAATCACAACTAACGAACCAAATACATGCCTCAATACCACATAATGTCAACGTTCCCACGATAACAGAGGGAAGGGTTAATTCCGTCGGATGGACCGGCCGATTCCTGAACACTTGCAGAAACGCTGCATATCCCCCCGGTGCATCTTGTGTTCTAATCTTGTCGTCCTCCACAAATCCCTCAAAAACACTTGCAGAATCCTTGCAGAGCCTAATTATTTACTCTTTGTTTGCGTTAATACAAAGAGAAAGAGTTCATGGGGAACCACCTCTCGGTGTGAGTAGAGTTGTATTTCAATAAAAATTTTGTAAGGTTCAACAAAAATTTTGTAAGGTTCAATCAAGGACGGTCTGGTTCAGACGGGGTATATATGCAAGAACGTACGCGTTGAACACCGTAAGTATGCCGATTTGCACGGCACCGCGCACCAGACCACAACGTCGTTGGCGCCTACCGTGCTGTGATGTGCCGATGCACCGAGCACGCCCGCCGAGGGCCGAGGCCGGCCACACACCGTGCCCACGCGTGACAGATGTACGCACGAACCGGCAAGAGCTGCGCGCCTCTACCCGAGGTGGGTAGAACCACAAAAGCTATCGATTGATGCGTTCTAGGGGTGGGCCCAGTGGAGCAGCAGTCTCAGCATGTCGCAACGTACGTGCAACATGTATTTCTCTTGTGATCCTTTACGCGAGAGGGTATACATGGCTAGAGAACTGAGGATTTGTCGCGCTAGTGTTCTGACTTTTTGGTGAGGGGCAATTAATCTTATCTTATCTTATCGAATAAAGATCAGAATTTAGGCAATCGTCCAACCTCACTCCACTCCACCCCACTTCACGCCAAAACAAGACTGAACATCCACGCCAAGTCGGGACACCGCTTTTGGCCCTTCCCCACATTCACCCCACGCCTCCCTTGCTCGCCGAGAATGTGACCCCTCGCCCGCGATCCCTCGCCTTGGCTGGGCAAGACGCAATTTAAATAGCCCAACCTTCCGTTCTAGCCCAATCCCCCTCGGCCTAGTCCAATCATTCCCACACCGGCCTATTTCAACCAATCATCCCTTCGCCACCGACCAACTACGGTGTCTTTGTCTTCCTGACAATGGCGGCGGCGGTTATCGTCTTCTCAGGTCTATAGTTACTTAGGGGGGGCGGCGCAGACGCACGATCCGCGACGGCGGGCTTTGGGCCGTGTTTGGGCACGACTAGAAGCGTCTGGGCGCCGACACGGCACGACACGATAGAATGATCGGGCCGAACTGGCACAGCACGACGCGGTCCGAAGCACGATGGGCCTGCGTTCGCACTCACCCATCCAGGCTGCGCCGTCCTCGCCCGCTGCTGCGACCCCCTCGCCCACCTCCTCCACACCCCGAGATCCCTCGACGTCCTCCTCCGCGCCCAGACGCACCCCGATCCCATCCCCTCCTCCCCGGCGCAGCGGCGCCACCCACCAGCCCTGACATTGGCGCCGCCTCCGTCCGCCGCGTCCCCGTCCCCCACCGCCCTCGGGCACTTCTCCGACGGGTACCGCTCCCTCGACGGAGGGGGTGGGATCCTTTTCTCCCTCACCACCGACTACGACTTGCCTCGTGCACGCGTCCACGACCTTATGCGCCAGTATATGAGCGTCGCCTCCGCCACCGTGACGGGTGGGGAGGAGCAGCTGGGGAGGAGGGCGGCGCTGCGTCAACGCTGTACCGGATAGAACGGGGGCTCCGGGACGTCATCTGGCCCAATTCGTTGAACCGGGCTGGGTCCGTCCGGCGAACCGCAAGCCCACACCGCCCCTTTCGTCAGTTCCTCCCCATCCAACTTGAAAGAGACGTCTTCCAGCCCCCTCTGCATCTCCTCCACCATCTTCGTCGTTGGTCGCCGCAACCACCCTCCGTTGGAGATCAGGGTTTCCTCGGTAAGCATTCCCCCCACCATCTCTCCCCTAACCCTCTACCGATCCGTGCGAACATGTGCTACCCTTCGCACGCGCAGATCGGCCGCGCGTCGGTCACAAACGATCGAAGGCTAGGATGGATGATTAGGTTCCGGCTTTTGACGGTTGTCATGGGGAGGGGGTAGGCAACGACCAGATCGATGGATGATTGTAGTATAGTTTTAGACGATTTGATTCGGAAGTCCTAACTCACCTACGTTTTTCCTTGTTCATCTGATGTGTAAGGCTCGGGTGGCTACCAATCTGTCGTGTTTTGTTGTTGTGCCTTTCCGCTTCATTTGGGAGCAGGGCTCTCTTCATTCTGGGACCGGGAGACGGTTGGTCTAATTAGTTTGGCATATTCAGTACATAGCAGAGGGCCGAGGGACTATAAGCATATTACTTTACTGTTGCATTAGCAAACTATATCATCCATGCTTCCAGGTATGGAGTGGCATCACTAGA
Organism: Hsuehochloa calcarea; assembly: GCA_036346395.1. Taxonomy (NCBI): domain Eukaryota; kingdom Viridiplantae; phylum Streptophyta; class Magnoliopsida; order Poales; family Poaceae; genus Hsuehochloa; species Hsuehochloa calcarea. Next base: position 16,920,017 of record CM070600.1, read on the forward strand.
AATTGGGAATAGATGTGGGCCAAGTAAACATCACCTAGACTGGTTGAAGTAGGGTAGTGATTGGCTGACCGCACGTCCACTGCACACTATGTGATTGTTGAATTGATCATGACATATCAGGCTTTTAGTAAAGAGACTTGGCATAACAATGTCTTTAGACTCCAACACAGGATCCATATATATAAGTATCCTATTCAGGTTTTTGCACATAGCTATGGGTAAAGTTCCATTGGAGATTGAAGTATGTTCGATTCCGATTCTAATGGAAAACTTCCTTTTTACCTTACTTATATCTTGAATTTAATTCACCATCGGAACTTTACATAGATTGGTGTTGATTCACTTGGAGCTTCCATCTTGTTATCATTATTAAGTCGATGTTCTTTAAATTTTTGCAGGCCTGCTCAGCTGATCTCACGTGGATAATCAAAGGGGACAAATTACCATAGAGTTTATGGTTATTTTTAAGCAATGGAGCATTTTGTCTACGTAAATGATTAGTCTTACCAAAATGACTATTGCGATAACTGGATTTCTAACACAAAGTGCGCCTTATTGAACTTCCTACCGAAAAATCTATGGGAGCAATTCAGGATCGTATGTAGTAGTTGCATTTATTCTATATATTTTAAAACAAAAGTCTATTTGTTGGTGCATCATCAAACATGGAGAAGCCCTCATTGAAGTTGCATTGACTGTAGAAGCTAGTTTCTTAATTTGGTGTTTCAGGCGTTTCATGAATCAATATTTCTTGTTGATAACATGTCTCCAACTATGGTCACTTATTACCCTTGTAAATCCTGCGAGCACATGGGGTCCACTTATATTTATTTTTGCAGTTTCGGCAACTAAAGCCTAGGATGACTACAATAGGTCTATTTCAGACAAGCAAACAAACGAAAAAGAAGTGTGGATTGCGAAGAATAGTGCCCGCAAACATGTATGTTTCTATGACATCTTTTTTCATTTCTATAAGTGCACATCTTTGGTAGGAGTTGTCTTCGAATATAACCTAAAGCATTTCATGAAGTTATGCAAAATATATTCGAATGGTGAGAAATTCAAAAGTTTATATGTATCTAAAATTTAAATTAGATGTGACAAAAATGTTAATTAATTAATTAATCCATATGACCAACTCATATTTGGCATGCTAATTTGCACATCTACATTGGGAAAGGTTGCAATTCGTTTGCACATGTCATGGCTTATCTTAACTAATAAATATTGGGGTTTACCCCCACGCAGCGAGAGGAATCGTCCTATCCCACACACCTACGTACATAAGATGTGGCCATATTTACTTTGTTCTTGGGGTAAATTTCCAAGGAATTTTTTAGTGTATCGTATTGCTTGGATCAAGGTGCCCTTTTTTGGGCGAGGTTTTGGTTTTCTTGGGGGTTTTCTTTTGGTTTCTTGATGCATGGATGGTAGTACTGAGTGAAATGGAGGTGTTTAGTGGTTCTTGTCCCTGCTATTTTCTTGGTTTATTTGTCTTGTTTCTATGTTTTTGTTAAGTTCTTTTTGTTAGAGATTTGTTTAGTTTAACTAGAGATCGTAGGCTTTTTCTTGAGTTGTTTTTGAGTGGCGTTTCTTGGATTTCTTGCTGATGGAAACAAATTTCTGGGCTTGTTTCTAGGAAGAATCAGTTTCTTGGATGTTTGTTGATGGGAATTTAATCATTGGTGGTTTTGGAGCTCAATTCGTTATTTCTAGACCACAACCATTATCAAATTTACTACAAAAGCATAATTTGTTGTTTGGATTAAGTGAATTGACCAGGTATTCGTGTGAAATGGGAGGGATTCGTAATCTGTTATCGCTATCTCTTGCAAAAAGGTTGCTCTCTTTTCTGGTTGCTCCATAAATATTTATGGACAACTAATGAACAGATGGCAATAATTTTATCACGTTTAGCTAGTTGCTATGCCATTTAATCTACGTTCTTGAAGGCTTTCTAATGGATGGTGGTGAAGCAAAAGAAACAGCTGCCAGCAACCGGTTCTATGATTCTTGATGCCTCTTGTGCGCATGAATCAAAGCAGTGGACCAAGAAGCAGCAGAAGAGCGAAAAGAAAGGAAGGGTGATGCTTGTTAAACAAAGTTGCGTGTGGGGAAAATGACCTCTACTTAATTGGATTAGGTAGATAAAGAAGTTGCTTCCACTAAATGGCAGCGAAAGATTGATGCATTGTTTGATGATTATAAGGAGGTTTCTTGGTATCAGCTCAAACCAGAGGAGATTGGGCGCTCGACGAATAACTCAATTATAGCATGCTTGTTGGAGGAGAGCAGTCTTCTCTTTGCAAAGTTGGTGGATGATTGTTCGAGGATTCAAGCGCCCTGCAACAGAAGATGGTATTTACAAATATATTTATGTAGTAATTTCGACATTTATGGAATCTTTCATATTCTTTTGATTCTGTTATAGGTGATGTTTTGGTTATTTTGGATCTATAACTTCATTAATCATTGTTTGAAGATTGGGTGCTCAAGAGGTATTTCACGAATTCTTTATCAGTACAGGGGTTATATAAATGCCTTTTGTTTTAAGTGCAAGGCAGAGATTATATACGGGTTTCTGTATTTTATAGGCGGAGTTAATGTTTCTATTTATATGTGTGTGAAAAAATGATATTTATTATGCGGTTTATGATCGCGTCTGCTAATATGGTGTGCTAGCTGGTTTGTGACTTCGTATCTTACCGGATACGTGCAAGTGCACAGGGGCGTACAGGTTGTGGACGTTGTGTATCGATGAGCTAGCTGGGCACATGCCTGATCAGAACTTGTTCACAAGGCCATGTACAATGTGTGAAAAAATCAGTGCTTGAAGAGAGGAGAGAGGACATAGCACCGGTGCCATCCCTTGCAACGTGTGAAGTTAACATGAAGATTCCTAACATCGGGGCACCTACATGCACCGATGCCAAATCTGCGCGAGTTCACCTGTCAGCGCTGCTCGAGGACGTCGTCTCCTGGCTCAAGGGCGAAGCCACCGTCCTGTAGTCGGAACTTGTCGCCGCGTGATCTACCGCTAGTGAGGTGCTCTCTGTCGTTCGCCGCGCGTCCAGTGCTCACCGTCGGCCGTCGCCTCCAGATCTACCGCTACTGAGGTGCTCTCTGTCGTTCGCCGCGCGTCCAGTGCTCACCGTCGGCCGACGCCTCCAGATCCGCTGCTACTCGGGTGCTCTCCGTCGTTCGCTGCCACGGCGGTGGTGGTGGGAGTGAGCGGCGAAGACAGATTTGGATCGAGCGGCGACGGATCTAGAGCGAGAGAGGGTAGTGGAGGGGGAGGGGGCAAGCGCGGCGGTGGTGGCGGTAGCGAGCGGTGGCGATGGAGGGGGTGAGCAACACCAGCGTGGCCAGAGCTAGTGGCGGTGATGGTGGTGGCAAGAAGATGCGTCGGCGGTGGAGATAGAGAGGGGAGAGAGAGAGAGAGAGAGATATACTTTAAGTGCATGGTGGGTCACATTGGAAAAACAAGAAGATGTTAAACACTAGAGAAAAAATAGTTCTAACACCTATGTAACGTGACGGTGAGATAACAAATATAACACCAACGACATTGTACATGACCTAATAAGATAATTGTATTAGGTTTCAACATCTTGCTAAAAGTTCTCTTTTCTTCTGTACTCGCCCTTGGCCCTTGGGTAACACCGCAACACGCAGGTTGTACTTGGCGATCATGCGCCGTATGCCAAACTGGCAGAGTAGTTCCTCTCAGGCTCGGTTCACTTTCTGTTGCAGCGCTGCAGCTGGCCCGTGAAGACCATTCCGCGCGGTGAGACCATTCCATGAGGTTCATGGGAAATTGGAAATGGATGAAGGATTAAGAAGTTTCGAAAGGCCTTGTTCCGCGCATCCACGCCGCGCGCGATCAATCAAGACTTAAAAGTGGTTTCCAGTTGGCCCAGGAGGGAACGGTGGAGTGAGTGGAGATGGGCATTGCCCTAAGCGAAAATGACAGCTGTGTTGGGCTGGGCATTGTTCTTCTAAGAGAATCGGGAGAGCATGTTTTCCCCTTGATTTGGATGGTAAATGATTATTGCGGCACGCGATCCTAGCCTAGTACCACACCACACGGGCGACTCATATCTTCACCTGGTCTTATCATTTACAAGATTCCGGTGGCAAGTGACGAGTTACACTGATGGAGTGGCATTCTACCGGGGCGGCAAATGAACAATTCCCCCACTGAGCATTGTTGATCGTTCGTCGAGCATTTAGTTACGAGGGAAACTAATTTCGTACCTTCTGGTAGCTTTGCCCCCTAATGCAGTGCAGCGCCGATCTGCGCAACCACGCCTCTCCGTGAGGTGCGCGGGCCGCCTGACCTTGCCGTTCGTCCGCACGGCGAGTCGGTGACGCCGGCAAAACGCAAGTTCACGATGCTGCACCTACTTGCGGGTTGCGCCCACAGAAGGTGGCGCAGAAACAGTAGTTTTCCGCCTCTCGGCCCGCTCGCGGGTACGGCTCGTGGGCTTGCCTCTTTTTTATTATCTCCTATTCACATCGCCCAGGCCAGTACATGGGCAGCTCAAATCTCGTAAGCTGTTGAGCCTCACCTGGCCTGATGGGGCCATAGGGCCCAACACTGGATATTCACAAACGGATTGGATTAAAAAAAAAAAGAGGTACAGGGAGTGCCACACTTGCATGGTATAAATCCGAATTCAGCCAACGGTAATACATGTATAACAGCTTTACTACCACGTGACGCGCTATGTCAATTTTTAACATGAAATTATTGGGGGAAAAAACTTGGGATCTATTTGTATACACTGTTCAAGCGTATTGACGTATCACATGCGTAAGCAGAGGAACATGCTATGACATACAAACGAGTCCATAGATCAAATATCAATATCGAACACATTCCATTATACTGTATGCGAATACAACACCCATCCGATCAAGAATGAAAATGATTGGATGTCCTCACTCCTCGTATATGTTTAATTATTAAGCAATTTGGATCATGTTCAGCTAAATTGTAGCATCTTTTAGTGTTGAGCTAAGGTGTTTATACTGTATATACAGTTATATTTAAAATAATAATTTTAAATCTGATGTTACGTACAGCCCGCAGAATTACTGTAGATCCGCACCCTGATCCCACGTCACATGTCCATTACAGCCTGCAGGAGACGAGGTAGCGTCACAGTACAGCCGAACCGGGATACCACAGTCGTATAGAGCCCAACCTCCCCTGCCCAAAACCGTAATTACTGGCCACCGCCAAGCACCAGGACACACCGACATGTGGGGCCCGATCCTCCCAGGTCAGTCGAAACCCCGCGTATAAAAGTACGAAGCTACCCTTGACCAGTAGAAGAAACCACAATTGCTTGCCCCGCAGCCCTAGTTCCCGAGATAAAACCCCATCTCCTCCCGTCGCCCGCCCCTCCCTTCGTCCTCTGGTCGCAAACGGAACCCTCTCTCCCAACCCCAAAGAGGGAAAAAAGTTTCGATTTCTCCGCGATTATCCCCTGGCGCTCGGCGATTCCTCTCGATCGAGCTCGCGCGGTTCGCTGGTCGGATTCGCACACCGGAAGCATGCAGTCGGATCAGCCGGTGATCAGCTTGCGCCCTGGCGGCGGTGGCGGGGGCCCGCGCTCCGGCCGCCTCTTCTCCCCCGCCTTCGCCGCCGTCACCTCTGGCTCCGGCGTATCCAAGGTGAGAGAGCCCGCGGCGCCCGATGGGGGGGGGCGGGGTTGGTTTACTGTTCGATGGGGATTCGATTGGTTTCGCGACGGGGTGGTAGGGTGAGATCCGGGGGAGAAAATCAGATCTCGGGATTAGGGGCTGTGCTAATCTGGAGGGAGCGTGTCTTGGTGCGGGATGCTGTTTCATTGTTGTATTTGGGGAGATTTTAGCATCCAATCACACTGCTTAATGAGGTTCTAGGAGGTGTTAATGCATAACAAGGGTTTGATACTTCGATACTCGTAACTGGGATGTGATGGGGCTCGTACTGATCAAAGTTAGGTGTTTCAGTGGACCAACGTTGGGATTTTAGTGGATTCCGGTGCGTGGTGTGTGCTTTCGGGTGAATTTCAGCTTTTCAGGGCGTTGCTTGTGCTTGTGTGGTTTGTGGGATACAATAGGCTGTGCATAACTAGTGAAATGAACCTGGCTTTGCTGGTTATGCTGCTACTTGCATATCGAGCTATGTTTTAATACTCAACGTCATATCAGTATTACATGCCTATCTGGACCAAACAAGTGATTCTAAACTGGACAGTTATTTGCATTGTTTTGTTTTGATTATTTTGATTGGGTTCAAATTCTCAAATTATTGCCCATATTGTAGTCTTCTGTTAAGTTTGTTTTGATTTAGACTTGTATTTGCTATGCTGACATGGCTGGTATTTTGGTGCAGATTGGTGATTCACATTTTGAGACACGTGAGCGTATTCGTTATACAAGAGATCAACTTCTCGAGCTGCGTGAGGTACTTGCGATCTGATACTTCATATGAAGTCAGTTTCTATATGGAAAATTTGCTGTAAATATATTCTTGGATGTGTTCTGCTTAGTGTACCCCCATTGTCTGGTTTTGGTGAGAAGTGTCTAGCGTGGCCTGACAGATTTGAGATACATTAGAGCACAAATTTCAATTTAGAATATTATAGGATACCTTGGGCTATGGAAAAACTAGAACATAGGCAGTGAAAATAATACTCCCTCTGTTTACTAATGTATGTCACCGTGGTATGTGTGCAATCAAACTTAACCAACTTTGGCCACAATAAACATAAAAATGTCTGGATTGGCCACATGAAATTGATTCCAATAAATGTGCCGTTAGAAGTACTTCCATAATTTACGTTTTGCTAGCATATCACTGGGAAAATTAACTGTCACTGTGAAAGTTATATCTTGGAGACTGTGCTATGTCCAAAGAGGCATTAATTTATGAACAGAGGGGAGCGATGCTCAAGGATGAAGTAAAGGCATTCACAAGAGGTAATAGTGAAACTGCACCTGTTTCCGTCACTTGGGAGAGGCATAAAAATATCTACCTGTTGCCGTTAATTGGGAGTCATCTCTGATCAGTAACAGTTTTTGTAGATAAAGGGTCTGAATTTTGGGCAGCCTAGTTTCTTCCCAATTGGGTGGTCCTGTTTTAAGAGGGTAGAAACTGAAAAGGCTAAATGGTATAGTGCACCTTTTCATTTACGTGTAAGATGGGTCTAGATAGGGATGTGCTATCTTTCCTCATGGAGGTAAGTGTGCTACAGTCCTGTTAAGTGTTAACTTCAGTGACTAGGCTAATAGTTTTGTCTGCACGTATGACCTAACGTTCGATGGGGCATACATTATACTGAGTACAAGTCAAAAGTTATTCCGGACAATGCAGACACTTTATTTAATTTGCATGCACTGATTATAATTCCACTTCCTCACAGATTGCTGATGCACCTGATGACATCTTGAGAATTAAGCAAGAGATTGATGCAGAGCTTCACGGTGAAGATCAGAGCTGGGTTCACAATGATTCAAATGTGAGCTCTTCATTATTTTCTCATTGGTATCATAATTGACTTGTTTTACCCTTCTGTATTACTCTAATGCTCCTCAGCCTTGCCAAATGGTCTTCATGACATCGTTTTGCTAAAACTATTGCAATGCTTTTCTGTTTTGCACATTTGGAATGCAGCATCCTTATGGTAGTTTTTTGTTATGCAGGTGCAAGTGCAGACACAAACACAAACACAAGCACAAGCACACAATCGGTATGCTGAGACAGATAACCGTGACTGGCGTGCACGCACAGTTCAACCTCACGTGGTTAATGAAGAGAAGTCTTGGGACAACATACGTGAAGCAAAAGAAGCATATGTTTCAAGTGGTAGGCAGCAAGAGCAAGTTAACAAGCAAGATCAGTTTGCTTCAAAAGCTCAGGTACCTTCAAGATAAGAAGGATCGGTAACTCTGGTTACTTTTGTTGTTCCATTTGACCTTTTTCGTTACTTGCTTGTAATTTGAATAAGCTCCTGCCTCTTCCTGTGCTAAACGTGGTTACTATGGATCACTTTTTTGTTTTGTTTTGTTTTGTGGTCGATACTGATTCTGATTTAGTACCCATCTGCCTTGGTTAATCAATGCTTATGTGTGATGTAACTCTTTTTATCAAATTTAGTAGAGCAGCTTGGTTTTGCTGACCTGTCATTCTGTCAATGTTGGGGTCATCGATCCAACTGAACACCATAGTTTAAAGTTTAAACATGTTTCAGTTGTCCTATCATACAAGTTGCTTCATTAAATTTCATGCTATGCAATTCTAAACATATCATTCTGGCAACAAATGTTGAATTGTAAACTACATGCAGACGTTGCAAAGTTGAAAGCAAAAAAGGTAACAAAAGATCATTCGGTATAGAACATTGTCAACATTCAACAATGAGGCATACCTGCAATTTGCTGTATGCAATCGATTTCATATGTTGTAATGCTGTATTGTTTTATTTTCTAACTTAAATGTATAGTGTTTAGCCGTATGCATATGATATCTGCTTGTTTTCAGGTTGGCCCAACTCCTGCCCTTATCAAGGCTGAGGTACCTTGGTCAGCCCGAAGAGGCAATCTCTCGGAGAAAGATAGAGTCCTGAAAACAGTGAAAGGGTAATATAATGGTCATGTTTTTTTTGCTTGTTTGTTATTTTTGAAGCAGTTGTTTGTTTTCTTGTTTACAAAGTAAAACTGTCCCAGTTCTTGTCTGGCCTTTTCATGCTGTTTATTTGCTCTTGCTTGTGCAGTATATTAAACAAACTGACGCCAGAGAAATTTGATCTACTCAAGGGCCAACTAATGGATGCTGGAATTACTACTGCTGATATTTTGAAGGTTTGACTATTTCCAGCTGTCTGTCCCATAGCTTTCTATTCTCTGACAGTATCCTGGTGATTCATCTATCCTCTGCTTTTGATTCAGGATGTTATCTCTCTCATATTTGAGAAGGCTGTTTTTGAGCCCACCTTTTGTCCGATGTATGCTCAACTTTGTTCTGATCTCAATGACAACCTCCCATCATTCCCTCCTGAAGAACCAGGAGGTAAAGAGATTACATTCAAACGTGTGCTGTTGGACAATTGTCAGGAAGCCTTTGAAGGCGCCGACAGCCTAAGGGCCGATATCGCAAAATTGACTGGCCCTGATCAAGAGATGGAGAGAAGGGACAAAGAAAGGAGTGTCAAACTTAGAACACTCGGTAATATTCGTCTAATTGGTGAGCTACTCAAGCAAAAGATGGTACCTGAGAAGATAGTTCATCACATTGTTCAGGTACACATCAGGAAATTGGTAATACAATTATTATTTAGTGAAAACTTGCCTAATCCATCTGCCGTATGTAGAAACTATTGGGGTTCGGGCCTGATAAAAAGGCTTGCCCTGAAGAGGAAAACGTTGAAGCCATCTGTCAGTTCTTCAATACAATCGGTAAACAGCTTGATGAGAACCCAAAGTCTCGCCGAATTAATGATAACTACTTCAACCAGATGAAGGAGCTAACAACAAATCCTAATTTGGCACCACGTTTGAGGTTCATGATTCGTGGTGTGCTGGATCTCCGTTCGAACAACTGGGTGCCTCGACGTGAGGAGGTAAATAAAATCACTTAACTGTATGCATTAGCTAGTCTACATGGCGTGTCTTTCATAATGTCATATTTGATTGATGTTACTGGTGCACTGCTATTACTGTGCAGTATACCAGCCTTTAAGTATTAACCACTACCACTGGACAGTGGCTCATCACACTTTAGTGCCATAGTACTAGAAAAGGCATATCACTTCGTAGGAAAGATTTTGAGCTCTTAACGGTGAACTGACTAGAAGAACTAGTATGCATGTATGGAGTGGCAAACGACGTGATGAATTGTACATTTATTGAAAATTAGTGAGGCATGCATTTTGATTTGTAGTTTTGTTCACCCCAACTTGACGCATAAATAGGAGATTTCACATGCTTATAATCATTCTGTTAAATTAATCCATCACTTTGATTATACTCTAGGGTGGGTGTAATGATTGGTCCCAGATATTGCTTCTGACCTCAATACTTAAACTGGTCACTAAACATAGCTTCAACGTTATTTTCCACTTTTAGTTTGCTGTTCTTATATCAATTGCTGTCCAGCTGGATTTGTAAATGCAATATCATTCTGAGCTTTATGCTGTTTGTGATTTTCAGATTAAGGCCAAGAAAATCAGTGAAATTCACACTGAGGCTGAAAAGAATCTTGGATTACGGCCAGGGGCAACAGCGATCATTAGGAATGGCCGTAATGCACCAGGTGGGCCCCTTTCGCCTGGAGGTTTTCCAGTGAACCGACCAGGAACAGGAGGGATGATGCCTGGGATGCCTGGATCAAGAAAGATGCCTGGAATGCCTGGAATGCCTGGGTTAGATAATGATAACTGGGAAGTTCCACGTTCTAAAGCAATGCCAAGAGGCGACCCACTTCGCAACCAGGGTCCGTTGCTCAATAAGCCATCATCAATTAACAAGCCATCATCTATCAACCCCAGGCTTCTTCCTCAAGGCAGTGGATCACTAATTGGCAAGAGTGCACTTTTGGGCACTGGTAGTCCACCATCTCGCCCTTCCAGCTTTACGGCTGGTCCTATTCATTCACCAGCTCAAACTACAGCATTGCCAAAGCTAAGTGCAGCTCCAGCTGTTGCACCTGTCCCTGACAAACCAGCCAGTTCTCCCAAGGTGATCCCCGCCGAGCTTCAGAAGAAGACAGTAGCCCTTCTTGAGGAGTATTTCAATATACATATTTTGGATGAAGCACAACAATGTATTGAGGAGTTGCAGAGTCCTGATTACTACCCTGAGATTGTTAAAGAAGCTATCAATCTTGCTCTGGATAAAGGTACCAGTTTTGTTGATCCTCTTGTTAGGCTTCTGGAGCATCTGTACACCAAGAAAATTTTCAAGACTGAAGACCTGGAAACCGGATGCTTGCTATATGGGTCGCTGCTGGAAGATATCGGTATTGACCTTCCGAAAGCTCCAGCGCAATTTGGTGAAGTTGTTGCTCGTCTGATTTTGTCGTGTGGCTTGAGCCTTGAAGCTGTTGAGGAGATTCTAAAGAAAATGGAGGATACCTTCTTCCGTAAAGCAATTTTTAACGCTGTCACGAAAACCCTGGAAGCAAAACCAGCAGGTCAGGCTATCTTGAGCTCACATGCTGCTGTAATCGATGCCTGCAACAGCCTTTTGAAATAATAGCTCTTGGCAGCTTTGTCCTATCAACATGTTAGATGCTGTATCTAGGCAAAACAGCATCGTGTATTCTCTATAGTTTAGGTGTTTCACCCCCGAGGAACTCTCATGCTGGAGATGTGGGCAACAGCCAGTTTTGAGCTGTATATTTTTGCGAGGTCAGATGAGTGTTTACTATTGTTTCGACAACGAAGGAAAGAAAGAAGCCATGGATTTTGCTCTCGGGTAACGGCTTAATTCGCTGGAGCCTGAGATGAACAAGGCTTAATGTGATATTTTTGTGTCCCCTTAATGTTATTAGTTCTTTTCTGTGCCTACACATTTTGTAACAATGTACTATGGTTTTGGAGTATTCTGCTGGTTACAATATATTGTGTTATTGTAGGAGTCAAAAATTTAGATCTAAGATTGCTTCAGCCTGTGCTCGTCTTAAACTCCTTGTTTGCTTATCCATGGCCAGCAGTGTCTCATTGTGTGCGTGAAGCGTGATGCGTGTGTTATTTCACTGAATTTTCATTCTGACAGCAGAGGAAGGGTACGACGATATTTGTTTGCACATGGCATTCTGCTTGATGCTGTCATTTCAGCTCAAGCAATTAGCATCTGGTGGTTATGGTATTCTCCGATTTTTACCCAATTACCATAGTTTTGTGATTTTTTTTTTGACGAAATAACACTGTTTGGAACGTTATTAGCAAAAATAGCGCTCTTGCTGCTGTTTTTGCAAAATTGGCGTTCGATAGTGTTCCTGGGTGGCATGGACGGTTATTGTACTGTTACGTGGTCTTATCTGCACCACTCACGAACGTTGTCGTCTCGTCTGTCCCAGGGAGGGACGGAACCACCGTGTCGCCCCCCTCAGCCATCCCAATGATAGACGGAGCTACCACGTCGCCTACCACCTTTGCTCGTCCGTCCGTCTCAGGGACGGAACGTCTGCCTTGTTCGTCTGTCCGAAGGATGGAACACCCGCATTGTCCGTCCTTCCCAGGGATGGACGCGTCGAAAGCATGTGTCCGCGCTGAAGGCTTTATGTCCCGTCATGATCGAACGATGCTGCCCCCGTGCGCAATTCTTCCCTCCCGACATCCCACTCTGGCATCCTGGCTATAAAATGCGGAGCTGCGAGCGAGACTCTTCGCTCGTAGTCGTTTTCGCTCGCGCTCTCTCGCACTTTCGGTTTCCTTTTCGCAGTAGATCAAGTGTTGTTTAGAGTCGTCATTAGCGGTCGTATTACATATAATTTTTTATGTATCGTCTTTATTAAATGTGTAGTTAGTTAATTAGTCATGATTAATTAGTTGTAGTTATTTGTGATTAATTTATTTTATTTAGTCCTTATAAAATCTATGTTATTTAGTTAGTTGCAATAAATTAGGTTGTAATGAATTAGTCGATGTTATATTTACCCTACGTATTTATTCGTGGCCTAATTAATTAGTTACAATTTAATTAGTCCTAATTAGTTAGTGTCAGTTAGTTAATTAGTTGTAATTGATTAGTTGCAATTAATCGCTTGCAGTTAATTAGTGGTACTAAATTAGTCATAATTAATTTAATCGTAATTAGCCGGTCATAATTAATTTAGTGGCTCTATGTAGTGCTAACTATCTATCTGTAATTAATATGTGCTAAATAATCACTCAAAATTAATTTAGTGGTATTTATTTCATTAGTAAGTTGTAACTATCTTTTTGTAATTCATTTGTGGTAATTAATTAGTCTGCATGAGGTTTTTAAATACTTGTACTAATCTAATCCACTTTAATTAATTTGGTCATAGTTAATTAGTGTGTGTTTTTGTTGTTTGTATTTAGTCCCATGTTTTAATTTATAGTAATTCATTATCATTATTAATTTATTCACTATTAATATGTATCTTTGATCTCTTGCAAGTCATGTCTCTACCGATGCTATTGGAACCGTTCTACGACGGGTATTACTGGTGCTAGTTGTGGATCACTGGGGACGCGAATGACCCTCTACTCCTGGCGCTTTGGTATGAGAAGCATTATGGGGAGCTCAGTGATCGCTACGTCCCAATCCTTCGGGGCACGGACTTGTTGCCCTTTACGAGGCTGCTCTCGGTCGAACGATACTTCACCCTAGAGGTCACTGTGATGTTGGCCCTTGTCGACAGGTGGAGACACGAGACTCACACATTCCACTTTCGGTGGGGAGAGATGACGGTCACTCTTCATGATGTCTCGTTCTTGATCGGATTCTTGATCAGAGGTGAGCCACTTGTTCCTGGTCGTCCGTTGGTGGACGAGAAGGCCCGGTTGGGGCATCGGTTTGGCATGTCTGTCCCGGACAGCGCCTGTGGTGTCACTCGGACCTGGCTGAGGAACTTCAGTCAATGCCCGCCTGATGCACCTAACGAGGTTGTTAGGACATACCTTCTCGCATACCTTCTCCATCTCTTCGGTTGGGCCCTGTTTCCCACCACACAGGGTGATTGGGTGTACCCTAGTTTTGTCCGCATCGTCGAGTCTTTGACCGACATGGAGGCTGGGGCCATACCTCAGTACAGCTGGGGACCAGCCGTCCTCTGCGCCACATACATGTGGTTGTGTGACGCTTCGCGACGCCACACCGATGTGAAACCAAACCTTGTTGCGTGCTATGTGCTCCTACAGCTGTGGAGTTAGGATCACTTCCTTGTTGGGCAGCCCTCCTTCGGGAGAGCAGTGCACCTGTACCCCGAGTTGCACGACCCGTGCGACGCGCCTACTATAGGCTACCAGTGGATTGTCGCCCAGTTATGTTGGGCCAAGGATAGACCAGCGAGGTGCTACTCGTTGTTCCACAACGAGTTCGAGTCGTTGCACAACAATGACATCATATGGGCTCCGTGGACCCTAGAGTTCGTGCACATGGTAGCCCCACACGGACTGTTCATGCAATGCACGCAGGACGACGTATTGTGGGCAACGACCTACCACCTAGTGTTCACCCACATGGTGGAGCCTTACAAACCGCATCGCGTAATGCGTTAGTTTGATTTGTACCAGGTTGTACCCCCTCTTGATGGCAGGATGCTGCAGCGAGCCATCACTCGTGAGTGCAATTCCATCCAAGTATTGTTTATATTTCATACCCACGTTGCATGTTCTGACATGAATCTTTCTCGAATGCAGGCAAATGAGGGCGGGTCGACACGCTGAGGACTAGCAAGCAGTCCAGCTTGAGTGGATTATGGCTTGGGCAAAGACGGTGCACGCCGAGGTCGTACAAGAGCAGAGATCGTACAACGTATGGACGTACTATGAGTACATAGAGTGGTATGTACCACGGTCGCGCTCCAGACTGACCTGTTCTCCACCAGAGCGTCCGAAGCAGGTGATGCACCAGGAAAGGCTCTGTCACTCGTTCGATTATCACAGCGCCTCGCAGCGGGATGACACCGTAAGAACTGACAATCTTTGCTCGTTTTATTGATGATATTTATACTGTTTGTTACTGAACATATTTTCTCTATCATTTCAGTTCGAGCGGCTGCAGTGGATCGCAAGCGCATCGGAGACTGCCATCTGCAGCCCAGAGCACACCGTACCAGGACTGCTGAGCACTTTGAAGTACATCTTCGCGGAGTCAAAGAATGTACTCAAGAGCATGAGTTGTGGTCGTTCGAGGGACAACATCCTACACACCGCGCGCCGAGTGGACGAACCATGCTCACCTGCTCGGTCGTCATGGCCTAGTTGGTCCGGCAGGTGTCCTAGCACTCCCAGCTGGTCATCCGCGCTGCAGATCAGTGGGGAGGTAAGTTACGTACAAATTTATTTTCTATTTTTTATTACACCTTATGTTGTACCAACGTCATGTCGTCCTGCAGCCGTAAGTTCGTTGGGATGCATCTCTTCTGTCGTCCGCACCCCGTCAGACTGGCACTCCCCCTCGATCATCCGCACTTGTAAGATCGAGGAGGCCGACTAGAGGGGGGTGAATAGGCGGTTTTAAAAAACTTCTTTGGCTAAAACAAATTTATAATGCAGAAGCTAATAACAATTTAGTTTTACACAAATAAAACCTAAATCAACTAGGCTTGACTAAGTGCACCAACAATATGAATACAATTGAATATAAGCAAATAACCAAATACAAGTAAGCAATTGAATTCTATGAAGGTAGATTGCATAAGGTAAAACACAAGAAGAAACCATAATAGGCACGATGATGTTTTACTGTGGTGTTCGAAGACTTGCTGGTCTCCCCTAATCCACGTTGAGGTAAGCCCAAACGAATTGGACTGGCTCCACAAATTAAGCCAACACCTCCGAGGTAAGTCCAACCACTTGGACCGGTTCCAACACGAACCAACACCTCGATCCACTCGGGTTGCTCTTCCTCTACTCCGGAGATGGCGAGTACCAAACCACTCACAACCACGCCGGGTATTCTCACAAGTTTCTTGAGAAGATCCCCGGTCCACGACGCCTCCACGCCGTCTAGGTGTCGGCAAACACCAAGAATAACAAGACTCAACTCTCGCTTGAACTAATCAAGTGTCTAAGCTCAATGGATACACAATCCACTACCTAAGGCAACACATGCACTTAGGGTTTGCTCTTCAAGCTCACTAAGTGCAACACATGCACATAAGAGATGAGAGGGCTTATTTTTTGATCAAAGAATGAATAATGGCACCAACAACCTTGCCCAAGGCCGGCCAAGGTGGGTATTTATAGCCCACACACAAAACTAGCCGTTGAAAATAAAATACTAAAAAAATCAGCACAAGCGGTACTACCGCCGTTCAAATACCGGTACTACCGCACCTACACGATAAGTACAGTAACGACTATATCAGACGAGAAACTAGTCGTTGAAAAGTGCAGCGCGGTACTACCGCCAACCAATACGCGGTAGTTCCGATCTTCGGTCGTTTTGTTTCTGAAGGGCAGTACTACCGCTTCCACTTAGGTCCAACACATGACACCTACTGGAAATAACGTAACACACCATCTTCCGGTATAACCGAGTTGCGGTAGTTCCGCTCCCAACACGCCGGTACTACCGCATTTCCCAGAGAGCAAATCAAACTCGAAAAAACGTCTCTCTGAAAAATACGTACCGCTTCAATTCCCAAGTTGCGCCGAGCTGCGGTAGTTCTGCGGAAACCACAGCGGTACTACCGCATTTCCAAGAGAACAAATCAATCTCAAAAGGTGTCTCTTTGAAAAAACGTTCCGCAATTTTTCGGTTCATTCGAACTGCGGTAGTTCCGCCATGGGAACTTCGGTACAACCGCAGTGTGGTAGTTCCGCCGACAACACGTTGGTAGTACCGCTCTTCTTGAGAAAAACAGCATTGGCTTTCACAACAATATCAATTGCATAACACATTTGCTAATTGATGAGCCATGCCAACAAGGATCATATGCAAGATTCTTAACAAGTTACAAAACACATTTGCTAGCTTTAGAATCATACCATAAGGAATTAGGTACATGAACTTAAACCATTTGTAAAACACATTTGCAAACTAAAGTCACATGCAACAAAGATCATGCATGAGCATAAACTATTTGCAAAACACATTCGCAAATAATAGTATCATGCCACAAGGCGAAGGTGCATGGACTTCAACCATTTGCAAAACACATTTGTAAATTATAGTCCCATGCTACAAGGATTAAATGCATGAGCCTCGGCTATTTGCAAAACACATTCGCAAATAATAGCATTATGCATAGATGAGCTAGAACGAGCACAATGAGCTATCAACACATGACTAACTCATGCTACTAGTTAAGACCCCTCTTAATAGTATGACAACCTATACTGGCAATCTGGTCTTCCAACCAAACACCAAGACCAGTAAAAGTCTAGTAACACATCCTTAGCCCTAGCTAGTCATACTTTTGCCTTAAGCAACTTCTTGAAGTTTGATGACGCACATCTTCACTTTAAGTCCGAGTCCTTAACTTTGATAATCATCAACACATGACGATCTCTTTTACTTCGGGATCTTGACTCGATGCTCATCAACTTATGATGACATCCTTCATCCCGAGTCTTGATATGCATCAACATATGATTCATCTTCATTAGACCTCCATCAACACATGATGAGTCTACTCCTTGAACATCATCGACACACGATGATTTCATTTTTCTTCAAGCTCTTCATACGCATCAACACATGATGCATCCTTTACTTGAAGTCTAGATCATCCTGGAACATAACTTATTCATCCAACTCATGGAAAATGTTAGTTCCACAATATGATTATCATTAATTACCACATCATACCATTAACTCATAATAGTGGGACAAGATACTTCAATCTTTCCCTCTTTGGTAATTGATGATAACCACTTCAATTGCAAATAATTGAATGTAGATAAATGAGATAACAAATGAGTATATATGAACTACACAAGTTTTATATACTCAAGGATATGTTTCAAAGTAGAGATCCCAAATATATGTAGAGAACGGAATATGGATCAATACTAATGAAACCACAAAATATAGAGTGGACTCCCCCTAAATGTGTGCATACACAAATGTGAAAATAGGAAAATATGCACATATTCAAGTTAGACTTATGGTGGGGTTCAACCTATATTTTGGCTGCGAAGAATGCAACAATATATGAGAAATATGATGTCGAATGCATACCTCGTTAAATTTCACCTTTATATCTAAATGAAACTACACACTAGATATAACAATAGAAATGTTAGTCTCATAAATAGCTTTGTCATTAATCACCAAAACACTTCATTAACTCATAATGGCGGGTCTAGATCCTTCAGCACTTCACATCCGAGAGGTACGAGATGTTTAGTTCACGTGCCAAATTTTTGTATGCCCTCACATCATTCCATCTTGCAGTCTTCGGTTGAGCGTGGGGGTGACAAACATCCTCCAATCGATGAGGACACGCCTAGGGATTGCAATTGTGCCCCATTCCACGTTCCCCGACGGGGAATTCACCCATTAGGGGCAGGGGTTGGGGCTATTTCTTCTCCCACGGAGATGCTAATATGTAAATACAATTCCCCATCGGGCGATGCGGGGACGGGGCCATTCCCCTACTCCCCATCCCCGCTGCCCGCATGGGCCCCCGATAACTCTATGACATGCGGGCCACTAGTTTTTTTTTCTGTTGCTTCTTTTTGGGCAAAGACTTGCATGCATACTTCTTCTAGTTCATCTATATCATACTGTATTCTCGTAAGATGATAACTTGAGACTTAAAAACTTTTGTTGCATGTTCTGCAAATCAATTCTTCATGAATTTGTTGTTAAGACAAAAGCCACTCAACCCTCTTACTTTGTAGTTAATCCAGAAGGGTTAGACTTAGGGCCCATGAGTCCATGACCCTTTTTATTGCATCTGTGTTGTTTGATGAGAATACTTATACTGGTGAAGTTGCAAAAAGCAAAAAGGACACAAAGCAGAAGGCATCTCGTGCTGCAATCAAGACAATTTCAATTAACTATTGTGTCCGTGTAGGAGAGGTCGGGGATCCAACTTTCGGGTATGGGTCCCTGTGGGGCCCCAATAACCCAATGAGGATGGGGAACAGGGGATAATAGCACCTGAGGATAGGGATGGGGACAGAGAACATGGATTTTTCCTTCTATCGGGGACGGGGATGTTCCACCACTCCCCGACGGGGAATGGCCCCGTTGTCATCCCTAGACACGCCTGTCCCAGTTACTATCAAGGAGCATTACACGGCGCCAGGGTTTGGATTGTGGGACCCAGGGCAGCCACGCTTGTCATACATTGGCCAATATGAGGGCCAGAGCTCCTACGGGGTCACTGACACTTCACACGTTAGGTCCGAAGCATCTGGGAGTTGATTTATGGAGTCCTTCATTCATGTCATTATGGTAGGTGGTCCCCGGTTCGACATGTAATGACAGGATGACATCGATGTTGGACGGACTCAGCTGGGCTAGAGTTAGCTTACTGGTGCAACTCTGCCCACTCATCGATCTCCGTAGCCCCTTCGAACTGATACGTGCTCTTCGGACGGCTAACGTATCCTACGGGATATGCTCGATGCAAAACCAGGACGTGCATACAGACGCACACACAGCGAGCAGAGAGTGTCTCAGACGAGTGATCCATATTATATCCCATGTGTAACTGCACTACACAGATGATATGCAATTTTGTTGCACTATATTTGTATGCATATTTTGTATGTTATGTGTGTACTATTGCACTATATTCACAAGAAAATAGAGAACTAGGAGTGTCGGCATTTCAAATGGAGTTGCAATGTAACTTTTGATAGATAAAATTGACTACATTTCAGAATACACATTGTGATTTGCGATTTATATGTCGCGCGTTGTTCGGTTATATGCATTACATGATACGCACGTGGGTTTATTGCAATCAGGGTAAAGGAGGATGCAAACTAGTCTTCATGGTGCCACAGCCCCTGCCCCTTGTCTCGGTACTGCCGATGGTGGTGGCGAGTGTCAAAGTCGTCCATGTCCCGCGATTCCATGATGTAAGTGGATTGTACAGTCAAAAACGTAACCAGGATGCAAATTGTCCATAATTCACATCTTCAATATAGAGTGCGCCTGGGCGACCGAAAACGCTACGACGGTGGCCGGACTCAGTCACAGGAGCCTCCCCCTTCCCCTTGTCTCAAGACTCCCCACGTCGGTATCATGTGTCAAAGTCCTCCATTTTCTGCGTTACAGGCTGGACGATTGTATGATGTTAGAAGAACGAAAGACCAAACACAAAATCAGGGTGCAAATTGTACTTAACTCACCTCTTCGATATGAAGTGCTCCTGAGTGACAGGAGAAGCTATGACAGCCGCCGGTCTCAGTAGCAAAAGCCTTCCCCTTGTCCGTCACTCGCGTCCTAGGCTCCTCCGATGCCCCCTCAATAGGGTCCGGTACGTAAGGTTCCCATTGCACGAAGGTCTCGGCCCGTATCGCGTAGTTCAACATGTACTTCTACTGAATGAACGCCCTATCGTACATCTCCGAGTCGTCGATCCACTGGAAGAACTTGCAGCGCATCTCTGGCTGCCATTATACGCAGATGAAGTTAATTTTTTTGGAATTCAACGTAGGGAGTGCAAAATCGATGTGTGCGCAAGATACACTTACGAGGTGGTGCTCGCACGTGTAGTACGCCCGGATGGAGGTGGCCAGGTGTGTCGACTGAATGATCTTCGTTGGCTCTTTGCGCACACATTGTGGGCGTGGAAACTATGGTAGTACCTGAAGGGATACGGGTAGGATACGCTAGTTGGCAGTTCAAAAAATTTACAACGTAAACCAGGATGCCATACAAGTAAAAGATTATAGATCGTTACCACCAGATGCGCATTGCAGCAGAAGAAGAGTTGGAGCAGACGGATCCAATGTAGAGCACGTCAATGTAGTGGTTGTAGTCGATCGTCTAGCGTCCTCGTCACCGATTGTCTCCTCTAGCAACCAGTCACGTCCCTTGCGAAGTCATGGATCGTCCTTTTAGCTCAACAACAACTGCAGCAGCGCCTCTACGGTATCCACACGTCTAGAAATGCAACACCGTGCGTCGGTGTGCTAACACCAACTCGCACTGTAGGGCTCTTGAGAAGATGGCGGCTAGGGTTTCGGTGGAGCAACTCATGTTGTGTGTATCTGTGCCTTGTCCCTCCAGTAGCCTCATGCATCCTCTTATATAGGGTCCATGACGGATCCTATCCGAACACGTTTGTTCCAACTCGTTAACTGTGTGACCCGGTAGATTCATGAGTAATCGGTTGTGTCTCAAAAACCCTTTTCTGACCATGAGTCGTTAGCAGTTCCACCCGGTACACACTGTTGATGGACAAGGCATATAGTGTTATATCTTACTACACAACCGACTTGCTAGGGAAGTGTTGCCCAACTAAGAGGGTGTCAGCATCAAACCCCCACTAGGAACTTTCTTCTTGTGGCAGTACGAGTGATCGTACTGCGATATCATCAAGTCTGGATGCCACATACGGTACCTCCAAAGACACAATTTTGTCGGTAGGACTGCGACCCTGAGGTGCGTCCACCTCGCTACCATCCGAGCTTGGGTCGGTGTCCTCGTCGGACTCCAACTCCAGAGGCTGGTTAGGTAGATACTCGTGGCAGTCAACGCAGTCGACCACCAGAATCCCGCCCCTTATTTTCCACAAAGTTATACGCAACTCTTCTCTCCTGGACTTCCTCCAAAAAAACATATTCTGTGCTACCATCTTCAAGATCTGCTTATGGTTCCCCCGCTTCCGAGGCACCAACATCATCATGGTCTCCCAACAACTTGCGTACGAATTTCACGTACACCATCGACTTCCCTTATATCGCCGCCTCAGGCTGGGAAGCAATCTGCATGTACTGGCTCCATGCTATGCTACTTCCCACATGCCCTGCCCTCCCCTACTTGTGTAGGTCATCGCCTTGGTAGCAAGCTTCTTCGTCGTTGCCTCCGTGTCGAACTCCCTCCGGTTGCAGCTTCAAAGACCGTGAATATTCATCATTTTGAGCCCCTCCGCCCGGACCACCTTGTACTGCCATCTCGACAGGTCCAACCCATCGGGTTCGGGGCCCCTACGATACCATCGCCATAAAACACTACTAAGTCTTGCATGTTTGAAATTACCTAAAGCAACAACAACCCAATTTACAGTACGCAATATAACAAACAGAATAAACACTAATTAATTAACTTCACACAACTATTTACATCTTATTATTTCTTCAATTCTAACCAATAAAATAGGACTAAAGAAAAAAATACTAACTAATTACGTGACGAGGATTGAAACTTCTATGTATTATTTAGTACATGAGAAAAGACTATACGTCTTCATGGTCGTGACTCCTAAGGCTAACGATCTCACTGGTCGTAAGGATTCCAGAGGTTACGTAATAAATACCCTAGTCAGACAAGGTTGCTAACCTAGTCTCCGACCAGGCAAATGCTCATAAGGCTTTGAACTGGAATCCGGGTCTGAGTCCAGGTATATCCTTTACCGTGTGATGAATGGAACACGTGCTGTATATTCCATACCACACGACGTTACATAATTCTAAGACACTGGAATACAGTTAAATGACTCAGTGACATATAACCGCACAGCAGTTGATACATTGTCAACTAACGTCTCACTCCGACCAGACGCGTCACTTTCCAACAGGCGTCTCTCTAAGGGATAACTGCCAACGCTTCATCAACTACTTAAGGAGAATCGCGGAAGGTGGAGAGGGGGGCCGGAAGAGAGATCGATTGGAAGGCACTTCAGAAGACCACCATTCGATTAGGTTACAACACCATAGCAAGCATTACGTTCCAGTGTAACTAGTATTAGCCTTTGGTCCAGATTACAGACACTCTTTGTAATAGCCAGTTCATAGCAATAAAGAGCAACCCCATTCCTTTCCGGGAGATACGTGTTATTTTTCCTTTGTTTTTTATATCTATGTAAGTTCGGTGATTTGATCGTCGACAGCTGGCGCCGTCCGTGGGGAAGAAGGATTCTCTTGAAGAAGTTTTTCGCTCGTCAAATCCTCGCCCATCCTTCATAATCGTTTATGCGACTATGGCAGGAACTTGGGACGAGGAGAACTGGTTCGATTTGGATGACTACTGCAATCTCAACATGGAAGCCTGCATTCAGGCCAAGCAAGAGAACTGGACGTCATCATTTTCCTCATCCGCCGGTTCGTAGGTCGCTGACGACAACGAAGTTGAGCGGATGGATGAGGATGCACCACTACGACAAGTGGTGCTTCCCGAGGGACAAGTTTCTCTGACCAGCTCAGAGAGTCCAAAAATCTCTCTAAACCCGGTCCTTCCAACCAGCGAAAAAGGTGATGAAACCGCAGCCTTGCAATCCGAGAATCAATACATTCTCGATACAATCATTGCTGACAGGTACTCACCAACGGCTTCTGGAAATTCCAGGAGCCAACCGACATCTGGTAACAATATCGATGAAACCCTCACCGGTTATAGGCCGAGTGGGAACAATAAGGCTCAGCATACGATCAGCAATCCGCTGGTCAGCTGAGTTCGTCACGAAGACCTCAGGAGGTGCTTATCTCCGACCAGTCTCCATCGGGGAAGTCCCTGGTAGAAGCACTGAAAATCTCTCCACTGGTTACAGTGGAAGCTCTTCGGAGGATCGCAGCTGGAAACACGAAGTTAATGCACATAAAAGGTTTCGTTTGACGTGGTTGATTTTGAAACCGCATATAACGGAATCCTTGGTCGTCCGGCTCTAGCAAAATTTATGATAGCCACACATTACGGTTATCAAAGTTTAAAGATACCAGGACCAAAAGGTGTCACCATGGTTTGAGTAGATCGGAAGAAGGCTTATGCATGCGATCGGAGGTCTTTAGAACTGGTCGATCAACTTCCGACCAGAAACACTGACTCATCTGCAATGCAGGTCAAACATTCCAGACCGAGGTTGACACCCAAGCCATCCGACCAGACAAAAGAGGTATTGCTCGACCAAGGCGTTCCTCCGGGACACGTCAAGTCAGGAGACACTGCCAGGTCTATCCCAAAAGTGCTGGTCGGAGAAGGCTCAACCTAAAATAGGAAGAGTCGCTCGTCTCCTTCCTCCGAGCAAACCAGGACGTATTCGCCTGGCAGGCGTCCAACATGCCTTGAGTCCACAGGGAGGTGATCGAGTACATGCTAGCTCTCCAGCCTGACAAAAAACTGGTCAAGCAGAAGCTAAGGCGCTTTGCACCTGACCGAAAGGAAGTGATCCAGTCGGAGATTGACGAACCCCTCAAGGCTGAATTTATTCGTGAAGTCCATCACCCTCAATGGCTCGCCAACACTGTCATAGTTAGAAAGAATAATGGGAAGTGACGAATGTGTATAGACTTTACAGATCTGAATAAAGCTTGTCCGAAGGATGATTTTCCCCTTCCCCGCATTGATCAACTTGTAGATTCCATCTCCGGGTGTGAATTACTAAGTTTTTTACATGCGTATTCAGGGTACCACCAGATTAACATGAGTAAAGAAGATGAAGAGAAAACTTCCTTCATCACTCCACATGGTACTTACTGTTATGTTAAGATGTCTTTTGGTATCAAAAATGCTGGTGCAACTTTTCAAAGGTTGATGCAGAAAACCTTTAGCCCACAGATAGGTCGGAATCTAGAAGCCTATGTTGATGATTTGGTTGTGAAGAGCATCAACGCTGGCGATCACATTCTTGACTTACAAGAGACTTTCAACAACTTGAGAAGGCATAACCTCAAGTTGAATCCGGAAAAATGTGTGTTTAGAGTTTCCGCCGGAAAACTTATCGGTTTCCTAGTTTCGGCTAGAGGTATCGAAGCAAATCCTGCGAAGATATCGGCCATCAACCAGATGAACCCTCCGACCACGAAGAAAGAAGTCCAAAAACTAACCGGCTGTATGGCAGCGCTAAGCCATTTCATAGCCAGGTTAGGTGAAAAAGGATTACCTTTCTTTAAGCTTCTTCGGAAGAACGAAAGTTTCGAATGGACAAAGGAGGCCAATGATACCTTTGAAAATCTCAAAGAGTATCTTATGAGTGCCCCGGTCTTAGTCTTTCCGCGACCGGAAGAAACATTGCAGATTTGTGTGGCTGCAACACCGCAAACTGTCAGCGGTGTACTTGTCGTAGAACGTGAAAACGTCCAACGACCAGTATATTACGTAAGTGAAGTCTTACATGGACCAAAGGAAATATACCCACAGGTACAAAAGCTACTCTATGGTCTCCTTATGGCTTCAAGGAAAGTAAGGCATTACTTTCAAGCCCACAAAGTGGTCGTACCTACCGGGTATCCCCTTGGTCAAGTCCTTGGAAATAGGGAATCTTTAGGATGAATAGCAAAATGGGCAGTTGAACTAGGGATGTTCGACCTCCATTTCATCTCACGAACAGCAATAAAGTCCCAGGCAATAGCAGAATTCATTACCGAATAGACAAACCCTGAACCTAAGCAGGAACCAGAGTACGAGCGCCACGATGAGTGGACAATGTACTTCGACGATTTTTTGATATTCAAAGGATCGGGGGCTGGAGTCGTCTTGATATCCCCTACTGGCAAACACATTAAGTACGCCATATAGTTTAACTTTCCCTCTACGAATAATGTAGCGGAGTATGAAGGTTTACTGGCAGTACTTCGAGCGGCTCATTCGCTCGGTATTCATAAATTGATAGTGAAAGGCGATTCTCAACTAGTAGCGAATCAAGTAGGGAAAGAGTATCAATGCTCGAGTACCAAGATGTCGTCTTATCTGGCGAAAGTACAAAAACTCAAAAAGCACTTCTTCGGTTTCCAGATCCAACACATTCCTAGAAAGGAGAACTTTCTAGCACACCAGTTGGCACGGATGGCCTCCACAAGGTCAACCGTCCCTCCCGGAGTTTTTCTCGAGCAACTCGATTCACCCTCGGTGGTCGAGCATTCTGAGAACATCAATGATACACATCGGGTCATGCCTATTGATTTTGATAACATAGATGCTCCACAGATCGGTGACGATCAGGGTATTGATTGGATGACATCGATCTACAATTATCTTCAGCATCACCTAATTCTAGAAGATGATGTAGAGGCCGATCGTATAGCACGAAAAGCCAAATCATACACTCTAATCGAACGTACCTTGTATAAACGAGGATCTCATGGAGTGTTGATGAGATGCATATCTCGCTCGGATGGCATTAAGTTGCTAATCGAAATTCATGGAGGAGTCTGTGGAGCACATCATTCCTACAAAACATTGGTCGGTAAAGCCTTCAGGCAAGGATACTATTGGCCAACTCCCCTCATGATGCAAAAGAGCTCGTGGACGGCGCGATAATGTCGCTTCATAGCCGACAAATACATCAGTCGGCACAAGCTTTGCAAACAATTCCTCTTTCTTGGCCTTTTGCAACCTGGGGACTAGACATTCTGGGACCATTCCCAAGAGCACACGGGGAGTTCGAATTCCTTTTCACCATGATTGACACGTTTACAAAATGGATTGAAGCCGAACCAGTTGTTAAAACTACAACTGAGACTGCTAAGAGATTCTTGACAAAAAAAATATGATTACACGATTTGGTGTACCCAATGATAATCACGAGATAATGGTACTCGGCCAAGTGGCGCTTCGTGAATTCTACGATGAGCTTGGAATCAAAGTCCATTTCGCCTCCGTTTCTCATCCACATAGCAATAGAGCAGTTGAGCGTGTCAATGGTATCATAATACAGGGGGTCAAACGCCGAGTATTCGACCAGTTAATAAAGCAGTCAGGAGCTTGGGTTTAAGAACTTCCTTCTGTCTTATGGGCTGTTCGAACCACGACCAGTCGTGCGACCGGCGAAACACCATTCTTTTTAGTCTATGGACCCGAAGCCATGCTTCCTCCAGAATTAAAAATTAGCTCTACTCGTACTGATTGCTTTAATATAAACGATCAGAAGGAACAACGACTCGACGATGTCAATTTCCTTGAAGAACAACGGAACCAAACCTTGATACGTTCGGCAATCTATCAACAAGCCATGCGAAGGTACCACAGTCGTAAGGTGCAGCCTCGCAGCCTAGTTGTAGGTGATCTGGTTCTCAGAAAAATTCATAACCAAGTAAATCGCAACAAACTTTCTCCCAAGTGGGAATGTCCTTACACTGTGTTCGAATTCACCCGACTAGGCTCGGTACGATTAGCCATGTCCAACGGCAGAGTTTTGTTCAATTCTTGGAACATTGATTAACTACGTAAGTTTTTCGTTTAAATTTCATTTCATTTCATTTCCATTAAATTTAATAAAGGTTAATTAAATTCAAAGAAGCAAGTGATGTTATTTATATGATGGTGCCTAACTCTGGTCGACATGGTTCATATGCTTAAGATTATGAACATTATATTTTTTATTTTCAAAATTATGTTTTACTCTTGTTTGGTTACTGGTCGGGACACGGAAAACCTCCTAGTCGAAGTCTCTCCTTTTTCGCATGTGGTTCCGCCCACTGTAAGGAGCTTCCTAGCGACGGTCCTTTTCCTACGATCCTCGCTGTTAGTCGGACTAGAGCATGAGCATGTATTGCGAAATATACTTTATATCTTCATTTCTTAGCGGTTCATTCCGACCAGCGTTGAGTACTGCATAGAAATAAAACCACTTATCATTTATTATATGTCTTTGCATATAATTTTCTCTTATCAAGGAAAGTATTTTTTTTTCTTCCGACCATATATTGTCTTAGTAAGTACTTTGATTACGAAAAATAGATTTACAACTAGTTGAAACTTAGTACTAGTTCCGACCAAAAAAGGTTTCCTAGTATTATCACGATCAGTTTCTCAATGGTCAGTATATACTTTCAAACAATGGCTGAGACTTAAGTTCATATTCTTTGCCTAGTGCTTATATAATAAAGTTTTTCTACTATAAAACAGTCGGGGCTAGGTAATATATGAATATCCATAATTCGACCGGATGAACAAAGGATTTTATTGATAAGAGAGAGGTAAGTTTTACATTTTGCATACTCTTTTTTACATTTTTCTTACTACTAGAGATTGCCCTTCTAATCACTGCTTGATGGAGATTCGACCTCCATTTCTTCTGCAACCTTGTCTCCAAGAGGTTTTACTTCCTTGAGAAACTTGGTCGCCTCCTCAAGCAAGCAGTTGAAATCCTCTTCAATTGCTTGAAGATTAGTAGAGCGGTCGGATGCCTTCAGTTTTGCCAAAGCAAGACTAACTCCACTAGTAATGGATTCTTTTACGTATCGGGTATAATTCTCTCTAGTAGTCTTGAGCAAGCTCTTAAGGTCCTCCAGGAGATGGCCTAGGTAATTCTCCTTCTCCGTTGGATCGCTCATGGAGGGCAAGCTGGATCTTGATCCCATATCAAAAATTATTTTGTTAAGTGCAGTGATCTTTTCATCAAGATTAAGCATGATAGCTGCCTACTTGTCTTGCTCAAATTCTAGATCTTTCTTTGCTCTGGTTAATGCTTGGTTTTGTTCTGCATAAGCAAAACAAGTATTAGGCAAGAATGATTAGAAGAGATACTAAGTCAAGTTTGCGACTAGTTGCCTTCAATTTTCTTTCCAGAAGTTTCAAGAATTTCTTTATTCCTGGTCGTCAAGTATTCGATCGATCGGTTCTTAGCTTGATTGTCTTCTTCAAGCCTACTTATTTTGGCCTTATCGGCCATAGCTTCTTCTTTTATTTTCTCTAAATCTATCAAACATGATAAGGGAGAATAATTCAAGGGAAAAAACAGAGTCATGAGGAAGAAAGAGTTAAGAAGGAAGTTCTTACTTTCTAATTCGGAGTGTTTTTGCTATAAGATCTGATCCGCTTGGTCAGTCCTCCGACCACAGTGAAGTTCTCGTTCATATGCTACATAGATAGCATTTTTTCTTTAAGTATCCTATAAAACTTGAAAAAGAGCTATAGAAATGGTTGTAGACACTTACCCGAATTGCCACGTCATTATAATCGGCAAAATTTTATCGGGACTCGTCTCGGCTTGACGATCCGATCTTCTCCCCCAAACTTCATCAAGCTCCTTATCCTCGATAAATCGATGAGAAAAAGGAAACTTATTAGTTTGGAAGGGTTGCTTGCAAAAGTCGGAACCTGTTGGGTATCTGCAGGGATTCCTACCTCCGCTGATGGGGTAATGATCACCATAGGATCCAACTCAGGTTCCGACACTGAAGCTTGCTCGGGGGTTGTCCTAGCCACTTCCTTAGGGATTCTAACCTGAGAGGAGCCTTGCTCGGAGGTGCCCTTGATCACCTGATCTTCCGGAATGGACTGGTCGGAAACGACCGAAAGTCCAGAAGTCTAGAAGATCTGCACAAAAGAAAGAAAAGAAGTCCAGGAGCTCAAGTTTACCAAAGACTGAATTCAGGTATGCATTTATATGGCTAGTTCATTTATACATACATGGTTTCTTTCTTGGTCTTGACTTTGAAGCGCGCCGGCTTGAAGTTCGTAGCGCTTGCCTTCCTTTTCTTTTCAACCGATTTTACCAGTTCGGAACTGGTAGGGTTAGTTGCACCCTCTACACTCTTCAGCAAAGGTTCAGAAGTAATATTCTCGACCAGCTGGTCAAGAATAATATCCCTGATCGCTGGATCGGAAGGTGTAGATTTGTTGGTCTCCAAAATAATTGCTTCAACCGCAACTGGCAAGTCTTGAGCGACTACATGAGACTCAACGATTACCGCCTGGATTAACAAGCAAAGTTAGTCAGGTGGTGAACGTGCTTCATCTGACACTAAAAATTTCTGCTCGGTTACCTACCTCTACGCGGTCACTATTTCTAGTGATTGTATGACTGATCGGATCATCAATTGACTCACATGTTTCAATGGCTTCATCGATTGTAAGCCCGATCGACTGTATATCAAAGAGGATTTCAGGTAAAAACCGATCGGAAAATATTATAAAGATGAAAAGAAATTGATATACTTACCTGAAGTCTCTCAGCTCTTTCTTTTGCGGTAACAACCGCTAGGATCAGAGGGAAGCCAGCCTTGTCGCTGGGCTCTCCAGCGCAGATCATTTTGATCCTACTTCTGATCTCATCAGAAGATAAGGCTGCAACAAAAGAGAGGTCTTAGAGTTATGAAAGTAATCAACCACTACAACAAACTGGTTCCCTGGAGTCTTTGGTCGCATCGTCACGACCAATATACCAGAGCATCGCATGAGCTCTGGCTTTCAAGGGACTAATTCTCCGCATAGAGAAATCCCTCACCACATGTGAGGAGGTTAAACCCCTGACCTTAAGGAGATGGATGGCATCAACCCAACTCCCTACCTTTTCCTCTGTCTTCGAGGAGGAGCGCTATCGTGGATTCTCGACCGCCTTTTTACCGCTAGTAAAGGTTGTCTTGCTGAGTAATCTTCATGTAAAACCAGCTTTTCTTCCACGATGACCACGAGGATTTTGAGTACATGGGAATGTACTCATCAGCCTTTCCGTCGTGGTGGCGCAAAGCACACTCTCCAGGTGTACTGGTTGTTTTCTTCGCATTCGCCATTCTGTAGTAGTACTTGAAAAGGTCCAAAGTTGCTAGAATTTCCAAGTACGGTTCGCAGAGGTAGACGAAGATACTGAGGTTGGCGATGGCGTTGGGGACCAGATTAATCAGTTCCACTCCATAATACTCCAAAACTTGGGAAAGAAAGGATTGAACTGGGTGTCTGAAGCCGCATTCGATGTATGCGAGGAATACCGGAATTTCTCCATCTTCACCGCTTGGAGAATGCTCCCCAATTACTGATCTCCATGGGATAAGACTTCTGTCGGGCTGTAATCCAACTTTCTCCAAATTTTCTAGTCTCTTCTCACTAAAATCGGAAATCGACCAGTTGGTGATTAGGTCCGACATGGTGGATTTTCTTAGGTGAAGAAATCAAAGGTGATCGGAGACAATCTTTTGGAAGATGAAGAGAAAGCGGAAGGCGTAAAAGCCCTAATGCCCAATACGAAGGGGTTTTTATAGCTGCAATACTGTAACCGTATACGGGAGAAGTCCAACGGACAAAAAACTTTTTGACCGATGGACAAAAGCTTTTTCAACTTCCAAGGCAGCTTCTCAACTTTAAAAATGAATACGGACCACTTCGAATGTCACGACATTTAATGAGGGGTCTGCCCGATACGACTTCATCAGGAGAAAAGTGTCCACACGACCAATTCATTTAAAGTTCGGGGGCTAGCTGACGAGGATTGAAACCTCTATGTATTATTTAGTACATAAGAAAAGATCATACGCCTTCATGATCGTGACCCCTAAGGCTAACGATCTCACTGGTCGTAAGTATTCTAGAGGTTACATAATAAATACCCTGGTCGGACAAGGTTCCTAACCTAGTCTCCGACCAAGCAAATGCTCATAAGGCTTTGAACTGGTATCTGGGTCTGAGTCCAGGTATATCCTTTACCGTGTGATGAATGGAACACGTGTTGTATATTCCATACCACGCGACGTTATATAATTCTAAAACACTGGAATACGGTTAAATGACTCAGTGATATATAACGCACAACAGTTGATACATTGTCAACTAACACCTCTCTCTGACCAGACGCGTCACTTCCCAACAGACGTCTCTCCAAGGGATAACTGTCAACGCTTCATCAACTACTTAAGGAGGATCGCGAAAGGTGGAGAGGGGGGACCGGAAGAGAGATCGATTGGAAGGCACTTCAGAAGACCACCATTCGATTATGTTACAACACCATAGCAAGCATTACGCTCCAGTGTAACTAGGATTGGCCTTTGGTCTAGATTACAGGCATTCCTTGTAATAACCAGTTCATAGCAATAAAGAACAACCACATTCCTTTCCAGGAGATACGTGTTATTTTTTCTCTGCTTTTTATATATACGTAAGTTCGGTGATTTGATCGTCGACATTACGATTATTTAATTTGCTACAAATTACCCATGACACAGATAATTACGACGTATAACACACAAGAGAGTAATTAAATGCGAGTAAGTCAATACGAATAATTAATTAATAAACAACAATTTGATTACTAACCAATAAATTACTTACATAAGTAATGAATTAATTACAATTAATTAGTTACCACTAACTACCATTCACTACGTATCAACAAATTAAATATGCTCACATAAATTTGACTAGCTATTTTGCACTATAGGAGGATCAACACTACTCAACTACGTGGAATTTAATTACAAAATATTAATTATAACTAATTAACTACAAATATTTAATTACGACTGCTTAAGGACCACTTACAAACTATGACTAAATTGCCACTAACTAACTACGACTAAATTGTCACTAACTAATTACGACTAATAAATTACTGCTAATTAATCACGACTGAAATTATTACAACTAAAGCATACAAAATAATTTTACCTTGCCTTGGTGTTGACCTCACAGTACTTATACTGTCCTAACCATGACTCCAAACACTATTTCCTCCACGACGTATTCTAAACAAAGTTTTAGTTCAATTCCCTTTGCTCTCAGTGACGAGAGTAGGAACGAGAACGAATCCAAGAGTGAGAGCGAGAGTGAGCACGACGCCGATATTTATAGGCGCGCGAAGGAGTTGAACACACTATAGCATGATTAGCAATACATGCAGATGACATCGACGTGATGGATGAGACAGGGAGAAAATGATGGGAGAGATGTTGCTTTCGGTGCGTCCGAAAGAGAGCACAAGAGGACGAGTTAGCGGCGTGTCTGAGCCGAGGAGGAATAGTGCTGCCCCGCGTGATGCGTCGTTGCGTTGCCAGCCGAGAAGTGGAGGCTGACACGGGTGCTTGTCCGCGCTATCATGGGACAGAGTAGGGCTTGTCCTTGCAAGGGGGGCGGACGAGGCGGTGATGTGGCTTTTGGCGCGTCCGCCCCTGGGAAGGGCGGATGTGGCAAGCGAACTGGCGGTTCCATCCCTGGGACGGACGAACGAGCGAATGTGGTTGGTGACGTGGCGGCTCCGCCCCTCCCTGGGACGGACAAGGGGGCGACATGGTAGTTCCGTCCCTCCCTGGGACGGACGAGGCAGCGACGTTTGTGGGTTGTGCGGATGAGGCCATATGGCAGCATGATAGCCGTCTGTGCCACGTAGGGACGGTATTAAACGCTAATTTTGCATATATAAAAACGACGGTGAGGGTGATATTTTTACTAACAATGCTCAAAACAGTGCTATTTCGGCAAAAAAAATTCTAGTTTTATTCTGGTTCAGTTGGCTCTCACATCATTTAGTCGAGTTATATTACTTACTCGCTATCGCTGGCCGCTCCTCCTTTCTCTTTTTCTTTATTCGACAGGATTTCCCTACTTCGATCGACGGCGTATTGCAATGCTCTCGCTCTCTCTCTCTCTCTCTCTCTCTCTCGCTCGCTCCTAAGCCACCTCCGCCCAAGCCGGACTTGCAGTTTCCAGTTTCCCCAGCACCGTTCGATCTCCCCTCTCGCCTTTCTACAGTGCACATGGACGGCGGGATGCGAGGGGCCTCGCGGAGGCCGGGCCTCAGAAAAATTATTTCCCCAGTTTCCACCCTCCATCTTCCAACCCCACCGGACGCTACCCACTGTTGCAGGGAGACCAGCATTCGTTTTTCCCGGTAACCCTTGATCGACTTCACTTCCCCCTCTTCCTTCCTGGCTCCATCCAGCTCTTCTGCCGGATTGGACTGGGTGAGAAATCGGTCCTTTCTTGTGTTACTAATAAGGCGTGCGTGATCTTTAGGGTTCGTCGGTCGACGCTTGCTTGTGCGAGAATGCGGCGGGGGTCCTGAGTTGCATCGGCTGCTCGTGCTTCTGCGCTGAGAGTATGATACGATTATATAATAATCCTACCGATAAATCAACTGTTAGTGTCTTTGATGCTTATTCTGTTGACGCTTGATTGAAGTTGTCTACATGATCTCCAGCTGTTTCTTTGGGTGGTGGGAAATTTATATGGTAGCTTACATGCTCTGTGTGGTTTGCATGTCTATTATTTAGTTGTGCCTGTTAGATGTCAAATGCAGATCGCTTGCTTTGTGGAATTTTGCTTATCTCAATTTTCCTTGGAGAGTTCGGTTGCTAACCTTGTTTGATGTGTCCTCGTGGAATTTGGGTGTGCTTGCTGCAGTGCTCGGCATTTTTTTGTTAATTTCCTTAGGAAGACTCTTAGTGGTTTTGCAATTGACAAGACCGGGAGGTGCATTTATGGCTTTCTAAAAAACAATTGACAGCGCTCTTTAGTGCTTACTCTTTCTTAAGTAGTACTACAATGATAATATGGAATTGCCCCTGGAAATAACTTCTATTTGAGAACCTATGGAAGATAAATGCTAATGAACATGATGCGACTGTAAACCCTTGTTTAGCATGCATCAATTCCCATTCGTTCTGAATGTCTGGACAATTATTTTAGCTTATTTACTGGCACTTTATACATAATAGGTTAGATGTCCTGATGTCTAAATCTGATTTCTGACATTTTCGCAGGCTGGAAGGCACATCATTATTTGCATGCAACCGTCGCAAAACAGAGCAACCAGAACTTTTATGGATTTCAATTCAGTTAACCATGCACTGGATGGTATGCATTTTCTCTCACGCTTGCTTGAAATGTTAATGCAATTCTAGGAATAAGTTTTACTTTATTGTGTCCATATGTTTCTATTGGGTATGAGGTTATGTCATAATCTTAAGGTTTCATGACGACACAGTAATATTTTTGCACCAGTAGCATCACTCATTTATTCGTTGCTTCAGCTGTATAAACAGTAGTACACTGTTAGTCATCAGCCATTGTTACGATATCTTATAAAGCTTAATCGAAGTTATAATCTATTTGCTTCATTGTCTATGACTAATGTTTAGAAGAGGTAACTAGCTAATGTGATCAAAATTTTAATGCTCAGGTTGCAATAAATTTGTTGGCCTGTCTTTGAAGAATATGCATATTGCTTCAATTTGAATCAAGATGGTAGTGGTCACAAATTTTCTTTAACCATTAAAATGAACGCTTATGTCTGTAATTTTCACATGGTTTGGGAGTAACACTAACAACCAATCATAGGACCTTGCTGGTATCGAGAATATATGTACAAATGGTTCGCCCATGCCAGCAATTATAAGATTGGCTCCTGTTTTCCCTAATGTCATGGAAAAGCATATTTAATTCCTAAACTGTGCCATCTTAATCATGTCCAGGGCAAGCATTGTGTGCTTTCTCTAGCAACTGTCATATTTGAGTCCATTTTGTGTTTGTACGTGTGTTCTTCCCCCCTTTTGCTACTCACATTTCACTTACCATGGTGCTCTTGAAACGACAGGGATCTGCAGTCTTTATGAAAGGAAAATAAGGGATATCAACCCGATGGTCAGGAACTTAACTTATGATATCACTGACCTTTACAATTCCATAGATGGCCTAACCGACATAAGTGCACTTGTGTGAGTACAAGTTTCATGACTTCCAAGTGTTAAATCACAAAGGCAAAACGACTAATCATACAATGATGTGCTAAAATTTACCAGCTATGTACTCTGCACTTGCAGGTATTCACTTCATGCTTTCCTGCCATACGACCGGCAGTGGATAAAGCAAAAGATGTTTCAGCACCTGAAGAAGCTGGAACAGCAGTAGAGGATGATCGCCGTTGGTTCTGATTAAAAAAAAGGCAAGTGTACAAGGTAGTCTGGTTGCTGGTTCAGGTTGGTGTGAGATATCTGGGATGCATGTGTTTCTTGTAAAAATAAAATGCGAGATTTGTGTCGCCATCTGACATTTCTGATTTGATAATGTGGTTTTAATGAGTTGTTTGCATGTGTCTGCCTCTCACCATATGCACTGGGATGTTGTACTACTTCTCCCAGTTATGTCAAGCTGACGATGAATGAGAAAGAACGATTCAGCCATCATAAGATCGTCTCTCTATTTCTGGCTCTGGGAATCATGGCCGAGGGACGTTGTGTCGGTTGTGCAAACCAAGTGGTGTACCCGCGTTTACGGGTGCGGCCCAAAGCCGGCGCGCGGTGAAGGCTACTGCCTCCAGTGGATTGGTGGGTTTTTCGGCCGCGCCGCGCGCAGGCTTGGACGGTGGACGCGCGGGGAGGCTTCAGGGTCGCGCGTGCTAAGAAATCGGGATCAGAGAACTTCTTATTCAACCTGATGCTTATATAAAGGAGGGAGTTTTTTATTATAACATGTCTATTGAAAAGCAATAAAGCAGACTCAAGTCCCTTTATATCTCTGTGTTCAATCTATTATTGTGTTTTGTGTTCATAATTCGTTCTTACGATTCTAAATATTGTATACGATGTACCCGCTCGGACTGGACTCGCAAGCGACGATTACTCAACACGTTATCAGCACAATCGACTCTCCTCGCATCAAAAGGTAACCGTCGATGAACGACACTTGTAGAGTGAATCGTTTTTCTAAATTGCATTCAACTCTGTAAATTTAACTTTCTAGATTGGTTTTCTACGATGCAAATCCGTTCTAATCTACTGCGAGCAGACTTGAAGTCGCGCGACACAATGCCGATCGGTGGATTACATGAAAGATTGGATATTGATTGCATCGTAAATTATTGCATGAACAATAATTGCACTGAATAAACGGTTTTTCCCTCAGATAAATAGTATAATACGTGAACAGTAAAAAAAAGGAAAGAAAATTTGGCCGACGGCCTGGAGACGTCGGCCTCCACGGCCGCTCATGTGCAGCCGCGGACCCCAACAGCCAGCAGCCGCCGCTCCTGCATGGGCAATCCGCCGGCCAGCAACACTCGCGCCCGAAGGCGAAAAACATCACAGAGCAAAGGGGGAGGGGGATGGAGTTGGCCCGCAGCCGAGTCCGCCGGCGTGAAGCCGCGCGCGCCTCCGCGCTAGCGCGCGCCGCGGCCGCCCGCCGCCGGTTCACGCCGCCGCTTGGAGCACCCGGCGATCGCCTCGGCCGCCCAGACGGGGAGGAAGGATGGCGCCGCCAACGCCATGGCGCGCTTGAACCGCTAAGCGCGCCGCCGCCGCCGGCGCCGCGACGGCGCGCGCCGCCGAACGCCGCCGCCCCCTTTTCGCGGCGCCTCGAGGTCGCCACAGACGGAATGCCGCCGGCTACCACTTCGCGCCGCCTCCCTAGAGGCCGCCGCCAGACGGCCGCCTTGACCTCGAAGGCACCGACGATCGCCGGCCTCCGCGCCAGAGGCGCTTCTCCCGCGTCGCTTGCCTCGCCGACCTCCTGGACGACCCGATGCCGCCGCCGCCGCTTGATCGGCCAAAGAATCTGGGGGAAACCCTACGCGACACTTCGCTGCATCCGGCCGAAGCGAGCGCGCTACACTATTTTCAATAGTCCCTCAGAATTGCGCAAATTACAAAACAATTTGCAAATAAGGAATTTTTGCTAAACAACCCTCGACAATTCCGATAATTACGCGACAAAATTTCTCATAACTGAAATTTTTACATTTCAGCCCCTGAAAATTGCAGAATTCACCGAAAAATCATATTCCAACAGAAAAAGGCCTCGAAAATCTAAATTTTGAATCGGTTTTTGCATTTGAATCATATTTCACCTTGTTATTATTTCTATGCAATTTGTGTACTGTATTTACTGTTTTTATTATTTGTGATTATTTACATTGCTTTTAATCACTAAAAATAGCAGTAAATCATGAAAATGCATGGAAAAATACAGGATCACGAACTGGAGTTCGAAGAGCATTATGATAATTTTGCAACCATTTTATGTAAATTACCAGCAGTAATCCTATGAACTTTTTGCATGAATATGAAAAATGACTGACATCACGAATCAGGAGTTCGAAGAACTAACCCAGCATGGCCAGAATCTGTACATAATTTGTACTGTCTTCAACTTTGTGATAAGGTAATCACAGATGAGCAGAAGATTGAGAAGACTCACTCCACCTTTCACCTAAATGCGGTGCAATCCGCACGCAACTATTGTCAAAATGGCTACAAGAAGTATACCGCAGTGATTGACATCATGAAAGTTACGAAAGCTCAAGATGATGTTCTAAAAAGAACTACATCCCACAGCCGCTTAGTAGCAATGTTGGCCATGAAGACAATGCTAACAGCTACAAGGCGAGGAAGCCTCTCACGAAAGAAAGGGGTAAGAAGGGTAAGGTCGTGGGTCGCATCACGTTATTGATATTTTTCAGTCTAAGAAAAGGACAAATGATAGCATGCGGCACACCTCGCTATTGCAGGCACGAAGGATCCACACCCATTAGTTGCACTTATGGATGTGGACAGCTTAGTAGCTACCCCATCATTCCTCATTTGGGCATAGCAGCGACCGCAGCTGTAGTTGCCCAAAAGGAGAAGATCACCATGTAGCGGATTGAGGCAGAAGTTTCTGAATATTTCGCTAATTCGATCTAGTGCACGCATTGTACTTGGATCTTTTATAATAACTTGTAGTTTTCAATTGAAGCAAAACATTGAATTATTTTATTTGAATAATAGTTGTAAGCATTAGAATTCTTATTATGAGTCCTGCAAGACTTATATTCCCGTATTTATGATAGCAAGTTATGTTCTGATATCTGAAGTATTTTATTTTATGTGTTGCTGGATTTCTGCTACATATTAGTAAAGTACATTATATTAGAACGCATGTAGCGCCCTATGGAGTAAGTGTGCTTAGCAAGTAACGGCACAATGAATACCACCTTGAGAGAGATGAAATTTTTTAGTCGATCAGTAAGAATGCTTGTAGCCTTACGACAATCGTCGGCAGCGATACGTGTATAATAGGCTCAGGAAGGACCATAATTATACTCTCGACGGACACAACTTTGGTCATGAAAGAAACCTTGTTGTGCCCATAATCGACTAAAACTCTCAAGCATATTCGCGCTAACGGTTTCCACATAGAGACCGAAGAAGAGCATGGTATGGAATACCGCCATTACAAAGCTTGAAGAAAGTAGAAAAATGGTATTAGAACGACTTCCTTCATTTGAAAATGGGCTATACTACACTAATATTAAGGTATCTGCAGCCTATACTGCTCTGAAAACTGTATTTAGAAGCTGTGAAACTCTTCTATCTCTTGCATGATAGATTATGCCGCCTAGGTCTTAGGATGGTGAGAAATATAATTAACAATTCACAGGGACATAATGTCAATGTAAAGAACTTCCCGAATCCGAAAGATTTTGTGTGCCCTCATGTGCCACCGGGAAACTGATTACTAGACCTTCTACTCCGAAAGTAAAGGATGAAATCCCTGCATTCCTGAACCGTATCCAGGGAGACATTTGCGGTGGCCATTTAGGTGTATTATGGTGCTCGTCGATGCTTCCTCGAAATGGTCGCACGATTGTTTATTGTCTACGAGAAACCACGCTTCTGCAAAGTTAATCTCGTAGATAATTAACATTAATAATAATTTTCCTGTCATCATGTGAAGTCCACCAGAATGAACAACGTCGGAGAATTTACTTCGAGGACATTTGATGATTATTGTGTGAAAATGATAATTAAAATTGAGCATTCCGTACCGCATGTCCATACCCAGAATGGACTAGCAGAATTGCTATTTACCAACTAGATGTTGGGGACACACAGTCCTGCACGCAGCAACTCTCATCAATTTTAGACCACCGCATATAACATCCATTCACCTATGCAACTAGCGCAAGGGTCAACACCAAAAAAATCTCTCATCTTTGAAGGTTTAGTTGTAAGTTTTATGTACCTATACCACCACCACCATTGAAATAGGCACTCTCCAAAAGTCTAGGATATACGTTGGTTTTGAGACAGCATCCATAATCAGGTATTTGGACTCCACGACTGGAGATTTGCATGCAGCCCACTTTGCTGATAGCATATTAAATGAGAATTATTTCTCGTCATTAGGGGGGAGGAAATCAACCCTTGATGAAAAATGTCGAGAAGTAGAGAAGTCCAGAAGATAATTGAAGTCCAGAAGAAGCTTTCTCAAATTTTTCGCCTTAATCAAATTCAACATGAACTTTTTTCCTTTAGCTATGAAAGCTAAGAAGATCAGTAAACGCACAGAGGAAGCCTTGTGCTGAATTCGATAACCCCCTTAACCACAAGATCCAAAAGGTGATATGATCTCAGGAGATCGGCTCGAGAATGGCGGTCGACCGGCGGTTGATCATGATCGGATCGGTGGTCGATCGGCGATCGACTACCGCGGTCGGACCGGCAAGTAATTTGTGGTCTGATTCTCGGGCGGTCAGACCGGCGTCAGAAAATCGGTCGAACCGATTTAGTCCAGAGGCAATGGACAAAGCCCAAATCCAAAATGAAAATTGGTCCAACTTTTGATTCAACCAATGAAACTTGACCAAATTTGAAGCACACCTCCGTGAGGATATATGAGTCCTATTTCTAGCGACGATCGACGATCGTTCAGATCCACTTCAAATAAACGATCTCTTTAGATTTTACCAAAGAAGTGCTCAAACCCTAGAAATATGAAAAACTTGATCCACAACTTGCTTGTGGGGGATTGAAGATCTAGATGGTTCTAGAGTATTCCCACACATCAAAGCAAGGTAAATGAGGTCAAGAGACCAACCAAAATCAACTGGATCAAGGAAGCACCACAATCATCAAAAGAGAGAAGAAAGCAAATGAGACTTCATCAAAGAACAAGCATTCATGAATTGATTGATTCAATGTGATGCTTGTCAAAGCCACTCCCTCAAGGAGGACAAGAGCTCAATCAAAGAGCACACATACAAATCTCTCCAAACCCTAGTCTCTCCTCTCCTCTCCTCTCCAAACCCTAGAAAAGACTTGGAGTTTCCAAATGAATGCCTCAAGGGGTTTTTCCACCTCCCCCTTTCTATTTATATGGAGAGCTAGGGTTTCTCATGGGCTCCCATGAAGGCCCACACACACATGGGATACACACACAAAAATATCTGTTGAAGCAATCGCCTGCTTCACCATGTGTAGGTTGATCAGCGGCTCTCATCATGTCGGCAAGTCTCTCCCGTCCGAATCCCATCGGAACCTCTCAGGGACTTGCACCAACTTTCGCACCGCCTGATCCAACCAGCTGCAACGAACTGCTCGTTCGATCCATCTTGCCCATTCTGCACCATGCTTGAGTCACACGACCTCACCCGGCATCCATGATCGTTCTGGACCTCAGCTCTCCAAGCGTAGTCCCGATCCACCTCACCGTTGACGTCGTTGACCTGCAAGCCACCTGCACAGCAATATACAAAGAAATTGTCT
This sequence comes from Hsuehochloa calcarea, assembly GCA_036346395.1. NCBI lineage: Eukaryota > Viridiplantae > Streptophyta > Magnoliopsida > Poales > Poaceae > Hsuehochloa > Hsuehochloa calcarea. The sequence continues at coordinate 16,960,996 of CM070600.1, forward strand.
CCGGGAACAAGTTCTTCACAACATGACCCACGTTAGTTCAACAAAGCAATATGCAACAATAAAGCATTGAAATTCATACATTAAACACAATCAAATCACAACAATGCCAAAAAGGCTAAGTTCCAAGTGATCGGCGGTCTGACCGCCCCACATAGCCGGTCCGACCGATTTCAGACGGTCGGACCGCCCGAAAGGACTTAGCCAAATTTTCATATCGAAAATCCGAAACCTTCTGGAATTTTCAAATGAATAGAACTTTTGAGTGGGAGCTCCAAAAATTATATGACCACATCCAGAAGACTCCCCTCACTTGCCTACACAACCTATTTTTGGCCTAGCCCCAAACTCCATCAACACCTTTGGGCGGTCGAACCGGTAAGCATTGCCGGTCGGATCGCTTCCATCGCCGGCCCGATCGGCGGGTGGCCGGCTCGACCATGATGACTGACAAAGATCAAGCAAACCCAAAACGCGAGAATTTACAAACCAACAATGTCATTGCTAATTGACTCATCATCCTAAGATCATGCACATATCCCCACGATATCCACAGATGAACTAAGGAATACTTATAAGGCATGATCTTGAATATGCCCTCATCCCCATGTTTGGTTGAGTGAACCGAACCAGCCCGTCTTGTATGGGGTCATACAGATTACAAGAATATTCTCCAAATATGTTGTGCCGAACGGTTCCATAAAAACGGACAAACCACGCGGTACAGGGACGAGCGTGTCCCCTCTGTTACCCCCTCTTCCTCTTTGTATACGCTACTGACTAGTGGACCATGCCAATTAGTGGATAGTTAAAATAATTAATTTAGTTAACTAATCCTTTTGTAATTAAGGCAAATTTAATAATCATGCTAATATTTCAATAATTAATCGTGCTAATACTCCTATGTGTATACAACTCATTCAACGCTATTACTCAAACCAAACACCATCTTGAATCATCTGATACAATCCCATTCATGCAACCAAATAAAACCTTGAATTATCTCATCTCATTAACCAAACACACAAGTTATATCATACCATCCAGAATCATCTTATTCATCTTGTATCATCCTATTCCATCTTATCTCATTCACCTTGATTTACCTAACCAAACACACCCTAAGTATTTTGAATTGTACTTATCTAGTGGAAGTAGTTTAATTAGCGCCCTTTAATGTACTCATGTGTCTTGGACAAAAAAAAAATAGCCCCGTCCTTTTTCAAATCCTTTCCATCACTAAGGTGTTGTTTGAAATATATTGCATGCTTCTCGCATTATGAATCTTTACCGTCACCAGGGCCGGGACGACCCAGGTCAAAAAATGAATGAGGGTACAAGTGGGCTGTCAAAGGACTATTACTGTGCTGAATAAGAGTATAATGATCAGATATTAGACTACTCAACTGAAAATTAAAATTTAAGAGGAGCTCTAACCCCGCTCAGCTTTCTTTGGTCGAACTTTCTTCGGACTCGACCTTGCCGTCATGCTGGTAGTTTCAGATTGAATAACAGTTAACCTGTATCGTTGATTTTTCCCCTTCAGTGCAGTGCTACTACCTACGCCTACCATTTTCGGCGGTTGTTTTGGCGCCCGAATCCCAGATCCGCGTTTCAGAAACCCGCGCGACGGCCTTCTCAATTCCTGCCCGTCCGATCTCCTCCCCCCAAACCCAGCCAAGCGCTGCCTCGCTCGCCGCCCCCCGTCCTGTCCCTCCTGCCGGCCGCCGCCGCCTCTTCTCCCCCTCGTTCTTCTTGGAAGCAAAAGGAGAGGGGGGAGAACGAGAATTAGAGAGAAGGCGACGAGGCGATGCAGCCCAAGATCAGTACGTTCTTCAAGCGGCAGGCCCCCGGACCGGATTCGAACAGGTTCCCCAAACTGATTACTTTTGGTACCAAATCTTGCCGGATTCGAGTCTGGTGTTGAGTTGTTACATGATATCGTTAGATAATGCGAAGAAAAAACATATTGGCGCCCTCGAATTCGAGATTTTCGATTTGTGATTTTGTTCTCATCCATTTCAAGTGTAATAATTATGTAGCCTAAAGCTCGAATCATTCTACCCGAAATTGGCGTGTTCCAGATTCAAGTTTGCAAACTGATAGATCCATTGTTTGTGCATTTGGACAGTGGCGACGAGGCTCGTAGGGAAGGAAGTGGCGCGACGGAGGCAAAGAGGCCCAATAGCTGTGCGGGGGACGGCAAGGTCCTCAACAAGAAGAGGAACTATGCGCAGTTCCACCTGGAGCTCGGGCAGTCCAATTTTCTCCTCCACATGTGCTCGATCTGCGGCATGATGTATGCCCGCGGGAACGACGAAGACGAGAAGGTCCACAAGGCATACCACAAGAGTTACTTCGAGGGTGTCCCGTTCAAGGTTTATGCTCCAGTTGTTCTGTGAATTGCCATCTTCTTGTCCTTGTTTCTTGTGTTTCTGTGAATACTTTCTAACCGATGAGTTGCAGGGTTGGCGCAATGAAACTGTGGTTGCAAGGTCTGAGGGCGGGTGCCGGATAATTCTCGTAACAGGCGAAAAATCTTGTACACGGAACAGCAAGGTATTTTTCCCAACCCACTCCTTTCATGTTCAGATATTCAACTTTCTGAAGAAACGCAGACTGTAAACAGTAGCTTGCTGATAGCCGCAATCTGTAATGCGTCGCAGCGTCTGTGCTAACTGCTAAAAGCGGAAAGCCTGTGCCGTTTCACAGCCAATCTACATTTACATTAGAAATGTAGATGCAAATTGCGTGGATTTATGATACAAACCATGTAATGTCATGTAAATATGTCAGGTCCAAGAGGTGATAAAAGTGGTGGAGAAGGAGCTGGGATTTGGGGAAGGTCGGCTCCTTCGTAAGCTTTGCAAGGTAACTTACATAGCCTTAATTCCCATATGACAGTATCGATGCATTATATTTGTCTTAATGGATAGTAAAATCATCTTTGTTGCATAGGTTTATCTGTTCATATCTGGTCAGAGGATTGTGGGATGCCTTGTCACTGAACCAATAAGATCAGCACACAAAGTTATTCCGAGCTCTACAGCGGAAAACTGCAGCGATTTGCTGGTTAACAAAATTGAATCAGGGAAAATAAACCATACATTAGAGTTTGGGAAAATCAGTTTTAAGAGGGAAGTCTTAAAACGGCATAATCATTCTGACAAGAATAAAGAAGAGTACCGTGATCCTGGTGCTATAATTTGTGAAGAGGAAGCTGTTCCCGCGCTCTGTGGGTTTCGAGCCGTCTGGGTTGTGCCATCACGCAGAAGAAAGCGAATAGGGTCACAGCTAATGGATGCTGCAAGGTACGTTCTCTAAGTTTGTTTCCACATTTTGCTAACTTTGTTTCATACAGAATCAGCATCCTTTTGATGTTCTGCATTCCTCAAACGTACCTTGATATCACATCAGTGTCATTGTGTCAAGATCAAGCATGCCCTGTTTCCCCCGATAGCGAGATATGATAGCAATATCAGTTTACACAAAGACCAATGTTTTTACCAGAATGCGGAATATATTGCTAACTATTTTTAATTGACACCACACTGCAAAGGCCCCTGGTTTATTTATCTGTTTTGCTAATTGTTTTTCTGTGTGATCTACAAGCTGTCTAAAAGACTTGAATTTCTCTCCTGATATTGGCCCTACCATTCGTCTCCTGCAGGAAAAGCTTTAGCGAAGGCGATACTTTAGGGATCTCACAGTGCGCTTTCTCGCCGCCAACCTCCTCCGGGAAGGCGCTGGCGTCCAGCTACTGCAAGACCAGTGCATTCCTAATCTACAGGGACGAAGATGTATAAGGTCCCATTTGGAAACGTGAGAATTTTTCCTATTTATGTGAGAATTGAATTGTTTTCTACGAAAATCCTATGAAATTCCTGTGAAAATCTTTCTTTCCAAACAAGCCCTAAGAGATGCTGCACTACTAGTCCCATGAGTTTTTTGGGGGGCTAGAATGACACTTTTTACGCATACAATAGAAAATCTAGCATCCTCTCAACATCAAAGCTAAAAATAGCACCGCGGAGCCGTCGGTAGGCGATACGTCACCGAGTCTGCACACCGAGCGCCCGGAGTCCCTCATCCACGCGCCCTGGGCACGGAGCTGCCTTGTTCGTGTGTCGGGGACACGAACACGCCTCGTCTGTGCGGTAGGGGCATAGACACAAGGCGCAGAGCAAGAACATGGCACGGCGTAAAGGTGAGTCCGTGCCCTTGGCGCACGGATGACTCGGTGCCCGGGGACGAGGGGCTTTGGGTGTTTGGCATGTGAACTCGTCGATGTGTTGTCCACTGGTGGTTCTGTGGTGTTATTTTTGGTATTGATATTTGAAGGAGGCTATTTTTGCAAAAACTCTTAGTCCCATATCTAAAACTTTTCTTCCCTTTGTAAAAATTATCTTGTTGGATACCTGACAGATAATAAACAAGGCACACACCGTGAAAAAGGCGTAAATTTTACTTTGGACTATATAATTTTACTATGATTTAACTTTACACTACCTTTATTAAATCTTTTCACTTTGCACTACCTCTTTCTACTTTTGATTTCACTTTGCACTATTTCTTTTTACTTTTTATTTCACTTTGCATCGGGAGAATATCTTATCAGCGAGAGAGAAATGTAGGAGATGTATAGTGAAATAATAGACTTAGCTTAGACCAAGCCTGTCTGAAAAAACAACAAGCGTTAACATGTTCAGAACTTACAAATTGCTATGTCACGAAGTATAATAAACATCATATTACATCAAACTCTATATGGACCTAATCTAACCAACACATTTGGTGAAGATTTGCGCTAGGATCAAGACATGGCATTGCAAATGCAAGACCTTTCCGGGGCCAGGGGCCAGGGCCCGTAGAGCAGCAATCCTCTGGGCCACTGCAAGCTCGCACAGCGAAAGGAGCACAATTTGATTAAACTAAGGTGCTAACCAGAATTCAATAATCTTCTATTAATAAAATTAATTATCTTTAATATTTATTATGGATAAAAGTATTTTAATAGCCCTCGAAGATACTCCGCTCGCTAGTATCTACCATGACCAGGAAAGACTACGACCACTTTATGGTCGTATGATCTGTCACGACCACCCTATGGTTGAAAGGACTATTACAACCACTCTATGATCGAAAGGACTGTTATGACCAGTTTATGGTCGTAAAGTTTGCTACGACCAAGTCTACTTACGATCACTTTATGGTTGATAAAACCCACATACATGTGGACCTTATCGACTAAGAACTTTGTCCACTAGACCATTACGCTTATTCACATGTGCAGTTATCTCTGACATAACTGCGCGTAGTTCTCTCTATCTTTAGTATAACCGTACGACAAACGTGCAGGATGATATCTTTCTGCCAACAACCATAACCAACATGCGTAATGCAATTGTCAAGGCGTCTCTTGACACCTAACAACCGCCACCCCTCCAGAAGCTATATAAAAGGCAATGCCGATAGATATAGGGGAAGATCCAAAAGAGGACAAGATATACCAAAGTTATTAGATTAAGTTTTGGCGACTTGTTTTATTATGTAAATACCATTCAATACAAGAATATAAGAGTATAATTATTATTCTCTCGGGAAAAGATCTGAGTCGTCTGTATAAAAAATGCTCTCTTTCTATTTAAAAAAAGCTTATGTTTCTCCTTGCATGATTTTGAGTATCGTGTCGCTATCATTTATTTTATAAACTTAATCGAGTATGGTCTCTTCGCACCTGCAAATACAAAATTAGCGTCGAAATCCGTCGCAGGACCGCGCGGACGCCCACCGTGGCGCCACCTCAGCCTCGTCTACGGGCGACCAATGAGGCCTCGTTGCACGCTTTGTCCGCACCAACCTTGCCTCGTCCGCAGCTTCCTAGTGCGATGCGGGCAAGCACTGTTCCGCGTCTCCCTGGTGTGGTTAAGGACAGTTCCAGCAGCGTCTGCACCTCCCATGTTCGGTGCGGACATTGAACTCGCACACAGCAATATTCTACTCCGACTCCATACCTGTCAGTCACCGAGCTTGAGCTTGAGCTTGAGTTTTTTTATTTGGGTTGGATGATACCATTGAACACTGCTCTCAGATGAAGACGCTGGCGGTGACTGATGGACAAGACAACAAGCCCGTACAGTGCTCGTGATTGATTAATTCGTGACAGAAAGAGGTGGTTTTGGTTTGGCTTGCAAAGGGTGGCTTGGTCCGAACATGGGACGTGCGAGCGCCGCTGAAGCCCAGGGTGGTGCGGACGAGGCCCGCCCATGGCGTGGACGAGCCGGAGGTGGCGGTATGGTGGGCGTCCGAGCGGCTCTGAAACGGATTTCGGCGCTAATTTTGTATTTGCGGCTGCGAGATGCTATTTCCGCTAATGTGGTTCCAAACAGCGCCATCTAGGGGGGGGGGGGGACAATACTTTGAGCCCGAGCACGCGGGACTCGCTCCCGGAGAGCCTCGAGGGCCCTGCAGTTTCCGGCGACAGCCTCCTCTGCACGCCAACCTCCGGCCAACTCGCCGCCGCCGCCCCTTTGCTCGCCACGCCCACCATTTCTCCTCTTGCGCGTTTTCTAGTGCTCGCCACGCGGCTTGCGTTGGCGCTGCACCTCCCCCGGTCCTGCCCGAGGAGGACGCCGAGTCGTTCCGCAGGCGGGACCAGCGGGACGGCAAGGACAACCCTAAGTATTTCAGGACCATTCCGTGCCCAATTCCACTCGGGCTGGTTGTGAAATGGCCGGGCCGAGAATGAGCCCCGATGAAGTTAACCGGCCACACTGGTGGCCCAGCAGAAAAAAGAATGCGTTTGTGCCATGTTCAAAATGGCATCCCTCTTGTCAGGGGCAACTTGGAACCTCGGAGGCTCGACATGAATTATGCGGGAATCAGAGTAATTCCAATAGAATTTTACTATTTCTTTCAAATAATACTGGGTTGTCGATTCGATTGTCACCAAATCCCATATACACCTAGACAGTTAAGAGCATATGTGCCCATGCAGATGGAGGTCGTGAGTTCAATTCTCTCGCTCCCAGAACTTCTATATGTATTTTATTTAGGAGAAACGGTAGGACCAAGCCAGTCCGACTGTATTGTATATTTATAAGTAATATAAAAAGGACTTCAGAAATTTACACGAAAAAAAGGCAACAAAAAAAAAGGAAAATTAGCACGAGTTGTCTAGCCAATCTTGAATTTGAATTTGAATTCTCACTGTCCTAACGACCTGTGTGTGTGTGTGGCATAAAATGTACGTGGCCTGAGCCGTGGTTGTGTGTTACCAACAGAAGGAATTACTTGCCGGCTAAAAACCAGTGACTCTAGTACTTGTAAACCCAACCTAAGCGTGGTTGGAGCCAGCGTAGTACCAATGCTACCCGGACGGCCGTATGCCCGTATCCACTTGTATCGTCAGTACGCTCGCGCGTACCACACGCACACTAGAGCACTGAACGCTGGTAGTTGGCCGGCCGCGCGGAGTAAACCACTGGCACCATTCATTCATTCATTCATTCCGTTCATCTACGAATCCAAGCTTCCTCATGCACGTTGCAAGCTCAGAAATGGAGATGGCGCTGCACACATCTTACCTGGCCCCAGTAATTGCATTTGCAGCGCAGCGCAGCGCAGGTGGCGTGGCGTGGCGCCGTTCCCGGCCCGGCCCCGCCCCGCCGACCCCTTCCCTCCCCCAACCAACCGCGACGCGGAAACTTAAATGCTGCCATTGATGGCAGCTCTGCCCCTTTCCACCCCGCATTTACTACGGCACACACCGAGCAGCCAACTCGATTTGCCCTCGCCATCAATAAACGCTGCACCCACATGCTACGCCCGCCCTGCGCAAGATTCTGCAAGGAGGAAGCCGTGGTAAAAGTAAAAAGGACGCACGCAGAAGCTAGCACAGCCGGCCGCGCGCGTGATCCAAGAGTAAGCGTTTAGCCCGGGCTCCCTTTGGGACGTATGGATTTTCACAGGAATTTCGTAGAAAGCGGTCGGTTTAATTCCCGCGTGAACCGATGAAATTCTCGCTTTGCAAACGGAGTCTTAATTTACGACCACGGAGGCCTCGCGTTTGTGCGATGTAGTGTGCTGACTACAGCTAGTATGGCGACGGAATTAAGCGGGCACCAGGGTCCAGGCATCATAACCTACAATACCCCCCTGCATGGCGTGCTATTTCTCGCCGGCCGCGATAGATTGTCCCTGTACGTGTAGCATTGGTTGGGCGCGATTTATAGATCGCTACCGAGCTCAGTACAGCCGCCCCACCCTTAATTAGATCGCACTACCGAGCTCAGTACCGCCGCCGCACCCGCCCCTAATGCCAAACACTATCAGAGCATATACGTTACATTATTTTTAGAGATAATATTTTTAATATATAGTCTCTATCATATTCTTTAATATTAATATTTTATAATTTTTTATTAAAACGAGTATACATGTCAACTAGAGTTATTAATATGTCCTGTCTTGTTTCGCGTACACAACACTCTCTTCGGGAAGAGACGACATGTGCTCTCTCTCCGCCGCCGCCCTGCCCTTAATGCCAAACACCCCTAACCATCTCCAATGTTTTGTTTTAGCTGATTCAAAAGAGAATAGAGAATGGATTGAATCGATTCAATACATTGGAGGGGGTCAATGCTAACAAAAAAAAATTCCCTAGAACCGAACTCTATATAGGAATCGATTCAAAACATTAAACAACTCATATCAGCTCATTTATAAGAGAGAGAGAGTGGTTGAGAGATTATATTTTTTTTTGTGTTTTTAATGTAACGTAGGTCCAATTATTAGTAGGAATTGAATCAATACATTGGAGAAAAGTAAACTCAGTTCCTTGAATACTTATGTGGTATCTTTTGAATTGACGTCAGTTCAATACACTAAAGATGCTCTTAGGACATCTCCAATAATATTTTTTTTTATCGTCTCTTAGCTATATAACATCAATAAAATCCTACGTAGAAGAGAGAGTGGGAGAAGAGAAAGCATATATCGTCTTTTCTTGAAGAAACTGTCGTGCACATGAAACAAATTATGATACATTAATCTACTTTAGTTGACAAGCAAACCTATTTAAAGAAAAATTATAAAATTTAAATATTGGAGAGTGTGGTAGAGACTATCTATAAAAGATATTGTCTCTAAAATAATATAACATATGTTAGAGACAATATCATCTCTAACTATTGGAGATATCATCTTCAAAAATGATATAGTATATATTATCGATAATGTTATCTCTAACTATCGGAGATGCCATTAGTTGATTGATTATATTCACAGAGTTGGATTAGATTCACAACGCCAACTCTGCTTCGATCCATCTCTAGCTAGTAACTTCTTGCTCTCGCACACGGCCTGGTACAGTGGCCTGGTATGAGCTCGACCGTGAGCTAGCTCGCGAGTTTCTCGTTCTACTAGTGATAGTGTGCTACTCTCGCTATCCCACGAAATGGGTCAGAGGCAATGCGGTGTTCTCTGCTCAATGCTGATCTTTTTAACGCTGGTAGCGGTCACCTATTCGCAATCGCCATCTCCAACGCCGGCTCCAAAGACACCGTCCCAAACTGCTTCATCACCGGCGCCAAAGCCATCATCTCCGTCTCCAACACCGGCTTCAAGACCACCATCTCCACCTGCGGAATCACCGGCTCCAAGGCCGCCATCTCCACCTACGGCGTCGCCGGCTCCAAAGCCATCATCTCCACCTGCGACAACGCCGGCTCCAGTCGCCATCTCCCCCTGCCGCAACGCCGGCTCCAAAGTCGCCATCTCCCCCTGCCGCAACGCCGGCTCTAAGGCCATCACCTCCACCTGCATCGTTGCCGGCGCCGCCACCATCTCCTCCTGTGTCCCCGGCAAGCCGCCGGCTCCAATGTCGCCATCTCCACCTGCCGCAACGCCGGCTCCAAAGTCGCCATCTCCCCCTGCCGCAACGCCGCCTCCAAAGTCGCCATCTCCCCCTGCCGCAACGCCAGCTCTAAGGCCATCACCTCCACCTGCATCGTTGCCGGCGCCAAAGCCACCATCTCCTCCTGCGTCCCCGGCCCCAAAGCCGCCGGCTCCAATGTCGCCATCTCCACCTGCCGCAACGCCGCCTCCAAAGTCGCCATCTCCCCCTGCCGCAACGCCGCCTCCAAAGTCGCCATCTCCCCCTGCCGCAACGCCGGCTCTAAGGCCATCACCTCCACCTGCATCGTTGCCGGCGCCAAAGCCACCATCTCCTCCTGTGTCCCCGGCCCCAAAGCCGCCGTCTCCATCTCCTCCTCCGACTCCACCGCAGGCTCCGTCGAACTCCTCGTCGCCGTCGACTTCTTCCTCGGGCCAGCTCTCCCCTCGCTTCTACGCCCTGTCCTGCCCGGGCGTCGAGCTGGCGGTGAGGGATGTCGTCAGGTCGGCCTCCACCTTGGACCCTACCATCCCCGGCAAGCTTCTCAGGATGCTCTTCCATGACTGCTTTGTAGAGGTACGGAATTAAGGAATAGTGTGCACTAGTCTACTACTTGCGTTTGAGCATTTCGCAAATGTGTGTTATTGGCATTGCAATAATATTCATATGGGTACATGCGAACATATGGTAAAATAGGTGTCTGTAATCTAGTTGATCGTATTCTGATTTAATTTTACGCATATCCATGTGCTAGATCTAGGCTTAAATTGAGTGACTTCTTCCAGAATTTTTTTCCTGATGTGATGACATTGGGGCAGTGCTTAGTCAGTTCTTCGTATTTTCAGTGACTGCAGTGGTAGCTAAATGATGGTAGTAATTGTTTTTTTTAAAAAAATTACCATGACTATGATTATTGATTTATTTATTCCCAATCAGTAAGAGCTGATAAATAAATTAGTGCTCATTCTGATTCTATTGACTTGTCTACAAAAAAAAAATCTTTCTCCCAACCAGTTTCCCGAAAAGAAAAACTCAAGTTAATGGGCCAAGAGAATGGCTATGAAGCACCAATTGCATACTCTAATGATGTTATAATATTCAAACCTTTCATCCCCTCGACAATAGGATGTCCTATAATATTTTTTAATAACTAGTAGAGTGTCTATGCGTTGCAACGGAACACCAAAAGCGAGTGATACATATCAGCAGACGAGATTCTAAATCGCATAATAAATATCAATTTCCTTTCACATATAAACAGAAACATTAACTCTACTTATTGCATCACCTACTACTATTACTACTCGGAACTTAAAATTTTGATCTCATAGATTTTTTACCTTTGGAAGTTGAGGTTAATGCCGACTTCCTTCCCGACGTGTTACCAATTTTCAGCCATTGCCGGCTGATAAGGAAGAGGGCTACGCGTCGATGCTCACCTTCTTCCACCTTGAACCCAAGCCACGACTTGGTTCTCATGGCCATTGGCCTTTGTAACCCTCGCCAGACCCATTGTGTTAAGGAGGTGGGAGGCTAGGGAGGAGGCAGTGGTGGCATCGCGGTGCTAAGCAAGGAGAGGCGATGATGCCTGCTTACTCGGCGCCGAACAGGAGGTAGCGATGACGCATGGGAGGATTAGGATAAAGAGAACACGATGCGGTGAACTCAAGACGGCGGCACAACAAGGGAAGGTCGCCTTCGTCTTTGTCTCTTCCTCATGCACCATCGTTGCCTCCCCTCCCTCCCTCAGCACTATCGCTTCTCCTCCAATGAAGAGAACACGGTGCGGTGAACTCAAGACGGCGGCACAACAAGGGAAGGTCGCCTTCGTCTTTGTCTGTTCCTCATGCACCATCGTTGCCTCCCCTCCCTCCTCAGCACTATCGCTTCTCCTCCAATGTACCACCTCCTCCTTTCCTCACTTCCCTCCCAGTGCCTCCTCCCCTCCCCGCTACCTCCTCCTATCGTCGGCGCTATCTCCCCGCGTCATTGCCTCCTATGCTATTGGATCTCCTTATCTTCGTACACGCTGCCATTGTAACCCGCAGACTGAGTGTCGGAGGGGTTCGAGATCTCTGAGGCATGAAGCAAATGCTGGACGTGTGTAGGTGGCGAGTCGCGGCGTGAGACAGGAAGTAGTGGGACGGCGACGGATTTCGATATATGCATGTGAAGAAGAAGTGGGGCAGCAACAGTTTGGATGGTTGCAAAAGAAGTGGGGGCACAGATATGTTCGCGAGTCACAGGAGGATGGCGGGGTGAGACCTTATCCCTGTTATGTTGGATTCACGTGTTGGTGTGCCTCGATGAGGAATTTAGGAAGAGTGAGAGGCCAACCGTGTCACGTGTTGGTGTGCCTCGACGAGGAATTTAGGAAAAGCAAGAGAGGCCAATCGTGCGCACGGGAGAAATGACATCATCCCGCTGTGCAGGATAAACTCTTTCTTTTATTAGTTAAGTTAATATAAGATTAATCAATAAATTTAGGTTAATGGGACCAATCACGCATGCCAACCGGTACCAAACACCATGTAGTCCTTGACAACCTGCATGTATGTAACTGCAGCATCTTGCAGTTGCGGCTCATCAAGTTTGTGAAAACTTAACTGGCATGCACAATGATAAATTATTTCAAGAGTGTAATTTTCTTGATATCAGGGATGTGATGCGTCGGTGCTGGTAGAAGGCAGCGGCACGGAGAGGACTGACCCCGCGAACCTCTCACTCGGCGGGTTCAATGTCATCGATTCCGCCAAGAGGCTGCTTGAAGTCATCTGCCCTGCAACTGTTTCTTGCAGTGACATTATAGTACTTGCTGCAAGAGATGCTGTCGTATTTGTAAGTAGCGTGGAAATTTGCTTTACTCAAACCCAATGCTCTCATATACTTGCTGCAGTTTGTGCTTTCTCTTGCTACAATTCACCCAAATCATAGATGTGCCAATAGTCAATTTGAATAGGTTTATATAAATGATGCTAAGCAGAAATACTTACTGAGCATACGACATCAGAAACCATCAACATTAAATGCTGCAAGAATTAGATGTCTGAGCATCCGATGAATCCAGTGCTCATGGTCCCGTATATGAGATGGCTAAACCTTGCAAAATATGAACTAGCAAGTCAGTCCAATGATTACATCCAAATACAATGGGACACGGCGACCATGACGAACTTGCCTATAAGTGAACATAATTCTATTTCCATTGATCTCATGTTTTTGGGGGACCTGGCCTTTCATGTGCATAATTTGTACGGCACGTGATTGATGGTCCTTAGGGCGAGAATGGCAAAATAAAAGTGGACACAATTGGAATTCTGAAACTTTAAGAACATATGTGCTTTGAAACTCTCATTCTATGCCTTGCCTAATTACAGACTTGCAGTAACATTCAACACTTCACCTGTAGCCTAGGTGTCACTTTGATACAGAAGAAAATGAGTTACTGAAATGACGATAACAGTAATTTGGTTGTTTTTGAATGAATCATCTAGGTTCTAGACTAAAACAATAATGCCAAATGTTGAGTACTACTAATTCATGAACTGATGTTTGTATGTTTGTTTCAAACCAGACTGGAGGACCGTCGGTGCCCGTCTCCCTGGGTCGACGGGACGGCCTGGTCTCGCTGGCCTCCAACGTCAGAGCAAACATCATCGACACCGGCTTCTCCGTCGACGAGATGGCGACGAGCTTCGCCAACAAGGGGCTCACCTTGGACGACCTCGTCACCCTCTCAGGTACACTGAGGAACACATACACTTGCTCGAGCAGCCTGCATTGGACTGTCACGTAGTTTCATCTCACTGTAAGTACGTTGTCACGTGGCGCCGCGTGCAGGAGGCCACACCATCGGGTCGGCGCACTGCAACACGTTCGGCGAGCGCTTCCGGACGGACGCGAACGGAAGCATGGTGCCCGTGGACGGCACGATGAACGCGGACTACGCGGACGAGCTGATCCGGACGTGCTCGGTGGCGAACGGCACCGTGTCGGCGAGCGCGACGGTGGACTGCGACGAGGGCTCCGCGTCGGCGTTCGACAACCGGTACTTCGGCAACCTGCTGGACGGGCGGGGCCTGCTGCGCACGGACGCCGTGCTGGTGCAGAACACCACGACGAGGGCCAAGGTGGCGGCCTTCGCGCAGAGCCAGGAGAGCTTCTTCGCCAGCTGGGCCGACTCGTTCGTCAGGCTCACCGGCCTCGGCGTCAAGACCGGCGCCGACGGCGAGATCCGGCGGTCCTGCCCCAGCGTCAACGGCTGATCGATCAAGAGACCGACCATGGGCAGGGTATAACTAATACATACATAGCGATCGAATTAGCCGGCCGAGAATGAGATTGATTCGTTTGTTGTTGTAGCTGATGATATATATTTGTTCATGATTCAGCGAGGCGTTCTTGTGTAGGTGGCATGGTTTAGTGAAAAGGAGAAAAAGGCAAGTAGAGCATGCGTTTTATCTGCAACCGAATTAAGCACAGCGAAATTGTACTCCGGATGACTGAACTCTGAAGATCGCCAAATACATAGTAGTACTAGTACTATTAGAAAACGTTCTTATGCAGATTCAATTGGAACTAATCTGTGAAGCGTGGATGAGATGCAAGAAGATGTTTTGATCACCGTAGAGGAAACTACAAGATGGTAGTAGTAGTGGGCATTCAGAAAGGTACAAACGCAACATTAAAGAGCCAGAATTCCTAACAAACAAGGGAGAAACATTGATCTGAAGCACTGCCACCATTCAAAGTGTAACCAAGGACATAACAATCATGTCAAGAAACACTGAATTAGGGGTTAATAGTGTTAGACAAAATGGTGCATCGGCTTCCTACATGTATGATGTCTTCTCTTCCGAGGGATCATGTGCTCACATTATAGCTGTACGCGTTCACATGTTCGCATAATAGTTGTAATATATATATATATATATATATATATATATATATATATATATATATATATATATATATATATAACTCATGTACTTTGATTTCAATTATCAAAGATAGCGTTACTTTTTTTTATTTTTTTATAGAAAAGTAACGCTATCTTTGATTGTTAAAAACAGAGTACATGAGTTACACATATATAGATTACAATTATCATGTGAACGTGTACAACTATTATGTGAACGCGTGCAGCTATTATGTGAATGTGTGATCCCTCGAAAGAGAAGGCGTCATGCATATAGGAAGCCGAGTCACCATCTGTCTAACAAATAGATATAATACTGAAACTACCACCGGTGGGTTTTAGTCTTTAACTAGGAGCCATAATTTTTTAAGGAAAGTAATGCTATCTTTGATTGTTGAAAACAGAGTACATGAGTTACACATATATAGATTACAGCTATCATGTAAACGCGTGATCCCTCGAAAAGAAGGCGTCATGCATGTAGGAAGCCGAGACACCATCCTATCTAACAAATAGATATAATACCGAAACTACCACCAGTGGGTTTTAGTCTTTAACTAGGAGCTCATGTACTCAGAAAGGGACAAATCAATTAATACTAGTAGGGTGCCCGTGCGTTGCAAAAGAATCTCAAAAGACAGTGATATATATTAGCATACGGGATTATAAACTGTATAATAAATATTAACAAGGGAGAAATATTGATCTGAAGCACTGCCACCATTCAAAGTGTAACCAAGGACATAACAATCATGTCAAGAAACACTGAATTAGGGGTTAATAGTGTTAGATAAAATGGTGCATCGGCTTCCTACATGCATGATGCCTTCTCTTCCGAGGGATCACGTGCTCACATTATAGCTGTACGCGTTCACATGTTCACATAATAGTTGTAATATATATATATATATATATATATATAAAGATAGCGTTACTTTTTTTTATTTTTTATAGAAAAGTAACGCTATCTTTGATTGTTAAAAACAGAGTACATGAGTTACACATATATAGATTACAACTATCATGTGAACGTGTGCAACTATCATGTGAACGTGTACAACTATCATGTGAATGTGTGATCCCTCGAAAGAGAAGACGTCATGCATATAGGAAGCCGAGTCACCATCTGTCTAACAAATAGATATAATACTGAATCTACCACCAGTGGGTTTTAGTCTTTAACTAGGAGCCCTAATTTTTTTAAGGAAAGTAATGCTATCTTTGATTGTTGAAAACAGAGTACATGAGTTACACATATATAGATTACAGGTATCATGTAAACGCGTGATCCCTCGGAAAAGAATGCGTCATGCATGTAGGAAGCCGAGACACCATCCTATCTAACAAATAGATATAATACCGAAACTACCACCAGTGGGTTTTAGTCTTTAACTAGGAGCTCATGTACTCAGAAAGGGACAAATCAATTAATACTAGTAGGGTGCCCGTGCGTTGCAAAAGAATCTCAAAAGACAGTGATATATATTAGCATACGGGATTCTAAACTGTATAATAAATATTAATTTTCTTTCACACGCAAATAAACATAAAGGTTAACTTTGCCTATTGCATCACTTGCTACTACTACCGAAAATTAAAATTTTAAGCTCGTAGATTGTTTACCTTTGGAAGTTGAAGTTGATACCGACTTCCCTCTCGATGTGTTACCCATTTCTAGCCATTGTTGGCCGACAAGGAAGAGGGATACGCATCGTCGACAACCTTCTTCTACCCTGAACCCAAGCTGTGACTCGGTTCTCATAGTCATTGGCCTCTAAAGCCCTCCCTAGGCACATCGCGGCGAGGAAGTGGGAGGCTATGGGAGGAGGCGGTGGCGGCGTCGCAGGGAATGGTTAAGATGAAGAGGATGCGATGCGGTGAACTCTAGATGGTGGCGCCGTGAGGGAAGGATGTCTTTGTCTCTGCCTTTCCTCCCTCCCCTTCCGGTGCCTTCTCCTGTCCCCGACGCCGCTACCTGGCGAGTCGTCGCGCGAGGAATAAGGCATGAGACAGGAAGGAGTGGGACGACGATAAATTTTGGTGCGTGCATGTGAAAAAGTGGGTTGGTGGCTGTTTTGATGGTTATGGAAGAAGTGGGCAGTGGTTGTTTTAGTGGTTATGGAACAAGTGGGGGCATGGACACGCTCGCGAGTCGCGCAGGGGGGGTGGATTTTCCGCTGCGTGGGGTAAATAAGAGGTTCCACATATTATGTCTCCACCCATATTCATCTATGTCGATTGTCCATTGTATAGTGATTGGTTAATTATTTCCCGCGACTACTGTGTTTTTAACACATTATCAGCATGAAGCTCATCAAATCGGTTATGTCGTCCTATATACTCATGATTAGATCGATCCTGTTTTCTCGGCTATAATCACAGATTGATTTGTGATTTATTTGCATGATCCGATCTAATGTGTTTCTTGTGTTTTAATTCTATAAATCAATAGCTAGGTCGTAGATCGATTATTTGCTAAGTATGATTAAATTTGGGATTACTGTTCATACATCGAGAAAAATAATATATCTAGAATCCACGGAGACGCCTTGCGATCCACTGCCTCCGCATGGTCAGCGCCTCCCACCCGCCGCCGCCGCCTTGATGGCCGGTCTGAAGCCGAGCCGCTTCACGCCAGATGCACCTCCGCGAGGAGCAACGCCACCCAGCTGAGCCGCGCGTCGCCGCTCGTACGCACCATGCGGCCTGAAGCCGTCTGATGTGCCGTCGCCTGATGTGAAGCTGCGCTGGTCGCGCCTCCGTAGCTCGGCCTCCCGCGACGTGAGCGTCTCCGGCTGCTCGCGAGCCGCTGTGTGCCCGCTACGCCCCCGCCCGATGTGCTGGCCCCACTGGCCGTCACTGCCCACAGCGCTGGTGTCGCACGTTGCTGCACCCGCACTCGAGGTTGTCGCGCCGTACACCAGACGCGCCCGAGCTTTGGTGCACCGCCGCGCCTGACCCACTGCCACCGCCGCCGCGACACGCCTACGGCCCATCGTGCCGCCTCGCCCACGCTCAACGAGCCACGTCCGCGCATGCTCGTAGCGCATGCCAGTGCTGCTCGCGGCGCCACGCCAAGCCGTGAGCAGGCACCGCCATCACCTTTTGTTTTTGGTGCGCGAGGAGAATGTACGACTAAGGTTAAAAACCCTAGCCGCCGATTTGAGCCGTAGCGGCCCCAAAAAAAAAAAAAAAGGCATGGCCATGTAGTTTTCCGAAAGGAAAGAAAAAAAGAAAGAAAAAAGAGGGAAACTAATTTTTTTTGGCAAATGGGCCCTAAAAAAAAATTACAATGAAATTTTTGCTGCTAAGGAAATTATGTGAAAACCCTTTTGGAGATTTGGGAAATTATGACAGATTTCATATTTTTATATATTCTTGCAAAATAACCACCTAGGAATCTGATTTTTTCGACAGATTAGAATGTTTCATGGTTATTGTATATTTTTAGGCACTCGGTTTATGGTAATTTTTAATAATATCTTTTTATGTAATAACCTTAAATAATCTTATAAACCAAATTTCTAAGGTATATGAACTTACATTAATTTGTGAAAACTTATACCTAGTACACCTTAGAAGCATAATATTTTTATGGTTTATTTTTCCTTGGTATTGTGTGTTTGGAAAATTAATTAATAGGTTTAATAATTCTAAAAATTGCTCCTAGACCTTAAAAATTATCAGAAAATACCAAAAATACTAGGAAATTCATGGAAATGCATAAAATTTTCTACTGAATATATAAAATTAATCTTTACTATTTTGTACTCATTTCATGCATTTAAAATATTTTACCATTTGTAAATATATAAAAAAAATTACATAAATTATGTGGGATATGTTAGATATCACTAAATGGAAAATTGCTTGCCCTAGATGGTCGCAACTATATCACCTTTGTTTATCTCCATGTCATACCATTACCGAGCATGCCGCTGGCACACCTGAACCTGTTGTCGTTGAAAAGGCAAAGGTTTTTGCAGACACGTACCTATGACTAGAAGCCCATAAATGAGTATAATTCTGCCCTGCACCATGTCATCTACCAACTAAGGTTATGTAATCAGAAGGTATTAAATGCTAGTTTGATTGATATGTATGTGCAATCAAAGGCAACGATAAACTTATGGTATGTTCTATGAAGACCTGCATAATCTCCTAGTTATCCATCAACTGTGTAAAAATATTGCTTTCCTGCATGAGTCGCATTAGTAGTATGGATCCAACTCCTGTCGAACTTGGTCCTGCTCATGATGAGTATCTCTTATCTTTTTCTTTATGCTGAAACCTTATGCATTAGATTATTTTTCCCAGACGTCATAAATAAAATAGAGGTCTAAACTATTCTATTAAAGTCTTATCTCCTGCTAAATAGTTGATTAAATCTGCTTAATAGAATATATTGCCAGTAGCAGACCTTACCTGTAGTAAATTAATCTTGCATGAAATACATTTAGCAAATAGTATGCCTCAAAATTGAAAATATGTTGACATGCCTTGCTAACAAAATATTGTTCATGTGCTCTTGGTATCTAATAAGCCTCAATTCACTAGCTTGTAGTGCACGGATGCCCAGATGGCGAAAGGAAAAAATTCTCTTAGTGGCACCGGAACAAGTCTAGTCATATGTTGATCTTTGATGGATCACTTTGGCTAGAAAATACCATATTCATTAAATAAGTACAGAATAACTAAAGCCCTAAGACTTGGAGTCTATATAACATTATCCTCCACCACACTGATTTCTTAATTGAAGAGCTTTGTAAGCAGAATATTACAGAGTATATATTGGTTTCACGCCAACAAAATTGTACTCTTGTTGAAGTATGATTGCAGATCTTTAACTCCGAGTTGATTTCAAGCAAATGCCTAATGCACACGTTATCATTTGGGATTTTTATAGTTGGCACGAAAATGAGGGAAGATATTGGGTCTGTGTGGGATATTGGAACCTAAGAGGCATAGAAAAATATTAAAAAAAAACAAGAGTCATAGTAGGCACAATTGCATATCCTAGGTCAAAGTCAGAAGCGAATTAGTCCAAAACAATACATTAATCTAGTTTATTTTGGGAGATAATTAAAGTAAATTGCATTATTATTATCCTTATCCAGTTGATATGGAAAATAACATTTACACCATTGTCGATGCCTATGCTGTTGGCAACCACAGTCATTGTTGCCCACGAAGGGCAATTGATTTGTGTCTTTAGTAATATGTTAACTACCACCATGTGGGAATGCACACAACAAATCGACGGCTTGACGCGGTCGCACATATGCCATATTGGCTATGCACCAAAGCATGTCATACTCATCAGAAATGACACATGAATAAATTAGTAAGTACAGTCTGCAATTGCATCACCACCAGAAGCCATATCACTTGCTTGAGGAAAATGTAATGCCTGAAATAAAATATAATTCTCGAGGCCATTTTCTGCTGGAATGTGAACTTTCGATGAATTTGAATTTTCTAAGGGCATATCCTTGAATTTTTAGTTTTGAGAAAAAATTCTCATGATTTTTAGAAAAATTGAGGGCCTATTTGCAAAAGTTCCTTTCTTTTCGTGCTTTTTCCCCAAAAACCGCATGGTCTGGACCCATTTTCCCTTTCAGCTCGATATGACCCAAATCGGCCCATAAAAAGGGGTGGGGCAGCCGGGCAGGGGTTAGGTTTTCCCTAGCCCTATTCCCGAATTGGTGGCGGCACGAGCGGTGCACGCGAGGAGGCAGTCAGAGGGTGGCACGCGCAGGTGGATGGACAACGCGGTTCGGCGACGGGACCAACAACGGCGCGGCGCAGTGCGCCCGTGCGGGAGGATAGCGGCAGCTTCAGCGTAGCGGATCGGCCGGCGGTGCAGCGTGCGGCGGCGGCGTGGTTGATGAACGAGGCCACGTCAAAGCGGCAGATTCAGGCGCACGGCTCGGCCGGCGGCGATCCGTCGTGCGGGCCGACGACACATTTGGTCACGTCGGGATGGCGGTGGGGGATAGCGGCAGCCGGTAGCGGATCGGCCGGCGGTGCAGCGTGCAAGCGGCAGCGTGGTTGATAACGCGAAGGCCCACGTCTTGGTAGCGGTCGAGATTCAGCGCGCGGCTCGGCCGGGCGGCGATCCGTCGTCTTGGTAAGCGACACATTTGGTCACGTCGGGATGGCGGTGGGCAGGTGCGGTTGAAAGATCTAGACCCGCCATTATGAGTTAATGGAGTGTTTTGGTGATTAATGACAAATCCAAATATGAGACTAACTCTTTTATCTAGTATTATCTTTGTGTAGTCTCATTTGGATATAAAGGTGAAACACAACGAGGTATGCAATCGACATCTAAATCTTATATTGTTGCATCTCTCGGATCCAAAATATAGGATTGAACTCAACCTTAAGTTAAACTTGAATATGTGCATATGACCTTATTACACATTTGTGTATGCACACATTTAGGGGGAGTTTTATCCTATACTTTGTGGTTTCATTAGTATTGATCCATATTCCATTCTCCACATATATTTGGGATCTCTACGTTGAAACAAAACCTTTGAGTATACAAAACTTGTGTAGTTCGTATATACTCATGTTATGAGTATATAGAACTTGTGTAGTTCTTGTATACTCATGTTAGAGTAAATATAACTTGTGTAGTTCATATATACTCATTTGTTCTCTCATTTATCAACATTCAATTTATGAGAAATTAAGTGGTTGTCATCAATTACCAAAGAGTGAAAGATTGAGGTATCTTGTCCCACCATTATGAGTTAATGGTATGGTGTGGTAATTAATGATGATCACATTGTGGAACTAACATTTTTCATGAGTTGGATATATAGGTTATGTTCCAGCATGATGAAGACTTGGGATGATCATGAGTTGATCATCAAGTCAAGAGCTTGGTGTAAATGATGCATCATGAGTTGATGCTTATCAAGAAGAGATGATCATGAGTTGATCATCAAGACAAGAGAAGACCCATCATGTGTTGATGGAGGTGAAGTGAAGGAATGCATCATGCGTTGATGCATGTGAAGAATCGGGATGGAGAAATCATCATGTGTTGATGATGTTCAAGACAAGATCCCGAAGTGAAGAAATCATCATGAGTTGATGATTGTCAAAGTCAAGGACCCGGACTTGAAGTGTTGATGTGCGTCATCAAGCTTCAAGAAGATGCAAGGCAAAGGTATGACTAGCTAGGGCTAAGGATGTGTTCCTAGTCTTTTACCGGTCTCGATGATTGGTTGATAGACCGGATTGCTAGTATAGGATTGTCGTACTATTAAGAGGGGTCTTGACTAGTAGCATGAGTTAGTCATGTGTTGATAGCTCATTGTGTTTGCTCCAGCTCATCTATGCATGGAGCTATTATTTGCGAATGTGTTTCGCAAATAGCCGAGGCTCATGCATTCAATCTTTGTAGCATGGGACTATACTTTGCAAATGTGTTTTGCAAATGGTTGAAGTCCATGCATTTTAGTCTTATGGCATGATGTTGTTATTTGCAAATGTGTTTTGCAAATAGTTGATGCTCATGTTTGATTTCTTGTAGCATGTGACTTAAGTTTGCAAATGTGTTTTGCAAATGGTGTAAGTCCATGTACCTTTTTCCTCGTGGTATGATTCCAAAAGTTGGCAAATGTGTTTTGTAACTTGTTGGGAATCTTGCTCGTGATCCTTCTTGGCATGGCTTGTCAATTAGCAAATGTGTTTTGCAATTGAAGTTGTTGAAAAAGCCATTGCTATTTTCTGTCAGGAAAATCGGAAGTTCCGGTGTGTTAACTGCGGAAGTTCCGCATCTCGGACGGTCCGATTTCCAGCGGCTCGTTTTTTTCCAGAGAGCGTCCGGTTTAGGGACTTAGCCGATTTTCGAAGTGCGGAAGTTCCACAGTAGTTACTGGCGGAACTTCCGATTATCGGTTGCTCGAAATTCTACTGCTCGCTTTTTCCAGAGAAGCACCATTTTGGGGACTTAGCCAAAATTCGATGTACGGTAGTTCCGCTATATGTTGAGCGGAACTTTCGAAGATCGAAACTTTCGCAACCTGGTTGGCGGAAGTTCCGCACTAAAAATCAAACGGCTAGTTTCTCGTCTGACATAGCCGTTGCTGTGCTTTTCTCTCTCATGCGGTAGTTCCGGTGCGTGTACGGCGGAACTTCCGATTTCCGATTTTTCAGGGTTTGTCTCCAACAAACTAGTTTTTGTGTGTGGGCTATATATAGCCACCTTGGCCGGTTGAGAGATGCTGCTGGTGCTATTTTTAAGTGATATACTCATTCTTTGAGCTAAGAGCAAGCCTCTATTCTCTTTTGTGCATGTGTTGCACTTGGTGAGATTAGAGAGTAAATCATAAGTGCATGTGTTGCCTTAGGTAGTGGATTGTGTATCCACGTGAGCGTTGACACTTGATTAGTTCAAGTGAAAGTTCGGATTTGTTACTCTTGGTGTTTGCCGACACCTAGACGGCGTGGAGGCGTCGTGCGCGGTGATCTTCTCAAGAAGCTTGTGAGAAGACTCGGCGGTTTGTGAGTGGTTTGGTGCTCACCATCTCCGGAGTGGAGGAAGAGCAACCATAGTTGAGCGAGGTGTTGGTTCGGTTAGGAACCGGTCCAAGTGGTTGGACTTACCTCGGAGGTGTTGGCTTAATTAGTGGAGCCGGTCCAATTCGTTTGGGCTAACCTCAACGTGGATTAGGGGAGACCGGTAAGTCTCCGAACACCACGGTAAAACATAATCGTGTCATCTTGTTTTTACATGTGTTTTACTTTGAGCTATTTACATTCTTACTTTAATTGCTCATATTGTATTGTGTTCATATTGTCGGTGCACTTAGTTGAGCCTAGTTGATTTAGGTTTTAATTGAACAAAACTAATTCGCTACTAGCTTCCGCATTTACATATTGGTTTAGCGCGATAGAGATTTTGAAACCGCCTATTCACCCCCCTCTAGTCGGCCACCTCGATCTTACAGCGGTGCGGCGCGCGTTTGGGCGGGTGCGACCGCGTTTTGGTGGTAAGACCGGCAGGCAGCGGCGCACATGGCTACGAGTCAACGACGGTGCAAGGACGGCCAATGTTGGCGGAGGCGTGTCCAGCGGAGCCGTCGGCAAAAATGCAGCTACGGCACGACAGCGCGCACGGGCTCGGCGGCTTTGGGCCATCGTTTGTGCGGGGCGCTGCCGGCTTCTGGACGGCGGGCGCATGGAGCAAAGCGCGGACGACAAGGCGCAGAGCGATGCGACCGGCTCGAGGGAGGCTCACGGCGCGGCGCGGCGGCCGCAGTCGGGGTGGTGGAGGCCGTGCGGCCGTTGGCGGCCGCGTTTCGTCGCAAAGTGCGAGCACACGACGGTCGTGTGACGCAAAGCTTCGGCGTGCGTCGCGTGGCAGCGGCGCAACATCCGCCACGCTGCCATCGCAGATTCGTCCGACGACGCTTCGTGCGAGCAGACCGCATGCGGGTGGCGTGGCGTGCGCAGGGGCTATTGCGTGCGTGGCGAGGCATCTTGGCCGAGCGACAACCATGCCGGGCGGCATGGCCGCATGCGGGCGTCGGTCTTTTTTCTTTTCTCGTGTTCATGCAATCCACCATCTACAATTCAATCGAAATCTACTTGTCGTATGGATGGCCCCACCGCCACAACGCCCACCGAAGCACTGGAGGACCCCGAAACTCCGCGAGGCCGGGCAAAGAAGACCTTTGGGCCACCTCGGGGGGCCGAAGCACCGGAGGACCCCGGCCGCGAGGCCGGGCAGCAAGACCCGGGCCACCCCGTGGTGGGGCCGGCACCGGAGGACCCCGAAGCCCCGCGAGGTCCGGAGCAGGCCGAGCTTGGGCCACCCGTGGTGGGGCGAGCACCGGAGGGCCTCCGAAGCCTCGCGAGGCCTGGAGCAGCGAGACCTTCGGGCCACCCCCGGGGTGGGGCCGGAGCACCCCGGAGGGCCCTTGAAGCCCCACGAGGCCCTGTGAGAGGCCCCCAAAGACCTCTACGAGGAGACTCGGTAGGGTGAACCGAGTCCAGGAACGTGTACCATGGACCAAAGCCTAGGCGTAGGGGCGAGGAATGTCCCTACAACCCCTATGGATGTTGTACCATGGTAGGGTCAGAAGGGTAATATACAAAACCCCCACAGGGGGCTATAAATAGAGGATCACCCCCCCCCCCTTGTGGGTGTGAGAAAAAAATAGCAAGCGTGAATTCCCTAGCAATAATCATCTCGTTCTTGTCACTGGCTAGTCCCCTCTCGAGGATCCCCGTGAGCCCTCTTGGGCTTGTCCGGGGTCCCCCCCTCTTTTATTGTAAGCTCGTTTTTTGCTACTACACTACTCCTTTATGCAACCTACTGATCAGGTTGACCGACAACTTCAAGTCGACTCGCAGTAGATTAGAGCATATTTGCATTGTATGAAATAATCTAGAAAACCAAATTTACATAATTGGAAGCGGTATAGAAAATACGATTCAATCTACGAGTGTCATACTTCGACGGTTACATTTAGTTACGAGTAAAGGAGGCCTAGAGTTAGGCCGGAGTCGATTGTGCTGATAACGTGTTGAGGAACTGTTGTGAGTTCAGTTCGATCAATCACCTCGTAGACAAATGTAGAATCGAACAGAACAATGCAAGAACAAATAGTAGATTGAATAAAAAGATATGGAGAATTTCTTTCTTCTCTTTATTTCTCTTTTCATAATCGATCTTTTACAATGACTACTACCCCTTATTTATAGACTACAAACCCTGCTAAAATTTTAGATGGGACGTCCACCCATGGTCTAGCTGCTAAATTAAGTTCATGATCTCCAAACACTGTGATAACAATAGAAAAACCGAGGTTAACACCGGTCCGGACAAGAATGGGTTTATCTTTGTCTACTCTAATCTACAATCGAGAATGTAGAACTTTCACTTTCTTTCTCTAATTTCTAGCTGTTCAACGGGTGACTTTTTTTAAATATGATTTAATAATGTATTATAAATATAATATAATAGATAGGCAAGCCAAGATTAATACTAGCACTAACAAGAAAGAGCTTTAAAGTAGTGCTTGCATCCATTCTCTAATCTAATCTACACGGCTCAGATCAGTTTTGGGCTCTGGGCTGGAATCGCTGCAGCATGCAGCCACGCAGGCCGCTCGTTTGAACGAACCCAACGACGGTACAGATACAGGGCCTTGTCTACCTTAGTTCTAAAAACATATACTCCCTCTAATCATAAAACAGTCCTACACTAGAATAAATACAGTTAAATCATTATTGACCAATGATGTTGTTTAAAATATACAGTTTAGATATCTAAAAATGATATAAGTGAATTTGTCATTAAAAACTTTCGTAATATTGTATTTTTACAAAAAATTAAAATATATGATAAGAGAGTTTAGTGTTTACAACTTTCATAATATTGTATCTTTACAATTTTGTTGACTTTAAAAAGCTAAAAAGTTACTTTTTGTGAGCAGAGAGAGTACTGCTACACTAGAAACCATCCATTGATCCTTTAAAAACGATCGACTGAATGCAGCTTCGGAGTACCAATAGGCTATTGCAAACGGATATTACATTCGTAGAATGCAGCTTGGGGACGACTCTTCCTGGACTAGACAGACATTAGCCGTCCTATCCTCATACGTCAATCAGCAACCACTTGTAAGTCTGTACTCTTGGTACGCTAAAATAATAACAATTTTTATAGGATCAGAACACATATTTTTTTTACTTCATATAGGAGGAAGATCCCGTAGTCATAGAAAACCAAGCTACAAAGTAATTCATTCAGAGCACGAGATGATTGAAAAGGATTAGAATTTAGGTTATTTTTAGCACTATTTTTTTATAAAAGTAAGGATTCGAATGTCCTAAAAGATAGGTGTGAGGAGTGATAATCACTTGTACTCTTTTACGATCGTGTTTAAAAATTTATAGTTAGTTTTACTAAATCTTTCTCTCTCTCGTTGTGATTACTTTGTTGTCATTATTTAAATAATTCTCTCTACAAAATTTATTTACTTTATTTTTTTATATCATATATGTGTGTATCGTATCCGAGTACAACACGGCAATCTCAGATGCTTCTGAAGAAGACGCAACAGGAACATGGCTGAGCTTCTCCAGGACACTTGCACACGTCCACGGCAGAATATGCTAGGCGTGGGCGATTCCCTGAGCTTTGGCAACGGATGGCTGTCTGGCGTCTGGGCAAATCCTCGGAATATTTTTTCGTACTCGTTAATGCAATGCAGACCGAGGCAGGTTCTCAGCTTCAGCGAAAGAGACGGAAAGAATTGCTACGCTTGGAATCTCTGTCTCTCTCTCTCTCCGCGGTTGGGAGGAGATATGGACGGCCGGCGTGGCAAACGCCCGGAACATATTCCCCAGAAATCTGGCACGAGCTCTCTTCTTGCTTCTAGATGCAAGCAGCATATCATGGCAGACAGGTAAAGTACGATCGGGTCACCGTACAAATTCTCAGTGGCAGCCACGGAGCAGCGAGCAATGAACAGGGGCCATGAAACAACTCAAAAATTCGATCTTAAAGCATTTTCGCCTTCCGCCTTCGCTCGCGCCAGCTCCCACGTTAGGTGCTCGGCACCCCCACCGCTCCTGCCATCTTCGCCAACTCCCGCACCCGCGCCAGTGTGATCGAGCCACTCCCGCCACCCCACGCGCCGTGTCTGCTCGAGATGCACACTGCTACCACCGCCTTCATCGGCTAAAAAATCCCGCACCCACGGCTCCATCTTCATCCTCCGCTTCACCACAACCCCACCGACACCTCCTTCTTCCCCAATCCCGACCAAACTCCACAAATTGCCACTGCCCCCTTCTTCTTCCTTGTCGAGCTCAACACCAATTCGCCGCCACCGTCCACGCCCCCATCCAATTAACTCCACCATGAGCTTCGCCTTGAGCCCGCAAACCTACCCCCGAGCTCCAAGCCCACCACCGTCGCCCCTAGATCGTTGTCGCCATGCGCGGAGCTGCCAAGCCACCACGCCTGAGCCATCTTCGCCACTCACGCGCCGGTGTGACCGAGCCACTCCGCCCACGCGCTTGCGGCTCGCCGAGCGACATCGCTGCCACCGCCGCTTTCGGCTATAAAATCCCGCACCCACGACTCCATCTTCATCCTCCGCTTCACCACAACCCCACCAACACCTCCTTCTTCCCTAATCCCGACCAAACTCCACAAATTGCCATCTTCTTCTTCCTCGTCGAGCTCAACACCAATTCGCCACCGTCCACGCCCCATCCAATTAACTCCACCATGAGCTTCGCCTTGAGCACGCAAACCTACCCCGAGCTCCAAGCCCACCACCGCCGCCCCTAGATCGTTGTCGCCATGCGCCGAGCTCCCGCCATCCAGCCACCACGCCACGCGCCATCTTTGCGCCCGGTGTGACCGAGCCACTCCACCCACCACGCGCGCTTGCTCGAGCCATGCCATCGCCTTTGTCGGCTATAAAATCCCGCACCCACGACTCCATCTACATCCTCCGCTTCACCACAACCCCACCGACACCTCCTTCTTCCCTAATCCCGACCAAACTCCACAAATTGCAACCGCCCCCTTCTTCTTCCTCGTTGAGCTCAACACCAATTCGCCGCCACCGTCCACACCCCCATCCAATTAACTCCACCATGAGCTTCGCCTTGAGCCCGCAAACCTACCCCCGAGCTCCATGCCCACCATCGTCGCCCCTAGATCGTTGTCGCCATGCGCTGGAGCTCCGCCGCCCACAGTCCAAGCCACCACGCCGCTGCCCCTGCCATCTTCGCCAGCTCCCGCACCCGCGCCAGTGTGACCGAGCCACTCCCGCCACCCCACGCGCCGCGTCTGCTCGAGCCGCACACTGCTGCCACCGCCTTCGTCGGCTATAAAATCCCGCACCCACGACTCCATCTTCATCCTCCGCTTCACCACAACCCCACCGACACCTCCTTCTTCCCTAATCCCGACCAAACTCCACAAATTGCCACCGCCCCCTTCTTCTTCCTCGTCGAGCTCAACACCAATTCGCCGCCACCGTCCACGCCCCCATCCAATTAACTCCACCATGAGCTTCGCCTTGAGCCCGCAAACCTACCCCCGAGCTCCAAGCCCACCACCGTCGCCCCTAAATCGTTGTCGCCGTGCGCTAGAGCTCCACCGCCCACAGTCCATGCCACCACGCCGCCACAAACCACCCCAGCTCCAACACCACCACCGCTGGACTCCCTTTGCTCCACTGGTGCTCAAGCCATGTCCATTTTGGTCGGAGCACCGCCGGAACGCTGCCGCGCCATTCCCCTGTTTCGGTCGTACACCACCACCGTCGCTCGCCCCTCACCGGACCTCCTTTGGACGTGCAAAACCCCAAAATAGGTTGCCCACACTGCAAGGATTCTTGCCCCACCACCCAGCGCTGCTACTCGCCACCACCGCCTGCGAAATTGCCGCTGGCATCTCATTTCTTGCTCGGCATCCATGGGGAGCGAGCACTAGCTCGCTTGGGACGAGCTCGAGTTGGGCCACTCGTCTTTGCTGGGCCGCTGAAGCAGGCCTACAAGGCCATCCCAAATGGCTTTCAGCCTGGCAAGCCAAATGGGCCGGCCAAATGGAATCTCCGTAGTGTAAGCCCAGTACTGCTCACTTTCGCCCAACACTATGCAAAGCATTAATCCTTAGCTAAACCCACTACAACTCATCAAACCCGACCCGCTCTAAATAGTGTTGACCGAACACTATTTATTAAACCCATTACTATTCCATCGGATCCAGTAGTGAATAGTATTGTACCTATTACTATTCACCTGATCCATCACTGCTCATCTCAGACCCATATATATATATATATATATATATATATATATATATATATATATATCCATTTCAACTGTTTCGAGTCTGTGAAACCCATTTTCAACTTCGTTTGACCTAATCAAGCACCCAATAAATCTCCACCATCTCACACCACCTATCTTTTCAATTCTTTTCGAATTTCTTTATTTCATGTTGTTCTCAGCTTGTATCCTGTTGAGCTCACCTGAATTTATTGATCAAGCTACAGAAAAAGTCGATCAATATAGGAGGGGTAAATCCAGTTAAGGACTGCAGATGTGGAGGTAAGTCGCATTCATTTGATCATTTCCAGCCTATATTTTATGTACTTATATTATTACTTTTTATTATCATATTTATGCCAATTATTTTAATATTGAAATAATATTTTTGAATGCCATGATGATTAGATATATCCGATCACCCCACATACAAGCCCACCTATTTTTTGTAGGCTATATTCACCTTGATAAGTTTATGTTGAATAAAATGATACTATATATCTAGCATTGTCACACAAATATGTTTGTAAATTCTAAAAAAGAGTATTGGCTATCCGTCAATGGTTTTGGTGGAGAGTTAAGGGTTGAGAACAAGAGGATGGACAACCCAAGATACTTGACAAAAGTGAGTTGAGGGTGGGGCCGAGAAAGTAGAAAGCCACGAATTGGTTATTTCACCTTCCCACTGGAGAAAGGTAAGGACTAGAACATTGTGCCAAGTAATAGACACAGAAATCGCTCAACCACGGGTTTAGTTTATCCAACTTGGCTTAGTACGCTGCTCTTCCGATTGAATATCTGTAGGATGACACCTGCTCTTGTTGTATAGAGCAGCCACAGTTTGGGGGCGAGTTAGGAGTGGTCCGGTTAGGACACTTGCTGAACTACACAATGGTAGAAATATTTAGCATCGGACCGTGTATTTCACCATTGGCCGATGATTTCTCAATGGCTATATTGTCCAAGGACTACCCGGTAGAGGCTGAAAAGGTTGACCAGTGGGAATATCTTGTTATATCAACGCAGTCACACGCTATCAGATTGCGTATATATAGCTTGACAGTATGAGTTTGAGGTATCTTGTGGGTAAAGTTAGTCAACTCTGTAGAGTATAATTAATGGTATACGAATACGTCGTGCTTCCGGTTAATGAAGCTGTGTTCATGGATGGTTCTAATATATGAGACATAAGCAAAGATTTTGATATGTTAAGATGATAATTGCAATTGTTGAGTAAAATCTATGTTGTTATATTAGTATGGTTTTATTATTTTAAAGATAAACTGCTTTAACTCAAATGATGCATCCACATATGCCTGATATGGTAAACTCTAAACAATCCATTGAACTCCTAACATGTAATTAAATAGCTTTCTCATGTGGCTTGATGGGTACATTGTACACTCAATCTTGCTAAATTTTCATCAAAAGATTGAAGAACATCTTGGAGAACATGTTATGGTTACGACCGCACTCAAGTTTTCCTGTGAAAGACCTTAGTTCTTCTGAATGTAAGTCAAATATTTGATCTTAAGATGCCTATTTTATTACTATAAAATAGTCGTTAGTCCATAATTTAATTAAAATAATATTTTTTAACTATTTGTAAGTAAATTTGATTTTATTTCGATTCGTAACCGAAATTATGGCCGGTTGTACAAACCGGATACACCTTATTTGACAAATGGAGGTTGTTACAGGCGACATATGTATCTTGAGAGAGAGATACACACACAAAGACAGAGAGAGAGTAGTAGAAACAAAGCAGCCGCAGACGTATTTTTTCGCGTGGGAGACGCTTCTCGCACGACGATGACGGGAGGCATCTGCTGATGCCGACGGAATCAACTGAAGAACACAAACGGAACAACGACAGAGCGGCACAGGGGGAGTTTGAGACGCATGCCGTTGCAGCATATCTCGCAGCGAAGACGTCGAAGCAGGTGGGACGCATACGCACCCGCCTAAAGGCTTGTTTGGATAGAGAGGGATTAGAACCAATCCCTTCGAATTGGAAAAAAATTTAGTTTAAATTCTAAATCAATCCAAAGGAATTGAGTCGGATCATAATGTATTCAAACAAACCTAAGTAAGCTAATTCCTGGATCCGTAAGAAATCGCTCTCGCACGGGCGCACCTATCAGCGGCAGGTCACGCCATAATCTTTGATCATCCAGGAATAGGATGCTCCCGTCTGAACGAGCTGAGATTTATTGCCGCCATCCAACAACCAACTCACGGGACCTAGATGCCATCTCGGATTATTGAACAAGGTGGGCATCAGAAGATGACCATGCGTGGAGAATCGAACAGAGGCCTATCCATATCTCTCTATGTCCAACCAAATCAAGAACAGTGCCGATCGATTAACAAACGAATCAGATAATTTATCGAGGGGTGGTCCCCCTCATTCTTGATATGATAGAAAAGACAAGTACAATAACCAAGGCATAAACATGTGCAGTAGATACAGCAAAGTCAATGGTAGAACCCAGAATGCCATCATCTCCACACACACACACAAAAAAAGCCAAAATGGAAGGAGCAAAACTTTGCATCTAGCAGCCGAGCATGCGACACACGTCCTTCTTCCAGTCATTTCCATTTACACAGAAGCTGTAAAGATAAAGGCGTATTCTTTTGCCTTTGCAAAAGTAGACATCAACAGCGACTTTCTAAAATTCCAGTTAGCCAACAGCGACGATGCAGAAATCCTCACCAGATTGACACACATTTGTAGGAGAAGACACCGATCGTTTGTAAACGATTATTGTCGGTGGGATTGTGATACTTTCAACTCCCTCTACCAGCATTAAAAATTTGACAAACAATATAGGGAACAGAAATTAGTAGTGAAGGCAACTTGTCACAACAAGAAATACTTATTCATATGTTTTGACAGCATTTCTCCAAGCATACGCTCACTGTGGTAGACGCAGCTGACCACCTAGAGCTTCTAGTTTATTCAGACTTTGAAAAGCACGTCCCGACATCAGAACACATGCTTACCAACGATAGTACCAACAATAGCCTGGCTGGCTGCTTCACAGAATAACCAGAAAACCACAACAAATCAGAACAAATTTCCACCGACGGAACTCAACAGCGCATAATCACCAGAAGCCCGTCGTCTTACTCATCAACACTCCTTCCTTCTCCAACGCATCCTCTCCCCAGGAGAGAAGATTGGCCAGTTTGCCGTTCTTTGCAAGAGCAGGGTTCTCCACATTCTCGCCCTCAAAGCAGTGCAGAACAGATTTGGGCGACCCAACGGCAACAGCAACCCCGTCGATAGCGGCAAAGCTCTGGTAGATGAGGAGGCCACCACAGGGAAGCTCCTGCTCTACCATGTTGCAGTCATAAGCCTCAGCATCAATCTTCTTCCCCCACGTCCCGGCGTGACCGCGCCCGCCAAAGATGGTAACAGCAACAGAGAACTCTGAAGGGCCAAAGCACCTGAGGACCCTCTTGATGAGGTCACCACAAGCGAGAGCAGAAGTGTCGATGCCCATAACCTCGTAGCTGGCATAGCTGAAGCCATCCTCAGGTGTCACATGAATGGTAGAGAGTGCAGAGCCATGGATTGCATTCATGGAGTAGCCACAGGGTTCAAAGTCGAAGTCGCAGATCTCCATCTCCGGGATAATGTCAGAGATGCCCGAGAGCTTTGTCATTTCCTTAGCGCATGTAGTGTGGCCATCAGCAGAAGTCTTGAAAAAGACTGAAGCTTTCTTCTTGTCCAGTCCAGTCATGCACATCTCAAGGGTAACCATAGGCTGCTCAGGGTGCTGAGTGGCATAGTAGATGTGCCACTTCTGGCCAGGCTTTGCTGGATCTCCAATCACATACGCATTGCCACCAGATTTCAGGTCGCCAAAGTAGCGGTTCAGGACAGCAACCTCCTCAGAGAAGCTCCTGTGGGGAGCAGGCTGTGCGCTAGGGAAGATGAACATCCCACGAGAGTATTTCACAGCAGCAAGTGGCATAGACAGCTCTTCAGCAAGCTCAAGAATCCTTGGAATGGTGAGCAGGAGCATGGTAGTCCCACAGGTCTTGATCACAATCTTGTGAGGATAGATAAACAGGCTCGACTCAGAAAGGACGTAGGAGTCAAAGTCCTTGTTGGAGAGCTCGGACACAATGGTGCAACGTGCAAGGTCCAGAACAGAGTCAATCTGGGCCCTGGAGAGGGCGCGCAAGCCCCGACCATGAGGATCAGCAAAGGCAGGCGCCTCCGAGAAGGTGATCTCAAGGCGTTTCTCGTAGCCCTCGAACCCGATCGCTGAGGGCGGGGGAGGGTCAGCAACGGAAAGGACAGCCATTGGAGAAGGTCAGTCAGAACACAATGCCGAAGATGGAGGGAGGAGTGCAGGGAGCGAGACTAGAGAACTGGTCAATTATCGGAAGCAGCTAGCCAGAGAGATTGGTCAGAAGCAAGGAGTCGGAATGGAAATGCAGAGAAATCCTAAACTACTAGGATGGGGAAGCCGAAAGGGCTATCAGGATGGCTTCTTCGCGCACTGCAAGAGAAGGAAACAATTGACTTGATTAGCAACGTATCTAAAAACACAATGTGGAATGAAGTAAATCTTTGTGTTTGATCTTTACGTTGGAGTAAGCAGCAGACTGGAACTTCTTGACGCCTCCTGCAGGTCGAACGTCTTCAATGCTGTAGCCGAGGGGAGCTTCATACATCAAGGAACGACTACTGCTAGACTTCTTCTTGCCACCCTTTGACTCCATTAGGACATCAACTTGCTGCTGGAAGAGAAATGAGGAGTTACACAAAAAAACTTTGATGGTTCAGAAAGGCTTATGTATGTTTTTTTTATGGTACATAAAAGCTAGAGAAGAACGTCAGCTGTTTATGCAACAAAAAAATTACGAGATGGTTTCAAGTAACAATCGTAACAGAATACCAAAACTTTTAACATGTATATAATCATATACTAAGGGCTTGTTTGGTTGGGCGAAAATCCCTGCTCATCCACGTAGATCTATCGTAGATAGACCGAAATTTTAGTTCAAATTCCCGACCCATCCGGTTTCCCAAACAAGCCCTAAACAATTCCAACTAAGAGCAGATGTGCGTAATAAATTATTTGTCAACAGCCAGCGACTCAATGGGGCAGAGCAAAATTCATTCTTGTTCAATTCCTACAGACCGCAATGTCATCCTCGGACAAATCACTCGTGTTCTCGCCTGATTTAGATTTCCAATATATGCAGTTTTTTTTGGAAAAATCCCCAATCTATGTACTGAATATTTGTAAAAAAACAACTGTTACAGAGATTAAACTTTTCAGTAACCACAAATGTATTCATCAGCCCAGCAGGGGATAAATTAGACCTAAATCACATAATCCTACTCGCAAGATTAATCTTCTTACGCATATCAAATCACATAATTGACATAACTTAGAAAATAACACAACCACCGCACAGAAATAACATGTCCTACAAATAACAAATCTACATGCTACTGCAGCCGAAAAGTAAAAGCTGGGATTTACGGAAGAAACTTACAGTTCCACGAAGCTATGTACGGAACCCCCAAGCCCGAGCGCGCCCGCGTGATCCGATTCCGATCTCACGAACCCCCCCTCGCAACCCCCTCTCGACGCAGATCTCGAACCGAGATGGCGAAAATATCTCTCTCTCAGAGCTCGTGGATTTCTTCTCTCGGAGAGAGCGGCGGCGACGGCGGCGAGAGGTCAGGGAGGGAGGGATTCTTAGGCAACAAGAAGCGTGCGGCTGAGAAGAGAAGCCCTGATTTGGACCGTATTTATAGTGCCCCTTATCGGGTCCGGGTTTCCGTGACAGCCAAGGAACGGATCGCCCCGCTAGACCCGGCCCGCGTGGTGGCCTGTGGACCGGTGGGCGTACGGTAGGCCCCGCCCCGCGTGGGATTCGCGGCCGGGAGGCCTGGGCTACAGTGGACTGGGTCCAGGGAGAGGGATGTCTCGCGTTTGAGGAGGGAGTTTCTTTGAGGTTCCGACTATCTCCGGGGGAGTGACCGGATGGCAGGTGGGACCCTGCCTGTTGGAGTTGGCACGGGGGCCAGGTGGTGGATGACTCGGCGTGGGAGGCCTGGGAAGCTTCGAGGATGGGAAAGAGAGGGGCGTAAAGTCCGGCGGCTAGCGAACTCTTTAAAAAAAAATGCATACGCAGCTAATTAAAGATGTCCAAACGGGCCACACGGCCCGTCCAGCATGGTATAAGTCCGTTTAGCCACGGCCGGGCAAATTAAACGGGTTGTGTTGCGTTGGTCTATGGGCTCGATCGTCAGTTCAGACACGCTACGGTGAGCTCATGTTCGTGTTCTGCTAGCACGGGTACGGTTAATTCGACGAGCTAAAATCAGTTCATTTAAACCAACTAGAAAAAGGTGCTCGATTTCGTGCTCAGCTCCTCTCCGCCGCTGCGGGAGCCGCCACCTCCTTCGCCGTAGGAGCCATCGCCGCCACGTGCTAGGTGGGCCAGCTGTGCCCGTGACGTGTCAGACACAATACTATGTGTACCGGTCAGGCCGACCCATTGGGCCAAGGTAGAGACCCAAGCACGACACGATGTGTCGGGCTGTATCATGTCTAGAACGGGCTAACAGTGTCATGCTTGGGATCGACCCGACATGCACAGTCCATTTGGAGAGGCTGCAGCTTATATACTTCAGTTTCATTTTTTAAAAAAAGATTTGGATTATGACAAGTCGCCTCTATTCTACCATGTGCAATCTAGATGGGCCTACATCTGGTATCAGATAAAACGGTATACTGTCAGAAGTCAAAACCCCTATAAGCAGCAGCAGTAGGTCAACGAGTGAACTTACAAACATACACTCACACTTGCGGCCTTGATTGATCGGTTAGAGGAAGTTTAGGCTACGAATTCCCCAATTGCAAGAACATGGCAGATTTCGAGCTGCACAGTACTTGTATAAATTATGGGACATGAATTCGCTTCTTCCGCTGATAAAAGGCCACCGCATCCATACTCGGCTCAAGTGGCGAGCATGCACGGCTCCCCGCCGTCCTGATAAGCTAAAAAAATGTAGAGGAGCCGGCATCTTCTACGCCAATCTGATGCCTTTTCTCGTCCAGCAAAAAAGGGGCGCCGAAACCCAACTCGCTTTCCCGTTTCCAGCCTCTACACTTTTTTTTTTTGCAATGGGCCAAAAATAAACGGGCAAGATGACAACACAATATCCACGTAGCGCGGACATGAATGAAGACTCGCACAGTCCCACTGCTGTATCGTCCGAAAACCACACAAATTCGTGAGGAGGTAGAATCGCACGGCGCGTGATCACCAGAGTATTTATCGCTCCACGGCGATTGGGCTTCCTGCGTGGATCCACACAGCTCATAGAAATGCCATCTCTCTCTCTCTTCCCCTCCAGATCGTAGAATTATTTCCGAGATGGGAGCAGCACATGGATTGGGTAGATAGATAAGCTCGCGATAGAGTTTTTGGCTGAACAATCATGTTTTTTTATTGGTAATAACAAAAGTATACTTGTTCATATAAAATTATAAAAATAACATCATAACAACTAAGTAGCCGTCGTGTATTGCCTGCAGCGCTGCCAGACAGTGGCAGGGGGATGGAATAGCGCGGTGGGACGGAGTCACAGAGAAGGCCACATACCGCGCTTAGGGAGCGTGTAGGTTACTACTGTGCTCTCTGCGGAAGGAATCCTGATGCATTCATGTTAATCACTAAATGACAAAAAACTTAATCACTTTATGACTCAAAACTTAATCACTAAAGGAGAAAATAACCAAAATTATGCACCATGCTTCTGCGGACCTGAAGCGCGGTAGGCGTCTGCAGCGGTTCGGGAAGTGTGGCATGTTTGATGTCGTGGCGCCACATCATCTACCCATGCTCTATTGATCTTGCCGCGGTGACAGAGTCCTACCGCGGTTTGCGAGCACTACAGGTAACACATGGCGCCTGCCTAGCTTGCCGCGGTGTCATGTTTGCAATTTCGTGTGAGCGATGACTACTTTTACTATTACAAATAAAAAACATATCAATTCAACCAAAAACTCCTCGCAATATAATCGGTGTTTTAAGGCATGTTTGGCATGGTTGTTGCTTTTCTGAGAAGCAGGTTCCGACTGGCCTAAAGGATTGAACGGATGAGCAGGAGAAGTTTGATGTTTGACAATCTAACTTTTAATTAGGTTGGCTGGAGCTTCTGAGTTGAAAAAATATGAAATGACAATTAATTACAATTAACGAGAATTAACATTAATTAACAACTATCAACCGCATCGGCGATGGAGGAGGAGGGAAGCCGGGGTAGCTGTGCTGAAGAAGGAGGAGGCTGGCCAGAGGGGGAGGGAGGTCGGGGGCGGAGGAGGAGGGAGCCAGTTGATGAGACGCAGGTGGGCGGAGGCGGTGCATGGTTAGGGTTAGGGCTCGAGTGGGCGGGCGGAGACCAGTGGGGATTTTGATATTATATACATGGTACGAGGGAGGTAAATTTCTTCAACTCTAGAGGCAAACCCAATCTGTAATACCTTAGCCTAATATGAGCCTGGAATGTTACTAAAATAACAAGATAATAAATTAAAAACCTAAGATATTACATAAAATTTTAGCCGAACCTCCTTTGTATAATTAACCAAATGAGATATTCTAATAAAACTACAATAACTTAAACAAATATTTCAATATCTAACTTAAATCATAATCATAAATACTTCATGATACGATAATCAACTCAATTACAAAGATAACAAAAGTATGAAGACAAATCCAATAAATAAAATAAAAGCATCTTAATAGTTTGCTCAATCATTAATGCATAGTCCAAAATTATTCATTCATGAAAAGTTCGTGGAAGTGTGCAACAGATCATAGCACTATCCCCTCCTATGCATGACGTCCGTGCAAGAGGTACCTAAAATATAATCAAACAACAAAGATAAGTTAATGACTTAGCAAGTACAAATAAAATCAGTAATCCAACTTACAACTTTGTCACAGTCAATCAATCACAATATTCATCTCAAAAACAACTCATATGCTACATGCAAATGCAAATGCCAACAGATGCACTTTTCTTTTCTCTTTGCATTTACTGGTAATGCGGAATATACATTCGTCGATGCATACCCTTACTTGTGCCTTCTAGCACAGGGACCATGGCCCACATTCCACAAGTGTGGGGACCTCAAGCCCATCCAATACTTGACGGGGACCTCAAATCAATACTTGACCACCACGTGGCCCAGATCTCAAAGATAATGACATGATGCATATGAGTCTTTTCAGTTATCCAACATAAACATGTAATAATCAGCAGCGACATTCGTGAGTAAAGACATAATCACAATACAAGTATTCACTACAATATCTCTACCGACTAATTGCACTTGCCTCAACCGTGTGAAGCTTGATGACGCAAAAGAGGGCGCTGCCCATGGAACCACCTCACCGCCTGAATACTTTTTAACAACCTTAATAAGATAACATTTATGGACAAGACATTGTTGGAAACAAATATACGACAAAACTACGCTCCCTAACGGAGCTTAAAACTCCAACTCCTATGAACAACGATCTGTCCTAAAACGGGACAATACCTTCTTAAAAAACATTACTTTTCATAGGTTTAACCAAAATTGATGATCTTTGATCCTCTGGAAAACTTACTAAATTCTCCACAATAAACTAGTTGGCAAGATTCCCATATTCTGTCATCCTCTATCCCTACGAAACAGATTACTCAAACTACTAGATCTCGTTAGAGGTTCTGGACAGTAAGACTAAAACTTACATAACTTCCAATACAAATGTCCCAAAAATATGATCTTTAGTTATATGAAAATCTTATGAAAATATCTATGACTTTCGTGTTGGTTCAAACCTCTAAATAACTCATTAGCTAATTTCTAATAACCGGTTACTACAATCTGTCAGAATCCCGACATAACCTTAGGACAGTAACGTTGCAAAATACATAACTTGAGATCCACATCTCCAAATGACGTGATCCACGACTCTACGGAAAGCTAACAATGATTCCCACAAATCTCTAGGAGATGGTTTGGCCAAATTCTGCCGTTAACTACCCTAAAACTGCTACGCAATATGACTGTCGATACTCGATCTAATACCCGATATCGCAAAATCACAAAACTAAAATACTAAATGAACAGGATATGAGCACTACCCTTGAAGAACGTGCTGCAAGGTTATGAGAACAACCACGAGACCCCTCTCCCTCCTCACCCTTCCTTCCTCTTGGTCGGCCACCGCCAATGGAGACCCTTCTTCCTTCCTCTACTTGACCGGCAGCAAGGAAGGGCGACTTGGCCGGCAGCAGGAGGGTTCACTGGGGAAGGAGGCGCAGCAAAGGGTGCTGCCCAGAGAGGAGGAGGCGTAGGGAAGGGGTGGGAGTGGCGGCCAAGGGGAGGGGGAATGGGCGCCTAGGGTCCCCCCTTTTAAGTGGTCGGCTGCCCTTCCCATTGAGCCTAAATGCTGTGGGCTACGAGCCCACAGCCTAAGTTGTCGGAAATACTACAAAAAATCTGAAACATGTGTTAATCCATTTCTCTAATTTGGTTCTCCTCCCTAAAGTTTTTCTTCCCACGTAAATATATTTGGGGTATTACACCATCCCACCAAAGTTGTGGGAAACTGTCCCCGGACGGTTTGCCGGCTTCCCACGTTGAAAACGGCTTCCATTTTTAAAAAAATCAGTCGAAGAAAACCGTCCGTTTGAAACGACTTCCTGTTTTTCTTGCAAAAAGTCGGAAGGCAAAACCATCCCTAGTATGGCCTTGCCCTGTGTGACAATGATCTGGTCCAGGATTCCTTTCACCACTTGGCGCTGTCAGCTTCCTCCTCGGCACAGCTAGATATGCTTGTCTCTGCTTTCCCTTTTCTTTGCCAATGACTGTACATTATTTCTGTCTTTTTGCATATGTTCTTCCTCTCTCCAGGCCCCGCTGCCATAAAACCATGACCATAAAACCATGACGGGGTTTTGAAGTTTGAACCGGGGTGAAATGAACAAACGAGAAGATACAAAGCGTGGAAAATTTTGTTGCACTGGTTAGGTGAAGCTTTGACGGGATTAACCGGCTAAGCAGGGCAAGAAAATGCTCTTTAGTACGAACTGGATAATATCTCCTGTAGATGAGCTGTTCCTGACTTCCTGATGTTACCAGTATTGCTGTTTTTCTTGGTTTGTTATCACTGCTTTTGTCTGCTTTGAAATAAGTTGGTCAAATTTTTGTTTCTAGCAGATACGGCACGATGCACACCGTTTTCTCTGAACTATTAAATGGCAGCTGATTATTTTGTGTTAAAATGTTTAAACACTCGGAAATGAAAAATAGAGTTCCTTCGTGGATTGGAGGTCTGACCAGAATGAGTAAAACACAACATGTGTTTCTTTGACTGGTATACCGT
Source organism: Hsuehochloa calcarea (assembly GCA_036346395.1). Lineage (NCBI taxonomy): Eukaryota > Viridiplantae > Streptophyta > Magnoliopsida > Poales > Poaceae > Hsuehochloa > Hsuehochloa calcarea. Next base: position 17,002,059 of record CM070600.1, read on the forward strand.
ATATGCTTTCCTGGAATTTGAATAGATTAGGTTCCTTATTATAAGCATACTTTCCTCAAACTTGAATAGGTTAGGTTACTTATTAACTTATAAAGTTTCTTTTTTAAAAACAGTCAGCTCATCGAGACTCTGTTCCAAATACTAGTTTGGAATATCTGGGCACCGTAAGAGTACAAAATCTTCGCATAGATGCTCATTCAACACTGGGTACCGGCAGCAGACATTCTAACCCGCCGCCATATGCAAAACGATCACTGGTGTCCACTTTGTACAAACAACCCGAAAATAGCTATGCACCTGTTCGTGAAGTGTTCTTATGCCGGACACCTCTAATCTTTAGTGGCAACCTGGGTGCAGTGAGCCAATCTAAACCCCTTGCAATGGACAACTTGGCTAAAAATGGTAGACTGGAGGACCGACATCTTTCATTCTAGAGATGGAAGCTCTAAAAAAGGCTAAGCGTTCTTATCCCGTGGCACATTTGAAAAGAAAAGAATAGACATATTTTTTATCACCTCAGACAGACCACTTTAGGGCTGCTGTTAGTCATCAAAGAAGAAGCCTAGGCTTGGACGCAAAGTGGGACGACCAAGCTAAAAATCTATCAAGGTGAGGAGAACAATCACACGAGAGGGCCGGCATAAGCAAGAAAGCTTCGTGGTGTTTTCGGGCCTTTGGGTTGAGCACCTGTCTGTTTATCTTCTCTTGTTAGCCTTCTGTTCTTTTTTCATTTTCCTTTTCTGTTTGTTTCCCATTCTTCTGCTTGTGTTTCTCTATTGTTTGTGATTTACTACTCTATATATTTAATGCAATAACAGCATTCTTGCTGTTTCCTAAAAAAAAAGAGTCAAATTACAGAAGTAAGCATCTTGAGTTGGTGTGAGATGCACACTGGTATGCTCACTTCAGGTGAACCAACCATCCTTACACTGTTATCTGGCTGGATAATAGCATCCTATTCCTGAGTTGGATAACATCATAATTTCTTCAGGGTTGATTGGTTGGTTGGGTTTGCGACTCGCGACACCTGAGGGGGTCGTTGAAGTAAGTGGATGACTTGAAGAGCGAGAGGCCAATAAACTCTCCGCAAACGTGAGACGTACTGGTATCACCGTTCACCAGCGTTGGCACTTGGCAGTGTCTGTGACTGGTATAAAATAATCAGACGAAGACGATGGCATCGCCATGCATGGCAGGCAGCTCACTGCAGGGTGAGCTTATCGCGAATCAGAGGGTCCAAGGCTCTAAACGGCTCTTCGGAACTCGGATCCACAGTCTGTGAGCAGAGCGAAGAGGTTCTGCCGTGGCTTTCGCACGCACGGTGCCGGGTATCTTGGGAGAATACGACACACCGACGTGAGGTGAGACTGCCTCGATAGATTCGGATTTGGGGCGCGATTCTGACCGCGCAACCACGGGATTTTTGGGGGGCAGACAGCCGACGTGCATGGAAATCTGTCGCACTTGCCACAAGACAGGTTTGCTTATCTCTCGTGGGGATAGATGCAACATGCAAGTGTAAAAAAGGGGATTCGTTCCAATGAGAAGGCCACATTGCAAGTAAAAAAGCTCCTTACAGAGCTCGTGGGGAACGGAGAAGCTGCACTTGTCTCTTTCTATAGTTCGGCTAAGGAGAAGCTGCCGATCAATCAATCTGAAGAATTAAAATAGAATATTAGACTAAAAAAAAGCAGCACATGGCAGAGAAGGGCGATCACAGATTCAGTGCCAATATGTAGACCCATGCAATGCCTCAATGTGTGACTGTGCCCAACGCTTCCTTAATCCTTCCTTCTCCTTGCAATGATTTCCCAAAAAAAAACAGAGAGAGAAACTTATATCCCCAAGTTGGGCCGGCCAGCCGGATCACCGGCCCTCTAAAGGCCCATATTACAGCCACCCCAGTACCCTACCCTTGCGACGTAGGCCTAGTAGATTCTCACGGACCAGAGCCGAATATTAAGAAACCCTCCTCTAGCCCCCGTCGAATCTACGGTAGGAACAATCTGGAACATTCTCCTCCGGCACCGTATGCTACGCTCGTTGGTTCGTCGATCGCGCGGTTCTAGCTTGTTCCTTTCCTCGTCGTGTGTATCTATGTCCGCGTGTTGTGAGTTCTGATAGCTGTGCTGGTTCGGAGTCCCGTGTCCTTATTCGTGCCTCTGCCTGCCCTGTTCGTTGTGGTCTGTCGGTGATTTTGGTGGGTTTTGTTTGATTCCCCTTTCGTGCGATTCGCGAGCTGTTGTGTTGGACAATCACGGAATTCGGTGTGTAGACCCGGATAGATCGCTACAAGGATTGCGTGGTGAATTATCGACACTGTTTGGTCGTATAATGCTGATGCGTCCAGCATCGGTGGTGAAATTTTGGTGAAGTTTGAATTCTTCCTGACAGGTTTGATGGCCATCGGGTGTACCATTGTAGGGTGTCAATCTGTGTGACTTTATCAGACCGCGAGAACTCAGAACTGCGTGATATAGCGGCTTAAAGTCTGATGTCGATAGTTGGCCTAGACCGCTAGAGGGAGTTCGGAAGATGGGTAGGGTGATTGTGTTAGCTATTTGGTGGAAAATTAGCCAATGCTGCCTGTGCAGTGCATCTCGTTGTGCTGACCGTCCGCAAGACTTCCTCACATTATGCAAAGAACTCTTGCCATCCGGTAAAAAAACACTACGCAAAGAGGAAAACGTTTCCGGTTTCCCAACTCTTGTCAAGGTGTCATTGTTTTTGGGTTGTAGTGTGCATGTTAAGTGAAGTGAGATATCTTGCTCGCACATCTTATCCATTTTTTCACATCTTGAAATTTTATCATCATAGTGTTATTTGATTGATCCCCTTTTTCAGTTTTCTGTTTCATATCCTGTAATTGTTCTCCAAGATTTCGTCTCAAATTGGTTGGCTTTATTTGTGTCGTTCCACTCTTACTGGTTCATTTTTTTTTCTTATTTACCAGATTGAGTTGAAAACAGCACCTGCTGACTTCCGCTTTCCTACAACAAACCAAACTAGGCACTGTTTCACACGCTATGTTGAGTACCACAGGTATATCAGATGCAATAACTTTACATTCACAAAATTTGCTAGTACATTTCTTTACTATTTGAATTTTCATGAAACCAGATGTGTGAATGCCAAAGGGGAAGCAGCTGCTGACTGTGAGAAATTTGCCAAGTACTACCGGTCTCTTTGCCCAGGAGAATGGGTGAGTTCTTTTGCTCTCTGTGACTATGCTATATGACCACCATCATTATTTTTCATTATTCTCAACTGCAAAGGCATATATCAGAAAGCATGATTATGAATTGGGTGAGCTTAGTTTTTCAGTACAATACTAGCTGCATGAATTTGCCAGAAGTTAAGAAATGTATTATGAATTATCACTAAATTTAAATCCAGAATATTGCTTCTGGATTTAAAAACCATCTATAATATGAATTACTTGTGTGAGACCATGTGGAGGTCACCACATGGTTTGCGATGAGTAATTGACTACGCATTGCATGAGTTGTTGAAATTTGAGTTTGAGTTTGACATTAAACGAATTTCAGTGCATTGTCAGATTGTAAGCGATCAAACCGGCCAGGTGGCAGTCAGACTGGCCGATGATGAAAAGGTGGAATTTTAGAAAATGCCGAAAATCTCTTATGTAGGAATGTGAGGTGGTGCGTTTGCACTAGGTCTCATGGAAAATGGAGTTTCGAGGAAAAATTAGATAGAGTTTGAAATTTTCAGAGAAGGTGTGGTTTGAGACTTGGGAAAATTTCCCTAGCGGTCTGACTGGCCATTTGCCGACGGTCAGATCGTGATGCTGGCGGTCAGACCGGCCAGAAGGGTTTCTTGCGCTGGGAAGGCGGTGAACTTTGTCGAGGGATTTGGTGATGGCGCATATGTGTTGCATGTTGTGTTTATGACTAATGTGGGTTAGGTTCAAATGAACTTGTGCCCGAAAATAGTTTACTTGATCTATTGTTGTGCAGGTGGTTCCAGAGTCAACTATGGTCAACGACGAGGAAGACCGGGACTTGGTTTGGAGAACCAAGGTCCAGAACGGTCATGGATGTCGGGTGATATAGTTGGACTCGGACAAGGCCTAAAATGGTCAAGGTCTATGGAAGGCACAAGTGGTCAAGGTCGAGCGGGACATGTGGTGCGTCAAGTGACTTGATCCCGTTTGCAAGCAAGGATGGTTCGGTGGGATTCGGATGCGTGAGAGGCTTGACGAGGAGTCATTGGGGCACACGAAGAATAACGGCACGTGCAATGCTTTGAGGAGAAGGAATCGGGAAATGACGGTGGAGGGACAATATGGTCATTTGCCCAAAAACAGGAAAAGTTAGCGGTTTGTAAAACTGCAGCGACGGGCCTAAGTGGATTAGGTCAAGGAGACTTCATGGAGGACAAGACATGATGATTTCGGGCTATTGGAGCCAAGAGTGAAGAACAACGCTTTGAAAAGCTTGTGTGAGTGAAAACCGGTTGTGTAATGGGTTAGCGGGTTCCTATGGGTGTGTGTAGTGGATGTGATCCACTTTGTATCCGGGTTAGGGTTTCTTGTGAGCAAGGTTGTCAGAATCGCGATCCTAAATCGGATCGAATGTTGTTCAACAGGATCGCGAATCGTAGGATCGGCGTAGAATATAAGATCGTGTCTGATTCTACCAAAGAAACGTTTCTTAAAATTACCTTGTATTTTAACACTTCTACTATTTTAAAACTATACTTTTAGAACTTTTGTTTACCAAAATGTAGTGCAAAGGAAAGATCATTTGTTATTTATGCAAATTATAATGGACATGAAGAAATAAAAAAGAAAAAATTTACAATGAAAGGGACATATGCAAATAATTATTTATAATAAATCACTAGAATCGGGTAGGATCGTATGAAAATTTGATCATGATTGTACAATTTTTTGCTAGAATTGTAATAATATTAAGATTCTACCAAATTAATACTCTACCATAGGATCGGATCACTCCAGTCACTCTAGGTTGTAGAAACGTAGGATCGTATGACTAGAATCAACCTTACTTGTGAGTTCACTATATAAGGGGACATTAGAGAGAAAATTAGGTTTTGCTTGAGAAAGCTAAGTGTTTCCCTTAGGTCTGTGTCCTCCTGGTGGAGTGGTTGTAATCCTTCCTCTCCAAGTGGTAATAAAAGACCAAATTTGATTCTCCATGTTTTATTTGTGTTTTTGTTTGATTTTTTTGTCTTCTTGAGATGTTCTTGATGATTTTTTATTCCATCTTGCTCTAGTTTGATTCGTGTTGGAATATAGCTTGCTAGGACTTGTAGGAACCCATCTAGAATCATCTTAACTACCTAGATCTCACAAGCATGAGTAGTTCAAGTTTTCCCTCTTTTGCCCAATTCTTGAGCATTCTTCCCTACGATGGATAAATCTGGAAACATTGGCAGCAATTCTTGATATTGTTGATGAATAGGTTCCAAACATCCTAGGGTAGCTGTGTTTCAAATTTGGTGTGATTTTAACGATTTGGCGGTCACATGGGCCTGACGAGGTGATTGCCTATCCCCTTGATTAGAGTTGTTTCTTTGTGTTTGCAAGTTCAATCTTTATCTTGTAGTTGCTCATAGATGTCGAAGTGAAAAGATTGCTGAATACCTAAGAGGAAAAGTTGTTGGAGTCCGCGACTGCCGTAGTCGATCCTACAACTTGGTTCTAAGTCAGTTGGATGCTTCAGTAGTAATAATATGCTCCTGTTTAAGGGTTTCTTCTTATTGGGAAGGCGGTGAACTTTGTCGAGGGATTTGGTGATGGCGCATATGTGTTGCATGTTGTGTTTATGACTAATGTGGGTTAGGTTCAAATGAACTTGTGCCCGAAAATAGTTTACTTGATCTATTGTTGTGCAGGTGGTTCCAGAGTCAACTATGGTCAACGACGAGGAAGACCGGGACTTGGTTTGGAGAACCAAGGTCCAGAACGGTCATGGATGTCGGGTGATATAGTTGGACTCGGACAAGGCCTAAAATGGTCAAGGTCTATGGAAGGCACAAGTGGTCAAGGTCGAGCGGGACATGTGGTGCGTCAAGTGACTTGATCCCGTTTGCAAGCAAGGATGGTTCGGTGGGATTCAGATGCGTGAGAGGCTTGACGAGGAGTCATTGGGGCCACACGAAGAATAACGAAGCACGTGCAATGCTTTGAGGAGAAGGAATCGGGAAATAACGGTGGAGGGACAATATGGTCATTTGCCCAAAAACAGGAAAAGTTAGCGGTTTGTAAAACCGCAGCGACGGGCCTAAGTGGATTAGGTCAAGGAGACTTCATGGAGGACAAGACATGATGATTTCGGGCTATTGGAGCCAAGAGTGAAGAACAACGCTTTGAAAAGCTTGTGTGAGTGAAAAACCCAGTTGTGTAATGGGTTAGCGGGTTCCTATGGGTGTGTGTAGTGGATGTGATCCACTTTGTATCCGGGTTAGGGTTTCTTGTGAGCAAGGTTGTCAGAATCGCGATCCTAAATCGGATCGAATGTTGTTCAACAGGATCGCGAATCGTAGGATCGGCGTAGAATATAAGATCGTGTCTGATTCTACCAAAGAAACGTTTCTTAAAATTACCTTGTATTTTAACACTTCTACTATTTTAAAACTATACTTTTAGAACTTTTGTTTACCAAAATGTAGTGCAAAGGAAAGATCATTTGTTATTTATGCAAATTATAATGGACATGAAGAAATAAAAAAGAAAAAATTTACAATGAAAGGGACATATGCAAATAATTATTTATAATAAATCACTAGAATCGGGTAGGATCGTATGAAAATTTGATCATGATTGTACAATTTTTTGCTAGAATTGTAATAATATTAAGATTCTACCAAATTAATACTCTACCATAGGATCGGATCACTCCAGTCACTCTAGGTTGTAGAAACGTAGGATCGTATGACTAGAATCAACCTTACTTGTGAGTTCACTATATAAGGGGACATTAGAGAGAGAAAATTAGGTTTTGCTTGAGAAAGCTAAGTGTTTCCCTTAGGTCTGTGTCCTCCTGGTGGAGTGGTTGTAATCCTTCCTCTCCAAGTGGTAATAAAAGACCAAATTTGATTCTCCATGTTTTATTTGTGTTTTTGTTTGATTTTTTTTGTCTTCTTGAGATGTTCTTGATGATTTTTTATTCCATCTTGCTCTAGTTTGATTCGTGTTGGAATATAGCTTGCTAGGACTTGTAGGAACCCATCTAGAATCATCTTAACTACCTAGATCTCACAAGCATGAGTAGTTCAAGTTTTCCCTCTTTTGCCCAATTCTTGAGCATTCTTCCCTACGATGGATAAATCTGGAAACATTGGCAGCAATTCTTGATATTGTTGATGAATAGGTTCCAAACATCCTAGGGTAGCTGTGTTTCAAATTTGGTGTGATTTTAACGATTTGGCGGTCACATGGGCCTGACGAGGTGATTGCCTATCCCCTTGATTAGAGTTGTTTCTTTGTGTTTGCAAGTTCAATCTTTATCTTGTAGTTGCTCATAGATGTCGAAGTGAAAAGATTGCTGAATACCTAAGAGGAAAAGTTATTGGAGTCCGCGACTGCCGTAGTCGATCCTACAACTTGGTTCTAAGTCAGTTGGATGCTTCAGTAGTAATAATATGCTCCTGTTGAGCAGTATTTTGCGGACTTCATCTTTGTTAGTTTCTGATATGCTAATGTAGAATCACTATGGTTCAGCAAGAGTAAACCTGATATTTTACTTGCCAATGAAGTGACTTCATTGAAATTATTCTTCTGAAAAATGCGCGGATTTTTTCTCTCTTGGAGGTTTACATTTGATGCATCAAGCAAGATGATCGACATTGATGAAATGACTAGTGTGTAACCTTGTAAAAGAAAAACAACGCACAAGAGAGCCTTATATTGCTTCCATATCAGAAACTAACAAAGACTGATTTATCAAACAGCTGTTATGCTGATGCACTTTTTTTTCTTGAGTCCTATTATAGCTGCTCTAGAAACTATTTCGTTTTCAATCAACTGCTTCTTGAACCCTTTTGAGGGCTCAAGTTCAATGTTGTATAGTATATTACATTTACCAAACATCAGGTCATCTATTCCACTATCCTGTAATGTTTCGTTGGAGTGCTCGACCATATTATCTCTCTTTGGTTCAACAGCAACTCCCTTGCAAATGCATAAGGGGGAACTTTTACTGTTAACAAAGAGCAATACTTATCTTGTTTTCTTCAGTATCATCAGCTTTTCCTGTCTCATTGGATCAGGTTGAGAAGTGGAATGAGCAGAGGGAGAATGGGGCGTTTGCAGGGCCCCTCTAAATCTTCTGTTTGAGAGTCTCCTCGGACCAATGCCACTGTTATCTTCTGGTTTGAATTTATGCTTCTGTCTTGTTTTCTTCCAGCAGTCTCTGCAAAACAGCAAGTGATGCTTTTTTTATGTTTCACTAATAATTGAGCATGGTTATTCAGACCTGTTTATTCACATGTTTTTATTCAAATATATTCTAAATCGAGGTTCCATTGTTCATTGCCTAAATGTGTCTGTCCGGGGATCTGAGTTATGTTCACTCTGGACGGCGAAAGGAAGAATCTAGAAGGATAAGTAGAATAAATATATTTTTTTGTGGGTGTCTATTGGTATTAATATGCAGTGAATATTCATCAGATAGATGTTACCTAAAGTTAGCCTTGCATTGCATGCGATGAGGCAGGACTTGATTTTCTGTTTTCCAGGGATAAACTGGGTTAAATTTGGTCGAGCTAGTTTGTGTAGTATAAATGCATAATCATACCTTCCCCTTGGGTTAAGCAAGTAGTGATTGATGCATACTGAAAATTAGACATATTTGTTAGTTAATGTGAGTTCTGACTTCTGAATGGCCTGAGGCAGACCAGTGTTCGTTCTGTATGGCTGTGGACATAGCAGTGTTGGTGAACACTTCGTTGCTTCGGAGGTTGAAACCTATGCAGGGTTCAGTCAGATGGTACAGAACATATTAAGAACGCTACTGCACATACATGCACGCTAATATGCCCGACAAAGATCGCGTTAACTGTTATGTGAACGTTTGATGTTTTGCCGTACTTTCAGGTAATCAATCTGCATCCTTCCTTTCTCACAAGCTGCAACTGAGGGAAAGTTGTGTTCATAGTGTCCTTCCCCAATAGAGCAGCACAACATATGAGTTCCACAGTACAATCATAGGCTCATTACAGGTAATAAGTGAAGATCTTGCCTTGCTGAGGCAAACAAACAACAACTGGGGAAAGAAGAGCGAAAAATTGTAGGTGATTGCAGTGCTAAACAGAAAACGCAACAAGTTTAGCTATCATTAGACAAAGATAACAGCGTTACATACAAAAACTACTTGTTTGAAGCCACAAGCTCAAGAGGGATAGACGGGAAGACGGGAGATGAGAGGGCTGGTAGGGGTGAGAGTGGCGAAGGAAATGTATAGAAGAGCGTCTTGCAAGGTAAAGCCTTGCAAGGTCAAGAATAGACGCTCTTTGGACCATAGCAAGGCTTCCTTCGAAGATCGCGCAATGGTCGTTGTGTAGATGAGCTCACGGAGAGGATAGAGCCGGTCGCAGATCAGCACGGCGCGAGGTAGATACAAGGCTTCGACGTCCTCTTCTTGAACCAGACAAGGAACCTGATCATGGAGGAGAGCATCACCCAATGTCCAGCCAAGAAGCCTGGGCTGGCATGGAGAGAGCAAGGGATGTTTGGGCTTGGCATTGCAATGCCAGAGGTGAAGAGCTGGGGTATGGTGAGTACTGGGAAGAAGAGGGCTAGGGAGGAGCCCTTATATAGCAGAAGAGCGAAGATGGGAGTCATAAATGGCGAGTGAAAAACGGTGGAAAAGCGCGGGTGTCCGAGCCCAAGACGATGATATCTGAAAGGATGAAACATCGCTTTATGACGATGAAAAGCACGTGATAGGATCGATGACGGTGCGTATTTAGGGGGGGTTTAAAGCTTCCGGTGGCTCCAACCTGAAGGTAAAAACCTCCACCGGCTTTAACCTCCACGCGACTCGTAAGATCAGCTCATACCAGTTGAGTTCAGCCGTATCCATGGTTGGTCGCTCATCAAGAGGGTGTATCAGAGACTCGAGAGCTCAAGAGTCTCTGATCCACGCAGACAGAAACAGATCTCACTGCGATTGATCGATCGATCTCGTGCATGTTTGTCAGTCTTGTGATCGAGTCAGTCGGCGTGCGTGACGATGGCGAAGATCGAAAGAGCTCCCCTGGTTTGGGAAAAGCTATGGCCGTTGTCTGCGTCCGGACTTGCACCTGTTTGGCAGCAGATACACCAACTCGGCGATGGTAGCTTAAATTCAGTGAAGCGATCGAGCCATGAGCGCCTTCAATGCTCTAGTCAAACCGGCGACATGGGCTCTCGCTCCACCTGCCTCCTCGTCCTTGCATAACTGCATTTACTCTCTGCATGCTGCGATACTCCATTTTTGTTCTCTTGTGCAGCTTGTACTCACCGTCTGATTCAGTGTAACAGAAGAGTCTTTGGGCCTTGGGAGGAGAGCTCGGGCTGGCTAGCTAGTCTTCAGTGCCGGATGGAGAACCTAGCGACCTTTTGCTGTCATGTACCATGCAGCAACGCTATCAGTTGGATCGATGCAATGTTCGTGTGTACATGTCAAAATGTCATTGTACACACAGGTATGTATAGGCTATAGAGAAGTGACGTGTTAGCACTTAACAAAAAATGTTCTATGGCACAATACTGCGGGACCCAGCTTAACTGTGGACCGTAAAGCGACCGGCTAATTTCACCGGCTAATTTCGTCACAGTCGAAAGGGGATTAAACCTGAAACACAAAGCTCTGAAACTGAAACATAGTGTATTCCTGAACTGAAGCCTGGACAGTTCATCTGGTGAAAAGGGTCGATGCATGCGTGCATGTCTGATCGACACGGAGGCCGTAGTGTCGTTACTTTCGGCCGGCGCGCGGCCGCACTGGCGCCGTCGTGGAGTGACTGGAGTCGGTCAGTTCCGACGGGGCGGGGGCTCGTGCCTGGCGATGGCGGTGGACGCGGTGAGCATGTGGTTCACCGCCGTGACCCACCTCTTGTACACGGCATAGTCGTCGGCGCAGAGCTCCACCTTGCCCTTGCTCGTCGAGACCTCGATCGGGTAGGTCGCGTCCTCGTCGCGGCTCGGCTTCTCCGGGGCGCACGGGCTCACGTCGTGGACGACACCTGTTTGTTCGCGCGCGCGTGGCGAGTGGTAGCACACGCCGTGAACGTGCATGCAGCTCGTCGGTTAGTTTGTCTGAAGAAGAAAGGAATTGAGGTGGTTGCTGCCTTGGTGCTGCTTACTTTCTTTCGCGTTGGAGAAGGCCATGACCAGGTTCATCTTCTTGATCCGCAGGACGACCTTGCCGTTCTTGTTCGAGGCTGCGGACACCGTGTGCAGCTTCCACTTCCCTGCACGGCAACAGGTCTTCTTCAGTTTGACACGCGACTGGAGAGGCACGATTTGACGTGGACATGCGACGGCAGCTTACCGTCCGGCATTGCGACGAACATCTCGTCGCCCTTGGCTAGCGCCGCCTTCGACCTCGCGTAGTTGAAGTCGAAGTCGAGGTCATCCTGCGACAGAGCCGAGCCCGCCTGATCCGCCCTCTCGTTATGTCCATGGCCGCCGCCGCCGCCGCCGCGCCGTCCTCGCAGCGCTGCGGCGCCCCGCAGTGCTGTCCAACAGACCAACACACAAAAACAGATCTTGAGACAAATAAAGTCTTCGTAGCTTATGATGCGTCGAAGAACGGTGAGTGAGGCTTACCTGTGGCGGCGGCCGCGGTGAGCGTGATGATGTTGCTGGCGTCCGTGGCGGCCGCGGCGGCGTTCACGGCCGCGGCGACCTGGTCCCGCGTGGCGCCCGCAGCCTCGGCCACCTTCACGCACTGCGCCGCGACGAGCGCGGCCGCGGACGCCACCGCTGTCTCCCTCATCGCCGCCGAGCCCTGCGCCGGCGCGGACTTCTCCGCGGCGATGGCGGCGAGCGCGGCCGCGACGCCAGCGACGGACACCGCGGAGTGGACCTCGGCCTTGTGCAGGCGCGACTCCTCCTTGCGCTTCTGCTCCCGCTCCTTGACCCACTTCTTGAGCGAGATGCCGCTCCATGGCGCCATCTTGCGCGGGAGCTGCACGCACGCAAGATCAAATCTTTAAGCGCGAAGAAACTCAGAAAAAAAAATGGGAAATATATTTCACCTTGTCGTGGCTCCGTGCATTACTTGGAAAGTTGAAATCAATCAACGACCGCTTCTTAAGGAAAAATAAAGAAAAGAAACTTGGAAAGAAGGGTGTCTGCCTTCTGGCTTCTGCAATTGTACGATTTGTTCCATTTTGTCATGGGGCGCTCCACTGGCCCAGCGACCTAGTGAGGGCTACAGGACCCATCTCCGAAGGACCTGCGGTCGGAGGCGTGACCCGAGGCTTCTCTATGGAGGTGCCCTAATAGAACCTTTGGAGGAGGCCCAGGGCCTAGCGGAAGGCCCCTAGGGTGCCCGCGGGGGCCGGCAGACCGAGGTTCGTCAAGGGACCTCCGAGGCTCCAGTCCATGCTCAAGGAAACCCCGGGTGGGTGCGAAGACTACCGAAGGGTAGCCGGGGCGCCACAAGCCCAGAAGACGGGAATTTCCTGAGGCCACCCTGGGTTCCCGAAGGGTGTCCGAGGCCGCTCGGCCAAAGACACCCCGCACACTGCGAAGGACCAAGAGCATCGGCGGACCAAGTGCACCATTCGGATGGACCACGATCAGGAACATCCACCGCAAGCCGAAGGCTAAGCGTAGGAGTAGGGAAAACTCCTGCAGTCCCTATAAACGTACAAACTTTTTAGGGGTAGATTTGAAATCTCATATACCCTGTCAGGAAGCTATTTACGGGGATAACCAAGGCTCATATTTTTGGAGCAATCAATACGTATTTATTCCTTACATTCGGTTCCCCATTCGAGGATCCTTCGGTCCCTTTCAGATACCGGGGGTCCCCCTTTCTACTGCCTAGCCCTTTCTTGCTACGACACATTTGTATCACGGTTATGTTTCGTATTCTAGAACATGCTAATTAAACTCTATTGTTCTTTCACTCACCCATTTCTTCTTGAGGCAGAGATCATAATCCAACTCTGGATGAATTGCCTTTTGCAGCCATATCCATGACTGAAAAAGGAAGAACACCACAAAAAGACACACACTTGAGATTAGCTAGGCTAATACCGAAGCTTGCATATATACATGATAACACGAAGGAACATTGCATCGCATATACTCTGTACCTTCAGGTCATCGTATTTCCACTGAGGCGCGCTGAAACTGCTACTGTCGACAACCAAGCTACGATCATTCTGCAGAGCACCCGGATATAGTTCGCTATGCGCCTCAATTTTCACCTTCAGCGTAATCTTTTGACAAAATATTTGCTGCAGTACTGAAGTAACACTTACCTGCAAAAGATCTCTCCTATCATTGTCAAGTGCCATGACCGGGTTCTCCACCAGTGCCATCGAGCAATCCTTCGTTCTCGTCTTAAGAACTTGGATAGCCGAGCTGCACCACGCGCTCGAGAGCAGGTCCATCGGCTCCGAAGGCAGCTCTTCGCAGGCAATCAGGCCTCTGTCCAGCTCCATGCCCAAGGCAGAAGCCAAGCTAGTTCCCCCAGAAGCAACTGATAAAAGGCAAGGATCGTAGATTTATACAGAGCGGTGCTTTGTTCTCTGGTGGTTGTGGAGGTGCAGCCTCTCTTTCTGACGCCCACCTGCAGGCGTATATAATGTCTTAGCAGGAACCAGATCCTTGATCGAATCACTAGGATAGCTCCAACCACTTTAGGCCAACTTTTAGCTGTAAAAATCTTAAACAAGTCAGGTGTCACAGAGAAAGGCAGTGAGTTTAATACTTTAAATACTAACTAAACAAGCATATTAGTGGCTTTTGGGAGGAATAAGAGTGGAATGGATCATTAGCTTCACCTATGCTTTAGGCGCACACAAAGAAGATGGAATAAAAATGGGGACCTCGGAGCCTTTATACTAGAAAATTACCGGCATAACCGTCCTAAAACATTTGAGAAGTTTGAGAACGCACTTTTAGGTGCCGGTTTTTATATTTGAACCACTTAGAAACACTGACAGGTGAACATGAGCCATTATGTGGACATATGGACACGGACAATTTGTTCCCTCCGATCCAGAACGGACGAATGAGATCGAAAGCGGTGGAACTCCCCAACCCACTTATACCATCTTACATTTTGCCCCTGCCCGAATTCTCTCTTCTCTCATTTGCCCCCTGCACCTTCATCCTCCTCATCCTGCAGCAGCACCCCTTCGTCCTTCCATTCCTCCCGAGTGCCCCTTCGCCCCCGCATCGAGCCATGCGCCGCGCCCCTCCCCAGTCGCCGAGCCCGGACGAGTGAACCCTCGCGCCGCGCTCGGCTCCGATGACGATGGCAGCGACTTGGGCGAGGAGGCTGAGACTAGGAGTGGATCTTGAAGCGAGAGGTCATCGATGAGGAGTCTGAGTCTGATGAGTCAGAGCAAAAGGACAATGAGGACGAGGAGGATCTTGCGACCATCGCTGCGGCGGCTAAGATGAAGAGGGCGAGGAAGCTCGGTGACGATTTTGACCGCATCGCGATGCTGCAGTAGGAGAGGGTGACGAATTCGACCGCATCTGACATGCAAGCAGTACTTAAGCGCTGCAAAACTCTACAGAAGGAGGTCCGATCACTAAAGCTTAATTTGTCATTCAGGAATCAGTGAGTACAATGGTTGGCGCTCCTAGGGACAATATTTCTAAATTCTAACTCCATTACTCAACTACCCAAATGTGATTGCAGGAAGGATTCAGAACAAACCAAGCAGATCGAGGAGCTTCAGATGCAAACGAGGACCTGATAGAAGAGAAGGAGCAGCTGCTAGAAGAGATAGAGTGAACCGTCTCCGACACCACCACATGACACTCAAGCCTTACTAGTTACCACCCATTTTCTTGTACTAATAGCAGTTGACCTGAAAGAGTAATAGATACAGATACACCAACAATCCAAAGGGGCAGCAGAATTACAACGCTTGCCTAAATGTATCGGTCTTTTCATGTTCCTATCCTAAGTTGACATACACCAACAAGCAAGTGATTCAGAATTGCATTTTACTTCCAATTTGCAATCCATATGCTAGCTTCAACTCATCACAGTGAAGTGAGAAATAGCATCACACATAACCAAGAAATAAAAGATGCTCAGAAATCAGGACATGAACTTATATTGTTCAAAGGTTAATTCAGATACATGAGCATCACATTTCATCATTCCGACACTTGGGACTCACACATAACCAAGAAATGCAAGATGTTTAGAAATTAGGACATGAACTTATATTGTTCGAAGGTTAATTCAGATATAGGAGCACCTCATTTCATCATTCCAACACTTGGGACTAACACATAACCAAGAAATGCAAGATGTTCAGAAATCAAGACATGAACTCATGTTGTTCGAAGGTTAATTCGGATACAGGAGCATCACATTTCATCATTCCAACACTTGGGATTCACACACACATTAAATCTCCATGAATCCCATCTCAATCGCTAGAACTACGGGTCTAACAGAGCAAGAACTAGAATTGCACATGAAGCGAGCAACTCTCACTCAGTGCTTGTTCCTTGGCGAGGCCCTCCTTGCCCCAGCCACTGCTGTGGAAGCCACCACCGCTGCCTCCACTGCAGCCTTGCTCCTCGGCGAGGTCCTCGCCAATGTCCCAGCCGCTGGCGTGGAAGCCGCCGCGGCAGTCTTCCTCCTCGGTGACGTCCTCGCTGGTGACGCAGCAGCCGACCTCTGCTTCTGCGCCTCCCTCTCCTGCTGCAGCGCCGCGATGCGGTCGAATTCGTCACCGAGCTTCCTCGCCCGCTTCCTCTTAGCCGCTGCAGCAATGGTCGCGAGATCCTCCTCGTCCTCGTTGTCCTCCTGCTCCGACTCATCAGACTCTGACTCCTCATCGACGACCTCTCGCTTCAAGATCCGCTCCTGGGTCTCGACCTCCCCCTCGTCCGAGTCACTGCCATCGTCGTCGGAGCCGAGTGTGGTGTAGGGGTTCGCTCGTCCGGGCTCGGCAATTGGGGAGGGGCGCGGCGCATGGCTCGGCGCGGGGGGCAAAGGGGAGCTCGAGAGGAATGGAAGGACGGAGGGGTGCTGCTGCAGGATGAGGAGGATGAGGGTGTGGGGGGCAAATGAGAGAAGAGAGAATTCGGGTAGGGGCAAAATGTAAGATGACATAAGTGGGTTGGGGAGTTCCACCACTTTCGATCTCATTCGTCCATTCTGGATCGGAGGGATCAGATTGCCTGTGTCCATATGTCCACACAATTGTTCATATTCACCTGATATGTCACCCTTAAAAACACTGTTGCAAAGAGGAGATACTTAAGTTTTTGGTGCAATGACCCCATATATTTTATTGCTAATCAAATCGAATAAAAGGCAATGGCTTCTGTGTGGGTTGCCACTGCTGTAATAGAAAATTTGGGAAAAGGCAGAAGGATGAGGGTGTCATGCATACGATGCTGTGGAACTTTCCTAGCATCATTGCCATGCGTGCAACACTGCAATGTTGGAGCAAAGACGTACACCTCATGGGTCATAGATTGTAGAGCTGTAGTGTACTATCCCGTAGCGGCAGAGTGCAAGAATCTAGTGATGATGTTCAGTGCACTGGGGTTCAGTCTAATGCTGTACGAACTGTAGGTAAGAGTGTAGAATGACAATGCTGAGGAGTCCCATTCTCAAGCATCTGCATCAGTCGCTGTCCATGTTTATAACATGAAGATACTGATGGCTAATTGATACCGTGTAAATTCTGGTGTAAACCTCAGAAGTTCAGATATCAGTAATTCAGAAACAATCTTCACAAGATGGGGGAAAACATTGTGTCTCTATGCCTTGACATTCTTCAATTCTGAAGTATCACTGCAGTATGGTATCACTGGATTAACAACAACTGTTTATGAAGCAATTGAGAGTTGCAAAAGCTTAACTGATTCTGTGTTGGTCCAACACAAAATTACCATCTCTTGCAAAAGGTGTTGCTAGCTCCAACCACTTGCCTGCAGCTACAGTACGAGGGACGTCCCATTTGGAATACTGAGCTTTGGCACAGAGCAGGAGAGAATTTCATTGACTGGTGAATTATTACCTTCCAGTCTCTCAAGAAATTGCATCATGATTTGCCGTTGAAACAGTGCTTGCAGATGATCCAAACCAGCTGCCATTGCCCATTGGTGAGGAATAGTTGAGCAACTCCCAGAATTGCTTCTTCTAGACTATATTGAGGGCTGCAGTTATTCATTGCTGGTTGGTGTAATTATCAAAATCTAAAGCAAATTGGTGGCTTTTAAGCTTAGCTTTGGTGCATGCATTAGGTTAAATATTTTTAACTTACTGCTGCCTAAAGAGCATTCCAGCTGAAGCCTCTTATCCATTGTTTATTCTAATCTCGTGTAGACCTCTAATCCTGTCTGCTGATCATTCACCTTCTGAAAAACTTGACAGAGATTTAATATATCACGGCAAGAGCCCTTTTGATCATGGATAGGAGTTTGATCGCTGCACTTTACAACTCTTTTTGAATGTAAAGTTGGCGCTGCGGATTCTTGAAGGCCCTCACAGGGAATTTCCAGGGGAAGTTGAAATCATGTTAATTTGTCGGCATGCAGTTCTTGCGACGGCTTTTTACTAGCTTTTGCGAAAGGGCAAATGGAACAGCAATTCCTGCTGCACTATGGTTGTTGGACATTTTTCTAGCCATGTACCGCACTAGGTGTTCAGAACATATTGGCCGGGGAGCTTATTAGATAGCCATTGCTTTAGTTGGATGAGAAAACTTTGTCCTAATATACACTGCAAATTTTCGCAGAAATATGGTGAGCACTAGATAGCTGGTTGAAACAAGTGTTCATTATGCAATTTGCTTCAGATAAACATTGAATTGCTGAATATTTTTATGTTTTTATGGGTAAGCAACTTGCCTGGTGCAGGCACCCTTTTTTTTACTTGGGAGTCGCCTTGATGCCCAGCTCGTTGTAGGCCTTTGTGCTCGGCCATTCTTATGAGTTTTGGTTGGACATTATGTTTTGTTATCAGGCCCAAGTTGGCTGAGTTGTTCTTGTTTCGGATGTTATTAATGCTAAACGAGGAAGTGACATGGAAATCACCCAATACCCACTATGTCAGGTAGTAACAATACTTCTAATAACTAGCCTGTTGTGGGGGCGGCCCCACCGGCTCCAACGCCCCGACGAAGCCCGCAGGACAAACCTTACAACCCACGAGCACGGAGGCTCCCGTCAGTGGGGCACTAGGGGTCCCTTCGGGGATGCTTCGGGTCGGGGCACCAGGGTCCCTTCGGGGATGCTCTGGGATGGACCGGAACCCCCCGAAGGGTCCCTGAAATATCGAGAGACCCAAAGCAGCAGGCCCTCCGGGACCACCTCGGGGAAAGTCCGAAGCGGTCCCGAAGGTTCCCCGAGGCACCACGAGGCCCGGAGCAGCAAGCCCTCCGGGGCCACATCGGGGAATGTACGAATACGTCTCGAAGGGTCCCCAGGGCACCGTGAGGCCCGAGGGCAGCAAGGCCTTCGAGACCACCTTGGTGGAACCGGAGAGGGCCCGTGGCCGTTTCACCTCGGGAGGCCCAGGCACCTCTTCGACATGTTCCAGGAGAAGCCCGAAGGTGAAGCACTTCGGACGCTAGTGGACCAGGTGAACCAGGCCCAGGGAAACCCACTGTGGGCCGGAGCCTACGTGTAGAGGGAGGAAAAGTCTCTGCAGCCCCTACGCGTATAGTACCTCTGTAGGGTTAGTATAGTAATATAAGTGCCCTATTTTAGGAGGCTATAAATAGGGGTTTGCCCCCTCATGTAAGGGGGAGGAGATTCAGGTTCTTAGAGCAATTAATACACACCCCTTTTCTTAACAGCTGGTCCCTTCTCGTGAGAATCCTCTTGTCCCTCTGAGTACACCGAGGATCCCCCTCTCTTACTGTTTAGCCCTCTTTTTTTGGTTACGATAGTTGGCGCCGTTCGTGGGGGTCAGCAGGAAAGTCAAGCACAACTCAGCTCCGAAGCACTAGAATGGCCCCTCGGAAAGCTGCTCCCAAAGTGTCCGCGACCGAAGCCGTCGCGGCAGCGACAACACCCAACACCCTGAGGGCTAAGCAAAGCAAGACTTCCGAGGCAACGGCGGCCACTGTCCGAGCCACAGAAGAAGACACTAACAATTTCACGCACGAAAACATCATTGGGGGCGACGCGCAGCACAACGCCCTGGCGGGCCGGCCACTCGAGGCGGCATGCGTAACGAGGGAGGCGTACAAAGTACTCCAACGGGAATTGGCGGATCTTCGCCGAGAGATGATCGACCTCCAGCAGCCAGGGGCCGGGCCCCTAACGGCTCCGATCAGCCTTGCACAGCCCGAGGACAGTTCCCAAATGTGTAATTAATTTTTGAAAGACGGAAGATGGTTGTTCTTCGACTTAAAGACATGTGTTAATGAGATATAAAATAATTGCTCTCCTTCGCTGCATAATGTGTGTCTATGCCTCATCTAAGTTTGGCTGATCACATCCTTTAAACTTATTTTTAGTTCATTGATACCTATCAGTTAGATTGAGCTAAGATTGCGTGACTACATATGTACCGTTGGAGCATGTTTACATTTATTGATACTTGTTACTTAGTGGATGAATGATAACCAAATTAGTGAGAACGCCAAATTATTTGGTGCTTTTTAACTTGCAGTGAGCCGTCTATATTTTTTTTGTAATGATGCTTTTGCACATCTGTTCTTCCTGTTAAGCTGAGTAATATAGAAACCTTATGTGTATTGTGTGTGCTTTGCTGAAGGATATGATACTTCACAAGTTGTTTTGTGGGAAGATGAACTTTCTGAGCAATCATTGTACATGGTGGGAGGCATAAAGAAATTCATTTACACGGAAGATCGCCAAGGAGTTATTGACATTGCAATGTTATGACTAAATCATATCTTGTGAACAACATTAGTAATTGCATTATAAGAGACAAATGAGTCCATGGAGGTGCAAATGGCACTAAAATATGATTTCGTAGCAATACACGACATTCAATAGTGTACATAAATGTTTATTTTCTTGTTTTAGCAATAATTTTTTATTAGAGACTCCGATTCATGAATGGTTTTTACCGGTAGCTTATTGACGACGAGAGTAACATAATGATATAAGTCTCGTAAATTAAAACCTCTCTATGCGTTAACTAAAAAAGATTTACTGCATCGCTAAAAGAGATTGACTACAAACTCCACATGACTTTACTGTCATCTTCGCTAACTAGTACAAACAAGTAGACAACCAACTAGCAAATAATCAGCTCCTTATTTTGTACATGAATTTTTTTTTCTCTTATTGTTTTCAAAATACTTTTGATTTGAAGCTCCAATTCACGAACGGTTTTCGTCGGTTGCTTGCTGACGACGAGGGTAACAAAATGATATAGGTCTTGCAAATAAAAACATCTCTGTACATTTACTAAACAGATTTAGTGAATCGCTAAAAAATATTTACCTCAACCTCGACATGACTTTACTGCCATCTTAGTCAACTAGTACAGACAAGTAGACGACCAAATAACAAACAATTAATTTCTTATTTTGTACACGGATATTTCTGTTGGACCGAAAAGACGACTAGAGGGGGGTGAATAGGAGCACGCTCACTTTTTCAAAAATAATAGATTCCACACAAATTTCACTCCAGTAGCTATGGAAGCTATGAAGATCAATATACCAATACATCAGAAGACTAGTATTGAATCCAACCTAACCCCCGAAGCAAAACAACCAAAGATCAACACAAGCTAAAACACATCTCAGTGCAGGGCGATCAGACCACTGGATCAATGGTGGTCTGACCGATTGCCTGCCGGTCTGACCGGTTGCCTTGGGCGGTCTGACCATCGGCCTGAAGAACAGAACAGACACAGCCCGATGACGAAGTTGCAAATAGATGAAACTTTTGATCTACAACTCCAAATTTGATGACACTTGGAACACACCTTCTCTATGATGTGATGAACTTATTCCAATCGAAGATTGTGATAATTCTTAGAAGAATAATGATCCTTTACCGTTTGATTGAAGAAGTGTTCAAAACTGGGTCAAAACGAAAACTTGATCCAAAATCTTGCTCGTGGGTGATTGATGATCAAGATGATCCTAGATATGTTCCCACATATCACAGCAAGCTATATCACGTGGAGAATTCAATCAAAAACTCGCGGATAAAAGAAAGACTCAAAATCATCAAATAAAGAGAAAGAACGCAAAGAGGCGAGACATGATCAAACTTTCTCTAGATTGATTTGATGTGATCTGGACTTACAGTCACTCCATCAATGGAGGACAATGCTCAATCCAAGAGCACAAAAATCACATCAAACTCTCTAAAACCATAGCCTCCACAAAAGCTCTCTTTAAGAAAATTAGGGTTTCAAATAGCAAAAGAGGTGAAGAGGAGGTGCAGCCACCTCCCTCTCCTACTTATAGTGGAGGCTTAAACCTTCTAGAAGTTTGACTCAATTGGCCTCCTGTTAAGGCCCAAAACAAACGGGTCACACACACACGTATTTTAATGAGCCATCTTTATCTTCTCTTGACCTAATTAGCTACATCTTGCGCCATCTCGTGGCGCGGATTAACTAATAGGTCACCCTTGTTCATTGACCTCACCCGGCATCGTCGATCGTTCTGGACCTCAGCTTTCCAAGCCTAGTCCTGATCATCCTCGTCGTTGACCACCAAGCAACCTGCACAACAATAGACAAGTAAACTGAATTTGGGAACAAGTTCTTCACAACTTGACCCATGTTAGTCAAAATATGCATCATGCAACATATATGCCCTGGAACTCATGACTTTCACCTAACAACCGAACAACAACGCCACGACGGGCGACGATCAACGTGAAAACCGGTCAGACCGCCCCCAGGGCCGGTCTGACCGTCCACCCTGGCCGGTCTGACCGCCACCTATTGGCCGGTCAGACCGCCAGTAATGACTTAACCGATTTTCCTCTCTGGAAAACCGGAACCTACTGAAAATTTCAATCGAATAGAACTTTTGACTGGAAACTCCAAAAATTATGAGACCAAGTGCAATAGAATCCCCTCTCTTACCTACACACTCTATTTTTAGCCTAGCTCAATCCACACTCACTGAAGTTGGTCGGTCTGACCGCCGCTATGGCCGGTCGGACCGCTTGACCGATCGACCTCATGCTGGCCGTCGGGCCGGTTATGGCTCGACAATCGTAACTATGCCAAAAACACGTGAAACGATAAACCGTTAACGCCATTGCCAATTATCACATCATCCTAAGATCTGGAGTATATCCCCATGATATCCACAGTTTCTTTTCTTGTTTTAGCAATATTTTTTTATTGGAAGCTCCGATTCACGAACGGGTTTCACCGGTAGATTGGTGACGACAAGGGTAACATAACTTAAATTTTTTTTACTATATCGCTAAAAAAGATTTACTACAACCTCCGCATGACTTTACCGCTCTGTTACAAAAAAATATTTACTACAACCTTCACATGACTTTACTACTCTGTTACAAAAAAGATTTACTGCAACCTTCACTGACTTTATTGCTCTGTTACAAAAAAGATTTACTGCAACCTCCATGTGACTTTACTGCTATGTTACAAAAAGATTTATTGCAACCTCCACATAACTTTATTGCCATCTTAGGGCTTGTTTGGATAGAGAGGGATTAGAACCAATCCCTTCGGATTGGAAGGGATTTTAGTTCAAATTCTGAGTTAATCCGAAGGTATTTAGTCGGATCACAATGTATCCAAACAAGCCCTTAGTGAACTAGTACAAACAAGTAGACAACCAACCAACAAACAATCGATTTTTTGTTTTGTACATGAATGTTTTTTCTTGTTTTAGCAATAACTTTTGATTGGAAGCTCCGATTCATGAACGGTTTTCACCGGTAGTTTGGTGACGACGAGAGTAACAAAATGATATAAATCTCACAAATAAAAACCTCTTTGTGTTTAGTAAAAAAATATTTACTACATCGATAAAAGATATTTACTGTAACCTCCACATGACTTTATTGCTCTGTTATAAAAAGATTTACTGCTCGTGTAATCGTATCACGAAAAACTGGCAGTGAACCTTATACACAAATTATTGTCACACTCTATTAATTACAGTCGAATCGAGTTCCCGCGCGGGAGTTGACGTTGCTAGCCCATCGACTGCAGTTAATGGGCTGACCATCTGAGGATTGCGCACGCGTCCCACTTGGACTAGCCGCACGCGGCTGACTAAGCGTAGAATAGTTATTTTACGCTTATCTAGAGAATAGTGTATATTTATACACACACCACACAAAAATAGGAAAAAAATCAATGATACATAAAAAACAATAATAATTAAAGAATCTGAATTATGAACAACAAATTAAGTTAGTCAAAGAGGAACATTATAGACTCATACAATAACGAGACCATTCAAACAGTTGATATTCTAGTCTATTTTTCTTCTTTGAATGAGTATATTTAAATATACTATAATTCCTTTCACATCCAGATGCACTACATGTTTAGCTTAATACATAAATTGACAACATATATATATTAGATCTAACTATATATTACTCTGATTAGAAAATGGAATGGTAAAAATCTAGCACTTACATCTATCTTAACAAAGACTAGAGAGTAGAGACAAGCAAATAGAAAATGTATCATATCTTGCTGTTGGAGGCGAAGCTGAACAGAGAATGGATATGTGGTGCTGACCAGAGTGAGAGTGAGAAAGATAAAAATTATTTATATATAGTCGTCAATTTCACAAGGTAATTCCTACTAAAATCTAGGAATACCTAAAGTACGAACACACCCTTCGATTTAATTTTGAAAAACTCTTTTATTTGAAGGGTTTGTTAAAAATTAACCTCATGAGCAAAATCGGATCGATGAAAACCCGACCGAGTCGACAAGTTCTTTTGGATTAATTGTATCTCCAGTCGTATGAGTGTGTGCAATCTGGCAAAGCATATATATCCCGGTTTTATAACTATCGTAAAAACTTAGGAATCTTGTTTCCAGAATCCAGCGCTTTTTCTTAGAAAATCATCCGATCCAAACGGGCTCTAAATATGGAACGCACAGCGTTTTGACCAAAAATACCACAGCGAAGCGCATCTGGTCTAATCTGCACAAGACACCCAGGAGGCCTGGAGACCCGGTAGGAGGATCTTTGGCATCCGCGCTAGAGTAGAGTAGAGCAGCAGCTGCCAGATCTTCTTTTGCACCCACCAGGGGCGATGGCGGCTTCACCAGCGACATCATCCGCGGCCGCCGGGCCCTCCTCCTACCCACGGCTATCCAACGCGCCTCTGCGCGCGCCGAGAGCCACCGCCGTCTCCTTCCCTCCGTGCCCCTCCCGTACCCGCGCACCCGTTACCGTCTCGACTGCTGCTCCTCTTGGCGCCATGCGCCATCCGTCTTCTGATTTTGTTCTTCTTGATTCGTGCAGCTCGTCCCGCCGCGCTGGTCGCAGATGCTCGGGCTTCACGGCGCCCCGTCGTGACCGCCGCCGCCGCAGGGCGCCAGCGGCTGATGGGGTCGCTGACCAACACCGAGGGGCTCAGGTTTGGAGTGGTGAGTGAGACCTCCTTTTTCTCGCCCTTGTTGGCTTCCGTGCTATTATGCTTAATCAAGAAACAGTGGTTAGTGGTAACCTATAATCCATAGAGCATTGATGAGATTTTACTGAACAAAAACTTTGATTTCCTGTGGTGGTGCTAATTGCTAAATGTGATGCTGTCTCACTGATAAGCTGTTGCTTTCCTGTTTCTCGACACCATTTACCTATCAGTTGTCTAACTTTATGGTTCCTTATTAACCTGCAGGTTGTGGCACGGTTCAATGAGATAGTCACAAACTTGCTACTGCAGGGGGCTCTAGAGACATTCGAGCGACATTCCGTCAAAGAAGAAAATATAACGGTATGCATTTTTATTCACCTGGTTAAACTGAAGTTATTTTGTGCGATGAGATTGCTGAAATGCAGACATTTCCGACAAGTAATCTTGAACCTCATTGGTTAGCATCACAATGATAACTAATGTGCCTGTGGACTGTGAGGGAAAATTGCTTCGTTGCCTTCCTTCCTAATGTTGGGGATAAAGTGCTTTCTTCACGAGTACAAACCACTCTTGTTGGATGACTTATCTACTTGATTGTGTTAATATGTTGTATAGACCAATTAATTATTTTCTTCTTGTTCTTTGCTTGACAACATATGTAACTTATATATTGACCTATAGCTAGCCAGCTCATTTCATAGTTTTCTGTTTATGAATTATTCCGATCAATGTTTCACTTTTGATGAAGATGAACTTTCGACATGTAGCATGTATAATGGTAGAGGGTCACTAACAGTCTAATAATAGGTAATTTACTACCATCCAACATAATGTGTAGCGTGATATGCATTTTAATAGGAATGCTTTCTGTGTGGAACCTTTGTTACAAATCCCACATATAAGTTAAGCTGCACCATTGATACATTCAGACATCATCTGCACCGTGATTAGAAACAACCTTACTCCTGATCTGCATATAGTTGGTGCATGTTTCTAAAAAAGTTTCACAGACTTCAGTACACATATTTTCACTCTAATTGAAGTTATTATTTAGGTTGTTAGTGTACCTGGCAGCTTTGAAATTCCTGTTGCCGCACAGAAGCTTGGGAAGTCTGGAAAATTTGATGCAATTATTTGCATTGGGGCTGTGGTAAGCTGTTTTTTCTTTCTGGGTATGACCTCCATATTAAATTCTTGAATTTTTATCCTTTTCTACATTCATTTTGTTTTTAATGGCCATGTAGCATGTCCCCAAGGTAGTGTTGACCCTCTTAAGGTTCTTTTCCAGATATAATACTTATAGCCCCATACAATTAGATACTATGCAACCTGGTGAACTGTACCAAATGAGTAATTCTGAAAAGTATAAGAAACTTGTATATTTTTGTACACTGCACATGAAACAGTATTTTTTGCGCTAATATTTTCCCCCCATTTTTGATTGAGGTGCAAAATATCACATCTATCTGTAATTTCGAATTGAGAAAGTTCCAACAAGAAGCTGCATAAGCCATATGCTGCTGACAATCTGCTTTTTACTTGTATAACTGTTGTTGACAGTGAAGTCTTCTACTGATATCTTCTTGGTTTTAACATATCTTAACCGTGTGGATTCTGTAACCTGTGGGAAGACATCTATCAAATTTCGTAAGGCTAGTTAATACTGAGTTTGCTACATGTTTACCCTTTTTAATCACTTTAGTTGTGATGGTGTTGTCATAGGACCATGCTTTGTAAACCCATAGTTAACAGTAGCTGATGCTATTTGATTTCTTAGGTCTTCTTGTAAATTCATTTGCAGATTAGAGGTGACACGACCCACTATGATGCTGTTGCAAACTCTGCTGCATCAGGTGTGCTCAATGCTGGATTATCTGCTGGTATGTTGCTTTCATCTCTTAGCCTCCTTGGATCTTGCCAGTAGAGAAATTTGATGTCTTCTTGTTGTTAACTAGGTGAACTGACACCTAGAAGCTATGTTGTCCTGATACGTGATACCGGTACGGCGATACGCAATTTCATAAAAGCAAGGATATGTCTATACGGCGTGTATATATGTATTTAAAAATTAGAAAAAATGTATAGAGGCTATGAGAGATTGAGTCAATGAGATTACCTTGATGAAAACAATGTATTCCTTGTCAATAGCCATTTTTCGGGCCGGTCGAGCTCCTCAATTCCTCCTCAGTCCATGCAAATAAATCATGTAGACGATATTGTTAGTAATCATTAAATTGCAGATTTGCAGTTGCAGGCTATATGAGAAATTCTGAATAAAGAAATGATGACTTACCCAACAAAATGTCAAAATGTGACTTGACCTCAGATCCTTGAATGAATCTTTGATCACTACACAATAACCTTCAACGCAACATTACTACTAAGAAATAAAATAACAGATGAGATAAAATTAAAGATAGTCTTGTCCACTTGCCGTCCTAGAGCAAAATGATAACCCATTCACATTCTCTACGAAGTACTGACTAGTGAGTAGTGACTACTACTAAAGAACCAACACATTCACATTCTCTACGTAGTACTGACTAGTGAGCAGTGACTACTACTAAAGAACCAACTCATGCAGGCGGAGGGGGAGGAGCGGTGGCGGAGGGAGGAGGGGCGGCGGCGGCAAGATGGCTTGGAGGAGGAGGAGGTCCGGCTGCGCGTGTGTAGGAGAAGCCTGCGCATATGGAGGAGGATCTAGGGTTAGTTAGTTTTGATGTTAGGCTGGGCTTTTTTGGACTAGGCTTTTCATGGGCTTTCAAATGAATGGTGTTGGGCTTTGCTTATCGAAAACGTATTACGGCGTATCGACAACGTATCGGGAGTTTTATTTATTTATTTTCGAACCTAAATTCCACCGACACTCCATGATACTGTATCACCGTATCGTGTACGGGAACGGCAGATTAGTGGACTATCGGGATATCCCAGCCTAGAAGTATTGAGCTGTTCATAGGCATAACTAGAGGAGAAGCTTTTTTTGGTAATCGTTGATGTTCAATGAACATACAAATATAAGTAATTACAGACAGCTATACATGTCTCATGCTGCTTAGTAGAATTATATTTCTAATGACCAATGAGAGCAGTGAGTATTGGATCTGAAATTGTTATTATAGCTGTATATTTGGTGCACTCAAAGTGCTTTGTGACATTCAATGAATATTGTGATATGCTCGTCTTGTTCTTTTTTCTAGTGATTACAATTAGTTAAAAGTCAGATTCTGGCAGATTGATTAATTTCCTCTTTTTTTCTTTAATGTTGCCACAGAGGTCCCTTGCATATTTGGTGTTCTGACCTGTGATGACATGGACCAGGTAATTCATGACTTGCTAACATATACATCTTTCCGAATGTTCCATAATTCTGGATCCTGTTTGGTCATCTTTTTTCACCCATTTCTTTAGGTTCTTCAAGTTAGCTAGTTATTATGTACCATGAATAGTGGTATTATTAGAAACATAACATTTTCAGAGTATGTAACTCAAATGCTATTGTTTATGTTCCCAAGCCACATTCTAAATCAAATTGAAGATGCCTCGCCACTTGGGCATGTCAATAGGTGAAACAATCTTGTTTCTATGAATTCCATAAAGTAATCTCAGCTTCGATCTAGCATGTGTGGACTAATGATGCAGAAGTGCCATACATAAGTAATCTCAGCTTCGATCTAGCATGTGTGGACTAATGATGCAGAAGTGCCATACATGCTTTCTGATTAAGTTGTCATGCAGATAACGCAATCTTTTGTTGATTATCTGTCAATTCAGACTGTTGAGCTCCTTAATCAATCAACCTAGGCTTTAACTGCTGGTGGCTTTGCAGGCGCTAAATCGTGCTGGTGGCAAGGCTGGAAACAAGGGTGCTGAAGCCGCTTTAACTGCTGTAAGTACATTTTTCGTGACAAGCCCAACAAACATGGATTTATTTTATTTGACAAACTCTCATTTCCTGTAGATTGAGATGGCCTCGCTGTTTCGACATCACTTAGGTTGACAATCAATGGATACTGGTTTCTTCAGGCGGCAATATTTTCTCCTTGTCTACCAGAGTTCAAACTAGTAGAGCTTTTTGCGGCAGGGTAGCATTTGAGCTATTCTTGCAAACTGGTTGATCGGGATGCTGGTTGCTCGTTTACTTTTCTTCTTTTTGAGTTGCAAGATCCCAGCTACGCTGTTTACCTGCAATCTCTCAGAAACTTTGAGACACTGAATAAATTTTACCAAGTACGGTACATGATCATGAATAAAGCTACAGTACCTTGTGTTTTCATGGATGAGAACTCTGCATCACCTTCTTTTGGTTGGTAATCCAAGTCGATGAAATGAGGTGGCATGAATCCCGATCACCCCCGTTAGAGAACTGAACAGGTTCGTACACAAACTGCGCAAACTGGTCCCGCTCGCACGCGGTTGGTGCGCAAACAGGCGCGGCGCGGGGCCAGCTAACCCCTTGCTCCACGCACCTTCCCGCCGCCGTGGTTGCGCGTGGGATAAGCCATCCACGGGGAGGCGCAGGCGCGGTGGCATTGTGGTGGAGAGCTTGGCGCCGCACGCCGTGGACGCCGCACGCTGTCCGGACGTAAGCGACTGTCACAGCGCCCCTGTAGGTTTAAGGCTCTGCGTGTGTTCTCCTGCACTGGCACCGTCGACCCGACCGGCTGCCCCCGGAGCAGCGGTCCCGCGCAGCCGCATCTTCCGCGGCGCAACTGGCCGCCGTTGGTCCCCATCTCTCGCCGCGGCCAGGCTCTTGGCATTGGGTTCACAGTTTCTCGGCGTCAGTTGCGGCGCGACAGAACAGCCATACGAGTGGTCGGGTCGGGTCCAGTGCGGCGGCGTGGGCGAGCGCGCGGTGGACGTGTGTAATGGGCATTTGCTCGAACACATGTCGGGTGGATGGGCCATGGTGGGACGGTGTAGAACAGTAACATAGGAGTGTAATACTGAGTAAGTGGAGGGTCTTGTTATAAAACTCCATCTGCCTCTTACATCGATCTGGACCGTTTATGTCCGATCTAACGTTTCAAGGAATCCCGTTTTGGATCGCAAATTTCCTTCGCGATCCAACTGTACTGTAGGGACTGTTTTTACATATCTTCAACAAATAGAGGGTTTCACGCGCAAAACTTCCAGTTTTCCCTTCCCTTCGCCTCAATCTGGACTGCTCAGTCGGATCAGATGGTCGCAAGATACCGTTCGTTCACATCTCCCTCTCTACTCTTCCGTCGGAGCCACGAGCCCACGACGCCTCCGAGCCAACGCCGCCGCACCTCTCGCCTCGCCTCGCCTCGGGAGCGCCGCCGCCCCAGCCGCGTGCTTATCCTGTACCACTGCGTCCGTCCGCCGCAGCTTGCTTCCCCGTCGGCCGCGCAGTCCACCACCTCTCGTCCAATTCCAAAAGGTTGTTGCTTCCGTGCACAACACCGCAACCCCAAGGTGCCCGCGCGCGCGCGCGCGTGCGACTCCGAATCGGCGTCGACGCCTTCGAAAAGAGACCTCGATTTATTCTACCGCCGAGCTCAGGAGGCACCCCGCGCTCCATTGCTGAGACCTAGCGATCTCGCTGGGACGAAAGTCACGAAACCCTCGCTCACCGGATCTCCGTCCAAGAGAGGTTGTCGTTACTGTGCTTGTCTTTGCGGTTTTGTAATGGGAGGCTCCTCCGTTTGGGATGGGACTCTGTCTCTTGACGACTTCCATGCCTCAGCAAAGGCTCTGATTGAGAAGTGGAGTGAGATCGACGTCGATGATTCTCTTCCTGACTGGATATGGAAACCTTGCTGCAAAATGGGGGTGCCATCTGAGGTTGTGCTCAGTCGACCTGTTTTTTCTCTGTATGATCCTTGATGTCTTTTTTTTCAGATTAGTTTTAAGGTTGTCATCACTGATTCTTTTGCTTTTCTAGCTCTTGGAAGAGTATACCACAGTGGTGCAGGAAGCCAGGTGGGTAGTTTCTTCTTTGCCTGTATAATGAGTAACATGATCCGGCAAAATAGCATTTAACGTCAATTTTCCTCCAGGAGCAGACTGAGGAGAGCAACGATGATGCAGACATTGTTGGTGATGATACCTGGGTAAGTCTTCAGTATACATTGTTCAATTTATGTTTCTGTTACCAGCTTATTGGTACATTGACTTGCTCTGAACCTCTGCCGTTGTCATATCTTCAGAATCTTTTTCCTATAAATAACGCTTTTGCCAAATAGATCGTATAAGATGGCAATGTGAGTTGATTATATACCTCAAGAGACTCAGTGACTTGTACTAAAGGGATAAGACCGACCATCCCAAATCTATTATGAGCACACGTTCAAAAACTGTAAATATCTAGTAGCAACTAGCAACTGAAGGTGATGGACATCATGCGGCTCCAGTTCTAGTTCTTCTGTGTGTGCCTGTATGGTTGTGGGGTACAAAGCGTGAACTAGAGAACTAAAAGAGTATCACTTTGGTCTCATATCATACACTAGCTATAACTAGTGAAGTGTATATAGTAGTACTAGTTATCAACTTTCTCAACAAAAAACTGAGATAATTTTGAGAGTTCTTTTGCGATAAAATTTGACAAATTTTATAATTGAATTATCTGTTATCCTGCTCTTAACCTTCAGGTATACTCCATTCATGATTTCCTTCTCTTTGCAGGTCCAGAGCTCTAGTGACAATGTTCATGTTTATGATTTCCATGTTGCCTACAGCTTTTCATACAGGGTTCCAGTGCTATACTTTCAGGGTCATCAGGCTGGTATGCATATTTCAGAACATAAGTGAGTATTTACTTCCTTTATTTATTTTCCTATTTGACAGCAAACATCTGCAACTTGTCCTTAGGTGGGCAGCTACTAACTCTAGATGAGATCAAAGAGGACCTTCCTTCACACTCACTTAAAGTATCAAGTGAATCAAAGTGGACGTTTATTACTCGAGAGGTATGAATGGTTGATACATGATACCTGCAATGGCATATAAAATGTATCTTTGGTATCTGGTTCACTAAATGTCAGAAAGCTTATACTTGTACACTCGGGATGACTGAACTGTCCTTTCACTCCTGCAGGAGCATCCTCAGTTAAGTAGGCCATGGTTCACCTTGCATCCCTGTGGAACCAGTCACTGGATGAAGTTACTTCTTGAAGAAACCAAATTGGCAGATGAGGATCAATCGCTGCAATACTTACCGGCATGGTTATCTGTGGTTGGCCAGGCAGTAGGACTAAAAATGCCTCTTGAGCTTTATTGCAATTCATAGGATCACCCTTTTTCAGTATGTAATATTATGGTGACTGAACGGGAAAGTGCTCGCCGCTCCACCTCTTATTTTGTTATGTATAGGTTTAAAAGTATATCTCGTACTTGTTACGCTCAATAATTTTGCCATTTTGTAAGTATCTACTCTCAAGTCTTCCATTGCATCTGCTAGAATGTCACAATTGCACAACATCAGCTTAGTTGCAGCTTTAACATGATTTCTTTTAAAAAAAATGTCTTGAACATGCAATTGAAAGATTTCTTTACTAGCTTGGAAGAATCATGCTATTATTGGAAGCTGCCATGAAACCAACAGGAACATACTTGAAACAACAATTCCCCATTATTACATCCAATCAATGTTCTTTATTTTGGAATAACTGCCGCAGAATGGTTTAGCAGCTCATACAAAACTATTCCTTGGAGTTCTCAAGGCCTAGACGCCTTCTTTTGAACCAGAAGCTTTAGGCTTCCTTAATTTCTTCTTCGCAATGTAGTTCTGGCGGGTGATTGGGTTCATGGCGACTCGCTTCCCGGCAGTGCATGGCCATGCATTGAACTTCTCGTCAGTTGCCTTCCACCATTCCTTGTTCGCCACTGTGCGAGGAGTTGCGCCTGGTTTCAGGTGAGGTGATGCAACAAGTAAGGTGTCTTCTCTCTGCAGTGAAACTGACAGGAAAAAGTGAATGTGTGAGTTCAGATCTGACCTCCTAAAACCTTCTTATCGGCCAGGTAAACGCCGCAAACATAGGCAAACGCAAAGGATGCTGTCACTGATCCGACGATGTACTTGGTTGCCATTCTTGGAATGACCCTGCAAAATGGATTTCTTGCTCATAATTTTTCGCATGCTCTCTTACGTTAGTACAATTGTAATAGATAGAATAGAGTGGCATCTAACCTGAAGAACGCACGTTATACCAGCTCAGCCACGAGTCTGAACTAGTTCACTACAGATAAGATTGGTTTGTGCTTCGATACGATGTTTTTGACTCTATGTAGATCATGGAATGTTTTCATGGCGAGAAAGAAAAATGGCCAATAAGAGACAGGTCAATGCGATGCAAGAATGCAGGGTACGTTAGTAGAAGGCAGCGAGATGGCATGGCGCGCGGCATGTCCAACTCCCAACCATATAATGCAGCAGTGTAATCTACAAATATGAAAACATAGTCCCTTATGGATATAACAATATTAAGCATATTATAATGTATTTGATGCCGCCGTCAACCTGGAACCTCCTATTTGTGAATTGTGACCATCTTCCAAAACACTAGACACTCAACAAAGTTTCTTAATGACGCAAAACAATTATCTAAACAAAGTAAAACAAAAAAAACATGGGTGCCTCGGATCAAAGGAAGGGGTCAAATCAGGTAGGGTTTTCCTCGGTGAGTATGGTGAATTTGAGCAATTTATCGCTCCAATCGGACAACTCTTAGCTCAAGAGATTCATAACACAATTTGAGCCCTTTTTTCTAACCACACTACCGAACCAAAAAACCAATTAGTGGGGTTTTAGTGCATTTGCGCAGCTCCAACCTAACAACAATCTCTTAAGATTCATATAAAAATGGTTGAGTGGGATGTATAGCAAGTCAGGATCAAGAACACCTCTACCAAGAAGAGCGCAAATAATAAAGTAATAGGAGGGGAAATCACAGAAACTATGACAGTAGTTGTGGAGGTAGTGATCTGACCTGCAGCTACGAACTGGGATAGATCGGTGACAATGGAACTGCACGCCCTAGAAAGGGAGATAGAGAGGAGAGGAATTGAGAGCTAAATACGCGACGGAACAAGTTCGACTCACGTGAGGAACCTGATTTGAATGCTTTGCACGAGGAGAGAAAACATGAGGCGCGCTTGCAACAGCTCACCGCATGCAAGGAGCCTAATTTCAGCGTTACACATGTGATAGGGGTGGAAAAAAAAGATCAACGGTGCGACTGGTTGGCTCGGTTCAAAATTGTTTCAATTGCACTCGTTAATTGGTTAAACATTGAAATAAGTCGATTTTGAATGATTGGATTTTGCTCTAGTTCGGTTCGGCTCGTTAGCTCGTTTTAAAAATACTTTCAAATTATAAATAAAATTATATTAAATTAAACGGAGCAAAAGTTATGTTGTCACGAGTATTGAAGATCACAGAATGTAGGCTGCTACCAGCGAGTTCACTAACTATGGCTCTATTTGGTGGAGTTTGATCAAGCAACGACAAGGTGCACCTCGCACCTGGGAAGA
Organism: Hsuehochloa calcarea; assembly: GCA_036346395.1. Taxonomy (NCBI): domain Eukaryota; kingdom Viridiplantae; phylum Streptophyta; class Magnoliopsida; order Poales; family Poaceae; genus Hsuehochloa; species Hsuehochloa calcarea. Next base: position 17,036,281 of record CM070600.1, read on the forward strand.
GCTCAAACTGGTAATACATTCAAGGTTTGTTCCCACCTATTTTGAACACTGAGTTACGTAATAGATTACAAAGTTTGAAACACAAACAATTTTGTGGGACATCACTACCAAGAACTGCAAATTGGCATGATACAAGCCAATGTGTAAGAGGAAAATAATCCCAAGATGACTCGTTTCTTAGGCGGTTTAAATAAGGAGATTTGAAACATCCTTAACTTCCACAGGTACGATACATTAGATGAACTATTCCATTATGCATACAAGGGGGAGAGTGTAAGGGGAGAGAAGTCGATCCAATCGTGGCAAATCCAATATGGACGCACCATGAAAATCTTCAAGTTCACAACCTAAGAAGCAAGGTTTCAACTATTGTCGTAGCACAGTAACACCTAGTCGAGAGGAATCGGTCATCCCACAACCAAACCAGTTGATTTGAGAAAGACCACTGCTACCCTGCCAAAAGTTTATCATCGGTTGCTTATACTTGAAGAGTCAAGGAGATTTTTTTTAGATAATGGAAGAGAAAACCTTTCCCAGCCTCTATATCTAAGGATACACACATCCCAAAGTTTATTACAACTTTCAAAAAATTCTTAACTAGGCTAAGCAGTACCCCCATAAACCATAACGAAGCAGCAAAACAAGTGTCGCAAAAATATAATTGAACGGCAAAACAAAAGCCGTAAAAACAGTAAACAACCTTATGAAAATAAACAAGGACATAAAAGAGCGTCAAATATCTCGAAGCCTATTACATAGCTTCCACTCATTCTTGTGAAGATCTCATTTGTAATGACCTCCAGTGCTTTGCTCCCAGCTACCAAGGCCTCCTTCCTTCCTTGGCATTGCAAAGCTGACAAAGAGTGAATCCAATGGATACATCTGGATATAACCTGCAGAGGATGATCATTAACTTTCTTGTTGAAAACGACAGCATTACAACATAACCAGATAGACCAGCATAATGCTGCCGCCCCCACAAAAATAGCTACTTTTACATCCGAATTAAGACCTACTAACCAGTTTCCAAAGATATTCCGAACTGTATTAGGTCTGTTAAGATTAAAAGTAATTTGAACTATGAACCAGCCAAAACGGGCAAAGCGACAATCAAAAAATAAATGTCGTGTAGTCTCCTTTTGATCACAAAAATAACAATTTGTGTCACCTCTCCAGTTCTGTTTAAGAAATTATCTTTAGTCAAAGTAACTCCTCTACAAAGGTACCACAAATTTTTTTAATCTTAAGTGGTACTTTAACTTTCCATAACTTGTGACATTGAAAACGAAAATAGGTGTCACCCAAAACAATATACATAGAATTGAATGAAAATTGTCCATTCATGTTTAAATTCTATCGAACCGTATCTTTATCCATGGTAAGATGAACATTGGCTATTCTCACCACAAGATTATTGAAAGCAAGCAATATTAGGCCAATAACCACAAGATGAACCATTCAACCCGTTGAAGAGTTTTTGGCTAATATAGCGCTTTTTACACGCACAATAACGAATCTAGCTCTCCCTCGGTACCAAATGCAAAAAATGACGCTACGCTGGAGGGCTAAAGCCGCTGGCGGAACGACATGTTGCCGTGTCTGTGCGCCCTAAGCACGAAGTGGCCGTGTTCGTGCACCAAGGGCACGAACACGCCACGTCTGTGTGCCCTGTGTTGAGTATATAAGCATTTTTCGAATTATTTTAATCCAGAAATATAATAGATGAAACATATGCATAAAGCAGATCACAAAGAACACTACAGGAATGCCAGATTCAGATTCTAAAAGAACAGAAACTAGCAATTCTATATCAGTGTTCAAGACAACAATTAACATTAAAAAACAATTAACAAGAAAGATATAGGCATACCCAGTTGGAGGAAGGTGCGTGAGTGTTCTTGGTGATTGCGCTAAATCATGACGTAGAGGTAGTGGTGGATGTAGAATGTAGCGAGCGTTGATGATGTAGACGTAGCGAGCAATCGCGCGAACGCTCCCAAAACCTTATTCGTCCTCGCTCGTGCAAGCCTTCGAGGATGAGGGTTCGGAGGCTCGCTCTCCGGTGCGGCCGCACGCGTCTCGCACGGATGGAGAGTGCCGAGACAACAACAAAGAAAGCGTGGAGGCGTATTGTGGAAGAACCAACCAAAGAAGCGAATCGCTGTTCCTTTTATAGATAAAGAGACTAGAGACCAACGATGCGCCATCAATGTCGAGCGTTTGATTTTCGAATAGATAAAGAAAATCGCGCGCACTTTGGCGTGCTGTGTGCACACGCAGCGTGCAAGGCTCGGCGCGGCGCGGCTCGGCGAGGCGAAGCGAAGCGGCGGCGTGTTGTCTCTTGCTCTCTCCAATTCCACAAGAAGAGGTCTCACGTTCCACCTTATAAAGCAGTGCAACTCCTTCAATTGTCGTATGGGACTAAACAATTTAGCACAAGCATATGGGCTTTTGAGATTTACCAGGAATTAAATTGGATATTCTAATATGGGCTTAGCCCATTTAATTCCAACACCCTGGGTACGGAGCTACCGAATCTGTGCGCCAGGGGCACGAACACAAGGCACGACACAAGACGTGGCGTGATGCAGAGGCGAGTTTGTGCCATTGGTGCGCGGACTCGGTAACTCTGTGCCCAGAGCCCGAGGCACGGGCATAAGGGACTCCCTGCCTAAGGCGCACGGACACTCCGCTGGTGACTCCGGTCCTCTGACGCACGAACGTCAGTACCATTTTTACATTTGATACAGAGATATAACTAGATTTTGTGATTAATATAGCGCTTAAAAACTGCTATATTAGCCTAAAACTCCCCGCCCAACCAACGTAGACCAAACCAGCTTCACAACTCGTGTACCGGAGACTACTGGAGTGACGAGCGGTCGCGGCGGGCCGGAGTGAGGAGGCACTTGGAGTGAGGAGCAGCGGCGGGTCGCGCCTGGTTGCGGTGGCAGGAGGGATCGGCCAACGGTGAGGGAAGGCGGCGGCGACCGGCGGAGAGGTTACGCGCGCCTAGGTTTAGGGCAGGGAAACCGAGGACGGAGAGGCTGCGTGCGCTCGCCGGATCGCCGCTCGGTCTCTGGCTTCGTGCGATGCGAATGCAGCCGACTAGAGGGGATGGGACAACGAAGAGGACGCGCTAGCCTGCTGTTGCTGTTGTTCCATTGGCCATGGCTTCTGAACCCATATAACTTGCCTACTTTTTGGCCCAAACCGTCTAAACCATGTAAACCCGCTCGACTCATCCCGTGTAGCTGGGTTTCCATCCCAACCCCGCCCTAAACCGTTTTTGTTATGAGTCACCACCACAAGTAATCTGTGTTTGGTGCAGCGAATCAAGGCATATATGTACGAAATAGTCTTTAATATATTTCTGTTCTTGTATTTGGTTGAGTGAATCGAACCAACTCGTTCTGAACGGGGTTATACAGATTATGAGAATATTACCTAAATATGTTGTACTGAATGGTTCCATAAAAACAGGCGAATCACGCTGTACAAGAATGAGCACATTCCCTCTGTTACCCCATCTCTCTATGTGTATACATCACTGACCAGTGGACCATACCAATTAGTGGATAGTTAAAATAATTAATTGAGTTAAATACTCATTTTGTAAATAAAGTAAATTTAATAATCATGCTAATATTTCAATAATTAATTGTGCTAACACTCCTTGTATACAACTTGATTAGGATCTAATAATCCTCAATTAATTAAATTATTTATATATAGTTATTATTATAGATAGCAATATCCTCATGACAGTCTTAAGTATACCCCTTATCATGAATAAGGGAAAAACTTAAGATGATTGGTCGTAAATCATCCTACGACCACCCTGTATGGTCGTGAGATGTTCTACAACCATATGGTGATCGTAAGTCTTTCTACGACCATCTCATGGTTGTAAGTCTTTCTACGACCATCTCATGACCGTAAGCTTTTCTACGACTAGATCGGTTTACGATTACCTAATCGTAAAAGCCTACAAACATGTGGGTCCAATTGACCAGAGAATCTTATACACTATGTTTAAGACACATAACAATTAGTATACACTGTTATCCTCCAGGATAATTGCATGCATTGCGCCTTTGTCTCTGATGATAATTGCTGGGTGACATGGGGTGTTATATCTCTAACAATAACTTCATCAACGTGCATATTTTATTAAGCGTTGATGTGCCTCTTGGCTTGTAGTAACTGTCACCCCTTTATACCCTATATAAAGGCTAAAGTTAGTGGACAGAGGGGAGAGGGATCGGAGGTTATCAGCAAGAAGACATTATGCATTAGTTCTAGTGATCTTCTTCCTGATTATAAACAGTATAGTCAATACAACAACACAGGAGTATGGTTGTTATTCTCTCTAGAGAAGGCATGAACCTGTCTAAATCTCTGTGTCTTTATGTGCGCGGTTCTAATTCTAGGAAACCCCCAAATATTCATTCGTAAGATCGATAGTAAATCATCGACACAACTCATTCAACTTCATCTCTCAAACCAAACACAATCTTGAACTATCCAGTACCATCTCATTCATACAACCAAAAAAAACTTGAGTTATCTCATCCCACTTATCAAACACACAAGTTGTATCATACCATCTAGGATCATTCCATCAATTTTGTACCATCCTATATCATTCACCCTAGTTCACCTAACTAAACACAAGCTAAAGCAATAGAGTAGAATACATTGAAGCGACTGGCCAAACAGCCAAAAGGGTACACATTTATAGATTCCTCTAACAATAATGTCATGCGTACATGTGCGTTGTGGCTGTCAGCCGTCCGGCCACCGCGCGCATCCTGCCAACAAAGGCATCGCACGCAAGCATAAGAAGATGCAAAGTTGGGCCACCGCACAGTCCCACTCACACCGCACGTAGAGCACGTGCAATGAGGCCATCTCAGATGCTATAGGTAGCCTGTAGCTCTACTCTAGGACCAGCTAGGCACACTATTTTTTCTTATCGAAAGAAAAGAAAAAAAAATACAATTACTAGAAAGACGCACACGCGCATACACCACCACCCACCACACACAAGAAAGAGGAAGGTTGATGATAAATCTGTGACCTTATAAAACTCTTACTGAAACGCACTTACATGAACACAGTAGGTGGACAACAGGATTTAAATCCTGGTGAACTCACCGTGAGGTGGTTCCCATTAATAGCAATTTCAAGTTGTACCTTTGATACAACGCTAGCACGTCCTTCGTCACTAGAGTCACGCTTGTACATGATCACCCTTAGCTGCTGGTGTCCAAAGTACTTCCATTTTCTTTCTCATGCCATGTTTCCTCCTATCGGATGTCCCATGCCACCTTAATTTGGATCCAGAAAGTCACAATTCCAGATAGAAATATTGGCACCAACTTGTTCCACGGTATAGATCACCGTGGTGGAATTTGCCAAGAAGCGTAATTTCCTATACTCCATGTATCTTACCTATTACCAAGTCCGGAGGAAATGCCGCCCTTACGTGAGTTCCGTACATTTAGTCCTAGACTGGTGTCGCGGCGCGCGTCCTGTGGCCTTTGTGTTTGCTCGCAAATGCTGTGCGCCTGTTTGGCGCTACGTCTGCGTCTCCTTCTCGCGCTTTCCGCCCTGCACGCCACATTGGCCTTTGCGCGCGACTCAATTCCTTGCTGTCCCGTTGTTCGTTGTTGCGTCCTGCTACGCGCGTTTGCTCGGCAACGCCATGTGGCCTGTTCCTTCGTCCAGGGCACCCAGCGATTGGTTGCGGCTTGACTGGGGTGCGTCGCGCTTCGCTGCGTGTGTTCCATTTGTGCGCTGGTGCGTTGCATTGGCTCAGTTTGCGTGTGTTCGATTTCGGCACTGGTTCGCTTCGTTGGCTCAGTTCACGCCCAAATCCAGTGGAGCCGTGTTCACGCAACGGAGCTTGCGAGAGAAGACCATCGTGTTTGATCTCCCCAGCTTCCGGCCTTCGGCCGTGACCGAGGTCTACTATTTTGCCACAACCTAAATTTTTTACCTCAGTTCGTTCCTCCTTTTCCCGATTCGTTCTCTCATCATTTTGCATTTTTTTTTTATTTCTTCTTCTCCGGTCGCACGCGATTTTGTGCGCACTTGCCGTCGCTGAGGCTGATCTTCCGATGGATGTACTCGGTTTGACTGATTTCATCGCAACTTCACCGTCCGGGCATAAGGTTAGATTCAATCTTGTTCTTACCGATTTAGCTGTGCTGGTGTTTCTTGCTGAGGTCTGCTATTTAGCCGCCGCCTAAATTTTTAACCTCAGTTCGTTCCTCCTTTTCCCAATTCGTTATCTCATCATTTTGCATTTGTCGGCTATTTTCGTTTCCGGACGTACGGGATTTAGTGCGCAGTTGCTGTCGTTGAGGCTGTTCTTCTGATGGATGTCCTCAGTTTGCACTGGTTTCATCGCACGTTCACCGTCCGGGTGTAAGGTTAGATTCAATCTTGTTCTCACCGATTTAGCTATGCTAGCGTTCCTTGCTGAGGTCTGCTATTTTGCCGCCGCCTAAAATTTTAGCCTCAATTTGTTCCTCCTTTTCCCGATTCGTTCTCTCATCGTTTTGCTTTTTTCAGCTATTTTCGTCTCCGGTCGCACGCGATTTTGTGCACTATTGCCGTCGCTGAGGCTGTTCTTTCGCTGATTTCATCTCACCTTGAACGTCCGGGTATACGGTTAGATTCGATCTTGTTCTTACCGATTTATGTGCGCTAGCGTTTCTTGCTTTGCTGAATTTGTTGCTCCTTGTTTTAGTTGCTTGTTCCAAAGGTGTTTGTGCGAAACATACATTTCCAGTGGCCTCTCCGTGTAGTTTCGTGTCGTTGCCGAGGTGAGACGCCTTTTTCCTTTCTATAGATGTGTTCAGATGTGTTTTTACAGGGGAACGAAATCGTCGAAGTTGTAAAGCCCCTGGGAGACTTTAGGCTTGTCGCGTTCCTGCGCATGCCGAAGCTCCTCTTTCCCACTGCCTACCTACTCTGCGCTTCTTGGCTCTCTCTTCCGATTCGGTTCCTAGAATTCGCGCCTCTCGGCGTGCTTGCTCTTTCGGTCGTCTGGTGAGCCGAAGCCATGCACCGTCGTTCCTCTAATGCCATGCCGTTCTCAGCCCGTTGTTGCTTCCCTGTGAGTTTTGTTCTCCTTCGTCATCACTCCTCCCCTTATACAATAAGAGAGGCCATCTTTGAGCCGCTGCTCTTGCCTACACAGATTGTGAGCAAAGATTTATGCTTTTTATGAGACAGCTCGGCAATCCGTCAGTTGGGGTTGCGTCAGTGTATGATTTGCGAAAGACAAATGATTTGTGGAACTTTTATATTATACTATCAAAGACACGACGGTGTTAAAACTACGAACTCCCACCCCCGGGCTGTTATCCAAACTTTCCCTTTTTCCCCGCTCCCTGTCTGTTAGGTTTTTTTTATACCGCAAAATACTGATGATGTTCTACCGGACTATAAAGTTCATATAAGAGCACTGTAATGTCCTATGGTAATTTAGCTCAATCTTGTATTGATTAACATTGCATGTCTTTGTTCGGTGGCTTTAATTTTTTTCTAATTAGATTCTAATAATGAAGTGTAAATGCTAGGTGCGCGCTTTCAAAATTTTGCTGCCAAATTTCCATACGTCGCCTTTTATGTTGAGATCCATACCAAATGCTACATTTCTTGTTTGCTTGACTCTTCTACAATAATGCATATATGCCTGTAATGGTTCGGTTTTTATGATGTTGCATGTCACTTTTGCGATCTACACATTTTCCGATACACACTACTGTGAATGTCCGCTTTTATATTTCACTGTTTTTTGAACTTTCATATATTCTCAACGATCCAGGTATGCTAGGTATTAATATACTTAAGTGGTGTTTTCCTGATGTTGCCAACACATTCTGATTTCTGAACCTTTTGAGCAAATATGTCTCACGATTCAGTAATACTTGAAGGTAGCAAATCCATGTGACCTGCGGAGCCAGGTATATACATTTCAGGTCATCATTATGAAGAAAGATTGATGCTTTTTTCTGAAACAAGTCGGTAATTCCTCGGTCGAGGTTTCATCAGTGAATGATTTTTCAAAAAGAAAAAAAAAACTTGACGCTTTTACATTATACTGTGAGAAACAATAATAATTCGTTAGAGGTCTGTTCAAGTTTTTTTTTTTGGCTCAGCGTTTGGGATTGCCTTTCGAGTAGAATGATTGGGTTTGCATTTTCCCTACCATGTCAGATGTTTGCTATTGTAAATTTGGTGCTTCTCCTGGCTACCTTTGCTACCTTAGTTGTTATTTTGTTAGGGAAACACAACTTGCATGTTATGTTCGTTTTTAGATGATTTAGCTAGACCATGCGAAGCATACATCAACCTCTCTTTCTGGATTTACAACAATATATAAGACATTATAGTTATTGATAAAGCAATATCTCCCAACTCCCAAGTGTTCCAGCTTCTGATTTTACATGTTCGATAGCTCTATATGTACTCTAAGTGCATAATGATCGTATTAGTCTAAAGATTTCCCTATTGCTCCTGGTTAGGTGTTGCCTTCTACCCAAATGGTTTTGATGCTCAACCTAATATGTTGGGATTAGCTATACCGCCTCAGATTTATCAAGAGCCGTGCTCTTTTGTTTTTATACCTTTAACCACATGTTCGGTTAAGTCAATTTAATGAATATAACAATGTTTGCAACTTACCTTTGTAGGTGTCCCCCCTTTTGAGTGACTAGGCGGCTTGATCGTTCAATTGTGACATCCCATATGCCTGATATGTAAGTTACATCTTATATCTATATTTTATAAACCGATTCGTCTTTAAGAAACAATTAGCTAAAGATTTGCATGTCAAACAAGAAGAAACTATTATTGATTAACTTCATCCCATGGCATACTCTTACTGCTTTATACTATGTTCATTCTTTTCTTGGATTAAGATTATGTGATAACTAGATCTTGTGTTTGTCATTACAGAATTGTAGATACAACGAGGAAAGTTCTTTTTTCTATTGTTTTTTCAGCTGCCCTATAGGTGTATTTACATTTAAAGAATGCTTTGATGAACAAATTGCTTTGGTTATTTGGATACATCCAATCCTTCCCGTCCAAACAGCCCCGACGCAAATTTCTGATAATTGGTTGCGAAGTAAGATATGTCCTTGCCTCCAGAGAATATGTGTGTTTGCAAGATAGTTCCTGCTATTTTATTTTCCATCTCTGGAACATTAGTTTAGTGTGTAAATTCCTGTTTCTATTTTTATCTGCTAGACAGCAACCTGCCACCTATATGTAGTTTGGTTTTGCCCTTCTATATTGTGTTTACTGACTGGTTCAAGCTGTTCGGATGCAGTTATTGGAGTTATTCAGGTTGTTTGGTTTCATGCTTCCCCATTAGTTTATCCTTTTTTTTCTTAGGTTTTTGTTGTGAAATGAAGATTGCAAGCATAAATATTACAACACAATTGGAGTTATTCCCGTAGGTTAGGTTTGAATCACAAAGATCCAATGCATTAAGCACGACGTACCCATAATGCACAGTCCATCTATTTTCTGAGATGTTCTTTGGTGCATTGAGCACATGCATTAGAGCCTCCCCTATATTAGCCCTTAGTCAATTATTGTTTGCTTCGGTTCTTGAAATTGAATAAGAACTATTTGATATGTCCATAAATCAATGATAAGAGCCAACAACTGCTGCAGATTGGATGCAACTCAATTAGTTTGTAACATTCATTTTTAAAGTTTTTGATCCTAACATCACTGTTTTTTTATAATTAGAAAAAGTGATATACAGAACAATGCAAGATGGATAAAAAGATCCATAGACAAAGGTGGGCGCAACCTTTCTTATGTGGGAATTTGCCAGCTACACAGAAGGAATAACAGAAAGTCTACTCGCATTGGTATAGCATTAGCATGAGTTCATCGTGTGTGTCAGTCTTTGTGTGTTTTTCATGTTATTGTATCGGTTCCTTATTTTGTAAGTACTATATCGATGTTGCAAACTCTCTTTTTTAGCCTCTGTATGTAGCCTGTAGGAGCCATGTAATTTCTGTGTGTGCTCCCATCTTAGCCTGTAGGAGCCATGTACAGTACGGCTTTGTTCATTCTTCCAAACCTGCTAGCCCATTAGAGCACCATATGAATATATTAGATCTGATTTATGTATCTTTAACCGGTAAATATGAACATCCTTCGCTCCTGATTCGAATTATACCATATTCTAACGCGCCTCTTTGCCTAGTGAGTCATACCCAGGAATAGAACGGGGCATGTAGGCAGATAAGCACAGTGCGTGCATGATTGCACGGCGTGATGGATAATGCTCAGCTGCTATCTAGGTTTTTTCTTCCCCTCGCAGTTGCAGATAAACACAACTCCTCTGTACAATGTCCATAGGTGTCTCTTTCTCCAAAACTGTTTACGAGTTTTTCCTTTTTTTTAGCTGTACTGAGTTTGCTCAGCTGCTATCTAGGTTTTTTCTTCCCCTCGCAGACTTTACGAGTTTTTTGGCCGTAAACTATTTACCGAGAGGAGCATAGATAGACGCAATGGTAGTAGATAATAAGTTGTCTCTATAACAAAAGGACCATTTTGTTTTCACACATGTAGGCGAGGCGAAGCCAGAAAATTTACACGGGGTGTCCATCTAGAAAGCTGGGTTGATGTTTGTCGACTAATGGCTGTATTAGCCTTTGGCGATTGCAGAAGGACGGGATAGTAAAATAACTGAACAACCCTAAATGAGACGAGTAATCAAACATACACATCACATCTTATGATGTAGCAAATTAAGTCAGGGAGTGGATGAATGGGCAGACTAAATGGCTGATTTAGAACGACAGTTTGGATGGTGATAGCATTGTTAGGTCGTGATCTAGACATCTTTAGGGGTTTGGGGCCTGTATATTCTCTCACTACAAATTAAACTGCCCATCTTGTGCTGTCTGTGTCGCAGGGAATGCATGCTTTTGTTGTATAAAAAATTCAGAGTGCTGACAGTTGCTGTGCTATGATCATACAAGGATACGACAGTGACCGATCCATCGGTTTCTGTTGATTATCAAGCAAGGTGCGACGCACCGCAGCAGCAGCGTACGAACGGCACCGGGAACTCGAATCGAAGGTGCGTTCACCCTGAGAGAAACTTGAAGATGTGAACACCCTGATGGAGCTCGAAAAGGTGCTGGCTAAATTAAATGTGATCAGGGAACTCGAAAATGTGTGCGCGTGCACACACGCAATTAATATCAATCTGTGACGTTTCAGAGCTTAAATTTGTTTCAGGAGAAACCATCGTCAGACTCGGTCAGGAAGGCAGCAATGGAGGTGGTGAATATTTTGCGTTGTGTTGTGTCGTCCGAAGAGTATTTTTAGGGCGTGCTCTGTCGTCAAACACGGTTCTATCGATCGATCTCTTCGTCTGCCGTCAAACGCGTCCCAGACAGGTAGCAGGTAATGAAAAGAAAAGTAGGATGTAGTGAATATATGGGTAAAAGAGAGCGATCTTACAGCAAGCTAGTTCCACCTACCTGTCAAAATTCTGCATCCATTATTGTGCAGCCAAAACAAGCATAACTTGCTCCGAAATTCCGTGGATCTCTTATTCTCTCTGCATTGCATGTGCTGGCGGCCGAAGGAACACGAAGCTAGCTAGCAAGCTAGTAGCTGGGAACATACAAGGATCCCTCCGCCCTTTTCGAGATTCTTTCACGGCGACGCGAGGGGCGCGTCAGCGCTGACGACTTTGCGGGGAATCCATCTCTGCAGGCTACCGTCTGGCCGTCTCAAGGTCGGCTCAGCTCTGTTGGATTTTAACGTGGTTTTTACTATTTACTAGAGGATAACCCGCGCCCGATAAGATTGTTTTTTTGTGTGATTTGAGCATACCAGGGTGGTAATGGTTGTTGGAATAGCAACTTGTATTATCAGGAGCCAATTGACAAGTATATATACACAATACATGTTACAGATAAGGAAACCAAAAACAAATTTAGAGTCCTACTCTAACACAAGTCTATCTCTAATTATATCTCTAACACCCCCCCTCAAACTCATGGTGGATCAACAACACTGAGTTTGGAGAGGTAGAAGCCGTGTTGTGCTCGAGTCTGGACCTTCGTGAAGAAATCCGCTATCTGAAGCTCTGAAGGCACATACTGAAGAGCAATCACCTGATCATGCACACAAGACCTCATGAAGGAAGTATCAACACCAATATGCTTGCTGAGCTCATGCTTCACAGGTCACGAGCAATCCGATAGAACTCAGATCTTTGTCGACAAGAGAGGAGTCGGTGTAATGTGAAACACCAAAATCCTCAAGTAACCACCGTAGCCAAGTAATCTCTGCATCAGAGAGCCATAGCTCGCAACTCACCTCTGACTCGAACAGGACACTGCGATCTGTTTCTTCGTCTTCCGTGCAATAAGCGAACCACCAAGAAAAAACACGATGGCGAGAGATAGACCGCGATCAGAGGGATCGCTGGCCCAAGTAGCATCCGAATAAGCCTGAAGCTGTAACAAGCTGGAGCGTGGAAAGAAGAGACGGCGAGAGATAGTCCCACGAAGGTATCGTAGAACTCGAAGAAGGTGGCTGTAGTGGACCTGAGTAGGAGCAGAAACAAACTGACTCAGAATGTGAACTGGATAAGTGATATCCGGACGAGTAACAGCAAGGTAGACAAGACTCCCAACAAGATGGCGATAGCGAGTCGGATCGTAAAGAGGCTCGCCATCGAGGGTCGGAGGTGAACATTGAGCTCCATAGGAGTCTCAACAGACGACGATCGATGAGGAGGCGCGATCAAGAAGATCCTGGATATACTTCTCTTGGGACATAAAGAAACCATCTGGAGTGGAAGTAACCTCAATCCCAAGGAAGTAACGAAGAGGACCAAGATCCGACATAAGGAACTGCTCACTAAGACGAGCCTTGACAAAGGCAATGTACTCATAATCATCTCCGGTGATGATCATATCATCAACATATAGAAGAAGAAGAGTCCGACCACGAGACGAAGTGTAGACAAAGAGCGCAGGATCATGATCACTTGCTGAAAAACCAGCAGCAGTGACCACAGAGGAGAAGCGCTCAAACCAGGCACGAGGGGCTTGCTTAAGGCCATAGAGAGAGCGACGAAGGCGACAGACCATGCCCTCAGGAACAGAATACCCAGGTGGCGGATGCATGTAGACCTCCTCACGCAACTCGCCATTAAGAAAGGCATTCTTGACATCAAGTTGAGAAACAGACCAGTGGCGAACAGACGCCACCGAAAGAAGAGTGCAGACAGTGGTCATGTGGGCCACAAGAGTAAAAGTCTCATCGTAGTCACGACCATGCTCCTGCTGGAAGCCACGAGCAACAAGACGCGCCTTATAGCGCTCAAGAGAGCCATCGAAGCAGTCTTAATCTTATAGACCCACTTACATGTGATGGGACGAGTGAGATGGAAAAGGAACAAGATCCCAAGTACCGATGCGCTCGAGGCAAGCAATCTCCTCGGCCATGGCATGCCGCCACTCGGGATGAGTAATGACATCCGGTAGGAGGCGAGGCTCACAAGTAGTCTGCGCCCAACAAAGGCAAACGGCAGGCGGCGAATCGATCGGCGATCGCGGAGAGCGCAGCGAGGAGAAGACGGCCCATCAGGGGAAGATGAAGCATCAGAAGAAGATGAAACATCAGGAGAAGTGGGCTCATCTGGAAGATCCTCAATACGAGGTCGACGAGTGTAGACGAGTGTAGTGGGGGGAGCCTGAGGAGCCGCAGGAGACGAAACAACAGTGGCGACAATGGCGGAGAGGCCACAGGAGAAATATGTGGAGACGAGATAGGTGTATCTGGAAAGGTCAAAAAAGACAGAGACTCCACAGAGGAAGTCGAAGGAGAGACATGACGTGGGTAGAAGGGACGAGACTCGTCGAAAGTCACATCCCGAGAAATCCGCATCCGTCGACCAATAGGATCCCAGCACCGATAGCCCTTGTGCTCTCAGATCTGCACCCCGTAAAGACACACTCAATGGACCGAAAGCGATCGGTTTGGTGCGTCTCGAGGCGAGGAGAACGTAGCAAACGCAACCAAGCAGACGAAGGCGGTGTAGTCAGGAAGGAGACCACAGAGACGCTCAATAGGGATTGCGCCCTGAAGAGCAGAAGAAGGTTGGATGTTGACGAGATAGGTGGCAGTGGAAACAGCCTCCGCCCAAAAGTGAGGTGGAATAGAGGCGGCAATCATCATTGCACGAGCCGACTAAAGGAGGTGGCGATGTTTGCGCCGGCAAAACCATTTCGAGCATGAGCACCGGGACAAGAGAATCGGCGAGAGTGCCCGCCAAAGAAGGAAAGCTGCGCAGTGATGAGAGAGGTACTCGCCACAGAGTCAAGACGAAGACACGAATAGGAGTGGAGAAGCGTATGCGAACCATAGTGGTAAAGCTGTTTATAGATAGACAAGACCTCACTACGAGAAGACATGAAATATATCCAAGTGTGGCGAGAGAAATCATCTATAAATATGATATAGTATCGATGACCCTTTCGAAACGAAGGGAGCGGACCCCAAACATCGGAATGAACAAGATCAAATGGATGTTGAGACACCGACTCACTATGAGGATAAGGAAGTCAAGTTGTTGCCTAACTTACAATACGACAATGTAGAGACACGTCTCTGAGGCAGACCCTAGAATACCACGACGAACTAAAGACGCAGACGAGAGCCCACAGATGGCCAAGACGGTGATGCCATTGTTGGAAAGAGCCGGTGACTGAGTGGCGAGGCGAGAGACCGACGGCGGCAATGGCGGAAGGAAGGTGAAGCGGTCAAGCTCCCAGAGACGCTACGAGTCAAGGCGCCGAGGGCCGAACCAACGAGCTCCGTGTGGCGGTCCCGAACACAACAAGAGTCGAGTCGAGAATGATCCGATAACCAAGGTCGAATGTCATGAAGAGAAGAAGTCGCATGGTTAGGCGAGGAACATGAGCAATGAAGGAACATGAAAAGATGAGTTGCTAAGAGGTCCTCGACGAGAGATGAAGAGAGGTACCATCGTGAGAAGAACACCGGCGGGAATCAAGAGGTGTAACAAAAGATAGAGTGGACGAATCGGAAGTCATGTGGAAGGATGCTCGGAATCAAGGATCCACGGGAGGTACCGTGCGTGTAGGAGGTGGTTTCTCGGTGCAAGAGTCGGATCGCAGAACTCGCAGAACTCGTTGAGGAAGAACACGAAGCGGCAAGCAGTCGTCGAAGTCTGGCTATCTCCTGCTCAGTGAGAGAAAAAGCGGAAATAGTCGATGCAAGACGTCGTTGTAGAAGTACCGGTGCCAGTGCTAGGAGAAGAACGGCGTGAAATATGCCGCTGTTTCTTGTAGCACTGAGACTCAATGTGGCCGATCTTGTCGCAGTAGGAGCAGCGAGGACGACCACCGCCAGATGGAGGGCGGCCACCACCACTGTGGCGGCCACGGAGGAGGAAGCGATCAAGCGTGAAGCGATCGGTGTGTAGCAGTGTACAGGCGGCGAGCACGGAGGAGTGACATCGAGGCCGGCACCACTCGGACGAGTCTCCTCTGCGCGTATCTCGGTAAGGGTCTCGGAAGAGTGACACGAGGGTGGCGTGCAAGTAGTCGGGCACGCCCGCCGAACTCGGGGCGGCGCAGTAAGGAACTCGTAGACACGCTGAAACTCCAGTCGGCCAAGACGGAGCGGCATGAAAGATGGCAGAACGACCCAAGAAGGCGAAGAGAGTCCGATTGGCGCTGATGTAGAACTCGAGCGTAGAAGGCGTCAGCGGTAGCATCACCTCTTTGAAGAGAGTGCTCTGACGAACTCATCGGCGTGTAGAGGCATCTCGGATGGTTCATAGCGCCGTCGAAGATGAGTCCACATCCGAGCAACCAAGAAAATCCCACAATCTCGTAAGAGAAGCGAGGTGGACATCGGCGATGAGGACAAAGAAGAATGAAGCGCCGTCGTCGCACCACTGATTGTAGGTAGTCAAACGATCCATGTAAAAATTCAGAGCCTCTTGGTAGGCAGAGGCAGTCTTCTCATGAGTAAGGCCAGCAGCCTCAATAGCAGCTTTGTCAGCTGTTGGAGGAAGCGCAACAGACGTAGGCTCCGTCGGAGGAGTAGGGCATGGCGAACGGTGACATCGCGAGAGGACGCCCAGAGGCGAAGACCACGCATGTGGATGCGCATGTGAGACACAAAGTCGGTGTAATTAACACCGTCGAAGATCACCGAGGCAATGAGGGAGGGAAACGGTGCCCATTGGTAGGCGGCGCTGGACGGCGCGGCGACCAAGACAACGAGGTCTAACAGGCGGCGCTGGACGGCTCGGCGGTTAGAACAACGTTTTTTTCTTCTTCTTCGGCGGCTCCTTTAAAAGGAGACGGGGCGGCTTTACCTACCCATCGCCGAGCGGGAAACCCTAGTTAGGGTTCCCCTTGTGTGACGGGCGCGGCGGGATAGTCTCCAGGCGGCGCCGCCTTGTGCTTGTGCGGCAATGGCGGCCGAGTCCGGTGGTCGGCGGCGGCTCTCGGCGGCGTCTCGATCACGGAGGTCGCGGCGGTCGCCCGACGAGAGCGAGGGGCTCCGAGAGCGGCGGCGAAGCGAAGGTGGCTCAAGGCGGCCGCGAAGAGGCGGAGGCCGCAGCAGCGGCGGCGAAGCGGTGAAGATGCGAGGCCGGAGTCGAAGGTGGCTCCGAGGCGCGGCGGCGTTGAAGATGCGAGGCGGCCGCGGAGTTGGCTCCCGAGGCGCGGCGGAGATGCGGAGGCGGCGGAGTTGGCTCCCGAGGCGCGTCGGAGATGCGGAGGCCGGCGCGGGAGTTGGCTCCCGAGGCGGCGGCGGGCGGTGAAGATGCGGAGGCTAGCGCGGGAGTTCGCTCCCGAGGCGGCGACGGGAGATGGTGACGAGGCCAGCAGGACGTCGGTGAAGCAAAGATGATGCCGACGAAGCGACAGACAGACGAAGTTGCACGAGGTAACCCTAATGCTCTGATACCATGTTGGAATAGCAACTTGTATTATCAGGAGCCAATTGGTAAGTATATATACACAATACATGTTACGGATAAGGAAACCAAAAAATATTAACGATAGTATGGGAGGCAAGATATAGCCTCAGGAGTACATAATATAATAGAAGTGCGAGGACTATAGGCTAAAAAGACAGGACTAAAATCTTAACACGAGGATATTAGTAAGGTGACAGTGTTGAAGGATCTAGTTGATAGCAGAATATTTACAGAACATGCCTTCATAGGAGCATTAGCACAACCAAAAGGAGTGATATTTTTTTATATATAATGGAAGAGAAAACCTCTCAGTCTCTGTATCGGAGGATATACACAGCTCAAAGTTTATTGCAATAACCATAATATTCTTAACCAGACGAAGCAATCACCCCATAAACTATAATGAAGCGGCAAAACAAACACCAACATAAACCAAAGGCAAAACAAAAGCCGTAAAGATAGTTAACAACCTTATGAAAATAAACAAAGACAAAAAAAAAGTATTTCAAACATCCGGAGCCTATTAAATAACTTCCACCCATACTTGTTGAAGATCTCTCGTATAATAACCTCCAATGCTTTGCTCCCAGCTACCAAGGCCTCCCTCCTTCCTTGTCATTGCAAAGTTGACCAAGGTGGATCCAATGGATACACCTGAATATAACTTGTAGAGGATGGTCTATAACTTTCTTGTCGAAAACGACATCATTACGACATAACCAGATAGACCAGCAAAGTGCAGCCGCCCCACCAAAATATTTGCTTTTAAATCCGAAGTAAGACCTACTAACTAGTTCCCAAAAATATTCTGAACAGTATTAGGTCTGTTAAGATTGAAAGCAATTTGAACTATGCATCATGCAAAACGGGCAAAGCGACAATCAAAAAATAAATGTTGTATAGTCTCCTTGTGATCACAAAAATAATAATTTGTGTCACCTCTCCAGTTCCGCTTTAATAAATTATCCATAGTCAAGGTAACTCCTCTATAAAGGTACCACAAGAAAAATTTTAGTGTAAGGAGTACTTTAACTTTCCATAACTTTTGACTTCGAAAACGACAATTGGTGTCACCCAAAACAACATACATAGATTTGACTGTAAATTGTTCATTCCTGTGTAAATTCCATCGAACCATATCCTTATCCATGGTAAGATGAGCATTGGCTATTTTCACCATAAGATTATTGAAAGCAAGCAAATTTGGTCCCATAAGTGCTCTCCTAAATTTGAAATTAAAGGCACAGTTCCTAAAACATCTGCAACCAAACCATGTTTATTCTAGACTACCTCAAACAAAGTTGGATAGAGTTTAGAAAGAGGCTGATGTCCAACACAAATGTCCTTTCAAAATATGATTTCTTTTCTATTCCCAATATTAAAAGGACATCATTGAATAAAATATTGCTTTACCTTCATCAATCCCTTCCAAAAATGGGAATCCATAGGTTTACTCTCAACTTGAGAGACAGACTTATCATTCAAATACTTATTTTTAAGCAATTGCTGCCAAACCCCTTCTCCATTCAAAAGTTTAAACAACCATTTAGCCAAAAGGCACTTATTTTTTATCTCGAGGTTCTGAATTCCCAGACCACCTTGGTCCTTGGGCCTACAAAGAATATTCTATTTAGCCAACTTATATTTCTGTTTATGGTTATCACTCTGCTAATAAAATCTGGACCTAAAAAAATCTAGTATTTTAAGGACCCCCTTGGGTACCTCAAATAAAGAAAGCATAAACATAGGAAGACTGCTCAAAACCAAATTTATAAGTATCAGTCTACCACTAGTAGATAAATTTTTCCCTTTCCAATTGCTCAATCTTTTATCAAAGCGATCTTCCAAACTCGTCATTTCATTATTCCACAGCCTTCTAAAATGAATCGGAATACTCAAATATTTAAAGGGAAAACAACCTTTCTCACATTCGAATATATATAAATATTGGGATTCAAATTTTTTTGCTTCTCCAAAGCAAAAGAGTTTGCTTTTATGAAAATTTATCTTTAAACCAGAAAGTTGCTCAAATGCACAAAGAATATGCTTCAAATTTGTTGCTTGATCAAAATTGTGATCCATGAAAATAATAGTATCGTCAGCATATTGAAGGATAGAAAGACCATCATCAACCAAATGTGGTATTATCCCACTAACTTGACCATCATTCTTAACTCTTCTAATAACAATGGCTAACATGCCCGCAACAATATTAAAAAGAATTGGAGACAGAAGGTCCCCCTGCCTAAGCCCTTTCTTGGTTTGGAAATAAGGCCCAATACTATTGTTAATCTTAATCCCCACACTGCCCACTGCAACAAAATTTTCAATGCAAGCACACCAACTTAGAGAGAAACCCTTCATTCTAAGAGTTTGTTGCATAAAAGGTCATTTGATCTTATCATAAGCTTTTTCAAAATCAATCTTAGAAATAATTCCATCTAATTTCTTCTTATAAAGCTCATGGATTATTTCATGTAAAACAACTACTCCTTCCATGATATTTCTCCCTAGCATAAAAGCTGTTTGAGATGGACGAACAACCTTTTGAGCAATACCCATAAGACGATTAGTACCTACCTTCGTAAATATTTTAAAACTCACATTTAATAGAAAAATCGGCCTATATTGCTGAATTTATCGTGCATCTTCTTTTTTGGGGAGCAAAGAAATGACACCAAAATTGAGTCTAAAAAGAGGTAAATTGCCTCTATAAATATCTCGAAAAAGAGCCATTAAGTTATTTTTAATAATGTTCCAAAAAAACTTGATAAAATTCAGCATGAAAGCCATCTGGACCCAAAGCTTTATTATGCTCCATTTGAAAAAAAAATGCATCTTTTACTCCTCTTTAGTAAACTCAGCAGTAAGATAGTCATTTTCCAAGTTAGGAACTTGAGGTATATCCTCCGTGATACTCTCAACCATGGAAAAGTGGTTGGTATCAGGAGGTCCAAAAAGATATTTTTAATAAGTTATGATGTACTATTTTAAATAGACATCATCAAATTAAACCCTCCTCTTGGTCCAATTGAAAATTTTGTTGTTTCCTATGCTTACCATTGGCAATCAAATAAAAATACCGAGTAAATAGGCAAGACACTCATTAGAACTATGTTTAAGATTAATTTCAAAATTAGATAACCCTGTAGACTCAGCTTTCTTATCGAGATTATCAATGATATTCAAAAGGCATTTTTTTCTCTAGCTTATACACACCACTAGTATTTTTAGCCCGCCATCTGATAAATTGTCTAAGCACTTTAATTTTACATTGCCAGCGATTAATTGCAGAATTACCAACATTATTTTGTCACCACACCTAAGCCACTATACCCTGTTGTCGCGCCGATCTCCGTGCGGTGAGTTGTTCGAATGACTGGAAGCTGATGGAGTCATATCGTTACAACTTCGAAATGATGACGACGAGGGTGCTCGAGTCTGGTCATCGCGCTTCGAAGCCTTTATGCGATCTCTTGTGCGAAGAGGTCATAGCCAGGCGCTCGGGCAAGCTCTCAAGTTGGTCTCGAGTAGATCGTTGATATGTTGGAGTTCCTGAACTTCCTTTGACTGATACTGAAAGCGCTGAGGTAGATTTCTCTCGAGCTGTTATTCTTCTCTATCGAGTTGCCTTAGGATCATCTATGTATGATCCTTGAGTTTGCCTCAATGAAATGCGATTATCTCGAGGATTTCTCTCACGCTCATCAGAGTGTTGACCCTATTCATCACCGAGGTGTCCTTACCATTGCCACGAGTGGTCGCAATGTGTGATCGCCGAGGAGTGTTCCCAGTCCTGTCTCTAGGAGAGTGATCACCTCCCGTTGATGACCTCCACTTGCGCTCGAGGCCTCCTCGCTTGAGGAGTAGTCGAAAGACATTGTATGGCGACTTAGAGCAAACCCCTTCAGGAAGGAGAATTCCGGGTTATAGCCGTCAACGTCCGCAAATGAGCCATACGATGGGATGGTCGAACTCGCAGGAAAAATATGTTCGACCCCATCCTCTATGGGGCTAACCGGAGAGACAGTACCACCAGGTGCTGATAAAGCTCCGGAATAATGGCTTACAGGACTTATCGTGTCAGGTCGGACTGCCTTAGGTGGACTTGAACATTTAGAGAAGAGACATCGCCATGTCCTGAGTCTGCCTCGGAGCAGTCCTAATTGTGGTCGGATTGATCCTTGCCCTTTGAGGAAGTTGGTTCCTCATTTGGACGTAACATTGTGGAGGGTAAGGATCTCTTCTCAACTCCATCGGTGGTATGGTCTCCTGGAGAATGATCTCTATAGGCGACATCACCATCGAATGATACAATACTTGGCTCGTAGTCGAAGCCAACATCCATGTCGATATCCGCATAATCAGCCAAGTCGAACCAGTTCTCCTCGTTCCACTCTCCTGCCATGGAAGCATTAGAATTGGGAGAAAACGAAGGAAACCTGATGACCGGAAGTTCCCCACGGACGGCACCAACTGTCGGTGTTTTAGAACCGAACTTACGTAATGATTGTTTCATTTGGGAGGTCTCCAAGACTCAAATCACGCAGAGAGAATAACACATAAATTTTTATACAGGTTCGGGCCTTCTTCGGAAAGAATAACAACCCTACTCCGTGTGACTATATTGAGTATGCTGATTACAGATCAAGAAAAAGACTGAAATACAATATCTTGTGTTCCTGATCGTGTCTTTCTTCCTCTTCTCCTGCCGTTTGGTGATTCATCCTTTTATAGCATGCTCGAATTAGGCGACCATTTATCTAGCACAAAGGGCGTATCAATACTTCAGATGATGACGCAATTACCAGAGATTACTGTTGGAGAAGTAACATTCCCACGTCGCCAGACAGTTATCACCAAGACAGAGACTTTAATCGTGTAATTATTCTGGAGAATACTAGCATATACAGGTTGTTTAGATGCCTAATCAATTGAGCCTAGTTGTCTGTAAGCTCAATCGATTATAAGGTGGTCGTAACTGACCTGATCGTATAATGACTTACGACCATGAGGTGATCGTAGAAGAATTTATGATCATGTGCTAATCGTAGAAGAACTTACGACTATAAGGTGGTTGTAGCTGATCTAGTCGTAGAAGGACTTACGACTATAAGGTAGTCGTAGAAGATCTTACGACTTAGGTTCTCCCTTATGAACATTAGGAGGTACACTCAACTAGCGCCATTATCTATATCAAGATTACAGATAAATAATT
The DNA here is from genome assembly GCA_036346395.1 of Hsuehochloa calcarea. Lineage (NCBI taxonomy): Eukaryota > Viridiplantae > Streptophyta > Magnoliopsida > Poales > Poaceae > Hsuehochloa > Hsuehochloa calcarea. The sequence goes on from CM070600.1 coordinate 17,058,531, forward strand.
AAATAAAGATTTCTATATCCTCATCAAGTCTATATGTCTGATACAGGACAGATATAACAGGTATAATGCATAAATCTAGCTAACTGAAACAATCACGGATGTGTGTAACTCATACAATGATAACACGAGATGAATTTTATAGGATGTTCATGTAGTTCATGGTACTCACAGTACAGAAGTAACGGCACAAGAAAACGAATAGCAGTATATATATATAATATAAAAGAAGAAAAGTAGTCTGCATGGTACCTCTAAAGTAGATGAGTGTTCTTGATGGCCTGGTAAAAGGGGTTTTCTGAGCTGTGTATATGTCTGGGACGGTGTTCGTAAATCAGCATCAATTCGAGAGATGTCCTGATGAAAGGGCGCAACGAAGGCCCACAGGAATGGAAACGCGGTAAGAAAAAACAAAGGGAAAGCGGGATAACCAACCTGTGTAGAACCGCAGCGTATATTTGTCAGGCTGTGATATGACGTTCGGCGAGCGTAGATAACAAAGGTGTAATAGGTATTTTAAAAGAAAGAAACCGAAATGACGAACTGTCGTAACTAAACAATTTTTTTTAGAAAAAAGATTTCAACGGTAACGAAGTTTGTAGAACTACACATACAGTCCCCTTTTTTATGTGTTTGTTTGAGGGGGTACATATTTTCCCCGTAGCAATGCTTGTAAATTTGAGATCGGCGTGTGAGTTGCCGGATGCCAGAATGCCGGATTTGTTCATAGGAGTTTAATTTTAGAGGTGTGGAAGTCTAATGCGTGTAGATGCGGATGTAAATATGGAACCTTATAGTCTAAGAATAGTATGAAATCAAAGCTATCTTGTAGTTTTACCTCTCTGTGTCCATAATCTGACCTGTAGATGCGAGATCAGGAAAGATGTCTCTGCGAACAGATTGCGTTGTCGGGAAGCTTTTTTTTCCGCTACATCGTATAATGGATTTACATGTTTGTAATCACAGTAAAAGGCTGGTGGCAAAATAGATTGTTGTCAGAACTAAAAATGAAAGGAGTAGAAGTACCTGTAGGAAGCGGTAACCGGCGACTTCAGCTTAGCAGATGAAACTGGGGTGGTTTGCGGGCGATGAGCGGAAATCTAGAACGTTGTCGATGGACACAGCGTTTATGGAAGATCAGGCGATAAATCAAATGGTTTATACTATACAGCAGTAGAACCTATGAGGTAAAAATAGGCTAGGGGATGGCAAATGCACGACACAAAGGCGCGGGTTTACACGTCTGTACCAGAGATGTGTTAAATCATGAGCCCGCGCGGCGCCTATGAGGTAAAAAAGCATCGTAAAGACAACCGAAGGAACTATCGTGGCATGCCTGAAACAACATGTAAATTCAGCGAGAAAACAACCTTTGTCGAAGAGACAACGGAGGATTTGAGGTAAAGGCAAGACCATAGAAGCTTTTCAATTTTATGAGAGCCATGTATCGTAAATCTGGCAGATTTCAAAATGAGGTAAATCCGAAGTTACAACCTAAATACTAAGATAAAGTCTATGAGTTTATTGAGACAATGGATACTGTCAACAATGCTAAAAAAAATGTATCGGCGGCGACTCTCTCGGCACCGGTGGCTACTCTCACAGTGTCCCCATCACCTGTCGCATGTTCGTCTTCCCTTTCCCTTGTGAGAGGACGGGAGGGAGAAGGGGAAAGCGGGCGACGGGCGCGATGCAGGCGACATGCACGGCACGTGCGAAGAGGATGAGGCGTGCGGCGATGGGTCGGGGCGGCCAAAGAGGAGAAGGGCAGCGTGGGCAAAGGGGAACAAGGGGCAGTGGGTGCGACGCGGGTGAAGGGGAGAAGGCGGCTGAAGGAGGGTACGGAGTGGCCAGCGTGGAAGGTGGGAAAGAAGCGGCGGCGGCTGGGCAGGAGGAAGCGGCGTGAGGCGGGGAGGCGTTGTCGTCTTTCTTTCTCCCATGTGAGGACGGGAGGAAGGGAAGGTGGGCCACGGGCGCAATCTGAGCGGCGATGCACATGTACAAGGTGAAGAGGATGAGGCGTGCGACGATGAGGTTGGCGCGGGCAAAGAGGAAGAGGGCGGCGCGGTCGAAGGGTAAGAAGTGGCGGCGAGTGCGACACGGGCGAAGGGGGGACGGGGTGGCCAGCGTGGAAGGTGGGGAGGAGGGGGTAAGCGAAGGCTGGTTGCGATGCGCCACGAGGAAAGAAACGCGAAGCTCGGGAACATCCGAACCTGATCCCGTGCGCTCGGAGACACGATCCAACGGACGGACTCGGGCTCGAGCGGCCAACAATTGGATGACAACGCGCATGGCCACAGAAGCTCCCACGCACGATCGGACGGGCGGCAAATTCTGGGTGACGTGGACAGCGCGAGGGAGCGTGCTTTTCACGGAGCATTAGTTTTTAGTAATTATGGTTATTGGCTGTTTTAATTTAACATGAGATTATTTATATTATTGATGTATGTGATAAGAAATAATTTAATGTGAAATTTAGCTTGATAATTAGTACTCGAGGTGCTGAGGACGGTTGTGTTGGAATTTGGTATACATATTTATTGAGATCGAGTCTACTGAAATTTAATACGCATGCGTATGATTAGTTCGGATACAACACATAGCGAAATAGATGAGTTTGTTTTGCAGGATCGGCTCTGCAGGCTGTTAAGCCACATGATCAGATTTGAAATTATCTCGTAAATAATATGATCACGACGCATGACTCACACATGTGTTAGGGACTAATATATTTTAGACTCATAAAACTGATATATCTCATCGTGGTTGGTGACATAGTTCAGAAGTCACACGGTGTACCAGAAACAAATGAATCAATTTATAACACTTGGAAGTAGAGTTTATAAGTAAGTCTCTACTCTCTATTCTTATTATGCAATTGTGATCAGTGCTACGTAAAAAATCAAATAAACAGATGTTGGATCCAAAAATCTTGGCAAAATAAATCTAGGGTATTCTGAAAAGTATAAGAGCCTTATTGGCGGCGCGCGTCCGAAGCGAAGCCATCGTCCGCGTCGTTTTCTTTGGAGCAGAGACGACGTCGCTGTTGTCCGTCCGTGGTTTTGCTGCTCTAAGTCCTAAATCCGCCCAAGGTATCAGAGCAATCAAGCAGCAGAATCTTATTTATCGTTTTGAAGGAAAATCAAGCTGTTGAGGAAAAAGTCAAAAGCAAAGTCGCTGTCGATCTATGGAATTGAAGGCAATCAAGTGGAATTTCTTTTTACTAGAGCCACGGTGATGAAGTGGATTTGCTTGCATTTTATCTCTTCGTCCTGTTTTTCAACGCTACCAAACTTGTCAAGACACACACATCGATTTTTTTCCCCAGCGATTGGACAGGCGGGCGTGGAAACCACTGCGAAGGAAGCACTGCGTCCCAACATCCTCGATCGTTGTGCGTCCCAACATTGATCTGAAGACAATCAAAATAAACATTATTTTGATTAAACTTTATAAACTCTACTAAGTTATTCTGTAATTTTTTATAGATTTGTAATAGGTATATATCTACTTTTTTTATTAAAAAAGGTGTCTTCAGTTTTTTTTAAATATTACTGTGTGCAAATAAAAATAAAAAATAAAGTTCATAATATTTCAATTCAACCCTGTGTAACCTACGTAGTAACTACATATATTTTTTTAATAATTTTTAGATGTGTCATGCTATTTTTCATACTTAAAAAGTATTCTCGGCACTAACAAAATAATTACCATGCACAAACGAAAATTAAAATTACATTGGGATTATTTCAATTAGGCTCTACAAATCGTACTAAGCTACTCTGTAATTTTTATAGATTTTTAATAGGTATCTTGCTACTTTCTTTATTTAAAAAGTGTCTCTAGCATTTTTAAAATATTTACCATGGGCAAATGAAAACAAAAATAAGCTCTACGTAACGTATGTAGCAACTCTGAATTTTTTTTAACAATTTAAGATGTGTCATGCTATTTTAAAGAGGTACCTAGCTATTCTTCGAGGTGTCTTCCTATTTTTATATATTTATTCTAAATCATTTGAATACCGCAACAAAAATAATATATGCACTATTAACTAAAGTGTACACAGCTCAAATGATGTATTAGATAAAATAACTCAAACTATCTAATCTATTGGATCCTATATCGCTATTTTTATTTGCTAACTGACAATGTTTTGAAATAATTTACTAAGTTGTAAAAATATGTACTTGCAAAATGGCCGATCGGGTCTGATGCTTCGTCTGTCTTCTCCGGTACGAATTGCCAAGGCTTCGCCGCGTCCCTTCTCCTCTCTCTTCTATTTTTTTGGAATTAAAATGATATTTTTCACCGATTTTTGAGCTCTAAGTGCAAAGTACATGTCGACAGTTGAAATAGCGACAGGAACACCATTTCAATTGGCAATAGGAATACTGTTCACTTTATATCGTCAGTCCAAATAACGATAGGAAGTTGTACTAGCGGCAGATAGTCAACAATGTCCCTGTCGTCATTTTAAATGGAGACATAGACCTAGTTTTATAACTATTTTTTCGATTATTTAATTTTGTAATTATTTTTTTAAATAATAATAATTTCCACGGTATAAATCACCGTGGTGCTAGAGAATAATTCATCGGTCCTAAATCCTAATCGGGCCCTATAGGCTATAGCCAGCTTTCCGACCCATCCATGAAATTGAAGCAAGTCGAGGGCCCCATATCGTCATCAGAAGTTGAAATCACACTTGACAAGCCCAAGTGCAAATGGCAAAAGATTTCGTACGTGTTTAATTGATTGGACTAGGCAAACCCCCCGTTGTTCGTAAATATCAAACACCGCGCTAGGCGTACGCAGCTCTTCGGATCGGCGGCATGACGTTGGCACCGCAGCAGCACACGTACGGGAAGATGAATATACTGCAATTGATGATTGTATTGAGACTCAAGGGCGATTTATATAGAATACAAGGTTTAGAGAGCAAGAAACCTTTCCTAAAGATAAGGCAGGAGGTATCACAGGATTACAAATCCTAAACTACCAAATATAGAGATATACCAATATACTCTAACATCCCTCCGCAATCGTAGCGGTAGTGTCGCGGACAGCAGGAGTGTCACGGACGGTCGACTAGAGAGAGGAAGCGAAGGTAGGCAACCATCGGATGACATCCCCGCAATCGCAACGAGGCGTTGGAGGCTCAGCGTGGCGTCGTGGACGCGGACTTTGGAGGGAACCGCGAGTTTGCTCAAGATAATGATAGCCCATTGTTGCCGAGGTAGCTGAGAGCGAGGACGGTGGTGTCGAGATGTCAATGGTGACCACGGGCAGCGACACTGTAGCCCGAAGAGGCGATGCAGCGACAACCTGTGTATGTTGATGGCATGATCACAACTCACAAGTGCGGGGCTTCCGGTAGTGCGACGGCTCGTAAACTCGGACGACGGTCTAGCGTGATGACAACAATAGAAGGGGTGCTCGGAAGATCATGGAGGGAGGGCGCGTGCCGCGTCACGCCATGACGTTATCGGAGGAGAGGAGGTGCCGGAGAGGTCGAAGCCGAGGTAGTGAAGTCCGGAGCTGAGGAACGTCGACGGGTCGGCAAGGCGACACAAACCGATCTATGATCAGAAAAAAAATAGAGAAAACCCGATCTGAAGATGACCAGGGGAAACTCTAATTGGTAGCCAATCGGATAATCGGCGACACGACTTAAACTACGGGTTGCGCAGCCCCTGGGAGAGATCATGGAGATGAGATCATCTCTTAGAGATGGTGCGGCGGAAGCTATGGAGACGACGGCTTAGGAGCGGCACTGCTCTAATACTATGTGGGAAGATTAATATATTACAATTGATGATTTATAACTAGCGCCATTATCTATATCAAGATTACAGATAAATAATTAAATAAAGATTTCTATATCCTCATCAAGTCTATATGTCTGATACAGGACAGATATAACAGGTATAATGCATAAATCTAGCTAACTGAAACAATCACGGATGTGTGTAACTCATACAATGATAACACGAGATGAATTTTATAGGATGTTCATGTAGTTCATGGTACTCACAGTACAGAAGTAACGGCGCAAGAAAACGAATAGCAGAAGAAAAGTAGTCTGTATGGTACCTCTAAAGTAGATGAGTGTTCTTGATGGCCTGGTAAAAGGGGTTTTCTGAGCTGTGTATATGTCTGGGAGGGTGTTCGTAAATCAGCATCAATTCGAGAGATGTCCTGATGAAAGGGCGCAACGAAGGCCCACAGGCATGGAAACAGCGCAAGAATAGAAAGGGAAAGCGGGATAACCAACCTGTGTAGAACCGCTGCGTAGATTTGTCAGGCTGTGATATGACGTTCGGCGAGCGTAGATAACAAAGATGTAATAGGTATTTTAAAAGAAAAGAAACCGAAATGACGAACTGTTGTAACTAAACAATTTTTTTTAGAAAAAGATTTCAACGGTAACGAAGTTTGTAGAACTACACATACAGTCCCCTTTTTTTATGTGTTTGTTTGAGGGGGTACATATTTTCCCCGTAGCAATGCTTGTAAATTTGAGATCGGCGTGTGAGTTGCCGGATGCCAGAATGCCGGATTTGTTCATAGGAGTTTAATTTTAGAGGTGTGGAAGTCTAATGCGTGTAGATGCGGATGTAAATATGGAACCTTATAGTCTAAGAATAGTATGAAATCAAAGCTATCTTGTAGTTTTACCTCTCTGTGTCCATAATCTGACCTGTAGATGCGAGATCAGGAAAGATGTCTCTGCGAACAGATTGCGTTGTCGGGAAGCTTTTTTTCCCGCTACATCGTATAATGGATTTACATGTTTGTAATCACAGTAAAAGGCTGGTGGCAAAATAGATTGTTGTCAGAACTAAAAATGAAAGGAATAGAAGTACCTGTAGGAAGCGGTAACCGGCGACTTCAGCTTAGCAGATGAAACTGGGGTGGTTTGCGGGCGATGAGCGGAAATCTAGAACGTTGTCGATGGACACAGCGTTTATGGAAGATCAGGCGATAAATCAAATGGTTTATACTATACAGCAGTAGAACCTATGAGGTAAAAATAGGCTAGGGGATGGCAAATGCACGACACAAAGGCGCGGGTTTACACGTCTGTACCAGAGATGTGTTAAATCATGAGCCCGCGCGGCGCCTATGAGGTAAAAAAGCATCGTAAAGACAACCGAAGGAACTATCGTGGCATGCCTGAAACAACATGTAAATTCAGCGAGAAAACAACCTTTGTCGAAGAGACAACGGAGGATTTGAGGTAAAGGCAAGACCATAGAAGCTTTTAAATTTTATGAGAGCCATGTATCGTAAATCTGGCAGATTTCAAAATGAGGTAAATCCGAAGTTACAACCTAAATACTAAGATAAAGTATATGAGTTTATTGAGACAATGGATACTGTCAACAATGCTAAAAAAAAATGTATCGGCGGCGACTCACTCGGCACCGGTGGCTACTCTCACAGTGTCCCCATCACCTGTCGCATGTTCGTCTTCCCTTTCCCCTGTGAGAGGACGGGAGGGAGAAGGGGAAAGCGGGCGACGGGCGCGATGCAGGCGACATGCACGGCACGTGCGAAGAGGATGAGGCGTGCGGCGATGGGTCGGGGCGGTCAAAGAGGAGAAGGGCAGCGTGGGCAAAGGGGAACAAGGGGCAGTGGGTGAGACGCGGGTGAAGGGGAGAAGGCGGCTGAAGGAGGGTACGGAGCGGCCAGCGTGGAAGGTGGGAAAGAGTGCGGCGGCAGCTACGACAGGGGAGGAAGCGAGCGTGAGGGCGGGGAGGAGGCGTTGTCGTCTTCTCTTTCTCCCATGTGAGGACGGGAGGGGGAAGGGGAAGGTGGGCCACGGGCGCAATACAGGCGACGTGCACAGCGCGGGTGAAGAGGATGAGGCGTGCGACGATGAGGTTGGCGCGGGCAAAGAGGAGGAGGGCGACGCGGTCGAAGGGTAAGAAGTGGCGGCGAGTGCAACACGGACGAAGGGGGGACGGGGTGGCCAGCATGGAAGGTGGGGAGGAGGGGGTAAGCGAAGGCTGGTTGCGATGCGCCACGAGGAAAGAAACGCGGAGCTCGGGAACATCCGAACCTGATCCCGTGCGCTCGGAGACACGATCCAACGGACGGACTCGGGCTCGAGCGGCCAACAATTGGATGACAACGCGCATGGCCACAGAAGCTCCCACGCACGATCGGACAGGCGGCAAATTCTGGGTGACGTGGACAGCGCGAGGGAGCGTGCTTTTCACGGAGCATTAGTTTTTAGTAATTATGGTTATTGGTTGTTTTAATTTAACATGAGATTATTTATATTATTGATGTATGTGATAAGAAATAATTTAATATGAAATTTAGCTTGAGAATTAGTACTCGAGGTGCTGAGGACGGTTGTACTGGAATTTGGTATATATATTTATTGAGATCGAGTATACTGAAATTTAATATACATGCGTATGATTAGTCCGGATACAACACAGAGCGAAATAGATGAGTTTGTTTTGCAGGATCGGCTCTGCAGGCTGTTAACCCACATGATCAGATTGAAAATTATCTCGTAAATAATATGATCACGGCGCATGATTCACACATGTGCGTTAGGGATTAATATATTTTAGACTCATAAAACTGATATGTCTCATCGTGGTTGGTGACATAGTTCAGAAGTCACACGGTGTACCAGAAACAAATGAATCAATTTATAACACTTGGAAGTAGAGTTTATAAGTAAGTCTTTACTCTCTATTCTTATTATGCAATTGTGATCGGTGCTACGAAAAAAATCAAATAAACAGAGGTTGGATCTAAAAATCTTGGCAAAATAAATCTAGGGTATTCTGAAAAGTATAAGAGCCTTATTGGCGGCGCGCGTCCGAAGCGAAGTCATCGTCCGCGTCGTTTTCTTTGGAGCAGAGACGACGTCGCTGTTGTCCGTCCGTGGTTTTGCTGCGCTAAGTCCTAAATCCGCCCAAGGTATCAGAGCAATCAAGCAGCAGAATCTTATTTATCGTTTTGAAGGAAAATCAAACTGTTGAGGAAAAAGTCAAAAGCAAAGTCGCTGTCGATCTATGGAATTGAAGGCAATCAAGTGGATTTTCTTTTTACTAGAGCCACGGTGATGAAGTGGATTTGCTTGCATTTTATCTCTTCGTCCTGTTTTTCAACGCTACCAAACTCGTCAAGACACACACATCGATTTTTTCCCCCAGCGATTGGACAGGCGGGCGTGGAAAGCACTGCGTCCCAACATCCTCGATCGTTGGCGTCCCAACATTGATCTGAAAGACAATCAAAATAATGTTGGTATTATTTCGATTAAAATTTATAAATTCTACTAAGCTATTCTATAATTTTTACAGATTTGTAATAGGTATATATCCACTTTTCTTGTTTAAAAAGTGTATTTAGTTTTTTTTTTAATATTACCGTGTGCAAATAAAAACAAAAAATAAAGTTCATAATATTTCAATTCAGCCCTGTGTAACCTACGTAGTAACTACATATATTTTTTTAACAATTTTTAGATGTGTCATGCTATTTTCTATATTTAAAAAGTATTCTCGGCACTAACAAAATAATTACCATGCACAAACGAAAATTAAAATTACATTGTGATTATTTCAATTAGGCTTTACAAATCGTACTAAGCTACTCTGTAATTTTTATAGATTTTTAATAGGTATCTTGCTACTTTCCTTATTTAAAAAGTGTCTCTAGCATTTTTAAAATATTTACCATGGGCAAATTGAAACAAAAATAAGCTCTACGTAACGTATGTAGCAACTCTGATTTTTTTTAAACAATTTAAGATGTGTCATGCTATTTTAAAGAGGTACCTAACTATTCTTCGAGGTGTCTTCCTATTTTTACATATTTATTCTAAATCATTTGAATACCGCAACAAAAATAATATATGCACTATTAACTAAAGTGTACACAGCTCAAAAGATGTATTAGATAAAATAACTCAAACTATCTAATCTATTGGATCCTATATCGCTATTTTTATTTGCTAACCGACAATGTTTTGAAATAATTTACTAAGTTGCAAAAATATGTACTTGCAAAATGGCCGATCGGGTCTGATGCTTCGTCTGTCTCCTCCGGTACGAACTGCCAAGTCTTCGTCGCGTCTCTTCTCCTCTCTCTTCTATTTTTTTGGGTTTAAAATGATATTTTTCACCGATTTTTGGGCTCTAAGTACAAAGTACATGTCGACAGTTGAAATAGCGACAGGAACACCATTTCAATTGGCAATAGAAATACTGTTCACTTCATATCGCCAGTCCAAATGACGATAGGAAGTTGTACTAGCGGTAGACAGTTAACAGTGTTCCTGTTGTCATTCTAAATGGCTACAGAGACCTAGTTTATAACTATTTTTTTCGATTATTTAATTTTATAATTATTTTTTTAAATAATAATAATTTCCACGGTATAAATCACCGTGGTGCTAGAGAATAATTCCTCGGTCCTAAATCCTAATCGGGCCCTATAGGCTATAGCTAGCTTTCCGACCCATCCATGAAATTGAAGCAAGTCGAGGGCCCGATATCGTCATCAGAAGTTGAAATCACACTTGACAAGCCCAAGTGCAAATGGCAAAAGATTTCGTACGTGTTTAATTGATTGGACTAGGCAAACCCCCCGTTGTTCGTAAATATCAAACACCGCGCTAGGCGTACGCAGCTCTTCGGATCGGCGGCATGACGTTGGCACCGCAGCAGCACACGTACGGGAATACAAGGTTTAGAGAGAAAGAAACCTTTCCTAAAGATAAGGCAGGAGGTATCACAGGATTACAAATCTTAAACTACCAAATATAGAGATATGCTAATATACTCTAATATCCCCCCGCAATCGTACCGGTAGTGTCGCGGACAGCAGGAGTGTCACGGACGGTCAGACTAGAGAGGAAGCCGAAGGTAGGCAACCATCGGACTGACATCCCCCCGCAATCGCAACGGGAGCGTTGGAGACTGCTGTGGCGTCGTGGACACGGACTTTGGAGGGAACCGACGAGTTTGCTCAAGATAATGATAGCCCATTGTTGCCGAGGTAGCTGAGAGCGAGGACGGTGGTGTCGAGATGTCAATGGTGACCACGGGCAGCGACACTGTAGCCCGAAGAGGCGATGCAGCGACAACCTGTGTATGTTGATGGCATGATCACAACTCACAAGTGCGGGGCTTCCGGTAGTGCGACGGCTTGTAAACTCGGACGACGGTCTAGCGTGATGACAACAATAGAAGGGGTGCTCGGAAGATCATGGAGGGAGGGCGCGTGCCGCGTCACGCCATGACGTTATCGGAGGAGAGGAGGTGCCGGAGAGGTCGAAGCCGAGGTAGTGAAGTCCGGAGCTGAGGAACGTCGACGGGTCGGCAAGGCGACGCAAACCGATCTATGATCGAAAAAAAATAGAGAAAACCCGATCTGAAGATGACCAGGGGAAACTCTAATTGGTAGCCAATCGGATGATCGGCAACACGACTTAAACTACGGGTTGCGCAGCCCCTGGGAGAGATCATGGAGATAAGATCATCTCTTAGAGATGGTGCGGCGGAAGCTATGGAGACGACGGCTTAGGAGCGGCACTGCTCTAATACTATGTGGGAAGATTAATATATTACAATTGATGATTTATATAGAGTACAAGGCTTAGAGAGTAAGAAACTATTATAAAATTTAAACTACTAGATATAAAGATATGTCAATATACTCAAACAACGTAATGATCCGCGGCGTGATGTTGGCACCGCGACTGCGCGGTAGCACGCGTGGAATGTGGAAGAGGACGTGTAGCGGTCCCCGTTAGAGTCGGGAAGCCAATACCTTGCAAGCTGACACACCTCAAATGCATGCATGTACCGTGCTTAATTAATTAGCATATATGCATGAATCAGTAAGGGTTTAACTAATTAGAGATGTAATTAAGTGCTTAATTAATCACATGCATGCAAACCTACTGTCGGGGAGCGCTGTAGGTACTTGTCATGCTCCCCAAGTGCTGTACGTTATTTTTCCCGTGTCACCGTGCTACGCATCTTCTATCGCGGTTTGGATCCGCATAAGAACTATTTAAAAAACACGCCAAATCAGCCGGAAACCAGTCCTGTTCCTGTACGTCTCCAGTCCGGCCAGTGAACGTGGCCTCAACCGTGTCCAAATTCATTTCGTGCTCGCGTGGGCTCGTTGGCTTGTTGCCCATGCATGAGAGCTCTATAAATCCCGTGGCGCAACCGCGCAACCCTGTCCATAAACAAACAACGACGACAACAACAAACACAGCATATTATCGAGAGTTTGAGACGCACTTAATACTAGCACATCGGTTTAATTAGGTCTAGCAACAGAGAGGCGCGGAATTAATGGCGGCGGGGCAGATGGCAAACAAGAAGATCGTGCTCAGTAACTACGTGACGGGCTTCCCCAAGGAGACCGACATGGAGGTCGCGACGACGGCCACCGCGCCGTCCAAGGTGCCGGAGGGCACGGCCGGCGCCATCCTCGTCAAGAACCTGTACCTGTCGTGCGACCCCTACATGCGCTGGCGGATGTCCAAGCACGACGAGCCCTCTTACCCCGACGACTTCGTCGTCGGCGAGGTATGTACATGCGCGTTTGCGCTCATCGCTCATGCATGAACTTAGTTAATTGCGCGCAATTGTTGGCCAGGTCGGCTAATTAAGCCAGTGCAGCATCTGCCTGTGTGTTGTCACTGTAGAGATGGTCGACAACATCATGGTAGCTTTTAGTTGCTCAGGTGTCGCTGTATTGTCTGAATTTGCCCTGAATTGCCATGTGCGATTATCGCCCTTGACACGTAACAAGATTGTCACGATGAACGACTCAATTTTGCGATCATTTTCCATGACGAGCACAGGCCATCACCGGCTACGGCGTGAGCAAGGTGGTGGACTCGAGCCACCCGGAGTACAAAGCGGGCGACTACGTGTGGGGGATGACAGGATGGGAGGAGTACAGCCTCATCAAGGGCCCCGAAAACGTGTTCACCATCAGCCACCCCGAGCTGCCCCTCTCCTACTACACCGGCCTCCTCGGTACGTACGTACACATATGGTCCTTGTTTGATCTAACACTAGCCGTACGTGCGCATTATATATGTTGGTGCACGCCGTTCCAGGCATGGCAGGTTTCACGGCGTACCTCGGGTTTCACGAGATATGCGCGCCCAAGGAAGGCGAGAGGGTGTTCGTGTCGGCTGCGAGCGGCGCCGTCGGGCAGCTCGTGGGGCAGTTCGCCAAGCTCATGGGCTGCTACGTGGTCGGGAGCGCCGGCTCCGACGAGAAGGTTCGTGGCCGGCCCGTGCCGAAAGACGCAGACCCTGCTTCACACCGCTTTTCAATCGCCTTCTCGTGATCTCGATCGTCTCGCTCTTCTGGCCATATGTATTCTTTCTCATCTCACATTGATGATTGATCTATGTATTCAGGTCAACTTACTCAAGGACAAGTTCGGCTTCGACGACGCCTTCAACTACAAGGACGAGAAGGACCTGAACCTGGCCCTAAGGAGGCGCTTCCCGGACGGCATCGACATCTACTTCGAGAACGTGGGCGGCGCGATGCTGGACGCGGCGCTGCTCAACATGCGCGTGCGCGGCCGCGTCGCCGTCTGCGGGATGATCTCCCAGTACAACCTCGACCGGCCGGACCCCGTGTACAACCTGTTCACCGTCATCGCGAAGCGGCTCCGCGTGGAGGGGTTCCTGGTGTTCGACCACTACGGCAAGTACAGGGAGTTCGAGGAGATGGCCGCGCGGTACGTAAAGGAGGGCAAGATCACGTACGTGGAGGACATCGTCGAAGGGATGGAGAAGGCGCCGGCCGCGCTCATCGGCCTCTTCTCCGGCCGCAACGTTGGCAAGCAGGTGGTCGTCATCGATAGGGAGTAACCTCGAGATCAATGCGTGAGATGGACAAAGTATATATCATCGATCCGTGTGTAAGGCGGCGTGTATTAGAGGGAATAAAATCATGTCAGTTCATATTGTTTTGCATACGGTTCGGTAATCTGGATACAAACTGTTGGTTGTCTTGTCAATGTTTATCTCCACTAATATACTGATGTGGTATAATGTAGTGTTGGTCTGTCTTCTCGTCTCACCTCTCACACAAAACCATCGAGAAAAACAAGAATATAGAGTAAATTTAACAAAATTACATGTGCTTTGCCTAAATTATCACAAAACTACACATTTAAGAGGAGGTTCAATGAACCACACATGGTTGGCAGAATGTATCAAAACTATATTTCTAATCAAACTCTATTCTAAGCAACGTTACGATAGTATGGCCCTACTAGCGCGTGACAAAAGAAAGACCTAGCTGGGTTCCACGGTTGCGTTGTGCTGCGAGGGACGGTGCCACTGCCACGCGCGGCACGAGGAAGTTTCGGACCGATCGGGCCGCAGCCCAGTGGTTCAGTTCGAGGCCCCACCGAGTCCCAACCTCCTCCTCCACTTCACTTGTTCCTCCTCTCCAATTGGCAACATTTCCCTTCCACCAATTCGTTTCGTTTCCCACACTTCCTGCCCACCTCCCTCCGGCTCCGCTCCACGCCCCTCCCGGGAAAGGGAAGCCCCTCGTTCGGTCGGATCCAACGCGGGTGCGGCGTGACGGATTCCGCCGCCCGTCCGATCCGCCGCCAGAACCCCGGTGAGCGCCCGCCCCTCCCTCCCAGCTGGCTGTGATTTCTCCCCTCACTTTCTGGGGCTCCGTGGCTACGGTTTGTGCGCATTTCGATTGGTGATTCGGCGGAATAGATCACCGCCAGCTTGCCCGCAGGCAGAGTGCAGCGGTTGCGATGCTTAGTTGGCAATTGTGGAACTTACGTATTCCATTTGGGCTTATTGCGTCGGTCAAATGTCCGATTTCAGGCATAAATTCATTTTGCCGGACATGAATATGATGTGATTAGTCGCCAGGCCTGGCGGGATTGTTGAAATCCAAATGCGACGTGAATTTAAATGATTGGGATTGATGGACACAATCACGCAGTACCGTCCATAATGCGAACCGGATGAATCTAGTGACATCAAGCAAACACTTCTAGCAGTAATAATTTGAGTTGAATTGTAACTATTGGCGATCAATTCAACTATTGGCGATGTACGTTGATATATGCTTCTGTATATACTCAGAAGCGTTTTAGGATATCCGCTTTAAACAGTCTTATGATGGATTGCTCACTTTCATCCTTTTTCTTGGGATATTATAATTTATTATATGAACTTGGGACAACAATTTTTGACTCCGGGTTTCCTTCGGTTGAGTACTTGGAGACGCTGGTGCCTTTGAGAACTGTAGTAGATATAGAATGCGTTTTTCTCGTTGAAGTATTGCTTTGTAAGCTAATTATGGCTAGTGATTCTTGCGGTGGTTTGACAATGCTGATGCTGGACATGAACGATGCTGATTGTCCTAGATACCTAAAGTATTGTTTTTTTATTTTTTCTTAAGGGATTGTTGAACCATGGATCAAAATCCCGGCCGGTAACCGGTCGGGTCCGGTAACGGAAAACCCGGCCGGTTTTTTCCGGTTTAGCAAATTCAAATTCTAGTTTTCAAATTTTGATTGGTTTTTAAACAAATTCAAACGAATTTCATCCAGTTTTTTTCCGGTAAATCCGGTAACCGGCCGGTTACCGTTACCGGCCAGTCACCGGTAAACTGGCCGGTAACGAGATTTTTATCCTTGTGTTGAACTATCATTGCTGTTATGCAAGACTATGAACATTATTATTATTTATGCTTTGAGAAACTTTGTGTTAGCTTCCTTTTTTTCTTGCATGTGTTTGCATAGTTTAGATGCAACAATGCTTATAACGGGAGGTTTATCGTGTTCCAGGGTTCTGCCCGGAAAGGCGTGACCCAGGCATTCTCTTGAGAAAAGGAAGAAGCAATCAAGAATGGCCTCGAGGGCAATCATTAGGAGAAGGAAGTATATTCTGGAGCATACTAATGCACCTATTTTATTTTCTTCATCTACTATTTTTGGGCAAGGAAAATTTGGATGTGAGGTTGAGCAAAGCACTGTATGTAATTTATCGGAGCAAAACTCAGGAGATTCTAACCGTGAGAAGACACAATACACTTTAAGGAAGAGAGACCTTTTGGGCCTTAGTAATGGATTCCTGTGGCACCCAACTCGTGGGGCTTCTCTTGCCACTTATGAATCTAGAGCACAAAATTTTGGATTTCACTCGGGAGTTAGGTATTTCTTGCAGTCAGTCCGCACAGAATCAAACACAGCTGGGCAGCCTAAAGTTGATATTCTGAATGAGCAGAGTGAGGATCAGAAGCAGCAAAAAAAAGAGGCATCCCCCGAGCAGTGTGATGAGGCAGTGGAAGGTTTAAGCACTGCAAAAGCTAAAGCTAAAGCTAAGCAGGTGCAGGAAGTTCGAAAGACTGACCAATCAATCATACAGAAATTATGGGCAAGGCTTCTGGGTATTGGCCCTGCTCTGCATGCTGTTGCTTCAATGAGCAGGTCTTGGTTCCCTTCTTTGAATCGGAGTATATTAGCTGTCTTGCTCTTTTTCATGGGTTAGCTGTTTGTTTTCAACGTTTTGATTTATATTTCGTTTTGTGGGTTTAAGATCTGACTGGGCTGCGAAGTTGAAGCATTGGAAGGATGAATTCGTTTCTACACTGCAGCATTATTGGTTGGGCACTAAGCTACTGTGGGCAGATGTTAGAATTTCATCAAGATTGTTGGTGAAACTTGCTGGTGGAAAGAGCCTTACAAGAAGAGAGAGGCAACAGCTCACACGCACAACAGCAGACATGTTCAGGCTGGTACCTTTTGCTGTGTTTGTCATCGTTCCGTTCATGGAATTCTTACTGCCAGTGTTCCTCAAGTTGTTCCCAAACATGTTGCCATCCACTTTCCAGGACAAGATGAAAGAAGAGGTACTGACCTAGGTGTATTCTGTTGTCTTGCCGCCAGAATTACTAAATGCAAACAGATATGCTCAGGACCACATTTCACTTACCTATGTACAGGAGGCATTAAAAAGGAAACTGAAAGCAAGGATGGAATATGCAAGATTTTTACAAGATACCGCAAAGGAAATGGCAAAGGAAGTTCAAACATCACGTAGTGGAGAAATGAAACAGACTGCTGAAGACCTGGATGAATTTTTGAATAAGGTATTGGCTCATAGTGGTTTCAAGTTGAATACATAAATCAACAAGTGCGTTGCAGTAACATTAATGGTTTTTTGTGATGTACCCTTAAATTCGCAACTAGGTTAGGAAAGGTGGACATGTCTCCAATGAAGAAATCTTGAGCTTTGCAAAGCTGTTTAATGATGAGCTGACTTTGGATAACATGAACAGGTTGCTGTTTCATTGTATATATACTTAATCTTTGATTTTACTAGCTTTCTGAACATTTTCTTTCTTTCTGCAGAGCACGGTTGGTAAATATGTGCAAATATATGGGGATTCAACCTTTCGGTACAGATCACTACTTGAGATTCATGCTTCGGAAGAAATTGCAAGAGTATGCCCTTCAATTGCTTATAAATGTAGATGTCAGATAAGAAAAAAGATATGATGTGCGATGTAGAACATAACTTGCGTGCAAATCTTTAGTTCAACTCGACAGTTGCATCTTCGACATGTAAGCATGCTTTTATACCAGACATAATCACTAGTTCACTACTAATGTGGGCCTCATTCATCTTTGAAGTTCAGCTATTAACTCAAACTTTATTTAAAATATTTTCCAGAAAGCCTACCAAACAATTACTCAAATCAAAAAATCGATTGATTTTTGTGGTTCCCATGACCTCATCAGAAATTCAGAACAATAGGCCCATAATGTAAACTACTTTAGTGTACTGTTACTTGCAAAATAAATGGTGTTGTTTTAATCAAAAGGTAGGAATTGTTGATTGTTGTACCAGCCTCAAATCTCTTTCAAGTTTCAAAACAACTTGATGTTGCCTTTTTTTAGATTGCGCATGCAAAATGTGCTGTTTACTGTTTTGGTAATTGACCGTAATGCAACTTTGTTAATGTTAATATGTGCAGCATTAAGAATGATGATAAGATGATCCAGGCTGAGGGTGTCGAATCTCTTTCTGAGCAGGAGCTTCGACAGGCTTGTTGCGAACGTGGTCACCTTGGTTTATTATCAACAGAGGAGATGCGCCAACAGGTTTGTTTGCCTTGAAACTGTTGATGTGGCATCCATGGTGTTGAGTAGGTCATGATATTAGATAAAATTCATAATGTGCTTATGTTGAAGGTTTAGATGCTCTTGTGTTACCACTTTATTAGTTTAGTTTTTTTACCATCCATACCAATATATTCCCTGCTATTTTGTAGTTTTTGCTAATTGTTGATATTTCACATGGATTATTCATACAAGATCTACTTGTCCCAGTAACCCATTGAAATTCATATAGTGACCATGCCTTGTAAATCTGTAGCTATAACTGATACTGTTACAAGACAGAAGGTAAATGGCGCATCATGCTCTATATGACTTCTTTGGTCAATGCTTTTTGCTAAAATTGCGTCAGTGCGTATCGAAACAAGACCACGACAAAAGAACTTGAAATATTGTAGAAGTTGTCTTGGGTTCTTTATATAATGATTCAGTGGGTAGTACTACTTTGCAGGAACTATATTAATATTAAACTATTGTGAGAATTTAAACATTTCCTTTCATGTTCAGCTCAAAGACTGGTTGGATCTATCACTTAATCATTCTGTGCCATCGTCTCTTCTAATACTATCAAGGTAATTTTGGTGATAGTTGCCCTGTTGGCTTGGTGCTTCTGTTCAAATTCTCACTTGTGTTTGAAAATTCTGTTAGAGCTTTTACTGTGTCTGGGAAAATAAAGCCTGAGGAGGCTGTTGTAGCAACATTATCTTCTCTGCCAGATGAAGTTGTGGATACAGTTGGAACAGTACTGCCTTCTGAAGATTCTGTTTCTGAAAGGAAGAGAAAATTGGAATTCCTGGAGATGCAGGAAGAACTTATCAAGGTACTGCAAACATGAGTAGCTCAATTCCATTCCTTTATGAGGAATTTGCAAGTCCTAACTTTTATGGAGGAGTCAGTATTTAAAAATGTCACACTTTACTGTTCTTTATGGCAAATATACTGGGGGAAAAAAAGGACATTGCCCTTGGGTAGGCCTGCCACTGCCAGACACAGATCTGCCCTTATCTTCACATTATTGGCTCATTGGCTGTATCACCAATATCCCAGCTGCAATAAATTATTTGCCCTATTCTTGGTTTGAAAGTTCTTTTTAAGTTAGATATAAAGATGTTGAATTAAAATTCAGGATGACAAACAATAGCTTATCCACTACGCATTGTTTTTTTTTTTCTCAAACGAGTTGGTTTTGCAATACAGAAATGTAATATCTGATGTACTTAGCATCATTTTCCCCCCTAGTTAGTATGTTTGCTTGAACCTTGTTGGCCACCCTCTGTTCATGTTTATGTATCATTTAGATGTACTGAAACTTGAAAAATAGTACATTATGGCTGTTTTTAAATTTTGAAGTAGGAAGGTGCTATTCTATTGAAAGAACATGGAATAAAAATTACCACGAAAGAGATCCCATTTTGCATAAATTCTTATTTGTATTGTTTAGTAATGCAATAAAATTTGGTTCTTCATGTAATTACTTGGCCAACTTGAAGATGCAATTTTCCCATCTAGCTTTCTACAATCCTTGGTTGCCCAATTCTAATATGCAATTCACCTGTGCTGCTCTGTTATTGGGATGAAAAACAGTTTTCTATACGTACTCTCAATCCCATTGTTTTATTATTCAACTTCTCAACTATAAATTGTTATTAATGCTTCTGTTCTGCATATCAAATAATACTCAGGAGGAGGAGAAAAGGCAAGAGAAAGAAGGGAAGGCAAAGCTTGAGGAACCAGAGGCTACTGAAGAAGATTTGGCTTTGAAGGAAATGACTGGGGCTACTGCTAGGGAAGAAGAGAAATTAAAGAAATCAAAAGAGCATGAAAAGAAGGAGCAGCTTTGTAATATCAGTCAAGCATTGGCTGTGCTCGCATCTGCTTCTGTATGATCCTAGCTTTTTTGTTACTATTTATATTCTGCATTTCTAGAAAACTTGCATTAACATTACATTCCACCTTTTTATTTTTTGTTGTACCTTGTAGTCTGTTACCAAGGAGCGTCAAGAGTTTCTGAGTCTTGTCAATAAGGAGGTATGAGTTGAAGTTGGACTCATTATTTATGCGCTATCAGTTTGCTTAAGGTAAATATTGGCCCCCCACTCTTGCGGAATACAGATAGAACTATATAACACTATGCTAGAAAAGGAGGGTACAGAGGATGAAGAAGAAGCTAGGA
Source organism: Hsuehochloa calcarea (assembly GCA_036346395.1). Lineage (NCBI taxonomy): Eukaryota > Viridiplantae > Streptophyta > Magnoliopsida > Poales > Poaceae > Hsuehochloa > Hsuehochloa calcarea. The sequence goes on from CM070600.1 coordinate 17,078,881, forward strand.
GAGCATACAGGGCTGCTAGGGCAGAATCAGATCATGCTGCAGAGGTAGCTGCAGGAGAAAAGGTCTCTTCAGCATTGATAGAGAGGGTAAGGAACCCTTTTCTGCATCTAAACCTCAATTTTTTGGGCTGTCTGCTAAAATTCCTCAGAAGCATTTCTTATCTGATTTTCAATAGAATTGTGTGTTAGTAATTGTACATGGATACCCGGGCCCCGAGAATAGTTTGAAAGTGCAGGAACTGTTGACTCGCATACAGGTTATTATCATATAGGTAGAAATTTGTGCTTGGCTAGCTGTAAGATCTGGCAATCGCTTATAAGTTGTAATAGTTGAATAGTTCATTTTTGACATTATGTCCAAAACTTTAGAAGTTTATCCCAATTTTCCAAAATTAATCATTGCTGATTTATAACTAGACCGAGATATCAAAGATAATAAATGGGCTTCTTCCTGTCAGCAAATACCTAGTGCAAATTACTGCCTAAATCAGTAAATTAACTATATTACCAGACAATTGAAGGCTAGAAAAGAAGAAGACATGGCTGAATTTTAATTTTTCTTTTTAGGAGGTAAATATATGTTTTAGATATAAAAGTGATTACTACATTTATCTTTCTTGCTTGCAAACTCCGGCCTTGTATTCAGTGACGGAGCTTGGGCAAAATCTGGGGGGCAAAGGTGGAAGCTGCGGATCATTGTTCAATTTCATCGAAGTTCAGTGGCGTTTAGTTACTCAAATTAACTTTTGATCTTATAAAGTCAGAAACATTGGAAGAAAAGGATTTATGCATTGTTAAAACAATTCTAGAAACGCAGGGAAGTACAGACTAATTCCAAGAACCCATACTTTAATACTATTTTAATCCTACCATCTGATCTGCTCTTAACAAATACTAACATCACCAATCTACTTGAATGCTACCCATGGCACAAAAAAGTGGTGCTTGTAAGGTTATTAAGTCGGCAAGTCGACACTACCCTCCTAGTGACCGACTTGTCGACTAGTCGACATGTACTGTTCATATGACAGTGATATGTATGTACAGATGTATATATTATATACCTTGTATTGCAGTGATTGGAAAGTACATATATAGCTTGAATTAAAGAGATGATCGATGACTTACATGTTTTGAGTCCAAACTCCCTTGAGTTGTTAAATCCATCTTTGAAGCATGATTTGAGACCTTTATGCTGCAAAATTTTAAAACAAGAATGAGCATATGATGAAGATAAACTATGACGAACTCATACAATACCTTCAATGGAGAGCAATATAGCGCCATGAATTAAAGAAATACCTTCAAGGGAGAGCAATATAGCGCCATGAATTAAAGAGGGCGATACAAATCATACGACATAACCACAAATAAATGAGCAATTAGGAAATTAAGCATCTAAAACATCAAGTTCTCAACGACAATAGCGTTCTACACGATAGTTAAGTAACACACAACAAGTTTCCAAGTCTCAAATAGCAAAAGCATAGCATAATCATCATAATACATCAACATGGCTTAACACAAGCCTCAAATCAAATGTCATCCAACTCAAGATCATCGAAATGGCTTGCGTTTCCACTCGGTTCACCACTCTCATGAGTAGAACTAGGTGGAGATTCACCAAAATCATCAACGTCCTCATCATCAAGCACAAAATTATCATCATCGCCATCATCTCCAACTCATCATCAACCACCCTTGTTGCACGAGCAGCACGACGAGAGTAACCTATCACCTCACCATAAGCCCTCCTAGGAAAATTGTGACCTCGAAGCGCATTTGATTCACCGATGGCTTCATCAACATGACCCCATGTAAGATCATCGTTCCCATGATGAACATCTTTGCCCCCATTGAAAATCATCTAGGATCAAGGGGTTGAAATTGCGCCCTTCATCTTGCATCCTTTGAAACCGATTTGTAATATTCCGGTTGTATTGAATGTAGACCAAATCATTCAACCTCTTATGCTCAAATCGGTTTCTCTTCTTGGTATGAATCTACAAATAAATAACAAACAAAATAATTGAACTATTGTCATACTAACGGCTCTAAAATGAACACTTGAGTAATTAAATACTTACAAACTCAAAGGTGCTCTAATTGCGCTCACAACCGGAGGCCGAACAACAAAGACCAATTATACGCCTTGCAAATGCTTAGAGCTCTAGAACAACGCAACAAAATACACCCCACCAAAGAACTAGAAAGGCAAGAATCATAGCCTATGTTAGATCTTGGAAAGAATGGAAGATTAAAATTAAATTGAAGTTAGTGATACTTACTAGGTGACTTATCCTTTTGTTGCTTGATTACCAATTGACTTGAAAAGCCTCTTTGCATGTTCTCATAATCATCGACTTAGTTGCTTATCTTGGCTTGCTTGTCGTCCTCAATGATCATCTTCTCAAGCACATCATTAAACATGGTACGAACCCTAGAAACATATCCAATATCGGTCTTTCTAATCTCAAAAAATCTATTTGGATTCAAGAACAATGCAGCCCCGTACAACTTCTGCTCCATTTGGTCTTCCCACCGCCGATCTATGATTGCTATCACCTTCCTGAGTAGTGATGGCTTGTTTTCCAAAGAGTCATTGATCTTCTTCTTTGCAAGATCCATGACTGAGGTAACATCTGGCATTGCCGGCTTCTCATTGCCATCGACGATCCTCATCACAACGATAAGTGGTTGCAACTTGCGACACTCTAATGCAATTTTCCACTTCATTCCAAAATCTACTAGCAATAACTGTTTCACACACCTTTTTGCCTACCTCTGCGCTAGACAATTTGGATCTATTCCAATCATCAGTAACAAAGAGAACTTTCAAAGATATCCTATGCCTCTACAAACTTTGCAAGTGAGGAAAGTTGTAGCAAATCGAGTAGCTGCAGGTTTCACAAGGTCCCTCCCACTTGCCATCCCCCTTATCTTGTCAAGAACCCTTCCATGCCTGTAGATAAATGTGGTCACACGCTTGGCTTGTGCAATGCACTTCTTGTACTCTGTTATCTTCCCAATGTCCTCCAACATGAGGTCCAAGCAATGAGCTGCGTATGGAGTCTAAAATAGAGTAGGAATCCTCTCCATTAGAAGTCTGCCTACCGCCTTGAAGTTAACACCATTATCTGTGACCACTTGAACAACATTTTTCTAGCCAATCTCATTGATCTTCGTCTCCAATAAATTTGCTAACATGTGGGCATCGGCTGACTGACTGGAGGCATCAAAAGGCTCCAAGAAGAAAGTCCCCTGTGGACTATTGATAAGGAAATTAAGTAAGTGTCATCCCGTCCTATCTGTCTAACCATCTGACATAAGTGAGCAGCCAAACCGTGCCCAAGCATTCTCATGTTGCATCCTCAACTTGTCAGTATTCTTTTTGGCATTCTCAAGCAAGGGTAGCCAGCCTCAAGTCATGGAAAATAGGCGGCCTAAGCCCAGGAACATACTGCCCGATGGATTCAACATAATCTAATAGCTTCTTTTGTTGGCGGCATTGAATGGTATGCCACACTCATAGAAGAAATCAGCAATGTGTTCAGCCACCCTCTCCTTTTCTTCCTTGGTCCTCATAGTTTGCTCAATGGTAGCTTGACCCTTACCCTTATGTTTTTCGTCAACAACCTCTTCAGGAGACTTCCGAATCATAGAAGCAATCGATTTAGTTACCTTCGGTACAGCTTGCTTCAAAAGCGCCAACGCCGATTGCTTCCTTTTGGTGGCAGTCCCGGAGCTTGCAACTGTCTTAGCAGAGGAGCCTCTCGTGCTCCCTCTAGATGATGCCGCTTGTGCTTGGATTTCTTGAACTTCATCATCTTCACCTTCATCATCTAGTTCAAAGGGTTTATTTATGGCATTCTTGAATAAGTACTCACACATCTCCATAGCCTCCTGCTAGGTGTTGCTTCAATTTTCGTACTCCGGCATGCATTTGCTTGCCGCAACGTATGCATTGGACGATATCTTTGTCAAGTCCGGCCAAAACCCGTATTTCCATCTCGGGTCGGACTTAGCCTTCCGCTTAGGATCATTAGCTGGATCATACCCTTCGGTGCCCGGTGTCGGATTTAGAGTTGAAGTTGAAGATTGCTCTGCCATGATGCCTACATATGCACAAAACAGAGAGCTATCTTTAGTTCATAAAATCACAATCACACAAAGATGTCGTTCTGCGCATATCTCCTTCATAGTCATAATCACAAATTCACAATTCACAGATCACATATGCACAGATCCATCGATCCCTCCTCAGTCCCAAATCCTTTGATTCCTCCCGACCTCCCACCCCAGTCCCCTACCTTAGCCGCCCAGACCCATTGCTCCCTCCTCCCCAGTCCCCTCCCTTCAATCCCTCCTCACCCCCTCGGTCCAGATCCCAGATCCATCGCTCCTTCGATCCCTCCTCCTCGCCCAGATCCATCCATCCCTCCTCACCAGCCCCCTCCCTTCGATCCCTAGTCCCCAAACTGATCGAGAAACAAAGAGGAAGAGAAACAAAGAGTTGAGAGAGGAGCATACCTGGGTGACGGGAGCAGCGGGAGTTGCGGCCTTCACCTCCTCCCGCGGGCGAAGGGAACTGCGACGACCGACGAAGGGTGCGAGGGAGTTGCCGGTTGCGACGAAGGGCGAGGGCAAGGCTTTGAGGGCGACGAAGGGCGAGGGCGAAGGGAGCTGCGACGGCAGCTGCGATGAGGGGCGAGGATGATGGCGACAAAGGCCGGCCGTGCGGTGGGAGCTGCCTCTGAGGGCGGCGGGGACTGCCGACTAGATCCGGGGGGCCTGCGCGTGAGCGTGAACACCCTTCGATGCCCGCCCGACTGCCGACAACAACTCCTCACTCACTCGGTCACTCCCTCTATCTCTCTGTCCACACTTCACTGCCTCTGACAACTGGGCCCCACATCCCTCCTCCCAAGTCTCCCGACTTGGCACCGCCTGGTCGACTAGTCGACCAATCACCCAACTTGCCGTCACAAGTCGAGTCGCCAGCTCCAGTCGTCTCTTCGCCGCCGACCTGTCGACGACTTAATAAGTATGGGTGCATGCCCAGGATTCCTTTCAAATACATCACGCGCAAAGTTTAATTAACTTCTTTAGCATCCAAGACAGCTAATGCCTCAGAGCCGGAGGTCGTACATCACACTGGTGTGGGGGGGGGGGGGTTCACGGCCCAGGATGGCCCCAACAATCCTCCGTCCTTGTTGTATTTGGAACATCACAAGAGCTGTTCTAACCTATATTAAAGCAATATGTTATGTTGGCTCTACATAATTGCACTATGATCCTAGCTGATTCTAAAATCAAATACTCAAATAAGTAAAATTGCACCAACCCGCTCTTTCTATTCCCGCTTGCTTGATACCACAAAACCTGAATTTTACTGTGGTATGATTAGGGATGGCAATCGGATGCGGCGGGTACGAGTAATGCTCGCCCATACCCATACCCATACCCGCAACCCCGAATTTCCCCCACGGGCATACCCGCGAAGGACGATGGGCGAAAAACCTCACCCATGCCCGTCGCCCGCGGGCATGCCCGTTTACCCGCGAATAATGCATTGCCACCTGTGGGTACCCATCGCCTGCGGGCATGCTCGTTACCCGTGAGCAATGCATACATCAAGTTCATCATAATTCACACATCAATGGTGCATCACACATTCAACAACTAATAAAGTTCATCACAATTCACATATCATGTTCGACAAGACAACTAATCAAGTTCAACAAATAAAATAAAAATACAAATTGACATAGTTCCTTACACATGCGGGTAGGTTACGGGTAATCGGCAAAGCGGGTACGGGTAGAGCTTACCCATGCCTACGCCCGTTTACCCGATGGGCAAGGAATTGTACCTGTTTTCATGTCTGTAGGCAAAGAAAGACGTCCATACCCGCCTCCATTAGGGTATTCGTCCGCGGGTAATCGGGCACAATTGCCATCTCTAGGTATGACCCAGCGATCGCAAGTGGTAGCTATGCGTCACCGGCGGTCTTGGTCGTGCGGCCCTGCGTCCAGGTGCTGTGGTGAAGGATGTTGTCGACAAGAACAAGACAGGGAACAGAGAGAATTGGGATTGGGGAAGAATACTTTATTTGATTGCCTGCCCCGAAATACAATTGAGTGCTTTTCTTTTAAAGGCTAGCTAACGTATCCGGAAGGGGTAATGTAATCTATCTTTAGCAATCCTAACGTATCCGGAAAGGTACTCTAATTTATCTATAGTAATCCTGAAGGGATACTTTCCTAACATAAGTATTCTACTCGGACTCTTCCTCTTGCCAACGTGATGATCATGTTGGTTGCACCGGTTGGATCTCAATCCTGTTTCTGCACCGCTGATAAGGAATCCCCCGCATGACAAACTGGGTCATAACTTATTAGCCTTTTCACTTTTCTGAGCTGTACTTTTGGTGTTGTTTTATGTCTGTGACTCTATGTATGGACTGGCATCTAGCTTCTCTCTACTAATGACTAATGAGGGTCTGCACTCTGCAGTATTCACTTTCATGTTTATGCTGTATTTACTAATTTAAATATTTTCCTTGATAAATACGAAGTCTCTCTTGTTATATCGGGTAGGCTTCTACCTGGAATCAATAATTCAGACGTGAGATTCGTACATTTCTGTTTTCTTTTCTTGCTCTTTGATAAGTGATAACTAAGGAGCTATTGTTGACATACTATTGTGCTGCATTTCAGGTTGATGCTATGCTTCAGAAATTAGAAAAGGAGATTGATGATGTTGATGCACGAATAGGCAACCGCTGGCAGCTGCTTGATAGGTAAATGCCCCCTGCATGTGCGTAAGGCTGTCATGAACAACTTACTAGCATGTTTTGTTGCCGCTGAATTTCTAGAGTATTTATTTGATCTTCATTTTTTAGGAATAACTGCGAAAGTGCTAAATTTTAGTAAGAGAGAATTACCTGGCTAGTGTTAGAGATATATGCTATTCCTAACAGCTAGAAGATAAAGCTAGTCCAAGTTGGGTCAACAGTCCAGAATAGAAGGAAATGTTAACCCTATGGCCATCCACAAGTATCTTTCCTATGTAGCAGAAAAATTATACACGATCAAATAGTTCGCCTGTCAGCATAACTTGCTCCTTCATACTGTATGCCACTAATCAAGGAACTGGATTGCGTCACTGTTGTGAATTAGCACAAGGGGGTAAACATCCGTTGGAGGGAGGTTGAACGATGACGACGACTTGAGGTAGAACGACACTAGGTGAAGGAGGGCACATCTGCTGAAGGGAGGTTAGACGACAACGACTTAAGGTAGAATGGTGCTAGGTGAAGGAGAGCCCCGATTGGGGGACGAATAGATCTATAATAACCAGTCAAGGGAACGACCACAACTGGATTTTAGAGACTCTGAACTTGTTTATTCATCTATGCTTGATTAAAGAAGATACAATACTATCTCTTTTATAGGGATAACTTGACTTAACCCCTAAGTAATAATATCTAAATTAAAGAAACAAACTAACTGAAGATAAGCTTCCAAACTAATCAAATCAATATAATCCCTAGCAAGGGAAATTAATTGCATGCAAACAATACACAGGTGAACAGTGCATGTCTAGTAGGGATAGTTCGGCAACATAAGCTATGGTGTTGGCTCAGATACCAATAGTCATAAACTTTAGTTCATAACGGGGTAAACATCCGGCAGAGGGAGGGCACCGATTAGGGGAGAGGAACAGATCTAGAGTAGCCAGACTATGGAGAGAACAGAGCTAGGAATTGGGGATTTGTGAATATTTCTGCACTGTTCATAGCTTCCTAAATAATGATACAATGACTATATAGGGCTGACTCCAACCAACTCAATCTGCATATCTTATCTTTAACTAGTGTAATCTTTATCTAAGGTAAGCAACTAATCTAAATATAAGCATCCAAAGATGTATTACAATGCCGTGGCATGCATGCTGGACGTTGGTGATGTCTTGTGCGTGCTGGCCGGCTGCACGCCTAAGCCACGCGCATGATAGTCACAAATATGTTTGATTTTCCTTGCTCATCAACAACAAGCTGATCCCATTATAGGGACCGTGATGGCAAAGTGACTCCTGAAGAGGTAGTAGCAGCTGCAAATTATCTCAAAGACACCCTAGGGAAGGAAGGCGTCCAAGAGCTTATCAGCAATCTTTCAAAAGACAAAGGTTCAACCCTGACACTTATACCTACTGTACTGTTGGCTAACAAACTTATAGTCCATCTTCCTCACTCCTAAATTTCTAAGCCTTTTTATGTTTCTATGCCTAACAGAAGGAAAGATCCTTGTGGAAGACATTGTGAAGCTGGCATCACAAACGGAGGAAAGCAGTGAACATGAAGAAGCGGCACGATGATAGTAGAACGAAAATAAATATGAGACATTTTCATCTTTAGACCCTTGGACCCATTTCAAATCTTAACACATGACCATGCAAAGAGATGGTTTATTTATTTTACCACGGATCATGAGATTGATGAAGACCCATTTCAAATCTTGACACATGACCATGAAAAAAGATAGTTGATTTATTCTACCACCGGTCATGAGATTGATAAGGTCTAATAAGGGTCTAAAGGTAATAAGGTCTAGTAGGATTTTAGAACAGGCACATTCATGGCTGCTAACATCAGTAGTCCATTCTTTACCCAGTTTTAGTTAATGGCAGTGCCAACTGCAATGTGTAAATCACAAGGCAGGACGGGCATTTTTTTTTCTGACTGGCTATGGTGGGGCGAGTTGTGGTCGTATCATAACTCGCTGTGAAGATATTACATGCGTATAGTTAGTCCCCGCTTCTGCCGGTCGTTTGGTGAATGGCAACTGAAATTTCAACCGGTTGCCATTGAAATGGACATCCTGATTGGCCGGATGGGACAATGATGCATGTTTAATCCGAATGAGTTGAATAAAAAGTATATATATGTTCAATAAGTATCTGACTTAATATATGCTACTGATTGGTCGGATGGGACAATGTTTTATGTTTAATCCGAATGAGTTGAATAAAAAGTATATATATGTTCAATAAGTATCTGACTTAATATATGCTATTTGAATAAAATTGAGTTGGCCTTTTTGTTTCAGCCAGCAAATTTGCACAATCTGCAAGAATGTAATGTAATGTAATATATGCTCATCGCGGGCGACCAGGATCCTCTACAGATGTTACTGCAAGGAATCGCTTACGAGCACTGTGAGCTGTTGGATCACGGATTTAACCGCTCGGATTAAATCACCTAACCAAAAACAACGCAAAAATTGATATACGGCACCACAAAACATGTCAATTGGGAAAATGCCACTCCAAAATGAAAATTATGTAAATGCTACTCTAAAGGAGAACTTGCTTAGGTTTATGCTAGTCTTGAAAATTTTGCCCCCGGTCTTGGCCCTCATTTTTTAAATAATATTATTTTTAAATATGATTATAAAAATAAACAGTTGCCCAAAAAAAAAATGATAAAACTAGGCCTCTGTCACCGTTTGAACTGGCGACGGGGATCCTGTTGACTCTTTGTCGCCGGTCTAAGTTTCTGTCGCTAGTTTAACTGGCAATAGGAAGTGAATAGTACTCATATCGCCAGTTCAACTGGCGACATGGTCATAGTGCTCCTATCGCCAGTTCAACTGGCGACATGGTCCATTTATAAAACTCCAAAAAATTAGTCCAAAACTCATTGTAATTCTAGAAAAAAAGCAGAAGAGGGGAGAGGGAGAGAAGAAAGGTAGCGATGCTTTGCCAGTTCGTCGTAGGGGAGAGAGAGACTGAACATTAGATCCGATCGACCATCTTACAGGTATATTTTTTATAACTTTGTATATTATGTCAAAACCTTGTCAGTTAGCAAACAAAAATAGAGATATAGAATTAAGTAGATTAGATAAATGTAATCAAATCATGTAGTAAACCATTTGAGTCGTGTATAGTCTAGTTCATCGCGCACATGTTATGAATGTTCTGCAGAAATAGGAACATGCCTATTACAAAACTAAAAAAATGTAGATTAACTAAGTAGAGTAGGTAGAGTATAATCAAAATAATCTCAGCTTTATTTAGCTTCCCATTTGTACAGGGTAATTATATTGTTAATGCCAGAAATTAATTTTAAATAGGAAAATAGCATGACACATTTTAAAATTGTAAAGAAAATCGGAGTAGGTAAGTAGGGTGGGTAGAATGTAATAAAAATAATCCCAGCTCTATTTAGCTTCCCATTTGTGCGCGGTAAATATATTGTTAATGCCAAAAATTAATTTTAAACTAGGAAAATAGCATGACATATTTTAAAATTGTAAAAAAAATCCGGAGTAGGGAAGTAGGGTGGGTAGAGCGTAATAAAAATAATCCCAGCTTTATTTAGCTTCCCATTTGTATGCGGTAAATATATTGTTAATGCCAAAAATTAATTTTAAACTAGGAAAATAACATGACATATTTTAAAATTGTAAAGAAAATCCAGAGTAGGTAAGTAGGGTGGGTAGAGCGTAATAAAAATAATCTCAGCTTTATTTAGCTTCCCATTTGTGTGTGGTAAATATATTGTTAATACCGAAAATTAATTTTAAACTAGGAAAATAGCATGACACATTTTAAAATTGTAAAGAAAATCTAGAGTAGGTAAGTAGGGTGGTTAGAGCGTAATAAAAATAATTCTAGCTTTACTTAGCTTTCCATTTGTGTGTGGTAAATATATTGTTAATGCCGGAAATTAATTTTAAACTAAGAAAATAACACGACACATTTTAAAATTGTAAAGAAAATATGGAGTTGCAACATAGGCTACGTCTAACCAAAATAATTCCAACTTAAATTTGGTTTCTATTTGTAGCTGGTAATTGTTTTGTTAATGTCGCTTCCTGTTACCTTATGTACATGTTTCATAGTCTTTACAATGTACGCATTGAGTTTTCATGTATGATTGACCCAGGCCACGCCGCGCAGTGGCCGTACGAGTTGCTTGATCCGGTGATTGATGCGCATCACCTTAGCCGCCTCAGTACCATCTTCCCCTAGGAGGGTGAGGCGGCGATTGAGCTTGGCGCGTTGCGGCTACGCATGCCCATCAGGGTATGGAGGGTGGACCCATTTGCAGCCTGACTACTTCGGGTGGACTAACGTTCGTTCGTAACCTTACCCGACGCAGGTTGAGGGCGGCAGGTCTCCTTCCACTAGTGAAGATGGTGGAGGTGACATGGGAGGACGACCAGGATAGCGGTACTGGTCGTACGTCCAGGCGTTTTCCATACGACTGGGACCTACTGACAGCGCTGGTTGATCGTTGGAGGCTAGAGACGCACACATTTCACCTTCCATGTGGGGAGATGGCGTCGACCCTTCAGGACGTCACCTACCTGACCATGTTGCCCTACGCTGGCTTCCCTCTAACGGATGACCGCATCATTTGGAGACCGTACACTCAGGAGAGGGTGTACACGCGCGTGCCTGAAGGATTGTCGAGCCTATGCACGCGAGACTACATGCACTGGTACACGCGAAGGGCTTTGGTGCACGAAGTCTTCTTGGAGGAGTATTAGGTGCAGCGGGTCATGCGCCAGTTCGGTCGGCGATAGAAGTTCCCAGCCCCCTAAGCGCAGTGGGTGCCGGTGCATGTCCATGGGTAAGTTTGCGCTTTACTTCTTTTGTACAATCTACGTTACGCACCGACCAAATAATTGTCTTGCCGTCCACAGGTACACTAGGAAGGGGAGTACCTGCTACTAGCTCCTGGGCGGATGGGATGTTCGATTGAGTTGAGGGCTAGTTCAGCGCCTTCGCCGACGTCGTCTACGAGAATGCTCTCTATGGCCCCCGGGACGTACGCAAAATACATGGAGTGGTATGCCGGTCAGACGAGGCTTCACTTCATTCGGGTCGTGGACGACCCACCATGACACGAGGCTGCGACGTCCGACATGTACCCCACCCAGCCGGACTCCTCATTCCACCGCGTGGTACGTATTGAACGATTCGTACTTCATATTTAATTTGCAAAATTTAGGTTTCTAACTTGTTGATTATGTGTATAGGTGGATCTACACTGGGAGGTCCTCGAGTTGACAGGCTCTGCATAGCAGATGACCCTCAGGGACATCAGAGGGGTCCTGCAGCGGATCGTGGAGAAGGCGAGGCGAGGCGAGGGATCCAGTTCGTGACTTGTCGCATGCCGAGGGGCCCAGTGGACCCACCAGTGCGTGGACGAGGGGTCAGCCATGGTGGTTCATGGCCACATGCTCCTCCCCAGCACGTGGCGGGCAGGTCCTCATGGCACCGTGGTGGGAGGACCCCGGGACAATTTGTAGGTGAGTATGAGACATTCACTTCCGTTTCTTTATTTTGAACCCCACTAGTTACTAACGGTAATATCCTCTTGCAGGTCCTCAGTTCCACCAATACACGGGGTAGAAGTACGCGGAGTCATCGGCGACTGCCTTCGTGCTACCAGGTATGACTACTTTGCTTGCTTGCGTAACGTTCTATTTCGTGGTTTTCGCCATGATTGCATGCTTAACGTAATATTTCACAGGTCGTGCACCGCTTTGGGGTGAGGCGGATTGTGAGGCGGATTTGTCGCACGACGAGACACGCTCCGGGGACTACTAGTTGGACCAGTGTGGCACCCAGGTCTCTGTTGATGATATGCCTTAGAGGCAATCATAGAGATGATTGTATCACATCTATGTTTATGAGTCAGTGAATAAATGTTATTATGTTCCTTGAATGAATATATGTTATAAAGATTAACAAGTATGTGACTTGTTGGTGGACCTCTTTTAACTTATATGATGTTCTAAATGTATCTCTGGTCAGAACATCAATGATCCTATTGACCAACTCATGTATTGATTGGTGACTATATTTCACCGGTCATGGATATAGGGATATCAAATCAATATTGTGCACACATGTTGGAGAACATGGTGTTGGATTGACCCACCTTGAGACACTGTTGAGATTTTTATGATTTCATGTGTCATCAGTTGGTCTCAAGCAATGGTGATGTATAATCCTTAGACCTGAGATCAGCATGGTTTTCTACATGTGTAAGAGTACACTTTGGGGTTGCCAGACGCTACTCCGTAACTGGGTAGTTATAAAGGTAGCTTTCAGGTATGTTGTGAAACATGCGAAGGAATGCGACTGGTCGGATATGAGATTTGCCCCTCCTAACATAACAAGAGATATATCTCTGGGCCCCTCGTTGTGGTCGGATAAAGAAAGTGCATGGTCATACCACTAGTGGTCGAAGAGTTCGACCACGTGAAGTTATCCGACACTTGATCGAGAAAGTATTGAACAGTCTATGGATGACATAATATCTCACCTGGAGTTTAACCAGATATCGTGAGGCAAAGGGAGAATACACGAGCTGGTCGTTCAGTTTGATCAGATATAGACTATTCGTATGGAGATACCGACTGGTCGTAGGCTGGTCAAACATGATCACTAAGTGCTCGAAACTTGGTCGTAAGGAGTTACGAACTGGCCGAGACCAAATATGAGCTGGTCGTAGGCTGGTCGAAACCTAGTCGTAAGGAGTTATGAACTAGTCGAGACCAAATAGGACCTGGTCGTAGATCATATTGCATTAAGGTTCGTCCAATATAATTTGTGTGTATTCGGAAATTGTTATGTCCTGCTTGGTACCACTAACGACTTGTGGTCGAAAAATATTTCTGAGTCACAACTGAGCTACACATGAACCTACAGGGTCACACATTTAACGGGTTGGAACAAACCAGTACGGATACGATTCGTCAAACGTGTTCGGATAGGATCTACCACGGGCTCTATATAAGGAGATGTTTGAGGCTATTAGAGAAAAAAAAAGAGAGAAGTGGAGACAAGGATATGCGAGTTGTTCGCCCAAACCCTAGCCACCATATTCTTGAGAGAGCCTTCCAGTGCGACTTGGTGCTAGCACACCGAGGTACGATGTTCCTGACTTGGATGTGTGGATACCGTAGTGGCACTACTACAGTTGCTGTTGTGCTCGAGGACGATCCGCGACTTTGCAAGGAAAGCGATCGACTGCGAGGACGATCGACTACGAGGACGATCGACTTGCGAGGACGCTGGACGATCGACTACGACCATTGCATCAACGTACTCGACGCTGGACGATCGACTATGATCACTTCATCGATGCACTTTTCGTTGGATCAGGCTACTCCAACTCTTTTTCTGCTGCACTACGCGTATGGTGGTAACGATCTGTGGTCTCTTGCTTGCTTGGCATCCTGGTTTACGTGGTATATTTTTTGAATTCAAAAATACAATAATATACCTCTATTTTTTATTTTACAGAAATACTCATCTGCCGCTCCACCGTTGAAAAGGTTGGTTGGTCTGTTTGTCATTTTCATAAATTCTCAAAGGTACAAAATCTGTTAGACTTGCAATAACATTTTATGATCGTCGTATGTTGTTGTAGTGCGGTAAATTTTTGAAGAATTTTGTGAGGACGATTGAGGTAGCAATGATTCGTAAGTAGTAAGGTAAGTGATATTGCGTCGCGCCAAGGAATTCATACATGGCAGAGAACTTTGGAGAAATGTTTGCAACAATAACAACACGACAGTTGATCCGATAAGGGGGTTACATGGCACGCAGGCTAACGAACTAAGGACGGTACACGCATGCCTTTAGGGAATTAGAAATACATGAGACATATGAATGAAGAGGGTTGAACTACTACGTGGAACGTGACCATTTGCCTTTGCAGCCTAGCTCGGCATTGTACTCCTCGCTTTGCGGCTTAGTTTTTGTCGTGATGGCCCTCTTTCGTGCCCTCTCAGCCTCGCATCGCCTGGCATGCTTGCGCTCCTGCTCCTCGTGCAGTCTCTCCCGTCTCTTCTTCTCCTCCATCTCAACCTACAGCTCTTCGAGGCACCTTTCACGGCCCTCGTAGTCCTACCTGGCCCACCTCTTCTGTGACAGCAGCATCCGCATATTGTAGGGGTGGATCTTATCGTTGATCCACTGGCTGAAGTCGCATAGGCGTGGTGGAGACTACGGTGGGGAGAGACGTGGTTACGGCGTAATGGGAAGCAAAATAGTGGTGTGCACTGAAATACGATTCATTACCAGCTATCTGTGGCTCGACGTATCAAACCTGCAGTCAGGGTAGTCCGCGCAGAAGTTTGGGCAGCACCAATAGCGCTGCCCAATGGACCACTCGTCAGTTGATTTGACGCACTTGCAGGCGTCCTGACACCAGCAAAGAGGTGGCACCACCCTTGTCGGGGGTCCTTCCGGAGGGCCTCCACGATCCGCTCTAGGACCCCTTTGATGTCCTGTGCCGCAGGGGGAAGCGCTCCTCTAGCGTCATCTGATGTGCGAAGGCTACCAACTCGAGGACCTCCCTTCAGATCCGTCTATACATGAAATCAACAAGTTGGAAACCGAAATCTTGCAAATTAAATATGAAGTACGAACCGTTCAATATGTACCGAGTGGTGGAATGTGGAGTCCAGCTGTGTGGGGTACGTGTCGGATGCTGCAACCTCGTGTCATGGTGGGTCGTCCACAACCCAGACGCAGCGAAGCCTCTTCCGACTAGCGTACCACTCCATGTACTCCTCGTACTCTTCGAGGTCGTAGTGAGCATCCTCCAAGATGACGTCGCGGTAGGCACTAAGCTAGCCCTCAACCCAAGAGAACATCCTCTCTGCACAGGAGGTAGTAGCAGGTACTCCCTTCCTAGTGTACCTGTGGGCGACAAGACAATTATTTGGTCGATACGTAACGTAGATTGTACGAAAGAAGTAAAGCATGAACTTACCCATGGACGTAGACCAGCACCCGCTATCCCCAGTGGACCGGGACCTACTGTCATAGATCGAATTGGCGCATTACCCACTGCACCTAGTTCTCCTCCACGAAGACTTCGTGCGCCAAGGCCGTCCACGTGTACCAGTACACGTAGTCTCGCGTGCACAGGAATAGTCCCCTGACAAAAACTTCATTTATAGTTAGGTCATCATCCACTCGAGGGTGAGTACCTAGAGGGCGCATGGCGTGACTAGTTAGTTTGTCACGCCGACGTGCGTGGCGTGATAGTAGCGATTTATGAGTTTCAGCCTAACCAGTTCTTTATTTTTCCTATCTTCCCCCATCACTCCCGTGCGCCTCTCTACTCCCGCTCCTCCTCCCACCGCCGGCCGTCCTCCCCCGCCGGCGTCATCCACCCGGTGGCATCCCCTCAGAGGTCGTCCTCCCCCCGCTGGTCCTCATCCACCCCGCCAGCTATCCTCCCCCGCGCCGGCCGTCCTCCCCCCGTGACGACTGTCCACCCCACGCCGGCCGTCCTCCCCCTATCGGGTGGATTTGTTTTCAGGTGAGTATTTGACATGTAGGTTTCTCATGCAGTCACGGTGGTATTTTGGCAGCGCCAAACACATATCTTTAATATATGAAACTGAAATTCATAGCGATTATATGCTATATGCTATATGTTATCTGAAACTGAAATTCTTAGGAAGATCACCACATCATAGCGCGATTATATGCAATATGTGATGTAAACATGAGTATTGAGTAGCACTAAGAATAATACTGCGATGTGAACCATATTATATGTGGGGCAAAGAGAAACAATACAACATATTGACAATTACTGAACATTTAGATTAGTCACATATCATAGATGCAGAATCTTGAAAGGTGATCATTAGGATTTGAATTTACTGTGATCGGTCTATTCAAGATGCATGCATAAGATCTAAGGTCTATGTTCTGATATAGCCACACTGTACATATAACAAATGAAAGTGTGTTCCCCTCGATCTTTTTATCAGGTGACATTTCAGTCTATCTAATGAAACCAGAAAAGTAGATCTTTAGGTTGTAATGTTTGTTATTATGACAAACTAACAACCCTGGAAACACTCCAAGCATGCATTTCTAGGACTTTGCTAAATAAGAAATTGGCAAACACTATAGCAATATGCATGTATTATTTTGCGCGAACTACTCCTGTGACTATCCCGACCACCGTCCTACCCGCCATGTTGATGCTATCTCCTAAAGACATGAATACTTACATGGTCCGGATGCTTGTGTCGCGGTGTATCGTAGTAGTAGCAAGGATGACTAAATCAATTAGCCGAACCATCATGCCATGTGACCACATGTAACACGCTTCTGTCTGCGGACTCTAATGTATTTCTGGTTCCGTGCCTCACACTTTACTTTCAGTCGAAAGATTTCATCAGCATGAGTACATTTGTAATATCCAAGCCTCGTACAAAAATTTGACTTCGTGATGATGTGAAAATGAATGATCCAAACGTAACGATGTGAAAATAAATGATACAAAAATATTTTTCCATAGATGCACGTATGTTACCTTACCTCAAAAGTTCGACGCTCGACAGCAGCTGATGAGACAAGTTGGGTCCCGATCTTTCGATTGGACGGTAACTTTGATTTGGAGGAGAACGACTTTAACGATGCAGGCTTCTAACCGATCATGACCAGAACAGCAAGCAATCGCTAAACCACACACCGAGTCGTTATCAACCGTGCCAAGAACGCGGTTAACCTGAACATGAGGTTCAATTCATGTCAGCAATCGAAGAACAAGCAAGAATAAGATACACAAGCAATCTGAAATTGCAAATAGGAAATATGAATTCACACGAGTTGGGCCTGCAAATTGCAGTTGCTGGTCTAGTCGACTCGAGAACACACGATGAAGTTTTTACAGTGGAAAAACCAACATAAACAAGCCTAATTTTTTTTAAAAGTCGTGCACATAGTGTATATTTAAGGAGAGGCGGCGGCCACAGAAGTGAAGTCGGACCCTAACTCTATCTCCTGATCCTCTGTATTGTTTCAACGATTTTGATGCTCTATAAACTAATTTGGAGGTGGAGCCAGATCTGTTGGAAAGGTATCAGAATAAAGCTTTCCAACAAGCCCAAGAACACACGAATCGGACTCCGTTTGTGAAAGTTATGACCTTTTTATTACGGGTCTATTGGGCTGTCCCGAACCGAATCCGAGTTGAGTTCTGAGTTGATTCCAAGTTTAAATTCAGTTGAACATGTGAGAGCTCCAAATTGGGCTTGGATTATTGGGCTTCTCCCCTTTTGCTCTTCCACCGCATTGGCCTTCTTTCTCCATGCTGACCTCTCATCCCTCTCGGTTCCAAAGTCTTCTATTTGTCAAACCTGAGAATGCACAAAGTAGTGACATGAGGTAGTATTCCATTCTCATGAATAACATCATTAGGAATAGAAATCAGTTCACCTCAATGTTATGCTTCTTTGCAAAAGTTTCAGCCCTTTTTGTAAGTTCATATTGTTCTGAACTACAACAAAGATTTAACACAACACATGGAACAACATAGCTAAGGATATCCTCATCAGCAGCCTTCACGCCTTTCACAACTACACATCTTTCATCAGTAGTGTCTATCATATGTCCATCCTTGTGTCTCATGTTGTACCACACAGTCCACATATTTGTCAATTTTTCTAGGATGCAATATGTATCAGTTCTATAAAATGCATTCTACAATTGTACATACATTCAAATAATTTTCTCAAGCCGTACGAGGGGAAAACCTCCTATACATTTCTGGGGGGCATTGTTTAGCTACATCTATCCCAATAAGCTATCTATCAAACCGTTGCAATTGATGTTCGATCTTCAAAAGAAGGAAGAGATCTTCAAAAACTAGGATTTTATGACCCGATAAAGAATCTAAATTGTTTCAGCAGGCCAGTTTTTGGGATTTATGGTGCATAAAAGACAGATTGAAGTAAGTCAGACCCGAGTGTAATCTATCAATGTGTAACATCCTGAATTTTGTGTGGCAGTTTCATCGAATGAAAATGTGAAAATATACAAACTTTTGATGCATCTTGTTGACACTTGGATATTAACGAAGTTTTGTTTGGGGCTTTTTCTGGAATTGTGTTATGAAAATTGATTCAATAAAATAAATACAATTGACAGAATCAATTTGAATAAAACATCGAATCTAAAAATACGATCCATAAGATAACACGGGAGAATTTACATTGAAACTAATTGAAGGAAAACCTGAACCAAAGCTAAAATTCAATTTCAAAGCTTCTCTCTTTACAAGCAAAACATGAGTTACAATCAATGGAAATTAATTTGGATCGGAAGGATGAATCGAGAATCAAAATTCCATAATTTAAATTTAAAAGTGTAAACCATTCCTCAATTCAAGTCCAAATTAAAATCCAACCCTGAGCTCAATTCATAATTTAGAAATGCAAAGGAAATAATGTTCGCCCCTGTCACGCCAACTCTAGTAGTGTGACAAGGCAGAATTGCCACGCCATGGGTTTGGGCGTGACTACTACCACGCTAGCCCTCCACGCTGGCACAACGTGCCCGAGAGGGCTTGTGTGGTAGGTTGGGCCAAGCCGAGACTTGTGACATGACAACACTGTTTGGCCACGTCACAGGGGTTGGCATGACCAAATGGGTCAGAATTAGAAATAAAGTTAAGAAGAGGTTAACTTTAAAATATTATTAAAAAATTAAATAAAAAAATTCCATACTCGATGAACTAGTACTTGTAGAACTCGTGGACGATGCAATTGAGTTGGTAATTCTGCACCGTCCTCCACTCCTCTGTCCTCCACCAACGCGCTCCGCTTTGGGTAGATCAACTTCAGTAGAGGATGAGATCACCGAGGTGATAGTGGGTGCGAATCGCAGTTGTGTCGTCACACTAGCGCTTTGGCGACTCTCACACCAGTGTGGTCCCTAGGCGTGTGTCGGGAGAGCTTCCCTCCACCATTGTCGCGCTCTCCGCTTGCCGGCGACATTGGAATGTGAGTAGTAGTTTGTGAGGAGGAAGGAGAGAGTTAGGGATCTCCATGGACAAAACTATCCTGGAGTGGCCTAAACATATACAAATTTTATATTTTGAATGGCATTGTTTATGTTGGCATGTTTTGGATTGGCATATATCAAATTTTGGCCAAAAGCAAAAGAAAAAAGACTCACTATTGGTAACAACCCAAATTTGGTCCAATTTAAAACTTACATAAATTTCATGAATTTCAAAAACTTTTATTGCATTTTAAGAGTTTCCAAAAAACCTTGCCTTGCAAATTAGAAATTTTAAACAATTTATTTGCCTCAAACTCGGATTTGCAAAAATCTACATGTTTAATTGCGTGCAAAACCCCTTAGCATTTGAATTCAAATTCAAATCGAATCTTGAAATTACAAACTAAATTTTTAAAAATTTCCCTCCCTCTCTCTCCCTCGGCCGCAACCTGTCACACTGGCCGAGGCTCTCCCTCTTTCCCTGCTTCCCACTCATGGCCCGCGCGCACCAGTAGCCCAGCCCAACCGGCCCGTCGCCGGCCGCTTCCCCTCTCCTCCCTTTCCTCGCAGCCTAACCAAGTCGAGGCCTAACCGCAGCACAGCAGTGCCAGCACATCCCCACCCTCGCTTGTGATCACTAACAAGTGAGCTCCGGCCCCACGAGTCAAGCCGCACGAGAGAAGCATTGTGCTTCTTCCCCACGTGCCAGTTTGCCTCGCCCATTGCGCCGTACATGCACCACACGAGCCAGAGCTGTGTCAGCCCCACCTCGAGCATTGTAGCCGTGCCTCGATCTTCTCTCCCTCTCTCGCACTGCTGTGACCTTGTCACCTCACGAGCGCGGCCAACTCACTCGCACGCCGCTCACAAGATCTCACGCCTGAGGCACCATGTCGTCGCTCTCGTCTCCTTGCTATTTAAGCCATGGCCGAGCGCAACATCTTGCTCGCCAACTTCTCTGCATTTTCGCAGGGTGCACCTGTCGTCTTCCCTAATTCTGACTGTCGGCTCCGTCTGTTGATTTCCATCATTGAGCTGAGTTTCTGCCTCTGTTGTCTCGTGCATCCTGGTCACCTCGACCTCCTCTCTCTAATGGACATCTTCTTTATCCTTTTCGTGCCCTAGAGTCGTTGGAGCGCCTTCGTCCCCGTCGTCGGCCCGGAGCACGCCAACCTACCCGCCACACTCAATCTCCTTCCTTAGTCGGTGTCCAGGTGAGCCCTTCTGTTCCATTATGTTTTAGCTCATTGCAAACTTGGTAGGGTAGTCAATGTCGTGCCTAGTCGACCATAGCACCGCTGCGCCGCCATAGGTCGCCGTGGAGAGCTTGGTGCATCGCTTCTCCTTGAACATTGTTAGCTTTGCTGTAGCCAGTAGATGGTGAATCAAGCATCCTTTTGTAGTTTCTAGCCATGTTGGATAGTTGCCTAGGTTCACAGTAGTGCGTTGCCGTCCTCGCCGTCTTCTCGGTCCATCTCCCGTCACGCCATTGCTGCCATTAAGGTCGCCTTGGACCTCGCAACCTGTTTTGGGGGTCACGGATGGTCATCGGAGCCCCCTCTGTCGGTGTTGAGCTCGCCCAGAGCCTGACCATGGCAGCCCTGTCCGCTCCCCTGTTCTAGGAGGAATACAATGCCATAGAGTAGCCGACGTGTAGGCCCAAGGTGATTAGGTTAACTGTACTTAATTAACAGTAGTTAGTAGTTAATATATGTATAACATGTGGGCCCTCTGTGATTAGAAATTTATTTAAATCGTAGGTTAGTGTATGTGTGTATAACATGCGGACCCTACCATTTAAAACTCGTTGTATAGACCCAGTTCGTAGACCAAACTGCTGACGCGTGGGCCCCCTGGCCCTATGAACTGTCAGGTGGACCAAGTCCATGTGGATCGTGGTCCCACTTGTCAGTCTATCGGGTTTTCTCGAATAAAAATAATTGGAAGAGAAATTAAAACCCAATTGGACCCACCTGCCATCCACAATGTTTTTTCATAATATAATTGGAAAAATATATTAAAACCCAGGTGGACCCACCTAGTAGGGATTTCAGATTTTGTGGAATTTCCTCTTGGGTCAAAATTTGGAGAGTTTGTTCTCACTCGTTTTAAATCTATTTTTTGTTTTTTTTCTAATTTAATTTAGATTCAAAACCTTTCCAACAGTACCAAAATCATAATTTTTTAAGTTAATTTTAATTTTATTTGAGTTCAGATGTATTTATTCGAAGTCGTTGTTTACGTTTAAATAGATTCCAGCATTGCCGAAGACTTTACCATTGCTTCAGGACAAGACCAAGACTAAGTAATATCCACTGTTGGGTAGGGCAAATCCTTACAATTGATCATGTTGAACCTACTTTTCGAATGCAAATTACTTTGCTTTAAAGTATTACTTGCATGCTTATTAGTATTTATGAAATACTATGTTAAATGTTGATACCTAGCTATGCCATATGTTGTTATATACTATTTCCTTCCTTGATTGTTAATACCCCCTCTTACCTTGTCACCTTAGGCTAATTATTACAATACCTAGGATATAATTTGAATTATAGTGTGGCAACGTGGGTTACAACTGGAAACGAGAGAATGCTTATAAAATGGTGGAGGCTTGGGCGAGTGGATAGTATGAGACCGATGCAAGGGCATGCACGAGAGATGGGTTTATGGATTGTCTTGCGTGAGTTTATTAAGGACTGAATCACGTGTCGTGTTTCTAAACTAATAACCGTGCAACCACAAGTCTAGTATGGGATAGACCTGGCCAATTATTTTGCTCAATTTCTAGCACAAACCCCGTGCATAGTAGTAGGTGGATTTCTATACAATTTCTATTGTCGAGAATTTTTAATGTATTTTTTTATCATCAAGAAGGGCGACAAACTCCCTCACAACGGAGAGTCCCTCATTGAAAATGCGTCCCGCAACAGAGCATTATGGGGGTGCCTCGTAATGGTCACTATCCCGGTTTTGAGGGGTTCCCTACGGAGCGAATTAAGTGTCAGTACTAGGTATTTAAAAAGTCTTGTTATGATTATCTTCATCGCACGCCCAAGGAAGCATGTCATGGCCGACATCATGAGTTGATCATATCTTGTGGGTAAAGTTGTACAACCTCTTCAGAGTGTATAATCTATTTGAATAGCCGTGCCTCTAGTTATGGACATTGTGAGGAAAACCACATTTGTTTAGTTTTAATAAAATGTGGAATGTAGACATGTTAACGTAAAAATGGTTGTAACAATGATCCGGAGATAGGTGGATGGAACATCATGGGTACTAATAGGTGGATGGAACATTTCTTTATGACAAAATTTTCTTATAAACAACACATTGGTTTGAAGTTAATATGACTAGATATGTTTGAAAATAATTATAGTATTTGAGCAAAACCTATTTTATGCTAAAATAACCATAAGACTTCTCCTTTGAGAAGCTTTGTATCTATATAATTGCATTTGGTGTGAGTGCTTGCTGAGTACCTTTGTATTTATTGTTGCTCAAATATGTGTATTCAGACTGCGGGACTAAAGATCTAATGTATGGATACTTCTATGCGTTCGTCTTTGAAATTGAAGATGACATTGATAACTAGGTCGTAGCCCTAGTCGATTACCTGTGACAGATCATGGAGGTCTATTTTGGTTTACTTATCTTCCGTTGCTTTATATTATTTGAACTAGATGACCTATCGTCCGTTATGTAAGAATTTGGTAGACTTATTTTCGACTGTTAATGCAATATCAAGTACTCTTTTACTTCAACGCATATATAGATATAATATTTACCAATATTATACTGTTTCACCATATTTGATACGGATCATTCATCTTTGATCAAAAATATTAAGTACTCTTTTACTTTAACGCATGCATGGATGCAATATTTACCGATACTGTACTGTTTCACCGTGGCGGAGCCGCTTCCACATTGCCTCCTTATCAGTTACCACCATCGATCGGCCGGTCATAACTCCGTCCTCCGTCTCTCCATCCTCCGTCTTCCGGTTCCAAACTGGTCTCTCGGATTAAGCGAGCGAGCGGGGAATCGACGGGGGAGGGGAGGGAGATGGGGAAGAACCAGGCGTACAAGGCGATGCAGAAGGCGCGGCTGGGGTCGTCCTCCGGCGCCCCGGGCGCCACGGACTCCCCCGAAGACGGCATGGTCGGTCCCCTTCCTCACCTCACCCTCCCCCTACACAGATCCTGCTTTCCCCTACCTTTCCAAGTTCCAAACTCGCAATTCATCTTCTTTTGATCATTTCCACAACCCTGTTCAGATCTGTCTAGACGTAGGCAACATCCATGGGAATCTTGCTCTTGGTGTTAGGACTTAGGCGATAGCGGTAGATAAATTGAGGGGCTTTTACTAACGAGGGCCGTCGCAGACGGACGGTTCATTTCATTCTCCAGAGTGGCATGCGGCGCGCTTGGCCAGCCTGAGCAAGACCCACACCATCACGTGGGAGGAGTTCAAGAAGAAGCAGAAGGTACGTACAGCCACTGCTCTTGCTCCGTGCTAGCTTTTTACTAGTGGATTTAATTTTCTCTACGTACAGCCACTGCTCTTGCTCCGTGCTAGCTTTACTAGTGGATTTAATTTTCTCGATCTTCTTTGTGTGTTCAAACCATCATTATATCCATGTCCGCACTACCGCCTCAGCTTTGTGTTGTGCTGGTGCTCCTAATTATGCTATTGGTGGGGGTTGTACTGTATGATGGATGCTGAATTGCTGGATGTCAAGCATAGTTTTGTTTGCGATGTTGATCTTGATATGCGATGCTTAGATTTGCCATGACCTGATATTTACTAGTTGGATTTGGAATATTGATTACCTTCCCAGTGCATATAGTAACAAATAAAGCTCCGAGAGTGTAGGGGAAAATATAGCAACATAGCTTTTGCAGTAGGAGAAGCTCCTTCTTGTTCCATCTGTTGCATGGTCACTTTTCTTTGTTTGCAGACCTTCGAGTTTTTCTAGCTGTGATTAACTATTAGACACTTAAACCTGTGCTATGATAAGCAATTATCTTGGGCCACAGTTCTCTACCATTCAAGCCTTTGGTTCCCTAGGAGAGGTCTCATAATGCCAGTTTTTACTTGAATTTGATAACTGGACTAGTCTTGGTCCTCTTGGATAATGATACCAATTTTCGAGTCTATTATAGTTCTTGGGCATAAGTTTTATATACACGAAGCATATACTAATTCCAAACTTACCATCCTAAGCCTTTTTTATATTGGTCAGGGCGGCCGTTTTATTTGCAAATGATTTGTAGTTTTCTGCATTGACCCACAAGGTTACTGCAGGTCATCCTAAGACTTTTCTACTTATTTCAAGATCTCTTTGTAGCTACAATTGTTTGCTATCGATACTTCTATACAGCAACTCATGATGCTCTTGTTCCCTAATAGGAAGAGGAGCTAAAGAGGGGTGAGATGGAGGCTGACAAAGATAAAATGATGAGACAGTATAGAGCTCAACTGGATGCAGAAAGGGCTCAGAAGCTAGCTCTCGGAAAAACACACTCAAGATCAAAATCATCTTCCAAGAAAGGTAAATGGGTAACTTAGCAACCCGGCCGAATGATATTTCCCACAGTTGGGTCTTGTTACTTTCATTTGTTCACCTATTTCTTATGTCTATTGCATATGTCAAGTGGCTCTTCTGACAAAGAATTTTGGATACAGAGAGGAAAGATAAGGATGCAAAGAGACGGAGTAAAAAGAGGAGAAAGGTATTACTCTCCAAATACAAATATAATGAGTTGGGATTTTTCCATTTTAGCTACATCAACTTTGATTTTAATATAGCATGAGTTGTATTCCAACTTTAGTTACTCACATAACTTCCCTAAAAGAGGTGGACTGATGAAACCACTACAAAAAAAATCCTACTATTTAAATGAGTTTTGCAAGTGTCAAATGTAAAAACATTGATGAACAAAATTTGTCCTGTATGGTTACTTCTGCATTTATAACAGCACAGAAGTTCATCAGAGTCAAGTTCCAGCTCATCTTCAGAATCATCAAGCAGTGATGATGAGGACAGGGGTTAGAAAGTCCAGATCACGGTTGAGATCAAAGAGAAATAAAAAAGGATAAGAAGCACAGGTCAAGATCCAAGCACACTGGCAGTGATAGTGAGGAGGAAGGAGGTCCAGTTCGGCTCTCTAAGTTCTTGGGACTAAAAAGAATTAGATGCTGGATACCGAGACTCCTTAAACCTATTAGCTTGCTCCTGGGATCACTTTTCGTATAAACTATCAATTGGTGGGTGTAGATTGTATCATTCAATTCAGATTACCGCCCGAAGGTTGTGGGGAGCAGTGACCGTTATGTTTCTCAAGAGAATATTTGGCAATTGGAGGGATAGGTATTGAATTATCTGGCATCCTGCAACTTGTAAGAAATATTAAATCATTGTTATATTGTTGTACTTGAGAAGGGATAGCATCCCTATTTATAACAGGGAGTCTGTGCTTTAGATGACAGAAACTTTTTATCTATCAATCATTTTTCTTAGCAGTAGGGTTTTGATCCAATGGATACCACATGTTTTTATGCTGAGACAAAAAAAAATTCTAACCTAGACAAAAAATAAATTTAAGTGAATCCTACAAATACAAAAAATATAAACTAAACAAAAGTAAATCTAGGTGAACTTTACAAATACAAAAACAAAAACAAATAGAATTAAAAGTTACAGTAGAGTTGTGTTAAAATTATAGCACTATGTAATTGTAGGTGATCGATGTATAAGAAAAATTCAGGCAGTTGAAAATTAGCAAACATGTTTATAATATTCGATTTGAACTGCTTTATTTCTATTTGGATTTCATACGTTATTTAAATTGTTTTTTTTTTGCTGCTCCATGGGGGCTAACATGCAACTAAAAAGGGTGTGCAAGACAAAAACGCCATTTAATTAATAACATCGAATCATTGTTACCTTGTATTTGAGCTAAGCTGGGCCACGAACAAACAGTCGCCGGACTCTTCTTTAGTTACTTTACTACCGTTTAGTGATCATTGGCATGAGAATCTGAGTAGAGCAACAAAATCAAAATGCAACTACCTATTCGTGAAAATGAATAAATTTCACCTTTTTCTGCGTGGTGCTTTTCACTCCGTGCAAATACAGGGGGAGGAATTTGTCGTGTTTTAGAGGTTTCCGGACATCTCAGATTTGGTAGTTCACTTTGCTCGGTTTCCGCGATGCTTGTGAATGCGAATTATTTTGCCTGGTTTGCCGGCTCTCTGGAGTGTAGATTGCTTACTCTCCAAAGAACCCACATTATAAGTTAATAATATATCGTAACTCGTAACCTACACGATCGTCTGGGTGGTGTAGTTGGTTATCACGCTAGTCTCACACACTAGAGGTCCCCAGTTCGAACCTGGGCTCAGACAAACTCCAACCTTTTTTATATGTGTGTTTTCTTTTCTTCTTCTTCTTCTTCTTCTTCTTCTTCTTCTTTTTTGCTGTACCTAATGTAATAATGTTCCATTGCATTATTAAGATCATCATTACGTTTTGCACGCTGCTGTATCCCAGTGCTGCCAAGGAGACGATGTCTTTCGCTGAACTGAATATGCAGCCGTGGTTTCTCCACAAACTTCAGTATCTGACCATCGACAGCCTTCCTATAACCAATTGCTGCCACAGCTTCACAACGTTTTTGCAGCACCTTCGTGCTGGTTCAGGTTAGAAGGATATGTGCATCTGATACATAGACTAGTCGTTCAAGACATCAGGGACATGGTATTTATTTTGTAACGACACTGAAGAATCTGTAATCTACGTAGATGAACCATCGACATGTTGGTTGGTGCTACTTACATATTACAGGATTACAGCTTACAGCAAAAAAGAATATTGCCCAACCATAACAAGGCCACGGGTAAAGCTAACAGTGAGGGGTAACAGAAATGCCAAGGTACCCCGGTGAAGAGAGTATTTCGGCAGGAAAAAAATTCTGACAAGATACGCATCCCGGTATCATCAGCAGTATGGTTGTATGTCAATGAGCATATGGCAAGTTGCTCATAAGCAAGTAGTTCATGTTAGCATGGCAAAAAGCTCAATCTCAATAATTTACAATTTGACAACCTATAGCTGATGGCTGCTAATAAGCTGGCTGCTTAAAGCTAACCCGGAAGCAGTTTTAGTAAGATTAATCAGGCAAACGGAAGATCCAATCTATGCAAGAGGTAACTGTAATTTTTTTGAACAAAGCAGTCCTAAATGCCAGATGATCCGACTTTCTATGTGGACTCTTCTTAACTCTTCTCCAAATTTATTCAGCGTAGACACCTCCGCATCATAATCACGGATCAGAGCATGGTTAATGGAACCGTCATCTTCGTTCGCATGGATTTGCTTGCCACCAAACCTGCACAGCAAGAAATCACCGACTTTATTTGCTAATTCATATTAATTCATCGGGAAAAGATAATTGCTCAGCAATTTTAATAGTAAAAAGCGAACATGCACAATTCCAACAGTAATTCCTTCTCCAAAGTATCCTCATGTAGCCAACAAATTTTTTTCTAACACAAAAAATTAATCTTACCAAGGCATTTGACAAACTCAAGGTTTATGCAGATCAAACATACATTCATTTTAATGCTTACATCACCACATCAGAAACCAAGGGGAAAAGAACGGCATAATGATTTTATGTTGAAACTTACCATCTTCCATTCATCTTCTCTATGCATTTGGCACCATCTTTCCGGTCTTTGAATTTCACCAATATAACACCTTGTGGATGATTCTCACAAACCTGCCAGCAGAAACATGTGCGTTAAACAAAAGTGATTAGCTGGAAATGACAAAAAGAAATAAGAAACCACCAAGAACTGGTGGTTAGGGCCAGTTTCCTGAGCTATGGCTGAACGGCTGATTCTGGAGATTTTGTATATCTAAAATATATATTTCATCATTGTAAACTCAACTCTATTTGAGAAGATATTTAATAGGATCCATTTTCAGCCAAGTTCAACTTGTGGGGGTACGAAAAGCCCTACAGGGGAAGACACTAGATGGGATCTAGTTTCTGGCCAGGATCAACTTATGGGTTGTGAGAAAAGCCCTACCAGGCCTGCAACAGCCAGGAATAACTGAAACCGGTAACAGCAGACCCATAGAGCAAGGTCCTGAATGGTTTAAGAACTCTGGACATGTATGTGGGTATTCAATTTGTTGGCTAGCGTTTAAACCTGCTACCATATATATGGCAAAATCCGTACTTAGGTATATTGTAGACCTTTGCTACTCAGCACATCTCACTCATTAATAATGTGTTCCCTTTTCCAGCCTAACTTTGTGAAGAGCATACATTAGGCCAACTTTGGCATAGCAATAAACAACAAGAACCAATCAATTTGTGTAGAATGTAGAAGTAGTTATCCGCTGTCTCTTTTAGTCAGAGAGACCGAGTGCTTAGACAAGCTAAACTTCGAAAGTTGTCAAAGTAGAAAACACATCCCAGAAGTACAGCCAAGAGCTTTTGTATTCCATATGACTCTTGCTAATATCAGGACTACGCGTGTTTAAAAAGTCAGCTAGAAGGCAGTCTGGTAAGCATATGAACTACAGAACAGTTATAAATGCACCCTGATTCCTGAACATGTTACAAGCAAGCAATTCTTTAACATTTTCTTTAGGGACAATTGAGAATATGTCACTCCATAGATTGGTCTTCTACATTTTGCCATTATACCATTATAGATATTGCAATTCAAAATTTGTCACTCTATACAAGATCCAATTCATCCTTTGTCACTTTGGACATTTTGCCGCTGTCTTTTACAATTTTACCCCTTCTTCTTCCTCCTTCCTCGTCTTTTCTTCTATCACCTTTCTTTCTTCCTCCAGATCCTCCTCCCTCCAATCGAGCTGGCCCCACTGGATTATTCAAAGTTAAACATACTTCAAAAGTTCAGAATTATTCAAAAATTGAATTCCTGAGGCCCTTTTCAGCTGGAAAATGATTTTTTGGCGAATTATGCAATTTCGGGGTTAAAATGTGAAATTTCAGTTCTGAGGAAAATTTTTGCGGGGCCGCGCGGTGGTCATACACGACTACGACCACGCGTGCTCCACGCGAGGAGGCGGCGCCGTGGCCATGCGGGGCCAACGCGGTGGTCATACACGACTAGACCACGCGTACTCGGCGCAAGGAGGAAGCGCCGTGGCCGTGCGGGGCCAACGCGGTGGTCGTACACTACTAGACCACGCGTACTCGACGCAAGGAGGCATCGCCGTGGCCGTGCGAGGCCGGCGCGATGGTCGTACATGACTATGACCACGCGTACTCGACGTGAGGCGGCGGTGCTACTACGACCACACGTACTCGACGCTGTGGTCGTACACGACTACGACCACCGATGTTGTGGTAGTACTACGAGGTTGCGTCGGCTTCGGGTGGTGCTAGGGATGATGGCGGCTCCAGGCGGTGGATGGCCTGTGAGGGGGCAGCGCCGGCTTCAGGTGGTGGTTTGGGCGGGAAGCCCGTACAGTGGCGGCGACGACCGGTGGAGATGCGGCTCCAGGCTAGCGGCGGTTCCAGGCCGTCCGGGCCGTCGGTAGAGTTTTTTGATCTGTTACTGTTCATACAAGTACAAGCTGTTTATTCGAGTGCGCATTGTTCATGCAATTATGTCCATGCCATTACCATTCATGCAATTACCGATCGGTTTGGCAGGTGACTTCAAATCAGCTCGCGGTAGATTAGAACGTATTTGCAATCTACAATGCAATCATCATTTATTCTTTCATGCAATCTACCAATCGACCGACGACTTCAAGTCGGCTCGCGGTAGGTTAGAGCGGATTTGCACTGTTGAAAAAACCAATCTAGAACGTCAAATTTGCTGAATTAAAAGCAATCTAGAAAACGATTCAATCTACAAGTGTTGTGCTACGACGGTTACCTTTCGATTCGAGGAGAGTCGATCGTGCTGATAACGTGTTGAGGAACCGTCGTTGGCGAGTCCAGTCCAAGCGATTACCTCGTAGACAAACTCAGAATCGTAAAAACGGTGCAATAATACAAGAACAGAATAAGAGATTGAACACATATATGTAGGAGACTTCTTGTTTCTCTTTATTGCTTTTTATACGATCAACCTTTTACAATGACTAGCACTCCCTATTTATAGTCTACATACCCTGCTAGGGTTTGAGATAGAGTGTCCGTACATGGACCGACTGCTGAGCCGAGTTCATAGTTTCCCAACAGCAATCACATATCCTCCCTCTAGAAGATTAGGCGCAATTACAACTCTTTAAAGGTGAGTAAAATTACACCTTTGCCCCTTTCAAAATACGTGCAGTGTAGCTTGGAATCTATTTTTTATCTTCTTTTTTTTGAAAAGTATATAGCGATAACAGGCTGACGATATTTTTTTGGTAAACAACAACAAAATATTTGGGGGGATGAGATCAGAACGCATAAACCTATTAAGTACTATTAACATATATATATGGTCAGCAAGCTTCATCCTTTATCTAAGTTTCATTGTAGTTCATTTTTACCTCTGAACGAAAACAATGACATTTTTGTATTTTCGGAATGCCACTTTGACGGCTAAATCTGACTATCATATGTTGAGAAAAGTTATAAAAGAGTAATACTATGAACAATATTTTTTGCAACTTGTATCATTTTCACGTATCCAAAGTACAAATTCTAGACAATACATTTGCTCGAAACTAATACGCTTGGACCACCCTGAACGGAGTACATAATAAAGCAATCTGCACAGAACTGAAGAATTTGCCAAATTTCTTCGATCGCAAACAGGACCAGATCACAAGATTATACAGGGGGAGACGTATTGCCTACCAGCAGGGGCGCATGGCCTGGCAGATAGGCTAGGCAGGCCAAGATAAACTAGTCCCAGACCTCAGAAAAATATAAAAAAAATGAAGTAGAGCGCGGCCCGTGTAAAGCGCGGCCCGTGTAAAGTTGAGCCGTGATGGCGGTCTCCCTCTATCTGATCTCCAGATCAAACGCACGGGGCGGAGGTAGTTGGTTTCACCGGTGTCACAGTACATTGAGTGCTTTTAAAAAATAATAAATATTATCATGTATATGCTATGCGTGCACTCCCTAGTCTAAAAATTGTGCACTTCGATTCAGCCCCATCTCCGATCTCTGACACTCTTTTACCGTATAAATTACTATTTAATATAGTGTTATTTAAAAATTATACATACTGTTATATATATGATAAAATAGTTAACTCTGATCATTT
The DNA here is from genome assembly GCA_036346395.1 of Hsuehochloa calcarea. Lineage (NCBI taxonomy): Eukaryota > Viridiplantae > Streptophyta > Magnoliopsida > Poales > Poaceae > Hsuehochloa > Hsuehochloa calcarea. The sequence continues at coordinate 17,110,995 of CM070600.1, forward strand.
TCGTTCTATTTCCACCCAGCACGGGGAGTAGGAAGCACGATGCATCCTAAGCTCAAATCACTCTTCTGATGACATACGTGCACGCTACTAATCGTCGTGAGCTAACGGGAAGACGCTGATGATTGCTCTGCCTTGGCTACCGACACGCGGGCCCCACCCCACGGACCCTCTCCAGACTCCAGTCCACTCCCCAGCCTGTCCTCCTCTCCAACGGCCGGGCCGGCCACCCCTCTCGCCGCGCCTTTTTTTGTTCCAAACTAGCCGTTAAACCTCCGTTCGCTCCCTCTTCGTCTCTCCCCGACTCCCTTCCTTCCTCAAACGGTCGAATTCCTCCTCTCCCCATTTAAACCCCACTGCCTCTTCTCCCCACCTCACTCCACCTCACTCCACTCCACTCCGCTCCTCGCGAACACAAGCGCGCAAGCCCCGCCCCATTTTCTCTCCCCGCTCGCTCGGTCGCTGATCCACAGCAGCATGGGCGGCCTCTCGGTGATCGCGCCGCCGGCGGGGGACTCGGCGTCCCCAGCGCACCGCCGCGCGCGCCGCGCGTTCCTCGTCTCCAACTACATGATCCTCGGAGCGGCGTCCGGGTGCGGCTTCCTCACGCTCTCCCTCCGCCTAGTGCCCTCCGTCGACGGCTTCCTCCTCATCCTCCTCCACGCGCTCACCGTCGCCGCCGCCGTGGCCGGGTGCGCCGTCATCGCGGCGCCCGACCCACCGCGGGGCCGCGTCTACACCGTCCACATGGGCGGCACCGTCATCGTCTCCATCCTCCAGGGCGCCGCCGCTGTCCTCGCCTTCTCACGCACCGACGAGTTCCTCGCCGACGGGCTCAGGTCCTACGTCCGCGAGGATGACGGCGCCGTCATCCTGCGGATGGTCGGCGGGCTCGGCGTTGCCATCTTCTGCCTCGAGTGGGTCGCGCTCGCTCTCGCCTTCGTGCTCAGGTACTACGCCTACGTCGACAGGGAGTGCGGCGGCAACCCGCTGCGCCGCAGCGCCAAGGTCGGCGGCGAAGACGGCGCCGGCAACTGGCCGTGGATTTTCCAGGTGTGATCCAACGGAGGGATACGCTACATTTGTGAAATGAGGGGTCTTTGGAGGCGAGAAGAACCGAGAACTATTGAGTTCTTGGAGGAAAAATTAGTGTTTGGTGCTTTACTATACGTGGGGGTGGGATATTATTCGTTTATTGGGTTGTGATGTGCTCTGTAATACTCAATACTTTATGTTGTAATGCACAACTATTGCGCCTCTATATCATGTGAAATTACAGTTTCATTGATTCCCTTTGGTGAATAGGATTACACTGGCGCCATACTGGGAGTTGTTCACCTGTGCAATTTTTGTCTTGCTCTGGGAAGTTACAAAAGTCAGGTTGCCATTAGATTCTGACCTCTGATGTGAATTTAGTAGTGCATTGAGATTTTAAAGCCAAATGAAGAATTACAATAATCATGAATAGGGCTACAATCCTCCATCAAACTAGATAGAAGGAAAATCCGGTGTACAATCTAGCCACGTACACCCCCTGAAAGCTAGAAGAAGCAAATTTAGCACATGCATGTGCTGCAAAGTTTAAAATCGATCAACATTGAACTGAGCTCCCGGATATCTACCAGAATAGCACCAATTGCTGTTATCTTGGCTTCTACTCTCCACATGTAAACCAGCGTCAAGCTATATCAGTTTCCAGCACACACGCTGCCATCCTCTGTTAACCGCCTAGACCTTTGTAGAAACTCTTAGACAGAAACTAGTCACAGTTAGCAGCTTAAGAAAGCCCTCGGTCACAAATTCACAGTCGTTGCTACATGAATCAACGTTGTGACGACATATCATTGCATCACAATAAATGGGCTTGATCACTGAGCAACCGCACCGCAGTTAACAATTTGGCAATTGGCATATCAAGAAGGCAAGTTTTTGTTGACAAACTGGGCCAACTGGGGCACTTCTAGTGACCCGAAAACCCGGGAAAAATCGATAAGATTGCCGAGAAAATGTCAATAATATTGCTGCTCCGGGAGCCTGGACCAGGAATTCGATTGACATGGACGCCCCTACGCGCTTCCTCCGGAGAAATTTAACTCCGGGTTGGTCCGTTGGATTACGTAAATTGCACGGCGCCAAGTGGTCTGGTCATGCCCTTACCTTTTTCAACTCACACCACCACACCACACACGCACCTATCTATCAACTGAGCAGCGCTCGGTTCTCTGGTCTTGCCCTTACCAATCGCCTCATGCTTGATGTAGCCACAAGTTTAAGGCCGTAGGCTTGCCGGCATCCTAGAGACCTAGATCATGACCTGCTTTGGTGGTTACATGCAGATTCCTGGTTTTAAAAAAATGCAGTACTCCGTGCTAGGGAAAGCGGAGGAGGAGGAAAGATTTGTTTGGCTAAGCTTGAGTTTCAGCTAATCAGCTCTGGCTGGGCAGCTCCATTCTGGTGTGTTTGGTATACTAAAAAACGATCCAGGCAACAGTAGATTGTGACCAAACACATGGTCGGCGTTTGTCCGGTATGCCACTAAACTATGCCATCTCCGTCCAGAATGGGCGGCCAGTGTTTGCAACATGCAGTAGTGCACACTAATTCCATTTGGTTGGGGAAAATAGTAAGTAACCAATCGCTCCCAGAACCCAACATTCCAGTGGGCAAGTGACTGAATTCCACTTGGCGATTAACTACAGGTCTGTAGTGGCTTGTAGTAATTAACCTTGAGCATGCATGTCACGCCCGAATCACCTTGAGCATGCATGTCACGCCCGAATCAGCAATAGGCGCCTAACTATGCCTACCTAAAGGGTACAGTCCGGCCGGCTACTTTGAGTGGGAAGCCTTGTTCAGGCAAGTTAGGGTGACAACTACTGACAAGGGCTTTTTGGGACTAATATTTCTAGGAAAATGTATGGTTGTTAACAAAAGTTAAGCCGTCCAACTACTCCAATTCACCTTTGGTGGCTTGATCTAGATGATTGGTTTCTGGATTTGTCTATCCATCATTCAGGTCAATCTGACTGGTTTTTTTGTTGTTGACATGAGTCGGATTTCTTTATCGTTGGATTGAGATCAAGTCCATCTACCTCCCCCCAACTTCTTATTAAAGCATCCTCCCAACCCTAATCTTGAGCAAGTTTCCCTCCCACCCCACCGCCACCAATCCCATATGCTCAGCAAAGCCACCCCGCGCACCGCCGCTTAACGCCGGCGAGGTCCTCCCGAGCCTCCTCCTCCCCCGTCGTTGTCGCAGCCTGCCTCCTCCTCTCCGGCCGTCGCCGGCCTCCATCTCCCCCACCCGTCCTTCTTCCTTGTCTCCGGCTGCTACCGCAGCCAGATCTGTCGCACACCACCCTCCTCCGACCCGCAGTCGGTGGGCCCACCACCGCCACTGCCCCTCCCTCTATGCTGCCTACGGTGAACTCGGACCCTAATCATAGCGAAACTATGCCCTAACTTGCCGCCACCACCACTAGAAATGGAGACGGAGGTGGTCAAGTGTCCAAATCTTCGTGCAGATCACAAGGTCAGAAAATTCGAATAATTTTTTTAAAAAAAACATGCACATTATGTATAGCGATTATATTGATTTTGTTGATTGTATAGTCAAGACGTATTGCAGCCGACCATCGTCAGTTTTCACAAAGCTGTGGTAGTTTTAAAAGAGAGTTGTACAGCCAAGTTAAGTGTACAGGAACAATAGGATGAATATTATGGAGCTTGTCTTGCGCACGATGAAAGATGATGTGGTTGCGACAGGCTGGGAAGATGACGATTAAAAAATACTAATTTAAAAAATTATTATAAAATTAAATAGCCGATTTTTTTTTTACAAATCTAGACATCTGTTGTCATTTCAATTGGTGACAAGAACCCTATCGCTAATAGGAACTATGGGGGAGACTGTCGTCGCTAATTGAACTGGCGACATGATAGTTCTGTGTTTTTTATGTGTAGTGTAGCTGAATTTTGAAATTTTGTTTTTAAAATTTAGTAAAACGTTTAAGTGTCCTCGTAGTTCGAAATGCAAAGATAGGAGAAGACAATGTAATGTGAAGTAGAGAGTAGACAAAATTAGGACAATGCACAAGTTCATTGTCATTTGGAACTTTATTTTTAGTGTCTACTTCCACAACACGTCTGTTAGGGAACATGGTGTTGGAAAGTACCCACCTTGAGACACTGTTGAGATTGTTATGATTCTATGTATCATTAATTGGTCTCAAGTAATGATGATATATAATCCTTAAACCTGAGATCAGCATGGTTTCCTACATGTGTAATAGCACTATTAAGGGTTGTCAAACGCTACTCGTAACTGGGTAGTTATAAAGATAGTTTTCGGGTATGCTATGAAATATGCGGAGGGAAGTGACTGGTCAGATATGTGATTTGCCCCTCCTAACATAACAGGAGAGATGTCTCTGGGCCCCTCGTTGTGGTCGGATAAAAAAAGTACATAGTCATGCCATTAGTGGTCGAAGTGTCGACCACATGAATTTATTCGACACTTGATCGAGAAAGTATTGACAGTCCATAGATGATACAATATCTCACCTGGAGTTCAACCAGACATCGTGAGGCAAAGGGAGAATACACGAGAAGGTCTTTCAGTTCGACCAGATACAGACTAGTCGTATGGAGATACGAGCTGGTCGTAGGCTGGTCGAACATGGTCACTAAGTGGTTGGAACCTGGTCGTAAGGAGTTACGAATTGGTCGAGACCAAATATAAATTGGTTGTATAGAGATACGAGCTGGTCGTTAGTGATATGGACCTGGTCGTAGATCATATTGCATTAAGGTTCGTCCGATATATTCTGTGTGTGTTTGGAAATCGTTATGTGCTGCTAAGTACCGCTGACGACTAGTGGTCGGAAAAGAATTTCTGAGTCACAACTGATTACACATGAACCTATAGGGTCGCACACTTAAAGGGCTGGGATTTGATTCGAATGGTGATCTGAATTCTTGTAGGCCTCGAGTTCGTAATGGGCCTCAAGTTCGAGACCCATCATGGATGCCTATAAATAGAGGGGTGGTGACAAGGGGTGGGATGACGATCTTTTGGAAGAACTTCCCGAAACCCTAATAGTCACGCCTTCCTCAACCACGCTGCCGGTGCTAGCACTCCAACGTGTGGTGTCTCTGTCCCGTACGTGTGGATACATTGGAGGTGTTGTTGCGAGGCATCAACACTAGGACGATCCGCAACTCTTGACGATCACAGGAGACGGAGAAGTAGACGCGCGCCAAGTACGACTACTCGGAGGAGCAGACGCGCGGCGAGTACGACTACTTGTAGGAGAAGACGCATGACGAGTACGACTACGACCGCATCAACTCGCTACATCGACTCTAATTCCGCTACGAGTCAGCGTGTCTAGTGGTAATCTCGTGATCGTGATCTATTACTAGCGGAGGTTCATTGGTTGCGCGGTAAAATTTTTATTTTGTGCTATCGTAGTCTTTCCACGATCATTCACTTGACCCACTGCACCTGGTACTCCTCCGCGAAGAGGTCGTGGACCAAGGGTCTCTGCGTGTACCACCACTCGTGGTCTCATGTGCACAGGCTCAACAGACCTCTGGGCGCACGTGCATACACCCTTTCAGGAGTACTCTCCATTTTTTAGATTTTAAAGAGACACCTAGCTATTCTTCGAGATATCTTCCTATTTTCACAGATTTATTATAAATCGTTTGAGCACTGCAACAAAAAAAAGGCACGATGAACTAAAGTATACATAGTTCAAATGAAGTACTACAAAAAAAAACAGCTAAAATAATCTAATATGTTAAATCCTATGTCGATATTTTTGTTTGCTAACTAACAAGGTTTCGAAATAATGTACGAAATTGCAAAAATATATACCTTCAAAATGACCGACCAGATCTGATGCTTCAACTGTCTCCTCTACTACGAACTACCAGGGCTTCGCCCCGTCTATTCTCCCCCTCTCCTCCTCTCTCTCTCTCTCTTCTCCCTCTCTTTTTTTTTCTTGGAATTAAAATGAGATTTTCACCTATTTTTGGGCTTTAACTAGTGATATAGAACCGTAGCTTCCTATCATCATTTCAACTAGTAACAAGAACAATAGTCACTTTCTATCATCAGTCCAAATAGCAATAAGCAGTAACATAGTCAATATCACCGATTGAAATGGCACGAAACGAGAACGACATGATGAATTGGAAACTCGCCGGTTCTTTACGTCACATACGCGCCCCGAAGCTTGCTTGGTTGCTACTGTTCTGGCGTTCCGCGATGGAAAAACAAGTTTTTGTGTGCTTTTCACTCGCATTTGACATTACAATTTCTAGGAGATGCGAAGTGCACTGGCTGAAGCCTTCACCGGGTCACGCATGCCCTTTGCTCTGTAAAGAAAACCCCGCACCAACGAGTTTCGCTGTACGCGGGGTGAGACAAATAACTTTTTTCCGATAAACTTAATTTAATATGAGTTGTTTGTTCTTTTTAATTTAATAATTCAGATTAATTAAGATTTAATTATACTATATCAGTTAGTATACGTAGTATAATCCCAATAAAGTAGAATTCTAATTGCTCATACGCGGGGATTACATGTAACAGAAGTAATGTCAGTTAGAAAAGTGCATAATACTCCTACAAAAATTACAAATACAAAGAAAAACATATTATACCATTAACAAATCAATATCGGATTTAATTTATACTACCACTCTATACTACTAGTATAATGCACTCTATACTACTGGTGTAATATACTGTAAAAATTATATAAGACAAAACAGGGTGGAGTTCAGATTTTGTAACATGTAAACCTCACAGCAGACAGCACCCATGAGCATGTGTGTGAGCTTGCTGCTTCCTGAATGAATACCGCAGGACAGTCTAGCAGTGTGAAACCTTGTCTCGATGATTGACGAGCGGTCCAATAATTACAAGTTAGATGAGTTATTTGTGTAGATTTTTTATTAGTATTTTTTAGAATTGGAACATGTACACGTACTTGTGAGTCAGTTGTTTCCACCATCTTTCTTTTTTACGCGTGGCAGGCAGGCCCGGCAGGAAGAGCCGGTTAGCGGACACGTAAATTACAAAACTGAATAAACGCGTGCGTATGCTCGACATTTGACAAGACAAAGGAGAACCGGAGCATGTGAGAGCGCATGCAGAATGTGCGAAACTGCAAACGCAACGAGCAGAAGAAATTCATGTAGAGCAAACCAACCCAAAGCCTATTGACCAGTCTCATGCCCATGCAGGCTACTGCCGCTTTACAGTTTCCAGGGAGTACAGTTGATTATGTGATCCGAACTCAGTTTGATGGTGATGAAAGGTCACTTTTTCGGATATGTTTCTATTTACAAAATCATTTGTGGAGGTTTTTTTTTTGGGCCTACAATGACACTCTTGACATCCTGGATAACAAAAGTAGCGAGTAGACAACAATCTAACCCTAATAGTAAGCATGGGTGCACATGCACCTCTCGACGCCGACGCTGGTGCTGGTGTATTACTGCCCACCGCCACCACCGGTGATGGTGTACTACTGTCTGTCACAACCGTCTCGTCAAATAGTATTTCACATGCACCGTCCATCGAGTTACCGAGCAACCGAGGGCAACGAAGAGTGACGATGGCGACAGTTAACACCTAAGTTTGAAGTTGTGTGTGCTGTACTACGCTGTAATTTTATGTGAAAAAAGTTATGCAATTTTTTTGTGGTATATGTGACAATACATTTGAAGCAACGAGTGCGAGGTAAAAAAAAATAAGAAGAAGAAATTTAGAGAAAAAAAAGTGATCGAATTTTTAAGTGTTACATAGTATTTAAATAGTATCAAAAATAATATTTGACAAATGTCAAAAACCGACCAAACCTTGTCCGTGCCCCTAGGTGCCGAACTTGCCCTATCCATGTCCTTGGGGGCAGGAGTCGCCGACTTGTAACCCACACGGCGGCTTCAGTCATCTGGAGCACGGACAAGGTGTTATTTTTGCATTTGACACGGCGAGGATGCTACTTTTGCTATTCAGGGTGTCACCGGTGTCATTTTAGCCCAAAAAAATCTTGTCATTTTTGTACGTATTATAGATAAGATTAATTTTTTATTTGTCACTGAAAGTTGGACGCATCCCTAAAATGTTATCGCCAAATTGCTCTTCTCTTCATTGTTATCGAATCTCAATTTTCATCCTATTTTTGCCACTATTGTTGGTTAACCATGATTTGGCTATCAAATTGTGTGCAAAAGACCTATTTACCCTTCTTGATGCGGGGTGCCCGATCTTCTCGACGTAGGACCTCTTGATAACTTGTGTATCCTGACGAACCACCAGCTGATCCCCCGCGCCAATGCACGGACTTGCAACTCTATTGAAAATTCGCCCAAACACACACTTGATTGGATCCTCGCTGACCACAAGCGAAGATCGTCGAACCTCAATTCAATGGAAAAGCAAGAACGACCCTTATTCTCAATGCCCAATTCCTCTGTTTTGGCTTTAAGCACAACAGAGAATCAAGCAAAAGCTTTGAAATTATATTAAACGTGGTGCGAGGTTACAATGGGGTCTACCCTCTATATATAGTGCCCTTCTCCTCCTCATGGCTGGCCAAGAGGACCTACTCCTATTCTAATTCGGATTTAGAGTCCTACTCCAATTCGGTACATTACAAAACAAAAAGGAAACTCTGATTTTACAACCGTCGGATTGTTTCGGTCATATCTTTTGATACGGGACGAATTTCGGAGTGAGGGAGGATCCGTTGGATCGGGCTTGAAGTTAGCTTTCCAACAAGCCCAAAACCACTCAAATCCGACTTCGTATGAGAAAGTTATGATCTTTTTACTCCGGACTGTCCTGCTGATTCCGAATCCGAATTTGAGGCTGATTCCGAATCCGAATTGAATTCTGAGTTGATTCCGAATTTGAATTTGGTTGGTCTTGTGGAAGTTTCGAATTTGACTTGGATTCTTGGGCTTCTCTCCCCTTGCTTGTCTCCCACGAGCTTCTCCTCCATTGTGACGGCCTTTCTTCAAGAAACGACCTCATATCCTTCATCTCCGTTCATTATTGAATCTTCCAATCTGAGCACAAGCAAAACACTAGTTTTAGGTAGTATGAAATTCTCATCTAATTTAAAAGGAAATTCAGTGAACAGATTCACCTGTTGGATAAGCTTCTCTTGTTTTTCAACTCTCTTAGTAAGCTCATGTTGTTCTGAGGTATTTAATGAATTGAAAATATTATATGAAACAACATAGCTAAGGATGTCCGCATCATCCTCCCTTTCTTCAAAAAAAGCCGTCCTCGGCTTTTGATAGCCTGAAAATGTGCTAGACGAAGAAAACAACGTATATGCATGGTATATGTATTTATCATCCAAACAAGTTTCGTGTAGCGCATGATGATTTGCCGAACATGTATTAAACAAAGAGAACAACGTATATACGTGATATATGTATGAATCAATTGTTGTGTTATTCGCGTTGTTTTGTACAATCGATAGCTCGGAATCACATTTCAAATTGCACAACTGACTCATATGATAAAATTTCACCTTCCCAATACCAAAGTCAAGTAAAGTGGGTGAAAACCAATTGATACCATTCCATAATTCAATTGCGCTACTCTGATTAGTTATACATTCAAGAGATAAATAAGTAGGCATCATGTTGCATTCTAAACAATAGACACTTGTATTTAAACCCATCTTAAAGATATCATGACATTGCTAAAATAGATGGTTTGCGCAAAACATGTGATTGTAAATCAACAAGATTATCATAGGTAATGTATATTTGATAAACTTGAAACATGTTGTCTACACCAACATCACCAATCAAATTGAATTTATATGTGTGTATGTAGCTATTTACTAGTGATGTTAAGTGTGAAATTTCAAGAACCTTCTTAATCACACTAGATACATGTTTAGGACTATCGAATATGATATAACACAAAGAATTATCAATGTGCATTCTACTAAGAACTTCTTTTTGAGTAATCAATTTCACATTATGCAAATTAAGCATATCAAATTTAGAACGTGGAATCATCAAATGAATAATGGAGTTCTCAGTTTTACGCACCTTGTCTTGATGATATATCGATTTAGTACCAATAGTGTTACCTTTGTCGTCCTCCTTAGTTGATGTAGGTGCCGCGGGTATCATAATGTCATCATGTAACGACGGGTATCATGTGTTCCTCTCCAACCATGGTTATATCTTCATCTTTCTCTTCCAATGGTGAGGGCTCTTGAATGTCCAACTCCTTATTTGCTTGGTCCACCTGCATAATGTGTGATACAACACTAGAAATAGAGGGTAAGTTATTAGGTTCAAAAATAATCCTACTTGTCCTATCATCTATCTCTCCCCTTTCTTTTGGTGTATCTCTCACACTCTCAATTGGGATGCTCTCAATCTCGCATATGGTGGACTCACACAGCTCACTCTTTTTATCACTCTCACTCAATTTGGCTATGTGGCTCTCATTCTCACATGGGTTTTGATACATCTCATCCTTGTAAGACTGTGGGCCAACAATGGCACAACTACCACCAACCACGACCTCCTCACGTGTTGCAGGTTGTGACGGGGCGGCACTACTCATCACCTCGGTCGAAGAAAAATTCACATGCTCGATCTTCTTCTCAAGGGACACACCAGTGGATGAATTAGAACTAAAGAGCAAGCAGATTTAATTGATGTGCTTGCATGTGTTTAAGTCTCTTTTCGCCTTCATAGCATATTTCACAAGATCTTGCAGACTACGAAAATATTCATCTTGAAGTGCAGCAACGATCTGATAATTCAAGCCTGCTTTGAAGTATGTCTTTTCTTGATATGGACTAGTGATATTGGCACGGCGCATTGCATGATTCAACTCAATATAGTAATCTTGGACAACTTTGCATCCTTGTGTAATGCTCTCCACGTGTCGTAGTAGTTCCCGCTCATAATAGGATGGAACAAATTCTCTTCTCATGATGCTTTTTAAACAGAACCAAGATGTAATGAATCTTTTTCCACCTAGTTGTTGCCACCAACTAGAGGCATAGTCCGTAAAAAATAAAGTGGCCACTCTCACTTCCTTGGCTTCTGATTCGAACTTATGGGATTCAAGCTCGAACTCCATGTCTTGTATCCACTCAAGATACTCCTCTGGATCATTACTACCATAGAAGGGAAGATACGATACTCGCGATCCGCCATTGTTAGCGACAAAGCAAAGAATATGTATGTAGGTGTATGTGTATATGTAGAGGTCACTCAACTCACAAGCCTAACAAGGTGAAGTTTCTTTACCGTTCCGAAAGGAATTAAGAACAACAATACTTACACTTCAGGGTAGCAGGAACCAAAAGGTGATGTGTGAGCGAATTTCAAGAGCAAGTCAAAGCACGACAACGGGTGTTTTGTGGAGCTTGGTATGGATACCTACTTAATTTGAAAATTCTAGGTATTGTAAGGCTAAGTAAATATCCAAACTAGAATTCAATGCCTAGTTGCCGATCACAAAGATATAAGTGAAAATCAAAGCAACTCACACGCAAAGATATTGGAACTTAGTGCAATCAAGGAATGAACTATGTAAGATATAAGTGAAGAACAAAATAGCTCGTATTGCACAAGTTATAGAAAGACGCTAGCTAGTTGCAAATAATGAAACTAGGGCACAAGATTGCACAAAATATTGATATTCTAACAATTGAATCAAGAATGAGTGGGGATTTTTGCTCAAGTTTATGGTTCGGCTATGCGCTTTCTTTTTCCTTTTGTCTTTTGTCTTTTGTCTTTTCTTTTTCTCTTCTTTCTTTTTTTTTCTTCTCTTTTTCCTTCGTTTTTTTTGAACTATTGCCAAAATTCTTGTTCTACCAAAAATGAGCAAAAGTTATTTCCCACCTTTTGATCTTTGAACAATTGCAAGAACACAAATATTAATATGCAGCCCTAAGAAACGATTTAGCTAGTCTTCAATAGGTTCAAAGTATTCGCAAAGGATTGAAAGGTTCACAAAGGATAAATTGGTTACTCACTTTTTTTTGGTGTTTTTTTTATAAACACGACAAAAAAATCAAACTAGGCTCAAATAAAAGCAACGCAAAAGAATTCAAGATCAGCAAACTAAACTTGATTCTAATGGAGAAAAACTTAACAAAACTCACTAGAATAACAAATTAAATACTACGGTGAAAGACTTTTTTGTATGGCTTTTTCGTATAGGAAAAAATTAGATAATCGGATAAAGATCCTACCGAGTCAAGCTGAGCTCGATACCACGATGCGGGTGCCCGATCTTCTCGACGTAGGACCTCTTGATAACTTGTGTATCCCGACGAACCACCACCGGTGATCCCGCGCCAATGCACGGACTTGCAACTCTATTGAAAATTCGCCCAAACACACACTTGATTGGATCCTCACGACCACAAGCGAAGATCGTCGAACCCTCAATTCCCAGCGGAAAAGCAAGAACGACCCTTATTCTCAATGCCCAATTCCCTCTGTTTTGGCTTTAAGCACAACAGAGAATCAAGCAAAACTTTGAAATTATATTAAACGTGGTGCGAGGTTACAATGGGGTCTACCCTCTATATATAGTGCCCTTCTCCTCCTCATGGCTGGCCAAGAGGACCTACTCCTATTCTAATTCGGATTTGGAGTCCTACTCCAATTCGGTACATTACAAAACAAAAAGGAAACTCGATTTTACAACCGTCGGATTGTTTCGGTCATATCTTTTGATACGGAACGAATTTCGGAGTGAGGGAGGATCCGTTGGATCGGGCTTGAAGTTAGATTTCCAACAAGCCCAAAACCACTCAAATCCGACTTCGTATGAGAAAGTTATGATCTTTTTACTCCGGACTGTCCTGCTGATTCCGAATCCGAATTTGAGGCTGATTCGAATCCGAATTGAATTCTGAGTTGATTCCGAATTTGAATTTGGTTGGTCTTGTGGAAGTTTCGAATTTGACTTGGATTCTTGGGCTTCTCTCCCCTTGCTTGTCTCCCACGAGCTTCTCCTCCATTGTGACGGCCTTTCTTCAAGAACAGCCTCATATCCTTCATCTCCGTTCATTATTGAATCTTCCAATCTGAGCACAAGCAAAACACTAGTTTTAGGTAGTATGAAATTCTCATCTAATTTAAAAGGAAATTCAGTGAACAGATTCACCTGTTGGATAAGCTTCTCTTGTTTTTCAACTCTCTTAGTAAGCTCATGCTGTTCTGAGGTATTTAATGAATTGAAAATATTATATGAAACAACATAGCTAAGGATGTCCGCATCACTTCTTGTCTTCCCTCTTCTTCATCCTCATCTCTCTCCCCATCTCCCATCCTCCCCCCAACCTGCCCCAAGTCGCACCCGCAGCCGATGCCTCGTTGCCCTCGCCCTCGCTGGCCTCCTCCTCCCCGCTCACAGTCGCCTCTGCGCTCCTTGTTACCCGCTGGCTGACGTCGTGCCCCAAGATGATGACACACCCACCGACACCTCCCTGTTGCCCTCACTGGCCTCCTCCTCCCCCTCTCACGGTTGCCTACGCGCTCCCCGTTGCCCGTCGGCTAGCGCCGTCTCTCCTCTTTTCCCCGATCGCCCTACATCCCCGGCCGCTGAGAGCTCAGGCAGAAGCCAACCTCCGCTGCCGTTGCCGAGGCTAGTGTTCGCATGTCTGCTGAGCTTCACCATCTCGCGGGGGTTTGTCGAAGGTGCCAGAGGTGGCGCGGCGCAAGTAGTGGGGGCGAATGTTGGAGGCAACAGTTGTTGGGGGACGAAAGCAAGGGTAGAGGCGGTGCGGGCAGCGCGGGTGGTGTGAGAGGTGGCATAGAGGGGCAGCACGACACGAGGAGGGGAGCGGGAGCGGAGGGGCGGCTCGGCGTGTGCAGAGGGCCGGATGTGGCACGGGGCGGCGCGGGTGGTATGGGAGGTGGCGCGGAAGGGCGGCACGTCGTGCAGAGGGGAGGGGAGGTGGGCGAAGGGGAGGCTGGGCGGCGCGTGGAGGGGAGTGGGAGTGTAGGGGTAGCGCGGGCTGGGAGGTTAGGCGACACGGTGGGAGCAGTGGAGGTCGGGAGTATGAAGAAAGAGGAAAAGGGGAGAGTGAGAAGGAAGAAGGGTACGATAGACATTTTGATATTTTTTTCAATGGTTAACATCGGCCGAACGTAACGATTCTGACGGGAGTGATAAAAAGGGATGATAGTTAAGATTCAATAACAATGAAGGGAGGAGCAATTTCGTGATGGTGTTTTAAGGATGCAGCTAATTTCCAGTGGTATATAAAAAATTAATCCTTATATATACCTAGAGGTGGGAGTCGGCCGTGCTTTCGGGCCACCCAAAGCCCGGCCGGCCCAAGACGGGCGAAGCACGGCCGGCCCAACACGTGGCGGTCGGGTGGCCCGGCCGAATGGTGGCCGTCTTGCCACAAGCGCAGCCGCCCGTCGGCGGACGCAAGACGCAAGACGCTGGCACGGCCGGGGCCGGCCCAAGACGCCATGCAGCCGCCTCCGTCTTGCGCCGTGGCCGCGCGCTCGCCGCCGCGCTCCTGCGCGCGTGGCCGCCGCTGCGCCGCATTCGCGCCGCCTGCAGGCTGTGGCCGCTGCCGCCTGCCTCCGTGGCCGGGCCGCGGAGGAGGTTGGGAAGGGCGGAAGGGGATGGAGCCGAGGCCGCCCGCGCCTCGCGCCCACGCCGCGCGCCTTTGCGCCGTGCCGGCTGGCCGCCTCCCCTCCCCGCCGCTTCCTTCCCTTCGCGAGGGGCGAGCCGCGGAGGCGACCGAGGGACGGGGTGGAGGCGGCGGGGGAGGCGAGGGGCGAGGCGACGGAGTGGACCGGTGGAGGCGAGGCGGCGACGCGGCGAGGGCGGTGACTGGGACGGAGGGAGGCGACGGGGGAGGGGAGGCGAGGCGAGGCCGCGAGCCCGCGAGGAGGCGGAGCGGCGAGCGCGAGACCGGAGAGAGCGAGGAGACGAGGCGGAGGGAGCGAGGGAGACGAGCGAGCGGGCGTCGCGTGGAAAAAGAGGGGAGGGGCGGCGTCGCGTGGAAAAAGAGGGGAGGGGGAGAAACCGAGAGAGGGAGAGAGAGAGAGAGAGAGAGAGAGGAGGGGAGAAACCGAGAGAGGGAGAGAAGTCGGAGAGGGAGGAGAGAGAGAGAGAGAAATCGGGAGAGGGAGGGAGAGAGAGAGAGAGAGAATGCCTTTTCGTGGGACATCCGGGAGAGAGAGAGAAACCGGGAGAGGGAGAGAGAGGGGGCAAAGGGAATCTGATCAAGACACAAGTCACGCAACGTTCGGAATCAACTCAACACAGCTTCGCTTTCTCTCAAATCAAGTCACTTTGCTTTCAAATCAACTCAACACAGCTTCGCTTTTAAGTCACACAACGTTCGGATTTCGGAAGCGCAACGTTCGAAAACTTCAACGTTAGGCAACTCACCGTGCGTCCGTGCCTATAAAATCACCTAGCATTCGTCAATCGTTTTGCTCACCAACGAAAATCAACTCACTGATCTCTTTTCTTCACCATACAAAAAACAGCTTTCATTTCTTCATCATCCCATCTACTCTCCTCATTTCTTCAACATCCATCTACTCTCCCCATTTATTCACCATCTATTCACTCATTATGCTGCCAAGGAGTCGGAGCACCAAGGAGTTCCCGAGCGGTATACTACCGAGCAATCGAGCACAAAAGGACAAGAGGCGACTTAGTGTAAGCTCGCCGTCGCTCCCTAGTCCTCCTCCAGCTCGACTCCGTTGATGCTCGCCGCCTCGCCAAGCATGGGAGACTACGGCATGGATGACCGTCATATGGACGGTACGGAGGGCTACGAGGAGTACCAGGGCGGTCCGGAGCCAATGGGGCCTCCAGAGTTCTCTCCCGCGACCACGGACGGCAACATTGGCGGGTCTGGCCGAAGGGCGAATTGCTGGAAGCACATGACCTGGAGCCGGGAAATCCAAGACGGCCAAATGGTAGATATCGCAACATGTAATTATTGCCAAGCTAAATTATCTGCTCGTGCAGCTGCAGGGACAGGGCACTACAAAGCATGCTAAACTTCGAGGCAGATGGCTCTGTAAGTACTTGGGTATACAACCCGCTTTCTGCTCGTGAGGAAATTGCTAGATATATTGTTGCAGAAGATCAACCAATTAGGATGGGTGAAAGTCGCGTTGAAAAATGATCCAACGCGGCTTTTGCCCGCAGTACCAACATGTTAGTAGGAGAACCACTACATCTGATATTTTACGGATGTATCGTAAGGAACTAGCAGAGCTAAAAGAACTATTCCTACAAGTTCAGTTCTCTTTTGCTATAACTTCAGATATTTGGACATCATCACACCAGAGAAGTGCCTACCTTAGTGTTGTAGCCCATTATTTAGACGACAATTATAAACTAAACAAGAGAGTCATAGGGTTTAAGCTAATTAACGAATCACACACGGGAGAGGCCATTGCCGAGCGTATACTACACGTACTTGATGATTTTAAGATAGACAATAAGATTGCTTCTATAACTCTTGATAACGATCACCAACACGATCGCTATGAACATCCTCACCCCAAGCTTGTAGACGTATATTGGTGGTTATGTTCTCCACCGAGATCGTATGTCATATCTTGAACCTTGTTGTTCAAGATGGTATGCAAGCGATTAGCGGATTTTTGAACAATGTACGCGACGCCGTTCGCTACCTCACAAATTCCCAACAAGTGACAACTAGGTTCATGGAGTACTGCACGGCCAATGGGAAGGAACCAAGAAAATTCGGTCTTGACATGAAGGTGAGGTGGAACTCGACCTATATCATGTTAAAGAAGTTACAAGGGTGCGAACATATCATATCCGTTTTGTTAACGCTAACTCTCAAGATAATGAACTAGTAGTTACTAATTGATTGGCGATTGCTAGTCATTTTCGAGAGTTTTAAAACCTTTTATAAAGCAACAAAGATGTTATCTGGTGTTTATTACCCTACCTCTCCCTTAGTTATAGAATATATTTGGTTAATTGCAGATAAGATTGCCAAATCTAGGAAGGATCCGCTTTTAGGTCATGCTGTCGCACTAATGCAGGAAAAATTTATTAAATATTTTGGTTCTATTTCACACGTGTATTGCTTTGCTATCATTTTCGATCCTACGAAAAAGTTGCCAGGTTTGCAGCTCGGTCTGGAGGGAATAGGTGAATGCCTCGGTCTTGATTACTCGGAAGCTTTCGCACATGTCAAAGATGAGCTTTTTCGTGTTTTCCGCATGTATCATGACAAATTTGGCAGCAGCGCGAGATCGGATGCCTCACAACAGGCGCGACAAGGAAAGAAAAGCTTGACATCCGACTTGTGGAAGAAGCTAAAGGGCAAGTCCAGTTCTTCGTCCTCTCAATCTCAGCAACTCCCGTGTGGAATCCTGTCTCAGAGCTAAACCACTACCTGGAGCATGATTTTGCAAACATCGATCCTGATCTTTCCGGTGAAAAGATAGACTTGCTCGAGTGGTGGAAGAACAACAAGCGGACATTTCCTGTACTGTCACATTTTGCACGGGATGTTCTGCTGGTGCCGGTGTCCACTGTCTCTTCAGAAGCAACGTTCAGCATGGCAGGGAGAATAATTGAAGAAAGAAGATCATCTCTCACGCCTAAGATGGTGGAGGCAATCACATGCGCAAAGGACCGGAATTGGCTAAAGAGCATCAACAAAGATCAACTAGAGGATCTTGAGATCGCCCGGCGTATCTTGACCTCGAACGCATGAACGATCCGGACATTGATGAGTAGTTAGTATGTATACACGTTGTTATTGTACTCTTTCCTTACTCGAGAACCCCACTCTGGGCGTAAGGTTTTAACGGCGCGAATAACATTGTATCGTAAAATATCAATAAAAATTCAATTTTCCTCGAAATATTTACGTGCCCATGTTTTTACCAATTAATTCAATTTTAACTAGATTCTTCATTAGCGGGCACGAGAGGAATGAAGATGGTTGTCGCCACCATCATCGCCACCTCCGCCGTATATAGTAATTTTTGAATTTGAGCTTGGTGTGCGCACGCGACCTCAAAGACGATGGGCTTTGGACCGTGCTCGGCTGGCCGGAGGTGAAGTGGGCGGCGGGCAAGACGGCAAGACGCAAGCACGATAGAGTGACCGGGCCGAGCCGGCAACGCACGGCACGACGCCGCTCGAACACGGCGGGCTCGGCCGAGCCGGCACGGCACGGCCCAACTCCCACCTCTATATATACCCTTATAACTGTTCGAGATTAAGTTCACGACTCATTGTAAAATCTCTTGCTGCTTTGTTACTCTTTCCATTGAGCGATCATCGTCTGTTGTGTATGCGCGGGATTTTTTCACAAGAGTTTTTTATGTTAAAATCTGTGTCTTGGGTTCTTGCATTATCTTCATTATTTGCCTGGTCCCTGTCGATTCTAACCCATACGGCCCGCCCGTTTGACTCGAAGCTGCGGCAGGGAGCTAGCGCAGCGCCTATAAATATCTCCTTCCCTAGCTTAGCAGCTTGCTCCCGGTCGCGGCCAGCCAGTGGTACTCCCTGCTTCGTTCCGCACACCGGCGGCTCGATTCTCGACCCCCGCCCCTATCACCTCTCCCTCCCAATCCGGCAGAGCAATCGACCCCTCTCCCTCGCGAAGCCCGCGCGCGCGCCGCCCATCCAATGGATTACTCGGGCTCCAAGGAGTTGTCTCCCACGCGGTAATCACTCGCGGCGATTCCTCTTCCTCTCCCTGCGCGCGCTCGAGCATTCTTGGTTCTGTGGATCGCGGCCGGCGCTGATGGCTGATGGGGTTTGTCCCGTTTTCCGTGGGTCGTGCAGGCCGTGGTGGTCGAGGGAGACGGTGGCCGTGGTGACCGGCGCCAACCGGGGCATCGGGCACGCGCTGGCCGCGCGGCTCGCGGAGCACGGCCTCACCGTGGTGCTCACCGCGCGGGACGAGGAGCGAGGGGAGGCCGCCGCCGCGCCGCTCCGCGAGAGGGGACTCCTGGTCGTCTTCCGCCGCCTCGACGTCGCCGACGCCGCCTCCGTCGCTGGCTTCGCCGCCTGGCTCCGCGACGCCGTCGGCGGGCTCGATATCCTGGTGAGTGAGCAGCAACTCCTTCTCCGAGGTATCGGTATCTTTCCAAAGTCTAATATTTTCTTTTACCACTAATTTATTCCGCCTTTTACTATAGATAGTAGATCAGACATTTGATATCCACGCGCACCACTCGTATCGCGCGGTATCGCGAATGGCGTAGCGTAGGGGTAGCATGCGCGCCTTGCTTTGCACCGGATTAGGATCGGTTTCATTTCACACCGCATTATTGCTCTCCTTTCTCTCTGCAACTAATGTGGTACTGGTACCGTCCTCCTGGCGCGGGCAGAGGCAGGCGAGCAGCTGCGTTGATAGGGCAAGTACGACGGCGCGCTGCGCGTAATTATCGCGTCAGATGACGTTCCTTTCCCCGCCTGATCGGCTTCGGGGCCGTGCCTGCCTTCTGTGCTGCCGGACAGCGACGGCCGGCAACCTGGTCCATGGTCTTTTTCGTGATGAGATAGATGCTTGTCCTGCAATCTTGCGCTCGATCTCTGGGTCGGTACAGTGCGCGCCTGTTGGTTTTGGTTTTTTCCTTGCGTTCGGTTCGGAGGCCGCCAACTCGAGCACTCAACCAAGTCAGACTTTGATAACTGTAGTCTGTAGTTGCAGCACTTGATCGACTAGATGATAAACTGATAATAACGTGCATCCTCTTTCGTTCGTTTTACCGGATTTTGTACAGGTTGTTCTCTAGTCAAATCCTTCTATCAGTAAGTTTTGCCTGTGTTTGCGTAATCAGATATTCAGACATGTCTACTTGGAACTGTTCAAACTTCAGACCTTACTTGCACTTTCTTTTTAATTTTTTAAGTGTAGCACGTTAAGTTACTATTAGACTAAAATCGACACTATAGTCTTCACCTTAGCTCTGTAGCAAACACATGCGTTGTTCTGCGATACTGTTGAGGATGCTGTTGAGCACCTCAGCTGTTGTCATGAACAGGCAGACTGGGCCATGATCAAGCAAGGTGTGCTGTTGTCTAATAGTATAACCCAAATGGTGTGAATAATCAATGATAACATAGTCCACTCGAGTTCAGTTAGGACTTTTCAGGTTTTTTCATGGTTTGATCTGATGGATCCCCATCTGTTTGTTGGCCCATGGCATCAAGTCATCAACTGGTATCAAAAGCTTTTGGAAAGTATAGTTGAGACTTGAGACCTTGGGAGTGAAAGCTACAGCGCACCACATACACCAGTCAGTAATCACTAGTGCCGTTTCCATTTTTAGCTCTAACATTAAAGATTGCGAGGAAAGGAAGTTGTTACTTGGTGAAGCCTCTTCAACAGCTCCACGTAGTCGGCTCTAAGATGACCTGAATTTTCTGTGATGGTGAGATTCAGTTTCATCATGCTTGCATGTTTGTTGATGTAGGTGAACAATGCTGCTGTGTCGTTCAATGAGATTGACACCAACTCGGTGGAGCACGCCGAGACGGTCCTCAGGACGAACTTCTACGGGGCCAAGATGCTGACCGAAGCGCTCCTGCCTCTTTTCCGGCGATCGCCAGCCACCAGCCGGATCCTGAACATCAGCTCGCAGCTTGGCCTTCTTAACGTAAGTGCTCATGTGATACATAATATTTCAGATCAGCAAGGCAGGAGAAAATTCATTGAATTAATTTATGATAGTGGGCCTGCGAAATATTCTCATACGTTGTCGTTCTCACCAAGTAAAACTTTTGATAGATAAGCACATATACGTTGAAAGTTAATTTGAACTTGTAAATTAACAAGTGCACGCTCTGTTTTAACCAAGGTTTTGATCACCTCTCACTATTGTTGGATCAAATCAAATCAAATGCACGCGCTGTTTTGACTAAATGCAAGTAACCTGACTAGTTAATAACACACGTAGCTAAGCTATTTAAAAATTGCGGACTATGAAGTGTGAATGCACGAGGCCTAGTTAGAGATAAGGATAATTTTGAAGTCTATCTTAAGGCATATCACATCAGCAGTACTCTCCATGCTCCATACAGTGCATATATGTCCAAAGCCATTCGAAATTTCTAAGTCTTTTCTTTCCTTATCGTTGACAGAGAAAAAAGAAGGTGCAACTTGTTCATATCACAAAAATCCAAGTTTATTTTAGTTCCTCCATTGAAACTAACCCCGACTACACCATTCAATAGTAGAGAGCAATAGATGTCACGAATTTCATGACCTTTATGCAAGTTCCAAAATCCTGTAAATTATGTACCAGTTATATTTCTTACAAAAAAAAAGAACCAAAAGGGAGAGCATTCTATTCTTAATCACATGAGTAACATATATCATAAAAACATTATATTCTCCCAGAAACACGAATATGTACATGCATGGATGAAGAGCAACAATAGTGTCAGTTAGTACAGTTAATTAAGTTGTGTAAGAGGAACCACAAGGAAAACATTAGGCCGATCTATAAAAAAGGTTTGGGATAAGAGACATGAAAATGATGGGGGCTACACACATTTCGAAATGAGGAGTGAAGAATCTCTTATGTACTGCTTGGTACCTAGTTTCTTATAGACCCGAAAGTAAGTTACACTAGGGTGCCAGCACTCAGCAACTCTAGTGCAAGGGAATTATTAAACAGCAGAAGAATAGCGGACACTTTAAAACAAACATGTCTACACGGCGACTAATTTTGCAAAGACAGGAACTAGTGCGCCCACTGCTCGGAATCTCACCCACCATAAAAAGATAATTTTGGCATAGAAGCTTCTCCACCTGCACTCATTTCCTCACTAAAATTAAGGATACAGAAAGTGGAACTGCGCACATTGTTGTACTAGCATATGCCAAATGCCAACAGTAAGTGAATTTAACTATTCTGCATTAATAATGATTCGTTTCGGTCGGTCGTTTTTTTGGCAGAAGGTGAGCAACCCGTCGCTGAAGAGTCTGCTCCAGGACGAGGAGAGCCTGACGGAGACCAAGATCGAGGGCATGGTGTCGCAGTTCCTGGGGCAGGTGAAGGACGGGACGTGGCGGGAGCACCGGTGGCCCAAGGTGTGGACGGACTACTCGGTGTCCAAGCTGGCCCTGAACGCCTACTCGCGGGTCCTGGCGCGGCGGCTGCAGGCCGGCGGCGAGCGCGTCAGCGTCAACTGTTTCTGCCCCGGGTTCACGCGGACCGACATGACGCGGGGATGGGGCAAGCGCACGGCCGAGGAGGTCGCCGAGGTTGGCGCGCGGCTCGCGCTCCTCCCGCCCGCCGAGCTCCCCACGGGGACGTTCTTCAAGTGGTGCACGCCGCAGCTCTACTCCAAGCTGTGACTGCGACTGTGAGGCTATATATAGCCTGTGTCAGGGACATGCATCGGATGACGGATGTTGTGCGCGATGATATGCGCTCGCACGCCCATGATGGATTAAATATTTTGGCTCAGTTTAGCCGTCGTCGCTAGTGCTGACGGAAAGTGAGTCAGGTGTATCTGCCAAGATGCTCTAGTTAAACAAGCATCCAGTGTTCCACTCGTCTCGTCCCTGACTCCTGTCCCAGCAATGAATCGTGGCTCGCTGAACGTACTATGCATGTACTTAGCAGTGCGTACCACATGAGTCTCTGCCGGTTGGTTTGCCGTGTCCGCTGTTTCTTCATACCATGTCTCTCCTGGCGTCTGGAAGTAGGAGTCGGACTACTCCGCAAAAGCTTCTCCATTTACTTTCCCACCCATTCAGGAATCACGACTAACGAGTTTGTTCTTCAAATCCCACTGACCTACTGTATCTATCTATCATAGTTACCAATAACATCTATCATAGTTACAAAAAACGGTTCGTCCAACTCCGTGGTACAGCAGGATTCAGGCTCGTAGCTCGTTACTTTTCTTCTAATTTTCATTGCGAATATGAACCATGTATTTCGAGTTCGATGAATTCGATTCACGGTTCGTTGGGTTTTACAGTGAATCCGATAACTATCCTATCTATTCAGATTTCAGATGTGTTAAATGGGCTCAAGCTAGTCCAAGCCCCATGCAGGCCCAGACATGACTAAGTTTTGTCTTTGACATCTAATATGGGGAGTTTTGGTCAAGTCTACACCTGACCAGGTCAGGTGTGCCCCCCACCCCCCAACACACCACCACCACACACATTTTCCCACTATTAGTCAAGGTAGTAAAAAAACAACACAGGTGGAATCTGACACTTGCACTTTTTTTAAGCCAATATTTGTGCAAGGTAAGGTTAGTTAGTTTGGGATAATTTCACAACTCACAAAAATGTTTGTCTCGCGTAAAATTTTAGAAAAAAACAATATACTTTTTTAAGGCATCAGTCACCCATATTATTTTAGCTGTTAGCCTTTTTTTTTAGATTAGGTGTTAGCCTGTTAGCCCGTGGCCGAGAATGACAAACGAGACTTGTGTTAGATTCCGGGCTCAAAACGAAGCCCACGGGCGAGTTTAATTAGGAGGGCCCACTCGAGGTGAGATAGGTCAGGCTGGACTCTGGAGGGCAAAGCCTCCTGTAGACCCGTGCCGGTGGAGGGTTGGCTACCACAGTATACTACTAGTCTAGCGCTACGAGAAAGAGAGGGCTTCTTTTTAGGGGAACATCAATCATGCACGCCTACTTGTACTCCAAACCTTTAGATTAGGGAGGAGGATTAGAGTGCCATGTTATTTCTAGTTTTTTAATATAATTTTACGATACATTCTACTAATACTATAGGGTGCTAAGTATAAATTAAATCTGATTATTTATTTGTTAATGACATAATAGACTTTTCTTGGTATTTATAATTGTTTCGTGAGGGTACGATGATATTTTCCTATTTGTGTTGAAAATATTACTTTGTGCCATGTGATCCCCACAATAAGTAATTATAATTTTACCTCTTCCGGGATTCTACTACCCATACTCTCAGGTGTAGTATAACTAAATCCTAACTAATCTGAATCATTGAATCAAAAAAAAAACGACTGCATTAAATTGAGTGTATCGTAAAAGAGCTCTTTTTTAAACCAAGGACAGAAGAGAAGATAAACATACTAGATCGTAAACACCAAGACACCAACACCAGCATCCCTAATACAGAGGGACGCTAACACCGAGCAAGGAGTCCCAAACAAGAACTTTTATCAAGCACCTACTACATGCAGAAGACAAAACACCTTGTGGAACGACAACAATGATCCCCTAGAAAGTATATTTAAGTTCGTGTCTCCAACAGTATGATGTATTTCATGTCTCCAAAAGTATGATGTATTGATTGAGACGGCCGAACGCTTCTACTACTGCCATGTTAAATTTGTTCTAGTTAGCAGCTTAAGCCTTTCTTCGCACTACTACCAAAAGGCTAATACTAGATGTCTCATCACAGACGATTGACCAAAAATGTATGTATTAAATACAATCACAGACGGTTTTGGTTTAGCGACCGTGTGAATAAGTAATATCACAGACGATTCGTGTTGAAAACCGTCTGTGAAGTATCACGGACGGTTTTGAACAAGAATCGTCTATGATACTACTAAATTCACAAATGGATATTTATTGGAATCGTCTGTAATTAAAAATAATTGATTAGCCGATTATGACCACTCCTGATCAGGCTAGATTGATCTTTCAAAGTGGTCGAATTGAAGCTGATTTCCCAAACAGAAAAAAGCAAAAGATATATAATCTGGTAGACACCTTATTCCATATCATGTGTAACTTCACTATCTTGACGTGTAATTTCGATCAACAGAAGAATGCAGAAGTACTTCACGTGATCGATCGATCGGTTACACATCATAGACAGTAAAGTGCTTACCTGATCGTAGGGATATGATCTTCTACCAATTTCTTGAAGACTTCAAATACATAGACCAAATTGACTTTCCGACCACCTAAATTGAAGTAGTCAATAGATGTTGGACCGAAAAGGCGACTAAGGGGGTGAATAGGAGCACGCTCTCTTTTTCACAAATAATGGATCCAATAATATTTTACTCCAGTAGCTATGGAAGCTATGAAGATCAGTATATCAGTACATCGGAAGAGTAATATTGAATCCAATAAACACCCCTAAGCAAGACTACAAATGATCAAAACACAAGATAGCAACTATCGATTAATCACGGTCGGATCGATTTCAGGCGGTCGACCAGATGGCTACACGGTGGTCTCGACCGCCACCTCCGTAATGTAAGAACCAGATGACGAAAATGAAAATAGATGTAACTTTTGATCTACTAATCCAAACTTGATAAAACTTGGAACACACCTTCTATATGATATCAGGAACCTATTCCAATCGAAATTTATGGTAATTCTTGAAAGAATAAATATTCTTTTTCATTTGATCAAAGAAGGGTTCAAAACCGGGTCAAAACAAAAACTTGATCCAAGATCTTGCTCGTGGGTGATTGATGATCAAGATGATCCTAGATAGGTTCCCACATGTCACAACAATCTAGATCACGTGAAGAATTCAATCAAAAACTCTCATATCAAAGAAAGACCCAAAATCATCAAATAGAGAGAAAGAACGCAATGAGGTAAGACGTGATCCAACTTTCTCTAGATTGATTTGATATGATATGAGCTTACAGCCTCTCCAACAATGGAGGACAATGCTCAATCCAAGAGCACAAAAATCACATCAAACTCTCTAAACCCTAGCCTCCACCAAAGCTCTCCCTAAGAAAATTAGAGTTTCCAAAATAGCAAAAAGGCGAAGCAGTGGTGCAACCACTACCCTCTCCTATTTATAGTGGAGGCTTAGACCTTCTAGATGTTTGATCCTATTGGGCTCCCGTTAAGTCCCAAAACAAATGGAACACATACGCACGCATTTTAAAACGCTGTCATTATCTCCTCTTGACCTAACTAGCTACACCTAGTGCCATCTTGCGCATCGGATTAGCTAATAGGTCACCATTGTCCATCTTGCACTACACTCGAGTACATTGACCTCACCCGACATCGTCGATCGTTCTGGACCTCAGCCCTCCAAGCTTAGTCCCGATCATCCTCACGTTGACTGTCGTTGATCACCAAGCAACCTGCACAACAATAGATAAGTAAACCGAATTTGGGAACAAGTTCTTCACAACTTGATCCATGTTAGTCAAAACATGCATCATACACCATATGCGCCCTGAAACTCATGACTTTGACCTAACAACCGCACATCGCCGCCACACCGGGTGACGAACCAAGTGGAAACTGGTCAGACCGCCCCTAGGGCCGGTCTGACCGCCGACCATGGTCGGTCTGACCGTCACACATGGGCCGGTCAGACCGCCAGCAATGACTTAGCCGATTTTCAGCCTCTTAAAACCGAAACCTACTGGAATTTTCAATCCAATAGAACTTTTGACTGGAGACTCCAAAAATTATGGGACCAAGTGCAATAGAATCCCCTCTCTTGCCTACACCCTCTATTTTTGGCCCAGCTCAAAGTAACACTTTTTAAGTTCACCGGTCCAACCGCCGCCTATGGCCGATCGGACCGATTTAGTACCAGTCTGACCGCCACGCTATGACCGGTCAGACCGGTTACTGCCTGACAGTTCTGAAACTTGTCGAAAACATATGAAACGACAAACCGCAAACGTCATTGCCAATTGTCACGTCATCCTAAGATCTGGAGTATATCCCCATGATATTCACAATCTCCCCCTTGATGAACACATTGGCAATAATCCAGAAAATGTAATTTGGAGGTTTGAAAAGTAAAATACTTTTATTTTCGTACAAAGGCACAACTTGGTCCATAAGCAAGAGAAAACAATGGAAATGATCAAGCTGGCATCAGAATAGCATAGGCATGTGAGATAAGGCAAAAGAAAGTATTAAAACTTTGATTTCTAAAAAAGAGTTAAAAATCTCACTTAAGGTCCATATGAAAGAACAATTGTTCAATTGACCTATGATCATTGCGAGGATTAAAAAATGCAATTCAAGTTCAAAAGAATCAATAAGATAATAAGAATGCAATTCAAAAACTCCCCCTCACTATGATACTCAAATTTTAGAAACTTTTAAATTTTCAATTTCTCCCCCTTTTTATCATTTTGATATATCTTCTCCCAACATTGAAATATCCATCTTCTCCAAAAATCTTCTCTCCCCCTATGTACATCATTAACACATCATTAACACATCTTCTCCCCCTTTGACAATGGAGCCATCAAGGAATCACGTCTTCCTCTCATCCAGAGATAACAAATGCAGAATGAAGAAAGAAACATAAGAAGCATAAGAAGGAGTATGCATGAAGTGCAATGGAGTGGCTTCATTTTTGTATTTGTCAATTTTTAATTACAAGAAGCTTTGGAGATTACCCAAAAGAGCAAGCCAGCATTTCTAATATTGCACAAACAACATATCAAGCCTGACAGCGCTAGCAAGATCATGATAAGACAGATATATCAAAGCTAAGCACGAAGGCTCAAAAGTAAACCAGTAGATTTGATCATTTTAAGCAAAGCTTCAAATTCAGCAAGTTCATCAACATGGATCCTAAAGTGAAACTGGCCATGTCAAAATGTCAAAGTGAGATAAAAAATCTAACAAAGACCACATTAAGAGTCAATCAGGTCCTGTATTGAATCATTTTGCTCAAATTTCTCAAATGCCCATTTGTCAACAGTTTTTTCATATGCACTGAATATTGAAGTTCACTAATGATCTAACTTAGCGACAAGATCCTGGACTAGGAACCATCCACAAAATCATCCTAAGCTTCGACCAGAAGTTGATTAAAGGTGTATCTTAGTAAAGAAGATCCTGGAATAGGAGCCATCCACAAACTCCTTCTAAGCTTCTACCAGGGCGACAAATCTTGAGGTTCATGTCATTTCTGACAAGCAGTCCCCATGAGATAGTCTGGATCATCAAACTATCTCCAAGTTCATGTCTTTGACAAGCAGTCTCGTAAGAGTAGTTGCACATTTTAAGCATAAAACAATCTTGATTTTTCATTTTTCACAAGAGCAGTTTTAGAATCTCAAGAACACAAGAAGCTCAATTAATGATCAATTTTAGATTCAAGAGCTAACAAAACAATTCTGACAGGGCCAATGTCACAAAATGAGCACTAATTGCGCAACTAGCTAAAACATCCACAAATTACAATTTTTAGTTCGAGTTGTTTTAGAGTTCTAGCTCATACAGCAAAGTCTTATCTGTATATGTGAAAACATGATAATTCTAGCAACTTAAAGAACTAGACATAGCATTGAGCAAGAATTGAAATACTAAAGCTCTAAAGGGTAATAGGCAAAGCTTCATCAAAAACAGATAAGCAGAAAAACTTATATTACAATGCATCTTTTTGGATACCATTTGTTGGATTTTTCATTCCACTTGGAGGATTTTTCATATGAATGGAATATGATACAATGAGATGCAATAAAAGCCTAAAAACCTAAAAAGTTCAAAACGATCACTAAGTTCAGAAAAAGAACAAGAAAAGATCAAAAGAACAAGGTAAGATCAGAAAAGATCGATCTCCCCCTCAAACCAACCCATAGGGATAAATTACCCCTAACTCGCTTCTCAAGGTGGCAAACCTAGTTGGGTCTAAAGGCTTGGTGAGGATATCAGCCAGTTGAGCCTCGGGCTCTACAAAGTGTAGCACAATATCACCTTTCTCGACATGGTCTGTAAGGAAGTGATAGCGAATATCTATGTGTTTGGTCCTAGAGTGTTGCATAGGGTTCTTAGCAATATTAATGGCAGAAGTGTTATCACAGAAAAGAGGAACACTAGCAAAATTTAACCCATAATCCTTAAGAGTGGTTACCATCTACAAAATCTGACTACACCAACTAGCAGCAGCTACATATTCAGCTTCAGCAGTGGATTGTGCAACAGAAGACTGCTTCCTAGAAGACCAAGAAACAAGAGAAGTGCCTAGGAAGTGACAAGTGCCTGAGGTACTCTTCCTATCTAGCCGACAGCCCGCAAAATCAGAATCAGAAAACCCCCGAATGGACAAAGATGAAGAACATGAATACCAAATGCTATACAGAAGGGTAGAATGTAAATATCTGAATATGCGCTTAACGGCCTGGCGATGGGAAGTCCTCGGAGACGCCTAAAACCTCGCACAAAGGCAGACCATGAAGTGGATGTCCGGTCTCGAGGCCGTCAAGTACTGAAGGGAACCGATTATGCTGCGGTACTCGCGTTGATCCACGGCTTCTCCTACCTCATCTGGATCCAAAACAGTCGAAGTAGCCATGGGAGTGGAGATTGGCTTGCAGTCACCCATGTCGAAACGTTTGAGAAAATCCTTAGTGTACTTCGTCTGATGGATAAAGATCCATTCCTTACATTGCTTGATTTGAAGCCCCAAAAAGTAATTAAGCTCTCTCATCATACTCATCTCAAAATCCCTGGACATAGTGATTTTTTCTTAGTTCTGCGTGTGCGCCCTTCTGATGGTAATTTATAGGCTAAATAACTTGTGGCAAGATTAAATTAACGAATAAGGACAGAAGTCCGACGGATAGGATTTATTAGAATATGCTTATGATAAATCGTTGGTAACCAAAATATTACCATCTTTTAAAAAATTATTTTTCATAAATACGGTTGACACTCCTTATCCTATGTTTACAACCGAAGCTGGAGAGCTCGTCATAGATGGTTTTTAATAAGAACCGTATGTGATTACATACTTCACATACTATTTTTAAATACAACCGTTTGTGATAATTCAATCTTTAGGCTCCCGCACGATGCGTCTCTTGGTCTCGCGCACCGACGTTATGATGCGTCTCTTCGACGTTTTAGAAGAATAATCATCGCGCGCCATGGTGAGCATGCATGGTATTAGTGAGCGCGCAAAGCATGACGGCGAGGACCAAAGCGAGGAGGTCGGCGATCGCCATCGCTTTTCCTCACGATGTTGTCATCCACATCATCAGCCTCGTGGCCACGAGCTCTCCTTAGCCCATTGCTGAACTTTGTAACCTACGAGCCATGTACTTATTCTGTTCTTTTATTTTTGGTAGGTATGGAGTCGATACATTCGATTTTTGTTCGAGTCGGTTTCAAGATGACTACAGCGTATCATATCCTAGTAAATTATCGTAAAGCTTCAGGCGTTCGTTTCAGGTTCAGGTTCCGATAGAGAACCTGATTGTAATTCCTCTAAAAATTTATAAAATGAGAAAAACTGAAAAGTCGTATCAGTTGATACGGTGCAAAATAATCTTGTGTTGATTTCGTTTTGTGTCCAATATCCAGTTCTGAACTAGCAACAACGACCTTAATTTGGCATAGCTTTTAATTTTCTCTTATGGAGTAATTCTTGTATTAAGACTCTATCATCTTGAATTTTATAATTTCAAGGTCATGTACAAGGCTTCCAAGGAACGCACCGTGGGGAGCAGCGTGGCGCTAGAACAGGAGAAGGCGATGAAGTGGCAGGACAACGAGCGCTACTTGCGTCGCCAACCACTGGTCGGCGCCAAGAACCCGAGTCTGCTTCATCGTTAGCATCGCGCTTGTCTTTGCGCCCTAAGATATGCAGTGCGACCTTGTATTCCTTGAACGGGCAACCGTCGCCGGCCACATGGCCACGGCCTACGTGCTCGGCCCCCTCCTATATATGGCCAGCGAGACGCGCGATGTTGGGAAGCACTAATTAGCCAAGTCGAGGGCGAGCCAGCTAGCGGCGGGTGTGAGACGGCCAAGAAGACCAACCGGGAGTGCAGGCGGTGCCGGAGGCTCGCTGCGGACATGGTCCAGGAGGCGATGTGGAAGAAAATGGTCGGGCCACTGGGGCGGGTGTGGGTGCTGTTGGAGGAGGGCCACCCGTGCACGAGCACCAACTGCAGCGTGATGGAAAGGTGGGACGACTGCATCGTCTTCTGCAGCAACAACTACAGGATTAGACATGAGTATGCCAAGTTCTTTGCTGAGGTGTTGAACTACTTGCCATAAAATTATTGGTTTTAGCATAGTTTTAGCAAATATTCATATTGTGGATATCATGGGGATATGATCCAGATCTTAGGATGATGTGACAATTGGCAATGGCGTTAATGGTTTATCGTTTCACGTGTTTTCGGCTAGAAACATAACTGTCAGGTCTCAGCCGGTCTGACCGGCCAGGGCGGCGGTCAGACCGGTCCAAGATCGATCTGATCGGCTCTAGCGGCGGTCGGACCGGTAATGTCAGAAAATGGTGGATTGAGCTGGGCCAAAAATGGAGGGTGTAGGCAAGAGAGGAGATTCTGCTGCACTTGGTCTCATAATTTTTGGAGTCCCCAGTCAAAAGTTCTATTGGTTTGAAAATTCCAGCAGGTTTCGGTTTTCCAAAGAGAAAAAATGGCTAAGTGGCCGGTCAGACCGGCCCTAGGGGCAGTCTGACCGGTTTTCACTTGGTTCGTCGCCCGTCGTGGCGGCGATTTTCGGTTGTTAGGTCAAAGTCATAAATTTCAGGGCATATATGTTGCATTATGCATGTTTTGACTAACATGGGTCAAGTTGTAAAGAACTTGTTCCCAAATTTAGTTTACTTGTCTATTGTTGTGCAGGTTGCTTGGTGGTCAACGACGGTCAACGACAAGGATGATCGGGACTAGGCTTGGAGAGCTGGGGTCCAGAATGATCGACGATGCCGGGTGAGGTCAATGTACTCAAGCGTGGTGCAAGATGGACAATGGTGACCTATTGGCTAATCCGAGGCGCAAGATGGCGCAAGGTGTAGCTAGTTAGGTCAAGGGGTGTTAAAAACGACGCATTAAGATGCGTGCGTATGTATCCCGTTTGTTTTGGGCCTTAACGCGAGCCCAATTGAATCAAACTTCTAGAAGGTCTAACCCTCCACTATAAATAGGAGGGGGAGGTGGCTGCACCTTCTCTTCGTCTCTTTTACTATTCTTGTAAATACTAATTTTCTTAGGGAGAGCTTTTATGGAGGCTGGGTTTCTTGATAGTTTGATATGATTTTTGTGCTCTTGGATTGAGCATTGTCCTCCATTGATGGAGAGGCTGTAAGCCCATATCATATCAATCAATCAAAGGAAAGTTTGATCAATATTTTATCTCATTGCGTTCTTTCTCTATATTTGATGATTTTGAGTCTTTCTTTGATCAGCGAGTTTTTGATTGAATTCTTCACGTGATCTAGCTTGTTGTGATGTGTAGGAATCTATCTAGGATCATCTTTACCATCAATCACCCACGAGTAAGATCTTGGACCAAGTTTTCGTTTTGACCCGGTTTTGAATCCTTCTTTGATCAAACGGAAAAAAGACTATATTCTTCTAAGAATTATCACAATCTTCTATTGGAATAGATTCCTGGTATCATAGAGAATGTGTGTTCCAAGTTTCATCAAGTTTAGAGTTGTAGATCAAAAGTTTCATCTATTTGCAACTTCGTCATCGGGCTGTTTGATGCATTCGAGGAGGCGGTCGATCAAGCTAGCATCACCGGTCGATCAGCAGTAATCGGTCCGACCGCCCTTGAGCAATGATTCGGCCGTAATCGAGATTTGTTATCTTGTGTTTGATCTTTTGTAGTATTGCTTAGGGGTTTTTATTGGATTCGATATTAGTCTTTCGCTGTACTGATATTCTGATCTTCATAGCTTCCATAGCTACTGGAGTGAAATTTATGTTGAATCCATTATTTATGAAAAAGTGAGCGTGCTCCTATTCACCCCCCCTCTAGTCGCCTTTTCGGTCCAACACATATATAATTCTTTACTAATATGTGAATGTGTCATATGTACTTCTGAATTTGTATTTATGTAGGAATATTATAACAGACGGTTCTATTATGGGACCGTCTGTGATTTGATATCATATCACTAACGGTTCTATTATGAAACCGTCTGTGATGTGAGACTATATCACTAACGGTTTCATAATAGAATTGTCTGTGATATCCCTTTATTAATAAGAGTTCGCTAGGGTTTGCGCCCTAACTCGTCACTCCCCAACGCCCTTACTCTCGCCTGTTCCCCTCCCCACCCAAGTGCCCCTAACCTCAACGTTGCCGCCCGAAGCCTCCTCCTCGACGGTCACCCCCAACTCGCTCCTTCTCCCCGATGCCGCCCTTCTTCCCGTTGCTATCGGTTGTGACACCACGGCTCACTACACAAGGCACTCTTATCGTAAGAGTCTTGTGAAGTGTCAGCGTTGTGACACAACTACGGTGACGCCGCCGCCGCCGGTCCAATCGACCCCCCTGGTCAAATCTACCTCCCCGCTGCCAGACCTTCCTTCCCCACTTTGACCTCTCCACTGACCTCCCCCGGCTACCTCTGCACATACCTCCCTCGGCTACCTCTCCATTCTCTGTTGCTTTAGTTTTTTGTGTTTGAGTTTGACTTGTTTACTGATGTAGGTTGTTGTTGCTTATGCATACATGCAAGAGATGGATGTGGTGAGCTACCACCGGTAGTCGATTTGGCAGTTACACTGGGGTAACTACTCTCCTTTACTCTCTATATTCCTTTATCCCCCTTGCTCTGTGATGTGAGTGATGAGTGATGTGGGCTATGGTGGGTGTTCTGTGATGGTTGGATGATATGGGTGAGTTCTCTTTGTATGATGTTGGTTCATGAGACGTGGTTCGTATGGGGCAAAATATCAGTCTTTACACATAGAAATTTTTTCATTCTCTGTTGCTTCAGTTTTTGGATTTGAGTTTGACTTGTTTACTGATATGGGTTGTTGTTGCTTATGCATACATGCAGGAGATGGATGTGCTGAGCTACTACCGGTGATCGATTTGCCGGTTGCACTGGGGTAACTACTCCCCTTTACTCTCTATGCCCCCCCTTGCTTTGTGATGTGGGTGATGAATGATGTGGGCTATGGTGGGTGTTCTGAGATTCTGAGATGGTTGGCTAATATGTGTGGGTTCTCTATAAAGTCTCCCAAGCAGTGGCTGCTTGTGCATTTAATATAGAGAACATATATAGTGCTAATGGGTAATTGAGTGCTAAGGTGCTAATGACAATCTTGACCGTTGGATCTGGATTGAACAACCAAGATTAATAGGGCTCCCACCTCCAAACCATTTAATTACCCAACATACTCCCACCTCCAATGCGCCTTCAATAATGCGTCTGCATTAAACACCCTGCATGCTCCCACCACCAATGCTCTGCATTAAACACGATGCATGATCTCCAACGGTCAAGATTGTCGTTAGCACCTTAGCACTCAATTACCCATTAGCACTAGATATGTTCGAACGTATCTAGTGCTAATGGGTAATTCAGTGCCAAGGTGCTAATACCAATCTTGACCGTTGGATCTAAATTGAACAATCAAGATTAATGCGGCTCCCACCTCTAAACCATTTAATCACTTTGCATGCTCCCACTTTCAATGCGCCTTCATTAATGCGTCTTCATTAAACACCATGCATGCTCCCACCTCCAATGGTCAAGATTAGTATTAGCACCTTAGCACTGAATTACCCATTAGCACTAGATACGTTCCCTATATATATATATATATATATATATATATATATATGTAGTTCGTAGTCACCCAGCTACTTTTGGAGGGTCGTCCACGCAACATGAGGAGGATGAGACAGCAGCCACGGGCAACTTCAATAAGCATAGCTGTCAGGAGAGCACGTGCACATCCAATTACCTAGACGTCGTCGACAGGTAATTGGACGTCACTATGTTCAAAAAATAGCGTGGACGTGCAGGTACTCCGACTGGAAAGTGACATTATGTATCAGCAACCAACCATGACATAGCGACGTCCAATTACCTGTCGACGACATCCAGGTAATTGGATATCCACGTGCTCTCCTGATAGTTATGCTTCTTGAAGTTGCCCATGGCTACAGTCTCATCCTCCTCGTGATGCGTGAATGACCCCCCGAAAGTGGTTTTAAAGGCACAAGCAGCCACTGCATAGATACATCAGCTATCACAGATGATTTTATCTACAAACCATCTGTGATATATAAGCTATCACAGACGATTTCATCTACAAACCGTCTATGATAGTCAACTATCACAGACGATTCTAAGTCAATAACCGCTCAGGATAGTTCGATCACGACGGTTCAAAAACCGTCTGTAATGATCTGATGTCACTACTGCCCTATAAACTCAGACGGCTCACGAAACCATTTGTGACGACGTTTTTGAACCGTCCGTGAAAGTTTTTTTCTGTAGTGGTGTCGTAACCAACTGTGACCGTTAACATCTCGAAATGGTCTTTCGTTGGCGTGCGCTCTACATGAGTTGAGACGTGTTCCGACTGTTGAGTAACCGTCGCTGACGAGTCCAGTCCGAGCGATTACCTCGTAAACACTATTCAGAGACGTAAGAACGAATCAAGAACACAATAATAGATTGAACACAGAGATATGAGGGGACTTCAGGCTTCGCTTTATTGCTTCTCAAAATTGTGTTACAATGCTTGGGGTCCCTCTCTATTTATAGCCTCTCGACCCTGTTAGGGTTTCCAATGGGCTGCCCATATATGGGTCGGCTTCTGGGCCGGGCCCAGAGTTTCTTAACACTCCCCCTTGGGCACCCATTCTTACATGTACATGCCTTGTAAAAACTCCATAAAAACCCAGTGAAATTTTTTTGGAGAAAGAGTACATGACATATGTTCTGTTGCGTTGCAAGAATTGCCACATTAAAAACCTTAACCGATAAACTTCAGAAAAACTCGTCAAGGAAAAAAGAGTACAACCCACCCAATTTTATTTAATCTCCAGGATTTATTGTTTGGGTACTCAATCTTCGTGATCATGTTTTAATAAAGAGTTCGTCAAAATTCTCCCCCAGAATTCTGCACATCTCTAAGTCTCATCATTCCAATTCCACGTATGCATCTTTCAAAACTAGATGCTGGAAGTGACTTAGTGAATAAATCTGCTGGATTTTCACATGACTTAGTATGTAGTACTTTAATTTCGTCCATCTTTTGTAATTCGTGAGTATAGAAGAACTTGGGGTTGATATGTTAGTGAGAGGACACTTCACATAACCCATTTGCACTTGTGCAACACAAGCTGTATTGTCTTCATAGATAATAGTGTGGGTTTGCGAGGTATTCAATCCACATGACTGCTGGATGTGGTGAATCATCCATCGAAGCCAAGAACATTCCTGTGAGGCTTCGTACAGTGCTATGATTTCCAAGTGGTTCGTCGAAGTAGATACAAGACTTTGCTTAGACGATTTCCATAGAATTACAGTTCCACCACAATGGAATGCATAGCCCTGTTTGCGAAGTTAGTTGTATACGGATCGACAGTACCCCAAGCATTTGCATAGCCATCATGGTTAGGTCTTAATTATTTCTGTAGAATACACCAAGATCTTTGCTTCCTTGGAGGTATCAGAAGATGTCCTTTATTCCCTGCCAATGCCTTTTGGTAGGTTCTGCACTGTGCCTTGCTAGCAGGTTCACTGCAAATGCAATGACCGGTCTAGTACAGTTTGCTAGATACATGAGTGCTCCTACTATACTTAGGTACGGGAATTCTGGTTCCAAGACTTCCTCCCCCCTCTTCTTTAGGTCTGTACGGGTTCTTGTCTTGCTGCAATCATCTCCCGACCATCGGTACTTTCGAAGGGTATGCCTTTTCAAAGCCGAACATTTCCAACACTTTCTGAATATAGGTTGACTAATGTACTAGAATCCCTTCCTGGGTATGCTCAAGTTGCAAGCCTAGACAGTATTTGGTTTTACCTAAGTCTTTCATCTCGAACTTTGACTCCAGGTAAGAGCTTGCTTTCTTAATATCTTCTATGGTCCCGATGATATTCAGATCATCTACATACACTGAGATTATATAGAATCCATCCTGGGATCACCGTATAAAAACACAGGGACAATCATCATTGTTCGTGTAGCCTTTCTTGCAGAGAAAGTCGCTCAAGCAACTATACCACATTCTGTATGATTGCTTCAGTCCATACAGTGATTTTCTGAGTTGCACATTATACAGATTTCTATTTACTCTGTCTTGGTTCGGGACAGGGATACCTTCAGGTACCTTCATGTAAATGTTTGAATCCAAGTTCCCATATAGGTATGCAGTTACCACATCCATCAATTTCATCTCCAAATTCAAGTTTACTGCCATTGAGATTAGGTATCTAAAGGTAGATCCGCCTATGACCGGGGAATAAGTTTCTTCATAATCGACTCCTGGTCGTTGAGTGAAACCTTGTGCAACAAGCCTTAATTTATGTCTTATAATTTCATTGTTTTTATTTCTCTTTCGAACAAATACCATTTATGCCCTACTGGGTGCACTTGGGAGGCGTGCAGCTTACAGGCCCAAATACCTCTCTTTTATTCAAAGATAATAATTATGTTTCTATTGCCTTCTTTTAATCTTTCCAATTTGATCTTTTCTTACATTCAACGAGCGATGCAGGCTCTGGATCAAGATCGATGATTATGATAATTTTCTTTGCAAAATAAATATCGACATTGGTTGTTATTCTATTCATAGATTCTCCCGTGGTCACGTAATTTATAGCTATTTCTTCATGGTGTGATATTTCAAGTGCTTCTACTTGCTTACTGCTGCTTTCAATTGCGGGGGCAAGTCCCATTAGTTTTTCAGCTCCAATGTGTGCGCACACATCCATGCTGATGTCTCCATCCGTGGGAATATTCAAATCTGATATGCCTTTTACTGAAGATTCCGTACTGGTGCCAGGTCTCAACTGGTTCCCTTTCTGGTTATGGGGAGCTTCAGTGATCGGCTGTGACAAGTCCTTCTTATACTTTTTCGCCAAGCGTCCCCGGTTACTAGGGATTCGAGGGGCCAGAGTTCTCATCCTTTTATTCTGATGCCTTTGGACGAGATTAGGGATACCTTCAATTTTCTTTGGTATTTCAACCCTCTCTGGTGCATTGCGTGTAGGCACATGCGACTTGGTCACGCTCTTCAAATCACTAAAGTGATCAGGCAGTTGATTCGCTAATGCTTGCAAATCAATTATCTTCTGGACTTCTCTATTTGTTTCACTAGTGCGCGGGTCATGTGCATGGATTCACGTGGCTTGCCACGTCAGTTCCAGACATTTTTCATCAAGGGATTGATTTCCTCCCCCCCTAATTATGGGAAACTATCCTCATCAAATATGCGGTTAGCGAAGCGGGCTGTATGCAAATCTCTAGTCATGGGGTCCAGATACCTGATTATGGATGTTGTCTCATAACCAATGTATATCCCAGAATTGCAATAGGACCCATTGCAGTTCGCTGCGGTGGTGGTATAGGTACATAAACCTTGCAACCAAACCTTCGAAGATAGGAGATTTTCGGTGCTGACCCTTGCGCTAGTTGCATAGGTGAATGGATGTTATATGCTGATGGTCGAAAATTGATGAGAGTTGATGCGTGTAGGACCGCGTGTCCCCAACACGTAGTTGGTAAATTACAATTATGCAAGAGCGGGTGGGCAATAAATTTAATTCTTTTAATTAATACCTTTGCTAGTCCATTCTGGGTGTAGATATGCGATACGAAATGCTCAACGGTAATTCCCATTGCCATACAATAATCATCAAATGTCTTTGAAGTAAATTCTCCAGCATTGTCCATCCTGATGGACTTCACATGATGATCAGGAAAATTATTCTTAATCTTAATTATCTGCAAGATCAGCTTTGCAAAAGTGTGGTTTCTCGTAGACAATAAGCATACATGCGACCATTTCGAGGAAGCATCGATGAGCACCATAAAGTACCTAAATGGCCCTGACAGGGGCTGTATAGGACCGCAAATATCTCTCTGGATACGGTCCAGGAATGCAGGAATTTCATCCTTTACTTTCAGAGTAGATGGTCTAGTAATCATTTTTCCGGTGGCACATGCAGAGCACACGAAATCTTCTGGATTCGAAAAAAAATTACTTTGACATTATGTCCCTGGGAATTAGTAATTATATTTCTTATCATTCTAAGACCGGGGTGGCCTAATCTATCATGCCAGAGACAGAAAAGTTCAGAGCTTCTAAAAGTTATTTTCAGGACAGTATAGGCTGCATGTGCCTTAATGTGAGTGTAGTATAGAACAGATTCATATGAAGGAACTCTTTCTAATACCCTTTTTCTATTTTCCTTGTGCTTTGTAATGAGTAGGTATTCCTTACCATACTCTTCTTCAGTCTCTACGTGGAGACCGTTAGTGCGAATATATTTAAAGCTTAAGAGAGTCCTAATCAATTCTGGGTACAACAAGGCTTCTTCAATGACCAATGTTGTGCCCATCGGGAGTATAATTGTGGTTCTTCCTGAGCCTATTACACAAGTATCGCAGCCTGCAATTGTCGTATGACTACCAGTATTCTTGTTGATCGACTGAAATTTTTTTGTCTCTCTTAATATGGTATTCACATTGTTTGTCACTTTTTGCTAAGCACACTTTCTCCATATATATATACACGTATATATATATATATATATATATATATATATATATAAAGGTATTTATTAATATGGGTAGGAAGCAATCCACTCACATAAGTAAAATACTTCAAAACAGAACACAATTTGCTATTAACACAGGAAAAAGTCGTGCGGGACTCATAATAAGAATTTATTGCTATGCTCTCCTAGAGATTACAACCATTATTCAACATTAATGTTCTCTCATAAACATAAATTGCAAATGACTATGAAATCTAAGTGCAATGCGTGCACTAGATCGAACCAGCAAAGAAGGAAGAAATTTCTTTCTGAATCTGCGCCATGTCTATCTTCTCTTCTTTGGCAACTACAGCTGCTGCTGCTGCAATATCTAAAGAAGGTGTGGTGGGGGCTGCTACATGGCTGTCCACATCCATAGGTGCATCCCATGACTGTGGATCCTCTATGCTTGCAATGGTGAGGTGTGCCTAATGCTGTCCTTTGCCGTTCTTCTTAGCCTTGAAGGCATCGATCATGTGCTACAGCTCACGTCAAACACGTGACCAATGTCTCCAAGTGCTGCATTTGTAGCAACTTTGGTTCTGCTGACTATAGGGATTCTCATCGCGCTTCTTTTGTTCGCCCATCTTGGCTTGGGCATTCTGCTTGGTTTTGCGACCCATGACCTTACCCTTACTGCCTCTTTCTGTCGAGTGAGGCTTCCTTACCTTGTAGCTGCTTGCGTTGACTTCGAGGCCAACTTTGCTACTAGGTGGCTGTGAGATATAGTTCTTTCGAAGAACATCATCTTGAGCTTCCGCAACTTGCATGATGTCAATCAGTTCGGCATACTCCTTGTAGCCATCCTGACGATAGTTGCGTGCGGATTGTACCACATTTGGGTGGAAGGTAGAAATAGTTTTTCTAACTTCTGCTCGTCTATGGTTACCATACCACAGAGTTGAAGACTGT
Source organism: Hsuehochloa calcarea (assembly GCA_036346395.1). Taxonomy (NCBI): domain Eukaryota; kingdom Viridiplantae; phylum Streptophyta; class Magnoliopsida; order Poales; family Poaceae; genus Hsuehochloa; species Hsuehochloa calcarea. The sequence continues at coordinate 17,151,387 of CM070600.1, forward strand.
ACAAATTCTGTGCAATGCAGAGTTGTACTCCCCCACTGTCTTGTCGTCAGCAAAACGTAGTCGGTTTTAATCCTGGTCTACCCGAGGAAGGATGTTGTACTTTAGCTTCTCAAACCGCTTCTTACGTGCGGTCCATAAAGCTAGTGCATTCTTTTCTGCCATATACTCATTCTTGAGCGTTAGGCAGAGATGATGTCTGAGGAAATGAAGTGCTTGATCATTCTCCTCAGCAGTTGGAGTGGCGTCCTTCAGGGGGCCCAGTCTAATAGCAGCACAGAGCTTCTTGGCTCTAAGTACAATTTCGACATCTGATGCCCAAGTCAAGTAATTGTGGCCATGCTGGGTCAATTCTTCGAACTTCCGGTTCGTAATGCCAGTCATCTGCATATTCATGCAAAAAGTGCATAAGATTACAGCTGGTAATTTACATAAAATGGTTGCAAAGATTCTCATAATGTTCCCATATTTTCTATGCATTTTTTAGACTTTACTGCTATTTTCAGTTATTACAAGCATTATAAATAGTCACAAATAATCAAAAACAGTAAATACAGTACAAAAATTGCATAGAAGTAACAATAACAAAGTTAAACATGATTTAAATGCAAAAAAAATGATTCAAAAAATGAATTCCTAAGGCACTTTTCAGATGGAATATGAATTTTCAGTGAATTCTGCAATTTTCAGGGCTTAAAATGCGAAATTTTCAGTTCTGAGAAAATTTTCGTGTAATTTTCGGGTTTGCGAGGGGGTTTTCTGAAAAAATTCCTTTTCCCCGAAAGGATCTCGTAATTTTAGAATTTACTATGGGTTTTTAGCAAATTTTACATTTTTTATTTTCCCTTTTTTTCTTTTTTTCACCGGCCAGTTATACGGGTCGACCTTGGGCCGGGCCGTTACACCAATATAAGGACCGGGGGGAGTCCGGGGGTAGGGTTTCCCTACCCCCGATTCCCTCTCGGGTGGCTTCAAGTCGGCTCGTGGTAGATTAGAACGATTTTGCAAATTCAATCTAAGGTACAATCGACATCCAATCTTTCATGAAATTTACCGATCAACATTATGTCAGCGACTTCAAGTCGGCTTGCGGTAGATTAGAACGGATTTACACCGTAGAAAACCAATCTAGAAAGCAAATGTGCATAATTGAAAGCGATCTAGAAAATACGATTCAATTTACGAGTGTCCTTCATCGACGGTTACCTTTCGATGCGAGGAGAGTCGATCGTACTGATAACGTGTTGAGTAACCGTCGCTGGCGAGTCCAGTCCGAACAATTACCTCGTAAACAATATTCAGAAACGTAAGAACGAATCAAGAACACAATAATAGATTGAACACAGAGATATGAGGAGACTTCAGACTTCGCTTTATTGTTTCTCAAAATCATGTTACAATGATTGTGGATTCCTCTCTATTTATAGTTTTTCGACTCGACTAAAGTTTGTAATATAATACCTATGTATGGACCGACTTCTGGGCCTGATTCAGAGTTTCTTGTGCCCCGATTAGCTTGTGAGCGGTGGCCCGTACGGAATGCCGTTCCTACTTCCTAGTACCACCACGATTCGGTGACAGTGAAGTGATCCCGTGCGAAATCTCGCCAGACACAAAATGCGACGCGACTTACCACCAGCACTGTTTGATTTCGAACGTTGATCCTTAATTGGTCCGCATGTACAAGCACTACTGTTGTAACCAACGGCAGGCAGGGTTTCATATCGATTCATACCTATCACGCATTTACCAGTACCGAGCCGAGCCGAGCCAATTAAATACCCAGCCGAGGCTCCAGTTCTCTCACTGGGACGCTGGTCCCGCGCGGCGCGCTAGCCGTTGCGTCGGTTGCCCGCTCATTAACTCCGTTCGGCCGCTCGTTCGTCCCGTCCGGCACCGCACCGCACCGCACCGCATTTCGCCCACGCCGCAGCGCGAAACGGCACCAAAAACACGTCCGTTTCGCCGCCTTTCTTTCGTTCCGTCCTAGTGCGACGCCGATCGGCAGAACCAAAACGGCACAAGACAACAGAGGACAAGGCAGCTAGCTAGCGAACGTCGCGGTCACGGGCGCGTCTGACGTTGCGAGAATCTCTACACGTCTAGCTATGTAAAACTAGCGTTGCTCCAAACAACTTCTTGCGTGACAACAACAACACAAGGGGGAAAAACAGCGGCGGTGAACAGAAGTAACAGGGCGAAGTTTCACCCTTACACTACACTACACTACTACGGTTTTTGTCCGACTCTACTTCCTCTTCGGCTTCCGACTCCGCCAGCGCCATCCGGCGGAGCGGGCTGGGGCCCAGGCGCTGGCGCTTGGACGCCGCCGCGTGCCGCCGCCGGATCACCTCCATCTCGTTGCGCCGCCGCGTGGCCTCCTCGTCCACCACGAACCGCCTCATCAGGATGTCGTCCGTCAGGGACTTGCCCCGGAACACCGGCCGCCGCGCGCTCTCCCCGGCGGGGCCCGGCGCCCTCCCGACCCTCTGCTCGGCGACCGGCGGCGGGGCCACCAGCGGGTTGCCGCACCCGGACGCCGACACCGACGACGCGCGCGGGTAGCTGTAGCTCCGGCGCGGCGCCACGTCGGCCTGGAAGTAGAGCGCCTGCTCGTTGTAGGAGGAGATGGGCGCGCAGAGGCAGACGCGCGTGAACGACGCCGCCACGTTCAGCGACGACGACTTGCGCAGCTTCCCCGTCCCCGCCGCCGCCTTGCTGGCCGAGACACCCGCCGCCGCAGCAGCCTTCGTTGGTGCGACCGCTGGCTGCTTCCAGATGAGGAGGAGCAACTCCACCGCGCGCTGGTACCACGGGGACTTCTTGGATAGGCCTCTCGATCTCGCCGCGTCGCCATCTTTTGATCTGCATCCACGGACACACAGACACAGCACCGCATCACGTCAGTCCACACGAACTCATCAATTGCCGCACACACACATACACCAATGCTGAGCTAGCTCATGTGATCGATCGAAGCATGCCTGCGTGCATGTACATGTACCTTGCTTTCTGCGTGTTCTTGGCCATGTTTTGCATCAAGAGGGAGTGGAGAAAGAAACATCTGTGCTGCAGGCGCGCGCGAGGAGATCGAAGATGAAGGAGTTGAGAGAGAGAGAGAGAGAACTGAGGTCACATCAAGTTGTTACATTCCTACTGGGAAGTGAGAGGCCGTGGAGCTTCCATTCCATCACCATGGCGTGGAGGTATGTACTGGGAGCCAGTTAGTTAAGGGGTCAGGAGGAGGGCAGTTCGGTCATGTCGCTTTTGGCTGCAGGGCATGTCAAAGTTCTCTGGAGGGAATAAGGCTGCGTGCATGACCCAACAAGGAAGGCTTTTTGGGGACCCTTCCAATACTTAACTACGGAATATGAAATGGAGTACCGCAAACAAAGTACTGCATGTATATGGTGTGGAAAGGAGCTGAAGAGATTTGATGGTATAACATGAGTACATGACATCGATGAAAGGTGTACGTGCAGTGCAAAAACACAATTTTGAAAAAGATGCGGTTACTGATCATTGCAAGGGACTATTTACATATATAGAACTACTCTTGCAAAATGCATCTGCTTCGAGATGCAGTTTTCTCTTATGTGACATAGTATGTTTATATACTAATATAAAAGAACGAGTTAGTGGTCGTTCATTCTCCTCACACAAATAATATGTGCGGACATGTGGGCCTTGCGTCCATAAAACTTTCCTCCTCTAAAAACCGGAAAAACATGTAAAAAAATATGTTGCAAACAAACAAACTTTGTCAAAATGATTTTTTGGCGCATACCTCCTTCAAAAGCGCTAACTAAAAACAAATCCAAAGAAAAACGGCAATACAAAACCAGGAGAGGAGAAAAACAAGGTGAATAACATAGAGATCGCTACCAGTGACATGATGAATATCTAAGGCGCTCTGTAGGAGTAGTTTTAGTTTTGTGTTCTTTGTCATTTGGTAAAATCACTACTACACAAAGGGTCATCACAGACGATTTTTGAACCGTCTGAGTTTATATGTCTGTGATAACATGAGTTCATCGTCTGTGAAAAAGCTATCACAGACGGTTCTTGTTTAGAGAACCGTCTGTGGTAATTACCACAGACGGTTCTTGTTCAGAACAGTCTGTGATAGCTTTTTCTATTGCAAAAAAATAAAAACGGATGCTAAAACTTCAGAGGCTGTTTTGAGGGCCTAAACGACCTTTGTTTAGGGGTTTTCACTTCGTCTGGAACCTCCCGAGCCTCGCGAATGAATCTAAATGAATCTAATATGGGCTTATGGATTTTCGGATTGAACTTTTTGTTAACTTTCTAACGAGCCAAAGAACGTCACAATTCGAGTTCGTATGCAAAAGTTATAACGGTTTTACTGGACAGTGCGCGATCTGCCATCTATATTTTTGCCGAAACCAAATAACTCAGCATGAACTACACATGCATAGAGAGCTTCCCACAATAGCCACAGCATCACCCACATCACAGTAGCATCAACTCAATCCACTCACAGAGTACTAACACTAACTCTTAGTAATCCACATCACAGAGGAAAAGGGGGGAGTAGAGAGAGTGAGGTCGTGGGAGGCCAGCGACGACGAGCTCGGGGGGTGACGAAGTGGAGGAGGCCGGGGGCGACGAGGTCGTGGGAGGCCGGCGACGACGAGGCTGGGGCGAGGTGGAGGAGGCCGCGAGAGACGAGCTCGGGGGAGGCCGGACCGCAAGGTCAGGGCGAAACGGTGGCACTCGGTTAGAGGATAGATGGCAGATGAGAAGATGGAGGTGTGAGGAGACTCTGTTAATATAAAGCGAGTTTCGGCAGCCCGCCCATTAAGTCCAAATTTTCTTTTTTCCGTCAAACAAAACAAAAGTATCATAGACAGTTTTATCTATAAAACCGTCTGTGATATGATTATAATCACAGACGGTTCATGGATAGAACCATATGTGATAATTCACAGACGGTTCTTAAGAAGAACCGTCTACGATGTCTCGATTATCACAAACAGTTCTTCTTAAGAACCGTCTGTGAATTATCACAGACGGTCATATTCACGAACCGTCTGTGATAGTTACGTATCACAGACGGTTTCCCTTGAAGGGAAACCGTCTGTGATAAGTATAACACAAGGGAAACCGTCTGTGATAAGTATAACACAGACGGTTCCAATGAAATCGTCTGTGATAGGGCGTCTACTATAGCATGTTTTGTAGTAGTTAATGTGAATCAAGTATGAGACGAGAATGTATATATTGATGGTTGTTATGTATGCCCTGAATTGAAAAGTAACAAACTCAATTTCAAAAAAGGTTGGAACTGGGGCATCGTCTCGTTCATCCAAAACAAAAATGTTATACCTTTATCGTGTCTTACTTAACGATAATACAATATTTATGCACGGAAGTAGCATTATGTTATCATTTTTTTTTTTTGCAACGCACGAACCTTCAGCTAGTAGTATTTACAAGGGTATATACTATATTATCCTACATCCATGATTTCAGGAGTGCGGAATTCCAGCACTGCATCTCAGAGAAAAGAAGAAGATCGAAGAATAAAAAAATATCCAGCCTTAGCTTTTCCCTTACAAGCTTGCTCATTAGCTTCTGCTAGCTTCTTTTCTTTGATGATGCATGTTAGCATGCATACGCTTTTTTCTTTAGCCATGATTCCTCCCAAGCAATGGAGCTAGATTTTAAATCCCAATTGGCGAAAGCAACTCAACGCTTTTGCGTGGAATAGATGATATAAACCACCAAACGGGCACTAAAGTACATGGCTACCGGGCTACACAAATGGTGGTAGTTTAGTCTCGATCGCAAGCCCTACTATAATCTCTCGCGTCGGCCAAATCGATCAGGTACGTACGTTGTACGTACAACCACGGGATACAGTGTTGATGTCTGCAGTGTAGCCCTGCATCTGCAAAGATCTCTTCTGGTCCTTGCTTGATATCCCCTCTGCCTACTATGGTTACTTTACTATGTTGTACCGAAATTAAGAGGGGTTTATTAAGCCATTTCAATGGTCTCGCATGTTCTTTATGTACTGCTTGAAATGGTTGGCTATGCAACATCATTGAGGTTTTTTTTCTCCCTTTGATCAACTAACTTTGAAGTTTGGAAAAGCTGACGAGCAAAAGTGTGATGGGTTCAGAGTTTAAGACTCTAGTGCCTAAGCTATAACCAAGTTGGTGATTGAGAAGAACGACATGTCCTTGGTTGGTGGCAATAGGGGAACAGGGAGGGAATAGAAAAGGCATCCTCTGTTCCGATCGTGGAGTACGTACACGTGTATGATACATGGCTCATAAATCATAATGCAGAGAACTAATCATTCTTTGGAGTTTGGACTAACCAACCAACCATTTCACATTAGTTTAAGATTTTGGACTCCAGGTCATGTCTCCAAGACATGGCCAACTATTTCGTTCATCTTCAGAAAACACAATACAGAGTATAACTACCATCCATGATTTATTTCTCTTTTCCGATATTGTACTAAATGGTCGATCCTGTCTATCTGTCTGTCCCAGCCTTCTGAAGTATTCTAAAAGAAAAAGGGTTGGAACAACACGCGCCACACGCCCACACGTACGCGCGCGTCGTGTACATAGATCTTAAAAATGTTCGGTGTGTGCCCCCTGTGGGTACGGTGTTTGGTGAGATGCTTCAAATCAGTTGAGAGAAGTATGCAGGTGTGCAACGCATATGCACAAGCTTAAGCTTCGATAGTTTATCGCCAATGGAGGGAGGGAGCCATGATGATAGCCATGCTGGATTGGAGGTGTAAAACGGGGGAGAAAAAGGCTGTGGGAAAGGCAAAGGAAAGGGGCCATGATCGCTTAGACCTTGATATGCTTTAGGCCGCTAAAGAAGATCATCATACAGTTGCGCTTTAGCTTTAGACCTTGACTTGTGTGACTCACTTACACTAACTAAATTCAACATGCATGTCGCAAAAGCAGATGGCACGGCATGGAATGGATGCTGAATTCCTGATCCTCCATGGACCACTGCGGAGCTCGATCGATCGGCGATATTCTCTGCAGGCCACAGGACAGCTCTGCAATTGAAAGCTCTTTAGTTTGGTTTTGGTGTGTATGAATGCCATGTACTAACTATGGTTAAGATGTGATGGTTTCCTTAGGATCTTTATTGTCCATGGAGAAGCACGTCAAGATTTACAGTGGCTGCAAAGAGCTTGGATATCATCAGGTATAGTCCCGCCGGCATGCAGCTGCTCGCTCGCAGGTAGAAAATGCTTCACAATCATTGTAATTTTGGATTGAAATGGGGCAGGCTTTCCTGTACGTCTTATGCCTAAACCACCTCACTATTGCCACATGATTGCTCTGCTTAAAAACTAATTATTTCAGTAACTTGCTAGCAATTCCTCTATGTGAATACATCACGTTTCATCCTCAGCGTCCGTGGACAGATGAATAACATGAGTGCAAACGGATTATTTTTTACCTGCATTTTACAACATTCCCTTGTTATATATGTACAGACACCTTGCAATGCCCACAAGTTCCGTTCAGGGCTAGGCCTAACCGTTCGTACGAAGTCTTCCACCTGCATGCCCAAGAAACAGGGAGAAAGAATATCGTCAGGTCCCCGGTAGCAATGGCCCAGCCTCTGTTCTTTCAACGTCATGCAGAATCTGATATTGTTCAGTGAGCGAACATAGCACTTTGGCAAAGGCATCTCGTCAAAAGGCTTGCCGGCCTCGGCATACAGGAGAAGTGCTTCGACCGGCCGGCACATGGCCATGGGCCTCCTCACTCCTTGCTGCTGCTGGTCCAAGCATGGACCGAATCCGTCGTCATCGCAGGTCCAACCCATCGAGTCCGCTACCACCCTAGCGTAATTGCCATGCTGCTTGCTTGCGGTGCGGCGGCGACGTCGTACATGCGGGTGCGTGTGCGGCTCGCGATCGGCTATATGTACATTACCCCCTCTCAGTGCAGGGGCTAGGGGTAGTGAGATAAAGATACCATGAGATGAGCTAGCAAGTATATATTTTAATATCACGTACAATCCAAATTAATACAAAAAATATGAGAAACAAAGTTAAAATAAGAAATACATTAAATGTGGTATCTTATTAATAGATGGTGCATTTCAAAAAGATAAAAAAAAAAATACACAAGTAGCAATCTTAAAAATAAAATTAACTAAATTTGTGATACAAACAATGACAGAGGTATTGGGAGGGTACCAAGGGTACGGTGAGTGGAGCCAGTGCTCCAGCTCCCTCGTGCCCCCATGGTAGATCCGCAACTGCTCTCAACAGTCACACAAGAATATCGTTTTGGTGTACGTGTAGCCAAAGTTTTTAAACTTTGACTATCGATATCTTTTTCAATATTTAGATGGTCCAAAATGGTATACATAGATTTGTTTCAAAAAAAACTTTCATAAAAATATACTTTTATTATGCTTTATAAATATATCTATTACATTATTAAAGCAATAAAAAAGAAGCTATCACGTTCACTCTTAAGGGCTAGAAATTCACACGTCAATCGGTAGAAAAAGATAAATATCTACATCGTTGATTATGATGGGTCCAGATTATAAAAATGTAGATTAAAAGAAAGAGTCTATCTCAAGTATAATGCAGAAATAATTCAAATTCGGAATAACAAAATCAAATACCATTAGCAATTTTTTTTTGTTACAATTTCCTAAGTAAAATAAATAGTAAAACATAATTTGGAATAAAAAATAATCAAAATTAGTAATTGGGTTAGTTTACAAATTCCAACAAAAAAATAATTATAATTTGGAACAAAAAAAGTAAAATAAAATAAGCAAATTGATTTCGTTATGAATTCCAAAGTAGTATCACTAATAGTTGTAATTTTGAACAATTGTTTTTTTAATAGCAATTGTATTTGTTGGACCAAAACGGTAACTAGAGGCGAAATGAATAGGAGCGCTGCCTCTTTTTCACCTTGATTTGATTCAACTTAATTTTTTCTCTAATAGCTATGAAAGCTATTAAGATCAACAAATAAGCATAGCGAAAGTATTGTATTGAATCCAATCAAAACCCCAAAGCGCAACAACAACAAAATAACGAAAACTCAAATCAACATGCGTCGGGCGGTCAGACCTCTTAGATTGGGTGGTCTAACTCATATCTAGCAAATGACCTCTCACCAAGGACGGTCTGACCTCCAGTCTGATGAATAGTAAAATCAACACAAAACCAAAATCATAAATTGGCCCAACTTTAGATCTGGTGATCTAAATCCCCTCAAATTTCAATCATAACTTATCAAGAAGGCCAGAAACCTATTCCAATCGACGATCGGGAAAATCAAAGCCAAAGTTCCATGAGTTTCATAGATGAGGGAATGAGAACACAAGAACCTCGAAAAATCAAACTTTCATCCCAAAACTTGCTCAGGGGTAAAAGATGATCAAGATGATCCTAAATACATTTCCACATATCACAGCAAGTAAGATCACCACAAGAAACCAAAGAAAAACCAACGAATCATCAAAAACCCAAAAATCACCAAAGTGAGAACAGGAACAAGAAGAGACTAATCTTGGAGAAATCTTGCTTGGATTGATTTGAGATGGATGTTGGTTTATAGCCAATCCACCATGGAGTACAAAAGCTCAACACTTGAGCACACAATCAATCCATCTCTCACAAACTCTAGTCTCAACTACTCCAAAATTCCAAAAACACAAATTATGATTTTTCTCTTGGAATGACTCAGGAAGTCCACATTTGGACATCCCTTTTATAGTAGAGGCTAGGCTGAGAGAGAACACCCTAACGGGCACCCGTTAAGCCTACACATAAATGGATCTACACTCACGCATGCTTCTCAAAGCGAATGACGTATTGGGCTTCTCGAATCAGTTTCTTCATCATCTTTATCTTCATTTAACATAAACCACCTCTCCTTACGCTATCTTGCGCCGTTGTTTAGCCAAAGGTTACCAAGGCGGTATTTTGGTAAAATTACCAAAATACCCCTTCTCGATCTTTCTCCAAAGATCGAGTCCAATCTTCATGAAGTAATCCCATACTTCGCCATATGTAGGTTGATCAATGGCTCTCTTTATATCACCAAGTCTCTCCTATCCGGCTCCCACCAAAACCATGGCACTTGCACCAACTCCCACGACGCTAGATGCAATCCGTCGCACTGAACTTCCTGTCCGATCATCTTTGTCCATTTTGCGCTATGCTTGAGTCCACTAACTTCACCTGGCATCCTCGATCATTCTGGACCTCAGCTCTCCACGCCTAGTCCTGATCATTCTCACTGTTGATCGTCGTTGACTTCCAAGCCCACTACACAACAATAGACCAAGAAATCGGTTCCGGGAACACATTCTTCGCAACTTGACCCACGTTAGTCAAAACATACATCACGCAACATATGTACACTGAAAACCATGAAATTGACCTAACCATAAAATATTGTCGCAAAACTGGCCAGCGAACGGGGCCAAACCGGTCAAACTGCCACGCATGGCCGGTCTGACCGCCTAGCATAAGGACTTAGCCAAATTTCCTCCATGCAAATTTGAAACCTATCAGGAAATTTAAAACGAATAGAAATTTTAGCCCGAATCTCTAAAAATTATGAGACCAAGTGTAGAAGAATCGTCTCTCTTGCCTACACCTTCTATTTTTGGCTCGACTCCAAACTCGAAAGTCACCTTTATGGCTAGAGAGACCGCGCCATGGCGGTCGGACCACTTGATACTTGACTCGCCTAACAGGCGATCGAAGCTGAGTGGCGGTCAAACCGCCACCCAAGCCGATTTGCCCTACTACTGCCAGTCTGAACCTGAATTTCGTCGAAAACTAGTGTTTCAATAAACCCTCAATACCATTGCCAATTGTATCATCATCCTAAGATCATGAGTATATTCTCATGATATCCACAGTATTATACGCAAATTCCAACAAAAAAATAATTGAAATTTGGGATTAAAAATAAAAGAAAATTTACAATTTGATTTTCATATGAATCCAAAATAAAATACATAAATAACTAAAATTTAGGAAAATTAATAAAAAAAATAATTTATAAATTTGATAAATAAATATAATTCAGAATAAATTTTTTAAAATAGCAATTGGATCAGTGTACAAATTCTAACAAAAATAACATGAATTTCGAACAAAAAAAAACTAAATTTAGCAATTTTATTTTGATGCAAATTCCAAAGTAAAATAATAAAAAATGAATTTAGGAATATAAAATAAAATTAGCAAATTAATTTTAATATGTATTCCTAAGTAAAATACCTAAATTAATATAATTCAAAATAAAAATTAAACAAAAATGGATGAGTATACGAATTCTAATAAAAAAACACCTGGAATTCAGAATTAATATAAAATAGCATTATCAATTTGATTTTCATATGAATTCCTAAGAAAAATCCTAAATAAATTTAACTCAAAATAAAAAATAACAATTGTATTATTATACGAATTTCAACAGAAAATAATTGGATTTTGGAATAAAAATTAGCAATTCGATTTTGATACAAATTGCAAAGTAAAATCCATAAATAACTGTAATTCGTTATAAAAATTAAATAAAAAGATGCAATCGGATTACTATATGAATTCCAACAAAAAAATGAAACTAGGGGAAAAATAAAAGACAATTTACAATTTGATTTTCATACGAATTCCAGAGTAAAATACTTGAATAACTAAAAATTCTAATAAATTGAAGAAAATATTGCATTGTAGATCACTAAACTTGTGAGGTTGTGCCACTTAGCTCTCTGAACTTGCATTTTACTTTTCCCACCCCCTGATCTTGCGAGGTTGTGCCTCTTAGATCTCTGAACTTGTATTTTACTTTCTCAGCCCTAGAACATACATTGTTGTGCCACTTATGTCCCCGAACTTGTGTTGGATCGAAGTTTGTCAGACGCGACTCTAGTGACTTTGTCCCCCCGAGTCCGGTGTACTCGCTGCCGCCCCGTTCCGGCCGTGTTCGTCGTCCCCGTCACCTCACACCGACAACATCGGATTCTTCGGGCCCGGGAACGCACCATACTCGTGTCTTCGCTAGAGCTCCACCGTCGCAGCTTGCCACCGTCCTCGCCCTTACCTCCTCTGGGTCGGCCGTGTGTGTGTGTGTGAGAAAGAAAGAGTGAGAAGTACATTCCTAGTGCCAGAGCAGGAACACAATATGTCTCTCTCTCTCTCACGGTGATTCGCCAGATCAGTTTTTTCTATTAGCAAACGTCCAAATGGACTTCGTGCAGGGTGAGTATCTTCTACTTTGGTACTGGGAATGTACTTCTCTATCTCTCTCACGGCCGACTCAGCGGAGGGAAGGGTGAGGGCGGCGGCAAGCTGCGACAGTGGAGCTCCGACGAAAACGCGAGCACGATGCGTTCCTAAGCCCAAAGAATATGTTTTTGTCAGCATGAGGTGATGGGGACGGTGAACACAGTTAGAACGGGGCAACGACGAGTTCAGCGAACTCGAAGGGGACAAAGTCGCTGGCATCGCATCCGACGAACTTCGTTTCAACGCAAGTTCAGATAGCTAAATGGCAAAACTTCGCAAGTTCAAGGGCTGAGAAAGTAAAATGCATGTTCCAGGAGCTAAGTGACACAACCTCGCAAGTTCAGGGACCTACAGTGAAATTTTTTCTGAATTAAATATAAGCTATTATGATGATATCATGAATGGTGTCGGCGAAGACCACGAAAGAGGCGGCGGCGATGAAGATGAGAACAATTCTATACTACTCACCTTAGTCGTTCGATGAGGACAATGTCGTGATGCTCGCTGGAGCCGCCGAAGAGAAAGACTGGAGTCGAAGGAGCCAAATGTTGTGATGACAAGTGGTGAGCGTCGAGCTCGATGACAGGGGAAGCTCTAGCAGAGAGGAGATAAATGTTTTCATTGAAAACGAGCTATCGACGATGTGTGGTCATCATCTAGCTAGGAGCGTGCTATCGTTGGTGAGTGACACAATGTCACTGGCGACGGCTAGAAAATTATCTATATCATTAGACAATAACTAAAGTCCACATCGTTGAGTTGGACAACATCGAAGTAGAGCAGCGACCAACACGGGGGAAGGAGACATCGAGCACATATAACATCGTGCATGTTTATATACACACTTGCATCTGTATGAATAGAAGCACCGGCGTATAAAAACAAATGAGTAAATAGTTTGGAGTAGAGATATCGCAACAGTAAGGAATATGCTCGAGGCCACTGGAGAGAACGCGACGGGTGTACCCAACAGGGATCGGCGATATTTGTATTTGTATGTGTATGTGTGTGATGTCACAACAATCAGCACTAAGCAATAATTGAAGAGAAGTAGAAGATAATTTTGTGGTAGAATATTGCATTGAAAAGGGTAGCAGCTGACAGATATCGATCAAGAATATAACTTGGTGTTGGAGGTTGAAGCAAAAAAGCTATAGCGGGGAAAGAGATAGAAGACATATTGTTCGGTAAGGCAACTGGCATGAGCGAAGATAAATTCAAGGTAGGTTGCCCATGGTGCATCGGTGTATACGTGGACAAGGTACTCTAACACCATGTAAACTAATAAGATAATTTATTGCACACATAATCAATGTATTGCTTGAGATTAACAGAGGTACATGCGCATACAAATATTTTTAGAAATGAGTAATTAATGGAGGAAAAATAGGGACATGCATCTGCATGATGCATACACGATGGATAGTGGTTAAGTTATTATGCTTAATATTTTCTTCCATCAAAGCTCATAGTTCGTCAAGTTGTATTTTTCTTCAAGTTTCTATTGCCACTTTTAATGTTTATGATATTTAAAAAATCTATATAGCTACACGAGATACGTAAATATATTTGCAAACATATAAGTTGTTTCATTTGATAATATAAACTTTAAAATTGGTGCATGCTTTCCACGAAGCTTTAGCAACCGTGCATGCTACGTTTCGTCGGCCCGATAACTTTTTTCCCTTGATGGGCCATGTACTCGGATCGGCCTTGGCTCGATTGGGATCTGACCGTCAGTGCAGACGGGAGTTGCTCGGGCGACGGGCCCTGAGCTCAACAAAGCGCGTTCAGTATCCCATGCGCCTCTACGGCGAATGTCATACGGTCCGTAGCTGAAGTTCTTTACGGGCATTCGCAGCTTCAGCGTAATTGCGTAGAGTCATGGGTAGCTTGAGCTCTCCAAACGTAAGAAAGCTTAAGCTCCCTCTTCCCGCAAGCTTATCCGAGGAACTGAGTAACATCGTGTCATTCGTGTGGTGTTTAGAGTGCAGCTTTGAGCCCCGGATACGTGTTTCACAAGTGTTGGCCGATGTGTCTTTACAGGAGCAGTAAGTCAGTAGTATGATTGAAAGACTACACAATCAAAGCTCTACCTGTCGATTGATTTGATTGCCATTGATAGTGGTTTTGAATTTCTAACCTCTTCGAATATCGTACTACAACAGTTAACCACAACAACAACAAAAAATCCCGCACTGAGAGCGTTTTTTCCCCTTCCATTGCGACTGAATCGCCTCACACGCACCTTTCATGCGAATTGACAACGCAACAGATTTGAACCGCGGAGACTGCAAGTTGCGACTCTGATAGTACATTAGTACTCTACTTGACGTCGTGCTCTCCCGCAGCCGATTTTTTTTTTAAAAAATAATAGATAATTACAAAAATAGATAATTTTTTGTAACAAAATTAGACTCGTATCGTCATTCCAATTGATGCCAATATCTCTGTCGCCAATAAAAACAGTGTAAAGATGTTCTAACTGGCGACATGACCCTATATTATTTATTTTAAATTTATATCTAGAAAATTCAGCCTAAAGAATTTTCTTGGTAATACTTTGAAATGTCAGCGTAATTCGTAATACGAAATTGGAGAAGATAACTGTCGGGTCTCGGGTTTCCAAATTCGAAACCCTTTATGTATATTTGCACTAGTCCCTGGATCAGTAGCTAGTGCACATAGTTACATCATTGAATATAAACACATATCTTGTAAAATATCAAACTATTGCATAATATTGAACAAAGATAATGACCTTATGGTCAAAGTTTACAATTACTGCACTTTCAGGATGAACAACTCGAATAAACTGCAACAGAAGAAGATAACTCCAAGCGATGGCCCATCCATTTCAAACTATTATATAATATTGAACAAGGAGTAATGACATTATGGTCGAAGCTTACAATTACTGCCTTTTTAGGTTGAACAACTCGAATAAACTGCAGCGGAAAAAAGATAACTCCAAGTGACGGCCCATCTATATGCTCACAAACAATCGAGTGGGGGAGTGCACCCTAGTTCATATGGTCATCGAAGTACCCCTCCTTGGCAACTTTGAAGGCTTCTGAAATATGTTTTGAGCGTAGTATGTGAATACATAAAGTACCGTGCGAGTCTAGGAAAAAATGCTTAAGTTTAAATATTTTTCATAAAGCACATTTGAAAAAAAAATAGTTTCAATAATTAAACTAATTGTATTACTAGTGGAGGTTCTAGCTACCAACCACTATCATCAAGGCCCTAGCTACCAAGGTTCAGAGGATAGGGCTCTAGCTGCCCAACTCACTCTAGCTGCCAGAATAACAACCCAAGAGTCCCACTACTCCCGGGTTCCCAAAATTCACTCTTTTTTAAAACAAAACAAAAAATCTACCATGTGAAATCGCATCTTGCCCGTCTTTGACCATGTGCACGGCTATTCGAATAGTTTTATACTATGTAAAAGTTGTACAGTTTGACCCATACGAGATAATCAACTTACAATGTCGGTCATGACATGCTTTCTTGGGTGTGCGACTAAGCGATTATCACAAGGCCTTTACAATACCACGCTCTAACATCAACCCGCCCGATGAACTTGACCCCAAGTCATGGGTGTCTTTTACCATCGACCTGGAGCCCACCGTTGTGGGGGGATAACCTGCCTGTGGAGCCCACCGTTGTGGGGGATAACCTGCCTGGATATAGATGTCTTTTACCATCGCTCGGAGCAAGCCCTGACAGACATGGACGTTTTTTTACCATCATTTGCACAAACCCAAAAAGAAACACCAAACAACTATAGCATGTGGGCATAATGCTAGAACTCGATAAATTAGTTGGTCATGTACTTTCCATAATCAGATATGTGGTTGTACGGTATTACTCAGTTTGGATAGTCACAAGCGTCGGTCTTTAATATAACTTGGGCAGAACTTACCACAATACAAATTCTCGTGCTCTAGCTGCACCCGCTTGATCATACCACCCGCCCAAGTCTAAAACGAATTTTTACCATTTTATTTTATTTTATTTTGAAAACCAATAGCAATATCTATTGTCATACATTTCTAAAAAATAATTTGCATAAAAGGTATTAATATTTCCCACCCATAGGATAAACATGACTGATATAACTTGTCTAAGCAGTTCTAACTCATTATATTAATCCATCAATAATGTGTTTACATAATCCAAAGAATAATTTATCTCTATAATCCAACAACAATATAATGATGTAATCCAACAATGGTGTAATATGATTATCCAACAAAGATATCATCCTATAATCCAACCAAGATATCATCCTATAATTCAACCAAGATATATTTTCTATAATCCAACCAAGATTTATTTCTATAATCCATCCAAGATTTATTCCTATAATCCAATCCAAGATATATTCATATAATCCAATCCAAGATTTATGTCTATATTACAATCCAAGATTTATTTCTATAATCCAATCCAAGATATAATCTGATTAACCAACAAAGATATCATCCTATAATGCAACAATGATATATTTCTAATAATCCGATCAAAAATATTCCTATGATCCAACAATGATATATTTCTAATAATCCGATCAAGATATAATCATATGATCCAACAATGATATATTTCTAATAATCTAATGAAGATGTAATCCTATGATCCACAATGATATATTTCTAATAATCCGATCAAGATATAATCCTATGATCCAACAATGATATATTTCTAACAATTTGATCAAGATATAATTCGATTATCCAACAAAGATATATTCTAATAATCCAACAAGGTTATATCCCTATAATCCAATAAAGACATAATCCTCCAATCCAACAAAGATATAATCTTATTATCCAACAAAGATATATTCCTATAATCTAACAAAGATATAATCTAATTATCCAACAAAGATATCATTCTTCATTGTATTCATCTAATTCCGCAATATTGCATTCCCATGTCTGACAATAATGTAATCATTATTGAGGACTTTATGTACTAGGGCGTCAATGATTCAAGGGTAACAATATCAAATGAAGATATTAACAAAGTTAGGATTAACTAACAACCTAGGATTTGAACTTATCATTTTATGTAAATAGCGACACAAATTAATTTTCAAATTTAGAACAGGTTTTGGAAAATATAGGTACAATATGGTCAAAGGAGACTCGCCTTCGCCAAAGGTTGAGGTCATTGCGTCTGGTTGATCCAAAGTGGCTTTAGCGGCGGGTCCAAAAAAATCTTTGGAAACGCCGAAACCTATACGCTCGAAAAGAGCCAAATAAATACAACAATTCCAAATAAAATCCAAAAATTATAAAATTAGTACCAAAAGAGGTATTATGAATTTAGATGAATTTAGGAACAGGAATCGATATAATCAGAGTTCGTATGAGGGGGAACGGATGTCCGAAAGTTTGCAATCACATGAAATAATGAAATTACAAAAAGGGGGAATAGTCCCGAGAATATGATGTCTGATTTCTGTTTCAACAACCAACACACATGACATGTGGGGCCCATATGCTAGTGAGAGAGAGAGATGGAAGCGAAGGAGTATGACGTGTGGGCCCCAATAGTCATTGACTCAAGCACTCAACAAAGAGAATGCAAGCAGAGAAGAACAGGGCAAGGTAGAGGCGCACGGCATGGGGCGACCGGAGGCGAGATAGGTGACGGGGTGGCTGGCTGAGTGGGGAAATGGGGCCTCGGTGAGGTGGTGGCGACACGGACGTGTGGAGGTGGCGGCGTTCCAGCGATGCAGGGAGGCAAAGGAGGTGAGCACCAGCGGCGCCCGTGTAGGAGGAAGCTTCAGAACCAAATGGGGAGGTCGGAGTTTGTCTGTGGTGGTGGCTCCATGTTAACCGGTAGCGGTGAAGGAGATCTTACAGCAACAACGTGCTCTCGTGAAGAAATCAACAAATTTGATTGGGGAAGCAAAGAGGGGTTCTGGGAACGCAAGATGATGTGCCAAGCAAAGCAAGGGGTTCACCAGAGAGGGAGTTCAGAGGAGAGGGGCGATGGCCGAATGTGGGGGAGAAAGAGGAAATCGGCGGCAGTAGAACTCCAGTCCAAGGAGGAAGGGGTAGGGAAGGGGCAATATAGGAGGGGTGAAGGGGGTATAGAAGGGGTCGGTGCTTCATTTATAGTCGAAGACGGAGAAGGGAGCAGCATGGGAGGCATGGGCGACGCGCTCGGTGCAGCGGCATGGCATAGGCGGAGGGCTCAGAGCAGCAACGCTGGGGCGATGTGGCGAGCGGCATGGACACCAGAGCGTTGGCGTGGTGCAGTGCTGGCAAGGCACGAACGACCGCAGTTGGCGCGTGGCGAGCGGGAGCAGGATGCAGGGAATGGGCGTGAAGGCGGCGACATGAGCAAGGAGGTGGCTGTAGAGACAGGCAAGGGCAGAGGAGAGGAAAGAAAAAAGGAAGAAAAAATGAAAAGGAAAAAGAAAGGGCGAAAAGATGGAGGAAAAATATTTTCAGCCAAGAAATAAGAATGAAATGAAGTTATGATATTTTCATTTCGAAGAAAATCAAATTGAAATTTGAATTTGAAGTTTCGGTAGAGGTTTCAAATTGAGGAGAGGTGAATTCAAATAAGATTTTGAATTCAAAATTGATCGAGAAAAGAATTGATTTAAGGACAAAGATTTGAATTAAGACTTGGAATCTATATTTTGATTTGGAGATGACTCAGATTCATTATTTGATTTGCATAAAATTTATATATCAAGAATTACAATTTAAAATCCAACACTTTGGAATAATTAATTAAAAATAAATTTTATAGGAAAGAAGAGAAATTTTGGGAAAACTAAAAATAAATAAAGAGAACTCAAAATTTTTGGGAAAACTAAAAATAAATAAAGAGAACTCAAAAGAAATAATAAGATCTTGGAAAAAGGAAATCCGAGACGAACCCAGAAAATTGAATAAAACAATTTTTATTTCATTAAAGTTTGATTTACTCATATTAAATTATTTTAAATTTATGAAATTTATAATTAAACTTTGACAAATCAAGAAAATTCAAATGATTATTTTTATTTTAAGATTTTCAAAAAGAACAAAAAATAGGATGTTACAAATCTACCCCCCGAGATTGGGTTTAAAGGGAATCTCAAAAGACTCTCTTTTGAGCGAGACAAAGCGCCACAGATTGACTAAGTTGGCTAGTGGGCGGAGAAAAGCACCTTCGCTTGTAAAAGGGTTAACGAAGGTGCTTTGATCACTCTTCCAAAAGACTCTCAATTTGGGCGAGACAAACGCCTCATGGGCCACATGGAGGTATTACACTGACCGACTAAGAACTTACCTGAATGACTGCGTCGGTCAAGCACATATGCCATGCCATGTGTCCACTCGGACCACATGTGATCGCCATATGTCGCGCTGCGTCTCAAGGTTGAGGCTCGATACCATCTGTAACACCGACCCAAATTCGGCTCGGTGACTTGATTCACTCGACCTCTTGTCCCTCGCGTGTAAAAGGGAAGGTGCTACGTTTGGAGTACAACTCACTCGACAAGCAATGTGGGACTTCTCCTCATGGGCCACTAGTGTAGGAATTCTTACGAATGACTTTGGTGTAGCTCTCATTCAGTTGAATGGTAGGTGTTTGTGTCCTAGTGTAGGGGGTCCATGGGTTCAGTTTTATTTGTGTCGGGGGTCCATGGGTTCACTTTTAACTTGCCGAGTTGCGTGTTTGAACCATCTTCAACAATTCTTCACATGATTAATAAACGAGAGGAAGAAAACATGGGAAAAGCATAATAAACGAGAAAGAACAAAGGAGAAAGAGAGAAACAAACTAGTGGGGGAAAGTCGGTTAAACCTAAAGAATAAATAGCCGAAAAGCTATTAAGAGGCAATAAAATGTGACACTCAAGCAAAAAGATCGTATTATATGGACTAAACGACACTGAAACTGAGAAGGGCAACTTTGGTGTGACACTACTAATATAACTTATATGGACGACCGACTTGAAACAATTGGTAGATACATTGAAGATTCCAGTCCATCCATCGCTTTGATTACGGAAACTCGAGTCAGCTATAGAGATTTCTAAGGTAAGGAGGTCAATTTAAATTTAAAAACAAAGTTTCGGAATAGACAAGAGATAAGAACCTCACAATGATTTGTACCGGATGAAGTGCTTATCGACGCTATCGTCGTCAGACCCTAGGAACATCACCCACCCGAACAGCCACAACAAGTAGACCTCGAAGTGCCTACTCACCATGTACTCGTCCGTGTCCTCTACCATACACTCCAGCTGCAAGAAGACCGATACACATCAGTAAGTTGCACAAACCATTGAAGAGGAAGAACAAGAGTTACAAAAACTTACATAGAACCGGCAGATCCACTGGCAAATCTAGGTTGCCCTGTGCTGACTTCCCCTTGGAAGCACCCCCTGGAACCTCGCGAGGAACTTCGTGCGCTACGTGGTTGAGACGTCGTGCGTCGCTAGGGGGAAGCCCGTGCAGAGCAACTTGGTCATGAATGTCACGTCCTGAAGGGGCGGCGCCATCTTCCCGCACGGGAGGTGAAAAGTGCGCGTCTCTGGCCTCCACCGGTCAACCAGTGACCTTAGAAAGGCACCGGTCATACGAAAAGTGCCTCGACGTACGACAATCGCCCGTGCGGTCCTGGTCGCCCTCCCATATCGCCTCCACCATCCTCGCTAGTGGAAGGAGGTATGTCACTCTCAACCTGCGTCGAAAGGATTAAGAACAAACATGAGTCTACCCAAAGTAGTCAGACTGCAATTGAGCACACGAAGGTCAAAACTATATGTACCTCGGAACCCAACGTGGGTCCACTCTCCATGCCCTCATGGCGTGCACAGCCGCAACGCGCTAAGATCAATCGCTGCCTCGCCCTCCTGGGGGAGGATGGTACCGCGGCGGCTACGGTGATGCGCGTCAATGACCGGGTCAAGCAATTCGTACAGCCACTACGCAGCGTATACTGGGTCCGTCATACTTGAAAATTCAGTACATACATTATAAATGCTATGAAACATATACAAAAAGTAATAATAATCGACATTCCAATTAATTCAATCACTGCACGATTAACAACACATAGGAAACTAATATGCACACATCTGTATCGACGTATAAATTTTTAAAGGTATCTTATCGTGTACAGATGGAAAGTAAAATTAAGTTCACAATGTTTTAATTAGCGTCTACATTCTCTATTTAGCTACTCTGGAATTTTTATAGAATTTTTAAAGGTACCTTGCTATTTTCATTGTTTGCAAATTATTTAGCATGCACGAATGGAAACCAAAATTAAGTTCAGATAGATACCCTATTTAGCTACTCTGAAATTTTTACAGATTTTCAAAAGTTATCTTACTACTTGCCTTGTTTAAAAAGAGTCCCTGTCATTTATGAAATATTTACCGTGTACAAATGAAAATAAAAATTAGGTTCATAATATTTTATTTCTGCTCTACATACCCTATGTGCCTACTCTGGATTTATTGGTGAATTTTTAGAGATGTCTTGCTATTTTTCTTAGTTTAAAAAGTATTTTTGACATTAACAGAATATTTAACGTGCACAAATGTAAACCAAAATTAAGTTAGGATTATTCTGATTAAGCTCTATATACCCTATTTAGCTACTCTGGAATTTTTATAGATTTTCTATAGCTACCTTGCTAATTTCCTTGCTTCCAAAGTATCTCCAACATTTACAAAATATTTACCGTGTACAAATGGAAATAAAAAAAAATAAGTTCACAATATTTTAATTCAGCTCTACATACCGTATGTTCCTACTTTGGATTTCTTAGAGGATTTTTAGAGGTGTCTTGCTATTTTTCTAGTTTAAAAAGTATTTTTTGCATTAACAGAATATTTACCGTGCACAAATATAAACCAAAATTAAGTTAGGATTATTTTGATTAAGCTCTACATACCATATTTAGCTACTTTGCATTTTTTTAACATATTTATAATAAGTATCTTGTTATTTTTAGAGGTGCTTTCCTATTTTTTGGTTTAAAAAGTATTTTCGGTATTAACAAAATATTTACCGTGTAAAATGGAAAACCTACAAAGTTTTTTTAGTATTTTTGCGGATTTGTTCTAAATCGTACGAGTACTACAACATAAATAATATCTACAAGACGAACAAAAGTATACACAGCTAAAATAATATACTAATCTATTGAATTCTTTGTCGCTATTTTTATTTGCTAGCCTACAAGGTTTCGAATTTACGTACAAAGTTGTAAAAAAAATTTACCTGCAAGATGGGCGACCAAATCTGCTGCTACGTCTCTCTTCTCCGCTAGGAACCGGCAGAGCTTTGCTACGTCTCTTCTCCCCTCTCCTCCGCTCTCCTCTTTTTTTGGGAATTAAAATGACTTTTTCACCGAATTTTAGGGGTTTATATAGCCTGTTCCTATCGCTAGTTAAACTAACGATTTACATACTTTTTGATGTAAATCATCAGTTGAAATGACGACAGACAGTTAGAATGGTGACTTACAGTAAATATGTATATGTTGGTAATTGAAATGGTGACAAGCACCTAATTTTTTTATTTTTTCTACTATTTTTTGTAATTATATTTTAAATTAATATTATTAAAAAGAATTCCCCAGACGGCAAGGGCCAACCGTTCCTCTCAGTTGGACTTTATAATCAGTCAAGCACAAACAGTATTTCTTCCCCAGACGGCAAGGGCCAACCGTTCCTCTCAGTTGGACTTTATAATCAGTCAAGCACAAACAGTAGCTTTCCGATCAAGACCCGAGAGTAGAGTTGCTCCACAGCACAACCAGGCGCTGCTGCGTACAGCGTACGCAGGGAAAAATACACACATCTCGGGCAATTAAAGCCGAAGTGACGCTATCAGGCCGTCACTTTTGTGAGATTTGGGTACGCACAGAAAAGATTGCCCAGAATTGACTCAAATCGCCTCATATCCACATAGTTCTGTAGGAAATACAGGGATACCAACATAGGAACCACTCGCAGCATAGAAAGATTCCAAAGGGAGCTGGAAGGAACAGGTTGAAAGTTGGAACACAGCAAGTTCAGAAACATTTGGTTTCCTTCAGCATGCACAACAAAGAGCTGTAACTTAGATATACAGGCACCGTAGACCATCATGACAACAGATCATTGTCATGGCCTCTACATGACAACAGATCATTGATTCATTGCCATTACCCTCTCAAGATCATGACGCGCAGGCACGAGATCTGCACAACAGTCACTGCACTTCCAGTTCATGAATTTTCCCATTGCTACATTACAGGCTACACGCATACAGAATACAGACCCTGTTGCAACAACAAACTAACTAGACCTACTCCAATATGATACAGTTGACGGTGATAAGAGCCCTAAACTTTGACAAGAGCCCTAAACTTTCTCACCCTGTCATGAGCTATGCGCTTCCAACTGCAAACAAGTGCTGCTGCCCGAGCTGCTGATGACGCAGGGGAGATCCCGTACCTGGAGCTTCACGTAGCACGAACCTATCGAGTCCAGGACATCGACGCACTCCTGGAGATCGGAATCGTTCGCCATGATCACCCACTCGTCCTCGTCATCCTTGTACTTGAGCTGGAACACTCCGGTTGACAGCTTGAACCTCTTTGCTATTTCTTCCAGTAGGTGACACCAGCCCATTGATGGCAAGAACTTGAACCGCACAGTGTCTCCGTTGTAGGTAGCCTTAACTGTGAGTGTAGGGCTGCTTTTGTCTTTAAGAGCATGTCCTGGGTTCTGCTTGAATGTAGGGTGGCTTGAAGCACTGCCGCTAGAAGAGTCTGTCATACCAGAGGTAGAAGGACGAGTGTGCTCCTTGGCTTCATGATCATCAACCATATCAATATCTGCTTGTTGTACAGATGGTGAGTTCCTTCCCACTATTTGATCTCCTGTGCTCTCGGCACTTGGGCGGACAGAGACAGAAGGATTGATGAAACCTGTTTCTTTGAGATGCAAAGCACTAACAGCACCAATGGGATATAATGGTCCTTGTATGCCTTCAGAATTAGAATGATGTGTGACATTTGCACCATAAGAAGCATGATTACCACTGCCACTATAGTTACTTGTCTGTATGTGAAATTCATCACCTTCCCTTTTCTGCACAACAGAGAGCTGCAATTGGGAACTTTCTTTTTGCCATCCATCAGGCGAAGAATACCCTTGCTCAGATTTTGGGCCAGATTTTTCGTCCACAGTTTTTCCAACGGATGGAGTAGGCAAAGCATCACCAGAAGGGAATGGCATCTTCTCTGGTAGAGAGACTGCTGGAACAAGAGATCCAGTAGCAGGATCATACTGCAAGGAACTGTCCACACCATGAACTGAGTTAATGACAGTTTGGATCTTCTTTAATGAGCGGTTGACCTTGTTTATCTTGCGAGATGGCCATCGCAAAATTCCATGTTGCCGGCATATCCTTTTCAAAGTTGTTGGACAAACTGCAACAGTATTAACAGGGAAGTGTTAACAGAAGTCATCCATTTCATTATATCCTATTTACATAACCTAGATATCACAGCACAGTAAAGATTCAACTGAAAATTCATTTCAAAAAGCGACACACTAGGGTCTCACCACCAAGGCTCTTTGCAGCATCCTTTAGGCTCCCAGAGAAGTATTTACGAAGAACATCCAAACTAATATTCTTCTCAGCAGTACTGCGCTTTTTCTCTGCAGGTCGCATTGAACTAGACTGTACCTGCAGTGCAGAAGACGGTTGTCCATCAAGAGGATAGCAAAAACCCAGGTTCTCTTAACAATTGAAAATTAAACGCATGCATCAATATTGAGTAGTCTGGGTTCTGCAGATTTAACCCGTTCCAAACTTCCAATGACTAACCGCGCAACAAAGCTGAGTACTAACCAACCATGGGAATGAACTTTTACAAAATATGGTGGATTGTGCTACTGGCATGTTAAAAATAGGAGTGGCTACCAGACTACCACTGTTGGGATCCTTTTCCTCTAATAAATTCAATCTGACATTAGTATTATGGCATAATTCAATAGACGAGATAAAACTACAAAATGTAAGTACATTTTAAGTAACGACCACCACTTCTAACACAACTATTCTAAATGTCTAAGAAGCTAAGGATTTCAACGGAAACCTGTTTAAAAAAGTTCAGTTCAAGTCGAGCTCATTATGCTTCTTCAATAAATCAGAACCAAGGTGGCTGCACAACAAGTCGTTTTTTAGGAGAAACAGTAGGAAAGGACCCTACTGTATATATACGTGCATCAGTGCATGTCATATTTATGGGGTGAAGATATTCGACCTGAAGGTTCAGAAAAGAGTTTCATCTCAAGTCATGCTAATTATGCTTATTCATAAACCAGGACCATGATGGTTGCACAGAGTGCCGTATTTAAGTAAAAGTTATAATACTAGAGCACCTGCTCAGTTTCCACGTCTACTTGCTTATCAACCAAAGATAGATCCTGGGATGTCGCTTCTGTAATTGGCTGATCACAATGCGAAGAACTTTCAGAGTGGCCAGTTGGCAAGCAACTTTCACTGATTGTCTTGTACACTACTGCAGTACAAGCATCAACTTTATCAACCTCTGCTTCGGAAACTGTTCGTAAACTTTTGCATATTCTTTGCATTGTACTGGAGAGGTTATTCAATAGCATCTGTTGTTCTCCACTGCCTCTGCAGTTGACTGGGAGAAAGAATTCGAGTATGTAGTCAACATTGCCGGTGTATGTGCTCCTTAGCCGGATGGCTACAGCAGCATGCAGACCAAACTTACGAGCATGGTGTGCAAGTGGGTAGTCCTCAATGCTGTACTCTCTTATATTAGGCGAGAAGAACGGCAGATTGGATTTGAGTGCTCGGCCCGCAATACCCTGCCCTTTCTCAAGATGACATTCAGCACATGCATGAACAAAGCCTTGCATCTTTGCATCATTAACATAACAAGCTGATTCATGGATGTGGAGTATCACTTTTCCTGATTGTGAATCAATGCCACTGTCCTTTTCATCAACATAACCGCCATCAATGACATTTGATGTAGAAACCCATGTAAGGGCCAACGGAAGCATGTGTGCATGGCAAATAGCTCTTAGAACATCCAAAATCTCAGTGAAGGCGGACTTCTGATTTTCTGTATAAATCTGCAAATGAAGAGATATCATATACATTAAACATCAATAGGTAAACACAATATTAAAATGAGAACTTGCATTCAGTGCCCATGATGTGCAACAAAAATGTCACATAGACCATGTTAGAAGTGAAGAATGGCACCTTCTGATTGCTGCAATCTTTTGTTGTCTTCAAGTTCACCGCCTACAGAAGAGTAATGGGATAAGTATCAAACGTAAGTGCTAAGTCAAATGCCGGATTGTAAAAGAAAATAATGACACCCATTATCCATTGACAATGACAAAATATGAACTCACAACTTCACGGTACTTTTCTCAGATCAGTTAATTAGTACAAAGTTAAAAAAATTGAGGCAAGGATAGGCTTATTTTTGTTAACAAGATCAGAAGATATCTTAGCAAATGAAGAAAATGAACAATACCTAGAATAAGCATAGTACAGGATACTGAAACGACAGCAGCGGAAAACTATGCACCTTTATAATCAGCTATATCAATAGAACACATGAAACATTTGGGCAATGGCAGAATTATTTCAAAGGAATTCAATGCTATGTAATATGCTACTTCAGATCAGAACTACATCTTGGACATGTCTTCTTAAAGAAGTATCAGCTAGACAAACTATGGATCATTGGAATACTTGCATCTAAATTTTAGTGTACACTTTTATTCATGGCATCCATAAATGGCACCAATGAATGAGAGGACTTGCATCTACATCTCAGTTCATGTGCTTTACCATGGTATTAATAGACGGCACTAATGAATACAATGGATAAGATACTTAAAATTACAGCAGGAAGTAAACATGTGATTGCATTAGCAATAATGCTTCTTCATGGGTACTCAAAATTCACTTTTAAGCATTGAAGTTATGGAAGTGAAAATCTCCTAGTTCAACATAAGCATGTTAGAACTTGCCTGCAAGGCATGGGAAATGCTGTCCATCTCTGCATCAAAATCAGGTCTCTCCTTTTTTGTGACAAGCTCAAGGACCGCACAGCAAAAACCCTTGCTGGGGTCGTAAATCGGCATCGCAAGTGATCCACGTATGTCGTGACGAAGAGCATACTCCATCCTCAAGTACTCTAGCTTGCTGTAGTAGAGCACACTTGAGGTCCATTCTGGCATCCCGGAGATGAAGACCCTCCCTGGAAGCCCTGGTTGTAGGCCAGGCTCCTCCTTCGCTGAAAACACAAAATGTCTAGATACTTCTCGGTACCCTGCAAGAACCTGGTCAAGTAGAAAAGGCTGCTCGCATGTACTCAGCACGACATGGCCATCCTGTTCAATAGGCATCCAGACTTGGGCAAGAACACCGCCACCCAACGACTCACTGAATAAGGACAGCGCCATGAGCATCCTGTCAGCAAGTAAGTTGCTCACAACAGACCTTGGGACCATGCTACTTCTTTGCTGGGGATCATTATCCGAACCAAGCTCGCCTGAAGTCTTGACCACACTCTCCGTTTCAGCTGGATTCACCGACGACACTAAATCAATCTTATGAGGAGGTGCTGCCACCGCCTCCCCAGGTCCACCAGAATAGGTGTCGAGCGGCATATCTTCACTCATACCAGAAACACGCGGCGAGCATCCCAAGGATGACCACATAGCAAACATATTTTGTGCAGCCGGATCGTTCAGCAATGAGAACAGCTGATCGGCCACCGAAGGGCTGCAGAGCTCAGAGTATCCATCAAAGTTCATCATGGCTGCGGCGACATACGGATCGTCCGATGTCCCCACCGGGCTGCCCATGTTGCCATTGCAGCCAGCACGGTTGGACGGTGTAGGCATATCCATGGCTTCACTCGTGTTGCTCAAGATATATCCACTCCTACAATGCAAGTAGAGATTTTGGAGCACTGTATTCCGCTCTGGGCAAGAAATAAAGAGAAACACTGTTCTGTCAAAGCAAAATCTTTGTAGTACAACACAAGGACTGCTTTAATACTAGCCAGTATCTGCACAGGAGGCTGCTTTTCTTCCGAGGAATTGTACTGTCGATGGAGCGACTAGGCGGCCTACGCACCAAGACTCGTAGATCACCCGTTCACCAATAAGCACCGGAACCCAAAAGGTCAAGCCTTTGGAAGGAAAGGTCAGCAAAGGTAACAGGCTAAAGGAGCCGCAAAAGCAGCAAATTCCCCGCCAAAGTCGTCCTTCGACGCAGGAAAGGGGACACGACAGGGCAGCTCGGTACCAATGGCGAAGAAACTACAACCAAGCATGGTTCTTTGCTGGAGACGACTCCCTGAACCCAAAAAAATTCATCCTTCTCATCCAAAAACTTTCTACGGTCACAAATTAAGCACAGAGGAAATCAAAAGAAGGCAAATTTCACACGACCACCCACCTCCAGTCTCCAAAAGAAATCGCCGCCTCAGTCATCTTCACCAAATCCACACCTAATCAAACAAATTCCAGACTTTTAGCACAGAACCTCCATTCCCAGCCGGCAAGACGGCGCAGAACCAGCCACCTCCCGGCACGGCTCAATCACCAGACGACACGAAATCCTCCAAGCTCCAGCTCCAAAACCATTTCTTGGCCCGGAACGCCCAGCCTTTGAGCGGAAGAAACTGAGGAGGAGCCCCAGCTGGCCTCGGCTCGATTCTGGGAGAGGGGAGGACGGAGTAATCCGTCCGGGGATAAGGATCACGGGGAGGCGGTGCGGTGGCGCAGATCTGAGGAAGCGATGGGAGGAATCAAAGGTGACTGGGAGACCCAGAGGGGGGAGGAGGAGGTTCCGGGGCTTAGAAATTCCAGTGCCCTGTGCGCGTTTTATTCTACCCCGCCAGCGGATTCTTCCGGCTAGGAGCGTTTTGCTTAAGCTCTCGGCCGCATTTTAATTAATCGGACTTGTTTTTTTTCTTCTTTTTTTATGACCTTGGTTCTCGGCCGCCTTTTAATTAATCGGACTTGTTTTTTCTTCTTTTTTATGGCCTTGTTTTCTCATCGTCCGTTTTTGGAAGTGGAAAGAGAAAGCCAGACGGAACGAAGTCCAGAGTTGCAGTTTGACACACAGCCGTAGTATGCCTGAATCGCAGTACGGAAAAAGGTTGAAACGTAGGAATCAGAAAAAAAATCACGTTCTAAATAAGACATAATTTGTTATGTCATGGTCATTATATTTATCTCGTTCCTTTTTTCCGATTATATTTATCTTGTTCTGCTCTCCTCTTGGGATAAGGGCTGTGTGCAGAGCGCTACCTAATGCAAAGTTTGACTAAATACAAATTGTCCGTATAAAATTCCCATGATCCCATCCTATCCTCTTGCCAGTGGGTATATTTTATAAAGGGCTTAGCATTTAACAACGGGAGATTATATTGTTTTTCAAGCGACTCTAGCCGCGTAGTTAGCCTACAAATCGCTCTCGAACGCTCAATACTTTGAAAATCAATGGTGTACCACTCAGACCTTATCTTCTCTCAAAGAAATAGAGCACTCAATCTCCAAGAAAGTACTTTTATGGTAACACGTATCGGGTGTTCGTTGTTTTAGCCAGCATAAGAATGGTGTTAGTGCATAAGAGGGGGGGAAATTCAGTTAGAAAGTCAGACAGTACTTTTCATTTGAGAACCGAAAGCCATATAGCATTAACACGGGAATCTTGCTCTACTCTATGTATATATATCTCAAAAAATTATATGGGGAAATCGGAATTGGGGTAAGAAACAAACGAACCTAGCGCGGTGTGTTAGGTCACAATTTTGTGATAAACCATTACGCTCACATTAGATTACTACATTTTCCGGCCGTGGCACGATTAACTTTTTCAAGAAAAAGTTTTGTAGCCAGCCTAGTATGTTTAAGGCTCTCTAACCCAAAAAATATTCTTCGACCGCTCAAGCATATTACTAGAGACCATTTTCCTTTTTTTTAAAAAGAAAAACAAGCTATATGCATGGCTGTAAGTCGCTCGCCATTTATGTACGTTCATCTCTCGTTGACGCGATCTCGATGTCGCGTGTCGACATCACCACTTGGTGTCGGCCGCTTGGGCCCTCCTACTTATTATCGGTTAAAATATACAGTTTCACAAAAAATTAATAAAAATAGTCTTTACAAGTGAATTAACAAAAATGACACTCATACTTTTCTCAAAAGACATAATAAGGGTTTAACATACCAGATACACGGTAGACCACGTGACGAGTTCCCATTCGACGGCGGCCGGTCAGCCCACCTGTCACACTTAGAGAGCGACTGGTGGAGTATGGATAAACTACCTGCCACTCTAGAAGACAGAACATAGGTGTTATTTTGTATATTATATAACTATTTTTTGCTATTTCAATTATAATTCGGAAAACTTCGGGTTGGCTGACCGCAAAAAAACAAAAACGCCTGAGATTCTGCCGGGCCACGCAAAATCCTCCTCGGGTCCGCGCGCCGGCTTTGCCCCAAAAGTTTTGGTTGGGAGTGCCACGGCACGGCGCGCGCGGACGGAGGAAAGCAGCCGTCACATCGCGTCGCGCGCGCGATGGCGATTAGCAACAAGCGGCCGGGGAAATGTGCTGGTACAGTAGTACTGTTTACACCGTACAGACAAAACGTGGTGCGGATTTTTTTGCCTTTTCTCTGTGGAGTTTTAGTGGCAGCAAATAATTTGACTACCTCTGTCTTTCTTAGAGAAAATAAAAGAAATCATGTGAGGAAGAATGGATTTATATATTTTTTTTTTAAAAAAAAGAAGTATGGATTGTATGGATTGTGTACCGTGACAATGACTGACAGACTGCGTAGTGAAACGAAATGAGCTCCTAGCTAGGTTTCACCTTAGTTTTTCAATCGACGTAACGTGCGTTAGTTTGGTAACGTACGAACTTAGTTTTGTTTGGCAAGTTTAAATTCTATCGGTCAGAATTTTATTAGTTTTTCAATCAACGGTTGCGTGTTAATTTGGTAACATCTAGGGAAGTAAATGGATCATAAACTTTGTTTGAGAAGCATAAATTCTTAGTCCATCTCCGTAGATGATTCGGAATGCTCTAGAAATTTAGGCTTGCCAAACAAATCATTAAAAGAGTTAATTTTGTGATGGGATCTAACATGGTGGTTTGTTTTTTAGTCACTGTCCTTTGTTTAGCAAGA
This sequence comes from Hsuehochloa calcarea, assembly GCA_036346395.1. NCBI lineage: Eukaryota > Viridiplantae > Streptophyta > Magnoliopsida > Poales > Poaceae > Hsuehochloa > Hsuehochloa calcarea. The sequence continues at coordinate 17,182,913 of CM070600.1, forward strand.
GTGTTCCGAAATCTTGAGGAATTTATCTATAACTTCCCAACGATAAGTTATTACGTAGGATTAACATGCGTCCATTTTCCTATAAAATAGCCATTCTATTTTAAGTTTCCAATGATAAGTTAATTTTTTTAACTTTAACTATTAATATGTAAAAAACTATTTGTATTGGTCATGTGGAAATGATATAATTAGATTAGTTAAGAAAAATATTTTCATAATATAATTATTTTTATATGAACATATTTATATAAAAAGTAATGATCAAAGTTGTATATTGAAAACTGTACCAATATCAAAATGTCATATATTGGTCATCTATTATACATTTCTCTTCAAAAAAGGAAATATCTTTTACATTCACAGCCACAGCTTTGGAGCAACTAAAAATCCCAAAAGGCAAGGGAAACCCGCCTCGTATCGTACCTGTTCGTCAAAAAGATCCCGAAAAACGTAAACGAAAAACCATTTCTTTATTCCCCCACCCCACCCACTCGTAGCGGGAAGAAGAGAAAGGGGCTTCCCCAGCAGCTTCTGGAAGGGAGCAAAACAGTTCGTGCCAATTGGGAGGCATGGGAGCCAACGGCCACCCGCCGCCGGCGAGCACCGCCGCGCAGAACGGGCCCCACTCCAGCGGCGGCGGAGGAGGAGGAGGGGGAGCAAACCCTAGCCCCGGCGGCACTGCGGCGGCTCTCCGGCACGACCCGGGGCTGGCGCGAGAGTGGTCTCCGGAGGAGCAGACCATCCTCGACGAGCTGCTTGTCAAGTGAGTCGACGGTTTGCTGGGTTGCGCCGGTTTGGGAGTTCGGCAATTCGGATTAGGTGGAGGGTTTGGGTTCTGACTATTCGTTAGAATTGGTTGATAATTTTTAGTAATTAAGTAAGATTGTTATCGTGTAGGTGTAGATTATAAGGTACCACGGCCTCTTTCGAGGTTCAGATTAAGCAAACTTCTTTCTTCTCAGTTTCACATTCGAATGCTTCTTCTTGCAATGTTAGTGTTATTTGTACAAGTGGATAGTGTTCTGAGAATATTTTCCTTTCACCCTTTATTCCATTTCCGTTTAGACTTGCTTTATTCTGTCACACTGTATATTACGTGAATGCTCGGTAGTTGTATAGTGTCGCACAGCTCCTATTCGCAAGGCACCGAGACGCCTTGTTGCCATCAAAATGACAGTAGAATCAAGATTGCATTTTGGGCTTGCAAGTAAGTAGTAACATTGTTTTGACAACATTATGAAGGGCACCGGGGGTTTGTTAACTGCGTGGGCATTTATTTTTTCACCTTACAGTTCCATTGATTTTCGTCGGTATTTGCTCCCAGGTATGCATCCAATGCACCCGTCATTCGTTATGCAAAAATAGCCATGAAGTTGACAGAGAAAACTGTTCGAGATGTGGCCTTGCGGTGTATATGGATGAATGTGAGTAATATAGACTTAGCATGCATCTTCTTCATTCCTAGTATCATTGCACCTGGTCTGTTTACTGGATTTCAGCAATGATTTGAGGTTATACATTCGATCTGCAGAAAAAGGAGAGTGGTAAAAGAAAGAAAGAGGACCACAGCACCACGAAGAAAAGCAAGGACAAAAAGGTTTGTCCAAATATTTTCCCTTTTATCCTTCCATTTTCATGACTGTTATAACGCAGGCTGGAAAATTGATCCTGTAAATTGTAATACGTTCACAAACACGAGACATCTGGTTGCACAATGCACATAGTCTGACAAGTCATTGAATGGTTCCTCCAAATCATCTAATGTATCATAGTGATAGTTTGCAAAAGGAAGAAGTCAGTACCATCTCTTTCAAAACTCAAGTATATTAGATCTACTAGTATTTGTTAGATAATCAATAATCCACTAAAAATTTTCAGCTAAAAATCCGACCAATAACTGTACATTGCAAATGCATATGTCAAGTCAATCTGGTTCTGTTAAAACCATCCATATTAAAATAACCTCTCATAACAATGGGGAATAACACAATTATACATATATCTCTAATACCCCCCTTAAACTCATGGTGGATCAACAACACTGAGTTTGGAAAGGTAGAAACCTTGTTGTGCTTGAGTCTGGGCCTCGTGAAGAAATCCGTTATCTGAAACTCGGAAGGCACATACTGAAGAGCAATCACCTGATCATGCACACAAGACCTCATGAAGGAAGCATCAACACCAATATGCTTGGTGAGCTCATGCTTCACAGGGTTACGGGCAATAATGATAGCACCTGTACTGTCTGATAAGAGAGGAGTTGGTGTAGTGACAGAAACACTAAAATTCTCAAGTAACCACCGTAGCCAAGTAATCTCTGCTGTTAAGAGAGACATAACTCGTAACTCAGCCTCTGCACTCGAACGACATACTGCAGTCTGTTTATTCGTCTTCCAGGCAATGAGAGAACTCCCTAGAAAAACACAGTAAATAGAGATAGACCGGCGATCAGAGGGATCGCTGGCCCAAGTAGCATCCGAATAAGCCTGAAGCTGTAACGAGCTGGAGTGTGGGAAGAAAAGACGGCGAGAGATAGTCCCACGAAGGTATCGCAGAACTCGAAGAAGGTGGCTGTAGTGGACCTGAGTGGGAGAAGAGACGAACTGACTCAGAATGTGGACTTGATAAGTGATATCCGGACGAGTAACAACAAGGTAGACAAGACTCCCAACAAGATGATGATAGCGAGTCGGATCAGAAAGAGGCTCGCCATCAGAGGGCCGGAGATGAACGTTGAGCTCCATGGGAGTCTCAACAGTACGCTGATCAGTGAAAGAGGTGCGATCAAGAAGATCCTGAATATATTTCTTTTGGGACATAAAGAAACCATTTGGAGTGGAAGTAACCTCAATCCCAAGGAAGTAACGAAGAGGACCAAGATCCGACATAAGGAACTGCTCACTCAGACGAGCTTTGACAAAGGCAATGTACTCAGAATCATCTCCGGTGATGATCATATCATCAACATATAGAAAAAGAAGAGTCCAACCACGAGACGAAGTGTGGACAAAAAGAGCAGGATCATGATCACTAACTGAGAAGCCAACAGCAGTGACCACAGAGGAGAAGCGCTCAAACCAAGCACGAGGGGCTTGTTTAAGGCCATAGAGAGAGCGACGAAGACGACAGACCATGCCCTCAGGAACAGAATACCCAGGTGGTGGATGCATGTAGACCTCACGCAACTTGCCATTAAGAAATGCATTCTTGACATCAAGCGAAACGAACCAATGGCGAACAGACGCCACCGAAAGAAGAGTGGACAGTGGTCAGGTGGGCCACAGGAGCAAAAGTATCGTCGTAGTCACGACCATACTCCTGCTAGAAGCCATGAGCAACAACACGCGCCTTATAGCGCTCAAGAAAGCCATCAGAGCGAGTTTTAATCTTATAGACCCACTTACACGTGGTGGGACGAGAGTGAGATGAAGGAACAAGATCCCAAGTACCAGTACGCTCGAGAGCAGCAATCTCCTCGGCCATGGCATCTTGCCGCTCGGGGTGAATGCTGACATCCGGTAGGAGACGAGCTCATAGGTAGTGCGCACCAAACAAAATCAAAAGCAGGCGGAGGCCGAATCGACTGGCGATCACGAAGACCGTAGCGAGGAGATGATGACCCATCAGGGGAAGATGGAGCATCAGGAGAAGATGAAACATCAGGGGAAGATGGCTCATCTGGAAGATCCTCAATACGAGGTCGACGTGTGTAGAAGAGAGTAGGAGAAGCCTGAGGAGCCGCAGGAGACGAAGCAGGCGGCGACAACGGCGGAGAGGCCTCAGGAGGTATATGTGGAGTCTCAGTGGGACGGGTGGACGAGGGCAAGACAGAGATGAGTGTATCTGGAAAAGTAAAAAAAACAGGGACTCCACAGAGGAAACCGAAGGGGAGGCAGGACGTGGGTAGAAGGGACGAGACTCGTTGAAAGTCACATCCCGAGAAATCCGCATCCGTCTACCAACAGGGTCCCAGCACCTATAGCCCTTGTGCTCGGCACTGTATCCCAGAAAAACACACTCAACAGACTGAGCAGTTAGTTTGGTGCGTTCTCGTGGTGCGATGAGAACGTAGCAAACGCAGCTAAACAGACGAAGGGCAGAGTAGTCTGGAGGAAAGCCACAGAGACGCTCAACAGGGATCTCGCCCTGAAGAGCAGAAGAGGGCTGAATGTTGACGAGATAAGTGGCAGTGGAAACAGCCTCAGCCCAAAGTGAGGTGGAATAGAGGCGGTGATCATCAGTGTACGAGCCGTCTCAAGGAGATGACGATGCTTGCGCTCGGCGACACCATTCGAGCATGAGCACCGGACAAGAGCGGCGAAGAGAGCGCTGTTGCTCGGCAAAGGAAGCTGCGCAGGTAACGAGAGAGGTACTCACCAGCAGAGTCAGCACGAAAGACACGAATATGAGTGGAAAACTGTGTGCGAACCATAGTGACAAATTGTTTATAGATAGACAAGACCTCACTACGAGAGGACATAAAGTATATCCAAATGTGGCGAGAGAAGTCATCTATAAAAATGATATAATATCGATTGCCCCCTTTCGAAAGGAAGGGAGCCGGACCCCAAACATCTGAATGAACAAGATCAAACGAATGCTGAGACACTGACTCACTATGAGAGTAGGGAAGCTGAATCTGTTTCCCTAACTTACAGTCCTGACAGTCTAAAGACACGTCTCCTGAGACAGACTCCAGAAGACCACGACGAACTAAAGACAACAGACGAGATCCACACAGATGACCAAGACGGTGATGCAACTGCTGGAAAGAGCTGGTAGACGGAGTGGCAGAAGCGGAGAGACTGGCGGCGACGGTGGCGGCGGAAGGAAGGTGAAGCCAGTCAAGCTCCTAGAGGCGCTGTGAGTCAAGGCGCCGAGGGCTAGAACCAACCAGAGCCCTCGTGTGGCGGTCCTGAATACAACAAGAGTCAGAGTCAAGAATGACCCAACAACCAAGATCAGTAATCTGTCCGGCAGAAAGAAGCTGCATAGTTAGGCGAGGAACATGAACAACAGAAGGAACATGAAAGGATGAGTTGCTAAGCGGTCCTCGACCAGAGACAGAAAGAGAGGTACTATCAGCAGTAAGAACACTGACAGGAGAATCAAGAAGTGTAATGAAAGACAGAGTGGAAGAATCAGAAATCATGTGAAAAGATGCTCCGGAATCAAGAATCCACGGGGATGTACCTGACTGTGTAGAAAGTGGTTTCTCATTGCAGAAGAGTCGATGAGCGAACTGCGAGAAAGTGTCGAGGAGAACACGAGCGGCAGCGGCGTTGAAGTCCGCTATCTCGCCTTTCGAGAGAAACTGCTGAAGGAGTCGATGCAGACGTCGATGTAGAAGCACCGGTGCCAATGCTATGAGAAGAACGGCGTGAAAGGTGCCGCTGATTCTTATAGCATTGGGACTCAATGTGGTCGACCTTGTCGCAGTAGGAGCAGCGAGGACGGCCACCGCCAGATGGAGGGCGGCCACCACCTATGGCAGCCGCTGGAGAAGGCAGTGTGCTAAAGCAAGGAGCAGTCGGTGTAGCAGGTGGACGAGCGGCGAGCACGGAGGGAAGTGGCATCAGACCAGCACCACTCAGGCGAGTCTCCTCTGCACGTATCTCGGTAAGAGCCTCTAGAAGAGTGACACGAGGGTGGCATGCAAGAAGCTGGGCACGCCTCTGCTCGAACTCAGAACGAAGACGAGTAAGGAACTCGTAGACACAGCGAAACTCGGTCAAGACGTATAACCAGCAAAGACGAACATGAGCGGCGGCCCGGCGGTGCGAAGAGAGTCGGTGACGCCGCATGCGAGAACTCTTGAGCGTAGAAAGCGTCAACAGTGGCATCACCCTGCTGAAGAGAGTGCTCTGGCGGATCACGGACAGGTAGAGGGCATCACCAGAGGGCTCGTAGCGGCGAAGGTGAGTCCACATCTGGAAAGCCGTAGGGAGTCCCACAACCTCGAGAGAGGCGAGGTCGGATATCGGCGGCGAAAAGCAAAGAAGGCCGAGTGTCGTCGTCGTACCACTGAGTGTAGGCGGTCAGTCGATCCTTGTAGGAATCCAGAGCCTCTTGGTAGGCAGAGGCAGCCTCATCATTAGCAAGACTAGCAGCCTCAACAGCAGCCTTATCGGCTGTCGTGGGCAGCGCGACAAGTGTAGGCTCTGTCGGAGGAGTAGGACAAGGCGGACAGGTGACATCGCCAGAGAGGACACCCCAGAGACGAAGACCACGCATGTGGATGCGCATGCGAGACACGAAGTCGATGTAATTAACACCATCGAAAATCACCGGGCAGCGAGGGAGGGAAACGGTGCCCATTGGTAGGTGGTGTTGGACGGCGCGGCGACCAAGGCAATGAAGTCTAACAGGCGGCGCGGGACGGTGCGGCGGTTAGAACAACGTTTTCTTTTCTTTTCTTTTCGGCCGCACAGTACCGGCCTTTCTCTTTTTTAAACGGGCCGGCCTGGTCGCCCGACGCGCACACACGCAGGGGGCTTAGGTTTCCCCCTGCTGGTGCGGCGGCGGCGGGCGCGCGCGGCGCGAAGTGGTGGCGGGCGACGGCGGCGGCGGTCGAGGCTCGGCGACCTAGTCGGCGATGGCGGCGACGGTTGTCGACTGTCAGCGAACCAATGATAACTGATCCGTGTGACGGCAGCGGTGGCGGAAGCGCGACGGGTCGGGGCGGTGACGGTCGACCGAGAGGCAACGACGGCGGATCTCCCGACGACGACGGTAGGCTGCGGCAGACGGCCCGCAGCGGCTTGGAGTCGAGCGGGAGGCGGCGAGGTAGGAGGCCAGGCAGGAGCCGTCGGTGGCGACGACCAGTGAAGCGTCGCGAGCCTCGGTCACGACAGCCAAGCGCGATCCCGATCGTGCGGCCTGGAGGCGTCGGCACGAGCGGTGGCAGCAGCAGTAGTGGGGGAAGCCGTCGGAGGCGGCTAGGGAGGCCGGCGACGGCGGCTAGGGCAGGGGAGGACGAGTTGCGCGTCCGGGAGAGGTAACCTTAATGGGTTCTGATACCATGTTAGGAATAGCAACTTGTATTCTCAGAGGGCAACGGGCCAGTATATATAGATAAGTACAGGAGGTGAATATGCAAATAACCCCTCATAACAATGGGGAATAATACAACTACACATATATCTCTAACAGATAGAAGTTTGTTAGGCCATGAATTCAAGATGCAATGTGCAAGATACATCATAGCTTAAGTGACTAGTTTGATTTTGTAAATGCAACCTGCCCCTTGCTTTGTTGATTTTGAACCCCAAACCCCTAGAAGTGTGGCATATTAAGTTGTATATGTGAAAGAATTTAGTATTTCGTAGCAACGACTTCAGTTGGTATTTTTGATAGTTCTGCAGTTTTTTTTAATTCATATTTTTCTGCACTTGGAAGTTGGAACCATGCTCTGCTATATTTTATTTTCTACAGCTGGTATCAAATAACATGAAGTCCATTTAAGACTTTTGGTTTCTTATGATTATATCTATTTGAAATCATACAAATAATGGTGTTTGACTTTTTTTTAAGGGTGATAACTCATCAAAACAAATATTTTGTTCTTGTTTGTAACATTTATCTTTCTAGTCCGTTGTGTGTCAGTGTGTGTTGAGTGTGTAGCTAATGCACATCGTTTTCATAAGCTTTACGCTGACAGCCAGTCATTGCACAGGAGAAGGTTTCAGATTCTTCATCGAAACCACCTGTTCATATAGCTGGAAGGCCTAATGTTCCTCCATACCCCCTTCCAGCTCTTCCCATGGATGATGACGAAATTTCATCGAAAGGTAAGTAATATTGATGTTCACTGAATTATTTCTCAGTTGGTTCCATATGTTTTGTCGAACTCTTTAGTTTGGTCCGTATTTTTATTTGCTGCAATGTAGGACTTTATGTGTTGCATGACGTGTAAAGTGATACCCTGCTCATTTGCGATAAATGTTTTAATGCCATTGATAGTAATCACATTACCCATCACTGTAATGTGCTTAAATCCAAAAGATCATTATTTTTTCAGGAACGCACCCGACTTGTGCGCCATATTCAGTAAGACAGAAAAGAAAAAGTTCACAAAGTTACAAGACAGTAAAAAAGAAGAAAAACGGCCAGAGGCTAGCTACAAAAGATCATTATGATACGTCTATACTGTTTGTCTATACCATTGACACAGACTTGATTTAATTGTCAACAGCCTGGTTTACCAATCATGTGGGGCCAGCTGGTTCTGGGCAAATGTTTGAACTGCAGACGAAAGTTGTGCATTGGCATATGCAGTTCCCTTTGGTATCTAGCATCCCACGGCACATGTCTCACGTCTCAATTATCATCGGACATCACTTTTTGGAATCTTGGCCACATAAGTTTATCCTATTCCACACACGGGCCCATTCACCCAAAGAATAAATTTTTTGATTCTTCACATGTTGGAGGGAATTGTTCGATGTGTTCTTCTAAAAATGATTCTTCTTCTATGGTCTATTTGGATGCCCGGGGTTAGAATTTGTAGGATCGGATACGACAATCAGAGAGGAGGGGGGTTTGAATGATTATAGTGCTTTCTTTTCGAATTACGAAATAGTATCTGCTTTGAATTCAACCGACAGCCGAATACAACGTACTCATACGAGTTTGTCACCTAGTCGTAGTGGTCGAATTAGCTCTGACCTGTTCTGCCAGTAAAGGCTATTGTCGACAACCGAATGAACATCACAGCTCATGATCGAAGACGGTGAAGTCGATCTGGTCGAAGGAGTTGCGGTCACCTAGTCGAAGATTCACGCACTGCAAAGAACAAGAACAAGTCGAAGACGATGAACAAGAACAAGTCGAAGACTGATCAACACAAGAACCTGTCGAAGACAGAAGAACATGTCGGCAGCGATGACTAATCTTTCTTGGAATAGATCTGATATATTATTATTTAATCATGTTCTGTAGTTACAAAATGCTCTGACGACACCCTTCAAACCCTAGCACGAAAACACAAAAAACTCTCTCCGAAAGCTGTCGCCAGAAGCCTAAAAAATCTCTAAAAAGTCTCGGAAAACTCTCAACCTCTTCGGCCTTTATATGCTAGAGCCCTCAACCGTGTTCTTAACAATACAGACACATAATCCTCTCTTTCGAAAATCAAGGGACCTGAAACCTCGCAAATCCCGGGTTTTCCATTATCTCCAAATCTTCCAGTTGTGAACGTCTTCCATAACTCCTCACGTGTCGAAGCCTCCAGAATGACACATCCTGTAGCTTCGATCACGCATCATGCATTCACCTTTGATTTCCATGTGCTCTAGCGTAAGCACGACCACCTCGTGACATCCACGACCACCTCGTGACATCCACGACCACCTGAACCTTGGACTTCCCCATCCTAGTTCCGGTCTTCCTCGTCATCGACCATGACCGTCTCCATGCTCAACCTGCACATGCAAAGATCAAAGAATGTTTTCCTAGCATAAGTTCTCCAACTTGACCAATATCAGTTCACGCACGTATAACACACTCCCATTTATCAATAAAACGAATCAGATCATATACGACTTTAAATTTCAGCTTTCAGAAAACAACCCGAAATCACTCTGTAAAACCGGTCTTACCGCTGTGTACACGCCGATCATACCGCTGTCCGACCAGACACGAGTACTCGAAGATTACAAGAATTGAAGCACTCGAAGTCTACGACCACTTACCGTAAGCGTACGACCACCGATCAGACAGTCTACAACCATCGATCACAAAGTCTACGACTACAGATCACCGACTAGTCACTGTAGCTTTCGACCATCGACCATGTACTGTAGCTTCGACCAACAACTCCGACTGTCCTTCGTACTCGGTATACACCCCGACTTACGACTGAGTACATTCCTAGGTACTCGGAGCTATATCACTCGGTATTCGGAGTTACATCACTCGTAGATATAGTATTCAGAGCTACCACTCGGCACTCGGAGCTATCACTCGGCACTTGGAGCTACAGTACTCTGAAACCAGTCGAAAGGGATCATCGAGTATCACCGTTTAGACCACCCGATATAAGGAAAGATCCGACTATTCAAACTGAATATTCCAATAGCCGAAACATTCACAAACGCAAATGTCAATACAACCCAAACGTCAATTATTCATCATCACAAAATCTATGACCAGTCCATATGGTCTAACAAAATTGTTCGGTGGAATATCATCCTTGTTTACCCCCTTCTGATAGTGGGTATTAGGAGAATAGACTCGTCCAGGATTCTCACAAATGCACTTTTTTGTTTGTGAACATGTACTATCTGTAGTTGCATGGCATCTCTGCATTTCCTAATGCTAAGTCCAACAATATTGTGGGTATTCTTTTAGATCTGTATAGGCATGTATTGCCTGAAAAATATCTTCGAGCAGTTTTTCTATTCTATTGCCTGAAAAATTCTTCTTGAGATTTCCAATACCATGACTATTGGTGTTGATGGCCTAGGTAGTTTCTTCACTTTTATTGTCTTTCTGCAGCCATTGGAGGTCCAACAGGAGAAATCCTCGAAACTAATGCCCAGGTTTTGAGTCAAATTTCAACAAACCTTAGCACTATGCAGGTATTCTTTTATTTAAAGATGTTTTTTTGTGATGATTTATGCAAATGAATATTCTCTGCCTGGTCCTTATGTTTTGAAATCCTGCAATTTCCCTTGATTTTCTGTTATTACATCTAGCATGTGTTCTAGTTTTATTTACTTGTGCTTATTTCTTCTGCAGATACAGGATAACATATCTCTGCTGTGCCAAACTCGAGATAACATACTCAGGGTCTTGAAAGAGTATGTTTTGAACCCCTTTGTTTTGTTGAATTTGGAAAATCGTGAAATGATGAATTCATGTCATCCATTCAAGCCTTTTTGTTATTATAATTTAGTATCCTTATTTAGATCTTTTAATCAGTAGGCATAGAGTAACTTGTTTCAGCGCATATAAGGAAAAGAAAATGTTGTATGTAGGGCCCGTCATTTCATTTGCCATGGACAATGCATCATACGTGGCAACCAGAGTTTGTCAGGACAATTCTCTTTGCGTGCTGGGGAGTCTATTAAACATAAAAAAAACTTCCCCTGTTCATTTTTCCCGAGCTGGCAATTCGTTGTCTGGTCTTCACAATAGATGGATGTCTTGTGTAGATTCATCTGCTAGCCATTGTTACAGGAAACTGAAATCTATAAGGTCATGGTCTTATGAGAAGTGTATACGCCCTTCCAAGGTTCTATCAAAAGTTAAAAAACACAAAGATCTGTCTCGTTAACCAAATCCATTCTTGGAGCTCGTCTGCTCTTCAGTCTAAAAAACCCCAAATGCTTGCACCCTTGAAGATGCCATTATTTTTCCTTCTGTAATCTATCTTTTATTTGTATAAAGTTCTTTGCTTCAAATATGTTTAACTGTTCTAAGATTTAAGTTATGATTCGCATGCAACATCCTTGCAGGATAAATGATGCTCCAGATACCATGAAGCAGATGCCACCACTACCTGTGAAGATAAACGAGGAGCTCGTCAACTCTCTACTCCCCAGGCCAACTGTACCTATGCAGTAGTGATAGCGAATGGATATATCCTCCGTAGTCTCAAGAACCCCTTAGATAGGCAGCTGAAATAAAAATGCCAGCCTTGGTCCTTGTTCGTTCATTTTGTAGTTCCTTCCTCCCACCTTTTCCTTTTTACATTTTCCATCTAGATGTTGATCTTCCAACTGTTCTCAGGTCAGTCGGTTGGAAATTGTACCAAACCACCAAGGGTTGCTTCTACTGCAGTATCAGCTTCCAACCCTGGCATGTTGTAATCTATAGCTGTTTAGCCTAATATGATTTAAAGGGAGTAGCTTTACCTTGATTTGTTCTGTGCAGTTTTCTGCTAAATCAGTAATCGTGGGTACATTGCAGTAGGAAGTGAGGGACTGTTTGTTTGATGTTTAATTTTGCCACGCCCAATGTTAGATATTTTAATCTGATGCCTAATTTTGCCACGCCATAGCAATATGAAATGTACACGGTTTTCTAACCGAGTGCTTAAAAGAACATATTGCACCTCGCAAAAAAAACACTGAAGAAATTTTCGGTTAAAGTAGTGCTGAAGAATTTTGCAATTTTCATTGATGGTAACCGCTCAAATTCCCACGTTGCAAACGGGGCGTTAAACTGAACCGGAAGATGTTCCAAGCCCATGTTGTAGCGTGAAGCAGCTAAGCCTAGAATCCAGAATGGTCGGAGGTCTCCAGGAAGCCCACCAGGGCAGGGGTCCAGGCTCCGGACCAATGGCCGAGAGCGCCGCAGCTGTCCCCTACTCAGCGCGCACCTCGGCCGGACCAGAGGCCCAACACAACGCGTCAATGCCGCAGCACAGCAGCAGCCACTCATGCCCCACCTCGCCTCCGTTTCCTTTTCTCCTCGGAGTCAATGCCCCGGTCAAAGCTCAACGAGAGCATGTCTTCCTCCTGCTCCTCCCCCTCCTCCTAGCTCCCCCTCCCCTCCTCCCTTCTGCTCCCCATGTCTCCCTGCCCCCTCCGCCGCTAGCCGCCGCCCCACCTCCCAGGCGCCCTCACCCCCCTCCCCGAGCCCAGATCTCCCGGCTCCCCATGGACCCGGCCGCCTCCGCCCCCGCCGCTGCGGCGTCGCGCGACGTCGCGGCCATGCCAGACTCCCCGCCGCGCCGCGCGGCAAGCCACCGCCGTGCTCAGTCGGAGATCCTCCTCGGGGGCGCCCTCCCCGACGACCTCGCCTTCGATGCCGACCTCGGCGTCGTCGGGGAGGTCGGGGGCGACGACGAGGACGAGGACGAGTATGAGGACGACGAGGAGGGGGGCGGCGGAGGCGGAGGCGGCAGCCGGATGTTCGAGATGTTCCTCGAAGCCGGCGGGAGGCTCGCCGAGCCGACGGGGCCCGTGCCGCACCCCTCGCCGCAGTCGCTCCTCCCGCCCGCGCGGCCGCGGCACCAGCACAGCATGTCGATGGACGGCTCCACGTCTCTGGCGTCCGCCGCCGCGGGGGTTGCGGGGAGGGCCGCCGCGGAAGCCAAGAAAGCCATCTCCGACGCCAAGCTCGCGGAGCTCGCGCTCGTTGACCCCAAGCGCGCCAAGAGGTGAGACGACTAGCCTAAGAGCAGGAGAAGTGAACCAACCCCCTTTGTTTGAGGCTTCGGTTCGTGTGTTGCCACCTTTGTAGTATTCTCGGTTGGTAAGAATTGGCGAATAGGGTATTGATTGCGGCGTTTGACAGGGACTGATTAACCGACGAGCGTCTTACTAATTTTAAGGAAAGCAGCCTACTTGAAATGGAGTCACAGGAATAAGTGTTTGAAAGAGAAGAAAGTTGTGGAATCTGAATCGTATGTTTTTCTAGTAAACAGGAATCATATGTTGAAATGAGATCTTACTTCTCTTTTTGGTCTTATTGATCAAACAGAATATGGTACTGAGGACTGTCTATATCACTGGTGAGAGGCAATTTGGCTCAGAATAGGTTCAGTAAAGCACAGTACTTGAAATGTAACGAAGCTAACAGGAAATATCTACTAGTCCTTTGTGTTCTTCTTAATCTTACCTCTAGGGTGTGACATGCACGTTAACATAGGTTGACGGTGATGTAAGTGAGCACTTCATTTCCGGCAATAAGAACGAACTAGCCTTTCTAGTTGGTTCGCTAGTGGCTTAGAGTATATCTTTGCATGCGAATATGTGATGTCACTGTCAGTAGAAATTTTATATTTGAATTGTCTGCATTCCTTTTCTTGTACGGAGGCCACAGGAGAGCAGATAGCTTTATCACTGTAATTTAGTCTTTTTCATCAGCAGTAATTTATTACAAATTTTGCACTATATGCAAGTTGGTCTCTTCAAATTATGAGAACTTGCAGGGTGGCCCGCACATTTGCGCGGCTAGATTTGTTTGAAGTTTGTATAAATGCTCGAGAATATATTTACGCATCTTGTAGGCTATTTAGACTTATAAGATATCTTAAACAATAGAAATGACAATAGAAGTTTGAAGGAAATTACAACTTGATGAACGTAATTGAAGTATGTGCTTTGATGAAAGAAAATCATTGAGCATAATAAGTTGTTGGGGTTCTTAGAAACTAAACACTCTCCATTATGCATATATCATATAGCTGCATGCACATGTACCTATATTTAATCTCAAGCAATACGTTTTTCTTGGGACTCGTATCCGAATCCAATTGTAGTTTTTCTTTAATTTTTATTCTGAATTATAGTTATTTTAGGATTTTACTTTGGAATACGTATTGAAATCAAATTGCTAATATTTTTTATTTTTATTCCAGATTTCAGTTATTTTTTGGTTGTATTTCGTATACAAATTTAACTGTCAATTATTGTTTGATTTTTATTTTATTCCAAATTACAATTACGAATTAAATCAATTTGTTCATTTAATTTTATTGTTATTCCCAATTTTAGTTTTTTCGTTGGATTTCGTATACAAATCTAATTTCTAGTTTTTGTTTATTTTTTATTCTAAATTATAATTATTTAGGGATTTTACTTAGAAGTTCGTATGGAAATCAAATTACGTATTTTATTTTATTTGTGTTCTGAATTTCAGTTTTATTGTACTTGATATGGACTCTTTTACTCAGGAAGTCGTATGGAAATCATATTGCTGGTTTTTTATTATTATTTATTTTGAATTTCAGTTTTAGTGTATTTGATATGGATGTTTTTTTTTAATTTAGACTGTTATAATTTGGACCAACCACGATCGACGGTGTAGATTTTTCTCTTTTTTCACTGATTAACGTGAGAATTTCTAGTCCTCGTCATAAATTATATTTTTATTCAGCATTTTAGTTTTTTTTATTGGAGTTCGTATTCAAATCTAATTGCTACATTTATTTTATTTATTTTATTTTTAATTATTTTGGGATTTTATTTTGGAATTCCTATGGAGATCAAATTGCAAATTTTAATGTATTTTTTTTCTCCGAATTTGAGATCCTTTTTCCTGGAATGCATATATCAATCCCATTGCTAATCTTATTTTATGTTTATTCCGAATTTCAGTTATTTTTTGTTGTATTTCGAATACAAATCTAATTGCTAATTATTTTATTTTATTTTTATTCCGGATTGTAATTATTGGAATTCGTATCGAAATCAAATTACTAATTTTATTTTATTTTTATTCTGAATTTCAGTTTTTTTTGTTGGATTTAGTATACAAATATAATTTCCAATATTTGTTTATTTCTTATTCCGATCATAATTATTTATGGATTTTACTTGGAAATTTGTATGGAAATCAAGTTGCTAATTTTATTTTTTATTCCGAATTTCAGTTTTTTGCTGGATTTCGTATACAAATCTAATTGTAATTTTTGTTTATTTTACTTAGGAATTCGAATAGAAATCAAATTGCTGATTTTATTTTATTTTTATTCCGAATTTTAGTTTTATTGTATTTGACGAGTTCTCTTTTACTTTGGAACTCGCATGGAAATCAATTTGTTGATTTTATTTCATTTTTTAATTCCAAATTTTAGATTTATTGTACCTGACATAGATTCTTTCTTGTAATCTAGGCCGTTATAATATGGACCCACCATGATTGACGGTGTAGATCTTTGTCTTTTTCTACCAATGAATATGGGAATTTCTAGCCCTTAAGAGTGAACGGAGTTAGTACAGATTTTTCAGTCTGATTATAACGGTCTGAATTTCAGCTTTTTTTTACTCTGCTTTAATAAGATAATAGATAATTTTTCAGTCTGATTGTTTGTCACAGCAATCCGGATGTGTCTTTGTCGTGTAATTTTATTTGGCTACAATTATTTTGTTACACTTAGGTGATGTTGTACTTCGTTGAAACATTTTAGGATCTTGGCAAACCGCCAGTCAGCTGCTAGGTCAAAAGAAAGAAAGATGCGCTACATTGCTGAGCTCGAGAGAAAAGTACAGACTCTCCAAACAGAAGCAACTACACTATCTGCTCAGTTGTCCGTGTTACAGGTTCTTCATTTGGCTTTACCTTATCTCAAATTCTTGCGCCTCGATATGAATTAGATGGTTTACACCTGGGTTTGGAAGTTGGTTGTGGCTGGCAGTTGCTACTCAATCTCATGGACAGTCAACACAAACTGTAAATTATTTAGGTAGTTTAATACATGCCTATGCTTTTATGATTTTTTAGCATTTAATTAGAATTTCCAACTGTCGCCACTGTTTGCTTGTTCAGTTGTTGAAGGTTTTGCCAGTTTATTCTGGTAGTCTACCTTTTGTGTCTGCATAGGGTACTAAATTTGTAGATTATTATACATGCCAATATATGTTCAGATGTATAACTAGTGAACCTATTGGACACAGTGCAGTTTGTTCTGGAAATATCGATAACTATTATTTTGTTTTCTCTCTGTTTGTGCGGTCATCATTTATGGTACTTCCACAAGTTGTTGACATCTGAATATCTGATATATATCACCAGTTGTAAATAAAGATTAAAAACTATTTGTATCCTACAAATAGATACTGTTAATATATTGCAGATTTTTTAGTTTTTTTCAAAGAACTTGCTCTTCGGTTTTCCATGAGTCTATCCTTGATTATCTGTATGATACAGAGAGATACCACTGGTTTAACAAGTGAAAATAGTGATTTGAAGCTGCGGGTGCAAACAATGGAGCAACAGGTCAGGCTGCAGGATGGTAAGGTTTTGTTCAATTTTTCTTTGCATCACAAATTCGAAGTTAATAAACAGATGCTTTGGAAAGATGTGGTGCCTCCATGTCACACTCATTTAATTTTATGTGCTTCTATAACTGCAAATTACTTGATGCTATTCCACATTCTACATTTTTACTTATTCAATTTCGTACACTGCAAAAAATTATAGTGTGATATTCTCTCGTATTTCCTCCTGAACTCTGCTTTTTCGTCATCTAGACTCTAGAGATCCAAGGGCTATTATTGGTCTCTCCCTACCCTTTTTTGCAAAGTTAACTTATGTTAGGTTTTTGGCTATGTTAGAAAGAAACATAAAACAAGGGAAACATTCTTTGAAGAATATGAACAGTAATTAAATGTAAATTAAGTCTTAAGGTAGCATTTTACTTAGAATTCCAATAATTTATAACTGTGTTTTGGAAGTACCACAAATGCTTGTCCTAGAGGATTTTTCCCTGTATCATGTTTAGGGTTGTAACCGTTCCTTGTTTGCATGTAGCACTGAACGACAGGCTAAGAGATGAGATTCAGAAGCTGAAGATTGCAACAGGACAGGTTAATGCCAACAGTGGGAAAATGGGAAACTTTGGTCTGTCCTCATATGGAGTCAATTCACGAAGTTACCAGCGTAGCCATATACAATCTCTTCTGGCTGCTCAGCAGCTGCAGCAGCTCCAGATCCACTCCCAGCAACAGCAACAGCAAATGCATTTGCAGCAGCAATATCTTAGCTCGGCCCAGCAGCAGCAGCTTCTGCAGGAGGCATTGCCATTGCCGGGAGACCTGAAGATGAAAGGAATTGCCACGACATCCCATGCGCAGAATGCAGGCGTCTCTGACAGCCACGTTCTCAGGAGTGAACCGTGAGAATTGGCAGAGGTACAACATGTCAGCTGACAATAATAATGTTGTGTTGTATCTGAGTGACTGACTCATTTGTAGGCTAGCTCAGTATCTAGGTAAATTTCAAACTATGTAAGAACCTAGATGTCTGCAGCCTGTAGAATGTAGATCCCATTCAGTTGTAAGTTGTAGTACTGATGAACCAAACTGGGCAATATTCCAGGCCGAATGTTTCATCTGGATTTAACCATGACAGTGGTCTTGCAACAGTTGACATTGACCTGTTGAGGAGCAAAACTGTACGGGTTTCCTCAGATCAATCTGAACCAAAGTAGCTGGTGAATTTCTCAAAAGAAAAGGAAAGAGTAGCTGTTGGTAGGGATGCAATCGGAGTGGATATGGTTGGATGATACCACTCATGTTGCATTATATTTTGTATTTTTTTTTCTTGGAGTCGGAGTCAGACAAGAATAATATCGGATATCTTTTTTTTTCTATCCCGTATTCGCCCTGTGAGCCTTTGTCGGTTGGAAGGATATTCCGTTTGTTTTGTACCTCTACACAGAATATTAGATAGTAGATGTATAATCAGAGCGAACACGGAGAGATTAATTGATGAGAAGTCGAAATAAAAACACTCAATATTCTTTGCCTGTTTAGATACAACAACCTATTTATATGTTATCATATTTCTAAGTTAAGTCACAATATGCTTTTCTCATATTATCAGATATATGGATTTATACGAACGGATATCGCTCACCTATTATCTTATTTTTTATTTTTTTTTTTTTGGAGTTGAACACAAATAATATCAAATAACTATTTATCTTTTGTGTTCGTTCCGTAAGTTACATTATGCTAACTGTTTGTACCCTAGCTATTGGTCCATGTTTCAGCTAAACAAATGGTCTCCGGGCGGCGGCCTGAACCCAGGCATGGGCAGTCCGCGTGGCTGTGCCGTCTAGTCCATTGGGCGCAACGGCGGGCGCCGATCAGGACGTGCCGGCTAACGAGCGGCTGGTTCGGGACGTGCGCGCCGTCAGGTGTCCGAGAGCGCGTGCGCCCGCGCAGGCACAAGTATGTCACCGCGTCGTCCTCCCTCCCCACACGCCCCTTCCGGCGCCGCGTGTTGCAAAACCAACTTTGTTCGCGTTGCTGCGGGTCGGTACTAGGTATAACTACTCGAACAAGTTACGGGTCATGTTGCCGTTGTCCCAGAAGAGAACACGTGAAGTCATGCCAGTCTCAGAGCAGCTGTACGTGTCGGAATCAGCAAGCAATACCATTGATCAATGCACAAGGGGAAAGAAAAACGTGAACGAGCTACCAACCAAAAGGGTGCAACACACGACGACACCACCACCATGTACCAATGCACAAATTTGAACCAGAGAGTCCAGCTAAGCTCCTATAAACAGCAGTCTAGCTTCATATCCTATAACAATCCCCGGGAAAGAAAAAAACTCAACTAATATCCAATTAAACACTCGCTCCTCTCAAATACGCCGTCGAACCAACCGTGTGAGCTAGAAACAATGCTGTGGTATGTGACGTCACTAGCCGTGAAATGCGCGTCCATCAATTCCTCCTATGGCCGATCCTCTATGCATCGCTGCCTCGGCATGATCGGTGCCGTACGATGGATGAGCATGATCAGTCGTCGTCCGGGTAGCACCTCTTGATCTCGAAGGCGGCGACGGCGATCACCCACACGGCGACGAAGACGCCGTAGGAGACGATGTAGGCGCTGACCTCCTGCGCGATGGACAGGCCCAGGAAGATGTTGCCGATGGCCAGGAGGATAGCCGCGCGGCCGATGTTGTGGTGGTACCAGTTCCAGAACCGCCTCACCTTGGACGACTTGTCCGGCCGGGCGAGGAACGCCATCACCTGCGGATCAAGCAGCAGAGGAGCCATGGTTAGTGAGCACCGAAACAGAGGAACTGATCCGCCGGCTTCTTAGGGTCAACCGCAGTGCTTGTCGACCTCTCACTTGTAGCATTTGGCAATCAGAGCATAAACAATAGGGCATGGCTGCATGGGGCTAGCTAGTTCAGCCACATTCTGGGAAGTTATCTTCTGCCGGCTCAAGAGCATGCAACGCTACAATATGCACCGTCCCAGTGTCCATTGTCAAGGAACATGGAAGGCCCTATTCCGATGGCACGATTCATGGGGCATGTGAATACGCACAATTCTAGGTCCTAATATTCACAGTCAACTAATTAACTTGTAAAATTATGTTACTTGTAAAATTATGTTGCTGTTCCAGACTTGGCCTCACGGCACATGCCAATCCAAATGATGCGCATGTAGACAAGGAACCGAGAGTGGACGCAAAATGGTCAGCATTTTTACTCAACTTCTCCCCCATGTTATAGAGACTACTAAATTAAATCTTATCTTACTAAAAAAAATGTTGTTTTTCCGGTGCATACCTGAAGAGAGGCCATGGCCAAGATGGCGATTCCGAGCGCCTTGTGCGTGTCGACGTTCTTGAGCCCGTCCTCGTTGAGGCGGAAGCCGAGGACGATCGCCGCGATGCCGACGGCGAAGCCGGCCACCTGGATGGCCATGTGGCTGTAGAACCAGTACGGATCCAGCCGCCGGAAGTAGCGCGCGGCCATCATGCCGACGGGCATCAGCACGCCCCACCCCATCATCCCCAGCAGCCCGTGCTTCCTCTCCGGCGGAAACGCCGCGTCACTCGAACCACCGGCGCTAGAGGCCAGCCCTGAACAAAGCAAACAAACTCTTGGTAAGAATGTGCAAGTTTTACTGTGCTGACGCACTAGAAACCAGAGAGCCCCTAATGACAAACGGTGAAATACCGGAGGTGTAGTTGAAGGAGCGCGAGGACTTGCTCCGGTGCATCGGCAGCAGGGAGTTGGCGGACGGCAAGTCGCCGTCGGGGCCGACGGCGTAGATCAGGTGCGGCTGCGGGTAGTCGGTGCTGAGCTGGAAGGCGAGGTAGAGCCAGCCGGAGTGCGACACGACGACGGCCTTGTTCTTGACCAGCTTGAGGCCGCCCTTGTCCGGGGTGCACTCGTCGGGGCTCTTGCCGCCGAGGTAGTACTGCTTCACGGTGCCCTTGCCGTTCGACGACCACCCGACGACGGCGCTGCTCCCGACCATCAACCCCTTGCCCGAGAAGCCGACCGCCACGTAGGAACCCTTGTCCGGCGCTGAGAGGATGAAGCTCCATTGGCTCGGCCCGGTGTTCTTGTACTGGCGACACAGGTAATTTGGATCAGATCACATGAGCTTACCGCTGATTAGTTCTTGATGCCATTCGATGGATCACATATGTACTACTTCAACACATCCAATTTTGCTCTTTCCAAATTATCGCGACAACTTTGTACCGAAAGTGAGACCGCATCATTACTACAAAATCTTAGCGTCTAAGCAAGACTGATTGATGGCAATTCACAAAGTTTACAATTCCCAACAGTATCGGACTAGTTCGTAGGCATGCATTGGCAATGGCATCTAAAATCCAAGAAACACCCAGAGACGAACACGACATGCAAACACCAAGAAGATTGCAAACGCAGCATACCCTCAGGACGAAGTCCTCCTGCTTCCAGATGGCGGTGCAGTGGAAGGCGGTGGAGTTGAAGGGGACGAGGTGGGAGACCGCGACGCCCGTGCTGCACGAGTCCGACTGCTGGTGGCTCACTGAAAAGCAGAAGCCAAGCAGGGAGAGCAGCAACAGATGATGCACAGAAGAAGCCCCCATTGGTGAGCGTGTCAGTCCTCTCTTCCCTGCCCTTCTTCTTCCTGTTCCTCCCCTCTGCCACCTGTGGCTTTCTTGGATTTGGTACGCGACAAGATTGATGCTTGGAAGGGAAGAAACGGCCAGGAAATGTGAGCCGCGGCCCGCGGGGGACAATTTGGCAGGTCAGAGGATGCCGCTGCCCTTTAATCGAATCCCCAATCGAGTACTGTCCCAGTATGTATATATATCTCCCCCAAGTGGTAGGTAGTTGTCCCTGTGCGTGTGCGTATATTGTGTTAGAGCTGGTGGTTTACCTACGGACGGCGCACATCCATGGCAGTAATCCACATAATACTGCAATATGCAATGGAGAAATACTATAGAATAATATAGCGTCTTTCCCAACCGACGGTAAAAGAATTCATCGTTCGATGCATTTTGTGGAATCTGTTCGATGAACCTCCTTTCCCTGTCCTTGTCTAAACGGGTATTATCTCCACCATATCCTCACAGCTCCCCATCTCTTTATCTCTCTACGAAACGGGGAAGGGGGCCCCGACCCTTCGGCCCCCGCGGAAACTGCAGGGGGCTCCCGAGGGGTCTTCCGGAGTGGCGGACCCTTCGAACGGAAGCCACGGGGGGGCTTCCGAGGGGTCTTTCGGGAGTGGCGGACCCTTCGGAACTTTATGTGCTTCGACTAGGTGATGAGCGAAGGATGTTTTGGCTCTTTTTTGTGTAGCTTTTTGTTCGATCCGCACGGACGGCGCCAACTGTCGTAGTAAAAAAACTAGACAGTGGGTACTCAGTACCTTTTTTATCTTGAGAGAGGACCGAAGGAGAAGAGCCAAACATTGAGTATGTATGTGTATTGTCATTAGTGTGAATGAGAGGATAGAAGTTTTTACATGCCCATGGGGGTCAATATATAGGAGGGCAAGAAGAGACATTTACCTTCTTACCCTCACGACCAAGAGAGAGAGAGAGAGAGGGTATTTAGGTACATTTGTCAATGCTAATCCGTACGGGCTTGCCATACAGTCTGATATTCGATGGAGCGACGGTATTCTGACGACACTGAGGTGCGGGCACCCCCGGTGCCGAGCTACGGCGGACCCACAGGGTATGCCGGGTGGGCCCCGGCATACCCTGTGGGTCCGCCCCTGGGTTTGTGCATGCATGCATCTAATCTACCTCGTTGTACATCCGAACCAAACTACAATTGATTTTGTGTTGCTGCGTGGGAAACCAAGCAGGGACTGCTGTTCGCATGGCTGTTTGGAGGTGCATCCGAGTGCTTGGGTCTCTGTGCTGTTCGTGCGTGAGAGAGATGCTGGAGTTGACATCAAGTGTCTGCTTGGATCCATTAGTTCCCGCTGTCGCTGGGTTATCTCCTTTGGATTTTCACTTCACCTTTAATATATTTACTGTTTCGCGCTACCCAGCATTTGAAAGTAACCTTTGGTTGCTTACGGTTTGCTTAAACCCGACCAGTGAGGTCGTTAGCCTTAGGGGTTACGACCACGAAGACGTATGATCCCTTATTTATTAAATAATAAATAGAGGTCATCACAAACTTTTTTAGAGACTTTTGAAAATGTTTACATGTCATGCTAGCATAGTAGGAAAAAATACCTTGCGTTGAAGAGAAAAATATAGAAGATTCACAACGCCTAGCATTGGGGACATGGTATCCACCGTACGATATAGATCAAATTAAAAAGAAAAAAAAAGGTAAACATACCTTGTTTCTACAGTGGAAGTGTAAATCCTGATCCAGTATAGCAGACCATGTGCCCTCCCGCCTGTCTCCCTGTCCCTGCGGCTCAATCATTAGCCTTCCCTCCCTCCAGTTGGTCTGCTGCCTCCCAGTTGAAGACGAGGAATTCCCTCCCCCCTCACCTCACCACCCCACCCCACCTCTCAGCCTCACTCTCTCAACCCTAATCCAATTCTAACCCCCCCCTCTGACACACACAGCAACTGCTCCAATCTAGCTTCACGACGACGAGGCCCGACGCCGGCGCTGGCGCCGGAGGAGGAGACAAGCAGCTCGTGTTGAAAGGGTTTTTTTCTGCATTGGTTATAGTGAAAACAAAGTCAAGGAATAAGCTAGGTGATAGTGTTTTGGATGATTGTCTAGTCACATTCATTGAGCGGGATATTTTCTTCCAAGTTGATGAAGATGATATAATTGAGACATTCATGTCATTCAGAAAGCGGCGGATAAACAAGTAATATTGTAAGTCTTTTCTATAGCTATATTTTGAATTATTTGTATTTCATTTGAACAATTTACATCAAGATTTGTCGTCGTTTCTAGCTTAATTTTTGAATTTAAGGCTTATCATGTTCTTTAATGTATTTGGTTTTATCGAATTAGAATATGGTTTTACCGAATTGTATAAGAATTTTTTTTTGCATACCCTGTGGTAAAATCCTAGGTCCGCCACTGCAGGCTACGACACCTATCCTTGTCCAAACGGGTATTATCTCCACCATATCCTCACAGCTCCCCATCTCTTTATCTCTCTACAAACAACACCCATCACCTGACAAAGCGGACACCCATCACCTGACAAAGCGGTGACGCCCACTGCTTCGGCCGCCACTGGATCTGTTGTCCTTATCGCCAGAAGCACATCATCCCCGTCTCTGGTCACCAGATCCGGCGTCCTCCTCTCCGGATCTGGCCATGCGAATCGGCGGCAAGCTCATAGCCGATGGTGGGCGTGTGCGAAGACGAACCCCGCGGGGAGCGCCAACGAGGAGCATGGTGAGACGACGAAGTGAGATGACACTGACATCGACAAGCGTGGGGCCACGTGAGAGCACGCTGGCATCCTCACTTTTGTCGTGCTCCTCTCCTAGACGGCTTCTCGTGGAAGGGACAAGGAAGTGATACTCTCCGATTTTTTTTGTTGAATTTGTCTGAATGTTTTGCCTAAACTTATTTGATTTGTTATCGAACTTTCTCAAAACTAATCTGTGTATGAAACTATTCCGAAACTTCAATATTTGGTATGAAACTTCTCTGAGACTCCTTTGAAACTTGAATCTTTGGACATGAAACTCGCATGAAACTTGAAGCTTCGGGGGCGTGAATCTCATCGAAAACTCTATGAAACTTGAAGCTTAGGGAATGAAATTAGCATGAAACTATGTGGAACTCGAAGACTCGTCCTAAAACTCACATAAAACTCTTTGAAATTTGTAGTCTGGACTGAAACTTCATGGAACTTCTTTCAAGCTTCAATTTTGAAATCAAGTTTCGGTTTCTTGAAACTTGATGAAACCTGTTTTGTTATTTGAAACTTCATTGATTTTTTCTGAAATTTTGAAATCTTGCCCAAACTTTCTGAAAAGGTTTCTTAAAACCTCATGAAACCTGCTTTTGTTAAACTTGCCTTTTTAATCTCTGAATTCTCTTATGAATAGCACATGAACTCTTCTTCTCAAAGTCTTTTTTAACTCAGCACAGTTCTTATATATTATGCGTTCAACTTGCCCCATGCTCCACACAGTAGTAAATCAAGCACGGGTTCATGGCCACACCTGTTGTTCCCAATCCAATCAGGAAGCCGTTTGCTTGCGAGTGCGCAGCGAGGAGGGAAAGGGGGAATGGCCGTGCGACCACCGGTGGTGGGGGCAGCCCCAGCGGGGAGGGGGAGAGGCTGGTCCAGATGGTTATTATACCACAAGAACAGCTCATGGGGATTAAAGAAGGTTGCCAAGTGCACATGCAGCTCGCCACAGATCGATCGTTTTCGAAGAATGCCACCCTGTCACTGGTGGCTAACCTTCTGAAGTAGTACTGTGAGAATTGGAAGCTGACCTGAATCTTCCAACGCCCTGGAGGATCTTGATGTCACTAATTGAGCAAGACCATTTTTGGGGTCTTTTACTGTTCTCGTTTCTGCCCTGAAAGTGAAGGTGAATACATAGGTACATGGTTTCCGGTGGTAACCAGTACTAATCCCAGTGGTAAGCAGTAATCCCTGGTGTATCAAGCATCCACGATTCCACAGTGTATATGAATCCCTCAAAAGGGTCCTAAGGTGATACATGTGAATGGGTTCAACTCAGGGAAATTTGCCACAATGTTTAGTACTATTGGTGGGGCCGACATGAAAATATATAAAAATAAAAAAACCCCACCGACTCATTCCCCTCCATGTTCTCTCTTCGCTCCCTATACCAGATCCAGGCGGCTGCTCGCGGTGATGGCATCGTCGACGGCAGCCGGGTGCGACGTATCGAGGCTGTGACTTGCTCTAGTCTTCGTCTGTCGTAGGGGTGACCAACCTAACAGTTTCGTGAAGGTATCAAGAAGGCCGATGAAGTACCAAACCAATGATGTCTTTAGCCCAGATGAGAAGTACCATTTAGCCTTTCGCATGGCTACAGATACCAAACCCGCAATGCACCTCGACCCCGGGGAGGGGGTATGCGGTACCCTTCGGAAGGTGTCACGTTAGCGGTGTACTTCAGTTTAGATGAGAGTACTACGTACCATCTCGCACAGTCGAAGGATACAGAAAGGCTGCTGAGGGCAACCCTACTAAAAGAGTATCATATATCCTAGAACGAAGGCCCCGAGGCTCTCACCCTAGAGAGCCTCGCATGGCGCGAGGGGGTTCCTGAGGGCTTTGCTCTAGGGAGGCCCTGCAATATAGGCCCGGTAGACCGGGTCTAGGAGGGTCTACTCTGCCTCGGAGGCTATGCATAAAGGGTGAAAAGACCCTAGAGTTCCTAACAATGTAAGACCTCTCTAAGAGTAGAATTATAATATCCTTCACTCTGGATGCTAATTCTGATGTGCCACCTACCTTAATATGCACAAATATCGTTTCCGCACGCTAGTTTCCTTTTGTTTCCAATATAGTAAGTACTACGTGTAATGCTGTGACAGTACTCTCTCGTAACACTAAACTAGGATGAAAGCGCTACCCTGCGCCGGTGAATTAATGATCGAGTGAAACTACGGCCTATCTATTTACCTCTCAAAACACAATATATTGAGTACCTATGATCACATCAAATCCGTAAATAAGACTTTTCCTAAATCAAAATGCAAAAACCCCGTGCGCATCGAATTAATTCCCGACTGGTTAGAAAGCCAAAGCCATTCGACTTGGAGTACGTTTCCTTAAAAAAAACATATAATTCAAGGCATGATTCGTCATCTATGGAAGTCGCTCCATAAATTGGGAAACTCAACTCGTAATTTAGCCGAACATAGGGCCAATCATCTATTAATTCTGTACACTATTCTGTTCTGTCAGACTTGTTTTGCATGCTTCTACATTCTTAGAAGGATACTAAAAAAAAGATGTCATTGTTAACTATCACTTGGAATCAGTCCAAAGGAGATTAAGAAATAGTCACAGGTCTCAACTCGATACATACTGTAAAGATTGAGCACACGATTTCTGATCTGAAAACATAAAAGTCCCAAACCAACAAATCTAAAGTCTTCTATCACCAGAGGAAAGAGCTTCGTATGTTTGCTCAATATCCATATAGGAAGAGCTACTGTTAGCCTATGCAAACCTTATCCAAAGCCTAATTAGTATCGTTTGGACGTAATAATAAAATATGAAAGTAAAATAGCAACAGTCTAAAACAATCAATACCAAGCGGTTTGCTATGCACAATTTATGGTGAGCGACAAAAACTATAAAAAAAATGCTAATGTATATAACACAAGGAAAAGGTGGTCCTGAAAAAAGAAAGAAGAATCTCCGTATATATATCTTCCATCAATTCAAGGTTGCTTGGCATATTCTGACTTAAAAATAAAAGGCAAGAAAGTACCTGTCGACGGGATATTTTATTTGGCTTCCCTTCTTTACCCAAATCAATGTCAACATGTACCTCTCTTGTTTCTCTCCCAAGAGCTACTTGTGTTAGTAGAGAAGGACAAAGTAAAATTTCAATGATAGCATCAACATCTTAAAGAATTATGTTTCAAAACATATCAATTCTAGATGAAAATCTTAGCCTGCAGGGTGATCTTCAGTCTTGCTAGTTAAACACATACTAAAGAATTCAGCTGGCAATAAAAACAAGAAAACCTAAGTGGGTGTAAATGTAATTTGTCAAATAACAATTGAGTGATATATTATCTTGACAATCACAAAATCACCTTTGATAGTCAATACAAGGAATATATGCATGGGTTTAATCTAATTCCATGGGAAAAAGAATCTGATTTCATCAAACCTGAAGGTAAATGTAATGCAAATATCTAATATTTCAAGTCCACTGTGGTTGACAAATCTAGAACTATAAAGCATAACAGATGTTAAGAACAGTAAGCCTAACCTTTTCTGGGCAAACTAAGTAGGAAAAAAAATTCATTTGTTTATCCTAAATTAGAAATAGTGGGGAAATGTTGTCTTGACAGTTGTGCAGAAGGTCGATCGCATTTTTGTAATGCCAATTTGCTCTTAAAAGGTTTATCCTCCATTTACTAATTTGCTCTGAAGATGGTTATCCTCCACTAGCTATGTGCTTATTTAAATTGGTTCTCAAGGTTTATGCCTATGGCACAATTGATCTTTGAACGAGGATTTGGTCTCAAAGTATCGTCAAGCAAGAATATGATTAGTCCAGCTGTCAAGACAACATTTAAGGTTTCCCCGACAGTTAGATGTATTGCCTACAGTTAATTACCCTCGATTTCTATTTTCCCTGGCAGATATATTGACAGCATTAGCACGATTCCCGATAGATTAGGCACCTAGGAATATACATGTAAAATACCAATTAAATTTAATTATGCCACCAGTAATAGTGAGTTTAATATTTTCTCAATAGTTTGCACCATTCAACCAGAATTTAGAAAACATACAATTTTCTCAATCGCACAACTTAGAAAATGTCATATCAACAATCAAATACAGCTGCAACACATAGATCAAATTCAGATGATGCAAAATACATAAATCTGAAAATATGAAATTTTTGATAAGCACAAAGTACATATGCAGTACACCATACACAGTTCATGCAATTTCATAATTATGAGCATTCTGATATAGCCACTGTCTCCTTGGCATGTACAAAACATCCACAGAAAAGAAGTCGACAATACTAGTCTATCCGTGGCACATGTAAATACTCCAACCCCTTCTACCACAATACTAGTCTATCATTGGCATGCACAAAATATCCACGCCACTTGAGAAATCATGCAAACTGATAAACAAACATGCTTCATCTTCTTCAGAAATTCTTCCACATTCGCTATCCTCTCTGAAAATGTTTTGTCAAGCTCAGACAAAGTAGCCTTCTCCTTTTTTCCTGTTTAAAGGAGAGAGTTAGAGCATAGATCTTTCACAAATGAGAACTGTTTAAAATACAGTGAGTCATAGTAAATATCTTTAAAGAACAAGAAATGGAACAAGCCATCTACTTACTTAGCAGTTCATCCTGCACAAGCAATTTCTCTTTTTCATATTCAAACTTTGAAAAAAGATTTGCAGAACATGATACATGGATGATAAGCTAGTCGATAATGGGGGATAACTGATAACATCTATTTGGGAGGAACTCAGGGACTCAGGATACTGGCACAAGATAGGTACAGCTATGTGTGAATATCACCTAAAGATATTGGTCCAATTTTCAACAAAAAAAGATATCAGGATTAAGGGCATTGAGTAGCCAGTATCACATTTATTAGTAAACTAAGCACATAGTTCGACCAACTTTAAGGTTAATATAGACAAAGCATTCCCTTGGGCAAAGCTTTCCTATTTGTTTCTCCTAATAGTACTAGGAAACAATTAGCAAAACTCATTTGTAGGCAAATATGTTTATATATAGATAGATGTTCTTATATATTGAAACAAAAAGCACATCTTGGACAAATATGGGCAAGCCATGTGCAAAATACATGCATAGATGGTAACATACCTTTGAAATTCTGTATGGGTGAAGCTTCGTCTTTGCAAAACTTCTCATGTGTTTCTTGCAACCTACAGTACTCATTCTTCAATAGACCTTCACACTGCATCACATACACATGAATATGTTGTTAACCAAACTATTACAAGATTAGCAACCAGGTGTACATCGCTGCATCAAAACAAATACAAGTTGAAAACCACTTTTGAAGTTTTGATAGAGCTGTTAGAAAAATCTACCTGCCAATGCAACTAATAAACATTTGTCAAAGTTCATAATACATTTCAATGAAGATTCACAATATTTATTGTCAAAACTAGATTCAATCCATGGTTATTCATGCTAAAGTGATAAATAAAAGACCAAATAAAATCTCACTACAGAAAGTACAACAAAGAGATTTTATTCCTATAGGAAGAAATTGAAAGGCAAGTGAAATGACTCGGTTCTTCACCTTTCCTTCTCAAACTTGGTCTTGGTGCCCAGAACCATAGGATGAATACCTGCTGCAACACTGAAAGTTAAGCAAAACTGTTAGTAATGCAATTTGATAGTGCCTTTGTAGAGAGTGCAATAGTTGTGCATAAAATAACATCAGAAACAAGACACATTGATAGGGCAGAAAGGGCTGAGGGCATCCAGCCATTGATCATGCACATAGAAAATATGATGCGGTGAAGCCATTCTTCATGGTCCCAAATCTCAACTTAGTTGCCATGGATGGATGTAGTTCAATTAGCACTCAATGCTTCAGGTATGCTTCCTTAAGCGCAGCACACAAGAAGTCACTACATTGCCTCTTATGATCAACTACCACAACCATGATAAGAGCAACCAAGCATTCATGAACAACTTGAGACTCCATGCTATGATGTCCTACTAGTTTGTCGTTTCAAGCACAGACTTGTAAAGTCTTAAGTCAGATACGATAGGTTAGAAACAATAACACACTCCTTTCATAGTATGTGTGCATCCAAAATTAACAGATGATTTGTGCATAATTCTGTAGAAATTAAGCAAATGTGGTGCAAGCACCAGCTGCTGCTACTCAACAATCAATGCAACAAAATCTCCCTTCATTGATTGAGACTAATGAATCAGTAGCACATAGGCAGTCGACAGACTAGTTAGTGTGAGATGTAAGGGTAGGCCGTGACCAAATGGGACGGTGGATGTGTGGGAATGGGAATCACCTGTAGATGGTTTGCTCGGTCTTCTTCTGGCTGTCCTTGTGTGCCTTGTCCTTGATCTGGCGCAGTAGTGACGCAATCTCCCCCATGTCATTGCCTCCCCCAAATCATATTGAAGCACACCACAAATCATGAAAGGTGTATAGAAATTGGTTAATCGCACAAAAAGGGCATAAATTGTGTGTGTGTGTGTGTGTGAGAGAGAGAGAGAGAGGCAAAAATCACGATGAACGAAAGCGCAATTATGAAACCCTAGCTCCCTCTCTTCGATCCAACCTATCTCGCGAATGGAACGCGCACAATCCAAAATAGCAGCACATATAGTAGAGGGAAAAGGTGTAAGGAGGGGCTAGGCACTTGTTGAGCTCGGGGTCAGAGTCATCCATGTCGTGGCACCTCTTGTCGGATCGAAGCACCGCGCCTTTTGCAGGTTCCTTTTCTCCCCACTGGCTGCGTCGGGCACCTCTCGACCAGGGCCAAGGCAACAAGTCCTCGCACAAGACACCGCGAAGGGCCAACTGAACCTGTGGGGCGGCCCTAGGTGATGGGGCGACCAGGGAGGTTGGGCGGCGTTGGGAGGAGGGGCAACACTGGGAGGAAGGGCATCCGGGGAGGGGGGTGGCGCTGGGAGGATGACGGCTAGGGAGGATGGCGGTGCTGGGAGGAAGGGGCGGCCGGGGAGGAGAATGGCACTGGGAGGAGGGCGGCCGGGGAGGATGGCAGCGCTGGGAGGTGGGGCAGCTAGGGAGGTGGGTGGTCGGGGGAAGGAGGAGGCGCTGGGAGGTGGGTGGTCGGGAAGGATTTTGGGGATGAGTTTTCAGAGGTGTGGTCCTGATCGTCGTTATCTAATTTTTTTTATCTTCGCGCTTAATGGGTTGGCTCTTATCCCCGGCAGATATGTTGACCTAGTTGACTTTTTTCAGAGTAGATATATTGTAGCTAACATAAAAACATTGCCGGTAGATAAACTATTCTAGATAATAACTATTTTCAGCAGATTACGGGACCCTAAATCACTTGGATATTGCTGGCATATGTTTTACCACTCATCCAATTTTTCTCAACAGTATATTGCCCTTAATTCTATACCATGGCGTAGTGTATACATAAATTGTTTTTTTCCAAAATGTTTTCATTCATGTCCTCTCCAGCGCAGGCCACCATCATGCGCGATCGATCTAAGTGTTCAGCTCATTCACGAGCAGATCATCCATCATATTGCCATGGACAATAGAAAAGATTAAAGCGAAAGGCCTCGGAGTATTGGAGCATTGCAGCTTGACGTCACCGCGAGCACTCAGCTCTTGCCGAATAAGTTTTCATTGTTCAGTTTTTAGCATGTTTCTCCTGCTCTGAATCTACAGCTTTTGCCTCGATATTGACCTGACAGCCTTGAAACTTACCCGAAAACGCAAGATTCGGCAAATCAACAACGCCATTGCCAATTGACTCATCATCCTAAGATTATGTACATATCCCGATGATATCCACACTTAACTTGAACTGGCAAGTGTACTGGTGATGCATATGTTTCAACCAAAGTTTCGGCACGGTTGGGTTTCGGGCTTTTGGCTGCCAGGAAGGTGACCTAATTAATTTTCTTGGTGCAGTATGTTGCTATATTCTTTTAGGAAAGCTAGTGTGACCACTTTAACTCACTGATCACGTCATTTGATCATCACTGATCACGTAAGGAATGTGCAGCACAAAATTTAAAGAAAATTCAACTCGTGTGGAAATAAGAGACTACCTTTCCACGCTGTCGTTCAGTTCATGGGCATGCATTCTCGCTGACCTTGCTGATTATACAACCAGTGGTGCGGTACCGCACGTGAAAAATGGCAAAGCAAGTCTGATTACTATGTAGGCCATGCATGTTACTCTCCGCGCTACTCGGCAGAGAAATATACATCTAGTCAAACAATGAGATTTCGGAATTTAATTGCTCCTGCAGAAGTTGACATCTCAATATATAGTTTTCTCTTGTATAAACGCATGGTATAAAGTGGCAGTCACATGATAATTAAGACAGCTCCCGCACCCGATCCCCTTCCATCTCCTAGCTTCCATGCATCATGAGTGCAAAACGCTAAAAGAAGAGCCTGAAAGCCAACAGAAAGATCCGTCAGGGTGTGCCAGAGGCCGGAGATCACTGAAAGTCTGAAACTGGAAGAAAAGGCCAAGCGAACCTGAGATTCTTCCTACCTTTCGACCGTGCGAAGCTTGTGGATGGTTGGAGGCCACACGCCCCGCTCCGGTATTGCAGTCACCAACGAGACTAGGAAATTTGGGATACTCCGCAGCTGCAGCTGCAGCTGAAGTGAACTAGTACAGTATAGCACTTCTGTCTGGAATCGTGAAGCGACAGAGCAAATCAGCAGAGTGCAGCATGGAAAGACGACTGGTTCCATTGCCCAAGCTCGTGATCCACGATGATAGAAGGAAGCATCTGCTGATCCACGTTAGTAGTAAAGTATATATCTGTCTAGGCTGACTAATTAATTTGCGAGGGCCTGATCGAGATAGATTGATATATAGATTGAGACGTGGTTACAGACAGGACGAGGTGGAGAGAGAGAGAGACCAATGCCAACGCTATCTTCGCGAAACCGCGAGTGGAAAGTGTGCGTGATACTA
Source organism: Hsuehochloa calcarea (assembly GCA_036346395.1). NCBI lineage: Eukaryota > Viridiplantae > Streptophyta > Magnoliopsida > Poales > Poaceae > Hsuehochloa > Hsuehochloa calcarea. Next base: position 17,215,924 of record CM070600.1, read on the forward strand.
CGCCCACATGGTGCGGCACGGCACGGCACCAACCGCTACGATACAGCGCGTTCCTCCAACTCGGCCTACCTTGCCTTGGCTCGGCGTGCAGCAGATGCAGAGATGAGGGAACGGTTTTGATAGATCATCAGTAGTTTTTGGCCGTATCCAATCTTTTTCGTCGCGTATGTGCAATTATATCCTTCGTGGTTTGTTTTTTTGCAAAAAAATGTTGTGCCACGCTGTAATCATGCGGACGAGCTCACATACGTAAATTCGCACCGTGATTGTGCAGACGTGGAAAACCGCACACTCACCATGCGGTGGAGGACGGCGGTTGTGCAGTGGAGAGTTAAGACAAAAAAAAATATCCTAGGTAATTCTTCTCTGAGAAATAGTTTGTTTTTTTTTTTGTGAGGATTCAATCTTTCGGGAGTCAATTCAATACTGGGATTTGGGCCGTTTATTGTAGAATGTTTCTGGGTGGTGTTAGGATGATAAAATTAAAACTAATTCAATACCGGTACTTGGCTCCTTTATTGTAGAATGTTTATGGGTGGTGTTAGATGATAAAATTAAAACTAACAAAAAAACCTGATAAGAATAGGCGGTAGGGCCAAATCCGCACGGCCACTGTACAGTGGCCACCTTTCCCACCGCCCGGCCTCCCTCCTCCGCGATATCGTCGTCCCGTCGCTGTTGTCCCCCTTACCCACGGTGTCGTGCCTAGACAACACATCCGGAATTCTCGGCGCCAACACAGCGGCTCCTCATTCGCCCGGCTATAAATACCGAACTCTCACAGTCGCCCATCGCTCATCTCAATTGTGTTTCGCTTATCGTTCTCGCGCTCGTCGTTGAGAACTCAGAGAACATAACATAATTAATTTTGTTTAGAGAGTAATTATTTGATAGCTTCTCATCACTCGACGCTCGGCTTTTTTATTACTTCCCCCGAAGGGCAGGTAATTATTTGTCAGATACCTTTGTCATTATTACCATAGTCGTAGTTAACTAGTCATAATTAATGCAGTTTTTTTGTAACATTTATAATATAGTTGCAGTTATAGTATCCGTAATTTATTAGTGCATGATACTTTGTGGTGATTAATCAATCGTAATGCTCATATGTTTTGTTATTTTCAGTATGAACTAGTTAGTGATTCAAAATGAGTTGAAATTAAATAGCTGCAATTAATTAGTTGTAATTAGTTTAGTGGTAATTAATTAGTCATAATTAGTTTAGTGGTTATCACTCTTGCATATTAAATTAGTAGAAATTAACTACTCGTAATTAATTTAGTTGTAATTAATCATTCGTAATTAATTTACTTACAATTAGTTAGGCATAACTAATTTAATGCAAATTAGTTAGTTGTAAGTAATTAAGTGATAATGAACCTGTGGTTTAACAGTGGTAAGCAAGGTAGTAATTGTCAGACCCGGATTTTCTAATCCGAATCCTCTGCGAATTACTGTGCTATTCCCTGGATCAGTAGATAGCACTCACAGATACATCACTGAATCATTCACACAATGGCATAAAACCATACCATTTCATTAATTTAACACATCAGAGTTTACATAGACCGCATCGGGTCAAGTTTTACAATAAAGGCCGAACAGGCCAAATGATTACATCAAAAAGTAGCGGAAGCGACAACGGAAGCAAAAGGGGTGAGAGCACATCTCTCCACAGGCAAGTGACTGGGGAAACCTGTGTACATCCGATATTACCCGAAACTCAGATAATATAGGACGCACCTAGGTACCAGCGGAGTCAGCTAGACTGGGGCGAGACTAGAACAACTAAGAACTAAACTATGCTTCAAGGACTCCTGGGTCTTCAGACATCTGGTTCCTTGTAGTAGTCGATCTCTCCAACATTTCCTGCTTCTGAGGGTTTGGGGGAAAGAGCGAGAATGAGCACAACTACCGTGCTCGCGAGCCAACACACAGAATGCAATAGTATACATGCAAGGCTTAACAAGGATGGCTCAGTTTCTTTTATTTGCGTAAAGCGGCAATTATAAATACAGATATTAGAAGATCCTATCACTTAGCATTTTAACACAAACATGATTTTGTAGATAGAATACTTGTGCAATATTACTAACAGCAGAGGCTACCTCCACCTTATGCTTATCTTTGGTTGGGGCTACCCCCATATTTTAACAATGCTGGATACGTCGATCCAGGAAAACTTAAAACCTCAGGCTAGGTTAGCCGACCTGGTTTTGTTGACCATCCGCAAACCTCAGGCTAGGTGAGCCGACCTGGTTTGTGGACCATCCCCAACCTCAGGCTAGGTGAGCCGACCTGGTTTTCATTTCCACCCAACAAAGATTTTTGAAATAGAACTAACTCAAAGTTAAGTTCTCATGTCCGCCTTTTGACCGGCGGCGTTTTAAAGCAGTTTGGACTCTGCAGAGGTTGTACACTGTACCCACAAGAGATAATCATACTCGTTTCTCCACATGATTCCTTAGTCATGTAGTTGAGCGATCGTCACAGTAACGTTTCGAACTATCTTGCCCCTTCCGTCATCTCACCTATATGGGGTTACGCCCATACGTTGTGCGGGATGTTCACCTCAGCGACTGGGGCAGTTGAGTGGAGAGTCAACCTACCCCTCAGCGACTGGCAAACTTCACCGTGTTCGGTGTCCCATTCAAGTCAGCGTACGTCCTGCCGCTTGCACATTCCCTTTTTCCCACCATGCGAGACGACATTCAAGGTTTGAAAGTTTTACTAAGCCAAGTTGCACTTTGCAGACTTGCGGTTGTACTTGTTTTACACGAGAGGTCATGACAAGATTAAGTCCTTAATTCACCTGGACGGTTCATACCACATACCAACCATTCTCGTGCTACGTTCGCACCCACCATTCTTTCCATCCGTCCAGATGGGGTACTAGCAAGTTGTTTAGGGTTTTGGGAAGGAAAACCAATTAACGCAACACATCAGTCATCTACATCCCATGACTGCCCAAAACCATTTTTCATGTTTAAAGGATGATGATCGGGACATTTATTGTCCCGGTACTTAAGCAAGACTAGCATGTCGCTTAAGTACAACCTATACTAGTATTACCATATATTTACTAGGGTGACAAAGGATACTGAATTCAATTATCAAAGGATGGCTTAATAAGTAATTAATCAACAAATGGGCAATTAACTACCTTAAGCTTTAACATATCATTGGTTACAAAATTAAAGCATGCAACTTTGCTATTTTAAATAAACATAGTTTGCATAAAATGTAGGTTCGGAATGATCAAAGTATTGACTACTTTGGGTCGATTATCGCGCCTTGATCTTACTCGGGGCCTTCTCGCGAGGGTTTTGAATTCCGGGTCTTCGTCTTTATCCAAATCTTGATCCTGCTTGAGTCGCTGCTTCTTCTGGACTTCGATTCCTAATTACGCGATACAAGCAAGAACAACAAATAAATCCAAAGAACTTCCAAAAGACCGAATATAAACAAGCACTTTAAATAAGTTTTGCGAGGAACGAGCAGAAGAGATGAGATTCAGCGAGGAGGGGATGATTGACAAAGTCAAACGATCACCGAGTATACGAGGCAAAGGCGAGATACTCAGAAGGAAAACAAAGGGAGACAAAGTCGAATGAACTATCGCAGGATACTTCATTTTGGATACCATTGAATCCGCAAGATTGGATACACGATAAATTGGACGAACTTCAAAACGAGCGGTAATACATTTTTAACGAAGACGACTTTTGAACGGAATAAAAAGAGATAAACAATATTTAGACCAACAAATACTGGAAAGGATTACAAGATTAAAATATAGGTTTTCAAAGTAAGCTGTCGAGATTAACAGGTTAATCCCGAATAGCCTTCCAAAATATTTTTGAGAAAATGCCAGTTTATTTTAAAGCATTTTACACAACGCGGAAAATTTGAATAAATAAGTTTTAACTAAAATAGACACGATTGCAGAGACGATTACGAAGGTCATTTGCATAACCTCGATTTCCCGAGATTGTGTAAATTTCGCTCTTAATCGATAGCTCTCAACTAAAATCGAAAATGATAGTTCTACTAGTACTTGTCGATCGACGATTTAACCACTAACAACGGTTAATCGATTCCACGCAAGTCGTAGCAAAATTATCGAGAACAATTGTTTTGGAAACGTTTTCGCCGAAATGGAATAACTACTAATCGACTGAGTCAAACAAAATAACATATACAAAATTGCCATACCAACTTTCAATGCTCAACTCTAATACACAAAACAATCTTTCCATAAATCTAAATTTCCACTCCACGACTAGCCTGCACAACATACACAACATATACGCAAAAACGACATACAAAATCTCAATACACAACTTCAATACCGATTTTCCAAAAGCCAACTCCGCGACGATTACACTGCAAACAAAAATATACACTGCATACACAAATTTATTTACCAAAAACTCCACTATTGCTCCACAACTACCCTGCACAACCTAAACAACATACTCACAAGAGATATCCAAATCACAATACACAAATCTATACACAATGTACATTGCATTCAAATCTCAATACACAACACACCAACTGCTGCTGCTACTCTGCTACTGCCTAGAGAGAGAGACAGAGAGAGAGAGGCAGAGAGCAGAGAGAGCAGGGAGAGGCAGAGAGCAGAGAGAGCAGAGAGAGAGAGCCAGAGCAGAGAGACTGAGAGAGAGCTGGGAGAGGATCGGCAGAGGGGATGGCGGCGGCGGTGGTTGCCGACAACAGGAGGCGGCCGAGGGAAGCTCCGGGGAGGCGGCGGCGTCTGCAGACGGCACCCGAGGGGAGAACGGCGAGCCGCGACGGCACAGAGAGTAGAACCGGGAGAGGAAGAGGCGCGACGGGAGAGGCTCACCGAGAGGGGCGGCAATGGTCGCGGTGGAGGCGGCCGGCGTCCGGCGCGAGACAGCGCAGAGGAGGCGCGGCCGGAGGAAGGCGCTCGGGCGACGGCTGCTGGCGGGCGAGCCGACAATGGAGACGGCCGAGCTCCGGAGCGGAGGAAAGGGCCGGCGAGGCCGAGCTCTCTGGGCGGCGATCGCAGGGCGAGAGGCGCCGGAGGGAGAAGGATGAAAGGGCGGATCCAAGGGAAAAGAAGACAAAGGGCGGAAACTCGCGCTTATATAGCCGGAGAGGGAAGAGGAAAGAAAGCAGCGCGGCGCGAGGTGGGAGAAGAAAGCCGTCGGCGCATGGGAAGAAAACCGGGCACGAGGCGGTGTCAGGACGGCCATGGAGGTGGGTCAGCGCGCAGCGGCTCCGAGGAGGCGGGTCGGGTGGAGGAGACGAGGAGGCGCGGCGGCGCGGAGGAGGGCCCGGGGCGGAGAACGAGAGAGGCGAGAGAGGGAGAGGAGAGGCGAGAATGGCGGCGGTGCAGGAGGGATCCGGGGGGGTGGAGAAAGAGAGAAGGAAGGGAGAGGCCGGGCCGGGGGAGCTGCGGGGAGACGGCCCGGTTGGCTTGGGCCGACTGGGCCGGAAGAAAATGGAAATGGGCCGGGAGAAACCGGCCCAGAAGAAATAGGAAGAAACAAATAAATGAATAAATGGGTTTTGAATTTGAAGATAGATTCAAAGCAAATTTGGAAACCAGAATTTGAAATAATATTTGAAACACAAACCCGAGCTTAATTAAAGCTATGAGTTTTTGAACTTTAAACCAAAATTTTAAAATTCGAGCAAAAATCAAAATCAAGATAATTACTATTTATAATTTGAAAAACGGGACGTTACAGTAATGAATTACTCGTAATTCATTTTGAGAGGATAAAGCTTGGCCTAGTTGGATAGATCTTCAAGAGATATGTGCTCGAACGACATATGGATTTAATGCTAAATTTAGCAAAGGAAAAGGTGCAGCGTTTACAAGCAAGCACCACAAATTGATCTCAACGAGGAAGTTGAAGTACACAATATTGATTCACCTGAAAAAAAAATCCTAGCCCCGTCATTTGTCTTCAGAATTCTGTTCGCACTCCAAAGGTGCCAGAGAAAGAGAGGAAGTGCTTTGTTGCTAATGGAAATGGAGCAGCAGATAATCCTAAAGGGCAAAAGCGCACAGCTGATGATGTCGTAATCGCATGGTTGAAATGAAGAAAAATATAGTACAACAGAATGAAGCTTATTTAGTGAAAGTATGTATGAAGATATTAAATAATATGAATGATCTTGAGCCAAAGATAAAACTAAAAGTTGCAAAAACATTTTCAGATGCCGATCAAAGGGAAATCTTCGTTGAGATGGATAGCGAGATGTGGACTCTATGGATACAAGATCTTTAGCCTTTTGTAGTAGACATTAAGCTTAGTTATTTCTTTTAGTAATGTTTGGCATTTTACTAATTAGGAAAACATATTCTATTCATTTGCTTTTCAGTTTGTCCTGTAACATTCGATGCTACTTTCAATTTAAAATGCTTGATCTGTTGGTGCTCCATTATGAATTATATCACTTTGTTTTCATGGATAAAATATTTATTTGCTTCATACAATCATTAATTATGTATTGTGCAGGGAACCATGAACACATACACATCTGATATGTCAGATGAGGAATTTTCTGATTGTGAGCAATTGCTTATTAACAATGTTTCTGTCGTGTCATTATTTCGCGATATGTTTTTCACAACAGTATTCAAAAGTTCACGTAACACTTTTGAGTTAACTGGTGCTCAGAAAACCAAAGAATTATTGGAAGGGCACCCGACCAGATTTTTCGATCAACTTCGTGTTGATAAGCACATGTACTACTTGTTACGGGATGAACTGCATGAGAAAAAAATACTTCGGGATACACTACCAATGACAATGGACGAACAACTAGTGATGTTCTTGCATACAATTGGTTACAGTGTTAGGAATCATGTTATGCAGGATAGATATCAACATTCGGGAGAGACAATTAGTTGGCACTTCAATAGCATTTTAGATGCCATAAATAGTTTGCAAGATGTTTACATAACAGACGCACCCATTGAATTATTAGTGTGTTAGATCTAGGGTTAGATCTCTCTTGGTCTTTTGGTTGCTTTGGGTTCTTGTTTTGATGGATCGGGTCCGAGAGAACCGAGGGAGAGAGAGAGAGAGGGGTTACCATCCGAAGTAGATGAAGACGAAGGATTGGCCATGGTAGGTTGCGGTGGTCGAGGCGGCGGTGGTCGATCCCGTTGGTGGTGGCAGCGGTGGTCGATCCCGTCCCTCGGGTGTAACCGGCTGTAGTCGATCCGTCGGTGTCGGTGGCGATGGGGAGTCCCGTTGCTGGCTCCTCAGCAGCGGGGTGTCCTGGCGGTGGTGCTTCCCGTCGCTCAGCACCCCCTCTTAGATCAGTATAGGGTTGTTGGTTAGGGTTTTGGCGGCCGCACGGTGATCCTTGGTTCCGTGTCGCCCCGCCCCTACCACTATTTATATGGCGCGGCGACAGGGCCCACCACCTAATGGGTCGGGCGCCGATCGTATGCGCGATCGAAGGAATGAGGCATTTGGCGTTGGGCCAAATGCCTCGTGAGATCATTCTAACATTCTCCCTTGATCTCAATCATGTTTTATCTTTAATTACTTTTGACTTTACTCATTCCATCACAAATTGGTGCATAGAACATGTCTCATCGTCACGGTCAATTGCCGATAGATTCAACAACTACAATACACCTCCTGCTCAAATAGTTACTTTAAACTTTTGGGCCATCTTTTAGTCCAGATTCATAGGCTTTCCTTAAACCCATGCCGCTATATGTTCTCTCGAACACGTTGGGTGGTAAGCCTTTAGTAAGCGGATCCGCTAACATCTTTAAGTGTACTTATATGCTCAAGACTTATAATTTGATCCCGAACTTTATCTTTCACAACATAGTACTTTATGTCAATGTGTTTGGCAAAGCACCACTTGACTTATTGTTGTGGGCATACATTATTCTTGGTTCATTATCGCAAGACAACTTAAGTGGTCTATTGATGTCGCCAACCACTTTTAATCCGGTATGAACTTCTTTAGCCGTTCACCGCCCGTAGCCTCATAACATGCTACAAACTCTAAGATACATTGTGGACGATGTAGTGACGGTTTGCTTTGAGCTTTTCCACGATATAGCTCCTCCAATGAGAGTGAAGACATATCCGGATGTCGACTTTCTATCATCTCCGCAAAATCGAATCAGATACCCCACTATATGGAGTAAATCTGATCTTTCAGATGTCATCATGAGGCCTTTTGTTCCTTGCAAATAACGCAAGACTTTCTTTATCAATTTCAATGTTCTATTCCGAGATTGCTCGAATCGCCAAATAACCCAGTAACAAAAGCTAAGTCGTAGGCGTGTGCACACTTGAGCATCTTGTAAGCTTCCGACAACCAAGCATATGGAACCGCTTTCATTTGATCGATCTCATCTTGGTTCCCGGGCATTGAAAATCCCCATATCTCGTCCCTTGACTATAGGTGCGGTGAAGGACTACATTTATGCATCCCAAATTTCTTTAAGACTTTCTCTATATATGTCTTTTGTGATAGTCCCAATATCCCTTTGTTTCTATCCGGTGAATTTCGATCCCTAGAACGAACGAAGCTTCACCAAGATCTTTCATATCAAAGTTTGAGGACAAAATCTCTTCGTCTCAAAGCAGCAGATCGACATCACTACTAGCTAGTAGGATATCATCCACATACGTGATTAGGAAGATAAATTTCTCATCTTTAAACTTTGTATAGACACAATTGTCCTCTACATTCTCTTTAAACCCAAATTTTCTTATTGTATCACAAACTTCAAGTACCACTGCCTTGAAGCTTGCTTTAACCCATAAATCGATTTCTTTAGGCGGCATCCCATTCTTTCATTTTCTTCCATGACAAAACCTTTTGGTTGTGCCATGTAAACATTTTCCTCCAAATCCCCATTAAGAAATGCCGTCTTTACATCCATCTGATGTAACTCTAAATCATAATGTGCTACTAATGCCATTATGATTCGAAGGAATCTTTACATGAGACCGGAGAAAATGTCTCATTGTAATCAATCCCTTCTCTTTGTGTAAATCCTTTTGCCACAAGTCGCGCTTTGTATCTTTCTACATTCCCTTGGGAGTCGAGCTTTGTTTTGTAGACCCATTTACAGCCTACTGTTTTGGCTCCTTTAGGAACAATTTCCAAGTCCTGCACTTTATTAGTCTTCATGGACCTCATTTCCTCTTCCATGGCCTCAAGCCATTTTGAAGAATTTTCGCTTTCATGGCTTCTTCAAATGAGGTGGGGTCATCCTCCATTTGAAATTCTTACGTGTGATAAATCGATAATCATCGAAATAGCCGATCTTCTTACTCTTTGAGACCTCCTCGGGGCCTCCATATTTGGTACATCTTCATTTTGAGGTCTTTGTTGCTCCCCTCATTTGTGGCAATGGGTTCTATAGGATCTCAAGAACAGTTCCTCATTTTCATTCATTGTTGCCACAGAGGAACAATAACAGTCTTGGCACCACAGTTGTCTTGTACCGTCGGTGCGGCAAATGATGCAGAGTAGTGGGAAGAGTGGCTCTTGAATCATCGGAGTGGGCACATATACCCGCTTCTCTTCAAGATCAATTTCTCGAGCTACCATGCTCCCCTCATCATTTCATCCTCTAAGAAGACAATGTCTCGTTTCTACAAACTTTGTATATCATGCGGACAAGAGAAACGAAAACCTTTTGACTTTTCAGGTAGCCAATGAAATGGCAACTTACTGCTTTGGGATCTAGCTTCCCAAGGTTTGGGTTAAATACTTTAGCCTCAGCAGGCTCCCCACACACGTAAGTGGTTTAGTGAGGAACTCTTCACATCCACAACTCGTGCGGTGTTTTGGGCACCGACTTACTAGGCACTCTATTGAGAATATGAATAGCGGTTTTAACGCCTCCATCCATAAACTCAATGGGAGTGTGGAGTAGCTCATCATGCTTCGCACCATATCCATCGAGTGCGGTTCGTCTTTCACTACTCCATTTTGCCGAGGTTCGCGGTGTAGAATCTTGGGCTACTATGCCATTTTCTGTAAGAACCTCGCAAAGGTCCAGAACTTGTCCATATGGGGTATGTCGATCGTAGTACTCCCCACGATCGGATCGAACTATCTTAATCTTTAAATCATGTTGGTTTTCAACTTGACCTTAAATATCTTGAATTTATCCAAGGCTTCATTTCTTTCTTTGATTGGATAAATATATCCATAACGGAGTAGTCATCGTGAATGTTATGAACGAGTCATAACCATCCACACTTTTCACAGAAAAGGACCACAAATGTCGTGTGAACAATTTGTAGAACTCTGTGCTTCTTTTTGCGCCTTTCTTAATTTTCTTTACATATTTTCCTTTAATGCATTCTCTGCATTGTTCTAAGTCAGAGAACTCTAATAGAGGAAGAATTTCATTCTTAACTAGTCTTTCTATTCTCCCCCTCGAAATATGGCCCAAACGACAGTGCCATAATTTCGACGATTCATTATGAGTTCTCTTTCGTTTTCTGTTTACTTTCGTAGACGAGGATTCAATCACTTTCTCGCACGCGACGTTCTCATTATCACATACGACATTCACATCATCACACAATGATAACAAATAAAGCTCATTTTGTAATATGGCAAGACCAACACATTCTTTATTAAATATTATTTCGCACTTGCCATTTCCAAAATTACAATCATAACCATCTTTATCCAAATTGGAAACACTAATCAAATTCCTCAGTAAAGAGGAACAAAAGAACATCTCTAAGTAAAAGATTGGAGCCATTAGCTAACTCTAATGAAAGATCGCCATGACTTCAACTTCGCTTGACTCCATTTGCGACTTTAATGCATCTTTCGTTTCTTTGCGTAGTCCTCGTCGAACGGAATCCCTGTAATGAATTAGCAACATGAACAGTTGCTCCTGAGTCAATCCACCAAGTGGATTTCGAATATTGCACATACAAGCATTCATTTATAAATGTAATAATATTCTCACCTTTCTTTGCCATGATCATCTTTAAGTAATCAGGACAGTTCTTCTTGTAGTGTCCTGTCTTCTTGCTGATGAAGACACCGATCTTTGTCTACAAGAAATTTATTCGTTGAGGTTGATGGATGATGCTTTTCCTTGTTTCTTGAGAAGGAGGTCTTGTGGAAGTTCTTTTTCTTGTTATCCTTCACATAGTTGATAGATCCACCATGTGAGGATTTAAATCTTTCCTCCTCTTGAACACACATAGCTATGCATTTTCTAAGTCCCATTTGTGGTGCATATTGTAATTGACAACAAAAGTGTCAAAGCTGTTTCGCAATGAAGCAAAAATCAAGTGAATAAGGAACTCATCCTTGAGTGCCAAATCCATTAGTTTGAGCTTGGATGCCAAGTTGCTCATCCTCAATATGTGTTCTCTTATCCCACCACCGAATACCTCTCTGTCACAAGTCGCTTAATCACCGTGTTGCATATGTCTTTGAAGAGCGAAGAACCGACTCTTTATTTTATCAAGGTATTCGTGCGGTGAAACATAGTCATGCGATTGAGCCCACAATTGTGGGCTCAATCGATTTTTATCACATGACCATACATTTCTTGTTGGTGTGGTCCATTTCTTATGCTCTAGGTCATAAGACATCCGTAAGGGAGCATGATCTCTCTGCCTTTTCTCGCCAAGCAAGATCATCCTCATTTTGACCCTCACCGTGCCGTAGGCTCGTTGGGTCGTCTTCAGAGTGAGGACCAGTCCACCTCGGCTAAGATAAACGCTAAGTCTATCTTTTCTTCCACTCTCCATAATTATCTCCTTTGAGAGTGGGTATTTCTCTGATACAACTCATCAAGTTGTATCCTCCTCAAAATGTAGATCAAATAAAGTGAGAACGTAGCATTAAAAATTATATGTCTTATTTCCAACGTTGGTCAAAAATACGACATACAACTAAAACAATTTTATCTATACATTAAAACTATATCACCGTTGAGCAGAAATAGAAACAATGTATAAAAATATCAATTAGAATTATAATCTTCGTTATTATCAACTTTGGTCGAAAATAACAATATCATAATTCACAATAAATTTAAAAATTAAATTCTCTCGTTGGTTCAATTTAATTAAAAGAATTATCTATATTGAACTTTTGCAATGAAGCGTAATTATTCTAAAATAATCAATTATTCAGAAGCATTTTACAGTACACATTTAATCTCTGGAAATAATAACACGTTGGTGCAAAATTTACAGAGATTTTATACAATTTTTCTATCGAAGTTCACTCAAAAAATACTTCTGAAAATAAATTAAATCGGCCAGAGTTTTATTTAAAACCTACGAGATCATCGCTCAAAACGCCATTTCTACTCATTATCGTGTTGTTGGTTAGGGTTTTGCGTGACACGGTGATCCTTGGTTCTTGTGTCTTGCCGCCTACCCTACCACTATTTATATGGCGTGGCGACAGGGCCCTTGACCTAATGGTGGCGCCCGATCGTATGCGATCGAAGGGGAATGAGGCATTTGGCCGTTGGGCCAAATGCCTCAGGAGATCATTCTAACATAGTGATCCAAGGTACCACCTGTTTTTCAAGGTATATATATCTATAGCTCCAATGCTTGGTCCTTACTAACATTTCTTTCATAAATATTGATGGCAAAAAGCTTATATCTTTCTATTCTCATTAACAAAATTTTCCCTACAGAACTGTATTGGAGCAATTGATGGGATGCATATTGAGGCAAAAAATCAAGTCTGAAGAACAAACTCTTTTTAGAAATAGGCATGCATTTCCTCTCAAAATGTAATGGCAACAGTGTCATTTGACATGACATTTTTATATGTTCTGCTGGATGGGAAGGTTCTACATCGGATCAAGCCGTCTTTAGATGGGCTATTACCAGTGGAGGTTTTGCTGTTCTAGAAGGTAAAAAGACATGTGTGTGAACTATTGGAGTGCCTACTATTAATTGATATGTTGATGAAACTTTATTCTTGTAGGTAAATATTATCTAGTGGATTCAGGCGACGCCAATACTTCAAAATGTATTGCATCATATCGTGGGGATCGCTATCATATTGGTTATTTCCGTGGAAGTAATCAGCGATATAGTGGTGAAAAGGATTGATTCAACCATCGACATGCACAACCACGGAATGTGGTAGAATGCACTTTCGGTGTTTTAAAGGCTCGTTTCCCTATTTTAAAAGTAAAAGGAGGTATTCCTTATCCATATGAGACCCAAGTAAAAATTGTTATGACCTACTGTCTAATCCATAACTTCGTAAGGAAGGTTAACCAGAATGATGAGTTGTTTGGGCTCTACGAGCATGTGGAAATGCAAGCAGATGGTAACCATGATGATCAACAAGTAAGAAGTCAAACAAATGTATGAGGTAATGAACGAGTTGCTGGTGAGCGAATTTGTTCAGGGATTGCGTAACAGTTGTGGAGTAATCATCAACAATGTACAACGCAACCCAGCCAAGATGATTAATCATTATATTATATGCTTTCATTTTGTTTGGACAAGTACAATGGGTGACTATCATTTAATCTTTACATTCTTTTGTTCTGGATTGAAATATTTGCAAGTCTTCATTGTTGGATCATTGATGCTTTTGAATTGTTAATGTGTATGTTTTGTGTGGCCAAGTTCCAATTATTGAGTTTCTAGATACAAATCTTAAATCGGAAGCATCAAATGTAAAAAATCAAGCAAGTATTTCATGGGGATTTAGAGGCCGAGTAAGAGCTCACCTATGGCCATGACGACAAGGAGGTTGCTCGGAAGTAGCCAGAGTTGTCGGGGCTGCAGAGCACGGCCCGCTGCGGCCCACTCACCTGGCGCCGCCGTTCCATCGTGCCACCACACCCACTCACCTGGTGTTGTCGTGCCATATAGCGCGCCGCGTGCCCACTCGCTTGGCACTGCTGTGCATCACATCGTTGCCGCCCAAATCTCCGCCGTCACCAGACAAAAAGAGGAGGATAAAGATGTGTTGTGTAGTCTGCAGTGAGGCATGGAGAAAGAGGAAGGGAATGAATGGGGAAAGTAAGAGAGAGGATAGGAGTGAGTGACTTGATGAATTGGGAGGAAGGGAATGAATGGGGAAAGTAAGAGAGAGGATAGGAGTGAGTGACTTGATGAATTGGACATGACGAATCTGGTCAGTGAGGAGAGAGAGGATTAGATGAACTGAAAGTGATAGATCTGGATGGCCTATAGATGGCAAAGATGTTGATCCAACTGCCAGAACCTATCCCTTAGGAACTACTAGTGCTAAATGCACTTTCCCTATATATCTCAACCAAACAAAGTATTTATTTAAACCAGTTCTAGTTTTTCTCTTCCAAACAAAGTTTTAAGTAAACTCGCAATAACAGAATAACAACTTTTTTTTCTTCTAAATATCGTACTAAAACCAGTTTTGCGAAAACTTAATTCTAATTCCCGAGATCCAAACAACCACTTAGAAGGACGGCATAAACACGTGTGGTGTGTGCGACCATATCAAGGGCCTTACTGTATTCATGTATGTCAGAGTATGAATACATGGTATCTTGCACATGGTGAAAACCAAATAAACGAGGCTTTTGTTAGAGGGGTAAACCAGGCTATGTACCTCTAGCATATTAGCACTTAGCAGAGGCAACCAGGCTCGGCCCCTTCATAAAATTTAGCATCATGTTTGGACAAAGAACGTCTCACAGCTTCAGACGGCCGGTTGAGAACACATAATGGAGTGAGTCTAAAAGAGAGAATACATTATGGACTGGCACTAGTTCACCTGTTTACATCTGAAGTTCTGAACTTCTCCGATGTCTTTTTGGCTGCTCGGAAGTCGGAAGTATGACACTGCAGTGGCTGCTTGCAAGTAGAAAAAGTTCTTACATATGCTATAGACAGACTCAACTATGGCTGAGGTCTCCGTGGATATGCTTCACAAGATTTATCAATCAGTCTAGCGTAGTGGCAATGTGGCGTCAAATTCTAAGTTTACATTGTTGATCCAATTACATTTGCTAGCTTCGTCGTTGATTCATTGCATTCCGATTTGATCCCGTTTAGCATTTCGATGGTAGCATCAGAGAAACAAGAACACATCCGATTCAATGCATTCCATTTGTTCTGACCAAATTATGGCAGAAGTGCAGAACCGCCGTGCAAAATGCATAATGGCAGAAGTACATATTTACAACACAAGAAAGCCTAGCCCAAGCTGAGGTAAACAGCTGCGGCGACGCCGGCGGCGTAGACGCCAACCAACCTCCCGACCACCCCGGCGCCTGCTCGGGCCACGAAGCCCACCCCGACGATCCCGGCGGCGCCAGCTGGGGCGCGGATGAGCGCCGCCTCGGCCGCGCCGGCAAGCACGGCCTCCCTGAACAGCTCGGCGGCGAACACCCCGAACTGGGCCCGCGAGAGCTCCCCCGAGCCCTCAAGCCCAGCGGCGCGCAGCGCGGCGTCGACGCGGGCCCGCGGCGGCGGCGAGGGCACCCAGCGGCGGACGAGCGGGAGGGAGCCGCGGAGTGCCGCATGGAGGTGCGCGGCCGCGTCGGCGATCTGGTAGGGGCGGACGCCAGCGAAGGCGCGCTGGGCGTCGGCGAGGCATCGGTCGAAGGCCGCGTCGCAGGCGGCGGCGAACGCCGGTGCCCGCCGGAGCGCGGCGTCCACGCGCTTGGAGGGGCTTAGCCCCATCTGGACGGATTGGGTTTGGATGGTGTGATGGGGTTCGGCCTTTGGGCTTTGGACTGATTCCTTCTACGATACTACTGGTTCCTTCGTTTGTGGTTGGTTAGGACGTTGATAATCCAGATAATCGACTATTTGTTGCATCTTTGGTTGACACTTAATAGAATACAAAAAAGTTCACGGTAATAGATAATATGTCACACCTTTTCGTTGTTCCATTTATTTTTTGGCCATTTTTTTTTGTTTTAAAATCGATTTTATTTTCATTTGGCCTTAACTCGGACGTGCAATGACTTCTTTGCCCTTCTTCTCGCATCGTTCCTAGGTCTAGTTGCGGGGGGAGGCAGTGGCGAAAGGTGGGGAAATTAGGAAGCGGAATGGTAGAAAGGGAATGGGACACACGAGTTGCACGAGGTCATAAGTTCAGTTCGGTTTGTTCGGTATCTTCGGTTTTAATCCGATTTTTACCAGAAAAATGAACCCCAAAAAACCTAATTTCTAGATCCCATGCGGTAAGGTTCGTTGCGGTTTTTTCGGTTCGGTGGTAATGTACACAACCCTAGGCGGATCGACAACACGGACCAAACGAACTCCTGCGAGTGGCATATACCACCGCAGGCACTCCTGGTACGACGTTGGGTCATATGGAGTATTCTCCTCAACTACGTCCTCCAAGACCCCTTCCTACTGCGCATTCCAAGGAGTCATGTATTTCCACAGTTGGTATGTCTGCCATGTGCACCCTTGCTGGAGTGCCTGTGAAGAGTTCATGTTAGTTGGTAAGTCACGAAAATATCGTACAATGCTTAAGAACGACATAGAAAAAGACACTTACGAGTGTGTCGTGGGCAGGACCACCTATCCCAATGGAACTGGGAACTACTACCGTCGTCTGAACTGCTTCATCACGTGGTGCACGCATAGTCCTCGATGAAGACGTCGACCACCAGCTTCCTCCGCTTGAACCAGTATGCCTAGTCCCTCGTGCAAAAGCTGGACAACCTGCCTGGTGTGCAGGCGTTTAGCTCCTCTTGTGCGTATGGCTCCTAGCGCACCTGACCGTCCGTGATCTTGTCGAAGGCCTCTGTGAAGTACTCGTACATGCTGCACACCTGGAGACCCGCCCACTGAGGCTACAAAGGAGAAAGTACGGTGTGAAAACACAACGAAGACGGTGGATGTACCGAAGCTTGCATTGCCATTATTAAGAACCACTTACCGCCCGATTACACCGAAGGGATCCCACGGTCGGTAAATCGACGTCATCCCCACCGTACATGTCCCCACCATAGACCCTGCGCTCAACCCACGATCGTCCGATCTGGAAACCCTTAAATGACCACAGCTAGAGTAGTAGAGGGCAACCACCCAACGGGGACGTCAGATTGGTCTTGAGGCAAGCGTCGTAGAGGGCACGATACATACCACACAACAAAGCGAGACCCACCTGAACTGCGGTACCGCCTCGATGTCGCATTGGCAATTGCCCGGGCAAACTGGATGAATAGGGCGTTGACGTTGTTTTCATGGGTACCCGTGAACATCAACCAATCAAACAATCACAGTAGGTATGCCTCTGGGTGACACGCTACCTGGTAGTCGTTCGCGTCGGGTGCCATCCTCTCAACCTACCAGAAGAATAATGCATTAGATCAATACAAACGTGGACGAAAGCGTTACAAAATTGTAAAAGTACTAACCCTGAACTTTTGTAGCCACCTCTATGTCGGGTCATGCTTATGACTCTGCACAAAGACCTCGTAGGGCGCCTCCCCCTCCTATGATGGCGGAAGAACTCCGTGGAAACTCCAAAGCAAATCGGCTTGCCAATCATCTCCAAACTCCTGCGTACGACAGGGAGATCGTTGATCGGTAGCCCGGTGAGCATGCATACATCCTATAGAGTGGGCACCATCTCAGCGCACAGTAGGCGAAAAGTGTGCGTCTCTGGCTACCAACGGTCCATGAGTGCAGTGGAGAATGAGCGGTCAAAAGGGAAGCGCCGGAACCGCTCAACGTCTGCCCCCGTGGCAACATTCTACTTGGTGTTGTCCTCCTGAGTGGCCAGCAACATCCGGGAGAGAGAAGGGAGTCCGACAGCTTGCAACCTGCAGTGCAGTATTGAAGAGAAGGATATAAGTACAAGAACATTAGTAAATGTTGGATGGAACAATTAACAAGTGTTGTACTTGGAGAACCAACGTCGGTCCAACCTTCAAGACTTCGACGGAGTGCGAGTCAACAACACTCCCAGCTCATCGGAGTGCAAAAGGTTGTACGGCCAAGCGACACCACTACCCTGACCCGCCATGTCTAAACCCTAAACCCTATTAAATTTAAAACAAATATAAATACCATAAAACCAGTATCCCTAGGTTTTGCGGATCTAAACCTTAGCAGCCTAGATCTTCTAATAACCGATATATTAATGGAGGTACCCTAACATTTTTACGCTATAATAAATACATAAATATCCTACATTGTAACACTATACGTGACATAAACTCTAATTTAACATTGCTGATCTACAACTATAAACCCGAGTTCTACCACAATGCTATGTTTATTGTTGCTAACCTGATATGTTTTTATCGAAGTTACCAACAAATTACATGAGTAGGAAAAACACAACGAAAAAAAGAAGAGTACAGGGAGGCGCACCGAGCCAATGGCATGGTCTCCTTCTCCCCTACCCTTTCCCTTCTTCTCCTCTCTTATTCCCCCACCGGCGCTTCCTCTTCTCCCTTTGGTCTTTCTATCGCGCGAGTTAGAAGCACCTAGACATATATTGGCCCTGAGTCACGACAACGTGGCGTGCCTGGGGTCAAGTGCCTGTTAGTTGCGTGAGGGAAGCGCAACTGGGTGTCAGGCACCTGCTAGTTGTGCTTCCCCTTGTGCGCTTGGGCGACGTGGCTCAATGTCGTCCTCTAGTCGCACGACTGAGTGTCGACAAGTCTCAAATCGCTGGCCCACCGTGCGATTGGCCTAGTTGTCTAGTGGGCTGACGATTTAAGTTTTTTTGTTAAAAAATATAATGTAGGTTATTTTGTAAAATTATTTAAAAAAAATTGTTTATTTAGACAAAAAAATTGTGTCTTGCTCGCCATTTAGCTGACTTGCGTGAGTTCTCGCACGAAGTCGTCTAGCGCCGAGTCGTCGCTCGCTCCCTGCCCTCGGCGTCTCCCGGCTGCCCCTGCCGAAGGTCCCCATGTCAGCGATCCTTTAATCCCTACTAGGCTGAAAGCGCGTTACGTCGCGCCGGTGTTTGAACTGTGTTTCCAGGGTAGAGGTTATTTTGAACTATACACAAAGAATTCCGTTTGTAGAGAGCGTACATGACACACACACACACACACAAAACATTTTTTGATTTGCATAACTGATTGGCCTAGGGGTAAGATGAAGTGGTACAATCTACTGCCATGGATGAATACAACCAGCAAACGAAGGGGAAGAGTCGGGGAGGGGGAGCCGCTGTCACGGGCATGGCCAAACGAGAGGAGGATCTGGGCGACGAGGGGAGGAAGAGGAATTGCGGCAGGGAGTGGGTCGAGGGAAGGGAAGGGAGATGCCGCGCTGCGGGGAGGAGAAGCGGACGGCCAACGGTCCATCGCCAATCGAATGGCCTAGCGCATGCAAGCCCGACGTAGGCAACAAAAACTTGAGGACACACGTACACGTGTGGTTGGCAGAAAATGGCCAGAAAGCGTGGGAAGCGCTGTATTTTGTAACACTATAATGAGAGGAAGATGGCCCAAGACCCTCAACCCCGACTTCGACCCGTAGGGGGCTGCCACTGGGTGGAAGACAACGCACACAGTGAATTTAGGCGGAGATGCAAATTTGGTTGCTGGGGAGGTCGATTAGGGGACTTGGGGTCGATTAGTACCCCCTGTAGCTAAGCATGCCCTCCACCGCTTCCAACCCTATATATTCAGGTGAGGTTCTCACTTCTGCTGCGTCTGGTTAGACGAGTGCCACACTCAGACCTTCAAAATAAATTAATGTTTGGCGACTTAGATTAGGCCATGGTGGACCGATGGAATTCATAAACTCATGTTTTTTTTCTTATTGTATATGAGCACTGCTTCTTCCAGTGATGGTACATGGTTATTTGGTCGACCTCAAGTTACTGATTACAATGAAATGACAAGTTACACACTCCTTTGCACAAAAGGACACATAATTCCCTTGCATCTAGAAAAGAGTAAATAGATGCTTAAATAAGTAGTAAAGTTGTGCCTGGTATTCAGAGAATTTGATGTGTGCATGCACAATTGAAGCTGTGATGTTTTTCCCTAGTTTCTCACGGGTTAAATTTTTCTTCAGTGTTTTCATTCAGATAAAGACAGCTAAAAGAGGTCACCGGATTCTAGATGGAGCGGTGCTTCTGCAGTTTGGGCACCACAATGAAAATTCTCGTATGCTTGCAATTTTGGGCAGGATCGCGGAGATGAAGGAAGGCCACAAGGAGTAGCAACAGGCGACAGCAGCAATTCCGAATGAAATTGGTGCGACAAGCTGACCAGCAGTTAGGGATGCAATATTGGGCGTGTTCGCAAGCAGAACTAACTAATATTGAGGCGGGCAGTCAGAGGGGAGGCGCGGTCGGCGATTTCAGCGGAGCGCGCCGAGTAGTGCGAGGCGGAGGCAGCTGGCACAGGATTTCTTGGATGTGTTAGGAGCTAATAAGATATTTTTTAGTATAAAAATAAAGGTTTACAATAGCAAAATTCAAAATATAACATTTTCATATTAGAGATAACATCTCAAATTTTTTAGAGAAATTTAAAAATAATTTAGAAAAAATGTTGATTCGGGAATTTAGGATTTTGAACTAAGGCATTGAGGAATATGGGTGCTGCTATCGACGTGTGTAGGCGACTGAGCTGTTGACTCGCATTCCCTCCCTAGGCTCTAGATCTATGAGAAATGTCTCTGATATATATGCAGCTGTTTTGAAGGAGCCGGCCGGCTCTGGGGGCACGTTTAGTGAAAGAAATATCGTAGATTTTTAAGTGTGCTTGTAGATCTATTTATTCTTGGTGATCTAATATTAATAGTTATTTATCTCTGATGCGTCGCTTTGAAGAAGACGACGAGTATGCCTAAGAAAGCAACCAAGCTCACCACAAAGCATGATCTTTTTTTGGAGAAGTCGTCCACGCCGCATGAGGAGGATGAGGCAGCATCCACGACCAACCCCATCGAATCTGACAAACTCTCCTGGCAGCCATGCTTCTTAAACTTACAGGGGCTGATCATACCGTAATTGTATTCCGTCTTGGCACACTCTTACTTCATTAGAATTATCTGGCTGGTCGGTATGACCAGCCCCTGTGAGTTCAAGAAGCATGCCTGTCAGGAGAGTGTGTCAAGTTCGATGAGGTTGGCCGTGATTGCTGTCTCATCCTCCTCATGCTGCGTGGACGACCCCTTGAAAAAAAATCATGCTTCGTAATGGGCTTGGTTGCTTTCTTAGACGTACTCGTCGACTTCTTCAAAGCAGCTGTGCTTATTAGAGACGATTCTTGTTAATAACTGTCTGTGATACACATCACAGACGGTTCCAATTACAAACCGTCTGCGATAAATAAACATCACAAACGGTTGACACTCGAAAAATTGACGCTTTGTGGTAGTCTAATACAAGGTGAAAATAAAAGAGGTGAAAATAAAAGGGGTAATTTATATAAAACCCTAGGTTTCATAGCGATAGTTGCAGAAAACACTTGGTTTTTCAACTTATAACACGTAATCATAGGTTTTATGGTTATAAGGTTTCACAAAACCTAACTTCTTACAAATCTCACTCAATCCGACCATTGACAATTAGGGGCCATTCGTAGTGGCAAGTTGCACTCCTCGTGCCTCCAACCTGACGAGCAAATGTGGCTGTACTAGTCCCACGTGACAAAACTCTCACACGGACACATAGGAGAGACCGAGCCCATTCTCGTCACGTCGATGTCTCTGCCCAGGGACGGTCCTAGTATGAGTCATGGGTGTTCAGCCGAACACTCATTTTTGTGTGGAATCTCTTGTATTTAGTATATTATGCATACATACATACATACATACATATATATGTGTGTGTGTGTGTATATATGTGTGTGTGTATATGTATTAATAATTATGCTAAATACTTCACACATTTATACCCCCAATAGATTTCTTTCCACTCCCACATCTCCCCTTCCCAATTCGTCTCAAATAGTTTGGCTCGGCTCGCCAACTGAATAGCGTTCAGCCCATCCGAAGACGACCCCCCCCTCTCAGACCGTTAGGCAAGTTGGCGCACAAGGCAACCAGGTGTCGGGCGAGGCAATTGGTGTAAGGAAAGGCGAGGGTGGCTCCTAGGCTTTGGCCGGACCATGGCGGCGGCGTGTGAAGAGCAGGAGCGTGTTGTCTGGGAGGTAGGAGCAATGTAGCAAACACCAAGAATGTGGGTGCCGAGCAAGACATAGTACATGTTTGGAATGGCTATGGCTTTTCTAAAAAGTGGCTTTTGGCTGTACTGCAGAGCTGAACAGCTGTAGGGCAGAAAAGATTTGGTGTTTGGTTGTCTGGCTTTTAGGTAGGCTGACTGCAGCTTCCGATGTGGGAAATATCTTAAATGCCTCTCAGGACAATAATAGTTTGTTTGATGTCCTTTAACACAATTAACAGCACTTATCAACAATTAACAATAATTAACGCAATTGACGACAACTTCACCTTCACCTTCCCCTTCGCCGCCGAGCACTCCACCTTCGATCGGCGTCGCCGAGCGGTCTCTTTCCACCAACACTCGAAAAAATACAAAAACACTCAGGATATCCATTCCCAGAGGTCGGCCGTCGGGAAAAAACACTCGAGATCGTTTAGTCTGGTAAAAACTGATTTTTCGAGTGTTACACTTGGGAAAAACAACTTTCCCGGGTATAAATCTTCCCGAGTGTAAACCTTAACACCCGAGAAATATCCAACACTCGGGAAAAATAACTTACCCGAGTGTAAATATGAACACTCAGAAAACATATAACACTCGGGAGAATAAGTGCCACAACGAGTTTATTCACCGTAACGAAATACTTTTACCGAGTGTTGACACTCGGACTCGAGAAAGTAGAAAAAGTGACACCCATTGATTACTAGTAGTAAAGCACTAAACCACACCATCCGTATCCCGAATTTACTATGTGCTATACATCTAAAAAAGTGAAGAAAAATCCATCTGCAGATAGTATAGCAATGCAAACTTCGCCGCTTTATCATTAAAAAGAACATATATTTTTACAACGTACGAATGAATTGTTAGTACATACATGTTGAAACACATATTTTGACGACATATGAAATAAATTGTTAGCACATACATGTTTACAAAATGGCGATGCTTTCTTTTCATCAACAACCAACAAGCAAACGATACAAAATCTACACTTCTGAATGTATGCATCACCTTGTACAAAAAAAAAAAAAGAATGCAGAACTCTAGTGAACCACCTAGCAGATTCAGTTGTTTCCAGGGCATCCGTTGCTCCTCTCTACAGCTGACAAAACCGAAGATCGAAATAGTCAAGGTGAAAAAAACATTGAGTATACTGTCAACAACCAGTGCTTTCAAGTCTCTATGAGATGGAAATCAAATAAAGTGTAATAGAATTGCTAAGAATGGGACATGAACACAAAATTATGCTCACTTGTATAATGCATGTTTGGAACATCATATCAAGTCCAAGGGAACTAACTTTAGGCATGTAATTCGTCATAATTTCGTATCTTCCCTACAAAGCAACAAACTGTACCATCAAATTTCATACGAAAGTGAGTAACATTTTATAAGGTAAATGTATGCATAACTTGCAAGAGGGTGTGCGTGCAAGACTAGAATGTGAGTTATCTATTATTTTTGTTCCAAGTGCTCAATACATTTGCTCCTTATTTTTAGGGTTGTGGTGGGGGGTGCTCAATAGTCAATACGTTTATTGTTCTTCTTTTTTTGAGGGGGTGCTCCATACCTTTACTGTGGAGGTTTGCCATGCATATTATTGTGCCAAGCAAGGAGAGATGCACTAAAAGGAAGCATTTCTAGTGATATCATTATCTCATGAAAGTATGCTACACTAATGGTAGAAATCACAAGAAGTATGTTCTTGGATTTGCAGCTTCATTCCTCTGCAGTTAACTAGATTAGATTTAAAATGAAAGTAACAAGGCCATTAGCAGTCTAGCAACACTGCAAACTTCAAAAAAAAAAGTTTTACAAGGTTTCAGGACCTACAAGAAAAGACAAGTGTTGAAATCATACAGTAGAACTGTAGGCTTATGCAAAAACTGTACAACATTTTATAATTATTTGGAGGAGATCAAAGTTAGATAATAAATATGCAATCGCGCGGGCACGCGAGACCCAGGCAGTTTGATTAAAACAAATTCTGTGCCCGCCCGAATTCCAATTTTCTTGCAAACGCAACCACACAATGATACAAACTATCATAAGACACTTGAAGGTAAAGGTAGCTGCTTAATTTTCAATAGAATTATCATGATTGGGATGTAAATAAATGTTCGGGTTGCATGGGCTTGCTACAGTGGCTTGCTGGCAAAGAATTTTCAGGTTGGAACTAAATATGATGTCACAAGTGAAAATCACACAAGTTAACAGATCATAGATCCTGTAATAAGTCATACAGGGAATGGAATGCAATGCTCATTGAGAGAAGTTACCTGGTAAAGATGTGAATTGACCGCAGCACAAGTTTGATGTAATGTTTCGAGAGGAGCGCCACTAAGTTCAAATTGGCCACTAGGTTCTAGTGAAACGCTTTGCTTTCCCTAAATCCATATAAATAAGTTGAGTTACGGAACTAAATTAATTAGGCATAGCAAGGAAAAAAAACTATCATTTCCTATTGGCACGAGAATTATGAGTGACACATGGATAATTCCTTTATCTTCCAGGTTAATTGTTGGTCAATGGCATAAAGAGTGATTTCATAGTTGGTCAACGGCCTTCCTATATCACGGACATAATGTGAAGCAAGTTTGTGTTAGTTTTTTTTATAGAAAAGTTAGAGCAGAGCAAAACATTCAACTATATCAAATGATCTGTGCATTTATTTTCTGAATAGGTACAAATATTAGTGGCTCAATGTGATAACTGGTCTATTTGTCTATGCTTATTATATGTACATGAACAACTCTAACACCATATTTGAAGTCATAGGTTGCATCCGCAAGAAGGCACCATATGTTCATGTGTCCTTGAAAGAATTTTGCAAGTACCAGTCTCCTTTCTCGGGGTGGTTATTCTGCTCTGACCTGGCCGCCTGTAATAATCAACCTTTCACATTAGTGAAGACCATGGAAATAATCTAATAATCGTAATTCTGCAAGAGTTAGCTCTTTTACCATTATTCTCACCTCAGTGAATTAATACTGCATTAAAAAATCCAGGAAGTATATGCTTATTTTTGTTGACAAGATCAGGAGATATATCAATAGAAAACTTGAAACATTTGGGCAATGGGCGGAGTTATTTCAAAGGAATTTGATGCTATGTAGTATGCTGCTTAAGATTAGAACTACATCTTGGACATGTCTGCTTAAAAAAGTGTCAGCTAGACAAACTATGGATCATTGGAATACTTGCATCTAAATTCTAGTGTACAGTTTTATTCATGGCATCCATAAATGGCACCAATGAATGAGAGGACTTGCATCTACATCTCAGTTCATGTACATTACCATGAAAATAATAGAAGGCACTAATGAATACAATGTATAAGATAGTAAAAATTACAGTCGGAAGTAAATATGCGATAGCATTAGCAGTAATGCTCCTTCATGGGAACTCCAAACTCACTTTTAAGCATTGAAGTAATGAAAGTGAAACCCCCCTAGTTCAACATAAGCAAGTTAAACTCCCCTAGTTCAACATAAGCAAGTTAGAACTTGCCTGCAAGGCATGGAAAACACTGTCCATTTATTATTACTCATAGAGAAAAGCTTGGTAAATATTTCAGTTCAAGAACTATAACACATAGCACAAATGGAAGCTAGGTGTATATTTTGGACACAGTTGACATTCCAAAAATAGAAGATCTTAAGAGCCTAGGATGGTCATACAAGAAACCTAATTAGCTAGCATTACGGGGGATTGCATTAAGAATAAATAGGGAGAATTGGTTGTATTTAAAGATAATGCTAAATTTACAACATGACACATTGATCTTGAGTGTGAAATTAATTTGTATCCGCGGCAGATAGCATGGATCAAGTTCTAGAAAGGGGAAAAGAGGGAAGTTGCAACTGACAAGACATGCCATCAGATTTTAAATTTGGTAGCTATGAACATATTCCAGTCAAAGGGCACTATCACATTTTAATCCATGTGAAATGACATATTGAGCATTTCTCCTGAAGAGTGGAAATATCTGTTTATTCTGTATATGCATCAAGGGTTCTACTTCCCATTTTTTTAACAAATCCTGGAATGGATGATATGCCGGAACATGACCGATTTTCTGGTGGTTTCCCGTTGTTTATTTTCCATCTCACAGTAGAAGCATCATAGCTCTCATTGTTTCATCACAGAGTAGGGGGTAGAGAGTTCTAAACCATCATCACATACGGTTTTTGAACCGTCTGAATTTATGCGTCTGTGATGACATGAGATCATCACAGACGGTTTTTAAACTGTCTGTGAAAAAGACTATCACAGACGGTTCTATTCACGAACCGTCTGTGATAGTGACTATCACAGACGGTTCATGAATAGAACCGTATGTGATAGTCTATTTTCACATACGGTTCTGAACAAGAACCGTCTGTGATAGTAATTATCACAGACGGTTCTTGTTTAGAACCGTCTATGATAGCTTTTTCTACTGCAAAAAAACCAAAACGGGTTTTCACTTCGTGGGAGGCCGGCTACGACGAGGCTGGGGCGAGGTGGAGGAGGCCGCGGACGACGAGCTTGGGGGAGGCCGGAGCGCAAGGTCAGGGCAAGATGGAGATGGCAGAGGAGGGGATGGAGATGGCAAAGTAGGAGATTGAGAACTCTGTTAATATAAAGAGATTTTCGGCAGCCCGCACATTAAGTGCAAATTTTTATTTTCCCGCCCAACAAAACAAAAGTATCATAGACGGTTTTATACAAAAATCGTCAGTGATGACATATCACAGACGGTTCGTATCATGAACCGTCTGTGATAAGCGTCTCATCACAGACGATTTTTGTATAAAACCGTCTGTGATTTTAGATTTTACCATGACAGCCAATACTCTGTCGTGGTAGAATTTGAACAGCCAATCCTCTGCCACGGCACAATCATGGTAAAAATCCAAGCTATAGTAAAATCAAACAGTAAGGAAAATTTCAAAACCATGGTAAAAATTCAAGCCATAGTAAATCTAAAATCACAGACGGTTCTAACCATGAACCGTCTGTGATATACTGAGAATATCACAGACAGTTCGTGGTTAGAACCGTCTGTGATATCTACATATCACAGATGGTTCGTCTTGGAACCGTCTGTGATTACCGTTGCCTGAGGTACTAGTACCCTCCACTACTACAAAATAAGCCATAGAAGATGCCTCATCACAGACTGTTCCAAGACGAACTGTCTGTGATATGGAACTATCACAGACGGTTCAACGGTTCGACGTTTGTGATACTTCACAGATGGTTCTAACTACTATCACAGACGGTTCTCTAACCGTCTCTGATAGTTCCATATCACAGACAGTTCGTCAAAGAACCGTCTGTGATGAGGCATCTTCTATGACCTGTTTTGTAGTAGTGGTGGGTACTCGTACCTCAGGCAACGACACCAACACGATCACAGTAGCCCTCCCAAACACCATTCTTCATATACAGGCATCAAGCCACATCCATCAACCCCTATGCATAAACAAAAGCACACAAGAATCAACATTCATACATCCAGAAATTAATCAAGCTCTTAAAAATCCAAAAATCAGTATGGAGGAGGGGACCGAGCCCAAGGTGGCCGACGGCCAGGGGTCGAGGTGGCCGGCACATGGCTATACGGGGAAGTGCAGGGAGGCGCGCGGCCAAGCCAGGGAGGAGCTGGGGTGCAGGGTAGCCATGGCGCGGGGAAGTGGCGGCGGCGCTCGGAAAGAGGGAGAGGCCAGAGGCCGAGACGGCGGCAGCACCGAGCCACCCGTGAGGCCGGGGCGCAGCAAGGGG
Organism: Hsuehochloa calcarea; assembly: GCA_036346395.1. NCBI lineage: Eukaryota > Viridiplantae > Streptophyta > Magnoliopsida > Poales > Poaceae > Hsuehochloa > Hsuehochloa calcarea. Next base: position 17,243,800 of record CM070600.1, read on the forward strand.
CCAGTGGCACCAAGAGCCGCAGGTGGTGGCCGAAGAAGAGGGCCGGGAGGAGGATCAAGGCGGCGTAGGTGGTGGTGGGCCTATGGCAAGTAGCACCAGGAGGCGGCACAGTTCGGGCCGGGCCGGGCCGAGCCGTAGGAGGCCAAGTCGTGGCGAGCCACGAGGCGATGGCGCACTAGCACCGGGGTAGCGGCGGCGCTAGGAGGGAGTAGGCGCTAGGAGGAGGCGGCGCCATGGGAGAGATGGAGAGGAAGAGTGAAATTAGGGGGAAATGCGATTGAGGAGCGGGGGGTTTCTGGCTGTGTCAACTGGGGAGGAGAGCTGGGCGCGAGGGGGGGGGGGGTGGATATAGGGTTAACAGTGGAAAAAATGTGTTGTTTTCTCTCCCGAGTGTTTCTATTTTTATACACTCGGGATTATACTTTTTTTCCCGAGTGTTATGATAAACACTCGAGAAAATTGTTTATACCGAGGGCTGATTTTTCGTCCCGAGCGTCCTATTAAACACTCAGATAGAATCATAATACTCGGGAAAATTATTTATACCGAGTGCTGATTTTTCGTCCCGAGCGTTCTATTAAACACTCAGGTAGATCCCAAGTATTTCCGTTCAAACACTCGAGAAAAATATATATACTCGAAAAATAAGCGATTTCTAGTGACGACTAGTTCGATTGATCACATCACCGACCGGCATGCAGTATATAGAAATGCGTAGGGTCAATGGTTGGCTCGTGATCAAGGCCATACATATAGGTCAGTTAATTCCGGTACTCATTGGCAGTGCGGCAAGAGGCGCGAGATTGCGGGCTCTCCTGCTTGGTGCTGCTGCATGCCCTGAAAACCACACGAGGCCACGACGGTGAGCGTTGGGGAAGGTAAACAAATCATTCTGAGGCGTCCGGACGAAACCTCCATCATCGCCTAAATTTCCGAGAGCTCTGAATGGAACGCGTTATTTTTTCTATTACAACGTGGTCCACGTGGACGCACACATACACACGCCTATACAATTACTCTAGCCAGTACTAGCTTGCTCTTTATGCAAGGTTTTTTTTTTTGCAAGGCTTGTATCGTGACACTGTGATGAACTTGATCGGTAACAAGATTCGGTGAAAGTGCCCTCTAAATTCTCTTATAACCAGTTAATTAAATGGTCAACAGTCCTTCTATAGAATATTTAAATGTATTTCCTGGTAAACAGGTCATTGATTCTAACTTTATGTACATTGAAGAAACTAGTGTTTTTTTTGAAACGTGAAGAAATTAGTGTCTTACTGTTACGACATATGTTACCCCCAATGAGCAAACCGAAAGAGATTGTTCTGGAAAAAGTTACCAAGAAATCAAAGCGACAAATATTTGCAAACTAAAATCACCCACTATAAATTTGATGCATTTCAGAGAGGGAAAAAGGGATATCGTCTTGTATAATACTCCTTGCAGCCTAACTCAACCAATATACTTCATCTGTTGTTGTTGTTTTTTTTTTCAAGTTTGCGGTTTTGGCCCAAATGATTAGTTGACTAGATCTTTGACAAATATGTTTACACATTTGCTATTTCTAAGTCGCCTCAAATTTTTCCAAGTCTAAGTCAATTTTTATGACCATTGGATTTACATAGATATTGATATGATATATGACTGGATGTTGATTCAATGGATAAAAAATATACTTATGCTTAAGAAAAATTCTGACACCATATAAATAGACAACTCCACATGTTTATTAAGAATTTAACAAGGTAACCACCTCTCAGTGGGATGATAGAGTTATGGGTGTACGACTTCACCCATTAGAGTATAAATCTCAGTGCTCATCTTTATACATATGTGAATACGCTTTCAGTATAAACTTTATGAAGTTATGGATTCTTGATGTTGGTTAAAGGGACGCACTTGCGCATGCATGATGGTGGGTTCATGTGCTTGTTCCTCGTAGTAATAGTAATAATAATAATAATAATAATAATAGTAATAATAATAATAATAATAATAATAATGTTTAACTGTGCATCTTCCGCTTGAACTTCGCCCTACGTAAACTGGACGGCAAGCCCACGTACGAAGCTACAACGAACTTACAGCCCTAGCTAGCTAGTTCAAGGCCTACTAATGCAAGCCGTCCACCCATGAAAAGACGAGCGATCGGCCTCGTTTTCCTAGCCGCAATTAAGGCAAACTCACGGGCCAAAGATTCGTTGCATCCAAGCAATTAAGCACGCTAGGGAGCATGCAGTAGGAGACCTCCTTTTCAACCGCACAAACAGGCAGAAACTAATTCTCTCGACTCCCGTACGTGCAACGTGGGCAGCGGGCCTATATATATATACGCGAGGAAATGGCTAACCCTGCAACGCCCATTACTTACAACTAGCTAATTGATAGTGCGGCGCGTGGCTAGGGCTCCTTCAACTTCTCACGTACGGACCCACCCGCGATGTCGCCGAGAGAGATCCTCATCGTTTTCTTGCTCTCCATGGCTATCTCGTCCACTGTTCTGACCGCCGTCGACGCGGCGAGGCGGCTGCCGGCCGGTGAGCGGTACAGCACCGGCCACGCGACGCCGACGCTGCATGAGAGGGCGAGGTCCCTGGTCATGACGTGGATGGCGCAGCTCACGGCAGGGCCCAGCCCTAGAGGCCCTGGCCACTAGAGAGAGAGAGAGAGATGCAAGTTTCAGGCCACAAGAGCTCATGCACGCGTACGTCCACGTCGTTCTGGCACAATAATCCCTCGCTAGCTAGCTTGTCTCGCACACTGGGGAGAAGGCTCAGTACTTGACATGTCCTACCTAATTAAGTTACTTTATTAAGTTTCTAGCTACTGCTTTTCGTGATCGCATGTTGTGTTGTGTGCTATGTTCCCTTTATGTATTTGCTATATACTACATATACTAGCTTTCTGTTAACTACTCTTTGTTTTGGGTATAAGTGCACGTACGAACAATAATAAAGGAGAGAAATATAATGTTGTGGTTTTTGTATGAACATTTCGGTTTAGCTTTTGCACCTGTAGCTAGATCGGATGCTGGTTACAGATCTAGGTTTGGCTTAGGTTATCTTTTCTTACTCTGTTTTTGCGCATTATTTTTCCAAATTAATTGGTAAAATTTCACGACCATGCTTCCTTTTTATTTACACAACCCAAAACTTCAATTGGATTTCCACCATCTAATTGTTTCAGCTGAATTTCTATATTTTCATATTTAATCAGATCCTCTACTCGTCGGGGGACAAGGCCCCCTCCATTCAAGTCATGGGGCAGATATTCTGACATTAGAGCATGAAGTGCATTACTGAGTGGTACGGCCCGGACATATGGCACATCATGCACAATGCCACCGTGTGGCGTTCCATACCATCAATCTAATGACATAAGCATGCCACATCACTTGTGTTGTGCCATGTGGCAAATAAATGGGAGCATGCATGACAGGATGCACACATGCGGTACTAGATTTAACAATGTGGTGTGCCGTGTTTTCATCTGTTACACGTGGTGCTGTTGATGCAGCAAGCCATTTCAACAAATCTGATGCAAGAAATGATGGAAACAGCACACTACCGGAGACTGCTTCTTTGCCGAGTGTCTCAGACTTTGCCGAGTTTTTTTTATCGGGCACTCGGCAAAGAGGCTATTTGCCGATTGCCAGATAGAAAGAACTCGGCAAACATCTGGCACTCGGCAAACAGATGGTTTGCCGAGGGCCGAGCACTCGGCAAACAATTACACTCGGCAAAGATCGGGTTTGCGAGTGCCGAACACTCGACAAACCGTAACACTCGGCAAAGGGCACCGCCGTTAACGGCCGGCAGCCGCCGTTAACCCTTTGCCGAGTGTCTTCTCCTGACACTCGGCAAAGAGGCTCCTTTGCCGAGTGGCATTTTTTGACACTCGGCAAACCATATTTTTTTCCACTACTACACAAAACCTCATCACAGACGGTTCTACACCGTCATCACAGACGGTTTTTGAACCGTTTGTATTTATGTGTCTGTGATAACAGACGATCATCACAGACGGTTTTAAATATTAATGCACTAGGAGCCTGATGCCGTCTCCTAGTGCATTAATTACTGAACTTATTGTTATTTGTTCTTGAAATTGTGCAATAATCACATGTTCCAACCGAGCGTCGTGCTGGTCCTTGGATCTCTTCCTACTCCTATACGTGTCGGAGTTGTGTGGGAATCCATCCCTCCAAGGTACGTAAACCCCAACTCCTCGCGTGCGACCCGGGTGCTCCTTGTTTCCCAGGGCCATAGACAGTACATCCTTCTCCCTGTCTACTTCGAAGGAACTTTGGGAACATGCGGAAGTCAATTCTTCCTGCAAGAGAACATCATGTTATTGTAGACACCATGAAGTTATGGACTTATTAACAATTAAGTGGTTCAGAAATTTACAGACGTTGAGACACCGCCTCGTCTGCGGGTTTGTCGAGAGATGTTGCCCGAAGGCGTGGTCGATGCCCTCGCTCTTAACCGGGATCGGCGCTCGTCCGAGATCATAGCAAGCGGTCGTGCGGCGGTCTCGTCCTCCACCGCCATCTGCGTGGCTTTACCGCGTACCCGGTGGTGCGAGTGCGTGGGGTGGGTGTTTTGTGCTGGATAGCTCGCGGCGCCGCACTTTGCTCTGAAATTCAGCCGTCGTCTTCATACGCACGGCGTCCCATGTATCCCGCGACAAAAATTGATACGTCGTGAAGGCGTCCACCCGTGTTCACGTCTTTGCGTGACAAGCGAGCTCTTGAAGGTCCTCACGCGTGGGACATCGCCGGCGCGCGTGCCATCGCACACGTGCTCAGTGCGCCGAGGAAAGTGAGCGAGGCGAAAGTTCGATCCACAACCGGTCTCTGTACATATCCGCCGAGACTTCGGGTTGGGGTGGTGATGAGGACCCGTTCCTTGCAAGTACCCGCAGACGGTCAGGAATCTCGCGTTTGCTTTCTTGGGACTCGGCGGGATCCCGGCGTCACCGACCTCGTGATCGTCATGCGCCCGAGGGCAATTTGGATATTTCTCGCCTTCGCTGCGTACCACCTTGATCGGAGATCCGGGCGCATTGGCGGCGTCGATGACTGGCGAAGACGGTGCCTCTGCCATCTCGCTTACTTGCTATCTATATAAGTTACGCACGCAATTATTACATAGTATATAATATATGGAAATTGCACAAAAATATAAACAAATATAATCAACGTTTGCCATCTCGTAGTAAAATAAAATAAATTGCCGTCGATTGTACCATAAGAATCATCACGGTTCCCGAGTTTACCAGTTAGTCGGCACCTAAGTATCGAGACTACCCACACCAACCTAGGTTAACGGCATCTTGGTTTTCAAGTCACCTAGGATAACCCAGATTAGTCGGCACCGGATACCCATGATACCTAGGCCAACCTAGTAAATCGCACCGTCTTACTTCCATAGGTTTTCATCATTCGGCACTATACCTCAAGTTTGAGATGCGAAAATGTTGATCAAGAACCGACAACTACAAGAGATTTTTCTTAATAAATGCGAGAAAAGTGAATGAAATGAAATACAACGATTATAAACTAAAATTCTCGAACTCTAGTAAGACAATATTTCAAAGAAGATCACATTAATGATGCGAATGTTGTGCAAGCAGGATGGATTGTAAGTCAATATAATGCCATGCTTGAGTACAGACCAAGTGTCAACACTCAATCTAGAAAGTCCAAATGCCAACTCTCAATCTCTCGCCACATCAATCATATAAGCTTTCAATGGCTAGACCAAACAACTATTGACTTTAACAAACCAATTCACAATTGCTAGATTAATACAAACTTTCAAATGGCGAGTGCATACCACGATATCAATGGCAAGTTTAAACATTCAAGATTTGAATTGACATAATACTCTAATCAATGTCATACGGATGATTTATGATCACATACAACGATCGTAACAATTCTACCTGTGCCCAAGTGTTTTGCTGATTGCATGATGCACAATGAGGTAAGGAAATGATCTCCAAAATGATCACAACATATTCTGACACTACATATTCTGCAGCATTATGTTCAGTTGTTTAAAGATATAGACAAGTAGAAACTGAACAATAGGTAGGTTCAGATATTGTGATGCATAGAATACAAGCTCAAAATATTACTTGATCCAACTGCCCAAGTTTGTTCTATAAATGTATCAAAATTTGACACATTAAAAAGGAATTGCTACTATTCTTTCATCCCCAATTTAATTGATAAACCTCCCCAAATACCTGAATCAGTGCACATATATATGCACCATTGCCGGACAAAGCATCACAGATCAACTAAAACATGTGCAAGAATGAATATAATCCGTAGATGAGGTTAGTTTCTATGCTCTACTCCTATTCGAGACAGAATTTGTGACACCTCTCTTTGTTCTCCAAATACACGTCCTGCCAGGGAGAGTGTGTATCCGGAGAACAACAGGGAGATGATGCCGAAACTCTATCTCGGATCGGAGCAGACCATGGAAACTAACCCCACCTACGCATCCGCGGGCTGTCCAAAAAACGTAGACAATTCGAAACAGATACGGTTTTAGATATGGAAATATCTGCATATTTCCAACCGTATCTCTTCGAGCGGAGACGCCTAAGCGGGTTACGTGATCTACAACCATGATACGGAAGAGGGTTATACCTAGGGTGGCGGTGGAGTCGGGCTAAGCGGGCCGTGGCGGGTCGGTGCGATGGCGACGCGGCGTGCGAAGCGAACCAGCGTGGCGAGGAAAGCGATCGGTCGCCGAGGTACTCGGCGTCGCTCGATCGGCTCTTCTCGCAAAAAGAAACATAAAGCTGTCAATACAAAATTTCAGAGACACCTCCACGGTGAGGTTTCCAAAACTGCAAGAAAACCAGCGCACGATGGCGACATGCACATATATATGAGCAGCACGATGGCCGACATGCACAAGATTATATCCAACCATATATATAACAATGTCACAACCACTCAATACAAAAATTTGGCAAAGACACCTCCACCTTGCGGTGAGGTTTCCAAAACACGCAAGAAAACCAATGGCACGATGGCCGACATGCACATATATATGAGCGCACGATGGCCGACATGCACAAGATTATATCCAACCACATATATATAACAATGTCACAACCACTCCTCGACTACTTAGACTACCACCACGCTACTCTACCACTACTACTACGCAACTACTAGTAATACTACGACGGCGACGGCGGTATGGCATACCTAGTGGGCGTCGTGGGGCGGCGGTGGTGAGGGGCAGGCGCCGGTGGACAAGGCGGCCGGTGAGAAGCGTCGGGGGCGTGGCAGCGGCCGGCGCCTCCTCCTCCTCTCTTCCTCCTTCTTCCTCCTCTCCTCCTCTCTTTCTCCTCCTCCTCCGTGTGTGGCTTGGTGTAAGGGCGCGGGGCTTGGTGGCCATGAGGCGGAGGCGCTATGGCGGCGGCAGGCAATGGCTGTGCGGCGGCGTGGCCATTGTGTGGCAAGTGTGTGTGTGTGTGTGTGTGCAGGGCAGGTGGGCCGGCATGGGTTAATCCCCTTTGCAGAGTGCCCCGATCCGCACTTTCGGCAAAGAGGGTTTTAAAAAAATTTAAAATTCTTTGCGAGTGTCTTCTCGACACTCGCAAAGAGACTCCTTGCCAAGTGTCATTTTGACACTCGGCAAACCATATTTTTCCACTTTTGACCTCAAACTTTTCTGCGATCCTCATACAATATCGGTACTCCATGTTCCAATGTGGCACATTCTCGGACTTGTTCTATATTTCTTTAATTTATTTCAATTAATTGAATTTTCTTGGATAATTCAAATTATAAGCTGCTAGTCATTGAATAATGAAAAAAAAATGAATGGAAAAATGATATTCATGTTATTTAGTATAATGTGAGGCGTAACGAGAGCAGACCACCAATTTGAACATCTTGTTCACGAAACATGACCACGAAATTGCGGTCCGATTGTTTTAAATTGTATAAAAGCAAGCGAAGTCGAAAATCATGAAACTTGTCAAGATGTCATGATATCATATGTGGAGGTTGTGATAAAAATTTGAGAAGGTTTAGCGAAGTTGTCATGTACGATGCTTGCAAACCGAAGAATCTCAGAAGAAGTTGTCACGTATTCTTACGCTTTTCTAAGGTTTGCAAGCATCGTGCGTGACAACTTGCGCGAAACCTCTCAAATTTTTATCACAACCTCCACATATGATATCGTGACATCTTGACAAGTTTCATGATTTTCTGACTTCGCTTGCTTTTTATACAATTTAAAAACAACTCGACCGCAAGTTCGTGGTCATGTTTCGTGAACAAGATGTTCAAATTGTGGTCTGCTCCTCGTTACTACCACACTATACTAAATAACATGAATATCATTTTTCCATTCATTTTTTTCATTATTCGAATGACTAGATTATAATTTGAATTATCCAAGAAAATTCAATTAATTGAAATAAATTAAAGAAATATAGAAAAAATCCGAGAAATGTTCCACATTGGAACATGGAGTACCATGTATTGTATGAGGACTACAGAAAAAGTTTGGAGGTCAAAAGTGGGAACACTACTACAAAAGAGGCTATAGAGACGGCGGCCCATCACGAGGCGGTTCTTTTGGAACCGTGCGTGTTGGGTCTGTTCCGACACTGGAATAGCGATGGGAGCCTATCACGAGGCGGTTCTTATTTAGAACCGTGCGTGATATGAATCTATCACAGGCGGTTTACTAATAGAACCGTGCATGAATTATCCTGACGGTTCTATTAGTAAGCAAATGCGTGATATGTCATCCATTCACGAGCGGGTTCTATTAAGAAATGCGTAATAATATCTGACGGTTCTTAATTAGAACCGTGCACGTGATTTAAAGGTTTTACCATGGCTTGGATTTTTCCTTACTCTGATTTTACCATGGTTCTTAAGCGTAACCGTGCAGCGATGAGATGCTAATCACGCAGCGGTTCGTGATCTGAACCGTCTGTGATGACATCCTTATCACGAGCGGTTCTTCTTAAAAACCGTCGTGATATGTCATCACGAGCGGTTTTTATATAAAACCGTCACGTGATTCGCAGTGCGGAGTTGAAAATTTTGAGCGTGCGCGGAAGCAAAATAAGTTACATTGTCCTTATAAATAATAGCCGAAGTCGAGGTGAATGTGCCGGGAGGGTGTCGAACACGTGGGACACCGAGGTCTTCTTGGACTTCGTCTTCGTCGGCGTGCTTGGTCCAAGTTCACGCCACATGCCTCAATGGACCTCCACCCACGGACGCAAGCTGGACCTCCGTTCCTCAAGAAGCGGTCATGCGTTTTCATGTACATTACATCTTTGTATCATCTGCATGGGCTTTTGGTGATGAGATCGGAGGAACCGATGGTGTTTTTGCGTGCATGGATGCGTTGCCGCTTGAGGTTGAAGAGGTGCGGCAAGAGCTGCGGTGAGGTTACACCAACTACGAGGTTGAACCTCAAGCACGTGAACTTCACGCAGGAGGAGGAGCTCATCGTCACCCTCCGCCATCTTTGGGAAGAAGGTATGCATGTATCTTCCTCTACGTCCCGCCATTTTATTTTTTCTGCGAGCAATGTTGCATATCAAGACTATCAACATTGCGAACATTCAAAATCTGATTTTTTTGTGATAGAAAAAACTATCACAGACGGTTACGAACAAAAACCGTGCAGTGATAGTTATTATCCTGAGCGGTTTTGTTGAACCGTGCTGCGAAAATGAACTATCACAGGCGGTTTTGTTGAGCAAATGCGCGATAGTCTATTTTCTAGCAGTTTTTCCTGAGCGGTTACGAACAAAACCGTCGTGATAATAACTTCCCGCGCCTTGCGCGCATTGGAGGAGGAGGAGAAAGAGAGGAGGAGGAGAGGAGGAAGAAGGAGGAAGAGAAGGAGGAGGAGGCGCCCCGGCCGCCGTTGCCACGTCCCCGACGCTTCCCCAGCCGTCGCCTTGTCCACCGGCGCCCTGGCCCCTTCACCACCGCCGCCCTACGACGCCCACTAGGTATGCCATACCGCCGTCGTCGTCGTAGTATTACTAGTAGTTGCGGTAGTAGTAGTGGTAGAGTAGCAGTGGTGGTAGTCTAAGTAGTCGTAGGAGTGGTTGTGATATTGTTATATATATGTGGTTGGATATAATCTTGTGCATGTCGGCCATCGTGCCGTTCATATATATGTGCATGTCGGCCATCGTGCCATTGGTTTTCTTGCAGGTTTTGGAAACCTCACCGTGCAGGGGAGGTGCTGCCGAATTTTTGTATTGAGTGGTTGTGACATTGTTATATATATGTGGTTGGATATAATCTTGTGCATGTCGGCCATCGTGCCGTTCATATATATGTGCATGTCGGCCATCGTGCCGTTGGTTTTCTTGCAGGTTTTGGAAACCTCACCGTGCAGGGGAGGTGCTTGCGAAATTTTGTATTGACAGTTTTATGTTTCTTTTTTGCGAAGAAGAGCCGATCGGGCGGCGCCGAGTACCTCGGCGACCGATCGCCTTCCTCGCCGCTGTGATCGTCTGCACTTGCGCGCGTCGCCATCGCACCGACCCGCCACGGCCCGCTGCTTTGACTCCACCGCCACCTAGGTATAACCCTCTTTCCGTATCATGGTTGTAGATCACGTAACCCGATTAGGCGTCTCCGTTCGAAAGAGATACGGTTGGAAATATGCGAGATATTTCCATATCTAAAACCGTGATGTCTGCTTGAATTGTCCACGTTTTTTGGACAGCCCGCGGATGCGTAGGTGGGGTTAGTTTCCATGGTCTGCTCCGATCCGAGACAGAGTTTCGGCATCATCTCCCTGTTGTTCTCCGGATACACACTCTCCCTGGCAGGACGTGTATTTGGAGAACGGCGAGAAAATCTTCACAAATTTATCTCGAATAGGAGTAGAGCATAGAAACTAACCTCATCTACGGATCCTCGCGTGGGATTAGGACCTATCCTCACCTATTAGATAGTAGGAACGTCGTGTAGATGCAATTGATGTTTATATTACTCGCCGCTATATATGTTAGAGGATGGAGGACCGTGAGTGGATGTACACGGGCCGCGCAAGTCAGGGTCAGGTCACCAATGAATGTATTGACAAGACCGATGCTTTCTTGGAACGAGCATTTGGCGTGGCTGCTAAAGGAGCGAGTAAAATTTGTTGTCCCTGCAGCAAATGTGCAAACAGGAAAAGACAAACGAAGAAGGTCATGGGGGAACATCTTTGGAAGAGTGGATTTACGGCAGACTATACCCGGTGGGTCTACCATGGTGAAGCCGATCGTATGAGAGAGGAGGTGGTGAGACCACGCGTCGAGGATTATGATGCTGATGCCGGGGTAGCAGACATGTTAAATGACTATCACGAGGCACAGTTCGCTGAAGGACGTACGGAGGAGGAGCCAGAGGCAACCGCAAAGGCGTTCTACGACATGTTTGCCGCGGCACAGAAACCCCTTCACGGCCAGACAAAGGTTTCTCAACTGGATGCCATTGGACGCATAATGGCGTTAAAGTCCCAGTATAGCCTGAGTCGAGACGCCTTCGATGGTATGTTGACAGTTATTGGCACCGCTTAGGAGGGTCACCTATACGCCAAAGAGCATGCACGAGTCACGAAACTCCTTCGCACTTAAGATGCCGTATGAGCGGATACATGCTTGCAGAAGAGTGCGCCCTATTTAGGAACGAATACGTGGAAGCAAAATCTTGTCCAAAGTGTAAATCATCTAGGTTCCTAGAGGTAGATTCTCGGTGATGGCGGAAGAGGCGCTTGACATTCCGTGACAATCCTACGGCACCTTCCGTTCATCGAGGATCCAACGGCTATACATGACCGAGGAATCCATGAAACAAATGACATGGCACAAAAATGGCAAGCGATACAATCGACAGATGGTACATGCATCCGATGGTGAAGCATGGACCCACTTTGATGGCATTCATCATGAGAAAGCTAAAGAGGCTCGTAATGTACGTGTTGCGCTGGCAACAGATGGGTTCAATCCTTATGGAATGTCGTGCCGCCGCCCCATCGCGTGAGGAGGAGGAGGAGGCAGTGCCCGTGAGGAGGCCGAGGAGGCGCAGGAGGACGCACAGGAGGGGGCGGCGAGGCGCAGGAGGACGCGCAGGAGGACGACGAGGAGGCGCAGGAGGACGCGCAGGAGGACTGCGAGGAGGAGGCGACAGCAGGGGGTTCCGCTTCCTCTAGTTCGTCGAGCGTCTACTTGCGAGATCCCGCGAGCCTCCTCGGTGACCGATACCTCGTGAGAGACGCCACGATTCGACCCGACAGGGGAAAAGTAAGTAACTTTAGATGTTATCACTACTTTATATGATATGTTGAAAATCAAAATAGAAATTAATAATTTTTCTTAATCACTTGGGCAGGAACTGGACGATTGTGGCGAGTGGAGGTGCTCACACACGCCAAGTCAATGGCATCCTCGGTCTTCTGTGCAAGGAGCACTTCCCTGGCCTGGTTGAGTACGCCGGAGTGACGGGGCCGGCCTACTCGTTTGACCACTACGCCGCCGCCCCCGATGCTGCAGATCGGGCCCGCAGGGTATTCAACAACAAGGCGGAGCGGGTGAAGCAAGAGCTGTGGGTAAATCTTCCTCGCACTACATTGCTCAATACATCGTATTCATTGGACATTCTTAAAATAATGAATGGATACATCGTGTTTGTATGCAGGATTTCTTTAGATGCCAGGACGGACATGAGGCCAGGGCGGATGCGGTGGCTACCAAATGCTGCAAAAAACTCGTCGTGGACATGCATTACGAGGCGCGCATCCAGGCCGTCGTAACTTACCACGGGACCGTCCTTGGAACGAAGGTCACCAAAAGGGACGCAAGAACCATGGCGCTGACCCGGGACCAGTACCTGCAGGTAAATACAGAACATTAATACTGATTCCTTTTGAGATTAAGTAGGCTTAATTTCATCTTCTGATATGTCATGTACTTGATGGTCGTCAGATGATTCCTTATTGGTGCGCCGTGCATCCCAAATCTTTGAGAGCAGATGGTGCACAAGTGGTGCTCACGCGAGTGGGAGGAGACGCACAACTTGTGCCGGGAGCGGCGTTTGATGATGCCAGGTGTAGCACACCATCAAGGTAGCCGCAACCTCAGCGGATACGCGGAAACATGGGTACGCGAATTCATTTATTTATTCTAACGCTCAATTCTGCATGATTTCTAATCATCTTGATGTTTTTCTCGCAGTCGGCGTCACATGGTGGCCAGCCTTGCTCCATCTTCAAGGCATTTGCTATGGCCCACAAGGGCAAGGCGACGTCCGCGTCGACTACAACCCGAGGGCGGGCCCGAGGCGTACAACAATGCGACCATCCACAACCGCCTTAGTGAGTACACATCGATGGCAAGGGAGGTCCATGGGCTAGAGTACGATCCAAGCACCGAGGACCTTGATGGAGAAGTCGTCATGAGGGTGGGAGGAGGCAAGAAGCATGGGCGATACTGCATTGGCGACGGCGCAATCGACTCGGCCGCTACTCCCAGTCTCTCCCAGATTCGAGCAAGCAGCACGAGCACGAGCCCGGCCATACGACCTCGGCAGGACACTTCACACCACCGGGTGGAGGCACTCGAGGTTATTCCTGGTTTATTAAATCGTTCATTGGTTTTTCATACCTTTCCTTTGCATTATTGTAACATTGGGGTGAATATATTGTAGGCCCAGTGGAACAAGAGAGGAGGATACGGAGCAGATGCAAAGCGAAGATGGAGAGGGTGGAGGCCGAGCGGGAGGCCGAGCAGCGGAGGATGGCGGAGATTCTTCAGTACATGCAAAGTCTTGGCGCCGCTACGGGTGTACCTCCGCCACCTTCGCTATTCGCTCCACCTCCACCTCCTCACTATTCTACTCCTGTGAGTATAAATGTTTTAGTTTGTATGTTCATGCTTACGGTCAAACATAGTGGAGTATGAAAGTTTTATTCATGTATGGTATATATTTATCTTGTCTCACACATGCAATCTCTTCTCCTTTGTGCAGAATCAATCGGTGGGATCGAACGATCCTCATGCTTCAGTGAATCCTTCACCAAATCAGTCTCATTGGCCATCTTAGTGATACTACTTGTGGTTGTTAATGGTACTTCTATTTGCAATTATGGTTGTAGATGATGGAGCACTTGGATTACTTGTGAAGTTATTTGTGATATATTGTGAGACATGTGACGTTTGTGATATATATGTGGTGTTGGTGATATATATGTGCTGTTGATGATATATATGTGATGTTGATGATGTTTGTTATATATATATCTTACATTTGTTTGGATGGGATGTAAAAACAACTAAAAAGGGTGTTTAAATCACTTTGCGAGTGCAATGGCCATGACACTCGGCAAAGTGACCGTACTTTGCCGAGTGCAAAGGCCATTGCACTCGGCAAACATCGCCGATTTGCCGAGTGCCACGGGCCAGGCACTCGGCAAAGATGGCATGTTTGCCGAGTGTCCTCCGTGGCACTTTCAAGACGACGCCACCTTTGCCGAAAGTGTTTGATTCAATGGCACTCGGCAAAGCGAGACCTTGCCGAGTGCTTGACCTTGACACTCGGCAAAGACGTCGTCACGGTGGCGCTCGCCGTCACGGCGACTTTTCTTTGCCGAGTGTTAGATTAGCACTCGGCAAAGGGGTCTTTGCCGATAAACTGTTTACCGAGCGCCCTTTGTCGAGTATAGCACTCGGCAAAGCCTTTACCGAGTGTATATCGTCATGTGCCGAGTGCCTGAGACACTCGGCAAAGAAGCTGTCTCCGGTTGTGGCAGCTGAATTGAGTTAAAGAGATACGTACCCAGCTTTGAGATGTACTCTTGCCAGATTAATTCGTAGACGTTTTATGTTTCTCCCGATCCCCCCTAGCTCTAGCTAGTTTAGAAAATAAGAAAACAATGTGTAAGTACTGTTCTCTTTGTTTGTGTGTAGCGCGAGTACATAACTAGAAATGGTAGCTGCCTAGCTGGGGAAAGGCAATTGCCCCCCTATATATCGGGATGTCCTCCCACCCCATCCACCACCCATTGCGCTTTGAGATTAGTGCATACCCATACACCCTATGTATTTCATCATGTATTCTCCATTTTCTACAAACCCCCCCCCCCTCCTCAAATTTTGCACATATTCGGATTTTGTACATGTTCACATTTTGTACATATTTTTTTTTTTGTAGAAATTCGGATCTGTACAAAAACATATTTGGAGTTCATACATGTTCAAGTTTTGTACATATTAGGATTCCCTACATGTTTAAATTTTTGTACATTTTTTCCTGTACAAATTCGGATTTGTACAAAACACATCTGGATTTTCATACATGTTCAAATTTTGTACATATTCAGATTTTGTGCATGTTCAAATTTTGTACATGTTTTTTTACAAAATCCGGATTTGTATTAAAAATAATAATTTCCCCCTCTCGGCTCTCCCTATCGTCCGGCCGTGAATCTAGCTCCGAAGGTCGGCGGTGCGAGGAGGACGGTCGAGGCGTGGATAGCCGATCATTTGAGGCGAAGAGAGAAAAGGAGGCAAGAGAGAGAGTGGGGTGTTTTGAACCGTATTTCGCAAATATTTAATACTAGTGCATATCACACTATTGTTTAAATACAAACATCTTAACAGCAAATTCCTCATTGCTAGCTACACTAGTTTAAATCCAAAGTCTGGACCATTTCCAATCACACAGACTGCTACATATAATGCTATTTAAGCTGGGCAATCCAGGTAATAAAGCATGCAAGGCTCCTGCATTATAAGCAATCAATCATGATCCGCTACTAGATTTCAGAGTGTGTGGGATAGATTACTGCTGCAGGATGATTTGAGTAATGCTCCAGGAAAGCATACCAAATGGCTAGGGAGTACAAGCTAATAGATGAAAATGCCCTTTGTTGACCTCAAACTTACCGATCCTGTTAATACATGAAAATGACAATAAACACAAATAAAAATAAGAAATGATGGAAGAAACAAGTTTTGCAACTATTGTTTCGGGCCTCCAAATACGCGCGCGCATCTTGATGCAAAACGGATGGTGGATATATAGAGTGGGAGGACATCCCCGTAAAGGCCCAGAATCTATCTCCATGGTAGGCTGGTAGCTGTTGACTAAATGCATTCGTTCCGTTGATCGTGCTTAATAAGCTTACTGCATACATGCAGCCACTACAAACCCCTATAATAGAGCACATGCCTGCAATGCATGGTAGGAGCTATGTTCTCGCATCCATGTGGATTTCCATGTAGCAGATTCACAGATATATCAGCAGCATGCATTCATGCATGTAGGGTCTGTTTGGTTTATAACCTCAAGTAGTCAAAATTTTGAATGCCATAATGATTTGACTAGCATTTGAGATTGGCACGCCGAGAAAATTTTGGCAGCTCTAGCACAAAAATTAGCTACTTCCGGGCGATATCCATCGCCCGAAAATTGGTAAAGTAACCGGCACTTGATTCATAACGTGGCGGCCATTCATCGGTTGCATTAAATTAAATGCTTTACTTTTTTTATTAGCATTCTTCGAATGATGATAACTTCTAAACCGTGTATATGATTTGTGACCTGTTTAAATCGTTGTATTCCTTGTTATTTAATTAACAAAACAAGATCCATATTAACATTTTAGCAATTGGTATAGTTATAATCCAAACGTTTCTACTTTACCAAAGCTTTGGTCATACCCTAATTTTGGCATTGCAAAAATTTTAGTTTGACCAACCGGCAACACAAACAAAACAGGACCGTATAGTAACCGTTCCTACAAAACAGAGTAAAAAGTAGTACAATTGCCATTAATTTCGCTTTCATCTTTAGCTCAACATCTCTCAGGTCTCAACCACCCAGGATCCAGCCAAACCATCGTCTTTCCCACGTATACTCTTTGTCAAAGCCGAAGGAATAGCAGGCCATATGGGAGCTCCATATCGGCATCTTTGTGAAAAGGCCCCTAAGGTTTTTGAAATCACGTTCAGGTCCTCATATTAGGTTTTTGCGAAAACCCCCCGGTGTTTCCAAAATTACATCGAGATCCTTTGCATCAATTATATCGAGTATAAATACGAAACAGATATGAATCAAAACGAATACGATCACTGATATTTTTTAGAACATGAAAATCTCTTAAATTGTACACCAGAAATTAACGGAAACACATAACTAATTTATTTGATCCAAACGTTTATGAATTTTTCACATTTTAGGAACCATATATAACATTGGTACTTGCAAGCTGCATTAATTAGTTCATTACAACCATGACATATAGTTTACCATATTTAGCTCATAACTTATAAATCATCACACATTCACACTTAGCTCATCAAATACATAAAACCGACTACATATCAAAGATGATTTTTAGGTAAACACCGATCGGAAAAGATTGTAAAGGTGAAAAATAATTATCATGCTTACCCGAAGTCTCTCAGCTCTCTCTTCAGCAGTAGTAACTGCTAAGATCAAAGGGAAATCAGCCTTCTCATTAGGCTCTCCAAAGATGATCATTACGATCAAACACGATCTCATCGAAGACAAGGTCATAATAAAAGAGAGGTCTTAGGATTATAAAAGCATTTAACCAGAAAGGTATACTGGTCGGATTCTTACTGGAACTTACATTCCCTAGAGTCCTTGGTCGCATCATCACGACCAATATACCAGAGCATCGAATGAGCTCTAGCCTTCAAAGGACTGATTCTCTGGATGGAGAAGTCCCTCACCACGTACCAGGAGTTAAACCCCTGACACTCAGGAGATGGATGGCTTCAACCCATCTCTCAATTCTCCCCACTTTCTTCGAGGAGGAACGTCATTGCGGGTTCTCGATAGCCTTCTTACCGCTGTAATAAAGGCCATCATCCTGCGTAATCTTAATGTAAAACCAACTCTTCTTCCATGACGACCACGAAGATTTGGAGTACATGGGAATGTACTCATCAGCCTTCCCATCATGGAGACGCAAAGTACACTCTCCAGGTGTATCAGTCGTCTTCTTCGCATTTACCAATCTGTAGTAGTACATGGAGAGATCCAGGGTTGCTGGAATTTCCAGGTACGCTTCGCACAGGTAGACGAAGATGCTGAGGTTGGCTATGGCGTTGGGGGCTAGATTGATCAGTTCTACTCTATAATACTAAAAAAACTTGGGGAAAAAAGAGTGAACTGGAAGTCTGAAGCCTCATTCGATATATGCGAGAAATACGGAATTTCTCCATCTTCACCACTTGGAGAATGTTCCCCAAATGCTGATCTCCATAAGATCAGACTTCTGTCGGGTAGTAGCCCAACCTTTTCCAAACCTTCAAGTTTTTTCTCACTCAGATCGGAGATCGACCAGTTGGTAATAAGATCCGACATGGTGATTTCTTTCGGGTGAAGAATTCAAAGGTGATCGGAGATGGTTTCTTGGAAGATGAAGAGAAAAGTAAAAAGGCGTAGAAACCCTAACTCCCAGTGCTAAGGGGCTTTTTATAGCTGCAACACTGTAACCGCTTTGGAAAAAGTCCAATGGACAAAAATCCCTTTTAACCAACGAACAAATAGTTCTTTTCAACTTCCGAGGCAATTTCTCAACTTTAAAAATGAATACGGACCACCTCGAATACCTTGTCATTTAATGAGGGGTCTGCCCGATACGATTACATCGGGAGTAAGCGTCTATACGACCAATTCATTTAAAGTTTGGGGGCTAGCTTACGAGGATTAAATCCTCTACTTATTATTTAATAGATAAAGGACCATACATCTTCGTGGTCGTAACCCCTAATGCTAACGACCTCACTGGTCGTGAGGATTCCAGAAGTTACCTAATATCTAACCTGGTCGGAGAAGGTTCCCAACCTTGTCACCGATCAGTCAAAAGCTCACAAAGCTTTGAACTGATATATGGATCTAGCGCCAGATATATCCTCTACCGTGTGAAGAATGATACATGTGCCGTATATTTCATACCACGCGACGATACGTAACTGTAAGACACAGGAATGCAGTTAAGTGGCTCATTGACATATAACTGTACATCGGTTGACACATTGTCAACTAATGTTTCTATCCGACCAGACGCGCTGCTTCTCCAACAGGCGTCTCTCCCAGAGACAACTGCCAACGCTTCATCAACTATATAAGGAGGACTGCGAACCGAAATGGAGGAGGCCGGAACAGTGAAGATAGATTGGGAAACACTCTCAGAAGAGCATTGTATTCCCGAGTTAGTCTTCAGTCTAGGTTATATGCACCCATTTTATAGCCAGTTGATAGCAATAAAGAGCAGTCTCATTACTTTTCAGGAGATATGTGCTATTTTTTTTCTTCATATATTCATAAGATCGGCGATTTAATCGTCGACACACGTGTTCATGAGCATGAACAGGAACAAGAACACGGTTGTTCATGAATATGAATGTTCATCAAAATAATTAACAGGGTCAAAAAATAAAAACAAAAACAAATGAAGCAAAAAATGAACCAGCCGGCCAACCGTGTAAAAACGCTGCGATCTGTGACAAAACTACATGAATAACCGGCGAGCAGCGCGCTTGCGCGCGGTGACGAGAGAGATGTCGTCCACGACCGGCCCGCAGAGCGTCCCGTCGGGCTTCATGTGGTAGTTGAAGCTCTGGAACACCACACGCGTGAGGTTCGCGACCGCCGCGAACTCCAGCTCGGCGCGCTTGTACCCGCCCGTGCCCTGGGACTCGTACTTCACCTGCTGGTTCGCCCGCGCCGCGTACGCCTCCACGACCAGGGACTCCTTGCACCCGTTAGCCGCGTCCCCGACGGAGAACGACAGCCTGTACGAGCGCCCGGGCACGGTTCCCACCTCCTGCAGCAGCGCGGTCTCCCTGCCGGCCACCAGCTCCACGGCGCGCGTGCCGTGCGGCACCGCGTAGTGCGGCGCGTCCAGGTACTTGATGACCTTTGTGTCCGACATGATCATCCACCCCGGCAGCGGCGAGATGTCGTCCTCGTCCATCGGCGGCACCATCACCCCCCACGGTGAGTCCGGGAAGATGTACGGCCCTTCTTCGAAGTCCCCGTTCCTCAACATATTACCTGCTCGAGTTTGATTACTGGCTAATTAGTTTGTTTCTTAGAACCAGACAACAACTTGAATCTTCAAAATGTCGGAGTTGATCTTACCCTTGGTGTGCTGGGGAGGTTGGAGGGTCTTGATGGCAATGGAGTCGATGAGGGGGCCGCACGCTGGGTCCTCCTCGACGCCGGGGTTGTGGATGGTGAGCAACACGACGCTATGCTTGGCTTTGAACGCCCAGGAGTAGGAGTCCCAGCCGCTGCTGGTGTACACCGTCTGGACGGGGAGCAGGCCGGAATCGGGGGCGACCGACACGTTCAGCTTCTCGGCCTGGGCGCAGGTGCGCACTGCGCTGAAGGTGATGGAGTAGTACGTGCGCCGCTTCACGCTGATCTGCTGCCGGATGGAAGCATCGTTGCCGAGCCGCACGGCGCGCGCCCCTCCGGCACCGCAAACATCATGTCCCCCTGCTTCTGCCCGGACTCGATGTACTCCACGAACCCCGAAATCTCCCAGTACGGTATGGAGTAGCGCCCCGTCACCACCGTGCCATTTAGCTGGGACTTGTCCGGCCCGTTCTCTAAATTGCCGTTTGGTAATAGGCCTGCACACACAAGATGATCGCACATTGTGACATATTAGCCATAAAATGGTAAAAGCCGTTCTTACATTTATAAATAGATTTGGGTCATTTCATGCTACTCTTCACTCTTTCAGTGAACAACATATGCTGCAGAACTGGAAGCAGGGAAATGGGAGCCGACCGGTGCAAATGGTACTTTTAGATCTAATTTGTTACAGATTTTACCTGATGGATGTAAATTGTACTCTAGTTCTAATAGACTGCACTGCGCACTGATTAGCCTGTCCAACTGATAAAATGATCAGCAGTGGAGATTGAGTTCAGGCGAGATACTTCTATGTTCAACCGTACCCTTAAGCTTAGTCAAACTTTATACCACTAATAAATCGCCACTAGCCACCTGGTATTCTTATCAAGATGATTAAATGTTGCCCAGGTTGACAAACCTCCTATTAGTTCCACGATCAAAAGAGTAATTTCCCAAAAACAGATCAGACCCTGTGTGGATGTATTGCGGTATTAGACTACTTGTAACATGTCTATGTAGTTTTTTTCCTACTGCACATCTCAAGAGAGAAGCACCCAAGCACTATGCAGATGCATGCCATGTGACGACGATAGGGAACCTGTACGATATTGATACTACATGATACGGCGATCATAATCCTTCTACGATGCCAATCTCATGGATCGTATCGTGGAAGTACATGTCAAAACTCCGGCATTTGTGGGACAACATATAGAGTTTTTTTTAATATAGCATTGTTGATGCGCTAAATAGCAAATCTAGCCATCTCTCAATACCAATTACAAAAATAGCACCGAATTTGTGCCCCAGAGGGCCGGATCTCTCCTCCGTGCGATACATCTCCTAGTCTGTGCCCTATCTGGACGTGTCTGTGCCCCAAACACGCGGACGACCCTCTGTGCACCACGTGTCCCGAGTCAGTGTCCCAGGCGCACGGACGAGACGCCCCCCACTGTCATGGGAGAGTGGGAAAAATAGAAGAGAAGAACAAGAAGTGGCGGCGCGGGGGCGGCTGGTGAAGGCCAAAATGGGTCGCTGGGGGCTCAGGGAGGTGACAGGAGGTAGCGGCGCGGGCGGAGCGGCAAGCATGGGCTTGGCACCGACAAGGGGATTGTGCCGGGGTCACTCGGGGAGACCAGGGAGGGGCCGAGGTGGCGGGGCGACGACGTCGGTGTCGGGGGAGATGGTGGCGGCGGCGGTGACGCTCCACGACGGCGTAACGGCCGAAAGAATATGTGGGGGGGGAGATGGAGGAAGGTCGGGAACACATCGTGACGCGCTCAGGACGACAAGAAACTCACCGGAAGGGAGATCGATGGTTCGATGCGGTCGCGGGCACTGGCGAGCGTGCACAGGCGCGGCTCGGGCGTGGGCGAGCGTGCACCGGTGCGGTGTGGGCAAGCGACTCGTCCGCGCACCTGGGGCATGGACGTGACTCATCATGTGGCGCGCAGAGCATCGTCCGTGCCCCTAGGGCACGAACATGATCAAATCCATACCTTAGGGAATTGACTAGGCGACGTGTCGCGGAGGAGAGGTCCGGCCCTATGAGGCACAAATTCGATGCTATTTTTGCAATTATTGTCGAGAGAGGAATATATTTGCTATTTATGGCACCAACAGTGCTATGTTAGCTAAGAACTCCAACATATAGGGCTGCATAATTAATATTAAGGGATTTTTTCACATGCTAGATTAGCTGCCCCTCTGTTTGAACATAGGTGCAGTCTATAAGATGAACATTTGACCAATTTTTCTATCAAAACATATATGTAAATTAAAACCTACAAAAATTCAGTAGTGTAAGTATTTTCACGATGAACTACTAGTTTTATTTTCATTGGGCCAATCTAGATACTTGTCTATATTAATGGAGAAGATAATTAAAATTCGACTGCATACATTTGTAAACGGAAGGAGAAACTAATAAGGGAGAACTCAACAAATTACTGTAGTAATGTGCGGAGTATCTTAGTCAACGCAGGTAAGTGTTGATATCAAGTGCCGATTGAGTTGATTAGTAGTACAACTCCAATACAGTACTTTAATATTACTGCTCAAACTAAATTAACAAGAACAAGAACATCAAGCGCAGTTACTCCCAACAGTATGAATTAGCTCGGGGAAGCTTATTCACGGAAATACTTGAACTTGCCAGTATCCCATCAATGTACAAATCACGCAAGGATCTAAAAGATAGTTAACATAGGGGCACTAGTTTGCTAGATCTCACCGTCTGTGACGGCTGAGGCCGCCCGAGCAGCCACGCCGAGGAGCAAGAGCAGCGCCGTGCAGCGCGTCCTCTTCGCCATGCCCAACTCCCTTCTGACGAGCTCTCTGCTACGGGACTCCGAATTACTCTCGAGCTCAGAACGGAGATCGATGGAACAGAGTCACCAACAAAAGCGGGTGCGTGGCTTCACTTATAGAGCACGGCAAGTGCCCCCGGCCGACACGCGCGGGGCACGAGAAGGACAGCGGGCATCTCTCAGTTTTGAGATGGGGCGAGATGGCCATCTTGGCAGCTCGGATTGGGAGTTGGGATCTGGGGAGTCCTGCGTGTGGTCACGTGGCATTCTGCTTCGTTAGCTCGGACATTAGCAGAAGATTCTGCTTCAGTTTCCAGTTCCACACGCCCGTCGGCGGCAGTGCCCGATGTGGCGGCCCTCGGAGCTTGGGGGTAGCCACGCTCTGGTAGGGTTGGTGGGCTGGGCCGTGACAAATGTCAATGACATAGCAGGTGCTTGCTGGGGCGGCCGAGGACCGAACCATGTATTCTATGCCATGCGTTGCTGGGTGTCCCTTACGATAGCTCGTCTCCGCAGACCACCGCCGCTCGCGCCGGCGCGCGCGCGCGCGCTCGTTAGCTCGGCCCCGCGGCGCCGGCTGCCGTAAAAATTTGCCACGGGACGCGTATCTCGCGCGTATTTTGCTAGTAAAACTTCTGGCGGCCTGGCCTGCCGCTTCCCACCGTCCAAAGCATTTTCAACGTTTTCATTGAGAAGACAAGCAGTTGGTTACGCCATTTTCAACGTTTCTCGTTCCAAAGTCGGCCGCCAAAATGTAAAACTACGTGGGACCAAAGAGGTGATTAGAAGGGTTAAATAAATATTACATAAAAATAACATCTACAAAAAACTTTACCTCGAGAAGTTTAATGTTTTTCACTTTAATAGCTATATGGAGCTGCGAATATCAGACATAATCATTCAAATAAGAACCAGATAACAAGAGCACGAAAACTCACCGAAATCCCCATCGATCGGTCACCGGTGAACAATGTAGTCAGAAACTAAAATAAGCATTGTTCCCCTCATCAGACCGGTGAACACTAAACTAAGCATAGAAACTGAATTTCAACAAAATTTTAAAATAACAAATTAATCCAACTTTTGATTCATAACTCCAAACTTTATTAAATTTGAAACAATTAGAAACATATTTCAATCAAAGATCGTTAAGCTCATTGCCAAAGTTCCGATATTTTTTCGTTTGAGTGAAAGGTGCTCTACAACCGGAGCAAATACGAAAACAGTGATTGAGAGGATCTCGTGGGAGGAATCTATCCAAGATGGCTAAGAATGGTTTCCCATACGTTCTAGCACCCTTAATCTCATGAAGAATCAAGCCAAAAAGCCTCAAGAGCAAAATCTCCAAAATCACCATTTCTTTCACAAAAAATCGAGCAAAATCAAACTTTGATCCAAAAGCTTGCTCGTGGCTGGATAATGATCAAGGTGACCTTATATCATATCACACATGTCCCAACAATCAAGATCACATCAAGATCGCAAATAAAAACCCAAGAAACAACAAAAATCCCAAATGCATCAAAGGGAGAACTAGAATAAGATAGAACTCATCTTGGGGAAAATCTTGCATGAATTGATTAGAGATATTGTAGGTTTACAGTCACTCCACCATGGATGACAAAAACTCAACACTTGAGCACTCAATCAATACATCTCTCATGAACCCTAGTCTCTCCACTTTCCTCTCCTATCCTTAAATCATAAATTAGGGTTTCTATTCTATAATGCTCTCTGGGTTGCAATTCTTCTCCTCCAGATAGTCTCAGGATCATTCACATCTGAGGTTGCTTGAGCTTGCCTCAATAGAGAGCGATTATTTCTAGGATTTCTCACACGCTTACAAGGGTACTGATTCTATTCATCACCGGAGGCATCCTCGTCATACTCACGAGAGTTGGCAGTGTGTGACGGTGGGGAGCATCCTCAAACTTTGCCTTCTATGGTTCTTGTCCATCTTGCGCCTTGCTTCAGTCCAACCATCTCACCCAGCATCCTCGTCCGTTGACCATAGTTGAGTCAAAGCCACCTGCACAATAATAGACCAATCAATCATTTTCGAGCACAAGTTCTTCACAACTTAACCAACATTAGTCTAAAACATGCATAATACAACATATATGCAATGAAACTCATGACTTTGATCTAACCCACAAAGTTCACCGCCCTCGATTGCATGAACATCGCCGTCGGTCGGCCGCCGCCCATGGCGATCGATCGTCGACCATTAGTGGTCGACCGCCACTTAGTCCTCTCAGGGACTTAGCCAAAATTTAGCCCAAACCCTCTCTGGAAAAGCTTGACCGCACTGGTCAGTCTGCAGGGCAGGTCAGACAGCTCATCAGGTCGGTCTGACCGCCGGCATTACAACCTACTCATGAACGGTCTGACCACCACAAAGGCCGATCAGACCGCATATGCCTGAGAAGCAGCAGGGCTTTGCCAAAAATAAGGGTTTCTCCAAATACCTTGACACTATTGCTAATTGTTCAACACACTAAGATTAGGATTATTGATGATTTACTATCGATCTTACTAATGAATATTGGGGGTCTCCTAGAATAAAAACCACGCAGAGAATGACACAGAGATTTTATACGGGTTAGGGTATTCTCTGAAGAGAATAACAACCCTACTCCTGTGTGAATGTATTGAATGTGCTGATTACAAACGAGAGTAAGACTACAACCTAACCTCTTCTGCTCCAGTTGTGTTGTCCATCCGGTCTTCCAACTTCATCCCTTATATAGTGCATGAAGGGGTGATAGTTTCTTCAATCCAAGAGGCGTCTCAACGTTCCAAATTACGAACTAGTTGATGGAGGTTATTGTCAGATAGATAACCTCTCCCACGTCGTCGTTAAGTTATTGTCAGAGACAGAGGTATAAAACGTGTAGTTATTCTATAGAATAACATTGTATATTAACTATCCTGTGTATTTAAACACGGTGCATAAGACTCTATAATCAATTGGGATCACATATCTGCAGACTCCATCGACTACAGGGCGATCGTAGTTAAATCTATTAGCACAAGGTGATCGTAGAGAAGGCTTATAACCAGAGATGAGTCGTAGGAAAGCTTATGACTACAGATTGGTCGTAGAAAGGCTTACAACCATGGGGTGGTCGTAATAAGACTTACGACCACTCGATTAAGCTTCTCCCTTATGGACAGTAAGGGGTATACTTATGAGTAGTATACAGATATTTGTAGGACCGTAAAGGCGACTAGAGGGGGGTGAATAGGCGCTTTCTCAACTTTCTCGTCTAAATCAAATTCAACACGAACTTTACTCCTTTAGCTATGAAAGCTAAGAAGATCAGTAAGCGCACAGTGGAAGCCTTGTGTTGAATTCGATAACCCCGCTCAACCACACGACACAAACGCGGAGAAATGAACTCACTGTTCTGAAATGGGTACTGGCGGTCAGACCGGCTGGAGACAGGCGGTCGGACCGACGTTCAACGAGCGGTCGGACCGACGTTCAACGAGCGGTCGGACCGGTGGATATCGGTTCGACCCGGCAGTACTGAGCGGTCTGAAACGCGGGCGGTCGGACCGCCGTTACAAAACCGGTCAGACCGGTTCAGTCCAGTACTGAAAAACCAAACCCAAATCCAAAATGAAATTTGATCCAACTTTTGATTCAACCAATGAAACTTGACCAAATTTCGAGCACACCTCCCTAACGATATTAGAGACCTATTTCTAGCGACGATCCTCCAGATCCACTTCGTAGAAACTATCTCTCAAGGTTTTACCGAAGAAGTGCACAAAACCTAGAAATATGAAAATCTTGATTCAAGACTTGCTTGTGGGGGTTGATGATCTAGATGACTCTAGGAGTATTCCCACACATCAAAGCAAGATAAAATAGGTCAAGAGCTCAAGCATAAACCCTTGAATCAAGGAAGCACCAAAATCATCCAAAAGAGAGAAGAACACAAAGGGGACAAATGATCTTTCAAGTAAGCATCACAAGATTGATTGATCACACTAGATGCTTACAAAGCCACTCCAATAAGGAGGACAAGAACTCACACAAGAGCACACTCACAATCTCTCCAAACCCTACCTTCTCCTCTCCTCTCCTCCAAACCCTAGAAAATGAAGAAGGGGGTCAAATGAATGCTTGGGGGGTTTACATCTCCCCCTTTCTATTTATAGGAAAGGCCTAGGGTTTCACTTTTAGGACCCACACACACATGGGACCCACTCAACCATAACCATTGAAGCAATCGCCTGCTTCACCACGTGTAGGTTGATCAGCGGCTCTAGTCACGTCGCCAAGTCTCCCCTGTCCGAATCACATCAGAACCTCCCAGAGACTTACACCGACTTCCGCACCGCCTGATCCAACCAGCTGCACCGAACTACCCGTTCGATCCATCTTGCCCATTCTGCACCATGCTTGAGTCACACGACCTCACCCGGCATCCATGATCGTTCTGGACCTCAGCTCTCCAAACGTAGTCCCGATCCACCTCACCGTTGACGTCGTTGACCTGCAAGCCACCTGCACAGCAATAGATAAACAAATCGTTTCCGGGAACAAGTTCTTCACAACTTGACCCACATTAGTTCCGCAATGCAATATGCAACAATAAAGCATTGAAGTTCATACAATAAACACATTCAAATCAACTCAATGCCAACTTGGCTATCCTCCAAGTCATCGGCGGTCTGACCGCCCCACAAGCCCGGTCTGACCGATTCCAGGCCGGTCGGACCGACTCCACAACGGCGGTCGGACCGCCCGAAAAGACTTAGCCAAAATTTCAGCTCGAAATTCCGAAACCTTCTAGAAATTTCAACTGAATATAACTTTTGACTGGGAGCTCCAAAAATGATGCGACCACATCTAGGAGACTCCCCTTACTTGCCTACATAACCTATTTTTGGCTCAGCTCCAAAAACCACTTTTCTTTTGGCGGTCGGACCAAGCAAGCCACTGCCGATCGAGACCTTCCCATCGGCTTGGTCGGACCGCCGTGACTGACGACACGAGCAAACCCGAAAACGCGACAAATTGCAAACCAACAAAGCCATTGCCAATTGACTCATCATCCTGAGATCGTGCACATATCCTCACGATATCCACAATATTTCTATCTATAATTATAGATAAATAATTAATTGATGATTATTGGATCCTCGTCAAGGATCATATCCACATGATCTCCACAATCTTTTCCTTTATGAACACATTGGCAATCTGTCAAAAATACAAATTAGAGGTTGTTTTGAAAAACTACATCTCGTTTTCGCGCAAAGGCACATCTTGGCCCATTAACAAGAAAAGACTATAAAAATGATCAAGATGGCTTGCAGAATGGAGAAGCCCAATAGATAAGTCAATAGAGTTTATGAAAGCAAATATAGAGAGAACACAAAAATTCACTCAAGATTCACATTAAAGAACAATTGTTCATTTTGACCTTTGATCATTGTGAGGTTTCAAGAAATGCAATTCAAACCAAGAATTGGACATTAAGATCACAAGAATGCATATGATATTCTCCCCCTCACTCAAATCACCCAAATTTTTGAATTTTTCATTTTTCTCCCATTTTTCACCCCCTTTGACAATAACTTTTCCTTTCATCATTTTTGTCATTTGTTCTCCCCCTTTGACAATGGAGTCATCAAGGAAAAATATCTCTCTCATGCTAAGATAACATATCAAGATGCATGGAAGAAGCATAAGAATGAGCAATCCTGAAATGCAATGGAGTGGCTTTATGTTTGGACTTTCAATTTTTTAGAGCAAGAAGCTTTTGAGATTACCCAATCATAACAAAGCTAGCATTTCTAAGATGTATAAGGCATATCAAGCATGAATAAGCTATCAATGTCATATTAAGACATATATAGCCAAGCTAAGCAAGACATCATAAGATGAAGCAATAAATGTGATTACAAGTTATACAAAGCTTCACAATTAGCTAGTTCGTCTAAAGGGGTCATAGAATTATTCAAGTCATGTCAAAATGTCAATGTGAGATCAAGAAACTATAGTTGATCATTCTAGAGGCTATAAGTTCAATGCAAATGTGAGATCAAGAAACTATAGTTGATCATTCTAGAGGCTATAAGTTCCTAAATGAATCATTTTGCTCAACATACCTCAAGCACCTACACGTCTACAACATTTAATCATTTTGCAATTTGATAGGTCATGTTGATGTTGTGTAAAAGGTCTATCTTAGTAGAGTAGATACTAGACTAGGAGTCATCCACAAACACTCTCTAAGCTTCAACCGAAATGACAAATCTTGAGGTTCATGTTAAGAATGACAAGCCGTCCCTATGAGATCGTCTAGATCATCAAACTACCTCCAAGTTTATGTCAAAAAAATAACAAGCAGTCTCGTGAGAATAGTTTGGCACAATTTTAAGCACAAGAGGATTTCAAAGCTTGGTCTACTTGATTTTTCATTTTCCACGAGATTAAGAGCAACCGTAAGATTAACAAAAGAACTAGTCGCTCAACTAAAGTTTAATCCTAGATTCAAGAGCTAACAAAATAATTTTGGCATGACAAGTATCATACAAGGATCACTAAAAATGCAACTAAACAAAAGATCCATGAATGACAGTTTTTAGTTCAAATTGTCTTATGATTAAAGCTTATCTAGCAAATACTAAGTTACACATGAGAAGACATGGCAGTTCTAGCTAGTCAATAAGCAAGACATGACATTGAACAGGAATAGAAAAGCTAAAACTCAAAATGGTAATAAGCAAAGCTTTATCAATTTAAAAGACAGAAGCATACAACTTATATTACAATGCACCATTTTTATTATTCATATGAATGCAATATAATACAATGAGATGCAAGAAAAGCATCAAAAGGCAAATATGTCACTTGTTGAAGAACCCACTTGAAGAAAAGATCAACAAGAGTTCAAAAGATCAAAAGAAGATCAACTTGATGGAAAATCTACTTGAAACAAAGATCAAGAAGAATATAGAAGATCAATAAGATCAAGGAAGATCAAGATCACTAAGATCAAGAAAGATCAAAATGATCAAGAAGATTAAAACGGTCAAGAAGAAGATACCATTTGAGGAAAGTATCAGAAAATGTCCACTCCCCCTCAAACCGATCCCGAACTCACTCCTCAAGGTGGTAAATCTAGCAGGATCTAAGGGTTTGGTGAGGATGCCTGCCAATCATGCCTTGGAATCCACAAACTATAGCACAAAGACTTCCCACTCCACATGATCTCTAGTGGAAAAGACTCAACTAGCTAAGGAGCGAAAGAACAACACTAAAAAGCCTACAGGCTGCTCAAAACCTGCTAATGACTAGTGATTGGGAGACAAGCTCAACCTAACCTATGAGAAGAGTGCATCCTAGCAAACCATGGGATAAGAAGAGTGTCTAGAAAGAACATACCTCCTATCTATCCTGAACTCAACAAGCCCAACACCTGACAAAAACCAGATGCTATGCGAAGCAGAATAGGGGTTCGAACCTAAGTTGCACCACTTAGCGGTGAGATGTAGTCAAATGAGTAGAAGTTGGATCATACTGCATCTCCAAGAAGTGATGGCCAACATCGAATGCGCATATGAGGAAGGAGAACAAGCAACTGGAGTCATAAACCATATGTTCTCCTTCTCAACTGAACAAACTACACCAAAGAGACAGAAGAAGTCTACTCCTTAGTATTGGGTTAGTAAGACAAAATATAGGAAAACAGTACTGAGACACACGACTAGCAAGAATTGAAGTAGATGATCCAAATCTAACAAAAGCATATAAGCAACATTTTAGAGCATGAGCATGAATGGATAAGGCATGGTAATGAATACATCATCAATGCTACATGCTAGGGAGATGACAAGATCCATGTATTCATAATACACAATAAATCATGTGACCATGTAATCATAAAGCATGTCATAAGAAAAATCATTGATGAATCATGCTCATATGGATAAATACAATTATATTGATACAAGGAGCAAGAAACTAGCAAGAGCATGATGATAGAATATCAATTGCAACACATGCTATCCAAGATATGATAAAGCTCAAAATATCCTTAATCCATAATAAAGCATGGGAGCAAGCAAGCACATAGCATGTCATACAACATACATTAAGTCAAGGGTAAATCATGCTAGTGAAGCTATGACAAAGCTCATGTACCCACGATTAACAATAAGGCACAATACCATGTAAGTATAAAATATGTCATAGAACAAATCATGGATAATGTATGCTAACATGGATATCAAGTAAGCATGTGGATACATAAAGCAAGAAAAAATCAACAAGAGAAAGATAATAAGTGTATCAAAACAACACAAGCTCATGATGACAAAACCAAACTTATACACCCATGGAAATAATGAATAAAAATCTAGCACATGGATGCATAAGCAAGGTACTAGCAAAGGCATGGTGAAAGATATGATAAGAGTAACACTCGCTGATATGATACAAGTGAGCACAAAGATAAACACAACACGCTAAGAATGAATAATCATGAAGGTAAAGGCATGGAGGTGTAAGATAGCTCACAAAATAGGTGAAGATGTCGATCACGGAAGCACATGCCTCTTGAAGGCCATCATGGGGATGGAGAACCATCAAGTGTCCCAATCACATGATGAAGCAAAATACAGGAACATTTCAAGTCCATGTTCTCCAATCCGCATCCACTGTACCTACACATGAGAAAAGCAAGATGCCCAAGTCTTGGATCCCGAAGGGTTAGAGAGCGAATACTTTGGAACCCAAACCTTGGACACACAACCACTAGAAACAATTGAACCATTATGTGAGTTAGCATGATGCAAATTATGGTTCATGCAAGAAGATCCAACACCATCCTTGGAGGCATGGCGCGAGTGAACGAATCGATGAGGAAAACGAGGCCCGTCTCCAGAAAAGCAGCGATGACCTTGCTTGAAAGCTCCATGATGAGAACCAACAAAAGCACCAAAGAAACTCACACATCCTCGCTATGGATGTATACCTTGATGGAGAAAACGAGGTCCACCTCTTGGAAAACGGCGAAAATCCTGCCATAGGGCAATCCGTGTGCCAAAACTACGAAAACCGAATCCACGATGTTGTCCAACACCACTAGAAAATGTGTCAAAGAAATCATCAACAAAGCAACTCCTCGTTCTAGGTTCTTTAGTGTGCATGCTATGAGAAAGATTATGTCCACTAGGAGACTTGGAAGCATGATTTCGACACATGTGTTTTGCACGCCGAAAGCAGAAATCCACAAGATACACATCCTTCTCACAAAATGAGTAATGGTGTAAAGGTCTACTAGGAGACATAGTCTGAGAGGATAAAGCACCATTGTCGCTCAAGGAATAAGTACGTTGGGACAAGCTAGAAGAACCAACATCATAACTCACCCTCGTGTTGGCACTAGGCTCACACATGCCATGAGATGGGCAATGTGTGTCCCTAAAAGCTTGACGGCACATTCAACACTGGTGTTTGTCACGACAGAAGCAAAACTCAACAATGTGTTCATCTTTCTTACAAAATGTGCAATGATACTTCTCTTCGGGAGATAATCTTTCTTACAAAATGTGCAATGATACTTCTCTTCGGGAGATATAGTACCATTTGAGGAAAAAAAACATCATTGTCTTTAGAAATCCCTTGGACAACACAAGAAAAGCCACAAGGAGTCGCACTTGCTAAGGAAGAACTACTCAAAGCAATGGCACAAATGCTAACCTCAAATGACTCTCATTTAACACGAGAATACTTCAACTCCGAATGCAAAGAAGCAAGAGAAATCGTGAAAACGTCAATCTCGGAGTGGAGACAAATACAAGAGTCATATGACTTGGCGCTCATATCATCGCGCACTCTCTTCAAGGAGTCAAGCTTATTTCTCAAGACAATGCAAGATGTGCAAGAGATTAATGATGCTTTCTTATTAAGCATGCAATTCAAAGCATCAGTTTTATTTTCTAAGCTAGCACAATTCTTGCAAGAGACTAAACCATCCTTAAGTAATTTTTCATACTTTAAGCACATGCTACAAGGGCTAGCTCCAATCTCAACAATTTCAGCCCTAGCATTCTCTAATTGCTCAAGACATGTGGAAAGGCTCAATTTCAAATTTTCATTTTCTTCAGCCCTAGTAACATCAAGTTGTTCTACACATGTAGAATGAGTCAATGTCAGGTCCTTATTTTCAGCAAGCATGCCTACGCTAATCACATTCATTTCTAGCCAAGGGTCTAACATTGCCTATTTCTAACTTAGCACTATCAAGCTCATGATGTAAGGCAACACAAGAATCACATGGCATAGAAGCATTTGATTTTAACAATTTATTTTCAGATTTTAGACATGCAAGAGAATTACTCAAGTTATCCATGTTTACAAGTTAGGAATCAAAAGCATACAAGGAGGTTTTCACTTGTGCAAGCTCATGAGATAAATCACCCTTACCTCTTTCTAGCAATTTCATTTTCTTCCTGAGAGCATGCAATTTAAGATCATATGACAAGAAGCCGTCAATAAGTTTTTCTTTGCTCACCTTTCTTAGCTTGAGTAGGGGATCGTCCTTGGATGACTCATAATGATTATCCTCTAAAAGCTCTCCACTATGATCATCCTCGAAAAGCTCTCCACCATGCTCATCCTCGATCGCTACTCCACATATGCCAATAGGCTCCTACTCCTCGAGCTCCATGGAGAACTCATGTTTGAAACTAGAGCACATATAGGTTAAGTGGCCACGAGCGCCACACATGCCACAAAGTTGATCTCTAGCAAACCATCTCTGAAAAGATTCACGTCGCACATGATCATCGACCAAAGAGTCACAAGAAGATGAACTAGAAAACTCACAAGACTTTCTACAAGCCGACATACTCAAAGATCGGTAAAGATCACAAAAAGAGCAAACCTCGCTCTGATACCACTTGTTAGACCGAAGAGGCCACTAGAAAAGGGGGGGTTGAATAGGCGTCACACAAAAACAACATATTCAGAATCTTTTGTCTTAAGAAGTTCAATGTTCTTTTACTCCAATAGCTATGTGGAGTATTGAATTTCAGATATAATTATTCAAATAAGAACCGGGCAACAAGAGGATCAAAACTCTCTGAAATCCCTTTTAAGCAATCCAGGATTGAATCATTGGGTCGCAGCAAAATGGGTGTTGCGCTATTTGCAAAAGACGAAGGATTTCATGCTAACATATAGGAAATCGGATCAGTTGGAGATCATTGGATATTCTGATTCCAATTTTGCTGGTTGACAAGATACTCGCAAATCCACTTCAGATTACATTTAATTACTTGGTAGAGGTGCGGTTTCTTGGAAAAATGCTAAGCATACATTTGTTGCCCCGTCCACAATGGCAGTCGGGTATGTTGCTTGCTATGAGGCTTCAAATCATGGGATATGATTGCAAAACTTTGTCACAGGGTTGCAAATTTTGGATTAGGTCGACATACCACTAAAGTTATATTGTGACAACAAGTCTGCAGTTATGTATTCTAATAACAATAGGAGCTCGTCAAAGTCTAAGCATATAGATATCAAGTTCCTAGTTGTGAAAGAAAGAATTCATAGTGGTAAAATTTCGATTGAGCATATAGGTACAGACTCCATGATTGCGGTGTCGTTCACTAAAGGCTTAACACCTAAAGTGTTCTATGAGCATGCTGCTCATATGGGTGTGGTTTCACATGAGGAATTCCGTTCTAGTGGGAGTTTATTATTTTTTTCTTATGCTAATGTAACAATACCAATTTAGTGTAAAGACCTTCAGTTATATTCTCTAGAGAAATAAAGTTTATGCTATTTTACTCTAAACTCATATCATCTCATTTGGTTCTGAGAAGAAGTTTTGATCTCATAAGGAATAAAGGTGGACTAATTGAAAATAGGCATGTTATGATCACATCTCATGTAATTTCTATGCTACATATCTATTTTTGATCCATATTGTTCTTTTATGTTACATATGTGACCATGGATGGGTTGAGTTACACTTTAAAGTGACGAAGACCACTTTGATCCTATGTTGATATAATTGATGGACAAGATTGATTCAAAGATGATCATAACACATATAATAATTTTGGAGCTCATAAAGTTTTTTATATGTACTTACTCATTTGTCCAAGCAGGAGATTGCTGGATTATTTTTCTTATTACGTGAACCTATATGAGTTTATATACATATTAGCTATCTATTCTTTGGTTAGCTAAAATGTATAAAGTGATCATATAAAATATTTATTAAGATCCTAATCTGTTTAGAGAAAAATATGGATTTGGATTTTAAATCTGTGTAGAGATCTGTTTGGAATCTATCTCTATTAATAAGCTAGGATATAATTATATACTAATTAGTAACAAATATCATACCACCTATCTCCATGCATAGTTAAAGTTTGCAGTTTATCTATTGCTGGAAAAAACCTAACCTAGATAAAATGAACTCCCGTTCGTCTACTGCTTCGGATCAAATCTACAATTCACAATGACACCTTCATCTGTCCTTTGGGTGTTGTAATTACCGCATATAAGATCTTGTTTTTTTTTTTTCCTTTCTGATCTGGACTAGATCGGTTTTTCTATCACTAAGTGCTTTGCAGCAAGAGATGGAAGCTTCTTCTTGTTGTTTCTAGCGGGTTAGGGATTGTACGGATGGGGACATCGTCGTGCGCGAACTTCCATCACCACCACCAGCCGCCGCCGCCGCCGCAGGGGATGCTGCCGCCTCGCCACGGTGTGCGGGCCTCGGGCCTGCAGACCTCGCTCTCGCTGGCCTCGTCGGAGCAGGTCGGCTCGCCGGACATGCAGGAGCCTGCCTCGAGTTCTGACCATGGGCACGACTCCGCCACCGAGAGCGCGAGCTGTAGGGATACCTTACCTGAAGCGCCGCCTGGAGGCTTGCCGACGAAGTCGGAGGGGCAGCAACCAAAATAAGAGCAGCAGCTTTACTCATAATTCATATCGGTGACTGTAGTGTGTTGTCCTGATGTATGCTGATTCCTGCAGTGTTAGTAGAAGCATAATAGGTGGTGCCCTGAGAAAATCAAATGCTTTTGAAGCTGTTGTCATAATGTTACTGGGGGATATTGGGGCTAATGATGCCCCCTTGTAGGCTACATATTTTATAAGGTTGTCATTACATTTGAGCATAGTATGCTTTACTCCTGTTATAAACTTAAAATTCAGCGGATCTGAAATTGCTGAAGCAGAGTGATGGATCTATGTACACTGTTCTTGACAAGAAATATTCTCCTATGTTACGTATACAATCCTGTTTGATACTGGAAGATTTTGGGTGATCGATGTATATAGCTTTGCTGCCCCATATTTGGTTGGCTAAACTGAGTGCATTTTATTGATTTGAAGCTGACCAAGAAGTATACTTCTGGAGAAGCTTGAGCAGGTGAATATCAATGGCACAGAGAATTAAAAGGCATGTACTGTGTCGGCAAGGGAACATGTAGTTCTAATTTGACGAGAAGAGACATTCAGTACACACTGACCAGCCATTCAGGCAACTTCCAAGACTGTTCCAGATGGTCTTAAAAGGGAAGGTACAAGAACACTACCAGCATCTTCCATATATCACTCCTGCAATTGCGAAATTGTGAAGTGTCTCTTCCTACTTGGTTGGCATTAGCATGAGTACGATGACCCACATGGCTCCTGCAAATGTGAAACCATGAAATTGTTCAGCTTCCATTTAACAGGCATGGTCTCTCTACCTTCTCAGTTCTCATTACTCCTTTTGACAGACTCAGCCCTTTGCTCCTGCTGCCGCAAAAGTGAAAGCTAAAATCTTCGACGGATGATTCCAGCTGGCTCCTGTCCCTGCGACACGTGTTCAGCACAGCACTTAGTGCTTAGACTTCTATGTTTTTGCCTATTTACTTGATCAAGTTTTATATTCTTGGCAGGATACTTGATCAGGTTGGTGTTCACGTGGTTTCGATTTGCGAAAGTGGCACCATTTACGAGTTGCGATAGTTTCAGCGTTGCCTGTCACGATAGGTTTTAGAAAATTTGTAGTGCTTTAGCACTAGATTAACCAGCAGCATGGCTTTGTAAAACAGAGACATTAATTTACGTCCAGTTTGGAACGTCTATTTTAGCACTAGATCTAATAATTGCCCGATGAACCGCCTCTTAATCCTCTCTTTCACACATAAGAAGTGAGATCTCAAAGTAAAATTTGTTAATTAAATATGAAATCAAACACCACAAATTCAAATTTAGATAGTAAAACATAAAGTTTGAATCAGTTTTCCTTGAGTTTGGTCAATTGCGCGGGCCAAAGGCCCTTCCAACATTCCAAACTCCAAAGAAACCCCACGCCAATCTTGAATCATGGCACGTGCTCATCCGTAAACTCCAGTAGCTAGCTACGGCAGCCTTCCTTTCTCGATTGACCAGCAATGAATTCTGACATGCTTGACGCATGGAATTGAGCGCAATATACGGCTGTCGGGTAATGGCAAAGTCTACGTACACATGGAAAATCACTAGGAAAGAAACGACTTATAGCCAGTAGCGGGCATGGAATTCCACCGAATACAGCTAGCTGCACAGGGTTCCAAACTTCCAGTCACTCTCAACTCTGGTGAGCGCGCACTTCCCTGCACCCGCGGCAACTGGGTGGGGACGGTACAATTACAATATCTGTATCGACTGATCTAGTCGATCGCACGTCCACGTACGCCGAATGCCGTCGAGAAGATGGACGTCCTCGCGCTGTATAAATCGGCAGCATGCACCATGCTATCTCAAATCACCTCGTAGCACGAGCTGCACCACAGCAAAAACCTCAAGTAGTTAGCAGCTGAATCTCTGATATGGCAGACACACCAACGCCGATGATCATGGCGTTCTTGGCTCTTGGGCTGGTACTCCTCCTCTCCGCCGCCGGCCCGGTGGCCGCGCAGAACTGCGGCTGCCAGCAGGGCTATTGCTGCAGCCAGTTTGGGTACTGCGGCACGACCGAAGCCTACTGCGGCAAAGGGTGCCAGGCGGGCCCGTGCTCCGGGAGCACCCCCGGCGGCGGCGGAGAGTCCGTGGAGAGCGTCGTGACCGAGGGGTTCTTCAACGGGATCACGTCCCAGGCCGGGAGCGGGTGCGCCGGCAAGAGCTTCTACACGCGCCAATCGTTTCTGACCGCCGCCGGCTCGTACCCCGACTTCGGGAAAGGCTCCAAGCGCGAGATCGCCGCCTTCTTCGCCCACGTCACGCACGAGACCGGACGTAAGTAAAACTGCAGATTAACACATATAGTCGAATCGTTTCTCATGCATGGTATCGACGGAGTACATTACAAGCTTATTACGTGACTACAGATTTGTGCTACATCGAGGAGATCAACCAGAGCAGTGACTACTGCGACCCGAACAACAAGCAGTGGCCGTGCTACCCGGGGAAGAAATACTTCGGCCGCGGGCCGCTGCAGCTGTCGTGGAACTACAACTACGGGCCGGCGGGGCAGAGCATCGGGTTCGACGGGCTCAGTAACCCGGAGAGGGTGGCGCAGGACGCGGTGGTAGCGTTCAAGGCGGCGCTCTGGTTCTGGATGAACAACGTGCACCAGGTCATGCCGCAGGGGTTCGGCGCGACGACCAGGGCCATCAACGGCGCCCTGGAGTGCAACGGCAACAACCCCAACGCCATGAACGCGCGGGTGGGCTACTACAAGGACTACTGCCGGCAGTTCGGCGTCGACCCGGGGGACAACCTCACTTGCTAGGTGCTGGCCAGGTCATGCATGGATAAATGTTTCGCGTGTGTGTATGCGCCTGAAGTGATGCCCGTAGTTTAATTTTAGTAGAACGAATAAAATGCTGGAGCTGAAACTTTATATGATCATTTGAATAATGGGGAGTAATAATATGTACTATTGTGCCGTACGTGCACACTTGCTGGTCAACTCAACCTCATGTACTAGTGTTGACAGCTTAAATAATCATCTCCCACGCCTTTGTTACACGAGATATCTTTTTCATGCTCTTCATCTCTACAAACTGCATGTCAGTCTCTTCGTACACTAGGATAGTACGTGATAATTAATATAGTATATAGTTTCGTGATTACTCTCAGCACTCAACCTCATGTACTATCAAATAATCCTGGTATCGATTTTTTCTCTCTAATATAGCAATTTTTTGAAGTGTATTTACAGTATTGATCATGCCACATTGGTATTTGCAGTTTTGGCATGTACTATCAAATAGTCCTAGTATCGATTTTTTCTCTCTAATATAGCAATTTTTTGAAGTGTATTTACAGTATTGACTATGCCACATTGGTATTTGCAGTTTTGGCACCGATAACGGTCGCCGTGCGGAGGCCTCTCCCTGCCGCCACGCAGCCCGTTGTTGCCGCACGGAAGCAACGCTTCTCGAGCCGCCACGTGCACCACCTTAGTCAGCCCGCCGCCACCTCTGCTGTTACTGCACGACGGCTCCCGCACCACCACGCGCCCTCCCCACCACAGCCACCCACCGCCACGCGCCCTCCCCTCGGCCGTTGCCGCACGGCCATACGGCAACGGCCCTCGGCCCACCACGTGTTAGGTTTAGTCAGTTAGGTTGGTTCGTTAGTTAGAGTTAGTGATTAAAGTTTCACGACGGCTTGTACGAAATTTTAAATATAGCAGATGAGTTCAACAAATCATGAAATTTTATGTGAAGACTCCTGACATAGTGTACTTGCTCGTGTAAATTGGTCATAATTTTATTTGTTCAGAATTTTTCTCGCTATTTCATGTCAATGTACAATGCACACCGAATAACACGCGATTTGTTTAAGTGTCATGTTTGTGCGAGGATAAAAAATCAACAGAAAATTGTGCCATGTGTTATTTGTCCAAACATCTGAATGAGACCCTACCTCCATCTGCCTTTTTTCCACCAAAAGTATCAATTACTTTTATATCTCGTTACCTCCTTGTCTTGTCCATCAAATCTTTGTCTCTCCGACATGTATGGCTTAATTAGCGTGTGCGGGATAAGGATTCCCTCATGCAGCAGCTATAAATTAGAGTGAGCGAGTGTGATTTCATTTCGTAGTCGCTCACTCTTTCGCTCGTTTATTTCATTTCGTGGTCGCTGGCTCCCTTGATGTGTCGATTATATTTTTTGGGATATTTCAGCGTTATTAACTGCCATCGTTTGCAGGTAGTTTGGTCATAATTTTTTAATTTATAGTGTTAACTAGTTATGAAATAATTAGTAGTAATTAATTAGTAAATTAGTGTACATTAATTTGTAGTGTTAGTTTGGTCATAGAGCGAAATCAAATAATAAGAACTGCATTCCCCCGAAGAGCAGAGGAGCATACTCTAATTAAGCTAGCTTATCACCTCAGGAAAACCGCTCTGCGATTAAAAAGCTAGCATATTTAATTTACAATCTTTTATGGTCATTAGCCACCTTCTAACTAATATTCCCTTTATTCCATGTGTTGCAAGCTATGTCTCTGCCGGAGTTTCTTGAACACTTCTATGATCTTCTATGATGAGGACTACCTGTGCAAGTTGTGGATCGCCGGTGATGCCGATGGCCCTCCGCCCCTGGTGCTTCGGGCGGAGAGGGACTACTGGGAGCTGGACGATCGCTACGTCTCTATCTCTCGGGACACGGGTTGTTGCCCTTTGTGAGGCTGGTGTTCATCGGATGTCGGATCACCCTAGACGCCGGCCTGATGTCGGCACTTTTCAACAGGTGGAGGCCCGAGACGCACACATTCCACTTTCGGTGGGGTGAGATGACGGTCACCCTGTAGGATGTCTCGCTCTTGATCGGTCTCCTAATCCGGATGAGCCACTTGTTCCGGGCCCTCCGGGTGAGGACTGGAAGGCCGAGCTGGAGCAGCGGTTCGGCCAACCTCTCCTAGAGCGTATATGTGGTGTAACCTGGACTTGGCTGTGGCGGTTTAGTCAGTGCCCGCAGGGTGCACCTTATGAGGTCGTTGGGATGCACCTCGTTGCTTACCTTCTCCAACTCTTGGGTTTAGTCATGTTTCCAACCACACAGGGCGATTTTTGCTACCCCAGCTACATCCTCCTCGCCGAGTCGTTGGTTGATGCGGAGGCTAGGGTGATGCCTCAGTATAGCTGGGGATCAACCGTCCTTTGCGCCACATACCGGGGGTTGTGTCACGCTTCGCGGCATGACAATAGTGGTGGTACCCTCAAACTGGTCGTCTACTACGTGCTCCTGCAACTGTGGAGTTGGGAGCACTTCCCTGTTGAGTGGCCGTCCATCGAGATAGCAGTGCACCCGTACCCCGCTCCGCATGACCAGATAGACGGGCCCACCATGGGCTTACGGTGCCCTGCTGGCCATCTGTGCTGAGCCAACACAACACCGGCGAGGTGCTACTCGTTGTACCACGACGAGTTCGAGTTGTTGCACGAGAGTGACATCATATGGAATTCATGGTATCTATAGTTCGTGCGCACCGTAGCATCGCACGGACTGTCCATGCAATGCATCCGGGATGTAGTACTGTGGACAACGGACTGCCACCTGGTGTTCGCACATAAGGTGGAGCCTTACCCGCTACGGCGCATAATGTGGCCGATTGGTGCACACCAGGTCGTCCCCCCCCCCCGGACGGCAGGCCCCTGCCGTGAGCCGTACAAATGTGAGTCAAACTTCATCCAAGTAATGTTACAGTTCTTACGTGCTCCCTTTCTAACATCAATCCTTACGGAAGTGCAGGCGATCGAGGTAGGGTGTGCATACTAAGGACTGGCGCCTGATCCAGCACCGTGGACTACGGCATGGACAGAGAGGGCGCACGTGGCTGTCTTGCGTACCCCGCGTCTGTATGACCCTGAGACGTACGGTGCGTACCTGGAGTGGTATGTGCTACGGACGCGCGCAAGACTCACCATTCCTCCACCGGAGCGCCCGGAGCCGGTGACAGAGGAGACGCACCAGCAGAGCATCCGCCGCTTGTTCGATCATCACAGCGCTTCTCGGCGTGATGACGTCGTAAGACACTTAAAACCCTTTGGTTGTTTCATTAACGACATTTATACTCTTTGTGAGTGAACATGTTATGTATGTCACTACAGTTGGAGCGGATGCAACACGTCCATCGTGCATCAGAAGCCACCATCTGCAGCCCAGATAGAACCTCGGAGGGATATAAAAAAAATCAGGCATATCTCGGCGAAGATGAAGAAGATAATAAAGAATTTGAGCTACGGTCATTCGACGGACGACATCCTACGCATCGGGTAACAAGTGGGGTGGGGCATGCTCACCCGCTCGGTCACCACGGCCTAGCGAGTCCGGCCGGTGTCGTAGCGTTCCCCGTCGATCATCCGCGGCCTAGGTTGGTGGGAGGTAAGATATGTACAAATCTACATTCAATTTTATTTGTTATGCCTTACATTTCGCTAACATCATGTCGTTCTCTCGCCGCAGGTCCGTCGGGATCAATCACTTTTGCCATCCGAACCTGGTACACAGACTGGCGCTCCCCCTTGGTCATCTGCATTGCACACCTGGGAGGTACGAGGTTCTCAGTTTACGTTTAGAGTATTTATTTGTACTAACATCGTTCCATCTTGCAACCTTCAGTTGACCGTGGGTGTGACGGCCGTGGGTGTGACGGCCAGTTCACATCGACTGATGACGACGATACGGGCCTCCCACAAACCCACGACATGTTAAATGGTGCATAAGATTAAGTCATTGACAAGTTACACAGGCGAGTCTACCACAAA
This sequence comes from Hsuehochloa calcarea, assembly GCA_036346395.1. Lineage (NCBI taxonomy): Eukaryota > Viridiplantae > Streptophyta > Magnoliopsida > Poales > Poaceae > Hsuehochloa > Hsuehochloa calcarea. The sequence continues at coordinate 17,286,543 of CM070600.1, forward strand.
CCCATGACATGTTAAATCCACACCCTCCAATTCCAACATCATATCGCCCAAGTGAAAATCATTTTGTTCAAATGAGACCAATGACATACCCTGTCATGGTATACAAATTTTAATAAGAGTGGCTAACCAACACGATTCCATATATCATTAAGTCAAGATTAATCATTATGACACATGTGATGATGAATCCATTGTACTAAACTGGACTAAGCATTGGTACGCTACCCATATTGGTTATACGAATATGTCCAACTAAAATTATCCATGCTAAGGTGACAAAGGATTCATGGCATTCAAATAATCAATGGAGACATAATGACAATAGGTAATAACTAAACCCAAAATAATTTGTATAAAGATAGCATGCAGTTGTATAAAATAATATACTTTTGAAATCATAGGTTCAATATAATCAAAGGACCATGACTTGCCTTGGAATAAATCCTAAGATTGATCTTGAGCTTGGTGCACTCCTCCTTGTTCCAAACTTCCACAAGTATCAACGTCTACTCGCAAACAAGTAAATAAACCAAATAAATAAATAGCAGGGACCAAAAAAACTCTAAAAATTAAATAAAAATCTCAGATGAATAGATCTTGAATTTAGATGAATTTAGAAATTTGAATAGACTATCAGACTTCGGATGCAAAATATATGGGCTTTGGAAGATTGAAACCCTAAAGAAATACCCTAAATTGGATTTCTCATATTATCCCCAATTATTTTCCTATTAGAATTTCTAGAATAATACGCACGCTGATGTCAGGAGAGGATTTTTGACAGAGAAACAAATAAAGTAAAAACTAAATTGATGTGGGTCCCACTGGTCAGAGAGATGGCTCACGGTGGACCAAGTCTATCGAGTCGAGCTTTTGGATTGGATTTGGACATGACGCATCCGCGCACACGTGGCTCCGACTGGGATGCCACATGGGCGACACGCGAGCACAAGAGCTGACATGCCTGAACACGTGGATAGCCACATCACCAGTGATGTCATCTTCCGGCGACATCTTCAGGCGCGGCTGACAACGGCGAACGGCGGCGCGACGCCAGTGGTAGATGCGCGCAACAGCTAGAGTGGGTTATTGCGAACATATTGGTACCAGGCTTGGCTTGGAAGGATGTTTGTGGTGGCCGAAATTGCCATCGGAGCGAAGGACGAAGATCGGTTGTTATCGGCGACGAGCTCTAGTGGCGACCCGGCGATGCGAAGAGATGCCCGCGGAAGCTCGGGCGACGAGGATGACAATAGTGCAGCCCACGGAGGCAAAGCGTTATTGGTGGCAGTGGAATTCAAAGAAATTGAGTTTCGGGAAAACCCTAGTGCTTCAAATCCCGACGGCTCTAAATTTCTTGGGGCGAGGGGGCTTAGGGTTTCAGGTTTAGGGAGAAGAGGCGATCCTAGGGGACCTTTTTATAGGGGTCAGGTGTGCACAGGATGGCGTATCCACAACGGACTCCATCTCGGAACCGAAAAGGAGATAAAGAGATTTGAAGAGATTCTGAGAGGATACGAGCTTGATTATGTTACGGTAAAGATAGGGCTTCTAGATGGAATGATTAGCGCGTAAAATCCAAGCTATTCGTGCCTTTGTCGGACGAAGTTCAAGCTCCAACCATAGTGTGCGGACGCGAGTCACGCGCGGAGAAGATGGGCGAAGGAGGAGGACGACCCAGTGGGGTCCACCGGTCAGCCATAGAAGGAGAGGCAGCGCGAGCGGGCTGTGCTGCAGGACGGAAAGAAAATGGGCCAAGGCTGGGCTAACTTTGCGAATAGAAGTGGGCCAAGGAAAGGATTTCAGCCCAAAGCTATTATTGAGATTTATATTAGTTTTTGTTTTTTTAGAAAAGAGTAGAAAATCCAAATAACAAATAGAAAATAGCAAATGCACTCAGAAAAATTCTAAAAAGTATATCCAAGTACATAGAATCCAAATAAAATAATTTTGATAATAGTTGATGTTGATACTAATCATATTAAATGGTTTTTGATCTCTGAAAATTCCAATTAAGCTTTAGCTTTAACAGACAAAAAATTAAATGGTTATTTTTCTTTTAAAAACTTCAAAACAAACCAAATTTTTTGGATGTTACAAACCTTCCCCCCTTAAAAGGAATCTCGTCCCCGAGATTCGAGTTGACTAAATAATATGTTAATACCAAACCTTGATCTCTCTTCCACAAGATTTCTCTTGTGAGTAAACAAAGTAGCAACTAACGCATGTCTAACTTAAAGACTTACCAAAAGCGATGTTCTGAACTGGTTGAACTTCTTCTGCAGTGACATAATTGAGCCTTCCCCTTGCTGCAGTTGATGGAGTCCTAGTGGCTTGATTTGAAGTCAGAGGCATTCCTCTTCCTACTCCTGGCAAAGAGGTTCTAGCTGGTGTAGCTCCCAAATTGAAAGAAATTGGTGTTGGCCCTTACTTTTGTGGACACTTGTTAGCATGATTGTTGTTCCTCTAAGGTTGATGATTGCTGTTGTTGTTGACATTGGCAATTCCTGTGTTCCCTGCATGAGATACTAGTGCTGGGGTTCTGAATTCGGTAGACGAATTATTGGAATGAAAAGGCTGATGAGCATTAGTCCTGGCTCTTTGAAGCTGATTCTGATAAACTCCATGTTTTATCATCTTCCTTTTGCGAGATTCGTCCAACTCACGACGAGAATCTTCTATGAGCACGGTTTTATCCAACACATGCTGAAAATCCACATAATCATTTTCAACAACTTGCACCTTCAAACCGGGATTAAGTCCATGCCTGTATCGCTTCTGACGTGCATTATCAGTAGCAACATCTTCTGGGGCATAGATTCACCCAAAGACATGTTTCCTTGCTGTAATTCACAAAATTCATTGTTCTTCATTTCCACTATACCATCTGGAACATGCGCTTGACGAAAAGCTGTTGAAAATTCCTCCCAAGTAATGGCATGCAAATTCTCATGAGCTACGGTGTAGTTCTCCCACCATTCTGAGACTGTACCTTCCCATTGATGTGAAGCATAAAGGACCTTCTTACGATCATTGCATTGAGCAATGATGAGCTTTTTCTCAATTGAACGAATCCAATCTTCTGCGTCCAAAGGTTCTGACGAATGAGAAAATGTAGGCAGACGAGTCCTCATGTACTCGGATAGCTTGGAGTGATGATGAGCTGGCGGCGGAACATTCGACTGATTATTCTGGTTATTCTGGTTCAACAAGTTGACTATTGCAGTGGTGGTTTGACTTTGTTGAGTCATTATACTGTTCATATTTTGCATCATTGCACTCATAAGTTGAGTCTGAGCTGCTAGAAGTTGTGCCATGCTTGGATCTGCGGCTCCAGGTACTGGTGACTGGTAACTGGCATTGACATTGGCGTTAGCATCATCTAACTGAGTGCGGCTTGATGTGTTTCATGCGTCTACCATCTGCGACGATTCTCCACGGGTTTTAGTAGGTAAGATAGAAAAGCAATGTAGTTGAGAGGGAATAGCACAAAAGACCTGATAGAACATGATAGAAAGATAGAAACAACTTAATTAGGGGAAATAGGTTATACCCAAAGACAAAAGACAAGATGACATAGCTAAAATGCTAGGAAAGCATATATGCTAGGAAAGCATAACTAACTCTTCAAATTAAAGCCTTAGTGTGACTGCAACATAATGTTTGACAGCAAAACTGCAACTCCCACTTATACACTGTGGATATCATGGGGATATGCTCCAGATCTTAGGATGATGTGACAATTGGCAATGGCGTTAACGGTTTGTCGCTTCACGGTTTTCGACAAAGTTTCAGATCTGCTTAGGCATTTCGACAGGGCGGCCCGACCGCCATAGCATGGCGGTCCGACCGGTCCCAAATCGGTCGGACGGCCATGTGCGCGGTCGACCGGCCGTGACCAAAATGGTCGAATGGGTCGGGCCAAAAATAGGTGTTGTAAACAAGTGAGGGATCCTAATACACTTGGTCTCATAATTTTGGAGTTCCCAAGCAAAAGTTCTATTGGTTTAAAGTTTCCAGTAGGTTTCGGATTTTCAGGGGTTGAAAATTGGCTAAGTCTCTGACGGTCCGACCGCCTTGTGGTGGCGGCCGGGCCTGGTTACGGCCGACCGCCCCGAGGGGCGATCGACCGCTTCGATTTGTTCATCGCCAACCGTGGCGATGATGTTTTGTTAGGTCAAAGTCATGGGTTTCAGTGCATATGTGTTGCATGATGCATGTTTTGACTAACGTGGGTCAAGTTGTGAAGAACTTGTTCCGGATTCGATTTGCTTGTTTATTGTTGTGCAAAGTTGCTTGGTGGTCAACGACGGTCAACGGCGAGGATGATCGGACTAGGCTTGGAGAGCCGAGGTCCGTAACGATTGACGATGCCGGGTGAGGTCAATGAACTCAAGTGTGGTGCAGAATAGACAAGGATGACCGAACAGGCGATTCAGGCGGATCGTTGGATCAAGCGGCGCGGGGCCTGCAAGTGCCATGGTGGTTCGGTGGGAGCGGATGGGAGAGACTTGCCGACATGTTGAGAGCCGTTGATCAACCTACACGTGGCGAAGCATGGGAGGTGCTTCACAAAGATGGGACTCGGTCTTTGCAAAAGATCGAGAAGGGGTATTTTGGTAATTATATCAAATACCGCCTTGGTGACTTTGACGACTGCATGGCGCAAGATGGCGTGGAGAAGCTGAGTAGGTCAAGAGGAGATGAAGACAAGGCCGAGAGGCGTGCGTGTGTGACCCGCTTGTTTTGGGCCTTAACGGAGCCCATTAGGTTACTCTTCTAGAAGGTTTAAGTCTCCACTATAAATAGAGGAGGGAGGTGGTCGCACCCTTCAACCCTTTCATGCTTGAAACCCTAGTTTTGGCTTAAGTGCTTAGGGAAGGTTTAGTGGAGATTAGGTTCTAGAGAGAGAGATGTTTTGATCTTGTGTCCATGCGTATCCGTATGAGTGGTCAGAATCGATACATTATCAAATCAATCCAAAGAAGAGTTCTCTTCAAGATGAGTTCATTTGCCCTTCTTCTCTCTATTTGGTGATTTTGAGTCTTTCTTTGATTCGCATGTTTTTGATTGATTTCTTTGCATGATCTAGCTTGTTGTGACATGTGGGAACACATCTAAGATCATCTTGATCATCAATCACCCACGAGCAAGTTTTTTGATATAGTTTTCGCTTTGACTCTGGTTTCAAACCTTCCACCTCTCAAACTGAAAAGGTCTGAACTTTTCCAAAGATCTTCACGATCTTCGATTGGAATAGGTTCTGACATCCTAGAGAAGGTGTGTACCAAGTTTCATCAAGTTTGGAGTTGTAGATCAAAAGTTACATCTATTTGCAACTTCGTTTTTGGTGATTTCACTGCTCATCGGTGGAGGTCGGACCGCCTCATCGAGGTCGGACCGCCCATAGACCGGTCGGACCGCCCTTGAATAGAGGTCGACCGCCCCACACTTAGGAAATTCAGTTTGGTTGTTTTTGGTTGTTTTGCTTGGGTTTTGATTGGATTCAATCCTAGTCTTCCATCAGATCGGTATATCGATCTTCATAGCTTCTATAGCTATTGGAGTGAAATTTGTGTTGAATCTAATCGAGGTTGAAAAAGTGAGCGTGCTCCTATTCACCCCCCCCCTCTAGTCGCCTTTTCGGTCCAACATACACAACCTAGATAAAAGCCTATTGCAACAACGATCTAAAATGCTACTACATACTCTAATAGGACGGCTCCCACTCGGGACTAGGGAACGAAGACTCTTCAAACTCAACTAGAACGAAGCAACGAAGATACTTCTGACGATTGCTGGTGACTTGACTTCTTTCTTTTAGACTAGAGAAATTAATGAGGCGAGAAAGTCAATTTGAGATTATCAAACAAAATTCAACAAAGATGAGGAACAAGATTTCTAGAACAAGATAAGAAAGGATGGAATAGGGTAAGAAAAGAATAGACGCATATGAGAAAAGAATCAGAATAGATGAGAGAAGAACAACCACTTAAATCAAGTTAAGTTGATTTGATTTAGAAAATAAGTTTTGAAGCTTTTAGCTAAAACGACCATGCTAACTAAGGTTGCGCCGGGAGTGGGCTAAAACGTCACCATCTCCCATAAAAAAACATAGAGCTCGAGGTATGCTTGCGAGCGCTGCTTGCACCGGGAGCGGGCCGGAACATCGCCGTCTACCATCAAAAAAACTTAGGGCTCGAGGGACACTCGAGAGCACTTCTTGCGTCGGGAGAGGACCGAAATGTCGCTGTCTTCCATTAAAAAATGCTTACCACTTGAGGGACGCTCGAGGACGCTTCTTGCATCGGGAGAGGACCCGAACGTCGCCATCTGCCATCGAAAATGCTTAGCGCTCAAGGGACACTCGAGAGCACTTTTTGCGCTGGGAGAGGACCATAATATCGCCGTCTGCCATCAAAAATGCTTAGTGCTCGAGGGACTCTAGAGAGCGCTTCTTGTGTCGGGAGAGGACCGGAACGTCGCCGTCTACTATAAAAAAAGCTTAGCGCTCGAGGGATGCTCAAGAATTCTTCTTGCGACGGGAGTGGGCCATAACATCGCCTTCTCCCATCGAAAAAACATAGCGCTCGAGGAACACTCGAGAGCGCTACTTGTGACAGGAGCGGGCTGGAATGTTGTCGTCTCCCATCGAAAAACATAGCATTCGAGGGATTCTCGAGAGCTGCTTGCATCGGGAAAGGACCAAAATATTGCCGTCTTCCATAGAAAAAACTTAGTGCGTGGGGTCGTTGAGACACGCCCGAGGTTGAGATGTGTTGGCGATGTGCGAGGTTGAGACGTGTCATCGTTGCGTGAAGCCCAGGTGCGACGGCATGCGAGGTAGAGATCCATCAACGTCGCGCGAAGACGAGGTGGTTGGACACACAAGGTCGAGACGCGTTGTCGTCACACGAAGCCCAGCTGCACCGACACATGCGGGAGATCCACAGACGTCATGCGAAGCTGGGGTGCACTCGGAGTTGTCGAGACATGCCCGTGGTTGAGATGCATCGTCGTCACGCGAAGGCTAGGTGCACCGACGCGTGAGGTAGAGAACCATCGACATCATGCAAAGTAGAGGTGCTTGGACACACGAGGTAGAGATGCATCACCGTCGTGCGAACCTTAGGTGCACCAACGCATCAGGGGGGATCCGCTGGCATCGCACGAAGCTGGGATGCGCTTGGGGTCGTCGAGACACTCCCGAGGTTGAGATGTGTAGGCGATGCGAGAAGTCGAGATGCGTCATCGTCGCACGAAGCCCAGCTGTGCCGACGTGCATGGTAGAGATTCGTCGATGTCGCGTGAAGCCGGGGTGCTTGGATGCATGAGGTTGAGACGCGTGGTCGTTGTGCGAAGCCCAAGTGCACTAACGAGTGTGGTAGAAATCCATTGATGTCGCGTGAAGCCGAGATGCACTTTGGGTCGTCGAGACGCACCCAAGAGTGCGAAGTTGAGATTCATCATCGATGCGTGAATCTAAGGTGCATGGATGCACGAGGTCAAGACACGTCATCGTCGTGCGAAGCCCAAGTGCGCCCACACGTGAGGGGAGATCCATCAACATCGCGCGAAGCAAGGATGCTCTCGGGGTCATTCAAACATGCCTAGGTTGATATGAATCAGCGATGCATAAGGTCGAGATGCATCGTCGTCAAGCAAATTCTAGGTGCACCGATGCGTGCGGGATATTCACCAATGTCGTACGAAGCCGTGATGCGCTTGGGGTCGTCGAGACACGCCCAAGATTGAGAAGCGTCGGCGATGTGCGAAGTCGAGAAGCATCGTCGTCGCGTGAAGCCCTGGTGCGTTGAGGTGCGAGGTAGAGATCCATCGTCGTCGCGCGAAATTGAGATTCGTCGACATCAAGGTGCTTGGATACAGAAGGTCGAGATGCGTCATCGTCGTGCGAAACCCAGGTGCACAGACGCATCCGAAAAATCCACAAATGTCACACGAAGACGTGATGCACTTGCCGTCGTCGAGCCATGCCCAAGGTTGAGATGTGTCAGCGATGCGCGATGTTGATGTGAGTTGTCATCGCACGAAGCCCAGGTGTGCCGACGCTCGAGGTAGAGATCTATCGACATTGCACGAAGCCGAGGTGTGTCATTAAGCCACGAAGCCCAGGTGTGCCGACACTCGAGGTAGAGATCAGTCGACATCGCACGAAGCCGAGGTGCGTCATTGTCGCGCGAAGCCAAGGTGATGTAAGAGGTTTGAGACTCGTCGTCGTAGCGCAAAGCCCAGGTAACCGACACATGAGGGGGAGATCCGCCGATGTCGCGTGAAGGCGGGATGCTCTCGGGGTCGTCGAGACACACCGGGTTGAGATGTGTTAGCAATGTGCGAGATCGAGTTGTGTCATCCTCGCGCAAAGCTCAAGTGCGCCGACATGTGTGATAGAGATCCATCGACGTCACGCGTAGCCGAGGTACGTTGACGTTGCACGAAGCCGAGGTTCTTGGACGCGCGAGGTAGAGACACATCATCACTATGCGAAGCCCAGGTTCACCGACGCGTGAGAGGGAGATCTGTCGACATCACGACGAAGCCGGGATGCACTCGGAGCGTTGAGACATGCTCGAGGTTGAGATGCGACGGCGATGTGCGAGGTCGAGATGCGTAGTCGTCGCGTGAAGCGCGAGGTAGAGATCTGTCAACGTCACCTGAAGCTGAGGTGCGTCGACGTTGTGCGAAGCTGAGGTGCACCGACGCGTGAGGGGGTGATCCACTGACGTCGCGTGAATACGTGATGCACTCGGGGTCGTCGAGAGGCGCCCAAGGCTAAGATGCACCCACGTCATGCGAAGCTTTGATGCATCGAGGTTGTCGAGACGCGCCTGAGACCACGAAGTCGAAGCGTCAGCAACGCGCGAGGTCAAGATGCGTCGACATTGCGCAAAGCTTAGGTGCATTCAGCGTTGCTGACACGCGCTGACGAGGCCGAAGTCGAGATGAGTGGACGGTGCGTCGACGATGTGCGAAGCTGAGGTTTGCATGTGGTTGTGTTGACGCTTGAGGAAGAGGCACGTCGACAACACGCGAAGTTGAGGTGCGCCAGGGGTCACATCGACGCTTCGAGTACGAGGCGCGTCGACGACGATCGAAATCGAAGTGCACCCAGGATTATGTCGATGTTTGAGGTTGAGACACGTCGATGACGTGTGACACCGTGGTACCCGACGCGTGAGGTCACGATGTGTCGATGATGCAGGAGCCCCTGGCTCTCGAAACCTATTGGAGGAGCCATAACGAGAAATATAAGTACGATAGCAGTGGGGAGTGCAAAGTATATTCAAAGAGGTTGAGATGCGCAGGCGGCGACGATGCCGATGCGCGCTCGTGGTCTTGAAGGCACGTCCGAGGCCGCGAAGTTGAGATACGTTGACGATGCACGACATTGGGATACAAGCGGGATTGATGACGCCGATGTCGCGCGAAACTTGGATGCACTCGAACACCATGTAAAGGCAATCCAAGGGGGGCCAAATCGCTCGCCCCAATCTTGGCATTATCAAAATTTTGGTATGGCCACGATCCAAATATCATTATTTTGCGTAGATTTTGGCATTGCTAAAATATTGATTTGCCACGCTAGTGTCACAAACAAAACAGTTCATGTATCATTGCTTCGTTTCCACTCACACGTAGGGCTGGTTGCAGCGAAGACAACATGGTGGAGAGGCGAATCCGGCTCCAAGTATAGGGGGTGGTCAGTACGTGGATTTCAGAGGATGCGGTATCACTTGTGGCTACTAGGAGTTTTCTTGTGTTTTTAGTCTTCTATTTTGCACAACCGTTCCTTTTCGATCGTTGTGCTTTTCCACTCTTGCATTCCAAAGGTGATTGATTGTTGAACACGTAAGCCATAAATTCGATTATGCTTGATGCATGGAATTGAGCACAAAAATGGGTACCGGATCGATAATGGCAATGTCTATGTGGATAGAAAAAAAAACACTAGAGATCAATGACTTGTGGATACTAGAATGCACGGATTTCCACCGAGTAGACAAGTTCAGGTTTCAAACTTCCAATCTCTCAACTTTGGCACGCGACCGTGCTCACTTGTAGCCGTAGCAAGTGTAGGGACGATACGTGCTGATATATAGATGAATCAGGCAAATGCCATGTCAAATAGCTCGACGTCCCAATCTCAATATAAATTGCCACTGCGCTGTGGGCCATGCCATCTAAATTCACGTCATAACGAGCTGCATGACAACAAAAGAAACTTCATTTGCAAGCCTTAACTGAAGCTCCAAACCGGTATTGCCGCAAACTCACCAACGCCGATCTTGACATTATTGGCTCTTGGTGTAGTACTCATCTCGGTCGCCGGTCCAGTGCTGCAAGTGGGGCTACTGCAATTGCAAGCTATACGAGTGCTGCAAGTGGGGTTACTGCGACACGTCCTCCGACTACTGCAGCCATGGCTGCCGGTCGGCGTTGTGGTCAGCTGGGAGCGTTGGCATGGTGTTGTCCAGCGGCGTGTCCATGGAGAGCATCGTCACCGAGGATTTCTTCAGTGGGATCTAGTCCAAGGCGGGCAACGGGTATGCCGGCAAGATCTTCTACACACGCCAAAATCGTTCCTGGACGTCGCCCACTCGTACCCCGACTTCGGGAAGGTCCGCTCGAACGACGACTCCAAGCGCGAGATCGCCGCCTTCTTCGCGCACGCCCGCCACTGGAGGAGCTTGCATTTGCGTGCAAGATTCGCCCGCTATCATACATACATACGCATGTTGGCAAATATGGCTTGGTTTCTTGGTCAGCTAACCACCGTCGTTTCAGGCCAGGAAGGTCACCATTAATTTTGTGCTAGCCTCTGACGTGCACTACACCCGTAGAGCGCAGCCATGCGCCCATGCTGGCCTACCCCCATTCATCTCGACTGTGGCCGGAGCTAATCCGCTGGCTGCAGCATGTCGACCAATATGTTTCTCCATCCGTTGGTTGCAGCTCACCCCAAAAGACCAGCGGAAGGATTTCAATGGGATGGTTATCTGCACGATATGGAACATTTGGAAAGAGAAACCATAGGATTTTTCTAGAATCTTACACCTGTCGTGGCCCTAGTTTGGCACAAAGAGTTCAGGAGGACATAACGCTTACGAGAAAAGATTTCAATGTGTAATAGAACCAAGAAAAGATTTCAATGTGTAATAGAACCATGTAGCTAGCGTAGTTTGTGTGGAGTTCCTTGGCCACTTTTTTTTTTAAAAAAAAATATTTTTCACTCCGGTTGGTTCACTTCGTATAATTGGCACAAATGTGCATGTGGTCCTCGTTCATCTCTAGTGCGCATTACACACAGCCGAATTATTGAAGTTGGAAAAGTTTTTCTTTCTTAAGCTCCGTTTTGTACCCGGGAATTTTACAGAAATTTCACATAAATCGATTTAATTTCTGCAGGAAGTAGAAAGAAATCCCGCGTTTCAAACAGCCAGAGTGACGCCAAAAATATTGAACAAGGGAGTCACCAATAAATTCGTACATGGATATATAATTCATGAAAACAAGCACCCTACAATACGTTTGCTACGCAATATATGGCAATGTATACGAAATCGATAAGAATAACGCTCTGACTTGCAGCTTCAGAAGTCTAAGATGATATATGTGCCACTTGCAAGTCCAACGCCACACCAATCATGCATGAACGAACTCAAGTACTCCTCTCCAACTCCGGCCCCTATATAAACCACCTCATGTACTTCCTCCATCTCATTCAGCAGAAAAACGAACCGCCTGTCACAAGCCCAACAAAGACCAATAATTAGGCACTGAAGCACAAATGGCAAAGTTAGCAGTGACGCCGCTCGCGACGTTCCTGGCTGTGGGGCTAGCGGTACTCCTCCTCTCCGTCACCGGCCCGGCGGCCGCGCAGAACTGCAACTGCTCGCCGGACATGTGCTGCAGCCAGTGGGGTATTGTGGCACGACTGCCGACTACTGCGGCGATGGGTGCCAGTCGGGGCCGTGCTGGGCGAGCAGTGGCGCCGCCGCAGGGCAGGCGTCCGGCGACAAGGCCAGCAACCGCACTCCCTAGGTGGCTGCTCTGCTGATGACGCGTATGTTGTACGTGCATGCATGCGCGCCTGAACTCTGAATTAAGTGAAGCTCCGAGTTTAATAGAATAAATAAAATGAAATGTTGGGAGTAAGGCTACCTTTGTATGCGCGACGCGACTAATATATGTACCCAGTACCCTCGATCAATCAGAGTAGTATATATGGTTGAGAAGGAAATAAAATGGACAAATTGATCAGGACTGCTGTTGGAAAAGACAGTGAGATATATAAGATGTGACACCTGGAGTACGCGGTGGAGTCCTGCATCTTTAGTCATACGCGGTGCATGCTAGCTTGCTGTTACGCAAAACTTTTCGTCTGTACATGTTGCTTCGTACGTATGCTCGTTCCATCTGCGTCCCAAGTAAACCCTAGCTTAACACGGAGGGTTTTTTTTTGCAGCTAATTAATGGATTCCTGACATGGTCCTGAGTGAGGCAGCTAGCTTTGTGAATTCACCGGTAAACTATATCTTAATTAGTAACTACTATCAGATAATCGTAGCATTTTCCACTTATGTTGGGAGTGTTGAAAGTTGAAACGGCCCGCATTTTTAACTACATTCAACCAACGGAAATCAAATAAATTAATTAATCTATAAATAGAAAACGCACCTTCCCTTCTCGAAGTATGCAAACAGAATTGGTCAAATGCCGAAATTTCACAAACATGCATGTATTCAAAGGTTATAATTCACCAACAAAGCACATTATATCAATGTCCATTGTATTACAATAACATTACAAACTCCATGCACTTAATACATATGTGAATTTAATAACCTCAAAATCCCATCAACAAAGTATATTGGTACTCCATGCAGTAGTTCTATCATCTTCGTCTGTATGCCCTATGTATTTCTAATTCCCTAAAGACACACGTGTACCGTCCTTGGTTTATTAGCCTGCGTGCTATGTAACCCCATTGTCGGATCAACCGTCGTGTTGTTATCGTTGCGTCATTTCTCTAAAGTTCTTCACCGTGTATGAATTCCCTAACACATTGTAAGAATCACTTACCTTCGAAATTACAACTCATTGCTACCTCTATCGTCCTCACAAAATTCAGAAAAATTACCGCATAACAACAACATACGGCGATCACAAAATGTTATTGCGAGTCTGACAGATTTCATGCCCTTAAGATTCTACAAAAATCATAAACGGACCAACCAAACTTGTCACCACCCTTTTTTATTAAAAAACTACCTATAAAACAATATTTGCCAAATGTATTATCTACAAAAAATTTACATTTATTCCCATATAATTATTTATAGTAGATTAATACAAAAATAATCTTATTGATTTAAATCGCTCAGCGGTTTAGCGACAAATGATCTTGTCGCCCACCTATTGAGCGATTAGGTACAGGTTGCCCCTCTGATGGGCGACAAGGCCACGTGTCGCTTGTCCGTTGAGCGATTTAGACTAATTGTCCAATCGTTGAGCGATTAGATCCAAATCGCTCAACGAGGGAGAGATGTGGTATTATTTGTGCGAAAATAATAAATAATTATACTACGGTATTTTAAAATAAAATTATTATTATTTTTAAAGAAGTTCTAGCAACGACACATACAGATCACACAAGCATCATTAGCTAGCCACCGAATCGATCGAAGCAGCGAGCGCGCGATGGAGAAGCCAGCAGCAATCGCGCCGATTGCGACGTTCTTGGCTCTGGTCGGCGTGCTCGCGCTCCTCCTGTCGGCCGCCGGCCCGGCGGCTGCGCAGCGCTGCGGCTGCCAGGCGAACGAGTGCTGCAGCTTTTATGGCTACTGCGGCAAGTCCAACGAATTCTGCGGGCACCCCGGCGGCTGCATGCGCAGCGCTGCGTCTGGCAGGCGAACGAGTGCTGCAGCTTTTATGGCTGCTGCGGCAAGTCCAACGAATTCTGCGGGCCGGGGCGCAAGGCGGGGCCGGGCCGGCCGCCCGCGCGCGCGACGGCGTCCGGCTCCAAGGCCGTGGGGAGCAACGACCCCACTCGCTAGGCGACGCGCCGGCTCCGGCGATGAAGAATATAATAATGATAAATAAATGTTCGGGGCGCGTACGTGCGTACGTAGCGCGCGTACGCTGTGTTCGCCTGAACCTGAACTCTTTGAGTTCATCGATGCTGCTCCGAGTTTAGTGGATTAATAAATCAAGAACTAAATGTCGTGCGTAAAACTAGCCTGCTTGTAAACACACTCTCTCGATCATGTGATAGTAGTATCTCGAGGAGGAAAATAAATGGTGACATTAATCAATCAGAACTGTCGCTGGAAGATCAAGAAACTGAGACATACACACCTGGAGTGCATCGATGGTTTGTCATATGCATTTGGGGTATATATCCCCCTTTTTTTTTTTGAGAGAGAGAGGCTTTGTTGGGCCTGCGTGCTGTACGACCTTTCTGTGGGCCCCATCTCGCAGCGGGGAGATAAAGGACGACGCGACGCGACGCAATATTCCGATCCGCCTCCGCCTCCGCCTCCGCCTCCGCAATCCCCACTTCCCGCCGACCCGGACGCTCGGAGCAGCCAGCTAGCCGCCGCAGTGAACCGCCCCCTTCGAGGTGAGGTAGCCACTAACGCCTCCCTCTTGCGTGGCCATATTCGGTTCCTACTCACTTGATATCTGATCGATTAGAGGTGTCGTTATGCTTCGTTTAGCCTGCCTCGATTTTATCTGTGTGGGATCACGATCCGGCTAGGGCGGCTGCTTGTGCCTGGCATGTGTTTGTTTGGTTTCCAGTTCGTCCGAATCGCTCGGGGCCTCGGGCCAAAGGAGAATGCTACTTGATTCCATGGATGTTCTGGCAGCGCACTAGTACTTGAATGTTCATGTTAAGCAATAGTAATTCTTTGGACAGTGCTGTTCTTTTATTGAGACTTGCAAGATGAAATTGTCTCTGAAATGCCTTTCCGAAAAAATTTGTCTCTGAAATATATTATAAGTTGCCATATTCGCATTGGCTTTCCCCGTGGCATGATTTTACACAGTGGGATGCATCCTGCTTTTAGGATTCGTGACAAGCAAGTGCGGAGAAATGCTTAGAAAAGAACGGAACAAGTCTGCATCTCGACGTAGATTGGTATATATTTCACGCGTGGCCTCGCGACAGTGCTCCCAGGATGATATCAAATTTGCTTACCTTTGTTATGGCTTCTTTAGTAATGCAAATAGGATTCCTAGTCTTCTGGTTGGTGGCAATTCACCTCTGCGAATTTGTTGTGGTTTGTGCTGGGTCTTCTACTGCGAATTCGTGGACATGTTTTTTTCCCTTAACAAATAAACATTAGGATCTTTGTTTTCTATACTTCTGATGAATAATGTTGTTCAGTGAATATTATTATGCTAAAACAGAAAAAACGTTTTTGTAAAGTAACATTCGTCTTTCTAATTTGGTATGTGCCTACATTTCCTATCGAAGCCTGCAGATTTGGTTCTAGACAATTCAACGATTCAAGAAGTAGGAAAATATGAGCTACTTCCAAGCTACAACATACAGGCCTCAAGGTGGGCTCACTGTGGACAGGCCGGTAGCAGGTATTGGGAGAACCTGCAAATTGCTTCGTCAACATTCCGTATGCCCTCGTTCTTTTAGACCTTGCAAACTGCAAGAGCAAGTGCATCCAAAGCTGCTTCTTGTTGCTGCTTGCTATAAAAGGCTTGGTCCTGTATATGCTTCAAGCGGGAAGGAAAACCCTGAGCTTGTCAATGATGCAAGTAGCTTTTGCTGCCTTCTTATGATTGATCTCTTTTTTTTGTTCCCGGGGAATGGATCTTTCTAGTTTTTCTCATTTTGTTGATCACCATGCAATTATATTACCGTTTCTTTTGCTTGATATGGTTAATACTTCCTAGCCAATGAGAAATACGCATAGTTTTTCTTTGCTTTTTATTTGGCATCGAAATTCTTAGTTGCTCTTGCGAAGCTCTTGCTAAAATCATTTGCAACACAAATGTCAAGACTACTCGAAACATACTTTGGTTTTCTGGGGAGAGTCCTATTGGAAACTTTGTTGAATTCTTTCTGACTTGCAAATTTGTCATGTTTGATTTGTTTACAACTCTGTTGGAGGTTTTTGATTCATGAAAACATAATAACAAATAGGCATATAGTATAAAACGGGACATCTTTACCCTATTTTGATTGGATTTCTTTCACCAGACAATTTATATGATTTAAAACAAGCACATTGGTACATTAAGGTTGCATCTGCACACACTTGCTCTGTAAACCATCTTCTAAAATTAATGTTGCCTTCTTTTCAGCCCTTCTCTATGGAATCTTTGAACAAAGCTATGGCTGGAGCAAAAAAGCCAGAGTCTATACCAGACATGCTGATGGAGCAAATGGCTAAGATTCGAGTACTAGGATCTGGTGGACATGGAGGGAATAAAAATCGTTACGGAGGCAGTGGTGGTGGTTCTGATGGCCCAGAGGATGAATCTTTCAAGGAATCTTTATATGAAATTGTCCAAGTTTTGTTAGCAACTGTCGCTTTTACACTCATGGTAATGTCATCACACTTAAAAGCATCACTTTCTCCCTAGTAACTAGATGATTCAGAAGGGATAGCAAGGATTAGCAGAGCACATAACAGTGAAATTTTATTTCTTCATTACATCAGTGATATGCACATACTAAAGCATTTACAAAATAATCCGTGTGATTTCAGTTTTGTTAAAGAAATACTAGTGTTATGTATGTCTTATCTCTGTCACTGTTTTTTTGTTATTTACCCTCAATTTTGATCACTGTTGGAGGTTAAAAGAAGATAACATCCTTGGCACCAGAGTACTAGGGGTGCTGATTGTCAATTTAGTAACATGAAAACTATTTTCTCTTAGTAATCTTCATTGCTAAAAGCCTAAACCGTTAAAAATTCATCAAAAACTATCCTTAGGTCTGTAAAGGACAGGCTTTGCATGCAAATTTCATTTCCTCCATAAGATACAACAATATATTTGTGTGCTTGTCTTGTTTGTAAACATTAATGAGTCCCCACATATACTTCCCAAATCACTCATTTGCTTGCTTCTTTGTGCAGTATATCCATATAATAAGAGGAGAGGAATTGTACCCCTTGCCAGGGACTATACCAGATATCTGGTTACTGGCAAGACAACAGCCCGACTGAAGCGTGCCATGCTTAACTGGCGTGATTTCTTCAAGGGCATCACAAAGAAGGATAGCACACAAGAAGACTCGTATGAAAGACCAATTGCTTCTAAACCCAAGTGGTGGCAACAGCCCCAAAAGTTTATTCATCGCATGGAGGAACTCTGCAGAGGCTATTTGCGCCCACATACCCAAGAATCTTATTTCTGGTGTTTCACCATCGGCTTTTGACCTCTGAAGCTTCTCGTTGTAATCATGTATAGGTGTTGGAGAGTTTGTGTTTGAGTTAGATAACTCTTTGTATAAGAAACGGACTAGGTTTGTTGAGACTATAAATAAATGAGGTGTGGGATCCTACGGGATTCAGACAACAATTAGACCCAAAACCAACATGGTATCAGAGCAGCCGTCACCCAACCCTAACCCTAGCCTGGCACTCACCTGAGATCTAATCCGTCGCCGCCGCCGCCGCCGCTGTTCGTGGTCGTCTTGCGAGCCGCTGTCGTGTCGCCCGGCGGGTGAGCTTGCTCTGGTCGCCGTCGCCATTCTCCCTTGTCGTCCCTCGCGCATCTGCCTCGCGCCAGATCTGGTCGTCACTTCTAGTTGCCCTCGCCGCCGCCTTGAATCTGTCGGTGGAGAAGACGGGGAAGAGCTGAGCTCGGGGAGGAGAAGAACGAGCTCCGGTGGAGGAATCGAGGGGGAGGGAGGAGGAGAATCGCTGGCGGCCGAGTGTTTCGGAGAGGAGGCCGAGGGAGCTGCGGTCGGGAGAGGAGGCCGAGCGCCGAGAGAGGCGAGGAGGAGAAGCGGCCGAGCGCCGAGCCGAGGAAGGCGAGTCGGCCAAGAGAAGAATCGACCGAGGGGGAAGAAAAAAAGGAGGTGAGAGGCGAATCGGCTGGGGGAATTTAAAAAAAAGAAGGAGGTCAAGGTCAGGCGGTTTTCTTTTTTTGTTCGGTAAAAACAAAAACAAAAAACAAAAGTTATAGTTATGTATGATTGGGTAAAAGAAAACATCGAGATTCAGCGGAATATTGATGCGTGAGGAGTTGTCATGATCGTGGGAGATACGCGTGACATATCTTGATATTAATTGGCATCTCTGGCTATTTGAGAAGATGACCCCTAAGGAAATTGAGACTGCAAGAAAGGCAGTTATTGATACTACTTCCCCGCCAGTAACTCAAGGTGACATGAGAAGCATGTTACAAGATCTCTTCGCGACAGGTATGATAGATCTGAGGATTGGTGCAGGGTCATCTGACTTAAAGCTGGAGCTGATGCCAAATGATGTAAAATTGGAAGGAAATAAGAATTACCTGAGTTGGTCTAGAAGGGCCCGACTAATTCTGAGGATAAATGGGGTGGAACACTACCTGCAGGAGACTTGTGTTGAGCCTGCAGACAAGACGAGCATTGATTGGAGGATGTAATTCTGTGGTTGTAGCTTGGTTGCTAACTTCGATGTATCCATCCATCGCTCGAATGGTGGAGATGATACAGAGTGCACCGGCAATATGGAAGACGCTAAGCAACATGTACTCCAGGCAGGAAATGTGATGATGATGGTGGAAGTCCAAGGCAAGGTGGAGGCCACAAACAGAGGAGAAGACCGTCCAGGAGTATGCTAGTGAACTGCAACAACTTTGGGCAGATTTAGATCATTATGATCCACTGCAGTTGACATGTGCTGGTGATATTGAGGCTGGTAGGGTATGGCTGCAACGCAGACGAGTTACACACTTTCTAAAGGGACTAAATCCAAAGTTTGAGAGTAGAAGGGCTGCTATGTTTCACTTGGCAAATTTGCCTACAATGGAAGAGGCTATTTCAGCTATGGTGCAGGAGGAAGTTCGACTACGAGTAATGGGGGATAACAACCCGGTCAGATCCGCATACGCCACACCTGATGATAGAGAGTGCTACAACTGTGGGATGAGAGGACATTTGATCCGTGCTTGTCCCTCTCCACGGTATGGAGGTCTAGGTGGAGGTCGTGGAGGCCAAGCTGGAGATCATGGTGGTCGTGGAGGCCGAGGAAGGGGCCGAGTTGGCCCCAGAGCTAATGTAGCCCAGACAGAGGAAAACACATCTATTACTCTGACAGGCGAGCAAGCTATGCAGTGGGAAAAGTGGCAGCGGGGAAAGGCATTGGAGACTTCTCATGATTCCATCTCCTTTGGCAACTTTGCAAACTACGTCCACATGGGCGAAGGTACTCAGACACATGCACTTGCATCCACATATAAGCACTCTCATATTGATTGGATCATAGATTCAGGGGCATCCAAGCATGTCACAGGTTCACGTAATGCTTTCGTATCTTACACCCCATATACTTATTCTGAAATGGTCCAAACAGCAGATGCAACCTCCTAGCTTATTCATGGTGTTGGATCTGTAGAGTCTACACCATCCATTACTCTGTCCACTGTTTTGCATGTTCCCTCCTTTCTAGTTAACCTTTTTTGATCAGTTCTATCATTGACCAATTCAAATGCACTGTCACATTTGATGAGGATTTTTGTTTATTATAGGAGAAGAGAACTGGGAAGAGGATTGGGACTGGAATAAGACGTAATGAG
Source organism: Hsuehochloa calcarea (assembly GCA_036346395.1). Lineage (NCBI taxonomy): Eukaryota > Viridiplantae > Streptophyta > Magnoliopsida > Poales > Poaceae > Hsuehochloa > Hsuehochloa calcarea. Next base: position 17,306,316 of record CM070600.1, read on the forward strand.
TTGTGGTACATTGATCAGGTTGATGCGGCATTGGCTGTGGTTGTAGGAGGAATCGAGGGAGAAATCTTATTACATCATCGTCGCTTGGGACATCTATCATTTGAGAATTTAAGTCGGTTATACCCTGATTTATTCAAAAAGGTAGACAAGAGTAAACTTGTGTGTGATGCTTGTGAGTTTGGAAAGCATACACGGTCTACATATAGTAGCATTGGTCTTCGGAGTTATGAACCTTTTATATTAATACATTCGAATGTTTGGGGTCCGTGCTCAGTTACTTCTGTGAGTGGTTTTAAGTGTTTTGTCACATTCATTGATCGCTCTTGTTTTGTCACATTCATTGATTGTGTGTGATGCTCGAATGTATGATGACTTGGATTTATATGATGAAACACAATAGCGAGGTCATTCGATGTTTCAGGACTTCCATAGGATGGCCGCTACTCAGTTTGATGCAAAAGTTCGGATTCTTCGATCAGATAATGGAACTGAGTATGTTAATAATGAGTTTGCAACATATCTCTCAGAAGAAGGGATACTTCATCAGACTACTTGTCCAAGAACTCTATCTCAGAATGGAGTGGCTCAAAGGAAGAATCGACACTTGTTGGAGGTAGCACGTTCACTCATGTTTCAGATGAATGTGCCAAAGGGATTAAGGAGCGAGGCAGTAATGACGGCAGTATATCTTATCAATCGCATGCCATCTCGAATACTTGGGATGAAGTCTCCAGCAGAACTTCTTTTGGGTCAGCGGGAGTTCAAGGTGTTTGGTTGTGTGTGCTTTGTACGAGATCATCGACCAACGGTTGGCAAGCTGGATCCACAGACATTAAAATGTATCTTCATATACTATTCATGAAGTCAGAAGGGCTATAGATGGTGGAACCCAGTTGAACGAAAATTATTTGTGAGTATGGATGTGACATTCCGGGAGTTAGAACCTTACTACACGAATAGAAGTAATCTTGATCAATTTTTGGAGTTCTCTCCTATCATTGAGGATGAAAGTCGAGAGGGGGAGAACAAGGAGAATGATAGTCAACGAGAAGAAGTTATAGTGGGGACAATTCCGTGCCCAAATCTAACAGAATATGTGAGGGATGTGATAGCCAAAAAAGATTTAAAAGTTTATCAAGACGCTTGAAACAGGAGAGGCGAGAGACAAGCGATCAAGACTGAGCCAACAATGGTGAAGCTTTCTGAACAGCCGACATTGTCACAACCAGAACAGCCTTCTCAGCAGTCAGCCTTGCCGATTGATCCAGTCCCAAATCCCTTCTCGGGTCTCTCTCCATCAAGTTCTCTGCCTTCCCTTGGGGCAAGTGGTAATATTGATTCTAACCATTCCCATCTGGAGTTACCACTTGCACAACGTAGGAAAACTAGAGCTAATACAGGAAAGCCTCCAGTCCGGTATGGCTTTGAGCATGATATTGCAAATTTCATCTCATATTCTCATATTTCACATGCATACAAAGCATTCATTACATCTCTTCAGACTATGCATGTTCCGAGGGATTGGCGGACTGCTAAGCAAGATCCTAAGTGGAAGGATGCCATGAAGGAGGAACTTAGTGCATTTCAGAAGAACAAGACATGTGATCTTGTTCCACTTCCAGCAGGAAAAAGAGTAGTAGGATGCAAATGGGTGTTTACAATTAAGCAAACTCCTGAAGGTAAGATAGAGAGATACAAGGCACGGTTGGTTGCAAAAGGTTATAGTCAAATATATAGGATAGACTATGATGAGACCTTTGCACCGGTGGTGAAAATGAGTACGGTAAGAACGTTGATTTCCTGTGCAACTAACTTCGGATGGCCTCTACATCAGTTGGATGTGAAGAATACTTTTCTACATGGTGATTTACAAGAAGAGGTATACATGGAGATTCCTCCAGGCTTGGAAAATAGGCAGACTAAGAGGAATGTATGTAAACTCAAGAAATCGTTATACGGTCTGAAGCAGTCTCCAAGGGGGTGGTTTGATAGATTCAGGCGGGCAGTCTGTAGTATGGGCTATTCTCAATGCAATAGAGATCATACTGTGTTTTATAGGTATAGAGGATCACATATCACTATATTAGCAGTCTATGTTGATGATATTGTGATTACTGGAGATGGTGCCGAGGAAATCAAGTCCTTAAAAAAGAGATTGGGAGAAGCATTTGAGGTGAAAGATATTGGACCTCTCCGATACTTTCTTGGGATTGATATTGCCCGTTCTTCGAATGGTATAGTTCTCTCCCAGAGAAAGTATGCTCTTGATCTTCTGGCAGAAATAGGTATGCTTGGGTGTCGCCCTATTGCTTCACCTATTGATAGGAATCACAAGCTATGTGCTGAGTCAGGAGATCTAGTTGACAAGGAAGCTTATCAAAGGCTTGTTGGGCGTTTTATCTATTTGTGTCATACAAGACTTGATATTTCATATGCAGTGAGTGAGATTAGCCGATATATGCATGATCCTAGAACATGACACATGGATGTTGTTTATCGAATCCTACGATATTTGAAGAATAGCCCTGGAAAGGGCCTTTGGTTCAGGAAAAATCAACATCTGAATGTGGAAGGGTATTGTGATGCTGATTGAGCGAGCAGTGTGGATGACAGAAGGTCTACCTCTGGATATTGCATCTTTGTGGGAGGTAACCTTGTGTCATGGAGAAGCAAGAAGCAGGAGGTTGTTGCTCGGTCTACTGCAGAGGCAGAGTACAGAGCAATAGTACTGAGTGTGAGTGAAATGATATGGATGAAGGGTTTATTGTCCGAGCTTCGAATATGGAGGAATAATATCTTAGTATTGCTAACAACCCAGTTCAGCATGATCGTACCAAGCACGTTGAGATTGATAGATTCTTCATTAAGGAGAAACTCGATGGTAAAATATTGAAGTTGGAGTATGTCAATCTGGTGAACAGTTGGCTGACTGTTTTACTAAATGATTAGGTCCTAGTGAGGGTTATACAACATGTAATAAGATGGGCATGATTGATATTTTCGGCCCATCTTGAGGGGGGGTGTTGGAGAGTTTGTGTTTGAGTTAGATAACTCTTTGTATAAGAAACGGACTAGGTTTGTTGAGACTATAAATAAATGAGGTGTGAGATCCTACGAGTTATAGACAACAATTAGACCCAAAACCAACAATAGGTGAGTGCTGAAATGCATGGATGCAGCTAGGTGGTCTGATGTTGTCTCTTGCGGGTGTTCTTTCTCGCCTAGTGTAGTGAAATACAGTATGTTGTCCCGGTCTCACGTGATATGAATCTATCACAGACGGTTTACTAATAGAACCGCTGCGTGAATTATCACTGACGGTTCTATTAGTAAGCATGCGTGATATGTCATCCATTCACGAGACGGGTTCTAATTAAGAACCGCCTGCGTAATAGTATCTGACGGTTCTTAATTAGAACGAATGCTGTAATAATATCTGACGGTTCTTAATTAGAACCACGGCAGAGCATTGCCCGCCAAACCCTACCGCGGCAGAGCATTGGTTGCCATGGTAAAATCAGAGAGTAAGAAAAATTTCAAGCCATGGTAAAATCGAAGAGTAAGGAAAATTTCAAGCCATGGTAAACCCCGATTGTATTGTTCGTGGAACCGATTCCTGGGGGAAAAGATTACGTTATATTTAATAGTTGAAATATTTAGGAAAAGAGATTTAAGTTCAAAAGACCTCATAATTTAATTGCGAAATATATGGCACGTCGGGTTTGGTTACATACATTAGAAAAGCCAACATCACGAATCAATAAACCGAAATACACCTACGATACATGTGCGCCTTTTTTAATCCAAAAAAGGTTTCTTGAAACAAAATTGATCAGTCTTGGCTATGTCTCTTCTCCCCTCGCCTCTCCTCTCTTTTCTTTCTTTTTTCTGAAATTAAAATGATTTTTTCACCGAATTTTGGGGGTTTATATAGCCAGTTCTTGCTGCTGGTTCAACTGGCGATTTGCACACTCTTCGTTGCAAATCATCAGTTGAAATGGCAACAGACGGTTGAAACGGCGAATGATAGTAAATAGGTTTTTATCGCCAGTTGAAATAACGATAGACGGTTGGAACGATAACTATTGTTTAGATTTTCGGTGCTATACTATTTTCTTTCGCTCCGAGTAGTACTAATCATGCTACTATTATTGACAGTATGATTAGTACTACTATAGGAGTTCAAATTCTACTCGGAGCCAAAAAAAATAGTATAGTACCGAAAATCTAAATAATAGTAGTATGTCAACATGGCTGCACCCGCATGACAAACTTGTGGTTTTTATCAGGTGTGTACAAAAAAATAGTATGGTACCGACAATATTTGCATTGTGGCTTTTATTAGGTGTGTACAAAATTACAGTAAAAAATCAGGTGTATCCCATTGTGACTTTTATTATCAGCTACATTGTGGCTTTTCAGCTACATTGTCATAAAATGAATTCACAAAGATGCTTCATATTACAGTCAAATGTAGTTTGCCATGAAGGTGCAGTCTAATTTCCAAAACCTAAAATCACAGACGGTTCTTCTTAAGAACCGTCTGTGATATGTCATCATAGACGGTTTTTGTATAAAGCGTCTGCGTGATTCGCTTGTGTGGAGTTCGAAAATTTTGAAGCAGCGTGCGCGGAAGCAAAATAAGTTACCGATGTCCTTATAAATAATAGCCGAGTCGAGGTTGAATGTCTTTGGGAGGGTGTCGAACTGTGGGACACCGAGGTCTTCTTGGACTTCGTCTTCGTCGGCGTGCTTGGTCCAAGTTCACCGCCACAAAGACTATCACCATTACGAACATTCAAAATCTGATTTTTTTTTGCGGTCTTTCGAACAAAAACCGCCTGCGTATTCCTGAGCGGTTTTGTTCGCACTCAGGAAAATAGAGAAAGGAGGAAGGAGCTCTGATAATAACTATTCCATTTTGTCTGATGATCGTGATCGTCAAAACGTTGGTCAATGGGGTGGAGGTGACAACTTGAATGTTGAATCTGATGGATCATAACTGCAAAGGGTCCCAAGTACTCTTGAATCAATGCAGCAAGAAAACGTTCCAAAAGAGTTGTATTCGCTGAGCATTGTGAATTTGTGATGCACTGATGCTATACTATCCAGCTTCTTTTGTTGGTTTCTTTTCCTCTCCCTAGTGGGCCGTGCCCAGGTGGAGTCGACCTCCCCTCGGCCGGCCCTGGCACCCCGCACTGAGGAAGTTCAAGCGGGACGGACGGGCGGGCACAGACTTGGGTGGGACGTGGCGACGGCGGAGGAGGTGCTGCGGGTGGTGTAGCGACGGGTCAGTAGGGATTCTTGGCGATGGCGGAGGAGGTGCTGCGGGTGGTGCAGGGTTCTTCGGTGTTCTTTTTGTACTTGTATTCGTTGTGTACATATTTTACTTCGTAATTACTATGATATGGTTATGTATATATTCCCTCGTGTATTATGATATAACTTGCCGTTTTACATACCAATAGTTTGAAACCTCCGTCGCTCAATTGTTGGTACGAAGTAGTGGTTCGACGTGTACAAATTCTTTAACACATCTCAATATCACTTCCCTTCATACGTACGAAACATTGCACCCCTACGACATGTGGATGCTACTGATAGAAGGGCTGGACTAGGGAGGACTGCGACGGCTGTGAAAAGAGTCTCGAAGAGCTGCAGACTGAGATGGACGAGAAGAAGAGGCGGAGAAGCCGCACAAGCACGCATTCCTTGTGAATGTTGAGGTGACTGCGTAACAAGCTTCCTAATGGTGTAACTTTCTAATGGAGTAACTGGACATGATATTGTGTTTTGGTTCCATTCTTGATTTTGCCGACGCAATGAATAACTCAATTAACTAAAACGTAAATTTGATTGCATATTTATACATTCGTGATGAGCCATTTTGGCGGTTGTTGGGTACTCTGATTAGGAAGACATGATTAGCCCAGTAAGTTCACGTTATTCCATAATAAACTGGGAATAGAAAGGAACAAGCTGTACTTGGCTTGTATGAACCAGACTACTCATAATAAACAGTAGGCTAGGCTCTTAACACCGCGATTTCCGGAGGAATGATACGGCCGAAAGCCAGGAGCCTCGAGACGGCGACAGGACAGAACAGAACGAATCAGCAAACAAAACTAACCACGTGGTCGGGATCACCCAAATGAGTCAAACAAAACACTCCACTTGCGTAGGCACGTAGGCTTTGCGACTCAACCTGCCACTGGCACCGAGTAGTGATAGTGTCCTAAACTACCGCGCCTAACGAGAGATTGCTCATTGCTCCCGGCAAGGCCCACCGCGACACAATTCGCGGCGCAGACGCAGAAATTAGTAGGTTGATCGGTCGTTCTCGTCGCACTCCTTTTGTTTTCTTTCCCTCTGGAGATTCGGTGGCCATGCCCACATGCTTCGTTAAATGTCTCTTAAGTAACAAGAGTACAAGGCCATTTGTATATGGCCGTTGGTCCTTGATCGGAATCTATTTCGGCTGTTCTGCAATTAGTTTATCGTGGCTCTGGAAGCCGCTGACGCACGTTCGGCTCAGAGGACCGTTTCATGCAAGCCGCGCCGGTTCACAAGTGAATAATCGCAGAAAACTCAGCCTGGTTAATAATGTCTTGTCGATCATACACGCATACTCAAGTAACGTACGTCGCAGAGTTTACTACGGGTAGGAGATATCGTTTAAAAAAAAATCGATGCCAAACGCCCCGGAAAAAGCCGAGCAGCAGCAGCTGCCCAAAAGGAGGACCGGAGGGAGAGCGAGTGGGGCGATCAGACGACGGATCGGAGCAGATAAAAATCTCTTTCCTTGTGACTCACGCAACGCGGTGGAAGCGAGTGGACCCCGTCCGGTCCAGGGCGTGGCCGCGCGCGAAACCGTCGCTTCGTGTGGACTTGTGCATGGGCGTAGGCCCACGGCGCGGTGCGGGAAAACGATCCGCGTCGGCGCCGGGGCGCGGAACGAGACGCGCGGCCCGTAGAATTCCTGCGCTCTCGCGCAGCAGCAAGCCAACGACGAGCTACCGCGCCCGCGCGCGCGTGGCAGAGCGGTACAAAAGGCTATCTATAGACTATAGATGATGGAGAAGCTGCAAGTTGGCATGAGAAGTCGCGATTGGGGCACTGTTCGGTCATGTGAGGTGAACCGCAACCGCCCAAGTTAGAGATGACATGATATCTTCCAGGCCAGCTTCCAACAGTTAAAGGCTTACTGATGTTGTAATTTGAGGGTATTTTGGTAATTTCTCAATGAGAGAAAATAAGAAAAAAGAAATAGCAGGGTCCACCTGTCGGTGAGAGAAGAGGAAGAGATAAGACTGTAGATCAGTCTCCGGCCTATCCTCTCGCACGTGCGGCGTGGGGGGCTCCCGGACGAGCGGTGGCGGCACAGGAGGCGCTGGCGGCCCGTGCGCTTCGACGCTGGCCGTTGGCAGCAGCCGCGTCGCGTTCTCCGCCTCTCCTCTTCTTAAGGCTGCCTTTTCTCCTTCTTTCTTGACCCGAAATATTGTGCGTTTTCCTCTATTTTGATTCTTCTTCCTCGATTTGGCTTCGGTTTGGTTGGGGCTTTGAGAGCCACTGCGCCGCCGAGGTTGGACCCAGCGCCATAGGTGGTGAGGTGGTTTCCCCTCCTCCTTGTGCATCTCGGTTTTCCCTCTTGCTTCCTCTACCTATGAGGTGGTTTCCCCTCCTCCTTGTGCATCTCGGTTTTCCCTCTTGCTTCCTCTTCTCTGTTGAGGTGCGTTGAGTGCTTCAATTTGCGTCGATTGGAGGTGGGAACCGGTCGGCCTTGGCTTGATCTTGGTGTGGGAGAAGGGCTTTGGTTTCTTGGTGCTTGGTCCTCCGTGGGTGCATTCAACCGGTGCACCGTGGTTAACTCTTGTGCGTCATTTCTCTGTACCTTGACTTTGCAATTTGGTGTGTTCCGAATTGCGAATTAGCATTGTATCTTCGACGACCTCATCCGTTCAAACGCGGCACAGCAGGGCCATTGGTTTTCTGAGTCAGCGTCTTCGGCGTGCCTTGCCCGGTTTATTACTGGGTGGCTTTGAGTGCCATCCGCATCGTGAGTATCACTGTTTTCCTTGCTAGAGTATTTCATATTATTGTCTTATTCATATCTAGCGCATGGTGAATTTGCATGGTAATTGTGGGGGCTTGTGAAATGCTCGATGAGGATAATTGTCATATAATGAAATTGGTTTGATAAACTAGATCAGACTTGAACTTATTGCTTTGTTTACTGTTGTCACTTCATCTCATTCTGCCATGCTCTATTATTTTCAGTTGTTCAGTTGCTTTGAGCCTACTGGACTGGATTAATTTGTGTTGTGTGACTTTATTGGCCCTCTGTCAGCTGACAGACTTACAAGCTGCATCTTGTGATCCTTTAGCTCTATTAATCTTTTTATTCTCTGTTAGCTGAAATGTTATAGTGCTGATTCTGTGATCCCCTGTACTATTATACAAATTTGATTCTCAATTGGCTGAAAATATAACCTGCTATTTTGATATACTTTTTGACATATTAGTAAAGCAGTCTTTTGAGCTCAAATCCTACTTTTTGGTTGTTATATCCAATATGTGAAGTATAGACAATAGTGGCGAGGAGACCAAGATCTTGTCTTGTGCAACCCGACATCTGAGAGCAATAACCAAATATTTAAATATAAGCATTATGCTGATTTTACTTGTTATCAAGTCCTATCTTTTGAGTATATTATCTTGTTTAAGTGACATGAAAATATTACATGTTGTTATGTCATTCTTGCCAATTATATGCTGCTGGAATTATGCTTTAATTATCTTAATTTATGCTAAAATTAATTCTAAATATTTATTGAAACCGCTAATTTTACGACAACTGATTACTGGAATTTGCTATGGAGTTAAATTCACTGTGGGCGTCTTGATTGGGCCGCATTGTCAAAGCTATATATAGGATACTGTGCAGGGTGGATTAGGGGCTGGCCTGATTGAAAAGAAAAAGGTCACGTTGAAGTATGCAAAACAAGACTTGAGTCGGTGCTCACGGGATGTGACTAACTTGAGACGAGCAAACTAGATGTACATTCGACGGTTATGCAGGAAGCAAATTACCCGAAAAATATGCATACAATGTTCGTTTCTACATTTTCTGATCGAGAATAAATTTTGGTGTCTCGTATAGAAGATGCATGGATGCACCAAACATGAAATTGATTGAGGCAAAATATTGAATGGATGGTGGAACACAAGGTGACGCGATTGGGTTCCATGGATCTTGTGAGCGACCATGACATCAATCTAGAAGGAGGCGATGGCGCCCGAGACCGAGGAAGGCGGTGACACAGAGGGAGGCAGCGGTGTCCAGACGACGGAGGAAGGCGGTGTTGAGGGAACCGGCCTCAAGGGAGGCAACCCGGATTGACAGCGTCGGTGAGCTGACAGGAGGCAGCGTTGAGGCTGGCTGCAGCGAGGAATAGCCCAGGGACGACAGCGTGGAGGGGAGTGGTGAAAGGGAACCGTCACACAAGGAGGTGGCGCGGAGGAGACGACACATAAGAGGGTATTGGCGTCCTACCGGCGACGGTGGATCAGGGTGATGGTGGTGGAGTGGTGTCGGTATGGATAAGGCAGAATCGGGCTGGATCTATTTTTCTTGAGTTAGAACGAAGGGGTATACCACTTATGGATGACATGGTGAGTAAATTCTACCCAAAAGTCCCTAAAAGCAGCATTGAGATGACTTTTGGCTTATTTTAGTTGCAAGAGACCTTTGACTTTTTGAAGAAAAAAAACAGTTTCACAGAGTCAGTCGTTTGGAATAGCTTCTTGCTTTTTCTGAGGAAAAACCGAAGCAGAAACCGTCCAAAATACGCCCTAGATGTTTGAGTTGAAGCGGGAAAAGTTGACCCACGAATTAATTACTGGTGATTTTTTTTTCGTGTTCGTAATGCAACGGGCTGATCGCTGCCTAGCATAAACTAAGCCATATGTAGAAACCAAGACAGAAACATGCATGACGTGAAATAACAAGAGGAAAACAAACATTACGTAGCTTGTCATGCTATACTGGTCCTGAGTCCTGACTACTGAATGTACAAGGCAACTCTGCGTGACTGAGTTCAAAAAAGAATAAAAACACCGCACACGTCCAATTTAGATGCCATGTGTTGTTCTGCATCAATGCATCATATTCAGCTTGCATAGCATTATGCCATTTTTCATCAGTCAAGGCATCCGAGAAATTATGTGGTTCTCCTGTAGATGTTAGCAAGCCATAACGAATTGTACCATCTTTGTAAATTTTCGGATTCGTAATACCTTTTTGAAGCCTTGTACGCGTTCAAAGTGTGTGTAGGGCACAGGATCCTCGTTCACAAAAGGTCCAGCACTTCCAGAAATAGAGGCAGACGTGACAGGAGAATCTGCCGCAGCAGATCCTGCGGACGGAGGTGTGGCCGTTGATGTGGGTGTGGCTGGTGTAGAAGATCCCGTGGATCCCGTTGATCCGAGGGTATTTAAGGCGATGGAGACCCGGTCGGGCGACGGGGCAGCTTCAGAGCCACGAGTTGGCGTTGAACGCGCGGACGTGGAGCGCAAGGTTGTCGGGGTGGACACCGCGTCCGTCGCGCGGGCGGGAGATGCTGCGCGGGCAGTTGGCGCAGAGGTGGTTGGCCCGCGATCCGAAGACTGCGCCAGATCCGCACCGGGATCGGTGCGGGCAGATTGCGGCAGATCCCCGCCGGGATCAGTGGTGTTGTTGTCGTGTTCGGCAGTAGAGTAATTTGGCCCGGTTGACTCGATTTGTGCACCGTTTTGGCTGATTCCTTCGCTGATGATTTGCTGTGTCGTGGTAGGGGTGTCTCCAATATATTCCGGTACCTGAGTATGGTTAGTGGCAGGTACAAAATGCATGTGATCATGATTAGACATACCCTCTATAGTAGATGATGTGGGAGACAATTTTTGAGGAAGAAGAAGGAGTTCTTGACTAAGACGAGATCCATCATTTTGGTGGAGAGAGGCAAAAGGAAAAATGTTTTCATCGAAGACGACATCACGAGAAATATAGACTCTCCCGGTAGACACATCGAGACATTTGACTCCTTTATGTAGAGGACTATAGCCGAGAAAAACACACCGTGTGGAGCGAAAAGCTAGTTTGCGCTTGTTGTAGGGACGAAGATTAGGCCAGCAAGCACAACCGAAAATGCGAAGAGAGTCATAGTTTGGCTTGAGATGGAGAAGTTTTTCGGTTGGTGTTTCAAAGTTTAGAGTTTTGCTAGGAAGCATGTTGATAAGAAATGTGGCTGTTAAGAAGGCTTCGTCCCAAAATTTGAGTGGCATGGAAGCATTTGCAAGTAAGGAGAGGCCAACTTCAACTATATGGCGATGTTTTCTCTCGGCGGAACCATTTTGTTGATGAGTATGTGGGCAAGAGACATGATGAGTTATACCAATCTTTTGGAAAAACAAATTGAGTTTCTCATATTCACCACCCCAATCTGTTTGCATGGTTATGATTTTGCGGCCAAATTTGCGTTCAACAAATTTTTGGAAATTAAGAAAAACTTGGTAAACATCAGATCTTTTCTTAAGCAAATAGATCCATGTGAACTTGCTAAAATCGTCAATAAAACTTACGTAATATGAGTGTTTACCAACAGAAGTTGGGGCAGGACCCCAAACATCAGAGAAAATTTGTTCCAAAGGTACAGTGGAAACACTAGTAGAAATAGGATAAGGTAATTGGTGACTTTTTGCTTGTTGACATGGATCACACACATAAGGATTTATTTCATGCGAATGAGCAAGATTATTTTTCCGAAGAATGTGTTGAACGATGAACGAAGATGGATGCCCTAGACGATGATGCCAGGTGGAGGATGAAGGTTTGAGTGTGATGAAGGCGTGCTTGGAGAAATCCGTAGAGGTAGGCACAAGAGGATATAAACCACCATGACATGGGCCTTTAAAGATGATGTGTTTCGTTACTCGATCCTTAATCAAAAAAAAGCGGGTGAAATTCAACAAAGGCATTGTTGTCTAGGGCAATTTTGTGAGTAGATAATAAATTTTTGGAAGCACTAGGCACATGTAGAATATTTCGAAGATTGAGGGAACTATGAGGGGTATGAATAATCGAATGACCAACATGTTTAATTGCCATACCTTGACCACTCGCATTGTGGATTTGATCATTGCCCTTGTAGTGCTCGTGAGTAGATAATTTGCTCAATTCTCCAGTGACATGATTTGTGGCGCCGGAGTCCATGTACCAATTTGTGTCCACTCCGTAAGAGGCAATGTGTGCGCCTTTATCTTCAGTGTGAGAGTCATCATCATCATCCCCGTAGCGCCACCAGCACTCGCTTGCAGGATGCCCATGTTTTTTTTTGCAAATTTGACAAGTTATGTCTTGATGAGGAGAGGGTATACGATGACCACGACCACGACCTCCTTTGTTCTGCCGGCGACGACCAGCATCATGGCCATCACGCCGTGGGGGGCGCCCTTGCTGATGTCGGCCAGAACCACCACCGCCGTGACCACCTCCACGGTGGCCACCACCATAGCCACCTCCTGAATTTTGGCGGTAGCCACCACCACCTCCATCACGACGAGCAACGTTGACCGAGGAGGAAAAAGAGGTAGGTTCCTCGGACTCGGCCAACATTTTTTGACGATAATCATAGGCAAGAAGTTGGTTGCAGACATCGGCAGAGGTAGTGGCGGGAATTGCATTAACGGTGGTAACTAGACCATTGTACTCACCATGGAGTCCAAATGAGAAGATATTCCTTTAGTTCTTCATCGGAGACGATCCGCCCGCAGCAGCGAAGTTCGAGGCGAATCCTTTCATCTTGTTGATGTAGACGGTGGCGGTGAGATCCTCTTCTTGGTGTTGGTGAGGCGGTGCGCGAGATCCCGACCCGAGCCTTGGTTTGAGCGGAGAACTTGGCGTCGATGGCGGCCAGATTTCAAAGGCGTGCTCGGTGCCGAGGAGATCGGCATGGACCTCTTGCGTGATGTACCAAGAATGTAGCCGACGACTTGTTGATCCTCGAGATCCGCACCCATAGGCCTGGATTGGGAATCGTAACCTTGTTTTTCTCCGAATCTTCAACCTCCATTGTTTTGTTGGGCGCGGTCGGTGCCGAAAGCGACTTTATGACTCGCTGGCCAAGAAGCAGCGTCGGCAATTAACACCAAAGCACCGCACACGTCCAATTAACACCGAAAACATGCACTAGAACAACGTACAAGAGAGAACATGTAAAGCCTTTCCTTGCCAGAATCGAACCAGTCCAAATTGGCAACACGCATACGTGCCGCAACTTTGACAAAAGTGGCACTCAACGCAACGCCTACTACACCTATCTCATATTCGTATTCTCCCGACGCACCGCACCGCACAAATGTCACGCGCACCCACGCACCGCACCTCACGGCCCCTGCATGCATGCATGCACGCACGGCTGCACGGCGCTACATGTGGATGTGGAGAGGCGGGAGAGACCAGGGGAGGGGGGCTGCGAGGCGCGTCCGAACCCCGGAGCAGGCGCCGTGTCGGTTCGGGCCGCGCCCGCGCGACGAGGGTGGCGAGGAGGCAACAAGCGAGGAGGACTATGCGAGGAGCAAGCGCGCGGGCCGGGCAAAAACAAACCCGTTTGTCCCTGTCCCTCTCCGTGGGTAAAGCATATGGCGCCTCCTGGGCTGGCCCCATCGGTCCCCTTCTCCCTCCTCTCCTCTGGATATTAGCTGTCATGGAGACCGATGCGACCAGAAAAACAAAAAGGGAGAGGAAAAGGTTCACAGGAAAGTGAAACGAACTGCTAGGCGCACATACATACACGGATTTGTTGGCGCAAAGATGACAACATGGCACACACTTGGTGCTCCATCCGCTGATCCACTTCACCTTCTGTGTCCTTTTTTTATCTGTTTCGTGTAGCGTGGGATGTGCAGCTAACGATTTCACAAGAAAATCCATTCTTCATACACATAGAGGAGTGTATTCCTCCGTAAAAGTATTCGTTTCCTTGTATTAGAAAAAGATTTATATATATATATATATATATCTGCAACACCGGCCGCTACCCAGCAACTCCGTGTATATAAATGCTTGGGACCTCCCTGATCCCCAAATGTCCCCGGCCCCTCTACATCCACCCTTGAACCCTCCGTAAGCCTCCACCTAGCTCCCCCTCCTTTCTGACTCCGGGAGACAGGAAACACAGGTGCACAGGGAAGAAGACATGCACAGCTAGCTTAGCTCTGCGCCTCTGCCATTGGAGTCGCGCCCCGGCCGGAGATAGAATAGCTTGTGCCATCTCGATCTCTCTTGCTCAAAGTGCCGGTGCTACAAACATCTCTCGCCCTGGTAAGACCCTTTCGCTTTACCTTTTTCGATCTACTCTCGACGCATACAGTTTGGTCCTTTTATGTTGTCATTAACTCAATTGTTAATCACTTCTCTTCAAGTATCAGTAAGCCGAACGCTAGCTGCCTAGTTAACCATAGTGACCTTAATTATTATTATATTTTGCTTAACTCAACATCTCTCAGCTATGGCGCTGGCGGCCATGGTCTTCTTGCTTCTGTACTTCGAGATCGAGATCGATCGAGAGAGAGAGAGACAGAGAGAGAGAGATGGAGGAGGTGGCGGCGTATGTATGGTGCGAGCCTGCGAGGTAAGGTTCATACGTACGTACGTGTCAGTAGGCGCAGCGAGCAAGCCTCGGTTGGCGCGCGTCCGGCCTTTCTGTACAGCTGGCTCTTGGGTGGATGGATCGATATATATCTAGCTTCGTCCAAGACCCGATTAATTAGACATGACCCGACGTGCTTAGTTAAGCGCCAGAACGCATGATTAATTAGCTAGCCGAGCAGCCGAGGGCGAGGATGTTGGGGGACTGGGCATTAACACCCGCGGCTGCCAATTGCGTCGCGATGGCTGGTTAAAGTTAATAAATCTAGCACTCTTTGGGAAAGAACTTCTGAGAAGCCTGAAGAGACCGAAGGGTTACAGGTGAACGCCGGGTAGAAGGGAGGAAAATAGGAGTAAATGCACTGGTACTAGTAATAGTATCACAGTATCAGTGTGGAGACATGAGACATGACCGCGACTCGGTGCTTGGAAACCACCACCTAGTGCATTTGCATGCTAGTTGACAAAGTCATCAATCATGGCTTCTGCTACTAGCATGCATCATCAAAGGGACAAGCGTTTTGTCCTTTCCTCTCTCCCCAGTTTTGTTCCACACCTATGCCTTTTTTTTCAGATACAGAAAAGTGTGCACAAGAATGAACCATGGTTCATGCCCGGGTGAAGTGATGCATATGAGGCTCAGAATTTCTTTCTTAGCAATAAATCCACACAAAAGTGAGCTGAAAGAGAAGAAAAAACGAAGACAACACTTGAAACACTGGTGCAAACGGTAAAATACTAGAGTTGTCTTGATCCTTTCGAAATGGATTAATTAGCCAGGTGTGACCTAGCTACTAATTAACTTCATACAGTCCAAACCTCTTTCTTCTAGTACGTAGTCAATGGGCCTGTTGTCTGAATCCCCGGAATGATGCACAAATGGAGGAAAGCAGGTACACCAATGTCACTGCTATGCTAGCTAGCCTGAACGATAGCTGGCACCTTGTTGTCTTCCCAACCAAAGGATGGGACCCCCTAACTGCTGGATGCGATGACAAGAGTATGTGGTTGTAGATCATCACAAGCCACAGTATATACATACATAAGGACATCGTGTGGTATACTGTAGGATAGAGATGGACTACGTATCACGTTTGTCTAATTGTTCTGTAAACTCTGCTACTTTGTACATGCTGTACCACCTTGCTAGTTTTCGTTATTGTTCATACAAGATTCTGCGAGCTTGTTTGATATATCTTAACTCATGCCAATTACTTTGAAATGAACCGAGTAACAGCATGGTTAGATGCGTACCAGCTTCTATTTTTAACCTATGGATTAGCCATTTGTTCCTCTAGGGATACTCTAATAAGATGGGTTATTGAGTTTTATAAGATACAACAATAATTGTACTCATTTAGGTTCTTTTCTTTAACACATCGTGTACTGTGCACAATATACCAAGTATACACAAGTATCAGAAACCATTGGCTCCTGATGTCCTGCAAGTGTTTGGAACTCACACGTTTCCAATGTTGATAGACAAGGATTACAATAGATTATTTGCTTTGACTCAATCTGTTCTGTAATATTTTTAGCTCAACTGGGAAGACAAGGTCTCGTAATCTTGGGATAAGGTATCAGTTTCTTTACGATGTGCTGCTCCACCCTCTCAAAACTAAATGTAATCGCTTCTAACCAATTATTCTACCTTAGAAAGAAAAACTTCGGATAAGGCCCAACTGGCAGCATTAGAAACAAACAAAGTTGTCAATTAACAACTGAACACTTGAACAGTGTTTAAATTGATAAAACATGGCACGGCCGTTTCTGAGAAAAAAAAAGGCAGCTAAAGAATACTAGGCCACCTGCACTTCCGACAAAGCTGTAGGCTTTGAGGGGAATAACGAAGAGGCATTTTTGGCACTATTTGGATTAAATTTCTAGAACAAAGTTTCTCTCTAGAAAAAAGAAGTGTTCTTGAGCCTCATGATACTTTCGACCTTGTCTTGTCATATCGTTCTATTATTGTTAACTGTGAAGCAGTTGAGTAGTAGCTGATAAAGTAAGCTTGTTTGTGTAAGACCAGCGTTTTGAATAGAGTAACAGTGATTTCTATGAAACCGACTTCTGAACCAACGACTACAGTTGTAAAAGTCAGCTTTTACCTGAGACTGAGGTTCGTAGCAAAACAAAGTAAGGATCAAGTGGAGACTGGAGATTCATCTTACCTATACTTTCCTCCCGATTTTCAGCAGGAAAAAAGGGTAAGGAGATAGAGAGCAGAAGAGGAAGATGATGATGATGACTGAAGTCGCCAATCACAGCAAAAGGAACCATACCGACAGCTACTTCGGTGGAAAAGCCGTCACCAGCAGCTCAGAGGAGTTTGGAAGCATGACATCGAAGAAGCCAAGGAATACGAGTCCAAGAAGCGCTCCCATATCCCCAAAGGCATGCTGTTTAAGTTCGCACATCTCTTGCCTACTAATTGGCTGTTATGCTGAAGTGATTTTTTTTGCAATTGAGCAGGAGAAGAAGGACAAGATTGGTGAGAGAGTGGCAGCTCTGCAGCAGCTAGTGTCACCATTTGGAAAGGTATTTAGTTCTGCAATGTCCACTCACTTTTCATCTTTGCAAAGAGACTCATCTTAAAAGGCTTGAGCATAATTGGTTCTGCAAAAATTCAATCTTGGAAGACGGACACAGCTTCTGTTCTGCAGGAGGCCTCAGGGTACATCAAGTTCTTGCACCAGCAACTCGAGGTTCTTATTCTCGCCCACTGCAGATTGCATTGTGATGTTGACTTTGCTCATCCTTGGTTACTTTCTGTTTATCACAATGCACGGATTCCTTTTTGCAGGTTCTTAGCTCCCCGTACATGCGTGCTCCTCCGGTGGCTGGCGCTGCGCCTGAGGTGAGGTTACACTTACTGACTAGCTAAGTTACAGCCTTTTCTGCCACGTACTACACTATTCGGAATGTTCCTGGAAATACTGGACAAACTCTGATAGAAGTTAAATGCAAGTACACACAGCATTCTTCGTTCAAGAGATGTATTGTATCACAATTTCATAACACGGAACACGGCACTCGCTTGATAATTCAGGATCCCGATCACTACAGCCTACGGAACCGCGGTCTCTGCCTCGTGCCGGTGGACCTGACGCTGCAGCTGACCCAGAGCAACGGGGCTGACCTATGGGCGCCGGCGAACGCGACCAAGCGCAGGTGAAGGGAGGTTGGTCTAGAAGACGGCAGTACTGTGGTGCGTGTAGAATTCCAAGTGCCTGACCCAATTCGATCTCCTAACGAGCAACTAAGAAAGCATTTCTGTGAAGTCTCAGCTTGTGTTATAGCGACCCTGCCTGGTGATCCTGATCTCTGTCTTAGCGCCATGCGTTATTCATACTTAGTGAGGTAGTAGTAGCCCGTCGATCTCCATGTGAAATGTAACTGTGTTTTAACATGTTAGCAACCTACCTGTTGCTGTCAGCAACTTATTGAAGCAGCAGTTTACTGCCAGTGGTCAACCTTGGAGCAGTTATGAGGTACGGTGCTTTGGCATTCCCAATAGCTTTATTATAGCTTATTATTAGAGTTATTAGAGGAGAGAATGATTATACGAGGTTTTAGATATAACCACTCTAATACTTTGTATCTTTAGCTTGTTATTAAAGTTTGTATCTAGACGAGATAGAATGACTAGTTTAGAGAGAGAGAGAGAGAGAGATGAGTGCTATTTTCTTGGTTTTAAAAAAAAAAATGTTGATACTTGCATGAGTATCAAACTCAATTCTCTCTCTTGCACTTCACAAAAAAACTGACATGATATAACTATAGTATCAAGCAAATACCTGTGTTAACTCGGCGCGCAAGTTCTGAAGATTGTCAAGCTACCACCAATCACGCCAAACAAGTTTTGGCACTGAAGATGCGAATAATTGGAGCAATCCAGCACACATTTGCATTGATCTCTTGGAGAGTATTTAAAGTGCATGTGCAAGGATAATGTAAACTTGGAAGATAAAGATTACATGCCAAACTAACTTGATACAAAAATGTAATCTTGAGAGATAGAGTCCGGAAGGCTGCAACTGCTATTGCGGGTCATGCCGTTGTCCTACCGAACCGAAACAGGACAGCAATAGAGACGAAAACGATTCCCGCTGCCGCATCTTCTGCCACAACAGCTTCCCAAGCGGCTGGCACTCGCGTCTCAATTCCTCTCGTAGCCAATGATCACTCCATGGTCACTCGTGGCAAAAGCGGTTTTCGTCAACCTCTTGAGTGTTTGAATCTTCATGTGGCCACTCTTTCTCCCGTTCTGAAAACCTATGGTGGCACCCTCAAGGATCCACACAGGCATGCCGCTATGCTTGATGAAGTCACTGCCCTCCATGCCAACCGCACTTGGGATCTCGTTCCTTGTCCTCCCAGTGCAATCGTGGTATCAAGTAAGTTGATTTTCCGGCACAAGCATAAGTTGGATGGCAGCTCGAACTCTATAAAGCGCGATGGGTCCTTCACGGTTTTTCTCAGCAGCTAGGGATTGACTATGCGGAGTCCTTCAGCCCGTTGTCAAGCCCGCTGCTATCCGCACTATCCTCACCTTGGCTTTCTCCAAACATTAGCCGGTGCACCAAATCGATGTAAAAAATGCATTTCTTCGTGGCACTCTTACTGAAAACTATCTATTGTCAACAACCATATGGATTTATTGATTCCTCTCTCCCTAACCACGTCTGTCGTCTAAACAAATCACTCTATGGTTTGAAGCAAGCGCCCCGCGTTTGGTACATTCGCTTTGCTTCTCACCTCCCCTCTCTCGGTTTTGTTGGTTCCAAAGCTGATCCATCTCTTTTCGTCTTTCACCATGGTTCCGATGTTGTTTACCTCCTTCTTTATGTGGACGACATTGTTCTCACAGCTTCATCCACCTCTCTTCTCCGCTGGACAATTTCCTCTCTTCAGGAGGAGTTTGCAATGACAGATCTTGGCGATCTTCATTTTTTCTTGGGATTCCGGTCACTCGCGACACACATGGCGTGCTTCTCCAGCAACAGCAGTACATCACTGATGTTCTCGTCCGCGTCGGCATGATGGATTGCAAGCCGTGCCCACTCCAGTCGATACCGGCTCCAATCTACCCTCTACTGGACCGCCTGTCGCCTCCTCCACCGAGTACCATAGCCTCACTGATGCTCTCCAGTATCTTACTTTCACTCGCCCTAACATTGCACATGCCGTTCAGCAAGTTTGCCTCCATATGCATGACCCGCGTGCACCTCACTTCAATCTCATTAAGCGCATTCTTTGCTACCTCAAAGGCGCAATGCACTCTGGTCTCACGTTATTTTGTACCTCTCCAGCTACCATTACCGCGTACTCCGATACCGACTAGGCGGGTTGTACTGACACTCGCAACTCCACTTCCAGATATGGTATTTTTCTTGACGACAACCTAATTTCTTGGTCATCCAAGTGCCAAAACACCGTCTCTCGGTCCATTGCTGAGGCCGAATACCGGGCCGTCGCTAACGTTGTAGCTGAAACATGTTGGTTAAGTCAACTTCTTCATGAGTGTCGGACCCGAATTTTCTAATCCCGAATCCTCTGCGAATACACTGTGCTATTCCCTGGATCAGTAGATAGCACTCACAAATACATTAATGAATCATTTCATACATAGCGTAAAATCATACCATTCATTAATTTAACACATCAGAGTTTACATAGACCGCTTCGGGCCAAATTTTACAATAAGGGCCGAACAGACCAAACAATTACATCACAAAGTAGCGGAAGCGACAACGGAAGCAAAAAGGGTGAGGGCACATCTCTCCACAGGCAAGCGACTGGGAAAACCTGTGTACATCCGATATTACCCGAAAACTCAAATAATATAGGATGCACATAAGTACCGGCGGAGTCAGTTAGACTGAGGCGAGACTAGAACGGCTAAATACTAAAGTACGCTTCAAAAACTCCTGGGTCTTCAGACATCTGGTTTCTCGTAGTAGTCGAAAGCTTCAGGATTTTCTGCTTCTGAGGGTTTGGGGAAAGAGCGAGAATGAGCACAACCACCGTGCTCGCGAGCCAACATACAGTATGCAATAATATACATGCAAGGCTTAACAAGGATGGTTCAGTATCTTTTATTTGCTAAAGCAATATTTTCAATTATCATAATACAAATTCCAATGACTTAGCATTTTGAACAAATTGCATTTTATTAAAGAGAGTAAGTGCAATATTAAATAACAGCGGAGGTTACCTCCACCTCATGCTTAATTTTGATAGCGGTTACATCCACTGATTATCAGCACTGGGTAAGACTACCTAGGAAAAATCCAAAACAATGGCTAGATGAGCCCGTAACATTTTCAAGCCACCCATAAAGGTTTTTGAAATAGAACTAACTCAAGTTAAGTTCCCATGTTCGCCTTTGACCGTAGGCGCGACTGTTTAAATAGTTTAGACTCTACAAAGGTTGTACACTATACCTACAAGAGATAATCATACTCGTTATCCCACATAATTTTTTAGTCATGTAGTTGAGCGATCGTCATAGTAATGTTTCAAACTACCTCGCCCCTTCTGTCATCTCACCCCTATGGCCAATCCCATAAGTTGTGCGGGATGTTTACCACAACGACTAGCGCAGCTGACAACTTCACCCTCCCTCGGTGTTCCTTTCAAGCCAGCATACATCTGGCCGCTTGCACACTTCCAAACACCAGTTGCGGGATGACATTCAGTGTTCAATAATCTTACTAAGCAAAGTTGCACTTTGCATACTTGCAGTTGTACTTGTTTTACACAGGAGGTCATGACAAGATTTAAGTCCTTAATCCATCTGGACGGCTCATACCACATTCCACACATTCTCGTGTTACATCCGCACCCACCACTCTTTCCATCCGCCCAGATGTGGTACTAGCAAGTTGTTTAAGTTTTTGGGGAGGAAAACTAATTAACACAACACGCCAGTCATTTACATCCAATGACTGCCCAAAACCACTTACATGATTAAAAGATGATAAACAAGACATTTATTATCCTGGTACTTAAGCAAGTCTAGCATGTCGTTTAAGTACACCCTATGCTAGTATTTACCACATAATTACTAGGGTGACATGGAATGAGGGATTCAATTTATTAAAGGATGGATAATACTTAATTAATCATCAAATGTGTGTTTAACTACCTTAAGCTTTAACATACATTTGATTACAAAATTAAAGCATGCAACTTTGATATTTTAAATAAATATAATTTGCATAAAACGTAGACTCAAAATGATCAAAGTATTGACTCGCTTGGGTCAGGCTATAGCAGACTTAATCTTACTCAGGGCCTTCTCTGCCAAGGGTCTTGAGTTCTGGGTCTGCGCCTTTACCCGAATCTTGATCTTACTCGAGTCGTTGCTTCTTCTGGACTCCAATTCCTAATTACACGATAATAAACGAGAAGACCAAATAAATCCACAGAACCTCAAAAGATCAAATACATTCAAAGTGATTTAAATAAGTTTTACGACAAATGAGCTTAAGAGACAAGATTCAACGAGACGAGGATGGTTGACAAAGTCAAACGACCAACTGAGTGACAGAGGTAATGGCGGAGAAACTCTGTCGGGGGTAAACAAGGGGGAATCAAAGTCGAAGGGACTTTCCTGGGGATACTCCACTTCAGATTTGGAAGATGGCAAGCTATTGTGATTAACAAGTTAATCCCGAATGGCTTCCCAAAATATTTTTAGAAAATGCAAATTAATTGCTAATACCGTAAAGCCTTTTGAACGATAGCGGAAAAGTTGAGTTAATTAGTTTTTAACAAATATTTGACATGATTGCATAGGCGATTACGAAGGTCATTTGCACAACTTCAATTCTCAGAGATTTTGCAAATTACGCTCTTAATTGACGGCTCTCAAATATTTGCGAAATGGATAATTCTGTTAACACTTGTCAATCGGCAAGTTAACCATTAACAACGGTTAATCGAATCATTGCAATTCACAACACAATCATAGAGAATAAACATTTTAGAATATTTTTGCCAATTTGGAAAACTGCTAAACCACTGAGGTTAACAAAACATTTCATGATCAACACAAAATCTTCTTTGCCAATTCCTCTACTAATGCTCTGTTGTTGCTGCTCTGCACTGCATAGAGGAGGGGGGTCCCACTGGCCAGACACAGAGAGAAAGAGAGGGGGAACAGAGAGCGGCAGCAGAGGAGGAGGGGAGAGCGCGGCGGCGGCTGTCGGCGGTGGGCGGTGGTCGGAGGGGCGGTGGGGTCGGCCAAAACGGGTTGCTAGCGAGGAGACGATGCCGAGGGAGGCGACGACGCTGGCGGGCAAGACCGAGAGGAGGCGGCGGCGACCGGAGCGCACGGCGCAGAGCCGAGCGAGGGGCGATGGTGACCGGAGGAGGAGAGGAAGGAGGCGCGCATGAGCACCGGGGAGGCGCACGGGGGCGATGACTTACGGCGGCGGGGAGGCTCGGCCGACGGGCGGGGATGGCCGAGGGTGGTGGGGCGGTGCTCCCAGTGGCAGCGGATTGGCCGGAGGGAGGAGAGAAGGGTGGTGGCGGCGGCACCGAGCTCCACAGGGAGCGGGGAGGAGAGGGAGGCGATAAGGGGGGAGCTTGCGGCTTTTGTAGCCGGGGGAGAGGCGGAAAGTCGGAGGGAGCGGCGGCAATGGCGTAGAGGGGGGAGCCGGACGACGCAGGGAGTCGGCGCGCGGCGTGGGCGTAGAGAGCTGCGGCATGCGACGCTGGATCTGGAGGAAGCGGGTCCGGTTGGGGCGGAGAGGACGAGTGAGGCAGCGTGGCAAGGCTGAGAAGGAGAAAGGGAGGAGAAGAGAAGCTGGCCGGGCCAAGTGAGAGGCCGAGGAGAGAAGGGAAAGAGAGAGGGTAGGGGGAGTGCGGTTGGGAGATTGGGCTGGGGGCGGAAGGACCGGGAGGGGAGAGGGGGAGCAGGCCAGGCCGACTGGGGAGTAGGCCACTAGGCCGGGGAGAGTGCGCTGGGGGGCAGGGAAGGTGGGCCGAGCTCACGAGGGAAACGGGCCGGCCCAAGAAAATAAAGGGAGGCAAAAAAATTTTGGAGAGGGGCCCCAAAAACTGAAACGAG
The DNA here is from genome assembly GCA_036346395.1 of Hsuehochloa calcarea. Taxonomy (NCBI): domain Eukaryota; kingdom Viridiplantae; phylum Streptophyta; class Magnoliopsida; order Poales; family Poaceae; genus Hsuehochloa; species Hsuehochloa calcarea. The sequence goes on from CM070600.1 coordinate 17,330,081, forward strand.
GGAATTCAAATAAAATTTTGAATTCAGAATTTGAAGGGTGGTTTGAAACACAAACCCGAGCGTAGAAGAAGCTAGGAGTTTTTGAAAATAAGGCAAAATTCGAAAAACGAGCGAAAATCAGAAACCGAAAAGAAATCACTATTTACCATCCGAAAACGAGATGTTACAATGAGCTTCACTGTCATCTTCAAAAGGCTACTCTTGTATGCTGCGACAACATCAGTTAAGTTTACCTCTCTACAAATCCTGTGCAACATCAACACACGAAGCATGTAGAAATCGACTCGCACCTTGTTCGCGAGCTCTTGTCTTTTGGTGATGTTCAAGTCCTGCAGGTGCCATCTACATCTCAGTATGCCGACATATTCACCGAGGGACTTCCAACAACGGTGTTCACAGATTTTCACTCCAGTCTGAACATTCGATGTCCTCCCAATCGGACTGCGGGGGCGTGTTAGCTCAACCGTCTCCGTCCCTGTTGCTGTCCCACTTCGGTACGACAACAGCACGACCGACAATAGTAGTTACAACCTTCCGAACTCTATCTCTCATGATTACATATTTGTATCCAAGTTAGTTTGGCGTGTAATCTTTATCTTCCATGTTTGCATTATCCTTTTACATGTACTTTAAATACTCTCCGAGAGATCAGTGCAAACGTGTGCTCGATTGCTCACCTCCATGGTATCAGAGCAACACATGGAATATAAAGATTACACGCCAAACTAAGTTAGAGATACAAAGATGTAATCTTGAGAGATAAGAGTCCGGAAGGCTACAGAGACGGAGACTGTTGCGCTAAGAGGCACCTTCAAAGCTCCCCGATGTGCACCTGAAACTGAAAGTGGATCGAAGTCCTGAGTGCAAAGTTGAACCGAGCTGAGCCTCTTACCTTTTAACAAAAAGAGAAGATTGGGCTTTTACCTTGAGTGCCCATATAAACACTTGTTTTGGTTTGCTACTTGTTACAGTGAAGCAGCATCTCCTTCTGGCGTTAGACGCCCTGTTCAATCAAATCGAATCGAATCAAATCAACGCAAAGGTATGTTTAATTTCTGTACCGGCGCACTGTGCCGTAGTTATGGACGGCGACAGAACGAACCTAACTGGGGGCCCATGCGTTATGGCCTCTACGTTACGCGGGGGGTGAAGCAACCGAGGCCACAATGTAGATCGTCAAAGCCCCAACAGCCACTGTCCAAATCCTAAACGTACTGATTACTATTTATTTATTTATGTTGGCTCAATCATGGTTTATGTCTTTATTATGGCCAAGAGCCAGGCCAGATTTTGAACCGGGAGGTTCAAAGCGCTTAGTTCCATCGTGGGACAACGTGAATTTTGAGTTTTACCCTATGAAATTCATGCACTGGAAGGCGGAGAAAATGGCGAATTCCTTTTTTACATGGTTCTTGTCGAATGCTCCAATTACAGCCTGTCCGGATGGAAATATGCGAGGCCGTGACTGAAGCTACTCGTCGTCAACATCTGTTCATCAATGTGGCAAGAGACGGGGGGCATGTTCAATGGACCCATCAACTCCATCACAGAATGACAGAATCCCCGTAAAATCAGTTTGAGAATTCAGCTACTCAGTTACTCCATGGGCCGTGCGCCTCAAAAATTAAAAGAAAACCACAGCTCCTCCATGTAAAATGATGACTAGGAGCCTCACAACTCACAAGTCGATGGACCTGGCCTTAAATGTGAATCTGTCATCCTGTGCGGTTACGTTCATATACTGTGCCTGTCCCCGTTTTACTCTTAAAATTCTGATGCTCCTTGTCGTGTGCCTTACCCATTTATTGTGTGATTGTGCCTGTTCTGAATTCTTTGCTAAATCGTTTTGCAACTTTCCAACCATGAGATGCAAATATCAACACCAGCTGTTTGGAACAGAACAAGCTCAGCGCGACAAAGAACGTTTCTTGTGAACGAAACGCCAAAAAATAAAACAGGGTGATACACACAGTTACACACCATAAGCTGAACGTGAAAATTACGCGTGTTTTGGTGCTCGATGTACACATAGAACAGACATCTCAGCTCAGCTCAGCTCAGCTCCCTGGGCGTCGAAATATCGTACAAAAGTATGGCTGCAGTGCAACGTTCGCCGCAGCTCGGACACGTGTTGCGAAATATCCGCGTTCCATCTCACCGCACCGCCACCAGAAAACGGGATCCCATCATCAGATACGGACAGCCCGAGCCTCGCAGCGTCCGGATATTTTTGCGTCGAGACGGGTCTCGTGAGTTCCAAAAGTTGCATTGTCGCGTTCCATCTCTAACAGCAGTCCGGCGCTGGTGAACTCTCGATCATCCAAATGGCGAACGCAGGGGGGGCTAAGCCGCGGTTGAAATTGTCTTACTCCATCCATCATCAAGTGCTCAACCGCAGTTTAGAAGGACGGTTTGCATGGGTACTTGTGTTTGGATGATCACGCATCTGGCCATCTGCAGGTACATAAGAAGAACCAGGACCAGTATAGGAGGACTAAGCGTCCAAGCACCTCTGCTCCTGTGTGTACTCGTCCCTCTGTAGTCTCTGTATGGAGCACGGTTCATTTCCTATAACCTACGCGACCACACCAAATGCACCGGTGGATGGTAGTAGGACTAGATGGTAACATGGACAGAAGCCCCGTCAAAAACGAAACGAAAATATCTAGTCGCATGCGATGCAAGTCATGCTCTCGTACTCAGGCAACGTGACAAGTGACCACAATTTCCGAAAAGTCTTCAATGCCCCGGAGATTCGGACATCCCCGAGGGCCCCACCGGGAGTCCGTCCACTCCGACCAAATCAAAATCTTGGTCCGCAGCTTAGCTTGCGCTGCCAGCGCCAGAGGACCCGGAGATACTACTCCGACTCCTCGCGTTGAAGCCGCCGAGGAACAACACAAAAAATCTGCCGCGCGCGACCCAACCCCCCACCACCGTGTGTGACGCACGTCGCGCGATTTATACGCGCTAATCACGCCGCTCCCCGCCGCTCGTTGTTGCGCTCTTCCCTGTCCCCCACCCCACACAGCTTCAGTGGGTTGGCCGCCGCGACTCTCTCAAGTCTCAAGCAGCAACCGGCGTGTACGTGTGGTCTGAGCTGAGGAATAACTAAGCGAGCGCGCGGGCGCGGGAAGAGGGGGAAGGCATGAGGATCCAGTGCGACGCGTGCGAGGGCGCGGCGGCCACGGTGGTGTGCTGCGCGGACGAGGCGGCCCTGTGCGCGCGCTGCGACGTCGAGATCCACGCCGCCAACAAGCTCGCCAGCAAGCACCAGCGCCTCCCGCTCGACGCCGCGCTCCCCGCCGCGCTCCCGCGCTGCGACGTCTGCCAGGTACGTTACATGTAGCCTACCTACTCACATCACGCGCGCGAGGAAGCGGCTCAGCTCTGTAGTACGCAAACGTTGCTCAATTCTGTACACGCGCGCGCGCGCAGGAGAAGCCGGCCTTCATATTCTGCGTGGAGGACAGGGCGCTCTTCTGCCGGGACTGCGACGAGCCCATCCACGTCCCCGGGACGCTCTCCGGCAACCATCAGCGCTACCTCGCCACCGGCATCCGCGTCGGTTTCGGCTCCGTCTGCAACGCCAACGTCGGCACCCGGGCCGACCACCTCCCGCCCAAGGGCGGCTCCAAGCCGCCGAGCGTCGTCGCTGCTGGTGGGGTCCCCAAGCCGGTCCCGGCCGCCGCGCAGGAGGTGCCGTCGTCGCCGTTCTTGCCGCCGTCGGGCTGGGCGGTCGAGGACCTCCTGCAGTTCTCAGACTACGAATCCAGCGACAAGGCAAGGAACTATACAATACAGTAACAAATGTTCTTGATCACAAGATAGCCGATAAGTCAAAAGGTGTCCCTTTGAGATCTCCATCTCACATGTTTGTGTTGTGTTTGCTGTTGCAGCAGGAGTCTCCTCTTGGGTTCAAGGAGCTGGAGTGGTTCGCCGACATCGACCTGTTCCATGACCATGCGCCGGCCAAGGGGGGCAGCACGGCGGCCGAGGTCCCTGAGCTCTTCTTCGCCTCGCCGCAGCCAGCGAGAAACGCGGGTTTCTACAAGACGAGCGGCGCGCGCCAGAGCAAGAAGCCACGGGTGGAGCTGCCTGATGACGAGGACTACCTCCTCGTTCCTGATCTCGGATGAGATATATACTGCATAGTTTGTACGTGATGTAATATATATGTATGGAAAGGATTCTGCCATCTTGTACTACGCTTGACATATGTAATACTTTCAGCATGAGATGGGTTTGATGTATGAGACGAATTTGCCTGTTGCATGTGTTCTGTTCGCAGGTTATTATGTCAATACCTTAGAAGTGAAGTAAAAGCTTGCATCAGTTTTGAATAACCACCTGAACGCCTTCAAATGGATGAACACATCGATCAGTACTGAAGTTACCAAAATGGAGCTTCACCCATGGAACTTGCAGCTTGGAAAACTTCCGCACGATCATTTTGCAGTCAGCCGCATGTAAACAGGTTACAGGTATACCTTTGATCACAAAATTGAAATGTTTGATAAGCATGAGGATCGGAATACAGTAGGAAGATCGACCGGATACACTGGCTGAACTAAAACCAAGATTAGTGAACTTGAACAAGAGAAGCATACGAAGCACTACCAGTCGGGAATGTACTTCACCAATGACCGTAGTTTCATATCAAACAGCCGTACGGCACAGTACCATGCACTTGAAACAACTAGGGCCAGTGATAATGACATTTCTTCAGCACTTCAAGAAAAATAAACAAATACATAAGAGTGCTACAGCTTAACACCAACTGAGAAATGACATGGCATCAAACAAAAGCATGTAAGCATGCACCATAACCTGATTATGATATTTTGGGTCACCCATTTTACGACTTAAAATGAGCTCTTTCCAGTAAGATTATGAGGTCGCAAAAATCCTGGCTGCTCTTCAGCAAGATTTGTGAATCAATTAAGGATTTCCCAGTTTGTTACCAGTAGATCTCAAATCCTTTTTGAAGATGCCAGTAAACTGCACAGAAATGCTTCTTTGTAGTGCAATAAAAAATCAAGCACATTGTATACAAATTCCAAATCGTCACCTTTTCTTCAGCAATGAACTAGCTCTCAGGAAGATTTTATTGATCTCATCAAGCTCGGACACTTTCAGTTCTTTTGCAGGTGAATCAGTCTTATCAGAAAGTGAAGCGATCTTTCGCAGATGCTCCTCAAAATCATCTGGTTCATTGCCATTATTTTCTGAGGGAAACTTATCCAGCCTATCCAGATACAAAGGGCGCTCCTTGCTGTCTTCTACCTGCTCCTCTGAGTCTGTCTCAAAAATGTCAGAGAGATCCTCAGATTCAGAGTATGTGATAGACTCTGAAGCTGAATCACCATCACCCTCAGAATTTTCATCCTCTAGCCTCTCGGACCCTTCTATACTTTCTGACAGGAGATTAGATACACTTCTCTTGTGAACTGAGCTAGAAGAATCTTTTTTCACGAGTTCACAAGAAGAATCTTTTTTCACGGACATACTGTTTGCACTATCTGGAATAAAAGCAAGGTCTTTCGCTGCACTTTGTCCATTATACACTCCAGCTAACTTCATCTGTGCATGAAGATCTTCAAGCTCCTGTTCAAGCCTGGGAATGTACCGCCTAAGAGCCCAGAGGCGATCTGTAACACCCTATTTCGGTAGAATCCAAGAAGATCTGTAACACCCTATTTCGGTAGAACCCAAGAATTTCTTAAATTTTCTAATTTGCAAAACCAAAGTTTAAAAGTGGGTCTTCTGCTTACCTCTTCCGCCGACCCCCGCTCGGCCCGATCTTCCGCCGACCCCCGCCCCTCGGCTGTCGTGGCGCCAGACGTCCATGCCTGCGCGGCCGCACTGCACCGCCCGCCAGACCTTGCGCCTCCTCCTCGCGCAAGGCGCCCCTCTCCCGGTGCCCTCGGTCCAGCCCGCCCGCTCGCCCATCCTGCCGCTCCGCTGTTCGGTCTCACCCCGAGACCACCCTCCGTTCTTCTCTTCTCCACCGCTATTTAAGCCGCCCGCCTTCATCTCTTCCGCCCCGCCTCTTCATCTTCCCCACCAACCGCCGCCTCCTTCCCGCCTCCCGCTGCCGCCTTTCCTCCTCCGCTGTCCCGTCGCCGCCTCCGCCTCCTCTCGCCGCCGCCTCGCTCCTTCCTCGCCCCGCCCGAGCCGCCGATCCTTCCCCTCTCCTCCACCGCGCTGCGCTCGCGCTCCCGCCCCGCCTCTCTCTCCCCTCTCTCTCTTTCTCCCCTTTCTCTCATTTTCTCCGCCGCCTCGCCTTCTCCACAGGACGGAGAAGACGAGGCGACGCGCTCGTAAGAACGCGTCGCCGCTTATATCCTCAGCAGGCGTGGCAGCGACGAGTGGGCCCCACCCGCAGCGTCCCATGCGCGGCTAGCAAGTGGGGCCCACTTGCCAGTGCGACGCGGCCCCGCGCACCCGTGCGTGGAGTCGGTCCACACACTGTTTCGTGCACCGGGGACACGTGTCAGCGTGGGGATTTTTCAGGTTTTCCGATTTTCGGTTTAACTGAAAAATCATTTTAAAGTTTCAAAAATTCATATCTTTTTCCTTATAACTCCGAAAATTATGAAACTTGTGCCCAAAAATTTGAAATTTCAAAACCTATATTATGGTACTGGTTTGATTTATGTTTGAATTCATTTATTATGGATGTTGTATTTATTTGGTATGTTTGTTTGTTTCTTTATTTCCGGTGCGATCGTCCGAGTAGAGTACGAAGAAGCCGGAGACCCCAACCTCGACCACACTCAAGAATACCTAGATTCTTCAACCTTTGACCCAGGCAAGTCAACACTTTGACCATGTTGAACCTACATTTTATGCAAACTATGTTCTTTTAAAATAGCAAACTGCATGCTTTAATTTTTATGCAAATGTATGTTAAATGGTCTTAAGGTAGCTACATGCCAATTTGATTATTACGTAATTATTATACCTTGTCCTTGATAATTGAATTCCTTGATCCTTATCACCCTAGTAATTATATCGTAATTTACTAGTTATAGTCTGTACTCAAGTGTCATGCTAGCCTTACTTGAGTACCGGGGCATTAACTACCCTAATCATCATTCTTTAAACATGAAAATGATTTTAGGCAGTCATTGGGGTAAATGACTAAAATGGTTGAAATAATTTGTTTTACTCTCCTCAAACCCCTAAAAACTTGCTAATACCCCATCTGGGCGGATGGTATGTTGGAGGGTATGTGGTTAGGCACTAATATAGCCCAGGATATGTTGGTATGTGGTATGAACCGCCCAGATAACTTTAAAGACCTAATCCTGTGATGACCTCCTATCGCAATACAGTATAACCACAAGTCTATAATGATATCGACATGTCTGACTAATTTGTATCCACCATTGTGAGTTGCACCACTCAAGTGACCCACGAGTCGTGTCGCTGGCTTAAGCCGTCGTGGACACGGGTCGTGACGCTGGCAAAAGCCGCCGTGTGGCGCAAGGGGGGTTTGGGGGCATGGTTGATGCGGGTGCGAGAACGTAACCACTCTCAGGCGAAACCTCAGTGAGTGTAACAAACACTGGGGGATGCATTGTAAAGGTCTTGTGGTAATCTCCCTTGATTCACATGTCTAAGGAAACGTGTGTACATATCAAGATGATTGTCTATTGTGGGTAAAGATGTACAACCTCTGCAGAGAATAAAACTGTTCGAACAGCCGTGCCCACGGTCAAGGGTGGGCATAGGAACTTGCAAGATATAGTTCTGTTTCAAAACTTTGTGGGTGGGATGAAATTGTGCAGGGCTCGCCTAGCCCTTGTTTTGGATTTTCCTGGGTAGTCTTACCCAGTGTTGTTAATAGGTGGGGGTAACCACTTTCCAAAAATAAGCATGAGATGGAGATAGCCTCCGCTGTATTTACTATTGCGCAACTATTCTCTTTTAAGAAATCATGTTTTGGTCAAAATGCTAGGTAATAGGATTTTCTATTATATGTATTCACAAAAGTTGCTTTGTGCAAATAAAATAACCCGAGCCACCCTTGATTAACCATGCATAGTAAATATTGCATATGTTGTGTTGGCTCGCGAGCACAGTAGTTGTGCTCACCCTCGCTCTTTCCCCAAACCCCTAGATTCCGCTGATCAAGACGACCACGCATACTACGAGGATCAAGGAGTCGACGGTCCAGATCAAGGCGAGGAGTAGTGTAGGCCTTAGGCTTGGGCTCACCACAGTCTAGCTGGCTCCGCAGGTGCTGGCGTACTACAACTAGTATTCACCAACTCTTTGGTTAATATCGGTTGTACGTAAGTCACCGCAGTCGCTTGCTTGTGGGGAGTTGCACCCTGCCTCTTTTGCTTCCGCATTTGTCCTTTAAGCTGTGTAATGAACTTATTTGGCCTGATCGGCCCTCTTTTGTAAACTCGACCCGACTTGGTCTATTTAACTCTGAGGTTGTAATATTAAGACTAGTTTGGTCTGCGATGTATGAAATGAATCAGCAATGTGTACTGTGAGCGCTACCTACTGATCCAGGGAGTAGCGCGGTGATTTCACAGAGGATTCTAGATTAGAAAATCCAGGTCCGACACGATCTCTATATTTTGATTTATCCAGTGTCTGATTGGAAATTTAAAATTAGAAATGATGAAAGAAACCAGGCGTCTACAGTAGAAGGTACAAAATAACAATTTGTGTCATCCCATTCTGCATATTTGTCTATATTGGAGTATTTTCTAATTGACCCTGCGTAGAACGCTCTTCCATCCACCTAAATAAAATTGGTTGGCTGCCCTCTTGTTCTAAGTTCTAAACTAAAAATGTCGATTAACAAATAGATAATTTACTTAAGCACCTTCCAGATTAGGAGGGTCCTACTGTGGCTTGTCTCGCATGGAAATCTTGGAATCGTCCAGTTACTAGTGTTTTCTTTTTGTCTTTCTTCCAACTTTGCTATAAAGATAACAATATCATAATCATTGCACCATGACAGCAATAAGAGAACATACCTTTTTTCTAGAAAGTGAAGCTTTTGGAGACATTATTTCTGGTGGTGGCTGTGCATAGTTTTTTCCTCTGTACATAATAATTGTATTCCCTTCTTGAATATCGAGCACAATCCCACCACTTAGTCTGGCTAACTCTGAGGCAGTTTCCTTAACCTCCTCCGGTGTGAATGTCTTCACAATTACCTGTAGGGTTTGGTGCTTTTTCCAGTGCAAATGCATGTTCAATATCACTCCCTGGTAAATTCCACGTCTGCCAACAGGCACATAGTTTTTACATTTTTGGCCCATCTTGAGGAAATAAAAGTGCTCTTCAGGTGTAAGCACCTCAGGATCATGTGTAGGTTCTGACGGCTCATCCGGTTCAATTTTCTTCAATGCTGCAACAAGTCGTTCTTCCTTCCTTCGAGCCTTTAAGGGCCATTCAAAAAAAAGAAGATAAAACATACAAGAGCAAATTATTTGTCGGGTTGCCTCTTTCCCTTTGTCGAAAAATAACAATATATTGAGGAGTTGAAAATTCCACAACAGAGTGCATAAAAGTAAACAAATCATTGTAATGTGAACAGCGGCAGCATAGATACTTAGTTGTAGTGCATGCAGCATACAAAAGACAGTCAACACCTAATAAGAGTTCCCAGCACTAACAATCTATTATATTATTAAAACAATAGAAAAAGAAGCCACAACGTTTTGCTCTCAAATGCTAGAAATTACCAAGTTAATAGGTGGAAAAAGAGAAATATTTACACCGTCGATTGTGGTGGGTTTAGATTATAATAGTGTAGATCAATCAGATCATAAATATGAGAGTTGTTACACTTGTACAGATAATACAATTATATTTCTATCATAAGCATAAGAGTTGTATAACAAGTACAATTCTGTCTCCATATAAATATACGCATTGTAGCATCTAGCCACGCAATTACGCGAGAAAGTCGGCTAGTTTTTACCATGATAGTATGCTTAGGAATATGAAGTGTTATAAGCTTATAGCTGGTTCTAGCAAGAATGAAGGTTCAGCTTTCCTTGCCATTTCTTACAGGGCATAATATGAATAGCAGTATTAGAAAGGGAGATTGGTAGATTTGCCACAACAGTTGATATGCAATTGCTATTTTGTCACTCCATATCTCACTGACATGTGGGTGACAAAATAGCAATTGCACATCAACTTAATGGTAAATAATCAAGAATGACTCACATGTCAGTGAGATATGGAGTGACAAAATAACAATTGCACATAAACTTAATGGTAAATAATCAATAATCCCTGTTAGAAACCATGCCCTGTTAGAAAGTCAAGCAAGCTTCATTCTTTTATGCTTGAAACTTTATTCACAAACTAAAAAGTAAAATTGTGCCGAAAGCTCCCGTCTCCGGCGTTTCATCAAACACTTGACGCCCACTATGTTTTGGTGGCAACCTCTAAACGTTTCAGCAAATACCTACTGCAGCAACAACTCAAAGCACAAAGCCCAGGTATCCACACGTCCCAACATGGGATGGTTTTGCTACATTCCATCGACCGCTTAAAGTAAGAATCAGGAGAAGAGGAGCAGGTGGGTTCGTACGATGGTGAGCTCCGCGGAGGTGCGCGCAGCTCCGGCGTCCCGTGGGAAGGCGCCTCATTTACACTATCGGACGAGGGGCAAGGAGACCGAGATCGTGAAGACTGCAGGCGCCAACTCCTTGTAGGCCGCCGGAGCAGGAGGAACCGGCTGGCCATTGACCGCGCAGTATAGCGAGCGCTCGAGAGAGCCCATGCGCGCCAATGCGTGTGTATGTGCCTGGGGGGGTCGGTGGGTGGTGCGGGGTATCGCTTGGGCTCAACAGCTCAAGTGCAGAGGCGCAGGAGCCGACGGGGAAACCGGCGTGCCGCGTGCGGAAGCTTTTAGGCGCTGTGTCGGCGGGGAGACGGTCGCGCGGCGTCGTGTGAATCCTGCGTGAACGGACGGGCTCAGGCGATCGGCGGACGACGGGGACGACGTCTCGCTTGTGCGGGCCGTCGCAAAACCGTGCATGAGAGCGCGGGCGCCTGGGCCGGACGAAGTAGAGTGTCCACGTGGGCTGGCCGACCGCTGAAACTGGACGGAGGCAGTCGGCTCCGCTCTGACCTTGACCCTGAGGAACGTGGTGACTGGTGAGCGGCGGCCTGGTAGGCTTTCGGTACAGGTGGGCTAGGCTGGATGTACCTGATTGCAGCATATAACTTGGTCGCCTCTTTTTTCTTCTTCCCCCTAAGAAAGTCAGCATCTGCGACCTGCCCCTATTTTTTTTGGACTTTGTGCTGACAAACTTTCTCAGCAGTATCACGGACGATTCAGTAATTCATCCGTTTGGCTGTGCCAGTACGTTGTTGGTGACAAATTATATGAAGCAGAGGATTCTGACCAAGCCTGGAGACAGGAGAGACGGGAAAACCACAGCAGAAGAACACGTTGAACAAAAATTCAACGCTCATCTAGAAAGTCAGTCACGAAAGTAAAACATCTGAGTAAACAAGATTATATATATGCTTTGATTTACTCGTGTGCGGTGTGGTTTACACTTGATGGCCGCCCTGCATTACCCGGCTCCTTGTTTTACCAGGCCAAATGACAGCGGAGAGACGTTGAGTTAATGACACCGGCCGGCAGCACCACCAAGCAAAGCCGTCTATCCTAATGTAGCTGCAATGGTCTCGTGTTGACAACTGGACAAGGAAAGGGGGATTCGATCGACCCATGACCGAGGGGAACATACCAATTAAATCTTGACCTTGAACAGGTAAACCAAGAGGTTGAAATCCATTCAAGGTCATAACCAGGAAATGATCACTGAAATCGATCACAAGGTAGTACCCTTCTCAATCGGAATACACCTCTCAAAGTCGTTATCAGCCATCAATAACCACGCAGAGCCGCGACCCAATCAAACAGTAACCGAGCGGGCCGGAAAGATTTAGTCCAAGCCGTTGACAAACGAGGGAAGGGAAGCTCGTGTCTGACTGGCCAGGAAACGAGCTTTGGGCTAGCAGCACTGTGCGACAAAATTCATCCTGTCAATCCAAAACGAGCTCTATCTCAAGTTAACCATCGGCACATCGTGTAGACCAGGTAATAAGAGTACATGTTATAGTAAGGAAAAAAGAGAGAAAGATTGGGCAGGTCAACGCTGGGATCGATGCATCTCAAGTGTTCTTTTTTAGAATCCAGTGGCATCATTGCATGCATATGCCAACGGCAACACTGTGACGAAATGTTCAAAATAATAATAACTAAGCAGAAGCACGGGATTCAACAAATCAACACAAGACTTTGAAGTGAACAGATCGAACCCCTTTCTTTCACTAGCAAACGAGGGCCTGCAAGCCCATGCGGCCATGCATGCATGCAGATGCCTACATTGTTTACATGGATAGAAGAAAACCCTGAAAATACAGGGAAAACCTTTTCTTCCCAAGCAATTCTTGCGAGCAACAAGCAGTACAATAATTAATTAGCAAGCTTATCAATCTTAACGAACAAAAAAAAGATAAGAATTTCGATCGTGGTATATGTGAATATCCCTCAAGCCAATATCTACATCTCCAGCATCAAGCATAAGCGCACATGTAGCTCTCCACTGCTATTAGCGAAGAATATCATTCACAAAGATCAGCCGAGCGCGGCGAACCCGCCGCCGCGCATCATCTGGAGGAACTCGTGGAAGTCGACCCGGCCGTCGTCGTCGAGGTCGACCTGGCCGATCATGCGGCGACACTCCTCCGCCGTGCGGCCCTGCTTCAGCCCCAGCGACGCCAGCACCGCGCCGAGCTCGTCCACCGTGATGTACCCGTCTCCGTTGGCGTCGAACACCCGGAACACCTCCCTCATGTCCTCGTCCTCACCACCATCCTTGCCGTTCTTGTCCCCGGCCATGATGGCGCGGTAGAGCTCCCCGAACTCCTCGACGTCCACGCACCCGTCGCCGTTGGCGTCGATGCGCGCGATCATGGCCGCGATCTCGTCGCCCGGCACTGGGATGCCCAGCTTGCCCATCGAGTCCTCGAGCTCCTCCCGCGTGATGCGCCCGTCGCCGTTCCGGTCGAACAGCTCGAACAAGCGCGCCAGCTCGGCTGGGTCGGCGGCCTTGCTGTTCCCCCTCCCCGCCTGCTGCCCCGACGACATCTTCTTGGGAGACGACGACGCCTGTGCAGGCGGTGGCGTCGGCGAGGCTGAGTTGACTGGGGCGGCGTCGCGGCCGCGCGGGAGGATGGAGGGGAGACTGGTGGGGAGGTAGGAGAGGAGGCCACGAGGGAGGAGGGGGAGCTTAACGAGCGGCTCGGAGGCGGACATTGGCATGGAGGGTACTGTTGCTGTGGGGGCTTTGTAACGCATTCGATCGCTTTGGCGGTGGGCAGAGGTTGGTGGTGGTGGGGTGGTGCTGTAAGCTTTGCCATGGACCATCACTATGGTTGTATTTATACGACCTTTTTCTCCTTTCTTTTACAAAGGAGAAAGGACTGTACTTGTATGTCAAAGAGTGGATGAAGGGAGCCTTTTTTTTTGGGCTTCTACACCTTGATTTGACTTTTGAATAAAGTAAGGTTTTTATTGTATATAATATTAGCGGGATGGTGTATTCGAACAAAAAATGGTGTACATATGGACATGTTTGACTGAATTGTGGGTGGCGGGTACTGCAACCTTTCCGGAGTGAAGAAGAGCGAAGATGGCATGTGTGAACTTATGGGAAATGAGCCCTCAGTATTTACTCGTGCTCTTTTGATTTAAATTACTATGAAGGTAGTCAGTATGTTTTGCCATCAAAGCATATTATGTTATTGGGCCTTCCTTCAGAATACATTTTTTAGAAAGATAAAATTTCACTGTAGGTCTCTTAACTTACGAGGTTATGCCATTTAGCTCACTAAATTTGTATTTTTACTTTCTCATCCTCTCAATTTGCGAGGTTGTACCACTTAGCTATCTGAAATTGTATTTTACTTCATCAGTCCCCTCAATTTGCGGGGTTGTGCCAGTTAGCTTCCTAAACTTGTATTGAAACGAATGTCGTCGGATGCGATGCTGTCGACTCCGTCCCCTCTAAGTCCTGTGATCTCGTCGCCGTCCCGTTACAGCCATATTCATCGTCTTCGTCACCTCAAACTGACAAAAACATATTCATTGGGCTCAGGAATGCATCATGCTCACGTCTTCGCTGGAACTCCACCGTCGTAGCTTGACGCCGCCCTCGCCCTTGCCTTCTCTGAGTTGGACGTGAGAGAGAAGTACATTCCCAGTGCCAGAGTAGAAGCTACTCACTGTGAGTGTGTGAGAGAAGTATTGTGCCCCTGTTCTGACACTGAGAATGTACTTCTCTCTCTCACGACCAACCTATATTAGGCAAGGGCGGCAGCAAGCTACATAGTGGAGCTTCGGCGAAGACGCGAGTATGGTTCGTTCCTGGGCCCGAAAAATCCATTTTTGTCGGCTTGAGGTGATGGGGATGATGAACACGGTCGGAACGGGGCTGTGACGAGTCCACTAGACTCGAAGAGGACGAAGTCGATGGTATCGCATTCAACGAACTTAGCTTCAATGTAAATTCAAGGAGCTAAGTGGCACAACCTCGCAGGTTAAGGGGGATGGAAAAGTAAAATGCAAGTTCAAGGAGCTAGGTGGCACAACCTCGCAAGTTTAGAGACATACAGTGCAATTTTCTCTTTTAGAAGTTTACGAATCTGAAAGGAAATTGGTTAATATTATATGGGAGCAAATATGTATCAACACAAAAAATAATAATTAAATTGAAGATTAGATATAGATATACATTTAATATTAAGTTGGGATCTTTGATTTGATTTATTTTTTAGATTAATGCAGATTTAATCTCATCTAATATTAACTACTTAACTTTAAGACTAATAAACTTTTTCTAAAGATGGGTACCAAGCACGCCAATACTTTAAAATAAAAGGAACTCATTTTTCCTTTATTTCAGTTTGCTGTGCTTCTTTGTCAGACTTGTTGCCACCTTGAAATACATGGAACCAAACATAGGAACCTATTAAGAGGAAGAAAATAATACTATTTGACTTTAATTTTCAAAATAAAATCTGAACAGGTTATCTGTATTTCTATGTCATACTAAAATACTTGCTGTCACGTTTATGATTTACGAAATGGAGACAAGAAAAAAAAGGGGGAATGCTGTGCCTCTGGATTTTCCGGTTTCAGCACAATAATTCAGTGGGCATACCACTTTCTTTTTTCACTTCAAATATGCACTGTCATATTGTCCAAAAAGAAATAATAATTAATATACCTTCATGCTTAGTAAATTTGAGCTCCTTCCGTTGATATCTCTTTGACGTTTGGAATAAGTGAGAACCATAAGTGCACGTATAATTATGTGATATTAGCCGTCTGTAAGATTTATCATGTTGGGCATTAGATGGTGTGGGTGAGAGAAAGAGAGTATAGAGAATTGAGTCGTCTCTTATGCAGCAGTCGACTGTAATACAAGAAACAAAATAAATTATACATGAAGGTGTTGTCTATAGAGACATATAAAAAGATAACTCATTGTAAGAACTGCTAATAGATGATATAGAGAGATATTATAAACAACAGTTATCTATACTATTGTATATGTTCTAAGATATCATTGTTCATGATCTAATATACTGATGAAAACAGTGACTTATCATGTCGCATGCAAACGCGTTTTTGCAGGTGGTTGGTCTGCACTCTTTAAATCAAGTTAAGATGCAGAGAAAGAAAGAAAAGCAAAGAAAACTATAGGTCAACTGAAACCGCGTAGAGTATCGACCATTAAACTTTCATGGGACCGTCGGATGCGGATCTCGGTCGCTGATCGTCGCCGGCAAGCTCACCGTCTGATGCGACATCGATGGCCCTCGGCGCGACAGATGTACTCATAGCTGCACGTGGGGGCCGCACGTGCGGACAGGTTGATATTTTCCGGATACATATGCAGCTGACAGCTGTAGCTGATGGATGATGAGAGCTTCACTGGATTGCAGCAAATTGTGGCATAGTACTATGGGACGACTTGGATTGGAAAGGGTGGATTCAACTGGAACTGAACTGTGGTGTACTTGCATGGATTTGGTAGATTAATCCCCGTGCTAAGAATCTTTTAGACATCTTGGATTAGCTTAATAGGAGGAGAGGGCAATAGATTCCTTCTTGAATGTCATTCCATGTGCAAGATGCAGTATTGGAG
Source organism: Hsuehochloa calcarea (assembly GCA_036346395.1). Lineage (NCBI taxonomy): Eukaryota > Viridiplantae > Streptophyta > Magnoliopsida > Poales > Poaceae > Hsuehochloa > Hsuehochloa calcarea. Next base: position 17,346,301 of record CM070600.1, read on the forward strand.
TAATTTTTTAGGATATTGTTGGTACTTGTACGTCCGACTAGACAAAAAAAAATCGAATGCCCTTATCCATTAAGCCACGTCGTCCCAACACCTCCAACCACGCGTTCCTCCCTCGTTATGTTCTCTCTCCACTCCTCATCTAACCCATCAGATGAAATGGTGAACTCTGCATCTCTCACCCACCTCTCTCCCTCGTCCCTTTTCCACCTCCACGTCGGAGAAGAAGCCGGAGCCCGCCATGACACCAGAGCCACCACGATGTCTCCACTTTGCTTACATCGGAGGAGACACAATAGCCCACCACCGGAGAAGAATCTAGAGCTCACCGCATCGTGAGATTCTGTCGGCACGAGGCGGCGGCAAGGTGCTAGGTATTCTGCGTGTTGCCGAAACAGCGACAAACTACATGAATCACCACCACGCGTGCTCATCAGGGTGACGTTGGAGAGGGACCATAAGCCCACCAGCCCCGTCGCCACGCCAGAAAAGCTGGAGCACATTGTGCACCCACCACGTTGGAGCCCACCGAGTGGACGCAGATCTGGTAGATCCAAGCGCAAGGCGGAGTTGGCGTGGTTGGCCATCTCGGTCAGGGATAAAAAAAACCGGTCGGTAACCGCCGGTTACCGGCCGGTAACCGGTTTATCGGTCGGAACCGGTAAAAAAAATACCGGTCGAAATTTTTAATTTTTGAATTTGAATTTTTGACTCCATAATGTCCTTCCCTAGTTAGTTTAGGCATTCTTATGCTAGATTATGTATTGAAATATTAGTTTTTAGTATATTTAGCACTATTAAAACATAAATGAAGATTTTTTCATGTACAACTTGAAACACTTTCTCATTAATTGGATTGTATGCAACCATGAGAGAATTGGATTGCATCATTATTTGCTCAGGATTGGATTGATTATTTAATCATATACTTTCAAATCATTTAGTGACGCGATATGATTAATAAGAGATACGAAAAAGTATTTGCTAATAGTTTGTTCAGCGACACAGGTTTCATATGTATGATTACTAGTATCAATATACTGGCATTTGTTTGGCCAGGACTGGCCGACCAAGTCCAACTTTCATATATATGCTAAAAATATTAGCTCCTAAGGGGCTCATGTAACTAGAAAGCTATCTTTTTAAGATGTGGAGTCATGTAACTAGAAAGCTATTCTTGGAAAATCAAGCTTTTTATGTACAACTTGAAACACATTCTCATTAATATTTGCATTATTCCAAATTTAAATTTGCTAATTACCATTTTCCGGTTTTCCGGTTTTGCCAAATGTTTTTAGGTTCTGACCAGAATCGTCCGAGAAAATCGATTCAAATTTTGAAATTGAATTCGGGCGGTTTTTAATTTACCGTGAACGGCGGTTACGATCGCCATCGTAGATTTTCCGCATCGAGATTTCAATCCCTGATCTCGGCGCCATGAGCTCCCACATCTCAAACTACATCGTCGGCGATGGCCTCCATGGGCAACATCGGAGCTCCACCATTCCAAACTCATCATCGATGCTGCAGCAATACCCTCAATGATGTGTTGTTGCTACTCGTCACCGTCGAGTGCCTCACCCGGGTACGATTTTATTGTAGAAGATTGCTCAATTTGTTGCAACAGTTGACTCAAAATGTTGCATGAAGTATTTTTTTTATTGTTGTGATGTTGTGGCATCAAATGTTGCGGCAAAACGTATTAGTTGCAATGGTGCACATGAGTAAACTTTTTGTTGCAATCCTTTCACCATTTGATTGTTGCATCATTGTTCTAAAAATATTACAACAATTATTTTAGGATGTTTCCACTGTTATTTTCAAATGTTGCAATGTTGTAACATCAAAATTTATTTTTAGGATATTTGAACTAATTTTTAAAAAGCGCAGCTAGATTCTATATTAATGGTTTCATACAATTTTGTTGAGAATATGATATTTTTCTAATTTTTTTTCTTGTGAGTGTATATGTTATTTGTGTATTTTGCTACACACATGTATTAAAATTGTTGCACACATCGGATTTCGACGTCGTTTCTAAACAACAACTAATTGAGCAAGGCATGTTACATCATTTGATCATATTTGAGCTCAGTATTTAAAATTATTTAAATTATTTTGTAAACTATTATTGCATGCTTATTTATATCCCAGTAATTTAAATTCATGTTTTAAATTACTAGTTAATTCTGTTACCATTGTACAACTTATGTTGAAATTGAAGTTGTCATTCCCTTGTCACCTTAGTGGAAAATATGGTCGATACACTAGTATGACTAGAACATGTTGAAAAATTATGCTTAGGCAAAGCTTAGACCAGAAATCTTGATTTGGGAAACTTTAGCCAAAAGAACAACTATGATTTGAAATGGTACTATGGTACTGTCTTTACCATAGAAGTTTATAAAATGATTTGACTTATTAAACAAAATAAAAATTGGTTTGAACTTGGGCGAAATGGATGTTTGGATGGGTGCATGTTCATGCACGGGATCGAGTTATTTCTATGATGGAGACCCCGGGGTTCTTTTGGAAAGTCACCCAAATTAGTTAAGAACCGATTTTCGAGCCGCATCTTACTAAACCCCAACGTACTACCACAAGTCGGGAAATGGGCATGACCAGGCTAAATAATTTGTAACATTTCACCGTGGTTGTGCCATCCGGTTGCGTGGGTGTCTTTTACGACCTACTTTTATGTATTCCCACTTGGCGCAAGAGGGGGCTTAAATCCGACGGATTTCTATCCAAAGGAAGCGAAACCTTAGCGATGTGGGACTACGGTGGGATGGTGCATTGTAAAGGCATTGTGATAATCTCTTAGTCGCACACCTTCGAAAGTGTGTGAACGGACAGTACGAATGATTATCTCTTGTGGGTAAAATTATATGACCTCTGCAGAGTGTATACTATCCGGAATAGCCGTATCCGGACATGCTAAGTAAAGCCACTCAAAGTTAGATTTTGTTTTTGATTTAAAAAATGCTTTATCAAATGGTTTTAGATGGTTTATCCAAATGGGAAATTGGGCGGGTAGCCATGTGATAGGAGGGTATCCTTTATCACTCTTGTGTGAATGTTATCTGACTATAAAACTTGAGAATTTAGAAAATAAATTTTAGTTATAGAATATCTTCTTTAGAACTTATTATGAATATTTAAATGAAAAATATCGCTTTATGCAAATTGAGCCATATAAGCCTCCCATTGTTAAATCCTTGCATGCATTATAATTATGTTATTCGATGTAACTTGTAGGGCACGGTTGTTTGTGCTCACTGTTGCTTAATAAAATGTTGTTTAGAGGAGAATGACCTTGCATCTGTTGAAGATCTCGACGATTAGTCCGCTACCCTAGTCGATTGCCTGTGGTAGATTATCTGGGCTCTACTGTTGTTCATTCGACTTTCGCTGTGTTCTTATTTGTTAGCTTGTAAGCTTTTCTGGTAATCAACCTCTGGTATTTATTAATAAAGCTTTGTGATTATGGATGCTACTATATTTATTTACTGTGTAAGCTAACCACTAATCATAGGACTAGTTCGAAATGCACAGTGGATCCAGCGACGGTGGCTGGCGGCTGCTCTGGTAGATCCGGTGGCGACTCCAGTAAGGCGCAACTTCGGGAGCAGCGGCGGCAACCCAAGGAGGGCGGTGGCAGCGGCTGCAGCGGGTGGGCTCCAGGTCGGCAGAGCAGCGGCGGCGTCCGGTTGACGGAGAGCGGCTCGAGCAGCGTCGTCCTCGCCTCGGGCTCCTGATCGACGGAAGCGTTGGGCGGCCCATGCGGCGGCGGCACAACTCTTCAGGAGCGACGACTGGCAATGGTGCTCAGGGCGGACGGTGACCGGATGGGCAACGACGTTAGAAGGAATGGCGGCGGCGGCTGGGGATGGCAGCGGAAGCGAACGAGCTAGGTTAGAACTTTGCTCTGATACTATATTATAAATATTGTGTGTATATTCAAGAGAACCCAATGAGTAATACATATAAAGAGTACAAAGGGGTTGCCATATACAGAAAAAGAAATACAAAAAGAGAGTCCTATTCTAACACGGATCACATATACACTAGAGCCCTATGCGCGCTTTGGCGCGCTGAGGAAATGTCACAGCGGACAACATTTTGATGAGGCAATTGTAAGCATGTAGAAGTATTTTCAAGCTATAAAAGAGCAATACAGTATTAGGCTTGCATTGATACCTAAGTCTGGTGTAAAGGTGTGCTGTAGGATCTCTATGTGTTACCTAAGAAGCAGTCTGTAGTAGGAAGACAATATGTTTATGTAACGACACAACACAAACGTTGTGAACCTGCTCAAATTTGTCTGAAGATGATAGCATGTATGATGCAACGTATAGTAAAAACACTGAACTGGCACATTAGTCTATAGCACAATAAAAGCCTTGATTTGTATGAAATACACTAAAGGTAACAAAGCGCAAAGCATTTCACATTAGTAGGTACACTATAAAGAGGTAATATGACAATCGATAGACGATTAGGTCATTGTAGCTGCATTTGTCTGAAGTTGGCAAAAGGAGAGCATGCAGTAGCAGGTTCGGCGAGACTATACAGTACATGAGTTTTTAGAGGAGGAACCACCGTACAGGTACATAAGTAGTACATAATAGAAAGACACTAACATAAAACAGCTACTATCGGAGGTACTGATAGGCAGGGAATGACATAGCTGTCTAGAACAGGAGCAAAATAGAAGCAATGTGATAGCACCAGATTCCGCATTAGTTACTGCAGAAAGAATATAGTATATTTCAATTAGTGGCTGAACTATACCAGATTCCGCAGAAGTTACTGCAGAAAGAATAGACTATATTTCAATTAGTGGCTGAACTGTGTCAGGGAACAGGGGAAGGGTTAGTAAATCCATGTTAAACTTGAAATGGACAGGAATGATCGAAGTTGGTAGCACAGATAATGTACCTAAATTTAGCTGCTATTTTTTTTGTGGCACGTCCTTTTTTCGTAGGCGTAGAAGGAGCAGTGTCGGCAGCCAGCACACATTCCGAGCTGCAAAAGATTGTGTAATCTGTAAGGACGATGTATAGCTAGGCCAAAGCAGACAAGTGAAAATTTCAGGATCAACAGGTAAACGATGGTGGGGAATAACATAATTTAATAACAATCTAGGTTTTTACCTGTTCGGTTTTGAAGCAGACTAATATACGCCGAGTTGGTACCTCTCGAGTAATATGACTATATCTATGCGATAAAATCACAAAGGCAATAGGTATGCATATTAGGATGAAAAGATGTTACCGCATAGATATAGACATACGAAGACGGGCGGAGTTCCTTGCTAGATTTGAGTGCACATTGCCAGAAACCTATCTAGCATCTAACCATTTCGGTACCTGTCAATCCTGCAAGCTCTGAAAGGAATTTGCATCTAGTGTTGCAAATATGTATCTAGTGTTGCTAAACAATAGCTAGATGCATTGGTAGACAGCTATAGTACTGTGTGCTGAAGCACAGTTTATAGAAAAGCAGCAAATCAAAAAAATGGCAACCACATTGGGTTACGGTTCAGTAAAGATGCAAGGAAAAGGAGAGCAATAGTATGCAGTAATACCAGTGAACACTTACATTGTTCGCGTCTTTTTTTCAGCAGGTTCAGCGGGACTTTCTTTGTCGGTGGAGCAGGCACTCTCTTTTGTATGACATTCAGTTTCCATGGGCCGTAGAAGACATGTATGTAAGCAGCTATATGGAAATCATGAAACAGTATGTTCATAAGGTATAATAACATGGGGCAGAATCTGACCTGTTTGTTCTACTGTACAAACGTTATGTGTGCATGTGTTTACGGTATTACTACTAAGAAAAGACAAAAGGCAAAAACAATAGGACGGGTAGCCTGCTCTGAAACGATTCAAAAAAGCCTTTTCCGAGTAGAGGATAGTGCGACATGTGCTTGTTAAAAATGGAAATGGTATATGAAATTCGTTAATATAGATGTGAGATATTACAGCATAACAAGTAGAGCGAGGTGAGAAGGAAATACTGCAGCTGGTGTTCTTCTTCGGTGGCATGTAAGTGCTGCGGAGAAGGTGGTTTTTTAATTTTATGTCTAGATATATAGAGGGATGAGTACTGTTAGAAGTAGAAATATCGAAGGAAATAATGGAAGACAGGTTTTTTATATATAAAAAACTTGATGAGTATACTTGGGGAGAAAGGGTGCTGTATTAGTGGAAGTCTGCATGTACGAAGAATAAGATGCATATTGGAAAGTCTATAGATATATACCTAGATGTGATTACTGCAGCTTCAGGAATTTTTGGAGAGATATACCAACGACATGGTGCGTTTTCAGTAAGACCCTCTTCCTCTGTAGGGGGTAAAACAAAAAAGAGAAGTATACACAAGTACAGAAACACAGTTTCAGTAACAAAACTAAACGTGAGGTAAAAAGTACTGTTGGAAATCAGTCTGAAATCGGGTGAACAACTGAACTATGTGGACAGAAATATGGATTAAAGCATGGAAAACATGTCTTTATACGTTTTCATGCTACTGCCACATATGTACAAATACGGTAACATGGTTTAATTTAAGTACAGAAAGCATGTCGGATACTGAGAAGAAACAACCAGGTCATAAATGTAGCAAGACCATAAACAGGGGAAAATGTTTGTAAGGGAAAAGTTAGAAAATAATGCATGAATAGGAGGCGTGTTTGCAATGAGCCTTTCCTCTACTATTAGAAATCAAGAAAAAAGGACCATACACAATGGCACAGACATTCGGTTTAAAGAAGGAAACGACAAGGATAACACTTGAACTTTGCATAGTAAAGGATGTCAGCAAGAATAAGAACAGCATGCTGTCGTTTCACTGTGAACCACTGCAAGAGGAAAACACATCAGAATGTGGGAGATTGGACTGTTGGAAACCATAGCAATTGTTTAAAAGAATACTTGAATTAGATGATAGAGGGTTATAGAAATTTCATATCAATTGTGTTAAAAAGTTGTGAAAGTGAGGCGACAAGGAAAAGCGAATGCAACATCTGGCTACCATACGATTCCACTTTCTAGGGAAATCAAACATATGAAATTATCACATGTGCACCTTTTCTCCAATCTCTCTTACCAATTTCACGTAACATATGCTCAGAATTGTTTGAATATATCAACTTGTGTATTCCAATGGGCCAAAGGCCAATATATAACATGTACAAGGATGGAACATATGCAAATAACACCCTACACAATATATATATCTAACACCCCCCCTCAAACTCATGGTGGATCAACAACACTGAGTTTGGAGAGGTAGAAGTTATGCTGAGCTCGAGTCTGTGCCTTAGTAAAGAAATCTGCTAACTGAAGTTCCGAAGGCACATACTGAAGAGCAATAACTTGGTCTTGCACCTGCGATCGCATGTATGAAGCATCCACTCCAATGTGCTTGGTAAGCTCATGTTTCACGGGATCACGTGCAATGCTGATCGCACCAGTACTATCTGATAGAAGCGGAGTCGGTGCTGAAACAGAAACGCCAAAATCTGCAAGGAGCCACCGAAGCCAGGTGATCTCGGTATCAACGATGCCATGGCTCTCAACTCACCTCGGCCTTTCGAGCAGCTGCAGTTTGCTTCTTAGTCTTCCAGGCAATCAAGGAGGAACCAAGGAAAACACAATAGGCAGAAAGAGACCGGCGATCAGAATGATCGCTAGCCCAGGTCGCATCAGAGTACGTCTGAAGCTGTAAAGAACTGGAACGAGAAAAGAAAAGACGTCGAGTGAGGGTTCCACGAAGATATCGAAGAACACGAAGAAGGTGGTATAGTGGAGGTGAGTGGGAGCGAGACAAACCGACCGAGGATGTGGTGGGTGAGAAATGTCGGTCGAGTAATCCCAAGGTAGACGAGGCTCCAGGCAATATGGCGATAGCGAGTGGGATCCTCAAGAGGCTCACCATCGTGAGGCGAAGGTGAACACCTAACTCCATAGGAGTATTCGCTCTGTGTTGATCGATGAGACAAGCACGAGTAAGGATATCTGAAGGTACTTCTCACGGGAGAGATAGTAGCCCTCGGCGTAGAAGTGATCTCAATCCCAAGGAAGTAACGAAGAGGCCCAAATCGGACATCAAGAAGCGCTTCTTCGAGGCGCTCCTTCACAAAGGCAATGTCTTGAGAGTCATCTCCGGTAATGATCATGTCATCCACATATAGAAGGAGGAGCGTCCAGGCCAGTGGAGAGGTGTGAACAAAGAGAAGCGGTCGTGAGCCTTGGCAGAGAAGCGCGGCAGAAGTGACAACAGAGGAGAAGCAGTCAAACCAAGCACGCGGGCTTGTTTTAGCCCATAGAGAACGACGAAGGCGACAAACGGACCATCGAGGCAGAATACCCGGTAGTTGCATGTAGACCTCCTCACGCAACTTGCCATTGAGAAAGGCATTCTTAACATCCAAGCGAGAGATGGGCCTTTGGCGAACAGAGGCCACGACAAGAAGGAGAGTCGAGCGGTGGTCATGTGAGCAACAGGGGCGAAAGTCTCATCGTAGTCGCGACCATGCTCCTGCTGAAAACCACGCGCTACAAGACGAGCCTTGTAGCGCTCAAGAGAACCATCCGAGCGAGTCTTTATCTTGTACACCCATTTACACGTGATAGGAGTAACATGTGCAGGCAAGGGCACAAGATCCCAAGTGCTAGTGCGCTCCAAAGCAGCAATCTCCTCAGACATCGCAAGCTGCCACTCAGGGTGAGCAGCAGCCTCACGATAGGTCGTAGGCTCAGAAAGAGCAGCGGCAGCAAAGCCGTAGCGCGCAGGCGGCCTGATAGTGTGACGATCACGAAGAGCATATCTGGAAGGAGGAGCTGGACCCAGCAATGATGGAGAGGAAGGAGGAGGCCGAGGACGGCGAGAGTAGTGCAAGGGTAAAGATGGAGCCTCAACAAAGGAGCGAGAAGGAAAATCCGGTGGAGGCGGAATAGATGAAGCCGGAGGGGGAGTAGATGGAGGATGAGGCGAAACAGTGGTGGAAAGCTGAGAGTCAGGAAAAATCAGAAAGGAGATCGACTCAGCAAGAGAATCTGGGCTGATAGTGGGGGAATGAGGGTAGTAAGAACGGGACTCGTCAAAAGTGACATCCCGAGAAATCCTCATCCTACGAGCAACAGGGTCATAGCAACGATAACCCTTATGCTCAAGACTGTAGCCAAGAAAAACACACTCAAGCGGTGACGATCGACAGTGCGCTCACGAGGTGGAAGAAGAAGCAAATGCATACGACCAAAGCTGCGAAGATGACTGTACTGGAGCTCGACCAAAGAGGCGCTCAACAGAGTAGAACCTCAAGAAGCGGTAGAAAGGTGTCAGGTTGATCGTAAAAGCGGCGGTAAAGCGACCTCGGCCAGTGTGGGGAGCAGAGGAGGCAAGCATGAGGCGCGGCGGTCTCAAGCAAGTGGCGATGTTTACGCTCGAGAGACACCATTCGGCGTGAGCACGGGACAAAATCTCGAGGAAGAGTGCCACCTTTCGGCGAGAAAGCAGCATAAGCGCGAGAGATACTCGCGGTGAGTCGGCCACGAAAAACACGAATGGTGAATCAAGCGAGTCACGAACCATGGTGGCAAACATCGATAAATAGAAAGAACACCGTTGCGCTCGGACATGAAGTAGATCCAAGTATAACGAGAATAATCATCAATAAAGATCACATAATAGCGATGACCCCTTTCGAAGCGAAGGGGCCGGACCCCAAACATCGAGTGAACAAGATCAAAGGACAAGTAGAAATAGAATCACTAGTGGGATAGGGAAGGCTGCGGTGCTTGCCAAGCTTGCAACCCATACAATGTAACGATGTGTCCCGAAGCAGACCCAAGAACACCACGACCAACTAAAGGCGATGACGCGAGCCACAGAGATGACCAGAGGCGATGGTGCCAGCGAGCAAAAGATGTAGTGGAGGACGCAAGAAGAGAGAGGTAGTGGTAGTGGCCGATCGGGTTGGTGGAGTCAACGGAAGGAAGATGAAGCGGTCGAGCTCCCAAAGACGCTGCGAATCACGGCGCGAGGGCCGATACCAAGCGAGTCCCCTGTGCGGCGGTCTGAACACAACAAGAGTCGGACTCAAGAACAACACGGACGGTTGTGATCGGTGATCGACCGGTAGACATAAAAGTTGCATAGTGGTGAGGAACATGAGAGACTGCGGGAACATGAAAGAGGAAGTGGAAAGGATGCCTCGGCACTGTAATGCGAGGAAGAGAGGTACCATCTGCGATCTGAGCAGTGGAAGAAAAATCGGTGGACCCATACGAAATAAGGTGTGTAGAATCGGTGTCATGTGAAAAGAAGCACGAGTCCAAGATCCACGGAGACAAGATACGATGAGGGAGGAGGCGGAGGCGGGAAGATTGCTGAGAAGCAAGAGCGACGACAGCGAGAACCCAGGAGTCCGAGATGAGCCGACCGAGGCGCCAAGCGCAGAGAGAAGGCTGCTGTGTGGCGTCACGGAGGAGCCACTGGCGAGAGGGCCATCCACGAGGAGAGGAACCTCAGAGCCCTTCGGGACGCCCGCCCGGCGACTCTGGTCCTCCTCCGCTTGTAACAATCTCGATACATGGCGGCCAAGACGACGGAGGTGCGAAGTGAAGACCCGCAGAGAAGCAAGACCATCTGGAGGAGGCTGGAGAAGGGTCACGATCGGTCTTGAAGAGGCGGCAAAGAGCGAATCTTTGAAGCGGACAAAGCAGGTATGATCGAGCCATGCCACGGTGGCGAGTCTCCTCAAGCCACGCACACTCGTGAGGCCTCCACCAAGCTTCGAGCGCGGGTGGCGAGTCGAGAGCCGCGCGCCACGATCTCGAACTCAGCCGAGAGCAGCGTCGGGAAGTCGTAGAGGCGGTGAGTCTCTGGTGGCCGTGGCCGCACCGCAGCGAGGGACAGTCCGTGGACATCCGACCCAGAGAGTCAAGCCGACGCCACACCTCGACAACCGGTAGAAGTCATCAGCGGTGGCATCAAGTCTGAAGAGAATGTGCACAGTGCACAACCGAGAGATACATAGCATCGCTCGTTTACCGGTAGTGAGCTCGGGCGCTCCCCACATAAGTCGTGTCGTTGGCGGCTCGCCACATCCATAGAGATGGTCACGGGCATGCTACCCACTAGGATGGCGGTAGCACGAGCCTCGACCTCTGCCCGGCGCGTGGCGTGTACCTCGGTGGTAGAGCTCTAGCGCTCTTCGGTCTGACATTGTTGACCTCCGAAACGCATGCCGTCCGCACTCAGCGAGAGAATTTGGTAGTCTTGGCGGTGTAGACGAGGCGAAGGTCGCTCGCCGATGAGATGACCCAGAGACGCTGGTGTTGAGGTGAATCTTGAGGTGAACGGCCCGGCTCCGGAAGTTCGTCCCATCAAAACGAATCGGGGAAGCGGGATGGCGAAGAGCCTCCGGTAAAAGCCATCGACCGATGTTTTTTTTTTTGACTCTTTTTTTGACTCTTTTTTTTTTTTTCTATTTTTTTATTTGGGCGCTCGGCAAAGAAAAAAAGCGAGAGGAACCTTTAGGGTTCCTCGAGGAGCTCTGTGCAGCCGCTCGCCGGCGTAAGGCAAGGGCGACAGGAGACGCTATGGCCGCGAGCTGAGCCCAGCTTGGCGGAGCGCTGAGGCGGCGGCGGCAGCGCGGCAAGACGGAGGCCCAACTCGCCGACCCAATCAAGAAAAGCGGCGGCGCGGAGCATGGCGGCAAGCCTTGGAAGCCAACCAGCAGCTCAGCCATGAGAAGGACAGCGGCGGCGCGCGGAAGCGGCGCGAGAGACCCTACTCCTCGCCGACCCAATCAAAGCGGCGGCGGCGGAGGCGGCGCTGCGGCAGCAGGCAGCGCTTCAATGGAAGACGGCAATGCAGCGGCGGTGCGGGCGCATGGCCTTGCGAGGCTCGCAGTTCGACAAGGCGTCGCGCCGGCCGTATGAAGAAGCGGCGCTTCGACCGGTGGCGGCGGTGCTCGGCCCGGAGAGAGGTGGCGTCGGCCGGCGCGGATCCGAAAGGAAGCAATGGGATAAGCGGCGGCGGCTACGGGACGGCGGCGGCGGCGGCTACTGAGAAGCGGCGGCGGCGGCGGCGGCTACGGGGAAAGTAGGGTTTCAAAACCCTAGCTCTGATACCATGTTTGAATATATCAACTTGTGTATTCCAATGGGCCAAAGGCCAATATATAACATGTACAAGGATGGAACATATGCAAATAACACCCTACACAATATATATATCTAACAAGAATATCTACCAATTCCATGCGGACCAGGATCGTCGAAACCTAAAAGTAAATAAATTTGGCATGTCAATAGCAAAACTATGATTGTTAACAACCATGAATAAGAGGGAAACAGCAGATACTCAATCAAATATTTATTCAAACATGGTATAGGTCCTATAGGATACTCATGACTATTGGTCTGGAAGTATATTCACTAATTGAAAAAAATAGTAATCATGCACAGTTAAAACACCCAGCCGGTAACCGCCTTACCGGTCGGAGCCGGGGGGAAAAATACCGGTCGAAATTTTTTAAATTCAAATTTGAATTTTTGACTCCATAATGTCCTTCCCTAGTTGGTTTAGGTATTGTTATGCTAGATTATGTATTGAAATATTAGTTTTTAGTATATTTAGCACTATTTCTTAACTACTATAATTCTGAGTTTACCCCTCCCACCCCACGGCAAACCGCCGCACACATGGAAAAAGAACTATCGCCTCGCTTGTCTTCCCCTCCCCTTCCACCCCACGTCAAACCGCCGCCCGCATGGAAAAAGAACCGTCGGTTGGTGGTGACGGGGGCGGGGCGGGGGCTTGGTTCTGAATTATGAATTATGATGTGTTTGACATGATTTTCTTTGCTATGTGTTATTTGGATTTCTTTTTTGAGGTTCCGTTGCAACGCACGGGGACCCTACTAGTAAAACATAAATGATGATTTTTTATGTACAACTTGAAACACTTTCTCATTAATATTTGCATTATTCCAAATTTAAATTTGCTAATTACCATTTTCACCATTTTCCGGGTTTTCCCGGTTTTTTCCGGTGACCGGCCGGTAACCGGTCCGGAGAAAATCCAGATTTAAAATTTGAAATTCAAATTCGGCCCGATTTTTTTTGAATTTCCCGGTAACCGGCCGTCAGCCGGGATCTTCCCCGGTACCGAGATTTCGATCCCGGGTAACATGTGCTGAAACAACTCGGTCCATACCTGAGCCAAATGTGGATCTGAGAAATATTAGTCTCTAGTGTGGTCTTGAGAAGCCAACTGCTAAAAATTATATTAAACTACTAGAAAAGGAGAAAACAAAGGAATAGAAAGCAATGATAATGTTGTGTTAGGTTATTCGTTATAAAGTGTCTAGTGTGATCTTGCCAAGTCTTTAGTCTAGATTTTTTTTTGTCATCAATGATAATGTTGTGTTAGGTTATTAGTTATAAAGTTTTTCCCTTAGGTTGTTAGGCTATTATGCATTAGCCGGTAACTTTGATAGCTTTCTGTTGATTTCACTTGCACTGGTCCTCATTGATCGAGTACCGAGATATATTACTTAATTCTTGCAGCCTCTTATATCTGGTGCAGCCACTAATTTCCATAATCTCAGTAATGTCGTAACTAAGATTTAAGGCAGAACATGGGAGCAGGGTTGTCTTCATCATCCAGCAGCGTTTATTTCCCCCGTACTATACCCACTTATCCAAATAAGGAGCTCTCAAGAACCTCACGGATCAAGACGGAAGAACGGGGTACTTGCCGAGGGTGCAGAGATCGTCGAAGTGTCGGTGCTTGGCGGTCTCCTCTTGGGCGACGGCACACGCGGTCCTATGGAAGTTCTTCTAAATGTTGTGCAGAGGCGTGTCGCCGGCGACGAAGAGCACCCCTATCTCCTCCCACGCCGTTGTGTTCCCTTTCTTCTGTGAGAGGACGGGAGGGAAAAAAAGGAAGGCGACGCCGACAACGTCCTAGGGTTCAGGCGTGCGTAAACTCAGGAGTGGCGACAACAACGTGCGTAAACTCAGGAGTGGCGACAACAACGTGGAAGGCGGGGAGGAGAGAGCGGTGGCAGAGGCGACGGCAGGAGAGGAGACGGGGAGGAGGGAGCAGTGGCTGCGATGGCGGCGGGAGAGGAGACGGGGAGGAGGGAGCGGTGACGACGGCAACGGCGGGAGAGGAGACGGGAGGACGAGGGCGCGAGGGGGGAAGAAACGCCGACAACACAGGCAAGGAGAATAAAGAGAAGACGTGGAGCAATGGGGATTAAAGGCAGCGACGTGCAAGCACAATTGAACGGCGGGGAAGAGACGCAAAGCAACCGAGCCAGCGGCGTGAAAGCGCGAGCGAACGGCCAGGAAAAACACGTCGACATGGCCACGCCGAGGGGAGCCCAAAACGGCCTCCTTTTACCTGTTACATGCTAACGGACATGCTTTCGCAAAAGGGAAGCATGGGGCGACATGGTTCGTGTATTCTACTTTGACAACGATATGATCTAGCAAAACTACATTGCCTTGTTTTCTCCCAGAGCAAGTTGCAAATTTGGGCATTTCCTATAAACAACCCAAAGTAGGGAATTTTTTGGTCTGTACATGATGGAAAGCAACCTGAACTATGTACAAGACTGTCTAGTAGAAAAATGAGAAGCAAAAATGAAAAGGGCAAAATTGAGTGAATCTGCTGCATAGCAGTTCCGCTACCAACAAGAAAATTGTGCAGCCTTCCACCTCCACGATCGCTTTGCAGGAACAACTCTCCATACCTATTCTAGTAGCAAGGCCACAAAAGGGCAGCCAAGATTGCATTACACCAACCACACGTCAACTTGCTTTTGGCAATCCCCATTTCCCAACCAAGAGTTTTAGCCGATTTACCCGTTGTATCGAAGCCACCATGCATAATACTGGTCTAAAAGAGGACAACCAGGAATACACCAAGCCACCAATCACCTCGCTGTCTTAAACTGAGGCCACCGTGCGTAGTCTTGGTCCACAAAAGGTCAGCCAAGGTTGCACAAAGCTGCCGATCACCTCACTATCTTGAATTGTAGCAATCACGAATGATTTTGGCGTGCATTCAAATGTTTGAACAGGCAACAACTTCTTTCACCTGGAAGTTTAAAAGAGAAGAATATTACTAACCACAAATTGGATCAGTTTAATAAAATAATGGAACTCCAGAAATAATGGAAATTAAACCAACGATAGGAAAGATTCTACCCAACGAAGGTAGATTAAAGGTTGGTATTGTTGGATCCTTTGCTAGAACAAACCTGAACAAAAAGTGACTAAGGGGCAGGCTGCTGATCAGCTCCAGATCATAGGATTTTTGAATTGTAAGCATATTGCATCGGATAGGAACTTTACAATTTCCTCTCTTTTAACTTCTTTCTCCTTTTTTGCATCAAGATGTCGAACCTTAACCAATGATAATAAAAGCATATAATTGTTAAAAACTTTAATAATGATAATAAAAGCATAGAATTGTTAAAAACTTTCTGTGTACCTACCACATAGTACATGTAGGTACATATACTATCTTAGCCTTCCAAAGTGCCTCAAGATTATTGCAATGGATATTGCAATGCTTAGAAGATGGGGTGGTGGTTTGAATTTTGAAAGTTTGCATCCATCCCGACTCTTGAGGCACATTTGATGGTGGTACTGGTGATAGTACATATACCCATATGTACATGTGGAAAAACCAAATTCTTGAAAATTTCTAGAACAATCAACAGTTTTCCTTAATGTTCATTTTCCTTGTCAAATTACACAAACAGAACCAACAAATGCAAAATGGTCAAGTTTGCATGTATCCTGAACATTTTCACTATTTTGCATGCTACTTTTTCCCCTGTTGTTAGAATGGAAGGATAGCAGAAATTAACATGATGTGATACATTTTTCAGATAGCCCAAACAGAATTATTGGGATGGAACCAGCAATTTGATCATTAATCCTAATAAATAAAATAAATCCAGTGTTCTCCATACAGAAAAATGGTTGAAATTGGTCTAATAAATTGAAGATACTTAAGTCTTCCTAGTTGAGATATGTTAGATCTAGGAGAGTGGCACAAATGATGCCTTTTCTATTAATTACAAGGAGTTGTATACACGGCCACACATGGGTTACATGGGCCATATGGGCCAGCCATATACAATAGACTAACAACTCTATATTACAAGGATATATACATTGCCCCCCACCCCACACACACACATCAAACTCAAGGTGGATCAGAAACATTGAGCTTGAATAGATGAAGACGATGATGCTCACGAGTCTGTGACTTAGTGAAGAAATCTGCCACATAAAGCTCTGAAGGCGCATACTGAAGGAGAATGGTGTTGCTTTGACAATGCGAGCGTGTAAATGAGGCATCAATACCGATATACTTGGTCAGATCATGCTTCAAAGGATGATTGACTGTCTGAATGGCTCCAGTGTAGTCACAAAGGGAAGCGTAGGAGCATCACAATGAACAACAAGATCAGCCACCAACCAATGTAGCCAGATAATCTTTGTAGTAGTAGTGGCAAGAGCACAAAGCTCAGCCTCAACTCTAGAACGTGAGAATGCAGTATGTTTCTTAGACTTCCATGCAACGAGAGAAAACCCAAGAAAGATGCAATAGCCAGTGATAAACCACCGATCAACAGAATCACTCGCCCAAGTGGAGATAACTGCAATAGTAGTCGTGTGAGCACCGGTATAAGGAGGACCAGAGGTACGACAAGCTCTCCAAGCAGCACGCTTGGCTGTATAGGCAGGCGGTATCGTTGTTGCAAGTACTCCCAAATCTCCTTGGCAGAGGACATATCTATGAATGATGCTCGAATCAGAACCTGCAACCTGCCAAGCACGGGCTCCTATAGGATCAATCTCATGGAGTGGCAAGCGATCCTCAGTGAGATGTGAAGCAAGTCCAGTCGATCGAAGTAGCATGCGAACTGAGGTGGCCCAAACTCGGTAATTCTGGCCATTAAGCTTGATATCGAACGCCAAGAGAGCACCACCACCAAGGAATGGGTCAAACGACACCATGAGCACCAAGTCCGCTGCTCAGCCCAAAATACGAAGAAGCTCGAGAGCAGAGCAGAGCCGAGAACAGGCGTCGGGAGCAGAGCACAAGGCAGAGCAGCTGCGGCCGAGAGCAAGTTTCGGCGGCGACAACCCAAAGCAGCCAAAGCAGAGGAGCAACAGCAGGAGGTAGAGCAGTGTCAGCCGAGACAGGACTTAGTAGCGGTGGCCGAAAGCAGCCGAAGCGGATGAGCAGTCGAAGCAAAGCAGTGGAGGTGGCGACCTAGAACAGCCGAAATCGAGGCCAGCGGAGAGGAAGAGGCCGGTGATGACGGACGTCGTTAAGTACGACGGTAGGCGAAGAAGATGCTTGGACCTGACGGGTGGCGGCGGTTGAGGCACACCGGCCTAGTCCCGACAACGGCAGAGGTGAAGAAAGAGCGAACCACAGGAGAGGGAGAGAAGAGTAGCACGCCGATGACGGCTCACCGACGACGGCGGCTAAACCAGGTCTAGGCCCTAACCATAACCCTAGGCCCTGATACCATGTTAGATCTAGGAGAGTGACACAATTGATGCCTTTTCTATTAATTATGAGGTTATATATGTTAAGTATATTAAGGCCCATATACTATAGGGCCCATGTAGTCATCTATATATTGACAGCTCCACTATTGGAGTTATTCACTCTGAATTCTTAAGTAAGTCACATGGTATCAGAGCCATGGATTAGGGTTAGGTTAGGATTATTTTAATCCTCCTCCCACGATCCGTTCGTCTTCAGGGTTCGCCGTTTGCTTCGTCTTTTCGTCTCGGCTAGCCAGACGGCTCCCGTCGTCTCGTCAGTCGGCTCCCGTCAAACTCGTCGCCCGTCGTGGCCTTCCCGCCGATCATAACAATGACGCCTCCCCGCCGTGCATAAACGCCGCCGTCCGTCGCGGCGAATGATCGCGGTTCCTTCGTCGGATCGGCGCAATAGTTATCAATCTCACCCTAGATGGTCAGAATTATCCAGAGTGGGCTTTTTGTGTAGAGACTGCATTGAGGGGCTATGGTTTACTCTTTCATTTAACTGAACCTCCACCTATGCTTAAGGATGATGGTAGTAATGCCGCTGCAGTAAAAGAATGGCATATTAATGATGGAAAAGTGATGGCCGCCATGGTCAATAGTACTAAGCAATCCATGATTATGAGTCTTTCTAAGTTCAAAGCGACTAAGGGCATATGGAGCAACTTGAAGGAGCGCTATGTTCGGGATAGTGGCGCTCTTTTGCATAATCTCATGCGACAAACTCATGTGATTGAAGCGAGAATGATATGTCCATTGATGAGTACTACTCTTTTTTGATCGTCGATGGGATCTCGACTTCCATGATACACGAGTGTCTGGTGCCTCATGTCCAGCACATAAGTTTATTGAAAAGTTTTTTACTTACAGATTTGTCATGGGAGTCCGGGCTGAGTATGATTCCATTCGTACACGATTGCTTCACAATTCTTCTGCTCTCACCATGGCACATGCATTATCTGATTTACTTGCAGAAGAAACACGTCTCAAGTCTATGTCTTCTTCTGCATTTGTGTCTCATAGTGTGTTGGCAGCTTCTCAGAGGACTAGTGCACCAAAAAGTTCCTCTTGGTAATTGTAAGCATTGTGGCAAGTCGGTCATCTTCGAGAATTGTTTTTCTCATTATCGGAGAAGTTGGTGACTATCGTGCGCGTCGTCTTTGCTCGTGGTCGTAATCTTGGTTCCCGCTCCTAGAGGTTCGATGTCATTCTTCTTTGTTTCTCCTATTCTTGCTCCTTCGTCGTCTTGGGTGCTTGATTCAGGAGCTTCTTTTCACGTGACATCGATCGGTCCGGTTGGTCGCTTGCAAGCGGTCAACGATGGAACATCTGTTCGACGGTGATGGTACATCTTGTCATATCACTCATCGGGGTTCACTTTGCAATCCTCATTTTCTATACCTAATGTTTCTTTTGTACCTCGATTGTCCATGAATCTTCTTTCGGTTGGTCAAATTCTGACCAAAATTGTTTTGTTGGATTTGATGACTCATCTTGTTTTATTCAGGACCGTCGAAGCGGGAAAGTGATTGGGACTGGCCATCGCCGTAAAGGTGCTCCTAGCCTCTACATCCTAGACACCTTGCGTCTTCCTTCTTCCATTGAGTCTCCGGCTCGTGTGTCATCCATTGCCGTCTTAGCCTCTTCCTTCGCTCGGTGGCATCATCGTCTTGGTCATCTTTGTGGGTCCCGGTTGTCCACATTAATAAATAAAGGTTGTTTAGGTCATACACCTATTGAGTCTAGTTTTCATTGTAAGGGTTGCAAACTTGGAAAACAAATACAACTACCATATTCATCTAGTGTTTCTCATTCAGCTAGACCTTTTGATCTTATCCATTCAGATGTATGGGGTCCTGCACCTTTTGCTACAAAGGGTGGTCACAAGTATTATGTTATTTTTATTGATGATCATTCTCGATATACATGGATTTATTTCATGAAACATCGATCTCAGTTGTGTTCCATTTACCAGTCTTTTGTTCGCATGGTTCACACACAATTTTCTACTCTATTAGAGTTTTTCGCTCGACTCACGGTGGTAGTATTTATCGATGTTTTTCGCAGTTTTGTCCTCTGAGGCACGCTTGCTCGACTTTCTTGTTCGGGCGCTCATGCTCAAAATGGTGTTCTTTGAGCATAAACATCGCCATCTTATAGAGGCTGCTCGTACACTTTTGATTTCATCTTTTGTTCCTTCTCATTTTTGGGTGAAGTTTGTTTCTCTGCTGTCTATCTCATCAATAGACAACCCTCTTCCAAACTGTCTCGCAAAAGTCACAGTGAAGTCCTTTTGGTACCTCTCCCGGCTATGATCATCTCAGAGTTTTGGATGTACTTGCTATGTTTTGCTTGCACCTTGTGAAGCGAACTAAGTTATTGCACTGTCTGTTGAGTGTGTTTTTAAAGTCTGATCCACGAGCATAAAGGATATCGGTGTTATGACCCTTCCTCTCGTCGACATCGTATCTTCTCGTGATGTGAACTTTGTTGAGGACCGTCCTTTCTTTTATAATCCTCTACTCGACCCTCATATTCTCCCACAGAACCCATATCGTTCTTGTGTCTTCCTCTATTTCACCCAATAATGATGTCACACCTTCCCATATATTACACCCATTCCGGCTCCTTCTATTTCCATCGCGCCACCTTCACATGAAACTACACCTTGCGCCATCTCCACTTCATTCTAAACCACCTATCACACGTGTTTTCCATCGTCGTCCCAAAAACCCCAGCGCCTCCATCTAGCTCTACCACCACTTGCGGCCGATCAATCGACGGCCCGTTGATGCTCCTAATGATATTCTGTCGATGAGTTCTGAGTTGGTCCAAGATATAATCTCTGCGACCGTACTACTATTGGTCGGTGACAAGTATGGTTTTCCTCGTGTGAATGCCGTTGTTGATGAACCATCCACTTACCAGAAGCTTCTAATATTAGGAATGGCGACTTGCTATGTCCGAGGAGCTTCTTGCCCTTGATCGTCTGAGCACTTGGGATCTTGTTCCATTACAGTCACATGCGGTACCTATTACATCTAAATGGGTTTTCAAAATTAAGACCAAGTCGATGGTTACATTGAGAGATATAAAGCTCGCCTTGTTGCTAGAGGCTTTCGGCAAACTCATGGTCGCGATTATGATGAGACCTTTGCACCAGCTTGCTCATATGACTCTTTCGTTTCGTACTCTCATTCGATGGGTCGCTACTTCTTCTTGGACTATATCTCAAATGGATGTTAAAAATGCTTTTCTTCATAGAGATTTGCATGAAGAAGTTTATATGCAACCACCCCTGGTGTTGATGCTCCTCTGGTCATGTTTGTCGTCTTAAATGCGTGCTCTATATGGTCTTAAACAAGCTCCTCGTGCTTGGTTTGAGCGCTTTGTATCCGTGATACAGTCTTTGAGTTTTCGCCTAGTGATCATGACCTGCTCTATTTATTCATATCTCTCCACGTGGGCGTACTTTGCTTCTTACGTATGTTGATGATATGTTGATTACGGAGATGATGTGGAACACATTTCTCATGTGAAGAAGCAACTTGGTGAGCAATTTGGATGTCCGATTTGGGTCCTCTCGGTTATTTCTTAGGAATTGAGGTGTTGCATTACGAAAAGGCTACTATCTCTCTCGGTCCAAATACATACAAGACCTTCTTGCTCGTTACGGCATTACGAGATAGTCGAGCGGGCTGCGACACCTATGGATCTTCATTTACAACCGCCCTACCGATGGTACACCTCTTGAGGATCCTTCTCGATATCGGCATATTGTGGGCGACCTTGTTTATCTCAATGTTACTAGACTGATATTGCTCATGCGGTTCATATTACGAGTCGGTTTGTAAGTGCTCCTACATCCATTCATTTTGGCCATTTGCTTCGTGTACTACGGTACTTAAGGGGACATCCTCTCGGTGTTTGTTCTATGCTCGTGAGAGTCCGCTTGACTTTATGCTTACTCGGATTCCACAGGCGAGTGATCAAACAGATCGTCGTTCTATCACGAGTTATTGCATTCTTCTTGGTTCTTCTCCTCTTGCATGGAAGTCTAAGAAGCGGCGGTATATCTCGTTCTAGTCTGAGGCGAACTTGAGCACTTGCCACTACCACTTCGTAGATTGTATGGCCCGATGGTTGTTAGCAGATTTTGGTATTTCTTATATACACCCCATACATAGGCTACATGGGCCACATGGGCCAGCCATATACAATAGACTAACAACTCTATATTACAAGGATATATACATTAATAAGATACATGCAGTGCACACCTATAAAACCAAATTTTAAATCTTTTAAAAGATTTGTACTCACAATAACAACAGCACATGGCCCAAAGGCAAATCAATGCACATCAGTAAGGTATTTCCCCTTGTAGCCTTTTTTTACTTTTTTTTTGTGAGAATGATACCTTACAACTTCTTGACAGTGTAAAAACACAATACAGTAACGCAACTTCAATGTATTTACCTTCACAAGATCTGTTTGTGAGAGACCTGCTTCTGTGATAAATACAAGGCATTTGATGTCGTTATCGCTGGCATATTCATATTGTTCTTGAAGACTTGGGTCTTCCTGAGGAACAAACTGAGCCTGATAGTAAATCTATTAGCACTAGCCCAAAAAAAAATGGTTCACTCTCCTTATTGACCCTTGCCTGTAAGACTTCTGTAAAACTCACCTTTATGTTAGCTTCCCAAAGCTCTGCTACAAGCTCCATGCGCTCATTTAATAGTCCACCCCCGCCCTTTGAACAGACAAGCACACTGATGCTAGGTTCAATCCTGAAGTCCAGAAAAAAATTTAGTGTGCCATATGTGAAATGCAATACATGAATCTATATGATCACTTGTGTAGTAACCTTGGCAACCCAACGTCAGATGAAGGATTATTAGGAAGGAATTTCTCAAGTGCAATACTCACACCAACAGCACCTGGGGGTTTGGTTTTCTGTGCAGGTTATAAAAAACAATCAGAACACTGAAATCAGTTGACAGTCTTTCATTTCGATCATATGAAAAGCATTCACAGGAGAAAAGATTGTGGTAACAACAATTATGTAATTGCCTGATTCTCTCATTTTGAGAACCTGTCAGACTTTGAATGTCTAAAAGTCATGACAGATGACTGAAGAGTAAGTTTCTAACGTAGTGAGAATAAAATGTTTCAAGGAGCTGCCTGAAAGCTTCTCCCCTTCCATATTTTGCCACTTCTCCACATTCCCCACCTGTAGGATGAATAGTGGATGGTGGGAAAAGTGTATGTAAGTGCACAAAATACAAACACGTGCACCCTAGTCACTCCTTCAGTTCTAAAGCCAGAAAAGTTACATTTTCTTATCCAGTTTCCTTACTTCGCTTTTTTTGGGATTAGAGGCCAAAAGCCCTCCTGTGGCGGTACACTATCTATTTCCCTTTCTCAGGACCTCAGCCCAAAAGAATTTGAAATATGTAGGACTTCCACCCATAGTTACCATAAACACGGTTCGTCCGAGTCGCGGTACGAGTTTCGGGTTCGTAGTTCGCCACTTTTTCATCCAATTTCCACTACGAATACGAACCCCGTACCCTAAACCGGTTCGGGTTTGACAAATCCGGCTCGCGATTCACGAGGTTTTATATCGAATCTGGTAACTATGCTTTCACCACATTGCTGCTGAAAGGGCTGCTCTACAGAACAGCTGGATTTTGAACATTTGGCCTTGACTGTGTACTCAACCTAGTCCAGTGGTAACTGGTAAGCACACTTCTGCTCGGTCCATTCGTTACCTTGCAAATCTACTTATATGGACAAGTATGGAATAGACAGGGTTTGAAAGCGGTCCTTGTATGATACGAGCTGGCTTGAGATGCTGATCGAGAGGTGGAAGATGGGAACATGAATTAGGGTTTGAGCGAAGTGGATAGGGAGAACGATGGAGTTCGCCCTCGTGCGCAAGACGATACTTGTTCCCGGCCAGCGCTACGAGGCTCTGAACAGCCGGCGGTAGGTGGAGGACTAAATCTGTTATTCCTTAAAGAATTGAGTGCAATTGGGTGTCCTTTTATTGAGGACTAACCATTATTCGTATCCAGCAAGGATACTACGTATCCGGAAAGGATAGCACTAGGGATCGAAATCCCGTTCCCAGCGCAATTCCCGGCCGTCGACCGGTACCGGTAACCGTCCGGTTACCGGAAAATTAAAAAATTAACCGGACAAAATTTGAATTTGAAATTTTGAACTCCTTTTTCCTGGTGCCGGTAACCGGGAAAACTGGCTGGAAAATCCGGAAAATATAGAAAAATGGTAATTAGCAAATTGAAATTTAGAATAATGCAAATATTAATGAGAAAGTGTTTCAAGTTGTATATAAAAAGTCCTTCTTGGTATCTTCACTCTCTAGAGCAGTCGTCCAAGTGTTCTAAAACATATAAAATAATAAAAAATATAAGTTAATGGTAATGAATGATAACTTGACTAGCATACTAAGAACAATAATGAGTAGTAATTCATACCAATACATTGACGAGAAACGCGAAGGTTGTGCAATGTAGTCATTGTTATCATAGAGTACAAATCCTTCAAATTGAGATATGTGAGCTTTGTATTGATCCAAGTGTGTGTTTCGTGGGCATATTGTAGCCAATGATTATAAATTTATTGGTAATATTCGGGTTCGACCCACTGATAAACCATTCTGGCATTGGTGTTGAAGGATACAAGACCGTAATGGGAACTAGGATCAGAAGAGATGTCCAACAAATGAGAATCATCACCAGAGGGTAATAGATTGGCATCTAGACGTCCATAAGTTCGAGTAGACCTTGAGCTAGCATGGGATTCATAGGAAGAAGAGTCATGTGGCTGAGATTGATTTTTTTGACGACCCTTAGACCTCATGTAGGTCTTATGAATTGTTCTTGACTGCAAAGCACCGACACGTCTGGAAGGCGCCGTGTCCGTATCGGACACGGACACAGCTCCGACACGGCTCGGACACGTATTCCAGGCGTGTCGGAAATTTGCGTCGCGAAAAACCAAGACAGGATATTGCTAACAAAGGGCATCCAAGGAGCATCCAAGGCTCTTTTATATATTATAAGTGCTAAATATACTAAAAACCAATGTTTCAATACATAACATAGCATAACAATGCCTAAACCAACTGGGGAAGGGCATTATGGAATCAAAGATCCAAATTTGAATTAAAAGTTTTTAGTAGGTTTTTTCCGGACCGCCGGAAAAGCAGATTCTTGGCGGGATTTCATCCTGGATACCACACAAACTCAAGTATCCATGGTATCCAGGGATCGAAATCCCTAAACTATCTCAATTATCCATAAGGGAGTTACCTAACGCTGAATACTAATCCTATCTCTTCTCCCCTCCATGCGCCAAGCTCCCTGGCAGGTTGTCGCCTAACGACGACACTGATACGTCTTGCCAAATAAAGAGTCTGTAACATTTCTGCTACCCTGAAGAAACAGCTCGTCCTCGAGCTGCATAGAATGATAACACTTGCGAAACTCCGTAACTGGCATCCAGGATGTTTCGGTAGCCGATCGGTCCTCCCAACGAATCAAAACCTCCCAACCGGTAGACGTAAAGCGGCCTCGATGTACTTACGCTGGTTTAGGGGCAACACAGCCATGATGAATATCGGGCAACAGTACAATCACGGCAGGTGGCTCCCCATGGAAAGGTTTTAACAATGCAACATAGAAAACATTGTGGAGACGAGCACGAACATGCATCTCCAAACGGTACACGACCGAGTCAACACGTTGTAGAATTTTATAAGGCCCAAAAAAACGAGGAGAAAGTTTGCCCATTGCCGGTCGGCCGAGTGACGTAGCTGCACGATGAAGTCTCAACCAAACCAACTGACCCACAGAAAACTCGATGAGTCGATGAGTTTTATCATAATGTTTCTTAATAGAAGTTTGAGCTTGAAGCAAGCATTCCCGAATTTTAGTACGCAACTCATCACAGCCCACAAGTTGACGATCAACCGCGGCAAGACGAGAGATACTCGGTTCATATGTGACCAAAACCAAAGGATCACACCCATAAACAACTTTAAAGGGAGTAGGGCGGAGGGCTGTCTGGAAGGAGGAATTATAACAAAATTCCGCCCAAGGAAGCCACTCCTTCGGCCGATCCCCAGAAAGGCAGAACTGAGGTGCAATGTAGAACCAGCAAGAGGAAAGAGTTCAGACCAAAAAGAGCTCGTAAAGACAGGATCACGATCACTCACAAGTGACAATGGAATGCCATGAAGCCGTATGATATTATCAAAGAATATACGTGCAACCGAACTTGCTGTATAGGGATGACCCAATGCCAAAAAATGAGCATACTTTGAAAAACGTTCCACCACGGTAAGCACAACAGATTTGCCGTGTACCTTGGGAAATCCTTCCACGAAGTCTATCGAAATATCATCCCAAACTTTGTGCGGCACCAATTTGCGCATACCAGGCTGAAGAAGACCGGAAGGATGCAAATGCTCGGACTTGTTGCGTCGACAGGTCGCACAACCACGGACAAATTCCTGGACCAATTTGCGCATACCAAGCACATAAAACTGAGACCGAAGGCGATGAAGCGTCTTCTGAGAACCTTTGTGGCCCGAGTTGTGAGCGTCAGCCACAAGAGTAGCCCATACTTCAGAATCAACTAGAACAAAAAAACACCCATGGAAAAGAAGTAAATCATCCACAACGGTCCAACCCGACGTAGTATCACCGGCTAAAAGCGCTGCACGCTGCTGGACCAAATCGGGTCAGGAGCTGAGGTCTTGACGAAGGCGATAAAAATATCAAAACGAGGGGTAGAAACCGCATGTAGCGTCGCAGGTTCTTCCATCCGACGAGAAAGAACATCGGCCGCGGCATTTTGACGATCCGGCCGGTATTCCACCGTGAAGGTATAGCCAAAAAGTTTACTCACCCAGTGATGTTGCGGAATAGTAGACAACCGTTGGTCAAGGAGAAATTTCAGACTGTAGTGATCAGTACAAACTCGAAAAGATCATCCCCACAAATATGGACGCCAATGTCGAATAGCTTTGACGAACTCAATAAGCTCACGTTCATATGCGGCGAGCTTGGCATGTTGTGGCGCAACGGCACGGCTAACGAACGCCAAAGGCCGATCTCCCCGATGAAGAACAACACCAAACCCTATTCCAAACGCATCACAATCCACAGTAAATTGGACATTAAAGTCGGGTAATTGTAATACCAATGCAGAGCGGCAAAGGCATGAGCGGCCTTGTCACTCCAGACAAACACCTCTTTCTTCATCAACTTGGTGAGGGGGTAGCAATGACACCATAATCTTGAATGAATTTACGGTAATAACCACTCAGACCAAGAAATCCCCGTAAAGCGCGCACCGAACCAAGGATCGACCAATCCACCACCGCCGAGACTTTATCAGGATCCATGGCCACACCCTGTCCAGAGATAATGTGACCCAAGCATGGATGAAAATCCCGTCCGGTTACCGCCGGTTTAGCAAATTCAAATTCTAGTTTTCAAATTTTGGCTGGTTTTTAAGCAAATTCAAACGAATTTCATCCGGTTTTTTCTGGTAAATTCGATGAAAGGCGATTCTGAATTCAAACCGATCCACCGATGAACCGGCGATTCGAAGTTTTTATCCTTGGACCCAAGTATGCGACTGAATCGATGCCAAAGGAGCATTTGGAGTGTTTAAGAAACAAGTGATGTTCTGACAACAACTGCAGCACGGCGTGGACTTGCTAAATGTGTTCGGACCATGACGAATTGTTAATCAAAATATCGTCAAAAAAACACAAGGACGAAACGACAAAGGCTTAAAAACATCGTTCATAATAGCCTGAAAAGTCGTCGGTGTGTTTGTTAGTCCAAAGGACATAACAAGGAACCCAAAGTGGCCTTGGTGCGTGCGGAAAACCATCTTCTCAATGTCGGGAGTGTTATGAATAGCGCTCGTATTTCCAGGAGGCCAAAGGGCCAGTATATATATATACAAAGTACAGGAGGTGAATATGCAAATAACCCCTCATAACAATGGGGAATAACACACTATACATATATCTCTAACACCCCCCTCAAACTCATACTGGATCAACAACACTGAGTTTGGAGAGGTAGAAGTCGTGTTGTGTTCGACTCTGGGCCTTCGTGAAGAAATCCACTATCTGAAGCTCGGAAGGCACATACTGAAGAGCAATCACCTGATCATACACACAAGACCTCATGAAGGAAACATCAACACCAATATGCTTAGTGAGCTCATGCTTCACAGAGTCACGGGCAATACTGATAGCACCTATACTGTCTGCAAAAGAGGAGTCGGTGTGGTGACAGAAACACTAAAATCCTCAAGTAACCACCGTAGCCAAGTAATATCTGTTGTCAAGAGAGCCATAGCTCGCAACTCAGCCTCTGCACTCGAACGGGACACTGCAGTCTGTTTCTTTGTCTTCCAGACAATGAGAGAACCACCAAGAAAAACACAGTAAGCAGAGATAGACCGGCGATTAGAGGGATTGCTGGCCCAATTAGCATCCGAATAAGCCTGAAGCAGTAACAAGCTGGAGCGTGGAAAGAAGAGACAGCGAGAGATAATTCCACAAAGGTATCGCAGAACTCGAAGAAGATGGTTGTAGTGGACCTGAGTGGGAGCAGAGACGAACTGACTCAAAATGTGGACTGGATAAGTGATATCCGGACAAGTAACAACAAGGTAGACAAGACTCCCAACAAGATGATGATAGCGAGTCGGATCAGAAAGAGGCTCGCCATCAGAGGGTCGGAGATGAACATTGAGCTCCATGAGAGTCTCAACAGTACGCTGATCAGTGAGAGGCCCGATCAAGAAGATTCTGAATATACTTCTCTTAAGACATAAAGAAACCATCTGGAGTGGAAGTAACCTCAAATCTAAGAAAGTAACGAAGAGGACCAAAATCCAACATAAAGAACTGCTCACTAAGACGAGCCTTGACAAAGGCAATGTACTCAGAATCATCTCCAGTAATGATCATATCATTAACATACAGAAGACTAAGAGTTCGACCACGAGACGAAGTGTGGACAAAGAGCGCAGGATCATGATCACTAGCTGAAAAACCAGCAGTAGTGACTACAAAGAGAAGCGCTCAAACCAAGCACAGGGGGCTTGTTTAAGGCCATAGAGAGCGACGAAGGCGACAGACCATGCCCTCAGGAACAGAATACCCAGGTGGCGGATGCATGTAGACCTCCTCACGCAACTCGCCATTAAGAAAGGCATTCTTGACATCAAGCTGAGAAACAGACCAGTGGCGAACAGGCGCCACGGAAAGAAGAGTGCGGACAGTGGTCATGTGGGCCACAGGAGCAAAAGTCTCGTCGTAGTCACGACCATGCTCTTGCTGGAAACCACGAGCAACAAGACACGCCTTATAGCGCTCAAGAGAGTCATCAGAGCAAGTCTTAATCTTATAGACCCACTTACACGTTATGGGACGAGAGTGGGATGGAAAAAGAACAAGATTCCAAGTACCAGTACGCTCGAGGGCAGCAATCTCCTCGGCCATGGCATGCTGCCACTCAGGATAAGTAACAACATCCCGGTAGGAGACAGACTCATGAGTAGCTGCACCAGCAAAACCAAAACGGGCAGGAGGCCGAATCGACTGGCGATCGCGGAGAGCGTAGCGAGGAGAAGATGACCCATCAGGGGAAGATGGAGCATCAGGAGAAGATGGAACATCAGGTGAAGATGGCTCATCTGGAAGATCCTCAATACGAGGTCGACGAGTGTAGAAGAGGGGGAAAAGGTACTGTAGTGGGAGGAGCCGCAGGAGACAAATCAGGTGGCGACAATGACAGAGAGACCACAGGAAGAATATGTGGAGACTCAGTGGGACGGGTGGACGAGGGCAAGACAGATATGGGTATATCTAGGAAGGTCAAAAAAGACAGAGACTTCACAGAGGAAACCGAAGGAGAGGTAGGACGTGGGTAGAAGGGACGAGACTCGTCGAAAGTCACATCCCGAGAAATCCACATCCGTCGACCAACGAGGTCCCAAAGACTGATAGCCCTTGTGCTCGAGATCTGTATCCCGTAAAGACGACTCAACAGGTGAGCGATCGGTTTAGTGCGTTCTCGGCGAGAAGGAGAACATAGCAAACGCAGCCAAACAGACGAATGACAGAGTAGTCAGGAAGAAGACGACAGAGACGCTCAACAGGGATCTCACTCTGAAGAGCAGAAGAGGGCTGGAAACAGTCTCGGCCTAAAAGTGAGGTGGAATAAAGGCGGCAATCCTGAGTGCACGAGCCGTCTGAAGGAGGTGACGATGCTTGCGTTCAGCGACACCATTCTGAGCATGAGCACGGGACAAGAGAGGCGGCGAGAGTACCACCTTCAAAGAAGGAAACTACGCAGGTAACGAGAGAGGTACTCGCCAGCAGAGTCAGCACGAAAGACACGAATAGGAGTGAAGAACTGTGTGCGAACCATAGTGGCAAAATGTTTATAGCTAGACAAGACCTCATTACGAGAAGACATGAAATATATCCAAGTGTGGAGAGAAATCATCTACAAATTGTTTATAGATAGACAAGGCCTTACTACGAGAGGACATAAAGTATATCCAAGTGTAGCGAGAGAAGTCATCTATAAAAATGATATAATATCGATGGCCCCCTTTCGAAAGGAAGGGAGCCGGACCCCAAACATCTGAATGAACAAGATCAAAAGGACGCTGAGACACTGACTCACTATGAGGATAAGGAAGCTGAATCTGTTTACCTAACTTACAGCCCTGACAATTTAAAGACACGTCTCCTGAGACATACCCCAGAAGGCCACAACGAACTAAAGACGACAGACGAGACCCACACAGATGGCCAAGACGATGATGCCACTGCTGGAAAGAGCTGATAGATGGAGTGGCAGAAGTGGAGAGACTGGCGACGACGATGGCAGCGGAAGGAAGGTGAAGCCAGTTAAGCTCCCAAAGACGCTGTGAGTCAAGGCGCCGAGGGCCAGAACTAACCAGAGCCCCCGTGTGACGGTTCTGAACACAACAAGAGTTAGAGTCGAGAATGACTCGACAACCAAGGACAATAATCTGCCTAGCAGAAAGAAGCTGCATGGTAAGGCGAGGAACATGAGCAACAGAAGGAACATGAAAAGATGAGTTGCTAAGAGGTCCTCGGCCAGAGACAGAAAGAGAGGTACCATCAGTAGTAAGAACACTAACAGGAGAATCAAGAGGTGTAATGAAAGACAGAGTGGATGAATCAGAAGTCATGTGAAAAGATGCTCCAGAATCAAGAATCCACGGGGAGGTACCTGACTGTGTAAGAGGTGGTTTCGCGATGCAGAAGAATCGATGAGAGAACACAGCAGAGGAGAACACGAAGCGGCAAGCAGGCGTCGAAATCTGGCTATCTCCTGCTCAATGAAATTGCTAAAGGAGTCGATGTAGACGTCGATGTAGAAGCACCAGTGCCAGTGCTAGTAGAAGAACGACGTGAAAGATGCCGCTGCTTCTTATAGCACTGGGACTCAATGTGGCCGACCTTATCGCATTAGGAGCAGTGAGGACGACCACCGCCAGATGGAGGACGGCCACCACCACCTGTGGAAGCCGCTGGATAAGGCAGTGTGCTGAAGCGTGGAGCAGTCGGTGTAGTAGGTGGTCGAGCGGCGAGCACGAAGGGGAGTGGCATCAGACCAGCACCACTTAGGTGAGTCTCCTCTGCACGTATCCCGGTAAGAGCCTCCAGGAGAGTGACATGAGGGTGGTGTGCAAGGAGCTGGGCACGCCTCTGCTCGAACTCAGGACGAAGGCGAGTAAGGAAATCATAGATCTGTTGAAACTCCAGTCGGCCGACGCTGACCAGCAAAGACGGACATGAGCGGCGCCAAGCGGTCGAAGAGAGTCGGTGACGCCAAACAGCAGAGCTCTGAGTGTAAAAAGCGTCAACAGTAGCATCACCCTGCTGAAGAGTGCTCCTGGCGGACCACGGACAGGTAGAGGGCATCACCAGAGGGCTCGTAGCGCTGACGAATGTGAGTTCACATCTGGAAAGCCGAAGGAAGTCCCACAACCTCAGAAGAGAACTGAGGCTAGACACTGGCGATGAAGACAGCAGCCGCAAGAGTGTCGTCGTCGTACCATTGAGTGTAGGCGGTCAGTCGATCCGTGTAGGAATACAGAGCCTCTTGGTAGGCAGACGCAGCCGCAACATCAGCAAGGCGAGCGGCCTCAGCAGCATCCTTGTCGACTGCCGGGGGCAGCACGACAGGCGTAGGCTCCGTCGGAGTAGGGCAAGGTGGGTAGGTGACATCGCCAGAGAGGACACCCCATAGATGAAGACCACGCATGTGGATGGGCGTGTGAGACACGAAGTCGGTGTAATTAACACCATCGAAGATCACCGGGCAATGAGGGAGGGAAACGATGCCCATTGGTAGGCGGCGCTGGACGGCGCGGTGACCAATGACAACGAAGTCTAACAGGCGGTGCTGGACGGCGCGGCGGTTAGAACGACGTTTTTTTATACCCTTCATGGGCCGGCCTTAAAACGCCCTCGACTGATTCGGTCAATGCGCCTTCGACCGAATCGGTCGAAGGCCGGAGACCTCGATGGTGGCGCCCCGAGGTCTCGGTGGCGGCGGGGCGAGGAACCCGGTGGCGGCGGTTGGTCTCGGTGGCGGCGAGGCGAGGAACCCGGTGAAGGCGGTTGGCGGCGCCCGAGACCCCAATGGCTTCCTCCTCGTCGGCGACCGCTCAAGATCGACCAGTCGGCGCTCACCGGCGAATCAAGGGCGGTGACCACGATCCATGGAAGCGGCGGCTCCCGTCGGCGGCGACCTCAGCAGGCAACGTCTCGGGAGGGCCAACGGGAGAGACGAAGCGGCACCCCGGTGGCGGCGGGCTCGAGAGGTCGGACAAGCGGGAGCTAGGTAGCGGCGGCATTAGAGGTAAACTCTAACCTGCTCTGATACCATGTAATGAATAGCGCTTGTATTTCCAGGAGGAGGCCAAAGGGTCAGTATATATATACAAAGTACAGGAGGTGAATATGCAAATAACCCCTCATAACAATGGGGAATAACACACTATACATATATCTCTAACAGGGGCTCATCAACTACTGGAATTGAAAATTTGTCCTTGACTGTTTTATCGTTGAGGGCGCGATAGTCCACGCAAAAAAGCCAGGTAGCATCGTGCTTTTTAACCAAGAGTACTTGAGAAGAGAAAGCCGATGTACTTTCCCGAATAATCCCCTGTTGAAGCATGTCATCACATTGTCGCTCGATCTCATCTTTCAAAAGCTGAGGGTAGCGATAGGGACAGACGGCGACAGGAGTTGTCCCCGGTAGAAGGTGTATATGATGGTCATGACGACGGATCGGCGGAAGACCGTGTGGCACCTCAAACGAGCGAGGCTCATTGCCGTTTGCAAATTGGACGGATTTTGGAGCTCCACGTCAGTCTTCAGCGGGTTACGTAGGCCGGCCGTAAATAGTTGTACTTCCTGCTTGGCCAAGAGCTACTTGGTACGACACAGTAGCGCCAAGAACTGCTGTTGATACTCCTGTACTGTCCCGATCCGCTGGAGGTGAGCCAATTCGTCGAGCGGATTGTTGCACAAGGGCGGCCTGAAACGCGTGTTCACAAAGTACGTGGGAAATTCCTCTTCCATGGTACGCTGCCCTCGAAAAAAGTGTTCACATCGATTGAGCCATGGCAAGGGGTTGTTCACACCGATTGAGCCATGGCAAGGGGTCATCGTCTCCAATTTATGGAATCGTGGCACGCCGAAGGGTTCCTCACCCATCCGGCCACCACCGAATGTGTCGGTTTGCCGCAGCAGTGCGATTCTTGACGCCATCAAATTCGCCTCGGCCTCGATGAAACTTCTCGGTGCGCGAAATACGCAAGTCGTGACTATCCAATCGTCAGTTCAGTGTGGAGATCTGAGCGAGGATTTGATCAAGCTTGGCCGAATCGTCTTGGGCATTAGCGACGGTGGCCGTTTGGGACTCAGGGTCTTCGTCGGACATGCAGGATGGCACGACATTCGGCTCTGATGCCAAATTGATACGACCTGCCTTGAGATGATGATAGAGAGGTGGAAGAAGATGGGAACGGGAATTAGTGTTTGAGCAAAGTGGAGTTCGCCTCGTGCGCAAGACGGAACTTGTTCCCGGCCAGCGCTACGAGGCTTTGAATAACCAGAGGTAGGGGGAGGACTAAATCTGTTATTGCTTAAAGAATTGAGTACAACTGGGTGTCCTTTTATTGAGGACTAACTACTATTCTTATCCAGCAAGGATACTGCGTATCCAGAAAGGATACCACACAAACTCAAGTATCCGTAATGGATACTACCTAAACTATCTCAATTATCCATAAGGGATTTACCTAATGCTGAATAATAAATTACTAATCCTATCTCTTCTCCCCTCTGTGCGCCAAGCTCCCTGGCAGCCGTGCGCTAGATTGCTCAGGGCAATCCCGCCGTTGTTGCCTTACGACGACGCTGATACGTCTTGCCAAAGAAAGAGTCCGTAACATTGTATAGTTACCAGGCTAAGATTTTGTACCATATATATGTAGTTACTTGTTACTGCAAACACCCTCAAGGTCCACTCAAAGCATACAATAGGCATCAAGTACAAACTTACATATGCTTTATCCCATGCTTGTTCCATCAACCAATCATATCGTCCCCCAACAGCTAGCAACTTTTCATGGGAACTTAACCCAGGATTACCTTCTTTTGCATAGACCTGTGTTGAGACACGGTAAATTTCATGTGCCACAGTAATAAGATATATGTTGGATTTCAGAGAAGATATTATCACATTAACAGTAAAAATATGCTTTGCACATATTAACATGTCATCCTCTTTTAAATCATGTCACTGAACTTCAAAAATCTCAAGACTAAGAAGAAAACACAAGAGCTTGTTATTTTTGTTCCGTTTTAATATTTTTTATTTACCAAACAGTGAATTTAACATTAGAATGCTATACAGACTACACTAAAGGTTCAAGATAAAAAATGAAATAGGATTCTCTCCTAAGATAAAAATGAATGGGTGCGCTCTAAAGATAAAAATGGATGGGTGCTCTCCAAAGTTAAACAAAATGAACTGTTCACCAACAATTTAGAATTACCAAAAAAAGGAGATATAAGGTTACAATTCATCACCTGAAAAAACAGATATGTGTAGTAATACTCTGAAGGAGGCATGAGTACATCAATAGTAATATGTTCTTCAACTGACCATACTCTCAAACATTTGAGGAACACGGCAAGATCATCAAGAGCCTTGCAAGCAGATTTATCTACAACACGAAACACACTCTGATTACTGATGGCATTTTAGATATTCCTATATGTAAGCAGCTAATGGAAAAGGGTAAGTGTCACTACCATAGAAGAGGGTCCCTCTTAATCTAGCAAGTACTATATCTGCAGAGCCACAAAACCGCTGGTCTGCTTTATGTAGCTTCTCAACAACTTCTTCAGAAAGACGGAGATCCTGGAGCACTCAATAAATCAGCCTATATCATGGAAACTATTTGCTATGGAACGTTTTAGTGTGTGAACTGTGAAGCATGAACAAAACTAACTTTTCCTACTCTTGAAGTAATATGTTATACATTTTCTATAAATCAAAGTATACGAAGTACTGAAGTCTGTAGTTATTAAGGATGCTCTAATCAACAGAGCAACAAATATGAAGGCACAGCTTTGATAGTGTATTGTTGTGTATAATTAGTTGATAGATTTGCTTATAAGTTATACCTGTAATAGTTGCCCCCGAATCAAGCTCCATTGTGACTTGCGTTCAGCCTTATTTGGCCAATATTGAACAAGAGTAGAAGATAGAAACTGAACAACAGGGAGAAAAAAAAAGGTATCAGCTAACTAGCTAAGACAATTCCACAAATTTCAGAAACAGTAAGGCAAAATATCATACCTCAGCAACATTCTGTCTTCGTTCCTGAGGAACTCCTGCCCAGGAGCAAACTGCTTCGGCGAGTTTGCTGTGATTCAGACGAATAACTATTGCCTTCGAATCGTAAAAACGGGTCCCAAGGTCCAAAGCCACCTATCATTGCATGGAAGTAATTGTTTTATGTGACAACACAAAACTGCATTTTTAATGTTAAAAGCACCATCCAAGATAGTTTGCCTCCTTCCAAATGAATCGTTGCAAAACGAAATATAAAATAATAAAGAAAAGATGGCCAGAAAATGCAGTCATATAAAAGGTAGAGGATGGCACATGGAAATATATTACCTTAATAATTTCGGCCTCAGGTATCGGTGAAGCACCTCCAATAATGTCAAAATCACCCTGAAAGGATATCAACACAATCTTTAGAGATGGATTTCTGAAATGAATGATTTCGTAAGAGGGAAACAGTAGACAAAGAAGGATGTAAAGTAGCATTTTGTTTGACAGAAAATGACATTTAGCATATATGAACATTTACCTGAAGAAAGCGATAAGGAGTTGCATGGCCAACTGCTCTTCTATGAACCCATGATATTTCGTAACGCTTAAATGATGATATCTGTAAATGAATTGCATAGGCAGTAGCTGGTCATCATCGTATGCATAAGCAGTAGCTGGTCATCATCGTACTTATCGGCAATCTCTTTTAGGGAGTAAAACCAGAAAAGGAAGCAAAAAAATCGCATATGCTTTACAAAAATCCAAAAACACAGCTCAGTTAATGGCCAGTTGACTTGGCCTCCATTAAATGAATATTCCCAGGATGCACTACAGTATCAAACCCCTTAGAAGGCAAACCTAGCAAATGTGATTACACAAGACGCACATTCAAATTTCTTCATAATTTACAAGTAGGGTAGTACTGCATTCAACACCAACTAATACAGATACAAGAAAAAAAAAGGTTAGTAACAACATTAGAAACATCTCCAATCTAACAACTATAATAGTTTGTAAGAAAAAAGGAAATAAATTAAATTGATCTAAAAATCGGGAACAAATAAAATGTCAAAAAATAAAACAAAAATCGGGCATACACATTCACAAGTATAAAAGAGCTAATATACTCATTAAAAAAAACGATAAGCACAGACCTGGTTAGCAGCAACTGACATAACAAATGGTGTCCGCAGCTCGTAGCAAAGTTCTAGCATCTCTCCTCCTTGAGTTAAGATCTTCACTGTCTTTCCCCTAGAAATTTGTAAATAATAATATAACATTTCATTACAGAGTAGTGATCATAGAACAGTCATTTGTTTCTCCCTTTTTTAGATTAAATATTCATCACCTAAGTGGTCTAGAAATCAAACACACCTATTTTCAGTAAATTTCCCTTCGAGTGTATGCAAGGGTGATATCTGGAACCTTTTAGCACAATGTCGCTTCAAAACCTCCTTGCTAACCTCAATGATGGAGTCCAGAAGTTCACTGTTATCATTTTTACCAGTGGATTTTTTGCTGCTTTCATGCTGGCACTGCATTTTGGCAATCAGACTGTCCTCATTAAATATTGTAGATATAACTCGATCATAAACGTATGTGTCTTCTGGTGTCTGTATCATTCTAAGTACATCTGCATCAAATGCACAGAAGCAGTGGCATAAATCAGTCAAACAAATTGAATTTTCACTTCAAATCTATACAGTTTATCGCAGCTGCAACATTTATTTACAAAGAAAAGGCTCTGACAAATTGCCTTAAAGGTCCAGTATAAATAAGAGGCACACCTACCAATTCATTCAATAAATACAGCGAGCACACAAAGTGAGCACCATAGAGCAGACAAATGGTCTATATTTGTGCAGCACAACTTCATTCCAGAAAATCAAACAACAAAGTACAGAGCACATGACACGAGCACCATAAAAGCATAAATCAGACAAATGGTCCCCTGGTATTTATGCAGCGGAGCCATATCAAAAGAGCAGAAACTTCAAAATCATTAATTTAATTTGTTTTTAGTAGTCAACCAGTCATCATCTTTAATCAACCATCAGCTCATAATCTCTTCTTTAAGTGGTAAAGACATAATGCTAATTCAGAAAAGTCAAAAGCTTACCATTTAGCCACTCGTCTTCCATCCGAGGAGGGAGATCATTTTGCAAAAGCTCAACAGCAGATGGACGGTCAGAGGGGCTTGGAGACAGTAAGCTTCTTAATAGGTTTGACTGACCAGGAAATTGTGTTGCCCATGATATTGGAGGATCGCCCTTCTGTTTAAGATCAGAAAGAACAAGATGCCTTTCCATTGCTGTTGCAAATGGATGCCAAAGCTCAAAGAATATGACTCCCAAACTGTACATGTCAACCTAAAAATGACATATATAAGACCCAAATAAGTTGTACAAAATCGGTATCAAGTTGCTATCATGTTAAAAAGGTAGAAATTACTCAATTTTCAGCAAAATAGATAAGTTTTTTTGTTCGTTTTTAGTAAACTAAAGGAATTAGAACTCTATTCAGACCTTTTCATTTATCTGTGGCCACTTCTGCTCTACCTCAGGTGCGGTATAAAAATATGTGCCAACTTGACCTGTTCCATCCATTGAAACACCCATTGCTTCAGTAGGAAGGTATTGGTCATGATCCAGCTGCTCCAGCTTTAGAAATTTGGCTGAGAACAATGGTTAAAATGCTTTCAGTTCAAATTTTCCTCAAGCACCAGAAGTTAAGCTTCACATAGAATAAAGTAAACAACTAAATAGCAACTCCCGTAATTCAGGATATGCCTTAGGAGAATATGAATATGTCGTCAAAGCTGCTCAAGAAACTTGGTCACCATAACAAAATAAAGCATGAAATTTGAAACATCAGAAGTAGATCAATGAGTTCATTCGATATTCAAATGTCAATATACTAGAGAGAAACAACTTATGCTGGTAACTTTGTATGACATTTTAACAAAGATCACATTTTAACACTTTGTATTTTGTGGATATTTTCCAAGCTATCAGGTGTAATAAACAGATGATAAAATAATAATAGCACTTGATAGAAAAACCAGATAACTCACAGCATCAAAACTCAGGGAAGAAATAAAAGATCAGCAATGATTAAATCTTCTATGAAACTGTATGATTTGTTGTTTAACAAGTACATACTGATGAAAATTAATATAAAAAATGAACCAATTGAAAAGAAATGTCAGTTCTGGATATCATCATGAAGTGTTCTTACCAAGACCAAAATCCCCAATTTTGATATCATTGCGCACATCAAAAAATATGTTGCTAGGTGTCAAGTCTCGGTGTATGATTCCTTGACTATGAACATGTGCTAGGCCTTCCACAATTTGTCGAAATAGGTGCCATGCATGGTCAACATCAAAAGATGAACTATATGTCTCAAAATCCTGTCGCAGGGTCCTTAAAACAAAACTCCAAACGAAGTTAGATAAAGAGCAACCATCATAAATATCCTAGTTACAAGTATTGTGGCATTAAATGGCTAAAAAATAAAAACAGAGATTCCATTTCTTAAAGTCCCACTCCCAACAATCCGAATTCTCATGCCAACGATCAGGCCCATGGCCCAGCTTAGATGACTAAGAATGATCCCTTCATAATTATATATCTACCATTTTACTCTGCAAATATTAACTTCCATTGTTTCTAAAAAATAAAAATATAGATGTAAACTAAAACTACCCTATTAACAGCCGGCCTGGTCAGCGACCAGGCTTACGGGTGAAACACGAGCGAGGCCCAAACCATGAAAACCCTGCCTACCTGAGCTTGTGAAAAAAAAAGTCAACCCGGGCTGCCCACGACCAAGTCTGCCATCACATATTCCGGAACTAAGCGTATAAAAGATCTCTTCCTGTATAGATGTCATTCGTTTTTGTAGAAAAAGAATATGCTGTTGATAAAAAATCTACATAATTAATGATTTAATGCATCTGCTGCAACATAAGGCAGCAAACGTTTGCTTGATATTATTACAAAGAGTGAGTTCTTGAAGATGGTACAGCCGTACAGGTATAGTGTACCTTAAATAATTTATAATGAAAAGTTAAACATATACCAATCAAACATGAGGAAATTCTTAACAGAGAGTATAAAATCACAAATGTCAAAGAAATCATAGTACAACTTTCCTTAGTGCAGGTACTAAAAGTTGTAGGCACTGTGAGAGATGGGGCTTTGCTCTCCTCTGATGTTTTTCCGGTTTCTTTCTGTTGTCGGATGCTAAACAGTACAATGTTTTTGTTTTAATAAAATGGGACCAGGTTTAGACTGTCTTCCTATAAAAATTTCCTTCGTGCATAACTGTGAATTGAAACGTACCTAGGACAATACTCCATTTGGATGTACAAGTATGTGGATTCCTGCTTATTTCCAGCACTTGCATCCGATAAGCTGACGTCGTCGTAACTATACATAGAGCTCTCAGCAGTGCGCGACCCCGCGGTATTCAGAACATGATGATGACCATATTCAGTTTCAACCCATGCCTGGCATCTCAATGACAGGTGTGAGATAGAATTGGCTCATCTCATAAACTTGAGCATAATAACAACTAATTTTCCAAGGAAAAAGCCATGTGTGCAGAAATATTCACCTGGTAGTAACGAACAACATGCTGATGTTGCAATCGTGAAAGTGTGGCTACCTCTCTGAGAACCTTGTCAAAATATTAATGACACACGTCAAAAAAACATAGCATAAGTGCAGGAGAAAACTCCTAAATAGAAACACCAAAAAAAAACTCATTGAAATACAAATATACTAAATACTAAGTAGTAACTAGGGTATTATAAACTTGACACCAATTATAACAGCTCATAGAATCTAATAGGGAGTCACAATGCTGAAGTTATTTTAATAATAATATATCAAACATAGCAGTTACTAAGTTACTGGCTAATTATCAACATCACGAAAGTGACATGAACTTACATAGTATTAGTGCATCTACAGCTACATGGACTTGAAGTGTATGTTTCAGAATTCCGATCGTTACGGACCTCCGCCTCCAACTACTCCAAGTGGCGCGGCCACGTCCTCCTCATCTCTCGGCGCCGCGGCTGGCGATCACGCCCTCGATGGCGACTCCCGCTTCACCGATCCCGCATGGTCCCGCATGGACTGCGTGGTCGTCTCCTGGATCTTCAACACCATCTCCACCGACCTTCTGGACGTCATCCACGAACGTGGCGCTCGCGCCGGCCGCGTGGCTCGGCATCGAAGCGGTTCCTCAACAATCGCGAGTCCGCGCCATGCTCCTCGATGCCGAAGTTCCGCACCTTCTCCCAGGGTGCCCTCTCCATCGACAACTACTGCCGCAAGATGAAGGGCATGGCTGATGCCCTTGCTGATCTGGGTGAGCCCATCCATGACCGTACTCTGGTGCTAAACATCCTGCGCGGCCTCAATGAGCGCTTCCAGTTCATGTCACAGTTCATCACGCGCGAAGTCGTTCCTTCCCATGCGGACGTCGCGCTACGACTGCGCGCGCCGAAGCTCAACATGGCACCCCTACGGCGCCTCCATCGGCCTCGTCGCCTCTTCGTCCGGCAAGCCTCACGCATCGGCCCACTCTGGTCTGCAGCCCCGCGTCTTCATCGAGCGCGGGCTCGTCTGTCATGGCGATGGCCGTGGCGGCGTCGCC
This sequence comes from Hsuehochloa calcarea, assembly GCA_036346395.1. Lineage (NCBI taxonomy): Eukaryota > Viridiplantae > Streptophyta > Magnoliopsida > Poales > Poaceae > Hsuehochloa > Hsuehochloa calcarea. The sequence goes on from CM070600.1 coordinate 17,387,549, forward strand.
GGGTGGCCGCGGGCCAAGGCGGCTCGAGCAGCGGCTTCCTGTGGTTCCCGGTGGCCTCCTCCTCAATCCGTGGATGTGGTCCATCCACATGTGGCCGGGTCAACTCCGGCGGCTCGCGGTCCTCCTCGCCGCACCGCCCGTCGCTTCACCACGATGCAAAGAAGACGCTTTGGTGGCGGCGTGCCTCAACCTACTACCCTCGGCTCTGGGACATACCACCAGCGCCCACCCAGCGCCTCATCCCGCCTGGATGCAGACCACCTCCGTCGCCCCTGCATGGTCACCATGGGACCAATCCCTCGCTAACGCCAAGACCGACACCTCACCCCGCCACCGAACTCCTCGGTGGGTGATCGACTTCGAGTGCCGTCTCACATTGCCTCCAACCACGGTATGGTTACCATATCTCCTTCCTCCTCTTTTCCTTCCTCCATTGTTGTGGAAATGGCGCCACTCTCCCGGTTGTTGCACCGAAACTCCACCCTTCCCGGCCCTTTCCGTCTCAACAATGTCCTTCTAGCTCGACATCATTAAAATCTTCTTTCCGTTCGTCGATTCACTCGACAATTTTGTTCTGTGGAATTTGACCTCTTGGTGTCTCTGTGAAGGATCTCCATACCAGAACACCTCCTTCGATGTAAATACCGGGCCGCTCTACACCTTGCGGCTCCGTCGTCACCTTCCGATACTTGTGCTCTTGTGGCACTCCTTCTCCAACTACCCGCATCGTCGTCTCGGCCACCCGGCAAAGTCGCCCTTCGAGTCTCGCCAAATCATCTTCCATTTTCTCGCGGCAAGTCTACAGATGACTCCATCGCCATGCTTGTCGGCTTAGGCGCCATATTCGCTTGCCTTTGCTAGTTCCCTGTCTAGAGCACCTAAATTTTTTGACCTGATACATTGTGACCTATGGACTTCCCCCATTATCAGTGTATCCGGTTTTAAATATTATCTCGTTATTCTCGATGATTGCTCTCATTTTCTTTGGACTTTTCCTCTTCGATTAAAGTCCGAGACTTTTACTGTCCTCTCTAATTTCTTCGCCTATGTGCACACTCAGTTTGGTTGTACCATCAAATCCGTGCAATGTGACAACGGTCGTGAGTTTGACAACTCTGCATCTCGCGCTTTCTTTCTTGCCAAAGGTGTTTCTCTTCGCATGTCATGCCCCTACACCTCGCAGCAAAATGGCAAAGCCGAACGCATGCTTCGCACCACCAACAATGTCACCCGCAACCTGCTCTTCCAAGCATCCATGCCCCCTCCTACTGGGCCGATGCTCTTGCTACTGCCACTCATCTCATAAATCGCCTCCCCACCAAAACGCAGCGCACATGAGCACTCCCTTCTTCGCCTTTATGGCACTCACCCTTCCTATCATGATCTCGGACCTTGGTGCACTGCTACCCTAATCTCACCGCTACCGCTCCTCACAAACTTGCCCGCGCTCTTCCTTATGTGTTTTCGCCAGTTACTCTCCGACCACAAAGGTTACAGTGCCTCGACCTCGCCACAAACCGTGTCATCATCTCACGCCACGTTGTTTTCGGCGAAACAATGTTCCCTTTCACTTCGCGCCCACCGCCTACACACGAATCTGGATTTCCTAACTAATGGCGACCCTCCGTTAGTTCCTTTTCTACTGCGCAGAACACTCGCGTCGCCGCCATCCCGCCAAAGACTGCGCCTCTGCGGGCTACCTCCCGGCCAGTATCTTGAGCACCCCGTGGCCGGGATCGTACACGCGGCGCCGCGGTCTCCTCCACCCGGTTTCACCGCCCCAGCATCCCTACACGGCGCCGTGACAGCGCCACACTGCCCCTGCTAAGTGCCCACGGCGCCTCTGTGCGGCGCCCTCGGCTCCTTCAGCCCGGCAAGCCACCGTCATCCACGTCTACACCCGTGCCCCGCGCCCCACTCGCCACCTAGGTCCCCCGGGGCTCCTCCTCAACGCTCGGCATGATTCCTCTCCACCACGCTACGTCAAGAGTGGTACCTCTGCCAACGAGGCGATCTCCATCCCGCCACTCGCCAACTCATGGCATGGCGACCACGGAAGTCCGGATACAAGCGACCTCGTCTTGCTCTACACACCGAGGCTCTGTCCCACTTCCGCGTCTGTGGTGGGCTCTTGCCAATCCATGCTGGCGTCAAGGCCATGGAAGAAGAATTACGCCTCTTGGACAACCACACTTGGGATCTCGTTGCTCGGCTCGCCAAGGCAAATGTAGTCCTTTGGAAAATGGATCTTCAAACACAAGTTTCATCGATGGCTCCTTGGGCGGATACAAGGCTCGTTGGGTGCTCGTGGGTACACACAACGCCGGAATTGATTACGATGAGACTTTGGTCCGTCGTCAAGCCCGCTACCGCTCGCACCGCCCTCACTCTAGCTCGCTCCGGGATGGCCGATCCATCAACTTGATGTGAAGAACGCCTTCCTTCACGGGACTTTGTCGTAAAGCAGAGTATCGCTGCTCTCCCCATTTGGTTTTGCCGATCATGCTCTTCCCAACCACGTCTGCAGCTCAACAAGTCCTCTACGGTTTGAAGCGAGCACCGCGAGCATGGTACGGCCGGTTTGCTTCTTATCTGCTATCTACGGTTTCATTTGAAGCTAAGTCCGACACCTCCTCTTCATTTTCTTGGCATAGCGATTCGTGACAAGAGACACTTTATTTCTCTCACGTCGACACAGACTCTGGATATTCTTGCTCGCCATGGCATGGCGATCGCAAGCCTTGTTCCTCTGCTGACACTTGTGCCAAAGTTTACTGCGATCGCCGGCCCTTCATTGTCGATCCTCTGAGATATCAGCGATTTGGGTGCTCTCGATACCTCGCTTTCACCCGGCCCGACATCGCGTACGCTGTTCAACAAGTCTGCCTGCACATGCATAATCCGCGGGAAGTTCATCTTGTTGCTGCCAAGCGGATTCTTCGCTACCTTCAGGGCACTATCAGCTTTGGTCTTCTCATTCCCCGATCTGCCCCAACTCAGCTCATCGTCTACACCGACGCCGACCTGGGTGTTGCCGCCTCGACACCCGACGATCCACCTCCGGCTATGCTGTTTTCCTCGGTGGCAGTCTCATCTCCTGGTCGTCCAAGCGCCAACCCATTGCATTTCACGGCCGGCCGAGGCGAATCGAAGCGATTGCCAACGGCGTCGCCGAAGCCTCCTGGCTGCGGCAGCTTCTGCAGGAACTACATCATCCTCTGGAAACTGCCTGCCTCGTCTACTGCGACAACGTCAGCGCCGTCTACCTCTCCACCAACCCCGTTCAGCATCAGCGTACCAAGCACGTGGAAATCGACCTTCACTTCGTCCGGGAACGGGTCGCTCTTGGAGCTGTCCGTGTCCTTCACGTTCCCACCACGTCGCAGTTCGCCGATGTCTTCACCAAGGGTCTTCCTTCTTCTGTCTTTATGGATTTTCGCTCCAGTCTGAACATTCGTTCTAACGACGTTCCGACTGCGGGGGGGTGTTAGAGTATTTATTTCCTCTATCATTTATTGTGTACCGGCTGCCTCTTGGGTTTCTACCAGTACGCTTAGAACTCCAGTGCATTTATTGTGTCTGTTTGCCTCTTGGGTTTCTACCACGCCTAGAACTCCAGTCAAGGTGGGACTCTCCCTCTTAACTCTCTAGCTTAGCCTCTCTCTATATATGTAATACTCCTGTAAACTCTTCATTAAGCAATCTAAGCCTCTTGGCCTTTCTCTATCGAGATATGGCTACGTGGTGGCCTTTGCTGCTTGTGAGAAGTAGGGGTGAGTGGTGAGGAGACGGCAGTGAAGCGCCGATTGGCGGAAGCGGCCTTGAAAGCACGAGAACGAGACAGGGGAAAGAGATTGCTCCAGGTGAGTTCCACCCGGAAACTACTCTCAATGCTTTATTCAATCCTTCATGGGGCTATTTATCCCCCCCTAACAAACCAATCTAGACATTTAATGCTTATAGATAGAAAGGGTCTTATGGACCCAGGACTCTACTCCTAGCCGGATTGGGCCTCTCCCGTACGTTTCCGGCGTGCGTACGGGATGCCGGTCATAACATCTCTCCCTGCCTCCGCGAACAGCTCGTCCTCGAGCTGAATGTCTGGGTAGCTTTCTTGGAAGTGCGGAAGTTGTTCCCAGGTGGCGTCGTCGCTGGTCATTCCGCGCCACTGGACCAAGACATGCCAAATCCCGCGGCGAAGCTGGGCTCGCAGGACGCGCTCCGGAGCGGGAAGAAGACGGCCGTCGTGTGTTGGTGGTACTGGAGGAGTCGTTGACGGAGGGTCGCCGTGGAGAGGCTTAAGCAGCCCCACATGGAATACATCATGGAGCCTGGCGCCCTCTGGGAGCTGGAGCCGGTAGGCCACTTCCCCGATTCGTTCCAGGATTTTGAAAGGGCCCGCGTAGCGTGGTCCGAGCTTCCCTTTAGGCCTAGGCTCTAATGCTTGTGCCGGTCGGTGGAGGAGGCGGAGCCATACCCAATCACCCACCACAAATGTTACATCACGGTGGTGGTCGTCGAGTAGCGTTTGGCATACATCTGCGCTTGGAGAAGACGTTCGCGGACCATTGAAAGAAATTCATCACACGGTGCAGAGTGCGCCCACCGTGTCCGATTCGCGGTGCCGTGGTGTAAGTCGAGCGTGGAGGAGGCGGTACGTGAGACTACACAGGCGGAGTTGTCTTGGCGTGGTGTGGAAAGAAGTATTGTAGCAATACTACGCCCATGGAAGCCGATCAACCAGCGCGAGGCCGATCGCGCCGTGACAACAGAGGTACATGGCGATGGCCTTGTTTACGACCTCGGACTGGCCATCCGTCTGGGGGTGAAAAGCCGTGCTCATACGGAGTTTGACGCCGGCCATCTTGAATAGGTCGTGCCACATGTGGCCGGTAAAAACCGGGTCGCGGTCACTTACGATGGAGGTGGGGAACCCGTGAAGGCGGACGATCTCAGCAAAGAAGGCCCGGGCGACGGATGTGGCGGAATATGGATGGCCGAGCGCGATGAAGTGAGCGTACTTGGAGAAACGGTCGACGACGGTGAGGATCACAGATTTTCCGTGTACCTTTGGTAAACCCTCAATGAAGTCCATCGAGATGTCCGCCCAGACTTGGGATGGTATGTCGAGAGGCTGGAGGAGGCCAGCCGGCTGCAGAGTCTCCGTCTTGTTGCGCTGGCAGGTGAGGCAGGAGCGCACGTAGTCCCGAACAAGTGCTCTGTCGCCGGGGATGTAGAAGTCTGCCCTCATTCGTTGGAGTGTCTTCTGGATGCCTTCATGGTGGCCGCGTCTTGCGGGGAGAGCACCCGTTGCGCAAGTCATGCGATCTTTGTCACGAAGATGCGCGAGTCGAAGAGCAGGAGCCCGTCGGCCGTGCGCCAGGGCTCCCCAATGGCGCCATCCTGGATCTGCTGGCGGAGCCGGCCTGCCTCCTCGTCGGTGGTCGTTGCGGCTCGGATTTCGTCGAAAAGGTGGAAGGAGGGCCTCGAATTGTATGGAGTGTGGTGAGTCCGAAGTCGCGGCGTGAGAGGCGTCGCCATCGTGTTGAGGCGCCGCCAGATTCGACTCGAAAATCAAAGCGAGCAGTTTGCTAATCCATTGGTCTTTGCGGAATTGTCGAGAGGCGCCGTCCAGCAGAAATTTGAGGTGAAGCGGTCGGTGCGGATGAGAAGCAAGGCCCCCCGTGTATGGACGCCTTGATCTGCGAACGGCCTGACGAGGCCGATGAGCTCGTTCAGATCTTTGCCGGCTTGAGATGGCGAGCGACAACGGCCCGGCTAAAGAACGCGAGGGCTCGGCGTCTGATGAAGGGCGATGCCGCTGCCGGCGCCGAGACGCCACGATCGACGATGAACGGCCCGTCAAAGACGGCATCTGTAGGATCGACTCGTCGCCGGGCTTTTGAGCGCTGGAATCTTTGCTGCGCCGCGTCCGACCAAAGTAAAGCGTCCTTGCGTTAGAGTTTTGTCGTGATCGCCGCGATCGTGCCAAAGTCCCGGATGAACTTCCGGTAGTAACCGGCGAGGCCTAGGAACCCGCGCAAACCCCGGGTTGAGCGGGGAACCGGCCAGGAGGCGACAGCGGCCACCTTATCGCTATCCATGGCGGACGCCATGGCGAGAGATGACATGGCCGAGGTAGGCGACCGATGGCGCCCCAAAAGAGCATTTGGAGCGCTTGAGGTGCAAGGAGTGGGCGCGGAGTGCATCGAAGACGAGGCGGACGTGCTGCAAATGCTCGGACCATGATGGACTGTAGATGAGTATGTCGTCGAAGAACACGAGCACGAACCGACGGAGGAAGGGACTGAGGACGTCGTTCATAAGAGCCTGGAACGTAGCTGGCGCGTTGGACAAGCCGAAAGGCATGACGAGGAACTCGAAGTGGCCGTGGTGGGCGCGAAAGCCGTCTTTCGATGTCGTTCGAATGCATGCGCACTTGGTGGTAGCCGGAACGGAGGTCTAGCTTGGTGAAGTACCGGGCGCCATGGAGCTCGTCGAGGAGCTCGTCAACCACCGGAATGGGGAACTTGTCTTTCGAGGTCTTGTCGTTTAGGGCACGGTAGTCGATGCAGAACCGCCAGGAGTTGTCCGTCTTCTTGACCAAGAGCACTGGCGCAGAAAACGGCGAGGTACTTGGCCGGATGATGCCTTGTTCCAAAGATGGCGGCACTGGCGTTCGGCTCGTCTTCGCGAATCGAGGGTAGCGGTAGGGACGGACGGCCATCGCGCGGTACCGGCAGATGTGGACGCGGTGGTCGAGGGTCGTGCGGTGGGAGGCCCCTTGGTTCCTCAAGATCATCTTTGTATTGATGCGTAAGGTGATCCAAGAGCGGTTCGGTGGGTATTTCCGGTGATGGCGCCAAGGCTTGGGCGTGGGATGTTATCGCGTGGAGAACCCAGGCCCTTCCAAAACACTTGTTTGTTGCCCCTCCAAAACGCCATGCAGAGGTCCTCGAAATCCCAAAGAATGGGTCCCAAGGTTCGGAGAAAGGCAACACCGAGGACGAGGTCGAGCCGCCAGGTCGATCGCCGTAGTAGCCGATGGAGAAGTCCTAGGGCCCGATGCTTATGGCGACGTCTCGGGCCATGCCCTTGCAGGGGACCCGGTCGCCATTTGCCACCGCCACTCGTATATTGGTGCCGTCCTTTGTCTTTGATGGAGTCGCGCAGGCCTCGGTGTTGATAAAATTGTGAGTGGAGCCGAGTCTAGCGGCGCGTAAGTCGGTGGCCGTGGATAGTGACGTGGAGGTGCATGGTGTCCTCCGTGCGAATCCGGTGATTGTATGAAGTGAGACCACCGCAAATCGACGCGGTTTCGCCCACCGTCAGATTGCGTACTACGTAATCGTATCGTCATCCGGATAATCGGTCACCTCAATGAAGAACAATTACCGCACTTGTGGTCATGACATATTGCTCATCGCGATTATAGCAGAGTCCCGGTCGGCGTCGGTCGGCCAACTCGATCGTGGAGGCGGCGAACGGCGCGGCGCGCCGTAAGATCATTGTGGTCGGGGCGATGGTGATGGCATGAGGGTCGATGTGGCGCGGGCGAGGCAACCCGCGGTGTAGGTAGGGCCGCGTGGACGCTGGAAGGTGCGTGGGTGCCGTTGTAACGATCTTTCGAGGTGTTGTTTCAGCCACGGCGCTCATATGCTCGCGAGGTGCATTGCCGTCGCAGATCACGTGGCTCACGCAGATTGACGCCGATCTTGATATGTTCAGTGAGGCCTCCGGTGAACAATTCCACCTTTGGATTGACGCCAAGCGGGTGCGTGACATAGAAGCGCATTGAAGCGTTCTTGATAATCCTCAACGGTGGATAAGAAGGGCACGGGCGAGCTCGCCAGCGATTAAGCGCGGATTGGCGGCGGCCGAGATGGCATAGCTCCTGAAGCGTTTCAGTGATGGCATGCCCTCGCCTTGCTCCAAGGCGTAGTACCATGTCTTGGCGGCGCCGTGAGGAGACACTACTGAGAACTATATAGTATATACTATTATCAAAAAGGTATTAGAACATGTTAGGATTCACATTGTAGAAGCCCTTTCAACAGTTTATTTCAAGGAAACAAAGACGTATGGTGGAATTGATTGGCTCAAGTCAACAACATAGATACACACGTAAAAGATGCACCAATTAACAAACAAACACATGCTTGACTGTTATAAAGTAGAAGCGCATATCTATACAACGGTTTATACCACAGGAGATTTCCAAACATGTACATAAAAAGGATAGAACAACAGCATAAAGCCACAGCACCTTTCAATTAAAAGAGCAAGATTGGAGATATACAAACCTTAGAATCTTTTCATTCACTTGAGGACTTCTATCCTTCAGGCGTATTTTTTTTACAGCATATTGGCGTCCATCTAGCTTGTTTTTGCATAATGCAACACGACCAAAGCCCCCTTGACCTGTCACAGATGATGTCTTAGAAGTTAGAAGTCATGTCAACATATACTAATCTATTCTACTATGAACAAAATTTGCAGATATAAAACATCACCAATCCATAACTTGTACAATTATCTACTATCTTTAGATGACTATTTTACTTGCCGACTCCCAACTCCGGATCCGATCAAGTCATCACTGATGGCTTCTACCGGAGGCTCCTTTGCCATCCCGCTCCCCAAGTTCGGCTCGATGGGACGAACTTCCAGGAGTGGGCTGTTCACCTAAGGGTTCACCTCAACAGCCAACGTCTCCGGGGTCATCTCACCGGCGAGCACCCTTGTCTACCTTGCCCTACACCACCAGTTCTGCACACTCTTCCTGCTGGTGCGGATCAAGCGGCTCAGGAGGCCGCCAATGCTGCACTGGAGGAGTCTCTGGAGCTCTACCAGTCTGAGTTGTACGCCTACGAGCGATGACAGGATGCCGAGGCTCGTGCTACGCCATCCTGGTGGGTAGCATACCTGTGGCCATCTCCATGGATGTGGCGGAGCAACCGACGACACAACTTATGTGGGAGCGCATCCGAGCTCACTATCAGCCAACGAGTGATGCTATGTACCTCTCAGTTGTGCACCAGGTGTATTCTCTTCAGCAGCTCGATACCACCGTCGATGACTTCTACCAGCAGATGTCTGAGGTGTGGCGTCAGCTTGACTCTCTAGGCCCGGATGTCTGCGGACTGTCCCTACTGTGTGCGGCTCCGCGCTCATTGGGAGACTCACCGTCTCTACGACTTCCTAACGCGTCTCCGGTCTGAATTCGAGACTGTGCGTGCTCTCAACTCCTGACTCGCCACCCGCTCTCGAGCTTGGTGGAGGCCCTCACGGGTGTGCGTGCTGAGGAGACTCGTCACCGTGGCACAACTCAGATGCAGGTTGTCTTGTCTGCTCCAGCACCTGCTCCTTCGTTTGTTTCTTCAGCACCGATCGTGATCCCTTCCCCAGCTCCTCATGTGGTTGCTGCCTCTACGGTGGGTCCCCACTGCACCTACTGCCAGCGTGACGACCACATGTATCAGGACTGCTACAAGCGGAGGAAGGACTAGGGTCGTCGGGTGGGCGTCCCCCGAAGGGCTCTAGAGGTTCCTCCCACTCAGGAGCTGGCGCCTCTTGCTAGAGCTCCTCCGATGACGCCACACAGCAGTCTAGTTTCGATGGCTACTTTAGGATTTCGGTGTTTCAGTTTTTGCATCGACTCCTCTCTTATCAGATAGTACTGGTGCGATCAGCATTGCTCGAGATCCCGTGAAGCATGAGCTCACCAAGCACATTAGAGTAGATGCTTCGTACATGAGATCGCAGGTGCAAGACCAAGCTATTGCTCTTCTATATGTGCTTTCGGAGCTTCAGTTAGCAGATTTCTTCACCAAGGCATAGACTAGAGTTCAACATAGTTTCTACCTCTCCAAACTCAGTGTTGTTGATCCACTGTGAGTTTGAGGGGGGTGTTAGATGTTAGTATGTATAGGGTGCTTGTTGCATATTTACCTACACTGTAACTTGTATATATTTGGTCTTTGGCCTATTGGAATAGATAGGTCTCATTCCAACAGTCAGAACCTTTCATGAATTCTTTTTGTTCTAGATCAAGCTTGGAACTTTTCAAAATGTATCATGTAGTATAACTTCATTTGTATAATATAGAAGGCACTGGCTGAGATAAATCCCAACAACCAAATTCTTCAGAGACGTGATAACTGGTAAGCCCTGAAATAGAACACTAATAACTATCAAATGGAAGTAAGATACTCACCAAGTGAACGGAGCTCTTCAAAATCATTCAAATAGCGGGAATTTGGCCTAGATGATGAATTATCGGCTCTCCAAAATAAAGAGCACCCCGAAGAGATCTATTCGATGTCATCAGAAAGCCAAGTAACAATTAGAGATGATCAACATTATATCTGTATTGGTTGAAGTAAATCACAAGTTAGCAGAACATTATCAGGTGTGGCTTACCATTTGTTGCCCGAAAACATGACCAAAAGTTTCCCCAAAAACAGTAGGAGATTCAGAAATTAAATCTTTAGCCCATTCAGAAAGAATCTGGTTAACAAAAAACATGTAGATCATTCAATTGAGAATGGTGACAAAGAAAAATAGAAGAGGAAACATAATGACAATACTAGATGGCCACACCCCTATGTTGCATAACTCCGATAATATTACTGGCAAAGCAGCTGAAAGAGAATCTTTTGATGCACAGGCTAGCCGAAGCAAGTGTACCTAATTAAGATACCAAACATGATTCACCATTTAAGGAGAAAATCTCATTTGAACAAACATGTCTCAAAAAATATACCAGAATTAAATCCCTTTTCTTATTTCGTGAAGCATCATCAAACATGTCTGAAACATAAGATGAAGAGCCAGAGTTTGAACCACAATCTTCATCATTCCAAGTGTCGTCTGCAAGGTCAGAGTCCTACCAAGATTGACAAATATGCAGCCAGATTAAGTGTGCTGTATGAGTCATCTATGTTTTTTGTACTTAAATCAATTGTAGATGTGATGTGACTACTCAGAAGTAAGCAGGAGCGCTGTCTAAAACGTAAAGCAGGAACAGAAGCTTCAATTACATGGTATAATATGCACAGACAAATAGGTCTCAGTGCAATTAACATGGCAGTATGCCAAGTCACCCGTACAGCAAGAACATTATACGGTCAGTAAAGTGCATATGTACCAAACCACATAAACGATCCCTTCTAGCAAACCATCAAAAAAACTTTATAGGTTTTTAGGAACGGAAGTTGACACTGGACAAAAAATGTATGCCAGTGCAATTCAATCAAACGACTAAAGTACTAAACACAAACACATCTAAAATACCATAAACAAGAACTAAGACACAAAGGCAGAACATAAACTATTTGCGCAAAACCATTATAACTAAACTTTATAACAAAGAATTCAAAGCCATGAACAAAAATTAGGACAAGCACCAACTCTTTTCAAAAAAGCACTCGAAAATTCATATACAACTCAGACTGTAAACAGTTCCTTCAAGAATCTCATATTATTACACATTATTAAACATTTTACGGCTCTTCCATAACAGCATTCCTCGAATTGTGATTGCCTTCAAGCAACTCTAGGTTAACTCCTTTTTTAGTAAATTTATACAAATGCCATGCCATAGTGTATTCAAGAAAAACAGTAAAGCACTGAGAACCTATAGGAGTTCTGTTTTATTACCTCGGGTTCATGTACACTGATGAAACTCCTTGCTGGAGTGTCTGACTCTGGCATGTTTCCCCGTTGCTTGTAGACAAAGTTTTGTTGTCATTTTCAGTTTCCTCTGCAACAACATGTAAATTTGGAACTGCCTCCCGTATAACACCATGCCTTGTGACATGTTGCTGTCCAGCATTATCCTGAGATGAGCTTTTTGCAGCATTAACCTTATCAGCTGAAACACGGGATTTTTCGACGATTATTTTCCTCTTGCTTCTAACATTAAATTTGATTTGAGATCCAATATTTTTCCTGGCACTATCAGTTGTCGGATCTGGACCTTGCCCGCTCCAACTACTATCATCATATAATTGACTATACAGATCGAATGAATTATATATATAAGAGATTCCAAGGTAAGGACCATTGTCAAGCCTAACTTTCACATCTACATCAGTTGTTTGCTGTATTGTGCTTGAACCCAAGCAATGAGCCTACAATACAAAATAATAAGCCTTCTCAGATATGTTCTTTAAACTAAAGCTCAGGAACAGTACAAAATAAAATTTATCCACTGATGAAACTGAAGGATAAGTAATCTAGTGAATACATGAAATCCTAGGCCCAGTCATTCCAAGTTGCTATGTGGTGCAGAGGTAATAGATTAGAAATTACAACTGCAGTAACCAAGTACCCTAATAGTGCTAAGCTATTGCATGAGGCCAAGATTTATACACAATGTTTAATAGAGCATTTACAGTACCACAAGGTTCTTCACAGTTCACAATATATATCATAAAAAATGGTGTGCCAACTGTCAAGTAACATCTGCGGTAACCATAATGATATTAGCTTAACAAATGAGTCAAAAGTAAAAGTGCAACAACAAAAAAAAATTGTAGTAAATTAACCAGTGAAGGTGCCATACAACTTATAAGCCCAGGTTAAAATGCAGCTTTAGCTAACCTGATAGCACTAAACCAGAAAAGCCAACTGGTCTACTTTCTCAAGCATGCAAGGAGGAAGGAGCACTAGGAGGAAGGATATCATGGAGTCATAGGAAAATGAAAAAGGCTCAGAGCAAAGGATAAATCATGAATTCTTAACAAAACAAAAATTTTGTAATGGCAAAAAGAACAATGCATCCTTAGTTTCACCATGCACACACTGAAAACAGAGAAAAATATCATTGTTATACATTCTATGAGATGCCATGGAGAAATTGACTTACAGTGCTCGTTGAATCATTAGCTGGAGCAATTTCTGACAGGAACTCTTGGGCAGCCTCTACCAAATTGAAAATCATAACACGCCCTTCTCGAGAATAAATGTTTGCCTAATAACAAACACCAACAGATAGTCAAAGGTGCTTAACCTATGCATGCCAAAACATACTAGGGAAAAGGCAATAGTCACATTTGGCATTGCTGACAATTAAGCTAAAGCTGAATTTAATAAGATACTCTTGAAACATAAATTTTAACTTTGCAATATTAATAATAGAATACATAACAAAATACCTTGTAGAGATTTTCTTGACAGGCATACTACTGTAGGGTACTCAGCCTTTTATTGAATGTGAAGTGTAATAACTGGACGATTATTACAGTTATGGACAACAAAAAAGATAAGAGTAAATTTCCCAAAGCTATAGCTATTTTGACATAACTATTAAAGAACTACAGATTTAAGAACATGTTTCAAGAAGCTACATATTTAACGCAACTTTGCATCAAAGAACTACATGTTTTAACCTTTCCGTTCATTGCAATAGGTTCTGACAGCCATGGCCCACTTGAAGACTCACATAAGCCATGGCCCGTTCAAAATCGTTGCACACATGGACCAGTGGTGGGAGTAGCCGCACTGCACAGACACGATAAAAGGGTGCAAACGCACCTCTGCTCGCACCATGCCAACCAGACACGCCATTTCCCCGAGATCTACAGTGAAACCCTAGGCACCGGTGCTGGCCTGAAGGGGTAGAGATGGTGCATGTGGTAGATGCTTGGGAGAGGACGGAAGTGTACAAGTCTTTTATGAGTCTGCGAGTGGGCTGTGGCTGTCAGGGCTTGTTGCAATGGACGAGAATGTTAAAACATGTAGTTCTTTGATACAAAATAGCACTAAATCTGTAGCTTCTTGAAATAGGTTCTTAAATCTGTAGTTCTTTGATAGTTATGTCAATATGCATGTAGTTTTATGAAATTTACTCAAAAAGATATAATACTACTCTAGTCTCTACAGAAAGGGCAGAAGCTGCTTTACCGTTTGAACACAAACACCTAACAAAAGGATGCACATGCAGAGTCTGCTCTGTTCTTATAATTTTGCAGCATGACAGTTCCAATACTAACACAGGTAAATGAAAAAATATATCTACAGGCAATCCAAACAGCAATTTGACCTGAAACCCATAAACTTGAATTATGCTTCTTGTGTTTATTGATGATAATACTTCCAATCTTTAGTTTTTTAAACCAGATAAAAATATAAAATCGCTTGCCATAAAAAACTCTAAGCAAACCCTATCTCCATCTAAAGCAAACAAGCCCTTATCTCTTGAGCTCCTCCTCCCTCTCCCCTCTAAAATTGGTTCCCATCTTTGTCGTAGTCCTGATATTTTTTTCATCCATTGCAACGCATAGGCATTCAACTAGTCTCTTTGGAAAAGATTCAACTAAAAGTGATAGGTAATAAATTCAGATAGGTCGAATATACCTGGTCAACAAGAAGGGAAAGTAGCCGATCAGCATCTTCTTTAGACAAGTTTTTTTCAGGTATGATTCGCAACTTTGGGCACTTGTGGGGGTAACCAGAAAAGCAACTGTATTATAATCAAAAGGTGGATGTCAACTAGTGCAAACAACAAACAACTATGGGTAACTGCTTAAACAAAACGGACTTACATTACATCAAGGATAGCTGAAACATTCAAATCTCCAAAGCCCGTGCCGTCAGAGTAAGGCCTGTTTACATCATTCATTGATATAGAAACTTTAGTTGGTAAAATGTATAGTGTACATTTAGGTGTATGCTTGAGCTCACATTAGAAATACCTGATACATATGCTAAATCGGGTGTGAGGTGATTCTGATGTTACTTTGAAGTCCTCGAGAAAAATTGAAGCCCTAATTGATGTACCAAAAGGTGCCATTAAGATCTTACAAATAAAAAAATGGCAAGAACTTCAAAGAATCTTTGAGTGCTTTATTTTGACATTTTGCAAAGTGAATTAGCACTTGTCTTATTAAACAAGTAATGCAGTCCCATCTGAAATTCTAAATTGATACCCAAGACAACATGTTTTCCTTTGATTAATGGTCATACAGACAAAAGAGTGAAAGACAAACCTCTAGTTCAAACAGAAGTATTCAATAATACTCCATGGTTTAAATCTAGCAACCACAAAGCAATGAACAAACAATAACACTAGGAGCAAATGTTAAAAGTAAGCTACAGAGAACAGAGCTGGCAATTGTCAAAATGTTGGGCAACTACAGGCTCGGCGCTGTGCCACCACGGACGCCTCAGCAACTGAACAACTAAACGATACTATTACAACCTACTTGACACCTAACAGTATACAATCAGCAATACTCTACGGGAACCGCAGGTTTGTAATCAAAGAGTGAAAGACAAACCTCTAGTTCAAACAGAAGTATTCAATAATACTCCATTGTTCAAATCTAGCAACCACAAAGCAATGAACAAACAATAACACTAGGAGCAAATGTTAAAAGTAAGCTACAGAGAACAGAGCTGGCAATTGTCAAAATGTTGGGCAACTACAGGCTAGGCGCCATGCCACCATGGACGCCTCAGCAACTGAACAACTAAACGATACTATTACAAGTTTACAACCTACCAGACACCTAACAGTATACAATCAGCAATACTCTACGGGAACCGCAGGTTTGTAATCTCCAACACTAAGAGTGCTAACGTTGACACGTAAGACAATGCGAGAAGCCCTCAGAATAGTGACTAATGGGGGGATTACACGGCACGAGATCATCAGTGAGGAGTGTGGACCACCTATTACTATCAGTATGGCAGATTCAGTTCAAAAAGAACAAAGTACGGGAAATAATATGATGAACCAATACCACTCTGGAATCCACAGCACCGGGAACACATCTCAGTATCTCACACGTCCTGGCTTCCTGCACAATTCGAAACTTCGAACCAACTAACCAGACACTACCACCGATTAACTCGACGTGCGCCTCGCATACTACCAGGTACCAAACCACCCAACAGCATTGGATTCGCAGATTGCGCATTCGAAACGTGGAGCAGCCGCACAACAAACCGATTCGCCAAAATTTGCCAAGCGGGGAGAACTAGAATGGGGGGCTTACAGGGCGGTGAGCTCGTCGGTGAGCGCGGTCTGGTCGCCCTCGAACTGCGCGGCGTGGTCCTTGGCCGCCTTGCGCCCGGTGCCGCTCCTCTTCTTTTTCTTCCTCGCGCTGTGCCCCATCCTCGGAGCGCGCGATCTCAGCCACCGCACCGCGCGCTTGGCGGAGGTCGCGCCCAACAAAATGGAGGCGGCGGCGGCGATTTGACCCCAAGGGGAGACGACTCCGAACTCTTGATCAGGTCAGATATATTTCGGATTTACGTTTGCGCCACTCGTCGAGTCACTGTAGAGGCGGCGAGATTTTTGTGAACAACTTCAGATGAGTACGTCAGAAAGCGAACCAGCGGCTATGCTACAGCTAGGGGTAAAACGGAGATGAATAATGGTTCTATCATATTTTTTTCGGATTCGAATACGAATACAAGTATAAATAATATCGAATACAAATACAGAGTGAATACGAATTGAAACGAATACGATCGCGGATATTTTTCGGAACATGAAAACCACTTAAATTGTATACCAGAAATTAACGAAAATATATAACTAGTTTATTTGATGCAAACATTCATGAATTGTTCATATTTTCAGAAACCACACGTAACATTAGTACTATCAAGTTGCATTAACTAGTTCATCACAAACATAACACTTAATTTACCATATTTAGCTAATAAGTCATAACTCACAAAGTCACAAGTCATCACGCATTCACACTTAGTTCATCACATACATAAAACTTAGTTTACACTAACATTGATCAGGCTAGATGATTAATCTATACACAAATAACTGTAACATCCCAAAGTATGTTACCAAAAATAAAATTAATAAAGTTATTATTTTATTGGATTTTCTGAGATTTAAAAGAGTTTTCTTGGTTAAAAATAAAATAAAAAAGTCAATTATTTAATTTACTAGTCTTTAATCTCAAAAATAAAATTTATTAAGATTTCTGGGATTTTATTGAATTTAAGGTGGAAATGAAAAATAATTAATTTCTTGAATTTTCTGGATTTTAAAAAGGGTTTTCCTATTTCCCAAGAATTAAAAATAATTTATATGCAAAAATAAAAACCAACTCTAACTTGGAATTAATTTTATTAAGTTCAAAATACTTCAAGGAATTTTTATATTTTTTCTAGAATTTTTTTAACTCTATTTGCTATTTTCTAAAAGGTTATTTGATTTATTGCATTTTTGATATTCAAAAATTAATTAAAATCTCTTTTTCTCTTTTGGGCCGAAATCCTCTTCTTTTGGGCCAAAATCCGGATATCCGAACTTGGTCTTATCCGGATAATCCGTATCTGTATCCGTATCCGTCGGATAGCATGGCTACCGTATTCGTTTCCGTTTCCGACAACAAAATCCGAATCCGTTTCCGATCCGAAAATTATCCGAGAAAAATCCGATCCGAGACAATCCGAATCCGTTTTCGTCCGGATCGGTCGGAAACTATCCGATCCGTTTTCATCCCTAGCTACATCACAGACCATGCTAGGTACTTTGGGCTTTGGCTTTTTCTGATATTTGGGTCGTACGTTTTGCGCTCAAATTTGCAAAAATGTCACTTGGTTTATGGTATTAACAAAAATAGTGTTTTGAACTGCACAGTCACCACACGAACACATCGACGACGTGATATATATCCGTTGTCGCATGGCCACCGTGTGATGGAGACACTCCCGCAAGGCCATTGTGCGGCCTACCCTCCCTCCCGCCACGCACCCTCCCCTCCCACACGGCCACCGTGCGGTGGCACTCCCCTTCCGCCACGCGCCCTCCCCTCCTGCACGGTGACACCGTGCGATAGCATCACCTGGTAGTGCGGCCCGCCCTCCCCTTCGCACCGCATGCCCTCCCCTGCCCAAGAACCGGTCTGGTTCTCCAGAGAAAAAAATCACCGTTATCCAGTCTATCTATCGTTCGGACGAGCCGCCGAAGCCGGCCCCTCCCTTCATCTATCCTTCCAACACCCGGCCTGCCCTCTAGTCACTTTCATCCGTCGCTGTCGTCATTTTATTCCTCGTCTCGTCGTTGTCATATCATTGTCTAATGCATGCATGCAAATTTCAATTAGCTCGCGCAGGGAAGGATTCTCTCCCGCAGCGGCTATAAATTAACGAGTGAGTGATCGCGATTTTGTTTCGTTCGCCGCTCGCTCTCTCTCGCTCTGTCGATTAAATTTTCAGAGACGTTTTAGCGTTATTAACCGCCGTCATTAGAAGCTATTTTAGCAGGTAATTTTTACCCCTGTCAATTTTGTCATCGTTTGTAAATTATTTATTAATTGTGTACTTAAATAGTTATAATTTTTCAGGCGCACCTATTATAGGCGTTCTGAAATTTTTGTACAAAAATTTGGTTGACTTTATTAGTCGTAGTTGAACTAATGTTACGTAATTAATTAGTTTTAATTCTTGAGGCATCGTTAATTCTATACTACTATATGTCCTTTATTTTGCAATCCATGGTGGTACTGCATGCTTTGTCTTCTAACTAGATACTGACCTACTTCCCAACCATTTTTTGTGAACAATATGTAGTGTGTAGTGTGTGCATAGCAAACACAGTAAAATCGAACATGAACATGATGGGTGCATATCACAATCACACGATGTGTAGTGCGATGCGATGCACCATCCAGAAGATGCCATGCGATGCATGCACTGGCCATGCAAGCAAGTAGTTGCTAGTTATTCATGTATGTATGCACCATGCAAGCAACACACATATATACCATTAATATTTATTTAGCAAAGGAAAGAATAGGGATTAACTTGTAAAACTATGGAGGCGTCAATATTTAGTTACAAAGTAATTAGTCATGATTAATTAGTTTTTTTTGAATTAATTAGTTTTAAACAATTAGTTGAAATTAAGTTACAGTATTGTTATCTACAGAAATTATGAAGGTACAATAAATTATTATGGCGTAATGATTATTTGATCAACCTATGACTACGTGAAGTTCATAATGATTGCAAATAGAAAAATAAGAAAAAAAAAATAAAATTTTGGTTCAGTGAAGATGTTACATATATGCATTGCATATATCATTTATTGTATGTGTATGACCATGTTGCATTTTTGGAATAATATGTGTATACTTTTTTAATTGTCAGTATGTAACACAGATTCGTTTGTGGTAATCAATTAGCCCTAATTAATTTAGTCATGTTTAAATAATTGTATTTAATTTTGTACTACTAAATTAGTGTACATTATTTTTAGAGTTCATTTGGCCATAATTTTTAATTTTATTATTCTATCGTCATTATCAATCTTCGCTAATATTTCGTCTATTCCATCTGTTGCAAGCCATGTCTCTACCGACGCTTTTGGAACCTTTCTACGATGAGAACCACCGGTGCGAGCTGTGGATCGCCGATGACACGGATGGCCCTCCACCCCTACTGCTTTGGTCGGGGATGGATTATTAGGAACTGGACGCTTGTTACGTCCCAATCCTCCAGGATACAGGCCTTTTGCCCCTTGCGAGGCTGCTCTTCGTCGAACGTCGGTTGACCCTAGACACCAGCCTGTTGTCGACACTTGTTGATAGGTGGAGGCCCGAGACGCACACCTTCCACTTTCGATAGGGTGAGATGACCGTCACTCTACAAGACGTCTTGTTCTTGACCGGTCTCCGATACGGGGTGAGCCACTTGTTCCATGTCTTCCGTCGACACATTGGAAGGCCAGGCTGGAGCATCGGTTCGGCCTAGCTATCCCGGAGCATGCACATGGCGTCCCCTAGACTTGGCGGAGGCATTTCAGTCAATGCCCGTAGGATGCACTTGATGAGGTCATTAGGATGTACCTCGTTGCTTACCTTCTTTAACTCTTTGATTGGGTCCTATTTCCAACCACACAGAGCGATTGGTGCTACCATAGCTTCATCCGCGTCGCCGAATCTTTAGTTGATGCAGAGGCTTGGTCGATGCCTTACTATAGCTAGGGATCAACCGTACTTTGCGCCACATACCAGGGGTCGTGTGACGCTTCGCAGCGCAGCACCGGTGCTACTGCCAACCTGACCGTCTGCTACGTGCTCCTGCAGCTATAGAGTTAAGAGCACTTACCTGCTGGGCTGTCGGCCTTCGAGAGAGCGATGCACCCGTACGCTGAGTTGCACAACCCGATAGACGGACCTACTATGGGCTTACGGTGGACTGCTACCCGTCTACGCTGGGCCAAGGACAGACCGGCGAGGTGCTACAAGTTGTTCCACAACGAGTTCGAGTCGTTGCACGACAATGACATCATGTGGGCTCCATAGACTCCAGATTTCGTGCAGACGGTAGCGCCACACTAGCTGTCCGTGCAATGCACCCAGTACGTCGGGTTATGGGCGACGACCTGCCATCTAGTATTCACACATATGGTGGAGCCTTATGCGTCGTAGCGCGTAATGCGATAGTTTGCTTTGTACCAAGTCGTGCCCCCTCTGGACGGCAGGGTTTTGTAGCGAGCCATACATCTGTGAGTCAAACTTCATCCGAGTAATATTTACACTTCTTATGTCCTCTTTTATAAAATCACTCCCTCTGGAAAATGCAGGCAATCGAGGACGGGCCCGGGTGAAGGGTTACGGGTAGGCTACGATAGCACAAAATAAAAATTACCGCGCAACCAAAGAACCTCCGCTAGTAATAGATCACGAGATTACCACTAGACGCGCCGACTCGTAGCGGAAGTAGAGTCGATGTAGCGAGTTGATGCAGTCGTAGTCGTACTCGTTGCGCGTCTTCTTCTCTGAGTCTTGAGATCATCACGAGTTGCGGATCGTCCTAGTGTTGATGCTTTGCAACAACACCTCCAAGGTATCCACACGTACAGGACAGGGATACCACGCGCTGGAGTGCTAGCGCCGGCAGCATGGTATGAGGAAGGTGTGGCTATTAGGGTTTTGAGAGTTCTTCAAAAGATCATCCTCACCCCATACCACCACCCCTCTATATATATAGGCATACATGATGGGTCTCGTACTTTGAGGCCCATTAGAAACTCATGGCCTACAAGAATTCGGATAATTATCCAAATCAAATCCTAGCCCTTTAAGTGTGCGACCCTACAGGTTCATGTGTAATCGGTTGTGACTCGAAAACTCTTTTCCGACCACTAGTCGTTAGCGGTACCTAGCAGTACATAATGATTCCCAAACACACATAGAATATACCAGACGAACCTTAATGAAATATGATCTACGATCAGGTCCATATCACTAACGACCAGTTCGTATCTCTATACAACAAGTTCATATTTGGTCTCGGCCAATTTGTAACTCCTTACGACCAGGTTTCGACCACTTAGTGACCATGTTCGATCAGCCTACGACCAACTCGTATCTTCATACGACTAGTTCGTATCTGATCGAACTGAAAGACTTTCTCATGTATTCTCCCTTTGCCTCACGATATCTGGTAGAACTCCAGGTGAGATATTGTATCATCCATGGACTGTTAAATACTTTCTCGATCATGTGTCGAATAACTTCATGTGGTCGACACTTCGACCACTAGTGGTATGGCCATAAACTTTCTTTATCAGACCACAACGAGGGGCCCAGGGACATCTCTCCTGTTATGTTAGGAGGGATAAATCACATATCCGACCAGTTAGATCCCTCTGCATATTTCGTAGCATACCCGAAAACTACTTTTATAACTACCTAGTTACGAGTAGCGTTTGGCAACCCCTAAGAGTGCTATTACACATGTAGGAAACTATGCTGATCTCAGGTCTAAGGATTATACATCATCATTGCTTGAGACCAACTAATGATACATAGAATCGTAACAATCTCAACAGTGTCTCAAGGTGGGTCTTTTCTAACACCGTGTTCTCTAACATGTGTCCATATTATTTGTTTGATATCTCCATATCCATGACTTATGAAATATAGTCATCAACCAATACATATGCTAGTCTATTCATATGTGTTCCCATACGTTTTCGACCAGGGAACGTTTAAGAATAATCATCGCAGAAATATAGAGTTTCATAATCAACTCACATACTTGATAATAAATATTATTGATATTATTCTAGGAACAAGATAATATATTATTCAATGTTATGAACATAATGAAATATAATCATCTTTATTATTGCCTCTAGGGCATATTTCCAACACAGGGGACTGAGGACTAGCAAGCAATCCAGCACGAGTGGATTACGACATGGACATAGACGACACACTTGGAGGTCTTGTAGGAGCAGCATTCGTACGACGTTCGGACATACAGTGAGTACCTGGAGTGGTACGTACCACGGTCGTGCGCCAGACTCAACCTTCCTCCAACGGAGCGCTCGAAGCAGGTGACGCACCACAAGAGCCTCCGCCACTGTTCGATCGTCACAGCGCTTCGCGGCGTGACAATACTTTAAGACACTTACAACATATGGTCGTTTCATTGATGATATTTGTACTCTTTGTTACTGAACCTGTCATGTATGTCACTTCAGTTGGAGCGGGCGCAGCGCATCGCAAGAGCATCGGAGACCGCCATCCGCAGCCCACACAACACCGGGGCTGCTAAAAACTTTGAAGTACATCTTCGCATAATCGAAGAACATAATAAAGAACTTGAGCTGCAGTCGTTCGATGAACGACATCCTACGCATCGAGCACCAAGTGGGGGGCGTGCTCACCCGCTAGGTCATCACGGCCCTGCGAGACCAGCCGGCGTCGTAGCTGTCAAACCCAAGAGTGAAGGATCCCAGATTCTCTATGATCCATACACTAGTCTAAAAACAGCTAGTGTACACACAAAAAAAAATAGATAGCATAACTATAAGACGTCATTCATTGATAATAATTAATGTTTGTTACAAAGGGGGCATAAATCCAATAAGCAAAATACAACGGAAGCCAAAGCAGTAAGATAGACCACATGATTCGCCACAGGCAATCGTCTGGAGGCGTAGCCTAGTCACCCGAGTTCTCATTCTCCTCGTAGTACTCCTCTCCTTCTCAACAAATGTATTAAGCAAAGTGATCACAACAATCGTGCTCCGCAAGTTACACCTAATAATGATTATAATGCATGCAAGGATTTAACAATTGGAGGCTTATATGACTCAATTTGCATAAAGCGATATTTCCACTTAAATATCCGTACTAAGTTCTAAAGCAGTTTCCTTATAACTAAAATTCATTTTCTAAATCTCAAGTTTACAGTGAGATAACATTCATCAATGAGGGTGAAGGATACCTTCCTATCACATGGCAAACCACCTGATTTCCCATTGGGTTAAACCATCCAAAGCAATTTGATAAAGTCTTTTGAAAACAAAATCAAAGTCTTAGGGATACGGGTAGGCTACGATAGCAACAATTCAAAATTTCTACCACGCAAACTAGGAAGCCAAGCAAGTAGATGATCACATATTGTTACCACCAGACGCGCAGTGCAGCAGAAGAAGAGTTGGAGCAGCCTGGTCCAACGTAAAGTGTGTCGATGTAGTGATCGTAGTCGATCATCCAACGTCCTCGTAATCGATCGTCCAACGTCCTCGTAGTCGATCGCCTCCTCCAGCAACCTCCAACATTCCTTGTGAAGATCACGGATCGTACTCAAGTGCAACAACAACTGCAGTCGTGCCTCTACGGTATCCACACGTCCTGTAAAGGAACACCGTGCGTCGATGTGCTAGCACCAACTCACATGGTAGATATCTATCTCAAGAAGATGGCAGCTAGGATTTCGGTGGAGCAACTCAAGTCATGACTTTCGTGTCTCTCATCTATCATGTGTGTCCTGTCCCAATAGCCTCAAGCATCTCCTTATATAGTGCTCATTACGAATCCTATTCGAACGCTGTTAAGTGTGTGACTCGCTATGTTTATGCGTAGTCGGTTGTGACTCGGAAACCCTTTCCGACCATGAGTCGTTAGTTGTTCCTAGCAGGACGTAACTATTCTCGAACACACACAAAGTATATCGGACGAACCTTAATGCAATATTGTAATACCCTGAAATTTTCTCGAGCTTGTATCTGGTTTCCTGGTTGTAGTTTCTTGCAGTTCATGAATTTATTTTGATTAGGGGGTTATAATGAAGTGGGCAAATGGTCTCTGATCGTTCTTTGAAACAAATGGTGTTCTTTCAATTATTGTGATATTTCTGCTCCACGTGAGCGTAGTTAAAGTACAAGATTTATCTTTTCACGGAAGTTCTATTTTACCCCTGTTGGAAAATTTAACTCATTTGCTCGCTTGGAATTTCGGGCATTGGGAGATTTCTTTTACAAGTTCTTTATTAAGTGTGCATTGACCTTGCATATTTCTTTTGGGGTTACTTTAGAAAGTCGTTCTCTTCCTTGATTTCTGAATTTGGCGAATTCTTGTCCGATGGTGGTTGATGAATTTCTCTTGAGTTCATGGTTCCTAATAGTTGATGAGATTCAATGGATCTTTAATGGTTCTTTAAAACTATTAATGATTTTTTCGACTGTTGAATTGCTATTACTACAAGTGATCCTCGTCAATTGGCAACACAGATATTGCCATGGTTGTTACTTCTTCTCATTGAAAAAGAGTGACTCATTTACTCGTTTGATAGTTTGTATAATGAGAGTTCCTGTTGCAAGTTCGTTAACACGAGAAAGCATTGGCTCCATGTAATTCTTTGGAACATTCCCTTGTTGAAGTTTAATGCATCTATTTTCTGAAGAAAGGTGTTAAAACCCTTTTGTAATGCTTTGTTGTGATTAAGTCGGAGATGGTAATCAAACCAATTGGTTGGCAACGGGTTTCTATTGGTCCCTAGATGGTTTTCAAAACAATTCTTGTCCTTCTGACTGCTGAGCTCTCTTTGCTACTTGCAAACGTTATTATTGACAAGATCATTCTTTTTATGAGAGTCCTATCTCTCTTGTTGATTAAGGGGGACATGGTTAACCGTTTGGTATTTTGGAGAACGGGAATTATCTTTTACAAAGTTTATTGAAGAAATTTCGACTATGTTCATTTCTTTTGGAGTAGTTGGAGTGTTGGAGTTTAGAACCTCCCTTTGAAAAAAATGACAAAACACTTTGTCAAGTTTTGCGAGGGGTTGTAAGTAAATAAGCTAATTGATAATCTATGATTTCAAGCTGGATTATTAGCGTGATGCATAATTAATCTTGACCGATGTTCTTAGTAGCGTAGCTGGTTAGCTAGATTTACCTATTTTTCTTGGCATGCTAAGATTGTTGAAACCTTATGCTTTTGCCACATTGAGATTTCTAGCTTTCAAAGTCAGTACATTCTTCTCATTTGAAGTTTGATCTTCTTCTCGTGCGGGTCATGTGACCTCAACTGTGGACTTCCCATATGTTTTCTGAGCTCATTGCCAAATTGGTTTTCCCCTTGGTCCGGTGTTTGTTGCGAATGGTAAATAATTTTTCTAGTTAGCGAAAATCATTTTAATGTGCCTCTTCTTTTGAGAAATATTCAACCCATTCTTTTCGTATGGGTCTTTCGAGGTGTTTTCTAATTGTTGTTGTGAGATTGATGTTACTACTGTAGTAATTTATTCGCCTTTGGTGATATCGTTCAAATGAAAATATTTCAAGTTTAGCTTTCGTGATACCTTGGAACTCTAGAATCATCTGGTAGCTGAAATTATTTTGGGTAAATTGAGGTATTGGATGGTCCTGTTGCTTCCTAAGATGTTCGTGTGATGTTAAACTTAAAGGATCTTTAGTCTGAGTTGGCAATGTGAGGTTGTAATTAAAGAAATTTATGTTGGTTCCTTTAAGAGTAGAATAATCTGCTTGTTTTTCGTGAAAACCCGTAATTGAAAATTGTCTCGGGTTTGGTGGGTGAGATCATTTGGATCTCATGTTTCGTGTGAAGTTGAACTGTTCTGAGCAAATATGACCTGTTGAAAGATTTTATTGATTCTTAAATAGATCTTGTGGTTTGGACTAAAGACCCTATCTTGTTCGTTGTGGCAAAGTGTAGTTAGTCAAAGGATTAATTTCAGTGCTAAAGGAAAGAGTGCAGTAGGAGTATTTGAGAATTGAGCCAAGTTTTGTAACTTGTGGTTATTTGAATCATACCTAAATTTTCTGCTCTTTTCACTCAAGAGATGCCGAGTTTCAATCGTAATGTTATTTTCTTATTGGTCGTTACTTGTTAATTCTTTTCTTGAGGGATGTGTGCCCTCATGTGTGAACTCAACTTTTGTATTTCCAAGATCCCCGTTACCAGATCATTTCTTTTGGTTTTATGCTCGCTGTGAGGAGCAACATTTTCTTGTGTGACGAAACTGGTCCTTATTCGCCTCTTTCTTTTGAGAAAGGATCAACAGATTTGTGTTGCAAGGATTTTGCAAAGTGTAATTTTGGCTACCGTTGTTGGAGGATAAGAAATTGTAGTGGCAAGATTTTGTTACCAAACTATTGGTGGAGTAGTAATAGATGATTTGGTTTTGATCTGTACCTCTTGAAGGAAATTTGATTCACGTGGAATGTTTGGCTTCGCAGTAAGTCTGAATAGTGTTACGACTGAGTAGAACCTATGGTATAGAGAAATTCCAGAACTTCAGTTCATGTTAAAAGGTTGGGGGTTATCGAAGGAATGGAGACCTTGATTAATTTTATAGAGTAACGCAATTGGATAATATTGCGAGATTATGTGGATAATTTCTGAGGATGTCAATAAGTGAGTATGTTATAATTGCAATTTTGTTATAGAGGTCTTGTAGGTTAAATTTGGGCTTTGCATTTTTATGCTAGAACTTTGGTCACTCAATGATTGTGTGTAGAGAGAGTGGAATAATAGAGTTTCCTGAGCAGTGGTATGATAATTGATAGAACCCTTCTGATGTAGTACATGAGCGGGTGCACTAAGGATTCTGAGTTGTTATTGAAAAAAAATAGAGGTAATGTGATTGTGTGAGATCTACTGTGTGGCGGTTTGGGCGCCTTCTATCAAATCTATTCTGTTAGTAGAATGAGTTATCTAGAGTATTCGGTGAGTTCCATAGAACCTCTCCACAATGGTGTGGATGATGCATCTCAGTTGAGCAAAATTTGAGGATATTTAATTAAGAGGTTTAAGCTCATATGGTATACGATGACTTCGAATTCCAATGTTCGAGAGAAGTTTTATTCCTAAAAGAGAAATTGAGGAAAATGATATTTACTCGGAGAATAAGGCATTTTCTTGATTCTCGTTCGAGTTTTGTGTTGCTGACTGGTGTTTTCTGCAATTTGAGTTGGCGCTGTGTTGGCACGTTGATTCTTTCCAATTCAGATAAACCTCAAGAAGTATTTGGTTTAGTCATTCGAGTGATTTCTCCTTTGGTTGTCGTGGTGTTTATTTGTAACCTGTCTATTTGGAAATGGACTAGTTTTCGAGATGAATTGTCAAATTTAGAATTTAACTTTTTAGTGGAGAGTTAGCATTGTGTGGATGCGATGAAGACTCTCTATTTCCTGTTGGATTATCTCCGTTTCCGAAATGTTGCAGAAATTAGGAAGTTGGCATATCGTGTTGTCCGTCTTGGGTTCATACACGAAGTACGCAATGTCTGGTGTGTCCTGGCGCAGGGTATTCAATGTTTTGTGCAACCCGGTGTCGAGGGGGTACTTGAGGCATCTGGAGCATGAGGTTTCATTAGAACCGTCGAACCACGAGTTAGACTGTGCTATCGAGTCCTGCCTGTGAGGTGGTTCTGAAATGATCAGGATGAAAAATACAGCGTAAAACGTTAGTTAGTAAAGGTGCGGTGGACGCATCAGACCCAGCGAAAAGTGACTTGGGAGCTGGAGTCCCGCAAGCTAATTGTTGATGCCCTTTGAGTAGAACGACAGATAGAATTCGGGGTCAAATTCTATTTAAGGGGGTTAGAATGTAATACCCCGAAATTTATTCGAGCGAATTGGAGAGTATTCGGGAGAAAGAATTAAACATGGATTACAATTTTCAGTGATCACAGGGGGGTTTCCGCGAATTCCCGACAACCTGAGCCTTGGGCCATGGCCCATGTGGCCCAAGAGGGGGCCGGCCAAAAGGGGGATGACCTTTCCCAAAAAACCCTAAACCCCCTTCCCCCTTCCCCCTTTCCACCACTTGGAGCCGCCACCCTCTTCCCTGTCGTGCGCCACTTTCTCCATCCCCCTGTGCCAGATTTGTTTGTCAGATTTGGGTAAGTTCTGTACGTTTTCTGATCTGTCCACCTCTTAGAAAGTTGTAGCCCTTGGTCTTAGCTTTCTTTAGGTACTGAGATCATATGATTTGGAGTTACGGTTTAGGAGATATGGTAGTTTTACCGCGACTGTCCAAGAGAGCTGACGTGATTTGGCAGATTGTCTTGTCGGGCCATTATGAATTATTTAGATGCCGAATCAGACATTCCACCCAAAATTAATGTTGTAGATAATTCAGTAAGCTTTCCAAGTTGATAAAGAAAATAATTTTTAGAGTTGGCAATAAAAAGTTATGGAATTTTTAGAGTCAGAGTCAGGGGACTTGCCAAACTAAGTTATTGTAGCCCTTTAAATAATCTTTCCAACTTGATAAAGATCACCTCCATTGGATCTGTAGAATGAAAGTTAGGGCATTTTTCCTTACTGCTGTTCTGTAGTCTGGTCAGATGTCTGTCAGGCAGTTTCAATTGCAGATTAGGCTTATGTACGGGCATAATTAGGAAATCTTGTCTACTAGTGTTTTGAAGGTTTATCTGTTAAGTTTCATTGGGCGCTGGTTTCATGTCGTTTGGTGTCCCAGCTAATTAATTATAATTTTTCTTGTACTGCTGTCTAGTAGGATGAGCAGGTGGCTGAATAGTGTAATGTCCGTTTAACTCCGTTAATTGTGTTGGTTAGTCGGAGGGTTAGTGTAGGTCTCCTATAGCTAAGTCGTGCCACGTTATCCTTATTCCAAATATGTACTTGTGCAGGCGGCGAGGCATCGCGTGTGAGAACACCTTCGTTGCTTGCTAACGCGTCGCGACGCGAAAGGCAAGTACATTGAAATTCTTTACATTGATGAATGATGTGTGTTTGTGTTCATGCTAATATTTCTATAATCCATGTTTTCAATCATAGATGTTAATCAATATTCATATTCCATTACATGCAAATTCCAATGTGTTAAGATATATTGATTTCTGTGGAACGCTCGCTGTTGGTTGTTGTGCCGATGAGTTGATGATCCATGCTCATATTCCATGATGTACATTCCGTTCCTATTTGATAATCCATGAGGAAGAAAGTGATAAAATTCATTGCATTTGTTCATTCAATTCATGTGTTGTTTATATGCATTCTACGGGAGTGGATTTGTAAAGACCCATCAACTCCAGTATGTGCATGTAAGATCCACCATTCCAATGTGGGCAGTTTCGGACACCCGTATGAAACGTTCTTCAGACGGTAATTTGGTCCTCGGACTTTGTTAAGTACGGGCTTAAGTGAACACCGACGGGTGTCTCACTCGCTATACCGGTATGAGCATGTGTTAGTCAATTCCTTTCAATGCATCCATTCATTCCATTCATATACATAACTTTTCAGAGATTAATTCTTAATTCGTAATGTGACTGACTTGTTCATAACCTGGTATGTTCAATTGTTTATTGTACTTACTGAGTTTTGACTCACCCTTGTTTTTCTGTGTTTATTTAGGTGAACCTTGTTGTTGATAATGTTAGTGGAAGGGAGTAGACCAGCACGTTCCACACAGTTCATTACATTATATTTTCATTAATGGATTCAACTATGTTAATCTTTGATGAGAGATGAACTGTAATAAGTAATGTTTAGACTTCATGTCATGTCGTTCCATGATTAGTTCCTTGATTATTCACCATTGATGAATTTGTTATTTTCACCTCGTTACCATGGTATTGTTGTCTGATCAGAGGCATATTGAACCTTATTCCGCAATTTGATGGTATGTTGTATCTTTAGGTAGCATCTTGGCTTCTGAATAGCCAGGGTGTTACCAATATGATCTACGACCAGTTCCTCATCACTTAAGACTAGGTCCTATCTCTATACAACCAGTTCATATTTAGTCATGATTAGTTCGTAACTCCTTACAACCAGGTTTCAACCAGTCTGTGATTACGTTCGACCAATCTACGACTAGCTCGTATGTCCATACGACCAGTCCATAACTGTTCGAACTAAACGACCTACTTGTATATTCTTCTTTTGCCTCACGATATCTTGTTGAACTCCAGGTGAGATTTATGTCATCCATGGATTGTTCGATACTTTCTTTATCGAGTATCAGACAACCTTATGTGGTCGAACTCTTCGACCACCAGTGGCATGGCCATGCACTTTTTTTATCTGACCACTTCGAGGGGCCTAAAGATATCTCTCATGTTATATTAGAAGGGACAAATCTCATATCCGACCAGTCACATCCCTCCACATATTTGGCAACCACCTAAGAGTGTTATTACACATGTAGGGAATCATGCGATCTCAGGTCTAAGGATTATACATCATCATTACTTGAGACCAACTAATGATATATAGAATCATAACAATCTCAATAGTGTCTCAAGGTGGGTCAATCCAACCCCATGTTCTCTAACATATGTTCACATTATTGATTCGATATCCCTATATCAATAATATTTGAAACATTGTCATCAATCAATACATGTCCTGGTCGTAGAGTCACTGGTGTTTCGACTAATGATATTCGACAAGAGATACTTTTAGAACGACCTCGTATAAGTTAAAGAGTTTCACCAACAAGTCACATACTTATTAATCTATATAACTGATAATTCATTCAAGGAACATAATAAACATTTATTCAATAACTCATAAATATAGACGTGATACAATCATCTCTATGATTACCTCTAGGGCATATCACCAACAAGTCTAACCTTGAGTGGCTTTACTTAGCATGTACATGACCATGAACACGGCTATTCAAATAGTTATTAACACTCTGCAGAGAATGAAGAATCTAGATCCGTCATTATGAGTTAATGGAGTATTTTGGTGATTAATGACAAATCTATATATGAGACTAATACTTTTATTAATATGGCTATCGTGTAGTCTTAATTAGATGAAAATGTAAAAATTATGGAGGTACGCAGTCGACATCATATTCTTATATCTTGTTGTGTTCCTCGGATCCAAAATATAGGTTGAACTCTACTAAAATTTTAACTTAAATATGTGCATATGTTTTATTACACATTCGTGTATGTACACACTTAGGGGGGGTTCACTCCATATTTTGTG
Source organism: Hsuehochloa calcarea (assembly GCA_036346395.1). Taxonomy (NCBI): domain Eukaryota; kingdom Viridiplantae; phylum Streptophyta; class Magnoliopsida; order Poales; family Poaceae; genus Hsuehochloa; species Hsuehochloa calcarea. Next base: position 17,418,774 of record CM070600.1, read on the forward strand.
GTTTCATTAGTATTGATCCATATTCCTTTTTTCACATATATTAAGGATCTCTACATTATACTCATATTGATCTGCATTCAATTATTTATAAGTGAGGTGGTTATCATCAATTACCAAAGAATGAAAGATTGAAGTATCCTGACCCACCATTATGAATTAATGATATGTTGTGGTAATTAATGATAATCACATTGTGGAACTAACATTTTTCATGAGTTGGATGAATATGTTATGTTCTATAGTGATGGAGACTTTGAATGACATCATGAGTTAATCGTCATCAACTCAACATTCGGTATGATGGAAAGCATCGTGCATTGATGATGTTCAAGTCAAGATCCTGAAGTGAAGAAGATCATCATGTATTGATAATATTGAAGTCAAGAGCTTAGAGTAAAGAATGCATCATGTGTTGACGTGTACCAAGATCTCAAAGAAAAGGAAATCATCATGTGTTGATGATGATCAAGAAAAGGATATGATCATGAGTTGATCATCAAGTCAAAAGAAAATCCATCATGTGTTGATAGAGGTCAAGTGAAAGAGTGCATCATGGGTTGATGCATATTCAAGTTAAGAACTTAAAATTAAGGAAATCATCATGTGTTGATGATTATCAAGTCAAAGACCCGGGCCTTGAAGTAAAGATGTGTGTCGTCAAGCTTCAAGTGAATGTGTAAGGCAAAGGTATGACTAGTTAGGCTAAGGATGTGTTCCATAGTCTTTTACCGGTCTTGTTATTTGATTAGAGACCGGATTGCTAGTACAGGTCATCGTACTATTAAGAGGGGTCTTGACCAGTAGCTTGAGTTAGCCATGTGTAGATAGCTCGTTGTGCTTACTCTAACTCTCGTTAGCATGTTGCCAATATTTGCGAATGTGTTTTGCAAATAGTTGTGGCTCATGCATAATACTTATAGCATGTGACTTTAATTTGCAAATGTGTTTTGTAAATGGTTTAAGTCAATGTACCTTTATTCCTCGTGGTGTGATTCTAAAAGTTGGCAAGTGCATTTTGCAACTTGTTGAGAACATCGCTTTTAACCCTTGTTTACATAGCGCATCAATTGGTAAATGTGTTTTGCAAATTGAGTTGAAGCGGAATGCAAAAATCCTTGTTTCTTAGCTCTAGCAGTCTGACCGCAGGTTGTTGGGCGGCATGACCGGGACTAGTGGTGGACCTGGTCGTGGACGTGGTAGAAAACATGGTCAAAACCAGCGTGGTTGAAAATATGGTCGAAACCAACGTGGTCGAAAATGTGGTCGAAACCAGCGTGGTCGAAAATGTAATCGAAAATGTGGTCGAAAACAGCATGGTCGAAAACGTGATCGAAACCAGCCTAGTCAAAAACGTGGTCGAGAACATGGTCGAAACCAACACAGTCGAAAACGTGGTCCTGGTCAGCGGTATGACCGCATCTCTCTTGCGGTACAACCGTACGGCGGTAATACTAACCTTTAGTTGGCGATACGCTTTTTCCAGAAGAGTGTGTTTCCCTGGTTTGGCTTGCTCCTTTGTGGAGCAGTCTGACCGCACCCTTGGTGGTCAGACCGGGCTTGTGTAATACCTCGGAATCGAATCGGGTAATTAGACTATCAGCCGGGAGAAGAAAGAGCAAAGAAAGGAGTACAAATTCTGAAATAAGAAGGGGTTTTTCACATTATTTCGACAGCCTGGGCCCTGGGCTGCAGCCCAGGAGGGGCCCAAGAGGGGGCCGGCCATGAGGGGGGATCCCACTCCCCAAAACCCTAAAACCCCTCCCCTCCTCCCCCTATTCCCCCTAGTGGCCGCCGCCTCTCCCGACCTCTTCCCTGCGCCACTGTTGATCGTCAGTTTTGGGTAAGTTCTGTACGTTTTATGATCTTCTCACCTCTTAGAAAGTTGTAGCCCTTTGTCTTAGCTTTCTTTTGGCACCGAGATCATCTGATTTGGAGTTACGGTTTAGGAGATATGGTAGTTTTACCGAGACTGTCCAGGAGAGCTGACGTGATTTGGCAGATTTTCTTGTCGGGCCATTATGATTTACTTAGAGGCCGAATCTGTTATTTTCGTCTTCTATAGTTTTGTTCCTGATGTCTTTATCTTTCTTTTGGCACCGAGATCACTAGATTCCGCCTTACGGTTTAGGAGATATGAATTTTTAATCGCGCACTGTCCTGTCTGCCTGAGAATTTGGAACTGCTGGTTTGCCCCTCGGTTTTGATCTAGTTAGAGTCCGATTCAGAACTTCCACCCAACTAGGTTGTTGTAGCCCTTGAAATTATATTTCCGAGTTTATAAAGATCACCTCAATTGGATCAGTATATTGAAAGTTACATCATTTTCTTTGCTACTGTTCTGTAATCTGGACAGTTATCTGTTTGTGTTTTCATCTGTTGTTTAGGCCACTGTTTTGGCCGAATCAAAAGATCCAGTCAACTAGAGTTTCGTAGTGTTATGCGTTAATAGTATTTTAGCACTGGTTTCAAATCATTCAGAGTTACAGATATTTAATTACGATTTTTCTCGTCATCGCTGTTCGGAAGAGCGATATTGGTGATTAGTTAATTCGTCATTTTGAGTTTTTGGTTTTGTTGATTAGATAGAGGGTTATGGTAAAATGCTTGCAGCCACGCCCCTGTCTTGTTATTCTTATTTCAATGAATATTTGTGTAGGCGGTGGGGGTGGAGTGGAGAAATTCGTCGTTGCCTCCTAACTCGTCACAACAGCGGAAGGCAAGTACATGGTAGAGTGGTGAACAATGGGTTGTTCACCATGATCATTGTTATTACTTATCATGCTATTTATTATGCTTTTGTTCAGCTTATTCTTATACATGATATTGATGACCTTGAGTTAATGAGATGGACTATGTTGATGAATAAATAAAGATGTCGCATCATTTACATTCATCATGACAGGGGTTGCATGAGCAGTCGGTGAGAAAGTCATGTAACTATTCCGGTGAGGTCGGTGAGAAAGATACATGACTAGTCCGAGAGCTCTAGATAAAATCCTACTTTGGTGGGGACTTCACGGGAGTGAAGGATAGAGTGTGTCATCGACGGGTGAACACTCGCTATCCCAGATCGGTGATGAGATGCATATGAGCATGAGCATGTTGGTGCATTCGCATATCTAAGTAAATTGTTAAATTGTGCAACTTTACCTATATGGAATATGGCTGGTTTGTTTGAGAATGACAATGGCATTAACTAAATGGATGATGATGATAACTTTGATTATGGTTAATAAACTATTGTTCATGGCTTTATTATGTATTTCCTGAGTCTTGGACTCATTCTTGCTCTATTGTTGTTTTTAGGTGACCAGTGATGACGTTTTACTCGGGAAGGGCTAGCGCACTTGGAATCATGCACTTCACCCAATTATTTGATTCATTGGACATGAGAAACTTTTAGAATAACCTGAATATTTATATCTAGGACATGATGGTATTGAATAACCATAGATGTTTGGTTTATTTTAATCTTGGTTTATTATTTTGCTATGCTACTAGGTCTAATTTATCTATGATTGTCATAGTGTTATGCTTGTGTTAATGCGACTCGTGGATGTGTTTTAATGTTGTTATGCTTGCTGAAATTTTATAGTATGTTGATGTAAATTAGATGGTTATAGTAGATTACTGGCATTCTAAGCTCAATGTTGGGCTGGGGTGTTACAGCTTGTCTGGTACGATTGATCCTTGTGAGGATGGTTGACCTGGAAGTGAGTCCAACGACTAGTTTTATAGCCGTTGGAGCAGGGGCGATATTGAAGGATCTAGACCCGCTATTATGAGCTAATGGAGTGTTTTGGTGATTAATGATGAATCTAATTGTGAGACTAACATTTCTATTGCTATATCTAGTGTGTAGTCTCATTTGGATATAAATGTGAAATTCAACGAGGTATGCATTCGACTTATACTCTTATATATTGTTGCATTCCTCGGATCCAAAATATAAGAACTCAACCATAAGTTACACTTGAATATGTGCATATGTTTTCTTTACACATTTGTGTATGCACACATTTAGGGGGGTTCATTCTATATTTTGTGATTTCATTAGTATTGATCTATATTCCGTTTTCCACATACATTTGAGATATTTACTTTGAAATATATCCGTTTGAGTATACAAAACTTATGTAGTTCTTGTATACTCATGTTTTGAGTATATATAATTTGTGTAGTTCTTGTATACTCATGTTTTGAGTATATAAAACTTGTGTAACTTTGTATACTCACGTTGTGAGTATATAGAACTTGTGTAGTTCTCGTATACTCATGTTTTGAGTATATAGAACTTGTGTAGTTCTCACATACTCATGTTAGAGTATATATAACTTGTGTAGTTAATATATACTCATGTTGTATTACATTATTTAAATTCAATTTATGTGCAATTGAAGTGATTATCATCAATTACCAAAGAGGGAAAGATTGAAGTATTTTGTTCCACCATTATGAGTTAATAGTATGATATGGTAATTAATGATAATCATATTGTGGAACTAACATTTTTCATGAGTTGGATGAATATGTTATGTTCCAGGGTGATGAAGACTTGGGATGATCATGAGTTGATCATCAAGTCAAGATTCAAGTAAAGGATGCATCATGTGTTGATGCATATGAAGAGCTTGAAAAATAGGAATCATCGTGTGTCGATGATGTTCAAAGAGAAGACCCATCATGTATTGATGGAGGTCTAATGAAGGATGCATCATGTGTTGATGCATATCAAGACTTGAAGTAAAGGATGCATCGTGTGTTGATGCACATCAAGTCAAGAGAACACCCATCATGTGTTGATGGAGGTCAAGTGAAGGAAGACATCATGTGTTGATGCATGTCAAGAATTGGGATGAAGAAATCATCATGTGTTGATGATGTTCAAGACAAGGTCCCAAGTGAAGAAGATCATCATGTGTTGATGAATGTCGAAGTCAAGGACCCGGATTTGAAGTGTTGATGTGCGTCATCAAGCTTCAAGAAGATGCAAGACAAATGTATGACTAGCTAGGGCTAAGGATGTGTTCCTAGCCTTTTACCGGTCTTGGTGTTTGGTTGGAAGACCGGATTGCTAGTGTAGGTTATCGTACTATTAAGAGGGGTCTTGACTAGTAGCATGAGTTAGTCATGTGTTGATAGCTCATTATGTTTGCTCTAGCTCATCTATGCATGGAGCTATTATCTGCGAATGTATTTTGCAAATGATTGATGCTCATGCATTTAATCCTTGTAGTATGGGACTATAATTTACAAATATATTTTGCAAATAGTTGAACTCCATGCACCTTAGCCTTGTGGCATGTACTGTTATTTGCGAATGTATTTTGCAAATAGTTGATGCTCATGTTTGATTTCTTGTAGCATGTGACTTAAGTTTGCAAATGGTGTAAGTCCATGTATCTTATCCCTTGTGATGAGTATTCTAAAGGTTGGCAAATGTGTTTTGCAACTTGCTGAGAATATCATCTTTAAACCTTGTTGGACTTGCACTCAAATGGGCGAATGTGTTTTGCCATTTGAGCGAAGTGAAAAATGTGAGGTCTCTTTGGAGTCTGGCGGTTTGACCGCCAGGGGTCACCGATCTGATCGGTGGCATATCGGTCAGAGTACCATGTGTTGGGCGGTCCGACTGTTTCCCCTTGAGTTGAATTTGTGTGCGGTAGTTCCACCTGTTGAGAAAATGGTACTACCGTGGTGCGGAAGTACCGGAGTTCTCGATGTACTTTTATTCCAGAGAAGCACCTTTTGGAGGTGTGCCAAATTTCCTCGGGCGGTCGGACCGGCTAGTCTTGGCGGTCTGACCGATTTGGCGGCGGTCAGATCGGCCATTAGTTGGCGGTCCGACCGGCCGTAGGTCAAACGGCTAGTTTTATAGTCGTTGGCGCATGGACGGCCGACCGGCCATTAGTTGGCGGTCAGACCGGCCCTGCACAGATTCGAGGGAATCTTTCCCCCAACGGCTAGTTTTTGGATGTGGGCTATAAATACTCACCTTGTCCGGTTGGGGATGGTTGCTGCTGTCATTGTGAACCTCTATTGAGCCTCTTGAGCTAAGAGTAAGCCTATCATCTCTTTTGTGCATGTGTTGCACTTGGTGAGATTTGAGAGCAAACCCTAAGTGCATGTGTTGCCTTAGGTAGTGGATTGTGTATCCACTTGAGCATTGACACTTGATTAGTTCAAGTGAAAGTTGAGATTTGTTTTTTTGGTGTTTGCCGACACCTAGACGGCGTGGAAGCGTCGTTACCGGTGATCTTCTCAAGAAGCTTTTGAGAAGGCCCGGTGTGTTGTGAGTGGGTTGGTGCTCGCCATCCCCAGAGTGGAGGAAGAGTAACCCTAGTGGAGTGAGGTGTTGGTTCGTGTTGGAATCGGTCCAAGTGGTTGGACTTACCTCGGAAGTATTGGCTTAATTAGTGGAGCCGGTCCAACGTGGTTGGGCTTACCTCAATGTGGATTAGGGAAGACCGGCAAGTCTCTGAACACACCGATAAAACATAATTGTGTCATCTTGGTTTGTGCTTGTGCTTTACTTTGAGTAACTTACATTCTTGATTTAATTGCTTATATATCTTTGTATGATTGCTCTCATTCAATTGTATTCATATTGTTTGTGCACTTAGTGGAGCCTAGTTGATTTAGGTTTTAAATTGTGTAAAACTAATTTGTTATTAGCTTCCGCATTATTAATTAGTTTTAGCTAAAAGATTTTTTAAACCGCATATTCACCCCCCCTCTAGTCGGCCACATCGATCTTACAGGTATGATCGGCCATTGGTTAGTGGTCATATTAGACTTCCCTATTTTTTTCTACAACTTTTCCCCAATGGCTAGTTTTCCTTGTGTGGTATAAATACCCCCTTGTGGTCGGTTGTGCTAGTTGTTGCTGTTGTTGCTAGTGCCATTCTCATTCCTTTGAGCAAAAAGCAAGCCTTCTCCTCTCATATGTGCATGTGTTGCACTTAGTGAGCTTAGAGAGAGAACCCTAAGTGCATGTGTTGCATTAGGTAGTGGATTGTGTATCCATTGAACTTAGACACTTGATTCGTTTAAGTGAGCGTCTCCGACTTGTTACTCTTAGTGTTTGTTGACACCTAACCGGCTTGGAGGAGTTGTGTCGGTGATCTTCTCAAAGAAGCTTGTGAGAATACCCGAGCGGTTGTGAGTGGTTTGGTGCTCGCCATCTCCGGAGTGGAGGAAGAGCAACCCGAGTGGATCAAGGTGTTGGTTCAAGGTGTAGAGCTAGTCCTAGTGGTTGGACTCACCTCGAAGGTGTTTAACTTAATTCGTGGAGCCGATCTAATTCGTTTGAGCTTACCTCAACGTTGATTAGGGAGATCGGTAAGTTTCCGAACACTATAGTAAAACATCATTGTGCTATTGTGGTTTGTTCTCTTGTGTTTTACTTTGCGCAATTTACATTCATAGAATTAAGATGCTTAATTGTAGTTGTATGATTGTTATATTTTTCAATAGTCTTTGATTGTTGGTGCACTTAGTCGAAACTGATTGATTTTGGTTTTAATTGGCCAAAACTGAATTGATTTATAATTCCGCATAAAATTCAGTTTTAGCTAAAAGATTTTTAAAACCGCCTATTCACCCCCTCTAGTCGGTCTCCTCGATCTTACAAGCGGTATCAAAGTTTTGTTTCTCATTTATTAGATTAATCGTCTAGAGAGTAAAGTATGGCGACTAGTGATATAGTGCACCTCAGTGGGACACCTTTATTTGATAGCACAAATTATGATATTTGAAAATTTTGCATGTCTTTTTATTTTAAGGCCATGGGCCGAAAATATAGCAGATCGTAGATGTAGGCTTTTCTCCTCCAATGGATCCTCTTGCTCCAACTATTGAGGAAGAGAAATACTCACATCTCGATGCTCAAACATCTAACGCTTTATTTAGAGCTTTAAGTGTAGAGGTGTTCGATGTCGTATGCAATCTCAAGAACACCCATGAGATGTGGAACCATCTTCAAGATCATTATGAAAGGTACACCTCCACTAATGATGATTGCATAAAAGAATGGACGTTAGGAGAAGAATGCTCAACTTCTAATTCCGACAATGAGGAGTCCTCAACCCTATCCACATCACCTCATTGTTTTATGGCCAAAGGTAATAAGAAGATAAATAATAATGATGAACCTTCATATGATGAGTTGATAGATATGTTAGAAGAGCTTAATGAATATCTTGTGAAAGAGAGGATGAGATTCAAGGCTTTAAAGAAAGAACACATCTCTCTTCAAAATAATTATGATATGCTAAAAGAATAACATAAACCTCTTCTTCTCTTGGAAGTCACTAGCTCTAAGATATATATAGGCGTAACATGTGATTCATTAGATGATTTGTCATGTGTAGCTCCTAACTCTTGCATTTCATCTAATGTTAGCATATTCACCTATTGTGATGATTTGCTTAATATGCATTGTTGTTCAAAAATAGACACTTTTATTTTCTTTCTGTCTTGTGATACTAACCTTATAGAGGAAAACAAAGAGCTCAAGGTCTAAGTCACAAAATTAGAGAATGACTTGGAAAGAAGATACAAAGGGAAGATCACTCTCGATGAGATATTGAGCAAGCAAAGAAGTTTGCAAGACAAGAGTGGTATTGGCTTCATCTCCAAGAAGAAGGAGAATAGCAAGACAAGACACAATGCAAGACACACAAAGAATGTCAAGTACCTTGGTTACAACAAGAAGGGTCAGCTTGCCTCGGTGTGTTCAAACAAGATAAATGACAAGCAAATGTCATTAAAGAAGAGGCAAGCAAGACAAAAAGATAAAGGATGTAAGAAAATGTCAAACTTGCTACAATTATCGGGAAAATGGATATTTTAGTAAGGATTGTCTCGAAGGTATCACTTCTAAGCCTATTATCTATAATAATTATTATTTGCTTTGGAAGGATAAACATGGCAATGTGTTTGCTAGAATTGTTAGTTCACCAAAGCTTATTGCTAAAGTCATTTGGGTGTCCAAATCTCTCGTGACTAACATTCAATGACCCAATAGAGTTTGGGTACCAAAAGGAGCTTAAATGACCAATAGGTACGTGGAGAGGCATTGGAGGTTTGGCTCACATGAAAATGTGGATTCCACCATGTGCAAAATTGGAGCTAAGATTAAGGATGATCATTTCATATCAACAATCAATGCTATCTCAGCAACAAGTATCTACATTGAAGTAACTAGCCCTTTACCTTGTGTAGGTTGCATTATATGAAAATCTTTTCAAAATGGTGTTCTTGCTCTTGTTCAAACACTTCTTTATTAAAATCTTGAGCAAGATGGTTGTGGCACATTAAGGGAGAGGGCTAAGTCATATACATATATATCACATCCCTAAGTGTGCCTAAATAAATTAAGTGCTAGTAATGTCTTTTAAAATTGAGCCTTTTAGCCAAAAGTCAAAAATTTCATAACTATTAGTAATCCTTTGATAAACTAGTTGCAAAATATATACAAATGCTCTTCAAAGGTTTACCAAAGTTTTTGGCTCAAGAAAAATATATTTTAAGAGAAAAAAAGGTTTCTAGCCAAAATCAAAAATTATAGTATCTTATTTTTAATATAAACTAGATTTTTGTGTAAAATCCATTCTAAAATAAATTTGAAAATAGTCCCAAAAGAAATATCCTAGAGTTGGCTATTCTAAACCTTTTTTTATTTAAACTATTTCCAAAAGGCTAACCTAGCAAATGTTATTTGATTTCAAAACACATCCAAAATACTATTTTGACCCTCGACACTCTCTAGCACTAAAGTGAGTTTTGCCAAGTGAGCCAAAATTATTAACATATATTGGCTCATGAGGGTACTTCAAACTCATACATGCTAAAAACACCCTCACGTCCTCATTTTTGCAATCTTTAAGAAATTTATTTAAAATAAGCTTATTTTGAAAAATGAAATTATAATTTATTAAAAACTATCTTGAAAAGAGTTTTGACTTTGGCACATTATTGGAAATGCTCCAAAAGTGGTTTATGTTTCTTTCTAAAAAATTTAGAGCAAATTATAACATGATATCTAACTTCTCCTCAAAATTTCAATGCTCAGCGTGCATTCTATTGCACCCCGGTACGACTGGTTCCCAGCGTTCTAACCGCATCTTTGACGATGGTTTGACCGAACTTGGGAGATTTGGCTGATTTATCCAAAATTGTTGATTTTCAATTCCCTCAGCCATTCTTTTTGCTCTCCAAAGTCAAGTTGATCATTGTTATCTTTGCTAGCTACCCTTAAGTATTTTTTGACTCCATATGCTATTTTGATCATATTATGATGTTTTTATCATAAAAATTGTATTCTCTCTTAAAGTGTAGCACTTTTGATCATCTTGACCTCGACATAAAATTAATATTTGTCTTTACAAGTGATATCATCTTTTTCCTTCAAGTGGTATCTAATTTTCTTCTTTGCGGAGCAAAATCTTTTATTGACCAAACTCTCTCCGATACGTCGTATATCCTCAAGTGGTATCTCTTACAAGTGGAAAATAAGTGCTATCCCTATTAGTGGTATATCCTGGATTTGATCACTTCGAAATCATTGCCTAATCTCAAGGGGCAATTATTGAAGATCTCTCGAGCAGTATCAAGTGGTTTCCAAGTGAACTACATGTGGTACCATCATTATCCAAGTGGAATCTAAATTGGTATTCACAAGTTGATTTCAATCCTTCAAGAGAAGATTAAATACCCAAATTAACTTTGTGTTTACAAAGGATATTAGTTGTGCATACAAATGATATCAAGATTCTACAAATGGAATCAATTATTCTTGGTATCAATTACTCTCACAAGTGATATCAAATGTCATCATAAGTGATATAAATTTCAAAGTGGTGTATGCTCTTCATGAAAAAGAAAATGAACCATAAAAGATTAAAAACACCTATTATAGATAAATAAAGAAATCTTCTAAGTTTTCGGTGCTTGATGACAAAGAGGGAGAGAAAGATGTGGTTGCAATATATTTGGTCTTTAGAGACATATGGGGAAAAGAATGCAATTGGAGCTTGCATAAGCTTAAGGGGGAAAGATGACAAAGGACAAGATGGAAAAAATCATTTGTGCATCAAAGGAGAAGAAGGAAAAGTCAAGAGGAACCTTTGTGTAACGGAGAGTTTTTGTGAAAAACTTATTAAATATTTTGGGCATTACTTAAAAAGGGTAAAGTATTAATATTGGGAAAGCCATTTTATCTAATTGCTCAAAATGATTTATGGATCTCATGAATGCATGTTTTTCATTCTCATTTGCTTCATTTGGTATTATCGGAGTGAAATTATCAATGATATGCAAGTTTAACCGTTTTTAAAGAGCCTCTTTGGTTAAAACTAAAAATTGGCTTAGAAGGTTCGAAATTATGAAAAACTAGATAAGAGTACTTAAATATATATTTTAAATATTTTCCAATGCTTTTGGATTAAAAATTCTTATTGTAGAAACAAAATGGCAAATTTGGCATCAAAAAGATTTTGTATGATCTTGTTTTTTTATTTAAATGACATATTTCCATAAATCAAAATATATTTTGTTTTTTAAAAGTTATCAATACCAAACTCATAGGGTTTGTCATTTCAAACATATCTCTAGTTCAAAGTTTTTACAAAAGACCAACCGTTGAAAAGTTATATTCATTCCAAGTTCACCGAAAGACTAGTTTTGACCCAAAATGATATAATCTTGCATATAGTGAGTTTCGCTATTTGAGTCAGATTTCTTTATGTATCTTGGCTTAAAATAGTATTTCTAACTCATACAAAACTAAGAAAGTGGAAAACTCCATGAAGTTCAAATTGGTTTGCATTTTGATCTTTCAATACAAAATCATTCTCTTTCGTGCCTACAACGCTCAATTTGGCATATCTTTTGAATGGAGACTCTTTTTTCAAAAATTCTTATTGGAAAAGTTTCTTGGGGATCCAAAGTTTGTTTCTACCAAATTTGAGATGATTTGTGATTTGTGTATATCCAAATGGGTTCACAATATCGGGAGGATATAATTATGACATTTTATCTTCTATAGTTGATCTTCTATGCTAAATTTTCTCAGATTTATTGTAACTCTTTTAACCAGTTTTTTAGCTATGTTTTGAAGCTCAAATGGAATGTAAAATCTAAAAAACCTGAAACTTTCAGTTTTCTAAAACTTTGTGATTTCCATATCTTCAAAATGGTTGACATTTGGTTGAACCTCCCAAAATAAAAATTACGTGTATTTGTAAGGACTAAGTCCATGATTTATCATGGAGTTTTCGGAGATTATTTCCACATGATTTCAAATGCACATATCTCTTTGGAATTTGAGAAAATGAGCATGATATCTTCATGAAAAATGTTTCTAGGCAAGATTTCTAGAGTGAGCTTATTTGAATATGTTTCAAATATCATTTCCTTTAGTTAAATTAAATATGGCCTCATTCCGAGTTGTTTTGCTCTTTTTGTCATAAAAAGGGAGTTTGTGACCTATTTTTGTTTTCCTTAATTATCTTGAAAACAAAATATTACTTCAAATTAGGGAGAATATTTCAATGATCAAACCAAAATGAACTCATTGTCAAGCTCATTGTTTTACACATACTCTTTTTGGCTTAGCTTTATTTTGGATTTTTGGTGATTAATGCCAAAAGTGGGAGAATATTAGTGTGAGATACATTTGGATGATTGATATATCTTATATATTCTCTTATGATTGGTTTCACCTTATTTCATGCATGTCTTGAGGAGGAGCATCTCTTTCATACACATAGTCTCCTATATGCATCATGTGCACAAGCATGTCATTCTCATATGCATAATGCTTGAACCTTTAAATTGCTTAGTGACATGCATGGATATAGTTAAATAGCTTAAATTCTTATCTTATGTTGATTTATATCCAAATGTTGTTATTTATGATAGGTTTATCATCAATCACTAAAAGGAGGAGATTGAATAATCTAGACCCGCCATTATGAATTAGCAGAGTATTTTGGTGATTAATGATAAATCTATATATGAGACTAACACTTTTATTGATATACCTATTGAGTAGTCCTATTTGGATGAAAATATGAAAATTATGGAGGTATGCACTTGACATCATATTCTTATATCATGTTGCATTTCTCGGATCCAAAATATAGGTTGAACTCCACTAAAAATTTAACTTGAATATGTGCATATATTTTATTACACAGTCGTGTATGTACGCATTTAGGGAGAGTTCACTCCATATTTTGTGGTTTCATTAGTATTGATCCATATTCTTTTTTCCACATATATTAAGAATCTCTACCTTGAAACATATCCTTGAGTATATAAAACTTGTATAGTTCATATATACTCATATTGATCTACATTCAATTATTTATAATATTTAATTATTTATAATTGAGGTGGTTATCATCAATTACCAAAGAGGAAAAGATTGAAGTATCTTGACCCACCATTATGAGTTAATGGTATGTTGTAGTAATTAATGACAATCACATTGTGAAACTAATATTTTCCATGAGTTGGATGAATAGGTTATGTTCCATGGTGATGGAGACTTTAGATGACATGATGAGTTGATTGTCATCAAGTCAAGATTTGAGATGAAGGAACTCATCATGCGTTGATGATGTTCAAGTCAAGATCCCGAAGTGAAGAAGATCATCATGTATTGATGATACTGAAGTCAAGAGCTCGGAGTAAAGAATGCATCATGTGTTGATATGTATCAAGATCTTGAAGAAAAAAAATCATCATGTGTTGATGATGTTCAAGAAGAGGAGATGGTCATGAGTTGATCATCAAGTCAAAAGAAGACTCATCGTGTGTTGATAGAGGCCAAGTGAAATAGTGCATGATGGGTTGATGCATATTCAAGTCAAGAACTTGAAGTTAAGCGAATCATCATGTGTTGATGATTATCAAGTCAAAGACCCGGACTTGAAGTAAAGATGTGTGTCGTCAAGCTTCAAGAGAATGTGTAAGGCAAATGTATGACTAGCTATGGCTAAGGATGTGTTCTATAGTCTTTTACCGGTCTTGGTATTTGGTTGGAGACCGGATTGCTAGTATAGGTTGTCGTACTATTAAGAGGGGTCTTAACTTGTAGCTTGAGTTAGTCATGTATTGATAGCTCATTGTGCTTTCTCTAGCTCTTGTTAGCATGTTGTCAATATTTACGAATGTGTTTTGTAAATAGTTGTGGCTCATGCATAATCCTTGTAGCATGTGACTTTAGTTTGCGAATATGTTTTGCAAATGGTAAGTCCATGTCCTTATTCCTTGTGGTGTGATTCTAAAAGTTGGCAAATATATTTTGTAACTTGTTGAGAACCTCGTCTTTAACCCTTTTTGTATCGTGCATCAATTGGCAAATGTGTTTTGCAAATTGAGTTGAAGCGGAATACAAAAATCCTCATTTCTTAGTTTTGGCGGTGTGACCGCAGGCTGTTGGGCGGTATGACAGGGACTGGTTGGGGACCTGGTCATGGGCATGGTCGTGGGGCTCGTGAGTCACGCGTCCCGTGTTGTCCCGTCGCATCCTTGGCCATCGATGCCAGTACTACGGGAAGCCGCTGTGTTGGTGTCGGAAATTTCGGAGGCGTTGTCGAGACACAACACTTTGGGCAAGGGGGATAGCTGTGTAGAGGAGGGTGGTCAGGCGGTGATCTAAACCCTTAATGAGTATCTCTTAAGAGTGTCTCCTACCTAGAGTAGTCATGTGGTACTAAACTTTCCACATTCGAAGTCACATAAAATCATAAAACCCTAATTTCTTAAACCTGAAATCCTAATTTTTGAGACATAAACCCTTCATTTTTTTTAGATAATTTCAGAACATATAAAATTCTGAAAAAAAATTACACAATCAATAACACTATTTAAGGAGCTTTAAAAAATTCATATTTTTAGAGCTCATTTTCCATATTAAAAAAATCTTACAAACAATATACTTAAATGAATTTTTGAGAAAAATTCAAAACAGATAAAATTATAGAAAACTTAAAAAAGTGAACAAACTGTATCGGGAGGCTTCACAAAAATTCCATAATTGTGGAGCTCATTTGCAATATTTAAAAATTCGTATGAATATTTTTTAGAAAATTCCAAAAAAAAGAAAAGGTGGCCATCGCACGGTGGTCGTGCGGTATTGGGCAGGACCGCAAGGTGGTCATGCGGCACTTAGCTCCACCGCATGGCGGTCGTGCGGTTTTGGCACCACCGCACGGTAGCCGTGCGGTTTTGGCTAATCTACACGGTCCTCGTGCGGAATTTGGTACGTGTCGACTTATGGTGAGTCCCGCACGGGATCATGCAGTGGGAGGCACCATTTATGCAAATATCATGCGTCAACTACCATTTTCGTTAATTCATCCGCCGAACACACCAATACGGCCAAAACTAGCGTACGCAATGGGAGGAGAAGTTGTTTGATGCGAGGAACAGATTGAATTTGTAATTCTGACAATCTTGCTAGTAGTGTTAATTAAGTTGATAGATTTTTGAGTGTTTAATTTTTGTTTTGCACAGTTCCTTGTGGATGATCTATCCAACTGTTAAACAACACGTAGACTCGATACAAGATTCGATACTATTCTATCACACAGAGATAACCTTTCTGTTGTGATTTTTCGGTATTGTAGCGTGTTCGGCATGTGCATATCACACACAAACTGTGTTCGGTTTCTTTGTATGCTTTCGCCTATAAATATAACACGATCCCTTCGAGGGTTCTTTGTGGAAAATACTTGATTCTTTACATGGTATCATAGCCTTGTTGCGAAAACCAATGCCCACCACAAATTCTCAAATCTCTGTCACCGCCGTTGCTCGGCAACCTAGCAGCGTCCGCATCCTCTCCGCAGTTTCTCTCGATCACTTTGTCACCGTCAATCACTTGACTTCATAGATGGATCGTGCAAGCAGCCTGAGGTGTTGATCACTCAAACGACATCCGAAGGTGCCCAACAAATTCTAAATCATGAGTACCTTCAATGGGTTTAACATGATTAATTTGTCCTCAGCGCAATGCTCTCTTCATTGAGTGAGGAAGTCTTGGCACATGTGTTGTTCATGTCTACATCCGCTGAGGTGTGGACGGCTCTGGAAAGCATGCTTGTGTCAAAGCGCGCATCATGCAAATCCGCATGCAGTTGGCTAACCAGCGCATGAACGAGATGAGCATGGTAGACTACTTCCAGAAGGCAAAGGTCCTCATCGACACTCTTGCATCTATCGGGAAGCCCCTCCTAGACGAGGAGATCATCTGCTACATTCTCGCCGGCCTTGGGTCGGACTACGACTCGTTGGTTGCCTCAGTGACCACCCATGCTGACGCCATGACTATAGCGATCTCTACGCTCATTTGCTGAGTTTTGAGGAAGGAGTTGAATACAACAACTCCTTGCTTCAGATTGCTCCAGATCCAGATGTGGATCTCACGCCCGCCCGCCTCGTCCTCCTCCTCCCGCGGCTCCATCCAGGGTCGTTCCTGTCATTTTGGAGGCCCTGGGGCGAGACAAAATGGGAGGCCTTTATTCTAATATAACTATATAATGCTACTTTTTATATCAACTACAAAGCTAGTCAATACATCGAAAAGATACAAACTACTCATAGAAAGCAATTTATTATAACATTTCTAGATGCAAAGTCATTGATACTAGTTGAGTGGGCCTTAGTTGCCGATTAAATATATAGTATAATGTATCAGGATAGGCCTTGAATGGGCCGTCGTGCCAACCCTCCTTGAGAAACGGCCCTGGCTCCATCCTCCCCGCCAGCCTCCGCCCCGGCGTCCTCCTCCACCCCCAGCGCCCTTCTCCACGGTGCACCTCCTCCACCTCCCTCCTCGTCGGCGACCTCCCCGTCGGATGCTACGACTGCAGCTGCAAACACGATCACGATTCGCTCTGTGCCTGTGGTTTCTAGCAGGGTATTTGAGCCTGTGGTTTCTAGCAGGGTATTTGAGCAATGGCTTTCGCTAGTAGAACTGGGAATGCTCTTAGGAGAACTTCTGTGTCCTCGAATTCGTCACTGCTTCAGGCAGTAAGATGCATGTCTTCTTCAAAGGTTTTTGTTGGAGGTATTTTCTAGACTTCTAATGGAACATTCTCCTCTATACATATACATACATGCATGTATCGGGGATGTCATTTCTAATGTCATTTCTGATATACCTGTTTTTAGGACTTTCATATGCCACAGATGACACCACTCTGAAGGATGCCTTTTCTCACTATGGGGATGTGCTTGAAGGTTGTTTGTCCAATTACTGTGACTCATCTTGTTTTGTTGGCATGTTGGCCATGTTGTTAACCCTTTCTTTCTTTTCGGATTGGATTCAGTTAAAGTCATCATCGATAAGGACTCCGGCAGGTCAAAGGGGTTTGGATTTATAACTTATACATCCAGTGAAGAAGCTGCAGCTGCCATTACCGCCATGGATGGCAAGGTGATATGTCGATATGATATGCCATTCATGTCTATTGCTTTGTTTTATATCCTGTGTGTCACTTATGCAAAGATAGTCATAATCTGAAAGGTTGCATTTTTTAACACTTGAGGAGTAGCTTGTCCATCCATAATGCTTGCTTAATGTATTTGCAAGACACCTGTCACGCTGCAATTACCAAATTTGTTTTATTAACTTACAACATGTAATGTAATTAAGGCATTATTGAGTTTTTGCCTTTGATCTGAAGTGGGGTTTTGGGAACTGGCATTAACCCACCAACTAAATGTCAAATTTTGCTTCTTTGGTTAGTTTGAAATAATGGCCAATGTCTTATTTCTCAACTATGTATTCATCAACCTGGCTAAAAGAAAAAACTGCATTTTAGTTTATTTAGATATGTAGACGCATGGTATGAACTCATGTCATAAGATGGTGCTGGTGCTGGTGCTTGGCCAAACAATGATCTAGTGCTTTGTGGTGGAGATTTGATATGTTGATAATATTAAGATGGCCTTCTTTGACTGTAAAAATAGCAACAACATGGTATGCAAATCAATGATTTTTTGTTGTTGTACTTCACCTTCTCATAAGTACTAGCCTAGTGTGTATGGTTCATATCCTCAAATTGCTTTGACCATCTACTGACTTTTGCTCAATCAAATATGGTTTCATTGTCCAAATGAATGAAACAATTGAGGTTTAGCTTATGCAGTTCAAATATGAAGCATTTGGAATGTTAGTACCCTCATCGCTAATGATCAGACATTAATGTGTTTTGGATGATTATGCTATGTTTACTTCTATCATGAGCAAGAGGTTTGGTTTTAGGCACAAGCTGATATATGTAATTCCGTTATGTGTTTTGATCTCTTGCTAGGACATGCATGACAACTTGTTGTTGTTAGTTACAAATCTCTTGCTGTGACATTGGATTTGCATGTTTACTGTATTATGGAATTGGCTATATTAATCTTTCCATTTTTGGGGGTACGTGTGAGGTGGGGGTGCCTAACACTGCCGATGCGATCCCAAGCTCGGAAAAAAGTGGAGAGGGCATGAATTGTTTGTAATAATTATTTGTTGCAATAATTATTTGTTGTAATAAATATTTATTGTAATAATTGTAGTTATATATGCTAATAGTGGTCAACTGCGGTAGTTATAGTTTATTATGGTAGTTCTCGTTACTTGCGATAGTTGTCGTCAATTGCGTTAATAGTCGTTAAATATCGTCAAATGCGATCAATTGCGCTCATTGTGGTATTCATTGTCAAATGCGACCAATTGCCCTAATTATGGTACTCGTCCATAATTATCGTTAAATGTCGTCAATTGCAGTAGTTGTCATCAATTATGCTAGTTGTTCATTGTCTTTAAATGTTGTTAATTGTGTTTAGCGTCGTTAATAGTTATCAATTGTCATTAAATGTTGTTAATTGCGTTAAAAGGCATCAAACAAGTTATTACTGTTCTCAGGAGCATTTCATATATTTCTCATATCGGAAGCTGCAGCCAGACAGCCAAACACCAAACCAAAAAAGTACAATCGTTCGGTCCGCAGTCGGAAAGCCTTGTAGTACAGTTGGAAGCCGTTTTCAAAAAAAAAACACAACCGAAACAAACAGACCCTAATATGCGATCATGTAAGCCAATCACAACCCCCATGGCCTCGTCAGAAAACCTGTCAAGTGAACGAGTACAGCTTAAGGAGTCTGAAACTTTCCTATACAGAAGCACAGTCGGTGCATTACAATATCTCACTAACCCGGCCAAATATAGCCTTCACAGGAAACAAGGTGTGTCAAGCAACCACTGATGTGCACTGGGCTGCAGTCAAGCGAATTTTAAGATATATCGAGTCTACACCAGATGTTGGACTGAAAATTCAGAAGTCACACAGTGTATTCACAGATGCAGACTGGGCTGGATGCCTTGACGACAGGAGATCAAGCACAGTGGTTGAGTATAAGGCAATTGCCAATGCCATAGCCGAGCTCATTTGGGTTCAGTCGTTGATGAAAGAATTGCACATTTTCCAGCCGAAAACACCTATATTCTGGTGTGAAATTTTAGGGGCAACTTACTTATCTGCAAATCCTATGTTTCATGCATGAACTAAGCGTATAGAGGTTGACTTTCATTCTGTCAGAGAAAAAGTTGCAATCAAAGCAGTAGCTGTTCGGTTTATCTCTTCTGAAAAATCAGATTGTAGATATATTCACCAAAAGCTTTGGCCAAGCCAGGTTTTCTCAAGCATCGACACAATCTCAACCCTGTGCCTGCCAGCTGTGATTAAGGGCTGTTAAACAACCTGTAGATTGGAGATAAGATTCCATACTATTCTTTTACATGCGCATATCACACCCGAACTCTGTTCGGTTTCTTTGTTGTATGCTTCCGCCTATAAATACAACACAATCCCTACGAAGTTTCTTGTGGTGAATACTTGATTCTCTACACCAATACCTGCCTTTACATGCGGGGGAGTTTTGCATAAATCAGTCCAATTTTTTTTAAATGGATAACCCACTGTCTAGCTCAAATTTGCATGTCACAAAACCACCTTAAAGTTAGATGCTTCAATATTAGCTCAAATCAGAACGGGTAGAAGATGATTTCGCAAGGTACATGATTCAAGGAAGATGCACAAAGCAAGTGGTAACAATATTTAAATGTTTCTGATATCATGCTGTGACTAGAGGAATGTCATCACCATAAATTCGGTATACAAAAGTTCAATACAATTGATTCCTGTACTTAGCAGCACGAGATAAGAGATCTACAAAAGGGTAAAATTTCCAACACATTTGCAAGCTCAACAACTGAGGCACATGATTTGAACCTATTACCAAAGAATTAATGGAACTAAGCTTCGCGGTATGTACAGCGCTGCGAGTAGACATCAAAAAATTGTGTACGAGTCCAGGACTCAATGACTCATCTTCCCAATTCTGGATTTGCCCATTTACTTGAAAAAGAACTTCCATATCTCTCGGTCAGATACCTCAGTTAGAAAGTGGCCACCAAGGACACCTTCCTCCTCCATCAAAGCTCTAAGCTGCCTTGCGCTGCCATTGGAACCGACCAAGTTCTTCTTTGATGCCAGATACAGGACTCCATAGGGAGGGCGTAGGCACTGCAAGAGTAACATGCACAGTCAAACACTCGGAAGATAAAATCACCGTTTAAGAAAAAGCCGTTGTTACTGTCTTCTGGTCAAAAAGAAAAGGGAAAAAATTCATAAACACCCACGTAAGTCATCTACCTTTTTCAATTTGCCCAATCAGGCTTATCAAGCGACGCCTAAGCGGTAAGGTGCAGCGCAGGGGTGAGGCGTCGCCCCGCCTTGCCGAGATTGCCTATGGCGTCCGCCTTACGACGAAGGCGTCGCTATGGCGGCGTATGACGTCGGGGCTGCTTGAGGCGACGCCTTAGTAGCGGAGGAGCGTTGGGCTGGCCTTGCCCGCGAGTCCACGACTAAACCAAGCGACCCGAGCCTCATCTGGAACCAGAGAGCGCAGGGGGAAAGAGGAGAGGCTAGAGGGCGAAGACTCAGCTGGAACCCTAGGCAACAGCGCCTCCATCTCGCCGCTCCCGTCCCTTGCAGCTCCGGCTACGACCTCCGTCCCACCTCAGATTCCGCTCCGCTCCAGATCTCGTCGGGGCTGGAAGGACTCCGCGGCGAGCTTGGCCTTCAGGTACGCTCCCATCCCCTCCCTCCTGGCCTCCCCCTCCCTCCTCCCCAGCTCCCCCTCCCTCCCTTCTCCCCGGGAGGGAAGACGGGGAGGCCGGGTCGCTGCCGGGAGGGGGGATGTAGGGAGAAGGGAGGGAGAGGAAGGCGGGCAGGCTGGGTCGCCGCCGAGAGGGGGAGGCGGGTCGTGTCGGCCATCGGTGAGTGGGGTGCTGAGTGCTGAGCCGAATGCATTTATTCATTGCTTAATCCTTTATGCGCTGCTACTGATCGCTGAACTAGTGAACTGCTACTGTGCTGCTACTGGATCGCTGATTACCTCTCTCTCTCTCTCTCTCGATCTCTCTAATGTAGAAGCAAAAAAAATGGTAAGTGCAAGTGCAAGTGTTGTGGTCTACTATTATGCCATTAGACTATTATAAGCTTGTAGACTTATCACCTATGTTATTTGTGTGGACTTATGCCGTGCTTGTTAATTTGTTATGTTGCTCATATTTAATTCTCGGATTCACTTAATTGTTATTGTGGACTTATGTTGCTCATTATTCATGTACCTTGTTGCTTGGAAGAAGAGAAGACAGGAGAGATTGTCAACAAGGTATGTCACTCAATCCGTATTTACTCAATTAATTGGAATACAATCTGTATCTATTACATTTATAACAATCTATATGTTGAAACTTGCAAGGAGGATGGATGCTACATGGGAGAAGAGCAATTGGAAAGGGGGGATGGGTGCTACATGGGCTCAAGAATTAGCAACAACAAGGTACATATGTGCTGCTAAAATGCTTATTTTATTTGCTACTTTAGCGTCTTAGGATGTGTGTAAGGTGTCGCCTCGCATCGCGCCTTACTGCTTAAAAGGTGTGAGAGGGGTGAGTCGCCTCGCCTCGCCTCGCCTTACCGCCTTAATAACCTTGTGCCCAACATATTTAATTATCGTTTACTTTGCACCCCCCCATAAGTTAAGTTGGCATGCAAATACCCCAAACCGCATGTTAGCACTATTTCTCATGGTTTTCATTATCTTTGACACTTGTTTCGGTGGTGTCAATACTTGTTTCAATGATGCTAATACTTATTTCAATTATTTTGGTGATTTTGGTAGTTGTAATGCAACATTTCATTACTAATGTTTCAACGCTGAAATCGTGTATTACAAATTGCGAAAGCACTCAAATCATTTAAACAAATATTGAAAGCACTTAAATAAGTACTAAAATCATTGAAACAAGTGCCAAAGATAATTAAATTTATGAGAAAAAATTGCGAACATGCGACCTAGAGGGGTATTTGGAAGTCAACTTAACTTATGGGAGGCAAAGTAAACGCTCAAAATATTTGCAAGTCAACTTAACTTATGGGAGGCAAAGTAAACGAAAATGAGATACGGGAGACAATTGAAAAGGTGGGTAACTTATGGGGTTGTTTATGGGGTTGTCTATGGATTTTTCCCAAAAGAAAAAGGGAAAGTCGCTGTTATTGTCAAAACTGCTACTGATTCGTATGGATTTTCAATGTGGTGTCATTAAACATGTAAAAGCACCAAAGATAAAATTACGCTAGCTATTGTCCTAATCAATGAAGGAAGCTAAAAAGCATCAAAATTTGTGCTCCATCACAATCTCAGCAAGATGCATGGGGAAATATATGACGCATGACAAGCCGATAAGGCGACAAGGAGTGAGGAACTGACCTTTGTGATAAGGGCATAGAGCTTCTTTAGAGAGTTCACTGCATAAGGGACCTCAGAAATCAAGATTACGTCGTAGCCTTCATCTGCTTGGTCTGTCTCACCGGCCCTCTCCCATGCACGGCTACCAGATAGCTTCCTGGATCGCCTGGGGTAATAGTCATGACCAACTATACTGCTCCCATCATGGCTACTGCAGCCATCCATAAAATCATCCTCAGAGAAGCTAAGGTTTGTTGGCGGTGCAGGTGGCTGCACAACTGAGAGAATTGTGGGTAGCTCCTCCCACTCCCCAGCATAGAAATGGACATTGGGAGCTAACAGCTGCCGAGATGGTGTAACAGGGCTCTCTGATGGTCTGTTCTGCCTGTCCCGAGCCTGCTCAAGATTTGCAAGCACATTGGGTACTGTTCTGCATCTTATGGTTTCAGCATTTGTGTCCTGAAAGTGAACTGTAGATGCACCCTGTAGTAGCATTTAAGAAAGAAATAAGTGCACAGGTACTTTGGTAAACATATGACGATAAAAAGCAAAGACACATAGTTTCCGAAATGAAGATAATTGTAAATCTATTTTGAAATAAGCAGTCTCTGATATTAGATAAACATCATAAGCAATGGAAAGATGAACACACCTTCAAGCAGGCAAAAATCCCAGCCAGACCAGATCCACATCCAAGCTGCATTAATTGTCAAAAGAAATTAATAATCCATGAAGGCATTAAGGAATTAAAAAATTTCCATGCTGAGAGTCTAAGACTTAATTTTGAAGAACTACATTGTTAGAGATATATTAGAGATATGTTAGAGATATGTTAGAATAGGAGTTAGAATAGGGACTCTTATATGCCTTATCTATATATAGCATATATCTCTTGTACTCCTATATATACCGCCCTTTTGGGCCTCTTCAATACATACAATCAATTCATAACATGGTATCAGAGCAAAGGTTCTAAACCCTAGCCTACAACCTAGCTTCCGCTATCCGCTGCCCCCGGGAGGTGCAATCTCCTCTCCCGGGGGCGGCCAGGTCCCGGCTGTTAGAGATATGTTAGAGATATGTTAGAATAGGAGTTAGAATAGGGACTCTTATATGCCTTATCTATATATGGCATATATCTCTTGTACTCCTATATATACCGCCCTTTTGGGCCTCTTCAATACATACAATCAATTCATAACATGGTATCAGAGCGGGTTGCGAAACCCTAGCTACCGCCTACTCACCTTCGCTGCATTGCCTCGGAGGAGCAATCTCCGCTCCCGGGGGCGGCCTTCGAGCAAAGAAGAAGGGTTGTTGTCGCCACCGACGAGCTTGGTTTCGCGCCTCAAAATCTGCTCAACTTATACAATCGCTCATGAGTCCCTACGGCAAGGCCTTTGTCTCTGAGAAGGCGCTTGAGCTTACATCACGGAAGGTCGCGATCGCATCATCCCCACTTTTAAGAATATATACACCGTGACCGATGGGGCATCGGCAATTTGGAGCAGAGGGAGTTGTTCCTTGTTGTCGCCAGGATCCTTAAAGACCAGAAGGGCATGAGCAAAGAGTACTTCAACTTTCTGAACAAATACCTTTCGACTTTCAAGGGAGCAGGCGATGACGCCGATGCAATTGGTGATGCAAAGGAACACACCGCCGCCTCCGGATCGCCGTCGTCCGCCATCCAAATCCACCTTGATCGCCGCACCGCTCGCCGCTTCGAGCCGACGCCGACGCCAAAGACACGACCGATGTCGCTTTTCCGGCCGCCTTGACCTCCCGAGCCGGATCCGCGCGGAGGATGCTCGGCCGCCGCCGTGCCGCATGCGCGACTGATTCGAGAAGCCAATGGCGATGGCCAAGCTCAGGCGCAGAGGAGAGCTCAGCCGGACGGCGCCATCTCCGGCTCGGTCGACGACATCCTGTGGGGGATCTCCGCCTTTGCTCCGTGCGCGCTTGGTTCAGCCGCCGCCTCCAGATCGACAGACCCACCCCCGCCCGAAGCTCATCGCCCGGCAAGCCCCGATCCGGCCTATCCACCGCCGGATTCGGTTTCCCCGCCATTGGATTCGGCCGCCGCCGCTGGATCCCACCGCCGCCGCTTCCCTTGGTGGCTCTGCGGCCTGGTGGTCGCGAAACGCGGCGACAGCGCGCTCCTCCTCAGCGTCGCGGACGTCCTCGACGGAGATGGCCGCCGGGAAGCGCGCCGCCTGCCGAGCTTCCTTCCACCGAAGCACGCCGCCCCGAATCCTTCTCTGCCAAACAGGTTCCTAAGGATTTTCTTCATATCAATGATTTTGACAAGGATACAATCATGAAGATCCTTAATCGGCGATTGAGATAAAGGCAATGATAAAGTCAGGAGACAGGAGCTTCCAACCATTCAAAGGCAAGTCGATGGCAATGATCTTTGCCAAGCCTTCGATGAGGACCCGTGTTTCATTTGAGACAGGATTCTTCTTGCTTGGTGGGCATGCCATTTATTTGGGTCCTGATGATATCCAGATGGGCAAGCGTGAAGAGACTCGAGATGTCGCTCGAGTACTTTCTGGATATAACGACATCATTATGGCCAGGGTTTTCTCTCATCAGGATATTTTGGACTTGGCAAAATATGCATTTGTACCTATCATAAATGGCCTCACAGACTATAACCATCCATGCCAGATAATGGCTTGGGGGATTGGAGGACGGAGGCGTCAACGGGGACAACAAATCCGTTTTAACCAGATCAAGTCGAAGCTGCTCCGGCTTCCCTGGCTCCGGCTTCGTTTTTCTGCAGTGGCTTCTCCAGCTCTATTTTGGTTTCTGCAATGGCTTCTTCAGCTCTCCAGCTTCTTGCAGCTTCTTCCGCTGTTAAGAGCTGTCGTTTCTGCTAGTTATCTTTAGGAGTTTCCTCTTTTGTGTCGTTTTTCTTCCGTTGCGTTCATCCAAGTCCGTAGTACTCAATTTTTGAGTTCGTCTAAGCCATGCGAGTCCACAAATTTATTGTCAGTCATAGAGCATAGGAATTGCCTTATGCATGGCATCAGCCGCTGCTCCCGCTGCTATTTTTCTTCGAGCAGCTGCAGATCCGCCGCTCCAAGCGTTCAAGGCCGCCGCGCTTCTTCCACACTACACCTCTGTTGCGCTTCTTGTGCATTGCGCCGCTTCTTCTTACGCCTGCGCCTCATTGCGCTTCTTGTGCATTGCGTTGCGCTTCTTTTGCACTGTGCATTCGTTGCACTTCTTGTGCACTGTGTTGCCGCCGTCTTGGACTACGATCTACGCCGCCATGCTTCCACCAATTCCTATTCGACTTGATTTGACAGCTCTCTCTATATTTGTTGGTTTCATCATCTTCTTCGTCGTGTTGCCGCGGTCGACTTCGCTCCTGCACGTTGTGCCTTATGAGCTGTCGCACGACACCGGTTGGGAGAAGACCTTTTGTCGACATATTTTCCAAGAGCAGCATGCTACGACGACATTATGAAGACTCGGATTTTGGTTTTTCATATTTTAGTGTCAACCCTTTCCAAATGCAATGCTATTGCATACGCCTTGCATTTGAGGGGGGGGTGTTAGAGATATATTAGAGATATGTTATAGATATGTTAGAATAGGAGTTAGAATAGGGACTCTTATATGCCTTATCTATATATGGCATATATCTCTTGTACTCCTATATATACCGCTCTTTTGGGCCTCTTCAATACATACAATCAATTCATAACATACATGATGTATGACTGCAGTAGTGTAGTAGACATAGTTGACAACTAACTTAGCAGCTTCTTTGGGCGAATAGATATAAGGCTCAAAATAAATTTTCCCTCAAAAAAACTCAAAATAACCTAGGTACCTAACCCTAGTGTTATGCAGGAATCCAGATCCCCCAGCATAAAGAGCACCATCTGGATGAAATCTGTAACAACTAGCGAAAGAGGCAAGTTTTCTCATGGGAAGTAACCTCTAGAACTCGCTTGCCCCTGAAGCTCAACTGACCATCCCGGATCTCATTTTTAAGAATGTTGACAAGAGTAATGGAACTCTCCCAATATTTCAGTGTCCCTGAGAAAAATAAAAATGCGATGAATAAGTTTCTCCATTTAGACTTTACAGACATTCATAGAGGAAAGAAGTCTTGCAATTTTATTTACTAGGTGGTTACCATCATGTTTTGAAGATGCTACTTCAGAAGGGGAAAAGGCTATCATATCTGCTACACTGACCTTCCCCTGAAGCACAAGAAAAACATATTGATGCATTGAAATTTAGAATTAACAACTTAAATGTTTGAGCAATTGCTAGCATAATCAAACAAAATTTAGTGCCGACCAGAAAACTAGGTAATTTGCATGAGTTGCTCACCTTGAAAATATCAAGACCTTGCACATCAACCTTCTCTCCGGCGTATTTGTAAGGATGAGCACTCTGAAAAAAAAGGGTTCAAAACATACTTTGTGTTTATCCATGAAAAACCATACAAAACAAACAACAACAAACAGTTCAGCAGACCCTCTGCAGAAAGCAAAAAGTATATCCATTAGGAGTTAGATATATGAAGGATCAAACGAGTGTACCTTTGATGGGATTATTTCAACAGCTGGTGATGGTAGATGCAGATCCCTCTCTGATACAATGGGCACACAACTAGTGGCCTTGCTGGGAAGCAAGCCAGGGAAACACTGAACAAGTAGCGATGGCGCCTTCATTGTGCTACCTGTTAACTTCAGTTGTCAAGAAAGCTGAAAATAAAATTTTGAAATTAAGCTTTGCCTTGAAAGAAAAATAGATCATTGACTACAATAAAATGAAAACCACGTGAAAAATCATAACTCTTCAACATTAACACATATATTTTTAGAAAAAAAAGGGAGTTACAACTTACAAGGTTTTAAACAAGTGCAAGGGAGCTGGCATTCCCTTGCCTTTAATATTTTTACATTTCTGGTTTCTGAAGAAAACTTGATCTACATTGTTACTACGATAACATTTTCTAAATTAGAAAGATAAGCAACAAAATTTCTCTAACATTAAGTAAAGAACACAACATTACAAGGAGTGACCAAACACCAGAAGACGGATAAGAACAATATATACCATACTAAAATCTACCCATCGCCTAAAACATAATGACTCTCAACCAATTCTACAACCTCTCCATTGAAACTAAAGCAACGTACGATGCAAAAGGGAGTTATATTAGTCAAACAAACAACCCAGCCATTCCAATAATAATGCAACTACAAAGAGGAATTGTCCATGCTCTGTACTAACTAATAGACCAGCCGAAGGAAGATATTTCAGGCTTCAAACTATTCAAGGACCACCAAGATCACTACTACTCAAATCAGAATAGGTACACCAACAAAATGGAACTCTCTCTATTCTGCAACCGAATCTGCCACCATCCTAAAGGAGTACCTTAAAACACAATGCTCATGTCTGAAGTTATGTTGGTTTGTTGCGTAGCCATCTGGAGACTTTGCAACTTCCAAATCCGCAAAAGTGTTCCAAATCCGCAAAAGTGGCCCTCCAAAGTACCCAACTAAAAAAGCTACCCATAGCATCTTTCCTAGAAATAGAATCTAAACACCACACATCCATAGGAAAATCCGAAAATACTCAAAACTTTCTGCGCAAATCTATCGCCTTCAACTTCAAGAGACTCCAGTGAGGATGATGGCAGAAATAAAAGGAACAAGACTGCCTACACAGATGGATTGCATGTACGAAATCAAGAACATAGCAATCAAAGCTAGCTCCTTTTCACCACTTGTCCTTCAGAACTGAGAAGGTGTGCTACAACACCTGAACTAAATCTATGCGGAATTCGGCTTCCCGGGACAATTAGATTACCAATACAGCAAAAACACAACTCTGATCGCTAAACCCCTACGAAAAAGCTGGAGTCTCCACGATCTTGCACCAAATTCGCTGCTTCTCCACATCAACGTCAATTCTACAAGCTACACACTCTGAAGCTACCTGTAGCAGAGACGCAACCTGCAGAAAGCCTTTAACTAACTACAAGTTTCCGGCTAGAACTCACACATCAGAGGCCACGCCAAGAAAGGGAGCAGCAACCCACCAATTCCTCTATCCTTCTAGCCAATTTCCTTCAGATCAAACCTCAAAACGAACGACCGGACACGAGAGACGACAGCGAATCAGACCAAGCACCGAAACAAGCGCGCGGAAATCTCTAAGAAAAAAAAATCCTCTTTGCCCCAAGCTTAAACCTGAACCACCAAAATTCTGCAGCCCCTCGCGCTGCCCCGACGAAATCCCCAAGAAATCTTAATCTCCCCCAAATCAAAACTCCAAGAAACCGAGCCACCGAAAGGGACAGCGGCTGAGATGATTACCTCCTCGATCGGATCCCGGTGGGACAAATAAAATCCAACAGCGAGGCGCCTCCTCTGCCTCAAAGCAACACGGCGCCCTTCCTTTCTTCTCCAAGAATAGCGACGAATCGGCTAATCCACCTCCAAATCTTCCCAGAAGTGAGACAATTTCGATTTTCTAGTCAAAAAAGTCAAACCGCCACGTCTAGACTGGAACAGGTCGGGCTCGGGGGAACGTGGGTGGGGTATATATAGGCGGAGACGGAGACGGAGACGGAGGCCGGTGGGATTTGAGGGGGAGAAGCTTCGCTGCTTCTGCCATGGCTGCTCGTCTACAGTGGTGGTGGGAGTAAAAGAATTCTACTACTGTCTCTCTCTCCCCCCGCGGACACCGCGGTGGCGCAGTTACCGTATTGCCCCCGGGGGGTGGAGTGGAATGTACCGCGCCGTGCGGGGACTGAGGTGTCAATCTCGAGGGTGGCTTTTAGAAAACGAGCCTCTTTCCCCCTTCTCTGCTTGTGGTGGCATCTGGCCCGCCCCGGCCGGCCGGCCGACCGCCGGTGGAGAGTCAACGGCTGGTTCGCGTGGTAACGTAGCATTTGGTCGAGACCATGCTTGGTATCGAAAATTTTGTTATGTTAGATTGAAAGTCGCGCGAAACTGCGAAATTTACAGGAAACAATGCGATTCTCTCTGAATTTTTTTTAATGGAATTCTATCTGTTCGAAATAGGACTTTACTACTTTAGCACAGCTAGAAGCCCAGAAGTGAACACGTGGGTAGTTTTTTTAAAAAAAAAAAATTGGCCAAATGGACCGTTTTTACGGGCGTATTAGTAAAAATAGCGTTAGTCGTGCGTCAATGGCAAAATTAACGCTCCACTGCACAGTCACCGTGAGGGAGGTTGTCTTGAGTCGACACGTGCCCCTACGCCGCTGGGCACCGTACGATGGGCAGTGTAGTGACGCACGGTTACCGTGCAAAGCACTGTAGCAATCTGTTCCACGTTGTAACTTGTTTCTCGGAAATCTGTTTGCGCATAATTTTGTGAGAATTTTTAAATATAGAAAATGAGTTTCAAAAATTATAAAAATTTTGTGGAGCCTCCCAACCAGGGATAGAAATACCGGCCGGACCGAACTTATCGGTGGGTAGCGGGAATCTAAATATCGGCCGGTTTTTCCGGAGTTTACCAATTTAAATTTTAAATTTCGATTTTCGGATGGTTTTTAAGCGAATTCATGCGAAATTCAACCGGGTTTTTAGGAAAAACCAGAATCAAGCGGTTTTTTCCGGCTCCCTGGATCTCCCTAAAGCGGTTTTCGATCCTTGCTCCCAACACAGTGTACTTGTCTTACTTTTTCATAATTTTATTCATTCTAAATTTTTCTCAAAAAATTATTTAAATATATTATTGTAGGAATTGTTTAATATATAAAATAAGGTCCAAACATTATTAAAAAAATTGAAGACTCCTTACACTCCACACATTGATTGTGTAATTTTGTCAGAATTTTATATGTTTTGAAATTATCTCGAAAATTAAGGGTTTAGGTCTCGAAAATTAGGGTTTTATGATTTTATGTGACTTAAAATGTGTGAAGTTTAGTACCATATGACTACTTTAGGTAAGAAACACTTATTAGGGGTTTAGGCCAACACCCGGTCTCCCTCCTCTACACATTTGTCGCCCCGCCATCGATGGGATGGGTGAAAATTATCCACTTCTTCTGCACCCATACATAGGACATTTAACAGTAGGAATGCAATCAGAACAAAAACAGTAGGACATTGGACAGTAGCACCTACATATATGACCTCTGCACATCTGAATCGATGGGATGAGTGAAAATTATCCTCTTTTTTTTGCATCCATACACATGACATTGGATAGTGGACTTTAGGACAAATATACAGGTCATATATATATATATATATATATATATATATATATATATATATATAACGTAGAGAGTATCTTACGCAACTGAGAGTGTGTATGTGTAGTATACGAGTATATAAGACCACTTATGTGGTATTTATACATTTTTAGGTGTGATATGTACAATTTTTAGATATACTCTTTTTTATATGCGAATATGAAGGTATTTAAAAAATATGCACTCTCTTACAATTTTGTTATGTGGCTCGCATTGGATTATCTTATAATTAGTATATAAGTATACCCAAAGTGATAAAAGAGTATATCAAGTTCTTTTAGGTGGTATATCAGAGGTGGGAGTAACTACACCCCGGAAGTAGAAAGTATTAATTATATATATTAGTCGCTCTGTGCTCGTTCTGATTGCAGTTCCACTGTCCAATGTCCTATGTATGGGTGCAAAAGAAGTGTATAATTTCCACTCATCCCATCGATGCCGGGGCAACAGATGTGCAGAGGTCATATAGGCAGGTGCTACTATCGAATGTCCTACTGTGTTAGTTCTGACTGATAGCAGCCCAACTGTCCAATGTCTTGTGTATGAGTGCAAAAGAAGTGGATAATTTCCACTCATCCCATTGATGTCGGGGCGACAAATATGCGAAGAAGGGAGCCCGGGGGGTGGTCTAAACCCCTAATGAGTGTCTTTTACCTAGAGTAGTCATGTGGTATTAAATCCCCCACATTCCAAGTCACATGAAATCATGGAATCCTAATTTTTGAAACCTAAAATCCTAATTTTTGAGACCTTAAACCCTTGTTTTTTAATTTCAGAACATATAAAATTCTAGAAAACAAAATGCACAATCAATGTGTGGAGTGTAAGGAGCCTTCAACAAAAAAATTCATAATGTTAGGACCTTATTTTCTATATTGAAAAAATTCATACAAACAGTATACTTAAAGAATTTTAAAAAAAATCAGAATGGATAAAATTATGGAAAAATAACACAAGCAAGTACACGGTGTCAAGAGGATCCACAAAAAATTATAATTTTCAAAGCCCATTTTCTATGTTAAAAATTCCCGCATAAAATATACTTAAACGAATTTTGAGAAAATATGCTACAGTGTGGAACATTGTGCTACAGTGCCTGCAATGCCCGCCGCACAGTGGTCGCAGGGGACACGTGTCGGCTCAACACAACTCCCGAACGATGACCATGCAGTGGAGCGTCATTTTTTCAATTTGCACGCGACGAGTGCCAGTTTTGCTAATATGCCGCAAAAACAGCCAATTCGGCAAAAAAAAATCATTTTTTAAGTCTAGAAGTGAACATGTTTTGCAACTTCCTCACTTTAGGCAATGAACTTTCAATTGATCTGGATGAAGTAGCGTTCACCAATTATATACGGCAATTCCTGTCACAAGGTTTCATTTAGGCCCTGTTTGGTACAGCTCCAGATTCTTATTTTTCTGATTCTGCTCCTGATTCTCTGATAATCAACTTCTGTGAGAATCTGGAGCTGCCTGTTGAAACCGTTTGACTGATAGCTTGACTCTAAAAACCATATAAGGGAGTATTAGAGGCAAATAGACCATGTCACCCTGGGTGTAATACTTTAATTGTATTTGTGTAACTCAATGGTATTTGTGGGTAAAAACCTTCAACTTCAAAGGGTATTTTTGTTTCTGAAGGTTGGATTTTCACGAGAATCTGCTAGGAGGTTGCTTCTCGTTACTAGTTCATTTTTGAAACAGCTCCTCACAAGAAGCAGAATCTACTGGTTTTGAGAATCAAGATGTTTGGTACGGCTCCACGAGAATCGATTGAGAAGCTGGGAGTGAAAGCTGTACCAAACAGAGCCTTATTGAAACAACTTTTCATGCACCATGAATCATGTGACTGTTATTTAGACGTGCAGCTATAATCACGTGACAAGAGTTACATGGGCGGAATTAAGTAACAAGTAATTATAGTCGGGCATGAAGATATCCTTGCATGCATCAATCGGTGGCTTCGTTTTAATCTTGTAATCAGAGTAAAAGCAACAAAAACAAAACTGTAAGCTAGATGCATGTGATATAAAAACACACATTTATCTTTACTACTTAAAAACATTCTAGTGGTGGTGAATGATGTGTTCTTGTTCCCCTTCCACTCCCAAAAAAGTGCCGATTGGTGAGCCCACAATTCATTCCTTTCCTCGGCACTCTCCTCTCCATCCTCCTATCAGTCCATGCCCCGATCTACTCCCACCACTCCCCCTACCCCCTGGTTCTCCCCCCACTCCTCCTACCATGGCCGCCCCCGCCTTCCTTGGCAAAAGACGACGGGAACCTCCCATCCCTTCTTGACCCGATCTGCTCCCGTTGCTCCCCACCCCCTCCGAGTTCTCTCCTCCCCCCCCCCACTCCTGCCATGGCCACCCCTGTCTTCCCCGGCTCCATCTGGCGGGAACGGGCAGATCCAGTGGGGTTATGGTCGGGGATGACTGGATTCGGCGGGGCCATGGACAGGGACGACTGGTTGCAACAACGGTGTGCACGAAGAAGAGGGATCCAGCGGCGTATAAGGCAAGGTGGCTCGGTGGCCATGTCCATGGCAGCCTTGGTCTCATCCAGCGCCTGCACGACGTGGAGCACACCTGGGTGGCGAGGTGCGCAACGTCGGGGCGGGTGAGGTCGAGGAAGGCGTCCTCCGCTATGTCATGCGCTAGCGTTTTACCCTGGTAGCGCGGCGCTGCCCGTAGTGCTCTACACCAGCGCCGCGAAAGGGGAAGCTCGAGGAGGACTGACTCGTCTTCCTCGAGGTCTCCCGGTTGTGGGGCTGTCGTTGCGTAGGATGCGGGCAAAAAAATTCTTACATTCAAAGCCTCATCAAGATCAAGCCCTCAAAGCACCTACCTTCTCGACTCGGTGCGGCCGGTTCCACCATTAAGAGCGTTGCATGCCTCGCTCCCTCGCTGGTGACCTTGTTGACCTGGAGATGGCGTAGCTCTACATGAAAAAGGGCGACGACGACTCGTACAATTAATTTCCTCTTTCCTCCCTC
Source organism: Hsuehochloa calcarea (assembly GCA_036346395.1). Classification (NCBI taxonomy): domain Eukaryota; kingdom Viridiplantae; phylum Streptophyta; class Magnoliopsida; order Poales; family Poaceae; genus Hsuehochloa; species Hsuehochloa calcarea. The sequence goes on from CM070600.1 coordinate 17,452,868, forward strand.
CTAAACCCTACCCCCTCCTCGTGTTACCCTACCATTGCTCGCTGCTTTAGCTCGGCTGTGCAGTGTGCTACGATCTAGGTGAGCTGCCGCTAACAGTAATGCATCATCGACCTCACCTGCTGCAGGCAGCTCACCCGGATCATAGAGGAGGTGTCAGTGCAAATTGCTCCCAGCTTGAACGTTTTGTCACGATCTTTCTTGATTTTGTTGTTATTGTTACAACGAACCTTATCGGGATATTTTTCCTCTTGCAAGCTGGAATCCCTCACTATATAAGCCAAGAAAAATGAACTTAGATGACATTTGCACCGCTGCTCATTCACATTGGAGGTAGGTCTAATTTACACATCGCTTTGAATATTTATGTTCAGATGTTCTCTCATCCGTAGCCTTATCTTCTCTTTGCAGTAGCCGTGTTTCTGAGAATTGGATCTAGTTTGTGTTCCATCTAGCCCAACAACCTCGTTTGCCCCCAACCCATTTTCTATTCGCACCATTGCTCGTTGAGCATAGAGGTGAGAAGATCATATATATGTTCATTTTTTCTGTTGCAACAACCAAACAAGCAATGACCTACTATTTAAACCATCCATGATTTATGCATTCCATTTATTTATGGACCATTGTTTCACTTGATTGCAGAACAATTGATCGATTTTAGAAAATTACTTTATTCGAGGTATGCATGCAAATAATCCCATATGGTCATTTCAGTGCTTTCCCTAAAAAAGGATATGGTGCTATCAGAGTGTAGTCGACATCCCATAGTTCCAGTCTTGGTCAGAACTGTAGATGTGGATGTTAGCTTCCCCTTGCAAACACCGTAATCCCCAGTATATTGTAATATGCAGGTTTATTACTCTCCATATGTGAAACAAAAAAGTAATTTATAATTCTTCTATTAGTCTTGAATGCATCGTGTGAGAGGCATTCTTGTGTTTTTCGGCGTATATATATAAATGTTTAGTGCTTTTATTGCTTTTGTTTTTTGTTCTCTGTATACTACTTGGTTAGTGTATAAGGACTGTGTTGGACCGAAACGGCGACTAGAGGGGGAGTGAATAGAAGCACGATCTCTTTTTCACCAAGATCAAATTCAACACAATTTTCACTACAATAGCTATGAGAGCTATGAAGATCAATATACAAGCATAGCGGAAGACTTGTATTGAATCCAATCAAATCCCCGAAGCAAAACAACCAAAAACTATAAAAACTCAATCTGCCATAAGATGGGCGGTCTGACCTCTCAGATTGGCGGGTCGACTTTTACATGGGGCGGTCTGACCTCTCAGATGGGCGGTATGATCTCCAGCCTGATAAACAATAAAATCAGCCTGAAAAACGAAGTTGCAAATAGGTGTAACTTTTGATCTACAACTTCAAACTCGATGAAACTTGGAACACACCTTCTCTAAGATATTAGGAACATATTCCAATCAAAGATCGTAAAGATCATTGGTAAAGTTCCAACATTTTCCCGTTTGAGTGAAGGATGGTTCAAAACCGAGTCAAAATAAAAACTAGATCCAAAACCTTGCTCGTGGGATAGAGATGATCAAGATGATCCTAGATAAGTTCCCACATATCACAGCAAGAAAGATTGGGGGCAGGAACCAACAGAAAACTTATGAATCAAAGAAAGCCATAAAATCACAAAATAGAGAGCAAGAACGAAAAGAGACTCATCTCAAGAAAACTTGCATAGATTGATTTGTGATTGTTGCTGGTTTACAACCACTCCAACATGGAGGACAAAACTCAATACATGAGCGCACAATCAATCTTCTCTTCAAGAATCCTAACCTCTCCACTTCCTAATCTAAAAAACAAAACTAGTGTTTCAAAATAAGCAAAAGAATTAGAGGAGGTGCACAGCACCCTCCCATATTTATAGTGGAGGCTAACCTTCTAGAAGAGTTCCTATTGGGCACCCATTAAGCCCACACACAAACGGGTTTAACTCATGCACACATTTTAAAGCGTCATCTTCATCTTATCTTGACCTAAACCGCTTCTCCTTTCGTCGTCTTGCGCCGCGGTTTAACCAAAAGCAATCAAGGCGGTATTTTAGTGATATTACCAAAATACCCCTTCTCGATCCTTCTCCGAAGACCGAGTCCAATCTTCGTGAAGCAGTTTCATGCTTCACCACGTGTAGGTTGATCAACGGCTCTGATCATGTCGGCAAGTCTCTCCCATCCGGCTCCCACCGAAACCACCATGGCACTTGCACCGACCCCCGCGCCGCTTGATGCAACCCGTCGCACCGAACTTCCCGTTCGGTCATCTTTGTCCATTTTGCGCCACGTTCGAATCCAATGACTTTACCCGGTACCATTGATCGTTTTGAACCTCAGCTCTCAAGCCTAGTCCCGATCATCCTCGCCGTTGACCGTCGTTGACCTCCAAGCAACCTGCACAATAATAGACTAAGAAATCGATTCTGAGAATAAGTTCTTCGCAACTTGACCCACGTTAGTCAAAACATGCATCATGCAACACATATGCACTAAAACCCATGAACTTAACTCAACAAACAAGTATCGCCGCTACAAGAGCCAACGAACCAAGTGAAAACCGATCAGACCGCCATTCAATGGCCGGTCTAACCGCCCTCTGGTCGGTCTGACCGCCGGCCTGGCCAATCAGACCGCCCAGAAAGGACTTAGCTAATTTTCAGCCCCTGAAAACCGAAAGCTCTCTGGAATTTTCAAACGAATAGAAATTTTGACTGGAGACTCCAAAAAATATGAGACCAAATGCATTAAAATCCCATCTCTTGCATACACCCTCTATTTTTTAGCCCAGATCAAAACTCACAATTTTAAACAGACCGGTCCGACCGCCGCCCATGGCCGGTCCGATCCTTGTGGTTGGCGGTCGATCGCCAGATTGACCGGTGTGACCGCCATCGCTGGGTCGGACCACCAAATGACTGACAAAGACAGATTTACGCCAAAAATGCGTGATTCGATAAACCTTTAACGCCATTGCCAATTGTAACATCATCCTAAGATCATGAGTATATCTCCATGATATCCACAGACTGAACCTCGCAACGCTATATTATTCAGCAAATGGAAAAGAAATACATTATACTTGCCATATATTGATTTTACCGGATATGATCAAACCTACGCTATTGACTTGGACTCTTTTTTACTTTGTTACAAACAAAGTGGGAAGTCCTACCACTGATAAAGTAAATATAGACTCCGAAGGGACAAGCTGATCAATTGTTATATTTAGCTACAATTTCATGTGAGAAATTAAGTTGATACATATTTTGTTTAGGATAATTTTCTGTTTGATCTGGAACTTTTGTTGAGTTTGTTTAACTTCTTTAGCCAACTTTTACGTTTTGTATCCAATGTTATGTCGTGTTTCATTTTTCAGTACTTGTGAAAGTTACACTTTTGGTTTTCTATCTATACATATCAGTAGGTAAACCACATTCTTATTGTTCAACCTCTGCCTTCTCCAGATTTGCATGGAAATTTTTAAATCTAAGGGTGCCGACTGAATAGGATTATTTCACGATACAGTACAGTTAAAAAAAAATCAAGCTACATAGTTAGATATGAAGTTTCCCATCTTAATATCATAGTGCATGCTACTATGATTTTTTTTACCTTGCTGTTACATGATCTTTTCATTTCGTGGAGAAAAATTGAAAGTAAGTGCTTAAGTGGACCTGAATCTTAGATGAAGACCGCTTGCATTTTCCTATTTGTTTCATGATCTTTTCACTTTCTTGAGATAAACTGAAAGTAAGTACTTTAGTGGACCTGGATATTTTTCGTATTCAAAGTGACACACCCAAATAAGTGGTTTGAAGTTCAATTCCAAGTCAGTACCACTGCAGGTGATGTTGTATGCCATTTGTGTTGTACCTTAATTTAAAAGTACACCATTCTGTCTATGATGAATGATTGGTTGTGAAGAATTAGTCTCTTCGAAAAATTGCAGACAACTCTATGATTTCACATTACTATTTGAATGAAACAAACATATGATATTTTGCATATATATTAACTTCTTGATATCTAGTTAAGTTTTTCTTTGAGGAAAACAGGAGGGGTGGGTCTCTTTTCTGGGAGTGTGGAAAGTCATGTTTGTACAGAAGCTCTGCACTTCCAAAGATCTTTGTTTGGTTTCCATATCAAATGGAATGCATTGTAACACCCTGGCTATTCGGAAGCCAAGATGCCACCTAAGGATACAACATATGAACAATTTACGGAATAAGATTCAATATGCATCTATCCAAATATCAAAAACAGGATAACGAGGTGAAAGCAGCCAATACATCAGTGGCGAATAATCAAGAAACTAATCATGGAACGACATGACATAAAGTTTAAACATTACTTAATACAGTCCATCCCTCATCAAGGAATATCAAAGTTGAAACCATTAATGAAATTATCGAGTAATATTCTGTGTGCAACGTGTTGGTCTACTCCCTTCCCAAAATTATCAACATCAGGGTGGATCACCCAAATAACATTGAAAGCAAGGGTGAGTCGAAACTTAGCAAGTACCATATTAGAACAATCAATCAAATAGTGGACAAATCAATTCAATTGAATTATGAACAAATCTTGCACCACATACATGATTGAATGGAATGAATACATGAATGGATGGAATGAAAGAATGCATCAAGGAATGGACTAATCACACTTATACAGTATAGCGAGTGTAACACCGTCGGTGTTCACTTAAAGTTACCGTATGAAGAACGTTTCATACGGGAGTCCAACGTGGCCCACATTGGAATGGTGGATCACACGTACCCATTCTGGAATTGATGGGTTTTCAAATGCCCATACTGGAATTGATGGGTCTTTCAAAATTCCACTCCCGTGGACGAAAATTAAAGCATGTATGAATGGAATGAAGCAAGTAATATGAATGTCATCATCTTTTCTCAATTATCAATTTGAAACATATCAACATCATGAACAAGTGCAAGAACATACACGTATACATCACATTATCATGCATTCAATTGAAAACACCACAAGTTAATATGCAAGACTTGTATGCAGACCGAATATGAATGTTGAGTAACTTCGTTGATTGAAAACATGAATTATAGAAACATTAGCATGAACACAAACACATCATTCATCAATGTAAAGGATTCAATGTACTTGCCTTTCGTGTTGCGACGCGCTAGTAAGCAATGAAGGTGTTCCCACACGCGATGCCTCACCGCCTACACAAGTGTTCCCGAAATAAGAACAATGTAGAAATACATTGCTACCGGTGTTCTACAATATCTTCTAACTACCCAATATACCGCACAGACTCGACTTGAAAACAAACTATTCAACCTGATTTCATTCTTCCGATCAGCGTACGAGAAAAATCGTAATTAAATATCCGTAACTCATAATTAATTGAAACCAGTGCTCAAATAATCTTAACGCACTAGGCTACAAAACTCTAGTTGGTGGAATCCTTTGATTCGGCCAAAACAGTGGCCTAAACAACAGTTGAAAACACTAACAGATATCTGCCCAGATTTCAGAACAGTGGTAAAGAAAATGATGTAACTTTTATTATACTGATCCAATGGAGGTGATCTTTATCAACTTAAAAATATAATTTAAAGGGCTACAATAACCTATTTGGGTGGGAGTTCTGAATCTGACTGTAACTAGATCAAAACCGAGGAGCAACCGACAGTCTCCAAAATCTCTGACAGACAGAGTAGTGTGCGGTTAAAAATTCATATCTCCTAAAAACAGGGTTGAATCTCGTGATCTCGGTGCCAAAAGAAAGCTAAGGAAACCAGGAACATAACTCTAGGAGACGAAAACCCGAGATTCGGCCTCTAAGTAATTCATAATGGTCCGACAAGAAAATCTGCCAACACACGTTAGCTGTCCTGGACAGTCGCGGTAAAACTACCATATCTCCTAAACCGTAACTCCAAATCATATGATCTCGGTGCCTAAAGAAAGCTAAGATCAAGGGCTACAACTTTCTAAGAGGTGGGAACATCCGAAAACGTACGAAACTTACCCAAATCTGACGAACAAATATGGCGCACGACAGGGAGGAGGGTGGCGGCCGGTTGGAGAGGGGGAGGAGGGGGTGGCGGCTTGGGGAGGGGAGTGGGGAGAGAGAGAGGATAGGCTAGGGTTTGGGGATGAGGAAAAAACCCCCCCTTGGCTGGCCCCTCTCATGGGCCCCTCCTGGGCTGCGGTCCAGGCCCAGGTTGTCGGAAGATCGCTGAAAACCCCCCGCCGATTCAGAAAATTTCAGTTTGTTTGCATTTTCCCTCCCGGCTGCTTTTCTAATTACCCGATCCGAATCCGGGGTATTACATGCATACTTTGTTATATCTTAAAATGTAACTACCCGATCTGGTGTTCTCTCACAGTCAGTTGTACATCACGCTATCTAGAGCCACCGCAAGAAGGAACATCAAGATCCTCACCATTAACATCAAGATCTCGCCATTAGTGATAACGACAAGACCAAGCGATCCAAGTTGTGGGACGTACATGAGGAACATTGTCTAAAGAGAGGTCCTCACATCATAGATGAGCTATTGCTTACTTGTGTTTAAATTCTAGGTTGCTAATTACATAATTCCTTTACTAATTATATTTTGATTACTTTGCTAATTCGAGGTTGTTTGATTTTGGCTGCATAGCCCAAAGCAGTGAAGGAGTCGATGAATCACGACCTGAGGCACTTCTCTTCATAATGGAGATGGGAGTTGACTTCGTCTATACTGAGCTTAAGGTTCGCTCTGTCCCGATTCTGTTTTTCTTTGAAGGTTTCTGAAATTAGAAATGCCCAGCATTGTACTTCCTGGCTCTAGTGTGAATGGGTGATGAGTGTCGAGCGGTGATTAGATGTCATCACAAATGATGCTGAGTTCATGTGTTTAATACATGAGAATAATTTCTTGCTATATGGTCCTAAAGCATATTGTAAATGATTTATGTATGCTTTACACCCATTGGGTCATTTTCCAAAGTGATTCTCCTGCAGTATTACTGTTGTGGGGAATAAAACATTTAGCTTGTAGAAATATTTATGTGTTGTAGAATAACTCAACGACGGGAAGATTTGGTTCACGAAAGGGCATATATAAGAAAAGCTCCTTGATTAATGTTCCCTGATCTTTGCAAAATTGCAAATTATATACCGGAGGTGTCATGGTTTGTAAGAAGACGTGATTTTTCTTTGGCAGATATCCAGAATGCATGCAGATTGATATTTTTCTTATTGAAATATTGCTTTCGCAAAAAGTTATTCTTATTCAAATGTATACTAATCGGTCAAGTCGTGCTAACTTCTATTCATGCATAAAAACCCATCAATTCAGCACATCCAATTGTGTGTTGATTGAAATGCTCCATTGTTTATATTCTTCTCTTTCTCTTTTTCAGAGTGCATTTCTTTCGATACTCAACATAGTCTGACAGTGGTTGCCTCAGTTTAACAGCATGTTCAATCCTTGATTTGCTACTAAAGACCAGCTTAATAATAATTAAATACGATAACAATTTAATTTAAACCTCTATTCTTAAAAAGTAAGTGTTAATCTGTTGAAGTGTGCTTCCACAAATAGAATTACATTGATCACGTCAAAAACAAACTTGCATCACAATGGTTTTGTGAGTTGTGGCCCATTTTAAAGTGTTGTAAAATTTTGAACTTTGTTAGTTCTTTTTGCATTGGTCTCCATGACATGTTGAACTAACTGATCCATACATTATTACTTGTGCTAACATACGTGGCTCTATTTGATCGACCGAATTTAGTATCAGTACAAATAGAATATTTTGTAATGTTTTATATATAAATTAATTTTTATAACTATAAGTCCCACAGCATGCGCCATTATTATTACGTAGCAACCCACGGCACGGAACTAGTGTGACTAAAATATGTGTTGGGATATCCAGGCCACGTGTGCTTGCGATTCCTTGCAGAGATTTTCCTCTTTTTTTTTGGTTGATCTGATACATGTACTAGTGTACTCGTCCTCCGTGTTACGCAGACGTGAGATCGAGCTTGCCTTGTGATGCGTAATTAAGAAGAGATCAAGAGAATGTAAAAAATGTAGTCGAGATAAACATGTAGTTCCGCGTACCTATTCTCGTTTAGACAAGAAGACGAACAATACTATCATTGCTGTCTACCAAATGGTTTAGTCCAATCCAAGACACCCGGTTTTTTTTTTTTTTTTTGCTTTTTGCTTGCAATTACCAGTATATATACGCCTGGCGCAGAAAATTTCAAATGTTTTTAGATTAATTCCCATCACAAACTCAAAACATCTCGTCTCAGTGATAAAACAGACAAGGAGGTTAGTGCAAAAGATTAATCAAAGGCAGTTAAACACACGCCCGAGAAGAGACTATCCTACAGCAAGAGTAATTTAATCATCCAAAGAGAATAAAGACAGGCTAGCTAAACCTCGCCTTTGTATCCGGATCTGGTCGTCCCCAAGCATGCATGCTAATTTATTTATCCACGATCGATCGATGAACCCGGTCGATCTAATCTTTGATTAGTATCCACTGTGTCGTCACCATTGTTTAATGTGCATCATGCAAACTAATCTCTGCTACTTAAAAATTGTAGTTGATGGTCCCTCTACTCATAGGTAGTTGCTTGTCCCTCTACTCATATGTTGACTATGTTATCAACAAACTATCTTCTTGCATTATGCGCTCCATACCCTCCTCTTACGACATCGCATGCAACGCCGCCTGCCCTTCCTCCTCCTCCTCCTCTCCACCCCCACCCTTCTGTTCTGCTCCGGGTGCCTCTGCCTCCCTATTGCCACTACCGTCAACCGGATCTAGACGGATCTCACTTCTTTTCTCCGTCCCTACTCTTCTATTCTTCTCGGCGCCTTGATGAATTAATATATATTTTATCTAATTTATTTGATAAACTATTATAATCACAGGATACTTCGTATCAACACACGAACGAACGCTTGATCGAACCTTAACAAATTAAGGGAACACGCACGCAGGCGCGAGCATTAAAGTAGAATTGTGTGGTACGTGCATTAGCTGTTCTAGCGGCTTGTTAGGACCGGGAGAGGGATCGGCTGCATTTGAGAACAATTATAATAAGGTGTGGTTGGGTTATCTAAACTATCGACTCAGCAATTCAGAGGGCGTGAGGATTGACACTCAGAAAATCAATAAATGGACTCCTCTTGCGTGCAGATTGTGCGACTTGAGCCGTGACATTTAGCCATAGGCTGTGGGTGCCACACCGGTTGGCTGCTTAGCTTCGGTTGATTCTCTTACGTAGCATATCTATATCCATTCTGGCCATGCTCTATTAGATTTCGAGGTAGCACTGGGTTTGTCAGGTGTTTTCTTGGTTATTCAAGTCCTACATATTTTTGCCACATGCTTTATTAAAGTTGATTTGAGATATGAGAACGAACTGGTCGGGTATGGAGCTCCCGGCCTCGATCGCTGGGCCACCCTTATGTTTGGATTTTTTTTTTTCCCTTCCTGCCGAAGCTCCGTTCCAAAATGATATGACACCGACCAATTGAATTGGGAAGAGGGAAGACCTTGATCACAAAGCAAGCGGACAGATTTTTTTTTCAAGAACACAAAGCAAGCGGATAGATTTCACGGTGAAAGACCCTGTTTATATAAGTGAGAAAATTTGGCCACTTTTGTCACTATAATTTTTTTATTTTCATTTTTGAGACATAGCACGTAGAATTACGAATGAATAAGTTCATTTGACCCTGAACTCTTGGGAAAGACTAAAATTTAATATCCGAACTGCAAAATTGGATGTTTTACAACCCTCAACTATCAATACCGTCTATTTTACTCCCCTAGACCGATTGAATGCGGTTTTGCTCTAGGTTGGCGCTGATGTGGCTGATAAAATATTGCGGCCCACCCGTCAGCCCCTGACTTCTATTCCTCGTCGTCGTCCTCCTCCCCTTCTCTGAACCCACATCCTCCTCCCCCTCATCGTCGGTGTCGCCTCCCCTCCTTCGCCGTCACTCGTGCCCAACAACGACCTTATGGGTGGCGACACTGGCAGCCCATTGCACTAGCTGCTCGAAGAAGGACGCTGCTCTCGGCATCCTGCCCAAGCTCCAGCAGCCCATATCCCCTTTCCTCCTTTGCATGTAGCCTCCCATGCGCACAACATTTCCTCGCTGCAGCCCAAGACTCACCCAGTTGTCGGAGATGCAACCAGATCCGGTCGAGCTGGAGGATGGAGTTACGGGGGAGGACGGTCGCAACATGTAGGCGGTCGGTGGATAGGGGTAGCAGCCGGATTGGGGGGCAGCTCCCTCACCTCTCTATGACTGTCGCTGGATCTGGGGGAGGAGATCGAAGCTCCCAGGGGCTGTTGGGAGAGAAAGAAAGTGATGCGTCCATGACTACTAACCCTACTACTGAACTTAATTCTTGTGTACAAATTGTTTCACATAAATTAATTTTAGGCATCGCCGAGGATGTGTGTTTGCATGGTGCAATGCATGCGCGTGTGTCATGTATAGCATATGGGAAATAAGGCGTGTACGTGGATCTGCTAGGTGACCCAAGACGCGTGGACCAGGAGCCAGCTCAAGGAGTCCTGCACATGCACATTTCAAACCAGGAGATCAATTCTGACTGTTTGGAAATTGGCGTGAGTTTGGGAAGGAATTCAATTCAGTTGATATTAGCTGGAAGGATATTAACTTTAAACTAAATACAAGTAAAGATCTCCAAGAAAAGCTGGGTTGTGCGTAAGGAAAGAAAAGAACATAAATATATGTGGATTCTCAGCGCAAGAAAATAGGAAAGAAAATTGTACGTGGGAGATTTGGGCCTCGCAAGTCGCACCTTTCTTTCTCTCTGTGTGCTAGGTCGACTAGATCAATATGGTGCACCAGGAGTCATAGTCTATTTCCTTTAATTCTTTAGGAAACCAAGTCGGTTATGTAAAGCTCCGAGATGTAAAAGGAGTTTGTGCTTTTTTTTGTGGGTTTGGTTTAATTAGCTTTTGGTTTTTGTGAGTTCTCTAGGAAACTAGAAAGTGTCAGGTCGATTATGTTAATTATGTATGTGTGTGAGAACCTAATCGGCCTTAAGACCTTAGTGTGTGTTGGCTATATAAGCATATGGGATGCACTTAATGTAAAAGGGACAGAGTTGAATTATGAGTTGAAAACACGTGTGTGTTTCGGTCGTGTGCCATTAGGATTTATTCTTGTATCGTGAGTATCCTTGAGGAATTCATCGAGAGTTCTTCTTCAGGCGCGTGGGATTCGGTTGTGGTGTCGATTTTCATCCGCTGGTCAATTGATCCTATATCTCTCATTCATGTGTTGCGGTGTACGTGGGCTGAGGAATTCTATCTAGGTTTCGGTTCCAAGCTACCGAAACCATCTATCGAAATCTATACAATTTATTTTTCTAATTCGTGATCAATCATTTGTTCATAGTTTGAGAGGCCACGATTGATCGCTTCTACTTCGGTTCTTGCCGATCTAGTGTGGTTCAACCACGTTATCAAGTTTGTTACCACACGAAAGATATCGTGTTGCTACGCTATGAAAATCGTGTTATTGCACTATTGCTATTCCAACGTGATTTAATATAATCTCGAGGTTCGATCCACATCAAAAAGAGAGGAGGGAGAGGCGGCCATGGCCGTTGGGAGATAGAAGAGAGGTAGAGGAGGGAGAAGGTGGGTTGTGAGAATGACATGTGGTCCCACCATCTTTTTTAATTTATTTATGTATTCTATTGACTTAATTGCTTACGTGTCAAAATTCTAAACGGAAACGAGCTTATTTGTCAAAACCACTTTCACGTTGACGCCATATAAGAGCAAAACCTCTTTTAATCGGTCTCAAGGCAAAATAAATAGTATTGATAGTTGAGAATCGTAAAATATCTGATTTTACGGTTGAATGTTGAAACTTAAACTTTCGTGAGAGTTACGGTTAAATGGACTTCGAAGTCGTCTACTGCTGGGGTAGCACACTTCTACTTGGGTAGCACTGTCGGAGTGTTGGCTATATCCGGCCCCACGAGGCCGAATGGTCAACCGTTCTGCTTCAGTGGCCAAGCAGCACCACCAGGCCAAATCCTCCGGTATATTGGGAGGGAAATTTGCCACGGGCCACGTCGCCCCGAATTGCCTCCCCCGCCGGATCCCACGCGGATTACCTTCGCTGCCGTCCGATTTCCTCCCGGTTTCGCTGGCCTGCGCTTTCCTTCGCGGCTGTCAGCCGTTCGATGCCTCTTGGACGTTGGATGTTTCCGGGCGGACCGCTCCCACGCGATGCCAGCAAGGAAGCCTGCCTTCTCTCGTCCTCGGCTCCCGTGAGCCTCGTCGCCACGCGATGCGTCCGCGTCGCGCAGAGAGAAGCTCCAGCTCCGCTTCTCCTTCTTCTTCGCCGCCGCCGCCCCCCAGGCTCCTTCCTCTCCTCACTGGCTCTGCTCGTAGTCGCCTAGATCTGGTCGCCTCCGAGCATATCCGGTGCCCTCCCGCCTCCACTGGTCAAGGGTGTCATGGCAGTGGCCAGAGTGGAGGGAGAGAGCCGGCGGTTGCCAAAGGTGAGGACTGAGGAAGAGAGGCGACGGCTAGTGGGAGGGGAGGTGATGGAGGGCAGCGGCGAGCGGGCAAGGATGCGAGGGAGGGCGGCGACGTCTTCTCTGCGCACGCTACCGCTGGCCTCCTACCACTCGCAGGCGCAGCCCTCGTCTCACCCAGCCTACGCCGTCGCCCTCTTCTCCCTCCCGATCGCACCCCTCCTCCACTCCTCTCCCCTCACTTCCTCCCAACCGATGCCACGCCGCTGCCTCCTCCTCTTCCGTAGCCGGCTGCTCCCCTGGACCCTACGCTGCCTCCGCTTCCTCCTCCTCGCTCCGTCCCCACCTGCACGTCGTCCCCAATCAGCCCGTAAGTCCGTATCTCCTCCATCACCCAAACTCAAATCCAGTTCCCCAATCAAAGCTAGAGCTACTCTCGCCCTCTTGCGATTCCCGTCTCTAAGTCGATTTGGGGGTTTTGGGTCGCACCTCCGCGTGAACGACGGAATGGTGTGGGACAACGACACTCCCTTCCTTGAGCCCTGCATCGATTGCCTCGCCCTCCACATCGGCAAAGTCTGATGATCCAAACCTTACGTACTACATGATGCTACATCCTTTACATCATCGGCGTCTGAATTAGTTTGATTTGATGTGGTTTGGTCATGTGTTTGTGTGGTGGTCAGTATATTGTAGCTTCCTTCGATGTGACTGTGGTTTAACATCCCCTACTAGCATGATGATGTCTTGATTTCCATATGATAATACATGATTAGATTGAGCAGTCAGCAACATTAGTGATGCTAACTAGCTTGGCAATGATGGATAAACATCTTAAACTAAGATTTGATGTATATTGCTACACAATCTAGCGTGTGACTGTTCTGGCCTTCTGGGCAATAGAGAGAAGGATGATGTACTATTGTTGTATCACAAGAGCTGAATGTAGAGATCCTATACATGCTAATTATTCTCATATGACAAATAATGGAACAGGCCGATTCATGGATGATGCATGGATGAATGGGGAATATCTAAATTGATGCTTAAATACTTGCTGCCTAGAAACATAGATGGATGACATGCACCTACATTTGCATCATTATTTTTCAGAGATTGGTTTAACATCCCCTACTAGCATGATGATGTCTTGATTTTCATATGATAAGCCATGATTAGCTTGAGCAATCAGCAACATTAATGATGTTAACTAGCTTGGCAATGATGGATAAAAAACTTAAACTAAGATTTGATATATATTGCTAATGTAGAGATCATATACATGCTAATTATTCTCATATGACAGATAATGGATTCTAGCTAGAACTCATTGGCAAAACTGATTAGAACATGGTACTATGTCAGATCTATAGCACTAGCTCCATGCTGATAATAAATCTAAGGGCAACCTGCTGAAGAATAGCTTGAATTATTATTTTTTGTTTGTCAAAGATGAATGTCCAATTTTATTGCATTTATGATTTATCTACTAGCTCTTTTTCCTACTACACAATATGAACTACTTTTCTCAATTTTTAGTCTTGTACCGACTTTGTGAATATGTACTCTTTCAGAAAGCTTTGGCTTCATCATAAAGAAGTATGCCTACTCAAACGCTAAAACCGAGGACATATGGGTTGTTCTTGAAGAGGAAACTGGGGAGCCCGTTAAGGATCTCATGACTACATGGACTGAGCAACAAGGATATCCTGTTATATATGCAAAACTAAATGGACATGATTTGGGACTTGAACAGGTTTTTTGACAGATCTCTCATTTTCATTTTGTTTCTTACAAATATACATGGAGAACTGAGTACACGTATACATACATGGCTTGTTTTTTGTTCCCTTGCTATAGCTGGACTGGTCATGGTCAGGATTGCTTCTTTCTAGGACCTTTTCTTTTAGTGATACCTTTAATCTTATGTTATTTTGTTTTGTTCTTACAGTTGTCTAGGTACTCTCACATAATCTTATAAACATATTTAGGACTAACATGCAGGCCACCTTAATCAGAAATTCAGAACAATAATGACTGAAAATGGGAATAGCATAGTGCTGCTTTCCTTTGTTATCATAGTTTTCGTGTATGATCTGTTCAACCAGAAGTATATATGGCATATCAGTAAAGCTGGTAAGATCTGTATATTAGTATACATAGTTCTTGAACCTTGCAGTTTTTGTTACGATGGAGTATTCTCGGTGTTGTATTTCCTCAAAATTTAGCCAATATCTCTGTAATATTACGGACTCGAAAGAAATAAAACTAGCAAAATTGGTTCTGCCTGTCAACCTCAAAACAAGTAATTTGCTATATTCTTTGTTCTGTTACAGACACTGTCGGATGGATCATCTGGTCCTGGCATGTGGATTGTTCCTGTAACATAATGCTTGTGACTCATATGATGTATAGAAAAGTTTTTTAAAGGCAAGAATGATAAGATACATATAAAAGAGCACGAACGATAAGACATATATAAAAGACTTTACAGCCTCCCAAATTGCCGATGGAGACGGGGGCCAAAACTTTTGGATCAAATTGAACATTGATCAAACTGGATTTTATAGAGTTCGCTCTTCTTTGTTTCTCTCGTTGCTTGCACACCTATAGTCTCAGTTCACCGGCTAAGTTTTCTTATTTTTTCTGTTGTTTTTGTTCTTCCCCGCTGTCTACTCATATACTTTTCAGTTTTTATCCCTTCGTTCACATTGCCTCGGCGTGCCAGGGCTACTAGTCCTACAGGCCACGTCGACCGCTCCTTTCCGCGCCGTCGGATCCACGCCCGTCCGATTTAATTTTGGGTTTGCGTGCTGCGCTTGCATTCACGCGCCATCGCTGGCCTGCTTCGCCGTCCGTCGATTGAGCCGAGGGAGACACGCGCACGTTCGGATTTCCTGTTGAGCGGGCCGCCGCCGCGGCATTTTTAACTGCTTCGCGCGCGGGTGCGCTTTCATTGCGTTTGTACGGCACAGTCGACTGTCAACTAGTAAACAATAAATTGCACGGCACAGTGTACTCAACCTAGTAGCACTGTAGCAGCAATATTATACTACGAAAAATTAGACACCGTATTTATCTCGATCGCTTAGAAAGTTCCAAGTGTGACAAGCGACAATTTTCTTTTGTCCCTCTCTCTCTATTTGGGGATCATGTCAAGATCCTTTCTGACCCTGCCGGTCGACGTCTGAACAAACAGAAGAACGTATCCAGATGCATCCAGCCAACTCTTGTTTTTTCTTCCCCTTTCGATGTGAATTGGTTGGGAGAGCTTTTCACAATAGGCCCAGGATGTATACTTGATTTAAGCATATCGCATATGCAGTTGCATATGCCTTGCCATGTTGTTTCACTCCCATTCCATGGTCCCTTGTCAGCCAAGGAAGGAGACCGACAAAGTCGTGCAAGATCTTGACAATGGGGGGAGGCGAGGGGAGTAGGTGAGAATGCAACTTCTCACACGACTCGGGGAGTAAGTCTTAACAAAAGCTCCCTTCTAGATGCACTCCTCTCTTTTTTTGTTTTGCGGTTGACAAAAGCAGAAAAGGGGATGCTATTATATGGAGTACTAGTTACGGCCACCTTCCATAGTCACATACATGTGTGAGGTTGCTTACAATTTGCTTGCGTGGAGATTTAGACCTCTGATTAGAGATAGTGCGTGCTTCCACATTAATTTGAGTCAAGTTTTCAACTTTTAACCAACCCTTTTCTCTAACATTATCATGCCTACTTGGAACGTTGGAATATAATTATTAAAACAAGAGAAAAAAAATCACCTCCTTCACTCTCAAAACTATTTTTTCACATTAATAGGAGTAAAAAGATAAAGAACTATAGTCAATTTTTTGTGAGCCCAAATTATAATAGTTAAGATTAATCAAATATAGATACGAGATATAGATACGAGATATAGATACGAGAGTTGTTACATTTGAATTATATTTCCTATCGTAAGCATTGGAGTTGAATAACAAGTACAACTCTATATTTCAATATAACCATATGCATTGCAGTGTCTAGCCACACAATTACACGAGGAATTAAACTAGTTTCCTATAAATTCCATGTGTTCCAAATAGGGCCTAAATTGGTAAAGAAAAAAAAAGGCTTCCACAGTGAAGGATGACACGATGACTTTTTTTAGTTTTAGCAATAGACCAAGGGTGCTTTTTGACCTACGGATCGAATTACTCGTCCAATTGAATGAGCAAAACGTTGCTCTCCTAGTCAAGTATACCAGGTTGGTTGTATGGTCCTCTCCTATGGTGCTGGGGTTGGACTTATTTTGCTTGGGAACAAAACATAAAGTAGAGCTTGAAGAATCGAACTTCAAACACAACATGGTCAGCTATCGAAAAGTACCCCTTTGAGATATCCAAGTTCCGAGCTTCTAATTCTAGCACGCAGAAATGCGCAGTCAATTCAGCTGGGAAAACAATTCTAGTTCTAGAGTAGAGAGGAAGCAGTTTGCCCTAGTCCTGACTCATTAGCATTACAGTACTATCTTTGCCTCAAATTACTTACTGTCACAGCAGTCGCCGTATGCTGCCCAAAAAGGAGTTTGCCCGAGTGTTGCCTCAAAGCATGAAAGTATACGCTTGCTCTACGTTATGCATGTACGTCCCAACTATATATGTACAGAGTTCCAGCTTCGGATAAATTAATCCGGTTGTGCGTATCACGCTATTATTGGATCAGGCTGGTACTTAAATTCAGGCAAATGCTGGAGCCTGCAAGTAAAAAAGGCTTCTCATCAACAAATCATGTGGTTGTCTGGTTGATTAAGGATTTATAATAATATACTTGACTGTCAAAACAGTTCTAGAATGATAAAATTGTGAATTTCACTAAGTCTGACCAATAAGTTTAGCGCAAAGGAGAGAGCTGCAGCCTTGCAAAGTTGCAATAGCACAATTTAAGGGTGTAACTGTGTAAGTTAATTGTACATACCTTTGCCTGACTTTGAGAATACCAGTGCCAAGTTGCATGGGTATGCCCATGATAATGCATTCACTAACTCCCTCTATCTGATCCTCACGACCACTGTAAGAAGCATTAAAGAGGTGTTCCGATGTTTTCTCAAATGAAGCCAGCATCAACACACTGCTTTTCATTTTTGCAATGCCGTATCTAGTAATGCCGAGAATCTCACCCTGCTCAGAGCATTAACACCAGCAGTATGTGCATAAGACTTGAAGGATATGAAGCAGATGAAGGGTTTTAAGAAATAATAATCATGGTAAAATGGAGGTCACGTGATAATTACTCTACCTTGTATGTCATCAAATCTGCCAAAAGCATCATATGTCTTGAATCAATGTTCATACCATGACTTTTCATCGTATACTGAATTTCATCAATAATAGACCTCCTTGCAGCTTCAATCCCAAGTGTTCGGTTCACTTCCATGATGTGATTACTTTTTGTTTTCATAGCATCAACCCCGGGAGTACCCATTACTGCCAAGAGGTTTGTTCTGTAATTACAAATTTCTTTAATTAGCATATATCACGTCAGACAAATACTGCAGAAGTCACAGTAAGGCTTATAAAATATAAAAGTTCCAAGGCCCTGCAATTCTAGTTATTCACTAAAATTGCTTAATACACCAATATTAAAGGCTAAAAAGCTCTCTACAAACTAGAAAGTTCATACTGCTAAAGCTATGGATAAATAGGAAAGTTCATACTGCTAAAGCTATGGATAAATAGGAACTCTTACCCTTCAACCAACAAGTTGTATCTGTCACCAGTTTTGTTGATAACAGCTCTTTCAACAGTTGGAATGCCCTGAATTGGTTAGTAGAAAGGTCAGAGATAGCATCATAATGGTAGAAAATCTAACATTGCACATGTTGTTCACCTTCACAATCACTTTTGGAAGCATGGATTTGAGTTTATGCAGCTCATACTGAAGTTTGCACTTATCTGTTCCAGCTGGATATATTCTCAACTTGGCTTTATCGATGACACGAACATGCTGTAAACAATAAATATGATCACAGAGATAGTGATGTCACAACATATTGATCACAGAGATAGTGATGTCACAACATATCAAACACAGAGCTTTGTTCATACCTCAGATTTTAACTTTATTTTTGGATGATTCAAAATTGACAGCTGCACAGAGTCAGAAGATATTCCCATGTGCAGAGCTTCTATATTTTGCATATCAAGTTTGACAACCAAGTTTGGCTGAGATGATTTCAAGACAATCTTTATGGCTGCTGCCACCTGCTCAACACACAAGTCATCCATCCAAACGTGAGGGCCAAAGAAACACTGTAAAATTTATTTCAAGATGCACGCAGGTAAAATCTGCACATGACATAGATGAAGCAAATCGGGAGAATATAGAATAACATGTGTTACAGAATCAAGTCAAGTGCTCTCCCTTAAAAAATTTCTCGCCAAGCGCTCTCCCCTTACAAAATTTATCAGTTGTACACTGGATACCATTTTTTAGAATTGAGGCTCATGTAGAACAAAGAGATACTACACAAACGAAAACCAAGACAATCATTGAATAATTTCAACCTCAAGCCAGCATAGTACTGTGATTGTGGCCTCAATTTCACAAACAAAAGTACAAGGCTTGCTGTTGAACCAGCAGATTGTTGCTACTCGAGTCAGAAAACTCATACAAGAAAAAAAAATACTTCCGTTATATTTTTCTATTATTTAATATCATACAAACACAGCCAAACAACAGCATCAATAGCAAACACTAAAGTCGACAGAAAATCTTCCTCAATTATGTAAATTGAGTAATCTGGTAAATGTGGTGCATGTAAATTTAATGCCTGGGACAATCTGAAACAACCAATCTGTGCAAGTATGAATGAACTACTAAATTCATGTGACAAGTTTAACAAAACCCAGAGGAAAATGGAAAGCAGACCAGCTTTTTTGCAAGTGAATAGAATTATCTCTAACAAAAGAAATTTACCTCGCCCAGCACTGCTTTCTCAATAGAACCTTTCACAATTCGTGCAGACAGCACATCCTGCCCAGACAGAAGCTCAGCAGTGATAATAGGTGTGCTTATTTTTTTAGCAGCATTGATTATTTCCTTGATTCGAGGTACCCCGAGGGTAACATCTTTGCTTGTTAAAGAAACAAAATTTGAAGGACATTAATATAGTGAATTCGATATCATATTTCTCTATTTCTAGACTTCATACGCCATAATACTGTGCTAAATCAACAGCAGCTTGGTGGAGGTACAAAAGTTCTTTGTTCAAATTGCTGACAGTTTCATATTATTTTTCTCAGATAGTAAATCATGGTAGTGACCCTCTGAAGTAGAAAAATTCTAGAAACTAAGCTAAAACATCCTAATTCAGCATGTTAACATGACAGAAAGTTAGCTACAGTATTTTCCACAAATATGAAATATGTAGTAAAAAGGATACTCATGCTAGCTACTCCTGCAAAATGGAATGTTTTCAATGTCATCTGAGTCCCAGGTTCTCCAATACTTTGAGCCCCAATTGCTCCGATTGACGCCCCTGCTTCAATTTTCTTTGAGTGATACCGAGATAAACAAGTATCCAAGAAAACCTGAGCAGGGGGAAGAAGGAGAATAAATCATATAACAGAATGGCACAATAACAAAATTCATGAACAAACTGACAAAACAATCCTTTGAGCGGACTTGAGCGACAGCCTTACATGTGTTACTGTGTATTACCAAGCAATCATTTTTTCCCCTCAACAAAACTAGAGAAATGGGATGTTGCATCAGCAAGTGGTTCGTCAAGGATATCAGGGTTAAAATGTTTACATATGAAGAGGCCCGATACATTTATTTATTTATTCATGAGCAGTTTAGACTAGTTTGGTATTGTCGTCAACAGAAAAACAGCGCACATTTTGCTTGGCAAACAACAAGCATAAGTCACCAGTTTGTTTATGTAGAAAAGTCAAAATGAAAAAGCCCAAGAACTTGATCTTGAGCAATTAAGCATGCAGATTATGCAGTTACACTTTACTCGAAACACCTAATACTTTCACAAATTCAGTCACTTAAGAACCATACCGTTACCATATTGATCTACTTCATGGTACATTTTACAGCAGAAAATTAATATTTCCATGCAAGTGAGTAAGAAAGAAAACAAAAGTAAAATTGGATATAAACCGTGTGCCTAAGATTACAGCTCTTTGGCAAAGCAATGATGAATTGGTACATGCAAAATATGATAAACACACCTGTAGTTGTTTTGCAGATATACCAGAAATATTAGCAGCGATGCATTCTTCAATGCTAGAGTCCTTCTTCCCTACACGATCTTCATCTAGGTGTAGTGCTCTTCTTGTGCTTTTCAGCAATTTTATACGATCCTCAAGAAATTTTGTTAACATTTGCTTGAACTTTTCACTACAACCACTGTCAGACGAGGTGTCATGTTCAGAGAGCTTATCATTTAGCATTTGCAGCATTTCATCCGGAGATAATGTATCCTGTCCCCTTTGAGGACATGTGGCCTGTAAAATTAAATGGTCAGAAGTCAGAACACAAGGCACAGTTCCCTTGATCAATCTAACAAAGTATTCCTATATGTTAAAACTAACCATGACTTTCATAAACAACTGATCCAAATTTAAGGGCTTGCCATCTTTCCCTTCCATCTTTGCAGGATCCATGCCATCATCTCCATAGAGGAACTGAACTATACCACCACTAGCATTACGGACTGTCTGATCATAGAAAACTGAGAGATCTTCCAAGCCCTTCATTAATCTGCGGGACATATATCCAGTTTCTGCTGTTTTGACCTATGATCACAAGTTCACATCCAAGGAAATAAGCAGATATCAGATCCACACAATAAAAATTAAAATGAGAATTGCATAATAGTTTTTTTTTCCAAAATGATTTACAGAATCCAGAAGGTCTAATGAGTAAGCAAAGCTGGCAGTGCCCAATGGGTTCCACCCCCGTCCAGCTAAAACAAGACATGTCGGAATGGATGCATGTCTGTCTCGGAATGGATGCATGTCTGTCTGAACATGCCCCAAGACATGTCGGAATGGATGCATGTCTGCCTGAACATGCCCCAAGACATGTCGGAATGGATGCATGTTTATCTGAACAATTGAACATGCCCCCAATTTAGTTCATCCAAAGGACCTCTGCCTTGAATTAGTATAGTATCCTGAAGGTTTTCATGCAAGGAAGTACGGAGCCTATGATCAACCACAAGGACTTTGGTCAAATAGAGGTATCCAATGCCAGGTCCAACACAGATACACAGGCAAGTTGGAGTGCTCAAACAGCAAAGGAGGAAACCTCTTCCCCCCATCATTGTTGTCCTGAAGACACAACAGAAAAGTTGAGCTGATTCTAGAATATCTCGATGTGATGAATGAACTTTTCTTTTGTTTCTAGTTGGTGCTCTGTTGTTGGTATGTAATAGCTACCGAGTAGCCAACAAAGTCTATTGTTGCTGGTAGGTAGCAACATGTTGCTGCAGATCTCAAAAACAAAGTTTTGCTGTATGCTAACTGTATCTCGGCTTCTGAGGAGGCTGTGGTTACTCTCACCCTTTACTGTAATAATTAGTACACTGAAGAGCTATGCCCCTGATCTGGTTTTACTTCAGCAAGATGTTAGGCTGGCCCAATTAGAGAAGCTAATTTATGGACTAGTCATAGAGAGAACCAATTTGGTCAGGGAAATCCCCTGGAATCCTCTATCCCTCTCTCAATCTTTTATGATAAAGCACAGTACAAATTTCAATACATGCAACCAAACGATGGTTTAAATTTAGACATACCGCTGTGTCAACAAGACCTTCTCGTCCACCCATTGTATGGAAGAAAAACTCAGTAGCAGTCAAACCAGTATAGAATGAATTAGCAACAAAACCTTTGGCCTGCGAATGGAAGACACAACCTTATCTAAAGAGAACATATCAAAAGTTTCATTATCAAATATTGCTAATTTCATGAACTGGAATTCAAATAAAATGGCAGTTGTCACAAGTAGAACATAAATTTTCTCCAAAAAAGTTAAAGACACATTTACAATCAACTCAGACCACAAAGGTTTTTAACTTGTACATACTACCTATACATAGAAAATTACTACAAAAATAAAATGAGCCAAAAGGCCCAATTTTTCTACATGATATCCTGGAATATAATTACAAGACCCTCAACAAATAAAGAATTGCAAAACGATTCAGCAAAGTTTAATGGTTCTGGTATATGGCGTATGAAAAGGGAGCTAATGTAAATTCAGCATTTTGATAGTACAGAAGCAGTCTTCACTTAAAAAAAACATCACATAGATTTGCTATTTGTGGTCATTTCATCCAGCAGAACATTTGCAGAATTCTTTTATTCGAACAGAATTAGAAATACCCAACACCAGAAATGGATGCATAGATAAGCAAGTCATATTTCTTAGTAATGTTGTTCTTACCGCAGGGGTCTTTGAATTTATGGGGAAATGGGGAAGAGTTCGATCTATAAAACCGTTTGGGGCACGACGCCCTCCAACTGATTGTTGGCCAACACATGCAACCATCTGACTGATATTGATTGGAGAACCTTTAGATCCACACTGAGACATAATCAATGGGCTGTTCCTCCAGTGAAGTGTATCCATGCACACCTGATAAATAAGTTCCATCCCAAGGCATTCAATACATAAGTATAGCAAAGTCAAAATGGAAACATTTTGTTAGTCACTTGACAGAAGTCACAGAATCATTGCACCAAACATGTTCTTACTCAATTCCCATGCTAACATTTAGACTAGTAATCAAGATTATCAAGGCGTCGCTTAGGCGTCGCGCCGCCTTGCCGAGCGTGTGTATGGCGTCCGCTTCATGTGCAAGGCATCGCTAGGGCGTCACTCAGGCGGAGAAAGGCATCAGCAAGCTCTGAGGCGACGCCTTGGAAACGCGGCTATGCTGGGCTGCTGGCTAAAGCGCAAGGCGCGAGCTCGTGTTGGCCCGACCCGAGCCCGCGAGAGAGAAGGGGAAAGAGCAAAGAGGAGAGGGCGAAGAGCGAGAGGCGAAGAGAAGACTCACCCTGAAGGCCTAAACCCCAAGCGGCGGCGGCGGCGGCTCCATCTTGGCGTCGCCGCCTCCTCCCTGTCTCGGCATCGCCCAGCACGGTCGCGTCGCACCGTCACCCTCTCCAGGTCATCCCGTCGTCGTCGCCCAGCAAGGTACGCTCTCTCCCCTCCTCCTCCCCTCTCTCCCCTCCTATCTTCTCTGCTTCGCCCGTCGCCCTGCCGCTCGCCCGTCGCCTGCAGCTCGGGCGTCGCTCGTCGCCCTGCAGCTCACGCATCGCTTCGCCCGTCACCCTTGAGCTCGCCCGTCGCCCAGATCTGATGCTCAAGACAGCAAGTTTGCTCTGAGCCTTTGATATTTATCGACTCGGTACGGTAATTCGGTAATCGGTACTAATAAACAATGGGTGTGGTTGTGCTCAGCAAGTCAGCAACTGTGTATCTCTTCATTCTATTGCTCTCCTCTGATATTTGATAGAGTTGCTTTGATATTAAACAATGCACTGCCTCTTG
This sequence comes from Hsuehochloa calcarea, assembly GCA_036346395.1. Lineage (NCBI taxonomy): Eukaryota > Viridiplantae > Streptophyta > Magnoliopsida > Poales > Poaceae > Hsuehochloa > Hsuehochloa calcarea. The sequence continues at coordinate 17,476,978 of CM070600.1, forward strand.
TAGCAACTTTTAATTATGTATACTCTTGCTGGTTCTTTTATGCGTGACGTGAGCAGGCAGCAGCATCATGTCAAGTGCAACTTCAGCCTCCGCAGCAGAGTACGATCCAATGACTGATCCAAAACGGAAGGCAAAGTCAAAGGATCCGGGCTGAGAAGATCAAGCTTAGCTTCCCTACCCAAAACAAGCAACGTTTGCTCAAGAAGATCATGAACATTATTGAGCAACGTTGGGTGAAACAAATAGATCATCAATTGTATGGGGCTGCACTCTATTTGAACCCAGGGAAGTTCTTTGCCATCCAAAAGAGTGGAGATGATACCTATGTTGGGGAGCTAAGGAGTTGCTTCAATGATGTGCTTGCAAGAATGGTACAAGATGAGAATATTCGGAACAAGATTAATGAACAAGCCATGCATTATGAGGACCAACGAGGAGATGTCTTTTCAAACAAAATGGCAATCCAACACTTAAGAGTCAAGGAGCCCTAGTAAGTGTTGTTAATTTCAGCAAGTTAACTTCACCATGTTTATTTGATTATTTCATTCCTAATTCCTAATATATGCGTGTATTTGCCATTCTAGTTGATTGGTGGCGTTCATATGGTGGCCGAGCCATTGACCTACAAAGGTTTGCTAAGCGTGTTGTTAGCCTTTGTGCTTCATCATCCGGTTGTGAGCGAAATTGGAGTACCTTTGAATTTGTGTCAATTTGTAGCTTTGTGTTTATTTTCATCTACTCAATTTGTAGCGTAGCGTATATGTGCTTATTAATTTCAACAAATTATTTATTCATTTTATTTGCTTTGCTTGCCATTTGTGCTTTTGTAGCTCCATACAAAGAAAAGGAACCGGTTACTACACAAGAGATTGAATGATTTGGTCTTTGTTGCATACAACCGGAAGATGAAAGCTATGTTTCAAAAGAGGCGGGAGAAAGCAGGCAAAAACTATGACCCTTTGGTCATTGAGGAGTTTGATTGGGACAATGAATGAGCTGACTCATTGGTTGTACCACCTCAAGGTGGTCGTGAGTGTGACCTTACATGGGATGATGTTGATGAAGCCATCGGCGCATCACGCTCGCTTCGAGGTCGCAATCTTCCAAGGCAAGCTAACAGGAATAGTCATGGTGAGACTATGACCTACCAAAGGCGTGCAATATCTACAACAATGGTGGTTGAAGAAGATAGCTTAGATGAGCAAGAGCAAGACTCGGATTCAGGCAATGAAGAAGATGAGGAAGAAGATCCACATGATGATGCGGATGTGAGCGATGTGATGAAGCTCCCAATGCTACCGAAGATGGTGAAGAAAACTTGGATTCTACTAGCAATCCCAATGAGTTCGACGATGGATATTGAGAGATGAGAGAGTTGGACTATGCTACTTTTGTGTTGTGGCCTACTATTATGCCATTAGACTACTATAAGCTTGTGGACTTATCGCCTATATTATTTGTGTGGATTTATGTCGCTTATGTCGTGCTTGTTAATTTCTTATGTTGCTCATATTTAATTCTCGAATTCACTTAATTGTTATTATGGACTTATGTTGCTCGTTATTCATGTACCTTGTTGCTTGGGAGAAGAAAAGGGAGACATTGTCAACAAGATAACAAGGTATGTCACTCAATTCGTATTTACTCAAATAATTCAATTACAATTTGTATCTATTACATTTATAACAATTTATATGTTGAAACTTGCAACAGGGATGGATGCTACATGAGGGGGAGCAATTGGAAAGGGGGGATGGGTGCTACATAGGCTCAAAAATTGGAACAACAGGGTACATATGTGCTGCTAAAATGCTCATTTTATTTGCTGCCTTAGCGCCTTAGGATGTGTAAGGCGTCGCCTCGCCTCGCGCCTTACCGCTTAAAAGGTGCGAGGGGGGTGGGTCGGCTCGCCTCGCCTTACCGCCTTAATAACCTTGCTAGTAATGAAAACATCCCTACAAGGAAAATTAGTCCAGTGACACTGTTGTTGAAGTATAAATGAATTGTCCGCATTTAATCATTAGCTTAAGCTTTTGAGTGAACTAGTTGATACATGCAACTCAATATAATATCAGAGCTAAGAGGTCTTGAGTTCAAGACAAGGCTGGCGCAATTAAGAAAATAATTGCAGCGCATTTCCATTCCACGTATTAGGCCTGAGGGAGCCTACACGTGAAGAGGAGTGTTGAAGTATAAGTGAATTGTCTATTTTTCCTCATTAGCTTAAATTTTTGGGTGAACTGCTTGATGCATGCAACTCAATAACTACAAAGATGTAATAATTGAAAAATAATATCCAATTTAAGGCCCTAAGGCTGAAATCTGGGGCATAAGACAACGATGTTATTTTCCACTTTGCAAACTATATATAACAGTGCAAAGAGAATCAGATTGGGAAACAAAAATCATACGCTAATTGGCTAAGGAAATGCACAAAAACAAGAAAATTCGTTTGTACTTACATTTCCAGCTGTTGCTCTGATTTGATTTAGTACACCAGTTATCTTAAGCTCCAATGTTTGAGCTGCATTGCAACCAGGTTGCGAAGTGAGTGCACCTTTGGAATACGAAGCAATAAGATCATGACATTCTTTGTACCCTTCATCTATTTTCTTTTTCTTTTGCTGATTTAGATGTTGTCCTGGTTGGACATCATCCACACCAATTGAGAAACCATGGTTCCCTATAAATCTTGCACTGCAGGCGGAAAAGTACGTAATTCATATCAGAACAAATTTTGATACACTAATTTCGCATAACAATGTGGGACCTGCAACACAAATGAGAAACTATGCAATTGATAGCCTGCAAAATTCCAATGAGAAAGGATATTATATGAATTTGGACAAAGTGTTCACCATTCTCTGACAAAAGTATAATAGCAACATAAAACGAATAGATTAGTAAACAGGTAAAAACAAACAGTCCTTACTGGTTAGTGATTTCTCTTACAAAGAGGATGTTCAACCATCCTCATTCTTCAATGGAACAAGAACTTCGGGAAAATTACTAACTAACTAAGAAAAACAATGTGCATTACACAAATCTCGAGTCATGTCTCACCTAAATTTTGCCAAACGATTCATACAGCTTGCTGCGGCGTGCGAATTATAATCTCTTACAAGAACAGAGAACATGCCATCCTTATTCCCATTACCTGGAGACAATAGGTCAAACAATATTTTGGTTTGCTTCCAAAGTGTCAAGCAATATGAAAATAACAAGGGCCGCAAAACTACAGGTAACTAGGACAAGTAAACAATACTTTTTACTAACATGATTGATGAAATGTGCATCATTTATTATATGTGGTGTATGGAGTGATTCATGAGAGAGTAAACCAAAGCAGACGTATGTCTATGTCTACAACTAATGCTCTCCTTAAAAAGAAGGAAATATACAAAGAACGCAATACATATAGGCTTGTCCTAGAATCCATGTTGACATGGATATCCACATCACAATAGATACAATCGTTTTTTCTACAGTACATAGCTTGCCATACATCACATAATCCCATCCTAAACTTTTCATATTACATCCTAAGCTTTGCAGTACAATTTCCTGATTTGATTTGTTATAAAAACATATTATTATGATTACAAAGTAAAATTTGACTAGCATGCGAAATTGAAGAATGGTAGGTGGACTAGTCATAGCTTTCATTTTACAGTTGCTAGGGTGGAAATACGAGCCAAAATGAAATACTACCCTTCCAATATCAAATAAAGAATATTCATTACATAGGCATGTAAAATAATCTGAAGCATTTATAATCAGAACTCAGAAGCAAGATACTGCTATACAAACATAACAATTCATTAGAAGTTGCAATCAAAATTGGCATCCCCAAAAAATGATTCTCGAAATGAATCATGCGATCAGAAATCAGAACAAGCTTATTGCATGGAACAATTATACAGGTTGGCAGTTTTTTTGGCAACAATGAATAGTTTTCTCACCTAAAGTGACCTTCCCAACTTGGCCAGATAATAGTTCACTGTTTCGGAAGTAGACAAAACCATCACTGGGACACATTGCTTCACTAGTCGTATAAATTTTCTCTTTAACGGTAAGATTCAGAAACACCTTTGTAGATGCATTAGGACGTACTAACACACTGAATAGTTGTTTACCAGTCCAAAGCTCAATAGGCTGCCAAAAAAAGAACATGATCAATGTTCAATATGTTATGAATATCGTGTGTGTATTGCAATAGCTCAATGGGCGATATATAGAGTACAAAGAACACAAGACTAAACCCTAGAACAATAGGAAAATATCACAAATACCCTTAACACCCCTCCCCCCTCTCAAATGCAAGGTGTACGCAATAGAATTGCATTTGGAAAGGTTTGACACTACAATAAAGAAAATCCGAAGTCCGGGTCTTGATAATGTCATCGTAGCGTGCAGCTCTTGGAAAATATATCAAGTATCAAAAGATCTTCTCCCATCTGGGGTCGTACGACAGCCCATAAAGCACAAGGTGCAGGGGCTGAGAAAATAGAGACAAGCGGGAGCAAAGTCGACCGTGGCAACACGACGAAGAAGATGATGAAACCGGCGGGAATAGAGAGAGTTATCAAATCAAGACGAAGAGGAATAGATAGAAACATAGTGGTGCAGATTGAAGCCCAAGACGGCGGCGGCGCAGTGCACAAGAAGCGCAACAGAGGCACAGTGCGGAAGAAGCGTGGCAGCCTTAGAAGCTCGGGACGGCGGCTCAAAGAGAAGTGGCGGTATCATAACAACTTCTACGATCTGCAGCGGCTCAGAGAGAAGAGCGGCGGTTGCTGCCATGCAAAAGGGAAAGAAGAGCGCCACTCTCGATCTTAGATGGACGCAACGGAAGAAACGATACAAAGAAAGAAAAGACTCAAGGATAACTAGCAGCAGCATGATGTAGTCGGATGCCCAATGGTAACAGCCAACCACCTTCCTTGCCTTGTCCTCGAAGTCAATCTTGCAAAGCCCTACCGACTCGCCAAGAGTTTTAGCACTACACACAGTAACCAGGTAAACATTGTGCTCAGCGCAGAGTGGTTAAACCAGCTTGACATAAGCAGGCTGGTCGTAGAGGTCAGCAAGCACACAAAGCTAAGCGGCATGCTTCTCAATGGTCTTGGCAGGCAGCCTCACGAAGCCCTTTCACAAACCCACCCCATTGCCCTCCTCGCCGTCTCCCCGCTCGCTCCAAGAAACCACCAGCAAAATAGCCCCGAAGCGAGGTGGGAAGCCATGGGTGGGGTCGGATCTCATGTTTGAGAGAGGCGGCCATCCGAGCCGATCGCCGCGGCCTACAAAGAAGCAAGCGTGATGACCTCGGAGACGGATACCGGCGACGCGACCGGGAGTAGAGGTGAAGCCGGCCGAAGGAGGCCTGCTATGCGATGGCGGCGCGAATCCAGGAGCAGGGGGAGTCGAGGCGGCGAGGATCCGACGACGGGATCTGGCGACAGAGCACGGGCGGCACGCGGGGGTTGGATGGCGCGAGCAGGGACGTCATGGCCCCCTCCCGACCAGATCCGGATGGATCTCGCCCAACAAGTAGCCGAGGCGGCGCGGCCGGGAGATCGAGCAGAGGAACTCAGGAGGCTCCTCTCTCCCTCTATCTTCCTCTTTCTCCACCGAAATAGGAAGGCGACGGTGACCGACCTGCCGGCCAGCAGCTCCAGCGTGTCGAGGTGGCGCCGGAGAGGGGTGGCCGAAGCAGAGGGAGGCGGCGCAGAGCAGAGGACGTCGCAGGGGAACCGAGGAGGTGGTGGCCCGATCCAAGGCAGATTTGGCCAGCGGCGGTCCAAGAAAACGGGCGGGGTCGAGGGCGACCGGATTAGGCAGCGGCGGTTCCAGATGGCGCGAAGGTGGAGGAGGTCGGTGCGCCCCGCCTCTAACCGCCGGGTCCGAAGGCCAGGCGGTGCCCAGGGACGACGGTGGCATCGCCGCTTCGCCTCGCTCCTACCCTGCTTTGGGGAATCGGGTGCTTAGGTGGAGAAGACAAGGAGGCAACTACAAGCTCGACCTCCAGGTGATGTCGGGCAGAGCCGACGTGGATCCAGCTGGTAGTCAGCCCGACGAGGACACGACGGACTTAGAGGAGGATTGTTGCTTGCTGCTTCTTGACGACGAGGCAGTATGCTACAACCAGGAGGCCGCCCCTGGGAGTGGAGATTGCTCCTCCCAGGGGCAGCGGCAACGGATGATGAGTGGGCGGCGGCTAGGGTTTCGCAACCCGCTCTGATACCATGTCATGAATATCGTGTGTGTATTGCAATAGCCCAATGGATAATATATATAGTACAAAGGATACAAGACTAAAACCTAGAACAATAGGGAAATACCACAAATACCCTTAAAACAATACACACAGAGAGAGATCAGGATCTTGGTAGGAAGGCTAACATGCACAAAGAGGCATATGAAAAAGATAAGGATACATATTTCATAAAGGATAAGCAAAATCATGCTATGTATTGATGTCTCTTGTTATGCATACAAATACTGAAATTTGCTTTACAGAAAGTATTAGCAATTCACGTAACAGAGCAAATTAAGTTTGGTTACATGAAGTTAAAACTTAAAACAAAAGTGAAGGCATGCTATTTCACGTGTATTTTAGATGGTCTACTATGTCCCAATAATATCTCCTACTATCTACAAACATTTGTGGAAGCAGAAATAACATAACTTTTTGAAGAACTAATTTGATGTTTGCAACCAACTTTGAATCGAGAAGAACATAAAGCCATGAAAAAAAGCTTGTTCGGTATGAAAAATCTTACCTTAATCAAGGCTGGTGTTGGCAAAACAATGTTTTCCATTGCATCACCAAGATATGAACATAAGAGAGTAAAAGAAGACCTATCATAGAAGGTATCTTTTCTTGTAACCAGAAAAGAAGATGTCAAAAAGTCTTGCGTGGAAGCAACCAGTATTTCCCCATTCTTAGGGGTACACAAATTATTCTGAACCTGCAAAAATAATGATAGTATAAATATTAGTTACCAAAATATTTATAGTACATCACAAAAAAAAACTCAACTATACCAAAGAAAAGTTAGCAAGTGTACCCCCATGAGCATAAGAGCTTCAGTGCGAGCTTCCTCTGTCTGAGGGACATGCAAATTCATCTCGTCTCCGTCAAAATCAGCATTATACGGATTGCAGACAGACTCATTAAATCTTAGTGTTCTCCAGGGCATTATCCTTGCCTGCATTTAAATACAAAGAGCAAGGAACTACAGGTGAGGCAAATATTTTAGTATAACAAGTGTGGTGTAATATGGAGCTATTTATACCCTGTGAGACATAATCGACATTCTATGTAAGCTCGGTTGTCTATTGAAGAGGACAATGTCGCCATCTTCTAAATGCCTTTCGACTATACAGCCATACTTCAAATCCCGAGCAGCAATCCTTCTATCGCAATACTTTAAGTGCCTAAAATATAGTCCAGAACAATGTATGAAAGTTGAACTTCTAAGTACTAAACAATTCAGTATTTTAGCAAAATACAACTTACAGCTTCGTTCCATCAGGTTGTATAATAAAATTTGCCCCCGGATGTTTGTGTGGTCCATTCCGTATACACTGACGCAGCTTCTCTATGTTATAGTATGAAACCCTTTCCGGATAAGTCAAGACTCGAGCCATCAAAACAGGAACAGCCACCTGAAGTGTCGATTAATGATGACATGAAAAATTGATCTGAGAGTGAACATAAAGAACATCGATCAAACATGGACAACTACCTCTGTAATTCTCAAATTTGGATCAGGAGATATGACAGTCCTTCCAGTGTACTCGGTACGTTTTCCAGACAAGTTGCCACGAAATCGGCCTGTCTTCCCTTTGAGTCGTTGAACAAGGCCACGATGTTGTGACTCAGGAAGAGAGGGTGCGTCACTATTGATATATTCAACAACTTGAAGTTGGAGGAATTGCCAGCAATCCTTCAAACAAAGGAGGAGATAATTGAGCTAGAGGATCTCACTAAAAGTCACACTTGCAACATAGAAATCACACCAGATTGGAAATTATCATGACGCAAATTGTGCGGCATGAACTTTGATTTGCACCAATTGAAATACTTGATAAGATAAACAACAATTGTAGTAGCCAGACAGATATCATAATTTTCAACGCTCTAAAATTGATTTGACTTATTTTTTTCTCCCTTGAAACAACACTTCTGAATTAGTTAGTTAGTTAATCAGGAATATCTAAAACATTTTATCAATTTGAATGTCAGATTTTCAGATACATGACACTTTGAATTGTCATGTTGATAATGCACCAGCCCAATAGGCAACTCCATGGAAAATTCATAATTGAGTGAACTTCTACTTCAAACTAGTCAATTCTGTTAGCATAGATTTATTAACGTACTCCTAGAATAAATCATTATAGGGTTAATTCCTTATATTGCCCCTTCATTATATTTCCTGAAACAGCAAATCCCTGTAGACAACGAAAATTTAAACTGCATCCTGAACTGGGCTAGGGATCAAAACTGAATTCATCCAACAAATATAATTCAGCTATCAAGTTGTGCATTACATGAAAAATAAAGACACCGGTTTCTTAAAGCAATCTAAAAATAATTCATAAAATATAAAAGTAGCACTCCCAAAAGGTGGAAGAGAAATGGTGAAAATTCTAGGAAAATGTAAGAACAAACGAATGAAGAATGCTGAATTATCTTACAAAGCATCTCATGAACAGACCACCAGTTTGAAGGGTATCCTTGAGAATGGAATTTGTATTAGCAATATTCTTCAATATGACAGTAATGCTATCTTCATTACTGCAAGAAGCAAGATAATTCATGACATTACAATTACATGTGGCTGTGCTGAATCGCCATTGGATATGAGTATAACTAAGTTGTTAATGGACTGAAGAGCAAACCTCATTCTACCACCACCAACAAAAACAGAAGGACGGATAGGCACAGGTGGCACTGCAATCTCCGTCACGATAAGTTTCTCGGGTCTATCACCAAGGTTTAGCAATTCGCAATCCTGTAGAATATTGAAATGTGATAGATATAAAAAAATATAGTAAAACTAATAAAAAACGTATATGCCCTATAAATTGTGGTGTAAAAGTATAACTCTTGAAAGATGGAAAATGACACCAACCTCGTCAGACATTCTTTTAAAAAGAGAGAGAACAGTTGCAGGGTCTAGCATGCGAACTGCACTAATGGATATTTTTTCTTTCTTGTGTGATAATGCAGACCGGAGTTCTTCTGTGCTTCCATCCAAAGTTTTACTACAATCATGAAGAATTATCAAGCCTGCTCTGCCCTTTTTAGCTACACCTGTACTTCCAAAAAAAAGGCAGAATTGATCAAGGTTTTCTAAAATGTTAGCTTCTAAATTCTATCAGCAGTCAGGTGTTCAATACTAGCCATTTATATATAAGGAAAATTTCGAAGTGGTGAGGAACCGAGGATAAAAGGGGTATTAGAAGGTAGCTTGCCATTTATGTATCCACACCAGGGGCAACGGGATAGTTTGCATTTGTCCCTCACTTTTTTCATGATAGCACTTTTCTGTAGCGCATCTGCTCTGGGATTTCTCATTTTCTTCAAAAACTCTCGGCGATCTTTCTCCACAAGAAGAACCCTGCTGCAGCTCTGGAAAGGCATGGGAGAACAAGTATAAGAAATTAAGAATCACAACAAAATTGATACACCCAAGATGCAAGCTTCTTCACAGCGATACCTTGCAGATACACTTCAGTACATCCAGAATACAGTTAAAGAATCCAACATTAAACACTGGAAGCGCAAGCTTCAGGTAACCAAAATGGCCGGGGCATTCAGCAAACGAACCATGGCAAGTACTGCACTCCCCAAGCTTGTTTGCAGCTCCCTGAAATTTGACAAGGGAAGAAATTGCACGGACTGTCATAACAAAAGGAACAATTACAACTATACCATGACACAAAGTGGGAATTACCATTCGCGTATCGAGCAATCCATTGGGCACCGGTTTCATGTCATGCCCGTAGATCCGGTTGTTCCAGACCTGCACTTCCGCGGACTGGCGTATCTCGTTGCCCGAGAACATGCTGAACCGGATGCTCTTTCTGAAGCAACAAACCAATCGAAGCAAAGAACAAATTCAGTATACGATCGTTGCGAAACGACGACGAACACGCAAAAACGGAAAGCAGGCAGGCAGGCAAGCAAGCATCCTTACATCCTCCGGGTGCCGACATCCTCAATGAAGGGCTCCTTCGTGCACCGCAGCTTCTCCTCCGGCCGCGCCATCTCCGGGAACGGCTCCGCTCGATGCTGTTGCGCGAACCGGAGTTGCTTCAGACCGTGGATTCTAGGTGGGAGAGTGGGCAGGAAGAGTGAGTGACAGTAACAATAAGGAACAGAGACGAACCACTTCGGTGCTTCTCACTGGTGATGGTGCCGCCGCCGCCGGCTATTTTCCGGCGAGCCGCTCCTCGCGCGGAAGGGAGGGGGCAGGGCGGGATGCTAGGCAGCAAGGGAGGCGCGGGAGATGGGGAGCGATGGGGGAGGGCCGGAGGGGGAGGCGCTCGGAGGGGGAGCGGCGATGGGGGAGGCGCTCGGGAGATGGGAGTGGGTGTTGGAGCCGTGGAGACGGGCATTCGGGGTAACCGAATGGGTCGGGCCTCCGTCCGGCACCGGCACAATACGGTAGGTTTTGCCCGACACGATTCATAATGTTCCAACAACCGAACCGGCCGAGAGAGAGAGAAACCAAATGGGTCGGGCCTCCGGCCGGCACCGGCACAATACTGTAGGTTTTGCCCGACACGATTCATAATGTTCATAGAAGATAAGAATTTAAAGAAACCAACAACCGAACCCGAGAGAGAGAGAGAGAGTAGAGTTGGCTAAATAGGTCAGACCTATCGAGTCGGTACGAGACACAACACTGTAGGTATGACCTAAGCACAGTACAGTACACACTGTTCATGGATCGTGCCTGGACCGCCACCTAGAAAGTCAGCGGCGCCGCGCGTCCGCGCCGGCGTGGAGGAAGAAGGATGGGGGCAGCACGGGACCGAGAGGTGAAGACCGCATGCATTTCTTGTACGTGCTCTGCGTTAACCTCCTGGCTCATAGACATACCAGCTTGATGTGCATCCTTCTCTTATTTCTTACCATAAAATTCTGAAATTAATTCATATGGAATAATTTGTACAAAAGAATTAAGTTCAATAGTAAGGATAGTAGTCGTGGCTGCATCAATTGTCCTTGTCAAATGACACAAATTATCCCCACCTCCTACGTCGCTGCCGCCTTGGCTCTTCACTTCCCTGCTGGTCAATGTCTTCTTGCAATTGCACTCTTTCGTGGTCTCATCCGACACCATTTATGGTATCATCGTTATAACTTTATTTAATCAAATTTTAGTTTTTTTGGAGTTTGTACAAATTGCTAATTTTATTTAAATTATTATGAATTTTAGTTATTTAGGAATTTTATTTTAGAATTCATGATAAAAACAAATTGTAATTTTAGTTTTTGAAATTCATATACAAATCCAATTACAAAAAAAATCCCTCTGGGTTGTCTATTAGGTCCACAATCCACGCATGAAGTTCTCCGCTACCAAGTACAACTAAAGTTGCTCTAAAAAAGTACCAACCCAAATATATCGCTTTCCCAACCACTATTTGGGATTAATGCTTTATGCGCGTACCTCTGACGGGATTAAAAAATCCGATGCTTTGTATGCTCACGTGACTAACCCAACTAACCCACGTTGCTTCGCTGTCGGGACCTAAAAAATAATTCTGGACCCTCCGTGTATACTACACTAGTATAGAATCACGCTAGTGTACACAATGACATTATCGATAAAATATTATTCCTATATACAAAGATGAGTAATAAATAGGCAAATAAAAATAAATATCAGAGTAACGACGTTAAGGTAAAAACCTACGATTAATGCCTCATCGAAAAATGTGTATTGCTTTGTATTGTGATTATTTTGTGAATGTGTGTCGGCGACTAGTAGTTTTCCATTTTAGCGAAAATTTCCAAAATAATTGCTCTCAATGATTGTACTACGACTTGCGTTGAATCGATTAACGTTGTTAATAACTCGTCGATCGACAAGTGAAACCCATCCATATGCCCATGCAAATGAAATCGTCTCGCAATCGTGTCTATTTTAGTTAAAACATATTTATTCAAATTTTCGCGTTTGTAAAATGCTTTAAAATAAAGTCTTGCTTAAATGCAGGGACAATAATTGTCCGATCATCATCCTTTAAACATGAAAAATGGTTTTGGCGGTCATTGGAGGTAGATGGTGATGTGTTGCGTTAATTGGTTTTCTTCCCAAAACCCTAAACAATTTGCTAGTACCATATACGGACGGATGGAAAGAATGGTGGAGTGCGGACGTAGCACGAGAATGGGCGGCATGTGGTATGAACCGCCCGGATGAATTAAGGACTTAATCTTGTCATGACCTCCTATGTAAAATAAGTACATCCGCAAGTCCGCAAAGTGCAACTTGGCCTAGTAAAACTATTGAACCACGAATGTCATCCCACAACCGGTGTTAGAAGTGTGCAAGCGACGGGGCGATATCTTTGGCTTGAATGGGACAGAAAAGGTGAAGTTATCATTGCGCTAGTCATCGTGGCGGGGCCGCTTTGCTAGTCGTTGTGGTAAGCATCCCGCACAACTTATGGAATTGGCCATAGGGGTGAGATGACGGAAGGGCAAGGTAGTTTGAAGCGTTCTTGTGACGATCGCTCAACTACATGACTAAGGAATCATGTGGAGTAACGAGTATGATTATCTCTTGTGGGTACGGTGTACAACCTCTGCGAGTCTAAAGCATTTAAGCACCGCGCCTTTCCGGTCAAAAGCGGACATGGGAACTTAACTTTGAGTTAGTTCTATTTCAAAAATCTTTGTGGGTGGAATGAAAATGTGTTGGGCTCATCCACCCTTGTTTTGGATTTTCTGGGTAGCCTTATCCGGTGTTGATAATCGGTGGGCGTGTAGTTATCAAAATTAAGCATAAGGTGGAGGTAACCTTCATGTTATTTAATATTGCACTTAATCTCTTTAAATGAAAATGCAATCATTTAAAATGCTAAGTCATAGGACTTTGTAATTATGATAATTGAAAATGTTGCTTTAGCAAATAAAAGAACTGAGCCATCCTTGTTAAGCCTTGCATGTATACTATTGCATTCTGTGTGTTAGCTCATGAGACACGGTAGTTGTGCTCATTCTCGCTTCTTTCCCCCAAACCCTCAGAAGCAGAAAATTTTGGAGATTACGACTACTACGAGGAACCAGATGTCTGAAGACCCAGGAGTTTTTGAAGAGTAGTTTAGTTCTTAGTTGTTTTAGTCTTGCCCCAGTCTAGCTGACTCCGCTGGTACCTAGGTGCATCCCATATTATCTGAGTTTTGGGTAATATCGGATGTACATGAGTTTCCCGACCACTTGCTGTGGAGAGATGTGTCCTCACCCTTTTTGCTTCCGTTGTCGCTTCCGCTACTTTTGTGATGTAATCATTTGGCATGTTCGGCCCTTATTGTAAAACTTGACCCGATGCGGTCTATGTAACTCTGATGTGTTAAATTAATGAATGGTATGGTTTTACGCCATGTATGAAATGATTGATCTTGATCTGTGAGTGCTATCTTCTTCGATCCGAGGAATATACGATTATTCAGAGGATTCGGGATTAGAAAATCCGGGTCAAACCACGCATAATCCGGTACTGGGTAGCGCAACCTAGTTCTCTACGATCTTTGAAGTAGACCTTGTTGACCGATGATCCCTCCACTTTATCTGAATGATTATAGCAATATTGAGTACACAGGCGTCCTCAAAAAGTTGCACCACAGAATGCAAATTTAGATGATAAATTATTCCAAAGGAAATGATTTTTGTGGTTATTTTGCAACAAAGTTGTATTTGCAATTAAATACAAATAATAGATTGAAAGAATAATTCAAAACAATTAAACAATAATAGTTTAACAAGTATTTTCACAAAGACACAAATTCTAATCAATTTCTTTCACATAGTTGCATAAGTTATCTCACACAGCTGACCCTTCCCAATAGTTTTATGAAAATATATCCCTCATGTGAAATCCCGAAGAATTGTCCATGACCATAGACGCGTCTATTCGAATAGATTGCTTAACACTCTGTAGAGATTGTACACTTTACCTATATGATATAATTAACTCATCATGCCTGCCATGACTCGCCATACAGAAGTACGCGATTAAACAATCATAACAAAATCTTTCAGAAATTTTATCTCAAACATTGACACTCCCAATGTGTTTTATTACCGGTACCAACGCCCACGGAGGAAATTAGTCCGACGCACAACATTGGACAGGGAAGCGGCAAACCGTCCCGGGGACGTGAATCGCCACGAAGACAGAAACACACCTCCACCCTACCACAGAGCTTAACTTACTACCTGAGTAGTCAATGTCAAGACTCCATAACTTACTAAGTTAGGCCCGTTCCATACTAGACATATGGTTAAGTCCTTAATTGACCAGGGCGTGGCTGCCACTGTCCTATTCTAACTAAGTCATAGAGATTCATATATCACAAGTCATCATTTTACCACTCATTTTTCCAGTCATATATCCATAAAATCACTTAGTTCACGCACTCGCCACAGTATAAATCTTTTCCCACCATGTTGGTTAAGTGCAACATATGCCATCAACGAGTAATAGCACATAGTTTTACCCAAAGTTCCATAATCACTTAGTCAAGTTTATATTTGCAACTCAGATGATAATGTATAACTCGTTGCATGGCTAAGCAATCTACTCGTATCTAACCAACCCACGTTGATGGTATGATAATACTAACTAAATAATGAACCAATCTAGGGTGACAAAAGATCATGACATAACAATATACAAAGTGGATATAACAAATTGGATTAATAGCTAAACCCAAAAACATTTAAATAAAAACTTGAAGTAAATGCAATAATTTGAATCAAGGTAATTTTAGAAATCTGAACTCAACATGATCAAAGGTATAACTTACCTTGTTATAGCAATGATGATCTTATTTTATCTTTAATCTTCTACATCCTTGACCTTCAGCTCCTTCGAACGATTCCGAGACTTCAACGTCTAACGAGGAGAACACGTAAAACAAACAAAATTCTAAAAGATAAATCAAATAAACTCCAAATTGAAATTTAATGGTACTGGAGGATAGATCTTGAATTTAGATGAATTTAGAAACTTGAATGGGTTCAATCGAAGTTCGTATGAGAAAGAACGAGTTCTCGGAACATTGAAATTCACATAAAATGATGAAAAAGAAAAAGGAAGAAACTTACAATTGGGGTCTAAAGAATATTCCCAGAATATTCTATTCCAAAAATATTATAAACTGACTGAGTGTATGACATATGAGACCTACTGATATTTATGGATTTTAATAATTAAAATAATTCTAGAAATAAGGTAAAGAGAGTGACAGGTGGGACCAATAGGATAAAAGGATTTTTGATGAATTAAATAAATTCCCAAAAATAGGATTAGGGGTTGACATGTGGGTCCACTAGTCTATGGACCAGGTCCACAAGGAGATAATAGTTCACGGTGGACCAAGCTCATGAACTAGGGTTGACCGAGGGTTTGACTCACATGTGGGATCCGCATGTAAGTGAGAGAAATAATTAGGGTTTTTAATTAGATTGATGACATGTGGGGTCTACTTGTAAATGAGAGGATTAGATATATAGTTTGGATGGTGAGAATGACAATGGGACAAAGCTGTTATAAAGAAAGAGTTTGTTCTGGGATTTATATCGATCGGATGAAACAGGAGGCCACACATCAGAAGAGAAAGAAAACAAGAAAGAATCCAGAGAAGTAACCGAACCAACATCAGGAACGACAATAAACAGGAACAGGGAGCTGCTGCTGTCGGTTCATGGCACATTGATGCATTGGCAAGGTGACTGGAGATGACAAAGTAAAGATTAGAGAAAGAAGGCAGAGAAGACTTGCTGGTCCACACATCAGAGAAAAGAAAGAAACCAATAGAGAGCTAACCATGTAGAAGCATCAGAAACAATAGACATGAATAGGAGCATTCAGCTGATTCATGGCACAAGGGGTGGACGGCGGCTGGAGGTGAACCAGTGGCGGCGAAGGGGAAATACAGAAAGGCAATGACGAATCGAAGATGATGACTTGGTCCAGACATCGAGGAACGGAAGCATGCGCCAGTGAAGAAGTGAAGAACGACAGTAGTGGCAGCCTCACGGGCACGAAACACCTCTGGCGATGCTCTGCGAAAAGGCATAGGAGCACGGCATAAAACGCAGCAACGCGAACCAAACGGTGGTGGAGTTGAAGGCAAGGGATCAACGGTAGCGGAGTAATTGGTCGGAGAATGGAGACGAACAAGGGGAGAGAGAACGCTCGATTCTCAGCGCACAGTGGATGAAACTTGAATATAAAAGATGGGGAAAATAGGTATCGACAAGGGGCACAAAATGACGCAGTCAGATTTTGAAAAAACTCACCAAGGAGGAGCAACGCTCGATGTACACGTTTCAGTGTCATGGCTCAACATGGACACCGGTGAATTGGCGGTCTTCGGGCAAAGAGGATAGAAGCATGACATAGAACGCGATGACGCTAACTCAACGCCGCAGACGGTTCGGCCGGGAGACGTCAGATGAAGGCGTAACTCGCCGGAGATGACCTTCGATTGGAGCTCGGTCTTTTGCAGATTGTGACAAAAATAGATCGAAATATACGAAACCAATTTGAGGGATTGGGAGAGGAGATCAAGACAGGCGTTTGGACGCAATCGGTTTCCTTTTATATGCACCGACGAGTAAGATATGAATTTTGGAAATATGAGATACGCATGGGAGCAAACGGTTTGGCTCTGGACTCCTGCTGTTCGGTTGGGAATGAAGATAAACAATAACCGATAGGTACTGTAGCAACCACATGCCGAGGAGAGAGCAATAGAATTGGAAATTCGGAATTAAATAAAATGCCAAAAATTAAGGAGACCAAATAAATAGCAAACAAAATCCAAAAAATCTTAGAAAATACCCAAAAATTCCTTGAAATACAAGGAAGATAAATAACACATTTTTTTATTTAATTGATGTTTGTATTCGTCAAATTAAATATTTTTAATTTAGGAAAATTCCCAATTAAGCTTGTTAATTCAAATAAAATTGGTGAAATTTTTTAGGGACCTAAATTACTAAAAAGACTTTTGAAAAGTCAAATTTTGGAATGTTACATTCGCTTTGCCTCCTTTCCACTTCTAGCTGCTTCTTGCTTTCTTCCCCAAACTCTACCTCGAATTTGCTTCCTTGAAGACATGCAACTACAGGCAACAGGGGCTCCTTCCTTTCACACCTTCCTCCTCTACTTTCCCCCGATCCTCTAATTCCGCGTTCATGCCTCCTCTCATACTTCTTCTCATCCTCATCCCCAAGTCTCCCAAGCTCCATCCCCCTCTCCCTTCCTCTTCGGCCAGTGAGGTTAGGGCGGCGTGCTAGACGATGGTGGATGGTGAACGAAGGATCGATGGGTGGCGGAAGGCGAGCGAAGGACTAGCGGCACGGTCGGGATAAAGCATCAGGTCGGCTCGCCCCCCAGATGTGGGCTAACCAGCGAAGCATCAGACTAACCTCCTGCTACTGCTTTGAGCTCGACTTCTCAATGCCATCAACGCACATCCTCCTTCAATTGGTTGAATGGTTATAGCCATTTTTTCTCGATTTGTTGCAGTCCCTTGTTTCCATTGTTGCAGGAAGCATTTCTCGTTGTTGTAATGTCAGCATGTCATAGTGTGTCGTCCAAGATTTTTGTGTATTCCAATTTTGTTACGGATGTGTTCCCGATTGGTTGCGTCTTTGGTTGCAAAATGTTGCAATTGCTTTTTCAAGTTTTCCATGGATTTTGCGGCTGATTTGTTGCACATGTTCTTTGGAAATGTTGCAAACACTTTTGTCAATGGTTGCAATAGTGTAACTTCTTTTTCTGGCATTGAATTCATTGTTTTTTGTTATTGTTTACACCACTTTTTAAGCATATCTAGGTTTCTTAACGAGTAAGATATCCACTACTCGATAAGATGAGATTTTTTTAAAGTTTATTCAAAGTTGCCATTCGTACTTTGTAATGTTGCACCTGTGTGCAAAAAAATATTGCAAACATTGGAAGGAATTGTTGAGCTTTTTTTTGGGACCGTCTGATGGGAAACGGTCCCATCAGATCTCCTGCTCACTTAAGACTTTTACTACTCCATCTCTCTCGCTCTCTTTGCCACTTTTGGGGACCTCAAGGCCTCTCAAATCCAGAGAAGACCAGGAAAAGGAGCCGACGCTAGAGTTGGAGCGTGGTGGCCTTGGTGACACGGACTTGGAGCGTGGGCCGGCTGGTGGGCGTGAACCGGCGCCAGAGCTGGAGCCTGGTGGCCATGGTGACGCGAACTTGGAGTATGGGTCGGCTAGTGGGTGTGAACCGGCGCCAATGCTGGAGCGTGGTGGCCACAGTGATGCAGACTTGGAGCATTGGCCGACTGGTTGGCGTGAACCGACGCTGATGCAGGAGCATGGTGGTTGTGATGGCCGTGATGAGTTGGTGCCGGCGCATGGGCACCACCGTCACTTGGAGCGCTCGGTGAGTGAGAAGGCGTCAGAGCATGATGACTATGGTGGCGATGAGGGATCGACACCGGAGCATGATGGCCATGGTGGTGACGAGGGCTCGGCGCCGGAGCATGATGGCCATGATGGCCATGAGGGCTCGGCGCCAGAGAATGATGACCATGGTGGCGATGAGAGCTCGGCGCTGGAGCATGATGACCACGATGGTCATGGGGGCTCGGTGCGGGAGCTGCCGGCGGCTCGGCGTGCGGGGGTACTACCGGCGGTGGCGCATGACAATGGTGGTGGTGAGGGTGAGGCGCGTAGGCCGGCGACGCTGCCAGTGCGTGGTGGTGGGCGTCGCGCGCCGTGGACGACACAACTAGTAGGGAGGCCAGCAGCATTGCCATTACGATAGGCATTGGTGAGATCAGCGTGGCCATGGCGACAAGCTGTAGAGACATGTACTGCCTCGACTCGCAATTGCAATACTAGGGAAGCGCCTATGCTCTCCTATATATAGTCACAAATCAACGATTTGTTTCCAAGGGTTGGGACTTGGAAACATTATCGATTTGTTGATTATTTTGCAAGGGGTCAAACAGTCATGTGCATGTCGTCTTACCCATGGCAGGTTTGCAATAATTTTTGAGCTAATATTTTGCAAGGTAGTAAACAACCATGTGCACATCGTCTTAACCATGGCAAGTTTTCAATCTTTTTGCGCTAGTTGGCAGCTGTGACTTAATCTTTCTGCTAATCAAGATTTGATTAAATTCCTTCCTTAAATAGATTCTTAGATTCGACCATAAACCGTACAAAACTTCCTACCTTGACAGCCCTTGTACACACGATATACTATTGCCCATGCATGCATGATGCGGATCCTCTCTCCGGTAAATGCAGCGGACACATTTCGAACATATTGTTTTGGGCCAGTGTAGCAAGTCTGGGGAAGATACGTTAGTCTGATCGGTCTCTTTCGGTGCTAACTCGGTCCTTATGTTCATATCGACCAAGTCACGCCGTGCGTTAACACCATCTTTTGTTTTGCCACTAATGTTCAAAGAAGAGACCAATCAAGCTATCACATACATTCTTCTCACGTGCATAACGTCGATGCGATGGCGAACTTCTAAGTACTCCCAATAAGGCAAGTCCCAAAAATTGACCGCTTCTTCCGGATGTTCTTCTCACGGGTTCTTAATTTACGCCCTTCCCAAGCACAACATCGATATCCTTAACCATATCATAGACCTCTTTCCCACTAAAAGCCCTTGAAGTGAACCGTCTTCCTTATTTCCGTCGAATTGTTTCTTCATCTTGCGGTATGGGTGACTCCTCGGAAGGAACCTACGGTGGCATATATATACGATTTCTTGCGAGTTGTTGACCATACACTCTCCGTAGCATCTAAGCGGTGCGGACGATTCACGTTATGTGAACATTATTTCATGCGTAGACTGTAGCAAAACACTGTGACAATAGTTAAGAAAGTACTGCACCTCTTTTTTTGTAGAAAAATACTGTAACGATTGATCTCATCCTTCACTTTTCGATCAGACGATAAAGATCACTCCTTATTCTTGTACACTATAGCATGTCAATAGAGCTATAATGCGGAGGATCTCTTTCCATGCATACACGATGCTGACGTACCAACATAAAATGTTGGCCACTACAACATCACAGCTGCATCATGATGAATATTTCACAGATCACAGGAACAAGAAATGTACCTCGTAGAGGACCGAACGTTGCTTGGTTGGTTGCGACGCTAGGTGTGTGCCCATCCCGCCTGGGATCGACCGCTGGTTGCCTCACTAGGTAGGACATTTTTGGGGTTTTCAGAATAGTACATGCACATGTAGGTTCGTTCAATGATCACAGCGCGTGCCTGTGCTACGGGAGGTCTAAGCCTATGCCCTAGATTAGACGTGTGTTAAGGTCGCACCCGTGTGTGTGTGTGTGAGGGCGTGCGTCTGGGGCGTGTATGTGTGTGCGTGAGTGCGTCCGTCGTGTACTCTAACAAATGTACCTCACACAGCAAAAGAAAACTATAGTTAAAGAGGAGAATTTAACCCAGACATAAATCAATTTTTCTTGATATTTTTGTAATTCACAATGCCCTCTTATATCCAATAGTTTTCTTGGCATTTTAGAATATGAGGAATAATGCTTAAAAATTGGTCAATGGATTATTACAATATTACAACAGCATTACAACAATTTGGTTCATTGGTGGCGCAAACCTCCTAGTACGCCCTACTTCGGTAATACAAAACAGTTACAGATATGGATATAGTTATATACACAATGAACTGGATGATGGGGCCGTCAGTTGATAAACAATTGGTGATACACGAAAATCTACTCCCTTTGTATGAAGCAATCCTCTATTTAATAACTACTCACTGTAGCCAGCCCCATAGAATAGTAACAACCTCAACTCCAGATCTCAAACAAGGGCTGACTAGTGCTATCGATGTTGGTACTCACAAGCCTGGCATATTTTGGCTGATCGAGGGTTTGCATATGTGCACTGATCACACGTCCAAATGTTGCCATCATGCACACCATAGCTTGGGCCGCCTTATTTGGAGCTGGTATTGGATGCCCTGATCTTGCCACCAAGGCTCTTGGAAGCAGTACTCTTGATGCACGTGCTTTGGCTAGTACCAGCCCAAATATATCGCTTTCCCAACCACTATTTGGGCCCGTTTGGCAATACGTACTACACGTCTATGCCTAGAGAGTCCAGGCCATAAGGAAAAGGATTAATCATATTTTTCTTGGATAATGCTTATGCGTGTACGTCTGATGGGATTAAAAAATCGGATGCTCTGTATGCTCACATGACTAATCGAACTAACCCACACTGCTTCGCTCTGCCTCCTTTCCACTTCTAGCTACTTCTTGCTTTCTTCCCAAACTCTGCCTCGAATTTGCTTCCTTGAAGAGATGCAGCTCCTCCCATTCACACCTTCCTCCTCTGCTTCCTCCAATCCTCTAATTCTGCGTGCATGTCTCCTCTCATGCTTCTTCTCATCCTCATCCCCAGGTCTCCCAAGCTCCATCTCCCTCTCCCTTCCTCTTCGGCCAGTGAGGTTAGGGAGGCGTGCCGGACGACGGTGGATGGTGAGCGAAGGATCGATGGGTGGCGGAAGGCGAGCGAAAGACTAGCGGCACGGTTGGGATAAAGCATCAGGTCGGCTCGCCCCCCAGATGTGGGATAACCAGCGAAGCGTCAGACTAACCACCTGCTACTATTTTGAGCTCGACTTCTCAATGCCATCCACGCGCATCCTCCTTCAATTGGTTGAATTGTTATAGCCATTTTTCTCGATTTGTTGCAGTCCTTTGTTTCTATTGTTGTAGGAAGCATTTCTCGTTGTTGTAATGTCAGTATGCCATAGTGTGTCGTCCAAGATTTTTGTGTATTCCAATTTTGTTGCGGGTGTGTTCCCGATTGGTTGCGTCTTTGATTGCAAAATGTTGCAATTGGTTTTTTTAAGTTTTCCATGGATTTCGCTGCTGATTTGTTGCACATGTTCTTTGAAAATGTTTCAAACACTGTTGTCAATGGTTGCAACAGTGTACCTTCTTTTTCTGGCATTGCATTCATTTTTTTAAAAAAATACACCACTTTTTAAGCATATCTAGGTTTCTTAACGAGTAAGATGTCCACTACTACTCAAGGTTTTGTTGAATTGCTCAATAAGATGAGATTTTTTTTAAAAAAAAGTTTATTCAATATTGCACCTGTGTGCAAACAAAATATTGCGGACATTGAAAGGAATTGTTGAGCTTTTTTGGGAGGGTGGGCATCGGATGGGAAATGCTCCCATCATATCTCTCGCTCTCTGCATACTTTTACCACTCCATCTCTCTCGCTCTCTTTGCTACTTTTGGGGACCTTAAGACCTCTCAAATCCAGAGAAGACCAGGAAAAGGAGAGCTATCCATCCAGCCCAAGGAAATATTTCTTCCTTTCCATCTTCTCCCCCCCATCCTCCTCAATTTCGCCATTCCCATCCGCCTCTCGCGTCTGATTGTTCCTGCCCCTTGCTAACCTGCTACTCCCTCGGCCCCCCTCACTTCCTCCACTCCACCCTATGTTGGTTCACCGGTGCCGAAGCTCACCACCGGAGCCTGCTGCTATAGTCACGGTTGTCCCTATCATTCCTCCCCTCTCCCTCTTTCTCGGATCTTGCGAGGAGAGGGAGCGCATGCAACAAATGCGTCGAACGGTCATCAAAGAAGTCAGGAAGACAGATGACGAGCAGACGACATAAGGCTAGTGACCTTTTTCATAAGTCCATGGAGACAAATGTTGCAACAAGATGTATTTTTGATTTGTTGCAGCCCCTTTTACCATTTAAATGTTGCATACATTCTCTCGAATTGTTGCAACAACTCTTCTTCATTGTGTGCATAAAGTGATTTTGTTTGTTGCCTTCCTGAAATTTTGTAGGAAAATATTTTTGTTGCAACCCTTGTCGCCGATTGTTGCACACATAAAATCAAAATATTTCATAAGTAAGTTTTAAATGTTGTAAATTTTTTAATGTTGACCATGTGCTAACATTTTCCGGGAATGATTTAGACGCTTTTCAAACGACCTATACACACCCGAGGAGATTTAAAAAAATTCTTCTTTCTCAATGGTGATCGGTCATGGTATCTTTTTGGGCCAAATCTTTATTTTGTTGCACGCGTGGATAATTTTTATTGCAAACCTTGTGCCCAGATATTGCGACGAAGCGCACGATGGGAAGTTTCACATTGTACGTCTGAGCGCTAGTTGCGTCCTTTTTTCCTTGCTTAGCATTGTCTTTCCCTTCCGGCCTTACTTTCCGTGTGGAGTGAAGCTAAAAATAACGTGTGTGCGAGAGAGAGCATGCGTACTATGTCTATGGACATGTTTGGTTTGTTAACAACGTGAACCAAACCGAATTTTAGTAATACCAATAAAAATTGGTTGTCGTTTAGTTTGATACCAATATTCGGTAATACCAATACGTCAATGAAATTCAATGTCACGCTAGAACAATCTAAGACTGAGGAAATCGTCCTTCAAAATTTGACTTGGCCGCAATCAAAGCATCATTTTTTAACTAAATTTCGGATATACCTTAAGTTTTGGCTTGATTTATCAAACAGCCCATATGTACACGAGAACAGAGAGCAGCTTACGAGAGAAGCCGGCGCTGACAGACAGCACAGCAAGCAATTCATGCTCGGATCAGGTGAAAACAAGTCCATCTCATCCCATCTCGTTTCCAAATCCAACATGGCAAAACCGATGTACACGACAAGGACCAACGAGAACCTGGAACCGTCCCAAACGGACGGCGGCCCACTCGTGACTCGTGAGCATGTGGCCGAGTTTCCACCGGCAAGTCTTCTGTTTCTCCACGCGTGCACTCCATTCCGGTGATCGGACCGGATGGATGGGCCCCGGCCGGGCTGACGACACCTCACCGTGCTAATCCTAAAACGAACGCTGTTTGACGCGTACGGAGACAAATCGGATCGCGCAAGAGAAACGGCTCCGCGCTCTCAGCCCATGTGGCCTTTTCGCGTTTCTTTTTTCTTCTTCTTGAGCTGATGCTAGCACTTACTTTTCCAAGAAAAAAAAGCGGAAACAGAAATTGATGGAGAGCGAGCCCACGTCGCCACGATCCATCTAGAGGGGTTAGTATCCTCCGCGTCGAATGAGTTACATGTATTAGGAGTGATCTCGATTATCCGATGAAAATTTAAAGTTTAGGATCAATTACTATAGTATTTTTTATACAATAAAATTGATACAGTCCTTTCCCACTGGTGCCACAATCTTTTTTGCTACAACATCACAACAAAGTAGTGTTTACTGTGCTATAATATGTCGTTGTATTTTTACAGCACTACACAAAGTAGTGTTTACTGTGCTGCGATATTTCGCTACAACACGAGAGGATCCTTCTTGACTTCTAGAGCCGCTCGCGTTGCGTGTGCCCAACTGCCATGAGACTAAACAGGCTCAATCTCCAGCTAAAAATGGTATGGCCACACCGGTTTTTACGTTCTTTTGTTGGTTTTGTGGGTTGGCACATTTGCCCAGCAATGTTTGCACTGTAACAGGAAAGATAGACCACTAAATTATAAAAATAAAAACCGGTCGTGCCAACATACATGGTACATCTCTATCGTGAGTTCTAACTATGAGATAAATAAGTTAATAGGGACATAGTTATTTATTGGTATTGTCTGGTTTTGTAGTATATTACTGCATATCATCTTAATTTCTGATACTATGATTGAACTACTATAGCTCTTTTGTATTCTAAATACTCCCTCCAAAAAAAAATCGTTTTGGATATTGATTTGGTCCCTAAAATGTATTTTTGATCACCAATTTCTATTATAATATATTTATAAAATCTTATAAAATTTATATTTTTATGAAAGTTCTTTTCGAGATAAATCTATACATAATATTCCCATATGTTCAATCCAAATATTTAAAAAAGATATTGATAATCAAAATTTATAAAGTTTGACTGATCGTACCTTAAAATAATATTATTTTGTGACAGGAGTGAATAGTATTTGAAAATATTTTTGCCCTTGTTCCCACTCATGTAAAAAAAATTATAAGAAAAAAAGTGACGAATATGGGGTGGAGCTAGCAGACTCATGATCCGTTTTTATTAAGCACGAGCATAAAGAAAGCTTGACGACGAGAGTTGTCCTCTCCCGATTTCCACGGAGGCAAAAGCAAAAGAAAAGTAGAGACCATCATTTTTCTTTTGGCAGAAAAATTCGAGGTCTCGACTTCATCCTTACCAAGTTTCAACAAAATTTCCTCCAAACCTGTAAGCTTCCCTACCCACCGAGCCGTAGGAACAAATCTTTCCTATTTAAGTAGCGCGCCGTTGGCTTCAAATGCTGGTCTCTCTTTTCTCCATTGCCTGAATAATTTCTCTGGTTCTGGACCATACGACCAGTCCCTGAAATTTCTCCCTGGCTCTAGGAATTTCTTGCGTTTTTCTCTTTCGGTTTGGTGGCTTCACTGGCCCGAACCTGCATCGTGGTCGCGTAAAGGTTGGATTTTTTAGTCCAAATTTGCTTCTTGGTGGATAAAGACTGGATTTTCGAGCGATTGATGGGCGTTTTCTTGGGGGTTGCTTGCCTGCTTGGGGACCTGTTGAGCTAAAGGTTGGATTTTGGGAGGAATTTAGGTGGGAGCGACCATGACGATTGATTTGTCCATGCCCGGGAGTTCCGGGCTTCTGGACGCCGCGGGGAAGAGGGACATGAACTTCTTCAGCAACCGCTACGTGCTTGCGCTCACCGGCGCTTCAGGAATCGGCGGATTCCTCTTTGGCTACGACACAGGTATAGATGGATGTATCCATCGTTTCTTGTGCAACTTTTACAGTTTTACTTGAGCATTTGATGGTGTGTTGCGTGGAGCGTGGTTGATGTTGCTAAGAATTATTCCCCTTGTAGGAAGGGACAAATTTGTGGTTGCTTTGGACCTGCTTTTGGGTTATTTTCACATGAAAACGTTCGCTTGAAGTTTGGTTGAATTTGATGTTCTGAATGTTTTGTTTGTTAGATCCCTATAGATGATGGAAATATAAAAACTTTGCAGTGAAATGGACTTTTATGAATATTGTAGACATGGTTCAGAATAAGTTGTTACTCCAAATATGCACAGTGAATCAGGAAAATGGATTACATTTTTGCAGTGGACCTGAAGGCCTGAAGCTAATGTTTGCATGATGCTTTTGAGTTTCTACCATGTCTCCAACTAAACATAATTCGAAACCTTAGAGCTTGTGATCTGAAAGAACAGTATAATTTGCACGCTTAGCTAAGAAATATCTGTTGTCAGGTGTCATATCTGGAGCCCTTTTGTATATTCGGGACGAATTTCCAGCGGTCAAAGACAATTACTTCTTACAGGTTCAGACTAAT
Source organism: Hsuehochloa calcarea (assembly GCA_036346395.1). NCBI lineage: Eukaryota > Viridiplantae > Streptophyta > Magnoliopsida > Poales > Poaceae > Hsuehochloa > Hsuehochloa calcarea. Next base: position 17,503,595 of record CM070600.1, read on the forward strand.
CAACCACTTAATGGTCATTAACGACATGGTATTCCTTCAACAGCCACTGAGTTTTGTTTCTTACTCAGGAGACAATTGTTAGCATGGCATTAGTTGGAGCCATGCTTGGAGCAGCTGGGGGTGGTTGGATAAATGATGCATACGGCCGTAAGAAGTCTACTCTTCTTGCTGACATTATGTTTGCGCTTGGTTCACTTGTTATGTGTGCTGCTGGCGGTCCGTACATTCTGATTCTCGGAAGGATCCTTGTCGGATTGGGTGTGGGGATAGCATCAGTCACGGCCCCAATTTACATCGCTGAAGCTGCTCCTTCAGAAATTAGGGGAGGTTTGGTGTCAACTAATGTCCTCATGATTACTGGTGGGCAATTCTTCTCCTACCTGATCAATCTTGGCTTTACTGAGGTAATATTCAACCTCCACTTAATCATCATTTTTTAAAATAATTCCTATACTTGGAATGGTTTTCAGCAATAGTCCCTTTGATGTAGAAACAACTGGAAATGGATTCATTAAAAGCTAGATGACATTGCACTTGAAAATTTATGTCGTGCTTGTACAAGCCAAGTCATGGAGTACAATTCTGAAGGAACATGACTGAAACTGCAATTATGAGCTTGCATCTCATCTTTAAACTCAGCAAGATAATGTGACTACTTTTCGTTTCACTTGCTTCGCAAAATCTAGCTGTCTTGATGAAATATGAGTATAACTAGTCCAATGCCCGTGCTTTGCTACGAATTAAAAAAATCATATCTCGTCAACCGTCGTCGTGCTCAGCCTACAATGCAAGGGATCCGCCGGTAACCCGTTCTTGGAAAGATCGATGGAATCTTTGGGCTTCTTGCGCACCAGCTTGGGCAGTTGGGGTGTGGGGGGAGTGGAGAGGAGGCTATGGGTGGCCAACCGTATGCACGGGAGGAACCGAGAAAGAACGAGATCCAATAGCTCACATCTCATAAAGAAAGATAGATCTAACTGCTCACATCGTATAAGGGAGGACGGACCGCCACCAATTCATTCTTTTAAGTAGTAGAGATAATACATGCAACTTTACATTGTACCAAGTACCAACACTAACAGTTTAAGATAATCTCCTGACCTGTACTGGGACTTTGAGTGTGTTGCTCCTGCACAAGAACCATGTCAAAAGTTGCATCTGTTATGTTGTATTCAAGATGAACTCTCTTGAGAAAGCTTTTCTGCATCAATGACAAGTTCGTCTTAACCTTTTATCCTTTTATGTATATATCTTTTATGGCGTTAACATTCTTGTTGGTGCTAGTTAATTGTGTAACACTCTTTACTGTCAATGAACGAGAGTCAGCCTTCCCCTTCCAGCAGCAATGGATTTATTACCGACAAGGTGTTGTTTGGTGCGTAGCAACTTTGGTGTTGGTGAAATGCTCCATCTTTCTGCTTTGGAAGTTATTTGTAGTAGCTGCATCACTGTTATATATTTCTGTCAAATGCACATTTTACCATTGCTTAGCTTGGCACACTAAATGATTTTAGTGACATATTCACGGTTTATTCTTGAAGTGTTACTTTTTTTACACATCTGGAGGATGAAAATTGACAAGACATTTGAATTGCATAGCTTTTATTTGTTATTGGGGAGTAAAGTGAAACATTCATAGCAATGACCAATAGGATTGTAACTGTCATTTCCCTATTGGTAAGTAAAAGTACCCGCATTAAATAAAACTATATATATATATATATATATATATATATATATATATATATATATATAATACAAGTCTGGTACATCAGAAACTGGGGATATGGTCATATGACACCATCTTTGTTAAGAGAGTTCCAGTAGAGTTATCCATAAGCTCTTGATGTATCAGTACTTCACTGCAATAATATGCATGCTACATGTCATAGGTTCCTGGAACATGGCGCTGGATGCTCGGAGTTGCTGCTGTGCCGGCAGTTGTACAGTTTGTGCTGATGCTTTTTCTGCCAGAATCTCCCCGTTGGCTTTACTGGAAGGTTATTGACTTTTGGTCCGCTTACGTATTCTCTCTTTGGTCTGCTATTCCGTTCTTATCTTAATTTTACCTTACAGGATGAGAAGGCAAAAGCTATTTCTGTTCTGGAGAAGATTTATGACTCCGATCGTTTAGAGGAAGAGGTAGAGCTTCTTGCTTCGTCTTGCATGCATGAATTCCAGTCCAACAGTACTGGGAGCTATTTGGACATCTTCAAGTTGAAGGAATTAAGGCTAGCTTTTTTTGCTGGAGCTGGTCTTCAGGTATGTTCAGCCTCTGTCTTATGATTTATTGTCGTTTGATAAATGAGGATACTGATAATTAAGATGACCAGCTTTGAGGAGTGTACGCATACATGCTTTTCATTCTGGCACTTAAAGTAAGAATAACTAGACAATTTGCTGTTACTTAAATCCTTTCGAGATTGCCGCCAGGTCAAGCAAGAAAGCTTAGGTGTTTCCGGTCAAGTGTCAAAAGCTCCTGAGATTTAGTTATCAGTGACGCAGATAGTCTACTTTGCTATGCATCCTGCATGCAGGATAGAGTTCATGGCATGCCTTTTTTTTTTCCTGACATGTGCTAATCGAACTATGCAGGCCTTCCAGCAATTTACTGGCATAAACACTGTCATGTACTACAGCCCCACGATCGTCCAGATGGCTGGGTTCACTTCCAACAAGTTGGCCTTGCTCCTTTCCCTCATCGTCGCCGCCATAAACGCCGCTGGAACCATTGTTGGAATCTACCTCATCGACCGTTGTGGCCGCCGACGCTTGGTCCTTACAAGCTTGGCTGGCGTCGTGCTTTCCCTTGTCATTCTCGGGATGGCCTTCATACTGCAGTCAACATCCAGCCTCTGTGCGACCGCACAAAACGGTGCCTGCCAAGGCGCGCTGGGATGGTTCGCAGTGGCAGGCCTCACCCTATACATCGCCTTCTTTTCCCCAGGCATGGGGCCAGTCCCATGGGCTGTTAACTCCGAGATCTACCCTGAGGCTTACCGCGGACTGTGCGGGGGCATGTCGGCCACTGTCAATTGGGTTTCGAACCTGATCGTGGCGCAAACATTCCTATCGATCGTGGGCTTGGTTGGGACCGGCCCGACCTTCCTGATCATTGCCGGAATCGCGGTGTTGGCCTTCATCTTTGTGGGGCTGTGCGTGCCTGAGACGAAGGGCTTGAGCTTTGAGCAGGTTGAGCTCCTATGGAAGGAGAGAGCATGGGGAAACCAGGGCAGCTACCAGAGCCTTTTGGGTGCTGCACCGTAGAGCATCCGCCATCTCTCACCCTGCACGGAGGTGACGACGGCGGTGCCCCTTTTACGATGGCCACCCACGCCGGCCGCCGCGCTCGCGTGCGTAGCTAGGAAGAAAGTTTAAAAAGAACTGGATGCAGTACAAACTGTATTACGTGGGGGTTTTTAAACTTTAGATTGCTATTCTGTTGCCTGGTTGCATATATTATCGTCGCGGCAATTCAGTGTTGAGTAGGATCAGGTCATGTGTTCAGGTCTAATCTTGTACGTCAAATTAATTTGTGCATTGCCGGCGCAAATGTACAGTTTTCCGGTGCTCCATGTGCTGGAGAGACCAAGTTGTAGAAAAATTGAAATGAAAATTCTCGTCGAAAGGAATTGCTTTAATGTTCTTCTGCAATCAGATAACTCAAAGTCTATAGGCAACGTAGTTTGTTTCAAATGGCTATAGTTTCTGTGAGATCAGAGGCCCTGCTTGGCAGTGCTTTAGATTGTCATTTTTCAACTTCTCCTGATTCTTTGAGAATTATATTTCTCCGAGAGTCTGGAGTTGTTTCAGGAAAATATTTAGCTCTAAAAACTATAAGAGATATAATTAGAGGCAAATAAATCATACGAGTTCTAGTTGTAATACTTCAATTGTATTTGTATTTTACACTTTTATATTTGTACACAAATTATAGATTTTTTTCCAAATTTTTGAAGAACATACGAATGTACATAAATAATACAAAGTACGACTACATCATTCCGCGAGAGAGGAACATCGCTAGCTATTAGTTGTGTTGTCTTTCGTATTGAGTTATTCCTTCACTAGTTGGATTGCATCTTAATCCTTTGTATTTGTACATAAATTTTCTAATTTTTTTACAGATTTCTCGATATCGAGTCAAATCGAATGTGATACCACAGGAATGTATATGAATCAGGCGGTACACCAAAGAAATAGATAAAACATTGCACATCGATGACGTCCCTCTGAGCAATTATAGCCTGGACAAAATGATCATTGCACATTTGATATCAATCATAAACTGTTAACATACATATATGAAGATTTCCACATTATACAGCATGTGTATGATAGTTTCATACATCTCTTAGTATCTTCTCTCCGAACTATCATTACAAACCTTTTCTCTGTACTACTAGAACAATTGGCATCCCTGAGGCGGTGGAGAGAGGCGTCACAGGGGGAGGCTGGGTGGGCGACACATGACGTGGATGGCAGCCTGGGGGCATGGAGGAAGGAGGAGCGGGTGAGGAGGACGTCGGCACTGGGAGATGTGGTCGCCGACGCTCGGCGACGGCGAGGAGGCAACCACGGTACCACGGTCCCTATTGGCGAGGAGCCAATGCTTTAGTGGACAAGCATACTGACTGATGACACCAATACCAAACATCGAAGTATGGATCAAACAAATATGATCTGGAAAGAAGAGCCCAGCTGGTAATCTTTCTGCAGGACAATTAAAACTGATTAGTGATAGCACAATGCTGGAGACTAATGAAAGCTTAAATAGTACAGTACCTCTGTTGTTTTACAGTGCTCCAGAATTCCAGATCGTTCCAAGTTTATTGTTCCGCATGTTATAAATAGATTATATGTCTATTGAAGAGGCCCAAAAGGCAATATATATGAGATATAAGAGGTATAGATAAAGATATGTTAGAGATAGAATCTATCTCTAACATATCTCTAGTACCTTATCTCTAATATATCTCTAACACCCCCTCAAATGCAAGGCGTATGCAATAGCATTGCATTTGGAAATGGTTGACACTAAAATATGAAAATCCAAAATCCGAGTCTTCATAATGTCGTCGTAGCATGCTGCTCTTGGAAAATATGTCGACAAAAGATCTTCTCCCAACCGGTGCCGTGCGACAGCCCATAAAGCACAAGGTGCTGGAGCAAAGTCGACCGCAGCACACGATGAAGAAGATGATGAAACCGACAAATATAGAGAAGGGTGTCAAATCAAGTCGAATAGGAATAGGTGGAAGCATGGCGACACAGATCGTAGCCCAAGACGGCGGCGACGCAGTGCACAAGAAGCGCAACGAATGCACAGTGCAAAAGAAGCGCAACGCAATGCACAAGAAGCGCAACAGAGGCGCAGTGCAGAAGAAGAGCGGCGCAATGCACAAGAAGTGCAACGAAGACGCAGTGTGGAAGAAGTGCAGCAGCCTTGAACGCTTGGAGCGGCGGATCTGCGGCTGGCTCAAGAAATAGCAATGGAGCGGGCGGCACGCCATGCATAAGACAATTCCTATGCTTCTATGACTGACAATTAATTTGTGGACTCGCATGGCTTGGACAAACTCAAAAATTGAGTACACGGACTTGGATGGACGCAACGGAAGAAACGACACAAAAGAGGAAACGCCTAAGAATAACTAGAAGTAAGTAGACACTAGCAACCCTAGTTTTTTTTTTCACCGACGATGTCCACCGGACGAGACCGAGCGACCGGAACTGGGCGAAACCGAGCGACCGAACGATTTCTACCAGAATTAAATCCACTGACGCCTCTCCTCCCCCCAACCGAGCGGCTCGCCTCTCCTCTCCACGTCGATGGAAGCGGGGACTCCTCTGCTCCCTCTCCCTTTGAGAAAACCGAGCAGTGGCGGGCAAAGAGCGGCGACGGGAGTCGAAGAGGCTCGGGCGCAGGAACTCCACCACGTGCTGAGGCGAGGGGAGATGGTGCGAGCCCTCGACGGAGGGCGCCGGCGCAGCGGGATCTGGTGGCGGAGAGGTCGGATCGGCCGGATCCGGGGCGGGCGCAGTGTCGTGTGGCTGCGGCTTCCCTCTCCGGTAATAGACCGTGAACTCCTCCCCCTCCTCCTCCACCTCGCACCTCGGATCCGACTCCATCGCGGTCGCGGCTGTAGATCTGAGAGAGACTCCAGATCGGGAGGCGATCGGCTGCGACGAGGCGGCCGCTGTGACCGTACGGGTCCAGGAGGGCGGCATCCGCGTGTGAATCCGGCGGAGAAGAAGCCGTTCGGCGAGGAGAAGGCGTCGGCAGGGAAGTAGCCCAAGGCCAGGCGGCGGATCCGAGCGCCGGCGACCGGATTCGGGCAGGAGAAGGCCAGGCGGCGGCGGATTCGTCGGGAGAAACGTGGATCAGAGGCGGCGGTGACTGGATCTGGGCGAGGCGGTCAGTGGAGGCGAGCTCGGGCTGCGGCGCTGACGAGCTCGAGCAGGGCAGCCTCTTGTTGTCGACGCTGCGCCGTGCGTCGGGAGAGAGCAGATCCGGCCGGAGGAGGCGCACGTAGCAGAGTCACCGGGGCTGATGAGATCAACACCAGTGAGGCACCAAGCGGAGACGACAGGCAAAGGCGAGCCGTCGTTGAGGGCGGCCGAGAGCCCAGCCTGGAGAGCACAAGCGGCGACCGTGACGAGAGGCCGCCCCCGGGAGTGGAGATCGCTCCTCCCGGGGGCAGCAGCAGCGGCCGGAGGCTAGGAGACGGCGCATGTAAGGAACCCTAACGCTAACCTTAGCTCTGATACCATGTTATGAATAGATTGTATGTCTATTGAAGAGGCCTAAAAGGTAATATATATATGGTACAAGAGGTATAGATAAAGATATATTAGAGATAGATCTAACATATCTCTAGTATTTTATCTCTAATATATCTTTAACACTGCAAACCATGGCGAAGTTGAGCATGCAGTGTCGCATGTTTCTGAAGCAGAAGCACGCGGTTTCATAAGCAGAATTTGCGAGAGAAACCAGGAAACTGCACTGCAGATTCCTCTGGAAGAAACTGCCAATAATATTCTAATATGGCAAGTCTTTTCTTGTGGATTGTGAGCAGATGACAATTGGAAACTTACGCTAAAGTGTAATATTTAATTATACAAACCAACGCACCAGCGAGACAGTGACGTTCCAACAGCACAGCACTGGCCCCTGCCACACGTTACAAAATTAAATATGGAAATGACTCTTAAGAAGAAACGTGAAAAACCTACAAAAGAGGGAAAGTTATGTCTTCACTAGGAAGTTTCCTATGTAATGAACCTAAACAAGTCAGAAGGGGGGAAAATGTGACAGGAAGACAAGGGGGAAATGCTGGATGGAATTTCCTCCAAATGCTGTTCTTCTACATAAATAAGTCATGGTAATCAGATTTCTGAAAGAAACAGGAAACGGAAGAAGTCCAGAACAGAAGAAAAACCCATGTCAGTGGAACACCTACTGCATGCAATGATGGGGAAGCTGCAATCCGAATCTGTCCAGGAGCAGGGTGGGCTTCTCGGCATTGGAAGCCTACTCCAGGACCTGCATGAACATTTCAGGATGGTCCATCGGAGGATCAGTGCCAATGACGAGAGCACACCTGTTTGAATTGAAATGTTTGAGGACACCAATCTTGCTCAGAAATGAAAAGATGCTTTTGTCTGACAAGAAGTGCACAATCACAGACATTCCAGCAGAGTTTTGCCAACGCCTGACAGCTCTGCGTGTACTGCATATGCAATCTTGCAGGATCAAGAGGGTTCCAAAGGAAATTGGTATGCTACAAAAACTAACCTATCTCAATCTTTCTCACAATGATATTGAGATTGTACCAGATTCAATTAGCGACCTTCAGTTTTTGACGCACTTCAACCTTTCACGAACTGAGATCGCTGAATTGCCAGAATCAGTTGGAAAGATGCAATCTTTGCAGGTTTTGGATCTATCTCACTGTGAAAAACTTCTTGGCTTGCATGAAGCTATAAGCAACCTTGTGAATCTACAAATTATAAACCTTGAAGGCTGTCACTACCTTGCTGTTTTACCCAGAGGCATGAAAAACTTGAAATGTCTTGTCTACCTAAACGTTCTTGAATGTCCTTTACTAGCTCAAATGCCTCGTCAGATGATCCAACTCACAAACCTCAAGATATTGCCAAGGTACATTGCATTGGAAAATCACGAACATACCATCTCAGAGTTGCGTCCCTTAGTTAATTTGAAGGAACTTGGTCTACAGAGCATGGAAAATGCTTCTTCTGCTGACGCTAGAAATGTAATCCTGCAAGAGAAACACAAACCTGAGTCATTGGCAGTAAGTTGGACCGGAACTTGTGCAGATCCTGAAACTAGTTCAAGAGACAGGAAATACTTGAACATCTCAAACCGAGCCATGGTTTGAAAGTGCTACAGATTTTTTCCTATCCAGGGAGGAACCTTCCATCATGGATAACAATCAGCTAGGATGCACGGACACAGACACGCATGTCGGACACAACACGTATCAGACACGGGATTCACTATTTTCAAAAAAATGGCGACACAGCTGTGTGTGTATAATAATAATAATATATGCATATGTATTATTGAATACTTTTTTATGTATTTATCAAATAGAAAGTGTAAAATGTTAGGAATATGTACCTCAAAGATGATCATGGTCTTTTCAGTACTTGCATTTGAATCTCACATTTCCTCCCCCCTCCACCAGTCCTCTCTATGCACTTGACATGATTCCACAACGGAGTCTTCACATTTTGCTGCTCGACATTTGAATTTGAACCCCGTTCCATCTCCTAAGTCCTAATTCCTAAATCTGCAGCAAGAAACATAACATTACGTGATTACACTTTCCAATTTTCCATGCATATCCACAAGGGTGGAACCAACAAAGTCTAACAGCACTACAAGCCCATTTCAGTAAACAAAAATCCAACGAAATCTGCAGCAGAGGAACCAAGGTGGTCGGTGGCCAGAGTCCAAGCCGGCCATAGGCGGTGCGGGCCGGCACGGTCGCGAGCCGGCAGGGTGCGAGAGAGTAGGTCCGAGGGGGAGAGCGGCGCTGGGTGAGCCGAGCCGGGCAGGGGCGTATGCGCATGGGAGCGCCGGGTGAGCTGGAGGCGAGCGGCACCGGGCTAGCCGGGGAGGCGCGCTAGCGACCGGGCAGCGCAAGGAAAGGAGCTGGCGGCGACAGCACTGGAGGAAGGTGGTACCATAGAAGCTCCAACATTAGCAAAAGCGGGGGAAAGGAAATGAATAAGCATGAAGGAGGAGAAGAAGCAAAGAGCTTGGAGCAAAGGGAGGACTAGAGGAGACGCCATGAGAACCTTCGGCTGGAGCAAAGAACACCAGAGAGCAACAATGGAGGAATTGGAGAGAAAGAATGGGGAAAGTATAAAGGGGAAGAAGCAAACCAGGAAAGGCTCTCTCGGCTGGAAGAAGCCGAGCAGCGTCGGGAGCCGCCGGATCTGGCGATGGCGACGCAACAGGGGCGAGTGGGCGCCGCAGGCGACGTCGAAGGTCAAGGTATGCCTCTAGACTCTGCTCGGGTCAGGTAGGTTAACCGGTGAATGGTGATGGTGATGGAATGGGCTGGTTCGTTTTGGGCCGAATTGAATGAGCCAAGTGTCCGATACGTGTTCGATTTTGTTTTTGTTTTTTTTTCGCGATTGTAATTTCTGACACGCTTGGAATACGTGTCGGAGCTGTGTCCGTGTCCGACATGGACTCGGCACCTTGCATCCGTGTCCGTGCTTCCGAGACAATTGTCGGACACATCACCTTGCATCCGTGTCCGTGCTTCCGAGACAATCAGTGTACCTTACCTAAAATCTCTTGTTGAGATCAAGCCTACCGCCACTGGGGCAATTACCTCTCCTCAAGATTGTTGAAGTAAGCGGAATAGATGCTGTCACGTGTGTAGATGACACATTCTATGGGGGCGATGGCACATTCGCCTCATTGGAGAAACTCTCATTCTTTCACATGCCCAACCTAGAAACCTGGCTGCCATCACAGAGAAATGCACTTTTACCTCACCTTCAAGAATTGACAATCACTCAATGCCCAAAATTCACAGCAGTACATGTAAAACTCCAAGCTTTTAGAAACTTGATCATGTTTATGAACAATGAGAAGTTGATTGGGTCTAGAGGAGCACTCCAAGGTTTGTCTCGGAATTTGAAGTCTCTGTCAATTTCCCTGTGTGAAGAGCTATTGGAATGCTCTGAATGTCAGGGGTTGCACGAACTTCATGGGCTCGAGGAACTTCATGTTTCAAGGTGCACATAAATTGATTTCTTTACCCCATGGTAGGCAGCATTTGTCATTCCTCCGGAGCTTGACTATAACAGAATGCACAAAATTGGAGACCTTGCCAGGGTGGTTGAAGAATTTCACATCTGACTGTCCTGAGCTGCACATTCCTAAGAGTTTGGATAATTTGTCACATCTCCAAATTAGTTTAGAGTGAAGCCCCTCTGTTTTCCTTTAGGGTAAAACTGTTATGTAACAGGAGCAATGAACGGTTCTGGGTACCTTTTGAGGTAAGTTGGTTTAATTTTCTTGCCATAGATATAATGTATGGTTTTTCACTATTACAAAACTCTGAGATTACATTGTTTTCCAAAAAAAAACTATGAGATTACATTGTCTTAAAAAAGCAAAATTTGCCATTTTGACACACCTTATATGTGCATTTGCTTATTTAGGATTAAGTACAAGGTAATAGCTCAAATGCCACACATCTTTCATTCGCGACTTGATCATTTACCATTTTGGATCAATTTTCCCTAGTCTTCTTCTTCCCTCTTCCTCCTCTTACTTGCTTCGGCCATGGCCGACCCGGCACCTCCGCCACGGACGCCGCTACCTGCAGCGTGATGGCGCCGCCGACGGACTCCCCGTACAGGAAGCATGGCGGCGGCGGCGGGTAGTCGGCGCGGAAGGGGCGAAGGCGGCCTCACAGTCGTCAAGCACTGGGCCAATGTTCAGGATGTGCCCTTGGAGAAGCCGTGGCCCTGGTGGTCGGCGACGGCGCCGGCGAACCCGACCTTGGCAAAGTGCACGGCGGTGAGCTGGACCATCCAGCTGGATTCGCCGGTGAAGCCATGGACGACGGCGATTACGCCGAGGACGGGAGCGCCACCGCTTGGGACCCAGCGCTGGGTGAAGATGCGGAGCACTCCTAGGTTGACGAAGGTGGAGGATGAGTGCGCGATGTCGTGCCGCGCGTAGAACTCCTTAGCGGTGAGCCGACCGAAGGGGCTCCGCTCGTCGGCCTCCGCCATCGGATGCACCATCCCTCACGGGTTGACGCTTGGCCGATGTCGGGGCTCTCTACGGCACCATGGTGGAGGCTGGTCACGGCGGCGCCCGCCGCGAGCGAGGAGGAGGGGAGGCCGTTAGTGGAGGAGATGGGGGTCGTGAGAAGGACGAGGAGGAAGTGGTGCAGGAGGGGGAGGGGTGGGTAAAGGAGATGTCAAGGGCGAGGGGGAGGTGCGGGGAGGAGAGGTCGAACGGGGAAGGGGAAGGGGAAGGGGAGAGGTGGTGCGGGGTGGTAATCATGGGGACGGGAGAGGGGTGAAGGTACGGCGGCGCGGCGAGAGCGATGGGTCGGCTATGGCCAGGAGCAAGGAATAGGTGGAAGAGGAAGAAGAGGGAAGAAGACAAGAGTAGAGATGTCCAAAATGGCAGAAATACAAAGAGGCAAGAAAATATGTGATAAATAATCAATTGAAGGAACTTAATGGCATTTTGTCAAAACCACAATAAAGGTGTGGCAGATTGTCAATTCCCCCTAAAATAACTATGAGATTACATTTTCTAAAAAAACTATGAAATTACATTGTCTTCAAAAGAACTATGAGATTACATTTTCTTCCACAAAAAAAAACTGCAGATTACATTCTCTTAAAAAAACCATGAGATTACATTTAGAAGAACTTAAGCTTAATATCAGCACAAGCAATTGAAGATGTACTCAAATCAAGGAGAAATATAGGACATGCATGTTGAATAACTAGTAATACCACATCAGTAATCACTTCTGCATTCTATATGGAGCAGCCTGCTTTTAGAAAGCATGCTTCTGTTTGGTTCTAAACTACCTGCATGTAATCAGCACCTCCAGGGAAGAACACCGAAATCAACAAAATACATGCCGTGTAACGGTGCAAGTCTAAGAAATTACCAATATATATATCATTTTTTTAGGATCTAGGGCTTCCAATTTTATCGAAACCACAATATGTTCCAACAACTGGTTCGCATCAGGCTTACAAGTTCACAATGCGGACGCAAGATTACAGTGCCAATCAACCACTGTCACCGACTGGTCGGGTCTAGTAGCGCGACATGATGCTGTATGTGACCCTTTCTCCGCCTATTTGCAGTTCCCAATCCCCTCCTCACATTCACACTGAGGTGCACATGGCCGGAGCCCGTATCGAGCGTGGGACAGAGGATCGAATCCGGGACCGAGGAAAGGAAATGTACTTGGGTAGGGCCTGCTTGTGTCCCGTGCTGAACTAAAAGCCCAAAGAGTCTTAGGGGCCCGTTTCAGAACGCAGAATTTTTAAACACGTGAAAATCCCGGGCAAACAACTAGATGACACACAGTTCGACGAACTTGGAACAGAAGTGCAAGATTGCACTTTTTATACACGCAATTAGGTAGAGAGCGCTTTCTCTAAATTTTGGTTCGTGTGGTCAGAGCCTTGTCCGAAGAAATGTTGTTCAGCACGTCCAGCAGAATGGGTTGTGCACCTTGAGCTCGTCCACGACGCCGGCGATGGACCCGGCCGCGGCGGCGACGGTCACCAGGAGGCACCCGGCGCTGAGCGCCTGGAGGAACAGCCACTGCCGACTGGCGCGCTGCACCCCGCGCTGTGCGATGTACATCTCCACGGGGAAGTACACGGTGAGCGGCCAGAACGAGGCCGCCCCGATGAGCCCCACCACGGAGCCGAAGAAGGGCAGCAGCATGGACACGGCGGTGGTGACGCACACGTACGCCGTGCGCCACGCCAGACGGAAGGGGCTCACGGCGAACTCCAAGGGCCCCACGCGGACCTCGACGAACGCGCTGCCGGGCCACGCCGCCGCGGCCCGCCGCTCGACGAAGGCGAAGACCGGCTGGGAGATCACCTGGTACGTGCCGACGAGGTGCACCACGACGGCGGCGTTGGCCACGTCGAGCAGCCAGAAGGGCTCGTAGAAGCCAAAGCCCGTGAGGAGGTTGTCTGGCGCCCCGTCACCGAACGCCGCGTACCCGACGCACCCGCACAGCAGGTAGATCACCGTCGTCGCCGCCACGCTCAGCGCCGTCGCCTTCTTCATCACCTTCGCCTCCGACGGCGCCGCCGCCTTTATCGTGTCCTAACGGAAGAACACAGCAAGCACATACGCACAGTACGTAAGCAACCAAGAAACATAGCAAGATCAAACAGAGGGAGTGGTCAGTCAGTGACTTGCTTGGATCTCGAGCAGGACGACGGAGAAGGCGTAGGCGAATGCGATGTTCCCGAAGGCCTGGAGGCTGCGCCAGACCTTCTGTATCAAGCTGACACCCGCGCCGGCGCCGATGCGGACGCCGACGCCGGTGAGGCCGCCCTTGAATCCCCCGTTCGCTGCAACTCCCGCAAACGTGAGCGCTTACAACAATTTGCCCCTACATCTCCACGTATCTAAATGCAGTACACACGTACACGTACGTACCTATGATCTGCGCGACGCCGAGGGAGATGCCGACGGTGGAGTAGCTGAAGGACATGACGGCGGCGACGGTGGAGAGCCACCACACCTTATGCAAGTCGGGGATCTGCGAGAACACGACCTGCGTGGCGCCGAAGATGACCATGTACGGCCGGCTCGAGGCGTGGCACGCGTTCTTGTGCCCTTTCTCGTGGAAGCAGCCGGCCCTCTTGATCGCCCTGTTCATCACGTATAGCAAACAAGAAACGGAACAAAAGCGTAAAGATTTACAGAGAAAGTAGGAGCAGTGGCTGAGCAGTCATGGCGGTTCGGTTTACTACAGCATGCTGATGGAGGCGCAGATGGTGAGGCCGATGGAGATGCCGAAGAGGTTGGAGAGTTGGATGGCGCCGCAGAGCCTCACCTTGGACCCGCCCAGGGTGGCACGGACGGCGTCCATGTAGGTTCGGTTGCGGGGGCCGACGACCGGGTCGCCGGAGCGGTAGCACTCGGCGAGGAGAACGGAGGTGTAGTAGGTGACAGCGGCGAAGAGCGCCACCACGGCGGGGCCGGCCACCCAGCCCAGCTGCGCGACCCCCCACGCGAGCGAGAGCACGCCGGAGCCGATCACGGCCGTGATGATGTGCGCGCTGGCCGTCCACACCGTCCCCGTGCGCCGCGGCCGCCCGTCGTCGTCGTGGTCGTCGTCGAGCCGCTTGGACAGCTCCATGTGGTTCAGGTTTCGGTCGCCGGCGCCCAGCTCCAACCGCATGTCCACGGGCGCCACGGTGTGGGACATGGCCGGCAATGTCCGCGAATCGTGAGTAAATTAATGGGAAACTGGAAAAGAATCGGCACGACAAGATATATAGGTGGAGTCAACTCTGAGAATGGAAGGCTTGAATAGATTCGGTCATTTACGAAGCATTTAAAAACCAAACCATGCTTGTATACGCACAATCAATGCCTGTGTATTGAAGTACATTGAAGTATTGCTTACCAAACAAGAGCTCCTACATGTCACCAAACTTACCAAAATCGACAAGCATGACACGTGCGAGGGGTCCAACCAACAGTTGCTGGCGCTCGAGTGCAGGATCCGAGTTGAGCCAAATCCTAAACCACGAGAGGTGAATCCTTCAAGATCGTCCATGAAACGAATCAGATATAATCGCCGTACTAATTTGCAATAACTCACATAAAATCCCCGTACCCTTGACACAGAGAGGTCAGATCAGAATGATCTGCATTTGTGGTACTCCATTGATCGGTTACTGCTACATTAGCACCCGCCGCAGTGTGCAGCATTTATATAGGAGCAAAGTATTGAGACGACCACATTTGACAGATGCTAAATTTGCAAATTGCTCAACTGTTTAGCATTTGTTTTTCCTTCCAAGGTAAGGCCAACCACAGAATTAAGTACAGAGAGATTGTCCTTCCCCCTCCATTTCAGTTTTTTTATCCGCCTAGAATCGAATCATGTACATGCATCGACTGCGAACTTTTTCGCTTTGCTCCTGCGCCATCCAATGTGTTCGCAGTTAGCACCGATTCTTGGGCTCACCTTTTCTCTTTAGCATCAGTTGAAAATAAACATTAGAGCTGGCCTTACGGTAAGATCTAAAACAAACAGGTTTTGGTTTCCTCCTCACTGATTGCAGGACACACGCCTGCTCATGTGCCGAACTGGGCCTCCCAACACGTTGCAAAGCTGGGAAATGGCACACAGTGTGCCACGAACTAACTGCAGCTCAGTGACTAATCTCTGCGAGAGTTGATCATCATAATTCACAAAAACACAAGGTTTACAGCTGGTAAAGATTTTCTGCAGATTGTCGCGGGAGAGTGGCAGGGATCGTCAATGGTACAACTCCTGGCACATCAGAATCGCAAACTTATCGATAGGACAAGAACCACTGCGAGGTAAGCTGAACATTCAAGCAGACATTTCACATGCAGCATGTTTGGGAGTACAGATGTGCTGCTAACCGACTCCACAAGGACCAATCCAAGATCTAAACCGGAGAGTTCAAATCCGCGGGTGGTTATTTGGGTACTTTACTATTGAACTTGCAGAGTTTTCTACGAGGCGGAAGGTGAATGTTACGGTCAACTCATACTTTTATAAATTAGGATCCTTTTATACCAAGTTAGTTTCATGATCAATAACTAGCTCATACGGTATAATTGTCAGCGAATATCATATCCATACATATGTGTAAGTAAAAGGGTACTTAATCTCTATTACTTAAAAGAAGGAATTGGTGGCGATCCGTCCCCCTTTATGCGATGTGAGCCGTTAGATCTATCTTTTTTTGTGAGATGTGAGTCGTTGGATCTCGTTCTTTCTCGGTTCCTCCCGTGCGTACGATTGGCCACCCATAACCTCCTCTACACTCCCCCACACTCCAACTGCCCAAACTGGTGCGCAAGAAACCCAAAGATTCCATCGATCTTTCCAAGAACGGGTTGCCGGCGGATCACTTGCATTGTAGGCTGAGCACGACGACAGTTGACGAGATATGATTTTTTTAATCCGTAGCAAAGCACGGGTATTGAACTAGTATTACATAAATAGTGTAAATATGACTTAGGTTCAAGTTCTTACATAGCAGGCCGACCAGTTCATATAATAATTAGCAGCGGAAGATAAATAAACCAAAATGACACCCATGAGTTGCCACAATCAATCTACTGGGTCTACGACCTAGTTATCACTGTCATCTTCATTTTCATAGCCGAACGCATAGAAGTATTCATACACCGAGTCTTCGGTCTTGTAGGTTGAATCCATATATTTGAGCAACAATGAATACAAAAGTACTCAGCAAGCCCTCACAACAAGTACAAGTATATAGATGCATGGCTTACCAAATGAGGGGTTTTATAGTTATTTTAGTACAAAACAAGTTTAGCTCAAATACTATAATTATTTTTCAAACCTACGACTAAACTCAAAAACTAAAAGTTTCTTTTGCGTAAGAAATTCTTATACTGTTTATGAGGCTCCATCCACCTTCATGTACATTAACATGTTCCCGTCGCACGGTTTTAATTGAAACTCTATATGTGAGGCTTTCTGGACCACACTCACGACCGGAAACACAACTATTTGAATAGATCATACACTCTGCAGAAAATTGTACAGTTTTACCTATAAGATATGATCAACTCTCAGTGTCGGTCATAACACAATACAGTAGGTGTGCGACGGAAACGATGGCAACAAAGCCTTTACAATAACTCGTCGTAGTACTACACCATGTAATGGATCGATCTTCAGGCGGTCCGTGGTGATGACGGCGGCTGCCGAGGGGAGCTGGAGGACGCCGACGAGCTCATCGACTCCGTCGATACGTTCATATTCGACTGCGATGGTGAGACAGATCATCGCTCCACATTTGTGATTTTTTTTGTGTGTGTGTGTGTGTGGGGGCAGCTTTCTTGAATTCGTTTTTATTTTGGCGCGTAGGAGTGATTTGGAAGGCTGACAAGCTGATCGACGGTGTGCCGGAGACGCTCGACCTGCTCAGATCAAAGGTTCGTTGTAAATCGTAATGCTCCTGTAGATTCGGTCTTAGAAATCTTCATAACCTTCTTCCTCCTTGTTAGTTTGCTGAAGCTCATGTTGGGGTTGTGGTGTTGCAGGGCAAGAGGTTGGTGTTCGTGACGAACAATTCGACCAAGTCGAGGAAGCAGTACGGCAAGAAGTTCGAGACGCTCGGGCTGAATGTCAATGAGGTAGGGTTCTTGCCATGGACCGTCGAATTGATGGATTTCTTCTCCAACTAATTGACTTGATAAGGCTGGAGTGCTACGCAGGAAGATATATTTGCTTCATCCTTTGCAGTTGCTGCGTACCTGCAGTCCATCGACTTCCCCAAGGACAAGAAGGTGCCTATCAAGTCGTCATCCTCAGAAACTGTAACCGCACTGGTGCCCTTGATCGCATACGAGATATACAGTGTTAACATTTTGATTGTTCAGGTTTATGTCATTGGAGAGGATGGCATTCTGAAGGAGCTGGAGCTGGCTGGATTTCAGTACCTCGGCGGCCCGGTAAGTAACAAATAGTCCTCTTTTCTCTGAAGTTCCTGACAAAAACAATTGTGAACTCGTGTTTATTGTAGCATGTTAGTAATCTCTGCCTCAGCCAATGTGCCATGCCTATCAGTGTTGAATGATTCAAGTGAGCCAGTCCTGGGAGAAACTTACATACCTTAGATTATATCGCCGTGCAGGCAGATGGTGACAAGAAGATAGAGCTGAAGCCTGGGTTTTACATGGAGCATGACAAAGATGTCTGTATGACCCCTCTTCGTTTGCAGTAAAATGTGATCAATGCAGTAAACACCATTTGGGTTTGTCACAGGTTGGAGCAGTTGTAGTCGGATTTGATCGTTATTTTAACTACTACAAAGTCCAGTAAGTCTCTTCTTCCTTCTTTCCTCCTTCGAAATAATGAACTTAAGACAGCTTTTGTCTCAGGCAAGTAGGTGAACTCTGTGCTAGGATTGTAGAAATTCAGATGATTAGTTATTTGATTACACTCATTCATTTGATACATGCAATAAGTGTCGAACGCTGATTGCATCTCATATCGTTCTGGCGCATTGAAAATCCCCATATCTGCCGCCCTTGACTATAGGTGCGGTGAAGGACTACATTTATGCATCCCAAATTTCTTTAAGACTTTCTATGTATGTCTTTTGTGATAGTCCCAATATCCCTTTGTTTCTATCCGGTGAATTTCGATCCCTAGAACGAACGTAAGCTTCACCAAGATCTTTCATATCAAAGTTTGAGTGATGACATCACTACTAGCCAAGAGGATATCATCCACATACAGATTAGGAAGATAAAATTCCCATCTTTAAACTTTGTATAGACACGATTGTCCTCTACATTCTCTTTAAATCCAAATTTTCTTATTGTACTGTTAAACTTCAAGTACCCTTTGCCTTGAAGCTTGCTTTAACCCATAAATCGATTTCTTTAGGCGGCATCCCAATCTTTCATTTCCTTCCATGACAAAACCTTTTGGTTGTGCCATGTAAACATTTTCCTCCAAGTCCCCATTAAGAAATGCCGTCTTTACATCCATCTGATGTAACTCTAAATCATAATGTGCTACTAATGCCATTATGATTCTGAAGGAATCTTTACATGAGACTGGAGAAAAGGTCTCATTGTAATCAATCCCTTCTCTTTGCGTAAATCCTTTTGCCACAAGTCGCGCTTTGTATCTTTCTACATTCCCTTGGGAGTCGAGCTTTGTTTTGTAGACCCATTTACAGCCTACTGTTTTGGCTCCTTTAGGAATAATTTCCAAGTCCCATACTTTATTAGCCTTCATGGACCTCATTTCCTCTTCCATAGCTTCAAGCCATTTTGAGGAATTTTCGCTTCTCATGGCTTCTTCAAATGAGGTGGGATCATCCTCCATTTGATATTCCTCTGTATGATAAATCTGATAATCATCAGAAATAGCTGATCTTCTTACTCTTTGAGACCTCCTCGGGGCCTCCTCATTTGGAACATCTTCTGTTTGAGGCTGCTGTTGCTCCCCCTCATTTGTGGCAATGGGTTCTATAGGATCCTGAAGAACAGGTTCCTCATCCTCATTCATTGTTGCCACAGGAGGAACAATAAGAGGTGCTGGCACCACAGTATCTTGTATCGTTGGTGCAGCGACAGCAGGTAGTGAGAATAGTGGCTCTTGAATCATCGGAGTGGGCACATATACCCGCTTCTCTTCAAGATCAATCTCTCGAGCTACCATGCTCCCCCTCATCATTTCATCCTCTAAGAAGACAGTGTCTCGTTTCTACAAACTTTGTATATCCTGTCTCGACAAGAGAAACGAAAACCTTTTGACTTTTCGGGGTAGCCAATGAAATGGCAACTTCATGCTTTGCGATCTAGCTTCCCAAGGTTTGGGTTAAATACTTTAGCCTCAAGCAGACTCCCCACACACGTAAGTGGTTTAGTGAGGAACTCTTCCATCCACAACTCAAATGCGGTGTTTTGGGCACCGACTTACTAGGCACTCTATTGAGAATATGAATGGCGGTTTTAACGCCTCCATCCATAAACTCAATGGGAGTGTGGAGTAGCTCATCAGTTTTTTTAGAACCTAGTGATGACTAGTGTTTTCTCGCTTTTGTTGCATAACTATAGCATGTGAGGATTTAATTCTTTCCTCCTCTTGAACACACATAGCTATGCACTTTTCTAAGTCCCATTTATCGGCCGCATGTTGTAATTGACAACAAAAGTGTCAAACTTTTCTCGCAATGAAGCAAAAATCAAGTGAATAAGGAACTCATCCTTGAGTGCCAAATCCATTGGTTTAAGCTTGGATGCCAAGTTGCTCATCCTTAATATGTGTTCTCTTATTCCACCGCCACCACCGTAATACCTTTACATCACAAGTCGCTTAATCACCCATGTAGCATATGTCTTTGAAGAGCCAGTAAACTGACTCTTTATTTTATCAAGGTATTCTGTGACAGTCATATGTCTTTGAAGAGCCAGTAAACTGACTCTTTATTTTATCAAGGTATTATGTGACAGTGTCACGATGCGATTGAGCCCACAATTGCAGCTCAATCGTAGTTCTTTATCACGACCATACATTTCTTGTTGGTCGTGGTCCATTCTTATGCTCTAGGTCATAAGACATCCGTAAGGAGCATGATCTCTCGACTTTTTCCTCCAAAGAGATCATCCTCATTTTGATCTCTCACATTGGTGCCATAGGCTCAGTGGGTCGTCTTGTAGTGAGGACCCAGTCCACCTCGGCTAAGATAAACGCTAAGTCTATCTTTTTCTTCCACTCTCCATAATTGTCTCCTTTGAGAGTGGAATCTCTCCGATACAACCCATCAAGTTGTATCCTCCGAAAATTTAGTTCAAATAAAGTGAGAACGTAACATTAAAATTATATGTCTTATTTCCAACGTTGGTCAAAAAATACGGCATACAATTAAATCAATTTTATCTACACATTAAAACTATATCACCGCAAGAAGTAAATAGAAACAATGTATAAAAATATCAATTAAAATTATAATATTGTTATTATCAACTTTGGTCGAAAATAACAATATCATAAGTTAGCTCTCCTCTTCATGTAAATAAGTTTGATATTAACCATTCCACAAAGTTGTTAATCTTGTGTGTTGATCTCTTAGGATCCACACCTCATTTATTTATAGTCTCAAAACCTAATCCGAGTATTACACAATCTACTAATCCGACTCTAATAGGATTGAGATATCTAACTCCAACTCAAACTCTCCAACACTCCCCCTCAAGATGGGCCGAAAATATCAATCATACTCATCTTGTTACATATTGTATAACACTCACTAGGACCTAACCCTTTAGTAAAACAGTCAGCCAACTGTTCACCAGACTTGACATACTCCAACTTTAATATTCTATCATCGAGCTTCTCCTTAATGAAGAATCTTTCAATCTCAACGTGCTTGGTACGATCATGCTGAACTGAGTTGTTAGCAATATTGATTGCAGATTTATTGTCACAATGCAATATTAAGGGATTATTCTTCCATATTCGAAGCTCGGACAATAAACCCTTCATCCATATCATCTCACTCACACTCAACGCCATTGCTCTGTACTCGCCTCTGCAAGAGACCGA
Source organism: Hsuehochloa calcarea (assembly GCA_036346395.1). NCBI lineage: Eukaryota > Viridiplantae > Streptophyta > Magnoliopsida > Poales > Poaceae > Hsuehochloa > Hsuehochloa calcarea. The sequence continues at coordinate 17,524,966 of CM070600.1, forward strand.
GCCACAACCTCCTGCTTCTTGCTTCTCCATGACACAAGGTTACCTCCCACAAAGATACAATATCCAGAGGTAGATCTCCTGTCATCCATACTGCTTGCCCAATTAGCATCACAATACCCTTTCATATTCAGATGCTGGTTTTTTTTGAACCAAAGGCCCTTTCCGGGGCTTTTCTTCAAATATCGTAAGATTCGATAAACAACATCCATGTGTCCTGTTCTAGGATCATGCATATATCGACTAACCACACTCACTGCATATGAAATATCAGGTCTTGTATGACACAAATAGATAAGACGCCCAACAAGCCTTTGATAAGCTTCCTTGTTGACTGGATCTCCCGACTCAGCACATAGCTTATGATTCCTATCAATAGGTGAAGCAATAGGACAACACCCAAGCATACCTATTTCTTCTAGTAGATCAAGAACATACTTTCTTTGGGAGAGAACTATACCATTCGAAGAACGGGCAATCTCAATCCCAAGAAAGTATCGAAGAGGTCCAAAATCTTTCACCTCAAATGCCTCTCCCAATCTTTTCTTTAAGGACTTGATTTCCTTAGCATCATCTCCAGTAATCACAATATCATCAACATAAACTGCTAATATAGTGATATGTGATCCTTTATGCCTATAAAACACGGTATGATCTCTATTGCACTGAGAATAGCCCATACTACAGACTGCACGTCTGAATCTATCAAACCACACCCTTGGAGACTGCTTCAGACCGTATAAAGACTTCTTGAGTTTACATACCTTCCTCTCGATCGCTTTGTTTTCAAAGCCGGAGGAATCTCCATGTATACCTCTTCTTGTAGATCAAGATGTAGAAAAGCATTCTTCACATCCAAGCGATGTAGAGGCCATCCAAATTAGTTGCACAGGAGATCAACGTTCTTACCGTACTCATTTTTGCCACCGGTGCAAAGGTCTCATCATAGTCTATCCCATATGTTTGACTATAACCTTTTGCAACCAATCGTGTCTTGTATCTTTCTATCTTGCCTTCAGGAGTTTGCTTAATTGTAAACACCCATTTGCATCCCTCGCCTTTTTCCTACTGGAAGTGGAACAAGATCCCATGTCTTATTCTTCTGAAGTGCACTAAGTTCCTCCTTCATGGCATTCTTCCACTTAGGATCTTGCTTAGCAATTCGCCAATCCTTCGGAACATGCATAGTCTGAAGAGATGCAATGAATGCTTTGTATGCAGGTGAAATATGAGAATACGAGATGAAATTTGCGATATCATGATCATGCTCAAAGCCATACCGGACTAGAGGCTTTCCTGCATTAGCTCTAGTTTCTCTACGTTGTGCAAGTGGTAACTCTGGATGGAAATGACTAGAATCAATATTACCATTCGTCCCAAGGGGAGGCAAGAAACTTGATGGAGAGAGACCCGATGAGGGATTTGGGACTGGATCAACTGGCAGAGCTGGCTGTTCAGAAGGTTGTTCTGGCTGTGGCAATGTCGTCTGTTCAAAAAACTCCACCGTTGTTGGCTCCGGTGCTGACTGCTTGTCTTTTGGTTTCTCCCCCTGTTTTCCGAAGTGTCTTCGCTGATAAACTTTTAAGTCTTTTTTGGTTATCACATCTCTTGCATATTCTGTTAGATTTGGGCACGGAATTGTCCCCACAATAACTTCTTCTCGTTGACTAACACTCTCCTTGTTCTCCCCCCTTGACTCTCATCCTCAATGATAGGGGAGATTTCCAAAAACTGATCAAGATTACCTCCACTCGTGTAGTAAGGCTCTAACTCCCGGAATGTTACATCCATACTCACAAATAACTTTCGTTCAACTGGGTTCCAGCATCTATAGCCCTTCTGACTTGATGAATAGCCTATGAAGATACATTTCACAGCCTGTGGATTGATTTTGCCAAGCTGTTGGTCGGTGATCTACACAAAGCACACACAACCAAACACCTTGGGAGGCACCTTGAACTCCCGCTGACCCAAAAGAAGTTTCGTTGGAGACTTCATCCCAAGTATTCGAGATGGCATGCGATTGATGAGATATACTGCCGTCATTACTGCCTCGCTCCATAATCCCTTTGGCACATTCATCTGAAACATGAGTGAACGTGCTACCTCCAATAAATGTTGATTCTTCCTTTCAGCCACTCCATTCTGAGATGGAGTTCCTGGACAAGTAGTCTGATGAAGTATCCCCTCTTCTGAGAGATATGTTGCAAACTCATTATTAACATACTCGGGCCCATTATCCGAGCGAAGAATCCGAACTTTGCAAAGAACCGAGTAGCGACCATCCTATGGAAATCTTGAAAACATCGAAGGACCTCGCTCTTGTGTTTCATCATATAAATCCAAGTCATACGAGTATAGAAATCAATGAATGTGACAAACCACTTAAAACCACTCACAGAAGTAACTGAGCACGGACCCCAAACATTCGAGTGTATTAATATAAAAGGTTCATAACTCCGAAGACCAATACTACTATATGTAGACCGTGTATGCTTTCCAAACTCGCAAGCATCACATACAAGTCTACTCTTGTCTACCCTTTTGAATAAATCAGGGTATAACCGACTTAAATTCTCAAATGATAGATGTCCCAAGCGTCGATGATGTAATAAGACTTCTTCCTCGACTCCTCCTATAGCCACAGCCAATGCCGCATCAACCTGATCAATGTACCACAGCCCATTACGCCTTATTCCAGTCCCAATCCTCTTCCCAGTTCTCTTCTCCTGTAACAAACACGAATCCTCATCAAATGTGACAGTGCATTTGAATTGGTTAATGATAGAACTGACTGACAGAAGGTTGACTGGAAAGGAGGGAACATGCAAAACGGTGGACATAGCAATGGATGGTGTACATTCTACAGATCCAATACCCTGAATAAGCTGGGCGGTTCCATCTGCTGTTTGGACGGTTTCAGAATGAGTATATGGGGTGTAAGATGTGAAAGCACTACGTGAACCTGTGACATGTTTGGATGCCCCTGAATCTATGATCCAATCAATATGAGAGTACTTATATGTGGATGCAAGTGCATGTGTCTGAGTACCTTCGCCCACGTGGGTGTAGTTTGCAAAGTTGCCAAAGGAGGTGGAATCATGAGAAGTCTTCAATGCATTTCCTTGTTGCCACTTCTCCCATTGCATAGCTTGTTCGCCTGTCAGAGTGACAGACGTGTTCTCCTCTGTCTGGGCCATGTTAGCTCTGGGGCCAACTCGGCCCCTTCCTCGGCCTCCACGACCACCACGATCTCCACCTCGGCCTCCACGACCTCCACGACCTCCACTTCGGCCTCCATACTGTGGAGAGGGACAAGCACGGATCAGATGTCCTCTTATCCCACAGTTGTAGCACTCTCTATCATCAGGTATGGCATATGCAGACCTGACCGGGTTGTTGTTCTCCATTACTCGTAGTCGAACTTCCTCCTGCACTATAGCTGAAATAGCCTCCTCCATTGTAGGCAATTTTGCCAAGTGAAACATTGCAGCCCTCCTACTCTCAAATTTTGGATTTAGTCCCTTTAGAAAGTGTGTAACTCGTCTGCGTTGCAGCCACACCCTACCAGCCTCAATATGACCAGCACATGTCAACTGCAGTGGATCATAATGGTCTAAATCTGCCCAAAGTTGCTGCAATTCACTAGCATATTCCTGGACTGTCTTTTTCTCCTATTTCAGGGCCTCCACCTTGCCTTGGACTTCCACCATCATCATTACATTTCCTGCCCCGGAGTACATGTTGCTTAGCGTCTTCCATATTGCTGGTGCACTCTACATCATCTCCACCATCCGAGCTATGGATAGAGACATCGAAGTTAGCAACCAAGCTACTACCACAGAATTGGTGGTGTTCCACATACTCCAATCAATGCTCGTCTTGTCTGCAGGTTCAACACAAGTCTCTTGCAGATAGTATTCCACCCCCTTTGTCCTCAGAATTAGCTGAGCCCTTCTAGACCAACTCAGGTAATTCTTATTTTACATCATTTGGCATCAGCTCCAGCTTTAAGTCGGATGACCCTGCACTAGTTCTCGGACCTATCATACCTGTCGCGAAGAGATACTGTAACATGCTTCTTATGTCACATTGAGTTACTAGCGGAGAAGTAGTCTCAATAGCGCCTTTCGCGACCTCAATTTCCTCGGGGGTCATCTTCTCAAACAGCCAGAGATGTCAATCAATATCAAGATATGCCACGCGTATCTCCCACGATCACGGCAACTCTTCACACATTAATATTCTGTCGGATCTCGATATTTTCTTTTATCCAATCATACATACCTGTACGTACCTCTTCTTTTTTTTCCCCGGCCGTCTCTTTTTTCCTTCTAGTTGGCCTGCCGACCGATTTCCTAACTCCCGAGCGGCTTTTGTTCGGCCGTCTTTTTTTCCTTCGGCCTGCCGACCGATTCTGTTTCTTCCTTCGACACCGAGCGACCGATTCTCTTTCTCCGTCGACACCGAGCGGCTTCGGTTTCTTCTCCTCTCCCCGAGCGACGCAGCGACGCTTGCCGATTCCTTCGGCCTCTCCTCCTTCTCAAGGCGACCGAGCGACGGCGGTAGCGGCGACCGTCCTCCTTCTCAAGGCAATCCCGAAGCGCGGCGAGTCCGCGCAATCCCGAAGCGGCAATGGCAGAAGCAGCGGCGATCGTCTGCAAGGATCGAGCGTCGGCGTCTCACGCGACCGAGTGGTGGCGGGCCGCCGCGAACCGGCGGCGGACGCGGTCGTCGGATCTGGACGGTGGCTTGTGGACGCGGTCGCCGGATCTGGACGGTGAGTCTGATTAGGTTTAGGGTTGGGTGGGGGAAGGCTCTGATACCAAGCTGTTAATCTTGTGTGTTGATCTCTTAGGATCCACACCTCATTTATTTATAGTCTCAAAACCTAATCCGAGTATTACACAATCTACTAATCCGACTCTAATAGAATTGAGATATCTAACTCCAACTCAAAATCTCCAACACACAAGATCTGTAATCTTATTACTAATCCACTTTAAGGTACGGGACACTGCATACGTGAGAATCCTGGGTGTCTTTTCATTGCAACAAACAGGGACGCCGTCACCCATCTTACAAATACGATGGAGAGATTCATATCAGAATGCTTAAAATCATGAACATTTTGCCTTCACTCAGGTGGAGGATCAATGGTCGGCGCAACTCTTGGTTCAACTAAACAAGAACTGCTCGTGGTCGGGAAGCCGTCGACATTCATGATGGACTATCTGGCAAAGAAGTAAGAGGCTAACTATCTCAGCACCAGTTCAGTTTCATCCATCAGTTTCAGAAATGGGCATGGAGGAATATTTTTTAGATTCTTATATTTCTTATTCTTTGCCTCTATAGTAGGTTGGACTTGTTAGATATATATGTATAGTTGTGTTATTCCCCATTGTTATGAGGGGTTATTTGCATATTCACCACATGTACTTGTCTATATATCTTGACCGTTGGCCCCCTCGGAATACAAGTTGCTATTCCTAACATGGTATTAGAGCCCATTAGAATTACCTCTCCTGGACGCGCAACTCGTCCTCTCCTCATCCGACACGCCGCCATTGCCGTTGGCTTGCATTGTCGCCGCGCCCCTCGAGTCAAGCCGCAGCCGCCGGCTTTCCTCTCGCCACGCTAGATTGGCTTTCCTCGGCGCGCCATCGTCATTGCCTCGCATGCGACGGGAGGCGCAAAGCCGCTGGCTTCCCTCTTGGATGAGGCCGCCGCCGCCTCGGTTTCCTTCTGCCATTGCTTGAATGGTCGCCCGCCGCAGTGGCTCCATCGCCGGCCGCCGCCGCTGAACGGCAACCAGCACGAGGGAGGCTCCTCCTGCCGACGACGCCGCGGCCACCATATTCACCCCGCCGCCGCTGAGCAGCAGCCCGCCAAAGACGCGGCTCGTCGCCGGACGCCGCCGCTTGAACGAACGCCGCCGCGAGGGAGGCTCCTCCTACCGACGATGCCGCCGCGGCCGCCACATCCGCCGCCGCCACCGCTGCCGCCGCATCCGCCGACGGCACCACCCATCGTTGGTCGGGGGGAACCCTAGTTCGTTCCCCTCTCGCGGCGCGACTGCACGTTTATTTGGGCCGGAAGAAGAAAAAAACGTCGGTCTAACCGCCGCGCCGTCCAGCGCCGTCTGTTAGACTACGTTACCTTGGTCGCCGCGCCGTCCAGCGCAGTCTACCAATGGGCACTGTTTCCCTCCCGCGCTGCCGGTGATCTTTGATGGTGTTAATTACACCGACTTCGTGTCTCACATGCGCATCCACATGCGTGGTCTTCATCTCTGGATCGTCCTCTCTGGCGATGTCACCTGCCCGCCTTGCCCTACTCCTCCGACGGAGCCTACGCTATTGCGCTGCCCCGACAGCCGACAAGGTTGCTGTCGATGTTGCTGGCCTTGTTGATGATAAGGCTGTCTCTGCCTACCAAGAGGCTCTGGATTCCTACACAGATCGATTGACCGCCTACACTCAGTGGGGCGACGATGACGCTTCGCCGCTTTGTCTTCATCGCTGTCCAAAGATCGCTCTCTTCGAGGTTGTGGGACTCCTTGGCCGCCCGGATGTGGACTCACCTTCGTCAGTGCTACGAACCCTCTGGAGATGCCCTCTACCTGTCCATGATTCGCCAGGAGCACTCTCTTCAGCAGGGTGATGCTACTGTTGACGCTTTCTACGCTTAGAGTTACATTTGTCGGCGTCACCGACTCCTTCGCTTCGCCGGGTTGTCGCCCTGCTCATGCCGCTTAGGTACGCGGCCGACACGAGTTTCGCCAGATCACGAGTTCCTTACCGCCTGCGTCCTGAGTTCGAGCAGAGGCGTGCCTAGCTTCTTGCACGCCACCCTCGTGTCACTCTTCCAGAGGCTCTTACCGAGATACATGCAGAGGAGACTCGCCTGAGTGGTGCTGGTCTGATACCACCCCCCTCCGTGCTCGCCGCTCGTCCACCTGCTACACCGACTGCTCCACGCTTCAGTACACTGCCTACTCCAGCGGCTGCCACAGGTGGAGGTGGCCGCCCTCCATCTGGCGGTGGTCGTCCTCGCTGCTCCTACCGCGACAAGGTCGGCCACATTGAGTCCCAGTGCTATAAGAAGCAGCGACATATTTCACGCCGTTCTTCTCCTAGCACTGGCCCCGGTGCTTCTACATCGACGTGCGCGATCGACTCCTTCAAAGCTTTCTCTCACCGAGCAGAGATAGCCGACTTCGACGACGCTTGCCGCCGTGTTCTCCTCGATGTGTTCTTCGTGTTCGCATCGACTCTTCTGCAATGAGAAACCATCTACACAGTCAGGTGCCTCCCTGTGGATCCTTGATTCCGGAGCATATTTTCACATGACTTCTGATGTCTTTCGTTACACCTCTTGATTCCCATGTCAGTGTTCTTACTGCTGATGGTACCTCTTTTCTGTCTCTGGTCGAGGACCTCTCAGTAACTCATCCTTTCATGTTCCTTCTGTTGCTCATGTTCCTCGCCTAACCATGCAGCTTCTTTCTGCCGGACAGATTACTGATCTTGGTTGTCGGGTCATTCTTGACTCTAATTCTTGTTGTGGTCTTCTGGGGTCTATCTCATGAAACGTGTCTTTAGACTATCAGGGCTGTAAGTTAGGGAAACAGATTCAGCTTCTCTACTTCATAGTGAGTCAGTGTCTCAGCATCCGTTTGATCTTGTTCATTCAGATGTTTGGGGTCCGGCTCCCTTCCTTTTGAAAGGGGGCCATCGATATTTTATCATTTTTATAAATGACTTCTCTCGCCACACTTGAATATACTTTATGTCTTCTCGTAGTGAAGCCTTGTCTATCTATAAACAATTTGCTACTATGGTTCGCACACAATTATCCACTCCTATTCGTGTCTTTCGTGCTGATTCTGCTGGTGAGTACCTCTCTCGTTACCTGCGCAGCTTCCTTACTGAGCAGGACACTCTTGCTCAGTTCTCTTGTCCTGGTGCTCATGCTCAAAATGGTGTCACTGAGCGCAAGCATCGTCACCTCCTTGAGACGGCTCGTACACTGATGATTGTCGCCTCTATTCCACCTCACTTTTGGGCTGAGGCTGTTTCCACTGCCACTTATCTCGTCAACATTCAGCCCTCTTCTGCTCTTCAGAGTGAGATGTCTGTTGAGCGTCTCTGTGATCTTCCTCCAGACTACTCTGCCCTTCGTCTGTTTGGCTGTGTTTGCTACGTTCTTCTCGCACTCGAGAACGCACCAAACTGACTACTCAGTCTGTTAAGTGTGTTTTTCTGGGATACAGTGCCGAGCACAAGGGCTATCGGTGCTGCTTTCTTCATGAGGTCTTGTGTGCATGATCAGGTGATTGCTCTTCAGTATGTGCCTTCCGAGCTTCAGATAGAGGATTTCTTCACGAAGGCCCAGACTCGAGCACAACACGGCTTCTACCTCTCCAAACTCAGTGTTGTTGATCCACCGTGAGTTTGAGGGGATGTTAGAGATATATGTAGAGTTGTGTTATTTCTCATTGTTATGAGGGGTTATTTGCATATTCATCTCCTGTACTTGTCTATATATACTGGCCTATTAGTCCGCTAAGAATACAAGTTGCTATTCCTAATTCCTAAAAGGAATCACAACATCCCAGATATGCATGGTAGGTGACCGTTTGGATACTGACATCCTGTTTGGCCAAAACGGATGCTGCAAGACTCTCCTTGTTCTCTCAGGTTTCTTGATAATACTCTAGCTCTGAACTCTAATACATGCTCTGCTGATTTACATCAGTATAAGCACTAAGGTTAGTTGCCTTTTGCAGGTGTGACTTCTATGCAGATGCTTCAGAGCCCCGACAAGTCGATCCAGCCAGAATTCTACACAAACCAAATTTCTGATTTTATCACCCTCAAAGCAGCAACAGTCTGAATAAACATGAAGGAACTGTGTTTTACATGGGCGAGGCCCCTTGCTTTTGTACAGGCAGCATCCGCCAAATTTTAGCCACTAAGAGAACACAAGGATGATTTTATTTTCACATTGTTGTGTAACAGTGCGACAAATGTTTACATGTAACATCATTCAGGTGCATATCACAATGGATACTGTTGTACACTTGCCCTTGGCTCAAAATCAACAATGAGCAAACCAAAAGGCCAGAGGTAATCAAATATGCATGGATAAGCTCAAAATCAACACTGGGCAAATAAAAAGAGGCAAATCACAAGATCAAAACTGGGCAAACATGATCTAAAAAAAGGCTAACAGAATAAGCAAGACTGATTGTTCTGCTGCTTATGAAAAAAAATGAAGAGAAGTATGTGGTACCTTTTAATATTGGCACATAGTATTTCACTCGGATCATGTAACATGATATTGCTTCTGGGATTCAATGAATTACCTAAACATTAAACTGTTAATTAGTGTATTAGGTGTATGTTGTATGTACAGAAGGTCGACCACAAATGAGCTAAATCATGTTCCCGTGCTCCCTAAGTTCAAGCTAGAAGCGCCCACAAGCACATTAAGAATTTCCTTATCTCAGTAAAACAAGAAGAACGCACTGTACAGAGGGTAACAAAAAAAAAGCCTACTGACAAAATTGCATGATGAAAATGAGAAAATATATACAGTTTTAGTTGTACATTATTGCTCCTTTATTTTGCTGATTTCTTTAAGTTGCTCATCAACGCCCGCAAAGCTTCCTTCACATTTTGGCCCCTTGTTTGCCTCACTTCCTGGGATGTGAGACGCAGGCCCTCAAGACCGCGGCCCAGAGAGGCAATCATGGGAACAGAAGGTGCTGCCTCGGCTGCACACTCAATCCCATCTCCATGCATCAGGAGGCCAGCACAGGCAGCCATGCTACAGCCAAATGTTGCCCAAGGAGTGATTCTGAAAGGTTCCTTGTGCCTCTTTTGCATTATTTCGTAGAAAGAAGTCCGCATTGCCATCAAGGTAGTTCTCTTCGCTGATGATATTACAGTGTGTGTCACCACTCGAATCTTCTCTGCTGAAGCCGTAAATTGTAGAGCAGAGGCCTTCGAACCAGCACTAGCAACCCCATGCGAGAGGATCTTGCTTAATGCAACAGTAGCATGTCTTTGCGCCTGCATTAAGCCATACTTCAAAACCACTGGAGTTTTATAGGGAGCCACCAGCTTAAGGAAGGCAGAAGCATGAACAGTTTTTGACAAAGATGAAAAGCCAAGAATGGCTGTTCCTCCTGCACCAACTGCGACCACAGGTTTCTCAGCTATCCAACTCTTTTTATCAATGCTATCAGCCAACGGCAGCTCATTGTGATCACTGTCATTTTCATTGCCATAATGCCTGAAGCAACTGCTAGCTAATTGTGTGATCTCTGAAGGAACAGGAGTGTCCCAGTGTCTTCTTATTCCAGCTAAGCAGCTGGCATCAACTATAGCCACCACAGAACCAAACTCCTTTAGTTGGCTTCTCAGAGCTTGCACAAGAAGAACGTGGCACTTCTCCTCGGAATGGAGTTCTGAAAAGTCCAATTTTTTTGAACAATGACTATCTCTCGTGTCAATATGGCTTCTTCCCGCATTATTCAAACCTATTCTGAGGGCCTCTATTGCAATTCTAAATACATGGACATCAGACAACATTTCACTGCTAATTGTCTTCCCCTCATGAACTTGAGTCAGCAACTTCTGAGCAGAAGCCATAGCCCTCCCAATTGACGGAATGTCCACAAATATATCATAAAGATCAGCAAGCAAAGGGTAGACAGACTGAGCGAAAAATGGAGCCTCGTATCTGTCTTCCGGCTTGCATTCCGATAGCCTGCACTCAGTGACAGCATTGTAAGAGATAGCTTGGGACATCAACAAATTAACAGTCGGAGCTAGCGACTTCACGAGCTGTCCTCCATTATCATCCACAAGGCATATCTTCCTAACATGGGATCTTACAATTGAAGTGGCACTCTGAGGGAGCAAGCAGCTAGTCTGCGATTGCAGAACTGCGTTATCATCCGTGGCACTCTGAGGGAGCAAGCAGCTAGTCTGTAATTGCTGACCTGAGTTATCTTTGGTACTATTTCGGCTGGCCGTTCCACCAGCATTGCAATTCCTCTCATATGGAGACTCGAGCAAGAGAAAACACGAGTCTATCTCCTCTGCAGCTCTCTTGGCAGCCAACAGGTGGCCGTAGAATCCGACCCCAAAAATCTCCTGCAAGACCTGGCACGCGGCCGCTTTCACATACTGGTCTTTGCTCCTCTTCTCCGTGACGCACCTCATGATCACCTGGAACGGCGACGCCGGCACGCCGCCTGCCCCGCCGTCAGTCAGGCACTCCTCCTCGATCCGGACATCGTCCACCGCCGTGTGCGCGACCTGGGTGACGACGGCCTTGGGGCGCACCTCCCTTATCAGATGGTCAGCGTCCGAAGCGGACTGCTCGGAGAGGTTCTGCGCAGCCAGGATGTAGATCACGCCCTGCGAATCGGGCTCGCGGAGCGCGAATACGAACTGCTTCGTCTCCTCCGGCACCGAGAGCGTCCGCACCAGCCGCGCGGACGCGCGCAGGTCGTCCTCCCTCAGGACAGCGGAGAGCGGCCACAGGCTTTGCAGGTACGAGAGAAGCGCCGCCGCCATGAGCGCCGCATCAGCGGTTGCCCCGCCGGCGACTCTTCGTGGAGGCGATTACCTCCGATCAGACGGGGAGAGCTGACCTACCCCTTCTTCCTCTTCAACTCCCCCTGGGCCTGATCGGCCGGCCCACGGAGTGCGCCTCCGCGGCTCAGCCGCTTCTGCTCGGCCCGCCGGCCCGCCGCCGCCGGCTGAGATGGGCGGAGAGCTACGGGAATTTTGGATGGCGTGTGGACAACTTGCCCTAGGATTTCTTTTCCCCTCTCGGTTTTTTGGGCGACGAGTTTTGTTTTCTGTTTCTGGGAGCGGCGGAGCCTGACTCTTTGAATCCAGACTCGGTTTCTGGCTTTCTGCCACGGTCACCCGTCGGTCTGTTCGGTGGACACGGCTGGGTGGAACCCGGAGGAAAGGTTAGCGTTGCACTGTGCTCGTCTGCAAATACCGGGCCAGGCTGATTCCGCCCAGCTGCCAAAAAAAAAAAAACCGGGACTTGGGAGCACATCTGAAATTCTGAATAATCCGGCCTATAAGGGCCACACCGTGCAAAGTTGTAGGGTTATTCCTAAATTTAACCATATCATCTTTGTTTAGTAATTATAGATGCGAACGTAGAAATGCCAATTAGATTAACCGTCAAGGCCCTATTTGCGGAGCTTCATTCAGTTTCAAGCTATCGCAAGCTTAAGCTGCCACAAACTCTAGGTGCAAGCTCTTGAGGCCACTTTTCGCAGGGAGGTTGAAGCCTATATTCACCACCATCTCAGAAATCAATTTACGGGGGATTAAAACCAGCCTCCCATTCTAGGACTAATAACTAAATGAACCACTATCCGGAGCACTGATACTGAATGGAAGCTTCTTAGCTAGCATTTCTGTTCAATTTGTTAAGAGATTTTTCTCTCGTATATACAAGAAGACACATCATGGGTAGAGGTGAAAATTTGCAAAAGATCAACACGAGCGCAATTGCTAAGAGTGGCAAAAGCGCAATTGCTAAGAGTGGCAAAATGGCTTTGTGCGTACTCTTACCCAACGTACATCCCATCTAAGCAACCCCAACAAGACGTGCCATCTTAAAACTTTGGTGAAATTTATCTTCGTCCACTAATCCACTCTGAAAACGTCTCATTTGTTAGGCTTTTGGATATGTGGCCTTTAATAGTTGGCACGTGGGGTCACCAAGAAAGGCAAAAAATAATAATCTTTATTTGAAAGGATAACGTTTGATCTAAATGTGATCGCATATACGAAATCAAATAACAGATGCAGATGACACTATTAAAATTCCACTCAATATAGTATTGGAGGATTGCGCACCACAATACATGGAATGGGCACCATTGAATATCATGTCATTGTCAGCTAAACGCAATACAAATACTACAATCCTGTTTTGGAACGTATGAATTTTACAGTAAATAGTTTAATTCCCACGGGAATAAAAAAAATTCTTATATTCTAAACAGGGCCCACATATGCAATAAAGAATTTAAACCTTCTTATAAACACTCACCGGCATACGGGCCTCCTGAATTCCAATATGACGTTACGCTGCTGCATAATAATCGCTCTTTATAAAGGTTTCATAGATACTTTCACTAATACAAATATTAGTGGACAGTGGTCCAAGCGAATTGCCCCTAAGCACTCCAACAAAAGCAATGGCAAGCTCCAATGGAAAACAAAGTGGACGAGCTTTCAGAGAGGTATAGACGCATGTACAATGTAAAGTGCTTATGACACGAGTGCTTAAATAGAGAGTCTTGCCACATGATCAGCCACTTGTATGAAAGCTCTCATCTCCAATTCAAGCAAAATTATACAAAGTGCTTAAATGATTCAACTATCTCATTAGGACTCATACAAGCACCCGTGATGTCGAAGTAGCGACAAAAAAAGGGTGGTATAGCACCGACTAAGCATCGATGCCAAAGAAGTATCGCTTCCTCTGTATAAGCACATGCACCAGCATTATATATACAGAGGAAGCGATGCTTCTTCTACATGGCAAAAAAACACAATTTTTTACCCAAGAACTCTCTAAGCACCTGCATTGTATATACAGAGGAAGCGATACTTTTTGTCATCGATGCCTAGTCGGTGCTATACACTTTTTTTGTCGCTACTTCGACATCACGAGTGCTTGTATGAGTCCTATACGGATGCCTAATCTGTATAAGCCCATTGTAACAGTTGTTAGCTGGCTTGATTGTGTTAGTTCCTCTTCCTTAAAAAAGAAAAAGGGAAACAAAGAGGAAGAGGAATAATTTAGAATATTCCTATGCATCAGCACTGCCGGTGCCAGTCTGTTTGGACTTGGACCTAACATGGAAATCTTTGAAGTGACACGCTGGCAACGTGTTGCAAAAGGAGAACAGAAGAAGGGGGAAAAAAATAATGAGCCACATATGCAAAGGAAGAGGTCAGAGAGAGAGAGAGAGAGAGAGAGAGAGAGTAGCTTGCAGCTACAATTCTTTGTGAACCTGACGCAGAAAAGGGACAGCGTACCCAACTGCCAAAGAAGACGTCAAAATTCACTGTGCGTGTTCTCTTTTGCACCTATCTCCCTCTCATTTCTTGTATTTGCCTATAATTTGCATGCGTGTGCCTGGAATCGATTATCTACTGTTTTGTAATGTCAAAGAAGATATGCGTGGTAACATCTAACTAGCGAGGTTGGAAGCAACAAACAATGCACAATGACGATAACAATAGCGAGGAATCGCGGTTGTGGCAAGTGATGATCATAGCAAAAATGGTACTACATAAATTGTTCAACGGTGGCAAATTGGCAATAAAGGTGAACTTGTCGGTTGTGTCAAAAAGGATTTAGGGTAACGATAAACATGGATAGAGAAGAGAAGCACGTAGGTTGTACACTGCACAACAAACAAGGCCGTAGGATAGTACAGGCTAACCAAGGTCATGGCCACCCCTGTATTTCCAGATTTATTAATAGAAAATGATATTCCCTCTGTTCTTTTTGTGTGGGGCCGGGTGGCAGGCTCGACTCGTAAGCGCATCTAAGCGATGAGAAACCCCAATCCACCACTTGTGTTATTCATCGCAAATCCGTAGCAGAAGTTGGTCTATCAAAGTCGCTGCTTGGTTGAAAACTCTCTCGTTCCTCTCATTCCAAAGCATCTAGGAGATGAGTATAATGCATGAGTCGAGACCTTTACGGCTGCTCTTCAGGACAGCCAGGCGAGCGGCAAGCCAGTAGTTCTCCACGGTGATCTGGCCTGCGGGGATAGCTTGGCATAGGCCCGCCAGGCGGAGGAAGCGTGCCCGCCCACACCTGGGCAGTAACCGCACATCCGATAAGCAGGTGATCGATCGTCTCTCTTGCGGAATGACAGAAAACGCAAACTCTTTGGTCTGGCAGCCCACGACGTTTGAGCCGATCAGTCGTCTGGCAGCGACGACGAATAGCTAACCATAAGAAACACTTGCATTTGAGAGGCACCCACGCTTTCCAAATGGCCGACCCGCACATGAAGGACTGTGAGCCGGTGAAAAAAATGTTGTAAGCTGAACGACACGAAAACTGGCCAGAAGCGGTCCAACGCCGAATGATGAAGTCTTCCTGTCCCGATGACAAATGGATGGACCGAAGTAAATCCCACAACTGAAGATACTCCTGGAGAACCTGAGCATCGAGGCAAACCTTAATGTATGAGATCCACTTGCCATTAAGCAAAGCTTCCGCGACCGTTCTCTTGGTCCGGATTGCCACCGGAATCAATCTGAGCAGGCACGGGGCAACTGCAGGGATGCTACGCCTAACGCTGTAGAGCCATTGGTCCGACCAGAATAACGCGCGATCCTCGCTTCCCAGTCGAGCCTCCAGTGGCGCCTAGAACATTGCTCGTTCTGTGGAGCTTGCTTGCGACGAAAGGGCTTTCCATGTCCGCTCGGGCCATGTCTACTGGAGTCATAGCCATATGAGGCGGAGTGAGTTGCCGAGGACATGGACGTTGAGTAGACCCAATCCCCCATAATTCGTAGGGCGGCAAATCGCTGGCCAAGCGACCAAACAATGTCCTCCGGCCACCATCTCGGTTCCCTTCCAAAGAAATGCCCGGCGTCGTTTATCGATCTCCTTGATCACCCAAAGGGGAGGAGTTAGAGCCATGAAAGCATATATGGGTAGGGCCATTAGAACTGTCTTCACTAGTATTAGACAACCTCCTTGTGAGAGCATGCTAGTCTGCTAACGCTGCAACCGCACATAAACCTTGTCTAGAAGAGGCTGAAAATCATTCTTTGAGGCCTTCCTCAAGGAGAGGGGCAACCCCAGGTACTTGTATGGGAAGTCGGTGGTAGTGCAATGTAGCTCATCGGCAATAAGTGTAAGTTGCAAATGGGCGCTATAACGCTTTTGGCCAGGTTGGTTTTCAGTCCAATGGCTTCTCTGAACACTTGAATGATGGTGCGGATAGTGTGTAAATCCGAAGGAACCTAGGAGAGGAAGAGGGTTGCATCGTCCGCGTAAAGAGATAGTCGGTGAGGGACACTCCTAGATCCTCCCAGCGGTTGAAGCAACGAGGATGTCTCGGCCAGCGAGAGGAGGTAGTTGAGGACATCCATAACTAAGACAAAGAGCATAGGTGACAAAGGATCTCCTTGTCGGAGCCCATGACTGTGCCAGATCGGGCAACCTGGTTGCCCGTTCAGTAAGATACAGGTAGAGGAGGAGGAGAGCAAGATGCATAGCCAAGCTCGCCACTTAGGCCCGAACCCCTTGCGCGTTAGGATCTCAAGTAGAAACGCCTAGGAAACCGAGTGAACGCATGAGCTATATCTAGTTTGGAAAAGGAAAGCCACCTTTTTGTTGATGGAGTACGCAAGTTGATTGCCTGGCAAGGTAGAAATTGTCCTTGATGAAGCGAGCCGCTATGAAGGCATATTGGTTGGGTGCGACAACCTTGGACAACTCCGAGGCCAACCTTCGGGCGAGGATTTTGGAGAAGAGTTTCGTGAAGCTATGTAACAAGCTAATCGGATGGTAATCGCCCGGCCCTTGTGGCTCCTGTTTCTTAGGCAACAGTTTGATGAGGGCCTGGTTCAGGAGGTGAAAGTTGCTTCCGACCATATCTTCTAGCTTGAGAATCGCTGTCATCACCACTACAGAAAAGGTAATCATAGACAGTTCAAAAACGTTATCATAGATGGTTTTGTGAGTCATTTGAATTTATGGATCAATAGTAACATGAGGTCATCACAGATGGATTTTTGAACCATCTGTGATGCGTACTATCGTAGACGGCTAGTAACGCAGAACCATCTGTGATAGTAAACTATCACATACAATTTGTAGATAAATCCGTGGTATGAAGCAAATCACACACTTGAGTGTGTCAGGTTCGATGAAGTAGGTCGTGGTTAGCATGTTTAGGATGAATGTCCAAGAAGCGAGCTAGCTAGCTAAATTTAGGACTCGGGTTACGACAAGGGACTAGGAACTACACACACAGCCACTGCTTGGAGATTTCATAGAGAAGAGATCAAGAATGGAATATTGGTAGAACCATGGGATGCAAGAGAGGAGGCGGGCCAGGCTTAGGGGAGGAGGGGCGTCGGGTTCAGGGAAATAATCGACCAAGATAACATATAAACATGTAATTTTTGTAAGTCAATTAACCAGGATAAAATGCTCAAAAGATAAGATAAGCAACCATATGAAAATAACATATTGCTCAGTTTTGAATGTTTATAATTGCTTTCAGATGTAGAATTACACAAGATGTAATCTTGGCCTTCTCGATACTTACCAATATTCTTTATCAATTAAATGTGATAACAATAAATTAGACTTTTGAGCTCAAATAATACTTCACTATAATGTCAAGAAATAACTTCTAAAACAACAGTTTTAAACTTTCAATCATCAGAAGGTCATTCAACTAATAGTGTGCAGAAATGCTCCATTATCATATTAGCCAATCAGTAATCAGTTAAATGAAAACTGAATAGAATCACTAATCTCAAATACTGGACATGATCACTAATCTCAATAAAATAGCGAATCTGTTATCAGTAAACTAGCAAACACAAATTCTGCCCAGTTTCAACTGAAAACAAAAAATATCAGAACTAGCTGCTCAATACAAATTGACAATGAGAAGAAATCCAAATAGCCCAAGTCTGATATAGCTATCACATGAATATCATAATATTACAATTATCCTCATCAAGCAATTTCCAGAGCCCAACACAATACCAAATCTCCCTGTGCTAGTCAATATAGATTGAAATACAACTAGCACAATACACTTAGTAAAGTAAATTAATTCTAAAAAATAGAAACAACTCATGAAGGGATAACAAGAACCACCAAGGATGCACTGGCCGAGTGCACCTCAGAGCAAGAGAGGAGGCGCGCTGGGCTCGAGGAGGAGGCGGTGTCGAGGACAACAACGACGGGCTCGAGGAGGAGGCGCGTCGAGATTGGGGAGGAGGGGCGCCGAGTTTGGGGAGGCTACGGCTCGTGCTTGGGGAGGAGGCATCGGGCTCGGGGGAGGAGGCGGCGATGGGCTCAGGGGAAGAAAAACTTAATAATTTGAGTGGGAGGTGTGGGCGTAAACCCTAGAGTTCAAATATAAATATGGTCATATATCACATATAGTTCTAAAGTATAACCGTCTGTGATAAAAACTCATCACAGACGATTTTTAAGTATAACCGTCTGTGATAATAAACATTCTCATATACATAAATGCAAATTCAGAATATTCACAAAAATGGTGAGGAATTATATCTGAATATTAGTAAATCATTAGTTTGATGTCAAAGTCTGATTTGCAGTTGTTATATTTAATTAGTGAAGAATATTGACAAAAATAGCGAGGAATTATAGCTAAATATTTGCTAAAACTATGCTAAAATCACTAATGTTACAACAAGTAGTTTAATTACACCTCTACAAAGAACTTGATGTACTCATGCCTAATCCTACAGTTGTCGCTGTAGAAGACGACGTAGTCGTCCACCCTTGCGTCACGCCATAGCCAGTGCTCGTGCATTGGTGACCATCCTCCGACAGTGCCAACACCCGACCCTGCGGCCCAACCATGTTCCATTTCACCTCCTAGCCCGCGTCTGCAGCGAGCCTCCAGTACCGCCTGCACTCCCGGTTGGTCCTCTTGGCCATCTCGCACCCGCCACCAGCCGGCTTGACCTAGACCTGGCTAAGGAGGAGGCCGGCTCACCCAACGTCGTACGCCTCGCCGGCCGTATAGAGGAGGAGGCCGAGCACGTAGGCTGTGGCCTTGTGGCCGGTGACGGCTGCCCGGTCGAGGCACACGAGGCCACGCTATTGCTCTGGTACACGAAGATGAGCATGAGGACGACGATGAAGCAGGCCTCCAAGTTGCCGACATCAGAAAGGTAGTTGACGACGGCGAGGTAGCGCTCGTTGTACATCACTTCATCGCCCCTCCTGCTCCAGCGCCACGTGCCTCCCTATGGTGCCCTCCTTGGACGCCTTGTGCATCGCCTTTCAACTGCAATACACATACACAATTCAAGACGTCAGAATAATCTTATAATACAGGAATTACTCCATAAGACAAAATTAAAAAGTCAAATACGTAGGTGGCTCGTAGGCTATAGAGGTCAGCCATGGGCTGAGGAGAGCTCGTGGCCATGCGGCTGACGATGTTGACGACGACTTCATAGGGAAGAGTGGCGGTGATCGCCGACCTCCTCACCTTAGTCCTCGCCGTCATGCTCCGCGTGCTCACCATGGCACGCGATCGATGTCTAGCAGGTAGCTAGCTGCGTACGTACTATTGATCAATACCGTGCGTCCTCACCATGGCGTGCGATGATCATTCTTATAAAACAAGAACACCGCGTGCGAGATGATGTGACACATAACGTCAGCGCGCGAGATGAAGAGACGCATCGTAACGTCAGCGTGCGTCTTTGCGCGAGACAAATAGATACATCGTGCGGGAGCTGAAGCATTGAATTATCACATATAGTTATTATTAAAAACCGTCTGAGCATTGAATTATCACAAATATTTATTGTTAAAAACCGTCTGTGATGAAGCCTGAGTTGTAAACACGGTGATGCTTTGGTTACCAATGATTTATTTGGAGCAGATTCTAATAAATTATATATGTCAGACTTTCGTCTTTATTCGTTTAATATATCTTTTGCCACAAGTTATTGGTCTATAAATAACCATCAGAGAACTATCTAAGAAAAAATATTCACTCACAAACTTTTCATATTTTCTTACTTCTATTTCTTCATAAAGTTCTCATTGGTAGAAGAATATCCCTACAATCAGGTGAGCACTTCACTGTCTATGATGTATAACTTTCGATCAAGACGTACTGAAGTATACTTCTGCTTTCTTTTGTTGATCAGAAGTTACACATCAAGACACTGAAGTGCTTCTGTTGATTGTAATATGTGCTTCTATCGATAATAAGATCATGCCCACTGTTATTTCTCCTGCAATCGTGGTTCTCATTAGAGACGATTTCAATAAATAACCGTGTGTGAATTTAGTAATATCACAGACGGTTCTTCAATATGAACCGCATGTGATACTTCTCAGACGGTCTTAAACATGAACCGTCTGTGATATGACCTCTTCACAGATGATTCTTAGTGCAGAAGTAACACAGACGATTGCTAAACTAAAATCGTATGTGATTGTATTTAATACTGACAGTTTTGAAAAACCGTTTGTGATGAGGCATCTAGTATTAACCTTTTTGTAGTAGTGCATGATATCCCCTTTTATGATGGGCCAGCACTTATGATAGAAGAGTGCAATGAAACCGTTCAGCCCTGGAGCTAACGATACATTTTCATATGGCCAAACTAAATAGTTATAAATATATCGACGATCAAATTTACACGTAGCAAATTCTAGGATGTAAGTAAAAAAGAACAAAGGAAGTAGCATTTAATCATATGGTATTGCACGGTTCGATAGATTGCCACCCTGACCACCCTTAGTGGCTATCAGCTCAAACTCCACTGCCAGAATTTTTGGCGCAAATAGCACGTTTACGATGTTTTATTACGGAAGTAGCGGCCGTCGTAATGAAATAGCAAATCTGAAGCCTCGTCTACACGGTCATCGGCCAGACGCGATGTCCACATGACACGTCGTCTCATCCTACCGGTCACGGGCTGGACGGCCCTCCACGTTGCTCACCCGGCTGATCACAGGTCGGATGCCCCTCCACGTTGCTTGTTCGGCCAGTCACGGGCCGAACGCTGCTTCCTCCACCCATAATTAGCTAGTTAGCTTAGCGAACTTAATTAAGCTGCATTCGGCCCGTGGCCAGTCGGACGCGCCACCACCCCCGACACTCTCGTCCTTTCAACCCTCTAATCTGTTACTTCCATCACATCTTTGTCTATATGCATGTGCTTGCATGCAAAGAGATTGGCACAGGAGGGAATCTGATTCCCTTTGCAGCACCCTCTGGCGTCTATTTAATCACATGAGAGTGTGATTTCACTTCGCTCTCTCACTCCTCTCGCCCGCTCTCTCGCTTTCTCGTTCTTTCGGTTTTGGTTTTCCGGTGACTAATTTTTGTTTGCCGCCATCATTAGCAGTAATTTTGGTAGGTATGTCTCTTCTCGTACGTTATTTATTTTTAAATTTTGTGGTTATTAAATTATTCGTAGTGAAATTAATCGTACTTAATTTACAAGTTGTCATTTTTAGGCGTAGTTAATTAACTACCAATTAATTAATTAGTCGTAAGTACATTATTTTACTCAATTCTTTAGTCTGAAATAGTTCGTTGGAATTAAGTATTAATAAATTAGCAGTCATTAATTAGTTGTTAATACTCTAGTTGTAATGTTTAGGATGTGATTAATTTGCATTCATAAATTAGTGGTAATTAATTTAGTACTAATAAATTAGCATTAAAGGACCGAAGAATAGAAAATATCAAGATGTGTCAAATCTATTAACTACTTACACTAGTAGAAATTAATACAAGTAGTGATGTGATTCAGATACTTGTTTCTCTATGAAATGACAAACTTGAAACAACCTTCTCAACAATGAAGTTTTGACTTTGACATAAAATTGACCTTAATTGCAGAGTAACATGTTTTGACCGTAATTAGTCACCTCCAACACTTCCTTGTCCATGCATATTGCGTTGTAAGAGATTAGCCTGAGTTATTTTAGTGGCCTTAGTTAGCCCTAATAATTTATTTTTTTCACTAATAGTCTGTCTCTTCCCCGTCTTGCAAGCCATGCCTCTATCGGAGCTTCTGGAACACTTCTACGATGAGAATCACTGGTGAAAGTCGTGGATCAACGGGGACGAGGATGGCCCTTCATTCCTGGTGCTTTGGGCTAGAGGGAATACTGGGAGCTCGACGCTCGCTACGTCCCCATCCTCCGGGACATATGCTTGTTGCCCTTAGTGAGGCTAGTCTTCATCGAACACCTGTTCACCCTAGATGACAGCCTGCTATCAGCACTTGTCGACCGATGGAGACCCGAGATGCACACATTCCACCTTCAGTGGGGTGAGACGACGGTCACCCTGCAGGACATCTCATTCCTGACTGATCTCTCGATTCGGGGTGAGCCACTTGTTCCTGACCGTCCACTGGCAGACTGGAAGGCCAGGCTGGGGAACAGGTTCGGCATACCCGTGCAGGACAGTGCCCGTGGCGTCCCTCAGACTTGGCCGAGGCCTTTCAGCTTATGCCCAAAGGATGCACCTGATGACGTTGTTCGGACACACCTCGTCGCTTACCTTCTATGTATTTTTGGTTCGGTCTTGTTTCCCATGTCAAAGGGTGATTGGGTGTACCCCAGATTTGTCCACATCACCGAGTCTTTGGCTGACGCGGAGGCTGGGGCGATGCCTCAGTACAGCTGGGGATCAGCCGTCCTCTGCGCCACATGTAGGGGGGTTGTGTGATGCTTCGAGGCGTGACATCGGTGTTAAACCTAGCTTGCCTGTTGCTACATGCTCCTACCGCTATGGAGCTGGGAGTACTTCCCTGTTGGGCGGTCGTCCTTCCACAGAGCAGTCCACTCATACCCCGTGTTGCAGGACCGGATAGACGGGCCCACCATGGGCTCCAATTGGACTACCACTGCCCTACGCTGGGCGAAGGATAAACCGGTGAGGTGCTACTCGTTGTTCCACAACGAGTTTGAGTCGTTGTATAACAACGATATCATCTGGGCTCCATGGACCCCAGACTTCGTGGCCACGATAGCGCCACACGAGTTGTCCTTGCAATGCACGCAGGACACCATACTTTGGGCGATGACATGCCACATTGTGTTTACACATACAGTGGAGCCTTACACGCCGCAGCACGTAATGTGACAGTTCGATTTGTAATCCAACACAAGTGGATTATAGCCTAGACAGAGACGGCGCACGTCAAGGTCTTGCTGGAGCAGCAACCGTACAACGTACGGACATACCGTGAATACATGCAGTGGTATGTACCACGGTCGCGCACCAGACTCACTCGTACTCCGCTAGAGAGTCCGGAGAATGTGACGCACCAAGAGAGCCTCGTTGCTCCTCCGGGTTCACTGGCACACCGGACGTTCAAGGTCAGAGCTCCTCCACACGACTGGAGTTGCTGACATCGTACCTTGGGGGCGGACAATTTGGGAGTGGATTTATTCGGTACCTCGTTCATGACTTCATTGCAGGTGGCCCCTAGTTCGACATGTCTCAACAGGACGGCATCAACGCTTACCAGACTCAGCTTCCTCCGAGTCAGCTTGTTGGTGCGCCTCCGCCCACTCAACAAATACAATAGTCTCCGTACCCCCTCGGATCCGATAGGCGTTCTCCGGATCGGTTGACGTATCCTACGGGACGTACTCAACGCAAAATAAAGATGTGGACGCAGACGCAACGAGCAGAGAGCAGTGGCTCAGACGAGTGAGTCATATTGTATGTCGTGTACCCCGATCAAATAGGACAATCTTTGTTAATTTATCAGTTTAATGTGGATGATATTCTTTAACATTGTATTGCACCACATGCTAGATTATATATTAATTAATCTGTGTCTATCTATCTTTACTCTTTGTCTCGAGTTGGAGAAGGAGACTACATGACTATTTAATTTGTGGTTGCTAACTATTTAATGTAATTTGCGGTTGCTAATTATTTAATGTAATTTATGACTGCTAACTATTTAAATTGTTAGCTATTTAATTTGCTAACATCTCACGCGGCTAATCCAAAAATTTTTGCCGCATTGTGTTTTATGTCTATTTGTATAACTTACAACAGGTCCTATTCTATGACCCACTGAATCAGTTAAGACAGAGCTACAAGAACCAGCAAAAAATACTTCATCACCAACTAGAAAATCCTATTCACCTATTAGCTTTTAAGAATTAGTAAGCACAAATTTACTATATGACTTTTTTTTGTTGAGCATTAGCATACCTATAGGCTTGTTCACTGGATCAGTTTGAAAGTTTGTCCATGTGCGATGACGACGTTGAACCTAAAGCAGACATCTAGAAATGTTATACAAAAGAACGAAATTGGCAAGGATTCTCATCACCAAACTCTCTAATTAATTTGCGTTTGGCCGGCCACAGGCTGAACACGGCTAATCATTTAATATTGTGTCATCCGACCGGTGAGGGGACGGTGGAGGCGACGTGGAGGGGCGTTCGGCCTGTAACCAGTTGGACGAGCGACGTGGAGGGGCGTCCGGCCCGTGACCGGCTGGACGAGGCGACGTGTTCTGTAGAAGGTCGTCCGGCCGCGTCCGACCGGTGACCATGCGTACGAGGCTTCAAATTTGCTATTTCATTGCGGCGCCAACTACTTTAATAAAACATCGTAAATGTGCTATTTGTGCAAAAAAAATTCCAGCAAAGGAAGGACAACAGTTTGGCACAAAAGGATCGAATTATCAAAACTACTTTTTTTCCTTTAGAGAACAATCAATAGCTGCACATAACCATAAACATCAAGGACTTTTTAGCATTTCCTCCGAGCTCCAACAGACCAACACGAAGGAGGCCAAAAGAAATCGCGAATAAATAAACGCGAGACGCACCCGCCTTCCTTCCTTCCGCTCCTCTCCCACCACCTCCCCTCCACCTCCGCGCTCACACCTCCCTTCCCTTCCGCCCGAACCCGAGATCCCCGCAGCGAGGCTCCCCACCCACGCCACCCCACCCCACCCACCGCCCGATCCACGCGACAGGTCGCGCGCGCGCTTGCCGGGAGCTGAGCCGAACCCGACCGCGCTGATCGAGCTGGACCTGGCCAGATTCGCCGCTCGCGCGGTGCTCAAGCGGTGCTAGATCTGCGAGATCCCACCTCCGCCAAGGTACAGTCTTGGACTCCAGTTTCTCATATCTCTTCGTCGTTCGGCTTATCTCTGTGATTTTTTGAAGTTTTTTTGGTGGGGTTGATTGGGTGGTCTAGGTAGTAGCACGCGCTTGCTGCATTTGATCATGATTTAGCTGTTTGCGTGATTTTTAGGGGTTGTTTGATTTATTGGTGCTGGTGGGTTTTTGTGATCTGATATGGCTTACCTAGCTGCTGATGGGGGCTTAGATTGGGCTTGGAAGTTTACTTTGGTTAATGCCCACGGTAACGATGTCTTTGATGAAATTTCGTGCGATGCGATGCTATACATGAATTTGCGAAATGTTGTGAATTTAGAGGGTAGATACAGTCAATACTAGTTGTTAATCGGTTTACATTGATTAGTTTGCTTAGTTCAAGTGTTTTGGCTGCAGGTATGCCAAGGAATTCTCAGAGGCCACGGCTATAGAGTGATATATATCTTGGTAGTGCGGTTTGTGGCGCTGCTGCTCCTGGTTGGCTGGAGGAGATGCAGAAGAACGGGTTGCTGGAATGCAGCGTCTGCCGCTCCAAGGTGGTTGTGCCGAGCCCCAGGAGCGTGTCGAGGGCTTACGACAAGCACCGCAACAAGATATCGTCCAAGTACCGTGCGCTCAACTTCCTTCTCGTGTCTGGTGACTGCATCTTGGTCGGCCTTCAGGTGGTTCAATCTCTTTAATGGTGCTTGACTTCATGTCCAATCAGTGGCCTGTTTGGATGGGATTGAATGGTTCAATCTCCTTGATGGTGCTTGACTTCATGTCCAATCAGTGGCCTGTTTGGATGGGATTGAATTCGTCCTAATTTACCTGGAAAAATAGTAGCGCAAAAATTAGAGTGAAAATTGATCTTCTGTGCTTGCTTTGATATAGTAGGATTAGGGTTCCGTAGCTCCATAATCGAAGCTAAACCAGGATTGCGCTCCCAATTTCCCAAACATGGCCTACATTTGCAGATTTCATGCTTTGGTGTTGTCATCGGATTATTAAACATTGTTTCCTTAAAAAAATTGTTCACATCAGATTTGGCACCAAAGATTTATTGGCAGATTTGGTAGCCTTGTACTTTTGTACCTAAAGTATACCTGTACATATTTAATCTGGACAATTATATAGCCTAATTGTAGCATGTATATGATTGCCTACACCTTGCAATATTTGCTAATTATTTTCTTTGTTCTGCAGCCTATCCTAGTCTTTATGTCCAAGGTTGATGGGAAGTTTCAGTTCAGTCCTATCAGTGTTAACTTTTTGACGGAGATCACAAAAGTTGTCTTTGCTATCATAATGCTAATAATCCAGGTTAGTTCCTGCTGACCCGTGCTTTCCTTAATTGTTTATTCTGCATCTCAGCCCATGTGAGCGTGTATGATCCTGCTATGAAATATCAATCTTTTGTATGTGGGAGTGAGTAATCAAAGTGCTGTAAAAGGTTCTTTATTTTCAGTAGACCAGCAGTGCAGCAATGTTACTTTTGATGACTTTTTGAGCCTAATGTTGTTGCTCTTCTGTTTGACAGTCTAGAAAACAAAAGGTTGGGGAGAAGCCACTTCTGTCATTTTCGACCTTTGTACAGGTGATTTATCTTTTAAAAAATAGCATGGCATGTACTCTTTTGTTGATTTTGCTCAACATTTGTGCTCAGCATTCACAAAGATAAGATATGTGGCTTCCGTTTCTAATGTTAAACCACATGCGGAATTTTCTATTTGTTTTCAACTCCTTAGAAGAAATGTTGCTTATCTCTTTGTTGTATTTATGCCCTACTGACTTGTATTCGGTTTTCTTGTTTTTACATATAAAAATATTTGTATAGCCCTATGCATCATATATTGCTATATTTTCGAGTCATGGAAACTAATCATTTGGTTCTTCTATCCTTTTCTTGTGTAGGCAGCCCGTAATAATGTACTCTTAGCTGTTCCTGCTCTACTATATGCCATCAACAACTACCTAAAGTTTATCATGCAGGTAAAAGTGAAATCTCATTCTTCTGTGCATTGTACCTGTATTTTCTGCAGTAAATATCTTTTGTACACTAGACATTTAGGACACAACTTTCGGTATATTTTAAAATTTTAATATAGTTTATTAAATTATTTTATATTAAATGTATGCATTTTAGGAAAAGTATAACACTGTAAACTAATGGTCAAAAAGAGTTTCTGGCACGTCTCCAGAAATGAACTGATTATCACCTTTACTCAGCTAACTCAGGTATTACTAGGATGAAATGTTCAATTACCCGTGACTCAATGATTCTAATTGATTTATAATTGTCCTTGCAGCTAAACCAACAATAAGATTTTAGTTAATATACTTAACATTATTCCCTAGAAACACTCAAAGGATTTTTAGAAGTCTGGTTTGACCAGCTGATTCTTAAGACTGCTGTGCAGCCAAGTTTTCATTGAGTATTGAATTAAAAAAAACCACATCAAATTGAATATTCAACCAGCTGGATTCAAATTAGTTCCGTTGGTAACTGGCATCAGCCACCCAGCAGGAGTTGGTTTGGTACAATTTTATGTGAACTCTTGTCCGTAGAAGATGTTCTGATAGGTCTTTTAGCTACGCCTTTTATCTTTCTTGACAGTCAAGGGATAAAAGAGATACTCGAAACTCTAAAGGAAGAAATCCAAGCTATTATAGTAGTCCACCTGATGAATAAATTGGAATTTTCTCATTTACCAGTTTTTTTTTCAGAAGTTATTTTTCTTGAGTTTGGACATGGAGCCTTCCAGTGTGTTGTATTTTACTGCCATGGAATATTGTCTACAGTAGCACATTTGTTCTAATTAAAATTAATAAATTATTATACTGCCCATGCAGTTATACTTCAACCCCGCGACTGTGAAGATGCTAAGCAATCTGAAGGTACTCTTTTATTGTATTGTCATGTTCTCATGCTTTTGTCATATGGTGTGTGTGAGGATGTGTGCATGTGTGCTTCCCTGTGCTTGGCAAAAGCAACATTACTAATATCATACTCTTTTCTATACGATCCAGGTACTTGTCATAGCTGTCCTCCTTAAATTCATAATGAGAAGGAAATTTTCTATAATTCAGGTGAGAATGAGGTGGCATTGCAACTATTTTTTATGTCTTCATTGAGGATAAATATTACTATTATGTGTTTTAGACTGTTTGCGCAGCTGATAAGTTCTCTCATTTAGGTGTTTTTTTTTAAAAAAAAAAAATTATAGATGGCTTCTTATGGTGAATATATTTGTCATTAGATCCTTTTTCCATGTTTTACTACTGCTAGAATTTTCCAAATCATTAGGCAAATTGCATTTTTTTTGTCAGAGTTTTGTTTTCCTCCCCTTTTCTGACTATATTTTTCATGACCACCAGCTGCTAGCAATGATGGTTAACATTTTAAGATGCAATCCTGAATTTGTTAAAAATAAAATAGGATTAATAGCTCAACTTCAATAAAATCAAATCACAGGAAGAACTAGAGCTTGTGGATATGTGTTCTGCAAATGTTGTCATTCAAATGCTTTCAACAATGTTGACCTATGACCCCGTTCTTTTCTGATGACTATCAGTGGGAAGCCCTTGCTCTGTTGCTTATTGGAATCAGTGTAAATCAACTACGCTCCATGCCTGAGGGCACCAATTCCTTTGGTCTTCCAATCACCACTATTGCATACATATATACACTAATTTTTGTAAGTTTCTATTGCACTGTTTGGTTTTTATATTTATCTGTATCTTCTTCCTCCTTTTTTTTGCCCGAACAAATATTGGATAGACAAGTTCATTTATATACTCATGTGAAACTGTAGGTTACTGTCCCATCATTTGCCTCTGTATACAACGAGTATGCCTTAAAAAGCCAGTTTGACACAAGCATCTATCTTCAGGTAATTTCCACTAAAAGCTTGGCTTCCAGCTCTTTCAAATTATTATAGTCCACATGCATAATGTTGTGCTACGTTCTCTGCCTTAAAACAATAAGTTGGTAATACCTTATACCTAGTTTCTTATGTTGTGGTTTTTTTATGGTTACCAGTTCACATTGATATGAATTCACTCATTTTCTTTTTCCCTTGACCATGTTCTCACTTTATTCACACTAGCTCTTTACACATAATTTGCAGAATTTGTTTTTATATGGTTATGGTGCAATTTTCAACTTCCTTGGCATCCTAGGGACAGTCATATTTCAAGGTAAGCATCTTAGGTGAAAACCTGCTTTTCCTAGTAACAAAAATAAGGTTGTCATGCATGATGGCTGTTGTATTTGTATGGGGGTGGCCAAGGGAAAATGGGATTCTATAGGGTATTCTCCTCACTCAGGGTTTTCCAGGTTTTGCAAACCACAGAGATGGTACCCAAGTAGGGTTTTATGTTGTACCTTCGAGGTTAAAAAGTAAAGGCAATAGGATACCTGTGAGAGCTTGATATATTGATCAATATGCCATGCGGTAAACAATGATTTGAGCATCTCTAGGATCCTGCAGAAATGTTGTAATTTAGTAAGTCAGAAACTTAAAAGCCATGTGCTCTTGCGGCACCAATAAATCATTTCATGAATGTCCTTCTGTGTCATGTTTTCTTCTGACTATTGGCTATTACAGTGTAAGGTATACGATATAACTTTGTCCCATATGTGTGCAGGGCCAGAGAGTTTTGATATCCTTCGAGGGCATTCAAGGGCCACAATATTTCTCATTTGTAACAATGCTGCGCAAGGCATTCTCTCTTCATTCTTCTTTAAGTACGCAGGTAACAGATGCTACACTTAACTCTCTTATACAATCTTAGATCCACTTTTCCTTTGGCTCTCTTTTTCTATTATATGCTTTTATAATTTCTCATATTTCAGAATGATTAACTGAAATCATACTGCAGACACAATTTTGAAGAAATACTCATCAACCGTGGCTACAATTTTTACTGGTCTAGCATCTGCTGCATTTTTGGGACATACCTTGACCATTAACTTTCTCCTAGGCATCTCAATAGTGTTTATTTCAATGCACCAGGTGATTGCTGTTTTTTATTCTTCAGCTTGTTGTGCAGAGTTGATGCTTATTCGATTGAACTTACGTAAGTGCTATTTCTGTTCAGTTTTTCTCTCCACTAGCCAAAGTCAAAGATGACAAACCAGCTGGAACATTAGAGTTGGGAGATGCACAGAATTATAGGTAAATATTCCTTTTCACTCGTTTTCTACTTTATATTAATGCCATATGAAGTGAAAGTGTCACAAGTCAGGAAGTCACAACCTTGTGAAATATTCTACATTTTATGAATTTTGTTTGAAATTCTTGTTGGGTTTCTGCCTCATTCCACTCTAGTAATGGCAATTAAGGACATGGTGCTGTTTTCATACATTGCTTACCTGTTTTATTGGTTCTCTCGGCTAGCTCTGATGCTACCTATTGAATTTGGGATGCTATAGGAGCAAAGCATAATAACTGATGTTAGCATGAATCGGTGATGTTCGTCACATGTTTCTGAACATCTAGTCTGATAAAAACAATTTCTGTTTGGCAGGTCATCCGATTCTTCTTTTGTAAATATGACTGCTGGTGCTGCTGATGATGTAAGTGGCTTAGTGCCACATTGTTACACTTCGACTAAATAAAATCAAGAATAACATTTTTTGTGATCCACTGGACTTATTTCCTAAGCTGACTATTGTTTCAGGCAAGCCATCTTAGCGCAACTGATGAGAGAAAACCATTGTTGCCAACATAACATTATATTTGAGGTGCGTCTCATACTTTCGACTTTCTTCATATGAGATGTAAATCATGCATTTAACTGCAGTGATAATTCTAAACCTTGAATATGTTGGCACAACAATTCAGTTTAGAATTGTTCATATGTTGGCACAACAATTCAGTTGTTTGTCGGATGAAACAACCAGTTTGCTGCTTCTGAAGTTTAGCCATTGGAATCAGGATTTTACTTACATCATAGCTAAATGGCCATTATGGCTTGTATTTGTCACAACAACCAGTATATGAAGGAGTTCAGGGATGTTAAAAAACAGTTATACAAGAGTCCTTATCACCGAACCAAACGAAACCAAAAGTGTTCCTACAGGCTTACAGCAGCCTAATAAGATATATTGTTTGTTCGTCAGCAAAGCAAACACTTTGTTTGTTCCGTACTTCTGTTAATTGGCGTTATATTCCGCATGTCAAACTATGAATTTGTTAACTTCATAAGACATCTAACTCTCAAGAGTTTTGATGAACTCGTTTTCTTTTGGTTCTGCAGGTAGGTATAGAAGAAATTCTTTTTGCCGTGAACAACAAATTTTATGTAACATGATAGAGTAAAATAAACTCTTGTAAACTGCAAAAGCAAAAAAAATATCTATATGTTCAAAGCTTCATTTGAGGCCATTCTATTCTTTTTTCCCCTACCCCAACTTTCTGGGGGCAACATATGCGGGCAACAAATTCACGATAATTCTCTCCTTTTCGTTTGGCAAAATTGATGTACTCAATATTGTGTTAACGGTGATATCCATTTGTGCTGGCACAGCTGATTTCCCTGATGAGCCCAGTGATCTGCTCAGCATTTGCGCAATGATATACGGTTCTTCACAAAAAAAAAACATCATCTAACTATGAGCGTTTTGTCGCTATCATGTAAACATGTGCGCGTGCTTCAGAAATGAGCCTAAATAATTTGTTACGGGTTGTTTCTGTGGGGATTGGGATCCTCTGACTTGCCTAGCAGTGTTGTGACTTTGGCTAATTTTCAGCTGTTGGATCCAAAAGAAGAGTGCAGACCCGATGCTACAGTATATAGGTGCGGTGCAAAACAGCACCTGCTGCACACCGATTTCGGTACAGTACTTGCGAGCAGTACAGTCTACACTACTCGTTACGGTGATTCACTGTGATCCGGATCTGGGCCTGCTTGGAAGGCAGGAAATGAAAACCATAGGGATAGACAAAACACAGGAATTGGATAAGAATACAGGTGCAAACGATGATCCAAAATCTGGTACCAGACCAAATTCCAGGCGGAGGCTGTTATCCTGTTACCGGTCGGTAACTGAAAATTCTGAAGAAAAATTGTTCGAAATTGACTACTGAAATTTGAATTTGGGATCTAACCGTCAAGATTTTGATTTTGAATTTAAATTTTAAAAATTCTAACCGGTATTTTGGATCCCCATTCCCATTGAGAATTCTGGTAACCGGCGGGATTTTAATCCCTAGGTGCAAAACACATCAATGCAAAACGTAGGGAAGACGCAATAATATGTCTTTGGATCAATTGCTGGTTAAACAAATGAAACTTTAAAAATCAAGATATGAGAGAGAGAGATTGTATTGGAACTTTCAAAAGAAAATTTCCCATGAACTCTCACCTCTTTTTCTTTTCCTCCAAAATCGTAGGAAAGACGGAACTTTCCAACAGAACGAAACAAGGTAATCCTCCATTCTAAAGAGAAAAAAAATCATTTGCATTGTAATCCTCCTTTTTTTCTTTTCCTTTGACGTAAATAGGGATTTTTTTTAAAAAAATTATTAATTTAAAAGACAATTACAAAAATAAATAGTCAATTTTTTTTTAACAAAACTAGATGTCTATCGCCAATTGGCGACAGGGGGTTCAATAGTACCCAGAGCTCCCTGTAGCCAGTTGAATTGGCGACAGATCCCTGTCGCTAATTCAAATGGCGACAGAGATCATTCGTTTTTAATTTTTTAAATTTGAAAAACCGTCATTTCAAATAGCGATAGGGATCCCGCAAGTCCGTATTGCCATTCCAAATTGCGACACGATCTCCCCTA
This sequence comes from Hsuehochloa calcarea, assembly GCA_036346395.1. Taxonomy (NCBI): domain Eukaryota; kingdom Viridiplantae; phylum Streptophyta; class Magnoliopsida; order Poales; family Poaceae; genus Hsuehochloa; species Hsuehochloa calcarea. The sequence continues at coordinate 17,557,683 of CM070600.1, forward strand.
TAAAAGACCATCGAAACCCTAAAATTCGGGAAAAACTCACTTTTATTAAGAAAAAAAAGAGAAAGAGGGCAGGGAAGGTAGAGGAGGAAAGAAGCTAGCGAAGCGCTGTCTGTCCGGTTGCCCACCTTTCAGGTAATTTTTTTTAACCGGATTACATAGTTTAGATGTACGGTTACATAGTGTAGTATGTTGTACATAATCATTTTCGGTGGGTAGTCTAGTTTTAGATATGTGGTTAACCGTCGAAATATTGTTTACGGTGCAGTACGTTAAATATGTCGGACGCTACCAACTTCAAAATTTACTAAGGCCAGGGAACTATTCTTGAGGGCCCCGAGGGGATTTATTTGCGTTATTTTCAATCGGCGACTGTGCTCCTGCCAAAACCAAAGCAGCATACATGGGGTGTTGCGATGCGGTGGCTGTTTCACTCATTTGATTTGGATCATTTGCGTATGATCTGAGATTGAGTTACCTTGCCCCCTGAGAAACACAACGTGCATATTGAGAGTTAGTGCAGCTCAAGAGAATAAGGTTATGGCAGTCATATGTACGCATGGTGAGGGATGAAGGGAATCCCAAGCCTGTGAGAGCCCGGAAACTTGACTTGTAATGCTTAACCTCCCCACATGCCCGATGGACTTGTGCCAATCACATGCGGGAATGACTGTCCTAGCATCTCAAGAAAAATTTCTAGCTCTCGGTGTATTATGTACCTCCCAGGTCAGTGGTACACATACACCTTCAAAAATATCAAGCCATACTCGAGTTATTACAATACCAAAATCTTCATAATTTACAACACAATAAACATACAAGGTTCATAGTTCATACATAGGCCCGACTGGCCCAATAGCACGATAAAATACCAAGTTCACAGCGGAAACATAAGCTATAAGATGGCGGTGATAAAGGCCAACCGGCTGCCCTTACCCACAAAGCAACCGACCGATAAACCACCGAGCTAGTTGTCGCGTTCATAGTCGGTCTCACATTGGCTAACCCCTTGGGGGGTCGACCTTCTCTGCAGTATGGAGAATCCAGTTGAGTACAAAATTGTACTCACAAGACTTACAATAACAAAATAAAGTAGATGCATTGTATCAAAGGAAGGCTGCTACACTAGGCAATTTTCAGCATAAAAGCATTTTCTTTGCAATAGAGTAATATGTTGCAAGGCAATTTACCAAATCTATTTTTATTTGCTCAAATAACAGGGAGACAATATTTAGAGACATAATTAACAACCTAGAAGTGGCTGCCCACAGCCACCACAGTATTAGCACGAATTTCTCATTCGTACCACCTGTTTCCAAGTTTTATCAAAAAGTAGAGTCTAACTCTTGCATGACCTAACCAAGCGTATCCATAACCAATGACTTAGCTATTCGAATAGATTATACCCTGTAAGGGTGTACAACTTTACCCACATGCTCGACCACTCCTTTGCCATTCAAAATTAAACACACTTCCTAAGGTATGCCAGCAGAGCTAGATCGTACGAGACGTTTCCAATGATATGCATTGGCTAAGAGCCGCCTTATGGGTGCGAAGACCTCTGTGAACCACCCTTGTGTGTGCAGACGGGGCTCCCACGGAGGACCCATACATTGTAACAGATTCACCGGTAAAGACTCAGTCAACTACAGATGCTCCTCAATCGAGAAAACCTACCCGAAACCCAGCCCGCATATTTTCATTAATAACAGAACATTTTTCTCCCTAACAACTACCACATGCGGCTCAGAGATAATACACAACAAAGTAATAAGTCAAGAGGGATTCCTAATACCCTCATGTGGATGCACGTAATAATGCTTGGATCCGTGACACAAGATGTTCGGACCTTGTTGACTTGGGCACAAACCACACACCCGATAAACACACCATTCAACCATCTGCCAAGTCCAAATCCTGTTATTTTCAATTTTAATTTTCCAAATACAATACTTACATGAGTATCCTAACCCAAGTAATTAAAGTGATGATATAATGACTATCCCGAACGATGATCCCCATTTTACCGAACTAAGCATTGCTAAGCGACACCGACTCGTATATGGTATAAATGACCATAACCCATCCACCGAGCTCTAATTCATCAGCGAGAATATTAACCTAGGCTCAGTTGCAAGGTATGAACACTTACCTACAGTTTATGCAACTACTAAGATTAACTACCTCCAACAAGAAATTAATCATCAAATAGAGCATGCACACATACAATTGCAAAATAAGATAATAAAGTTGAACATAGTAGGATCAACATGATCAAATGAAGGGGGTTGCTTGCCTTGCTGGGGATATTCTAGGTGCTGCTGAGGATCACTTTCGTACACACTCGAATCTCCGAAATCTACCGAATGAATGAGAAGAACGAATAACGCTGAAGTTAACCAAAAATTAAAATTCATCCAAAATGCATGAAAATTACACAGGAGGTAGGGTATGAATTTATCCAAAGGAATCAACTAAAACGGAGTTCATATGAGAGAGTTGCGCCCTAACCAATTCTGCTGGGAGGAAAAATGGAAAACTAGGGTTCACTGCTTTTGAAACTAAAATTAATTAGAATTTCAAAATTATCTATGACAGCAACATGTTACAAACCTATTCTAAGTGAAAGTACATTAAACAAACCAAAAAAATTGGTTTCACTCAATTTGGAGTTGATTTGAATTAGTTATGAATTTTTGAAGTTATTTGAATTTACAATGCAAGGTTAATTCGTTTTCGGAATTTTAAACAGGATTAAATACTTTTCATACATCGCTTGAGCTAGTCACAGTCACTGACCGGTGGGACCTACATGCACAGTGTTTTTATTTTCTTTTTCATTTTAATTTCTAAAGGAAATCATTACTGACATGTGGGTCCTACGTGTCATAGGCTCGGTTCATACAAAATAGTGCATGGACCGAAGGTCCACAACACAGTGCCTCACTCCATGGACCGAGTGGTTTATTGTGCACTTAAAGCCCCGAGTCCGCACGTCAGTGACTCGATGCGAAAACTCAAAACATTAATACTCATGTATTTCTATTCACAGGCCCACGCGTCAGCGGAACAAAGCAACAATTAAAGCAAACTAATCACTGCTTAGCCCTAATACAACACAGATTTGATCTAATGATGAGCTATAGTGTCAGTCCCATTCGGACACAACAGGGGAGCTCTCGGATGCTTTTTGCCCCGCTCATCGCTGATGATGTGGTCCACGGTGGTGGCAATGGATGACAAAAATAGAAGCCCCGTATGCTTGCGCACCTACTGGTACCAACGGCGAGGTCCACAACGGCGAGGAGCGCGGCGCGACGGCAAGAAGCAGTGGTGTCGTTCAGCTACAATGCCAACTACAAAAACAAGCGACGCATTGAGCTAAACACGGAGCGGACTAGCACCTAGGAGGCATGGGGAACTCACCAGAGTGATGAGGGGGGATGGAGGCACTCAGAGATGGGTTGGCGGCGTTGAACAGCGGTGAAGGCGATGTCCTTCACGTGGAGGTGTTGAGCTGAGCAAAAGGAGAAGCCAATAAACTTTGGGGAAGCTCAAGAGAGGTAAGGATATGGTGCCAGGGAGAGGAATTAGAGAATGCCTCACCATACCTGAGTTGGGGAAGAAAATGGTCTTTTCAGCAGAGGTTGGAGAAAAAGCAAATTTCGGTAGTTCCTGTGACCAAAAGGTGAAATTATTACAGGGGAATACGTCCTGCTGTTCTGGAACAAAAAATGACGGGGGTGGCGAGGAAGGAGCATCACTGAAACACCGACGACGTTGGGGCGGTGTCTCGGCCGAAAACGGGAGCTCACTCCTTTGCGGTTCTCACTTGGTGAGAATGGGAAAGGGAGGAGAGGGGTGGCTCGGGAAGGAAATGGAGAGGATGCAGAGGCTTGGCGGATACTTATAGGTGATGAGGCGGATTAATCACAAGGAAGAGCCACAAAAATCTCAGCGGCGTTGAGCTCGGACGCAATGACGCACAACATGGGCATTGATGGTTGAGCGACAGGGGCAGGCGAGGGCATGGGTGTGCAGCGGGGCGGGCAGTTGGTGCGCTGGCGTGAGCGGACCGACCATGGCACTGGCGCTCGGGTGAGCTGGCGTAGTGCGTTGCGCCACACGGAGAACGAAGTCTGTCGGGTGGGCCTGATGGTTCAGTGAGAGGAGAGAGAGATTTAGGTTTTTATGAAACCTAAAAAGGCTGAGGGTTTTGGGAATTTTTATACATAGCAAACTAACTCCAACAATTATGATAATTTTAGAGGAGGTTCTTGACTCTATGTAGATCATTGTGTAATTTTCCTAGGGTTTTTCTTGTTATACATTTTTCTCTAAAATTATTTTAGGCTTCTATTTTTATTATTCGACTTGAGGATGGATTCAAAGTATACTTTAAATATTTCCTTATTTTATATTCAGTATAATTATGATAAGTTTGAATTTTTAAATACCATCTTTTATTTCAATTTGTTTTAATTGTCCATTAGGTTTATGTTTTCAAAATTGATACTTTAGGTTTTAAAATCAACAAAACCTTAAATATCAATCCAGAAAAATCAAATGGCAAGGAATGCATCAAATTTTTTTAAAAAAAGTTCATACTTTTTATACATTTGAAACATAAGCTCATATTTGGGATGTTACAGGTGGAACTTGGTCCTTCTAGCCCAGGCTTATGCCATGCCCACTCCTGCATCGGCGGTTGAACAAGAAGGGGCTGGTGACGCCGAAGAAGAATGCGAGGACTCTAGCCACAGAGCAACGCACACAATGGCCGAAGCTCCCGGAGTTGTTAATGTTGTCGGTGAAGACCCTGCAGAAGTAGCTCCTTCAGTCAGGCAAGCTAGTGGGCTTGCTATCAAGGGTGAGGAGCTAGAAGCCCTAGTGCAAAGGATGGATCTCGAAGATCGGGACTACATTTCATTGTCAGAAGATGAAGGATCCGACGACGAGGATGGTGTGGACCAGCAGACGGTTCCATCCGAGTGGAACACATACCAGTTCGATAACCTCGTTGTTAATAAAGGCTCCCGTGTGCCGTGAGAATACGACCAGAGTGAGGTCAGGCAAGAAGCTATGCACAAATGCAAGGAGGTCGTGCTGGAGGCGGTCAAATTCTGAGCGTTGTCGGTGCGGCGTACATTCACAGTCGTCAAGTCTAACCCAAGATGTTACGACGTGAAGTGCAATATAGAGGGGTGTCCTTGGCGCGTGCACGTATTTCAGTCTAAGTGGGACACCTACTGGAAATACTCTATAGTGGTTCATCACACATGTATCATCATTGAGTCAGTGCAGTCTCACAGGAACCTGTCATCTGCCTTCATCGCCAACCTCGTGTACAGTAAGATTATGGATAATCTAGATTTTGAGCCACAATGAGATAAGGTTCCAGTACACAGTCAACTATACTAAGGCGTGGAGGGCAAAATAGATGACATTGGAATCAAGGTTCGGTACATTTGAGGACTCCTACCACAACCTCTCTGGGCTACTCCGAGTCATATAAGATAGGAATCACAGCACTCATGTTGATATTCAAGATTCCACGCATCCGAAGTGGGCTAATAAGAGGGTACTGAAGTGCGCATTCTTCATCTTTGGCCCATGCATCAATGCATTCCGGCCCTACCGTCCAATCTTGTGCGTGGATGGCACATTCTCGACTGGAAAGTACAATGTCAGGTACTGTCTGCAATAGCAACGGACGGGAACAATCGAGTTCTTCCTGTGGCATTCGCGAAAGCGAGAACACAGACAGCTGGTTATGGTTCCTGAGGAATTTGTGGATTTCTGTTGTACATAGTCATCCTAACGTATGCGTCATACATGATCGGTATGCGAACCTACGGAGTGCAATAACTCAGCTACAATAAGGATAGAGCGAACCACTTCTATGGGTGGATCTACAGAGTAGCTGGTGCATGAGACACTTGAGTGTAAACTTCTATAAGCAATTCCACAACAAGGACTTGATGAACCTGTTCAAGTGGCTGTGCAGCCAGATTCAGCAGTGAAAGTTTGAAGCACTCTGGAAGATTCTGGATGAGCGGACCTAGATGCACAGAAAGGAGGCATCAAAGGGCCGCCCCAAGCACTGACCAGGTCCCCAAAGCATTGCTATAGCTACCCACAGATGGTCCCAGTGTGACGAGGAAGACAGAGGCGCAGGTGAAATGCTTCTCGGACTGGATTGAGCACGAGCATAAGGAGAAGTGGTCGCTGCTACATGACAGTGGTGATGCTCGATAAGGTATCATAACAACTAATCTTGCCGAGGTGTACAACTGGGTCATGCACAGCGCAAGATGACTCCATTTGGTTGGTATTGTGGAGACAATTCTCCACGGTACCATAAATTACTTTGTTGATAGAAGCAACAACACGTTGCTCGCCATGACAAATGATATAGTACTCTACTTTGCCATGATCACTAAGTACATGGAGGAGAAGAGCAAGAAAGTTGAGATACACCGGGCATTCGAGATGGGCACAAGGGAACTTCGTTTCGAGATAATGTGTAGGGATAAAGGATGTCGTGGGATGAACCACGAGAGGATTACCCACAAGTGCACGCTACGCCGCGCTAGTTGCGTATGCACTTCAACAAGCTCCTTCTGCATATGTTCTGCTCCCAAGTGATGGCCACATGTTCGATGGTGGCGCATCATCCCGGACAGTACCTCTCTAACTATTTCAACAAGGAGGAGGTGATGCAAACCTGAAGTGAAGAGATGTATGATTACGTAGTGGTGTGCTATTTCACTAGCCATCCAACCTGGGACCAACTTATCTGGGCCGCAGATATTGATAGGCTTAAGGGAAAGTTTGGCCGGCGATAGGTACGGTGCACCAGGAACGACATGGACGAAGCAGAAGACAGACGTCGTACGAAGAAGTGCTCCATTTGTAGGGAGTCTGGGCACACCTTCAAGAAATGTCATACGAGAAATCCATAGGACAAAAGGAGACATTGGTAGTCTGGACGTCGCCGTGGGGACCCCATCTGACTGCTTCTACTCGAGGCGGTCCACATGCCGGACGTTGAGGTCGCGGCCACAGGAAAGGTTCGTCCAGTTGAAATATGTAATGCCCAATACTTTGTAATACCACTTTGATTTGTAAAAGAAAAACTAGGTGTTATGACGTTGTGCTGGATATTATGTAATATCAGTGTGATTTGTCCACAAAGTATGTGACAGCGTTGCGCAGAATGTTATGTAATGTCATTGTGATTTATTGACAAAAGATGTTATGAGGTTGTGCTGAATGTTATGTAATGTTATTGTGATTTGTCGATAAAAAATATGCTCGAAAATTGTCAGTACAAATTTTGATTTATCGACAAAAGATGTTATGACGTTGTGTTGAATGTTATATAATATCAGTGTGATTTGTAGATAAAATATGTGCTCGAAAATACTCAGTACAAAATGAGTTGAGAGGAATTAAAAAATGACGGGTTTCCAAATTTTAAAATTAAAAAATGAAGGATCCATATCGCTATTTGAATTAGCGACAGGAACCCATCGCCAATTCAACTGGCGACAAGGAGCTTATGCATCGTTGAGCCCCTGTTGCCATTCCCATTGGTGACATGCGATAGTTTTGTAAATATTTTTTTGACTATTTATTTTTGTAATTATCTTTTAAATTAATATCAACTTTTTTAAAAAATTAGGGCCGTACAAGTTTACACTAAGACGAGAACTCTTCAAAGCTGTTTTTTTTTTTTTTGGTTGAAAGAAACTGTTGCTCAAACATAGCTAGCAGCTAGTTTACATAGGACAAGGCATGCACCGTTTGATTCACAGGAATCAATGTACAACGGCAAAACTTCTCTCCACACGCGTACATCATCAGACCACGCCTTGCTGGTCTCGCACGACGGCGTAGTTGATCACGCGGGCGACGGTGCCCATGGATGGCCGGAAGGTGGGGTCGTACTGCAGACACTGCACCGCGATCCTCCCTAGCTGCAAGGTACAATACCAGATTGCTAGTTAGGCCATGGCAATAATTAGTACATGCATACAGAGATATGTTCAGGTGTGATTGTAACCCATGCAAGGTGTAACCGTAAGGAGTGAGAGACCTTGAGAGCTCCGGTGCTAGGATACTCATCGCCAAGATTCGTGTCGATGCATTCCTGAACTCTGTCTTCAGTCAGCAATGGAGTTGCCTGATGTATCAGTGGGAGCAGGAGATCCATCAAGCATTGCTTTGATCATTTGATGATAAAAGGGAAACGCAAATGTGGGTGCTGGTTGCATTATTTCTGTCTCTTCTTTCAGAAGTCAGTTGGATTCTGTCATAATGTTCTAAATATCTGAAAATGGATTCCGTCATAATGTTCTAATTTTTTATATATAATAATCTATATATGTTACAGTGTCTGGTGTCATCGTTTTTAAAAATAAAAGCACGACAGGCTCCAATTGCCGCTATTTTTGTGTTTACCTAGATCATAGAGTTCTAGTTTAAAACTACCAAAGAAAAACAAATATTATTCCTTTGCTGCATCATAGCTAACTGCCTTGAGTTACACTACTCTCTCTGGTCACCGTTCGACGGTCAGCTCCATAAATGTTTAATAAGCTGGGGGCTAGAAGTTTCTGGTTGCAGGTCTTGTTGAATTGAAGCGAAGCTTAGTGTGCATTCAGTATCTGTTAAACCTTCCATTAAGAAAGTATCACTTGATTTCATTCTTAGCTTGTTAGGTTAGAAAAGAGAGAGAATGGTTGAAAACACGTAGGGAAGATGAACTGATTTCTTAAACGATACCAATTTGCGGGGGGCGGGGAGAAGGGGGCTAGCAGGGCCTGGCCCCCTTCGATCAAGTACCAGGCTACCAGCACCTCTGCTCTAAGCCTAGTACTAGCTTCATTAACAAGCTACTAGGCATTAGCTTGTTAATTCTCTACTGTGCTTAATTCTGATCAAATTTCAGTGGTAGTTACGTACTAGTATTACTTAGTTCTCTAAGCACTAGTTTGTTAGTTCCCCAAGATGCTAATTGAGATTAAATCTAGATGATAGTAAATTAGTTACATACTGGTACTACTTACTATTTAGTTCTCTCTAAGTACCAGTACTAGTACTAAGAGATTAGTGCCCAATTTGATAGCCTTACAAAGTACTAGGAGTCCATGTTGGCACCTCTTAACAAAAATTGCTAGTTACAACTGAAATACTCCCAAGCCCATTGGTGTTTGAGGCCTGTGCAGTGATAAATAAACTAAATATTATAAGATTTTATTTTAAATTGGAGATGCCACAACGGATTAACAGATAACTATGTTGTTTTAACCGCTCTTGTTCCTCTGAACCATTCCCCTCTATTGTTTCATTCTTGGCTACATACTGTCTAAAAAGGTATAAAGTTTTAAGCCATGGTCGACACCTCACGCCTACACGAGAAATTGCACGTAGAGCTTAATTTAAGCAAATAAATATGTATTTTTTTCAAATGGGTTAACATATGTTTTTGTGTTTTACTATCCATGTTACATTGGAGACTAGTGAAATTGTTGCGCTATTTCTTCTTCTACTGTTGTATCGTTGTCTACTTGCTCACAGCACTCCCTACACCTAGATTCTGGCTCCGCCCCTGCCAATTTGGTCTAGCATTTTTTTAGTTAGGATGTGTATGTTCAGTTGGGGTGGGTGACCATACAAACAAGAAATGCTCATCCTAGGCTGGAAATGGAGCTATTTAGAGTTCATAAAAAGAACAGGAAAAAACAACACGCTTACCCAGTTGACCAAGCTTCGCTGACCCTGCGGCAGCGTCCGGTCCAGCGGCTTCCGCCCCGTCAAGAGCTCCAGAAGAACAATTCCGAAGCTGTAGACATCGCTCTTGTCGGTCATCTGACCCGTCATAGCATACCTGCACAGTCCCAAATCATCAATCGGAAGTAAACCAAGCAAAATTGATCAATTCAGACTCAAAGAAGTAATCAACGATGCGGACAAGATCGGCCACGTACTCCGGCGCCTGGTAGCCGAAGGACCCCAGCGTGTGCGTCGACCGGTTGAGGCGCGCCATGTCGGCGGCCTGGCTGAACATGTTGTAGTCGGCGATCTTGGCCCTGAAGTCCTCGAACAGCAGCACGTTGGTGGACCGCACGTCCTTGTGCGTGATCGCCGGCCGCACCTTCTCGTGCAGGTACTCCAGGCCCCTCGCGGCGTCGAGCGCGATCTGCACGCGCTGCTCCCAGCTCAGCACCGGCCTGCCGGGCTCCGGCTCCTGCGCCTCACCTATTCTCGGCCCTGCAGTGTGGTTCAGTTCAGGGCGCTGCGTGTCAGTGTAACCGTGTTCGATCGCCTTGCAAGTGAAGAATGGTTGCAGTGTTCAGTGGTTTCTTGTACCGTGCAGGACGTCGTGGAGGGTGCCCATGGCGGCGAACTCGTAGACCAGCACGCGGAGGTCGCCGCTTATCGTGTACCCGAGCAGCCTGACGAAGTTCTCGTGCTTCAGCCTTGACGCGACCGACAGCTATGGTAGAGTTTCACAGGAGCGCTTCAGTTTCAACTCTGAATAAGGCAGCAAGGACTAGCGGTTCATGGACGCGTACGTGCCGAAGCACCGAGATGCATACCTCCTTGAGGAAGACGACGTTGGACGCGTGCTTCGAGGGAATCTCGAGCTTCTTGACGACGGCGGGCCTCGTGTTCCGCAGCACGACCCTGTACACCTTCGCGTAGGATCCCTGACCGATCAGCTTCTCGTTTGAGAAGAAGCTAGTTATCTCGTTCAGCTGGCGTAGTGGCACTTCCGGCACCTCAACGGTGACTACTTCTTCCGCAGCTGGACCGCCCGATCCTTTCCGTTTATCTGAATACGGCGAAAGTAAAATAACAAAATAAAAAAGTTACGAAATCCTAGAAGCAAACTGATCAAGTTAGAAGAAAAGGGGAGCAGAGGAAAAGGTTCCAAATTGATTACAGCCCAATTATCCACAAAATGGGACAACAAAACGTACCAGGCTCCACCGGGTAAGAGGTAGAATCCCTGGACACCTTCCTCCCAATCCGAGGCAAGCAACCGAGGTTGCCGCCGTCGCCGAACAAGGTCTTCATGCTCTCCCACAGCCTCATCACCCCGGCACAAACAGCGCTCAGTTACTCGTATGTTTGAACGAGAGGCAACTAGCTAGCTGTCCGCTTTTGTGTCGCGCGGAATCTCAGTTGATCGTTTCGCTGAAGCTTTCCTGCCTGCCTGCCTGTGGACGATATCGCTGCAAGAAATCCCAGGGCGATAGGGGAAGCAGACAAAGTTCCAGGACTTGGAAACGACCCGGCGATACCCGGCGAACAGCGCCGTTGGACCAATTCTCAAGCTGCGTTGAACAGTGCACCCCTTACTGATGCAGGGTGATGTAGCTATACCGTGCTCTTGCAAGTGTCGCTGTTGTTGATACGTAGTGTCCTTCATTTGGTCTGTGCTACAAAGCGTCGCTTTTGCGTGCAGCTGCACGTTAAGTTTGGTCTGTGGGGGCACGGCACCGCTGGGCGCGGTGGGCCACTGGCCAGAGACGCGCGACCCACACGTGTCGGGATATTTAGCCCACCGGTCAACGCTTAGGCCCATCGCGGCGCACTTGCCGACCGTGCCGTCGGGTCGGGGGCTGCTCGCCTGCTCCCGAGCCCCGCGGTCCCCGCGCGCTGGGCCGGCCGCAGAGACGATGGGTGCGTGATCGTATACGTGACCAACCATCGCCGTTTTTTCTGAATTCTGATCAGAATCTGATGGGACGCCCTGCCGAGCCGGCTCCACGCGGTCGTTGCGGTTGCGGCCGCTCGCTCGCGGCCCCTAGGGCTCACCAGCCCAGCTAGGCTGCCACGTTGCTACTAGTGTATAAATATTTTAAAATAATTAGATTCAACGTATGAAAAATTATATATATATATATATATATATAAAATATGGCTTTAGGGTATAACTAGCGACCAGACGTACAATAGAAAGTTATAGATTTAGAGTACAACTAGCGACCAGACGTACGATAGGAAACTTCCTATTAGATCTAGAGTACAACTAGCGACCAGACGTACGATAGGAAACTTCCTATCGTACACTTCGATACAACATCGGTAAATAATTTGGGCAACAATTGTAATCAACGCATGCACCAAAATGTAGAATAACAAAGGACAAATGTCGAGAAAATATAAAAAAAAGTATCGTCTCGCCGAAATAAGAATGAAAACCATGAGTATATCACTTAGTTAAGTGCTAAAACGAGATCAGAAATCCCAAACATATAGGTTTACGGCCTTCCGACACTACAATATTTGAAAACAATAGTGACAATATTTTAAAATTGCTCGTGCAACAATAGAATTAAATATTCGCAACAAAATTGAGAACCGTAGACCCTGCTGCAATTAAAAAAAAGATGACCATGGGCAACACAATTTGAAAAGATTGATGCAACATTTAAAAAGACATATTTATAACAAAGTGAAACACTCCGTGCAACAATAGAGAAAACTTGCAATATTTTATAAATGTAGATACAACAATCGTAAAAACCATTTGCAATAAATTGGAAATCCTTGAAAAACTTTAGAAATTATCATTGCAACATTGGGAAAAAATAGTTGTGACAACTCAAATAACTATTGTAACTTCCATTCTTGTTAGAGGAGGCGACAACCACTGGCGCTTGTTGCTCGATTATCCAAGATCCGACGGAGCGGTATATGTCCGATGCCTCGTCGCTAACCCTCTGCTTATTCCAACACCTCTTTGGAGACCCCTCTATTTGCCATCAAGACACATCCGCCGCCCAATGCTCCTTTGGCGCCGCCTAATGCACTTACGCGCCACCTCTCTCCTCGATGGCCCAGTGAGAGAAGGGAGTAGTCCGCAAGTACATCTCATTCCTCTCGTTGGGCGCGGTCAAGTGGAGTGGGTGTGGGTGTGTGTCAAGAGAGAGAGGGGGGATTGGAGGAGGAAGAGAGTAGGGCATGGAGAACACAGGAGGAGATGAGCTGTCATGTGAATTACAATGGGATTTAGTGATCAAAATTATATTTTGGGGACTGTATCGATATCCAAAACAACATTTTTTGTGACTCGATGGAGTACATAGCTAGTTGCATTCACGACAATTGGAGCAGGCTTTGAACTCTTAAGATCAAGACAGATTAGACAGGAGGCGAATTTTGGGCTTGTAGGAGGATGTCCTCCTCCCACATCTGTCGTTGGTTTTGCATCGAGATGTCCATGTGTATTTAGAGGCATGAGGCAATACTTGCAAAATATGGTACAAAATACGCCCCACTCTCTCTCTAGCAGTGAGGATCTTGGCTCCGGCGACCATCATCGCGGTGCGCAGCCGTCGGAGGATGCCGGCAGCGTTGCTCGGGAGGGGAGGATTCGACGATGGTGTGGCTTAGCAGTGCAGTTCGCAGGCGATGGAGGACGGCGGTGGCGTAGCACACAGCAAACCCGCCGGAGGCCAAGAGGAGGCGAGCTAGCTTGTCGGATTATGGCTCGGCGGTCGTGCGCTGGCGGTGGAGAGACAAAATGAGGGAAGGGAGAGGGAGGAGACAGAAAGAGGGGTGTAAGAAATTCAAATTTTGTTATATATATGAACCGTACGAAATCAGAATATGTTTTGTACGAATTTCGTACACATCCATATTTGGTACAAAATATGTACATAATCTGAATGTGTACGAAAAACGAAAATGGATGAAATCCAAATATTTAAAGATTTTGAACATGTACAAAATCCGAATGTGAACAAATTTTGAATATGTACGTACTTCGAGTATGTTATGTACAAATTTTGTTAAAAAAATATACAAAATTTGATCATGTACAAAAACCAAATGTGTACAAATTCTAAACATCTACAAAATCCGTATGTGTAAATTTTTTGAATAAGTACGAAGCCCAAATATGTTTTGTACGAATTTAGTACAAAACCGAATTTTGTACAAAAATATATAGAATTTTTTTTCATGTACGAAACCCAGAGATATGTAATAATTTTGAACATGTATGAAATCCGAATATGTACAAAATCTTAACAGGAGAGAGGAGGAAGAGAAAGGACATTGTCCCACAGTGAATAGGGCTTTTGGAAAAAGAAGCAAATGAGATGAAATCTTTTGGAAAAAGAAGCAAATGAGATGAAATTCAAGGGGTGTATCTATATGCACGAATCTCACAACAAAATAAGGTGGAAAGCTTAGAAGGATGTCCTCCTAAGGGGATAATTGCCTTTCCCGGATCAGACTATACAAGATGCTCTAAAAGTCAATTTTTTGGTCGTATTGGCACCTTTTTGCCTTGTATTTACAGGAATGGCCGTCCTCAAATTGTTCTAGCTAAAATAGCCCCCTATCGCACGACCACGTGTGCAATGACCCCCCTCCACTTGACCATGTCCCCATTGTCAAGATCGCCGTCCGTGGTGTCCCCGCCGCTCGCCGCATGTCCTCGGGTTAGGGTTTAGGGTGAAATTAGGGTTTAAGCTGATTCAGCGCTGTTTGTAGGAATTTTTAAATATATCAAATGCATTAAAAAAATTATCATATTTTATGTAGAGCCTCCTGACATAATGTAATTGCTTGTGTAAATTTACCATAATTTTATTTGTTCAGAATTTTTTTCATAATTTTATATAAGTGTACTGTTTGTACGAATTTGTAAATGTAGAAAAAGAGCACCAAAAATTATGAATTTTATTTTTAAGGCTCCTCACGCAGTGGACTTGATTGTGTAATGTTTCGTCAATGTTATATGTGCTCTCGAATTGCCAAAAAAAAATTTGGGATTTAGGTCGTGAAAATTTGGATTTTATGTTTCGTAAATTAAGGTTTCATGATTTCATGTGACTTGGAATGTGTGGAAAAAAACTGCATTGCAACACCATTGGAGATGTCAATATACAATATAGCGCATGAGTTTTGTGATCGTCGTATATTGTTGTTGTGCACTAAGTTTCTGAAGAATTTTGTGAGGATGATTGATGTAGCAATGATTCGTAAAGTGGAAGGTAAGTGATATTGCGATGCGCTAGAGAATTCGTACACGGTGGAGAACTTTAGAGAAACGGTTTAACGATAACAAGACGATAGTTGATCCGGCAAGGGGGTTATGTGGCACGCAGGTAAACAAACCAAGTACGACACATGCACGACTTTACGGAATTAGAAATACATAGGACATATGGATGATGAGGGTCGAACTTGGAATGTGGCTATTTGCCCTTGTGACCCTGCTCAGTGTTGTACTCCTCGCCTTGTGCCTTAGCTTCTGCCACGATGGCCTTCTTCCGTGCCCTCTCGGCCTCACGTCGCCTGACATGATCGCGCTCCTGCTCCTCGTACAGCCTCTCCCGCCTCTTCTTCTCCTCCATCTCAACCTGCAGCTCTTCGAGGCGCCTTTCACGGCCCTCGCAATCCTCCCTAGCCCAGTTCTTCTGTGTGGACATCATCTACATGTCGTGGGAGTAGATCTTGTTGTCGATCCACTAGCTGAAGTCGCATAGGTGCGACGGAGACTGCGGTGGAAAGAGAGACGTGGTTACGGCGTAACGAGAGGCAAAAAAGTGGTGTGCACTGAAATGCAATTTCATTACCGGCTGCCTATGGCTTAGCGTGTCAAACCTGCGATCGGGGTAGTCCGCGCAGAAGTTTGGGCATCACCAATAATGTTGTTCAATGGTCCACTCGTCGGTTGATTTGACGCACTTGTAGGCGTCCCTCTTCCGAAGGGCATTCAGCGGGCATAGGAGAGGGGCAGCTTAATCAGGAATCGTTGGGCGTACTACGAAGAAGCCTCCTTAGATCGACGAGCTCTGAATAGTGCGTGTAAGGCTGCTGACTAAACGCCCTGTGGCGAGCGACGGCATCCTAAGGAGCCTCCCAGTCCTTCAAGAGCTCACGGATGTGCTTCCACTCGTTCTCTTTGTACATCTTATCTAGGTAGTGTTGTTGGTGTGGAGTTCCTGGCCGAGTAGCGTTGTATTTATAGCGGGAGCGGACGCAGCAGTGGCGGCTCTACAGCGCCCGAAGTGCAATCTGGTTGAAGCAAATTCGCATCCACGAAGAGGAATCTTGTTGCAGCTTTGGGTCACGTCGCTGCTTAAAGCTGCCTCATTGGGTCACGTCGTTGTGCAAAGCTGGCTCATTGGGTCACATCGTTGCGCAAAGCTGACTCGTTTGGTCATGTCGCTCTACGAAGCTCCCTCGTTGGGTCACGTCTCAAAGGCATACATCATACATAGGGGTACAACAACGTTGCAAAGGCGTACATCATACAGAGGTACTAACGACAAGACACTAGAACTCATGGTTCATCCAGATAATAGAATTAGGGTTTGCAATGAAGTTGCAATGTACGCTTTCATACAGATAATTGTCGACCTTTCAAGCGTTACATGAAACACGAGCTGATATATTGCAATCAGGATGAAGCAGGAGGGGTTATTGTCACATGTAACCCTATCACTCTATGTTAATTTAACAATTTAATGTGCATTATATTCTTTGATATTGTATTGTACCACAGGCTAGACAAGCTTGTACACGAACCAACCGAGAGAAATGTATGACATTTAGATTATATAGTGATGTGTCGTAACCTCTGACTCGTGTGCATTTTGAAGGCTATGATACATCGTTATATGATCTGCACGTCACGTATTTCCCTCAATTAGTTCATGTACAATCTTATCTAGCCTGATAAATTAACAAAAAAAGTTATTCATAAGGGTAGTTAGATCTATCATCTACGCAATGATGTGTGCAACTAGTCTCCGCGGTGGCATAGTCAGTGCCCTCCTTGTCTCGAGGCTGTCCATGGTGGCGGTGAGTATCGAAGTCATCTATGTTATGTGATTCCATGACGTAAGTGGATCATATAGTAACAAATATAACAAGGATGTAAATTGTATATAACTCACATCTTCGATACGGAGTGCGCCCGGGCGGATGTGTCTTGGTGTGTGGACTGAATGATCTTCGCCGGATATTAAATTATGACACTGAATGACGATCAAACGAGCTCGATCTATTGGGACAATTCTTCATTAAGTGCCTAGGGGTCTTGCATATCCTGCATTTAATTGTCTGGCTGATACTGGTACGTTGGCTAGCATCCATGTCGTTCGGAGCGCGCGCCTACCATCGCCCTTCCCTATTGTCTTCAAGGCCGTGTTCGGGCCCCATTGCTCCTCGTCCGACCAAAGATTCTTGTAGTTCATTTCAAGCCGCACAAGTGAAACTCCACACTCCATGTACCGGAAAGGTGCTACGTGTCATAGTACTCGGAGATGTACGGCATACACATCTGCCTCATTCGCTTACATACCTTGTACACATACGAGCATGGCTTGTGCAGGAGCTTTAGCTTGTTACAAGTGCATATCGCCACATCACCCAGGGTGCATGCCTGTTTCCTTTCCCCTAGCATGACTGTTGATGTATTTTTGCCAAAGCCTGGTCTCGTACTTCCGCCTGAGGCCATCGATCACCCGGATGTCGTGCATTTGAGCCTTCTCCATCTTCTGGTTTATGTGTATCTGCATGTTCTCACACCACTTCTTGCCTTCCTCCATCTGTCGCTTGGCTGCAGTGGCTCTATTGACGAAATAACCAACAGTGTGAGTCCATGTCTCCTCGATGATCGTGGTGATAGGGAGGCACCACACACCTTTGAGGACACTATTGTAGACCTTGTACATGTTGATTGTCATAATCCCGTACCTCGCACCGTCCGTGTCATAGAGAAGGGACCATTTCTCTAATTCAGGAGCGTGACCATGAATCCACTCTGAGAAACTTATGGCACTGCTGGGCTGCTCTCCCTCCAGTGCCTCTGGAGTGGACTCCCTTGCATGCCTCATAGTCCGGTGTTCGAGGTCTTTCCAAATGGACTCAAACTTTTGTATCTGATTCTGCAGACACAATGCCTTAGAACGTCTTCATGACTTTCTGATTGCGGAACCACATGAATAAGTTAGATGCAAGATGCCTCATGCACCACCTGGATTACACATCGTTCTACTGGTAAGGGGGATCCGTCCCATGCTGTATGGTGTTGATGGCCGCCAACAACCCAACATTGCAGTCTGTGATTAGGCATACGTTGCACCAGTCTCCCACCACCGTCATCTTCACGTTCGACAGGAGCCACAACCAGCTGGATGTGTTCTCGCTCTCCATAATGGAAAATGCCACTGGGAGAAGCTGGTCATTCGCGTCAGCTGCCACCGCGGTGAGGATGGTGCCCTTGTACCTGTCCGTGAGGAAAGTGTCATCCATCGTTAGCATGGGACGACAGAACTTGAAGCCCCTGATGGCCTGAGCGAAAGCCCAGAACACCTAGTCCAGTATGAAGCGGTTGGACCATTTCTCAACATCTTTACGGTCAAGCTTGTTTATGTACGTGATGGGGTTTGATTCGGTAATCTGGTGAAGCAATGTCGGCATAAGGTTGTACGCCTCTTCATATGTCTCATACATGGACTTGATGACATTTTGCTTGGCTCGTCGGACCTTGTTGTAGCTGACTAGATAGCCAACCAGATTGGCGACTTCCGACATCAGCATCTTGGGGGAGACAGACACATCCACCTCAACTAGGTGCCTGATGAGGCTTGCAACATATGCGGAAGTCATGTTTCGATGCTGCCGCTGGGACTCGCTAAGCTCGCTAGTATGGTCGATCAGCGCCTTGACCGTGAAGACCGAGCTGAAGATCTTTGCTTAGTGAGCGCTGACCTTGCCAAGGTAGTCTTCCACTACGTACTTCACTACGTACTTTCCTGGGTTGGACTGGTGCACTCGGTACACACGGCTGATGGACAAGGCGTACTGCGCTATAGGTTGTTGCACAACCACCTTGTTAGGGAAGCGCTGCCCAACTAAGAGGGTGTCGGCATCAAACCCCCAGTGGGAGCCTTCTTCTTATGGCAGTACGAACGAACGCGCCACGGTATCATCAAGTCTTGATGCCACGTAAGGCACCTCCGATGACACAATTCCCCCAGTTGGATCACCGGCCTGGTGTACGTCCTCGTCGCTACCATCCGAGTCTGGGTCGGCATCCTCGTCGGACTCTGACCCGAGAGGGTTGTCTGGTAGATACTTGTGGTAGTCAATGCGGGCCGACCACCACATTTTTGCCCCCCCCATTTCACACAAAATTATGCGCGAGTGATCCCTCTAAGGTAGCACATTTCGTGTTGTCGTCTTCAGGCTCGGGCTCCGGTTGCCCGCTTGTAAAAGCCCCGCATCATCAAGATTTCCAGCTCTGCATTTAATTTCACATACACCATCGCCCTCCCGTGAATGACTGCCTCGGGATGGGAGGCAATATGCATGAACTGCATCTTCAGGCTCGGGCTACGGTTGCCCGCTTGTAAAAGCCCTGGCATCATCAAGGTTTCCCAGCGCCCTGCGTACAAATTTCACGTACACCATCGCCCTCCCGTGAATGACTGCCTCGTGATGGGAGGCAATATGCATGAACTGTCTCCATGCTATGCTTTCATTCACCTTGACGAGCCCCCGTACATAATTCGTGCAGGTGATCCCCTCAATCACAACTTTCTTCATTGTTGCCTCCATGACGAACTCCCGCCAGATGCAGCTTCGAAAGTCGTGAATATTCAGCGCGTGGAGCCCCTCCGCCCGGACCACCTTGAAAGCATCTAGGCCCCTAAAAATATATTTTGGTAATTAATAGCATTATGTGAATATGGGACTAATATGTTTGTTGAAGTGATTACAAGATATAGTCCTAAATGACAAAGTCAAATCAAGGAGCTGCATGTCAAAGAATGTCAAGAAGATGGAGTTTGTCTCAAGGGCAAGGTACAAATAGACTAGGACCCCTTTTAAATTTTATCGGTCTTTGGAGTATTGTGGAAGACCGGATTTTATGATAAATACCGTTGCCTCAAATATGAGACATTTACAATGTTGCCTCAAGAAAACATCACCGAGATGTATTCTGGACTTAACAACATTGTAAATGAGCTCAAGGGCCTTGTTACTAATTTGCTTGACATTGATGTTATGCGCAGGATGCTTAGGGCACTTCCCGACAAGTACGAAATGTTGGTGATATTATTTCTCAACTCTCCCGAGTTGCCAAGAATAACACCAACCGGGCTTTTGAGAAATCTCATCACAAATGAGCTTTACAAGAAAGACAAAGAAGAGCTCATGGAGCCAACTTCTTCAAGGAAGAAAGTTACCACTTTTAAGGCACAAGCGGAATCAAGTGATGAAGAAGATGAAGATTCTGAAGAGGAATTTGCTCTCCTTGTGAGGAGAATGAACAAATTCATGAGGAGACGTCCTCATCGAAGCTTCAACTTTGATAAGATTGCAAAGGGGCAATCATCAAATTAGAAGAAACGCTATAGCAATATTCGTTGCTATGAGTGTGATGACAAGGGGCACATTGCCTCTCATTGCTCTAACAAGAAGGATGACAAGGGCAAGTCGTCAAAGAAGAAAGAATTCAACGGCAAGAAGAAGCTTCACAAGGATGGCAAGAATGAAGCCCATATCGGAGAATGGGACTCCGACAAGGAGTATTCAGATTCCGACTCCGATGTTGAGGGGTCCTCTAAGAAGAGAGGAGGCTCCATCGCTATTCTTCACTCCTACTTGCCTTATGGCAAAAGGAGAAAAGGTAAAATCTCTTAATGATGAAGAACCCTCCAATGATGAGCTTATGGATATGCTTGAAGAACTAAATGAATATCTTGGCAAAGAAAAAGCTAAATTTAGAGTCTTAAAGAAAGAACGCATGTCTTTAAAAGACTCTTATGATGAACTAAAAGAAGCTCATGATTTGCTTATCCAAGATAAATCTTGTACTAGCATTGGTATTACTTGTGATATCCAAGAAAGAATGCCTAGTGTAAATATTGCTAGAACTAGCATATCTACTTCTTGCGAAGATTTGCTTGCCATGCCATGTAGCTCAAATGTTGATTCCAAGATTGAAAATGCTAAATATTGTGATAAGCTATTTGTAGAGAATAATGAGCTAAAGGAGCAAATTACCAAGCTAAGTAAGAGCTTAGAAAGATGTTTCATGGGCAAAGCCACCCTTGGTAAGCTTTTGAGTGAGCAAAGATGCTCATTCAACAAGGAAAGACTTGGGTATGTGCCCAAGAAAGGTAAGAAACCGGTAAACAAGCCCGTGGGGTTTGTTAAGCAAAATGGTAAGTATTGCCGTAAATGCCGGGAAATAGGACATGTGCAACAAAATTATCCTATTGGTAAGATTCCATCTATTGGCTTGTTTGATTCATGCTATATGCTTAAAAAAGCCAAAGATGATAAAGTAATTGCTAGATTTGTTGGCACTTCAATTTTAGGTGTTAAGAAGAATGCTATTTGGGTGCCTAAATCATTGATAACTAACCTCCAAGGACCCAAATAAATATGGGTACATAAAAGAACTTGATTCCTTTTGTAGGTGAACTACAAGACCGGTGGAAGGCATTGGGTGCTCGATAGTGGTTGCACTCAACACATGACCGGAGATCGAAAAATGTTCACCTCATTTAAGAATGGGAGCGGAAATGAAAATATCACATTTGGTAACAATAGCAAAGGAAAGGTAATTGGCTTAGGTAAAATTGCTATCTCAAATGACCTTTCCATTTTAAATGTGTCTTTAGTAGAAATATTAAATTTCAATTTGCTATCCGTTGCTCAATTATGCGATCTTGGATTAACCTGCTCATTCTCTAAAAAGGAAGTTACCATTTTTAAGGAAAAAGAAAAAGAAATAATTTTTAAAGGTTTTAGATTTGGCAATCTTTATTTGGTTGATTTCTCCTCAAATGAATCTTGTTTGAAAACTTATTTAATTGCAAAAACTTCAATGGGTTGGTTATGGCATAGAAGACTAGGTCATGTGGGAATGATTCAACTCAAAAAGCTTTTCAAACATAACTTAGTGGTTGACTTGAAGGATGTGAAGTTTGAGAAAAATAGACTTTGTAGCGCTTGCCAAGCCGGGAAGCAAGTTGCTAACTCTCATCCTTCCAAAAGTATCATGTCAACCTCTAGGCCATTGAAGCTCTTACATATGGATTTGTTCGGGCCAACAACCTATAAGAGCATTGGGGACAATAGCTATTGTTTAGTCATTGTAGATGATTACTCTAGATATACATGGGTATTCTTCTTATATGACAAGGGTGAAGCTTCCAAGATTTTTAAAAGTTTTGCAAAAAAGGCTCCAAATGAATTTGATTTCAAAATAAAGAAAATCCGTAGTGACAACGGTTCCGAGTTCAAAAACACTAATATTGAAGATTATTGTGATGAACTTGGAATAAAGCATGAGCTTTCCACTACCTACACTCCGGAGCAAAATGGAGTTGTAGAGAGGAAAAATCGTACATTAATAGAAATGGCTAGGACAATGCTTGATGAGTATAATACTTCCGATCGCTTTTGGGCGGAAGCCATTAATACCGCCTGTCATTCCATAAACCGTCTTTATTTGCATAGACTTTTGAAAAAGACTTATGAACTCCTTGTTGGAAGAAAACCGAACATCTCTTACTTTAAAGTATTTGGTTGCAAATGCTATATCTTAAGAAAGGGTGTTTGACTTTCTAAATTTGCAAGTCGTTGTGATGTTGGTTTTCTACTCGGTTATTCTTCAAATAGCAAAGCATATCTTGTCTTTAACAAAACTAGTGGTATTATTGAAGAAAGACACGATGTACAATTTGATGAGACTAACGGCCCTCAAGAAGAGTAAGAGGATTTTGATGATGTAGGTAATGGAGCTCTTATGGAAGCAATGAAGAATATGCAAATTGGAGACATTAAGCCTAAAGAAGATCAAAATGAACCATTATCTTCCACGCAAGTCGAACCGCCTACCTCTTCCGTGACAAATGAAGTCAATCATAATAAAGAAGATGTCAAGGAAGATGAACAATCATTGAATCTACCTCCAAGAACCCACAACGCAATAGCTAAAGACCATCCAATAGACCAAATATTGGGTGACGTGAGTAAGGGTGTCCAAACTCGCTCTCGTATTGCTTCTTTTTGTGAACATTACTCTTTTATTTCTTCTCTTGAACCAAAATGTATAGATGAAGCACTAGAAGATCCAGATTGGGTAAATGCTATGCATGAAGAGCTAAATAACTTCACCCGGAATGATATTTGGATAATGGTGGAAAGACCCAAGGAGTGTAATGTTATTAGCACAAAATAGGTCTTTCGAAACAAACAAGATGAAAATGGAGTTGTGGTAAGAAATAAGGCAAGGTTAGTTGCTCAAGCATATACTCAAGTTGAGGGTCCAGATTATGATGAAACATTTGCACCCGTAGCAAGACTTGACTCTATTCGTATTTTACTTGCTTTTGCATCATGCTTTGATATTAAATTATTCCAAATGGATGTTAAAAGTGCTTTCTTAAATGGTAAAATATCTGAACTTGTTTTTGTTGAACAACCTCCGAGTTTTGAAGATCCTAAAAATCATAATCATGTGTATAAACTCTCAAAGGCGCAATATGGCTTAAAGCAAGCTCCTAGAGCATGGTATGAGCGCCTTCGAGATTTTCTACTCTCTAAGGGATTCAAAATCGGAAAGGTTGATACAACTTTGTTTACTAAAATTATTGATGGTGCTTTCTTTGTTTGTCAAATTTATGTTGATGATATAATTTTTATTTCCACTAATCAAGATTTTTGCAAAGAATTTGGTGATATGATGTCTAGGGAGTTTGAGATGTCAATGATAGGAGAACTTAGTTTCTTCCTTGTACTTCAAATCAAACAACTCAAAGATGGGACTTTCATAAGTCAATCCAAGTATGTGAATGATTTGCTCAAAAGATTTGGCATGGATGACGCAAAGCCCATCAAAACTTCTATGGCAACAAATGGACATCTTGATCTAAATGAAGGAGGTAAATCTATTGATTTGAAACTTTATAGGTCTATGATTGGTAGTTTGCTTTATCTTACCGCGTCTAGGCCCGATATTATGTTTAGCGTTTGCATGTGTACACGTTTTCAATCAACACCAAAAGAATGTCATTTAGTGGCTGTTAAAAGAATATTAAGATATTTAAAGCATTCCTCAAGCATTGGCCTTTGGTATCCAAAATGTGCTAAATTTGATTTGATTGGATATTCGGATTCAGATTATGCGGGTTGTAAAGTAGATAGAAAAAGCACCTCGGGGAGTTGTCAATTCTTAGGTAGATCCTTAGTGTCATGGTCTTCCAAGAAATAAAACTCCGTAGCCCTTTCCACCGCCGAAGCCGAATATGTATCCGCAGGTAGTTGTTGCGCTCAATTACTTTGGATAAGGCAAACATTGATGGATTATGGAATAACTTTTGATAAAGTACCTCTTTTGTGTGATAATGATAGCGCAGTAAAAATAGCCAACAACCCTGTCCAACA
The DNA here is from genome assembly GCA_036346395.1 of Hsuehochloa calcarea. NCBI lineage: Eukaryota > Viridiplantae > Streptophyta > Magnoliopsida > Poales > Poaceae > Hsuehochloa > Hsuehochloa calcarea. Next base: position 17,582,127 of record CM070600.1, read on the forward strand.
TTCAAGAACCAAGCATATAGATATCCGCCATCATTTCCTAAGAGATCATGTGTGCAAAGGAGATATTGAAATTAGCCACATATGCACCGAAAACCAATTATTAGATATTTTCACCAAACCATTAGATGAAGGCCGTTTTGGCTTGTTGAGGAATGAGTTAAATGTCATTGACTATTCAAATGTCGTTTGAACTCTTGTCACATGCACTTTGGGCCTAAGTTGCATTTTTGTCATTTTTAAGGTGCCATTTCTCAAATTTTTGCTCCAAATGTGATATATTCGTAAAAATTATTTTTTTGGATAGACATTAGTCTTCTCGTTGCATAATAATCCTGAATGATACTTGATTGAGTGCAAAACTAAGGATTATTTGCAAAATCATCAAATTCAGCACTCACTTCCTGAAGTGTCAGGATAATTGAAATTACCGGCATTCCAGGTCCGGAACTTCCGATTTCTGGAACTTCCGCTGTTGAATTGCGGAACTTCCGTTTTTTGGCAGTTGGGAGGCATTAACCTCCCTCTTTGTTCCCTGCTTTCTCGATCTCTCTCCTGCCGTCGCAGTTCTTCTCCCGTGCTCTCTTCTTCTCTCCCGAAGATCCACCAAAAAACTTGTTTTTTCTTCGGCTTTTCTTCAACCCCGTCCAATCATTTGCATCTCCAGGGTTCATTCACTTCTCTCCTCAAGGTAAAATCATTCCCCGCCTTCGGATTTCTTCTTCTCATGAACCCTAGGTATGAAATTTTTGGGGAAATGCAAATATAGATGAATTCTGTGGAAATTTCTTAGGCAAATAGGTTTATTCAGTGTTATATGATGCATATGCATCGATTTCATGGACTCAATCCATCAAAAATACTGAAAATCCACAAATCTAGTTGCCCTAGAATCGGCCCAGGATAATCGGAACTTCCGCTGTTGAAAACACGGAACTTCCACTAGCGGTTGTTCCGACGTTCAAAATTGCGGAACTTCCGATTGTCCTGACAAAAATAGAACTTTCATCTCTTTCATTTGAATATATCTTTGACTCTTCACTCATGTGTTTTGAAGATGCCTAAGACACGAGGAACTATCAAGAAGTCCTATAAGGATGCCGACCAATCATCTTCACAAACTCCTCCCTCAGAACAAGAAGAAGAAATGAAGGCTATTTAGGACCAAAGGGAAACTTCTGAGAACTCTGATACAGAGGCGAGTGCATCGGATGAGGGCTCTCAATCGGAATCTGATGATGAATTAGGAGAGCCTAAAGAACCACATATTGATCTTAAATCTCTAACAGCCGATGATTATACTCTTCTTCGGCATAAAAATCAGTATTCGCTACCTCGCAACTGTGACGACCCTCGCTTTCACACCAACTTTCAGAGGCAAGTGTATGAACTCTTCTATGGACCCAACAGGCCATTTGTCGATCATAAGTGTATAAATTGGTCATACCTTAGTGGGCTGGACAAGTATGAGGGTACATATAGACTCTTTCAGCGAGCTGGGATCCATGACTTTGTGGCACTCAAATGCAATTATAGTGACGAAATCATTCGTCAATTTTATGCCACAGTGCACATTTCTTCAGATTTCTCTGAGCTTGCCTGGATGACTGGGACAGTCAAATACTCCTGCTCAAAACATGCTTTTGAGAGTGCCTTGAAAATAGAGTCAAGCAGGTTTGAGCAGATTTATGATAGACATGTTCTTCCTCTTCATGCTTGGACTGAATTTTATGACACCACTCAAAAATTTGTCCCTGGTAAGATAACTGGTCTTCTCCCAATTCCTAGCTTGGTAAATCGGATAATTAACCATACTATATTGCCAAAAAGTGAGAATTATGATGCAAAAAGGGGCCATGTATGGAACATTATGGACTGCATCATGCATGGGAGAAAATTTGATGTAGTTGATGTTGTTGTGAGGGATATTGCAGCCTCCAAGAATGATCGGGTTAAGAGGATAAATTTTGCTCCATATATTATGGCTCTGATTATTCGTCAAACTGATTACAATGGAGCTACGCCTTCACCCCATAAGTTCTATAAGCCTAGAGAGGGTCCTCCTATTCCTGCAAACCTTCGGCACCTTCCAGCAGAAGAACCTGAAGCTGCCCCTGCTGCTGCCCCTCCACAAGGCCAGGCCACGCTTGATCAAATTTATGCTACTATCTTGGAGATGAAAGCGTCTCAAGAGGCCTTTCAGTGAGAACCAACACTCGGTTGGATGCTTTTGAGGCTGCAACCACCTCCAGGTTGGATGCACTCTCCGCCAACTTTGCAGAGCAGTTTCCTCCTCATGTCTGTTTTGCTCGTCGACGCCTCCGCTCTCCTACTCATGATCCTCCGCAAGACCCTCCTGCAGAGTGAAGCACTTTTTTTGGTCACTTGATGACAAAGGGGGAGAGGAGTGAGTCAGTGTGAGTGCTTAGGGGAATCTTATCTATTATGTAATAGGTATCGTTTTAATTATGGTTTGTAATGACTTTGATAATATTTTGTCTGTGATGATATCCCATGTTATTTGGATATTTTTGTTGTACTTGGATCTGAGTTTATGGTTATGATGTTGAATGCCTATGATATTTTTTCATTATCTCCAAACATTGTCATTCGATATTACTCTTTTCAAGTATCAACAATCTCTGAATCTCATAAAATTTTCTGAAAATCCAAACATGTGCTTTGCATTATCTTCTATTCAATATGCACATGTTAAGGGAGAGCTTTCTGTTTCAAACTCAATATCTCTCACATCTTTATTGTGTTGTCATCAATTACCAAAAAGGGAGAGATTGAAAGTATCTAGGGCCCTAAAAATGTGTTTTGGTAATTAATGACATTATGTGAATATGGGACTAATATGTTGTTGAAGTGATTACAAGGCATAGTCCTAAATGACAAAGTCAAATCAAGGAGCTGCATGTCAAAGAATGTCAAGAAGATGGAGTTTGTCTCAAGGGAAAGGTACAAATAGACTAGGATCCCTTTAAAATTTTACCGGTCTTTGGAGTATGGTGGAAGACTGGATTTTAGGATAAATGCCATACTATTAAGGGGAAGCTTGACTAGTAGCTTGAAAGCACTTTATTATGCCTTTGGATCAACATAGAATCATGCATGCTCTCTTGGTCTAGTTTTAAAATCAAAATCATCTTTTCAGTACTTAATCGGAAGTTCCGGCGTTATAACTGCAGAACTTCCGCTGGGCGGATCTTCTGAAATATTCGCGGAACGTATTTTCCAGAGAGTACCCGGTTTCTGGACTTAGCCAATTTTCCAAAGTGCGGAAGTTCTGTCATGAAACGAGCGGAAGTTCCGATTATCGGTTACTCTGAAATTCTTGCGGGGTGTTTTTTCCAGAGAGTACCCTTTTGGGGACTTAGCTATTTTTCGCAAGTGCGGTAGTTCCGCCATGATATGAGCGGAGCTTCCGATTATCGGACGAACCGAATTTTAGTTGGCGGAAGTTCCGCACTGAAATCCAACGGCTATAATCAGAGCATTTAATGCCACTGTAATGATCGTTACAGTACACTCTATGCAAGGGAGGAAGTTCCGCATGGTACATGGCGGAAGTTCGATTTTCAAATTTTCTCGATTCTTGAATAACGGTCATATTTGGTTGTGGGGGTTATAAATGCACCCCCACCAGCTCAAGGTTAAGTTGCTGAGCATTCATTCAATACATTTGAGCTTTGAGCACTCTTCTTACTCCTCATTTACTCTCTTTTCACAAATTTATGAGGTTGTGAGCAAAACCGAGAGCATTGCATTCTAGTTGATCCTTTAGCTCTTGGTTGCCGTCAAGCGAATGTCAAGGTCTATTCTCTTGGTGCTTGTCGGCACCTAGGCGGCTTAAGCGGTGGTTGCGTGTGATCTCTTCAAGAAGTTTGTGAAGAGGCCCCACGGTTGTGATTGGTCGGTGTTCACCAACTCCGGAGAGGAGGAAGAACAACCTAGTGATTACGAGGGAAGGCTTAATTTGTGGAGCCGGCTTGATCGAGTCAAACTTCCTCAACGTGGACTAGTGAAGATCGACAAATCTTCGATACCACGGGAAAAACCTCATTGTCTCATTGCGGTTATTTCTTGTCTTTACTTATTACAATCAATTTTGTAGCATATATCTTGTGATAGATAGCTTTGCTTAGTTCATCTTGCTAAATTGTTTAATTTGATCTAGAATTTTTAGAAACCTCCTATTCACCCCCCCTCTAGTCGGTTATCCTTGATCCTACACACCTTACACTGGCATATTGACAGGTCTAACCCATCAAGCCCGTCCCGTACGAGACCATCGACGTAAAACACTAACAAGTCTTGCATATTCTAAATTATCTAAAGCCACAACAACCCCATCTGCGGTACATATGTGTAAATAAATGCAACAAATTGCATGCAAGTGATGGATTACATATGCATAATTAAATACAAATAATTAATTAATCACCAAAAAAATTGGAAAATTGTTGGTAATTCATTACTACCATGCTTACCACTATTAAAGCACATGTTCATTACCACTTAATTACTTACGACTAACTAATTTGCATTGAATGGGTTGTGTCTAACTAATTGCTACTGAATAATTATAACTGATTAATTACCACTAAATAAATTACGAGTAGTTCAGTTCCACTAATTTAATATGCTGGACTGATAGCCACTAAACTAATTCGGACTAATTTATTACCAGCAAACTAAGTAATTACCACTAAACTTACTAATTGCGAATGATTAATTACCTCTAAACTAACTAATTAATTACCACTAAACTAACTAATTACGACTAGTTGACTAGGACTGATTAACTATGACTATGGTAATAACGACAAAAGCATCTAATAAATTACCTACCATTCGGGGGAAAGCAATAAAAAGCCGAAGCATGACAATAAGAAGCAAGTAAATACTTAATCTCTCAATAAAATTAGTTATGTTTCGTTCTCGAGTTCTCGATGTGGCGTCGAAACGAGAATCAAAACGCAATTGAGATGAGCGAAGAACGACTGCTAGAGTTTGGTATTTAAAACCGAGCGAAGGAGCCGCGGCGTTGGCACCGGGAATTCCGGAAGTGTTGACGCCGAAAATTCTAGACGAGACGACAAATGGGCGGAGGAGGAAGGACGGGCGGTGGGATTAGGGAAGGGGCCTGGGCTTCGGAGCATCTCCCAATGACAACTTGTGGTTTTTTTTTCTTCAGATTTTTGCTTCTTCGGAGAACCGGATCAGACCGCTTTCCACGTGACGGGATGGGAGGACCCGCGACGGGAGGTGGGGACACCGCACGGTGGCCGTGCGGCAGGGGGCTACTTTTGCAAATAATTTTCAGGGACGATCATTCCGATAAATACAAGATAAAAAGATGTCAATATGACCAAAAATTCATGAAAGTCCTAAAATCTTGTAGATCGAACCAAATATTCTCCATCTTGATCCGATCCGTTGATTTTGTTGCATCAACTAAACTCTTTTTTTGGGTGATCGAGTCTTTGATGTGCTGTCTTGCGGGATCTAGTTAGTTAGAGTTAAGAGGAATATTTACCGATTCTGGCAAGATTTTGTTGTTATGACCTAAAAAGGGTTGATCTGGACTAACTGTTGCATACAAAAGTTGGAAGTGTTCTTTAAAAAGCCACAGTAACCCAAACGGAGTCAAAGACGGTTTTTGTTGTGCTGCCTCTCCAGGAGATGCGAATATGTAGTAGCAATTTGGCAATGCCCTCTTTGGGCTTCTAGTACACTACAGTCCATATGTCCGATAAAATATCTTTTAGCAGCTTGGGCCCCCTTCAAGCGGAGCTTGATATTCAAAATAGAGCTCGCTGAGTTGGACCGTCCGAAACATTTGGGAAATCAGTCATCCTACAGGTCAGTTAGGAACATCCCACACATATACCCATGGGTTGTAGTACTACTCCTGTCTTCTCCCCCAAGAGGAGTAAAACCCATCTCAGAAGTACAAAACCCTTCTCCCCATTCTCCGCTGCTCGCCGGCGTAGCCCGGAGAATTCCTCAGTGTTCTATAGACCCTTCCCGCAGGAACCCTCATGGCGTTCCTCCTGCGCCGAGGCGCCGCACTCGCCGCCCGCTCCCTGCGCGCCGCCGCGGCCTCCTCCGCTTCCACCTCCGTCCACCGCCTGCCGACCGTCGGATCCCTTGCCGGCGCCGGAGAGCTGACCCCCACGCAGCTGTTCCTCCTCGAGACCCGGAGAGGCTTCGCAAAGGGGAAGAAATCGAGTAAGTCGCCGCACCCGTCGTCCTTGACTCCCCTCACCTCCTTAGATGTTGTGGTTATAAGGCGTATCTGTTAGTTTGTTCCTTATGATATGTTACTTTGTCGATTGGCTAATAGTTTAATCAATGTAATGCGATTGTTTTGTGGGATATGTGGATCATAATAGGGATGGAATCGAAGCATTCTCCTTGATGAACTACTCAACATTTATTTGTTTGTGGTTGTCTAGAGGATGATGGTCGAGGTGATACGGTTGAAGCCGTTCCTGATATCGGGCCAACCGTCAAATCGGCTTCCACTACGCAAATGGAGGCTGCTCTCGTTGCGCTGTCACGAGAGCTGAGTAAATTGCGGACGGGAAGAGCTTCTCCTGGTATCGATGCGATATCCGTTGTCATTGTTTCTTCTTCTGGACAGTGCGGTTTCTTGCACAAATGCTGTAACAAATATGTTCTGCAGGCATGCTTGACCATATCATGGTGGAGACTGCAGATGTTAAAGTTGCATTGAATCGCATGACTGTTGTTTCTGTCCTGGATGCGCATACCCTGTCAGTAATGCCTTATGATCCTAGTGTAAGAACCTTTATTGCCTTGTTGTTTTGACGAACTGGTACATTTTGATGTCACTTTGGTGCATTTTGTATCCATATTTTGTTATGTAGAGAATCATGGTAAATTCCTGAAAATGTTATAAAACTTATTTGTCATTTTCATCAGAAGTTGTTTATAGAAGCCCTCGCTTTGAAGTTTCCTTTGACTGATTCCAATATATTATTGTGTAGTCAATGAAGTCTATTGAGCACGCAATTATGTCATCACCACTGGGCATCAATCCGACACCTGACGGCAATAGGCTTATTGCAGCTATCCCTCCGTAAGTGTTGCCTGTAATGTTGCTATTTATTGTTTATCATAGCTCTGTACTTCATATGCATTGTTATATTATAACATCACTGGCCGTGTTTTCTCTACTTTGTGTGTATTGTTTTGTTATATCGTTGGGCGTTGGTAGTGTTTTCTATACTAGTAAGTACAAATGATGTTCCGGCGATCATCTAATAAATGAGGCAAATACTTCTTGTATACCAGCATGTGAGGACGGAAATAACTTCTAATTTTTTATAAGATGAATTTGTTGTCAGTCATATAAGTGATTCGAGAGTTACTTCCTAGGTCAACCGTTGTCCGCAAACTTGTGATACCTTGCATTCATTATTGCAAGTTTTTCCTTTATTCTTTGATGTTTGATCTTGCATCTTGTTTACTATCTCTAGTCTTAAATTTGCTTTCTTCTTCTGATTTAATTTTGTGCATGTTCAGGTTGACAAAGGAGAATATACAGGTAAGATTTGCTAAAGTCAAATTTTCTTTATATTCCTGAAACTAATGTTTTCTGCTCCACGAATATAGGTACTGTGTAAGGTTGTTACTAAATCTGCTGAGGATTCCAAACAAAGTATTAGAAGAGCACGCCAAAAGGTAAAGGAACCTTATCTTGATTTCTTCCTCTTTTTTAATTCTGGCCATGACAGCATCTTACATATGTAGGCAGCAAATCCTTAGTTGGAATATCGCAATATGGACCGTCCATTCGGTTAATTGTCATTATCTGTTTCCATTTGGAACCGGCACTTAGGTGACAACTATGAATCTGTGATGTAGCAAGATTATTAGCAAAAAAATTTCATATGGCATTGACTATTTTAATATCTCTAGTTCTCTCTAAATTGATAAAGTTTTGTCATCCATTGAATGAGGCACTTGCCCCAAGCTTGATGCTGTTCTCTGGTTTGTCAGTGGAATTAGGACTAAGAAAACCATGTCAATAGTATTATGACCTCATGATGGCTCATATGATATTTTTTTCATTCCATTATGATTGCGGTTCAACTCAGATAATTGCACCGAAGACTAATAAATTGGTCTATTAGCAGTATTTTCTGAATTTGGCTTGGCCTATCATAGCATTGACCCTCAGTGCTAAGCCGCTAAATACAGTTTCTTCAAAATATTGTATTAATTTAGAGTGAAATCTTTCTTGGACTGAAGTACTAGAATTCTATTTCAATTGTCTCCAATTCTCGTTGTTGGTATTGCATTAGCTATCTTAATGCATTTACCTTGTATTTCTAGGCACTTGATACAATAAAGAAATCTGCATCTGGTATGCCAAAGGATGATGTAAAGCGACTTGAGAAGGAAGTGAGTAACTGAACGATGCTCTAAAAGGCAGTATGTTGCATGGTAGTAAACTTTTTACATATTATGTTTCCTCCAGGTCGAAGAATTGACCAAGAAGTTCATAAAGTCGGCAGATGATATGTGCAAGGCTAAGGAGAAGGAGATCTCTGGAAACTGAACCTATCCATTTTGCAGTAGTAATTTTTTGTTTATCTTCCACAACTTCGACGTCAATGATGTTGAGCTACTGCAATTCTGCAGCCATATGGAAGATATCAGTTTTTCTTGTACCATTCTAACTATACTGTTACAAATCAAAACAGTGTGATGACCAGGGCAGGTTGGCCGGTGTTGGTGATGATACTTTGATTCTGTTGTAATTTTCAGTCAGGGAGTCACGTATTGATTCTTAAGAGGACGAAATGAGTTTACTATGCCCATGAATCTGTTCTATAAATCATCATGGTTTTTTCTGTTCTAGCTAGAACCTGATGTCCTTCTGTTGATTGTGCATACCTGCATAATCTGGATCAATAGATTGATTAACTTTGCTTACCTGAGAAGTGACTTCTATGCTCCCTTCTGTTCTCTCTTCAGGGTATCCTCTCCCTGAGCCCTCGTTCCTTTTTTTGCCAAAAAAGAAAAAACAAATAGACGTTTGAGTAAACTTGGAACATGAAATGGCGAACTGCTCAGAGATACTGATAATTCAGAGGGAAAACCACTACAAGCCAGTAGTCAGCTAAAGCAACTTAGCCAAGAAAACGCCCACCCAAACTATACAAACTCCAGCTCCTGAACCAAAAACATTCATGGCAAGCCAAGCCAAAGCCAAAGCCAGCAGCCAGCCTTCGAGCTGAAGACCAGCAGTTACACACTACACGTCCCCCTACTCTTTACAGGCGCGCTTACTGCAAACTACAAGCATACACAGAGCAAAACCACACGTAATCACCCATCACTCCTTCCCTCGCTTGCCGAACACCGCCCGGGTCACCGCCCTGATGCCCCTCACCCACAGCTCCGCCTCCTCGCCGCCCTGGCACACGAAGTGCACTTCCCTCCCCGTCGCCGTCACCACGCGGAACAGCCCAGGATCGTACGCGTCGCTGCCGCCCCTCCTCTGCCGGTGCCGCTGGAACGCCGAGCTGCCCCCGATCTCGGCCTCCCGGCACACCACGTTGCGCCGGCTCGATCCGCCCCACCGGAGCACGCCGGCGGCGCCGAACATTCTCAGCAACTTGCCGTGCGGGTTCCCGCGCCCGCCCTTGGTGTGCTTCCTGACGTGCGCGCCCTGGAGGACGAGCTGCCGGCCCAGCTCGTCGATGATCACGTCCACGGCCTTGTTGAACGGCGCGGCGGCCAGCGCCGCCCGTGCGAGGGAGAGCGCCGTCTCGCCCCGCGGGGTCTGGATGTCGCACCGGGCGCCGTAGGATATCAGGAGCTCGCACACGGCCGCGTGGCCTTCTTTGGCGGCCAGCATGAGCGGGGTGTAACCGTCGCCATCCGGGATGTTCACGTCGCAGCCCGTGCTCGCCAGGTGGCACACCGCCGCGGTGTCCCCGCGCCGGGAAGCACAGTGCAGGGCGTAGAAGCCTCCCGGCATGCCCTTCTCCAGCGCGAACTCGAGCATGACCTGCTCGAAGAGGTCCCTCTTCTTGCTCAGCTGCGCGAGGCCTATGGCCGTCTCGCCACGCTTGTTGCTCAGCTTCACGTTGGCGCCGGCGAAGACGAGCGCGCGGAAGGCGTCGACGTTGCCCTCTTTGGCGGCAGCCATTATGGGCGAGCACCCGTCCGCGTCCTGCTCGTCCAAGTCCACGTCCGGCTGAGCCAGAAGCACCTCCATGGCAGTCGCGTCACCGCAGCGTGATGCGAACATCATCGGCGAGTACACGTTCCGGTCGCTCGACCGAGGGATCGTCCCGGACCGAATCACGGCAAGAACGGCGCGTTCGAAGCCGGCTTTCCAGCCCCCGGAAGAAGCGACGGAAGCCGCGGACTCGCCGGCCGAGTTCACAAGTGCGACGTCTGCTCCGGCGGACACAAGAACACTGAGGCAATCCTCGCGCTTGTGGCGCGCGGCCAGGATGGCAGGAGCGTCGCCGGCCTCCGCCCTCGCGTTCACGTCGCAGCCCTTGTCTATCAGCATCTGCAAGATCTCCGGCTGGCCGAGGCGCGCGGCCATGTGAACCGGCCTGAACCTGGTGCTCCGGGACGTCTTCACTGCAGCTTCGGAGTCCGCACCAGACGCCAATAACGTCTGGACAGCGCCGGCGCTTCCGCAGAGGATGGCGTGGTGGAGGAGTGTCCGGCCAAGGTGCGTGGTGCCCGACGAGTGCCCGTTCTGGAGGAGCATCCGAAGGATGGAGCCAGTGGATTCGTAGTACTCCACCGCGCACCAGACGGCGTCGTAGGGCTCCGCGAGGCCGGCGCCGACGCGCAGATCCTCGCCGGTGGCCGTGTCCCATGACCACGCTCCCAGCCTCACCTTGGTGTCCCTCTTTACACCGGCCTGGACATGAGCCACACAAGAAGGTGTTAAGGGTCGATTGCTGAAGAGTATTGAAGACTGAAGAGCGTGTGTGTGTGTATGTATGTCTGCTAGCACAAACAAATGATGCATACCTGAAGTAGCTGCCGAACGACGGCGACTTGCCGGCTCACAATTGCAGCGAAGAGAACCGTGCAGTCGACATTGGCATGCAGGGATGGTTTCAGCGAGCGCAGGAGCACCCGGGCAGTCGCGTTTGGATCAGCTCCGCACTGCAGAGGGGAGAGAGAGAGAGAGCACAAGAAATTAGCTGCTGCCATGTAATTATGTGTCGTGAATTCTGATTAGCAAAAATGTCTGCAAAACTCTAGTTACATCTTACAAAAACGACATCTGCAAAACTACAATCTGATGCATGTAATCGAGAAGCTGATTATTCGTTTATCTTTAGTATAGTTCGAGTGTTTAACTACTGGAGATATTTATTAGTCTACTAATTGCAACTTAAAATTGTCCAGATTGCTTACCCAATTATACGGGGTGCGAGGAGGGTGAAGCACTGCAGGTGCAAAAAAATTTGGGTAAGATCCGCCGAAACGGATAGCCTTAACCGCAATGTGCTATAGGAAAGTCCTAAGACTGTTCCCGTCCCTGTCAGGGGAGATGCCAACCGTCTCTCCTTTCTACGAACACGCTACTTGATGTACCACTTCCCCTTATAAACCAGCCAAAACACACATGAAGTAGCGAGGTGGGACTAAAACTAAACTACACTCCCCACTGTTCCCCATGTGACTCGGCACCAGGGTTACGGTAACGGGCCGATTTTCGGCCCAATAACGGTTTTATCGGACCCTTGTAGAAATCATACCGGCTAAAAAAATCGGATTTGGATGAATTTTGCCAATATAAAAGAAATTTGTAACCATATCTAAACGTGTGTGCATACAGTCTAGTGGTAACATTCTTAGCTTAAAAAAGGAGATCTTGGGTTCATAACCCTCAAAACTACATTATTTTTTAGTTTTTTCTGTTTTAATTACAAAATAATCAAATTTTGATTTGAAAATATTGGCCGAAATTTTCCAATTGTCGTTCTTACCGCCCCCCCTAAGAAAAAACAAGCCGGTTATCTAAACCATGCTCGGCACCTGGAGGCCCAGACAGCATCCACACGACACCAATTTTATCTCGCGCTCGGGATCAAAACACATGCATCGTCGTGATTAATAAGCGCCAGAAATGCAAATATATTAATCGACCACTCGTCATTCTACAGTTGTACGAAGCAACATTAAAACCGTAAACCAAGTAGAAGGCTGTAAGAAACTACCTTGATGAGCGTGTCCACCACGTCGACGAAACCGTGGGACGCGGCGGAGACGAGCGCGTGGACGGCGACGCGCGGGCGGACGAGGTCGGATCCCATGAAGATGGCCGCCAGGGCGGCCTGGTCCTGCAGCGCCGCCTCCACGATGGCCTCCTCACAGGCCGGCTGCGACGCCCCTGCGCGCACCAGCAGCTCCACCACCTCCGCGCGCCCCTCCCGCGCCGCGGCCGTCGTCGGGTAACCCCGGAACACCTTCCCGTTCACGTCCGCCCCCTTCGCCTGCACGCGTTGCACGGTTGAACCATCAAAAACATGCATAAATCACATTGGTGATGAACCCATTAATTTCTTGTAAGCTAACTAACCACACTGTGACTTGTGAAAAACACAGGTTAATATTTTTAGACTGAAAAATGAAAATACAGAACACAAGTTACTATTATGTTAGCACACGATAAAACAAATACTTCCTCCGGTCACAAACATATATATGTCGTTATACGTGCAATCAAAATTTTAAAACTTTAATTATCGATATATTTTTAAATATTCATATTGGATAGATAAAAAAATATTTGTGTAGATTTGTCTTAAAAAGTACTTCTACCAGTGTTCAAAGTTGTGGTTCGAAAACGTATCGATGTATAAATTGACACTTATTGGTGACTGGAGTGAGAAACGTTCCTGCAACTTGTTCTTGAAACCATTACTAGAGTTGCTAAACAATTACATCATAACAATGGGTGTTTTCGTACAGTAACTTCTCCTTTTGCTTTCTCTTTTACCAACACAGTCACACGGAGGATAAGATGGACCAACGGAGAACAGGGCACGACAATGACCATCGGGACTTGGAACCATAGCCGGCCCGAGTAACAAATAACGCTGTTACTACTATGTCTGGTCAGGTCGGTGATGTGTTGACTAGCTTGCAACCAATCGACTGGCCGGTGAGTCTGTGCAGGTACTGTGGCAGTGGCACTGTGCCAGAATTCATTTAAGCAAGGGACAGAAGGGGCCTCCTACTGGAAGAAGGAATCTGGTCAAAATTCTGCAGGGTGACGCTATCCATCCATCGAGATCTGAAATCTTTATGTGTGGTTTCACCGCAATGTCAGCTCAATCTTGCTGCATATGGTAGTAGCTTTAAAGATGGCCACAAGTACTGGAAAATATCCGCGCTGCAAGCCATTCTCCTTCGACATCATAAGATTCTTTTATGATCTCGGCTTGTACATTTGCTCCAGTGAATGTTAATCAATCATATGATCCTACCAAGTGTTTTGCATCGTATGATTTGCAAATCGAACGAAGAAATGAAACAAGGAATCTTCTAGCAATGAAAGATGCTACCACCTCACGATCCTACCAAGTCACGTCATATCCTGAACTCGTGTAGTCCTGTTTAACCAGCCCTTCGCATTTTAACAAGCTGTATCAATAAAGAGCACGCATTTAAATCTATATCTCCGCTTTCGCATCACACAATAAATATGTCACACTACTACACACTGAGCCGAGGTGATGTTCTTAACAGCGCGTGGCCTCCTGATCATGTCATCATTAATATTCCACTGGGTCATCACACCAGGAACACGAGGAGAGACAGATGCTGAGGCCGAGGCCGAGGGCTTGTCCGCGGCTGTGCATGGGCGCCGAGTGCGTGCGTGTAGCTAAGCCAGAGGAGGAAGGAGGCAGCCGCGGCAGGGGATCCAGCTGGCCGGTGGCAGAGGGGCAGATGGCTACAGGGCAAAGAACACGACATGATATGGATGCTGAGTGAGCTCTCCGTACCAATACCACCATCCATCTCCATGACTCTTATCTCAGGTGCAATGCATTGCACTGGGGCGGTTTCTGTGACACATGCGTTGCCATCTTCAGTAGCGAGGCCCTTGGCCCTGCCATGGAAGAGGATCATCTACTGGTCCTACTTGCTGGCTTCGTGAGGAGGTGGTCTCATTCATGGCTTGATCGAATACAGCTGGGGCGGTTTGGACGTATTGGAGCGCCAGACACTGGCTTCAGTTACGTGGCTGTAGTACTAAACCCAGACGGCAGATGCAGATCATGTGATCTTGCTGATGCGCATGAAATCGGGCACTGCTTGGCATTTGCTATTGCATGAGTGGCCAGAACCACAATGGAGACATAAGCAACAACGGCCTGGGTGACGTCGGAGTTTGACGGTGAATTGATTCGCCAGGTGGAGATGGATCTTTGATGGCTGATTTCAGAGTTTGGGGACTGGTTTCCAGCTAAAAGATGGTACTAATTTATCCCACTAGAACAAGTCCAGTCCTAATTGTCCGATCCTGAAGACAGCAAGTGGAGATCTGAAGGACAGCATGCATGGCTGCACTCCATGCTAGCCAAACAAGAGCTCCAAAGCTTCAGTGCGTTTTGGGATTAGGACCACGGCCATGGGGCTGCTGTCCTTGGCAGAGATCAGGGAAAGTGCCGGTACAGGCGCCGTGCGCTGCGCCTGCAAGGCAAAAGTACATGGCCGTAGCCCGCCGGGGGGGGGCGGCGGCATGCTTCCGTTCCGTCCGTTACAGCCAGCGCAACCGCATGGCGCCCATCACATCGGCGGATCATCCGGACTGCATGCACGCCATGCCACACACCACACCACACCACGGCTCAGAGATCTCACCACGCCTCCCAGCTCCAAGTCCCAACACACCCTTAACCGCGCTTACTTCCAGAACTATTGATTATAAGCAAGAGGTGGCATCTTGATGAAAGGGCTGATCCAATGAGAACTGTTACTTTGGAAGGAAAATCCATGGAGATGCCCCCGCGGCCGTCTGATCGTGATCTGAGGGGAAAGCACGACGGACAGGTGGGGCCAGAGGAGGAGATTACTGATTAGGCTCAGGTGGCAGAGGCCAAGGCAAGTACCATAGGATCCACCAAAGCTCAAGCTTACTGGAGTACAACACTACACCAAGACATGGACTGTGTGGAGGAGGGAGACCAGACCCTGGGCAGCTCACGTGATCCCACCACGACCGCGCTCACGAGGGGAATATATTGGTTTCTACCAAAGCGTTGAGCTGTTGGTAGCACTTGGTACTACTACTACTTGACAAGCACTATCCACTGATGTATGGGAACGCTTAGATCTGAGCACTAGGTCCCTACGTTACATTCCGTCGTCGGATTATGTAAGTTGCTCTACCGCCGTCCATCTCGCCGATCTCCTCCGCCTCAACACTCGATCAAAAGACAATCCCGATCTCCTCCGCCCTTTTATTCCTCCCCTCGCCGATCCCCCCGCAGCAATCCCGATTAGATCAGATGTTCAGAGTTTTTTGTGTGAACAAGACGAATGTTGCAAACAATTATAAAAAATGTTGCGATCCACTTAAAACAATGTTGTATAATGTTCTTTTGAATGTTGCATATGTAAAAAAAAATTGCATCTAAAGTAAAATAATGTTTCATCAATACAAAAAAAATGTTGCGCACTGTTTACGGTAATGTTGTAATTTTTTTCTTCCCTAAATTGACTATTTGCTAGTTCTGAAGTCATGAAGCATTTTGTTTGATTATACATGCATCTACTTGTAGATTATAATGGAACGGAAATTACAACACATGTCATATCTTTTTTGTTTCAGAAAGACGCAGATCTTAGAGCTGGCCAATATGGATCATTGAAAATTGGAGATGATGGTTACACTATAGTGGATATTGGAGGTGAAGAATGGTGTGATCGGGATGAAGATGAAGATGTTGTGTGCTATCAATCAACTGTGCCTTATGTTGGAATGATTTTTGACACCCTTGAAGAGGCTAAGAAAGTATACAATGATTATACATACAAACTTGGTTTCGGCATGAGGATAGCGTGCTCAAGAATCAGTAAGGTGATGAATTAAATCATTAGGAGAGAATTTGAGTGCTCACATGCAAGAAAGCCGATAGAAGATGGCGAAAATTCTACAAGCAATTCAATGGGCATCTCTGCAATCAACACTATTGGTGTGAGAAAACAGAACAGAATGACAAAACATGTGTATTGTTGTAGTTTGTAGTATTATGTTATTGACATTGTACCCATACAAACTCTCCCAGAATCTGGAAAGATCAGATGTTCAGATTTTTTTTGTGAACAAGACGAATGTTGCGAACCATTACGAAAAATGTTGCGGCCCACTTAAAACAATGTTGTATACTGTTCTTTTGAATGTTGCATATGTACAAAAAAAATTACATCTGAAGTAAAATAATATTTCATCGATACAAAAACAATGTTGCGCACTGTTCACGGCAATGTTGGAAAAAAAAATTCTTCCCTAAATTGACTATTTGCTAGTTCTGGAGTCATGAAGTATTTTATTTGGTTATACATGCATCTACTTGTAGATTACCGCGACATCAATGAAAAAGCCCCTCTCCCAAAACCCTAACGCGGTAAAATCACATTTCGCATCAATTAACAACAAACAGGTAGGAAATAACTCACCTGCGACGCCGCAGATCACCATAGCCATCGCCGCCGAAAAAAAAAACAAGCCCATCGCCGCTGGCACAGGCGATACGCTCGTTGTCCCGTCTCCTTCTCGTTTTGTTGTCGATCGAGAGAATGTGGTCTTATGGATAACAATGTGAGGCATTGAGTGACGGTTTGGCTTCGATCGTATCGCTTTTTGAAAGGAGGTTGGGATTGTTGTTGATTCGTTATACGTGTACGCGGATAACAGCGTTTGACGCTATGCATTTGGTCGGACGTCCTCGTCATATCGTTTCCCTTGTATTATTAGCAGCGCTACACAAAGCAGGGTTTTAGTCAGGGTTAAAGTCGAACCCATAAACCCCTGTCTCCCAATCTCCTCACTAAAATACTCTCCCACGCAGTAGCATATGATTATATTGGATCACAAGTAGACCTGGGACTTGGACCGTATCGGCCCGGCCCGGTGGGCTAGGACGTCCACCCTACCTCCCGCTAGTCAAAGCACGGCTCATTGGTACACCAGGCCATTGTCGTACTGTGCCGGTCTGGCCCTTTTGCATTGGCGAGGTAGCAAGTTGGCAACTAGGGTTAGAGAGAGTGAGGTGGTTGGCACCTGGGCTGGGCTGGGCTGCACACCATGTTTGTGCCGTCAGGTTTGTTTCGTGACGTGTCGGTCAAGCACGACCCAACCATAAATACCATGTCGTTCCTTCCATAGAGCCTACTGAGCAGGCCTAGTCTAGCTCTATCGTTCATGTCGTGCCGTGCTGTGCTTCAAGCCGTGGTAGGCCCACCGGAGGGCCGGCCCAAGAAGGGCTGACCCAAGTCCCACGTCTAATCACAAGGCCTGCTTTCTAGACGAAACATTGACGAAGCAGAAGGGAGAAGGTCCTGAAACACCGAATCTTTAACAGAGTACTTGGACAACATATTCTTAATTCCTTATTGCTACAAAAAAATACAATACTACTAGTGTTTTCTTTACTAAATAGGAAATACTCTTGTGGTACAATACACGAGTATACCGTATACATGTACACCCTGGTCGATGCATACACGTATATCTAGGGCATTAAAGTGTGCTCGGGAAGCTTCGCTGCCTAAGCTGCATGTCCCATTTTACGATTTTCATCATGCCTAGAGAACAAATACTATGTCCGTACGCATTAAAGAGGAACTGCAATGCAAAGCATGGTCCCATTGCACTACTGGAGCCATGCGGGTTGGTACTTGGTAGCCCCTCTTCTAGAAATAAAATGCTCCTAAAGACTAGTAATGAAGCCCATAATTTGGTCTGAAACTATCTGCTGGAAAATATTATATCATAATGAGCAACAATTTTTAACAGGATTTCTAATCTATTTTTTAGGAAGTGGCCATAGAGAATGAATTAACACATAGAAGGGCTAAGCAATTGAGAGGGAAGTTATCATGCATTCTCCTTTCTTTTCTACCTACAAAACTTGTACTCGTATTTTTTTTTAGCTATAAAAATGGCAAGAAATTTCAAGTGGGTCTTGTAAAAATGTCTAGGTTCCTAGTTGTACTAATATATCCAAATAGAAGACGAGATTTGTGTAACGCGTGCATTCGTACAGTACATTGAACTATGATGGGCACAAAAAAAACCGAACCAAAGCAACCGTGAAAATTTTCATTCAGGATGAACAGTACAACAAACCTTTATCCAACAGGTAGAAGTGAGATAAATATGTGTTCGTTGGTACTTGGAGTTGGCAGCGCCCGTTAAGACCATTCGAAAATGTCGTGGAGATTTTTCACCAACTCGGTAAATATAAAACGAATTTTGTAGGAGAAATGGAGCTAAGACCAGCCTATTTGTACAGCAAATTTTGAGAAGCACAAGCTCCCAATGTTTCCCCCTTCTTTTTGTATGTTAAAAGGAGAACAAAATGTGCTCGTGCTCGCCAGATTGATAAAATTCGCACCAAAACCACCCAAAAAAATTGGTGGGGGGGGGGGGCACATCAGCAGCTCGAACAAGCCAAATCTGGGCTTAAATTCATCACTAAACGCACATAAACGACGGGAAAGCATAACAAAGTTTTTCAAAACGTTACGCGGCACAGTTCCAAAGCGATAAAACAGAGCAGGGGGGAAGCAGAGCACTCACGAGCAGCGCGCGGACGAGGGCGACGTCCCCTTTGCCGGCGGCGAGGAAGAGCGGCGAGACATCGGCGCGGATCTCCTCGTGCGACGCGCGCAGCTCGGCGGCGGCGCCCTCCCGCAGCGCCGCCTCCGCCACCCGTCGCGCCCTGAGCCAGACCACCCCGGCGTAGTTCACGTCCGCGCGCCCGGACGCGAGCAGCTCGCTGGCCTCCCTCGCGTCGCCCCGCGCCACCGCCTCCACGAGCCGCTGCGACGCCGCCTCCGCCTCCCCCGGCGCGTCGACCTCCTCCGCCACCGGCCACACCTGCCGGCCGCCGGCGATCGCCGCCGGACGCAGCAGCACAGCCATTCTAGAAGCTTCTCGAAGCTAGCTCTTGTCTCCCTCTCTCCCTCTCTCTCTCTCTGCTTCGATCTCTCCGTGTCTCTGAGCTTGTGGGGAAACTTGAAAGGGCGAGGCGCGACGGGACGGGGCAATATATAGGTGGGGACTCGGACGGGGGGCGACGCGGTGAAGTTACCGCGAGGGTGAAAACGGGCGTAGGGCCCATGGGAAAGTGGGATGTGCTTCTGATGCGGTAGAAATGAGAGGTTGGGCGTGGGGTATTGGGGGATGGAGTGGACCGTGAGCCCCACTGCTCATAGGGTGGGCGTGAGCGGCCATGAATATCGCACGTTCCTCTCGCGGCTTGGCTCCGGCTTGGCGGCTTGGTTAGTCCTGGCTCGGCTTCTTTGGTGGTTTTATGGACTGAGTGGAGTATCATTTTGCGGAATCGAGGTATCTTAGGTCCTGTATTGTAAGATGTTTGGCAAGGTTTTTGAACCAAACCAAACAACTTTCAATTCAATTACAAATCAATCATCACTATCCGTCATCGGTCATTTCTTTGACTGGCGGATATGTACAAAGCAACACTGCACCAGTTGTTACTTTTTGGGAGTAGAATTCAATTCCAATCGTTACTACGAGGATCATCATAGACGGTTTTAAAGCGTCATCAGACGGTTTTGCTTTTTGGGAGTAGAATTCAATTCCAATCGCTACTACACAGGGATCATTATAGACGGTTCTAAACTGTCATCACAGACGGTTCAAAAATCGTCTGTGAAAAAGTGTTTGTGATAATATGAGATCATCACAGACGATTTTTGAACTGTTTGTGAAAAAACCATCACAAACGGTTCTGAACAAGAACCATCTATGGTAATTGATTAACAGACGGTTGTTGTTTAGAATCATCTGTAATATATTTTTCTATTGCAAAAAAATTAAAAACAGGTGCTGAAACTTCACAGCGAATGAATTTGATATAGACTTACGGATTTTTGGATTGAACTTTTCGTTAGCTTTCCAACGAGCTAAAGAACGTCGCAATCCGAATTCGTATGCAAAAGTTATGGTTGTTTTATCGGACAGTGCACGATGTAAGGTGGAGACCGGGGGCGACGATGTCGAGGGAGGCTGTGGGCGACGATGTCGAGGGAAGTCGGCGATGACGAGGTCGAGGCAAGGTGGAGGAGGCCGGGGGCAACGAGGTCATGGGAGGGCGGAGCGACGAAGTGGAGGAGGCCGATGGCGACAGTGTGAGGAGGAGGTAGGGGTGACGATATAAGGTAGAGGTCGGGGTGACAATGTCGAGAGAGGCTGTGGGCGATGAGGTTGGGGGAGGCCGAGCCGGGGCGAGGCAAAGGAGACCGGGGGTGACGATGTCAGGGGAGCCCATGGGCTATGAGGTCGGGGGAGGCCGCGGCGAGGTGGATGGGGCGCGGCGATGAGCTCGGGAGGCGAGGCGCAAGGTGTGAGGAGGAGAGACGACAGAGGAAGAGATGGAGGTGTGAGGAGACTCGGTTAATATAAAGCGAGTTTCAGCAGCCCGCTCATTAAATCCAAATTTTCGTTTCCCGCCTAACAAAACAAAAGTATCAGAGCAGTTCTTATTTGGGCTATGCGTGATGCATCACTATCATGACGGTTTGTGAATTCATAGACGGTTCTATTTACAAACCGTATGTAATAGTTAGGTATAAATGATATTGTTGCATCCACCGTGTGAATAGCAAAAATAGCTTCCTCATGAGTGAATTAGCAAAAATAGCTTCCTCATGAGTGAATTAGCAAAAATAACATCAGTTGTTCACATCCACTGCACGGTAGAACACATGGCAGTCTCATTGCCTGTATCCCAACTGCTACATCCCCACCTGTGGTAGTAGCTTGACTGCCGCACATCCATTCCATGTTAAGTGACCTGCTGCATACCCACCGAGCGGTAGGTGGCATGAGCAGGCATTGTGGATGTGCGGCAGGGTGGGATCCGACAATGGGCCGCGGCAAGGAATATATCAACAGTAATATTTTTACAGTTCAATTGAAAAAAAATATTTTTACTATTTCTTTGCAAAACATTGTTAATTAAGTCACAAACTCCTTTTGAGACAAGTCTCCGCGCCACGGACTATAGGACTCGTGTCCACTCCTGCTACCGCAGGATGGATCGGTCGTATTCTAATTGAACCTTCGTACCATTAGCCAAACATAGGCTTAGGCCTCTGATAGTACGTCATCTTCTCTGAGCTGTCCAGCTATGTACACTCAAGTCCTTCTCATGTACACA
Organism: Hsuehochloa calcarea; assembly: GCA_036346395.1. NCBI lineage: Eukaryota > Viridiplantae > Streptophyta > Magnoliopsida > Poales > Poaceae > Hsuehochloa > Hsuehochloa calcarea. The sequence continues at coordinate 17,603,573 of CM070600.1, forward strand.
CGACGATTGGTACGGCACATGTATGGATGCATGGGAAATCAGGTTATGGACCGTAGGGTTGCATGCAGGAACCGATTGTTTGAATCTTTAGTACGAACGTACTCGATACCCTGCGTTTATTTCTAAATTTTTAGCTGTATTAATATATTTTTATCTAGTATTTACAAAAATAAGTGTCCTCGAAACTCAAATGCAAAAATACAGCCCTTACTCGGACGCCACGTGCATTTTTTCCTTATTTTTTTAAAAAAACCCTATCATATTTTTTTCTTAAAAAATAAAATGCCCATCGTCTTGATAATCTTGTAGTATTTTATTTTTTAAAAAAATATTTAAAAATATTTTTTGCATTAATTTTTAAATATAGAAAATGAGTTCTAAAAATTATGATTTTTTAAGCTTCTTGATACAGTGTAGTTGCTTGTATAATTTTTTTCTAAACTTTATCTGTTCTGAATTTTCTCAAAAAATCATTTAAATATACTATTTGTAGAAAATTTTTAATATATAAAATGAGGTCCAAACATTATGAATTTGTTTAAAGTCTCCTTACATAGTGGACTTGATTGTGTAATACTTTTCAGAATTTCATTTGTTCTGAAAATATCTTAAAAATTAAGAGTTTATGTATCAAAAATTAGGGTTTTAGGTTTCAAAAATTAGGATTTTATAATTTCATGTGACTTGGAATGTGTGAAGTTTAGTACCATATGGACAACTACTTGCAGCAGTAAGATTGCTATAGCAGTTGTGGTAGAATTTAAAGTCCCATAGTAGTACTAATCATACTACTATTATTTAGATTTTGAGTATTATACTATTTTTCTTTCGCTCTGAGTAGTATTAATCGTACTACTATTATTTAGATTTTGGTAGTGAATAACGTGGTCCTTGTCTTTAGTTTTTCACCTAATAAGATTGCTATAGCAGTAGTTGTAAAATTTGAACTCTCAATGTTTTTAGCAAACTTTCCGGCCTTATGCGGGCTCGATTGGAGTAATACTACTACTATTACTATCTAAGGTGAACATGAAATCATATTGGCATTTCATGCAGTACTAAACTTCTCACATTCCAAGTCACATGAAATCATGTCGTCATTTGTTAGGAAGGGAACAAACCGTTCACTAAGGGTTCGTGACATGGCAAAAATACTTTGTCATAGCGGCGTCTCGAGAAGCTTTCACGTATCATCTTACTCATTAGCTCAAAGTGCGATCAAAGTTGCTCCCTTTACGCGCCCACCAATCAACATAGGAACTAAATAAAATGGTTCACTAGGCCCTTCGCATCCCATCAAGAATTTCTAGAGTAGTCACACGACAAGAATTCCAGAGGCTAGTAGTCACAACACCGGGAATTCCAGAGGCGTTGTCGAGGCGCAACACTACGGGCAACGGGGGGCAGCAGCGATGACGTGATAGACGTGCAGAGGAGGGGGGCCGGGCGGTGGCCTAAACCTTTAATGAGTGTCTCTTACCTAGAGTAGCCATGTGGTACTAAACTTCTCACATTCCAAATCACATGAAATCATGAAGCCCTAATTTTTTAAACCTAAAATCCTGATTTTCAAGACCTAAACCCTTAATTTTCGAGACATTTTCAAAATATATAAAATTATAAAAAATATTACACAATCAAGTCCAACGTGTAAGGAGTCTTTTTTTTATCACAATGTTTGGACCTCATTTTATATATTTAAAAAATTCCTACAAACAGTATATACTTAAATGAATTTTGGAGAAAATTTCATAACGGATAAAATTTTGAAACAATTACACAAGCAAGTACATTATGTCAGGAGGCTCCACAAAAAATTATAATTTTTGAAGCTCATTTGCTATATTTAAAATTTTATAGAAAAAATATATTTAAATGATTTTTATAAAAAGAAAGAAAGAAAATTGCTATCGTGATTGCCACTTGTGATGCTTGACGTGCAATGAGTGTTTATATTTTTTTTAAAAAAATACATTAAGTTATTTTTAAAAGAAAAAGACACGTGACGGCCAGTGACATATGGCAACACCCACATGGCGTAGGATGATGTGTGTCATGACTGGTCATGTGGCAAGAGTCTATTTCTGTATTTAATTTTTGAATACACTTATTTCTGTAAATATTGTATGAAAACATACCAATACGACCAAGTATTCTTCGTTCCCCCATATTCGGTGAAAAACGGCTTCAATTTTACGATGAAATGGACTATGCAGACAGGAGCACAGGTATTCCAAGGTTGAGGGCCAATTTAAGCCGGTCGAACGACTTGTGTTTCTGACCATGTTGATTGGATGGTTAGACGTTTTGGCTGGCTGGTTTGGTACGGCTCGCTTCACAAACCAAACGCCTCAAACATGCATGCCTTGCGGGCATAATGGGTATTTCGAACGCAGAAATCAAAAGGCTTAGATATATAAATAAAATAAGAATTTATATCTCTCCCATCCCGATCCTCTCATCGATGCTCCCTCCCGTTCCTTCTTCCCCATTGTCGACGATCAAATCGTCGATCTTATAAATATATAAATGAAAAGAGAAAAATAACGCGTATCTTCTAGAAAGTAGTGAGACTGCTCCTTATTGTTTTGAACTGACTATTATAATGAGTGTATATAACTTAGACTAAAGACTAATTCGGGAGTACAAGACTCTTGAGAGTGTCTCTCAAATGATCTTCACTGTTCCGGCCTTCTTAACTTCAGTCCGTATTCCTCCTTATGTAGTTGATGAAGGGTTGACAGTTGTCTCTGGAGGAGACGCCTGTTCGAGAAGCAACGCGTCTGGTCGAAGAGAAGTGTCAGTTGATAATGTATCAACTGTTGTGCGGTTATATATCAATGAGTCATGTAACTAACTGTACTCCAGTATCGGTGCGTCGCGTGGTATGGAATATATAGCACATGTTTCATTCGTCACACGGTAACCTCTAAAATTCTTACGACCAGTGAGATCGTTAGCCCTAAAATTTACGACCATAAAGACATATAGTCTCTATATAATAAATAATAAATAGAGATTTTAAACCTCGTCACCCATTCATTCCCAAATCCCATTTCTATCCTCCTCATCCGGACCCTTCCCAGTGCGGCGGCGGTGGGTGTCGTAGTGCTGCGGCGGCAACAAGGGCGGGCGGCCACGGGGTCGCCGGGGAGCACGCGGCGAGCGCGGCGGTGTCAACAGGGGCGGGCAGCGGTGGGTGCCGTGGCCCGACTGGAGCACGCGGCAGCCGCACGAGGTGGTGACGAAGCAACCGGGCGGAGGCAGTGACGGCCGCAAGGCTTCTCTCTCTTCTTGCCTCGGGCCTCCGCTAAAAAATTGAGCTGGGAGTGGATGTTCCAATTCCCGTGAAGTCGATGATTTGTGAAACTTTCCTTCGATTTACTGTTCGTAGTTCCTTCGTTCCAAACACTGACGGGTCGTTTTGGCGTGGATGGATGCTAATTTGGCTTCGTTGCCCCCGATAAAGCCGCTGCCGCCGCTGCCGCCGGTGGAAGGGAAGCCTCCTTTTCCCCACACTCTGCGCCGCTGCTGCCGCTGCTCCAGCTCTGCTGAACAATTTGAGGAGGTAAAAGCTGTCACATGTTATTGTCCTCTCACCACATAAAACTGTCCAGTATGAGTGGGAGTAAGTGGTAGTATTTCTCTTCCCTTTTTCGCTCCCTTATCGTCGCTTAAATTTCTCGCTTACTCCATTTACCACTAGACAAGAACTCTGTTAAGAGTGAAGAGTCTGGAGTCTGGACTGCCTCTGCATCCGTAGCGTAGGGGACCTCTTCTGCAGCGTCAGATTATTACCAGTCCGTAGCGTTGTGTCTGTCGGTAGGAGTTTCCTTGCAGCCGGCCGGCTGGATGCGTCGTTTCCATTGATCACTCGCAGCGGTTAGTTCCGGCCGTTCCTGGTGGAGAGAACGCCTCAACTGATGTCGAAAACAGAAATGGATCGCCTGCAATCGGCAAGCGTACCATATCCCTTCACACGTTGGTGTCCCTCGGCCGTTTAACTCATACCGACGGTCACTTGAGCCAACGGTCCATCATCAGATCTTCACACACCAGTGTTCATCGAGCCGGATATACTAAAACCAGACTTTGATACTGATTGTAGAATCGTAAAATGAGCTTAGCTCATGAGGTAAGAGGGTCCTCACTTTTAAGTTAGATTCCTTGTCTTTCCACGACTACTAATACGAGATTATTCCTACGGCAAGAAAATACTTGGTGATGTTGTTGTACACCCTACGGCACTACCCTCGATGCCTTGCCTGCTGCTAGTTTACTTTTCTCTCTCTCTCTCTCTCTCCAAAGGACACCGTTCGATGCCTTGCCTGCTAGTACTAATTGATGTGTTTCTTTAATTTGTTTGTTGATGTTTTATCACCACCATGATTTGGATATTAACGCGGTGGGTTTGGTCCCGTGACATCTTGGTGAATTCTCTAAAAAAGAATGCAGAGCCACCATGCATGTGTACTTCAGCTGCATTACAGGGCTCTAGTACGTGCCATTTGCCTTGTCCTCCCGATGGGAAAATACAAGCGACTTGCGTTCCGTGGGATGCAGTTGTCAACTTGTCACGAATACACTTGCCAGTGTTCTCCGCGCCGCGCATGCACCAAAGCGACGCCAAGAAGACGACCAAACAAACCTAGGAGAAGTCGCCCATACCCATATGTATGCTATGCCAGGGCCAAATGCTTGTATTGTAACGGGGTCCCTATATATTATAATCCATACCTGCGTGCATAAGGTATAGTACCAATCTCCATCGTGATTTTTTTGTGCAGCGAATTACCTGCTACACTTTTAGTCCGCGATGACCATGTACACATGACATCCTGCCGTGTACTAGGAGCGTGGAAGGAAAACGTGCCGCCTGTCTAACCCTATTGTGGTGTATTTTTTGTTATTTCGGTCGTAGGATTTATATTTGATTTTTTGTTTTTTTAGAAAAAAAAAACTAAATAAGCCAAAAACTCAATATACAATACGAGGAAGGTGTGTGCTAACTGTACTAGGAGACAAACGTTGAGTCAATACCCATCTGCTGCACAAAATATCCCCTTTCCTTTATTTCTTTCTTTTTCCCTGCAGATATTCCCGTCCATATGATCGGATCCACACCGCACAGGTGAACTACCAGCAGGCGGGATAGGAAAGAAAGAAGATAAGAGAAAGTTGTCTACTGTTTAGGCACTTCATGCGTTCCTCTTTCTTTCGTTTCGTTGTGTGCGAGTGTGGGTGAGATGGGAGAGAGCCAGAGGGAATAAAGCTCACTGATCGCCACTATGGCAACCGCCGAGGCACGAGTCATTATTCACCAGTTCCGTTTGCTTGTGTCCGGAGGCAACAACCACTTGAGGAGTTGAGGTCAACTACTCGATCACCGGTTTTAGGCCTTCAAAAAGGGTATATCATCAGTTTTAGCGACGAAGTGATCTAGATGCCACACCGGTTGGGCTATCCAGCAATGCACTGTGCGATTTGAATTGATGATCAGTACATCGATCCCATGATTTTGCTGCTCATCATTTCGATCGGCATGGGTGGTTAATCCTTAGGCTCAAGTGGCATGCGCGAGCCAAAATGCTTGGACGGAGTCGAATCGTTACGAGTTGCGAGCCAGTAGCCACGTCCCATGCATGTTACAATGGTTATTAGACTCGGCTGCAGTTGGTTAATCTGCCATGATGCAGCGTGCGCGAGTGAATAGAAAAATCTTGGAGGAAGCGACGCTCTAGGCTGAATGGAAAAAAAATCGATCTAGGGGGATCGTATTTGCTCGTGTAGCCATGCTGTGTTTGGGATCCACCATTTAAGCTGCCAAGATTCATGTACTTCCTGCTTGCTTATCGGTTTCGGATTCGACTTTTCGCCAAAAAAAATTGAAAGCCATTCCAAATAGGATGTTTTTCTCACTGGCTTTTTCGAAAGCCGAAAACCACGTTCAACGTAGTAAAGCCGACAGTCGCCGCGGAGCAGCTTTCCGTGGCTTCCTACCCCCTTCCGACTTTGCCCCTCCACTTGCGAGTTACTTACACGCTTTATGCCACTCAACAACCCCCCCCCCGTCTCCTCTCCAGATCTAACGCCTCTGCCCGCCTGCTCCTCCCCCCAATCGGCGTCGCCTTCCTCCTCTCGCGAGCAGCGCCGCCCACCTCCTCCTCCTCCTCTCGCGCCAACACCGACACTACCACCCTCCTTCGGCTCCCTCCTCCTCCCTCGGATCTGGCACCTCCACTCGACCCCAGTCTCCTCCCTCGACCCCGCCGCCAGCTCCAATCGGATCTCCCGCCTACCTGGATCTGGTGCCTCTGCTCGACTCCGGCCTCCTCCCTTGAGCCCGATGCTGGCCTCCTCCTCGACCCATTGCCAAACCCTCTACCGCGTCATGCCATGCGTGGCATTAAACCCTACCGCCTCATCTGTTTCCTTTTTTTATTTTTTCTGTTGTAATTTAATTGTTTTGTAATAATTTTTTATTTTCAATAATTAGTTATTGTAATAATTACTCAATAAAATAATTGGTTTTAATAAAATATTTATTATAATAATTGTCGTTAATTGTGGTTTACTACGTTGATTGCCGTTAATTGTGGTATATTACGTTAATTTTCGTTAAATGCGATCAATTGCGTTAATCGTCGTTAATTGTGGTAATTCTTGTTAATTACGGTAGTCGTTGTTAATTATCGTCAATTGCGTCAATTGTCGTTAAATGGCATCAAACAAGCTATTACTGTCCTCAGGGGCATTTCGGACACTTTCAATCTCAGAAGCTGTAGCTAGCATGCCTAAAAGACAGACAATCAAACACCAAACATCTTATTTCACCACCGCAACTGAAGTAAGTGTTTTTTTCATAAAAACCTACAACCGTGCCAAACATGCCCTTTGTTTCATCGATCCTTCTCCCCCCGAGATGCTGCAGTCTTACATTTTCTTTCTCATCATATACCTTGTCCTGTTGCAAGAAATGTGAATGATTTCTTTTAGCATTTATCAAGGTAAATTTTTACTCGACCCCCAGTAACACATTGGAGCAACATTTATACACTACTACAAAAAAGGTCTTCACAGTCAGCTTTGTGAGCCGTCTGAGTTTATGAGTCAGTAATGACATGAGGTCATCACAGACGGTTTTTTAACCGCCTGTGAAAAAAAACATCACAAACGGTTCTGAACAAGAACCGTTTGTGAAAATAGACTATCACAAACGATTCTTGTTCAGAACTGTCTGTGATAGTTTTTTCTATTGCAAAAAACTAGATTTTGAGTCAAGCCAATCAATTGCTGGACATTAGTTTTCATATGCAACTTCTAGTAAGACAAATAAAATTCAATTAAAATTCTGATGGCAAATACAATGTAGGAGAGACCTATCTAGCAAAAGGGAAGCCCAAAGGTTTCACAACGTCCCCTCCGAATGGGAAAAAAATAATAAAATTAGAAAGTTAAACTAGCTATAAACCATCTGTGCCTCCAAGCTCCTAAAGAACTCATCAGCTTCTTGGATTGGTCTTGTGAGCTTCTCTATGTACCTCACCAGCATATCACAAACTGTTCTTGCCAATCGTCCGAATTCGACTCAAGCTTGTCGGCAAGGAAAAGGAAAGACGACCGAAAACCTCTGACGGCGTTCCGACCTTAGGTAACACAAAATTAAGATCATTTTTTTACGGACATTAAATCACAAAGGTACAAATAAAATATGAGTATTCAAACAGCCAATAAATTGTGCATGTTTTTGGGGATATACAAGTACCTTCCGGCAGTCTACCTCCTGTGGCAGACATGGAGCTCCCGCACGTCCCTCCTCCTCCTCGTCGGCTAATTCTCCTCGCCGAACCGCATTGGGGAATCGAGGGCGGTTGCCGGAGCTTAGCGTGGGGAGGAGAGAGGGAGAGACTGATGGAAGACAAAGCGGGGGTGGGTATAATATATAAGGACAACGTCAAAATATTTCGCCTCCCGCGCAAGCGTTCAAAAATTTCCGCGAATCACAAACGGTTTAAAACAAAAACCATCTGTGATGAGCTAGTATCATAGACGGTTCATACGATTTTACCATGACTTGAAATCACTAACTCTGTGATTTTACCGTAGCTTGAAATGACTAACTATGTGATTTTACCATTGCTTGAAATCACTAACTCTCTGATATTTAGTAATATCACAGACGATTTTCAACACGATCCGTCTGTGATATTACTTCTTTACATACAATTTTTAGGATAATTAATAACACAGGCGGTATCTAAACCAAAACCCTATGTGATTATATTTAATATAGATGGTTTTGATCAACCGTCTGTGATGAGGTGTCCAATATTAGCCTTTTTGTAGTAGTGATATTTGTTTCATACGCAACGTACATATGCGGCATACGTACATGCACCTGATGAATGATACAAACATACAGTGCATTGAGTTGCATGTAGCCAGTGAGTTAGAAACAAGTTTTTAGCTCATTTAACCTCTTTTTGAAACGAAATAGCAAAACTAGTCTTTCGGTGAACACATGACAAAAAAAGCACCCCCACCACACTGTTTTGCTGCGGAACCGACATTTCGCGCACCTAGCCCGTGACAGGATAGCTGCGGCGTGAGTTTGTGCGCTTGCACGCCAACCTACCAGGTGCACAGAATGTCGGTTACTGTCATTTTGTTCGCGGATGACTAGTTTTGCTATTTTGTAAAAAAAAACATTTCAACGATATGGACAACCCATGCATCCAACCCATGCATTGCATGCTTTGGTGCACTAGACAAGAGTGAGAGGATAAAACAGTAAAATATGCACCAGAATGCTTCAGTCCAATAACTACCAAACCATGCATGTACCAACGAAAGGGCTCACAGATACGTAACAAGGACTATTAGTCCTCGAGCGCATAGCCAATTACGTGCTATATACAGTTCAAGGGCCTTATCCTCTTGTCATTAGCCAGCCTGGTAGGTACATCGATCAGTAGCTGCACTTTCCTAGGGTTTTAGCTAGGGTGCTGTGTATTTTTTTTGGAATTTTTGGCCGATACGGCCGATTTTGATATCGTATTTGCGGTTTTGACCAGCTTATGGTTGAATTTGCAAAAATAACCGAGTTAGCGCCGACGCCGGCGCGCCATTGCCATGGTGGGCTCGGACAGTCAGCTTGGCGCGCAGCGGGCGTGGCAGGCCAGCCTACTGTTGCGCTGTATGGCGCCAGCGTGGTCGTGGCGCGGGCGAGGCTGCGCCGCGCCGCCTGCATACATGCGGCCGCCGCGCGCAGCCCGGCGCATGGCTGGCTGCGCGTGAGCGAACTGCGCGCCCCGCGCGGCCTTGCCGCCACGCGGCGCAGCGCGCGCGCCTGGCGCCAGCGGCATGCAGCGCGGCCACGCGCCTGCGCCCGCCCTGTTGGCATTGCGGCGCGCGCGCGCGCAGCCTGGCTGTGCCGGCGCTGACCCAGCCGGCGCGCGGTGGCGCTACGCCACGCAGACGAGGCGCGCGCCCCCAGCCCAGCGTTCCACCAACGCGGCACGCGCACGCGCGCTGGAGCGCGCGCCAAGACTCCTGACGAGCGCTTCGCCCGCATATATTGAGAAGCGACCGCGCGATTTCATTTCGCGATCGTTCTTACGCTAAGTTCATATTCAGTCCTCTCGCTCGCTCCTCTGCTCATTCTTTTCTTTTCATTCGCTTGCTCTCTCGATTATATTTCAACGTTATTAACCGTCGTCGTCGTTCGCAGGTAGGTTTATCGTAATTTTTAATTTAGCTACATTCTTCTATGTTTAATTAGCTACATTGTCGATGAATGTTCGCTATGTATGTTTTGCTAGTCATGTCTCTCTGGAGCTACTAGAACAATTCTACGATGAGGACCACCGGTGCAAGCTGTGGCTCACCGCTGGCGTGGATGGCCCTCCGCCCCTGGCGCTTCGGGCGGGAGGGGCGGTGGGCGCTAGACGATCGTTACGTCCCGTTCCTCTGGGAGACGGGCTTGTTGCCCTTTGCGAGGATGGTGTCCTTCCAACGGGGGTTCACCCTAGACGCCAGCCTGTTGTCCGCACTTGTGGACCGGTGGAGGCCGGAGACGCACACCTTCCATTTTCGGTGGGGTGAGATGACGATCACCCTAGAGGATGTCTCGTTCTTGACTGGTCTCCCGATCCGGGGTGTGCCGCTTGTTCCGGGCCCTCCGAGAGCGGACTGGAAGGTCAGACTGGAGCAGCGGTTTGGCCAACCTCTGCCGGAGGGTGCACGTGGCGTCCCTCGGGCTTGGTGAGAAGTTCGCCGAATGCCCGTAGGGTGCACACTGAGGCGTCGTTAGGGCGCATCTCGTTGCTTACCTTCTCCGGCTCTTTGGTTGGGTCTGTTTCCAACCACAAAGGCGATTTTTGAACCCGACTTCATCCGCGTCGCCGAGTCTTTGGTCGACGCGGTCGAGCCGATGCCTTGACTCTGGTGGGATCGGTAGTCCTTGCGCTACATACCGAGGGTTGTGTGACGCCATGGCGGCGGCGACTCTGGTAGCAACCTAGTCGTGTGCTACGTGCTCCTGCAGCTGTGGAGTTGGGAGCACTTCCCTGTTGGGCGTCCGACCATTGAGACAGCGGCGCACCCGTTCCCTCCCCCAGATGGCGACCCACCACATGACCCCATAGACGCGCCCACCATGGGCTTACGGTGGACTGCGGCCGGTCGTCTGCGCTGGGCCAACAGAAGACCGGCGAGGTGCTACTCGTTGTACCACAACGAGTTCGAGTTATTGCACGAGAGCGACATCATCTGGTGTCCATGGCATGCTGATTTTCTCCTCGCGGTTGCGCCGCACGGGCTGTCTGTTTCATGCCTCGTGGATCGATTTTTGTGGACGACGACCTGCCACCTGGTGTTCTCACATATGGTGGAGCCTTACGCGCCGCAGCGCGTAATGCGACAGTTTTGTCGGTACCAGCTCGTGCCCCCGAACGTCGAGCCCCAGAGCGGTGTACACTGTGAGTCAAATTTCATCCAAGTAATTTTTGCAGTCCTTACGTCTTCTTTTGTAACATTAATCTTTCCGAAAATGCAGGCAATCGAGGTCGGGTGGGCATATTTTGGACTGGCAAATGCACCAGCACCAGTGGATTGAGACATGGCTTCACAGGGTGCACGTGGATGTATGGTATGAGCCGCGTCCATATGACCCTCAGTCGTACGCTGCGTACATGGAGTGGTACATGCCACGAGCAGCGCGCAGAAGACTCACCATTCCTCCTCCGGAGCGCCCTGAGGAGGTGACATTCGAGACGCACTAAGAGAGCCTCCGCCGCACGTACGACCGTCACAGCGCTTCAAGACATGACGACACCGTACGACACTTACAACCTCTGGTTCGCAGTTTTGTTGACGATATTCGTATTTTTTGTTAATGATGAGGTGCGTGATGAGGTTTGCAACATATGCGGAAGTCACGTTCCGATGCTGCCGCAGGGGCTCGCTGAGCTCGCGGTGTGGTCGATCGGCTCCTTGGCCGTGAAGACCGAGCCAAAGATCTTTGCTCGGAGAGCGCCGACCTTTGCGGCGACCTTCTACTATGCACTTCACTGCAGACTGGTTGGACCGGTGCACTCGGTACCTACGGTGATGGACAAAGCGCATCGTGCTATAGCTTGTTGCACGCCACCTTGTTCGGGAAGCGCGCCCAACTAATAGGGTGTCGGCTTCAAACCCCACCGGGAGCCTTCTTCTTGCGGTAGTACGAGCGAACGCACCGCGATATCATCAAGTCTCGTTGCCACGTAAGGACCACCGGCCGTGTGCGTCCTCGTCGGTACCATCCGAGCTTGGGTTGGTGTCTCGTCGGACTCCAACCCGAGAGTCTCGTCCGATGAGATACTCGTGGCGGTCGATGCGGGCCGACCACCATGTTTCGCGCCTCATTTGGCTCAAAATTAGGCACGGGACTTCCTCGAGGCAAAGACATTCCGTCTTTGCCATCTTGAGCTTCGAAGTGCGCTTGCCGCTTGTGCTGTGCCTCGGCATCATCGGGGTTTCAGACGCCCTATGTACGAAATTGGCGTACACCATAGGCTTCCGTGAATGGCCGCCTCGGTGGAGACAATCTCCATGTCTTGCCTCCATGCTATGCTTCCATCCACCTTCGAGCTCCCACACATAATTGGTGCGGTGATCGCCTCAATCATAACTTTCTTCGTCCTTGGCTCGTGAGGAACTCCTCCGGATGCGACCATGACTCGTGAATATTCATCGCGTGGAGCCCTCGCCGGACCACCTTGTCTTGGCATCTCGGCAGTCCAACCCATCGTGTCCGGCTCGTACAAGCCCATCGCCGTAAAATACAATCAAGTCTTGCATGTTCGAAAATACCTAAACCCACAACAACCACTAAATAATTACGACTAATTAATTAGCACTAAACTAATTCATTACTACTGAACTAACTAATTACGACTAATTAACTATCTCTAAACTAACTAATTACGGTTGATTAATTACCACTACAAAATATCAGTACTTTATTTCCACTAACTTGATATGCTGTAACGATGAGTACTAAACTAATTACGACTAATTAATTAGCACTAAACTAATTTATTACTAGTGAACTAACTAATTACGACTAATTAGCTATCTATAAACTAACTAATTACGGTTCATTAATTACCACTAAAAAATACCAGTACTTTATTTCCACTTACTTCATATGCTGTAACGATGACTACTAAATTAATTACGACTAATTAATTAGCACTAAACTAATTCATTACTACTCGACTAACTAATTACTACTAATTAATTACCCATAAACTATCTAATTACGACTAGCTAACAAAGACTAACTAATTACGACTACGGCAATAACGGCAAAAGCATAACACAAATTACCTGCCCTTCGGAGGAAGTAATAAATCACCCTTCGGAGGAAGTAATAAATCACCCTTCGGAGGAAGTCATAAATCAAGGTAGAGTGACGAAGCGACAAAACAATTACCTCCCAATAAAATTAATTATGTTACGTTCTCGAGTTCTCGACGAGCGCAAGAACGAGAATCAAACGCAATTGATATGACCAAGAGCGAGTGCGAGTCCGGTATTTATAGCCGAGAGTGGAGGAGTCGCGACCTTGGCGCCGGAATTCCGTAAGCATTGGCGCCGAATTCTGGATAGGGCGACAGATGTGCGGAGGAGGAAGGATGGGCGGTGGAAAATAGGGCGATAGCGTTTTTAAGCGTGCGCGCCGCCTCGCGCGCCGCGCCACGTCCCTCACGCCACGCCTGGCTGGCGCTTGGCGCGCCAGTGTATGGCGCAGCGCTCGCCGCGCCCATGCCAGTTCGCTTTAGCGGCTTGGCTTAGCGCCTTGGCCGTGTGGCGGCGGCCATGGCCCGACTGCGCCCGTAACACGCTGCCGCTTCACCATATTGGCCTTGCGCGCCCGCAGGCGCTAAGTCGGTTAAATTTGCAAATTCATGTACGGACTGGTTAAAACCGCAAATACGATATCAAAATCGGCCGTATCAGCCAAAAATTCTTTTTTTTGGGGGGCTAAAATACTTGTAGCCATGTGCCCCAATGAGCTTGGGGCTAAGGATACTTAGTATATTCATCCACACATGCATATATATAGGCCGGCGAGTATGTATACATCGCACTAAACCAATTCAATCATGGGTACCTTGCTGTTATAACCAGGGAGTACTACATTGTTTGTCCTCTCGCAGTTGCCACGTTCGAAATGGTAAGCTACCAAGCTCAACTCCTGTCGAGAGCCTTTTGGTTCTTGGCCCTAGCCTTTGGACTAAGCAGCTCTTGGTCCATGGCATTGAACAAATCAAGGTGTATTGGATTAAGTAAAACCTAGGTTTCCTAGGCAAGATTGCTTTTAGTCCTTGTATGATGCTTCCTACTTTTGCTTACAATATATGACAAGCCAAAACAAACCATTTGGCACTTGACCAAAAATCCAGGCTGTGGACGGCATTAGGTGAGACTGAGTAAAGGCTTAGAAGAAGAAAAAAACTGTTATTTTCACCCTATATGTCCCCTCATCTGCATTGGCACCAAAGGGGGGGAAAATCCTATAGGAGAGGGCCTGTTGGGAGGCCCCTCCTCCACCGTCCCCATCACACCACCCCCTGGTGATCCAAGGGCCAGGGGGAGGGCCTTACCATTTTCTGGTAAAAAAAGTTAATTCCAATACTCAGCATTTACTTTCTTATAGCTCCTTAATGGCCAGTGGTCGGCATGCTCATACAATACTAGGAAGGATGTGCCCAAAACGAAAAGTGCAATGAAAGACATAAAGCCTCCCAAGGAGTACCCTACTCATGTTTGCTTGTGCCCTAAAGTTCCCAAGGCAAAGGAAACGACCTCTTTATTTTTCTTACACCAAGCCCAAGCAAATATCATTTCAGGGCAGCAAAATCTTTGCCCCAATGCACATCATAATAATGCACATAGCCACTGGAGCACACATATCGTACAAACGTATCTTTACCTGGATTCTCACAAGACTTTGAGCTTGGTCTCAACCTGACCTGACCTGACCTATTGACCTTTAGTCAATGGCTCCAACTCTCCAAGTGGGAATCTGTAGCCTAAAGCTAGTAGTAGTATGCAGTACTAAAGATGAATCACTAGGAAGTAGGAAGACTCTTGCCTATCCCAGATGATTGACCAGACAACACCCAAGTGTGTCAGTCAGAAATGGCTATTGATGTCTACTAGAAGTAGAAGGTGTATGTTTTACTTAACACCCACAATGGCAGGCAAATAATTCTACATTCTGATGATCACCGCAACGCATGGATGATTATTGTTCAGAGGGGCATCCCGTATAACCGTACAAGAAACAGTGTAATGATTAAGGGCGTGTGAGCACATAGAAAACTCTTGAGACCATACAATTTGGGAGAAGGCTGTACTGCTAAAATCCCAATTTGATAAATTGTACATGTCATAGTCATATATTCTCAGAAACATTTCGAGAAATTTAGTATTGTTGTCAAAACAGGTACATGCCAAGGATCACTGTTCAAAACAACATGAGAACATCTCGGGCCATCAGAATTATTTTTACAATCCTTTCCCATCTTTACCCAAGTGGCTATACTTCTGGTCAATGTTTAGGCTTCATGAAGAGAATCTGAGATTTGTAACCATGTTATCATTTTCAATCTACATAAACTGTGCAAAAATGTTTGCCATTGCTAGAAGATAGGTCAGATACCTTCAATGTTAATCGTCTTACTTGGTGCAAGATTCAAGATACGAGATCACAAGGTCAGCAGCCTTATTTCCTGAAGCTATAACATTTCCAACAGCCAACCCATCCTTGTTATTTCCTATAAGACAGAACAAAAGCTCAAATTATATTTCTAAGTTAACACCAACTTAAAGAATTAGTTGCTGGGGTTACTATTTCTGGTTTGCTCTACAAAACTTCGTGAGGACTGTTCAGATGTTATACATGTTTTCTTTGGTTAGAACATCCTTTTCAGCAGACCAAGGAACACCATATGTTGTCATGGGAAATAATAACAATAGAGTGCCTTTATTAACTTGCCTGCGTAGACGAACCCAGGAAGATTTTTCTCCATCTTTTCTATAGCTTCCAATACTGAATCATACTCGTGGCCATACAAAGGAAAAGCATTCCTCCAGTGTATATGCCTAAGTAACAGAAGTACTGTGTTAAATTACATGAGCATGTGGTAGTTGTTAGAATTTGGGAGAGAAGAGATGAATAGGGGGTGTATTGTTTTAATCTATTGCAGGAACCCAAGAGGCAGTATATAGTGTACAAGAAAAACTCTAGACTAGAAACTCTCTACAATTACACAACTACTCCTAACACTTACATGACTATTACACTTCTACCACATATTACACTACTAGCCTTAACAGTGGTGAAACAAATTGCACGAATTCTTAAACTCCCTACAAGATGGCAAACCATAACACAAGCCCAAAAGGAAAAAAAAACATATAGCAAAATGCACAATTGCTACAATTAGAACAGCATGTTCAAATACTTACTTCACAAAAGTTGGTTGCCCCTCTACGCCCAAGAGCTTTCTAAGGTCAGAGGTAACAAGTTGTTTCAAAATAGCCCTGCAGAAGTATTATCATAAGAATAATCTAGCTAAAAAAGAACCATAACATATATCAAGAGAAGTTTTATACGTTGGAGCTCCAGCGAGATCTCTATTCTGGCTTCCCCCAACAAATGTTGTATATAAATATTGGTCATTAGGAGCTCGATCTGGAAACATCATCGAGGAGAAGAGAGTCCCTATACAAGAAACAGTCACATGTGTAAAGATGTGGAGGGAAACACTACAAATCAGAATAAACAAAAACATGAATACAAGTAGATGATATAACAAGGTTGCTTAGCGTAACAAATTCAATACAAGGATAATTCACAGATCAAAGCATAAGCTTCTGCAAGCTCAAAACAGTTCAAATATAAAGCTGAGCTAACCCACCAAGGGTTTTCAGACCATGTTTTGCTGTTCCTTATAGGGTATTAAGACCCCAAATCCTTTCAGAGGTCTTTTGACGTCTTCCTTCTTAAAAGCTGTTACCATGAGGGATAGTGGCAGATAATCTACCTGCATAATAAATAAATTTAGATCAAGATGAAAATCTTCTATATATGTTCGAAAAGTTGTGATAAGTCCAGTTAAAAGCTGCTATAGTTTGTGTCTATCAAATTATCAATCACCATGTATTTCATGACAGGAAATCAGAGTCGCCACATCTCATAATTTTAAACTTGTAATATGGTAGCTTGTGGGCTGTAACTACACCAATATGTTGCTGTATTTGAAGTATTGTCCAAATGCACATATATGTCAGAAAATATCATATAACAGGGAAAGTAATAGAAAGAAGCAACTTAACATGCGGAAATACAGTTCCATTACGGGAATCAATCTTCGAATCATACAAAATTGGACAAGGCCCCCCTTTACAATGGAGAAGCAATACAACTATCTTTACTCCAATTCCGTATTCATGACTCATGTCAGTAAAATAGAGTCTGAAATGTCCAGTTTACATGCTTCATTTAAAAGTGCTAGCCATGCTTATCAAGTCGTCGACTAGTCGACAAGTCACCGGAGAACGACCGACTGGAGGTGCCGACTCGACTTGCGTCGGCTGGGACGTGGGGCCCGACTGTCAGAGGCAGTGACAAAGAAGCAAGAGGGAGGGAGTGAGGGCAGTCGGGGGCTCACCCTCACGCGTGACTACATCGTCGCGCCTTCTCTGGTCGTTGGAGCTCCTCCACCTCGTCCATCGTCGTGCCTCCTCCGGATCTACATCGCCGGAGCACCTCTGCCTCGTCGTTGTGCCTCTCCCCCGGATCTGCGCTGGCGACTCGCCGTTGCGCCTACTCGGATCTGCGCTGTCGGAGCAGCCCCGTCTTCATCTCGGGTCCAGCAACGCCCGACCGTCCTCCTCGACGCCTTCAACCTCTGCCTCGTCATTGCACCTCCCCTCCAGATCTGCGCCGAGTGCCTCTACCTCTCCCCCATCGCCCTCAGCCTCCTCTGCTCCCTCTCCCTGTGGCTGTGTGGTGTGATGTGTGCAGGGATAAAAACCGTTCTTGGACGAATCCGCCCGATGGCGGGAGCGATGTCGGCCGATTACGGTTTTTCCGGAAAAAACCCGGTTAAATTTCATTTGAATTTTCTTAAAAACCATCCGAAATCCAAAATTCGAAATTTGAATTTGCAAAACCCGGGAAAACCGGTTGGGATTTTGAATCCCGGACCCCGGCCGGTAACCGGCGGTTACCGGTCAGAATTCTATCTCTGGTTGTGTGTGTGCTGGCTGTGTGATGTGCTGTGTGTGTTGTGTACAATACCTGTCGACTAGTCGACAAGTCGGTCGGAGGGTAGTGTCGACTTGCCGACTTAATAGCCATGGTGCTAGCACAAGCACCAGATGCTGCTATACAGATCATCGTTACTTTTAAACACATTATTGAACAATGCATTGAAAATTTCAAACTTGTAACCTTTGGGAACAAAACTTCGGCTGCCTTCTGAAATACATCATATCACTAATCAACTATTAATTTGATGGTTCTGTAAAAAAAATGAAGTGCACACTGACAGAGGTGTGCGACGATGACTCGTGTATTTGTTCACAAACTAAGAGTTGCCCTTACAACAATAATAGAAAAATAGAAGATAAACAAAAAAAATCCTGCGTCATGGATCTCGTAGTGACATACATGATAAAAATGCAATTGAAGCCTTAGGAATTTCCCCTTGGCAACATTTTTTTTGCAAGAACAACAATATCCATCATTGCATTTGTTAATCTAAAATGATTATCCTAACCTGACCTTAGGAAGAAAGTCTAGCACAAAGGGAGCTCCACCTTTTGTAAACTTCATCCTCTGGACATTAGACAATGGAGCCTGAACGGGGGGAAATGCAAGGGGTGAATATTTTGATTGTCACTATGTTTATTGTTCATAACAACCTGAATGAGTACAAAAATATCAAATTTTACAGATTGGCATCAAGTAAATTTGTCAGATTGCAGATCAAATGACCAAACTTTTAAAAAAGAATGCAGCTGAGTGTTTCTTACTGTCATTATAACAGCATCAAAGGATTGGTTCTTTGCAAGCTCCTTGCTACTAGCATCTTTTGAAGCAACAGAAATTGACCACCCACCAGATGCAGGGTGTCCATCACAGTTACATGCCAATGACAATACTTCTGTACCAAGCTTCACATTACCATCTCCAACTTCACTTCGAAGTGCATCTATTAGTGACTGGAATACAGTGAACATAGATCTTTTAAAAACCAGATGCTAAATAGTACAAGTACAAATCATGCAGCACGTTACCACGCAGTGGGGAAGGGCATCAAAACATTTTTTGAAGAGAGATGAGGATCACAACCAATTGATCATGAATACTACGTGATTAATATTTCTCACATGTCATCTTCAGGGGTCTAAGGCTCTTCATTTCCTTGTGTGTGTCTTCTTTGCATTATATTCAAGACAGATCCTTATGCTTGGACATATCATTGGGCTTTTGTTTGACATAGCTTAAACCTAATCTTCGCAAGCTAATAAACTTGTACCTAAGTCCATAAAGAGTGATCATGGCAGGGTGTAAATGGACGGCTAAGCTGGACAATGGATATAAATCATGACAGCTAGTTCATCGACTGAACTTATGTCCTTGAGTGGCACAAAAATAACCACTCTTTCAGTGACAAAGTTTGAATCCAGCATTTTAATGGCACGAATGGAATTACTAGGGCATATACATGTATAAGAGTTTGCCTTTGATACATTTTACACTAACAAAGGAAATGACAGGATGTCAATGAAGGAATACCTGCATTCCACCACGAAATGAAAATGACATACGGCTATTCCTTCTATTCCCTGATGAAGCACCTCCTGTCTTTACCGAATCACCTTTAGCTGTTAGTTTCGACAAGATGGCACCAAGCATGATAGAGCCATACCTGACAGCATTGAAGGAGCATGAAGCAGCAGATTAGGGAAAAAGATGACCAAAAAACATATTTGGGCACAAAAAAATGGTGTTTTCCATAATTATCGCAACGAAGTGCTGCATTTGAAATATCAAGTTGAAACCCCAAAAATAAAGAGGCCCATTTTGACCGTACAAGTGCAAAACCGGATTCATGAAGAAGAAAATTCTATAACAAACTTTTGAGCGAATTCAACTTCTTGTTCCAGTGGTTCACGTGTAAATCACTGCGAAGTGTATCTACCAGAATTAAGTGGTACAAATGGCCAGGAATACCACTGCACTACTTTTAGAAGCCTTTGAAACTTCAACAGATGATCATATATGTAAATACAATAACTTAGGAAGTGGATCACAATAAGCTCCAATGAGTTGATCATTTAGCACCCAGGCTTTGGTTCATGGTCTGGCTGGGTACTAACTACATTTAGCAGCCATTTCTTCTTTGATTATGATACAATCATGCAAGCATTTTGCTGAATATTGGTGTCATGGCTTTTTATATTTACAAGAATTTATGTTCACACTTTGTATTGCGAAAGATAGTATTAATAATATCATCACGAGAAAACGAAAATTACAACATGGCTTCAACTTCAAGAAGGCGCATATCAGGCTAATCAAGAGATATTTCCTCTCAAACAAATAAGTCAATTCTACTACACCAATTAATCAGAGTCCGGTTGCAAAAGCAGAAAAATAAAGTAATATTTGGAGAGAAACAGCACCAGATTATCAAATAATGAGGAAGGGGAAAAAACAGGACGATAGATGGTGCACACAATAAGCAATATTAAAGGGAGATCATCTGTGAATGTCCAACCCACGAAAGCCCAACAGGAAAAACAGATAGTGCAGTAACAGGCTAACAGCAGTACCCAAGAAAGAAATGCAAAAAACAAGAATAGATAAAATCATTAAAGTGCAACTCGATTTGTAGAATTTTCAATTTTTGCACTTTTAAAGTGATATAATGTATTACAGCACTATGCAGTAAATGTGAGTACATGCAGCCATGCAGGTGTTCACATAAGAATACACGGGAGATAGCAAAAGCAAGAATGTGGACAAGACAACTAATTGAAATGTAAAAATGGAAGTTGAATGCAATAAAAGAATAAAAAATCAATGTACAAACTTACTTCTTTTCCAAGTTCCATAACCCAGGAAATGCATGACGAATCTGCACAAAACAAACTGTTACTCTAACCCAGCACAGTTACGTTAACAAGGTGATATGGTATGATCATTTGGACCGATAATTGTGGTAGATTATCATCAGAAATAACACATCACACGTAAAAGCGTGTATGCTGTTTATACACACAAAATTAAATAAACTAATAGCTATGACTGAATATTTACTGCGGTAATACAAAGCAAGATATGGATCTAAAGAGCGCAAATAATGCGACAGGAGTACATGACATAATAACTTACAGATAATGACTCAGGATCTCCTGCACTTGTTCCAGCTACAAATGGATCAATGAGATACTCAACAACCTGTAATGAAATTGAAAGTTCACAGCCATGGTTGATTATGATGAGAGTTGCAGAGCTTTCAATTGTATATGATTAATTATTCATGATTTTCTTCAAGGACAAAAATCTCACCTCTTTTCCAAAGTGGCGTTCAAAGAAACTCCCAACACTGAAAAGGTGAAAAAAAGGGAAATTCAATTATCTCCACTAAACAAAAATAATGCACACTGCAAAGAGGTATGATACATAATCTATGTATTCTTTTTCCTAGAGATATTCACAAGGACATGAGGATTAAGGAAACATTAGATAACCTCAAAATTTTCCTACAAAAGGTTGTGTTTATTGGAATAAATCCATTTTACACCCTTGAATTTCACAAAAAGTCCATTTAACACCCTCAACTACAAAACCGGTATTTAACACCGAAACTTACAAAACGGGTCAATTTACACACTAAGGTGGTTTTGATGGCGTGGATATCACAGAAGATGGTTTTAGTCATATTGGCAGTCATATCATTTGGTTTTGGTAATGAGGATCCAATTCAACGATGTTGATATCCACATCGTTGACCTCTTTCTCCTCCTCTCTCTGTATACATTTTTTTCTTATTCTCATCATCCCTATTCTCATTTCGATCCGCGTTAGCAAAATCCGATGACATGGCTGCCAAATGGCAAAAACCACCCTGAGTTTGATCCCCATCAGCAAAACCATTATCCAAAACCACCTTAGGGTGTAAATTGGCCCGATTTTGTAAGTTTTTTTTTGGGAGGGGGGAGGTTAAATAGACGGTTTTATAGTTGAGGATGTTAAGTGGACTTTTTGTAAAGTTCAGGGGTGTAAAATGGACTTATTCCTAGTTTATTACATAATTAGCATTTGAAATTTACACCGATGCAAAAACACCTTGAGCATGAAGGTTCACCTCTCACTTAAATGCTCATCAGACACTTTTCCAGAGTTCTTTCTGCTAGATTTCTCGTAGAGAAATGGTTCCAGAAATAACTTGAACTGAAAGGATAGGACATAGTTCATTTAAAAATATAAGATGATGCTACTTAATCACATTGTTCAAGGAGAAAAATCTGGAGAAATGTACAAAATTGTCAAGTAGTTAACTGAAAACAGCTAATTCAGGTCATGGTGGTGGTAACATTAGTAGTTTGATACAAGTGTTTCTACTTTGCCAAGAAGTTCAATCTATCAGTGGCAACAAGCAACTCATTTCGAAGGGGTTAGGGTGTCATTGTGTAGTATGTACTGTACCAGTCAGTATTCAATAACTGAGCATACCTTTGATTTTGTAGAAAGAACAGTGCTTTTCATTAGCGCAATGGGATCTGAAGGAATCTTATGGGACCAAAATGGAGACAATTTAAAATTGAGGTATACTATAGGGAAAATAGAAAAGAAGATACATGAATACATCAAAAGCCTATTTACCAGTGCTGGTGCTCCATCTTTGACAATGTAACGCTTGTGCTGCGAGTTAGGCTGAAACAATTAAACCCATCAGGTTATGAATACAGACAACATTTAAACATGAGTAATTATTCACAGATAACATTGGCACATATAAACATGAGTAATTATTCACAGATAACATTGGCACATACATACTGCTGCCTGTCTTGGAGACCAAGATCATCAATTAGTCTACTAGTCTCCACTTCACTTTCTGTCTGCACACAAAAGAATTAAGTTATGTCATAAACTAATCTGGTAGCCTCCGATTCAATTTCCACTTTAGACATGGAGAGGAGTATCCTCCATGTTCTACCAGCCCTACATGCCCAACCAAGGGACCAATTGCACACACAAATGCAGGATTTTTGCTGATGTGGCGACGAGTACTAACTGCGAATGCGCACACAGGTTGCTCAATTTGTTCAAGCCTTTGACTAGTGCCACAATCCGGAACATAAAGAAGCAGCAATGCTCACTAACACAACCTCGGATTCCCAGTAAACAACAAAAAAAAGCGCTCACCATGGTGTTGGCCCCTTCGTCCCAGAGGAACCCGCTCGGAGTTGCTCCGTATCTTCCCTCCCGCCCGGTCAGCCGCCTCGAACACCGTCACCCGCACGCCGCTCTTCCTCAGCTTGTACGCCGCCGCGAGCCCACTGCTCCACCATTTCTCGAACATCTCAGCGGCGAGGGACGGGCACACACAACCCCAAAATTCGGGCAAAATCAGCCCGCCCCAGAGGGATGGAGAGGCGCTCACTGACCTGATGCCGGCGCCGACGACGGCGACCGACCTGGCGGGCGCGGCGGGTAGGTCGTGTGAGACGTCCATGGAGAGGACGGCGGGGCGGAGGTGGCGGAGGCGCGGGGAGCGATAAGGATGGGGCAAGGGGAGGCGGGTGGAACCGTGAGACGAGGACGAGGAGGTAGAGGACAGCATTTGATTTGGGTTTTGGATGGGGATTTGCTTGCTGATTTCTACTTTGCTTGTCGTCGAACGGAGCTGACCGCGGGGGCGCTACGGAAAGATTCACCGCATTTAAATACTCAATTGTCAATACGGAAATTAAAAGTGCAAATTAATCACCATAGTATCTCGCTGATGTTAGCTTCCTCGCAAAATGATGGAAACGAGGAGTCCGATTTTTTGATAAGATTGATAATTATTAATTTAGGTGAAAGTGACTCTTACAATTTGACTACAACTGTATGATGATGTTTGCGTCTAAGCAATCGTTGAATCATCTCCGAGATGTTATTGATCTTGTTGGAAGCGCGATTAATCTGAACACAAAGTTTAATCCCTACGAGTAATCGAAGAACTAACAAGAATAAGATATAGAATATCTGATATTGCGAATAAAATTGTAGTGTAAATGGTATTAAAAAATAAAGGTAGAATCCCGGAGACTGTCTTGACAGATTGTCGTCTACCACAACTGAAGAATAGAAGTATGCACAATAGCTAAACCAAAACTCAACGAAATCCCCCCTCTATCAAAGGGAGGCGGCGGCCAGGGAAGTGGACGCACGACCCTAGGGTTACAAGGCTTATGGGCCCAAATGGAGGTGGCGTAGCACCCTTTTGACTCGGGCTCAAAAATAGATACGGATTATTTTTTATGATTGTGGTCGGCTCGAATAGAATTTGAAGATGAGGTTGCATCTGTTGGAAAATAGACTTAATAAGCTTTCTATGAAGTCTGGGAACGTCCCAAACGAAGTTTGTATGAGGAAGTTACAGCCGTTTAAACTTAGTACCATCGCGGTAGTCCGAATCCGAATCCAGAAACGAGTCTAACTCGAACTCTTGTTTGATTCGGACCCAAAGTGACGTGGTGACCTCCATTATGCCTTCCATGTATTTCCATAAATCCACATGCCTCTCCTTCGTCCTTTCCCATGTTCCTAAGCACAATTAAATCGCTTGCATTAGGTAGCGGTCTATTCTCAGTGATATATAAACCTAGGAATGAATGCACCTGGTAATTAAGTTGGCGAGCACGAGCTTGAGTAAGTGGTCCTTGTAACACTTGTTGTGGATTAGTTGTGTGAATAGACACGGTTGTATCTACAGGAGGGATGTCCTCATCATCCTCCCCTTTTTACATTTGAGTCGTCCGCGACTCAAGCTCATCCTCTTCTCCTAAGTATGACTTTAAATCTGTAATGTTAAATGTGGAATTAACCTCAAAATCTGCAGGCAGTTCAAGCTTGTATGCATTATCATTAATCTTTTCTAACACTTTGAAAGGACTATCAGCTCTTGGCATCAATTTTGACTTTCTCAATTAAGGGAAACTATCTTTTCTCAAGTGCAACCAAACAAGATCTCCAGGTTCAAAAGTTAAATGTTTTCTCCCCTGACTACCAGCAATTTTATATTTAGTATTCATGCGCTCTATATTCTCCTTAGTTGTCTCATGCATTTTAAAAATCAATTCAACACTTTGTTTAGCATAAAAGTTCAATTTCTCCGAAGATGAAATAAGCATTAAATCGATAGCAGCACGACACACAAAACTATAAAAAACTTCAAAAGGGCACATCTTTGTAGTAGAATGAAACGAACGATTATAACCAAACTCAATATGAGGCAAACATTCTTTCCCGCATTTTTAAATTCTTTTTCAACACAGCCCTAAGCATTGTAGATAAAGTTATATTCACAACTTCAATTTGTCCATCAGTTTGGGGATGACAAGTAGTAGAAAATAACAGCTTAGTCCCCAATTTAGCCCATAAAATTTCCCAAAAGTGGCTAGAGAATTTAGCATCACGATATGAAACTATAGTATTAGGCACACCATGTAAGCGAATAACTTCACAGAAGAATAAATCAGCAATACTGGCAGATCATTGCTCTTATAACATGGTATAAAGTAGGTCATCTTAGAAAATCTATCAACAACCACGAATATACCATCTCTCTCTTTTTTGTTCTAGGCAATCCTAAAACAAAGTCCATCGAAATATCTTCCCACAGAACGCTAGCTAGGAACAGGTAAAAGCCGTGACTTAGCTCTTTGACATGTAGTGCAGCGAGCAATGTAGCGCTCGACGTCCCATCTCATCTTTGGCCAAAAGAAATGACCAGCAAGTATATCCTCCGTTTTCTTTACGCCAAAGTGTCTCATCAGCCCGCCTCTATGCGCTTCATGTAACAACAATTCAACATATATTTTTCGATGAATTCAACAATTCAACATATCTTGTTATTTCTAAAGACAAACCCATCATTAATGATGAATTTATTCCATATTTTTCATTCTTTACAATTCAACATATATCCGTAAAATTAGCATCATGCACATAATGCTCTTTAATAGTTCTAATCAAAAAAATTAAAGTCAAGTTGTGAAACCATGGTGTATCTTATAGACAAAACATCGGCAATAACATTCTCCTTTCCCTTGTATTTTATGACATAAGGAAAATGCTTAATAAATTCAACCCACTTTGTATGTTTATGGTTCAGTTTACCTTTACTTCGAATATGATTTAAAGATTCATGACCAGAATGTATAATAAATTCTTTGGGTCATAAATAATGTTTTCAAATTTCTAAAGTTCGAAAGGGTGTATATAACTCCTTATCATAAGTATAATAGTTCAAAGTGGCTCACTCAATTTCTCACTGAAGTATGCTATATATTTACCTTCTTGTAACAACACGCCACCTAAACAAATTTCGCTGGCATCACATTCTAGTTCAGAAGTCTTATTAAAATCAGGGAGTTGGAGTAGTGGTGCATGTGTTGTGGATATCATGGGGATATATTACAGATCTTAGGATAATGTGACAATTGGCAATGGCGTTAACGGTTTATCGTTTCATGTATTTTCGGCATAGTTCTGATCTTGTTTAACCTTAGAATCGGCTAGGCTAGAAGCGGTCGATCCGGTCCAAGATCGGTCCGACTGGCCATAGTGGCGGTCGGACCGGCCAACTTCAGAAGTGAGGGATTGAGCTGGGCCAAAAATAGAGGGTGTAGGTAAGAGAGGAGATTCTATTGCACTTGGTCCCATAATTTTTGGAGTCTCCAGTCAAAAGTTCTATTGGTTTGAAAATTCCAGTAGATTTTGGTTTTCCAGAGAGGAAATTCGGCTAAGTCTTTACTAGCGGTCTGACCGGCAAATAGGTGGTGGTCGAGGCCAGGCGGGAATAGTGATCGGCCGCCCTGGGGCGGTTTGACCGGTTTTCACTTGGATCGTCGCCCGTCGTGGCGGCGATATTCGGTTGTTAGGTCAAAGTCATGAGTTTCAGGGTATATATGTTGCATGATACATGTTTTGACTAACATGGGTCAAGTTATGAAGAACTTATTTCCAATTTTGGTTTACTTGTATATTGTTGCGCAGGTTACTTGGTGGTCAACGACGGTCAACGGCGAGGATGATCGGGACTAGCTTGGAGAGCTGAGGTCCAGAACAATCGACGATGCCGGGTGAGGTCAATGAACTCAAGCGTGACGCAAGATGGACAAAGGTGACCTATTGGCTAATCGAGGAGCAAGATGGCGCAATGTGTAGCTAATTAGATCAAGGAGTGTTAAAGACGGCGCATTAAAATACGTGCGTAAGTGTCCCGTTTTTTGGGGGCCTTAACGGGAGCCCAATTGAGTCAAACTTCTAGAAGGTCTAAGCCTCCACTATAAATAGAGGAGGGAGGTGGTTGCACCCCCGCTTCGTATCTTTTGCTATTTTTGTAAACCCTAATTTTCTTAGGGAGAGCTTTTGTGGAGGCTAGGGTTCTTGATAGTTTGATGTAATTTTTGTGCTCGGATTAAGCATTGTCCTCCATTGATGGAGAGGCTGTAAGCCCATATCATATCAATCAATCAAAGGAAAATTTTGATCATGTCTTGTCTCATTGCGTTCTTTCTCTATATTTGATGATTTTGAGTCTTTATTTGATCCGTGAGTTTTTGATTGAATTCTCCACGTGATCTAGCTTGCTGTGATCTGTGGGAACCTATCTAGGATCATCTTGATCATCAATCACCCACGAGCAAGTTTGTGGATCAAGTTTTCGTTTTGACCCGGTTTTGAACCCTTCTTCAATCAAACAAAAAATGATCGCTATTCTTTCAAGAATTATTGCAATATTCGATTGGAATAGGTTCCTGACATCATAGAGAAGGTGTATTCTAAGTTTCATCAAGTTTGGAGTTGTATATTAAAAGTTTCATCTATTTGTAACTTCGTCGTCGATTTTGTTTACATTCTATTCTTACGGCGTGATCGGCCGGCCGAGTCATCGGTCGGCCGCGAGTCATCGGTCCGACCTTGATGTAAGTGGTCCGATCGCTAGTGCATTGATTTGCTTTAATCTTTGTTGATTTTGTCGTATTGCTTAGGGGTTTATATTGGATTCAATATTAGTCTTCCGCTGTATTGATATACTGATCTTCATAGCTACCATAGCTACTGGAGTGAAATTTGTGTTGAATCCATTATTTGTGAAAAAAGTGAGCGTGCTCCTATTCACTCCCCCTCTAGTTGCCTTTTCGGTCCAACATGTGTTAACTTATCTTTGAATGTGGTGAACGTGTTCTCCTGTGCGGCATTCCAAATAAATAGCAAGCCCTTCTTGGTGAGCTCATTCAATGGTGCAGCGATGGTGTTGAAATTCTTAATGAAGCGGCGATAGAATACAACAAGTCCTAAAAAGCTCCGCACCTGTGTGACCGTGTTAGGAGTCGGCCAACTCTGTATTGTTTCAACCTTGGCTTGATCAATTTCAATTCCCGGTGGAGTAAAAACATAGCCAAGAAACACGACTTGATTGGTGCAAAAGGTACACTTCTCAATGTTACCAAATAAACATGCACCACGTAAAGTATTAAAAACAACACGTAAATGGTCAAGATGTTCCTCTAATGATTTGCTATATATCAATATATCATCAAAATAAACCACCACAAATCTACCAATGAAAGCACGCAAAACTTCGTTCATTAGTCTCATGAAGGTGTTAGGTGCATTAGTCAAACCAAAAGGCATTACTAACCACTCATATAACCCTAACTTAGTTTTAAATATTTTTTCTCACTCATCGCCTAATTTCATGTAAATTTGATGATATCCACAATGCAAATTAACCTTGGAGAAGACAACAGAGCCATTCAATTCATCAAGCATATCATCTAACCTAGGAATAGGATGACGACACCTAATGGTGATATTATTGATTGCTCTACAATCCACACACATGCGCTATGATCCGTCTTTCTTAGGTACTAAAATGATCGGAACAGTACAAGGACTAAGAGATTAGCGCACATACCCTTTATCAAGCCATTCTTGAACTTGGCACTAAATTTATTTAGTTTCTTCTGGATTGGTCCTGTGTGGTGCGCGGTTGGGAAATGATGCGCCGGGAATTAAATCAATTTGATGCTCAATCCCTCGAAGTGGTGGCAACCCCGGAGGTATGTCCTTCGGAAAGACGTCTTTGTATTCCTGCAAAATGTTAGTGACAACAAGAGGTAAAGAAGAAGGTATATCCTCAAATGAAAACAAAGCTTGTTTGCAAACTAATGCATATCAAATAGAATTACTAGCATTTAATTCAGTCATACCAGATTTGGTAGCAAGAGAACTAGCACCTTTTAATTTAATTTCTTTATTCTCCACATGAGCAGATTTATGTTCTTTCTTCCTATGTTGCTCAAGCTCTTTTGCTACAATATGATTTTCGTTCTTAGCATTCTCCAGATTTTTCTCTAACTAGCTCTAGCAAGTTCATCTTTAACAATTTGTTCAGGAGTCATGGGATGCAGTACAATTTTCTTTCCTTTGAACATGAGAGAGTATTGATTATTCCCACAATGATGCACACAATCAATATCGTATTGTCAATGTTTTTCTAATAACAATGAACAAACTTGCATAAGAACAACGTCGCAATCAACATAATCATGGTATGAACTTATAGAAAAGTTTACTCTCACCATCCGTGTTACCTTGAACATACCACTGTTATTGAACCATTGAATATGGTATGAGTGGGGATGAGGGTTGGTAGGTAAAGCAAGCTTCTCCACCATATCCATACTCTCTAACTTGTGGCAACTCCCACCATCAACAATTATGCGAATCGAGCGTTCCTTGACAACGCTCTTGATTTGGAACAAATTATGACACTGATTTTGCTCAGCATGGAAAATTTAAGCACTTAGTACGCGTTGCACTATAATGCTCAAATACTTGTTGGCATCTTCGGCACCAACATGTTCCTCCTCATGATCAGATTCATCATCATGTCCTGCAGGGTCAGTTGCAAGTTTAACATATGTTTTATCATCAAAATCACTAGCAGAGGAATACCCACCATCATCGTGTATAATCAGTATACGCTTGTTTGGACAGTCCCTCATCATGTGTCCATAGCCTTTGCAACGATGGCATTCAACGTCCTTAGTTCGTCCTGTCGAAGCAACCGAAGAGGAGGTTTTTGCAGAAGCTTGTGGTGATGATTTGGCTGCTTTAGAAACTCGTGGTGCTGAATTTGAAATAGTAGTAGGGCGCGGCTTGTTGTTGGAGGATAACGGTGGTGGTGCCATAGTGGACGGGGCAGTAGGGGTGCTTAGCGCCCATAAGTTTGTGCGACCTGCAGAAGAGTTAGATCGTGTCCTCATTTAGCGTCCCTACAATTCACGTTCAGGTTTGCAAGCAAGATGAAGTAATCTAGTAATAGAGTTGTAATCTTTATAATCAAAGATGTGTTAAATTTCTCGATTCAACCCTCTCAAAAATCTAGCCATTGATGCCTCCTCATTCCCAACTAAACCACAACACAACATACTAATTTGTAATATTTGATAGTAGCCTTCCACAGACTTTGTACCTTATTGTAAGCATTGCAATTTATTTAACAAATCACGAGTATAATATGCGGGAGCAAATCGATGCTGCATAAGCAATTTTAATGCCTCCCAAGTGTTAGGTATATTATTGGGATGTTGACGTCAATATTCTTTCCACCAAACAGAAGTAAAGTCGGTAAATTCACTAGTAGCAGCCCTAACTCGTCTAATCTTAGGAAAGTCATGTCAAATAAATTTTTAATCAACAACTTGTTCCCAATTAAGATAACCATCAGGATCATATTTACCATTAAAAGAGGGCATAATGAATTTAACCTTAGCAAAAGAATCATCGTGGTCACGTACCTCACGTCGTGGGGGTCTCGTCGCATACCTTGTCGATTAAAACGCAACTGTCGATGATCTCGATTGTTGTTGTGGTTACCTATGTCATCGGCCTCGGTATCAGCCATGCAGTCGAATTCATCTTGCCCATCTACCGACGCAACAGGGGAACAATAGTGGATGCTTGGGAATCTCCTCAAGGCGCACCATAATATCTATCAAAGAAGTGTTAGTGAGGCCTTGCGCTCTCTCCATCGCGGTGTGTCATTCGTATCAATCTGGGCACCCTCAAGTTGAGCAAGTCGCTCATTCATGACCCTGACATCCTCCTAAGGACCCTCCGTACGAAGGTTCATGAGGCACCAGAAATGTTGTACAATTACCTTCGTACGAGAAGTATGAGATGTATTCTCATCCAAATTATTACTAATTCTTACCAAGCACACAGGGGTGATCGGTAACCAGCGGTGTCAATGTATCTCCAAAGATTGGACGGAGTGATTGCTAGGTGAAGCTCAGCCTGTACTGTGTAGAAAAGGTGTAGCTGGGAAGGCTCAAGTATGGTAGCAAGGAGTAGCAATAATCAAATTAGAGAGTGCAAAATGGAAAATCGTTTAACGCCGGTTAGTGTTGGTTCTAGGCTAGACTATACTAGAGACGCGATACTAGAACACAAACGAAATCACGCGCGACAGAACTAGAGAACGTCGCACATGGAGTTCGAAAGCTCAAAAAAGGATGTCGTCTTCACGGGGAACCTTAGAATCACTTGTAAAAGGGCTCTGCTAATTTTGAGCGAATTCCATGAATCTTGAATTTATTGGGGCTTGCAGGCTCGTTTTGAGGCCCTAAATGACGTTTATTGGGGTCGAAGTTTTCGCACGTGCGCCCGGTTATGTACGTGTATGATAAAATCTATGGATTGCCTAGTCCTCTCTTTTTTCAATGTATCTTCTTATTTTCTTTCTAACAAATCAAGAATCACCCCAATCGGAGGTCGTATGTAAAAGTTGTGTAATTTTTTCTTAATTTTCTTTTTGCGAACACCACGCTATTTTGGCTGTCTCCGAATCGGGCAGTGTTTCCGTATCCGAGACCAAACGTGACTAGAACTTGAAACTCTAAAAGAATAGACACTAAAACCAGCAAAGAACACGATGATGCAACCGAAAGTTCAACAATACAATGCACTGAAAAGAAAAAATTGCGAGGCTAAGACTAGTTTGAACAAGATGATCTCTACTACTATTTTTTGGTTTTTTGTGTTGTAGGTAAAGAAAAGCAATCTAATATATGATGAACTGAAAATTCTAACCGAGCAACCTTGAGCTCTGATACCACTTGATAGAGGCGAGATGTCTGATCTTTCGATGAGATTGATAACTATCAATTTTGATAGAGACGACTCTCGCGATCCGACTACAACCATATGATGACGCTTGCGCCTTAGCAATCGTTGAACCAACTCCGAGATGTTATTGACCTTACTGGAAGCGCGATCAACCTAAACACGAAGTTCAATCCCTGTGAGTAATCGAATAACTAGCAAGAATAAGATATGGGCAATCTGATATTGCGAATAAGATTGCAGTGTAGATGGTATTGAAAAACAAATGTGGGATTCTGAAGGTTGTCTTGACAGGTGGTTGTCCGACACAACTGAAGAACAGAAGTCTGCACAATAGCTAAACCTAAACTCAACGAAATCCCCCCTTTAGCAAAGGGAGGCGGCTCATATATAGGGAGACGACCAGGGATGTCGTCCAGGGAAGTGGACGCACGCCCCTAAGGTTACAAGGCCCATGGGCCTAAGTGGAGGTGGCGCAGCACACTTTTGACTCAGACTCATAAATAGATGCAAACTATTTTGATGATTGTGGCCGGCTCGGATGTAATTTGAAGATGAGATTGGATCCGTTGAGAAGTAGACTTGATAATATTTCCATGAAGTCTGAGAACATCCCAAACGGAGTCCGTATGTAGAAGTTACGATAATTTAAACTTAGTATTGTCGCGATAGTCGGAATCTGAATCCAAAACGAGCACAACTCGAAATCTTGCTTGACTCGGATCCAAAGTGATATGGTGACCTTCATTATGCCTTCCATGCATGTCCATACTACACATGCCTCTCCTTCATCCTTTCCTATGTTCCTAAGCGCAGTTAAATCACTTGCATTAGGTAGTAGTCTATTCTCAGTGATATATAAACCTAGGAACGAATTCACCTGGTAATTAAGTTGGTGAGCACGAGCTCGAGTAAGTGGTCTTTGTAACACTTGTTGTTGATGAGTTGTGTGTGTAGGCACGATTTTATCCATGGGAGGGATGTCCTCATCACAAAACACTGTTCGCATGAGGAATATTTGGGTCAAATTGAGAACTATTATATCTACGTCAATTGATAATGTAATACATGCATGTGATGTTCCATAGCAACGCAAGACACTTGACTAGTTCCCACAAAAAGATGAGTAATTGACTACGACTAGTATCAACTACTGCACATAATCCGACAATATTACTTCCTGAGAGGAATCAAAGAATCAATCCAGGGTACTGAAAAGAATCACCAATTTCATAATTCAATTCCTATCAACAAAATTACAACTTTCGAATAGGTCAATTCACCTTGAGGAAATGCGATATAAAGAACCTAAACTGCGGAGCAAGAAACTCAAAAAGAAAATGGTAAGAAATAATGTCGGCCAAGAAAGACAACTCTGAAGAAAAAGAAATGCCTACAAGGCTACAACATGAAGAACCCATTAACTACAACTAGCGATTCAGACCCCCGAAAACTATGACAATGATGGAGAAGGCGGGGGCGATCTAAGACGATAATGAAGAATCAAAGATGGCAAAGTAGAATCGACGAGGACGACAAATGCGCTTCCTCCTCGGGCTACGGGCGAAGCTCGGCGGTGGCGGCCTGCGGCTGGGAGAGTCCCCTCAGGGTTGGCGGAGACGGCGAGCAATGAAGAGACCCACGACGAAGAGGAGGCAGTAGGCGAGGGCAGGGAATGGTGAGGTGGCTGTTAGGAATATGTGTACTGCGTGATTATTTTAATTCCTAAAACAATAATCGATGTAACAAAGGCATGTATACTAGGCATATTTGCAACTATGAACAGTAGCATGACCGTTAATTCAAATACGCATATCTCATATATATGTGCTAACAAGGCAAAGGTTAGAACAAGAACACTACTAATAGAAGTAGAGATGATTATTAACAAATTACTCATTTCTAAGAAGTAAGACCTAACCATGTAAGTGATAACATTGCGACTTACATATAATTGCTCTGGCAAAGGTCACGGTAGAGTTTGATGCAAAAAAGATGACGCGCAATAGATAACGAAGGTCACTTGCCTTGAGTTTATTTGGTTTCATTTGGCTATTTTTAGGCGTTCTTACATTCAATCGTATTTTGCGTAATTAAGATTCGAAGTCCTAAAGGAGAAGTAATTCGAGCAAGAACAAGACCAAGGTTATCAAAACATTGAGCAAGACGAGTCAATACTTTAATCATATTGCACCTACTTTTGAACGCCAATTATATTGTTTTAAATTATAAAATTGCATGCTATAATAAGAATAAATGGATACCTCCTGGGTCAAAGGATCTCAAACCACGGAGACGTCCGAAAAAGAGATGTATTGAACAGGGGGAGAAACTCCATGATCCGAACATAAATGAGAAACATTTGATGGGCGTTACACCATGAGTGAAGACACGATGGGTAGTGTCCTGTACAGGAGCAGAGGGGGAGGCGCCGCATGCTGGAGTACAGGGACTTGTGACTTGTGAAGGGGGAAGTGCACCCGCCGACACTTGGGCAATGATATATTTAAATAAAGTTCCAATTGAATTGGACAAAGAGTTTTCCACAAACTATATGAAAACATGATAAGTCTTTTATAGACAAATGAGTGCTAATTGTAGATGCTTTATCTCAAAGATTTTCTTCCATATTGAATCGGGTTTGGAGCTAAAGACGATTACAGAATGCAAGAATCATCAATATTGGGATAAATGGAAGGAAGCAATCGAGAATGAATTAAACTCGCTTAATAAGATAAAAATCTTCAGGCATGTGGTCAAGACACATCATGATGTTATTCCTGTTGGACACAAGTGGGTGTTCGAAAGAAAGAGGGATGAACATAATGAAGTGGTGAGATACAAAGTGAGATTAGTACCGCAAGTATTCACGCAGACATGACACAATGTTTCGATACCTTATAGCTATGGCAGCGGAATGAATTTGAAAATGAAACGTATGGATGTCATGATGGCATATTTATATGGGTCACTATATTCTAAAATCTTCATGAAGATTTCAGAGGGACTAAAAGTTCCATGTATGAGCGAGAATGAACATCGAAACATGTAAAGTGTTAAGTTGCAAAAAATCATTATACAGGTTTAAACAGTCAGGTCGTCTGTGGTACAACCAACTGAGTAAATTCCTTTTACAAAAGGGATACATAAGTAACAAAGCCTATTCGTGCGTGTTCATAAAGAAATCCAAGAATAGATTTTGCATCTTTTCTGTGTATGTTGGTAACTAGAACATAATTGGAAGCACGAAGGATATTGTTGAAGCGAGCTCATACTTAAAGACGGATTTCGAGATGAAAGATTTAGGTGAAATCAAATATTGTCTAGGGTTGTTGTTGGACCGAAAGGGCGACTAGAGGGGGGTGAATAGGAGCACGCTCACTTTTTCACAAATATTGGATCAATAAAACTTTACTCCAATAGCTATAGAAACTATGAAGATCAGTATATCAGTACAGCGGAAGACTAATATTGAATCCAATAAAAACCCCAAAGCAATAGGACAAAATCAACAAAGATTGAAGTGAAACAATCTACTGGCGGTCGGACCGCTGCCTAACTGGCGGTCGGACCGATTTTCGGCCGGTCTAACCGGTGGCTACGGGCGGTCTGACCGCCAGCCTCCAGAACAGAAGAACAGCCCCGATGATGAAGATGAAAATAAATAAAACTTTTGATCTACTAATCCAAACTTGATGAAACTTGGAACACACATTCTCTATGATATCAGGGACCTATTCTAATCGAAGATTACGATAATTCTTAGAAGAATAAAGATACTTTTCTGTTTGATCAAAAAAGGGTTCAAAAATAACACATTTTAATTTCACTGGAGACTCCAAAAATTATGAGATCAAGTGCAATAGAATCCACTCTCTTGCCTACACACTCCATTTTTGGCCCAGCTCAAAATAACACATTTTAAGTTCACTGGTCCGACCGCCGCCTATGGCTGGTCAGACCGATTTGGGACCGGTCTGACCGCCATGCTACGACCGGTCAGACCGGTTACTGTCTGACAGTTCTGACACTTTGTCGAAAATACATGAAACGACAAACCGTAAACGTCATTGCCAATTGTCACATCATCCTAAGATCTGGAACATATCCCCATAAAATCCACAGTTGCAAATTGAAAAATTGCTTGAGGCATATTTCTGCATCAGACCACCTACCCCGAGAAAGTGTTGGAGATATTTTATCTTGATAAATCTCATCCACTTGGTACACACAAGACCGTTAGGTCACTAGAAGTGGAGAAAGATCCATATGGACCTAGACGAGAGAATGAAGATACATTAGGGCTCAAAACCCTTGATTTTAAGTGTTATTGGAGCATTGTTATACCTTGCCAATTATACTAGGCATGGCATTGTATTTGCAGTAAATTATTTGGCAAGATATAGTTCCAAACCTACGAAGAGGCATTGCAACGAAATTAGGGGAATCCTCATGTACCTTTGGGGTACAACTGATCTTGGACTCTTTTATCCCAAGGGTCAAGATACAAGATTGAATGGTTACTCAGACACTGGTTATCTTTCTAATCCTCACAATCCCAAGTCATAGATTGAATACATCTTTCTAAGT
Source organism: Hsuehochloa calcarea (assembly GCA_036346395.1). Lineage (NCBI taxonomy): Eukaryota > Viridiplantae > Streptophyta > Magnoliopsida > Poales > Poaceae > Hsuehochloa > Hsuehochloa calcarea. Next base: position 17,640,150 of record CM070600.1, read on the forward strand.
GGTTCTATCGCTATCTCTTGGAGATCTGCAAAACAATCGCTTGTTGCTATGTCAACTAATCATGTTAAGATCACTATACTATATGAGACAACTCGAGAGTGCATATGACTTAAAAGACTAATTCATCATATCCAAGAGTCTTGTGGTGTAGAGGTGGATAAAACTCATACAGTTCCCATGAGCATAATGCAGCTTGCATTGCTCAGATGAAGAATAGCTATGTCAATATGCATATGGCAAAGCATATATGTATCATCCCAAAATTTGGCCTTAAAAAAAATCTTTTGAGTAGTTTAGATACCTGAAAATTTTTACCAATTTTACTTGAATTAATAAAGCTTAATTGAGATTTTTATAAATTAAAAATATTTAATTTAACTAATATAAACATTAAGTAAAATCAAACCATGTGTTATTTGGTTTCTTTGTGTTCCAAGGAATTTTCTGTATTTTCGAGATTTTTTCGAATTTGTTTACTATTTATTGGATCTCCTTGATTTTTGGCTTTTATTTCATTTCGAAAATCATTTATTTTCTCTCTCCTCTTAGCTACTACAGTGCCATGCGGTTACTGTTCACATCATTCTCAGCCGAACGACGAGCCCCGAATGCAACCGAGCAAAACTCCCATACGTGCACGTTTTCAACTGAAATTTTTAAAATCGAAATCTCCCTCCACGGTCCATATAAAAGCAAATCGTTTGCGCCCAGACGTCCGTCTTGATCTCCTCTTCAATCCCCTGAATTGGTTTCCTCCCAATCAATCTATTTTCATCGACATCCACAAAATACCGAGCTCCAACCAAAGGTCTTCTCCGACGAGTTTCTCCTTCATCCAACGTCCTCCGATCGAACCATCTACGGCGTTGAGTTCGCGGCATCGTTCTCTACGTCATGGTGCCATCCCCTTCGCCCGAAGATCGCCAGAGCATCATCGGCCATTAAAGCCCAAGCGTATTCATCGCATTGCTCGCTTCCTCAGTGAGTTTTTCAAAATCCGACCGCACCATCACATCCGGCTCTTCGTTTCCTTTCCGTTTTCCCCTTTGCCGCCGCCGCGTTGCCTCCGGCCGTCGTCCATCCTGTGCACCATAACCGGCCATGCCCTCTGTGCACTATTCATGCTGTTGTCCAGAACGTGGGATGCTTCTCTGTGTTTTTCTTGATGCTGGTTTCCTACACTAATGTGTGGCCAAACATCATTTTTTCCATTGTATTAATTCTTTCTTCCTTGCTTGCCAAGCCCATGCACAGAATCAGTCCCAAGTTAGTTCTCTATTGTTTTTCTGATTTCATCATTCTCTGTTGATGCCTCGGTTGTCTAGAACGCTGGTTTATTCTTTGGTTCCTTTCTCTCCATTAACTCTTCTATGATCTTTGCTATCTTAGTGCCAAAGTATAAGCCATCTCCGTCACCATGTCGATGTCGTCGTGCGCCCGAACCTGGGCGTGATCTCTCTGTCGTCCTCTCTTTCAATTATGTTGTGTTGTTCTATTGTCTCTTGATTTCTTTCTCTCTATGACAACTTGGCCCACTTGCTATTCAATCAATCCAAGCCACATATCAATCTCTTCTCTCACTCACATGTAGACCCCACATGTCATCTACCCAATTAAAAACCCTAATTATTTATCTCTCTTACATGCGGGTTCCGCATGTCAGTCAACTTTGGTCAAACCCTAGTCCACGAGCTTGGTCCACCATGTACTAGCATATCTCCGTGTACTTGGTCTATAAACTAGTGGCCCACATGTCAACCACTAATTCTATTTTCGGGTAGTAATTTAATTCTTGACAAATTCTTTTATATCGTTGGTCTCACATGTCGCTCTCTCTACTTTATTTCTAGGATTATTTTTAATTATGGAAATTCATAAATATCAGTCGGTCCCACATGCCATACACTCAGTTATTTTCTAATATTTTAGGAATAAAATATTCTGAGAATATTTCGTTGACCCCACTTGTCAATTTCTCTCTCCCTTTTTATTTTCATCATTTCATGTGAATCTCAAACTTTCAAAAGCCATATCTTCTTCATCCGAACTCCGATTGAACTCATTCAAGTTTCTAAATTCATCTAAATTCAATATCTATCATCCAGTACCATTCAATTTCAATTTGAAATTTATTTTATTTGTATTTTTAAATTTTATTTATTTTGCACTTTCTTTCTCGTTAGACTTCGAAGTCCCGTAATCGTCCGAAGAAACTGAAGTTCAAGGAAGTAGAAGATCAAAGATAGATAAAATCATCATTGTTATAGCAAGGTAAGTTACACCTTTGATCATATTGAACCCAGTTTTCAAAATTACATTGTTTCAATGTATTTCATTCTAATTCCATTATTTATTTAAATGCTTTTGGGTTTAGTTGTTAATCCAAATTGTTATATCCACCTTGTCTATTGTTATGTCATGATCTTTTGTAACCCTAGGTTGGTTCATTATTAGTTGGTATTATCGTAGCACCAACGTGGGTTGGTTAGACATGAGTAGATTACTTAGATGTGCTACGAGTTATCATTTCATGTGAGTTGCAAATATAAACTTGACTAAGTGATTATGAAACTGTGTGTGCTATTACTCGTTGATGGCATGTGTTGCACTTAATCAACAGGGTGGGAAAAGATTTAGACTAAAGCAAGTGGTGGATACTGTGTGATATGGTAGAGCTGTGTGCTGGGAATGATAATCTGTGTGACTTAATTAGAAATTGAAAGTCTTGCCTTGGTCAATTAAGGACTCAACTTTGTGCGCCATTGAACTGAGCTTTACTGTACAACCACATGTCTGGTATGGGATGTGCCTAACTTAGTAAGTTATAGAATCTTGCCATTGACAACTCATGTTGTAGGTTAGCTGTGTGATGAGTGGAGGTGTGGACTTCAAGATAGGTCACATCGCGGGACGGTTCGGCGCATCCCTGTCCAACAGTGTGTATCGTACTAAATACTGTGTGTATCGGTTGGACGACAGTAAAACACATCGGGAGTGTCAATGTTTGAGATGAAGTTTCTGAAAGATTTTGTTATGATTGCTCAATCGCATACTTCCGTATGGCGAGTCATGACAGACATAATAAGTTAATTATATCGTGTGGGTAAAGTGTACAATCTCTGCAGAGTGTTAATTAATATATTCGAATAGCCGCGTCCGCAGTCATGGATATGCTCGGGGATTTCACAAGAGGGGTAGATTTTCATAAAACAATTTGGAAGGGTCATCTGTGTGAGATAACTTGTACAGCTGTATGAATAACTTGTTTAGGTTGTGTGCCCTTTGTGAAAACAAATATCAAATTAATATTATTTATTTAATTTAAATATTGTTTTCAATCTATTATTTATATTCAATTGCAAATGTTGCTTTATGCAAAAGAACCACAGAAACCATTCCTTTGGAATAAGCCATCATCTATAAATTGCATTCTGTGGTATGACTTGCGAGTACGGTTGTGTACTTATGCTTGCTATAATCAATCAACAGAAGTGGATGAATCATCAATCAACAAGGTCTACTTTTAGGATCGGGAAGAACTAGGTCGCACTACCCCAGTCGATTGCGTGTGGGCATATGGATGGGTTTCACTGAAGTTATTTCGTTTCGTTCCGCTGCAGCTTTATTGAGTTATTTGTCTTCTGAGATATTAATTGTAAGCTTTGATCTTAGTGTCTTCACTCTAATAATTATTGTCTATTTGTTTATTTGTTAGTCATTTTTGCATATGGAGTTGATATTTCATTGATGTTGCCACTGTGTGCACTAGCGTAATCCTGGACTAGTGCAGAATACACAGACGGTCCAGATTTGCATATTTGGGTCCCAACAATATATTCCTAAATATTCTACCCATATGAGCAGTAGGAAAATGGGAATATAGAAATACAGATTATCCAATCAATTGAGAATCTTGTAGATTTGTTTATTAAGGCATTGCCAGAACCAAGTTTTGAGAAAATTATTCGTGGTATTGGTACGATAAGACACAAAGAGTTGTTGTCTTGGGGGGGGGGGAGATATATGATCTTCATATATGTTCATCGTTGGATGAATAGATATTGTACTCTTTTTCCCTTGTTTGAGTTTTCTCATTCAAAGGTTTTTAATGAGACAATGTGTGCAATGGTAAGAACGCAAGCTATGCACTCTTTTTTTACTATTTCTCACTGGGTTTTCAGAAGTTTTTTTTAATGAGGCATGAATATGACGTCGGTAAAGTGTCCAAGGAGGGTCTTGTATATCGGCCCGTTTCGAGACCCGATTACGTGTGGACACTTTACCTAAACAAAGGCTCATTAGAGGGGCTATCGGGCCACAAGGCTCATTAGCCCATTTAGTCCCATATTGCTTATTCATGCATGAAGGGGACCTCCTCTCCCTATATAAAGGGGGGCAAAGGGCTCTAATTGTACACACAAACCTACGGACAAAGATATCAGTAAAGAGAGAGGGCTGGGACTACATCATTGTGTTCTTGTCTATTGTTTATTATTTACAAGTTGAGAGTTTTGTTTGTCGGCAGCGTGAACTCGAACATACAACAATAACTACGTTGTAATCTAAAAAAAGTTACTTCGTTATACCGAACCTATGGCTGAATTGGGCCGAAAGTATCTAAGTTGTACTAGATCTATGACTCTAGGGTCGCACCACCATAACACAAATGTTAGCCAAATTTTCAATCATGTATGAAGTCTAGTCTTCGGCTAAATTGGCACGTTTTTATTTGTAATAGCAAAAGTAAGCCGCTTATACAAAATTGCAAAAATGACATCGCGGCAGGCACCTATTGCGCTCTCAGTCCTTGGAAGCCATCTGCCGCCCTTTCAGTCCATGGTAGGCCGTAGGCCACCTTCCATACTCCCAGACCGCGACAGGTGGGCTGTCGCGCTCCCAATCCGTGACAGGAATGTGCCTGCCCGGTGGTACGCACGTGCGTATGCCATGCTACCATGGACTGGGAGCGCGGTAGGTGGTTTGCCGCTGACTGAGAGGATGGTAGGTGGCTTCTGTGGACTAAGAGCGTAGTAGGAGAAACATGTCGCCTACCTAGCCTACTGCAGTACCATTTTTGTCATTTCGAATGCGAGGGGGCTAGATTTGCTATTTCGTTCCAAAAAGTGGTCAAATGAGCTAAAAACTCATGAAGTATGGGGATGGGAAATGGGTATGAATTATTTATATTATTAAACTGTCATATTTGATAGGATACAAATACATTACATATTTTCCCATCGATTAACAATCTCTCTCCTATTTCGTGTCTGAATTCGAATTTGCATAACAAAATATGGATGCGAATATAGTCTGGACTCTTACCATCCAAAATATTGTTTTATCCAGACTATTCGTATTTGTATTCGACGAAGTAATATATGTATTTTTTTGCAATGCGGCTAATTGGTTGGGTAAGTTTTTTAATTCAACCTGAATTCATGTTGCTTTAGGTGAAATAAATAAATTAGAATAAATAAGTGTGACTACAAGATAAAGTGTCAATATTTTCACATTACATAACTTATGAGGGTATCTGGATTTGACCAAATTGATTATATATTTGATTGGAATTTGTATTCATTATAAAATTTGATTTGTATTCATATTCGAGCCATATTTGAAGTTGAAGTTGAATTTGTATTTGTTAAAAATGCAAATACAAATGTTGTTTCACCACAATTCATATTCGATCAGTTTCCACCCTTAGGAGTTAGTCCGTCATAGAACCCTCGGTTTTAAGGACAAAATTCTTAAGGCCCTGTTTGGGATTCTGGATTCACATATGTAATTTATAGAAATCCTCCATTCAACATAAATGAATATTTATTTTATTTTCTTTCTTCCATACTTTCCATATTCTAAACATGGTTTTGGTTTATCTCAAACCCCACTTTTGGGGGCTTCTGCTTCTATGCCTTCTAACTAAGAAGCTAATTACCGTGTTTGTTGTCAAATAACAACAAAGAAAATGGGAAATTCAATCCTAGACAAAATCGGGTGAACGATGTAGGTTTTTGGTGTCATTATCCAGCAATGTTTAAATCAAATCTTTCCAAAATTTACAAAAGAGGGTGCTTGTGTCATGTGGGACATCACGTATGGGAGGCGAAAGTTGAAGATATTATCTGAAGAACCTTCTCCATCCGTTGCAGTTCAGACCGAAGATTTTTAGTTCAATTCGGTTCCGGCAGAACATGTCCAAACTCTGTCGGATTAGCTACAATCGGTTGCCGTTTGTTTTTCTGATTCGTATTCTTCAATAGGAAATACTTGTTATTTTACTTTTCAAATTAGAATTAGTTTACTTCTCCAGCTCTTAGGACCTCTTTTAAAAGGGAGATACACTTTATGTAGATGCATAAGAAAATATCAGAGAAGTCCCCAACTCTGCCTCTTCTTGTTTCGGTATCTGTTCGAAACCTTCTCTGTTCGTTGTCGAGTTTCATCTCGGCAGCGCAGCTGTGTCATCACGGCACCTCAGCCACGTTACTGGGGACCTGGACGGCATCTGAGCTCTACTCACGGTTACAACCTGCGATCAAACACTTCTTCATCAGTCCAAGATCGTGATAACTTGGTATCGGATGATAATGTTGTGCTCCCAATCATGTCAAAGACCAACAATACTGACGCCATCAGCAAGAAGCTCGACGCCTTGCTTTAGTAGATGGAGTCCGATCGACATAAACTCCATGACAAAATCGACAGTCTTGTGGGAACGATTCACGATATCGACCCGCAACAACGTGCGCATCACTTGGCTATTACTCGACTGGAGCAAGGGCAAGTTGCTCTGCCTAGCGAGGTCGACCATGAGACTATCACCTACTCTCGCCTTCGTGCCACAGACGGTCTACTAACAAGTCCTCGGTGCCATCTGCAGGGTTCGCCAACTGTGTCAATGGGCGATTTGCACTCAGCTACCAAGGACACTCCCATTGCTCATCCCCCAATGGCCGATGGCCAGTACCCAGGTCGCAACCACGTTCCACACTTTCATAAACTGAATTTTCCAACCTTTGATGGATAGGACGACCCATTACCATGGCTGAATCGATGTGATCAGTTCTTCCACGATCAACACACTATGGAAGAAGACAAAGTTTGGCTGACCACATTCCATATGACCGGTTTGGCACAATTGTGGTACCACCGATTGGAGCGCGACACAGGAGCTCCCTCTTAGTGCCACTTTGTCGAATTGGTGAATACGCGCTTTGGCCCCCCAATGCGTGGCAATCCACTGGGTGAACTCACTTCGCAAATAGAAAAAGTTCATAACTTCTCTGATCAGTTTTTTGGCTCTCTCTGCTGCACTGATCCTCTAACAGAGAAGCAACAAATTCAATTATTTACAGCCAGGTTGGGACAGCCACTGCAGATGGATGTGGAGTTGCAAGCGCCTCAGTCTTTGGAATGGGCAATGAGTATCGCCCATGCTTACGAATGTCACACTTAGCTCGCTGTGTCTGCGACAATCTCGTCCTCCCGACGGACATGGCGCACCGGTGGCACACCTCCATCAATTGTCGGTCCCGGCACGACTACAGACCAAGGAAGCAGTGATCGCCCTCTACGGCTAGCATACCACGTCGCACATTGTCCCCAGTGGAGTTGGAACAGCGTCGTGCCCTCGGCTTATGCTACCATTGTGATGAAAAGTTGGCTGCAGGGCACCGATGCAAACACCTCTTTGTCATCGAAATTCAACCCGACCTGGACAACGATGACAATGATCAACCAGCTATTAGTGAACTGGAGATATCTCTAGCAGTACTCACCGGTATTCAACCCAGATAAGGCCAAAACGATGCGGCTCCAAACCGTGATCGGCAACAATTCCTTGGTTGCCCTCCTAGATTCCAGCTCTAAGCACAACTTCATCGCTGAAGATATTGTTGCTGCCTCCGGCGTCACTGTGCGGCCGAAATGTGGCCTTGGTATTACAGTTGCCAACGGGGACCGCGTGACCAGCGTGAGGTTATGCCAAGTGATGACTATTCTCATCGACTACGAAGAATTTACACTGGATTGCTACGCCATGCTGCTTGATAGATTTGATGTGATTCTAGGGGTGCAATGGATCGGTACTCTTGGCCCTATTACTTGGGACTTCTCGAACATGACCATGTCATTTGCTCACCAGGGCCATCGGATAACGTGGACCGGCCTCCCCACAATTCCTCATTGAAGCCATGCGCTTGAGTGTTCTGGAACTAGTCTCATGGATGATCTCCTTGACGAATTCAGTGATATCTTTGTGGGGCCACACGGTATTCCTCCAGTACGCGAGATCTCTCACCGCATACATCTAAAAAAAGGATAGATGCTATTGATGTCTGGCCGTATTGCTACGCCCAGTTGCAAAAAGATGAGCTTGAATGGCAGTGCTCGAGATGCTTCAACAGGGGACCATACGTCGTAGTTCATCGTCCTTCTCGTCCCTGATTTTATTGGTCAAGAAGCGGGATGGTTCATGAAGGTTTTGTGTGGATTATTGCAATCTCAATGGCTGCACTATCAAGGACAAATTTCCAATTCCCATCGTGGATGAATTACTCGATGAATTATGCGGCGTTAAATTTTTCTCCAAATTGGATTTACGCCCCGGATATCACCAAGTGCTCATGCATTCAACCGACATTGCTAAAATGGCTTTCTGCACTCATCATGGACTTTTTATAGTTTTTTGTGATGCCCTTTGGCCTTACCAACGCCCCTGCAACATTCCAGGCCCTTATGAATATTGTGCTATAGGATTTCCTTCGTCGATTCGTCTTGGTTTTCTTTGACGGCATTCTTATTTATCGACACATCTGTGCCACATTTGTATGGTGCTCCAGCGACTACGGAGTCATCACCTATTTTTTAAACGCTCCAAGTGTTCATTCGGCGCCTCCTTTGTGGCTTATTTGGGTCATGTTGTCTCGGCCGTAGGAGTGGCAGTTGACCAAGCTAAAATCAGTGTCGTTTCTACTTGGCCAGTTCCTAAGTTAGTCCAGGCTGTCTGGGGTTCTTGGGTTGGTCGATTATTACCGCAAATTTATTCACGATTTTGGTATTTTGGCAGGTCCATTGACGAGTTTACTTAAACGTGAAGCTTTTCATTGGACATCCGAAGCTCGGGAAGCCTTTCTTCACCTCAAATCGGCATTAACTCAAGCTCTGGTTCTTCAATTGTCAAACTTCACTGCTTGTTTTGTCGTTGAATGTGATGCATCTGGTTATGGATTTGGCGCGGTATTACATCAAGGCACAAGAGCGATCGCATACTTCAGTCGTCCAATTTTGCCTCGTAACGTTTCACTCACCACATACGAAAGGGAATTGATTGGTCTTATCCAAGCCGTTCGTCATTGGCGTTCTTATTTATGGGGGTGTAAATTTTTGGTACATACCGATCATTACAGTTTAAAATTCTTGCTTGATCAACGGCTCTCGACCATTCCTCAACATCAATGGGTCAGTAAATTACTGAGTTATGATTTTGCCGTCGAGTACAAACCTGGCAGCACCAATGTGGTGGCAGATTCTCTTTCTCTACGTGATACTGAGTTATTGCCGACTGCTCTGGCTATTTTTGCCCCGCAGCTTTCTTTCTTCTTTGATCTGCGCCACAGTCTCCAGCAAGATTCCACCCTGCAGTCTCTCCATGCTGCCATCCTGGCTGGTACTCAACTTGGTCCGTGGGCAATCACTAATGACTTTGTCACGTTTCAAGGTCGCATTTACATACCGACATCACATGAAATGTTACAATATGTTATTCAGCTGGCACATGGCGCTGGACATGAAGGTGTGCAGAAAACCCTTCACCGACTCAAAGCTGATTTCCATGTTCCTAATGCCAAAACAATAGTACAAGATTACATACACATTTGTGACGTTTGGCAGTGTAACAAAGGGGAACAATTGCATCCTGCTGGGTTGCTTCAGTCATTAGAGGTACCATCTACGGTTTGGGCTGATATTTCAATGGATTTCATCAAAGGACTGCCACGAGTTCATGGTAAAACATTAATTCTCACAGTGGTGGATCATTTCTCTAACTTTGCCCATTTGATTCCTCTGGCTCATCCATACACGACGTATTCCATAGCTCAGTTATTTTTTTGGTGAGATTGTTCGTCTTCATGGCATTCCAGCATCCATTGCCAGTGATCGTGATCCGGTTTTACAAGCAATTTTTTGTCTGAACTCTTTCGCCTCGCTGGAGTAAAGCTTAACCTCAGTTCCTCGTTTCACCCACAATCAGATGGACAATCAAAAGTGGTTAATAAGATTATTATCATGTATCTCCATTGCCTGGCTGGGGATCACCCTAAACAATGGCTTCGTTGGTTACCATGGGCCAAAAATGTTATAATACGTTGTTTCAGACGTTGTTATGTACTTCACCATTTAGGTGGTTTATGGTCGAGAGCCACCGACTTTGCGTTCTTATAATCCTGAGAGCACGCGTCTTCCATTATTGGACCAATTGCTTGAGGACCGGGATAATTTTCTAGTTGATATTCATGATTGTTTGCTTCTCGCCCAACAAACTTATAAATGTCATTATGACAAGGGTCATCGTGAGGTCAAATTTTCTGAAGGACAATGGGTATGGCTTCGCTTACATCACATACTGACTTCATCCTTGTCTTTGTCAGCCAAAGGGAAATTGAGTCCTCGTTATTTTGGGTCTTATCAAATTGTTCAGAAAATCGGGTTAATGGCTTATCGCTTGCAACTACCGGCTCGTGCAAGGATTCATGATGTGTTTCATGTTAGTTTGCTTAAGCCATTTCTCTGTCAAATACCTCAATCGCCGCCACCATTGCCTACTCTTTTGCATGGTCAAGTGTGTCCGTTACCGGCTAGAGTAATAAAATCACATTGTGCTCGTGACTGTATTCAGATTCTTGTTTACTGGGAGAATGCACCTGAAATGAGTACATCTTGGAAAGGTTTAGTTCAATTTCAACATTTATATACTTCCTTCAAGCTCAAGGACGAGCTGTTTGAAAAGGTGGGGAGAGATGTCGTGTGGGTCATCACGTATGGGAGGCGAAAGTCGATGATATTATCGGAAGAACCTTCTCCATCCGATGCAGTTCAGACTGATGATTTCCAGTTCAATTCGGTTCTGGCAGAACATGTCCAAACTCTGTCAGATTAGCTACAATCTATTGCCGTTTGTTTTTTTTATTCGTATTCTTCCATAGGAAATACTTGTTAGTTTACTTTTCGCATTAGACTTCGTTTACTTCTCCCGCTGTTAGGATCTATTTTAAAAGGGAGATACACTTTATGTTGATGCATAAGAAAATATCAGAAAAGTCCCCAACTCTGTCTCTTCTTGTTTCGGTATCTGTTCGAAGCCTTCTCTGTTTGTTGTCGAGTTTTGTCTCAGCAGTGTGGCTGTGTCATCACGACACCTCAGCCGCGTTACTAGGGACCTAGACGGCGTCCGAGCTCTACTCACGGTTACAACCTGCGATCAAACACTTCTCCATTAATCCAAGATCGTGACAGCTTGCCAGCCATGGTTGATTAAAACTTTTCCAAATTTACACAATAGGGTGCCAGACAAAACTTGGATCAGCAGTGTACTAATATATGAAGATTTTCCCTCGTAAAAAATGGATGAAGATGTATTTATCAGCAAGACATGAATAAGGTATTTCCATTATAGAAATACACGTAGAATAGGAGCTTACCAGTCAGACATCAGTTGTACAGTTGATAACTTAAGTTCATTACTACTCTGCAATTTGTTATCTTCAATGTTCAGTTTTTAGTATCAGTCACACTCGTCAATTTTGGCTCCTCTACTGCGTGCTGTTCTAATTGTTTTCTGCAATGATAAAATGACGAGCACTGAAATATTGAAACTAGCATTCCATGTATCAATTCAGTCTTGTCATTCCTTGGAGCTGTCAATGCATGTTAAAACTGACACTTTGTCATACTGTACTTACTGTGATTTTTTGATACTAAATCAAATGTTAACAATAAGTTGTTGGACGAGAAATGCTTCCTGAACCAAGTTTTGGTTGCTTAATTTAAGAGTGTTACCCCATTTTGATATGTTTCCAGTGCAAGATTGGAGTTAGAATCGACGAATGCATGCATAGCTTATTCGCGCACGCTGTTTTCTCCCAATTGAATGGTAAAATTAGGTCTGTACAACCACCCTAGTTGTAAGTAGACACAGAGAAATGAACGCATGCATTACAGCATTAGACAAGGAATGGGTACCACAACGTAAGACGAACACAACGAGCAGATATCAACACAATGAACTACTGTCACAGTACAGTTTACACCGGTCAGTGCAGATTCTCTTCAGCGTTGGCTCCACTTCTTGAGCACGCAGGTCAAGGCCCTCATGAACCTCTTGGACCTCGACCTGCTCAGCTGCGGCCTCTTGCTGTCGCTCTGCTCGGCCGCCGTCTTCACGGCGGCCACCACCACCTCCTGCTGCTGTTGCTGCTGCTGCTGCGCGGCCGCCTGGCTCACCACCTCGTGCAGCTGCACCCGCGGCTGCAGCTGCTCGAGCTCGCGCTGCCGCTGCTCCCGGAACAGCCTCAACAGCCTCTGCGCCTTGTCCTTGGCCCTGCCCGTGCCGTTGGCCGTCAGGGACACCAGCGCCGGGATCACACCTTCCTGGAGCACCGTCTGGCTGCTGCCCTCGTCGCCGCTGCAGATGATCCACAGGCAGGACACGGCCTTCTCCTTCTCCGCGGGCTCGCCGTTGTCGAGGATGAGCACGATGGCGCCCACCAAGGCCGGGTTGGCCGCGATCTCTTTCTTGCCGGCCCGGGTCAGCGCCAGGTTGATCAGGACGGTGAGGGCTTTGTCCGTCCACGCGGACGAAGGCGTCAGGACGGCGTGCAGGGTCTGGATGATGCCGGAGGAGATGAGGGACGGGATGTTGGGCGAGTGCAGGGAGAGGTTGTATAGCGTGAGGAGGGCGTCAAGGCGGCAGGTGTTGCTCCGGGAGCCGTCTTCTCGCAGGCTCTTGATCAGGAATGGGATGGCCTCGCTCGAACCGATGATCGCCTGAGCCTCGGCGAGACAGGAGAGGTTCAGGAACATTGCGACGGCAGCCTCGCGGGTTTCCGGCTTCTGCACCATTTGCTCCATCAGAGGGATAACTCCGGCGGAGAGCAGCTGTTTCTTGTTCCTGGAAACCAAATGCAAAGGTGATATGATTAAGGCAACTGAGCTCAAAACATCTACCTACATTGCCTACTGGGATATATATATATATAACAATGCTACTGGGACATGCATGTATTAGAAGCCTTACTGACACTATGATTAGAGCAAAAAAATAAAATTTAAAAGCATCATTGATACCTGTCATTGCTGACAGCAAGATTGAAAAGAGCCATCGTTCCAACCTCCTGAGATTGCACGTCTTCTCTGCAGACGGCCATCTTCAGAAAGTGGATAAGTGGCTCAGTAATACCATTAGCACCCATGTAGTTCCTAAGTTCATCATCATCCTTCATCAGGAACCTGATCTGCTCGACCACCTCACGTTGCTTATCTATACACTCACCATTCTTGTTCAGCACAAGCAGCCAACGTTCACATCTCTCGGGTGCAGCCTCTCCGGAGTTCTGATGAGAACAGTAATCCGAGGAGGCTTCAACTTCGCATATCTCGGATACAGCCTCTTCAGAGTTCTGACATGAGCGCTTCTCCAAGGCAACTTCACTGTCCAACTTGACGTCATCCTTTGCCCCAGTGTCTTCAAACAAAACCGTGCTAACACCATTAGTGACCAGACATTGGCTACTTTTTAGGGATGCTATCCTCAAATATTTGAGCTTGGGAGATTCCGGCGGTGCGGATGGAACTAGAACCCCGTTCTGTTCACACCAAGATGCTATCAGACCCTTGATGCAGTAATTAGGTGTCATGGAGAGCTGGGACAACTGTTTCCGAGTTTTTGGGCAGGTTGTGTTGCCACTGTTAAACCATTTCTCAATGCAAGCTCGCTCGTATGTCTGACCGGATGCGATGACAACAGGGTCATACATGAGCTGCAAGGATATTGGACACCTTAGTTCCTCAGGTGGCAATGGCATGCTCCCTGATAACCCTTTAATCTGTCTTAAATTAAAGGAGCCAGCCCTAGGTAGGTGCCTCTCAAGAGCATGACCATTTCCATGGAGATCAATCGAGCTAGACACTGAACTGGAGGAGCGTGAAGGGCTTGAGCACTGGGAGTGGGTGTAATCTGTTGTTTCGATTCTAAAAAGGTTTGAGTATTTCATCATGAGATGCAGTAGATAGGATGCGATCGATTCTTTCTTTGTGTCTTCCTCTGCATGGGCTCTCTCAAGAAGCCTTCTAAGCGCTCTTCTCTCTGTAAGAGCTGCTGCAGATGATGCAATGCCGACCCTAAAAGCAGTTTGCCGGAAAAATTCAAGTTCATTGTCATCAAGGAACCCATTGGATTTCTTCTCATTCTGAATTAGTTGATTAACTTCATCACCAACTTGCTTTTCAGACTGATGCAAAGCAAAAACTGCATTCTCCAACTCATGTGCAATCTCTGGGATCTGAAATTTTACGAAGGCCGATAATTATCAGAGGAATAGGCATGGATTTTTTTTTCTAAATTAAATCATGAGAAAACAGTAAATAGCTAAAGGCTACTCCACGGCAAACTAGCTCATTCATCCATAAGGATGTCATATCAAGGTGGTGAAGAAGGATCAAAACTATGCCAAAATTATAATCCCTTTAAAGCCGGTTTATGATAAAATGGATCCATTAGAATCTGTAATAGAAATTATAGGTATATGGTTCAACAGAAAGAACTGACAAAGGTATGTTTGTGCATGACCACCGACAACCTGAGAATTAATTGCTTCTGGAAGTGTTTCTTCCACTTGGTGAAGACTTTCCAGAAGTGCGTGTCTTGCTTTCTCAAATTTTGTAAGAACACATTCTGCTGTAAGAGCCTGCAATACAGTAAGCGTGTTAAGTACAAAACATTGCATTGTTGTAACAACAACATGATAGTACCACAATAATTCGTGTATGCATAGTATCATACACTTTTACTTCTCAAACTAGGAAATAGCAAGCATATTCACACATATGAAAATTATACCAAATAAAGCTTGCTACACTCTGAGCAATACTGAAGTAGATTTTTGGCATTCTCAACAGCTATCCGCAAAGAACTCAATGCCAAAAGTCCGGAACTGCTTCCAGGTCTTGTAGCCTCAAGGGCAGGAGCGGCAGCCAAAACTTCATGAACTACCGTGTAAAGTTTCTTACATAGTGCTCCATGTAGCTGCACAAATAGGCAAAGAACAATCCAACTTAATATAACTTCCTAATATGTTGAATAAGCAAAATTATTAAATCCAGCAACAGAGTCAAAGACAAGAAAAGGAAGAAAAAGAGCGTACTGCTGTATGGGATCTATTATTTATCACAGTTTACCAACTTACCGTTTGATGATATTGAAATATTTTCACAGAAGACAGTCTATTATATATATAATGCAACATTTAATATTTAGTACAGTTGAACAACTGGTGGTATTAATTGGATGCAGTAGTATTTTCTAAATTGAGAATGCTTATATACACAATCATCACAAGACATCTAGCAAGTAGAACGAAACCTCAAAAGCTGTGTTCAGACTTTAGACCAAGATCTAACGACAGCCACAAAGAACAGTACAGTTGCAATCAAACTAACATCACAGTATTATTAGCTTTGGGTGGAATTAGGAGGTCAACTGGATTACCTTCCAGTTTCCAGCAACAATAAAGTCCCCGTCGACATCAACTCTCTCCATGGTGCCCTCTTAGTCAAATTTCATCTGCCAAGAGGAGAACAGCAGGGCAAATTATAGACTATGATATTAATCCAATAGGAGAAATTAGTCGCCAGCACAAATATATGCTGTGGTATCAATAAAACTGTCTTCCATGTTTAGACATGCATTACACGCCCAGTACCCAACATTTAACAAAAAAACTCAAATCTCTCACCATGTGTGCAAACTGGTTATAAAAGCAAACCTTTTTTAGGACACACAAAAGCACACATTTAATGTACAAAGTGCAGATATAGTATAAAGCTTGAAGAAGTGAGATGCAAATATTATCATTATAATAAAACTTCAAAGCACAATGAGGACTATTTTCCCAAAAAAAAGGTGCAAAATTAAGGTGACTGTTTTATACAAATTGCATTGATCATATAACCTGAAAGTACAGTATGTCAACAATGAGGCATAAATGATCGAAACCTTCCCACGCAAATCCAACCAAACACCATCAGAAAGCAGCTTGTGAATTGTGAGGATAGGGTAATTTTTACAGAGTAAGAAGAAGAAACGAATAATCTATCATGAAATTGATTGTATACTCTAATCGGTAGTAAAGTAGAAAAAATAACAAATGAAGCCAAAAGGAGCAGAGCTTTAACCTCTAAACTCAATCAGTAATCATCACCCAAAAAGGGGGCAAATTTACCAGAACTGCCAGCTGAACTAAACATGGTAAATTGAATATGGAACAACGACTAAAAGTGCTAACTTCATCCACCAACTAGCTAAACTTAGAAGTTTTTTGTACACCACAAGTATGCACAGACAAGCTAGTTTTTGAATGGTTACATGGAAACCTCACATCAAGTGGTCTATCCATTTAATGCCATAACTGAATCAAACGCTTAATTTGTGTGGCCTAGACATTTTAAATATAGACATATAGTCTTTAGCTAATTAGCCAACTTGTTAAATGCTTTCCTATTCACACAGACTTCCCCCCATTTTATTTTCCAACTAATGTGGCGGCCAGGATGCTCTACATAACATAGCATTATCAACCACAGGTTGAAGGACAATTGTAGAACTGCATATAAATTTTAAGCTACATGAATTCCAACTTGACATGATTACAGAGAATGCAGCGTGCATACATGAGAGGGTAACTAAAATCTCGCTGTAGCAAACAAATCGGCACCATTTGTTGTATTTCTTCTAGTTCCAGGAACAGGAGTGTCCAATGCGAAGACGGTTCCACATTCTAACCACATGAAGGAACCCCAGTGCATGCACACATTGCAAACTACGCAACATTCCTCCCATTGCTCCCCACCCATCGTATATATATATCTCCAAAACTGATAGCAACACAGAACAAAATCCAACGAAATCTCATCTTCCCGCTCCCCAGAGAGAAAGACAAAATAACAGTAAGAGAAAATGGCAACGCGTTAATCGAGGCTGAATAAGCATGATGGAAAACTTCATATATACCTGAGGGAGGAAGGACGGCGAAGGAGCAAGCCTTGAATTTCTCCATGGCTTGGCAGCTTCATCAATTCCTCTCCTTTTCCCCCTTGTTCGAGAGGCACAAAACTTGGGAGAGAGAGAGAGAGAGAGAGAGAGAGAGAGATGAGGAGGAGAACACGGGGAGAAGAAAAATGCCTCTGCGTTGAACCGCGAATAGCAGCACCCTGACAGGTGAGGTGCGTCCCGCGGGACGGGGGGGCTGTCATCCTCGTTGGGCTCCGAAAATCGCGGGCTCCGGGGATAAATTTAGGGCGAGGCTCCTATTCCCTCTCGCCGATCTAACCAAAGGCGTTTATTTGGCGGGGAAAAGCAGGCATCATTTACACACGGAAAGCGGCGGGCCAAGTTGCGGCCGCGGTGTCGTCCTCCAGTGCGGCGACCAACGGGTCCGCGGCCTGCAGTGCGGCAGCTGAGCGTGCGCGAGAGCCACCAGTAGTGGGGTAGGGGCAAAAGACCGGATGGCTGGCTGGCTGAGGCGGATGCATGGCGCGGGTGGGTTGCGGACGGGTGGTACGTCGCGGCGCGGCGAACTCGGATGGATGGGTTTGATTTTTCGTGCCGATTCGTGCGAGGCGCGGGATCGGCGGGATCGTATATCGTTCGTTACGGCTTAATCCGCAAGGCGGGGGTGTTATTGCGAAGGAAATTTGCTGGGAGTGAACGGGAACGGCCATGGGATGGGCCTCGCGCGAGATCTCCCCCGGCAAATTTTTTTTCAGTGTTATTGTGGGGCACGGCAATAGGAAAGAGAACCGAGGAGAGAGATGTTGAAACTTTTTTTTAGGGAAAGAGATGTTGGAACTTGGAAGTGGAACTTACAAAAGTTCTTCCAGTTTCAACTTACAGGTGAGTTCACTGAAGACTGTAGAGGATGAGATGAATTCACGGCATGAACGAAAGGCAACGTATCCCCGTGCACTCACTCACTCTTTGTGGTGCGCTTATGCATTTATTTTTCGAATTGACGGTTAGTTGTGGAGCTAGGATTTCGACAATAGAGATGTAATTTTTTTTTACGATTATAAAAAAGACATACATGCACACAAACCATCACGCATGCACACCACACACACAAGTGCGTCTTCTTAGCATACGTCTAGAAAGGCGGGGATAAATCCACAACTTTACAAAATTTTATATGAAAACGCACTTACGTGTGCATAAATGTACGAACTTAACTGATACATTCCGATATAAAAGTTTAAATGACATAGTAAATGTTTAAGTGAAACAAATTACATGTTTTTAATACAACCGACATCACAAAATATAGCTTGTGTTGTTAGACTGCTAACTATTGATCGCTGAGAATAACACATAGTGTAATTTATTGTATAATTTGTGTATTATACTATGTATATATACTGTATAGTAGGTTTCCATCATCTCTGAAGTTTTTGCGCAGTGGTATCACAGTTTAAGTAACTTATGTGGGTTCCGTCTTTCTTCATTAGTTCCTAAAGTATTCTTAGATGTGTTATTGGTGACACGACTATATTTTATCATGGAACAACATCTAGTTCTAGTTTCAATCTAAAAGCTCAATAAAAAGGAAAACATTAAAAAAAAATCGGAACTGAGTCACTGATCAAGGTTTCAGATGGCTTGGGCGATTGGAAGATAGATGAACTCCACGTACTGCTTGCTTCTTGCGCGCGATGCCAGGTACCTTGCTGCTGCCTGAAAATGTGGGAAACTATTGATGGATATTCAGTGTCCTGTACAGTTCCAAGACTTCATTTTGATCAGTTTCTTGATGCTTGCTTGCCACGGCAGGTGCACTTCTTGTCTTCCTTCAGAGCCTGCGCAGAGGAAAATTCAATGTTGTTTCCAGGTTGTGCTTCTATGATGCTAATGTATAGTTGTGCAATCCATAAAGGTACTAAATTAAGAAGAGGCTCTGAGCTAATGATGAGCTTCAGATCGATACAATTGGCACATTTTTTTTTAAAAAAAAAGGCAAATGCTATTGTTCTTATCCGATCACAGACAATAAAACGGACGGTACTCTCCAGACTAAATTTTAATTCACTCTCTCATGTCCACACTCCACAGTTCCACACCTTCCTCCAAAAAAAAAAACCCATCCTCTCAATCCTATCTCCTAATCCTCTCCCCAAATCCACTCATCTACCTCCAAATCCTTCCCCCAAATCCAGCACATCTTCATGCTCCCCCGTGCTTGCGGAGGCCCGGTTGCATCTCGTGGCCGAGCGAAGACGACAAAGGCACACCCAACGACCGAAGGAGGCATCAGCGGGAACGACCAACGAGGCATGGTGGCGAGGTCTTCAGGTTGTCGCAAGAGCTTCTCGACGTCGAGGGCGATGCTCTTCACCGTCCGGGCCGACTGTGGGTCGCTCTCGGTGTACCCAGACCAATCCAAGGACAACAGGTACATACCCAGCTCTTGTGCCAGCTCCTGCACCAGTTTTCAGTACAGAAATAGAAGTAGATTGTTCATCCTGTCAAACAAACAAGCATGTTGTGCCCGTTTGGAAAAAAAAATATTGTGAGTCGTTCAAAAAAATGTTGCATGTTGTTCTTTGGGATGTTGTGACTCGTTGAAAAAAATATTACACCTGTAGAAAAAAAATTGTATACTGTTCATGATGATGCTGCAGAATTTTTCAACTTTCAGATGCTTTGTTTTGATTCTGAGTTTAAATAATGTTCACAGTGATGTTTTTTGAGATGATGTTAACACGTCTGTTCACGGTGATGTTCTTTGAAATGATGCATATGAATTTTTTATATATTACGTATGTTCTGAATTTTGTTGCATCTAGCACACAACGATAATGCACTCAGGACGCTCGGACGTATGGCGCTAGTATGGTGCGAGCGTTAGTCGCACCCTAAAAAAAACCTATATAATTGGTACTTTGGTTAGGACATTAATTAGTGTAACAATTGCGATAATCGGAGAGCCCGTCTTGTTGGAGCCGTGGAGGGGTTCACGAGGGGTACTATTTGAATTACGAAAGGAAACGCACTTGCTTGCGCTTTGATTCAAGAGACGTCCCGTTTACGAGTATAAAACAGATGCTCAATCAGACCCCGAAAGTGTATGTAAGAAAATGTCAATTCCTTATTTGAATGATTGTTTCGGAGGCCGGCCTAGGAGATCGATATGCATGTTCATTTCTCTAACAATGCAGAGTATTGTACTACGTAGCAGTCTCACTCTCTGAACATGTAAGCTAACAGGTACACTCATACCTGCAGCTGGCTCTGCAGTCCAAGTGCTAAGTCCAGCATGTCCGCGGTACTCGTTTGCTGCCACAATTCGAAAGAACAAAAAAGCTTATTTATATATTAAATCGCATTGTCTATTGAGAAAGATCATCAGAGAAGAACTACGTACGACATTAAAGATATATGGGATATGGCAGAAAGTTTACAAATTGATCACCATGTCCATGTTAGGCACCAGGGCCTGCAACTTCCTGAGCTTTTCGCTGATCCTCGTTCTTCAGTGCATCCACGTGCCGCCCGCCGCCGTCTGGGCCGTTGTCCGCCGCTTCGACTGCCCTCCCCGCCATCAGCACCGGTCGCCACCATGCGCGCCACAGAGTTGGGTGAGCTACAGGCCACGTGTGCCCACGCCCGACAGTCGCCCGCGTGCCACTATACTGTGCTGGTCCTCACCAACGGCTTGCTGTGCCGGCCCGACCCGGCTTGGCCTGGTGAGTTCGCCGTGCCGTGCCGCCGTGGCCCGCCGCACGGCCGACTCCCACCTGTAACGCGTACCACTACCTTGGCATGCGCTGCAAGCAACACAGCGTCCTATTGGCACTCGTCCTTGTCCGCAAGCCAAATAGGCAGGGGGAAACACGTGATTCTATCCTACCTCGGCGGCAGCGGCAAGCAAAGAACCATCCTACTGGCACGCTTCGCACCTGCGCGCGGCGCGCCGATCGATACAAAAACGTCGGCGCAAGCGCGCGTGCAAGATGGCAAGGCGGCCGCAGCGGCCATCGACGCGCACGCCTCTCCTCGGACCACGCACGCGCACGCACACGGACAGCGTATCCTCCCGCTCGACCGGCGGCGCCATGCGGCCGCCGTTCCTCCTGCGCGGCCTGCGGCGCATGTCCGTGGCCCTCGCCGCCGTGAACATGGCGACCGCGGCCGTGGGAGCGGCGGCCGAGGTCGCGGGCGTGGCGGAGCGCTGCGGGCGGAGGGAGGAGGCTGCGGTCGGGGCGGTGGCTGCGCTGGCGGCGGCGAGGATCGCGACCATGGTCGGCATGGCGCGCGCGCAGGAGGTGACCGCGGTAGCCATCGCCTCCGACGCCGGCGGCGGGAGGGCGCCCCACGCAGGACTTTACCAAGCGGGAGACACGGGTACGTACGTGGCCCGTTGGTCGTGAGTGTTCTCTCCAAACTCATCCCGGCTTCGTTCTCTGCTGTTTGTACTTCATTTTTAGAGTTTTGACTCGTGCGGGTGCGAGTCCCGTCACTCGTCGCGTGGGGCTTTCGATCGCGATAGCCGATAGGAGTGCGCTTTTGGCACACTTGCACAGCAGTACGAGCGCACGACTTAGCTGCTAGCTACAAGATCAACAAGTACGAGATCATGATATCTAACGTTTCGAGAAGCCGCGTTTGCTTAGATAGGCCGAGGCGAGAGCTCGCGAAGCAACGACAGGTCGTTCGTTGATCGCGACGACTCGATCATGCATGGTTTCCTCTGAATGGCTAGCTGTAGTGCACGCCAACGCCAACCAGGAACCATTTTCTCGCGGCTACTGCTTTGCGTCATGCATGGAGTCTCTAATTTTACTTGGTTAACAGGGGTTAGCAAGAACTAATGAGAAAGGACATGGCTATGGTGTGATGTTCTTTGGATATGAACAGAACAGTCAGTCCCCTTTTCCCGACCTATGTCCGTCCATCAAGGATTGATGCTGCCATAGGTGGTGTAAGTTTAGGTAAATCGTAACGACGTCAAGATCATATAATCGCTCAGGAATTCAATAGATCTTAAAACAACACAGGTCAAGCAATTTCACTAGTGCTAATTCATGGATCAAATTCTGCAATCAGTAGAGCTTAGTTTTTTATTTCATTTTATTTTTATCACGCTCGACTTAGTACCCTAGGCAGCTGGTGGCCTGACGCAAAGTTTTGCATTTGCCATAGGGCCAATCCAAGAAGTCGAGTTAGGTTTTGGTGGCATCGATATGTATATGCAGAAGAGGAGGAGCGATGAGGCAAGAGGGGCACCTCTGCCCATGGGAGCCAGAAAATCTATAGGTGTCGTGAGATAGGGAGAACTAAGTGAATTTATTGGTTGTGATGTTATGTTGTCCTATAGAGATTCCAACTTCAACTATCTAGCTCAGAATTGAAAAATCGGAATTGCTAAAAAGCACTTAAGTAAAAAAATTCGAGGATTTTATTTGAATTTTAGGGATGTCGCTCAACTAATTTTTTTTGGCATTTCGATCAAATCTTTTTGGACTGACAGATCTAGATCCTACCATCCTCACCCCTCAATTCCATACCATCCCCACCCACTTCTAACGGTCTAACCTAACCTTATCCTCAACCTCCACCACATCGCCTGGCTTGCACACCACCCCCACCTCATCGTCACCTGTCACTGCCGCACCATGACGTGGTTGTCAGTACTGAACGTCGACACCGTCCGCCTATTCCACAGCCACCATGCTACGTACAATCCCCCCTTCTCCAACCTTACCACTCAATAATTCGGACAGTAGGCCTCCCAACTCGCTACAAGGCAAGAACCAACCACTATAAGTCAACTCCAATAAAGAAGCTTGGTGGAAAGAAGGAAAGAGAGAAAAAGCTACGTCTCTTTGATCAGTTATCCTTTCCAAAATAATAGGTCTTGTTGCTTCACCTACCACCCTTCCCCCATCATCCCACGGACGATGGCACCACCGTCGCCCCACCGCCCCTCCCTCTCTCTATAGCTAGAGCCGATGAACCCAGAACCCTAAATCGGTGAACACGAGCTCTAATCTGCTACCGTCCGACCGAAGCGTGAATCTTTGAGCTAATCCAACGGTATAAAATTCAACCGTCCGACCGAAGCGTGAATCTTTGAGCTAATCCAACGGTATAAAATTCAAAGGACAGCTACAATATGGTCGAGAAGAAATTTGAAGCAGCTGCCAGTCCGCAATCGTCTGCTCGACATCGGAAACGCCCCCAGAACAAACAGCAGCCGGACCCCGCGCGACTCCTCTCCTCCCCCAACCGGCCAACCGTCTCCCTTCCCGAGTCCCGACCCACCCACCTCCCGGTTTCTATTTCCGTACCCGCCTCCAACCATCCGCGGCCCCCGCTTTCCATGGCCGCCGCGGCCGGATGATGCCTAGAAAGCCCCTCCTCCCCACCCGCAGGCCCACCAACCCTCCTGCCCCGCTCCTCCTTCCCCTCCGCCGCCTCTTCCTCCTCCCCCGCCGACGCGCGCCCTCGTCGTCGTCGCCGCCGCCTGCCCAACGGAGGCCCGCCACTGCCCGCGCCGGCGACTCCGTGGCTGCGGCGGCGGCGGTGGCGGCCGGCGGAGGGGCGGCCGCCTTCCGGGTCGGCATGGTGCGGGTGGTCTCGTTCCTCGTGGGGAGCCTTAACCTCGCGGTGCTGCTGCTCGGGCTCTACCTCATTGATTCCGTGCTCCCACCGGGCTGCGGCGGGGGGCTCGCGCTCGCCGCCGCCGCGCCCGCTCTGGCAGGGGTCCGGGTGCTCGCCATGGTCGGCGCCGCGCGCGCGCAGCACGCCACGGCGAATGCCATCACTAGGCGCCACCTCGACGAGGGTGCTGCCTCCGTCGCCTCTGATGCCGTTGCTCGCCACGAGATCAGGGTGAGAGCTCTAGTTGCTGGTTGGGTTAGTTATATCACTTTTGGTGGGTGCGTGCGGGCTTTGTTTCATAACTGAGGTGTTACGAAGGAAATTTAGAAATTTAGCTTAGGTTTCGATTGGTTTCAACACAAACCCATGTGATTTGTGTGCTTCTAAGAGTGGTTAAGATTCAGGATAATTTGAGCTGGTGTCGAATTGCTTTGATCACTGATACGAATTAGCTTAGTTTTGAGGTGGTTTGGATGCAATTGTGGTTTAATTGTTGGAAGATATCTGCTGCCAATGCTGCTATGCTGCTGTCGCTTTAGTTGAGCTCAGTGCTTTGGAAAATGGTATGCGCTCGACGGACAGATGGGTACCGCTGAGTGATCAATCGTGATACGGCCGATTAATTGGAATTTAACGGATGATTATGCATTCTTATTAATATATTTATTTATATCTAAAATTAATTACAAGCATTTTATTTACCCAAAATTATTTTAAATTATCTCTCTACAAAAGATCATTTGTCATGTTTTACGTTTCATTGTTTATACTTCATCCATATGGTACACACTATGAACATCATTACACAACATTATAAACTAATTTATTGTAATTAGTGAATAAAAATAATCTGTTTCCGTGATTAAACGGAGAAAACAAATGATTAATCGGAAAACGACCGATTAATCGGGTTATGCGGTCAATTAATCATTAAACGGCGTTAATTTCACTCGATTATACTATTCGTGACGGTTTAGCCACCGTCACCGACTAATCGGCCGAGTCGGCCGTTTTTGACAACAATGGTTGAGCTTACAGTATGACATTCCTCTAGTGATGAAAAACTAGGCACTAATGAGGTTGTGTGGATAGGCTGAGGTAAGAGATTAATTTGATGCACATAGGTGGAGGTTGATGTGGTTAAGGCCTAAGCACTATGAGGTGGCTCAGTTATACTGTGAACTGTATATCCTTTAATTAGAAATTAGTTATTGCATCAATATAGGTCATTTTACTTGAAACAACGCACATTAATACATTGGCAATCTGGAAAATATTCTTCATGATGTATGAGTATGAATGAGGATTGTAGTCCCCAACTCTGCAGTTGAACACAAGTGCACAACAGTATGTAGATTTATTTGTCATGTCAGTCAGGGAGGGTAAACCGATTTTTTGGTTCATCCATGTCCAGGTCTAGCACTAAATTTAGTGTCAGTTCATTGCCGATGGGCGCCACTACATTTGATTGGCAACTGGGATTGCCGTAAGCTCCTAAGGTCTAATGGGATTGCTACCATTTGCATCAATTTGCTTCTATTGCTCTATTGTGTGGGAAACAGTCATCTTTATAAAGTGGTATTTTGTTGCATGTACTGTAAATAACCTCATTTGTCTATATATTTTGGATCATAATTCACTCTTAGTTGTATTGTTAGCAATGTTTTTCCGACAAACTCTTCAAAAGCAGTGCTAACATATTAAGCACTACCTGTTGAGACACATCAAGGAATCTTGTAGTAGTTGATATTCATGTTTACATTCTGCCAAGATAATAGGAAGGGGCAAAAAGGAGGATGAAATTAATTGAAATAAAAACAGAAAGCAGGGACAATGATGGGATATGAAAATTTGTTAAAAATGCAGCTGTTTAGCTTAGATGAAATCTGAGCTGAGTGTAGTTTCTACTGATTTACATATTGCTACTTTCACTGTGCTGAGCAGGTGAGGTATAAACGCTGGTTGTGGTGGACAAGATTCGGTATGGCAGTTGGTGCATTGCAGTTGGTTGGGGCAATTTATCTCATGTTTGTCATTGTGAGAGATCTTTCAAACGAAAGAAGATCCAGTTCCTGTTTCTTTGGTATGTTTGAGTTGGTTGCCATCACTTATCAGTTATATATTCTTGCTTTGGACCTAACCCTTTAAAGACCTTTGTTTGCTGTAAGCTCACTGCCAAGTAAACTTCATACATACAAAACATTTGTTGAGAATACTTTTCTGGAGATTCCATATGAAAATTTCTTGTTAAACAGTACCAAGAGCATGACAACTACTCTTATTTTGTGCAGCTTTCATCTTTAGTGAATATACTGAAAAATAATACATTTTGAGGGGGACTTGTATTTTATTCACTGTCTACTTGCCCAAGATTCTTTCCTGCTCTATCAATTCTATATGTCTATCTTGTACTCCAATAATTATTTCACTTTGCTTGTAATCTAGGACAGGATGAAGCTGATCGAGTCTCGAGGCGAGCACTAATTGCTCTGTTTCTGATCCTTTCCTGGGTTGTGGTCATCATCCAATGCTTCACAGGTTCTGATATATTGAGATGGCGATCATTTTATGCAACACATGATATGGCATGGAAAGCTCATTACAGGGAAGTGTTTGATCATGGAATTCGAGAAGCTTTATGCTGCCTAGGACGTGCAAAGTATCTGTAGGTCCCTATCCAGTCATTTTATTTACACTGTGAAAGGTTCAATATTAATATAGCCATTTGAGCTAGTTGTCTTATGTACTGCTTTAGAACCGTATTGGAAGAAGACGAGGTCTATTCTGTTGCAAGACTTCTGGGTGATTTGGTTGCATATCGTGCTTCTGGGACTGGCCATTTGGAACTCTTAGCAGGTTGGCTCTCTGTCTCAGTGCTTTCGTATCAAATATGCTCAGTGGCCTATTTGAATTTTGTAATCATTTAGACTTGCAACCAACCCACATGAATATTCTGAAATTTTGTTATGTACCTGCCCAAAGATGTGCATAGCTGTATTATTACTTTATCTTCAATGAACAACAAGTTCTACTAGGCTCACCTGTACGGTTGTATCATACCAAACTCCAATATATACTTCACATTTTAGTGATCACCTGTTTGTTGTACTTTAAAGTTTGTGCAATTTGTCCACTTCTACCTCAAAAACATGACTTCTGTATAAAACCAAGAAATAACTTAATATTTCTATTTTTATCCCTCAACATAAAAAAACTGGAGGGAAAAAATGTTTCTGATAAGTAACTGTAGCTTGCTTATCCAATCCAATATAAGACTGTAACTATATATTTCAGATGCAGGTCAGTTGATTGCATAAATTTAGAATATATATATGATAATATCGTGATAGCAGATATTTAAATATATATGTAGGTTGTGTTCTGCACAAAATACAGGTTGCCTTGGTACAATTTACTTGATTGAAAATGCAAAAACCTGCTTGTGGCCAAGATTTAAAAAAGAATACCAAGAGTAAAATGCTGCTCAGATTGGAGTTACATGGTCAGCCTTCTAACCTTCTAATTCAAGTAGTTGCCTTCTAACACGGGTTTGGTTGCGCAACTCCCTTGCTATTATTCACTGATGGTTGACTCAAAAAAGATGGATTTATCCCTAGTATTGTATTCTGTGCTACATAGACGAGTCACTTCGCCATTAAAAAAACCATGATATGAGAATTGTTGATAAAAAGAGGGGGTGGTTCCATATCTAGTGGATAAATTCATAAATTACACTTTTATAAGTGTACCAAGATGTGCTTTGGAAATTGTCATAGTCTTTTTAGGTGAGTCGTTTGTTGTTATGAGTGTATTAACAGCATAATGAGGATCTCTTTATGGTATGTGTTATAGGGCTTGCTCTATTGCAGAAGCATGGGAATTTTCCTGATTTGCAGACTGACCTTGTGGAGGCACCTCATAAGCTTATGAAAGAAGCTGCTATCCTCCATCCATTTGCTGAGGCATGTTACACGGTTAGCCACTATCTAACTGGGACATTTTATGCTTACCTGCCTTGTATGATTGCACTTGACAAGGTGTTATTGCAGGGACCACTTCTTGATTTGGGAAGAAACCCTATTTTGTTTCCCTGTGCGTGGGTTTATAGACAAGGTGTTTTAACTCCATGGACGCGCAGAAGGTATGTTGAATTCTACTTCTCAGTTGTCTGTTCATTCGCAAACCTCCCTTGTTTTCTGATAGTGATATACTTTTAGGCCAGTTCAGCTGGAAGTCTTGTTCTGGAAATAAATGGCTTAGTGAATTAAGCTAATTTGAGTTTTATTCTGCATAATCATCCTTGGACTGAAGTAGGATCTTGTTACGCACTTACACTTCCAATCTAAATCCATTATGTCTGCACATCTTCGTGATTTGTTGATCTGCGGTGTTTCCCTTATTTATGCACTGGAGCAAAACTATTCCATTGGAAAAAAAGTAGAACACCCTATGCTGTTCTTTCCTTACATAACGGCTACATATTAATCTTCGTTCAGGCGCCCTGCACTTGACGGTGATAACTGGTGGCGAGGCCATGCTGCAGCTTTCCTTAGATTTGGTAATATACCACCTAAAGCACTTCTTCGAGGTCGTGTTTGTCAGGTAACATGTTTTTGAATAACATCGGGATTCATAAATGTCGGCTAAAGTGGGATAATGTAATTTTTTCAATCATTTATGAATAACACTTTAAGGGGCATTTGTAACATCGTTTCTTTGCTGTAACCTCCTTTCATTTATGTTCATTTAGCTGACCCTTGGTAGCCAGTTTCTGAATTCTGCTTGCAGCCTAATAATACTTTTTTGTGAAGTTATTTGGTGGACTGGTTGAAGGAACTCATCCTTTTAGAGTGCACTAATATACGCCATCTAACTCCTTGAGTAGCTGAGAACCTGAGTGTGTTGTGTACGATCCATTGTGTTTGCCTTTCTGCGCTGATTGTGTCGTAATATTATACATGCACTCAGTTCAAGGAAGGCATTGTGGCACAGTTTGAAAACTTGGTAGAGAAAATAACTGGTTGACATCTTTAAGTACGAGAATCTGATGATCTTTTTTATTCATCTATGCAGAGCAAGCGTGAAGCCGCTTATTTTGTTGTGGTCCTCCACGACAAAAAAACTATTATTATTGCAGTTCGTGGAACAGAGACACCAGAGGATCTCATAACCGATGGATTATGCAGAGAATGTGCTTTTACTATGGAAGATTTGGACGGACTAGTAAAGTAATTCCCTCTTAAATTCTTAATAACCATCTCTTCTGTTCTTACCTAATCTCTCTCTACTTCTATTGTTGAAATTAACTTGTTTACAGTGTGACCACCTGTTGTAAGCCCTTATGTTGACATTGTTAGAATAAGACTCCTTTTTGTATTTCCTTACCTGTATATGGCAACTCCCTTGTACTCCTTATATATATTGCCCATTAGGTCTCTTGAATATATGCACACAATATTCATAATATGGTATCAGAGTTAGGGCACTAACCCTAGTTTTTCCGCACCCGTCTCGTTGCCGCCGCAGCCAGTCCACGGCCGAGACGCCGCCGCCTCCTTGGTCGCGCGCCATCGCTGCGCCGCCACGAGGCGGCCGAGTCTTCGTTCGGCGCGCCCGACGCTCACTCGCGCGGCGTCCTCTCGACGTTGGCCTCCGACGCCTCCTCTCGACGTTGGCCTCCCGACACCGATTCGCTAAAGCTGCCGCACGCTCGCTGAAGTCGCCGCCCACACTCGCCGGAGCTGTTGCCGCATCCGCCGCCGCCGCCACAGGGGGAATCCTAGTTCCCTCGCGTGTTTCCTTCGTGAGTTGCTAAGCAGGCTGTTTTAGCCGGCCAACATGCCGTTTTAGCTGACCCAAATCCAAAAAAGAAAGAAAGAAAGAAAGAAAGAAAGAAGAAGAACGTCGATCTAACCGCCGCGTCGTTCAGTGCCGCCTGTTAGACTTCGTTACCTTGGTTGCCGCGCCATCCAGCGCCGCCTACTGATGGCTTCCGTTCTATCAGTTGCGTTCCCATTCTCGGGAACAAAGCTCCATGGGACAAACTACAGGTTGTGGTCTTCACTCATGGAGATCACGCTCAATGGTCTCCGCCTCTGGGGACATGTCACTGGTGCTCGACCTTGTCCATCATCACCGGTTCAGTCTTCTCTCAGACAACTTACTTTTGCACTTTCTGCAGAAGATGAGGCCGCCAAGGAGGCAGAGGCCGCTACTGCTGACGCTGACGCTGCTGATGAGACCTTTCAGTATGCCATAGACTCTTTTGAGCGCTGGTGTGCTGATGAGGCACGTGTTCGTTCCATCCTGGTGGTCAGCGTCGACGACTCCATCCAGCTAAACATTGTTGGTGCGCTTCTACTTGCCAGGTCTGGGAGTACTTGCGCGAGTGATACCAGCAGAGCATCGATGCTTAGTTTTTCGCTTCAACATGAGTTGGAGATGCTTCGCTAGGACTACTCCGTCGACGACTTCTTCCAAGCCTTGGCCAGTCTCTGGCGTCAGCTGGATGAGCTGGCTTCTTCGCTCTACCAGGAGTGTCATAAGGTGCAGAAGGTGGATCATGATCGCCTTCGTCTTTATGACTTCGTCTGCCGTCTATGCCCAGAGTTTGAGCCTGTTAGGGCTCAACCACTCACCACGACCGACAATCGCCGAGGCTCTTTGGACACGTCGTGCCGAGGAGCTTCGCCGCGGGTTAGCAGCACAGTTTGTTCCAGCTGTGCTTGCTACGACGGTTTCTGTTTCGACTACAATCCCTCCTCAGGTGTCTGTTTCTGCTCCTGTTTTTTCACCAACTGGGGTTCAGTGCAATTTTTGCAAGAACTTTGGGCATGACTACCAGCGTTGTACGGTGCGAATAAAAAGCAGAACAAGGCGCGTGGACGATCTAGGGGGGCAGGGAGGCCCGAACTCCTCGACGGGAGGTCAAGCCAGCACATCAGGACCTTCTCAGCGACGTGACTCGGTCATGAGCTGTCGAGCTCTACTTCAAAGAATCGTCTCACGGCTCGGCGAGTTCGCTAGTCTAGTTCAGACATCTCCTCCAGGTACTTCTTGGGTTCTGGATTCTGGTGCCTCTTTCTACATGACACCGGACACCACACCTCTCAGTTTAGCAGGACCTTCTGTTTTTCCTATCTCTGTTCAGACAGCTGACGATACCCCCTCTGTCTGTTGTTAAGACACTCTTTTGTCCACTGACTTTTCTATACCAGCTGTTTCCTATGTTCCCCAGCTTACCATGCAGCTTCTCTCGGTGGGTCAACTCACCGATCTTGGCTGTAGGGTTGGTTTTGACTCTCACACCTGTTTCATCCAAGATCGACAAACAGGACGAGTATTTGGGATTGGTTGGCACCGTAGGGATCGTCGATTCTCTACATCCTTGATCGCCTCCACCTCCCGTCTACTTCCGTTGTTCCTGTCACCTCTACGCCTACTTCCACCGCCACTGCTGCCACCACCTCTGGAGTTTTTGCGCAGTGGCATCACCGTTTAAGTCACTTGTGTCGGTCCTGTCTTTCTTCATTAGTTCGTAAGGGTGTTCTTGGACGTGTTACTGTTGACACGACCATGTTTTGTCAGGGTTGTAAGCTAGGCAAGTAGCTACAACTTCCTTATCATTCTAGTGAGTCCTTGTCTTCTTGTCCTTTTGATTTAGTTCATTCAGATGTATGGGGACCTGCGTCTATTATCTCTAAAGGCGGGCATAAATCTTATGTGATCTTCATTTATGATTATTCTCGTTTTACATGGATTTTCCTATGTCTAATCGTGGTTAGTTTCTTGCGATCTATCATAGCTTTGCAACGATGGTTCATACTCAGTTTGATTCTTCCATCCGTACTTTTATTTGTGATTTTTCTTTGTAGAATCTTGCTCGTGCTTTTAGGCAGTTTCTTTACGGCGAGGCACTCTTTACCAGTCTTCTTGTCCTGGTGCCCATGCTCAGAATGGAGTTGTTGGGCGCAAACATCATCATCTGATTGAGATTGTCCACACGCTTTTCCTTGCCTCTCACGTTCCACCGCAGTTCTGGGCTGAGGCTGTTTCTACGACTGCATATCTCATTAATATGCAGCCTTCCACTGCTCTTGAGGGTGTCAGTCCTATAGAACGCTTCTATTCTTAAGCTCCAAGACACTCGCATTCGTGTTTTTGGTTGTACTTGTTTTGTTCTGCTGCAGCCTCGTGAGCGTACTAAACTATCGGTCTAGTCAGTTGAGTGTGTGTTTCTTGGTTATAGTTCTGAGCATAAGGGTTATCGTTGCTGGGATCCTTCTGCTCGATGGATCAGGATTTCACGAAACATTATCTTTGACGAATCTCGACCTTTCTTCTATCGAGATTCGGCTCCTCCTGTTTCAACCGTTGAGTCGCTTTTATAGTTGTCTCTTTCTGACTCTTCACCCATTTCTCCACTATCACAGTCTTCCCCTGGTCTATCTTGAATAGTTCCTTTTGTACCTCCGCCTCGGTGCTGTCTCCTGCAGCACCGCCTCTTGTTCCCGTAGTACCACGTCTCCTTTCTCTGGTATTCACTACTACAGGCGTCCTTGTCCTTCACCAGTCTCCTCTCCTGTTATCTTGCCGACACCCACATCTGATCCTTTTGATGATGCTCCTTGTTACGTCCTTCGTGACCGGACATCCCTTCGACCTCCTGATTGTCTTGGATTTGCTCCGATAGCTCATGCTCTCTGTCGCTAAGTCTAGTTCTTATTGTGAGACTGTCCCTCATTTTGAGTGGCAGCTCGCCATGACAGAGGAGCTTGATGCTCTTCAACGTACAGAGACTTGGGATATTGTACCGATACCTGTGCATGCTTGTCGGATCACGTGCAAGTGGGTGTACAAGACTAAGACCCGGTTTGATGGTACTGTTGAGGGCTACAAGGCTCGCGGCTTTCAGCAGGAGTACGGTCGTGACTACGATGAGACTTTTGCCCCTGTTGCCCATATGACCACTGTTCACACTCTTGTTGCTGTTGCTTCTGTTCGCTGGTGGTCTATCTCTCAGCTGAATGTTAAGAATACCTTTTTAATGGTGTTTTGCATGAAGAGGTCTACATGCAACCACTACCTGGGTATTCTGTTCTCGATGGGCACGTCTGTCGTCTTCGTCGTGCTCTTTATGGCCTCAAACAGGCTCCTCATACCTGGTTTGCACGTTTTACCTTAGTGATCACTGTTGTCGGTTTCACTGTCAGTTTCCATGATCCTGCTCTTTTTGTCCATGTCTCATCTCGAGGTAGGACACTGCTTCTTCTATATGTTGATGATATGATCATCACTGGTGATGATTCCTCATTCATCACGTATGTGAAGAAGCATCTCAGTGAGCAATTTTTGATGACTGATCTTGGTTCTCTTACGTACTTCCTTGGGATTAAGGTCTCTTCCATGCCTGAGGGCTACTACCTCTCCCAGCAGAAGTATGTCTAGGATCTTCTTGATCGGTCTGGTTTGACTGACACTCGCACTACTGAGACTCCTATGGAGTTATCCCTGCAGCTTCGTGCCACTGATGGTGATCTTCTTGAGGATCCTACTCGATATCGCCATCTTGTTGGGAGTTTGGTGTATCTTGTGAGCACCCGTCCTGATATTGCTTATGTTGTTCATATCTTGAGTCAGTTCATAGCTCGTTTTACCCATTTTCACTACAGTCACCTTCTTCTTGTTCTTCGCTACTTGCGTGGGACTATCTCTCGTCGTTGTTTTTTCTAGCTCTACCTCACTACAGTTTCAGGCGTACTCCGATGCGACCTGGGCTAGTGATCCTTCTCATCGTCGTTCTCTTTTTGCTTATTGTGTTTTTCTTGGCTCCTCCGTGATTGCCTAGAAGACTAAGAAACAGACTGCAGTTTCCCGTTCGAGTGCAGAGGCTGAGTTGAGAGCTATGACAGCAGTGACAACAGAGGTTACTTGGTTGAGGTGGCTACTTGTAGATTTTGGAGTGCCTGTGATGGGACATATGACTCTTTTGTCTGACAGTACATGTGCGATCAGTATTGCCCGGGACCCCGTGAAGCATGAGCTCACCAAGCACATTGGTGTGGATGCTTCATACACTCGCTCACAGGTGTAGGAGGAAGACAATTTGTGCTATCAGAGTTACAGGTTACCGACTTCTTCACGAAGTCACAGACTAGCGCACAACATTTGTATTTTCTCTCCAAACTCAGTGTGTGTGATCCACCATGAGTTTGAGGGGGTGTTAGAATAGCACTCCTTTTGTATTTTCTTATCTGTATATAACAACCCCTTGCACTCCCTATATATATTGCCTATTGGGCCTCTTGAATATATGCACTCAATATTCATAACAGACATTATGCTCCTTTTTTCTTCAGTAGTGAACACTTACCTGCAACTACGAGGGAGAGAGTTATTTCTACATTTCCACATTATGGACATGGCGGAATTGTAGAGTCTGCTAGGGAGCTTTTCATGCAACTCAATGAATGCACAGGAGGTTTGATTTTCACACCAGATGTTTGTCATTTGGTTTAGTTCAGCAATTCTTGTTGTGGTATCTGGAATGGTTTACTAGTGATAATGGCCGCTTTCTGTAAAAACTTGTGTGCTGCATATTTAAAAATATTTCGCTGTATTAGCTGCTGGGTCCAGTGCTGGTACAAAAAGTATGCCACTATCTTTGAAATTATGCCATCCAATTGTTCCTGATTAGCATCAACTCTCAGGGCTAGTTTAGTACTGTTTGTTGTTTTCTTCTTTTTCTTTATTTGATTTGGTTTGCAACAGAAGATATACTGCTTATTATGTTCTATTTTGTTTTTTAGCAAACTATCACTCCACATATTAGAAGATTAGGTGCAATACATGTATTAATCTGATTGTTTGATATATGATAGATATTTATAGCGACTAATCTGTTCTCTCTTACCATAATGCCAACTCAGAGAACTCGTCCTCCAGAAGACTTGGATATCTTTCTACACTGGTCGGGGAAGGCAGTGAATGTCATGGATATAAAATTCGTGTTGTTGGACATTCTTTAGGAGGTGCTGTTGCTACAGTACTAGGGATGATGGTAAACCATGTTGAACTTTCACTTTTATTTTGAACACATTCTTCTTTAATTATATTATGTCATTCTTATTTTCTAATTTCCCTATTCACCTACATTTTGGTGCACTGTTGTAAAATTGGCCCTTTCCCCCACCAGTCCACCTTCTAACCTAATTTGTATCACCTATGTTACTTCTCATTCTAATGCAACTTAGACGACTAACACAGTTTTGGCATTGGCAACTGCTAAGTATTATGTGATAAGCTATTCATTCTACAAGCTTGGTATGCATTCAGCTCATATTATTTTTAAGTATTGTTATCTGATTTTGCTCTTGACTTGTTTTAATTCCCTACTGTGGATGCTGATTGATGTTATCTGGAGCAAGGATCGAAAAACCGTTTCCGGGGGAGATCCCGCCGGGGAGCCGGGAAAAAAAACTGACCGGTTACCGGTTTTCCCGGAAAAAAACGCGGTTGAATTTCACATGAATTCGCTTAAAAACCATCCGAAAATCGAAATTTAAAATTTGAATTTGCAAACTCCGGAAAAACCGGCCGGTATTTAGATTCCCGCTACCCACCGGTAAGTCCGGTAACCGGCGGTAATCGGCGGGATTTCTATCCCTGATCTGGAGTATTCATCAAGATCCACGGTTCTTCATAGTTTAACTTGTTATTGTCCAGCTTTTCGGCAGATACCCAGACGTGCATGTATATTCTTACGGACCACTTCCTTGTGTGGACTTTGTAATAGCTGAAGCCTGTTCACAGTTTGTTACCACGTAAGAATAAACTGAGAACTTTTTACAATCTACTTTTATCAATTGAACTTAAATTCTTGGTGTGCTGTTCTTTTAGCAAGGTGCTGTTCTTTTAGCAAGGTTTATTAACTTCTTTGACTCAATGTCCCCTCTTCCTTTCCAGCATTGTCTGCAATGACGAATTTTCTTCTCGCCTTTCAATCAACTCAATCCTCAGGCTACGATCTGCTGCAATAAGTGTTCTTTCCGATAACTCTCCAGCTGATACAGCAATGATACAAAAACTTGCTCGCAGAATTTTGCATGTGAACAAGTATCATGAGAATGGTCCTGATGGTGACATAATTGAGGACTACCTTGATAATCGTAGAAGGACGGCAGCTAGGCACACATTTGAAGGAAATTCTTTTACCTTCTCTTTTATTTATTTTGGATGAACATATGAGAGATTGACGACTTGAATCAATCTTAGAAATGTTTTAGATTTTGTAATGTTCATTTGGCTTTTCTGCAACTGTCTTTCTGAATACACGTTTTCCTGTTACAGGGAGTGCAGTACATAGTGAAAGACAGTTTCCACACCAGGATTCATTATGTGATACTGAGACAGAACTCCAAGATTTGCATAATGGCTTCGTGGCGTATAATGGATCCAATCCATCCATAGATGAGCACAAGAGCTATCAAGGCCTACATATTGATCAGGATGTCCGGATAATTCCACTTGATGGGCCTGATTCTGGTTTGGAAGAGCATCGAACATCTTATAGGGAAATACCAGTGGAGCCTCCGGAGATGTTTCTTCCAGGCTTAATTATTCATGTGGTGCGGCAAAAAAGGAGCCTCTTTCCTCTTTGGAAATGCTGGAACTTGCAGGAAACTGGTCCACCATATAAAGCTATTTTGGCAAAAAGAGAGAACTTCAGGGATATTGCCGTTACTCCTTCCATGTTTACAGATCACTTACCATGGAGGTAAAATTCAAATGATTATTAACTAACTATAACTAATACACATAGTGCAGTCCATTTTAGTAAGCCTAATACCTCATAACTGATACACTAGCAAATGTTTTGTAACTGCTACAATTATCCATGGCTATGTTATTAGGACTGATACTAATACTACAGTTTTCAGGGAAGTATACAGCATTCCCTTTTGTAGTGACATGTTTGGCTAACCAATAGTCAGGTCCCATTACTCTCTCATGTCAAATATGCATGTCTGTCTCTGAATAGCAGTGACAGGCGGAATCTAGAAGATATCTCTGGATTATTTTTTAGAGCCACGTCAGTTTGAGAGCTTTCTGAAAAGGCGACCATTGGAGCGTGTTAGGACAAGAAGCATTAACTCTAACAACTGTTGACAATTGAAATGCATAGCTTTGCTTGTAGGCTTGTAGCACTTGCCCTTAGCTGCATGTAAAGTTTGCAAACTCAGTTGCCATTCATTTGAACTTATTTCTTCGCCTACAGTTGTGCTAACAGCTCATGCTTTTGAAATTTTAGGTGTCACTATGCTATGCAGAAAATTCTGGAAACCCAAACGTCAAAGGGTTGCACTAATTCTGATTCACCCGTAGAACATTTGGTCTGACCAGGACAAAATTATCCACCCAGAACCCAAGTGGAGACAAAGTGTGAAAACCACTTTTAGCAGCATGATTCAAGAAACTGAAGGAGTAGATCGTCCCATGCTGCAAGCATATCTCTATAACATGCAGCTACTGTGATGATGGCTCTACATTCTGCTGAGTTTATTGGCAGTGCCAGACTGCCTAGGCAGGCACCAACCGCAGGTATCTGGCTCAAAAGAAATCCGATGACTTCATATACAACAAATCAACAGTATCTCCTACTTTCCATGTTTCTACTTACCCTGGCAATGCCCTTCGCGTGTGCATGATCATTGGTGTAGCCATACCCATGTCAGTACCGGTTTGTTCTCATTCATTATTCTGCAGACCCCTACTTGTTCATATCCATTTTTTTAATTCATGCCAAGTCAACATGTACATAGTCACACAGCAGAGTTAGCTAGACTGACTGACAAGTGACGATTGCAATGTGATTATTTAACACAGATTAATGAAAGCTGTTACTTAGATTGTTCTGTTCTCCAGCGTTTTCTTGTTCACTATATTATGCGGATCAAAGTTACTACTTCTGAATAAATGCCGCAAGGACTAACCATTGATTCGCCATATTTATTATGTTCTGGCGAGCTGGTTGAGGGGCTGTTTGGTTTGCTAACGCTAACGAATATTGGCTAACAAAAATTGATTTTGTTTAGTTTACTATCAAAATTTTGTAATGCTAATGAAATCTAATGTTATGCCGTCGTTCACTTGACCGCAACAGTGCACGTTTGGCTAGTATTGAATACTCTCCGGTGCTTACGAACCCGGATGAGTACGATACATGCATATTTTGTTCACGTAGAAGTGGGAGGCATTGGCGGCCAGACCAGTGTCACTTGATGGAAGGAACGACCTACCTGGAACATGCAACGTGTGGTAGCCTTGGCCCGGTAAGTACGCCATGCCAACGACAGCCGCGCAAGGAAGTAGCTGTAGAAACTGTTATATATATATATATATATATATATATATATATATATATATATATATATATATATATATATATGTTCATTAGCCTCATAATGAATACAAACGATATTCATAACATGTTATCAGAGCAAACCTAGGATTTGTTTGTCGAGCCGCCGCTAATTTTTCCTTCCTGCCGCTGCTTGGCTTTGTCGCTTCGCTTGCCGTTCGGATTGTCGCGCCTTGCATTGGTGTCGCCTTCACCACCGCCACCTTGTCCTCCATACGGTGCCATCCAGAATCGACCGAGGTCGTCTTCCTCGACATCGCCCGATCTTCGTCTTTCTCGGCGTCGCCTGGTGTCACCTCGTCTTCCGTTGGTCTTTCTCGCCCGACGGGGTCGCCTAAGCTTGGACCGCGCCGCTCGTCGTCACTCTCTTGAGCCCAAGCTGCACTCGCGACTCTGCCTGAGCTCGGTCGTCGCTTGGTACCGCGCCACCGTTGTCGCTCGAGCCGCCGCCGCCACTTGGGAAGCTGCTGCTAGGGGTTTGTTTCTGTGCCTTGCGTACGCCTTGCGGTCTTCTTTCGCAGGCCGACGTTTATTGTAGTGTGAGCCGGTTTGGCCCAAAAAATGAAAAAAATGAAAAAAACAGTACATCGTTCTAACCGCCACACCGTTCAGCACCGTCTGTTAGACTTCGTTGTCTTGGTCGTCGCGCCGTCCAGCGCCGCCTACCAATAGGCATTGTTTCGTTCCTCGCTGTCAGGTGATCTTCGATGGTCTCAATTATCAGGACTGGTTTCTCCACATGCGTGGTTAGCGTCTTTGGGAGTTTCTTACCAGCGAGTTGGCTTGCCCGTCTCGCCCTGCTCCACCTGTTGAGCCTGTGCTCCCGAAGACTACTTTCGAAGACGCTCGTAAGGAGGTATATGATGCTTTTCAGACTCGGTATGCTGCCTACAAGACTTAGATTGATGAGGATGCCCGTGCATTTGCTATTCTGGTTGCTAGCATGGAGGTGCAATTCACCGGGGATATGGTTGGTTTGGCTTCAGTACAGTTGATATGGACATATCTGCGCAACCGCTACGAGCCGCTTGGTGATTCTTTACATATTTTTGTTGTGCGTCAGGAGCAGTCGCTGCAGCAGGGAGGTGCCACTGTGAATGAGTTCTATGCCCAATTGTCTGCGGTATGGCATCAAATTAACTTTTTGGGATCAGATGTTTGTCATAC
The DNA here is from genome assembly GCA_036346395.1 of Hsuehochloa calcarea. Taxonomy (NCBI): domain Eukaryota; kingdom Viridiplantae; phylum Streptophyta; class Magnoliopsida; order Poales; family Poaceae; genus Hsuehochloa; species Hsuehochloa calcarea. The sequence goes on from CM070600.1 coordinate 17,679,665, forward strand.
GTGTTAGTGCTGTCAGCGTTAGCAGTCTCAGCTGGAGCTTCGTCGTATCTACGATTTCTTGACCCGTCTCCAGGCTTAGTATGAGTAGACTCGTGCTCAGTTGCTGGCACGCCACCCTCGTGTGACTCTGTTGGAAACCCTTGCATCTGTTCGTGCTGAGGAGATTCATCTTCATGCTGCGGTTTTGCTATGGTCACCGTCGTTTTCTTCGATTCTGGCAGCTTCTACACCCGCTACGTCTCTAGCTATTCCTTCACCAGTGGTGCCTTCACCAGTGACAGCTGCTGTTGTAGAGGACTACACTGCACTTACTGTAACAAGGATGTACATATACAATCAGACCTGCCACAAGAAGAAGGATTTACGTCATGGTAGCCGTCATCCACAGAGAACTGGTGGTTCCTCCTCTAAAAGGAGCTCTGGTGCTTCTGATTATCGGGAGTTTTCACACTACTACGTCGCATGGCTGCTCTTGCACCGTCCAGTTATTTCTGCTGCACAGTCTTCTATTGAGAGACCACCTTCTACTTCTTCCTCAGGTATATCACCTTGGATTCTTGATTTTGGTGCTTCCTTTCATATGACATCTGATTCCACCAGTGTCACTTCCATTCGTCCTTTAGCTGCTCCTATCACTGTTCAGACAGTAGATAGTACCTCTCTTTCGTCACAGGACGAGACACTCTTTTGAATTCCTCTTTTCATATTCCTGCTATTTCTCATGTTTTCAAACTCACTATGCAACTCATATCTGCCGGTCAACTCACTGATCATGGTTGTCTGTTATTCTCGATTATGATTCTTGTTGTGTTCAGGATCGACGCATGGGGACTCTTTTTTATACCGACCCTCGCAGTTGTGACTCACAGTGTCTCTGGGAGTTTAACTGGATTCATCTTTCTTCCGCTACCCCTGCCAGTCTTGTTGCCTCCACCATCGCCGCCGCTTCTGTTGCATTCTCCACTGCTTCTTTTGCTCAGTGGCATCATCGCTGAGATATCTTTGCGGGTCGCGTCTATCTTCTTTACTTTGTCGCGGTCTTTTAGGGTCTGTGTTTGGTGATGCTTCTCTAAATTGTCTGGGTTGTAAGCTTGGTAAACAACTTCAACTTCTATATCCTTCTAGTGAGTCAGTGTCATAACATCCTTTTGATCTTGTTCATTCTGATGTATGGGGTCCTGCTTCTTTCGTTTCGAAAGGAGGTCATTGATATTATATAATTTCTATTGATGATATTTCTCACCACATATGGATATACTTTATGTCATCTTGTAGTGAGGTTTTATCTATCTACAAGACTTTTGTCACCATGATTCGTACTCAGTTTGATTCTTCTATTTGTGTTTTTCGTGCTGACTCTGCTGGGGAATACTTGTCAGGAGTCCTTCGTGGTTTTTAATGAGAAGGGCACTCTCCCTCAGTTGTGTTGCCCTGGTGCTCATGCCCAGAATGGCATGACTGAACGGAAGCTTCGTCATCTTCTTGAGACGGCCGTACTCTTATACTAACTTCTGTTGTCCCACCACATTTCTAGGCTGAGGCTGTTTCTACTGCCACTTTCCTGATTAACATTCAATCTTCTTCTGCTCTTTAGTGTGAGATCCCAATTGAGCGTCTCTGTGGAAAGACTCCCGACTATTCTAGTCTTCGTCTCTTTGAGTATATGTGTTATGTTCTTCTTGCCCCTCATAAGCGCACCAAGCTGACCACTCAGTCCGTGGAGTGTGTTTTTCCGGGCTATAGCGCTGAGCATAAGGGATATCGTTGTTGGGACCATATTGGGCGACGGATGCGGGTTTCTCGGGACATCACTTTTGATGAGTTCCATCCTTTCTACCCTCGTCCTTCTCCTTCCACCACTCCAGTATCTCTTGTTGAGCCTCTTTCTTTCCTGATTTTTCCTGCCACCCTATAGTCACCACACCTCCATCACAGCCTTTGGCCTCTCCGGTGTCTCCTCCACCGTCTCCTTCACCTCTGCCACCCTCTCCAGAGGATCCTCCTAGCGTTGTTCCTTTTTATCTTCTCGACTACACTCATCGTCCACGAGTTGAGGGTTCTCCTGATGTGCTATCTTCTTCTGATGAGTTATCTTCTTGACCTCTCCTCCTCGATATGCTCTTTGTGATAGTTAGTCCATTTGGCCTTCTGCGCTTTTGTTTAGCGGCTCTTGCCGAACCAACTTCTTATCGTGATGTTGTTGTTCATCAAGAGTGACAACATACGATGGCAGAGGAGATTGCTGCTCTTGAGCGTACTGGCATGAGGGATTTTGTCCCTCTTTCCTGCGTGTTACTCCTATCACGTGCAAGTGGGTCTACAAGGTTAAGACCCGCGCTGATGGTTCTCTTGAGCGCTACAAGACTCGTCTAGTAGCACGTGGTTTTTAGCAGGAGTATGGTCGTGATTATGATGAGACATTCGCTCATGTGGCTCACATGACCACTGTACACACTCTTCTTGTTGTGACGTCTGTTCGGGCATAGTCCATCTCGTAGCTTGATATCAAGAATATCTTTCTCAATGGTGAGCTGCGTGAGGAGGTTTAAATGCAGCCACCACCGGGGTATTCTGTTCCTAATAGTATGGTTTGTCGCATTCGCCGTTCTCTTTACGACCTCAAGCAAGCTCCTCGTATTTGGTTTGATCGTTTCTCTTATGTTGTCACTGCAACTAGTTTCTCTGCTAGTGCTCATGATCCTGCTCTTTTTATTCACACTTCACCTCGTGGTCGGACGCTTCTTCTTTTATATGTTGATGATATGATCATTACTGGAGATGATTCTCATTACATCACTTTTATCAAGGAGCGTCTTAATGAGCAGTTTCTCATGTCCGATCTGGGTGCTTTTCGCTACTTTCTTGGGATTGAGGTTATTTCTACGCCTGAAGGTTTTTATCTGTCCTAAGAAAAGTATATCCAGGATCTTCTTAATCGTGCTTCTCTTACAGATTAGCACACCGAGACTCCCATGAAGCTTAATGTTCATCTTCGGCCCACTGATGATGAGTCTCTTTCTTATCCTACTCGCTATCGTCACCTTGTTGGGAGTCTTGTTTATCTGGGTGTCACTCGTCCTGACATTTCGTGCCCTGTGCATATCTTGCGTCAGTTTGTTTCTGCTCCTACTCAGCTCCACTATAGTCATCTTCTTCGTGTTCTACGATATCTTCGTGGAACCATCACTCGTCGTCTATTTTGCCCTCGCTACAGCTCTTTACAGCTCCAGGCATATTCTGATGCCACCTGGGCTAGTGAACACTCTGATCGCCGATCTCTCTCTGCTTATTGTATTTTTCTTGGTGGTTCTCCCATTGCTTGGAAGACTAAGAAGCAGACAACAGTCTCTCATTCGAGTGCTGAGACTGAGTTGCGAGCTATGACTTTGTTGACTGCGGATGTTACTTGGCTACAGTGGTTACTCGAGGATTTTGGTGTTTCAGTTTCAGCACTCACTCCTCTTTTGTCTGACAGTACAGAGGCTATTAGCATTGATACAAATCCGGTGAAGCATGAGCTTACTAAGCATATTGATGTTGATACTTCCTACATGCGGACATAGGTGCATGACCAGGTTGTCGCTCTTCAGTATTTGACTTCAGAACTCCAGTTGGTAGACTTCTTTACAAAGGCATAGACCAGAGCCCAGCACAGTTTCTGTCTCTCCAAACTTCATGTTGTTCATGCACCATAAGTTTGAGGGAGTGTTAAATGTATATTTTGTATGTATATTTTTCCGTTGTATAAGAGGTTACATGTATAAATATCACACATGTATTTGTATATATATATTAGCCCATTAAACTCGTAATGAATATAAGCGATATTCGTAACAGGAACTAGGAGCCATCGGAATGACACTTCGGCACTGATTATCTCCAGCCGGGCGCTGCTGGTACAGTGCGCAAGCGTTTGTTATGCGTCTGGTTTATCTGCATGGATTTCCAGGATCACGATCTAATCGTACTTGGAAATACTTTGAGAAGGCATACACTCCTGCTCTGTAGAGACGGTACGATTGTGCGTGCGAAGGACGCTATGCCTGGCTCGGCAAAATGGCAATCAGTGACTGATGCGGAGGGATCCGCAAAGACGGGCGCGTACGTACACGAGAAGGGCGCGTCCATGCTGCGTAAAGCCGTAAACGCTTTCCGAGAGCCAATCTTCGAGAGGACCACAGGCGCAGCTACCAATCAGTCGGAGAAAAGGTCACGGAGCAGCTAGCGCTCTTTGTCGCATCGCACGCACGTTCCTCCCCCGCTGCTCTCTCCAATTAACACCTCCAAAGTTGGCGGAGAGGCGCGGCGATGAATGAATGGATGGATACCGCGTGATTCAGCCTTCGCCAACGGCTAATCAGGAATCAAGCGCCCAACCCCCCGAGGGCCCATTGCCCCGTTCCGCTTCGCGTCACGTATCGCCCGAACCGGACCAGCACTGCAGGTGAGATCCTGTCCCCGGTGGTTTTGCCTCTCTCGATGATATTTCGGTAGTCGTCCTGGTTTTGACGGAGATCAATCGCACGCATACAAGATGAATATAAATGAGTAGGAGAGAAACGAGTAGAGCTCTTCTATCCATCGTCAACTAGATCTCTCTTTACAATAATAACTTCTATTTATAACATAAACCCAATAGAAATAGTTTTGGTATGTGCTCACCAAAACCCTTAGGTCAAAGATTTCGCAACAACCTACTTGCTTTTACCCCCCACAGATGCATCACCACGTAGTGGTTGTGACCTGTCAGCTCGAGCCTCTTTCGGTCTTCCTCTCCGGCAAATTGGCAGTGCCCAAGAGATCGTTAGATCAACATATAAATGTTATGCTATGTTTAGAGATGTACTGGCTTTGGTTTTATGATCCGATGGCTAAATGACTAATGCATATCAATGATTTTCCTCTCAACCGTAGAGAATTCGTTTCCGTCCTGTAACGAGTAGCACTGCGAGTATTCCGTTGCAACAGGACGTATGGGATATATAGCGCCACTTCATTTGGTCCTGGGCCTTTTTCTGGAGAATTTAAGTACATTCTGCTACTAAGTAAGGGCAAGGGGTTGCAGTAGAAATTAAATATGACAGTCGATTTGTAAAGGACATTGTAGACTTTTCGTGTTAAATGTTTTGAAAGTTATCGATTAAGTTTTACTGTACATTTAGGGCAAAATAAACTACATCCATTTGATTTGAATCCAGTGGACGAGATTGATCCGTGGTACTCTTGACCTAAGTTTTGCTCCTCATAAACCTTTTTGTCTTTCCTGCAAGACTAATTACAGCGCCGCCGTCTAGTGCTCTAGGCCTCGAGCTCCAGTCGATCTCCATGTAAGCCGCCGTGAGATCGCTGCTCATTTGCATGATCTGTTGGGTACGTAGGTAGTACAAGTTAAATCCATCAACGTTTGTTCGCTACTACTGATGCCGACGCGCGCCGCCAAACTTGATCACCTCAGTCGCCGATTCGAACCTTGCTGGCCAAATTGTTTGTATACAACAAGCACCACGGAAACATAAAAAATCCTTCCGCCAAACACTCCGGAAGCATTAAAAATACACAGTTATATGACATGAAAAAGGTCTAATTCATTCTGTTTGATCTCATTGTATATGAAAATACGATTACAATATCAATATTTCTTAAACCTAATCGCCATATATATGTATCTTTCGTCGAGCCTTGGTGGCCCTACACATATGCTAGTGTAGCGTGTTTTCTGTCCATGTCGACAGACTCAGTAATCGTGCGAGGGAAGCTAGGGTGTGAGATTTTTCTCACCGGTTAGGGTTGCGCCGGCGACCGTAAGATCTACAAGCAATATCTATACCATTTGGAATAATAATATGTATTCATCACTACTACATAAAAAGTCATCACAGACGGTTTCATGAGCCATCTGAGTTTATAGATTAGTAATGACATAACGGTTTTCGAACCGTCTGTGATGGTAAGTCAGTAATGACATAACGGTTTTCGAACCGTCTGTGATGTGTACCATCACAGACGGTTATTAACACACAATCTTCTATGATAGTTGATTATCACAGACGGTTTGTAGATGAAATCGTCTGTGATAGCTAATGTGTCACAGACGGTTTGTAGATAAAATCGTCTGTGATAGTTGATGTATCACAGACGGGTTGTCCTAAAGAACTGTCTGTGATAGTCACTTCTCTACGAAATCTCCAAGCAGTGGCTGCTTGTGCCTTTAAAATCGGCTTTACACACACACACACACATAGTTCGTAGTCCCTTGTCAGCTAACTCGAGCCCTGAATTTAGCTAACTAGCTCACTCCTTCGGCGTTAACCCTAAACGTGCTAACCACGACCTACTTCATCGAACTTGACACACTGGAGTGTGTGATTTGCTTTATGCCATGACAGCAAATCATGTCGTGGTGTGAAGCAAATCACACACTCCAGTGTGTCGGGTTCGATGAAATAGGACGTGGTTTACCTGCACGTTTAGGATGAATGCCTAAGGAGCGAGCTAGCTAGCTAAATTCAGGGCTCAAGTTAGCTGACAAGGGACTATGAACTATATATATGAAGCTGATTTTAAAGGCACAAGCAGCCACTACTTGGAGATTTCATAGAGAAGAATCAGGAATGGAATGGTAGGACCCTGGGATGCAAGAGAGGAGACGAGCTCGAGGAGGTGGGGCACCGGGTTCGGGGAAATAATTGACCAAGATAACATATAAACATGTAATTTATGTAAGTCAATTAACCCGGATAAAATGCTCAAAAGATAAGATAAGCAATCATATGAGAATAACATATTGCTCAGTTTCGAATGTTTATGATTGCTTTTAGATGTAGAGTCGTAAAAGACGTAATCTTGGCCTTCTCGATACTTGCTAATATTCTTTATCAATTAAATGTGAAAACATTAAATAAGACTTTTGAGCTCAAATAATGCTTCACTGGAATGTCAATAAATAACTTCTAAAACAACACTTTTATACTTTCAGTCATGAGAAGGTCATTCAACTAACAGTGTGCAGAAATGCTCTATTATCAGATTAGCCAATTAGTAACCAGTTAAATAAAAATTGAATAGAATCACTAATCTCAAATACTGCACAGAATCACTAATCTCAATAAAATATCCAATATGCTATCGTAATCCAACAAATACAAATTCCGTCCAATTTCAATTGAAAAAAAAAAATCAGAACTAGCTACTTAGTACAAATTGACAATGAGAAGCAATCCAAATAGCCCAAGTATGATATTGCTATCACATCAATTTCATAATATGAAAATTATCCTCATCAAGCAATTACCAGAGCCCAACACAATACCAAGTCTCACAGTGCTAGTCAAGACAGATTGAAATACAACTAGCACAACACAATTAGTAAAGTAAATCATTTTTGGAAAACAGAAACAACTCACGAAGGGATGGCAAGAACCACCAAGAATGCACTGGGAGGTGGCAGGTTCGGGGAGGCAGCGGGCTCGGGGGAGAAGATGTGCCGGACTCGAGGAGGCGGCGGCGATGGGCTCGACGGAGGAGAAACTTAATCATTTGAGTGGGAGGCGCGGGCAAACCCTAGAGTTCGAATATAAATAGAGTTGTACATCACAGACGGTTCTAAAGTAGAACCGTCTATGATAAATACACATCACAGACGGTTCCAATAAATAATCGTCTGTGATAATAAACATTCTCATATACATAAAAGAAAATTCAGAACATATATGACACATACACAAATTAGTAAAACATTAGTTTGAGCTCAAAGTCTCATTTGTAGTTGTTATATTTAATTAGTGAAGAATATTGACAAAAAATAGTGAGAAATTATATCTGAATATTTGCTAATTAAAACTATGCTAAAACCACTAATTTTATGACAAATAGTAATTCAATTACACATGTGCAAAGAACTTAGCGTACTCATGCCAAATCCAACAGTCGTCACTGTAGAAGACGACATAGTCGTCCCACTCTTCCGTCATGCTGCAACCGGTGCTCGTGCACCAGTGGTTGTCCTCCAACAGTGCCAACACTCGGCCCTACGGCCTAACCATCTTCTTCCATGTCACCTCCCAAATCGCGTCCGCATCGAGCCTCCGGACCGCATGCACCCCGGTTGGTCCTCTTGGCCATCTCGCACTCACCGCCGACTGGCTCACCCTCAACCTGGCTGTTGTACTGCTTCCCAATGTCGGGCGCCTCGCTGGCCGTGTAGAGCAGGAGGCCAACACGTAGGCCGCGGCCTTGTGGCCGGCGACGATCGCCCGATTGAGGCACATGAGGCCGACGATGAAGCAGGCTTCCGGGTCGTCGGGGTCAGCCAAGTGGTTGATGACGGCGAGGTAGCGTTCGTTGTCCAACCATTTCATTGCCCCCTCCTGCTCTAGCACCACGCCCCTCCCCACGGCACGCTCGTTGGACGCCCTGTATATGGCTTTGCAACTCCAATATACGTACACAATTCAAAACGTTAGAATAATCTTAATACAAGAATTACTCCATAAGAGAAAATCAAATAAACCATATCCCCCACAGTGAACTATCTCTCACTCCTATTAAGATCAGCATATTTCTTCATCCTAGACTGAGCTCGAGTCAAATTCTCTTTCAACCTGTTCAGCATGTTTGGCTTTTCCTCCATAAAATTCCTAGCCTCCTCATCTTCTGGACCAGGAACTGCTAACTCATTTATTAACTGGAAATTTTCCAACACGTCATATCCACTGTATTGGGCAAATCTACCACAAATCATTCGGCAAAAAAGTTGCTAGGGTGGAGGATTCCACAACAATCCTCTACTTCTAAGCCAATTGCCTGCCCTCCCAATCATATACATTTGTGCCAAATCAAACTTAGCCTCATCAGGAACATTAGCCATAACAAAATATGTTTCACTTTGTTTGATCCACTCTAAAGGGGTTACTTCCATCAAACTTTGGGAAATCTATTTTTGGTCCCCTGGCAATCGACTTGTAGAAGGTGTTAACTCTTTCATTGCTGGGATTTGGATTCCATTGTCTGGCATAGTACTGATCTTTATCATGATTCACATCGTTGAGAGTGGGAGAGCTAGGAGTCGCCGGGGGAGAGTGGTTCTGTCCCCAAAAGACAGGAGCAGCAGAATGTCCGGAGGGAGGATGGCCATGATTTACCTCAGGTGTGCCATTGAAGTTAACTCCATGAGTGCTATTCAACTGCACAGGGTTGAGGGCTTTGATCCTCCTCATGACTTCTAACAATATCTCATGGGCCATTGTTGGATCTGTCAGAAATCTCGCTGCATCTTCATTTCTCAAAGGATGTAGACTGACCCCAGTGTAAGGTTCAACAACATGGCGTTGCGTTCCTGACAGCCCTTGCATCATCGACTCCATCCTGTTCATCCGAGATTGAATACTTGTAACTTAAGACTGCAACTCACCCAAATATTGTTGTACTAACTCTACTTTGCTTTAGGCCTCCATTGCTTCTTGCCTCACCGCTACTAACTCCGAGGTTTCACTTTTAGATCTCATCTTCGCCTTGGTCATCTCTTTCTCCTTCGCAGATCAAGAACAAGGCTATGGAATTTTACCCGATGAATTAGTTCTGAACCCTCGCCTTGTTCTCAACCTTTACCGCCGTCTAGATCTAATTTGGCCAGGGATTTTACGGTGACCGGAGTCCACCAACCTAGCGTCTTCAGATCTATTCGCTTCCAAGGATTGAGCTGATACCAATTTGTCAGATCCTGTCGGAATGGATCTTAGATGGGGAAGTGTACGTGAATTCTACAACTAAGAACTAAGTATTTGGCATAATAGCATTCGTGTCTTTTCTATTCCATTTTTTGGGTTTATACAAGTACATCAAGAAGTGAAGTCAGAGTTACAGCTCAACTCAGAGCAATTTACCTGAGCTAATGACTGTTCATGGTAAATGAAACTAAATGACATTAACAGTAACTACTGGAATGCGTTACGGCCGTTGATCTTCCACCGAACGGGTATTGAATGATCTCAGCCACTTGATTTCGTTAACATTCATCCCTGTCTTGTGGCTTATCTGAACATTTCTTCGGTTCTTCTGTTCGCAGCTCTGACACATCCTAGCCGTCGGCGAGCTCCGCAGCGCTTCCCCTAGCTCTGCAAGCTCCAGATCCGGTGCCCATCGCCACCATCGTCGTCTTGATCGGTGGTGGCTTCTTCTCTAGCAATGATTTTTTCATGTCTTGCTGCGATAGTGCCATGGCGGCTTGTCTCAAGCGCAGCAACTGCGAGCATACTTGCGAATTTGCGACGCGATTTGCTTCGGTCCCACGCGAACCAGCTAAAAAAGAGAGGTTTGAGTGGTAGTAGACTAGCCGTTGTTAGCTAACCCCGCACACCGAGCAGCTAGAAACGCCAACTTTTAAGCAATGCTGTGCGTACGAACCTAATCCATTTCCTTTATAGAGCAGAATCAATCGGTCAAGGCATATCCGCACATATGCCCGAGTTTACATGCCTTCAGAGACATGCATATGAAGTGCATTCTCACGAAATTTCACAAGTTGCCATCCGTTCCGTGTAGAGTTCGCAATTCCCATGATGTAAAAAATGCAGGTTAAGCAAATAATTATATTTAAATTATATCATAAATAACAATAATTAAAGCATAACTCCAGCAACATATAATTGACAAAAATAATATATGAACATGTAATTTCAGCATGTCAATTACCCATGATAATATGCTAGAAATATTGAACAGGAAAATATGCAAAATGACAAGGATTAAAATATCTATGTATTACTTTAATAGATAAGAACAAATCATACGTCTTCGTGGTCGTAACCCCTAAGGCTAACAACCTCACTGGTCGTAAGGATTTCAGAGATTACATAATAAATACCTTTGTCAGACAAGATCTCGTACCTAGTCCCCGACCAGTTAATTGCTTGTAAAGCTATGAACTGATATCTGGATCCAAATCCAGCTATATCATTTACCGTGTGATGAATGGAACATGTGTTGTATACTCCATACTACGTGATGTTACGTAATCCTAAGACACTGACTAATGGTTGAATGTCTCACCGACATTTAACCGCAAAGCAGTTGATACTTTAATCAACTACCACCTCCTTTCGATCAGACGCAACGCTTCGCACATGCATCTTCTCCACAAACAACTGTCATCTCTTCGGAAGCTATTTAAAGATGGAGCATGGAAGGATCAAGGGGGACAAGACGCTATTGGCATTAGATTTATACTTTTGATCTATTTCAGTAGCATAGCCAACATCATATTCTGTGTAACTAGGATTAGTCCTTTGCTTGATCGTAGGCATTCCTTGTAAATAACCAGTTTATAGTAATAAAGAGCGACTCCATTCTCTTCCAGGAGATACGCATCGTTTTCCACTATTTCTATATTTTCACAAGGTCGACGATTTGATCGTCGACACAAAATCAGTATATTACTTAGAATTAGAATGTATTAAGATTGCTCTCAGATGTGGAGTTGTACAAGACGTAATCTTGGCATTTCTCAATACTTTTATCACGATTCTTCACTAATTAACAATGATAACAATGAATCAGACTATGAGCTCAGAATTCAATGCGTTACTATTATCTCAAGAATGATCTCAAAATGCAATTTTATTTTCCGTGCAATAGAGAGATATATGATTAACAGTGCACCAGTAATCACTTAGTTAATTCATAAACCATTCATTCAATAGATAGATAATTAATGACTTGATACAATACAAGATCACTAATTTCACCAATGTGTATCACTCGGCTAACAGGTGTAAGACAAGCAACTAACAAAGGAACAACAGGATCTCAATATCAATAAAATATAATTAACTCATTCACAGCTAGAACAGAAAACAACAGACACAAGCTAATTGAGACAATCTGACAACAGTAAGCAGTTTTAGCAGCTCAAGTCTGATATTGATACCAAGTTAATTTCAAAATATGACAAATTTCATCACTGAGCAAAAACCGACACCCACAACATTACAATGCAATATATCCCAGTACGAGTATTAACCAATTTTAGATTGAGACTAGCACATCACATATATGCAAAGTAAATTACTTTTGTAAAACAGAAACAACTCCTAGAGTGGTGGCAATCGAAACCACCAAGAATAACTAGGCAAGGCACGTCAAAAGACGTTGTATCATAAAACCAAGCGTCTCGCTGTGCCGCGTAAAATAGACAAAGTTGACGGAGATACAATGTCTTTATTTGCGCTTCGGGACACACCAAAGAACAAAATTGATGTACAAGAATATGTCGCACAAGATCCATAATAATGCACTAGCCGGGTGCACCTCACCACCGAGCACTAATAAACCGAAGGTTCTGAAATCCTTTTACTCCTCAAAACTCAATCCATAACCGATCAACACTAGCACCAAACCGCAAGTCCCGAAACCCCTCAACCGAAGATCTAACAGAGGATGAGGTCCAAGCGAAACCGGCAGGATAGCACCAGAGAAAATCAAGAGCACACCACCAATAAATTAGGATCAGCTATGGTGGCGCACAGGCTCCAGATTTCCCCAAAGATCGGAGTCAGAGATTGATTAGGAAGAAGAAGATTCAAAAGGGAAAAACTTGTTCTTTTCGATACTGAAAAGAAAGAGAGGACACGACCTTTTCAAGTGGAGAACCGAAGCGCCCGACGTGGTGGCGACGAACGGCCGACTCCGAGGAGCCCAGGCCAGCCCGCGCCTCCTGCGCCGCGCACGCCTCCACGAACTCCAGCTGAAGAAGCTGCTCAGCGAGAGAGCCATCCGAGTGGAGACAAAGGCCCTGTTTGGTACAACTTCATATTCTTATTTTTCAAATTATGTTTCTGATTATTTGAGAATTCACTTCTCTGAGAATCTAGAGCTGTATGTTGAAACCGTTTGGTTTGTAGGTTGGCTTCAAAAACCATATGAGGGAGGATTAGATGCAAATAGACCATGTCACCCCTGGGTGTAATACTTTAATTGTATTTGTGTAACTCAATGACATTTACGGGTAAAAACCTTCAACTTCAAAGGGTATTTTCGTTTTGAAGGTTGGATTCTCACGAGAATCTGCTGGAAAGCTACTTCTCGTTGCTAGTTCATTTTCGAGACAACTCCTCATGAGAAGCATAATTTAGTGGTTTCGAGAATCAGGGTGTTTGGTACGGCTCCACGAGAATCGATTGAGAAGCTAGAAGTGGAAGTTGTACCTAACACGACCAAAGTCTCCAACAACCTTAGCTCTACACAGCTCCAGCCGACAGGTGGGTCCCATTTCCTGATTTCTTTTCCTTTGTCTATTTATCCTCTTTTTTCTCAAAGTGCCAAATTTCAAAATAACCCTCACCGAAAACAACACCCCATGCAAGGGGAAAAGGAAAGCAAGTCGGGATCACCATGCAGTAGTGATCTCTGAACAGTCGTGATCATGCATGGAGGGACTGAGGTGGCGGCATTCAGCTTGAGCCTCAAAGGTCGCCTTCTTTCTCCACAGTTGTCTCTGATGGGCAGTGGGCAGCAACGAGCACCTCTTTTCCTATATCTTTTTCCCTCTTTAATTACTTTTTGAGTTTTATCAGTCATCACGAGCTCCCCACATCGTCAGACAAAAGGTTAATAGGGACCTTCCTTTTGTCTCAAGGGTTAGGACGGGATGGTGGATCACAAACTCCGTAACCAGTACCAATACTTGGCTATAAATATGAGGGTTTATTAGCCCTCTTTTCTGGGTGCTTACAAGATACATTCATACAGGAGGCTAGAATACTTATCTCTTTCTTAGGTGAAAAATCAAATTTGAGTTGTGATATTTTATGCAGCATGCAGCTAGTAGTTGTCTTTGTGCATCAGGGCATTATACCATTGAAAAGTTGAGAAAAGCTTTCCAATGATTTTTCTCTTTCTCAAAGAACATCTAACGCATCCTCTGGGTGGGGGCAAATAAAGTTAAGATCAACAATTAGTGCATCAACTGTTCAGTCATAGAATGTGTACTGTTCTGCTGCATAGACAAGCGCAATAGCAGAGAGACGCAGAGATCCTAGGCAGAGGATTGTGTGCCAAGATGATGTCAGAGAGAGAAGCACTCTAAACTTCTGCCGGGGACTGAATTGTTATCGGACAATTTGATCACGCAATAGACCTGTCTTGAGAGAGAGAGGGAGGAGAGATGACAGTATGATACAACAGACCAACCATCTTGTTTTTTGCACAGTGACCGATCTGGACCATTAGTTTTCATTTGATCACGCAATAGACCTGTCTTGAGAGAGAGAGAGAGAGAGAGATGACAGTATGATACAACAGACCAGCCATCTTGTTTTTTTTGCAGTGACCGATTTGGACCATTAGTTTTCATTAGAGAGAGGGAGGAGAGATGACAGTATGATACAACAGACCAACCATTGTATGCCGCAATCTCGGACGCACAACAAACAGGTCCTGGTGCTATGCCGCACAACAGGTCTCTCTCTCTCTCTTACCAGTGAAACGTTTCCCTTTGACTTTGGCGGAGATCTAAGCAGAGAAGAAAGCACGGCACAGCGTTCGCGTGGCTGCAATGCAATGCAATGCTTGCGTCTGCGTACGCGCTCCTAGCTGAAACGTGTGGCTCCTCCTTGATACTACTAAAAGTATACGCGTGAGAAGACCATTGTGATGAGCCGATCGACGTACGTAGTAGCACACAAGTTGTTAATTAACGAGGGGGAAAGAATATACGCTCAAATGGAAAGGAAACCGTGCCTTGATGCTTCGGGGAAATTAAACCCTGACGAAAGAATCGATCGGTGGACCGATCCGCGCGCACGTCCTTTCGGTCCTCTCGTCTCCACGGCCAACAACTCGCTTTAGACCTCTCCGCGCGCCCTCAATCTCCGTACGACCGTCGTGGAACACCTCGCTGTTCGCATGCCCACCACTGCACGTATAAATCCAACCCCATTCGGCGGTACGTGTTAGTGGGTTGGGTGTTAGTGGCATTGATGTCTCCAATAAATTCTAAATATGTGTAAAGGATGTACATGTGTATGTATGATGTACGTGTCGAACAGTGCATCTACTTTGTATTCTCTGAAGAAGAAAAAAAAAGCTCGAGCGCCTTCAAATAGAATGGTGGTCTTGTACGAGTATTGATCGAAGTAGCTTTCACCGTAAACTGAGACGAATAACACATGTTTGGACCGCCAATTCGTCGAATTCTAGGCGTTGTACAACTTGGATTGTGAGTTCATATTTAAGGCTCCTGGGACAAACGCTGGAATTTTGTGAGGTTCCTGTATGGATTTATAGTTTTTCTAGTGAAATTTTAGCTTTTAAAAAAAGTGCCCTAGGATTGCCCTATGAAGGTAGAGGGATCAAGTAGGATGTGCGTGAAAATAGAATTTTATTTATAAATAAACTATTTTTAATCATTTTATAAAACTAACCCATTTTTAATAGAAATAACCCTCGGTCGTTGGCCCACCAGGCGACTAGACTCAATCGCGCGATGGGCTAACGATTTGAGCCTAGCCAGCCCATACTCGCGGGCTCGTCGCGCGATGAGACATGTCAACACTCAGTTGCGCGACGACCGGACGACGTTGAGTCACGTTGCTCAAGCGTGCCACCCTCACACGACTGGCAGTTGCCTGACACCAGTCGAACCACACTATTGCGACCGAGGACCGATAGAGTTGGTTGATTCCAATATGAATCCACTCATACGACAAAAAGAGGAGAAGAGAACAGAGCACCATCGGCAAAGAAGAAGAGATGGGAGGGGGAGGGGAGGGAGGAGGTGGAGACTCTGCTCTCGGCTCGGCGCACTTCCGTGTACTCGTCCTTTTGCGATGAGTTCATCCTACTCATGCAATTTGTTGGTCACTTTGATAAAAACATATTAGGTTAGCAACAATAAATAAAGCATAGTGATAGATTTGCTTTTCGTTAGACTCTACGTAGCATACTTAATTAGCATCCGTTCTAAATATCTTGAGTTGTATGGCAGGTATGTCAGGTCAACAATTTTGTTGAGTGTTTTACGGGCAGGGAGAGGTTTGTGAGAGGCCATGTGGGTTTGATTTCAACAGTTTTCCATGGACCACATTGTATCACCCGAACCCGGATAATCTTAAAATTTGTGAGGTATTGCATTGGCTGACATGCAACTTCTCGTGGGATCCAGCACTGTATGGTGTCACCATGAGATACTTGTGGAGCTGTTCGCCAAAAGTGGTCTGTTGGGAGTTGAGGTCGATGGAGTGAACAAAGTCTTGGTAGACCTGGTTGGAAGCGTGCAAACGTCGTAGTTATGAATGGGTGTTGTTGGTGCAGGTGTGTCTGAGCACACTTGGCAGTGCCCGTGAAGTGGGGAGAGTAGTTCGAGTGTGCAGATGAAAGTTTAAGGTTATCAAATCAAGCAAATAGCAGTACATTGTGAAGTGTGAGAAAGATGAGTGTCCTTGGCGTGTTCACACCTACAGGCCGAAGTATGAAATGCACTATATCGTGTCGAAGGTGGAGAACTACTCGCGCGTTATGAGCAACGTACTGCTAAAGCACCGCAACCTCAGCTCTTCTTTCATTGCAAATGTCATGTACAGGGAGATTGAGGAGAACACGGACATGGAAGCGAAATACATCATGCTGACCATTGAGCAGATGTACAAGTACAAGATCAGCTATGCGAAGGCATGAAGGGCGAAGCAGAAGACAATGAAGAGAAGGTTTGACACGTTTGAGTCGGGCTACGACAATATCTCTCGACTACTTGAGGTGCTAAGGGATAGAAACCCCAGAACATACATCATTGTGAAGGATAAGGTTTTGAAAAAACCGGAGGGGTACATGGTAATGTAACATGCTTTCTTTGCAATTGGTGCGTGTGTTGATGCCTTTCATCACTACTGTCTGCTGATGTTCGTGTATGGAACATTCTTGATCGGGAAGTACAGGGGGTAGATCTTGACGGCAATAAGCGTGGATGCCAAGAATCAAATCCTTCCTGTTGTTGTTGCATTTGTGGAGAGTGAGAACCTCGACAATTAGTTATGGCTCTTTAGGCATCTCAAGGTTGGTGTTGTTGGTGAACGACTAGGCATTTGCATACTACACGACTGCTATGTAGAGTTGATTAAGGCCATCAAAAAGTTGAAAGATCTAGATGAGCCTTTTTCCATAGATTGGCTGCGAAACCATGGGCGCATGTGGCACCTGGGGGCCAATTTTTTCAAGCAGTTCAAGAGCAAGGGGTTGATGAACTTGTTCAAGAGGTTGTGCAAGCAGAACCAGCAAAGGAAGTTCAATGCACTCTGGGAGAAACTCGATGAGTTCACCACTAAACACGTCGATGAGAGGAATAAGCAACCTGCTGAAAACACAGTCGATGTACTAGAACGGTTAGCGTCGTTGCCTAAGATTGGCCCACGCGGCTTGAGGAGGAGGACAACGAGGAACATTAAATGTTTCTCACATTGGATCGAGGCTGAGCCAGTGGAGAAGTGGGCATTGCTTTACGACACTGACGACGTAAGGTACAATGTAATGATGACCAATCTGCCCTAGGTGTACAATTGGGTGATCAAGGGCATGCCCCTTCGTTGTAATCGTCGAGGGTATGTTACATGGTATAATCAAGTATTTCAATGAAAGACAAAGTACGGTTGCATTACATATGTTGAATGCACATATGTCTTGTTGTACCAAGCTGATGGAGTACATGACCGAAAAGAGCGAGAATACCCGAATGCACCCAGTCTTTCGTATGGGCACCACGAAGCTTCGGTACGAGATATTGCTAAGAAACCGTGGTGGGCTTGGAACGGCGAGCGACGTCGTCACGCACGAGATGAGCCTTGGA
Organism: Hsuehochloa calcarea; assembly: GCA_036346395.1. Classification (NCBI taxonomy): domain Eukaryota; kingdom Viridiplantae; phylum Streptophyta; class Magnoliopsida; order Poales; family Poaceae; genus Hsuehochloa; species Hsuehochloa calcarea. The sequence goes on from CM070600.1 coordinate 17,697,495, forward strand.
CAAGACAACAACAACAACACTTGTCAGTGCACGTGTAACAAGCCAGTGCTACTCCATAAGCTATGCTCTCATGTGTTAGCTGCATGTGGCATGATCAAGATGGACTCCGCGTGGTTTGAACTTGCTGAAGGGTGGTAATGACCATCGGCAAACTAATCGTCGATGGGTCTAGTCACCAGGCGGGCTAGTGACTAAGAGTTATTTCTGTAAAAAATTATAACATGGGCTGTTTTTAAAATGACTAAATATAGCTTATTTAGGGAAAAATTCATGAAAATACAAGTCGTAAGTACTGTTTGATGTAGGACATCTAACGTCCATCTGTCTGAGTACAGCCGCGTCAGGGTTGCCAATTGGACACTTGCTTCAAGTCTGAAAAGGGCTTGTGAGGCTTTGTATCATGGTTCGGTACAATTGTTCCAATCAAATCATAAATTCTGAGCTTTAAATCGAACAATAAACTGAACTTATGGGACATATGACTTGTGACACAACGGCTAACACATTAGTCAAAGGTGGAGTTCTTTATTCTCCATGGATTTTGGAATATCAAAAGGGCACCAAAACCCAACTATGGCGAGTCACGTTTTTGTGCAGACTCTGTTCAGCGGCGTTGGAAGGAAATAAACGTGCTAATAAAATAAAGTTATCACGAAGTGAGTAATCAAATACACATTTAAATATCATATACAGTCTAAATTAATACATAAATTATGAGGAGCAAAGTTAAAATAGAAAACACATTAAATGTAGTGTCTAAATAAATAGATAGTGTGTTTCGAAAGCCAAAAAATATGCATAAGTAGCATTCTTAACAATAAAATTAACTGGATTTGTGATGTAAATAATGACAGAGATTTTGAAAGATACAGGGCGAGCGGAGTCGGTACTCCAACCCCCTCATGCCCCCTTGGTGGATCCGCCACCGACTCTATGGCTAGCTTAACGTGCAACCTCCCAAACATGTGGAAAATTAACTAAATGCATGTTGGGAAGGGGGGGTTTGGATCTAAATCATATTAGGTTTTAAACTAAATTCTAAAAATTTGCAAAGCAATCTCCTCTTCCAAACACCCCCGAGATCTTGTTCACATATCTGTCAAAAACTTACATAAACAAATTTTACGTTGGAAAGCGAGGGCTTGTACTACCATTGTGTTGGTACATTCTCACATGTGCTCAGTTAGAGCACGTACATACGCAAAGCAAGGTGTGACTTGTGAGTTCATGGTGTGCTCCTTTTATTTCCATGGACGTGCTTGGTGTGGGTTATCAGTGTGTGTCCTGTGAATAAATCATCTTCAAGAGAAGTTACCGTGTGAGATCGAGTATTACACGTTTGTAATTCATTTTTTCTAAAATAAGTATGGGAAATATCAAGTGGAAACCAATAATTAGCTGTGACCATAGAGTCATAGAAACCCTTACGGTTACGTGGACATCAAATTAACATGATTTTTTTAAGGTCGTCAAAGTGTTATCACACCCTTTAAAATTTCACCTTCAAACTCAAAATGTGTTGGAAAAAAGGTGAAAAAGAACTTTTTTTTATCTGTCCTTTGCCTTCTGATTTATCATTTATTTGAATTTTCTCATTTTTCTTATTATCAACGTGAATTGAATTTGAACTTTGAAGTATTATACACATGTTAGGTAAATCGAGGACATTTACATTCCTTTCGTATTAATTTGATGCCCAAACAAAAAGTTAGCTCCGTAATAAAGTCACATTTAGAACACAAAAACTTGAAAGGAATCTTACATAAAAGGGCGCAACTACGGCTCCGACGTACGATGGAAGACAGTCCGATTGCAGCATAATGGAAGAACAGTTGCAACATTTCTTTTCACTTGTTGCAATATATCAAAAATCATATGCAACATTTCAAATAGTGATCGCGCCAAACACAAACATCTCGGAAATATCATAATCAAACACAAATATATGGAAAAAAGACACGATAAAAAGATCATCTTGCAACATCACGGTGAACAAAAAAAATAATAAAACGTTATGCAACATATCAAAAAACAAGATGCAATATTTTTCCCACAGATCGTAACATATAAAAACACAAGATGCAACATGTTTTTTCGACGGTGGCAATATTTTTTTCAACAGGTCGCAACATTTGAGCCTAGCTTATGAAACATCACACAACACCAGATGCAACATTTAGAAATTTCTTTTTTAAAAATAGCAGAGTCTCTTACAACAACAAAAATCCCCTCACTGCCTGCTGCTGCACCTGCAGCCCACACGGCGCCGAGACCACCACCCTGCGAGGGCGAGGCGCCGCCGCACGGCAGCGGCCGTCGTCCACACTGGAGAAGCAGCAGGAGGAGGAGAAGGTCACGAGGAGGGGGGCGGGGTTCGGGTGGAGCTTGCAGTGGTGACGGAGGAAGCACGGGGAGAAGACGAGGCCGATGAAGGAGGAGCTCGCCGCGGCGGGCGTGCGAGGGATGAGGGCAAGGGCAGGCGGAGCAGGACGTCGTCCACGACATCGTCGGGGATCGCCCAGAGCGGTTCCACATCGAAGGAAGCACGGGGGCTTACAGTTTAGGAGAGTTGCGAGTGTGTGGGGGAATGGATGGGTATGTGAGGGGTGGAGCTGTTGATGGGAGCTGTGAGAGCCTGAGAGGAGCCGACATCCGATTCTATTGATGGGACGCTCGAGCGATCAAGAGACTAGAGGGAGAGACAAAAGGGCATGGCTACTGTGTGGGAGAGAGAGAGAGAGAGAGCATGTGGTGGGAAGTGGATGAGAGTGTGTGGCTGAGAATCGTCCGATATGTTCAGACGTAAAAGTGTTATCAATTCCCTATATAAAACTATTTCATTTTATGCATAAACACAGGAAAAAATTGTGATTCAAAATGAGGCCTAGGTACAGCCAACGGGACTAATACCATTCCTACCCCCCCTCTAGAAACCAGATTTTTTTTTAAAAAATATTATTTTAAAAGATAATTACAAAACTAGGAAGTCACCTAAATTTTTTTAAGGGATTTTTAAATATAGCAAATTAACTCAAAAAAAATTATAAAATTTGTTGCGGATCCTCCCAACACAGTTTACTTGCTGGTGTATTTTTTCCAAAATTTTATCGGTTCTGAATTTTTCTACAAATTTAATTTAATTATATTATTTGTAAGAATTTCTAAATATACAAAAATGAGCTCCAAAAAGTATTTATTTTGTTTTGAAGGCTCCTTACATAGTGCACTTGATTATATATTATTTTAAGAATTTTATATGTTTTAAAATTACCTCGAAAAAACACCATAATATACTCTAGGTAAGAGACACTCATTTATACATGGGGGTATGTTATGATGTTTTTTTAGACAATTTAATAACATATAAAATTCTAAAAAAATTATACAATCAATTCCACTATATAAGTAGCCTTAAAAACAAAAATTATAATTTTTTGAGCTCATATTATATATTTAGAAATTTATACAAATAATATAATTAAATGAATTTTGGAGAAAAATTCATAAGGAATAAAATTATAGGACAATTACATAAGCAAGTAAACTGTGTCGGAAGACTCCATGAAATGTTTTGTAATTTTTAGAGCTTATTTACTATATTTAAATATTTTTAGAAAAATTATTGTATTCTAAGGGAGTAAACAGTATCTTTATCGTCCGTTCAACTAGTGCAGTGATCTAATTTTGTAATTATTTTTAGATGAGTCCCTAGTTTTGTAAAAAAAAATTAAAACTATTTTTTTTAAAAAAAAATTAAGAAACCATACAAGAGCAACAAACCGGCGTAGGACGAGGGGCCTAAACTGGACCCGACTAAATCCACCCGATTTTTCCCAATTTCCTCCTCACCTTTTTTTAACCAGTCCTTCACACGAGACGAGACGACACAGCTCAAACCCGAAGAAAAATAAAAAATTCCACGTTCAAAATCTATCGCTTCGCGGAAAAAAAATCCCAGGTGGTGCGGTGCGGCGCGTCAGTGCGTTCTTCGTCCCCAAGAAAACCAAGCCCGCATAAATCCCCTCGGCTCAAAACCAACCAACGCGGCGTCGGATCGAATCGAAAATAAGAATCAAACCGCAACTAATCCCCATCCCACGCCCCCACTTCCCCTCGCACAGGCACCAACCCCACTCGCTTCCCCTCACTCCACCACCCGATCCCTCGCTCTCGCCGTGCGGTTGGTTAGCGGTCGCCTCGCCATGACGGCCGCGGCGCCCTCGCCGCCGGAACCGGCGTTGCCGCGTCAGCTGAGCCTGGGGGACCTTAAGGCCGTGTCCGTGCTCGGGCGGGGCGCCAAGGGCGTCGTGTTCCACGTCGTGCCCGGGAAGGCCGGGGATGGTGGCGGGGACGCCATGGCGCTCAAGGCGATCTCGCGGGAGGCGGCGCGGCACAAGAAGGCCGGCAGCGGCGGCGGAGACGGGCACCGGCGGATCTGGTTCGAGCGCGACGTGCTCCTGGCGCTGCGGCACCCGCTCCTCCCCTCCCTCCGCGGCGTCCTCGCCACCGACGCCGTCGTCGGCTTCGCCATTGACCGCTGCGGTGGCGGCGATCTCAACTCCCTCCGCCGCCGCCAGACCGAGAAGATGTTCTCGGACTCCGCCATCCGGTACGCGCGCACGCACGGCTCTAATTAACCATCACCGAACACGCCCCACGCTCGAACAAATTCGTGAAGAATGCAGATTTGATCCGTGATTTTACTAAGAAATTCATCGTTAATTGCAGGTTCTACGCGGCGGAGTTGGTGCTGGCTCTCGAGTACCTGCACAGCCTCGGCATCGTGTACCGGGACCTGAAACCGGAGAACGTTCTGATACAGGACAGCGGCCACATCATGCTCGTCGACTTCGACCTCTCCACGAAGCTCCCGACTCCGCCCACCGAGCCGGACGCGGCGGCGGCTGGACCCAAAGCGGCGTCTCCGCCTGGTTCACCGTCCCCGAACCGCGGGAAGCCCAAGAAGCTGGCGGGGGCTGTCTTGTGCTTCCCGTTTCGTTTGGGTGGCGCCACGAAGCCGGCCGCGTCGGCGGACTCGACGTCGCCGCCGTCCACCTCGCGGACGGCCTCCTCGTCGTCCTCGTCTTCGACGACCACCACCGCGTCGTCGACGGCTTCCGGCGCGCGGACGCCGGCGAAATCGAACTCGTTCGTGGGCACCGAGGACTACGTGGCGCCAGAGATCATCGCCGGGAGTGGCCACGACTTCTCCGTGGACTGGTGGGGCCTGGGTGTGGTGCTATACGAGATGCTCTACGGCCGCACGCCGTTCCGGGGGCAGAACCGGAAGGAGACGTTCTACCGCGTCCTCACCAAGCAGCCGGAGCTCGTCGGCGAGCAGACGCCGCTGCGCGACCTCATCGCCCGGCTCCTCGAGAAGGACCCCGAGAGGCGCATCGGCGCGCGCGGCGTCAAGGCCCACCCCTTCTTCCGCGGCGTCGACTGGGACCGCATCCTCCGCGTGGCGCGCCCGCCGTTCATCCCGCTCCCGCCGCAGGACGAGGACGGCGGCGAGGTGCTCGACGTCGAGAAGGTCGTCCACGAGGTGTTCGCTGCTGCCAATGACGGCGAGGCCGCGGCGGTGGGGGACGAGAAGAAGCCTTCGCTGGAGGCATGTGGGGGTGTTGCCGGCGGCGACGGCGAGCGGAGGAGAGATCCGTCCAAAGATGGCGATTTCTCCGTGTTTTTCTGAGCTATTGTTTGGTTTTTTGTTCATTTTTCTTTTTATAAAAAATAATGTGTATCTGCTGTTTGTTAAGCCCTTTTTTTTGCTTTAAGGACTAGTATTATGGTGGGATTAAGTAGACGAAATTAGGGGTGAAGTACTGTGCATTGGAGTACATAAATTAAGGAGATGCTCCTGTGTTTAATGGAGTATAGTCTATAGTTTTCCTTCTTTTCTTCTTCTTTGCTGGATACTTTGCCCCGTACAGGGGATTATTGAAGAGAGTACATAATGAATAATGAACAGCGCAATTGAACTGATGAAATGTAAATAAATTCCTCCTGTTGTGTGTTTTACCTTTTGTGTTGGGTTGCACTCCACCTCTTGGTACCTCTCTTACATGCATTTTAATTATGGGGGCTAATGTTATAATCTGAAATGTTGCGCCACAAATCACTGTACTAGTGGTCCTAGTTGGAAATGGATGGTATATCGGTGGGATTTTGAAGAAATCGTTCCTGGTGTTCCATGTGGCCGACAGACGCAGGATGTGTTGAATGAAAATTTGCTAGGAGAGTCTCAACGTGAGGTCATCCTTATCAGCCGTTGATTCTCTCTCGTTCAATCGAATCAACAGCTCCATTGCATTTTCTTCTTGATGTGTCTGTACAGTTTAGTTCAGAGGTGACCAGTGGCCAACCAAAGTTTATTTGGCATGCGCAACTCTTCGATCTACGTGGGGGTTGATATGGTAGTTTGAAACCACATTGGTGAATGTTTGGCTACCTGCAGCTAGTGCCTTGATGGGATTACTATGCGGAGTTAGCAGAACCATCGGCGATTCGCCGTGCAATAGCCCTCACCCGTGATGAAGGAGTGCAACGGTTGACTTTGTGGATGCGGGATCGATCTTCTGTTGGGGCCATTATATCTGATATCAAATCTATGACAGAGGGTTTTTCCTCGGTTGTTTTTTATCATATTAGTCGTGTGGTGAATATGATAGTACATACTCTAGCTACGATCTTGTGAACACTCTGTTGTCTCTTTTATTTGTAATGGTGTATCGGAGTGTGTCCGAAAGACTCTTTATAATAATATTTTTGTAATTAATAAATTGCCGTTTTTTTTTTAATTAAAGAAAGAGCTCTCCGATCTACGCGACCTCCACTATCGTTTGCACGAAATTCAGGTTTAAATGCAATGCGTTTGGAGGCTTCAATAACGGTAAACGTACGGAAGGAGGCCTGCCGTCCCACTGGACCGCAGGCACACGCGTGGTGGTGGGTGCTGCCGCGCGCGCTCTCTCGGTTGGTAGCGCGGGTAATTGGCCCCCCTTGCCCATCGGTGTAGCACGCAGCTATGCCTTGCCTGTGCGCGTGAAACGTCGTACCGCGCGTGTACGCCGGTGCTGCTTCGCACTAAATCGCACAGTGCATCCGTAGCGGCAGGAACGCAGGATGGATGGAACGCATGACAGCAGTTAGTACCAGTAGTAGTAGTATTTACTAGTAGTAAGGTTAGCATCAACTGCATGTGTCTGCGTGATGGATGGGGTCGAGTATGTATTTGTCCCAAGATCACCAGCTATTCTTGGTGCCAGCTTTGTACCATTCCTCCGTCCCATGACAATGCATGGGCGTGTGCCGAGTCATGGAACGGCATATGCATTGTCATGTGGACCAAGTGACGAGTGCCAAGTTTGCTTGTGACACATACTTTCCGTAGCCCCATTCGGTATCCGTATACGTGCTCTTCTGGCGACGATTCTAGCTCGCTTTCGATTTTGGAAATGCTCATGCAGGAATCTGCAAAAGATCGCACGGCGACATTTGTTTTCCTGTGGCCGATCCTTTAAGCCCCGATTCCTCCTAGTAACCCTTGCGTATAGAACTACTGTAGATTCGGTAAATGCAAAGATTCATTTCTTATTAGCCTGTTTGAAATATAAGAATTTTGCGAGAAAAAAAAATTCAATATAACCCGGTCAAGATCAAACATCAATTTTTTCCCCAAGGCAAAGGATAATACACGTCGTACAAACCGTACTGCTTCGACGGAGACGTGTCTACGTACTACTAGTGGTATTTACCGCACCATCAGCGGCAGCTCTCCGTTTCTACCAAGCGCGCGCTGCACGCATCATCTACCAGCATTCTCGTCGGTTTACTTGAATCTCCAGGGAGAGAAGAGAACAACATCGCTAACATCACCGTGAAGTGACTGGTGTCTTATGTGTCAGTGCTAGGTTGCTAGCTAGCTACACGCTCCAAGAAAACAGCGATGTGTATGTACGTAGGCGACAAGCTTTTGCTTCCATGGTGGACCAGGTTGAGCGGCGCGGCGGTATACATTACAGCAAATTGATGCCCGCGCTGGGGCCTTTTATTGCCCCGTCCCGTTTTTTGTCCGGCGCCAGATGCCTTTGCCATCAGCCGTCCGAATTGGGTCTCTTCTCTCTCTTTTCTGCTGCCCACCACTGTTCTTTAGCCATATCACGATCATTTACTCACGTTTGCTAGCTGCTCTGTATCGGCACTCCCCTCAGGTGCGTGGAGTCGAAAACGCACTAATTTTGATCGAATATATAGTTTGGATATACTTTCCTGACATTACAACTTTACGGGTGCGTCTATACAAGATTCGTCTATTTTGACAAAAGAAAACTATCGAACGTTGTTTAGCGAAACCACACTTTTGTAGCTGTTTTTGAAAATTCAATGATAAAATTTAGTGGTCAAAGTAGCATATTTTTTACTTAAAAAACAACTACTTTTTATGACTGAGGGAGTACTATCCTTTTAGGTAGTAACGATAGAAAACTGTGTAAGAGGGTAAAAAGTTTAATTAGATTCGAAATTTGTTTGCGTACATTGATTTTATCTGTTTGTCATACTTCTTAACCACTCGCAATACTTGTGTTCCTTTATAGATGTACTACTGTAACGACATCTTATAACGATTAACGAGTGCAGGGACTGTGGTACGACATCTTATAAAGAGTGCAGGGACTGTATATGGTCCCTTTTAAACTGCGTGCGTATGGAGTTTGAAGCACGTGCACGCGACATCTTTCAACCATGTGCATTGTATTTTTAGTGTATATTATTTTTTAAAAAAAGTAGGCATATATTTTTATGTGGATATTTCTTTTCAATATCGAAATGGGAATAAGAAACATGGCATTCAGTGGGTCCATACACAAGGATTGGATCATTAGGATGTACCAGTAGTTCAATCAGCCTTTTTGTGGCCTTGTGGTTGTGAATGATCTGCAGCGTGTGTGTATACAGTAGAACCGTTAGATAGCTTCAAAGAGAAGCACGGATTCAATCACCAGCAAAACAGCAATTTCCCTACTACTTCACCTGTATTTTTTTTTGTCATGTGATGTGAATCACGTTTTAGAGCCGCGCACTAGTATATTATAGTAATCCGTATCTTTTGTCTTGCCACGTTTAAACCGTTCAACAGATGAAAACTAAGAATAATCAAAGCACTAACAACTTCGTCTTCGTGGCAAAGTATACGTACTCTCAACCTAATTATTACCTTGTAAAGCAAGCTGCCCCTGCGCGTTGCTTGGCGACCAGGGCACTCCTGAAGTCAAACCCTGAGATTGACTTAGAATATATATCTCTGACGCAGACTGACATACATGGAATATTCGAGGGAGCCAGCTCATTGCAGGTCAAACTATGGCTGATTGGATAGCGCCGAAGCTTCTAGAAGGAACGGCAGGTGATGACGCCGTACTCCTAGCATAGGCAGCATGCAGCTTGACCAAAATTAATCTGGCAGGTTAAAGCCCGCGTCGTCAAACGATTTCGATCTTTACCTACGGAGTACTGTTAAACGCTCGTCGGCCTGATTGACAAGCGGTTCGATGACCGGGGCGCTGCTCACGCGGCACGACGGGTCACGTCGCGGTGAGATGGACGGGATTGATGCCATCGCATCTGTCATCTCCCCACCGGACACCTTTACCACAAGTACTTGTCATCTTGATTACTTAAGTACAATCGTCTTTTTCCGCTATGTGTAGCAAATTAAGGAGGTTGGGATAAATTAAGGGTGTAGCAAAATTTCTGCTGAAACGAGCCCGTTATGTGTAAAGATATGTATTAGAAATTGAACGCTGAAAAGTAAAGTTGTAGCTTTACTGTTTCACTAAGAGATGATTTTCAACACCTCTGCTACATCACAAGCAATGGATGGGAATACTTAATTGAGCTCTAAGGAAAAAAAACTGCTCTACTTTTTTTAAAGAGGAACTGCTCTAAGTAGTAGTACCCAGCGACATGCCGACATGCACATATCGCAACTGTAGCACTACAAAACAAATTAGAATTTGTAGCCGTATTGACACCTTTTCGCCTCGTATTGGCATAAATAATCGTCGTCGTGCATTTTTTTTTCTTGCAAAATGGCAACCTACCACACGGCCACCGTGCGGCCAGCTCTTCCTTCCCGACACTTGCCACCTACCGCACGGCCACCGGCGATGGCTACGCCACGTCGCCACCTTCCGCACAGTCACCGTGTGGTGGCCCCGCCACCGTCGCCCACAGCCCCTGAACAGGTCCAGTTCTCACAAGAAAGAAAAACCAAAAAGAAGGGGACATGTGTCGTTCAAACAGAACTCCGAAGCAGGCCCTCTCTCCTTTGTCAACATGCGTGAGGGCACACCTTTTGCACCGAAAAATATGTCGCTTCATCATGTCACCTCCATCTAATCGATGTCTCTCTTATCTAATCGTTGTCTCCTGCATGTGCATGCATTCACGCATCCGAGAGATTTCTCTCTCAGCCTATCGGCGCTATAAATAACAAGTGAGAGCGATTAAGTTTCGTCGTCTCGCTCGCTCGCTTTCTCTCTCTCTCGGTTGTCTATGTCGATTTTATATTTGGGGACGTTTTAGCGTTATGAACCACTGTCATTTGCAGCCATATTAGCAGGTAATTTGTTATTGTCTCTAAATTCTTTATTAACTGCATTGTTAGTAAATCAGTCATAGTATTATTTTTGTGCTTAGTTAGTTGTCATTTTCTTAGCGTACTTATTTAAGTCATGTTGGAATTTACGTAGTTAAATTAATGTTACGTAAATAATTAGTTCTAAATTCGTAATTTGTAGTTAAGAAAGTGTAATGTGATGCATGCACTGCTGGTCATGCAAGTAAGTAGTTGCTAATTATTGATGTATGCATGCACCGTGCAATCAACACACACATGTACAATTAATATTTATTTAGCAAATGGAAAGAACATGGATTAACTTGTAAAATTATTGAGGCGATGTCAATTAGTTACAAAATAATTAATCGTAATTAATTAGTTTTAAACAATTAGTTGAAGTTCATAATGACTGCAAATATAAAAATAAGAAAATAAATAAAGTTTTGGTTCAGTGAAGATGTTACATGTATTCATTAAATATATCATCCATCCATTGTATGTGTATGTCCATGTAGGATTTATGGAACAATATGTGCATGGTTTTTTATTTGCCAGTACGTAACACAAGTTCATTTGTGGTAATCAGTTAGCCCTAATTAATTTAGTCATGTTTAAATAGTCGTATTTAATTTTATACTACTAAATTAGTGTACATTAATTTGTAGTGTTCATTTAGTCCTAATTTTTAGTTTACTTTATTCTATCATCATTATCAATCTTCTCACTAATATTTCGCTTATTCCATGTGTCGCAAGACATGTCTATACTGGCACTTCTGGAACCCTTCTACGATGAGGACCACCGGTGCAAGCTGTGGATCGCTGGTTACACAGATGGTCCTCCGCCTACCTCTTTGGTCGAGGAGGGATTACTGGGAGCTGGACGATCACTACGTCCCAATCCTCCAGGACATGGGCTTGTTGCCCCTTGCAAGGCTAGTCTCCGTTGGACGTCGGTTCACCCTAGATGTCAGTCTGTTGTTCACACTTGTCGACAGGTGGAGGCCCGAGGCGCACACCTTCCACTTTCGGTGGGGTGGGATAACGGTCACTCTGAAGGATGTCTCGTTCTTGACCGATCTCCCGATCTGGTGTGAGGAACTTGTTCTAGGCCCTCCGTCGGTGGACTGGAAGGCCAGCGTGACACATCGGTTCGGCCTACCTCTCTCGGAGCGTGCACGTGGCGTCCGCCGGAATTGTCTGAGGCACTTTAGTCAATACCCGTAGGATGCACCTGACGACGTCGTTAGGGCGCACCTCATTGCTTACCTTGTTCAGCTCTTTGGTTGGGTCATGTTTCTATCCACATAGGGCGAATGGTGCTACCCCAGCTTCGTCTGTGTCGCCGAGTCATTGGTTGACGCGGAGGTTGGGCCGATGCCTCAGTATAGCTGGGGATCAGCTATCCTTTGCGCCACATACCAGGGGCTTGTGTGACGCTTCACGGTGCGACATCGCTGCTACCCCCAACCTAACTGTCTGCTACGTGCTCCTACAGTTGTGGAGTTAGGAGCACTTCCCTGTTGGGCGGCCGACCTCCGAGAGAGTAGTGCACTCGTACGCCGAGTTGGATCATCAGATAGACGAACCCACTATGGGCTTACGGTGGACTGCTGCCAGTCTACGCTGGGCCAAGGATAGATCGGCGAAGTGCTACTTATTGTTCAACAATGAGTTCGAGTCGTTACACGACAACGACATCATCTGGGCTCTGTGGACCCCAGAGTTCGTGCACATGGCACGGGCTGTCCGTGCAATGCACCCAGGACACCGGGTTATGGAAGACGACTTGTCATCCGGTGTTCACACATATGGTGGAGCCTTATGAGCTGCATCGCGTAATATGACAGTTTGGTTTATACAAGGTCATGCCCCCTCCGGATGGCAGGGTTCTGCAGCGAGTCGTACACATGTAAGTCAAACTTCATCCGAGTAATGTTTACACTTCTTACATCTTTTTTTCTAACACCAATCCTTCCAGAAATGCAGGCAATCGAGGGCACGTCAGTATTCTCAGGATTGGCAACCAGTCCAGCACGAGTGGACTACAGTATGGACGAGAGGGTGCACTTGGAGGTCTTGCAGGAGTGGCGTCCTTACGATGTTCAGATGTATGGTGAGTACTTAGAGTGGTGCGTACCACGGTCATGCGCCAGACTCACCCTTCCTCCACCGGAGCGCCCGCAGAGGTGACACACAGTGAGAGCCTCCGCCACTCGTTTGATCATCACAGTGCTTCACGGCATGACGACATCGTAAGACACCTACAACCTCTAGTCGTTTCATTGATGGTATTTGTACTCTTCATGACTGGACCTATTATGTATGTCACTTCAGTTGGAGCGGCCGCAGCGCATCGCAAACACATCGGAGACAACCATCTGCAGCCCTAACACAACACAGGGGCTGCTGAAAACTTTGAAATACATCTTCGTAGAGTCGAAGAACATAATAAAGAACTTGAGTTGCGATTGTTCGACGGACAACGCCCTACGCATCGGGCACCAAGTGGGGGGTCGTGCTCACCCCCGGGTCATCACGATCTATTGAGTTCGGCCCGTGTTGTAGCACTTCCCGTAGGTCATCCGTGGACAGATCGGTGGGGAGGAAGGTTACGTATGAATCTACGTTTTGTTTTTTTGTTATGCCTTGTGTTCTGCTAACATTATGTCGTTCTCCCACCTAGGGATGGCAATCGGGCGCGGCGGGTACGGGTAGTTCTCACTCATACCCATACCCGCGACCTCGAATTCCCCCCACGGGTATACCCGCGAAGGACGACGGAAAAAACCTCGCCCATGCCCGTTTACCCGCGAATAATGCATCGCCGCCTGTGGATACCCATCGTCGCGGACATGCTCGTTACCCGCGAGCAATGCATACATAAAGTTCATCATAATTCACATATCAATGGTGTATCACACATTCAACAACTAATAAAGTTCATCACAATTCACATATCATATTCGACAAAGACAACTAATCAAGTTCAACAAATAAAATACAAATACAAACTGACATAGTTCTTTACACATGCGGGTAGGTTACGGGTAATCGGGCGAAGCGGGTATGGGTGGAGCTTACCCATGCCCATGACTGTTTACCTGATGGGTAAGGAATTGTGCCTGTTTTTATGCCCGTGGGCAAAAAGAAGCTCATACCCGCCTCCATTAGGGTATTCGCCCGCGGGTACGCGGGTAATCTAGCACAATTGTCATCCCTACTCCCGCCGCAGGTCCGTCGGGGCCCATCACTTCTAACATTCGCCTTTGGTACACAGACCAGCGCTCCACCTTGGTCATCTACACTGCACATCCGGGAGGTATAAGATTCTCATTTTACGTCCAGAGTGTTTATTTCAATTAACATCGTTCCGTCTTGCAGCCTTCAGTTCACCGTGGGGATGACGGCCAGCTCACGTCCACTGATGATGAGGATACAGATACGGACCTCCTAGCTCCTACCAAGGAGCAGTACACGATGTTAGGGTATGGACAATGGCAGCCAGGCTTTGGAGCGTACGCAGGGAAAAGCTCCTCCGAGTTCGTTGTCCCACACGTACGTTCAAGGCCAGAGCTCCTTCGGGTTGGCTGGCACACCGTACGCCCAAGGCTAGAGCTCCTCCGGGTTGGCTGGCACACCATACGTCCAAGGCCAGAGCTCCTCCGCACGACCGGAGTTGCAAACATCGTACATTGGAGGCGAAAAATTCGGGAGTGGACTTATACCGTCCATCGTTCATGAATTCATTATAGGTAACCCCCAGTTCGGCATGTCTTAGCCGATGGACATCGATGCTTACCAGACTCACCTGAGTCAGCTGACTAGTGCATCTCCGCCAACTCAACATACTCAATGGTCTCCATACCCCCTCCGATTCAACACGCGCTCTCCGGACCGATTTACGTATACCACGGGCATGCTAGACGCAAAACAAGGCTATGCATGCGGATGCAGCTGCAACGAGAAGAGAGCGGTGGCTCAGACGAGTGAGCTATATTGTATTCGTGTTATGCGATTCCTTTTTGGTACATTTTTATTCATATTTTTCTGTATTTATACACATATTTTGTATGTTATGTGTGTATTGTTGCGCCATATTGTATATCGATATTTTCAATGGAGTTGTATTGTAGCCATATTGTATCCCTTGTAATAAACCTTCAAAATAAAATTCATAATTTTTGGAGCTCATTTTCTATATTTACAAATTCCTACAAACATGTCACTTACATGAAATTGTGAGAAAAAATCAGAACGAATAAAATTATGAAAAATTACACAAACAACTACATTGTGTCGGGAGGCTCCACGTAAAATTTTATACCTATTGGAACTCATCTGCTGTATTTTAAATTTTGTACAAACACTGAAACCCTAATTCGAACACCGAAACCTTAATTCCCAAGAGAGAGAACGCACAACGGCCATGTGACAGGCCGCCACCGCACGGTGGTTGTACGGTAGGCCACATGTGGCGGGAGGGAAGGGTATACCGCACGGTGGACGTGCGTCAGTAGTTTAAAAAAAAAATGCATCCACAGACGTTCTTACAAATACAGAGCGAAAATAAGTTAATACGGCAAAAAATTAAAAAAACGTCCCGATCAGTACCGTACTACTGCAATCGAGATCGGGAAATTGTTGTTCCAGAGCGTTCTTTGCTTGTCCTGGCCCATGGCCTGTTGATTCCTGACGAAATGGACTAAAGGCTTACGCTAGCGACGATGGTAATGGGCAATTGGCCTCCACATTTGACTTGCCGCTGGTGCTGGGGATAAACGGATGCAGACGGGACATGCAAAAGGAGTTCGTTCTTGCCTGAACACCTGCAAAACATGCTGCTCGTAGTGTCACGTTCCATCTAGCCTTGTGACGAGTGAATTTGCATGTATGTGATGGAGTACTAACGTCAGTGGAGGCCGAGCTAACCGGCTGTTTTTTTTTCCTGGCGCGCCCTTTCTCACCTGCAAAACAAGATTTTGATGGAATCCTGATGTTCTTCTGAACTTTTTGTTGTGTTTCATGCGATGCATCGATCGTTACACGTTAGTGGAAGCTCCGTTGGTTTCTTCATCCCACTCGTGGAGGAGTATGTAAAAGATCATCACCAGTTCGCTTTTATGCTGGTGGAACTCGGGTGGTTCTCCATTACTTCTCTCTTTATTTACGAGGGACACTGTCATTTCTAGTACTATTCAAGCTAATCTTTTATTTCAAGTGGCATCGTATCTCACCGAGGGCGTATCCAGTGCTTCTAAGCTAAAATACGGTGCAAGTAGTCACAAAAAATTCTAAAATTTTCTTAGTTTTGACGCAGAATCAATCTACTTGTCGATATTTTAATATTGATCTTATGAAATACATGTTGGAGACAGTATGATCGAGATTACACAAGAGGAGATAAAGGAGGGTTTTAGATAGGTTCATATTTTCTCTGAAGAAAATAATAATCATACTCATGTGTTATTGTATTGACTATGTTTACAATAAAAAAGAAGCCACTAAAACTACGACTAATGACTTATGTCTCTTGTCTGTGTTGTCTGGTTGTCCCTCTGTCCACCGACGTTATCCTTTATATAACTTTTGAATGGGTGGCAATTGTTATGTGCTAGGAGACGTCTTGACGGTTGGTTGATTGCGCACGTTGATGACTGTTATTGTCAGAGAAACAATCTCCTGCAAGTTTGCCATGCAATTACGCCAGAGACAGAGAGAATTATATGCAATTAAATCAGAGAGAAACGACACATGTATATATACCACGCATAAATGAGCACAATGTACATAGTTTCTAGTCGATTGGATCCACATGTTTGTGGATTCTACCAACTATAGGGTGGTAGTAGTTGACCTAGTCGTAGAAAGTCTTACGGCCATAAAGTGATCGTAGTAGACCTTACGACCATGAAGTGATCGTAGTAAACCTTATGATCATAGGATGGTTGTAGCAGACCTTACTGTTGGTGATTTACCTTAAAGTCAATCATAAAGATGATTGTATCACGTTTATGTTTATGAGTTTTAGAATAAATATTACTATGTTCCTTGGATTAATTATTATTTATAAAGATTAACAAGCATGTGACTTGTTGGTGAAGCTCTTTAACTTATATGATGTCATTCTAAATGTATTCCTGGTCGGACGTCACTGGTCGGAACACTAGTGACTTATTGACCAACACATGTATTTAATTGATGATCATGTTTCATCGGTCATGGATATAGAGATATCGAATCAACAATGTGAACACATGTTAGAGAACATGGTGTTGGATTGACACACATTGAGATACTATTGAGATTGTTATAATTTTACGTGTCATTAGTTGGTCTCAAGCAATGATGATGTATAATCTTTAGACATGAGGTCAGCATGATTTCGTACATATGTAATAGTACAATTTGGGGTTGTCAAACGCTAATCCGTAACTGGATAGTTATAAAGGTAGTTTTCGGGTATGTTATGAAACATGCGGAGGGATGTGACTGGTCAAAAATGAGATTTGCCTCTCCTAAGATATATCTGGGCCCCTCGATGTGGTCGGATAAAGAAAATGCATGATCGTGCCACTAGTGGTCGAAGAATCGACCACATGAAGTTGTCTGTCACTTGATTAAGAAAGTATTAGACAATCCATGTGTAACAATATATCTTACCTGGAGTTCAACCAGATATCGTGAGGTAAAGGGAGAAGACGCAAGCAGGTCGTTCAGCCCAACCAGATATGAACTGATCATATGGAGACACGGACTGGTCGTATACTGGTCAAACGTGATCACTAATTGGTTGACGAACTGGTCGTAAGGAGTTACGAACTAGTCGTGACTAAATAGGAACTGGTCGAATGGAGATCTGGCCGGTCGTAAGTAATAATGACCTAGTCGCAGATCATATTGCATAAGATTCGTCTGGTATAATATTTTATGTGTGTTCGGGAACCATTATGTTTTGCTACGAACCGCTAACGACTCGTAATTGGAAAGGAGTTTTCGAGTCACAACCGATTACACATGAACCTACAGGGTCACACACTTAACGGGTTGGAACAAACGAGTTCTGATAGGATATGTTATGGACTCTTTATAAGGGAATGCATGGGGCTGTTGGAATGTAAGGAGTTGTTACACTAAAACCTTAGCCGCCATCTTCCCAAAGGTCTTACCATGCGTGTTGGTGCTAGCACACCGGCGTACGGCGTTCCACCGCTGGACATATGAATACCGTAGAGTTGCTGCTGCGATTGTTGTTGCATTGATCGAGGACGATCCACGACCTACACAAAAAAACATAATAGGTTGCTAGAGTAGACGATTGGTGCCGAGGGCGTTGGACGATCGACTACGACCACTATTCGACGTTGGATCAAGCCATTCCAACTCTTCTTCTGTTACACTGCGCATCTTGTGTATCGTTGAAATGGAAATTAGAAACTAAAGAAAAATATAGATCTATTGTTAACTGATTTTCCCCTCCTAACTTAAGTCACATTTTTAGTTGACGTTTAGCAGGATACTTGATTATATCATGGTCTAGCTAAACTTTTTATTTTATTTTTTAATGACCATTTGCATGTATTTAAGAAAGGAAGCATCGTTAGGGTCGGAAGCACTGGATATGCATTCTGTCGTCTTTCACCACTTGAACACATATCTCAAGCTAACAAATATCAACTTGTTTTCGAACATAGTCCACCAGAAATGCGAGGGATTAATTCGTTTCTTCTAAATGGGGCCTAAATAACCAAGCAAATTTCAAGTCCGTCTCCTTTCAAATAGGCCTCGTATAGAACAGAACTAATTCATCCTATAGTAAACACATTTTTTTCTTCCTCACTGTAAGTTCAATTTTTTTAAGTATATTTATCACCTTTTCTCATCAGCTTAAGCTTTTGAATAAATTGATTTGTGCATGCAACTCAATATGGTACAGAGCTAAGAGGTCACGAGTTAAAGACATAGCTAACGCAATATTTTTTTCAAAAAATATGGCCCACTTCAAGTCCACGTCTTAGACCTGATGGAGCCTAGATATGAGGGGTTGTTGAATTATATTGGTCACCTTTCTTTATTAGCTTAAGGTTTTAGGTGAGTTGATTGGTGAATACAACACAATAGAAATTTATCGATAACACGATGAATTTTTTTTGATAAGTTCACGACCTTTTGGGATGTGGATGCAGCAAGTTAAGAATGAAATATTATGAACTGTGCAAACTTCGTAGTTCAAACAATTCAAGTCTACTACCAGATGCACTGGGCGGCAGGCAGGGGCGGATCTAGTATAGGGATATGGGTGTACAGATGTATACCCAATTTTTTTAAGCAAAAAATCCAGTATTTATTAGGTATATATACTAGTAAGTGGACTTAAAAATATGGATTTCAACCTCTACCTCGATTTCAGCTTGTCGCACTTGGCAGCCGCCCTCTCCTTCTCTATCTGTGCGACCCAAGTAATCAAATTCATGACCGAAGCAGCAGTCAGACGTCAGCAGGACAAGTCCACCCTGTCCCTATGCCGAGACTTTGAGTGCTAAACCTATCCCACTATCCTCCTCTCCAGCCTCCCCCTTTTGCATCTGTGGCGGCGGAGCAAGGACGCACGACGGGGCAGGGGTGAGCGCCGAGCCAGAGCCGAGGATGTAGGGTGTAGCGCATGGCGAGCAGCAAGGGCAGGGAAGCCCTACGGCGTACGGCAATGGCAGGGTAGCCCTGTGGTGCACGACGAGAGAAAGCGACAGAGGGCGAGTCCAAGCGGGAGTAGCCACTGGCACAAGCGCAAGGAACAGCGGTGGCGCGCGGCGAGCTCAACGTGAGCTCTGCTGCCCTTTGCCGTCGTGCTTCATGCTTCATGGATTGCTGAATTTTGAAGAAAAAAATCATGTAGGATTATATTGAGGATGAATGGATTATACTGAGTGATATTTACAAATTGCAAATCCTGTAGGATGAATGGATCATTTAGTACATATATTTTCTGTAAGATGAATGGATCATTTAGTACAGATAGTTACAAATTGCAAAAAAAAAAAAACTAAATTGAGTGAGATCTACTCAATTTGTGAAATCAATTTGTTAGTAAAATGGAGTCTAATTCACATAGACCAAGGAAAGTACAACTTGAGCCACTTAAAAAAGGAGATGTATTTTTTTCAATATACATAACAACATAAATGATTTCAGTTCAGATTCTTTATAGATAGAGCGAAGTGGAGATATATAGATATCAAGATAAAAGGAATTTAGTTAAGGTTCTCTATTAATACAAAGAATTGGAGAGAGTCCTCTTTGAGTTTTTGCCATCTTTTTTTTAATCTCCTAACTTCTTAGTGACTGTGAAAAAAGAATATTATTCTTTTTAAAATGCTCACCACTGCACTCTGGCGTAACCTGCGCCCGGTGGTACCGTCTTTCCTTGCCCCTTCTGGTATGGATACACCATACCCGCCCGACCTCAATAGGATTCGACCCTACTATCCTCACTTGGAGCTTGCGGGCGTCGGCTCCTACAAAAGCGTACACAATTAGCTAAGGCGTCCTATAGGTCTATCTTTGGAGCACTCGAGATGTACATTACCTCGATGCCGTCGATCGGTAATTGCGTCGTCATGTCGAATTATGTGTGGGCGCGCGCTACTCGATGTCGGCGGGACTTGCTCCCAAATTATGAGGCGGCTTGCGCTGCATGAGTTGATTTACTTGGTTACGCAAGTTTGTTATTTGTTCTTGAAATTGTGCAATAATCACATGTTCCAACCGAGCGTCGTCTTTGGTCCTTGGATCTCTTCCTACTCCTATCGTGTCGGAGTTGTGTGGGAATCCATCCCTCCAAGGTACGTAAACCCCAACTCCTCGCGTGCGACCGGGTGCTCCTTGTTTCCCGAGTGTCAGAGCGGTACATCCTTCTCCTGTCTGCTTGAAGGAACCTTGGGAACATGCGAAGTCAATTCTTCCTACAAGAGAACATCATGTTATTGTAGACACCATGAAGTTATGAACTTATTAACAATTAAGTGGTTGGAAATTTACAGACGTTGAGACACCGCCTCGTCTGCGGGTTTGTCGAGAGATGTTGCGAAGGCGTGGTGATGCCCTCGCTCTTAACCGAGATCGGCGCTCGTCGAGATCATAACAAGCGGTCGTGCGGCGGTCTCGTCCTCCGCCGCCTGCGTGCTTTACCGCGTACCAGCGGTGCGAAGTGCAATGGGGTGAGTGTTTTAATGCTGGATAGCTCATGCGCGCACTTTGCTCCTGAAATTCAGCCGTCGTCTTCATACGCACGGCGTCCCATGTATCCGCGACAAAAATTGATCGTCGTGAAGGCGTCAGGCCGTGTTCGCGTCTTTGCGTGACAAGCGAGCTCTTGAAGGTCCTCCACGCGTGGGACATCGCCCGGCGCGTGCCATCGCACTGCGTGCAGTCCGCTTGAGGAAAGTGAGCGAGGCGAAAGTTCGATCCTGGCCCGGTCTCTGTACATCCGTCGAGACTTCGAGTTGGGGTGGTGATGAGGACCCGTTCCTTGCAAGTACCCATGAGACGGTCGGAATCTCGCGGTTGCTTTCTTGGGACTCGGCGGGATCCGGCGTCAGCGACCTCCGTGATCGTCATGCGGCCCGGGCAATTTGGATATTCCTCGCCTTCTCGCTGCGTACCACCTTGATCGGAGATCGAGGCGCATTGGCGGCGTCGATGACGGCGGCGAAGGCGGTGCCTCTGCCATCTAAACTTACTTGCTATCTATATAAGTTACGTGCGCAATTATTACATAGTATATAAAATTGAGTTTGTACTTCAAATATTAAAAATTAACTCGTTTTGATCCATAGACGAGTCTGGACTATACGTAAGTGAGTCATGCGGTGTACTCCGTTAGATGATATTAAAGATAGTAGTCAATATTTGAATGTCCACAAAAGCATTCGGATCTCGGGAACCATAGGACATTTGTGGGCAAGCAATGCAAAAAATATTTCATAAAAGGCATTAATCACAATAGCACCGAGTTCTACACACGCTCTTGGCATCCATGAAAAAAAATCTAGATACGTGCAAATCCAAAATAGCACCAAATCCTAACAAATCGCAACCAAAATACTTTATAATATACTACGTTTTCGTCTAATTAGCAAATCCAACGTGGATCTACACCATATAAGAGAACGTTGATGATAAATACAATGTTATGCCCAACATTAACAGAAGGAGATCAACCATAAGGAGCATAATGTACATATGATTGATTATGGAGTGTGCTCTCAGAGAGAGAGAGTTGCAAAGGAACTAGCCTTTGCCATCTCAACCCCATTGTCAATAATCTTCATAAATTGAACTAAACAACACAAATTCACAACTTGAGCTCTAAATAATGCTTAACTACTACATGTCTAAAGATAGCAAAGCCAATAGACCACTCAATAAAATTATGATTAACCGGAGATCAAGTTTGATCACGAACAATACTCAATTCTCCAACAGTTGATCACGAACAATACTCCAATTCTCCGATTCTTATAATAATGAAAGAATTATACTTTTATTTAAAGCAGATAATGCATGTGTTACACACAACCAGGAACATGCAACCCACACGAATAACATGTTAGAACAAAGTGAACTATCTCCAAGTGATTCTATATCCAATGCATCGTATTGAAAACTCGAAGCTACCAAAGAAATGTATACATAATGAACCCCCGGTACATGCTATGGATGAGACTATGTAACACTTGAAAATGAACCACTACAACCACAAAGATGCAATCGACAAAATACTACTACCAATGACTTTTTAAGTTTCACCAATGTCCTTTGTATTTCTAGAAATAGGTGTTACAACACAATCGGTTGGGGCACATCAAATATTTTAAATGCTACAATCAACACCCATGATCAAGCCGACCAAACTACAAAGAACTTATTGGCACACCTCGCATCCCGCACTAGAGCTCAAGTATGAAATGATTATCGGTTCAATCTCGATATTTGACCATTATCATCATTGAGCAAACCACAAAGCCCAGCGTACAAAATACAATTTCTTGAATACGAAATAAAGCAGATATTGAGAATCAACTACTAACCGCAAATATGTATATGAAAGTACCACCGAAGGCAAAGCAAAACACAATACTCACTTTGAGCGGTGGTAATCAAAGCAGAAAGCAGTCGGGCCGGTCTGGGGAGGCGTTCGGAGAGGAGGCGGCCGGGCTCGGGGCGTAAATCGAGGGGAGGAGAGGCCGGGGTGTGGGAGGTGTTGGGAGAGGCGGCCGGGCTCGGGGAGGCGCCGGGAGTCAGGAGAGGGCGCCGGGGTGGGGAGGTGTTCGGGAGGAGGCGCGCGAGGGCGACAGCCGATGGGTTAGATCAAAACCCTATCGATGTCGTAACCTTATATAATCAACACGCATCACGAGGCGGTTCCCTCGAGGCCGCTGCAGCGATCTGGCTATCGCTGAGCGGTTCTTGAAAACCGCTGCGTGATGCGTAAGCTTTATCCGCAGACGGTTCATGAAGAACCGTGCGTGATGTTTACATCGCTGACAGTTCCCTCGAGCCGTCATATGATAATAACATCACTGAGCGGTTCTTGAGGGCCGTGCTGCGATGTTTCCACATCGAGCATACTAAATTTTGCAAATAAGCCTCTACGTGTTTTGTGAAATTAAAAAGGGTCCTCAATTTATATCATTCGGTCCTTGGGGCCAAAAATCTTTTAGATTAGACCTTAGAATTAACGCATTTTGTTCTAACACATGAAAATCCCGCAAATTAAACCTAGAAGAGTTACGGTTTTGTTATTTAGTATTAAAGGATTTATTTAATCACTAGAATTTGTTTTTACGCTATGGAAATTGTTTCTATGCTTAGAAAATAGGGGATCTTGAAAAGCACGAGTCGATCTCCCATATCTCCTCTATTTTCCCATAATCACGAGCTCCTCGGCCCATCGGTCTTGAATGCATCTATGCGGACACCGTTTTACGCTGCTGTGCTCTTCCTATCACTGGTGTCGTATAAAATGTGTACCCATTTATGTCGTATCCTTGCCATGTGACAATTGTGGCGTGGCCCTCTTGCCAACCATAGCGTATCATCACTTGATGACCTCAGTGATTCGCGCGCTTTAACCATTCGTTGAGCCGCGGTTGTGCTCTGGTGATCCAAACCTCCGGCCGTGCGGATTACATTGGCGTACCATGTCTTTGTGCTCGTCGATGTGCGGGGACACTTGGGTCATGTGTTGCAAGACCGTGAAATGGGCTTGGCGTGCGTATCGGATCGGGGTGATTGATTTCCTTCCTATGGTCCGATACCATCCGGTCTCCCCTCATGGCGAGATAGAGGCACACAATCGGATCCACGAGCCATGTAGTCGGCGCAGAACTCAATGACCTCTTAGTTGCATAACCTTCGATGATCTTGCCCTCGGTCGAGATCGATTCGCACGTAGGACTTGAGAATTCCATGTACCTCTCGAGCGGGTACATATGGCGTAGAAACACAGGGCGCATATCTTTATCTCTTTCACAAGGTGAACAATGAGATGGACCATGATATCGAAAAATGACGGAGGAAATACATCTCAAGATGACCGCAGTCGTCACTACCTCGGCTGCGAGCATCTAGTCCTTGGGGATCGATGACCTTACGAGCAATTGAGTTGAAGAAATAACACGACCTCAAGATTGCCACTCGGACCTTGTTGGCAAGATACTCCTAATTACAACAGAAGCATTTGTGTCATCGGCACACGACAATCATGCGACTTCATACCAATTAATTTCAAATCTTGCATAGAAACAAGTTTCTTAATGTTAGCGGAGTAACCAGCGGGACTTTCACACCGTGCAAGCTCAGCACGATTCATTTCTTTCGGCCTTGGGCGAGTGTAGCAATTTGGGGAAGATACGTTCGTCTATGTCGGTCTCTTTCGGTGCTAACTCGGTCCTTATGTTCATATCGACCAAGTCACGCCGCATGCGTTAACACCATCCTTTGTTTTGCCACTAATGTTCAAAGAAGAGACCAATCAAGCTATCACATACATTCTTCTCTCGTGCATAACGTCGATGCGATGGCGAACTTCTAAGTACTCCCAATAAGGCAAGTCCCAAAATTGATCGCTTCTTCGGATGTTCTTCTCACGGGTTTTTAATATCGTCCCATCCCAAGCACAACATCGATATCCTTAACCGATCATAGACCTCTTTCCCACTAAAAGCCCTTGAAGTGAACCGTCTTCCTTATTTCCGTCGAATTGTTTTTTCATCTTGCGGTATGGGTGACTCCTCGGAAGGAACCTACGGTGGCGCATATATACGATTTCTGTGAGTTGTTCGACCATACACTCTCCGTAGCATCTAAGCGGTGCGGACGAGCTTTGACTCCTTTTGTCTTTGGCTTAGATAGGTTACCAAGGCGGGAAAATCATTGATGGTGCGAACAACATGTCGCGTAAAGTGAAGTTCTCTCGTTTATGCGCATCCCATACACCCCTTCGTTCCACGTGTCACAAGATCTTCCGGCAATGGTGCTAGGTACACATCAATATCATTCCCAGTTGCTTGGCCCTTGGATAAGTAGTGTCATCAAAATGTATTTCCGCTTCATACACACGACCAAGGAGGAAGGTTGTACATACATAGATTCACGGGCGAGTGCTATGTCGGTGCTCATGTTACCGAAAGGATTCATTCCGTCCGTACTCAACCCTAACCTTATGTTCCTCGGTTTCGACCGAACTCTTCAAGCTCGATCGAAGTTTCTCCTTCAGGCGAATCGGCAGGTGTCCGAGCTTCCCATCTTTCTTACGCTCCTCAGGTGCCAACGCATCAATCTTGCCTCCTTCGGTTCGCAAATAAATGCTTCAAGCGTGGGATCACGAGTGAGATACCACAACATCTTAGCGAGAGGTCCTTGCTTCGCCTTAGCGATATTCTTAGCTTGTATCGGGATGCTCTGCACACAGGACATGCATGCATGTCTGCATACTCTTTACGGTAGAGGATACAATCGTTCGGACATGCATGTATTCTTTCTACTTCCATTCCCAGCGGACAAAGAACCTTCTTAGCTTGGTAGGTCGTCTTTGGGCAACACGTTTCCCTCGGAAGGATGTCGACTAAGAGACCTAACTGTAACGTAAAACTCTTGTCGGACCAACCATTGCTTGCCTTCAATTTCAGCGGTTCAAGCACGGTTGACAACCTTGTGTATTCGGCTTGCGGCCGAGGAACAAAGGTTTCCCGAGTCCTCCATTAAGCCCTCGAATTTACAAAACTCTCTCTCACGTAGTTCCCATACGCATCGCGTAGCATCCGATCCAGATTGTCATCATGCGATCTATCCTCATCAAAGCACATTCCATACCACGCATATCGTTGACTTCCTCGGCGATGTCGTCATTCTTGACTTCGGTATAATCTGCTCTTCACCGTGATTGCTCCAACATGTATATCCTTTTTGAAACCTCTTACGTATTAAGTGAGCTTCGATCTGCGCGGGTTGTTAAACATTTTTATATTACATAATCAATGCATGGACAAGTACATATATTTTATCCCCTTCTTCAACATATCACCTTTCGTGGCTCTTCTAAAAGCAAACACGCCATTAATATACTCTTCACTCACACGGTTCTCAATGTACATCAGTTTGGTCCATCTACACATTAGTGAGTACTCTATATTAATAAACCATAAGTACCCTTTATAATGACCAAACACATTAGTAGTACTCTATAGCAAATATAAAGGGTTCTGGATCGATCGTTACCCTTCTCTCCAAAGTGGCGCAATGTGGGAGGAGGCGGTCAGATCAGTGCCGCAATGGGCGGGGAGGAGGAGGAAGGTGCGACTCAAAATGGGAGAGGAGGAGAGTGGGTAACGACTCAAAATGGGGAGGGCTTGGCGGCGAGCGGGAGGGGTGGCGGTTCAAATGGATTTAATAGAAATGGACTGCTCGGCGTGGGCGCAGCAGCGAGGAGGTGGCGGCGGTTCAAATGGATTTCATAGAAATGGGGCTGTCGGCGGCACTACTTATAATCTCGATATATCACGAGGCGGTTCTTTAAAAGAAGCAAATGCGTGATATCAGAATATCTGAGCAGTTCTTTTAAAGAGCAAATGCAGTGATATGCTATATCTGAGCGGTTCGTTTAACGAACCGTGCGTGATGAAATATATCGCAGGCGGTTAGCGAAGAGCGTGCGTGATAAATTATCATTTGAGCGGTTCCTTTTGATGGGGTGTCTAGTATAGCATGTTCTGTAGTAGTGGTTACAAATTGCAAAAAAAAAAAAAAACTAAATTGAGTGAGATCTACTCAATTTGTGAAATCAATTTGTTAGTAAAATGGAGTCTAATTCACATAGACCAAGGAAAGTACAACTTGAGCCACTTAAAAAAGGAGATGTATTTTTATCAATATACATAACAACATAAATGATTTCAGTTCAGATTCTTTATAGATAGAGCGAAGTGGAGATATATAGATATCAAGATAAAAGGAATTTAGTTAAGGTTCTCTTTTAATACAAAGAATTGGAGAGAGTCCTCTTTGAGATTTTGCCATCTTTTTTTTAATCTCCTAACTTCTTAGTGACTGTGAAAAAAGAATATTATTCTTTTTAAAATGTTCAATTATTTATGTGAGTTTTTTATTTTTCATACATGATAATTTTTAACATTAGTTAACATTTCGATCCACTACTCTATGCCTCGTATGCAGACTGCACAGCGTTCAATAAAAACACTACAGAACTTTACGTTTTACATCGAACATGTTTGTAAGAATCCTGATCTGCCACGGGCGACAGGTTATGGCCTTCCATAACCTGTCGCCTTTCATCGAGCTTTAGGCCACGCGTGAAAAACCTGCTCACCAGTAACCATGAAAACGTGATGTGATGTGATGTGATGTGACTCTGATGCGGACCCAATTTGACACAGAGACCGACGGGAGCTCAAGCACATAATCAAATCTTCTGTGAAAAAGAACGGAAAGTTCGGACATGCCTTTCAGACTAGCAAGTAGTCGCAAAACTCGCAAAAGCAACGCAAAGTGAAACAAATGAGGGGGAGCGAGTGACTTATTCCGGGGTTTTGGAGTTAGGGTGCGCGCATGCACAACACAAGCGAACGTCTCCAGCTTAGCGTTGGTGTCGCTACCAGTCCTGTCCTGACAACACACCACAGCGTGGACACATCGCACGCTCCTGCCTGTTCTGCCTCAGTTTTGGCGGTCGGACGTCGCGCGGGCCGTGTGCCCCGCGCGCGGCAGACGGTAAGGGCCGAGGGATTTGATCATACGGGGCCAAGGAGGCAAGAAGAGACATGAGTTTACTACAATCCTATAAAATGTTGATAAAAAGCTCATTGGTGGGGTCCAATGCTAATTAAGCACTAATCCTTGCTAAAGGATTGCCTGAACCGTAGGGTCTACCCTCCCTTCCCTCCGCCGTAATCGGATGGGATGTAAGCGTGTGTGTTTGTGTAACATCCCGTTTTTGAAATAGTGAATAGTAATCACATTCGGTTCTTGGTTTTTAAATTTTATTTAAATTAGCTGGTAATTTCAAATATTCTAGCTTCTAGCTAAGCTTGGCTTTGTGTTTCAAACCTTTTTGCAAATTCTCGGATTCAAATTCGAATTTGAATTCACATTTTCAAATTTGGCTATTTTTTTCGAATTTGTTTCTCTTTTCCTTGGGCTCAGCCCATAGCCTTCTTTGGGCCCCGGCCCATTCTTCCCCCTTCCCCTTCTTGGCCTCCTGGCCCGGCTCCACCTGGCCCACTCCTCCCTTCCGGCCTTCTAGGACCAGCAGCCCCCCCTGTCTTCTTCCCCACCACGTCCCTGCGCCATTCCCGAGCGCTCTGCTATGCCCATGCCGCTCCCATGGCTCCGCCTATGTCACCCACGCCGCCGTAGGCATGAAAGTCGTCGCCGCTGCCGTCAGCTCTCCTACTGCCCCTTTTCTTCTGACCAGCTGAGCAGCGCGCCCCGTGCACTCTGCGTAATGCACGAGCGCCCACACCAGAGCCATCGCCTCCACCACCTGCCCTGGCCCCCGGAGTCGCCGCCATGACGTTCGCCTCCGCCTCGTCCCATTGCCCAGGCCGCGCAAGTCGTTGAACAAAGTCGACCATCCCTGTGCCTGCCACTTCCTCCCGTCTCGCCCATGCTGCGCCTGCCGCTCTTGTCTCTGTCGCCACCTCAGGACCGAGCGCCCCACGTAGAGCACCCAACGGCTCCATCCCTCCCCCTCCAACTATAAAGCTGCCCCAGCCTCCTTGCCATTCCCCTCCCACCTTGCGCCCTTGCCTCTTTCTTCCACCACGCGCACAAGCCAAGCCAGAGCCAAGCTCCCTTTTTCCGCTCACCGCGCCGCCTCGCCGCCATTCGGCCGCTTCGGCACCGCAACCACCACGCCGTCCCCGTCACGAGGTGCCCCCGACGCCAAGTATTCCATCCCCCACCTCCCTGCTCCCTCTCTGCCGTCGAGATGCTCCACTGCCGCTACCCCTTTCTCCTCCGCCCAGCCGCCGCCGCCATGCCACCTTAGGCCGCCTCCAGCCTCACTTCCCGTCCCTACGCCTCCCTCGTTGCCGCGCAACCGCAAC
This sequence comes from Hsuehochloa calcarea, assembly GCA_036346395.1. Lineage (NCBI taxonomy): Eukaryota > Viridiplantae > Streptophyta > Magnoliopsida > Poales > Poaceae > Hsuehochloa > Hsuehochloa calcarea. The sequence goes on from CM070600.1 coordinate 17,726,741, forward strand.
ACCGTGCGCCTACAAGCTCCACGGCCCGCGGCCGCGCCCGCCCCTCTCCTCCGCCGCCGCCTCCAGTGGGGTCCCCACTCTCACAGAAACCCATTCCGCCTGCTCGTTGACCGCCCCACCGCCCACCTCACCGGCACCACCACCGCTCCCTGCCGCTTGAGCACCCTCCCCTAGTTCTCCGCTCCCTCTTTGTCCCTTCCCTCATTATCTCTATGGCCAAGGGCCCCACCCGTCATATGCTCTAATCCTCTCCCTCTCTCTTTGACAAGTGGGCTCGGCCACAGTAGCCCTCCGGTGCACCATGGACCCATGCGCATGGACTTGGTCCATGTATTGTGGGGGTGCACCAATTCTCTCTCATCCTTTTTGATTTTCTGATTTAATTCCAATTCAAACTTCGGAGCTCTGTTCTCCTCCATTATAGCTCCAAAAATTATGAAATTTGTTTCTAAAATTTTGTAAATTTAAGATCTTGCTAATGGAATTGGTCTTGTTTAAATTGGAGTTCATTTGTTAATTATTTTATATTTATTTGCTCTCTTTACTTGTTTATGCCTTTTTCTGGTACGTTCGTCCGATTAGGGTTCGAAGACGCGGAAGATCTCCACTTGGATCAAGTTCAAGATTATCAAGACTCTCTTACCTTTAATACAGCGAGTCAATGCTTTGATCATTTTGAGCCTGCATTTTATGTAAATTATATTCATTTAAATTACCAAAATTGTATGTTTTAATTCTTTAATGAAATATATGTTAAAGCTTAAAGTAGTTAAATTGATGATTAATTAATTATAAGACCATCATTTGAAAATTGAATTTATTATTCTATGTCACCCTAGTAACTACGTGGTAATTACTAGTTATAGATTGTACTTAAGCGGCATGCTAGTCTTGCTTATGTACCGGGACATTAAATATCCTAATCATCATCTTTTAAACATGAAAGTGGTTTTGGACAGTCATTCTGGGTAAATGACTGAGACGGTTGAGTTAATGTATTTTGCTCCTCAAAAACCCTAATAACTTGTTGTTACTATCTGGGCGGACGGTATGATGGTGGGTGCTAATGTAGCTCAAGAAATGTTGGTTTGTGGAAGGTATATGGAATGAATCGCCCAGATAACCCTAAGGACTTACTCTTGTCATGATCTTCCGTGTAAAACAAGTACAACCACGAGTCTACAAAGTACAACTTGGCTTAGTAAATTTATCGAACCCTGAAAATCATCTCATTGGTGGCCGAGCAAGGTGGTGCAAGTAGTTGATACGATCTAGCTTGAATGGGACACCAAGGAAGGGTGAAGTTGCCAGCTATATTAGTCTTGGTGGTAAACATCCCGCACAACTTATGGGACCCACCGCAAATGGAGTCAACCCATATGGGTGAGATGACGGAAGAGGCAAGATATTTTTGAAAGGTTACTGTGACGATCGCTCAACTACATGAATCGAGAATCATGTGAGGTAACAAGTATGATTATCTCTTGTGGGTACAGTGTACAACCTCTGCAGAGTCTAAACTGTTTAAACAGCTGTGCCTACGGTCAAAGGCGGACATGTAAACTTTACTAAAGTTAGTTCTATTTCAAAAACCATTGTGGTGGGATGAAAAATGTGGTGGGCTCACCTAGCCCTAAGATTGAATTTTTCCTGGGTCGTCGGACTTAGTGGTGTTAATAAGTGGGGATATCCCCAATCAAAAGAAGCATAAGGTAGAGTTTCCGACGGAGGGAACCTCTACCGATATAAATATTACATAATTACTCTATTTAATAAAATGCAATATGGTTAAAATGCTAAGCGATAGGAATTTGTAATTACGATATTTAAAAATGTTGCTTTAGAAAAAAAACCCCTGAGCCATCTTTTTAAAACCTTGCATGTATTACTATTGCATCTTGTATGTTGGCTCGCGAGCACAGAAGTTGAAATCCTGGAGATTATGACTACTACGAGGGTCCAGAAGTTGGAGGCCCAGGAGATCATGAGGAGTAGTTTAGTTCATCAGTGCTTACATGCATCCTATATTATTTGAGCTTTCAGGTAATATCAGACGCACACGGGTTTCCCTAGTCGCTTGCCTGTGGAGAGATGTGTTCTACCCCCCTTTTGTTTCCGTTGTCTCTTCTGCTTTTGTAATGTAATCAATTTGGCATATTCGGCCCTTATTGTAAAACTTGACCCAATGCGGTTTATGTAAACTCTGATGTGTTAAATTAATAAATGGTATGATTTTATGCTATGTATGAAATGATTCAGCAATGTGCCTATGAGTGCTATCTACTGATCCAGGAATAGCATAATATTTTCACAGAGAATTCGGGATTAGAAAATCCGAGTCGACAATTTGGTTGGTAGGATAAGGTTAAATGAGATAGAATAGTACAAGTAAGATGAGATCGTCCTAAACATAGTTACCAAGATCGTCAGGGTCGCCCTTGCGATCCACGACCCCGGATCGTGCATCCTGGATCGCGGGTCACCAACGATCTGGATCGCCACCGGGATGCCGCCTGGTCACCAGACAGTGAGAGGGAGTAGAGGAAGGGGAGAGGAGGATGGAGGAAAAGAGAGAAGCAAGCTAAGCAAGCCACCATGATCACCTCATGTCGACATTATCGCTTCCGAAGTCACTGTTCATCGTGACAGCATAGCAGTAATTCTGGAGCTACCTTGGCCTTCCTGCTCGAGCTCGAGTGCTCGACTACATCTTGTTGCGGCTAGGCGGAGGCAACGACATTTGGCTTGGGTGGCGGTCACCAACGACACCCCTTCTGACCTCTCCTGAGTCTCCTCTCTTATGTTCAACTTCAATCCCATGAGCTCTGTTTGTGTTGTATGTGTGGTAGCTGTGATGGGAAGGGGGGGAGGAAAACCTAATGATCTCCCATCCCTGCGTACACAACATGGGCCAGATGGGCCAAGCCCATTTGCTTGGTTCTCTTGCTTTCCTTTTTCTCTTATTTCATTTGCCTTCCCATTTCTTTTTCTAATTCTGAACATGCTTAGACTATATATTATAATGTATGTAGCTTTGTGATTGGATCATCGACCTGTATTTTTTTGTCACGTCCCGCATCCCGATCTAGCGTACCAAAGAACCCTACTTCACTTCAACCCACATTTTTAGTCACGCATGACCGTTCCTCGACCCTGTTCTGGTGTCTGTTGACTATGGTCTTGAATAGTATGGTGCAAACATGCTGTTTGGTTAGATGTCTGAGATGGTAGATGAATGTGTTTGGTTAGATGTATAAGATGGTACATGAGGGTACAAGATGATGTTTAGTTGAGGGATGAGATTGATTCGATAACATTCTTCTTATATGGGTGAATTTATCTCCATAATACCTTTTCCTCTTTTTCTCTTTGTTCTCTCTCTCTCTCTCTTCCTTCCTTTTCTTCTTTCTTTCTTTGTTCTCCTTCTTCTTGACAACTATTCCTTATCTTTCTTATCCTCTTCTTCTTGTCACCGCCGTCATCTCCAAGCGTCGCTCGCTTGCCGTCGTCTCCCTTGGCCTCACATGCCGCCGACGCCTGACGGCCGCCACCACCTCCCCTCGCCTCGCTAGCTCCAAATCTCCCTAGCGGGGACTCGCCTCGCCCGCCGTCGCCTAACGCCGCCTCCCGTCGTGACCTCTCCTTGCTCGAGAAGGTGACCGTATGCAGCGCCTGGATCACGTGAAGCCCGCGTGAGCGAGCGATCCCATCTGGGGCGGTGTGGTTCGCCGTATTTTGAGGAATGAGTTGATACAACATCTGGGTAGAATATTCTTATAAGTTGGAACATCTCATCCAGCATAAATTAGTTCTATCCCTCTAACCAAACAGACGAACAAGTCATATTCCGAGGGATCCCATCCTGGTACCACTTCATACACCGAACCAAACACATCTAAGTGTAACTTAAGGTAACGTATTGAAGCGGAGAGAGGGCGTGCGGGGTTGGATGTGTGATTCCCACGTGTATTAGGTTTGGGGAGCGAGACGTACGATAGGAGTATTCTTATCCTATGCCCTCCCAGCCGTTAGATCTCATTTAGATGGACTAACGCAACAAACGTTTGTGAACCGCAACATGGTTGCAACAAAATTCGTGAAAGTAATGCGGTCTGAATTAATAATGCATCCTGGATGGTTGACGCTAACAATTCAATTCATGTTTCCCGTAGGAGAGTAGTAGCCATTCCGCTTCAAAGTACAGATACGAGACAAGAATGAACGAAGGAAAAATAAAATAAAACATGTGACGCCTTGCCGAGGGGCTCTCTGTTTTCTGTGGAGAGCTGAGATTTGATAAATAACAAACAAACAAACAAAACATCGGTTTATGCAGTGTTTCAGGCTTGGCTACGCATGAATCATCGGTTTCCGCAACTAAAGGTTGCAACTTGCTGCGACAAGCTGTAACTTGTTAACGAATAGACTGACTGTTTCGGCCATGTTCTGGCCCGCGACGACGCCACCGAGGCCCAGACCCATGAGCTCCTTCCTCCTCAGCAAGGGGGACAACTACTTAATTCGGGCGAGAAAGGCTGTCCGCCTCCACCCGGACGGCCGGACCACACCTCTCAGCCCGACCGATCAAGCTGCTTGCGGTTGTTACTCGTTGGCCATTGTCAAGGGCGCAAAGCTAGTGTAGTCTCACAGCAATCTTTTGTTTCGTTAGGATGCGAAAGGTTCAAAAGTTCAGATTGCAGATAAGCAGCAGAATACTGAGGGCAACGATCGTACATGGGAATTCAGTCCACTATGCCGAATTTACAAGCACAACAAAAACAAGGTTGGCAAACTTGGCAACAAACGTCACACATATTTTCATTTGCAGGAGAAAGAGTTGGTCCGTCAACATGCTAGTTTGCTTTTAATGGTAAGCATCATTTTTGTCTTTTGGGAATCATAAGTACCATGTAATCAAAAGATACCTAGCTCCAAATAAATGGTATTGTAGACATGTAAAACACCACCATGTTCACTGGTGAGCCATGCTTAGATGTAACATATATCAAGCCTTTTTGCAGAATGAAGGGGGGGGGGGGACACTACCCCGTCAACAAACTACAGAACTGCATAAGCATCAAAACAATGTCGGCAACCACCTACAGTCTTGTGGCAGACCAAAGATAACTTTATACAAAATTATTTAACTTCTGATGCACTCAGTATTGCTGCTGAGCAGTCAGGAGTGAGTACACACTAATGCGAGTGAAGTCACATTTCAGTAGTGATTTGAAATTCATACAACACAAACACAATCAACAGCCAGTAGGCCAACAGTATTCAAGCTCACATCTTCCACTGCCGCAAAAGCATGGAATTTTGAAGTTAAGTGTAAGTGCAAACACAAAAGTATAGCAAAGGTTCTAGCTAACATGGTTTTAATCATGGGTTCACTCCAAACAAACTGGAATATACTCCAAGCATGACGGCAGCAAGCAACAACCCAAGGTAACTATCACCATCCATTACTGCTCGCTTATTTGTCTCAAATGAATATACTAGACATGGGACAAAGAAATTGTTCTAATCAGTAAAAATTTGTTTTCCTATTTCTAAGTCGGAACCAATCACATACTAAATGAAGAAACAAGCTGGTCAGTTCTGTGACTGACATTCAATATGAAACATATTCAAAACTGAAGGAGGTTATTACTTATTATACAAAGATATGATACCTTGTGTATGCATACACTAGTACCATATATATCCATCATCGTGTGACCAGTTAACGATAACGACAAAATAACAATAGAAATTGTCGTAAAAGGAGAATCAAAAGACAGCGAATCTTGCTCTCTAATATCTAATATAAAGAATTCCAAGAAAAACATCAGACAGTAATGATTACTACAAAGAAGCAATATGTACCGGCTCAAGTGCATAAACGAAGGCGAAATCTGGATGCAGAGGTTTATCGATCGATTCCTGCGTTGCCATAACAAGAAGAAAGCCTGCCTCCTTTCCACAAGAAAATCTCTGAAGAAACCACCAAAAAATTGGCTGCTGGGACCAGTACAAGGCAGGGAAGAGATCGATAAACTACTGCGCCCAGTCATCCCCCACCACCTGCGGATAAAGAAATAAATGGATTGACATGGGCTGCATGAAACTGAAACAGAAAAAGCAAAACAAGAGCCGTCTACAAGAACATCTGATATATGCTAGCAAGTATCCCCCCCCTCCCCCGACTTCTCTTCTCAGGCAATGGTGTAAGAGGGATGATCCTGTTATATATATATAGATAGTGTAGGGTGTTCTTTGCATATTCACAACCCTGTACATGTTATATATTGGCCTTTTACCCCATTGGAATAGACAATAAGAATCATTCAAACATGGTATCAGAGCAGAGTTAGGGTTAGGGTTAGGATTTGCCAGCCGCCGTCGGTCACCATCGGCCGCCGCCGGCCGCCACCCTACCCGTGCCTTCCCCTGCTCCCACCCACAGCTGCTCTACTTTTCTTCCGCCCGAGTCTCTCTGCGCCGCCGAGGTCCTCCCACCGTCGGATCCCGTGTGACGCCGCTTGATCCGCCGCTGCCAGAGCTTGATCCCGCCGCTCCACGGCCGATCCTCAGAGCCTCCCTACCTTCGGCGCCCTGCGTGGGGCTTGGCCAAGGTACTCAGGCTGCTTGCTCTCGCGCGGCCCCAAGCGATAAGCCACCGAAAGGAGCATCGATGGCTTCAGCCAAAGATCTACTCTCCTGGCTTCCCTAAGCCCACGGCCTCTTTCAAAAAAAGACCTTGTCGTCAGACCTATCCTCATTGTGTGTACTCACGCTCACTAGGAGCCAAGCCTCTCGTACTCTCCAACGCAGTTCGAGACTATGTACCTCGACTCGCCACCGCGCCTTGGTGAAGGCCCTCACGGGTGTGTGTGCCGAGAGACTTCGTGACTGCGTGACTGGAGATGCATCTATCTTGTCTCGCTTCAAGACTGCTCTTTCCGTAGCAACCGACTGGATCCCTCCCCGCCTCCTCCAGTGGTTGCTGCTTCTACTGCGGATCTCCACTGCACCTACTGTCAGCGTGATGACCACAGGTTTCAAGATTGCTACAAGCGGAGGAGGGACCAGTGTCGTCGGGGTGGATGTCCCTCGAAGGGCTCTGGATGTTCCTCTCACTCAGGAGCGGGCGCTTCTCGCCAGAGCTGCTCCGCTGATGCCACACAACAGTTCCTCTCACTACTTTAGCGCCTCGGTGTCGGCTCGTCCTTAGACTCCTCGGGTTATGCTCGCCTGGCTTCTCAGCAGTCTTCTTCGCCTCCGGCCTCCTCCCTCTCAGGTATCTTGTCTCCGTGGATTTTTGACTCTGGTGCTTCTTTTCACATGATACCAGATTCTACCCACCCCACTTTCGTTCATTCCACAGTTTTTCCTTCCACCTTCTCAATGCAGATGGTAGGCTCTATGCAGCCTTATGTCTACTGGCATTGATCACGACTGTCGTGTTGTTCTTGAGTCTGACTCTTGTTGTGTTCAGGACCGCCGCATGGGGACTCTGCTTTGTACTGGCCCTCGACGTCATGATTTGCAGCGTCTTTGGGAGCTCCATTCGGCCACCACTACCTCCGTCTTGCAGCATCCTCCGCTGCCTCCTTTGCTCAGTGACACCATCGTCTCGGTCATCTCTGTGGATCACGTCTATCGTCACTAGTAGGTCGTGGTATTCTTAGGTCTGTTTTTGTGGACACCTCTTTACATTATATGGGTTGCAAGCTTGGCAAGCAACTGCAGCTCCCCTATCACTCTAGTGATTCTATTTCTACGCGTCCTTTTAATCTTGGTTTTGAAGGGGTCATCAATACTATGCGATCTTTATTGATGATTATTCTTATCATACTTAGATCTATTTTATGTCCTATCGCAGTCAGGTTTTCTCTATTTATCAAATGTTCCCCACCATGGTTCACACTCATTTGATTCAGCCATTCGTGTGTTTCATCATACGACTCAAGTGAGTACCTATCTCCTCCGTGGTACTCTTCTACTCACACTCGAGCGGTGTCTGGCATTGTCACTTGCTTGAGACCGTTCGCTCTCTCATGCTTGCCTCTTCTTCCCTAAGCCGAGCCCTCTATGGTCGGCTTTCCTTGCTACAATCTTGAGCATAAAGGTTGTCGTTGCTACAACCCTGTTGCTCGTCGGTTGAGGATCTCTCAGGATGTCACTTTTGATTAGTGCATCTCACTACCCTCGCTTTCTATGCCTTCACCTCAGATTTAAGCTTCATCCTCTACCTTCTTCACCTCCTTCTCCACTACCGCACCTAAAAAAAAGACTTCCGTATTTAAAGTCAAAAATATTATTTAAAGTAATTTCTTGGATTCTCTCTAAGTAATTTTAGTAACTTCAAATTAATTCAAGGAATTGTTGTGTATTTTTCTAGAATTTTTTTTAACTATATTTACTATTTTCTAAAAACATATTTCCTTTTTCTCAATTATTGTAATTCAAAATTTCTAAAAATTTCTTTCTCTGTCTGGGCCGAATCCTCTCTGGTATGTTCTTATTCTCGAGCCTCGACCCGCTTCCCACCCATTTCTCGCTCCTACCTAACTACCCCTCTCTCCTCTCTCCTCCCTCTCTCTCTCTCTCTGCCGTGAGCCCCACCCGTCTACAGACCTACTTGGGTCGTCTTCCTTCTCCCACACCACGCCCATAGTCAGTGGACCGTCAAGACCTGTGCCTTGCCGCTCTTCTCCCTCACCTCTGACCTACTACCGCCTCCGCCTTATCTGTCTGGTTTCCTTGACTGACCGAATCGCCCCACGTCGTTGTCGTCGAAGCTTCGCCCCTACGCCTCCCCTCTCCTATAAATGGAGCACCAGGACCCCCTTGTTCCCCTCTCCCTTTCCCCCTATCTCCCTCTCTCTCGTCCTCAGGCGCGTTTGACCCGGCGCACTTCCTCCATCGGCCTCCGTCGAGCCTCGCCGTTGAAACCGTGCGCCTTGGGTTTGTCTCGCTCCCCTCTCCTCTTAGCTACCTTCTCTGTCGCTCGCTATGGCACGTAGCACCGGCGAGCCATCAGGCTTGAAGAGCTCCGTCGCTGGTCTTCGCCACGCTGCCGCTTCAGGTTGTGGTTGTAGCCTCCCTCCGACCTGGTGGTCAAAGCCTCCCTCTGACCACGTGTAGTTGAACCTCCTTCCGACCAGGTGTTTTCAAACTTCCGAGAGCATGTTCTCCTTCATCCGAGCTCCGATTCGAGTGATTCAAATTTCTAAATTCATATAAATTCAATACCTTTCTTTTGGTTCTAGTTTGGTATTTTTTTTTGGATTTTATTTGTAATTGTTTTATTTATTTTGCCCTTTTTGCACATATAGATTCTTGCGTTTCTGAAGAGCTCTTGGACCCGATGACCGAAGCAACTGAAACCTTCAACGAAGGCAAGTCGTAGACCTTTAATCATGTTGAACCTATTTTATAAAATTATATTATTTTATACTAATATGTCTAACTAATTAGCAATATTTTGATTCGGTTCTGTTAAGGGTTGATAAGCAGCACAAGAGGGGGTCCAAAATGGCGAAACCTTAGCGGGCAGAACCAAGTCAAAACAGAGCTTTGTAAAAGCCTTGTGATGATCACTTAGTCGCACACCTCGAAAGTGTGTTAAATAGACATTATAAGTTGATTATCTCTTATGGGTCAAGATGCAACCTCTACAGAGTGTAAAACTATTCGAATAGCCGTGTCCCCGGTTATAGACAATGCCTGCTGATTTCACACGAGGGGTAGATTTTATCAATAATGTTGGAATGGGTTGGTTGGGAAGTGAACGGATTGTTCACCGATCGTTAGTTGAGAAGTGAACAGGGTGTTCACCAGTTGTTTCAAAAAACTTGATTACTTATGTACTTATTGTATTTAATGTCAATACCGCTTCCGCAAATTAAACATAAAGCGCATACTTTTCACGACTCTTCGAGTACTTTATGTACTCACGGCTATACATCATTTGTTGATCAGTCGCCGAAGAAGAACCAGGGATCACCAAGTTCTACGAGGAAGACTACTTCGAAGACTTTGCGAACTAGGTCGCGTCCTCCACTCGATTTCCTGTAGGCATATCAGATGGCTACCACGAGACATTTTGGTTTCCGCTGCAAGTTCATCTTTTGTTGTTAAGCCCTACGTGGCAACCTCTGTAAGACTTGACAATAAAGTTCTTTGCTACTAAGTAATATTAATTTGTCCGCGCTCATCGATGTTGTAAACTCGTAGCGATCATGAGACTACAGAGGGTCCCGAGGTTGCATACCCGGGGTGCCGACAGTACTGGCACTTGGGATCTTGTGCCCCTACCTATGCGTGTCACTCCCATCATGTGCAAGTGCGTGTAAAAAATTAAGACCCGCTTGGATGGTTCCCTTGAGTGCTACAAGGTTCATCTTGTAGCGTGTGGTTTTCAGCAGGAGTATAGTCGTGACTACGATGAGACCTTTGCTCCTGTTGCTCACATGACCACTGTTTGCACTCTCCTTGTTGTGGCTTCTGTTCGATAGTAGCCCATATCTCAGTTGGACGTTAAGAATGTCTTTCTCAATGGCGAGTTGCATGATGAGGTCTACATGCAGCCGCCCCCTGGGTATTATATCCCTGATGGTATAGTTTGTCGCCTTCGTCGCTCTCTCTATGGGTTCAAACAAGCCTCTCATGCTTGGTTTGACTGCTTCTCCTCTGTTGTCACTGATGTCGGCTTCTCCACCAGTGATCACGACCCTGCCTCTTTGTTCACACTTATGTTCGGGGTCGGACGCTCCTCCTTCTCTACGTGGATGATATGATTCTCACCGGAGATGATTCTCAGTACATTGCCTTTGTGAAGGAGCGTCTCGGTGAGAAGTTCTTGATGTCTGATTTGGGTCCTCTTCGTTACTTCCTTAGGATTGAGATCACTTCTACATCTGAGGGCTACTATCTCTCCCAGGAGAGGTACATTCATGATATTCTTACTGGCGCTTGTCTCACGGATCAGCGTGTGGTGGATACTCCGATAGATCTTAGTGTTCACCTTCGGTCTACCAATGCTGAGCCTCTTGAGGATCCTACTCACTACCGCCATCTTGTCGGGAGCCTTGTCTACCTTGGGATTACTCGCCCTGACATCTCACCAGTTCACATCCTGAGTCAGTTCGTCTCTGCTCCCACTCAGCTTTACTCACTCATCTTCTTTGTGTTCTGCGATATCTTCGTGGGACCATCACTCGTCGTCTTTTCTTTCCTCACTCCAGTTCTTTGTAGCTTCAGACATACTCTGATGCAACCTGGGCTAACGATCATTCTGATCGTCGGTCTCTTTTTGCTTATTGTATTTTTCTTGGTTCCTCCTTAATTGCTTGGAAGACCAAGAAAGCGGACTGATTTCCATCAGAGTCTTGAGGTGAGTTGAGAGCCATGGCGTCGTTGAAAGCTGAGATCACCTGGCTTCGGTGGCTACTTGAGGATTTTTTGTGTTTTCGTTTCTGCACCGACTCCTCTCTATCAGATAGTATATGCGCGATCAACACTGCTCGAAATCCTGTGAAGCATGAGCTCACCAAGCACATTGGAGTGGATACCTCGTACATGCAGTCGCAAGTGCAAGACCAAATTATTGATCTTCAGTATGTGCCTTTGAGTTTTAGTTAACAGATTTCTTCACCAAGGCAAAGACTAGAGTTCAACATAGATTCTACCAATCTAAACTCAGTGTTGTTGATCCACCATGAGTTTGAGGGAGTGTTATATATATAGATAGTGTAGAATGTACTTTGCATATTCACAATCATGTACATATTATATATTAACCTTTGGTCTATTGGAATGGACAATAAGCCTTATTCAAACATACCCTTCTTGAGCACTGGTGATGATTGCTGGCTTTGATGGGCTGACACACGAGGAGGATGAGGGAAATACAGTCAGCTACTCAGCTTAGCTAGAGAGCAACATATGTTCCAAATGACTAGTCGCCATCTGGCCCTCTCTGTTAGAAAAACCGAAGTAAAAAATAAGGGCACCTATATTTTGGTTGTTAACTCGAGTGAATTGCTGCAAGCCTGCAACACAGTTCTCACGTCTCTAAACTCATCCACATTTTTCTCACGTACGTTAGAGTAAGGTGTGGTTTAAGAACCTAAAGTGCATTATACTTTGTACTGCAATTAACTGTTTTGTCTATCAACGATGATCAAACATAGATGCAATTAATTGTTTTGTCTATCAATGATGAACCTTAGCGTGCTTGATTTTCAATTAAATACATATTACAAAAATAGCTAGTCAATCATAAGCTTGATGGTTATGGAAGCTTTACCAATTGGACTAAGTTGGCGTGCATGAATATTAGTTGGCATATACATGCTATCTCTAGCAAGTCATTGAATGATGTTGCCATGGTGGACCTCGAGCAAAGCAGATGTCCCAATTTTGAAACGAAAACCATGATAAATGAAGTCATGCACTCACCCTTCAAGGCTTTCTTTCACCGCTACTAACGAATCAACGCCAAATGCCCCAAATTCGATGACAATGATCCAAAATTTTATTGTATCGTTGCTAGATATGGTGGTGATCATGATGAATCCCACGAAATGAATTAAAATCCTTAGTGACATGACCAGAAACTCTGAATTTTGGAAAGGAAAAAGACCACTTTTCAACCCTCACTGGGTCCATTTTGCAACCCTTGATTGTAAAACCATCTAGAATGAATCCCTGAACTATCAAAACCGGGTCACTTGACTCCTTAACCGAAATGAGGGTGATTTTGTATGTCATGTCACCAATGTGGTGGTGGTTTTGACACATAAGCATATAGCAATGAGTTAGCAAATTTAAAAACATGAAGGGGCCGACACCCATATCTAATTCCTCTCCCTCCTCATGTTCTTCTTCCTCCCTCTTCTTTCACACCACCGGCCATAGCCTGTCCCCAAGCAGCTGCTGATCCCACTCCCCTCTTCTACTCCTTCCTCTTCCTCTCTCTTCTCCCACTCGCAGCAGAGGTGGATTGGAGAAGGTTGGCGATGACGGCGGCCATGGCGGGTTGGTGGGGGGGGGGGGCACACTAAAGAGGGATATGAGAGGAATGGAGGCCAGGGATAGCTTCACTAAATGGATGTGCGTCTCTTTGCCCTGCACTGCTGCTGTCGCGGTAGGCAGGTGCTGCAATGAGGGGAAGCAAAGAGCTAGCATCGCATCGATGTGATGATGCATGTTATCCTTGATCCAGTACAGCGCCCTAGTGAACTCCGACAGCTCTGCCTCCCCAAGCGTGTCAACGCTCACCTCCACCTTCTCCGCCTCTCCGCCTTCGCCTGCATCACCTTTTCCACCAGCACCTCAAGGTCGTCATCATCAAAGTCAGTGTTGTCAATAGGAGTGGCTGATGCGGCATTGTACATAGGGTATTTGGAGTGAGTTGAAAAACTCTTGCCATGCGGGGCACACATGTCAGTCCATCTTCTTCCTCTCTCCAACTAGCCTTGATGTTTTCATAGATGCAGAGGGATTACGAAAAGCAGAGTAGCCGATTTCTTCGCTCGAAAGATGGATCGACTACAACGATGACGGTGCGGCTGCTAAGCAAGGGGTAGCAGTGCATCAAGATTAATCAACAGGTGACATGTGGGGCCAATGCCACATCAGCCAAAACCACCACCACATCACACTAAAACCAAGGTGGGTTCATGTTAGGGGGTATATTGGACGGTTTTAACATTTGGAGAGTGTGTTTTAGACGGTTTCGAGTTGAAGGTGGAAAAAGCAGACTTGGGGCGAGAGTTGAGAGTTGAAAAATGGTATTTTTTCCTTTTAGAAATGACAACAGATCTTGCCAATAACAAGGCATAGTGAGACCCCAACAAAACTAAACTATCATGGGTAATTACAAGATCTGCTAAGGTTAAGTTCCTACGCAGTTGATACTAGATAGCCACACTTCCAATCTGACGAGGACATCCCGATTGGACCGATTACATGAGCACAAACTAAAAAGATTAATCAACAGGTGAACTCGCTCCTAGTTGAATTTGGTTTTAATTTACATGAGAACTGATTACTACCTAATGTTAGTATTTTAATTATTCTCATGTTTGTGTGTGAGTAGATTTTTGAACCCGATAAGATTATATGTTGTCTAGGAGTATGTTTCCAACAGAAGGTGAGGGAGGACAGGGATGCCAGAAGAAGACAACACATGGGTGAAAAAGAAATAACGAAGTGCTTGGAGGGCCGAACATACGTGTTGCATGTGTTGTAGGCATGCATGCAGGTATGATTATGTGACAACCCGCACCATTTGCATATTGGTTAACATAAAATATTTCCATTTCATTGCATCAAAAAGATTTTACAACATTTGGTTTACAAGCATTTACAATGTTTTTGGCAGCAAGTAATTAGAACCCTAGTTTCTTCTCTTCTTGCCGTCTGTCGTAGCAGTCTTTCTCGTCGCCTTGTCTCTGGCGTCACTTAGTAGAGCCACCTCGCGATCCGTTTTCCTCGCTCGTCAAGGAAGACCAGGAATCGGTTAGTAATCGTAGTCGAGTATTCACGTGCGATGAGTGTATAGAAGTTAGAGTTTAGAAAGTGGTAGTCGATTTCCGAAGTGCGATGAGTATCAGGAGTACCACGGTAGTCGGTCCCTTGGCAATCAAGATTCCGGACCAGCCGGAGTTAGTCGGCCCCTTGATCGCCAAGATATCGGACCACCAAGATCCTTCGACATCTGTCATACGTGGGTCTCATCATCGGCATTTTAGAACCCAACACCCACTATTTGCATTTGCCAAAACCCCAATATAACCCTCGATTGCCTACCCGTGTTAGCACCCTCGACCAAGCTTCACCGGGTGCAGCAACCAATTCCAAAGTAGCATTACCAATTCATCTCCCCTAGCCGAGCCCATGCAAAACCAGCAGCCCAACATTCAAGCACGACCGACCAAAGCGGCAAAGACCGACTCAAATGCATCTCCACAGCGGTGTACGTTAGAGTAAGGTGTGGTTTAAGAACCTAAAGTGCATTATACTTTGTACTGCAAATAACTGTTTTGTCTATCAACGATGATCAAACATAGATGCAATTAATTGTTTTGTCTATCAATGATGAACCTTAGCGTGCTTGATTTTCAATTAAATACATATTACAAAAATAGCTAGTCAATTATAAGGTTGATGGTTATGGAAGCTTTACCAATTGGACTAAGTTGGCGTGCATGAATATTAGTTGCCATATACATGCTATCTCTAGCAAGTCATTGAATGATGTTGCCATGGTGGACCTCGAGCAAAGCAGATGTCCCAATTTTGAAATGAAAACCATGATAAATGAAGTCATGCACTCACCCTTCAAGGCTTTCTTTCACCGCTACTAACGAATCAACGCCAAATGCCCCAAATTCGATGACAATGATCCAAAATTTTATTGTATCGTTGGTAGATATGGTTGTGATCATGATGAATCCCACGAAACGAATTAAAATCCTTAGTAACATGACGAGAAACTCTGAATTTTGGAAAGGAAAAGGACCACTTTTCAACCCTCACTGGGTCCATTTTTCAACCCTTGATTGTAAAACTATCTAGAATGAATCCCTGAACTATCAAAACCGGGTCACTTGACTCCTTAACCGAAATGAGGGTGATTTTGTATGTCATGTCACCAATGTGGTGGTGGTTTTGACACATAAGCATATAGCAATGAGTTAGCAAATTTAAAAACATGAAGGGGCCGACACCCATATCTAATTCCTCTCCCTCCTCATGTTCTTCTTCCTCCCTCTTCTTTCACACCACCGGCCATAGCCTGTCCCCAAGCAGCTGCTGATCCCACTCCCCTCTTCTACTCCTTCCTCTTCCTCTCTCTTCTCCCACTCGCAGCGGAGGTGGATTGGAGAAGGTTGGCGACGACGGCGGCCATGGCGGGTTGGTGGGGGGCGGGGGGCACACTAAAGAGGGATAGGAGAGGAATGAAGGCCAGGGATAGCTTCACTGAATGGATGTGCGTCTCTTTGCCCTACACTGCTGCTGTCGCGGTAGGCAAGTGCTGCAATGAGGGGAAGCAAAGAGCTAGCATCGCATCGATGTGATGATGCATGTTATCCTTGATCCAGTACAACGCCCTAGTGAACTCCGACAGCTCTGCCTCCCCAAGCGTGTCAACGCTCACCTCCACCTTCTCCGCCTCTCTGCCTTCGCCTGCATCACCTTTTCCACCAGCACCTCAGGTTCGTCATCATCAAAGTCGGCGTTGTCAATAGGAGTGGCTGATGCGGCATTGTACATAGGGGATTTGGAGTGAGTTGAAAAACTCTTGCCATGCGGGGCACACATGTCAGTCCATCTTCTTCCTCTCTCCAACTAGCCTTGATGTTTTCATAGATGCAGAGGGATTACGAAAAGCAGAGTAGCCGCCATCGCATTTCTTCGCTCGAAAGATGGATCGACTACAACGATGACGGTGCGGCTGCTAAGCAAGGGGTAGCAGTGCATCGAGATTAATCAACAGGTGACATGTGGGGCCAATGCCACATCAGCCAAAACCACCACCACATCACACTAAAACCAAGGTGGGTTCATGTTAGGGGGTATATTGGACGGTTTTAACATTTGGAGAGTGTGTTTTAGACGGTTTTCGAGTTGAAGGTGGAAAAACAGACTTGGGGCAGAGTTGAGAGTTGAAAAATGGTATTTTTCCTTTTGGAAATGACAACAGATCTTGCCAATAACAAGGCACAGTGAGACCCCAACAAAACTAAACTATCATGGGTAATTATAAGATCTGCTAAGGTTAAGTTCCTACGCAGTTGATACTAGATAGCCACACTTCCAATCTGACGAGGACATCCCGATTGGACCGATTACACGAGCACAAACTAAAAAGATTAATCAACAGGTGAACTCGCTCCTAGTTGAATTTGGTTTTAATTTACATGAGAACTGATTACTACCTAATGCTAGTATTTTAATTATTCTCATGTTTGTGTGTGAGGAGATTTTTGAACCCGAGAAGATTATTTGTTGTCTAGGAGTACGTTTCCAACAGAAGGTGAGGGAGGATAGGGACGCCAGAAGAAGACAACACATGGGTGAAAAAGAAATAACGAAGTGCCTGGAGGGCCAAACATACGTGTTGCATGTGTTGTAGGCATGCATGCAGGTATGATTAACAAAGGAAATACTCAAGCACTAAATGCTCCTGGCTATTTTGCATCTTGCATGCACGAAGGAGGGCTCAGTTCCATGGTCCGAACGATAACCTCGTAGACAAACATAAAATCGTATCAAACAATGTAAGAACATAAGAACAGAATAGTAGATTAAACACAGAGATGTAGGAGACTTCTTGCTTCTCTTTATTGCTCTTCATACGATCCATCCTTTATAATGACTAACACCCCTATTTATAGTCTACAGACCCTACTAGGGTTTGGGATGTGATGTCTATACATGGGTCGGCTGCTGGGCCGAGCCCATAGTTTCCCAACAAGGACATCCACTCTGACGCGTATGGAAATTAAGGATTTGGAATACTTTTGTTTGGTTAATTATTTTGGGTTGAATCCGGACCGGTTAGGCTTTCCTATTTCCTTCGACCGACTTTGGAGGCGGTGTGGCTATTTATTTTGTAGGATCTTTTTTCATGGAAGGTAGACCACCACGAATCAATCTATTATTTTCAGAGAGAGCTATGCACTTGTTCTTCCTAGGGTTTAACATACAATTGCAACCTACAGGGAAATTGGGCGTTTTCAACCTCGTTATTCTTGTGATTCCTTGTATTTTGCAGGAGTAGCGATATATCTACTTTGTGTGGTCAGTAGACGAGATCACGGACGTGTGGTTAGGCGAATTCTTTTACCACAGATTGCTATTTTGACAGTAGTTGGCTCCATCGGTTTATCAAGTTACACGGATCCAAAGTTATTATCGATCCTACGTCGTGAAGATCGGGTATCCCCATATCACAATCATATCCTGTAAATTACACCCAAAACTCAAGAGATATCTGGGTGACTTACCGGTTGGACTACCACTCACACCTCCAGTGATTCACAATAATAAATTATGAAATCTCCGTGCAAGTCAAGGATAGAGGCAATCAGGCAAACAATACAAGAAAAGGGTGATAAACCACGTTAACCTGGAACAGGATAAACTCATTACATGAATTAGGCCAAAAGATAAGTGTTTGGATCAGGGTAGCAGATAATCTTTGAATGAGAGAATGTTTACTTATATAGCATCCACATCTATATAACAACTCTTCTGGGCAGATCCTCCATCATTAGTGGGTCCAGCCATCACACTTTGCCCCAGTTTGGTAATGTACAATTACAACTTGCACCTCTAGTTGCCACTAATGCAATCTGCCATTCACATAGATGTTCTTAACAGGGCAGAGGAACTTGCTACTGTGCTTGTATATGCATCATTTGCTAATTTTGATATATAGTGACTAATATGTATCTTGGAAATACAGGAACATAGCTGAAGTAACAACTTGTTGCATGTAGGTCAAAACAGCGTGCCATCAATTTGGTACTTCGGTCCAGGAAATTTGTCTAAATATGAACACAAGGCTACGGTCCGCCAGCAAAATGGGCTAATCTCAAAGCCAGCTCTACTCAAGATCAGATAGCTTGAAGTATGCCTATATGCACGCCAGAGATTAATTTTGTAGAAGCTGAAGGATACAAAAGAAATCTGTATTATCATCACACCACATGCTATACCAGGAATGGGCCAATCTTCACATAGAAAAGGAAGTAAGGTGTAGATCCCTGCAATAACATCACATGGTGTGTTATTTTTCCACCATGTTTGCTGTGATCAAGAGCATATGAAGCACCAGTAGGAGGTAATGCAACTCAGCTAGCAAGCTTGAAGGCATCAATGAAGAGGCCATATGTGAAACCCATCTTGAAATTATTGAGGAGTGCAACGGGGAAGGTAACCTTAGGCCGGCTGTAGTAGAACTTCGTCACATACTCGGTTAGGAGGACACACAGAGCTGCTGCTATAACATCATTCACACTCAAAGCACCAAATGGCAGAGATATTGTCTGTGCAACATAAACGCCACCCAGCAGTGAGATGCCGCCAAAAAGAGCTCTCCTAGACCGGCTTCTGAAATAGTTTCTTGACAGCTCAGGGATGATTCGGACTATGTCAACCAGCCTTTGACGGCCATCATTTCCCTGCACGGAACGAACCTTGAGAAACTTATAAGAGGATTTGCGTGGGAAGCTCCTGTAGCTCGGTGAGAGTACCATTGTCTCTGCATACAACCCATAGTTGGCAAGACCAATGGTAATAGAATTTGAAGCACATGCCATTAGAAACACTGGCACTTTCTGAAAAGAAGATTCTCAACAAAAAAAAAAAAACAGACATGCAATTAGAGATGCTTTTGCTGCGTGAATGGCAAAAGTTTGCAGAGTGCAAGTATGAATAAGTCAATAAAGAAACCAAGAAGGTCAGGAAGAGAAGGTGCACACAAGTAATAGTAGAAAGAAAGAATATCGAATAACAGAGTTATCTATGGCATATCTGAAGAAACCAAAGACGCGAATAAAGGAAAATACAATATTTTAGGCTCTCCATTGCAAAGTCTGATAATTCAGATATGCGGTTTTGTTGGAGATACTAGCATTGGAAGGATGCATAAGCTTGCTAGAAATTCCAAAATCCAAACCACGGGGGAACACTTGCAACGGTTCATACTCGACAGCCATGGAACATGCTAACATGGAGATAGTGTATTGTTGGCCAACGGCGATATGCAGTGGTTCATGTCATGCCATTGTACTCCAAATGTCACTCAATTTCTAGGTTCTAGCTGTTCACGCAATGTTGACTCAATAAACTAAACATAATGTACAATATGCAGCCAGAAAGCGGTAGTTTTGGCCCAAAAGCATGATCTCGGCAAGCTCCAACAACAAACACCATCCCCTATTAACAGATCTGGCAAAAGCAACTATCACGCAGTAACAGCTTCCCTAGGACAGCACCTACCATAGCACACGGAGCAAACTTAAACACAGTGAATTTGCAAACACTGCATCCTGAAGGCCATATGCCCTGCATCTGGGACTAAGAGCTACTGAGCAGCAACGCTGGTAGAGCCCAGAAATTACGCAAGAAGCGTGGTTTTCCTCCGAAATGGAGTTCAAACTCACCGGCGCAACTTCTACTGGTACTGACGATTCTGCAGGGGAATTACGTCGAACAGATGACGCGTGAGCCCCAACCTCCGAAGAAATCAGAGATTCCAAGACTTGCGGGTTGATAATTCGCTCTCCGGATTGCAATTACAGCGGCGAATGCGGTGGATTAGCAAAGCAATCAAAGAGAGCAAAAGGAAACGAGAAAAAGAGGAAATGCGAAGAGGGAGGGTGAGACCGTGGGAGGAGACAGATGAGGGAGGTGTGGTGCTGTTGCTTCGGGGTGGACTCTGCAAGACTGCAACCTTCTCCCTCGGCGACCGGGGCCCACCGCCAGAACTAGCTTATAGAACTATTTACCAAAATGCCCTCCCCCGTTAGGGTTTATCCCCTGCCTCCACCACCCCAAAACCTCCATGGCTGGAGCTTCAAACCCCACCTCCACCGCCACCGCCACCGCCGAGTCCACCTCCCCACCCCGACCGCCGACCCTCCCCACACCCGCCCCCGCGGCCGCAGACCCATGATCCGCCGCCGCGCGGCGGCGGCAGCACTACGCGCCTCCCAGCGCCGTACCTACCCCTCCCACGCCGCCGACTCCGACGACCACCTGCTTGGCCTTGTCGAACCCACCGCGCCGCATCCCCACTCCCGCCTCTCCCCCAAAGACTTCGCCTTTGTTCAAGAGCCCGCCCCTGCGCTCCCCACCGCCGCCCTCCCACCCCCCGAGGCCGTCCTGATCTCCAAGGCGATCCGAGCCTATGGAGGCGACTTCGACGGCAAGGTGGAGCGATTCCTGCGGCGGTACCGCGAGTTCCTGACTGACTCCGTTGTGGTCGCCGTGCTCAGGGCGGTGCTCGCCCCGGAGCTCTGCGTCAGGTTCTTCCTCTGGGCCGAGCGGCAGGTGGGGTACAGACACACCGGCGCTTGCTACGACGCGCTCGCCGAGGTATTGGGTTTCGACGACCGCGCCAGGACCGCCGAAAGGCTGCTGAGGGAGATTGGGGAGGATGATCGCGAGGTGCTCGGCAGATTGTTCAATGTGCTGGTGCGGCGATGCTGCCGCCTTGGGCTGTGGGATGAGGCGCTGGAGGAGCTTGGGAGGCTGAAGAACTTTGGGTACAGGCCATCGGTAGTGACCTACAATGCATTGGTGCAGGTGCTCGCGAGCGTGGGGCAGGTGGACATGGGGTTCAGGGTGCAGAAGGAGATGTCGGCATCAGGGTTCTGCATGGACAGGTTCACAGTCGGGTGCTTTGCGCGTGCGCTGTGCAAGGAGGGGCGGTGGGCCGATGCACTTGACATGATAGAGAGGGAGGATTTCAAGCTCGACACGGTGTTGTGCACCCAGATGATCAGTGGACTGGTGGAGGCCTCCCTTTTTGATGAGGCGATGTCATTCCTCCATAGGATGCGGTGCAACTCGTGCATCCCAAATGTGGTCACATATAGGACGCTGCTCTCGGGATTTCTGAAAAAGAAGCAGCTTGGCTGGTGCAAGAGGATCATCAACATGATGATGACAGAGGGTTGCAATCCAAATCCATCCTTGTTTAATTCACTTGTGCATAGTTACTGCAATGCCGGGGATTATGCATATGCATATAAACTGTTTAAGAGGATGACTACTTGTGGTTGCCCTCCTGGTTACATCGTGTACAACATATTTGTCGGAAGTATTTGTGGTCGAGATGAATTGCCAAACCCTGAGTTGTTGGATTTGGCAGAGAAAGTTTATGAGGAGATGCTGGCTGCTAGTTGTGTTCTTAATAAGGTTAACACCGCCAATTTTGCTCGGTGCCTTTGTGGTGTGGGGAAGTTCGACAAGGCATTTCAGATCATTAAGGAGATGATGACGAAAGGCTTTGTCCCCGATACAAGCACGTACTCTAAGGTGGTCACTTTTCTGTGTCAGGCTAAGCAGGTAGAAAAAGCTTTCCTTTTGTTTCAAGAGATGAAGAGGGCCGCTGTTAATCCTGATGTGTACACGTACACAATTTTGATTGATAGCTTTTGTAAGGCTGGTCTCATTGAACAAGCCCAGAGCTGGTTTGATGAGATGAGTAGTGTGGGCTGCTCCCCAAATGTAGTAACATATACTGCATTGCTTCATGCTTACCTGAAAGCTAAGCAGCTACTTCTGGCTAATGACATTTTCCACAGAATGGTTGATGCTGGCTGTCATCCAAATGACATTACCTACGGCGCACTAATTGATGGCCTCTGTAAGGCAGGTAAAATCCAAAAGGCTTGTGAAGTCTACACCAAGTTAATAGGAGCTTCTGACAATGTAGAATCTGATTTTTACCTTGAGGGTGAGGACACGGACACCATTGCTCCAAATGTTGTCACCTATGGTGCACTCATAGATGGTTTGTGCAAAGCTCACAAGGTGGCTGATGCTCATGAATTGCTAGATGCTATGTTATCAGGTGGCTGTGAGCCCAATCACATTATATATGATGCTCTGATAGATGGCTTTTGCAAAGTTGGAAAAATTGACAATGCTCAGGAGGTATTTCTGCGGATGACTAAGTGTGGGTACTTGCCTAGTCTGCATACATACACCTCCTTAATTGACAGGATGCTCAAGGATGGAAGACTTGATCTTGCGATGAAAGTTCTGTCTCAAATGTTAAAGGATTCCTGTACTCCTAATGTCGTTACTTACACAGCCATGGTTGACGGACTTTGTAGAATAGGTGAAAGTGAAAAGGCCCTAAAGCTGCTGCCATTGATGGAAGAGAAGGGATGCAGTCCAAATGTTGTAACTTACACTGCTCTAATAGATGGATTAGGCAAAGCTGGTAAAGTTGATGTGAGTCTTAAGCTTTTTACACAAATGAGCACGAAAGGATGTGCTCCCAATTATGTTACGTACAGAGTACTGATAAACCATTGCTGTGCTGCTGGCCTTTTGGACAAGGCTCATTTACTTCTCGATGAGATGAAGCAGACTTGCTGGCCAAAGTACTTGCAAGGATACCGCTGTGCAGTTCAGGGTTTCAGCAAGAAGTTTATCACTTCTCTTGGTTTGTTGAAGGAGATGGAGTCACATGGCACAGTACCAATAGCTCCTGTTTATGGGATGCTCATTGATAGTTTCTCCAAGGCTGGCAGGCTGGAGACAGCCTTGGAGTTGCACAAACAGATGATGGAGGTCTCATCGTCCCTAAACATGACCAGCAAGGGCATGTATGCCTCATTAATACGGGCACTTTGTTTAGCATCTCAAGTTCAAGAGGCATTTGAATTATATAGTGAAATGACGAGGAGAGGCCTTGTGCCAGAGTTAAGTGTCTTTGTTTGCCTCATAAAGGGACTAATTGAAGTGAATAAGTGGAATGAAGCCCTCCAGTTGTGTTATGGTATATGTCATGAGGTCAGTCCACTTCTTGTATATACTGCTCAAATTATCTCTTTATTATCTGCCCTTATTCTTGCTATAGATGAAATATTGTCAGCCCCATGATATCCTTAAGAACTTTGAAGGGAACATTGACTTAGGAGATAATTTCGGTTCATATTCATTTATTTCTTTGGTGCAGTATCTACATCAGCAAGTAATCTAATAGTAACTCTGGGAAAAGTTCAGTTGGTTAATTGAAGTACAGCTACGGAGCTACCGATTAAATGTTATTTCATGCAATATACTTATCAATTTGTCATATCCAATCAGTCATTTATTGAGCAGCTGTAGCCTGAAATCTCACTTTGCATGATAGTTTCTAACATTAGAGAATTGGATTTGATTCACTAGTTATGGTCTGCTTTGATAGCTTTCTTTAAATAGTACTTATTTGGTAAAGGCGGGCATGTCTGTTGATGCAGCATATTTGGGCACATTTATACTTAGTTTTAGTTCACCTTTCCAAATTATAGAAACGGAAGAGCGCCAGTAACAATATATGCTGTAAACAGCTTCCACAGTTTGGTGTTAATATTGCATTTCACACTTCCAAGTGCACATGAAGGTTGCACTAGTTTGTCATATACAGTGTAGCTGCCTTTTAATTTTCTTGCTACCCAAGTTATTTGCAGAATGAGCTCTGTCCTATGCTAGGTTTCTTGTGTAGTTTTCTCTTTACTCTTTAGGTAATTTTCTTTATAACTACTAATATTGGGTATTGAACCAGGGTGTGAAGTGGCAGGGCAACAAATCCTTTGATGGAGGGTAGTTCTTTGTTGCCTTCCTGCATTATAACTCATACAAATGGCAACATTTCTCCCCTAAGGAGCACCTACATCTTATGCTAAGATTGTTGTAGATGTGGTGGCGACACAAAGTAGCACTGCAGAATGATCAGATGTATTCTTAAGCTACGCTTTGGTCGTATATGACATATATGGGTGCTAAGGATATGATGAAGGCCTTCAGAACACTGTATGCAGTGAAACTGCACTCATGTAAGCAGAACTTTATTTTGTCAATAATGGAAGATAATTCATTAGGCTGTTAGATGCTTAGCTTCGTATATTGTGATATCACATAATGCAAATTCCATTGTGTTTCAGTGCTGTAAGTTCTTATGGCAAGTCTATTTCATTTTTATTTTATATTTTAATTAGCCAAAGTAATTTCTGACCCTTTGATTTCTTTTTTATATGATTTAGGGATGGTCGGTTTATCTTCATATGGACAAAGGAGCATCTCGATGGTTATCAAGACTAATCTTTGTATATAAGATGATGATGGTTATGCAAAAGGCCAACTATGCGGTGAAGATAATTTTTCAAAGTTTCATAATCCTTTATTCATCAATTCAATGATACACACTTCTAGCTCCTTCAAACTCTGCTCTAGTGATAGAGCAATGTAGATGTTCTGTAATCATAAGAACATACTCAAATATCTTTCAGCTCTTTTGTTCCTGCACAATTTGTAATGAATATTTATTTTGATATATTTTAACTGTTAATATCCATTGGGTTCTATCATAGTGAATCATTTCATCCATTTTTGTTAGGACATCAAAACTTTGGCCTCTTTTTTTAACTTGGCCAATTTGTAACATTTGAGTCCTCATTGATCTAAGCATGTTTCAGACTTCTGGTCCTGTTTCATACTTTTCATATATATTTATATGGAAAAATGCCCTTACAGTGAGGGTTGTTAAGCCCTTTACCTTTGCACCAACAATGTCTTGCCTTGTTATTTCACTACAGTAACTTAGCATGTTTTAAATTGGGTTGCTATGGTACATTAGTACCCCAGTATTGCTTGATGCAGAAGATCTTGCAGTTAGATCTGTAGATGTACCCTATGTCAAGAAGCATCATCACTTTGAAGGCCCAAACCATGCCAAGCTATGTTAATTGTAATTTTCAGAAGTCAAATGCCAAGTGCTTCTGTGTAAATATTTACTCCAATAATATGTTTGTATGCTTAATACTTGCATATGAATATGTTATATTTCTAGATGCAGCTGCACTGTCTGCAACACTAGTATGGAGCAGTTCACTGTATTGCGTTGCCTTGTTATTTGAAAGTGTTGTGTGACTTCTATTGAATATTGAATTGAATGAGTGTTGTGGTTCATGTTTCCTTTTAGTTTAACTGTGCGGATATTGTTGTATATATTTAGAGTAAAGCATAGCAGAATATGTCATTAAGTTTTTTTGTAAAATGAATACCTTGCCACTGTGCAGAACTTCTAACCATTCTGCTTTGAATTTGCAGGGGAGACTGGGGAGATTGTAAAGAATCCATGTCTCCTCGTTGCATTGAGTAGTCAGGGTGCCACTTTTGGGGGATGGAAATCGATAAATCACATGAATACTTTTCTGCATTCCTTATTATCTCTCTTGGTAGTCGCATCATATGCGAATGTCATATTTCCCACATCTAGTCTGCTGTTAAATGCGCTTTAAGTGTTAAAACTGCATGTAATTTCCAATAAGAATAATATGTTTTCAACTCTGAAAGAGAGTTTATGCTGAAGTCATGCCAATGAATGAAAATGGGAAAAAAGTTATTTTTTGCTATGGGGATGTGCTGATTGATGCCCGCAGAGATACATTCTAATGAACTGTTTTCTAGTGGACAATTTTGTGAACAGGAAATAGATGAATTATAGAACATGGGTGTTGCATCACATATTCACATATATGGATATTTTATCAACTTGTGAAGGTTCTGAAACAGCCTGTGAGGTTCTTGACTATTGTCATGGCTAACCACAAAAGATTTGAGTTGGTCATGATGCAGACGTACTGAGTTGTTGATCTTGATGTATAAACTAAGGGTATCAAGATTGGTATTATTATGCAGTTCATGGAAATTCGCCAGTACTTAACTCCAGATGAGGTGATGCTTTCGAACAAGTGTGACTATTTGGGGGAAGTATTTCGTTTTCTTTCAACTCAACCTCAGCTTTTTGAATGATGTTGGAATTTCTAGCTGATGACTGGTATCAGACTATTGTTAGTGATGAATCATGAACACGTTACTGGGAACTTTGTTAAGCGCATTTATGCTATTCTGCCTCTTAATCTCAAGCATGAGGTCCAGGTTAAGTGTAGCTGAAAATGTTGATTTTTGAGCCACCAGTACACAAGAATGTTGGCATTTTGCACATGGATCCGTAATCTTTGATAAAATTCTGCAAATATTCCTGTGTTGTTAACTCTTCATTTTAGTCCAAAATGGATTTCCTGATAGGCAATAATTTTAGACAGCTGCATCATATTATCTGGGTATTGGAAAAGTAAGATTTCAAGAATATATTGTACAGTTTGTTGTTGCAGGATCTACTTTAATTTCGGTGCAAGTTTCACATATCTAATTCTGTTAAAAATATTACAAAATTTCAGTTATAAATACAGCCTTTGATTCCGCGTACTACAACTTCCTGTCTTGTTCACTTGGACGCATAAATTCTTTTGCAACCAAGCTGTTGTTTTGTGACTTTTGCAATTGTTTTTGCTGGTGTGGCCACTAATTGTATGTATCTGCCGTATTATGTTCTCCTAGCACAATACTAACCAGTCAACTATGGTCGCGTGTATCTGACATTGTAAAATTCCGTTAGGTTTCAACTGGTTTTGCAACTTGCTTGTTCCCATAATATGTTTCCATCTGTTATCTTCACTTCTCGAGTAGTGCTTCTTTGCTCTCTTAAAAAACTAAATTGCACAAATCTTGAGGCAACATTGTTAGTAGAGGAGAAGTGCCGTAGTGGGTGGTTGCAAATATTACTCTCAATTTGTTGATCATACAGGTACAACAATAGTGTTATCATTGACTCGTTTCTCAGCTCTATGCCTCAATGGGAGTGATGACATCCATAGTGATGCAGTATTGGATGAGATGAGGTGATAGCATCCAATATGTCTAGCTTCTGCACTCAGTTCAAAACTCTGGTCCTACTGGTGTTAGGCAGGCATACAGAGATCCAGATAACTGGAACAGTTTATCCATAAAATGTACCAACCTCTCACGCCACAGCAGACTACCGACAGGATACTACTACCCATGAAGCAAGCCTCTCCCCATCCATATCTGCAGCATACCGACAGGATACTACTACCCATGAAGCAAGCCTCTCCCCATCCATATCTGCAGCACACACTAGTCAGCGTCCAAAGGTCCAAGTACAATTTCTCAGTTTGTCATCGGTCTCCAGGCACCTCAATCTATCAATCAGATAATAGAAGTGATCTCAGTGAAGATGCATATTAATTACTACAGTGATTTTCTACCCTTGACTACAAAACATTGCTCACCTCTTTACAAAACATTGTTTATAAAGTGTACTTCTACAATAATACTGGGGATCCGGATCCCATAAGGATCCCTGTTTCCGAGTCCCATCGATCACGGGACGAATGGGATGCGCCCACGTGAAGGGGGATGGTATATTTGTTCTCTTGTCAAGATTGTCATGCCAGCGACACTTAGGTCCATTGATTCTTCCTACCTGACGTTCACTTCGTCCACGTAACTGAGCTCTTTGCCTTTCCTGCTCGGGACCTTTCCTAAAAGCGCCATGCGTATCTAGCGGTTAGAGAGCATGGTTTATCTACTTTCAGATGAAAGAAGAAAAACCATAAGAGAACACCCAGTAGTAGCAGCCATGGAAATTACCTTTTTAGGTGTTTTGGGTGCTTCTCTGATCAAATGATAGTAAGGTGAGATGGTGAGCTTCCACTCCAATTTCTGAAACAAATCCTCGACCTCTGCCTCAGTTATCTTGAGAAACCGCAGAGGTTTTCTTCGGTTCAGCTGAAGAGGCCTGCGCTTTGCAAGTGGGAACACGATATCAGAAGGGGGCGCAGTTGAGATAAAAACCTATGGTGCAAATTACAGGAATAAGATGGGATTCCATGGACCCCCATTAGTCAAAAGAACAAATGAAGTAGACCTTATCTATCTCCGCTTTTCGCCTCCTCTTTATCTAAAGTCCATCAGCGCCGCAGACATATTCCTGTTATGATAAAAAGATTAGGACATTGTATTTCACAAATCATATTCTATCAGAAAGTTGGAGTAGACATGTCAAAGAGCAAATGCACCTTTGTGAGTGTTCATAAGAAGCTACATTAAGACCTAACACTCCTCGGAGATCATATTCCATCAGGCAAACTGGGGAAAGGTACGGAAGTACGACGGACTTCCGTAGAAAATTTATTAGCAACACATGCGTGTTATACGTCACAATCAACGGCCCTTAAGTGAACCTTTGAGTTTGGTGTGGAAGTTTGAATCGTGAAGATGGTTACCCAGGTTAGTACAGACGTTCAGTTTCGTGATATGAACATGAGGTAAGTGACAGAATGGCACTAGAAGGTCTACTGCCCTTATCGTGTGCAGCTAAGCTCAAATTTATCGGAACACGTAGCATTATACGAGGGATGACATTATAAAACTACAAAAGAACAAGAGACTGGTAAATTTTCAGGACCAAAAAGCATATGAATTTATAGGTTTATAGTAACTCGTCCATCTATTGCGCAGATAATTTGATTTTCGGCCGAAGGGGATTCCAAACTGGGCCCCCAAAAAAATTGGTTCGCATGAATTTGATCATTTTAAATTTAAAATCCGAAAAATTCAAATTTAGATATGAACTTTTTGGCCGAAATTTTCCGATCTTCGCAAAAAACCGGTAGCGAAAACCCTGGAACAGACATTGTGACAATTTAAATCGCAGTATGTCAAAAATGGCATGTCAAACTCAAGAAAGTGACATTTTGCCTGCTTGAGTATTTAGTCCCTTGATCTAGATCTCGCTTGACCTATATAGAGAACAGGAAGTCAGAAACAGCTCAGGAGTTTGCAGTGCAACGAATAAACATAACAGAAGAACATAGAAGAAGAAAAAAATAGTCAATCTGCCACCTTGTCATCATTATCTAAACTACTTCTAGTTTATAAGTTTTGAAGGATGAACTAGACTTGATTCTGAATTCTAGATGTCGACATGCATTGAAATAAACCACACAGCTGTACCACTAATTTGCTTCCCAAGCATCTTTCTACTCGATAAAAGCACCATCAAGGAAGACAGAAATTATTATGTTGGGAGAAGACAATGAACAAGTGTCAAGAAAACCCCCTACCACTTTTTATCGTTGCAGTATAATATTCCCAACCAACCATGCTTGAGAAATCTCTTTCGCCATTCATACTTAGAAGATGATCCTCACTGCAATACCATTAAAATAGAATCATTTTTATTATGTACGCTCTAACTTGTATACAACTTGACAAGTACTGGACCTGCTGATGCTTACTTATCCCATTTGCCTAGAACTCTTACTGAGGAAGAGGGAGGGAAAGCTCTTGTTGAGAATGTAGAACATATGGTGTCAATCTGAAAAACGAGTCAAAAGGCAATCCACTTTTCACTAGGAACACATCATGTCTAGGGTTCCAGATATAGGGAATAAGTGAGCATGGTCATCAGATTTTATTCATCGATGTGGAATTGCAATGGACACTTCTATTTATGGAGGCTTAGAGAGTTGGCAGACCTAACTATTTCCAGTGATGGCAACCAATATCATACTCTACAGCTTAAAGTTAAGATTCCAAGGCGTCTGGAGCTAACAACTCCTGATATCATGAATGCCTTCAGAACTTAGATCGTGAGTATATATAGGGCACAGACCTGCACTCATCAGTTCACACAAGTTCGCATTTCAGGCCAAGTTAGCTTCTCCAGAGCACAGCCTCTTCTTACCCAACCCCTGAAGATTATCAATCTTCACTAACCATGTCAAGGGACCCACTTGTCGTAGGACATGTTGTTGGGGATATCTTGGACCCATTTATCAAATCAGCATCACTTAAGGTTCTATACAACAACAAGGAACTAACCAATGGATCTGAGCTCAAGCCGTCGCAAGTAGTAAATGAACCAACGATTGAAATTGCTGGGTGCGGCATGAGGAACCTTTACACACTGGTAAGTCCATAACTACCTCATTACCACATTGAACTATTTGGAGTCAAGCCAAAAAAAGCTTGTGCTTAAATTACACAAGCTACAACAACACTACACGAACTTAGCTTTACTATTCCTCTTCTTAAAAGTAGTACGCATTCTCTTATCTGTAACATGTGCTTTTGGAGTTCATTCGCTTTAGTTGTTTTCAGTACGTATAGAGCACTGAAAGCAAATAATCTTACCATTCTGTAAGTTGTGCAATCTCATCTTTGTGGATTGAAAAATACCTTTGCACTTCTACTTGTTTTTTATAGGGTCGGCACATATACCTGCATCTATGCATATGGTACCGACTGGGAATCAAAGTTACACATGTCAGTCATGAAGTAACAGGAATATGAACCGTTATGATTAGATGCAGCAGTAAATGTCACACAATATGAGTCTACACATTTGCTAGCGTCATGAAGGTGTTCTAGTAGTGATACTAACAATGGAACTAAAAAATTAACAGTATTTGAGCAATTTAACTTTTTTCTGAAAAGCATCAAAGTTAACGGAAGACTTCGGCATCCAGGTTGTGTTAGTTAAGAAAGCAATGTCACTGCAATCTTCTTAATAGAAGACAAGTAACTGTGACACACATTTCAGGGAACGTGTATCTGCAGCAACATCATCTTTTGCTTGATACAATACGATAACTATTTTATTAAGCTAAGAAAATATTTTCCCTAAAAATAACTAGCTAATTTGTCATTAGGTGATGGTGGATCCTGACTCACCAAGTCCAAGCAATCCAACAAAAAGAGAATACCTTCATTGGTAAGACCTAAAGCATTTTGTAATTAATAGAAGCTACTCAACTATATTACCTCTTCAATTGTATGATGTGACAACTTCAAAATCAAAGGTGATTCTTATGGTGATTTACATGTCACAGGTTGGTGACAGACATTCCAGAATTAACAAATGCTAGTTACGGTGGGTTCTTCCTATTCTTTTTTCCTTTCCTAATTTGAATGTTTGGATGAGTTCAAGAGTTAACTAAAATTCCAAAATAAATGTATATTGTGCTGGTCCAGATGGCATTTATACGTAGTTTGTTTTGATATATAAAAAACTGGCAAAGTATGTCATCTGTGATTACTGAGGGGTAGGGGGGGTGCGGATCCAAAGTTCCACATCAATCTTTGGCAAAAAATTATTTGAATTAAGATTGAGATCAAGTGAAGCTTTGTTTTGAGATCAGCATGAGTATCTCTATGGTAGCCTTTTTTTACAACCTAAACATAACCCCAATGAATGTCTATGTGATAACATTTCTGAGCATGAGAGCAATACTCATTTGAACTCACTTCAACATGTTTGCACAAATTTTATTACAGGAAGTGAAGTTGTCAGTTATGAAAGCCCAAAACCAACTGCAGGAATACATCGCGTTGTCTTTGTACTCTTCTGTCAATCTGTCCAGCAGACTATATATGCACCAGGATGGAGACCAAATTTCAATACAAGAGACTTTTCAGCACTTTATAATCTCGGATCTCCTGTGGTGGCGGTGTTCTTCAATTGCCAACGGGAGAACGGATGTGGAGGCAGAAGGTATATTAGATAAAGATCGCATCATTATTAGTCCTCCTATGCAGGAAGGTAATTAAATTAAATGTGAGAATGTGAACAAGGTCCACATCGCGAAGCAATAGTAAATGCTGGACCTTTTGAATGTATCTTCATTTAAAAATTACTTTGCCATGTATGCAAGCACTAACAGGGTGCTTTGAGAATGAATTTAACTTACAATTTCATCTTGGACAACGCTTTATGTGCTTTTTTAGCGAGGAAAATCTAATGATGTCGTATCCAACAACTGTCTCCGTCGTGTGCAAAAACAGATGCCCTTCATCAAGCAAACATTTCAGGCCTCTGAGGCTTCAAGAAAACTTCAGAGTAATCCCCAGCGAAGGCTGGTATATTTAAACGTGCACAGCTGTGCAGTAATCGTAGGACAAACCCTACCAGTCTCAATATTTTCAATGACCAAGGTTTGGCAACTTTTCACATAGTATGATATAAAATGATTACTTCACAGCTCAATCTGGATGTATGCCAGTGCCTTGTATGCGTCAGACTTCATTCCTCCATCCACCAGTCATGATGCTGAGATTCACCGTTCATCATGTCCAAGCACTGAATAGTGGCTGGATGCTACAAAAAGTACTTAACAGTGGGCAATGTTCACTGTTAATTATGTCTGATCATTTCTTTGTACTCCAGTTGTCTGTTCAGCTTCAGAAAAACCATGCATATGCATAGGAACAACAAACACTTAAAGCATAAACATGCAGTATCCAAGCCAAGGTTAGACTTGATCATCATTCATCCAAAGAAACACAAGTAACCAGATGATGCTAGCGCTACACAATAACCACCTAAATCTTGTGTCCAATCCTTAGGACCAAGTAGATATTTTCTGAATGCATAAGATCAGAATTTTTAATGGAAACTGAGAATCTGCCTGAAGAACTACAGCCCATCCAAATGTATTTGCTTCATTAGTATGGAAAGCATTGCACATATCTCATCCATATCCTGATGGTTCTTCTGTCCAACTGAGAATTCACTAGTCTTGCCATTCACATCAATCACACTGGATCCTGGCTCCTTCTGCATGCCTTTCCCACTCATCAACCCTCTCACCATCTTCACATCTGTCCATCTATCATTCACAGCATATACATTTGAGAGGAGGACATAAACCCCACTCGTTAAGGACTCCAACTCATGGACATGCATAAGAATCTGCTGCGAAAAATCCACTCGCCCATGAGCCTGGCATGCACTCAGCAGGGCTCCCCATGTGAACACAGCAGGTCTCATAGGCATGACCTTAATTACATCATATGCTTCCTGAATGAGCCCAGCTCTGCCAAGAAGATCAACCATGCAACCATAATGCTCTTCCCATGGCGAGAGCTTGTATGAATTTTTCATCAACTCAAACAACCGACGGCCTTCTTGCACTAAACCAGAGTGGCAGCATGCACCAAGGACGGTTATAAAGGTGACTTCATTGGGGGGCAAGCCTGAAACAACCATCCTGTCAAAGTACTCAAGAGCTTCCCTGCCATGACCATGCAATGCAAACCCATTGATCAACGCATTCCAGGAGGACACGTTCTTGAGGGGCATCTTATGGAAGATGGAAACAGCAGTCTCCAAGCACCCGCACTTCGCGTACATATCAACCACTGAAGTCCCCACATGCACGTCCCACTCAATGCCCTTACGCTCTATATACTCATGCACCCACCTCCCAGACTCCAGCGCACCCAAGCTCGCACAAGCCGAGAGGAGAGTGGAAAGAACAACCTTGTCCGGCTTCACCCCTGATGTCTGCATCGCATTAAACGCCTCCAATGCCTCACTGGGACGCTTGCACTGCACCAAGCCACTGATCATAGATGTCCAAGAAACAATGTCCCTCACCAAAAGCCGGTCAAACACCCGCCTTGCGAGATCCACTTTCTCGCACTTGACATACATATCTAACACTGCATTCCCAAAAATGAGGCCCGGCAGCCCCAGCTCCCTCGCCCGCTTGAGACACCACCCGTGCACGGCCTTCCCAGCCCGCACCACCCCCAGCCTCCCGCACGCGACCAGCGCGCTCGCCAATGTCCCCTCGCTCGGGGTAACGTCCATCTCACCGAATACCTCAAGCGCCTCGGCGAACCTCCCTCCCCTGATGAGTGCAGACACCAGCGCGGTCCACGACACAACGTCCCGCTCCGCCATTTCGTCGAACACCCTCCTCGCGTCCCCGCACTCGCCGCACGCGCCGTAGAATGTGACCAGCGCATTCCGGACGGGAAGGCGCCCCAGGAACCCGGCCTTCGCGGTGACCGCGTGCGCCTGGAGGCCCTCGCGGAGGCCAACGAGCCGAGTGCACGCCTTGAGCACGGTCGGGAGCGTGTACCCGTCGGGCCGCGTGGCGGCGCCAGTGGAGAGGAGCACGAAGGCGCGGAAGGCGGCGGAGGGGTCCCCGGCATGTGTGAGGTGGGAGATGAGAGCGTTGAACGGGTGGGCGCAGCTGGTGCGGAGGCGGAGCAGCGCGTGGACGGCGTCAGCGGGCGTACGTGCGGACGCGAGGTGCCTGGCGAAATGAGCGAGGAGGGCGGCGTCCGCGGCGAGGCCGGAGGTGAGGAGGAGGGCTTGGGCTGCGAGGAGCACGCGCGCTGGGAGAGGGGTCGGAGACGCGAGGAGGGCGCGGAGGGTGGCCGGCATTGGAGTGGGAGGGATTTTTGGAGTTTGAGTTTGTGCTCGCGGTTTTATAATCGGGCGTGCTTGGAAGTAAGAATTGAACTGTGGCGCTCTTATAAAAACCACACAAAATTCTCGCGAAATTCCTACTTTCAAACAGGCTTATGTGGAATTTGGATAGAACATGAAGCAAGTTAATATTGGAGTATTGTACATTTGTTCGTATATTGATGTTCGAGTAGGCGAGTACACTTTAAAATAAGGACAAGTTCAGATCTTTATTTTCGAGAGGGGTGATTTGCTCTGCAAATATCGATCGAAACTTGAACACAACAATGGAAATGGGTAGTTAGTATTGGGACAAGATTTTTTCCATCGAGAACACACATGAGATTTGCGCATCATTGAATTGAATTAAAGAGAGAGAAAAAAACAACAAAAATGGTTATTATACAAGAAATAACAACCAGACAATACCTCCAGCTAACAACATCACACAGACTAACAACAGAGAAAACAAAACAACAAACGAAATTAGTGAAGCAAGTCGACTTATAATTCTTTTTTTCGTGGTTTGATGAGGATGCCTCGTAGCAAACAACAACAAACGAAATTACTGAAGCAAGTCGACTTATAATGCCTATTTTTTATGGTTTGATGAGGATGCCTCGTAGCAAACAAGTGTGGAAGTCAAGAGCCCCCTTGAAATGTAAATTCTTTACGGAATCGGTGCTGGACGGCGGATAGACAGCGTCGAAGAGGATTGATTACCTCATCCGGCGCTCAACAGCTTGTGTGTGCAAGAGGAGGAAACGCTACAGCATCTTCTTGTGGACTGTGTTGTAGCCAAAAAAAAATCTGATTTGACTCTCTCAGTGACAGAGCATGGTGCACTCATGCTACACAGCGATGTTCAGTTAGCTAACTGGCGGATGAGGCAAGAAAGACAGTGTCGAAGGAGCTAAAGAGGATTTGATATGTTGGTTATTCTGGTTCTTGGGTTGCTATGGAAAGAAAGGAACGCGAGAGTTTTCGTTGCAAAATTCAGCACCTTAACCGAATTGTTGGGAGTAGTCTGGCATGAACACTGTTGGCATAGCCTATACTGTTTATGAATCGTGCCGGTCCGGCACAACAACCCTATTGTCATGCTTGGACCGCTACCTTGCCACAGTGGGCCGGCCCGACACAACACGAGCAATGTTGGGCTGTGCCAAGCACGGCACGAGTCTGGTACAACCCATATGGCCCGCCATTGACAGAGGGAGCCGGGAGGAGAGGAGGTGTTTTGTGTTCTTTTTCTGACAATTTTAATATGTATGCAAATGAATTTTTACATCAAGGTACCAAACAAATACATCAATGATCAACTGCAATAATAGATTTGTACTCTCTAGCAGCTATTACATTACTTGACTCCACAGCCTTCAGAAAATTCAATCTTTAACAGCATATGTACACAAGAAGGATAACATATATTGATATATAACGACAACGACAAGTCCTTTATCCTTCGCCTTGGTGGAGCCAGACCTCGACGAGTTCTTCTCGAAGAGCACAGACTTGATCCACTTCGCAAGAGATTTCCCCATTAGAGCCTGAACTGTTGCACGTCGGAGGATTTGGACCCTGCAATAGAACTGCGCATCAGTGCATAGAACTACACCACGACCAATTATTATCTACACAAAACCACCCAAAAAAAGATCAACGGTTGAATCAGCTTGCTGGAACTCCCCCCAAATGCAGCCCCAAGAACCTCAAATCCAAGCGACAAAGAGCTCAAATTAGCACAAACAAACACCAAACAAGACAGATCACAGATCTAGACGGCGTTGAGGGAGGAGGCTGGGAGTAGAGGACGAGGAGGAGGAGGCGCGGGCCAGTGTGGACTGCGGAGGGAGGAGGGGGTCGAGGGGAGAGGAGGAGGCGGCCGGCGAGTGAAGGGGTGTGGTCGTTTGGAGGTGGAGGAGGAGGGTCGAGGGGAGAGGAGGAGGCGGCGCGCGAGTGAAGGGGTGCGGTCGCGTGGAGGTCGGAGGCAGCGGCGGTAGTGACAGTGGCGTGCGGTGCGATAGTGCGGCACCCAAGCTGTCGGGCGCACTGTGAGAGTGCCAGTGCCGCACGCAGTAGGGGCATGTGGAAGGGGAGGAAAGGGGCAGGCGGGCGGGCGGGGGCACGGGTAGCGGACCGCAATGGGCTCATGAGCCATGCCTACACAGCCCCGCCGGACTAAAATCTAGTTGTTAGTGTTTTGATAGTATTTTTTACCGTTTTGATCCTTTGGCTCTTTGAAAATAGTAAAAATAAAAATAAAAATAAAAATCCTAAAATTATTTCTATAAATAGCCACCATACCCCCTCCCTCATTTAGCATCCCTCCATCCCTCAATCTTCCTTTCAAATTCTGATGTACAAAATCAAATTCGTTGTGAGATAATTTGGCAAAATTTATAAAAACTTTGTCAAATTTTGAACAAATCAATTTTCGACAGCAAGTCAACAAAGGAGGTATCTATTTTTTGCATACTTTTATTGTTAGTACTTGTTATGCTAAGTGAAAATAATAATAGTGTTAGTTTCGATTTTGCAGTTTTCATTATGGACAGTTACGACAGCCTTACTTTTAGTGATTACGGACTTTCACTGGAGGAAATTACATCCATGGAGATGGCTGTGGCTACCTCAAGCCTACCAGAAGGGTAAGGCGGAGTTCCGTAATCAGGCTCCACGGCAGCATCAGGCTCCACGCCAACTGGAGCAAAGAGATCGAGGTTGTCTACATCTGGAGTGTGAGAGAATTTCGACAGGACAACCTAACAAGACACACAGAGAAATGGGGTACCATATGCTATTTGCAAATTTGATCACAATGAATTGTCTTCAAGGTCTACAGGTCGAACATGGCACTTGGTTAGACATGCTATAAGATTTAAGGCCAAGCAAGTATTGGTGGTGAGACAGACATATCTGCAGTACAACTCGACGGTACGGTACGTAGATGAGACTATGATCCTGAGGTAGCTCGTTAATCTCTTTGTCATTTAATTGCTTCTGAGGATTTACCGTTAGGCTTTAGGGAGTCTGCTGCTTTCTAAAATTACATTAGGACTACGCATAATCATAGATTTTCTTCTGTTTCTAGACAGACAACAACTAGGGATCTAGTAAAATACTATAACGAACGTTGTAATAAAATAAATGAACTATTTAGTATGTGAACATTTTCGGTGGCACTGACCTCGGACATATGAAGTGGTCGGGATGGGGAGGATTATCTTAGTGTAGTTGCTCATTATGTTAATGACGACTGGGTAATAGAGAAAAGAATTATAGGTTTGAAATTAATTGATGTATCACACACGGGTAAGAATATTGCGGACTATATTATCAAAGTCGTGGAAGACTTTGACCTTACAGACAAAATATTCTCAATTACTTTTGACAACGTCACTTTGAACTCTAGGGTCATAGATATTCTTACTCCAGTATTGAGTGCATACAGTGATTCCTTCTTGCTACATCAACGATGTGCTTGTCATATTATTAACTTTATAGTTAAATGTGGTTTGAAGAGATTAAGTCCGTATATTAAAGCTTTTCGCGATGCGATTTCTTTCTTCAATAATTCTAATGTAAGAAGAGCACAATATAAGAACTTCTGCAAGGCGATGGGTGTACTATATAAGAGTATTTTTTTTCTTTTTATTCAAACGCATTATCAAAGCATTGATGGTAGTATACTATTGACTGAGCAACAATGGTTCATTGCTGAGAAAATACTGTCGTTTTTAGAAAAAAAAATTATGAGGCCACTATTGCTTTTTCCACTGTCTAATATCCAACATCTTCTACCATTATGCATAGTATTTTACAGATTGCTACTAAATTAAAAATGTATGAAAATGACTTAGTTTTACGCGATGATATTGTTGCTATAAAAATTAAATACCTTAAATATTAGAGAGAAATCCATTACCTATATGTATTTGCATTTGTCTTAGATCCTAGAGCTAAAAATGATGCATTTGGTAGTGTACTTGATCTTCTTACCGATGCTACAAGGCTAGACTATACTAACTATTTTGCATAAGTTTATTCTCGGTTATACGGGGTTTACCAAAGGTATGAAAATAAGTTTTGGAGAGTCCGCTCGCAACGACCTCCATTGGTCGCCACCTCAAGTAGCAAGACAAATATGTGGGGCAACATCTTCGGTGGCTCTTCCTCCAAGCCTATGTCTTCTTCTTCTATAACGTCGTCTGCTCAGCCAAGAACCCCAAGGAGTGGGGAACTATCCACCTATCTGGATAGCGATACAGTGGATTTCAACTTAGAAGGCTTTAAAATTTTACAATGGTGGTAAGCCCATAAGTTAGCATATCCCGTGTTATCCATACTTGTACGTGATGTGCTAAATATTTATGTCTCAACGGTTTCCTCCGAGTTTGCTTTCAGCCTTTCTGGAAGAATATTAGAAGAGAGAAGAACAAGTCTCACAACTGAGATGGTGGAGATATTTCTAACTATGAAGGACTGTGAATAAGCTGATTCACGAACACAACACTCTATGGAAAATCTACAGTTTTTGGAGGTGTTTTAAAATCTGTACCTAGGCAACGACACATAGAAAATGATGTATGTAGAGATATATGTTGTACACTTTTTTCTTTTTCAAGGTTTTCTCATGTTGAGTATTTATTGGCAAAAGTTTTAACGAGGTAGCTATTTGAATATTAATAAAGCTCTTTATTATATTTTTAATATGTTTGACTCATTTTTTATAATTTTTGTATTTATTTTTGAATTCTATACTTTTTCTGATTTTTTTATATATTTCATGATTTTTTAATAAAAAACAATCGAGCTTAACGGGCTAAGTGGGCCAAAAAGGCCCGTTGAGCTAAACAGGCTCGTGTCGGCCCGACATGGTATGAATGGGACTGGACCGCCTCCCCAGCACGTGAGCCGACACGACACGATCCACCTATTAGCCAGGTCACGATGGGCCGTACCGAGATGGGTCGAGCCCAATCGTGGCCGTGCCAGGCCGCCTATTTAGCCATCACTTCCTAAAGATTATGGCATTCTTTTCAATGAGTAAGAATTATAATGGAGTTACGCCCTTCAAACTCCTCCGAACGCAGTCGACAAGATTAATATTGTTGGATCAATGTTGGGAATGGAAGTGGAAAATATCAAAGATTAGTGTGTATTATGTGGGTGCTGGTTTCACAAATCATTTGTAATGGTGTGTTGCGTACTTAATCAGAAATAATAGCATTTTCACTAGAGAAAAGTACTATTCATAATGATAACTTAGGGTACGTTCAGAACACAGGATTTTTGCAGAAAATTCGTGTGATATAGTCCAATTCCCCATGAATCGGAAAAATTTATGCATCCAATAGTGTATTGCCTGGACATATAATACGAAAATAACAAAGAATTCGTAAGGGACTATCCTAAGCATTGAAATTGCTATTTTGCGGATATTGCCTGCCAAACCAGGACAAATAGCATTTTTCATGAAATAAATAGCAATAACAGAAAATTCAAGGAACGATTTTGCAGTATGAAACCCCGATATCGTAAACGATTATGACCGTGTCTTCGCTTGCGTCCGCTTTCGCATGCCTCTAAAAAATTGACTTTGACCTGTCTATCAATCTATCATGCATGAGTCGACTCAATTATATTTAATCTTACCTAAGGTAAATTTCCCATCGGCATGAGGTCAGGTTGAATTTTGATTAGTGCTCAGCATTCTTTTTTAAGAAGTCCATGTTCATGGAAACTTCAGAGTTGACCCAAAAAAAAAGGCTACATTTGTTATATCGTACGGAAACAAACTGCTTATTCTATATATCGTACGGAAACAAACTGCTTATTCTACACATTTTCTTACCTCAGTTTCATCTCTCTCTCTCTCTCTCTCTCTCTAGAAACAGTTTCAGCTTTCTGTTGTGCTGCTCGTGATGGTCTGATGGAGAATAGTGCTACTAATCAACGTTGGCCAAAGGTAAATTCCGATATTTTTGCACTTGTTTGTTACATATTTGTTAGTACGCGAAGCATTTCCATGACACGGAGACGATGCTTGATCTCTGATGAAGCTTAAGCTCTCTCAAACAGGTGCATGCATCGTTGCGCAGCTTCTGTTCGTTCTGGCCACGGACAGGAGGAAGGAAATACATAAGGGCCGGCCATGGTATGTGACATACATGATCATTTGGTTACTCTCTCTCTCTCTCTCTCTCTCTCTCTCATTATTTGCTTACTTCGAGTTCGAGATTAACTAGTTATTAATTGGCCTCTCTTCTTTGCTTCATTGCTTGTGCTGCTGATGCTATATCACATCAAGCTGACGCGATCTTTTCCCCCAATCTCTTGCATCAAAGACATTGCAGACAACGGAAAACTCCCTGCCGCGTCCAATGGCGAAGAATCCGCCTCCACTGCCGGTGTTTCAGAGCCCTCCCTGGATGAAATCATGGCAAAAATTGACGCCCCAAGACTCTCCTTGGATGAGATCATCGCGAAGACGGACAATTTCAGCGCCATGTACTGCATCGGGAAAGGATCCCACGCGAGTGTGTACTACTACGTCAGTACGGAGAACAAGAGGCCGGTTGCTGTAAAGAAGCTCGACGATCCACTGAAGCACCTCTCAAAGCAAGAGCTCATAGGCCAGGTGTTGATTGAAGCTCAGCAGCATGTTGATAGGCAACGGCAAGAACTGATCAGAAGTTTGCCACAAGTTCCTCGTGTCAATTTTTTTTTTTTTTGTGTTTTCAGATCGCCATCGCATCGAGACTGAAGCATGAAAACTTCGTCGAGCTCCTCGGCT
This sequence comes from Hsuehochloa calcarea, assembly GCA_036346395.1. Lineage (NCBI taxonomy): Eukaryota > Viridiplantae > Streptophyta > Magnoliopsida > Poales > Poaceae > Hsuehochloa > Hsuehochloa calcarea. The sequence continues at coordinate 17,768,395 of CM070600.1, forward strand.
ATCGTGCCGGGGACGACCTTGTCCTGCTCGCGTACGAGTTCGCCTCCATGGGCTCCCTGCACGACATCTTACATGGTACAGAGCAGAAGCGGTTACAGTGCAACACCGTGTCTTGCCTACTTCGTCAGTACAGAGTTAAGCCATAGGCTCATGTCAATCTACACTGACACAGAGACTCTGCCATTGCCCTATTCCCGGTTTTCAGGTAGAAAAGGAGTCCAGGGATCGCAGCGGGGGCCGGCCGTTCCGTGGCGCCGCCGCGTCGGAATTGCGTTGGACGCGGCGAAGGGGGTGGAGTATCTGCACCACAACGACATCATACGTAGGAACGTGAGATCCAGCAATGTGCTCCTGTTCCATGGCTTTGGCGCCAAGGTTGCAGACTACAATCTGTTCGAGCAGGCGCCGGACATGCCGACCCGCCACCTCTCCTCCCAGGTCTTGGGATCGTTTGCATACCATCCACCAGAGTAATCGCTGATCGGAAACCTAAACATCTCTTATGTTTGGCACAAACATTAGAAGATTTATGCTCTGTCAAACTTCAATGCATAGCATAGGTATGTGATGTTCGGCGTCATGACGCGAAAGAGTGACGTCTACAGCTTTGGTGTTGTTCTCCTCGAGCTTCTTACCGGAAGAAAGCCGGTGGACGATAAAACTCCTTCAGGCCTTCAGAGTTTAGTCAACTGGGTAAAAGCGCTCGTAACAAGCAGCCTTTTGTGTTCGGTTCAGGACATGAGTTTATCAGTTCATGCCTTCTGACTTTATGACTTTGTTGTCTGCAAAGACAAGTCTGAAGTAACTGACACAGTAGGGGCCTCTCTTACTGTTCCTCGTCAAAAAGTCTGGAGTAACTGACAGTGAGTCTGTTCTATCTGGTTGTTTGGACAGGCAACTCCAATGCTCACACCGGAGAAAGTTCAGCAGATTGTTGACCCTAGGCTCAGCCATAAGTACTCTGCAAAGGGGATTGCTAAGGTTTACACACATACACGTGACCTTCAGATTAGCAAAGGCAACATACAACTGCATAAACACTTTTGAATGTCTTATGCCTGAATGTTTGTTTCTTTTTCTGAAAAAGTCTGAATGTTTGTTTCTACTCTGCCTGCAGCTAGCAACGCTTGCTGCCGCTTGTTTGCGGTTCGAGCCAGAGTCCAGGCTACCGATGAGTGTAGTGGTCAGGACCCTCCAAGCTGTCGCCAAGTTTGAGCAATGAACAAATGGTGCCATGCGACGCGATGATGAATTTCTGTGAATAACATGTATGGCCTTCGCACAAAATGGAAACAGTCTTGAAGAATAGCCTGAACTCTGAAGGCTCTATTGTTTGCGCCCCCCCCCGGGTCTTGCATTCATCAACCTGGGAGACATTTGACAGCAATTGCTAGAAGAGAGGAGAGGTGTTTCCAAAAAATTAACGTAGATTTGAAAAAGAAACGCTGGCATAATGCTTTGGCTATTTTTCCCCTGGTCGCAGCAAAGGAATAGTTAATCACAAGCAAAATGCTTAAAATGTCACGGCAAAGCAGAGCTGAACACTGTGGGCTTGTTTGGTATGGTTGTATCTTTTCTGAAAAGCAACTTCCGGTTGAGTTGCAGGGCTGAACGGCTGAGCTAAAGAGGTTTGTCGTTTGGCAGTCTGACTTTTAGATAGGTTGGTTATAGCTTCTAAGATAAAAAATATGTAAAATGCCCCTAAGGCAAATGATAGCTTGTTTGATGCAGTTTACGGCAATTAACGACAACCACCGCAATTAATGACATCTACCGCAATTAATGACAATAAAATTTTATTACAACAACAAATTATTATGATAAACATTTTTTGCAATAAATAATTATTATACACACAATCATTTACAAGGAAAAACATGAGAAAAATAAACAAAAGAAAAAAGGAAATGGGGAGGGGGGGGCAAGGGACCACGGCGGCGGGGGCGGGGAGGAGGGAGAAGATGTGACGGCGGCGGGCTCGGGAGGAGCTCGGGGACGAGGGGCGGCGGCGGCGCATACACGAGAGGAGAGTGCCGACGCGGGAGGAGGAGGAGGGACGGTGCAAGAGGCGGAGGGGCGGCGCCACGTGGCAGGGAAGGCGGATGGGGCCGGCAAGGAAGGAGTGTTGTCGCGGGAGGGGGGGTCGAGTGGACGACGCGTGAGGAGGAGGAGGGGTCCGGTGTGGGAGGGTGAGGGGTTTGGCGTGGGAGGCCGAGGGGTGGCGTCATGTGGCGGGAAGGAGGAGGGGGCCGACGCGAGAGGAGGAGGGGTGGCGGCGGCGCAGGAGGAAGAGGCAGGGGCGCGCGAAGGAGGAAGAGGGAGGCCAGGGTCCACGAGGAGGAGGGTTAGGGTTAGGGTCCGGGTGAGGGTTCTATCCAATGACAAATGTGGGTAAATGACTCTGAACTTGGGGTGTAAATGCGGAACGGGGAATGCGGGAAACCACGGGAAGCTGCCCCACTGCGGCTTCCCGCTTTCTAACATTATACGCGGATTCTAGTTTTAGGAAAAGTCGTCCATTTGGGGCGACTTCCGGGTTTTCCGTACGAAAAACCGAAGTCGAAGCCATCCCAAACATGTGACACGTCCTATAGCTAGTAAAAGATGCAAGGTACATGAATCAGTCAGTAAGGCCCCGTTTGGGACAGTTTCAACTTTGCCTTTTCGTTGGGAAATGCCGAAAACCGTCCCAAACGAGTGGTTTCTAGTAGTCGCTTATGGAAAAACCAAAAGCACAACACAACATGAAGAAGCTGGAAACGGGAAGTGAATTGGAGGTAGCTTCGATGTCTTTTGTGGGATGTAGTTTGGGCTTTACCCATAAAAGTTGCAAATATTTACCTACTCTATACCAAGTATAAAAACTAGTAGTTCACTTCTCCCCTTCCATTCGCCTCCTCCACCCAACTGCTCGCCTCTACCAGACTTGTGCGGCGACTAGGGTTTCGACCGACCCAAGACCGTCCTACGCCTCCTCTGCTCGACACCACCTCCCCGCCAACGCCGCCCTACGCCTCCACCTCCTCCCGAAGTGTCGCTACCTCGACCTCCGTCGCTTCCACCCGAGTAGATTTAGCCTCTTTTTTTCCTCATATAGATGGATTACTTATGTAATAGTGTGATATGATAATTGTCATTAGATTTACTTGCGTTCAGATTTAATTATTGTTGTTGTTGAAATAAAATTTTGGTATATTTCATAGGAATGGATGTGCAGAAGTTCAAAGCAAAGATGTCATATATATATATATATATATATATATATATATATACTTTCTACTCCCAAGTGTAGTTACTACCACCTAAAAGAACTTGATATACTCATTTATCACTTTGAGTATACTCATATACAAATTATAAGATGCTTCAATATGAACCACATGAAAAATTATAAAAGGGTCCATAGTTTTCATCATATTTAGTAAATACCTTCATATTTGCACTAAAAAGGTGTATATCTAAAACAATTGTACAAACCACCCCTGAAAAGGTATGAATACCACTTAGATAGTCTTATATATTTATATATTACACATACATACTCTCGATTGCGCAAGATACTTCCTATGTTGTGAGATACAGAATAGAGAGTAACTACTCCCGGAAGTAGAAAAAATGTTACACACACACTTGGAAATTGAAAATGTAATATATTTAATGCTTAAATTTAGATTTCCAGGTGAACAAGCAAAAAAATCAAATCCTTTCAAATAGCATCAAACAAAACATTTCTTAACTCGAAACAGCCAACCAACTTACCTAAAAGGCAGACTGTCAAACATCAAACATCTTTAACTCAACCGTTCAACCATATAGCTCAGCCGAAAGATGCTTTTCAGAAGAGCTGTAACCATACCAAACAGACCCTAAATACGATGACAGGTCCCAAAGAAAATTAAGAGCTCAGGTTACTTCTCGAGACTTGTCAGTTGTACATGAATCATCATTACATAGCAGGACCTGTATCAGCGTGACAACAACAGCATATGCCAAAATATCACATAACACAATTCCTACCTACATCAGCAAATAGATACACATGTTTCCACCCCAATAGTCAAAAATCCTCACAACAACATAAAACAATCCAATGAAGAAGCACCATATGAGGTTTGAAGCATGGGAAGTACATGCCATTAACCGAAGGAACGAACCTGCACGAGCGCGTGTGGGGCTCCCCCGGAAGTCTGACAAGGCTTGCTCGCCTCAGAAATCAGAACCACGCAAACTTTTTGCCTGCTGCTGTTTAAGACAAATTTTTTGCCTGCGCCCATGAATGACAACTTTCTTAAAAAATACTAGCTGGTAGATGCCATCATCAACATTCAACAGCTGACAAGAAGCTGCATTTTTTTAACAAGGTTAAACTACAATTTAAAACTGTTAACAGCCTAACCATCTGGTGCCCATACATGCACCCATGCGCAACTCATATATACAACTGGCCTACCACCAGTACATCCTAATACTCTAGGATATATCAAGATGAGAGCCGAACTCATATATACAACTGGCCTACCACCAGTACATTCTAATTGCTCTAGGATATATCAAGATGAGAGCCGACTCAAATCTTTTTCCTAAAACTACCCTAAACAAGTGGGGACATGTTAAGTTAATCCGTTGATTAGTTCCCACCACTCTGGAACTCCGCTTCAAGCTGTGGAGTCGTTGAGACTATGATGTCCTCATAAGGCTGCTCTTGATTGACTTGTATGAGCCCATTGCTCGTCAGAATCTGTAGAAGAAAAGTAGGATCTCATTGTGTAGTGATAAAATTAGGAAATTTGGAAGATACAAACAGCTTTTAGTTATTGGAATGGAACAAATGCATTGCTTGCAAATTACAAAAGGTCCAAAGCGCACCAAACCAAACCATTCCACTAAAAAAACATAACATATTAATTTGGTCGCAGGGAAGGATATTTCTTGCTTAGAATGAAATATGATGGCTGCACATAAGCTGAGATGATCATGATTGGCAATTTTCCAGTGACATACAAGCAGACCTTGAGTAATCATTTATCAGTATCAATAAATGTTTTTTTGTTCAGTTCAGTCCTTCAAGAAAGCATCAAGAACTCATGCAGTTACCATCTAGGAAATAAGTTACAGCAAACGTACCAGAGTTTCATAGAAGAATCTTGCTGAAGTTTTCCTCTTTCTCCCTTCGAGGGCTTGACCGAGACTAACAAGCTATTCCCTAGCTGGCACTTTTGGTCCAGGAATAGTTGATGAAGGCACCTTGCTACTGTCCTGAATTAGTGATTTTAGAATGTTACAGACAGATGACAGCAGGAAGAAAAGAAACGAAAGCAACAGAACGAGATCTTTACCAACCTAGTTCTTGTTGAATACAGCAAACCTGCAAAGTAACAATGGATGTATAAGAGCTTGACAAAGCAAAAAAAAATTCAACCATACGAATATCAATATTTACAAGTAAAAACTGCTATGTAATAATGACTCATAGGAATATCCTTCTCTGGTACGCTCTTCACCCATAGGAATATCCTGCAAGTAAAAACATTACAACAGAAGAAAAAACTAGTATAGGATGCAATACATTACCTTCATCTCTGGTATGCTCTTCATCCATAGGAATATCCTGCACGCAGATGTCATTTTCAAATAAATCCTTTGCATTATAACATCATAAATACAATCTATCTGACGAATTTGATGCAGACATTTGCTTACCTCATCTATATTATCAATAGCAGCATTTAATGCTTCATTGCGCAATGGACTATGATTTTTTGATTCATACAATCTCTTTTCTGGCAGCTCTGCTGAACTAGATTCATCACCTTTAATTTGTGTGTCCTTTTCTTTGGCTGTACCATTGTTATATTCACTACCATCATCTTGAAATTGCCCACCTTCAGTGTAACAGCCACCAGGAGTCTGAATACTATTTGTTAGTTCATCCAATTTTCTCTTTCTTGGTTCATCTGGAATGCCTTCCCTTTCTACATTTTGAGCATCCTTGCAGGATTTGTTGGATTCAGAAAGCTCATATGAAAGACACCTTTTTGCCTTAACTGATTCCCCGCATGAACTTTCAGGTGCATCTGGTGTAGTAGTGTAACTAAGATGCACTGAAGTTGAATCTGTGAAAATAAGATATCCACTGAGCTGACGATTAAGGTTTGCATAAATAATTGCGCATAATACTAGATGAATGACTGACTAACATGGAATCAACGGATCCGTGAAAGTATCCGGCAGAGAACCAATTCTTGCATCCTTCCAAACATCAAGATAAGTGTGAGGTGCCTTACTTCTTTGGTACACTAGATCACTTGCATCCTCTATTGCTTGTCTCAACATCCTATAGTAAAGGGGGAAAATGTTTCCAAAACAGTAGTGATATTACAAATTTACAATTTGGAAGGAACATGTATTGAGAAAACAATGATCCATCTTATACTGCAGAATCACTTTAAAGAAAGTATGTCAATGCAATCCAGCGCCTCCCTGTTCCCAACCAAAAAGAAAATGAAGAAAGATGGATGTCAATGTAGTCCAGCAGCTCCCTCCCAAACAAAAAGAAAACGAAGATGGGGGAAAAAAGTGGCCCCATACCTTCAGGTGCCCAGAGTGATACCACTAAAACTCCACTGTGAAAACTTCTAGGGCTTGTTTGACTAGCATAGACTTATTTTGTAAACTACTTTATCAGGGTTATTAAGTCGGTAAGTCAACACCCGACCTGTCCACTAGTCAACTAGTCAGTTGGTACTGTTTATATAGTACACACACAGCGCACACACAATACCCACAGCACACCACACAGCCATCACAACACACCACACAGCCACACACACCACACCAGACCCCACCCCACCCACACCGACACAGCCATCACACATTCACACCACAGCGACACACACACACACACAGCGACGGTGACAGGGAGAGGGAGAGCGAGCAGAGGAGGAGGGTGATGGCTGTTATGAAAACTGTGTGTATATTGAAGAGGTCCAAAGGGCAATATATATAGGGTACAAGAGGTATAGATAAGGATATGTTAGAGATAGATTCTATCTCTAGCATATCTCTAGCACTCTATCTCTAACATATCTCTAACACCCCCCTCAAATTCAAGGTGTATGCAATAGCATTGCATTTGGAAAGGGTTGACACTAAAAAATGGAAAATCCAAAGTCTGAGTCTTGATAATATCGTCGTAACATGCAACTCTTGAAAAATATGTATCAAAAGACCTCTCATCCGGTGTCGTGCGGCGGCTCATAAAGCACAAGGTGCGGGAGCAAAGTTGACTACGACAACAGGTCGAAGAAGATGATGAAACCGACATGAATAGAGAGAGCTGTCAAATCAAGTCGAATAAGAATAGGCGGAAGCATGGCGGTCAGATCGAAGCCCAAGTTGGCGGCGGCGCGAAAGAAGCGCAGCGGCCTTAAAAGCTCGAGGCGGCGGCTAAGAAAGCGGCGGCATCATAATGACTTCTACGATCTGCACGCGGCTCAGAAAAAAGAGCGGGAGCGGCGGCTGCTGCTATGCATAAGGCAATTCCTATACTTCTATGACTGACAATAAATTTGTGGACTCGCATGGCTTAGACGAACTCAAATATTGAGTGCTACGGACTTGGATAGACGCAACGGAAGCAACGACACAAAGTAGGAAAAACCTAAGGATGACTAGCAGTAAATACTAGCAGCGGCAAACATGACTAGCAGCAGCTTGTCCGGTCACAAGGCGTAAGAAAAAAATATCCATCCAGAGCCTTTAATCCCCAGTCGGAAAAGCACACTTCAATGCATGCATAGCCGAAACACCAATCTGGCCAGCACAACCCCCAAACAATCCCGAACCAACTTCGCAAGTTAGAGGATGTCTAGTATGGGCCCGTCGGCCTAGGCCTTCGGAAGTGTTAATGCGGGCCGCCCGTTTCCAAGCTGCGTAGTGGGCAGTGAGGCTCAGATGAACGCTTGGACCTTCGCTGCACAAAGTTAGAGAGGGCGGCCCAACTATAGCACCTCCGGAACAGTGCCCGCAGACACCACCGCATCTAGTCTCCAGAACCTTCCGCATCTCCATCCCGTCCAATCAAACCAACTAAAGCCGACCAACTCGACATGCAGCCGCGCCTGATGAACTTGCGCTCCACAAGCACCGCCCCCGCGGCGGCGAAGCGGCCCGTGGCGGTCTCCTCTGCGACGCCTGAGGGGGCGGCCGAGCGAGAAGCCGAAGGACGCGAGCGAGCCTTGGAGAGGCGTTGGAGCCAAGGTGACGCCGGGATCTGCTGCAAGCGGCGCGAGGAAGCGCAGACGAGCGGATCCGCGGCAGTCGCAGGACAGCGGCGAAGACGCACCAGGCGGCGTGGATTCGGGAGCCGAGCTCGAGACATGGACGAGCGCAGGAGGATCGAGGCGACGTCGAGGAACTCCAAGGCCTCCAGGAGATGAAGACGGCGACTCGCGCGGAGGAGGACCCGGATGGATCCAGAGCTCGGCGTAGGGGCGAGCGGGGTCGGGCTCTCGGTCGGCGGAGAGCCGCGCGATGAGGACGAGGTGGTCGTCGCCCAGCGAAGCGAGCTCGTCGAAGCGGGAGCGGAAGGCGTCCTTGGTGGAGGTCGATCGCCAAGAAGACGAAGCGGCGATGGAGAGCGACGACGGCGGCTAGACCGGTGGCGAATCGAGCAGGGGAAGCCAATCCAAATCGGATCTGGACGGCGGAGCGGAGATTCCAGGGCGTGCGGAGGCGGCGGCTTGGGAGGCCCGACGGCGGCAGGATCTGGCGCAAGCGGCTTGTCTTGGGTGTCATCCGTGACTCTCCGTCCCCGCCGCAGCAGAGGAGACGCGATCCGGGCTGGGAAGGAGAAGGCCGCCCCCGGGAGTGAAGATGGCTCCTCCCAGGGGCGGGGGCGGCGGCGGCCGAACGCTAGGAGGCAGCGCAGGTAAGGAACCTTAACCCTAACATTTGCTCTGATACCATGTTATGAAAACTGTGTGTAAATGATGAGGACCAAAGGGCAATATATATAGGGTACAAGAGGTATAGATAAGGATATGTTAGATTCTATCTCTAACATATCTCTAGCACACTATCTCTAACATATCTCTAACAATGGCGACGGCGGCAGAGAGCTTGCCGCCGGCCACATCGAGCTTCGCCACCGCCTCCCTGACGCCGGATCCACGTCGCCCCACCTCCGCCGTCGGCGAGCTGGGAAGCTCCCGCCAAGGGAGACAAAGGGCGGCGCCGGCTGGGAGCTGAGACCGAGGGAGACGATCTCCGGCCACATCGAGCTCGCCTCCACCTCCCTGACGCTGGATCCACGTCGCCTCCATCTCCGCCGTCAGCGAGCTAGGAGCTTCAACTCCCGCCGAAGGAGACGAAGGGCGGCGCCAGCTGGGAGCTACTACCGAGGGCGACAATGGACGGCGGTGGCGAGCTGGGAACCTGGCAAGTCAAGTCGCCGGACCAAGTCGCATCTGCCCCATCGACTAGTCGACAACTAGTCGTCGACTTAATAAGCATGAACCAAATAAAGTAGTTTCAAGAAGCTATGTTTGGGTAAATGCAACATATAAGCCTTTGCAAGCTTATAAGCACAATAAGGTCATTGGGTTTGGAATTAGTGAGCAAAGAAGTATTAAATAAGGCCAAGAACCTCTCTCTGGGTAAATGCAACTTATAAGTCTTTATGAGATTAAGCTTCATGAGCCACTCTACCTTTGGCTTAAACATCTATATGAAAAACAAATGAGTTGTTTGAATTATCGAAGAAGCTTAAAACCTTACTTAAGCTGATAAGAAAAGCCCAAGGCAGCCAGGATGCATACAAGAAAGAAGGAATAGGTAATGCAACAGATGGAAGAGCCTGTACAAGCTAGAAGTTCTACTTACTCATTAGACAAGACAATATCCTCATCATACAATGCCCGTGTTCCTCTTCTCCTAACCTGCTGCTTGTCATCTCTATCTGTTGGTATATGATCCTCCTTATTGTATAATCCCCTTCTTCTTTTTCTAGTAACCCGGCGCTTCTCATTTTTAGCTGGTGTCATAACCATAAATTTAGGAGAATAGAGTGGTCCTGAATAAGTAATAAAACCCATACATCACAAAAACGAGCATGGTAATGACCATAAGTAGAATGGGAACTTTTATCACAAAATTAACCTGTAACACCCTCTGGCAAGGGCTCTGGAGTGGAAGGTGACAGCTCATTGATTAACCGTGTTTTACAACGTAAGCTTGGAGGTTCCAGTGACTCGTGTTCCTCAACATCATGGTATGGAGATACTACAGATGGTGCTGTGTTTGATTTTCCTAGCAGTAACCCATTTTCTGATTCTTCAATTGTGGGACAATTTGCACCGAGACGTGGACAAGTCACATTCTCCACAACATTCTCAGATCTTTGCACTTCTTGACTTCTGTGTCAAAGCATGCTTAGTCTGGTCAACAACTATGAACCATGTTTCACAAAAATCACGAAGCAAAAAAGTTTGCTGTGACAAAAAAAAGGTAGCATTAACTCACTCCGGCAAAGGGATAGAACAAGCAGAACCCTCATTCTCCTTCCCGTCCACTTCTCTTCTAGGTTTCTCCCCCCTTTTGCTTTTCTCTGAAGGGTCATTTACTTCAGTCATTGTATCCATCATCTCAGGGGAAGAACACTGTTCCAAAAAATCATCTTAGTAATCAGTGACAGAAGAAAAAATCCGCTCTTATGCCATCAGAACTCAGCCACTCAGAACAGTAAGGTGACACTTCATATACTTACTCTTTCACGGGCGTAAAGCAAGCAGAATCGGCATTCTGATTATCTCTTTCAAGTTCATCCCCTCTGTTACTCAAGTATAGAAGATTGTTGACTTCACCAATGGCACTAATTATTTCAGTTGGGATAGTGCTGCATTAAGAGTTTAGTTCAGAAATCCAGTGGAAGTAATATTTTTTAACATCTTTAGGAAGTAACCTACATACTTACATGCGTACTGGCATAAAGCAAGCGGAGTCTAGATCAGCATATGAGCATGTCAGCCTCTGATGCGACTGTTGCATTGGATGTCATTTAAGATTTAGTATCTAACAAATAACATATGAAAACAATAGGAAGCAAGAAATGCTGCATGCAAATTTTTACTATTATAAAAGGAGTTGGTGGTGGTGGTGGTGAGTCAGTCATCTACCCCTCTTGAGTTGGTGGAATCTTTTGTAGATAAATATGTGTACATATGTATAAGATATTTGAAGGATCTTCTGTGGATAATTAAATTATATATGTTTGTGGTTTGTGATAAGATTCTATGTGGCTTGTTGATTGGATACAAATTATGTATGCAACTTTCTTTTGTAGGGATAATTACCTTATGTATATTGGTTTTCTATGTTTATAACTTATATTATGTTTTATTTGAAATACGTTGCAACACACGGGCACTCCGCACTAGTCTAGTTATTGCAAAACAAAAGAGTGGCACATATCTAAGGTGCATTTGTTTGTGGAATTATTTACAAATGACCCCCCAAAAAATGGAAACTGGTGACTTAATTAGAAAATTTATGAAACTACCCCTCCCCCCACACACACACACACACACACACACGATCACGGTCACGGCAGGCTGGGCAGGTGACACGTGATACCTACTGCAGTCCCCATCTGGGTGTTAGACAATAACCTAACAGGCTTAGATTACTTCATGATAAGATTACAGAGGTGTTACATATAAATAGATTGGAGGAGGGTAGCCCAAGGGGCGGTAGAGTCCCAAGAGGCCATTGGGTATTAATTGGAGGAGGTAGCCCAAGGGGCGGTAGGAGTCCCAAGAGGCAGTGGTATTAACCCAAGACAACTAGCAAGGGGATTACACAAGTAACTAGGGATTCTGATAAATAGCAATTAATTCTAACACCCTTCGCCATGATCGGATCGTCGGTGAAGCGAGCGTTGATGGAGCGAAAATCCATGAAGACACGGGAAGGAGCCCCTTGGTGAAGACATCGTGACTGCGACGTGGTGGGCACATGAAGAACCGGACAAAGACCCATGGCGACTCGTTCACTGGACGAAGTGAAGATCGATTTCCACGTGCTTGGTGCGCGGATGTTGAATGGGGTTGGTGGAGAGGTAGACGGCTACCGACATTGTCGCGATAGATGAGACAGCAGAGTCCGGGGATGGAGAAGTTCTGGAGTAGTTCGCGACCAAGAGGCTTCAGCGACGATTGTTGGCAACAAAATGCAGCCTCGGCTGGGCCGGACCGGAGATGTGCTGCCGCTTGGATGACCAGGAGATCAGGCTGCCCCCGAGGAAGACGGCGTAGCCGGAGGTGGAGCGGCGGGTGTCCGGACAGCCAGCCCAATCAGCGTCGGTGTACACACGGAGCTGTGTCGGGGCTGTTCGGGGAATGACCAGACCATGACTGAGGGTACCCTGAAGGTAGCGAAGGATCCTCTTGGCAGCGACAAGATGAGTTTCTCGAGGATCATGCATATGAAGGCACACTTGTTGGACGGCATAAGCAATGTCGGGCCTAGTGAAGGTGAAGTCTTGGAGGCACCCACAAGGTGCGATAAGCGATGGGATCGATGAATGCAGACGGTAGGCATCGGTGGTACTTTTGCACAAGTGTCAAGCTGGAGTGGAGCAAGGCTTGCGATCACTCATGCCATGGCGAGCAAGTATATCCAGTGTGTCTTGTATTTGTGAAAGGAGAATAGAATCCTCGTATTTGAATCGCAATGCCGAGAAAGTGATGCAGGGTCCAAGATCCTTCATGGAGAACTCCTTTTTAATGCAAAGAATGACACGGTGAAGGAGGCTGCGAGGACGGCCGTAAGGACAATGTCATCCACATATAAGAGCAAGTAGATCGTCTCGGTGCAGCGTCAGTATATGAAGAGAGATGTGTCGACTTGGCTTGATGAATCCGGTGAGATCGAAGGAGGCAAACCGGTTGTACAGAGCCATGCGGGCTTGCTTCAAGCCGTAGAGGGATTTGTTGAGTCTGCAGACATGATCAGGGAGAGCAGGATCAGCGAACCCAGTAGGCTGAGAGCAGTATACTGTCTCTGAAAGTGTTCCGTGTAGAAAAGCGTTCTTCACATCTAGCTGATGTATCGGCCAATCCCTGGAGTGTGCCACCGTGATGACTGTGCGAACAGTGGCTGGCTTGACAACCGGGCTGAAGGTTTCATCATAATCAACACCGAGGCGTTGAGTGAACCCCCGAAGAACCCAACGAGCCTTGTATCTCTCCAATGAGCCATCGGCATGGAACTTGTGTTTGAAAATCCATTTGCCAGTAACCACGTTGGCCTTGGCAGGGCGGGGGACGAGGTCCCAAGTGTGGTTGTCCTGAAGGGCTGCATATTCGTCTTCCATGGCCTGGCGCCAATGAGGATCAGCAAGAGCATCACGGCATGACCGCGGTAGTGGAGACAATGCCTCTGTATGCAAGGCGAAGCGAGGCTGCCGGTACCCTGTCTTTCCACGGGTCGTCATGCCATGGGAGTTGGCGGCCGTGGAATGGAAACAAGACCAGCCGAGCAGGAACCGGAGGATCTTCACATAGCGAGGTGGAGAGGGACCATCTTTGGAGCGTCGAGGAGGGCCCTGCAGGCGGGCGCCGGGGCGGGGGGCGAGGCGAGGCGGGGCACGCGCTGCTGTAGAGCGTGAATGATGGGTGGAGCAGGAAGACCGATACAGGAGGCGCTGTTCGAGAGGGCAGTGGGGACCCCACGGACACTGCCGGTGGCTGGAGTGGAGGGCGGCGCGAAGACCGGAGGTCTTGTGTGGGCGGCGACGGAGGAGGTGGGGAAGCGGGAGGAGCCCTTGGCCGGCGTGCCCACATGGGCAGCGATGGTACCAGAGGCGCCTACCGGGAGGAGCACGCGTCGGGGAGGTGGTGGCAAGGGCCAACACTCGGGTGTACTGCAGGAAGAGGGACACTGGAATAGTGTCGTCGTCGATTAGAAAATCAAGTTCTGCGGGGTGGGGATGGCCATTTGTGGGAGAAAGGAGCGTTGTCTCGTCGAAGACAACGTGGCGGGAAATGATGACGCGGTTGGTGTGGAGGTCGAGGCACCGGTAGCCCTTGTGATCCGGTGAATAACCAAGAAACGCACAGAGAGTGGAACGAGGGGCAAGCTTGTGAGGAGTGGTGGCAGAGAGGTTGGGATAGCGAGTGCACTGAAAGCTCGAAGATCATGATAGGAAGGGAGGGTGCCATGGAGGGCGAAGAAAGGAGTGCTCATGTTTAGTGTTTTGGTAGGGAGGCGATTGATGAGATAGGTGGCGGTGGCTAGAGCATCACCGATGAAGAGGGGCATGGAAGCACGGAAGAGGAGGGTTCGTGTGGCGTTGTTGTGGTGCGGATCATGCGTTCGGCTTTCCCATTTCTTTGGGAGGTATAAAGGCACGACATGCGGAGGGTGGTGCCATGAGCAAGAAAGAAAGCACGAGAGGTGGAGTTGTCAAACTCTCGGCCGTTGTCACATTGGTGATTTGATGGTGCGGTAGAATTGAGTAGACACATGAGCGAAGAAATTAGAAATTGTGGGGAAAGCATCGGACTTAACGCGAAGGGGAAAAGTCCAGAGAAAATGGGAGCAATCGTCAAGAATAACTAAATAATATTGGAAACCAGAGACACTGACAACAGGAGATGTCCACAGGTCACAATGGATTAAATCAAAATTCTTGGATGCTCTAGACAGGAAGTAGTAAAAGGAGGCGAATATGATGCCCAAGGCGCGAGGCGTGGCGAGAGGAGTCAACCGAGCTTGCTGCAGACAATGGAGGAAGGCGGCGAGGTTCGAAGAGTGGCCTTGCCGGTGACCAAGGCGCTGTGCGGTAGTCGGGGAAGGAGTGGCGACAAAGCGCGAGAGCGATGGTGGATGAAGGCGGTTGTAGGGTGTAAAGTGGCCCGTCTTTGTTACATCCGAGGAGGGTGTTAGCATGCGGAGATCCTTCTGAAACACCAAGAGGTCAAACTCAACGAAGCGAAATTGTCGGTAGTAAATTTTCTAACGAAGGAGATTTACGATGATGTCGAGGCGACAAGGACATTATCGGCGAAAGGGTCGGGAAGGACAGAGTAGCAGGTGCAATGACGGAAGGGTGCACCGTTGCCTCGACAATGGAGGAAGGAAATGAAGAGGATGGCGATCGGTGACCATACCGGGGTTGGCGGTGATGTAGGAGGAGGCACCGAGTCGATCACCGATCCAGGAACTCGGTGGTGGGGTGAGAGAGGCAGTCTTGAAAAGCGCCGGCAAGGCCCTCGGCGTCCATGGCGCCCAGCGAGGAGGTGCCGAGGTGGGCTGCAGGTAGTAGGTCCCGAAGCCGGCAGTGGAGCGAGTACGCAGTGGCAACCCGCCATCGAGCTGCTGCGGAGATGTAAGGCTGGGATGCAGCGTGGTGGGGACCACGAGCTCCGCGGCGGTGGATCTGGCCACATGTGGATAGAGCCGGTCCACGGGTTGAGTAGTGACGACCCATCGTGGTGTGGTGGTGCAAAGACCGGGCGGCTCTGCATGGACGCCATGGGGCCGCCTTGAGCCGCGCCGCCACGGGCGGCGTCGGCCATGATTGCCATCGAAGGTTGTCAAAGAAGATCGATGGCGGCGACTGATGAGGAACGCGGAGGCGCAGCGCAGTGATGACGAGTAAGCGGCTTGGTGGTCGTTGCGCGACAAGAGCCGAAGGAGAGACAGAGGCGTCCCATGTTGAGCTCGGCCAAGCGGAGGTCAAGACGAACATCGGCGAAGGGCGGGAGCGGCCTCTGGCGGGTGACAAGCGGGACATGAGCTGAAACGTTCATTGAGACCCGCGAAGCGTTCAGACCGCGAGTTCGGTCTGGATGGGCTCGCCGAGGTCGGCAAGGGCATCCGCCATGCTCTTCATCTTGCGGCGATGAGTCGTCGATGGAGAGGCACCTTGGCGAGAGCGCGGAACTTCGGCGTCGAGGAGCATGGCGCGGGACTCGCGATTGTTGAGAACTCGCTGTTCGATTCGAGCCATCTTGCCGGGCGGTGAGGCCGTCGTGCTCGTGGATGACATCCGGAGGTCGGCGGAGATGGTGTTGAAAAGCCGGGAGAGGGCGACACGATCCATGCGCGACCACGCCGGATCGTAGGGCGGAGTCGTTCTTGAGGCGTGATCCTTCAAAGCGGCCGAGGATGAGGAGGGCGTAGCCGCGCCACTTGGAGTAGTTGGAGGATTGAAGATCAAGAACTATTGGAATTAAGTTCTTGATGTTCGGGACGGCGGCAGCTTGGATCGGTGTGGAGGTGGGCGATGGCGCGCGGCGAGGAAGCGAAGCGGGCGTCGTCATCCTCGAAACGTCGGCATCGTCACGAAACTTCGGTGCGGAGGTGATCCGGAGGGCGCGGCTCTTCGCTCCGAGGCATCGGCTGTCGCGCTCTTTGTCAAGAGCGTCGGCGATGGCGCGAAGCGCTCTGGCGGCGGCGAGACTTGAGAAGAGCGGCTTCCTCCGCGCTGGCTGGGTTGCGCTCTGTGTTGGTGGTCGCAGAGAGGAGGCCTCGTCCTCCAGCGCTTAGCGCGAGAGAGGCTTCGTCGCGGAGCTTGGCCGCGGTAGCCACTGTGGAGGAGCGGAGGCGACCATGGCACGCAGCAGCAGAAGAAGCGCTTGCGCGCGTAGGGATCGGGGTGGGATGGGGCGGAAGCGAGATGGATCGTTGTTTAGTCGATACCATGTTAGACAATAACCTAACAGGCTTAGATTACTTCATGATAAGATTACAGAGGTGTTACATATAAATAGATTGGAGAAGGGTAGCCCAAGGGGCGGTAGGAGTCCCAAGAGGCCAGTGGTATTAACCCGACACTAACAAGGGGATTACACAAGTAACTAGGGGATTACAGTAAATAGCAATTAATTCTAACATGGGGTACAATAGATCAATCAGCGGAAGGTGCAGACCTATCCATGCCAGGTAATAAGGATAGCAGTTTCCGTAGACTTGGTCTGTGGCAGGACGTTAAAGCATTAATTACTTTTTGGCTTTGCCATTTAGTATATAATTGGAAATCTGCAATGGTTGGGTGTGTTGAACTGCTGCTGGATGCATGTGGGTTCGATTCCTCATGCGGAATATTTTTTTGTTGGGGACAAAATACAGTACTCAGCTGTGATTTGGTGTGCCTTGGGACCTATCACACTTCTGGATCACGGTAGGCAGTTGCTTTAGTGACAACTTCGTGCCAATGTTCAGGAGTGTGCCAATGTTCAGGAGTGCGGTAGGTGCCCAGTGTCACTTACCTAAATTGCATACCTTTGGTTAGTTTCACAATTTCTTCATTTCAGATGTTATAATAGACATTTCACTGTGTGCATGCATATATGAATGGTTGGCGGGTGGCAGGGTAGGGAGCTGCGTACCTCGTACAAATAGGATGTATGATGGCGTTCATCTTCCAACAAAATATCTATACATAAGAATGAAGGCTGTAAATAAAATGGTTTCTTTGCAATGCTAATAACACTAATTACAACATTGCTACCTTGACATGGCAATTGATGGTGATCCTCATTGTCATCATCTCTACAAAGGAAGTTTAAAAGAATGGCTAAGAAACAACATTTCAAGCAACAAATTAATGAAACTAGTTTAAGAGAATGAATTGTTTGTTACCTGTCTTCAGCAATCTCCAAATCGAAAGAGTCAAGCTCAAATCTTTTGGGCATTGTGAAGATTGGAAGATCAGCTGGTGCACGCGCTTCTCGGACTTCAACTGATGTTTGTGAAGTAACTACTGTTTCTGCCCTCAAAGAGAGGCCCTCACTTGATATCAGGCTGGAAACTCCAGTTGTTCTAGCAGCACAAACAGGTTTTTGGACTTTGTTAATATCTTGTTGGTCTACCACTAATCTTCTTGCACGAACAGCTTTCTTCACTTGCTTTAGAATTCCATTCATTACTCTTCCAGTTGACGTACTTGGTTCAGTGCAATGTGCTGCTACAAATGATCCAAGAAGTTGATCGCAGTCATGGCAGAGGTATTCCACTTTCTTGGAGTAAATCCTAACAATGCCAAGCAGAAGCAGCCCCAGTATTCTGTATGCAGTTTCGACATCAGGCAAAATCTTATCTGCCAATGATGAGAGGAAATGTGCAAGCATTAATGCGTTACAATCCTATTAGGACAGATACTAAAAACTGGCTCAGTCTAGAAATATAAAGGCGTGCTTTTTCCATCAACTTCGCTAACAAATTGAACAATATGAACACAGTTTCTTAGCTAATTCAATGCTATTAATTAGTGCCCGTAGTCGATAGTGAGTTGGTTCACAGGGTATATCTGGTTGGTACCCAAAGCTCGGGTTTTCGCTTGGATCTCATTAATAGCACCATATGTAAAACCCTTGCTGGTCGAAAACCCTAAACCCCGCACCATCCACAAAACCCTTCACTGGCAAAAAAAAAAACATAACCAATTCCATTTTTTTAAATCCACAGCCTACTAGCCATTCCAAAATCTAGTCATCTCCTAAAGGTGCAACCTTTTCCTTTCACCTAAAGAATTTCTGCAAGAAGTACTTGCATTCCACACAAACATAAAATAAGAAGAAAAAATGGGCACCCCAAAGATGCATGCTCTTCGGTACTACAATATCACCTAAAGTTGAGATGAGAAATCAAATCACCTACACTGACCACAAATACAGTGGAAGGGGAACCAGAGCCACAAGACCGAAGAGTTCCTCCCTCGTTTTTTTCTGAGTACAGATTCATCCTCCATGTTTCATTCTTATAACCTAAAGCCCCACATAAACCCTTTTCCTCCGCTCTCCACTGTTCCCACTCACCCCGCAAATTAGAGAGACCCGCCTCCTCGCTCAGCCCTTAATCGAACCAAAACCCCCCTCAAAACCCACAGGAAATGAGTCGTCTCGCATTTGCAGGAGATGGTGGACTGGTGGGTGTCGTATCGTTTACCAACGGAGGCGGCGACGTCGGTGCGCGCGACCTGCTCCCGGGTGAGCGCCGACAAGCCGCAGACTGCCGCCACCCACACCGTCCCCAGCGCGCCCTTCTTGGACAGCAGCGCCTTGGAGTAAAACATATCGCCGCAAACACCCGGCGCCGAGCGCTAGGACAGCACCGCGCCGATGTAAGTGCTCGCCCCGACCTTGTAGGCCGCACGCGCAAACGGCTGCCGCCCTCGGGGACTCGGGTTTGGTTCTCGTGGGGAGAAGTCGACGGGAAGGGAGCAGAGAAGGAAGGAGACTAGGAGAGGGAGAGAGGCTTCAAGGGGGAGGAGGAGAACCGGAGAAGAGAAACGGCTCGCGGGAGGAAATGACGGCAAAGCCCTTGTGTTTGAGAAGTTGGGGATTTACTCGTTTTCTGGGCTAAGTTTTTTCCCTGTTTTGGATTGATGGAATTTTAGTTTAAATTTTTGATCTATTTATGAGTTAGAATTTTTGTCCAACCAAACAAGACTTTAATAGGGATGGATTTGGACATGAACTCGGTAGTTGGCACAGTTCGTTTGCAAGATTGGTGGAATAGTATTATAGCCATTGTGAGATACAGCTTGTGTACAGGTGTAGAATTTTTATGCTGGATTATTAGGTTTTTATTTACTGTTCTAACAGTATATTCACAATATTTCGGGAGTTTTCGGTTGTGATGCATGCAATATCCTCGATTAGCTATGGTGATTTCAATTTATGGGTTTTATTATAGAATAGTACCTTCTATCATCTTATATGTCAATAACTTGCCTCAATTGATTGCCAGTTTGTTGTTTCTTCATTACCTATCTTTTTTTAATTAATCCGAATTTACAAAGTACCAAGTGCACAATAGGTGTGAACATGAATTCATAACTACATCAGAAAGACATGCACTTCACTGCCCACTCTAACATCGCTACTGTTGCACTAGAATAAGTCAAACAGTGTCTTCTCTACTTAAATAATACTATTTAAAACTCGTCCCTGACCACCCATGGAGGCCCTTGTTCCACCCAGGGGCGTAGCACTAGGTGGGTTCGAGGCTCCTCCGACGCTGTTAACCCCTGCTCCAGTTAGTCCTTGTAAATCTAATTTCAATATAATGTACGAGGTCACATTTTGTGTGAGAGAGAGTTATATGTTAAATTGGGAGAATGGCGTTGTGAAATTTTGTATACCAATTTTCATTGCGAAATGATATCTCTATATACTAAATTTGATTATTCGAGGATAGATATCTAAACAAGAGCACTATCTTACTGAAAAAGCTAATAGTTAGTCGAATTGAGATAAAAAATTTGCTTCATTTGTCTATCTAATTTTAGAATTGATTCTAGTTTAAACCTACCGTTATTGTTAATTTCGCATGCATGATGAATAAATCAACTTATTTGCAACGAATTAATCATATTTAGGTTTATCCTAGATAAAAAATTTATTAGCAGGTACAGACTGTGGTCTTATGCGCAAGGCCGACGGTGTCAGCACGGGCCATAGCGAAGTCGACCATGTGTGTGTGAATCCACAGCACCAACGCTAACAACTAGAGAAATTTTATCCAATAAATCATTCCTCTATTTTTTTTCAGGCTTCGTCACTTCTTCCAATCCAAACCACATGAAACCAAATCGAGGAGCGTAGAACCGTAGAAGAGGATTGGAGTGTATTCCGTACTTGTCTCTTTCTGGGAATTGACCGTTCGTTGCTAATTGGTCCGTAACACCGCGAGCCCTCGGCTGTAATTTCTCCTTCACTGATGTGTATGAATTTATGAGGCGCGCGTGAACCCGAGGCAGGCAGGAGAGGCCATCAAGAATCGTCCAAAACGTGTGAAGTAACAAACGTTAAGCTCAGGTGGGCCTACGGCGTCCGGGGCCACCGGCCAGCCACACTGAGCGTACCAGAAAGGATGGAAACATTTCCTGCACCGGCTTCGGGGTTGTTTGTTTGTTTATTACCGCGCCTCTCTTTCGGCAAGGCCCTCCGGTTGGTTAACGCGTGGACGACAGGATGCGACCATTTCACTGCCTGGGCAAGCGGCGAGCCCTGTCGGTGAAAAACACACGAGCACGATTTTTCAACCAACATTTACACGTACGGAAATTACTTGCTTCGATATGGATGCTTTAACGTTCTCCATCCGTTTTCGTTTTTTACTTCGCACTTTTGACCGGAATTTTCTTACAAAAGTACTTTGCACTTCGTGATTTCCTAAACAAACTTCTGCGAACTACACGTATCATTCTCGGTGTCCACCGCTTTGCTACTGCATTTGACATGCTTTATATATTATTGGAGGGTAATTTTGTCATACCTTATTACAAGTACAATCTTCTTAATACGTGCGCAAACTTTTACAAACTACACCTATCATTCCCGGTGTCCACCACTTTGCTACTACGTTTGATGTGCTTCATATATTATAGGAAGGTATTTTTGTCATATCTTTTTACAAGTACAATATCCTTAATACGTACACAAACTTTTACAAACCACACATATCATTCCCAGTGTCCACCACTTTGCTACCTTGTTTGACGTGCTTCGTATATTATAGGAAGATATTTTTGTCATATCTTATTACAAGTACAATATCTTTAATATGTGCACAAACTTTTACAAACTACACCTATCATTCTTAGTGCACTATTACAGACAGGGTCATCACAGACGATTCGGAACCGTCATCACAGACGATTTTTGAACCATCTGAATTTAAGTGTCTATGATAACAGGCAGTTATCACAGACGATTTTGAGCCATCTGTGATAAGGCAGAACACAGACGGTTTTTTTGTTGAAACCGTCTATGATACGTAGGATATAACAGACGGTTCTATTTACAAACCGCCTGTGATGGGAGGCATATCACAAAAGGTTTGTGAATCCTACGTATCAGACAGATTTTTGTTGAAACCGTATGTAATAGTATCCCTTCACAGACGGTTTCAACAAAAATAGTTTATGATAGTTCTTTAACCTAACTAAATTTTTTGTGATTTTCGACTAGCCTTGGTAATTGCTAGCTATACCCTTTGAAAAGAAGCAAGCAGAAAACAGATACATCACAGATGAATCAATTGTTGACAACTCAAAGTGATCATTTACAACTCAAAATCAATTACAAAAGATTATGTTCAAGTATTGTCGCTAGAGTTACAATTGAATTACAACTACTCAAAGTGAATTACAATTGAATCAATTGTTTGAAGGTCGTTCAGCGGTGTCGACGAAGTGAAACTCTCCACTGGCGTTAACGATCTCCGTCTTGATGAAATCGTAGAGCTTCCCTCGAACCACTAAGATCCCTTTTATAACGACTGCATCTAAATCTATGTTCAAACCATGTCGCTAGCAGGAGTAAAGTTGTAAGCATATATATTTAAATTTATAATTAGAAAATAATTATTGCGAGATTGACAAACCTCGGGATCCTTCATCTTAGCACTCATTATTTGCTGCATATGATGACAAGCGTATAATGCACATAGGTGATCTTGTTTTTTCTGGCGACACTGTAAAAATAGAATTACATATATATGTATAGTCAGTTCGAGATGCATTATTACGAAGTATGATATAGGATTATTATGTTGTAGCGTGTATTGAAAATCGCATCATGTGTTGCAGTGTGACGCTCGATCCCTTGTATGGTCCTCCCTCGGCAACATAGGCGATGAACGACCTACGTGATTCAAAAAAGCTATCCTCGGTCATTTCAAACGAAGGAAGACTACAATGAATTGTGTATGGAGGAAATGAGCATACCTGTTGAGTATTCCTTCTAAAAGGGTGAAGTCGTGGGTTTTGTTGAGTAGGGAATCAAGGTATATTACCTTAGTCCTCTTTGGTATAATGACTAAAAGAATCCAGTGATACCTACTTATGTATGTCGCTATAGTTATTAAACCTAAGTTTGTGCTGCGTATAAAGTACAAATGAAATCTGTATAGAAAGTAGTGAAGCACTTACTTCTGGTTGTAGGGCACCATTATGTAGTCATTGTCGTCCTGAGCAAGCAATCCTGTCATTATGTATTTCACGACGTAGAATGCGTCTTCGTTGATGGTTTGCTCAGAGACCACGTGTGGGTCGAGAAAACCCACTGGTTCGTTCCATCCCCGGGCATTTTTCATCATGTATCTATACATAAGTAATGAGTTGTGATATTTATCGGTATTATGTGAATGTAGAACTTGATTGTACACACTTATAGTGTCCAGCATCGTAGAAGTGAGGTGTCGAGGGCAGTGAGGTTGAATAGGTAGGATAAGTTGTCGAAGCCCACGACGAAGTGGCCCGGCTCGTGGAGGAAATGCTCCTTCGTGTATCTAACGGTGATTCCAGTGCCGCACCCTTTCTCTTTGGTCTTCCTCATGTACCAGACATGCAAAGACTGGCAACGTAATCCAATGCGGGCTAATACTATGTCGGGGGCCAACGGACTTCCGAGGGAGTGTTTTTCAGGCTTGGAAGGCGTCTTAATGTTCTTCGATTTTGATTTGGCCTGAACGACTCGCCCGCTGCACGTCTTCCTGTGAGACGACTCGGGAACTGATACGACGACACGCTTTTCTTGTTCCTTTGACGTCTTCTCCATGGGAACCGATGACGCAGTCTTCTGAAGCAAAGGTTGAGATGGAGTCGTTGAGGGTCCTGTTGGAGAGGCATGATCGTGTCGAGATCGCGGCACTGCAGGGTCCAGAGCGATGTCCTTCTTGGGCCACTAGATAAAATTGTACATGGCATCCCTTAGTATTCTGATGTCTTCCTTCGGGCGAATCTCCAATGGGACGGCCATGAAATTATCATGTACCATGTCCACCTGGACCCTAGCGTAACCCTACGCCAGCTAGGCACCGTGTTGCACTGCCCCTTCCTAGTATGGATACACCATCCCCCGCCCAACCTCAATAGAAATGGACCCAACCACCCTCACTTGGAGCTTGCAAGGCGTCGGCTCCTACAAAACGATACGCAATTAGCTAAGGCATCCTATAGATCTATCTTTGGATCATTCCAAAGATGTACATTACCTTGATGTCGTCGATAGATAATTGGACATCGTCATGTTCAGAATTTGGTGTGGACGCGACGCTACTCCGATGTTAAGGAGGACTGGCTACCAAAATAACGGAGGCGGCTTGCGACTGGTTGAGGAGTTGATTCATTTGATCCTGCAATCATGTTATCTGTCTTTTAAATTTTGCAGTAAACACCTGTTTCAACCGGGCGTCGTGCTCAGCCTTGGATCTCTTCCTATTCCTATACGTGTCGGAGTCGTGTCGGAATCCATCCCTCCAAGGTACATAAACCCCAACGCCTCGCGTGTGACCCGGGTGCTCCTTGTTTCCCAGGGTCGTAGATAGTAGATCCTTCTCTCTGTCTACTTCAAAGGAGCCTTGGGTACATGCGAAAGTCAATGCTTGCGGCAAGAGGTCATCATGTTATTATAGACACTATGAAGTTATGGACTTATTAACAACTACGCAGTTCGACATATTTACCAAACGTTGGAACGCTGCCTCGTCTGCTGGGTTTGTGAAAGAGATGTCGTCCGAAGACGTGGCCGATGCCCTCGCTCTTAACCAGGTGTGAGCGCGCTTGTCTGTGATCTCAGCAAATGGTCTAGTTGCATTCTCATCCTTCGCCGCCCATTCCGTGGTTTTACCCGCGTACCCAGCGGTGCCGAGTTTGTGGGGGTGAGTGTTTTGTGCCTGGAGAGCTTTGTGCGCCGTACTTTGCTCCTTAAATCCGGCCGTCACCTTCAGCCGCACAAAGTCATCTCATATATCCCGCGATAAGAATTTATACTTCGTGAAGGGCGTCCGACCCGTGTTCACGTACTTCGTGACAAGCGTGCTCTTGAAGGTCCTCCACGCATGTCCCATCGCAAGCAACGTCTACCGTTGCACGTGTGCCTGTCTGCTTCTGAGATAGTGAACGAGCCTGAAATTTTAGTCCACAGCTAGCCTCTATGTACATCCGCCGGAGACTTTTAGATTGGTATGGTGATAGGGACTCGTTCCCTTCCAAGTATCCCGCAGATGGTCCGGAAACTCACCGCTGCTTTCTTGGGACTCAGAGGGATCACAACGTCACTGACCTCCGTGATAGTCATTCGGCCCGCGAGCAATTTCGATATTCCTCTGTCATCTCGCTTACGTACCACTTTGCTCGGAGATCCAAACGCATTCGGCGACGTCGATGACGGCGGCGAAGACGGTGTCTATGCCATCTCGCTCACTTGCTATCTATATAAGTTACATACACAATGAACTAAAATTTCATAGATTGCAAGTTGATATCCACTATGTATTTTTGAAGATAATTTCTCTTAGAAACATATTTTATAGAGAAAAGATAGAAGTTATCCAACCAATCAACTAAAATTGCCTTGTAAACACATTAATTATATAAACAACTAGAAGTTACCCTTTGATCTTAAATATAGAATACGTAGTAAAGAAAATTAAAAACTAAAAAGGTACTCATTGGATACTAAGCACACAATCAAGAGAATATATGAAAACACCAACTGTACACTTTCCTAAAAATATATGTAAGGAGTATGATTAGGACTTAATAACAAAAATTATGCACGAAGCATATGATTGAAGCACAAATACCATTAATATTGAAGAAATTAGCAGTTGGCTTTCCTACATAAGAGATAATTTGAATATGGAATCTGATAAGCACTGCACATGTGGAGGATCGGCTTAACCCCGAAACATGCCTAAGATAAATTGTTAATCCAATAAACTCATAGGCATTTAAAGACCTTAAAATAGAAAATAACATTATAGCTTTTTTTATTACTTCTGCCCTCTCCTGCACGCACATACACAAACACACATCACAAACAATTGATGACTAATAAAGGTTCACCGCAATAGAGCAACAACAATATAAAATATGATACTCCATATTAGACTAGAAGCTTGAATTGTGCATATGTACATGATATAATGCAAGTCTGTTAGTGACTTAGTGTATTGCTCTATCAGTTTTAGTAGTGTTTCACATATTCGTATTTGCTTAATACAGTAGTACATAGAAATCCACTACAAGCTGTAAACCCCCAATGAACACAGGTTCTATTGCTACACAACAATAGTACTAATTCACCAATCCACTGACCACTCACCGGCCGGTACCGGCCACTTGCACCTTCTTTCCCCCACTCACCCACTCATTTTCTTTCCCCCACTCACCCAGACTCAACTTCTTCAACTAGATCTGAGAGATCTGAGAAGAGAAGGGAAATGCACCGTCGACCGCTAGAGAGGAGGGAAGCTGGAGAACCGCAGGAGGCGCGAGGAGCGGAGACGTACCTTGGGAGGTGGCTTCGGGTGGGGGTGGGGGAGGAAGGGGTAGAGGAGGTCGAGCGGCGTCGAGGTCAAGGGCTGCAGCGTCGAGGTCCGGCGCGACGGCGTCGAGGTCGGAGGCGAACGAGCAAGAGCAAGGGGCTAAGGCAGTGGGGAGGTGAACGAATGAGAGTAAGGGAGAGTGATGAGTAAGGGCGCACAAACCCTAATGGTTCTCTCCTAATAAAGGGATATCACATACGGTTCTAGTTATAAACCGTCTGTAATAGTTACATATCACAGACGGTTCCAAAGAAATCATCTGTGATAAGTACAACACAGACGATTCTTTTGAAACTATTTGTGATGAGGTGTCCACTATACCCTATTTTATAGTTATCGTGTCCACCACTTTGCTACTACCTTCGACGTGCTTCATATATTATTGGAGGGTATTTCTGTCATATCTTATTACAAGTATTGCTACCTTCTTCGACGTGCTTCATATATTATTGGAAGGCATTTTTGTCGTATCTTATTATAAGTACAATCTCCTTAATATGTGTGCACTAGTGAAGAGAAAAGAGTAAACGAAAACGGAGCGAGCAGTATTTACATGTACTCGCATCGAGCAGTGCTCTGCACAGTAGTATATTTTTTCAAAGGGTAATTTGCTCAGTAACACAACATATAATACCACAAGTTGAGAAATAACATTATTAATGTGACTAACATGTGACCAACATATAATACCACAAGTTGAGAAATAACATTATTAATGTGACTAACATGTGACCTTATAGCCCACCTATTATCCTCAGATTGGATGTTATTTTTCAATATATAGGAAGTCTTTTTTCTACTCCCGGGAGTAGTTACTCCCTATTTCGTATTTCACAACGTGAGGAGTATCTTGCTCAATCGAGAGTATTTATGTGTAGTATACGAATATATAAGACCATCTAAGTGGTATTCACACTTTTTTAAAGGTGGTATGTATAATTTTTTTGATATACTTCTTTTTAGTACGAATATAAAGGTATTTACAAAATATGCTAAAAACTACGAACTCTCTTATAAATTTTTCGTGTGGTTCGTATTGAAGTATCTTATAATTAGTGTATGAGTATACCCAAAGTGATAAAAGAATATTTCAAGTTCTTTTAGGTGGTATATCAAAAGTGAGAGTAACTACACCCGAGAATAGAAAGTATATATATATCATTTCAGTGTTACTACTGACCAAATTTTCTCATGTTTGAAGGGCAAACAGACGAGGGAACAGTACCTAAACTACACTATCGAGTGACTGTCATTGCCTCTCCCGGTTTGTGTTAAATGTGCTCCTTGTTCATGCAGAGGGTAAGCTGCCTTCCAATATCTACCAGCAAATAATGAAGTCTCTGCACGGCCATGAGAATTGGGCGAGGGGGGATAAAGCAGTGACCAGGAATACCCGAGACGATGTGTACGAGACTTGAGTACGGAAAACCATTTTAATTGTAACGCAAACAATGCGCTCGGCGAAAGTGGAGCAAAGCGAGGGAACGCCACTTCAGGTAGACAAACGATATTGCGCAATCAAGTAGCCCTACATATTTAGCCAAGAAGCATCAAACTTTCACCCTCAAAAGGTGCAAATGCTACTATACAGCGTAGGGTCCGCAGAAGCGACGGAGGGAGCTGAAATACGAGCATAGGATATGATTCTGACGCGACGACACATACATGGCAAGATAGGTATGTTGCACTTCAATATAAGGGTTTGTTTAACACAGTTATGACTTTCTTAAAAAATAGCTTTTGATTAGGTTGCGGAGCTGAACGGCATGACTAAAAAGGTTTGTGTTTGACTGTCTAATTTTTAGATAAACTGATTGCAACTTCTAATATGAGAAATATCTGAAATGCCCTTTAGCCAAGTAATAACTTGTTTAATACTATTTAACTACACTTAACGGACATTAACGACATTTGACGACAACTAACAGTAATTAACGACAAATGATGATAACTAACGACAATTAAACAATTAAAGACATGTAATCTTTCCATGTCTTAGAAAGTAGGAACCTAATTAACGACATTTGATAACAACTAACGGTAATGAACGACAAATGACGATAACTGACGACAACTAACAGTAATTAACGATAAATTAACCGCAATTATTGTAATTAACGACAATTAAAATAAATAATTATTACAATAAATAATATTTACATAAATAATTTATTTACAATAGAAAAGAAAAAAGGAAACAAATAAAACAAATAAAAAAGACGAAGGACTGTTATCACCGACTGGGTCTACTGTCAACAACGCCGGGAGGAGCCGAAGGAGAGGAAGAGGGAGGAGGCGTTCGGTCCAGGTCAGAGCCGGGGGCGAGCAGCGGCACAGGGTAGCAGATCTAACAGGGGGAGAGGAGGGAGGATGGCGACCGTGGATCTGGTCAGGGACGAGGAAGGAGGAGAGAGGCGACGGTGCGGACGGAGGTGCCGAGGGAGGAGAGAGGGAGCCGGCGACGCAGGGTAACAGATCTGGCGGGAGGAGAGGAGGAGGGGAGGGTGGCGGCTCAAGAGAGACGACATCGTGTGGGGAGGAGAGGCGACGACGCCTACGCAGGACGTAAGGGCCAACACCGGAGGAGGAAGGGCGCCAACGCTGCTCAGGGTGAAGGAGAGGGAGCACCTCACGTGGGAGGAAGGGCACCGACACCGCTCAAGAGGAAAAGGGAGAGGTAGCGCCACGCGCGAGAGGAAGAGGAGGGGTTCAGGACGCGGGGATTATGGTTAGGGTTTAGTTGGAAGGGGATTTTATGCGATGGTAATAGCGGGTAATTACGTGTGAACTTGAGGGATAAATCCTAAACAGGGCTGCGAAAAGCTGCCCCGCAGCAACTTCTAACTGTCGGTTTTTTCACATATAACATGGCTTCCGACTTCCGAGAAAACCGAAGAGAAAAGTATCTAAGGGTATCTTCAATAGTTAGAGATAACATTATCTCTAACATATGCTACATCATATTTAGATAAAACATCTTCAATATATAGCCTCTAGCGTACTCTCCAATATTTATATTTTATAATTTTTTTAAACAGGCCCACATGTCAACTAGAGTAGATTAATATATCTCGCGTACATGATAATCTCTTCAAGAAGAGACGATATATGCTCTCTCTCTCCTCCCCTCCCCTCTATGTAAGATTTTATTAACATGTCGTAGCTAAGAGACGATAATAAATATACTATTTGAGATGACCTAAATAATATTCGCTCTCCGGTCAGAGAAAACAAAGGCACTGCAATGGCACTTGGCAGCTACGCAAGTGCAGCAGCCAAACTACTACAGCCAAGTGAGCAGTCAGCGCCTACCCAGGATAAGTTATGATCTCAAACAAAGAAAAATAAAGAACATTCTCTACAAACAACTAGCAAGTAGCATGAATTGTGTGCCACCTACATAACCTACATGATCCGTTACAACTCCACACACAAACCGCAAGATACATCTTTTTGTGAAGTACAGAAGCGTAAACAGCTCTGCACCACTAGCCTGCTCACTGCCATCTTAATAGACCCAAATTCATGCAGTTATGTACACTAAGTTATCATATAATGTCAAGGGGGGACATTTGGAATAGAAAAGTGTTTTTTCATCAAGAGAATGACAGAACTGCCATTCGAAGAAAAACCATAACCTACGCAAACAAATAATAGACGAAAGGTCCCAAAATCAGTTAGAATGAGGTACATTAATAAAGGAAGGATAGTAGACTGACCAGTGACCACTATGGTTCACTATAGTAACAGCTGAACACTCTTGAAGACCTTCCACAAAATTTAGTCACTTAAGTACAATAAGCTGACCGTCATCAAGGTAGAAATCTTGAAGCAGCCACAGCTTAAGCTGCAGACGTGTCACATATAAAACAGTTGTAGTGAGTTCAACTAACTCTCTAACCACTTAAGCAGTATGTAGAAGTAGTTATCACCAAATTCAAAGTACACAATGATGGATCATTGCGTCGGCTACCATTTCACAGAGCATAACAGCAATTTTCCACACTCAAAGAACATTCTGAGAATTAGTTAACAAGCTTATGTACAGCAGGTAACAAGTCAACCACATTGCTTCATTAACACAAGACTAGATTTTTGTTCTCATCATTTATACCCAGCAAGATTTCAGTTTAATAGTTAAGTCTTACTGATGTGCTCAATTGCATGTATCGACCTCAAAATCATTAAATAAACATTTTTCAGTGGCAAAAGTCACCCTCCTACAATTGCATGTACTGAAAAATAGGTCCTTCCAACATCCCAAAACTGTGTCATACACAAAACACATGAAAGCATGACTGCATGTAAACAAACTCGTTACCCCCAACAGGTTCAAAACCAATCAGCTTGGAAGAAGACAGAACAGGAACCTAACTTTATTTGTAAAGAATCATTACATGTAACCATCGATAATATCATGAAATTAACCAGCAAGGGAGCAAATAGTCAAGACACGCACAGAAGGGGGATGCAGTGTAATGAATAACGTGAACAAGAAATCACAACATGGAAAATGGAAGCTAACTACCGAACAGAAATTAAATCTAAGTGTTCGCTTCAAGTAAACAATTTGCTTGACGAACACATGTGCATTCTTGATGAACGCATGTGCATTCTACAATTGGTTGGCCTACAACGCATGCCAGAGAAAATAAAGCGCATAAAGGCACTCTTGAGTGGTAAATACTGCAATGTCTGTTAGATGCCAACATTGATATGTAGAAATTGTTGAGGTGGCAAGGGAGAATACATCCATCCAGTATTCCAGGAATTGGAATTGTTATTTATCTGTTTTTCACTTTTCTTTTTTTCCCCTTAATCATTTTCCTATTTTCCTTTATTTTTAAAGGCATCACAAAAAAATTAAAACTATGACCCTTCCTGTATAACTTATCTTTCAGAACATGCACTCATCATTTTTTAGTCAGTAATACATCACTTGAGGTAAATGGCTATTGAATATATTTACCTTTCAAGTTGTATTACTGTCCATTGGTTTCCTGGTGAAAAGCAAAAGGCATCCTTCCCCTTCGCTTCTTTCATCTCTTGCAAACAAAATGCAAAGATCAAAAGAAAAGGCACCAGGAGCAAAGAAAAAAATGACAGAATGTTCTTATTTAAATCCAACGCACTGAACATTGTTTACAACGTACCGATCTGGAATATTTTACATACAGAAGTTCCAAAGGTGAAACTGATGTAACCAATAAAAGCCAACACGCCACAACTTACGATGCAGGCAGATTAGATTTGCTTTTATGATCAATCTGGTTGGAGAGAGTTAATCCTGCAACAAAATTTCTATGATGGGCCATGAGGAGAAATCTTATCCACTTAAACAGGCACCAAGCCTGCTAAAGAACAATATCAGTTGCTGGTAGACACCAAGATGTGATACTTCATGTCCATGGCACATCTCACCTCAGAAGATATCTGACCACTGCTTCAGGATGAAGCATAACAGTTAGTACTAACAGCATCCAAACAAGTGGTTTTAGCTCAGCCAAAAAGGCCCCGGTTGCCTATGTTTCCTTGTAGTTCTTTCAGCCGTTGCTCCTCTAGAGGATCTGGACTCTTCAAATACCGTTTGGTACGCCTGTGTATTTTGTAAAATGGGAAATAAATTTGACTATATGAAACAGGAATATTTAGCATCAAGCCAAGTGGACCAAGTGGTTGCGAAAATTACCTGTCAAGTTCGTTTAGAGCAGGGAATGTTGGCATGAAGTCCTTCGATTTAGGTAGAGGAACTTCACGGAACCACTCATGCTGCAAGGCAGCATCCGCTGATATACGCTGTACAAGAGAAATAAGTGTGCTCAGACAGATATAAAAGGATGATACAAGAATCAGAGTCACGGCTGATATTAAAGAGTATACATTTATTGCATTACCTTCTCAGGATCATAAGTTAACAGTCTATTCAACAGATCAAAACCAGCTTCAGACAGGAGTGGACGGCCCGAAAAAGATGCAGCTGGGAACTTTTCCCTTAACCTGTTGTACCTGAGAAAAAGTGCAAAAATAGGAATTTTGCCATACAAATATATATACACTCAGCAGAACAATTACAAAAGCAAGTATAAATGGAGACACTTACGGTTGTTTGACAAAATTGACTTTCACACCCGGTAATTTGGCATAGCCAGGCCATATCTTCTCATTAGGTGTGCCAAGTGTTCTAAATATCTGCAAAAAAAAAGTAGCTTCGCCATGAGATATCATCAAATAAAATTTATACAAAGGTTATAGGTATCTGTAATAAGAAAGCAGATCCACCATGAGATCTCATAACAAAGTTATAATAACGCATGGATGCAATAGCCAAAAGCCAAACAAAATACCTTATCTAGCTGTTCAAACTCAGTTTTTCCATTGAACAATGGTTCTTTGGCCAGAAGCTCTGCCATTATGCAGCCCACTGACCACATATCAATAGCAGTAGAATATTCCTTTGTTCCTAACAATAGTTCTGGTGACCTGTAGCCAGAAGAAGCAAAAAAGGTAAGTCTGGTTGATAAAAAGAACTTACGGTGAATAATTTTAGAAGAATGTCAAAACACTGCTGAGGAATCTGATGTTGGCCGATGACCTACCTGTACCACAAAGTCACAACCAATTGAGTACAAGGTTTTAGTGGGCTCCCGTATTGACGAGACAGTCCAAAATCACATATTTTCAACTCACCGCGGTTATTCAACAAAAGATTTGAGGTCTTCAGATCC
This sequence comes from Hsuehochloa calcarea, assembly GCA_036346395.1. NCBI lineage: Eukaryota > Viridiplantae > Streptophyta > Magnoliopsida > Poales > Poaceae > Hsuehochloa > Hsuehochloa calcarea. The sequence goes on from CM070600.1 coordinate 17,801,463, forward strand.
CTGAAAATGACAGATGAATACCAGTATAGTCACCATCAGAACAGAATGGATCCTATACATAGATCAAGAATAGAAGGTAAATCAGCCATTACCTATGAAGTACCCAATTGTCATGAAGATACTTTACACCCTCTAATAACTGAAGCAACAAACATTTGACCTCACTTTGGTTATAGGGCTGCTTCATTGTCTCCATGACGCCCTTAAGATCATGATCCATGTACTCCATCACCATAAAAATACTATCTAGACTACTGCCGACTACTACTTCCTTAACATCAACAATTGACGGGTGGTGAAAAGACAAAAGGATGTTTATTTCCCTAAGAGAGGTTAATGGGAAACCTTCTCTCTCCTTCTCCATCTTGACCTTCTTCAACGCAACAATCTCGCCAGTCTTCTTATCCCTTGCTCTGTATACAACACCATAAGTGCCCTCATTAATCTTGTTGAGCCTCTCAAACTCATTAACACTTCTGCAACCTTGAAGCATATTGATACATCTGTGTGACGGCTTCACAAGCTCAGGGGTTTCAGACAGGTGCACTTCATTCTCCGAATCAGTATGGGATATATGGTTTGCTGAATCACTGCCACTAGCCTCCTCCCTGTCAACATCCATATAGTCATCTTTATCTACTTCCAAATCCTCATTCTCATCATTACTCATTCTCCCTGAATCAGATGACCTTGACACGGTCCTCCCTCCAGAGATATCACTGGCCACAACCTCTCCAAGTTCTGGACTAGGAGCCTTCTTACTCCTGCCCAACTCAGCAGAGTCTGCAGGCGACAAACTTTTCTTCCTGCGTGCGGCCACCTCTTCCTCATCATCATTTGCACCCGCCCACCTTGAAGTAGATATGTTCCTCATTGTTGGGTACTCCTCTTCCTCCTCCAACACTCTACTCTCCTCCTGCTCCTGCAACTGCTCAGTGCTCTCAGTATCAACAGCAAGCTCAACATCCATCGGGGACTTCTCCACAGCCAACCTCTCTGGGATGTGTCCCTGCGGAGGCAGAGGGGGAGGCGGAGGAAGTTCAGCAGGCACAGATTCCACCACTTTGTTGCCCCTTGTTGTATCAGAATGCGGGGGCGGCTTTGGGCTATCCCTGTCCCAAACTATCGGCGAGAATTTTCTCTTCTTACTCGGCGATGGGACCACCGCCTCACCCTCCCTGCTAGAACTGGACACACCATTCTCCCTCATTCTATGAGACCTCCCACCAGAGTCATCTGATGCGCTCCCGCTTAGCACCTCGCCAGGCTCCCGCTCCCCGAGCCTCCCCGCGAGGCGGCTCCTGGGCGGCGGCGAGCAGCGGTGGCCGTACCCGTTGGAGAACTCCCTGCCGCCCCTGCTGCGCCCGCCGTCGCGGCGGCGGTCAGAGTCGCGGCGGGGGTCGGCATCGCCGCGGTGGCGGCTGCCGAGGTGATGGTGTTGCTGCTCCTTGCTCCTTCTGGAAGCCTCCGCGTGGAGCTCGGACTCCCTCGCCTCGTAGTCCCTGTACCCTCCGTGGCGCCCAGCGTCCATGAGCGCGAAATCCAAACCGTGGAGGAAACCAAGCGAACGGCAAACCCTAGATCCGTACCAAAACCTAGATAAAAAATCGGCGCGATTCGGACCCGGGCTGGGATTTGGATCTGACCTCGAATCGAGCGGCCGCGTGGGCGCCAGCCGGCTGCGCGCGGCGGCGGTGGCGGCGGAAGGAGACGAGAAGGGTCGTAAGGCGCGCCCTAGGGCGGTGGTGGGTTCGGCGAAGCGAATAAGAGGAGACGGAAACGAGTAGAGCGCCGCTTCGCGTTGTTTCGGGTTGGCTTTCTGCCTTTTCGTTTTCTGGAATTCGGGAAACCCGCGGGCTCCGCGTGTACGAGGCTTTCGTGTGGATGACAGGTGGGGATGAGGCTCCGTAGTTGGGTCCAGGTTGTCAGTGGTTATCTTGGACACTTGCTTACGACGCTCTTGGTTCGTAGTCGGGGCTGGACCGGGCAAAGTTTGGATTGGGTCGGCTGGTGTAAATACTAGGCTGTGGCCGTATTAGCGTTGTTTGGGTTCATATTTGCAGGTATGTTTTTTATCACGTGGTATTTGTAGATATAGCGTTTTTATCGTACGGTCACTGCACAGAATGATTGATAAGCTGACATATTGCCGCTGCCGTATGGTTATCGTGTGATGGAGACGCTACAGCACGACCACCATATGGTGAAGATCTGACCGGGTGACCAGCCACACTGTATGACTCTGTATGTATCTAGTTACAAATGCCAATTATAAACAATTTTGTGCCTTTTATTCTTGTTTGACGAGCATCGCTTCCGTTTGACATTCCTACATTTATGCCAATAGTTAGGTGTACTGTTATTTCTATCATACATGACTTTTTTTTACAAACAGAATAGAACAAAATGTCTTTACAATAAATCTTTAGTGTTAGCGCATCTTGTCACTTTTATTTACACTGAATTAATTCCATTTCCTACATCCTATTTGTGGGATGTATGAGTTTGATGATAACAAGTTCACACGATAGCTCCGTGTTTATATCAAATGTTGAATTCAGAAGGAAATTTTGATACATCCCACGACTGCGCATCAATATAGTAAGTCTCAGGCAGCTCGACGAGAACGGCTATCAGACACTCATCCAGGACGTCGTGCTCACGATTTGCGACCGGCAGCGTCGCATACTTGCTCAGGTAAACCGCGTTCGCAACCGGCTCTATGTGCTCACCTTCAGCATTGCACTGCACGTCTGCCTATCCGCGCGGTACAGCGACGGCGCGTGGTGACGTGCATCGGGCATGGGAGCTAGCGGTGTGCAGCGGCGCATGGTGCGACTAGGGATGGCATCGGCGCGGTAGTGCAGGTAGTACTCGCCCATACCGCACCGCGACCGAATTCCCCACGGGTATACCGCGAATCCGACGGCGAAAAACCTCGCCATACCGTCGCCCATGGGTACCGTCGCCCACGGCATACCCGTTTACCCGCGAATAACGCATCACCGCCCGTGGGTACCCATCGCCCGCGGGCATACTCATTAGTCATCACACAAACAATGTATACATCAAGTTCATTTCAATTCACATCAATATTGCATCATACATTCAACAACTAATAAAGTTCATCACAATTCACACATCAAGTTCAACAAATAAAAGAAAATACAAATGCGATTCCACAGTCACACATAGTTCCTCACATATAAACAAATTAAGTTTGCAACAAGAGTAGACTAGAACATATGAAAATAGTTCAATCAGAGTCGACGATCGAGATTGAACAACAATCTTTAAGCTCCTCTTCAATGTCTTCAAGGCATGTCCATAAACTCTCAACTCCTCTTCACCGAAAAGTAAACATTGCATTATATCACTAGTTTGCAATCACATAGAAAATTCAAAATATTTACATCACTAGTTGCATTGCATACCTTTAAGTTCATTCCGAAGCCAGCTTTGTGAGCACATCAATGCCTCCAATATAGCTGGAGTGAGACGACTGCGATGTTCACTTAGCACTCTACCACTAGTGCTAAAAGTCGACTCGAAAGCTCTTGTTGTTATTGGAATAGCCAAGATATCACGGGCAATCATCCGCAATGTAGGATAACGTGTTCCAGCCACCTTCCACCAACCCAATATATCAAATTCCTCATTTGTGCAAGGAAGAGTTTCTTCTTCCAAATAACGATCTAGCTCACTTTTGGTCTTTACTACAGGTACTTTTCTTACTAGCGACTAGTGTTTTAAATATTGAAAGCACCTCATTAGCACCGGTTGCAACACTAGTACTAGAAGATGTAGCCATACCCTCTTCTCCACTATGCACTTGGTACTCATTCATCAACTCACACAAGCAATTATAACTCTTTGTAACATTCTCTTCAGAATTTTCTTCGCCAAAGAGGGCAATATAGCATGCATGTAACATTGTCATTTTTCCACGTGGATCAAGAATAATAGCAATAGCCATCAAACCATGAATATCAGACCAGTACTTGTCAAACTTTTTTATCATCTCAACAGACATAGCCTCAATTATTGGATCTCCACATCCTAACCATTTATTCATATACATTTTGACTTCACATATCTTTGGGAAGAATATGTTAGCTGTTACATATTTAGTTCCAGAAAACATTTCAGTGAGTTCATAGAAGAGGCTTAATTTTTCACAAACAGTTGAGGCAAAATTCCAATCAGCAGCTGTTGGTGCACAAATAAACTGCATATCAAGTTGCTTCAACCTCTCAAAGACTTTCTTATAGGGAATAGCAGTACTAAGCATAATATAGGTTGAATTCCATCTAGTTTTGCAATCAAGACCAATCTTTTTAGTTATTTCAACCTTAACAAACCGAGCTGCTTTCACAAATTTTTCGTATCTCTTTGGTGTAGCTGTCCAATAGGAAACACTATCACGTAGTCTCTTAATACTATGCTCCATGACACTCAATCCATCTTTCACAATTAAGTTAAGAATATGTGCACAACAACGCATATGTAGCATCTTTCCACCCAATAAAAGATTAGATGGACCAACCTTTGTCTCTATTGCTTCAACCAATTTATCATTTGTTGAGCAATTATCCAAGGTCAAAGTAGATAGTTTACAATCAAGATTCCAATTCTGCAGCTTTTATATAGCGCTTCACAAATAACCTCTGCTGTATGTGGGCATGGCACATATATAAACCTACATGGTTTAGCATAGCAAGAAGATTAGTATTTCAATATAGCAAGAAGATTAGTATTTCAATATAGCAAGAAGATTAGTATTTCAATATAGCAATCACCTCAAAATGCAGCTTCTAAGCTTCCAAGAGTCATCAACAAAATGTCCTGTTACTGCCATGTAGCCTCTCTTTTGATTATCACCGTCCAAAGGTCAGTTGTAAAAAAGAACACGACAACTGCTTTTATCCAAGTAACTGAGAGCTCTCTTCCTCTCTAAATCATAATGATCCAAGATATCCTTTCTAATAGTATTACGAGTGACCATTTTAAATAAAGGTTGAAGTGCACTAACAAATTTACGAAAGCCATGGTGATCAACAATGGACAGTGGGTACTCATGCAGAATAATCATGGAATAGAGAGCTTTCCTAGCAACTTCTTGATCAAAGACATAGTTCTCTACAGTTACTTGCCCATGTTCAGAAGATCCATACCTCAAACTGGTTTGTACCTTCCCTTGCCTCTTCCGATAGATGCAAACCTTCAGATGCTCATGTAGATGTTTAGTACCATTCTTCGTTTCTGCCGAAAGGTACTTACTACACCAAATGCACTTTGCCTTCCAAGCACCCATCACTTTTAGTCTTGTAAACTCGTTCCAAACAGGTGAAGTGAGTTTCCTCTTTGTGCCACGAGAGTCTTCCTCTTGTGCATCTGCATCTTCGGTATGTTGTTCTTCAACTTGTGGTTCAGCTTCAGATCCTACTTGCTGATCACGGAGTATTGAGCCTTGAGAAGATTGCCCATGTTGGCTACTACTTCCTGGAGTCGCCATCTAAGAGTTGGAATTGGTGAAAATTGTTAGTCCATGAGTTCATCAAGCTAGTGAAATGATATGTTTTGCTAGTCCATGACCTTACCAAAGAAACAAGTTAGGAAAGTGAAAATTGCAGCTTATGCTAAACTTGACAACTTAAAAAAGAATATAAACAACTTTACACAATAAATCCAGCTTACACTAGAAGAACACAACCAAAAATTCGGGAGGATGAATCAAGATTTACTACCATGTTGATCTTTTAAAACCGTAGAGCTACTTGACTCGGTAATCCTGCGTTCCAATATAATTAAGTTTCCATATACTTGAGCTTGAAAGCGTCTTCCCTTGGTTCTTGATATCAACAACAATTGCTGCATAACTGCAATTTAGATTGATTATACTACCATGTTGGACTGCCAGTTCTCTAAAAGCATTTTTAATTAATTATATGGCATATATAACGTTGAAATGATAATAGAATGTCATTTGGTAGCACAACACATAACAAAGCTTACGCGAGTTGGTCGTTGTTGTGGATTTTTCTCGACCAGCTCCGTTTTTTTTTGCGAATGAATCACTGGGAGTCCAGATTTTAATAATTATGCTATCTTTCAAATTTGTATGCGTGATATCTTCTTGAGGGTCCAAGTGCCGTCCAAGCTTACGAACGAAAATACACAGTTGAGCTTTATGAAAATTCATCAATGTCAAGCAATACCACAAAGATCCCGAACAAGCAAAAGAAACCATAATTATCAACAACAACAAAAGTCACCAACAGGACATGGCCTATTTTGAAGCAAATTAACCTTAAACCCACCAAGATTTGTCATCCCGAACTCAAAGCGACACCGATTAGGCATATCCAGAGTCCATACATCTATAAAGGGCAACCCTTTAAAATCCTAATCGATGTGCAAAAGCCATATCCAACATCCATCTACAGATTCGCGGACGCAACCTACTCCTCACATATTCCCAACCCAAAAATAATTTATCTGACGATTACCCAAAGTTTATTTAAGCTCTTTGTATATAAAAAGGTGGAAGTGGGAAAGCAACTGCAATGGTCTTGATGAAATCCTTGAGGGCGGCGGCTGGGTGTTCTTAGCGCGGCAATTGGCGATGCACACGCCGTCAGATCGCGCTCTTCCCACTGCGCCGGCAAGGAGAAGAAAAGGGCATCAAGGAGGAGAGAGAAGCGAGGGTTAGGGTTTCAGAGGCGCGCCGCCGCTCTGGCCGGTGATGAAGTTGACGTGGTCGCCGAGTTCGATCTGGAGGCTGGAGTGGCACATGAAGTTCTCCAGCCGAAGAGGGGAGTGGAGTCTGGAAGCCGAAGAGGAGGAGTGGAGGACTGTGGGAGGCGGCTGAAGTGGGAGGCGGGGGGAAGAAGATTAGGGTTTCACATTTCTAGTATTTTATATAGTGGTTTATGGTCCCACATGTCAGTGTATATGACGGTGTCGGGTGAAACAGTGCGGTGGAGTTTACCCATACCGCGCCGCTTACCGATGGGTAAAATATTGTGCCCGTTTTTATACCCGTGGGCAAAGAAATACACCCATACCCACCTCCATTAGGGTATTTACCCGCGGGTATACGGGTAATCGGGCACAATTGCCATCCCTAGGTGCGACACAGCGGAATACAAGCGGCCAAGGGGCTCATGTGCGAAGTGGCACGGCAGAGGCCGCACACGCAATAGTTTGCGCAGACGGCGAGACGGAGGCGCGCAATGGCGGCGCGGAGGGAGATGGCGATTCAGGCGCACACTTCGGCGACCAGCGGCGGTGCCGGAGGTTCACGCGAAGCGCTGCGGCGGCGGCACACACAGTAGGGCATATGACCGGTGGCGGCGGCCGCCCTGGCGACGACAATGGCAGCTCACCCAGGGCTCGTGTGGCGAGGCTTCGGGTGTGGCGACGCGTTGGCACGACCTCGAGCGCACGTAGGCATGAGGCGCCAGGATGCGTGAACACTTGGCACGACGTCAGGTCGACGCCCAGCGATGTGATGGGTGGCGCAGCGTGGCGCGACGAGCGGTGCAATGAGCGGCGCGGTTGGCGCGGCGGTTTGCGAGCGCGACACGGTTAGTGCGGCGAGCGCCGGTGTCAGGCCAGCAGGGCCGCACACGCACACGCATGGCTCAGTGGCCGATGGCACGGCGCAGCCTACGAACAGCGCCATCACGGTCGGGATGCGACACCAGGCGGCGCGCAACAGTTAAGCATACTCCGGTACATTACTGGTACGCGGAGTTATGTCTGTCGTTACGAAGAAGTTAGAGGAGCCACGGTTTGTCGGCTACAGCAATAGCGACATGGCCGGTGACGTTGATGACCGCAAAGAGCAGCTATCTGATATTTTGGCAAAGGCGTTGGGCCGCGTCAAGTTTCAAGAACTGCGTACAAGGATCGGCACCATCGAAATCAAGAAAGTGCATCAATAATTGAGGGGTGTTTGTTGATTAATCTTGTGTGATGTGTTTTTATGTGTTTATTGTTTTCTATTTTGCATGGCGCATTGATGCTTGTAACTACTGTACACCACAGGGTCATGAGATTTTGTTTTTTGCATGGCTGATCAGCCATCATGTGCATTGATTGTTTCTGTTTGCATTAGCAGTCATGATAGCGCATGACAGTTACTCATTTTCATTGCATGCAACGTATTGCATTGAGATGCTTGTTAAGAAACCGGGCCCAGCCCAGTACGGGCCCAGGACCCCGGAGAGTCCTTGCCCAGTTGAACTCCTCATCCCGTAGTCTATAAATAGAGGGTCACCCCCTCTCATTGTAACCCCGATTGTTCCGAAGGAATAAAGCAGACCCTGAAGTCCCGCATATCTCCGTGTTCATTCTATTGATGTGTTCTTGTGTTCTTCATCGTTCTTACGATTCTGATCATTGTATACGAGGTACCCGTTCGGACTGGACTCGCCAGCGACGGTTACTCAACACGTTATCAGCGCGATCGACTCTCCTCGCATCGAAAGGTAACCGTCGTAGAACGACACTCGTAGATTGAATCGTATTTTCTAGATTGCTTTCAATTCTGCAAATTTGCTTTCTAGATTGTTTTTCTACGGTGCAAATCTGTTCTAATCTACCGCGAGCTGACTTGAAGTCGCCGACACAATGTCGATCGGGAGATTGCACGAAAGATCAGATGTTGATTGTACCGTAGATTAATATTGCCAATTCACCGCGAACCGACTCGAAGTCGTCAATGGTAATTGCTCGCATGAACAGTAATTACGTATGAATAGTAATCGCATATGTATAGTAAATACATATAAACAAGAACCAAGGGCTCGGAGTGCCACCGCTTGAAGCCCGACGGCACCGCCGCCAAAGAAGGCGCTACCGCACGCACCGCCATCGACGCCAAAGACGGCCCCGGCGGCGCGCGCTAACCCCGCAAGACCCAGTACCGACGCCATGAACGGCCCGAGCCGTCGTCGACTTGTCTCCGCCTACCCCGGCTCGTAGCCGCATCACGCGAACATCACAAGAAGAAAAAAAAGGGGATCGGTGCCGCCCGCCACCGCCGCCGCACGAGGCACCGCTTGAACCGCTAACGCCGGCCCGCGACGGCGCCGAACAACATCACAGAGCAAAGGGGGGATGGAGCCGGCCGCAGCCGCGTCGCCCGCGCGCAACCGAGTCCGTCGCCGCAACACCGACCGACCGCGTGCCAGAAGTGCGCCGCCGCGACGCCAAGACCGGCCGCCCCATCACCGCCCGGACCACTCCCGCCAAGAAGAACGGCCGCATGCGCGCCGCCGCCAGAGAGAGCGGCGGCCCATGAAAGGAGCCGCCGCCGCTGAAGAGCACGGCGGCTCCATGAAGGAACATGCCGCCGCCGAGAGAAACTCGGGGGGAAACCTACCCCGAGTTCCCCTCTGGCATCTTAAGCCAAGAACAGGCTACCAAAAGGCCGGCCAGATAACCGAGAGAAAAAAAGAAAGAAAACGAAAAAGGGCCGTTTGCAAAAGGCCCTCGGCTTTTCCAGAATTACGCGAAAAATTTCTCGAATAGAAATTTTCACGTTTTAGCCTCGAAATTGCAGATTCGTAGAAAATTCATATTCCAATGTAAAAGGGCCTCGAGAATTCAAATTTTGAATCGGTTTTGCATTTGAAGCATATTTTACCTTGTTATTATTATTTCTATGCAATTTATTTCTTGTATTACTGTTTTTGATTATTTATGATTATTAATATTGCTTTTAATCACTTGAAAATAGCGATAAATCATGAAAATGCATGAAAAATACTAAACACGACACAGGAGTTCAAGAGCATTATGAGAATTTTGCAACCATTTTATGTAAATTACAAAGAAGAACCCTATGAACTTTTTGCATGAATATGAAAATGATCGCATCACGAACGAAGTTCGAAAGAGTTGACCCAAAGATGGCTGTAATTTGTAGTCTTCAACTCGTGATAAGGTAATCACGGATGAGCGAAGATTGACAAGACCCTCTCTACCTTCACCCGAATGCGGTGCAATCCGCACGCAATTATTGTCAAAATGGCTACAAGAAGTATGCCACATTAATTGACACCGCGAAAATTGCGAAAGCACAAGATGATGTTCTAAGGAAGAACTACATCTCACAGCCACCTAGTAGTAATGTTGGCCATGAAGCCAATACTAGTAGCTACAAGGTAATGAAGCCTCTCACGAAGGAGAGGGGCAAGAAGGGTAAAGTCGTGAGTCACACGTAATTGGTGTTTTTACAGTCTAAGAAAAGGGACAAAGGATAGCATGAGGCACATCTCACCATTGCAAGCACGGAAGATCCACACCCATTAGTTGCACTTATGGATGTGGACGACCTAGTAGACCCCATCATGCCTCCTTTGGACATAGCGACCACAGTAGTAATTGCCCAAGAGGAGAAGATCGCCATGTAGCGATTAAGGCGAAGTTTCGAATACTTATTGATTCGATCTAGTGCACGCATTGCACTTAGATCCTTCTGATCACTTGCATTTTGTGATTATGATGAAACTTTGAATAATGGTTGTAGGCTCTAGAAGAGCAAAGCATTAAATTCTAATGATGAGTCTGCAAGACTTATATTTCCGTATTTATGATAGCAAGTTATGTTCTAATATCCAAGTATTTTTATTTTATGTGTTGGGATTTACGCTACATATTAATAAAGTACATTATATTAGAATGCATGTAGCGCCCTATGGAGGAAGTGTGCTTAGCGGTAGCGGCACAATGAATACCACCTTGAGAGAGATGGAATTTTTCAATCGATCAAGAAGAATGCTCGTAGCCTTACGACAATCGCAGACGATACATGTATAATAGGCTCGGAAGGGCCACAATTATACTCCGACGGACACAACTTTGGTCATTAAAGAAGCCTTGTTGTGCCCATAATCGACTAGAACTCTCAAGGATATTCGCTAACGGTTTCCACGTAGAGACCGAAGAAGAGCATGGTAAGGAATAATCGCTCATTACAAAGCGTGTGAAAATAGTAGAATAATGGTATTAGAACGACTTTCTTCATTTGAAAATGGGCTATACTACACTAATATTAAGGCATCTGCAGCCTATACTGCCCTGAAAACTGTATTTAGAAGCTCTAAACCTCTTCTATCTCTAGCATGATAGATTATGTGTGAGACCCCGATTTATCCGGCTTGTAATGCTTAACCATCCATTCGGTCCTAGCATCACAAAGCAGATAATCCGAGACTCGAGACATGTATACTTCCCAGAAATGCAGTATACACACCTCTTTACAAAGTTCATGCATCAATTCCATTCATTCACATAGAACCAAAGCAACAACAACCATCCAGAAGATAACATAAATAGAAGATAGTATTTACAAAAGAGAGGCCGACCGGCCAAAAGACATATACATAAGGAAATTTAACAGCGGAAGCAAAAGTGCCATAAGATGGCTACAACAAAAGAGCCAATCAGTGTGCCTATAACCCACAAGGCAACCGACCGGACCGCCAAGCTAGTCGTCGAAACCACCGCACATCTCACAAAAGTGAGGCCCTTGGGGCTCACCTTCCTCCTCTGCAAACAAAAGCAGCCGGCAAAAGCCGGTGAGTACTTTGAATGTACTCGCAAGACTTACATGTGGAATAACAATCCTATACATATACTACATGCAAGCTCATTGAAGTGGAGGTTGTATGTTTTATTTTAGCATAAAGCAAGTTTCCATTTGCAATAAGGTAATAGATTGGAAGCCATTTAACAAATCTGTTTTTAATGTTCAAATAATGGTGAATGACAACAATATAACTGTAGGTAGATGACAACAACAATCCTGGAAGTGACTAGCCCGTCAGTCACCACGACAATAGCATGAACTACCCGTTCATGCCACCCACGACCAGTTTTAAGTTTTAAAAGGTTGTAGTCTAGTTCTTGCACGACCTTGCCAAGCATGTCCATAACCTAGGACGAGGCTATTCGAATAGTTTTATCCCTGCAGGGTGTACCAATTTCCCACACGCTGCATCGCCTTTTGCCAAGCTATTAAGCACACTTCCAAGGTATGCCAAGACGGCTAAGTCTTACGAGACGTTTCCAATATTGTGAATTATTCACGAGCCGCCCATATGGATAGAAACCCATACGTTGTGTCGGAGTCATCGTAAAGCCTCGGTCAACTACCCTTCCCGGGTAAAGCCTTGGACAACTACGACGCTCCTCGAGGTGGAGAGCCTACCCGGAATCTCCACCACCGCACACCCAACACAAGAACACGACCACATATCATGTTTCACACAACACACACAACCCCCTCCTGCGACTCGGAGATAACCCACGCCAAAGTACTAAGTCAAGAGAGGTCCCATATCCCTCTCGCGTGGTTAGCACGCATAAGCGCTTGGCTTAGTGACACAAGTAACTCGGTCCTTGATGACCTAGGCACCATTCCATTCACACCAACAGATCACACCAACCTACCATTGTGCCCAAGTCGAAAACGACTTTATTTTCGCTTTTGACTTTACAAAATAACAAAGCACAGAGTGCTGGACATAATGGAGTAGTAGTAAGATGTGTGTGATCAACGTCATCGACTAAGTCGATGACTGCCCAATACTACCGACCTGTAAGCATTTCTAAGCAATTTCAAAACGAAAGCTACTAAGTGACCAGAGTCCATCCATCGAACTTCGACCACAGCCAATAACCTAAGCTCAAGGTAGTAGAGGATAAACAAGTCCTACAGATTGTGCAACTATAGGACACTAACCGTATTTTAACAACAAAATAGCAATGCATACATACGAGTTGAAAGCAATATAGTAGACTTGAAAAATAATGGGATGAACATGATCAAACTGCTTGCCTGCTTGCTGCGGGTCAAGATGTAGCTGGGGATCACTTATGTTGTCAATGTGCTCTTCGGATCCTAACGGGAAAAGCGAAAAGCAATCGATAAGAACGAATAAAATGCAAGGACTCAACAGCAAACTTTTCTACAAAATTTCTGAAAATCTTACCGAAGCTAGGTACTGGTTTATAAAGAATTTAGCAACAAGAATCAATTGATTTAGATTCTTAATGCTAAAGATACGACCAAGAGAAGGTCTTACGACCAGGTGGTGGTCGTAGCAGAACCTACGACCAAACCATAGTCGTGGAAGGATTTACGACCAGATAGTGGTCGAGAGCGGACGATGATCGGGTACTAGTCGAAGACAGACTTACGACTAGGTACACGCCGCAGAAGTACTTATGACCGGACATAGTCGTAGTATGACTTACGACAGTGCAGTCACGACACAACTTTCGATTGGGTAAAGGCCGCAGAAGGACCTATGACCATGCCATAGTCGTAGTGAGACTAACGACTACGGGGGTGATTGTAGGAGAACTTACAATCACTCGATAGGCCTTTCCCTTACAAATATAAGGTCTGGGGACTACGCGACGATATTTACCCATCAATAAACTGCATCTGGTCGAATCGACCAAACTACAGTGACTGGTCGGAATTTCGACCACGACGCAGCGCCAACCAAGGGCGGGGTTGAGTGGGTATGGCTCGGGAGGACTCCCGAACGAACGGTACCAAAAGAAAAACGAAAACACGCCTGAGCTCCTACCGGGCAATGCGGACTTACTTGATCCGAAGAACGACCAGAGACCCACGGAGTGGCTCCGGCGACGAGTATCCGAACGGCGGTGGTAAGGTTCTCGCTAGGCCACAGCGACCTAGGCACAGAGAGAACCAAACCGCGTGAGAGTTAAGCTCCAAAGAGTAAAGGGAAGCGAGGGGCGAAGACTTGAAGAAGAAAACCCCCGCTGCACCGCCTCCACCGAAGCTCCACACTCAACAATGTCGATCGAAGAGAGTGCGAGGGACTGCAGCTCAAGCAAGCTGGTGAGTGCTAGCTGGAGTTGCGAAAGTGCTAAAGGAAGCTAAGTGTGAGGCACAAAGGAGTTTAAATAGGGCAATGGCAGCGAGCAACGGCCGGATTTTTCCAGTCGGGTCAACACTGCCATGAGAGCACTTGCGAGCGATGGGAGCAGTTAGGTCATGGCCTACTGAGGTAGGAGTGCGACAGGCATTTAATGCGCGCAGAGCTAGCCGTTTAAGGGTGGACATAGAGTGGACTGCACGCCACCGCTTTTCTCCTCTGCGCACGCAATGGCAGAGGCTCGCGCGCACGGACAGAGGAAGGAGACGATTCGTTGGTCGTTGAATTGAAATCGAACGGCTAGGCTAGATCGAGCGGATTGAAATGATCACAGCTCTCGGCTGGTCGAAGACCGTGCGATGCCGATCCAACGGCTGGGTTAGACCGGGTGGTTTGCAATGGCTCCACCGTTCGGCTGGTCGAAGGCCGTTCGATGCTGATTCAACGGCTCACGACCCCAGCGCCCGAACGATCGGGTTGGTATAGCTAGTGGGCTGAACCGAGTCAAGTGGCTCGAGCCCGAGTCCAACTCGCACTCAAGGCAGTGAAAACCGTTAGGGTTTGAATTTGAATAACGATTTTGAGGATTATTTAAGGTAGCAAGCAAGCTCCAAACTTTACGAAATTTTAAGCGGAGATTCTCGACAGCAGGAGGAACCTCCCATAAAATTTTCGAGGGGTTTTATGCAATGAATTTTCCTCCGAAATTCCGAAGAGGAGAAACAGGTTTGACCGAATTTGACTCGCCTCCCGAATTACCAAATAATTTCTAAAAATCATGAGATAATTCAGAGGTGTTGCCAAGCCTCCCTAGAACTCAGGAGAACTATCTCCAAGGGTTTGGTATGAGATCTACGCCAAGGAGGTTTTTGGTTGAAGTCAATTGAGGATTTGGTTTTGATTTTCTATAATTCTTCTCAAAAGAATTACAGAAACAACCAAGGGCTTCAAGATGCAAGAAAAGTTTTAATTTCTCCTGATTTTCTTACATTTGAACCCAAATCCATTTTTGGGATGTTACATTATGCCACTTAGGTCTTAGGATGATGAGAAATATAATTAACAATTCACAGGGACATAGTATCAATGTAAAGAACTTCCCGAATCCGGAAGATTTTGTGTGCCCTGCATGTACCATCGGGAAACTGATTACTAGACCCTCTACTCTGAAAGTAAAGGACGAAATCCCTGCATTCCTGGACCGTATCCAGGGAGACATTTATGGCCTAAACACCCGTAAGGGTCATTTAGGTATTTTATGGTGCTTATCGATGCTTCCTCTAAACGGTCGCACGTTTGTTTAATGTCTACGAGAAACCCCGCTTCTGCAAAGCTAATCTCGTAGATAATTAACATTAAGAATAATTTCCCTTATCATCATGTGAAGTCCACCAGAATGGACAACGCCGGAGAATTTACTTCAAGGGCATATGATGATTATTGTGTGAAAATGAGAATTAAAATTGAGCATCCCGTACCGCATGTCCACACCCAGAATGGACTAGCAAAATTGTTATTTACCAACTACATGTTGGGGACACGCAGTCCTGCATGCAGCAACTCTCATCAATTTTAGACCACCGGTATATAACATCCATTCACCTATGCAACTAGCGCAAGAGTCAACACTGAAAATTTCTCATCTTTGAATGTTTGGTTGTAAGGTTTATGTACCTATACCACCACCACAGAAACTGAAATGGGCACTCTCCAAAAGTCTGGGATATACGTTGGTTATGAGACAGCATCCATAATCAGGTATTTGGACCCCACGACTGGAGATTTGCATGCAGCCCGCTTCGCTGTTAGCATATTAGATGAGAATTATTTCTCGTCATTAGGGGGAGGAAATCAACCCTTGATGTAAAATGTCGAGAAATAGAGAAGTCCAGAAGATAATTGAAGTCTAGAAGATAATTGAAATCCATGCATATGACCCGCGCACTAGTGAAGCAAATAGAGAAGTCCAGAAGATAATCGAAGTCTAGAAGACAATTGAAGTCTAGAAAATAATTGCAGTCGAGAAGATAATTGATTTGCAAGCATTAGCGAATCAACTGCCTAACCACTTTAGTGATTTGAAGAGCGTGACCAAGTCGCATATGCCCTGAACGTATGCACCGGAGAGGGTTGAAATACCGATGAAGGTATCCCTAATCCCGCCCTAAGGCCTCTCGAAGGACGAGAACTCCTACCTCGAATCAAGTAACCGGGACGCTTTGGTGAAAAGGATGAGAAGGACTTGACACACCGATCACCAAAGTACCCCATAATCGGAAGGGGAGCAGTTGAGACTGCACCAGATGGAACCTTCGAAAAGGCATACTAGAATTGAACATCCCCATGAAGGAGACATCAAGCATGGATGTGTGCGCACACATCGGAGTGAAAAACTAAAGGACTTGCCCCAATTGAAAGTAGCGGTAAGCAAATAGAAGCATAAGAAATATCACCCTTGAAGACATAGCTATAAACTTTATGATCTTGGGAGAATCTATGAATAAGCCAATGTACCAATGTCGACATTTACTTTGCAAAGAAAATTGTCACAATCATCAATCTTGATCCAGAGCCCGTGATCGCTCGTTGAATATAAGAAAAGATCAAATTGAGAAAATTGGAAGAAGGCAATAGAAACCAATTATTCTCTCAATAAAAGAGAGGTGTTTGGGCTGTAAGCGCACACCTCCCCATGTGCACCATGTAGGGCATAAGTGGGTATTTGTTCGAAAGAGAAATGAAAGAAGCAAGGCTCGTTGCACAAGGTTTCACTCAATGTCCAGGAGATTGTTATGAAGAAACCTATTCCCCGGTCATGAGCGGAATTACCTTTAGATATTTATCTCAATGGCAGTGAACTTGAAGTTAGAAGTGAAATTGATGGATGTGGTAACTACATACCTTTATGGAAATTTGGCTTCCGACATTTATATGAAGATACCTGAATGTATCCCTGTCCCGAACCAAGATAGAGCAAATAGAAATCTATGAGTGTGCAACTCAGAAAGTCACTGTATGGACTGAAGCAATCAGGCAGAATGTGGTATAATCGCTCGAAGCGACTTTCTATGCAAGAAAGGCTACACGAACAATGAGAATTATCCCTGTGTATTTATACGACGATCCCAGGATGGATTTTGTATAAATCTCAGTGTATAAAGATGATCTGAATATCATTGGAACCTTAGAAGGTATTAAGAAAGTAAGCACTTACCTGGAGTCAGAGTTCGAAATAAAAGATTTGGATCAAACCAACATCGCCTAGGCTTGCGACTTGAGCATATCCGGAAGAGATTCTAGTACATCACCAACCTACACTCGTAAAGTGTTGAAAAGGTTCGACTTTGAAAAGGCATATCCTTGAAAGTGCCGATGGTCGGAGATCCTTGCAGCAAGACAAGGACCCGTCTGAGATCTAAAGAAGAGGGGAGGAAGTCCCGGGACCAAAATTCCCATACCGAGTGCAAGAGGAGCACTTATGTTTTAGCAAACTGTACTAGATCAGGTATTGCATTTGCCGTAAACCTATTAGTAAGGTATAGTACAGAACCTACCAAAGGCATTGGCAGGAAATAATGGACATCTTCCGTTACCTCCAAGAAAGCAAAGAACTTAGTCTATTCTACAGAAAGAACCAAGACTTGTGTATGAATGACTATGCAGATGTTGGTCTGTCGGACCCACATACAACCAAGTCGCAAATGTGCTATGTATTCCTATGTGGTGGAACTGTAATTCCGTGAAAATCGTCTAAGAAAAGTCTTGTATCGACTTGACGAACCACTCACAAATCATAGCATCGCATTTGAGGCCTCACAAGAATGTGCTTGGCTTCGGCGGATGATTCATCACATCCAGCAGTCATGTGGATTGAATACCGTGCAAACCCCCACTATTATCTATGAAGATAATACAGCTTGCGTCGCACAAGAGTAAATGAGTTATGTGAAGAGTCCCCTTACAAAGCATATCAATCCCAAGTTCTTCTATGCTCACGAAATGCAAAAGATGGACGAAATTAAAGCATCGTGATACTAAGTCATGTGAAAATCTTGCAGATTTATTCACTAAGTCACTTCCAGCGTCTAGTTTTGAAAGATGCATACGTGGAATTGGAATGATAAGACTTAGACAAGTGCAGAATTCAGGGGGAGAATCTTCACGAACTCATTATTGAATCTTGATCACGAAGATCAAGTACCCAAAGAATAAATCCTGGAGATTGAATAAAGCAGGGTGGATTGTACTCTTTTTTCCCTTGACGAGTTTTCCTGAAGTTTCTCGGCTAAGGTTTTTAATGAGGTAATTCGTGCAACACTGCAGAACGCATGACATGTACTCTTTCTCCAAATTTTTCCCACTGGGTTTTTATGGAGTTTTAACGAGACATGAACATGTTGGATGAGTGTTCAAGGGGGAGTGTTAAGAAACCGGGCCCAGGACTCTGGAGAGTCCTGGCCCAGTACGGGCCCAGGACCCCGGAGAGTCCTGGCCCAGTTGAACTCCTCATCCCGTAGTCTATAAATAGAGGGTCACCCCCTCTCATTGTAACCCCGATTGTTCCGAAGGAATAAAGCAGACCCTGAAGTCCCGCATATCTCTGTGTTCATTCTATTGTTGTGTTCTTGTGTTCTTCATCGTTCTTACGATTCTGATCATTGTATACGAGGTACCCGTTCGGACTGGACTCGCCAGCGACGGTTACTCAGCAATACTCACTAGGAGTACATTCAGGGGTGCAGGAGCTGCCGTCGTCGTCGTAGGGATCGGGATATATGCTCCTTGAACTGGGGCGTTGCGTCTTGTCTGATCTTGATCGTTTCTTGGTTAGGCTTCTTGAAGGGTTCGTTAAATTTTTGGGTTCGTATCATCTTTCTTGGCGGCCTTGCAAGAATCTTGGCCCTTTTCTTGGGTAGTTTCTTGGAACTGAAAGGTCAAGACGTCAAGTTCCTGTATTTCTGTGGAGTTATCTCTAGGTTGTCGTAGGATTTCATCTGTTTCTTATTATTTCGGCCTGAACTTTGTATGTCGCATAGCTTCAACTGTGAGAACTGAGAACTTGATGGCCTGTACATTCGCAAGTGATGGTTGATTCTTGTTAGTTCTTGACTTCTTGCTTAGGTTGTTGAAAGTTCGTGCTTATTGTCTACTGGTGTGCCCTTTCGGATAAGCTAATTGCTCGTTCTTGATTCTGCAGCATTAGTTTGTCTCACAGTCCATGAAATATACACTTCTTAATTTCTTCGTGGATCATCTAGTCAGTGAGATGTTTGTCCCTTGGTTCATGATAAGACCAAGTCCGTAAGCCGCAAGCAATCTTTAGCTTCAGTAGGTTCTTGAATGGGTTATAATTAGGGACAAATCCAAGTGAAGCCTCACGGGTGGACATAATAACGGTTTAATATTGTTTTATTTTATCAAAATTTATATACGTATAGATGTGGTTTATACACATTTACTCTACATATATGTGATGGCATTTATGATGAAACTCTATGGATTTTGTTCTAGATTCGCCAGTGATTATAAGGAATTGATTAGCAGGTTATAAGGAATTGATTAGCGACGGATTCCCTCTGTTACAGGTTATAGCTTAGGAGTACACGGTGTCGCACATGCATCTTGTGATGAACTGTCTGGGCCATGGTTAGGCTGAATTGCTCTCCGCGAGCGAGTAACATATCACTCAGTGGCTATGGTATAATGCGATTTCAGTCGTTAGATCCGAACGCTTTCGACGGCTATGATACCTTCAACTCCAAGGATGGTTAAAAAAACTAGACCAGCGAACCAACCAACCGTTTCATCCCCAGATCCCGAGACACCTTTCAAACACACGACTGCGCGCCTCTCCGCTCGAAGGGCAGAGCAAGAAGCCAAGAACGCGATCAAGAAAGGCAGAGCAAGAACGCGAGAGGAGGGGGGCAGAGGCAAGAAGCGAGGAAGAGATCGAGGGAAGCGCGCGCGGGCACCATGGCCTCTGATCGAGATGACGTCGCGGTGGCTGAGGTCGTCATCGGCGGCACCATCCTCGCGGTGGGCGTCGTGGGCACCGCCCTCTTCTGCGCCTCCCAGACGAGGGGGGAGTGGCGAGTGAGGACGCTCGGCGGCGTCACGACCCTAGAGCGGACGCTGCGCGACGACTGCGCTATGTGCCGGGCGAGCATGGAGGCCGGCAGCGTTGTCCGTACGCTCTCCTGCAACCACGTGTTCCACAAGGATTGCGCCTACAGCATCGACAGGTGGCTCCGCGAGAACAGATTGACCTGCCCAATCTGCCGCAGGACCGCCTACCCCATACTACCGTGGAAGGCGCCGCCGCCGCCGCCGCCGTCGTTATCACCGAGCTCGGTCGCTGTTCGTACGGAAGAGCAGGACCTGGAGGGGCAAAATGAGCTGCCTCCGCCGCCGATCCTGACCCACAACCCGGAGGAGCAGAATCCATCGCCGCCGCCGTCGAGCTCGGCGCCCCACGCCTCGGGGTTGGAGCAGCCGCTTTTGCAGCCATAGCCGTCGTCATCATCGCCGTCGTAGGGATCCGATGCTCCTTGAACTGGCGCGTTGTGTCTTGTTTGATCTTGATCATTTCTTGCATAGGTTTCTTGAAGGGTTCGTTAGAATTTTCAGTTCGTATTGGCCACCTGAATCTTGGGTCTTTTCTTGCTTAGTTTCCTGGAACTGAGAGGTCAAGTTCTTGGATTCCTGTAGAGTAATCTTTAGGTTGTCGTGGTATTGCATTTTTTCCTGTTCTTTCGGCCTGAGCATGTCATTTTCACATGGATTGCAACAGATGGTCGGTTTTTGCAAGTTCTTGACTTCCTGCTTAGGTTCTTAGTTTTGTAGCGCATGTATCTTCTGATGAAATGACCGGCACATGATTATGCTGAAATGCTCTTGCTCATAGATGTCTATTTTGCTTCACCCTGCGAGCAAGTAATTCATCATATTTGATTTACTTCTTGATTACTACTTTGTAATGTATCTTCTTGAGTGGTCAGCAATTTTCATGGATATCAGTTGTTGAATGTTGGCAGCAGTTCGTAGCAGAAATACTTGCATTTTGCGTGGCGTTTGATGTCTTGGTATTGGCATAAATGGTTTATTTTGTCTGAGTAAACTGTATGCTGTTCTATTATGTTTCTGTAAGACTAATGAACGAATCAGCAGCTGAAAGTCTGAAATGAACCAACTTAACAGAACCTTATATGATTTTGTTTCAGTTGCTATCTATTTCTAGGTATATGTTTAGCTAACAGAGTACTAAATAGGTCTAAACCCTAAACCCTAACCCTAAACCCTAAACCCTAAACCCTAAAATATTGCAAATCCATACTGTTTTCTGCAAAATGGACTTGATCCAAAAATCAGTGATCACTAACTCCCGCAGTTGTGATAACTGGTGAATTAGCTCAAAAGATTACTACCTGGTAAATTAGTACTAATCATATAAGGTGCATATAGTAGAATATAACCTGGTGAATTAGTAATCAAGTAGACATAGTAGTACTGTTCAAATAGGATAATAACTGACCAAGTGTTGGCAAGCACATTTCTGAATGATGTCAACCTCACTTTACATTCTTTTAGTATTTACCAACCTCCAACAGTTGAACATACCTTCAGTTCTTTTAATCATATCTATGCTTTTTTTTATTGATCGGAAAGATATGTTCCAAAACTTGATGTATTTTATGGAGATTTGGTGGTTAATTTACTAATTTAGGCAAGTTTTGATTCTTTTTCCCACTTGCTAAATTCTTTGGCGTCAGTATTAGACTCAGCCTTAACATATTTTCTTACTATGCTGTCATATTTTTTTTATTTTGTAGCTGGTTGTGGCCCTTGAAATTCCTAGAACTTTTTTTTGCGAATTGAAATTCCTAGATTTTTTCGCGTATTGAAATTCCTTTATAACGTATAAAACTTACCGTTTTGATATTTTGAGCCATGTTCTTTGTTTAAGCAGTTAGCTGAAAACACAATCCTGACATTTGCAAAAGAACTGAAATCTGTACGTCTGAAATCAGAAATCACAATCCTGAAATCTGCAAAAGAACTGAAATCTGCAAGGGGAAAAAATGCTTGCTCCAAGAGTTTTCTAGATTTTTTTATATGAGCTTGTCTGTCTCTTGAGATCGAGGAAACAGCCACCTTGGAAGTGAAACTTTTCGGTTCAGTCGACTTTCAAAGGATTGGGAGTCATAGCTCGACTCCTTTATCAAAGATGTTTGCATTGATATTATCTTTTGTTTCTGCAAAATTCCATGGAGTTTGTAACATGCTGTGACGATTTTTCATATTCGGTTCATTTGATGCCTTCCTCGGCACTCCTATAGGAAGCAGCTCTTCTTATGTTCTTCCACTAGTGACTACGGAGTACTGACTAGCCTATCACTGATTCACAGTTCACAGAAGAGATTCTTGATGTCCTAGTACTTGGTGTCCGGCCCGGAGATGGGCGGTAGGGTTTACATGTTGCGGCACTGCCGCTGTCGCGAACCCACTCCAACCACTTCACGCGGTCACGCACGGGCACGGCATTGTGGTTGTGGGTACGAGGCGCCGCACGGCCACGGTCCACGCGCTACGGCACGAGGCAGGCGCGAGCGCGAGACCACGCCGCCGGGCGGGGGCGTTGAGGTCCATGCCGCGGCTGATGGATTGGATTGGGCGTATTTCTGGTCGTTTCACTTGTTTTTCGTGCGGGGGATAAGGTGGATGGGGCAATTCCAGTTTTTGCGCGTGCAGGCCGGCCCGGCAGCGCACGTAAGCCGCGCAGGCGTTTTTTTGTTGTTGTTGTCGCGCGTCGGACCGGTGTGCTATCTGGGCTGCTCGGCGCGGTGGTTCTCGCTGCAATTGCAAACCATGGCTTTGAAGTTCGTCGCGGCCAGCGTCTAGTGCTGGCAGGCCCAGAAATTTACGGGCAGTGACAGCTCAAGGGCGAGGCTTCAGAGGAAAACAGCCATTTCGTTCATCGTTTTAACGTGCAGCCGCGGCAACAGGAAGACAGCTTCGGAGGGCTCACCGGTGCCATGGCCACTGTCAACTGCGCAGGTACAACTTGGACTCATGCAAACAAACTTGTTGCCTGATTCCCACATAATAACAAAACTCTGCACGCGGTACAGTTCAACTTTACTCGAGACTTTGGTCGCACAATCGCCATCGCATAGTGCCGGTCCAACATATGTTATCACGGCCCTCCATTTTTTGAGTCAAGACGTAAGACGTCAAGTTCTATTCATAAGCTTATGCTTGGCCCAGACTAATAAGAAGCCTATCTTTGTCGGTGACATATCTGGTGAACATGAACAATTGTGTGGACATATGGACACAGGCAATCTGATCCCTCCGGTCCAGAATGGACGAATGAGATCGAAAGTGGTGGAACTCCCCAACCCACTTATGTCATCTTACATTTTGCCCCTGCCCAAATTCTCTATTCTCTCATTTGCCCCCCACGCCCTCATCCTCCTCATCCTACAGCAGCACCCCTTCGTCCTTCCATTCCTCCCGAGTGCCCCTTCGCCCCCCGCGCCTTGGCCCCCCACGCCGAGCCGAGAAATTGGCTATTATAGGACTCCAAACGTTGGGTTTCTCTATAATAGGATTCCTAAGGTTTGTTTCTCCAAAATAGGACTCCAAACAATTACAATAAGCTTTAATGACATTTCGGCCCATTTTAATCTCTTTTAACATCTAAATACATGTATTTGTTCCTAACGTGACCGTTTACCCTTGATGTTTTGTGATGATTGTTGTGTCGCTTTGAAAAAAAGTCACTCTTGGTCGCTTGCTTCCCACGCCCTTGGCCTTACCGGGCCGCTTTTAATCGGGCCGGCTATGGCCTTTCTTTGGTGGCCGCAGTGCCTGAATTGGCCGTAGCCATATCGGCCGGCCTTATGGTGAAGGGTAATAGGGTCAATCGAAAAATACATGTATTTTAGATGACAAAAGAGATTAAAAAGAAACAAAATGTCATTTGAAATTATCAGAATTTTTAATTCTATTTCAAGAACAAACGTTAGAAATTCCATTATAGAAACCCAACGTTTGGAGTCCTATAATAGCCAATTTCTCCGCCGAGCCATGCACCGCGCCCCTCCCTAGTTGCCGAGCCCGGACGAGCGAACCCCTACGCCACGCTCGGCTCCGACGACGACGGCAGCGACTCGGACGAGGGGGAGGCTGAGACCCAGGAGCGGATCTTGAAGTGAGAGGTCGTCGATGAGTAGTCAGAATCTGATGAGTCGGAGCAGGAGGACAACGAGGACGAGGAGGATCTCGCGACCATCTCTGCAGCGGCTAAGAGGAAGCGGGCGAGGAAGCTCGGTGACGAATTCGACCGCATCGAGGGCGGCGCATGGAGGCGGTGGCGGCTTCCACAGCAGTGGCTGGGGCAAGGAGGGCCTCGCCAAGGAACAAGCACTGAGTGAGAGTTGCTCGCTTCATGTGCAATTCTAGTTCTTGCTCTGTTAGACCTGTAGTTCTAGCGATTGAGATGGGATTCATGGAGATTTAATGTGTGTGTGAATCCCAAGTGTTGGAATGATGAAATATGATGCTCCTGTATCCGAATTAACCTTCGAACAACATAAGTTCATGTCTTGATTTCTGAACATCTTGCATTTCTTGGTTATGTGTTAGTCCCAAGTGTTGGAATGATGAAATGAGGTGCTCCTGTATCTGAATTAACCTTCGAACAATATAAGTTCATGTCCTAATTTCTAAACATCTTGCATTTCTTGGTTATGTGTGAGTCCCAAGTGTCGGAATGATGAAATGTGATGCTCTTGTATCTGAATTAACCATTGAACAATATAAGTTTATGCCCTTATTTCTGAACATCTTGTATTTCTTGGTTACGTGTGATGCTATTTCTCACTTCACTGTGATGAGTTGAAGCTAGCATATGGATTGCAAATTGGAAGTAAAATGCAATTCTGAATCACTTGCTTGTTGGTGTATGTCAACTTAGGACAAGAACATGAAAAGAACGATACATTTAGGCAAGCGTTGTAATTCTGCTGCCCCTTTGGATTGTTGGTGTATCTGTATCTAGTACTCTTTTAGGTCTACTGCTATTAGTACAAGAAAATGGGTGGTAACTAGTAAGGATTGAGTGTCATGTGGCGGTGTCGGAGACGGTTCGCTCTATCTCTTCTAGCAGCTGCTCCTTCTCTTCTGTCAGGTCCTCGTTTTGTGTCTGAAGCTCCTCGACTGCTTGGTTTGTTCTGAATCCTTCCTGCAATCACATTTGGGTAGTTGGGTAATGGAGTTACAATATAGAAATATTGTCCCTAGGAGCGGCAACCATTGCACTCACCGATTCCTAAATGACAAATTAAGCTTTAGTGATCGGACCTCCTCCTGTAGAGTTTTGCAGCGCTTAAGTACTGTTTGCATGTCGATGCGGTCGAATTCGTCACCCTCTCCTGCTGCAGCATCGCGATGCTGTCGAAATCGTCACCGAGTTTCCTCGCCCACTTCATCTTAGCCGCCGCAGCGATGGTCGCAAGATCCTCCTCGTCCTCGTTGTCCCAGAAGTACCACCTCAAGGTCTTCCAGGTCGCCCTCTACCACACCCTTCACCTCGTACTCATATGTCTCTATATGCTTCCTCTCTCCGTGCAAACCAGTGCCTGATGTTTAACGTAGTGCAGGAATCGGAGCTTCTTGTCAACATTGAGGAGCACGTCCTAGTGCCGGAGCACGAGCTCCTGACGCCTGAGCAGAAGACGCTGTTGGAGCGATACACCGTGAAATAAACCCAGGTCGGATACACTTGCCTACTCTTTTCTCACTGGCCTGGTATTCAAATCGATATAAGCATAACAATATCAATAATTTATTCCCGTGTTAAGCTCGATGCGCCACTTTGGGGGTGTTTGTTTTGATGTCTAATCTTGTCACGTCTAACCTTAGCCATGTGGTGTTTAGTTTGATGCCTAACTTTACCGCCAGCATATCAGGTGCATATAGGTGCATGTGTGGACATATGCACATGGTGCATCCTGGCCGTCCATCGTGAATCCAACGGTTGAGATAACCCCCACCTCCCACTTCACACTATTTTGCGAAAAACCCCCTCCCAAATGAACTTCCTCTCATTTCGCCCCCCGCGCTCACCTCCTCCAACCCCGAGCGCAACGACTCACGCATTCCGCCGTGCTTAGGGTTCGCCATTCGTCGCCGCCCTCCTGCGCTGCGCCGCCCCTCTACTGGCGCCCTACGCCTCCAGCACCTTCCCGCGCCGCTAGGGTTCATTGCGGCCCTCTACGTCACCTGCTACCTCCTGCGTCTCCACCGCCGTGCCTCCGGACCTACACTGCGTCTGGCGCCTCCGCCCCTCTGCGCCGAGCCGATGACGCCACCTCCTACGCCTCGCCCCTTGACCGAGCCGATCGCGCCCCTCTGCGCCGAGCCGCCGCCGCCTGCTCCTCCGCCCCGGCCTCCCCGAGCCTCTGCCTCCCCCCATCGAGCCGATGCGCCGCCACCAGCATCAAGTGCACCTCCCCCTGTGCCTCCTGCATCAAGTTCCCCCACTATGGTCCGTTCGAATTAAATTCTTGTATGATTTCAATTCTTGTTCAGAATTCGCAGTTTGAAGCAACATTGTGATTTCGGCTTCCTTGTTCAGGCTCCGCAGTTTGAAGACAAGCCGGAGCTGAGGAATGAATAAGGGTTGAGTGGGTCTGTCTCATCATGAATGCATATCACAACACAACTCAGGAGGTGAAGATATAGGAATGAGAGAGTTGCTATAAATCCAAATTTGAAGCCAATGAGGCATTTTGCTGTGAATTGGTGAGCTTTGTTGTAAGCCATAAAAAAATTGATTAACTTTGTTGTAAGGATGTTGCAATTTTACATGCTGTAATCTCTCAATGTATGGATCTTGCAAAGAAGTTATAGATCTTGTTCAATTGTTTGTCATAGTTCAATCCAATTTAGTTGAATTTAGTTGAAGAATGTTTGAATAAAATTGGCATATTTGCTTGTTACAATATCGAACTCTGTTGTGCTAAAAGTTTCTCTCAATGTATGTTTGCTAGCTACCTTCAGTTATCAATTGACACTAATGCTAAATATTTATATCATGAAGGAAGATAGTTTCTTGCTAGGCTAGCCACATGAAGGAAGATAGTTTCTTGCTAGGCTAGCCTAAATTATTTGTTTCAAACAGTGACATCAATCAACTTCGTAGAAATCACAAAAAAAAAAACTTTATGGTCTGAGCCTCAAGAATGTTGTGAGCGATATCAACATGAGATGACTATCTAAGCTTTCAGTGGTTTGACATCAATCAACATTTCTTACCTCTGTTGTTCTCATATTAGCTAGTTGGTTTCGAATGCATGCAATCAGAAAATGAAACACACCGCCATCAGAAAATCTGGTGTGTCTGAAACCAATTATCTCCTCCAGAAAATCTTGATGTATGCAATGAGAAAACCAATCAGAAAGGTAATTGGTTTCCAACTAAGAGTCATGGAAATCTTGATGTATGCAATCATAAAACCAATCTTGATGTATACAGTATCAGAAAACCAATCTTGATGATCCAAATGTATGATCCAGCTAACATTTAGAGCTTACAGTTGAGGAACAGATAAACCAAAACCAACTCATACTAGGTTATTACAGATATGATCAAAATTGTCCAAAGCGTAGAAGTCCTTAATTCTTGAAAAAACATACATTTGGATAGCACAAAAAACATTCAACTCTATGCTTCCATTCACTCATACACATTCAAGTCCCAATACACAGGAGCTGAAGTGTTTATTTCACAGGAAAGTCATAGAGAACAAGTTGTATAGACATGCCAAAAGCTACCATCGGACGAGGCAATATATTACCATGGGTCTCCAGAAAAAATTCAGTGAAGCAAGACAATGCTTCCAAATCAATGAAAGCTTCTGATCCTTTCTCATTATGTAAGCTTCTTCTCAACACAAATTGCTTTCACTACTCTCAAAATTGCAATGAAATATGATCACAACCAAATAGCATTCACATCCAGCTTCAACAATCATGGCAGCATATCTAACTAAAGACATCAACCATTTCAGAAGAAGAGATAATTCTAGACTATGGTTGCATTGGTACTTCCATCTAAAATGTTTACTTCGGTTGCTTGACACCGGATTCTTCCATGTCCTCCTCTGGATCCTTGGTACAGCAAGCAGTGTGGATCAATTGGCTGCGATGAATGTGCCTGTGTGGAGGCAATCACGTCGCTACCGCACCGTGCCCCTACTTGGAGGGCGCCGTTGTGACACACCACTTAGATGAAGGCCACCACAGGGAGGTCGTTGTCGGAGGGGAGCTCACCTTGCCAATGGATGACGGTGGTGCGGTGGGGGCAACGACACAGATGGAGGAGTCGCAGAGGAGGCTCAATGGAAGCCGTTGTCGGAGGGGGCTCGCCGT
This sequence comes from Hsuehochloa calcarea, assembly GCA_036346395.1. Lineage (NCBI taxonomy): Eukaryota > Viridiplantae > Streptophyta > Magnoliopsida > Poales > Poaceae > Hsuehochloa > Hsuehochloa calcarea. Next base: position 17,829,827 of record CM070600.1, read on the forward strand.
GCCGATGGAGGACGGTGGTGCGGTAGGGGCAACGACGCAGATGGAGGAGGAGTTGTAGAGGCGGAGGCGGCCACGGGCAGTGCGTGGCAACGGCTCTCCCTAACCCTAGCTCCTGTCTGGAGGGCAATGGGGGAGTTATGTTGGGGGAGGGAGGGGGCGGATTGGAGGGGAGGTGCTGGAGGCGTAGGGCGCCAGCGGAGGGGCGGCGCAGCGCAGGAGGGCGGCGGCGAATGGCGAACCCTAAGCACGGCGGGATGCGTGAGTCGCTGTGCTCAGGGTTGGAGGAGGTGAGCGCGGGGGGTGAAATGAGAGGAAGTTCATTCGGGAGGGTTTTTTTCCCAAAATAGTGTGAAGTGGGAGGTGGGGGTTATCTCAGCCGTTGGATTCACAAAGGATGGTCAGGATGCACCATGTGCATATGTCCACACATGCACCTATGTGCACCTGATATGCTGCCAACTTTACCATACCTAACTTTATCCATGCCACAATTTCTTAGGCAGGTTCAGTCCAACACCAGAATTGTGGGTTGCCACACTTTTTTAGCCCCATGACCCATATATCATAGACTCAATTTTTTGGCTAACCGTGCCACACTTTTGGCACCTATTTTGTTGGCCACACTTTTTGTGGTAAGCCACACTTTACCTAAGGTTGGTTATGGCAAAGTTAGGTATGAATCAAGCATGTCCTTATATACAACATTAATTGTCAATTGTTATTCAGTTTTGCAGCAAGCCTGCATGATGCATATTAGAAAGTGTTTTAGTTGACATGAAACATCTCATAACTTTTCCTGATACTGGTCTATCCTAGAGAATAGATCAGTGACTCCTAGTCACTTCCAGCTTGGTGAAGATATTGTGAAAAATGTCTTCATTTTCTCTATTACTGCATTCAGAGTTCTACTAACTTGCAGTTAACAATAAAAAAAACTAATAAAGCAATGTGTTTTCTGCCCTTGGATGCTGCAAAAAAACAAAATGTTACCATTAGGCTATTGCAGCTCTGTACTGCAAGTATAACTTAATGAGTGATCAAGTCACAGACCTACGCATATTCTTTCCATATTATGTGTCAGTTCTAATGAAACAACAAAAGAGCTCCACATGTCACATTTAGTCTTCATGTCAAGTTTAAAGGCTAGTAGAGAAATTGTAAGTGCTGGATATACGTGGTTTCAACCATTGGTATCCAAAACTTCATGTGGTGGGGAGTGGGGAAAATGTTAAGAAAATAATGTATATCTTGTTGAACTTTGTTATCACTGTTGATTTGTGATGGGAATCAGGACTGAGTCATGTTGGAATGTTGAGTTTTAAGTTGATCTTTGTTCAAAAGGTATGATCAATAATTTAGGAACACAAGGATTCTATATAATTTTAGTGGAAAATCGGGGTGAATGACAAACTTATCATGCCTAAGACTGCCGAGGTGGTACTTTGCTAAAAGATAGTATTACAGGTGCTGGCAGCATAAGCTAGTAGAATGGAGACCTCAAAGCTCTGTTAGAACTTGAACAAGGATACCCTAATATCTACTTGGAAAATGATGTTTTCAGAAGTTAATACCTTTTAAATGGATCCTGCATATTTAGATGTTTGTGTCCTCACAGGGTTTATAAGGTACCACAGTGGCTGGTTTACTGTGGTGCATATTTTGTTGCATAATGTGAAACTGTGAAGAGTGAAGAATGCAAGTATACTGACCTGCTGTATCGGGGATGTTAATCTGAGCAACCTGTTGTTTTGAACCATACTTCAAACCTAGTTAGATAAACTATTCTATCGATTTCCACCTGCTGATACTTCTCAGTTTTAATCAGAGATAAAATTCCCGGCCGGTTACCGGTTACCGGCCGGGGTTCGGGATCCAAAATCCCGGCCGGTTTTTTCTGGATTTTGTAATTTTAAATTTCGAATTTCGGTTGGTTTTTAAGCAAATTCAAATGAAATTCAACTGAGTTTTTTTTCCGAGAAAACCGGTAACCGGCCGGTCGGTTACCGTTCCTGCCCCTGTCGGGATTCGATTTGGTAACGGTTTTTTTTTATCTTTGGTTTTAATATACTAGTGCTCCCAGTTCTGATAATTTTGGCTGTCTTATGATGCAGCTCCCTCGAATTCAAATTACAGACCCAATAGCAAGATACTACGGCATGAAGCGTGGGCAGGTTGTGAAGATCATCCGAGCCAGTGAGACTGCTGGAAGATACGTGACCTATCGCTATATGTTGTCTGAGCTTCACTGCATTCTCATGGCGGGAGCTTTGCCGTGAACATTACCAGTTAAAATGCTTCCTCTGTTGCTAATTCCTTTCTGTAGTAGAAACATTCACATGCTTGTCCCTGAGGAACGAAAGAACTGTTCAAGTGCCGTGGTGCTCTTTCTTCAGAGCTTGTTGACGTGACGCCGTCAGCACGAGACATAGGATTCTGTAGCCGTGTTCCATTTCATCCTATCAGTAAATCATTCGTGCCTCTCTGTAAGCTTTGATCTCTTTCAGCATTCAAGTACTCGTACGATCTGTGTTGAATTGAAATGACCATGGACATGCCTTTCAGGGACCATTATTTGTCTGGTGAGCAACCGGGTAGCTGACACGAAAACATGAGGGAACATGGGATGTTCGCGTGTCTGGAGTATCGACTTCTGGTCGATCGGATGGCTAACAATACGGGAACATTGGAGCAGTGTTTCAGCCTTCAACGAGTGTGTACCAAATGAAACTACGCGCCAGGACAAGAATCGACAGCAGCGTGGCAAACCCCAAGGGAGTTTTCATCACGTTTGTATAGTTCACCAATTCATGCGTATGAAAAAAAAAAAGTGTAAATTTCAAAGTATAATTTTTCTTACAATAGATCAACAACACAAACATTATAACACATCTAACAGAAAATAACAGTTTTGATTTCAAAAAACTGTCAGAAGGTATATAGCAACTCTCAAAGATTTATGTAAAAAATATCACTAGGGCCCTTCTTGAGGCCACCGATTCCGATAGTAAAACCTACACAGGCCATGGCCTTTTCACGTTTTCTACAGTTGCAGAAACCGCACGGCAAGAAATGGCAGGATCCTCCACCGCAGACGTGCTTGAGTCGTTCCAAAAGAAAACTAGAAAAAGCCTAACTCGCCAAGTCAGTCAACGATGCGAACGTTGAACCGAAGCGATCGACGGTGACATGCCCGACCGACCACGTCCGACGCGCTGATCTCATGGCGCGTTGTGTCCGTATTTGCACTCCATCCTTCCTCTAGATTATGATATGGCAGAAGAGTATTCAGAGACCACAGCGATCGCTCCTGCTGTCCTGGTGCAGCCTGCAGCCTGCAGCCTGCAGGCGGAGGGGCAGGGTAACAATCCATGGAAAAGGGTCGAGCAGATAGCACAACTCCAGGTTAAACACAATCTTGCAAAGGAGATGCAGCAATGGTGATGGCGATCGAGGCATTGATGGGAGGAAACAGCTAAACCATCGGAGGAAGAGAAAAAACGCACTCCGTCACAAGCAGCAACGGGTCGCATCGAAAAACAAGAGAATGCGGCACAGAAATCGACGCAACAATCCGTTCCGGTGGCACCATCCTGAATCTTCAGAACACCAGCCGCAGCTAGATACTCGGCGTACCGCAACGCAAGCCAATGGCGATGCGGTTAGAATTCTTGGAAGTTGGAACGGATGGCAGGCTTGCGTTCTTACATTACCATAAACTTCAAACTGTTAAACAGCTGCCTGTTATTTTCCTGGAAATAAAGTCCAGGTTGATCTATTAGCTTCCTGGAGTATAAATCGAAACCGGAGAGACGAATCGTGGCGCCTAAAATGTCTGCACAATCCTGCATTCCAGGCTTCCATCAACAGAAAAACTCATCTGACCACGATTCTTCAGCATCCTCCCGTTCCTGAGTCGTGTAGAGAGGTCCAACCCTGGTCCGCCAGACCCGCATGATCATCATTGCAGCCGATCTGAAGATGCCAGCTGTTGATCCCACCCAAAATTTTCAGGCCATAGAACTCACCAAACACTTGTAACCGTGGGTTAATGTTGTCAATCCAGAGGGATGGTAAGTACCTTGGTCAGTGGCTCAGGATGACTAAAATCGAATTGGCTCGGAAGAAATTATACTACATCTTAGCTAAGATGAAAACTTCAGCCGAAAAGAGTTAGTGTAGCTGTGTCTTTTGTCTTTAACTCCTAGTCCTTTCTACGCGCAACATGTTCATGCAAATCTGGACAAAGCTAGTAGTCTAGTACAATAACTGCAGCCACCAGCTAAGCACATGATTCGAACAGAGTTGCAAAAGGTACATCTCGCTTGTTCGTCTCTCTACCTACTAAAATATTGTACAGTCACTTCAAACTTAGTTTTCTTAATTTTAAGGTTTTAACCATCCAAGTAACAGAGTACTAGTCAAGGGGCCAAATAGCACCCATTATCTCCAGGTAAGGTCAAATTTAGGATTATGCTGCGATGGTGACAATTATGTAAATTGGCATGTGCACTGGAATCGGTTATTGTTATTTGTCACAAAGAGCTGACTTTCAAATCAACGAGCATGCAATACAGCAAGTAAAACAACCAGACAAGACTGAAGATACCACCCAATTAGAAGAAAAGGATAAAAACTAAAAGTGAGGTTGACGGTGTCATTTCCCCCATGCTATTGCTTCCAATTAAGCTTTAGAACATAGAGCAGAGACTATCAGTAGATGGCCCAAGGTTCACAGGTATAACTTATCAATATCGTTCCAGTACCGTCCGGTATGGCCGGTATGTACCATTCCAGTACCGTCCGGTATGGCCGGTATGTACCATTCCAGTACCGTCCGGTATGGCCGGTATATACCATTCTGCCACTTAAAACGATACAGATCAGTCCTGTGTTTCGTACCGGCCTCGATACCAGACAATACCGGTCGTACCGGCGGAATTGATAATACCATCTATTGAACTCACTGAAGTATATGTTATATTTGATCATACTATTATGTATTTGGAGTAATATTACAAGTTAAATTTAATATGCATACAATTAAACATATAAATATACGTTATTATATTAAACTCCGGATCGGTACACCGGAATAAGATGGTACCAAAATGTACCATTCCAAGAGTCAAACCGGTATAAGCTCCGGAATGGTATTGACAAGTATTAATAACACATGGTACATAGCTTGGAAATGCATGTCGAATATTTTAGCGTCGAAAATGGAAAATTCTAACTTATCAGTACCCAGTTATTGCCAAGGATAGCAAAGTGGGTTCCATACAGCACACTGACTCAAGTAGTCAAGTGTATGCGAATGACGTATGGAATATCATTGAGCAAATTCACAAAGAGAAGATGACAAACGAGATAACTTGCTACTTGAGAAAATGACCATGTAGAAGTACTGGAGTAGGCATTAACAAACAGGGTAAAACATTCCTGTAAAATTAATATAAATTGGTCAAAGATCATATTTTGGAATGCCAATCTGTTTTTTTGGAGACTGGATAGCATGCTGGATGTTCCAAGAAGGAAGGTGGTATCAGGATTTAGACACAACAACAATTACTGTTCCAACAGAGATACTACAAGCGCTAGCAATAATTTAAAAAGACAATATAGACTAATCGTACAGCTTACATGATTATCTCAACATGGGATGAGTAAGGCTCGAACTGAGCATCCAGTGATAGTTATGATGTCGATATGGTTTGATCGGCATGCCCCCGATTAATTCAAGTAGCAGGAATACACATGTAGCATCATTGAGCCTAACCAAGCGGTTCACAATCTGAAGTGTGTGATCACCATCAGCTACATGGTGTCCGAGTCGTCCTTGTTATAGGCTAGCGGGAATTCGTCGAACTGCTCTGATACATCATGGCCCTCTCCAATACTCTTCAGAGTGTGATAAACCCGGTACATTGAGAGCCTGTCCCTCGGACGAGCCACAATACATTGGAAAGCTACCTTCAAGAATTCATCGATTTCCATGTCATGACCCTTCCCGTGCAATGACTTATCAACAGCATCAGTGATTCGGCCAGAGCTCTTCAGCTGATTTACCCAATCCACCAATGTCCCCTTGAAACCTTCACTCGCTGCGTCACTTGTCACAGTACCAGCCTCCTGCCCGCTCACGAGCTCGAACAGTATCACCCCAAATGCATATGTATCACCCTTCATGGTAGGAACTGGATTGCTAGCATACTCTGGGGCAACATACCCAAACTCCCCAAAGTCTCCATTCAGGAAGGGGCTTGTATCGCCACCCTCCCCTGGCGCCATCCGGACCAGCCTCGTGAGCCCAACATCTGTAATCCGAGCCTCATAATCCTCATCAAGAAGCACTGCGCTTGAGCTCAAATTCTGGTGAATCTGAGGAACCTGAAAACCGTGGTGCAGCCATGCAAGCCCCCGCGCCGCCCCAGCGGCAATCCTAAGCCGTGTCCCCCAATCCAGCAGTGCCTCCCCTGGCTCCTTCATCACCGAAGAAAGAGCCCCGCTCTCCATATGCTTGTACACCAGCAGCCGTTCATCCTCAACAACACAGAACCCCAGCAGCGGCACGATGTTGGGATGCCGCAGCTGCCCGACCCGTCCCATCTCCGCCCGGAACGCCTTCTCTGAGAAGGGGCACGAGTGCAGCCGCTTCACCGTCAGGGCAGACCCGTCACGCAGCACGGCCCGGTAAGCGGTCCCCGCCCGCGAGCTCCCGGCCACCACGATGTGGCTTGTGCTGAAATCCTGTGTGGCCGCCATCAGGTCGGCGAGCTTGACCTTCACGATCGGCTTCTGGAAGAGCGAGACCGGCGCAAGCCGGTTGTGCGCCGCCTGCAGCCGCTCCGCCCACCAGCTGCCGTCCTCCCCAGCAACACCACCCGACTCGCTTCCTCCGCGGCGGTGGCGGCGGCGACCGCCCTTGCTCTTCCCGGTGCATCGCCAGAAGAAGAAGGCGAGGAGCAGCGATGCGGCAGCGCCGAAGACCCCCGCAGCGATAACGATGCCGATGCGGGCCCTCCACAGCCCGCGACCACAGCGCGAGGACACGGGACGGCCACACAGGCCCGAGTTCCCGGAGAAGGACTCGCTGGAGAAGGTCGCGCCGAGCTGGGGCGGGATCTGGCCGTCGAGCCGGTTCCCGGAGAGGTCGAGCGACTTGAGGCGGTCCAGACGCTGGAGGGAAGCGGGGATCTGGCCGGAGAGGGCGTTGTCGTTGAGCTTGAGCGAGTTGAGGAAGCGGCAGTTGGCCAGCTCGGCGGGGAGCTGGCCAGAGAGGCGGTTGCCGGAGAGATCGAGGTTGACGAGGAAGGGGAGCCAGTCGCAGAGCGCGGGCGGGATTGGGCCATCGAGCGCGTTGGACGAGAGGTCGAGCGTGGTGGCGGCGCGGCAGTACTGGAGCGCGGAGGGGACGCCGCCCTGGAGGCCGAACTCGGAGAGGGAGAGCACGAGGACGCGCGACTCTTGCGGGTTCCAGCACGAAACGCCGGAGAACTCGCAGACGGCGCCGGCCGACTTGTTCCCGAAGGTCCACGACGCGAGCCGCCCGTTCGGGTCCTTGAGGCCGCCCTTGACGCCGCTGAGACACCGCGCGTCGTCCTCCTGAGGCGACGCTCCCGCCGGCGACGGCTGCAGCGCGGCGGGCGGGGCTAGGGCTAGGAGGAGGAAGGCGAGGGGGAGCAAGGGAGGCATGGTGGATCGGTGGTGGTGGTGGTGGTGGGGTGTGGGGGAGGGGGGCGGAGTGGTTTGACCAGGTGGGTGGAGTGGATGTGTGCGCGCTTTTGCTCTGTTTTAGTGGGGTTGGGTAATTGGGTTGGTTTGGAATTTGGACTGCGCGGCGGGGCTGGGGTGGAATGTGTCGAGCAACTGTCGCTGTCTAGTATGAATGGTTATCTATCAAGTATAAATGGTTACCTATCAGTAAGATTTTCACATTATTTAGTATACAACATTTTAATTTTATTTATCTTTTACAATTCAAGAGTATATAATAACTTAGAGTTGATATACTTTATGAGATGACTTTTCGCATAACTCATCTGCGCTTATGCAACACAAGCTGCATTATCTTCATAGATAATAGCGATGGTTTACGCAGTATTCAATCCACTCGACTACTAGATGTGGTTAATCATCCACCAAAGCCAAACACATTCTCGTGAGGCCTCGCACAGTGCTATTATTTTCGAGTGGTTTGTCGAAGTCGATACAAGGCATTGCTTAGACGATTTATATGAAATTACAGTTCCACCACATAGTAGTACGTAGCCTGTTTGCGACTTGACTGTATAAGGGTTCGACAGGTACCCGGCATCTGCATAGACAGTCATAGTTAGGTCTTGGTTCTTTTTGTAAAACAGACCAAGGTTATTGATTTCTTTGAGGTATCGAAAGATGTCATTCATTCCCTGCCAATGCCTTTTGGTAGATTCTGCACTATACCTTGCCAATAGGTTCACGACAAATGCAATGTTCGGTCTACTACCGTTTGTTAAATATATGAGTGCTCCTATTATACTTAAGTATGGGAATTCGATCCCAAGAATCCCCCTCTTCTCTAAGTCTGTACGGGTCTTTGTCTTGCTACAAAGATTTCCCGATCATTGACATTTTTGAAGGGTGTGCCTTTTCCAAGCCGAACATTTCTAACATCTTTTGAGTGTAGGTTTTTGAAGGGGCATGCAATATTTGGTTCTACCCAAATCTTTTATTTCGAACTCCGACTCCAGGTAAGAGCTTATTTTCTTAATACCTTTCAGGCCTCCAATGATGTTCATATCATCTCCATACACTAATATTATACAAAATCCATCCTGAGATCGTCGTATAAATACGTAGAGACAGCTCTCATTGTTCGTGCAGTCTTTCTTGCATAGAAAGTTATTTCAAGCAATTATACCACATCCTGTCTGATTGCTTAAGTCTGTATAGTAGCTTTCTAAGTTTTACACTGTGCAGATTTCTATTTGCTCTATCATGATTCGGGGCAGTAATACATTCAGGTACCTTCATATAAATGTTCGAATCCAATATTTCATGAAGTATGCAGTTACCACATCTATCAATATCATTTCTAAATTCAAGTTAGCTGTCATTGAGATTAAATATCTAAAGGATGGTTCCACCAATGACCGGGGAACAGGTTTCTTCATAATTATCTCCTGGACGTTGAGTAAAACCTTGTGGAATGAGTCTTGCTTATTTTTATTTCTCTTTTAAACAAATACCCACTTATACCCTACGGGGTGCACATGGGAAGGCATGAGGCTTATAGGCCTAAATACATCTCTTTTATTCAGAGATAATAATTCAGTTTCTATTGTCTTCTTCCAATCTTCCCAATCTGATGTTTTCTTACATTCAGCGAGCGATGCAGGCTCTAGATCAAGATCAATGATTGTGGTAATTTTTTTGTAAAATAAATATCGACATTGGCTGTTTTCTTATTCATAGATTCTCTCGTGGTCACATTGTTTATAGCTATTTCTTCATGGGGATATTCTTCTAATGCTTCTACTTGCTCATTGCTACTTCCAATTACGGAGCAAGTCCTTTTAGTTTTTCAGCTCCGATGTGTGTGCACACATCCCAGCTGATGTCTCCCTTCATGGGGATGTTCAAATCCGGTATGCCTTTTCTGAAGGTTCCATACTAGTGCTAGGTCTCAACTGGCTCCCCTTCGGGTTCTGGGAACTTCGGTGATCAGCTGCGTCAAGTTCTTTTTATCTTTTTTCACCAGGTATTCCCGGTTACTTCGGATTCGAGGGGTCGGAGTTCTCGTCCTGTCTGAGGTCTCAGGACGAGATTAGGGATACCTTTTTTTTCTTCGGTGTTTCAACCCTCTCCGGTGCATTGCGTGCAGGAACATACAACTTGGTCACACTCTTCAAATCACTAAATTAGTCAAGCAGTTGATTCACTAATACTTGCAAGTCAATTATCTTATGTACTTCAATTGTCTTCTAGACTTCAATTATCTTCTGGATTTTTCTTGTCTTCTGGACTTTAACTTTTTTTTAGACTTCTCTATTTGCTTCACTAGTACGCGGGTCATGTGCATGGATTCCCGTGGCTTGCCACGTTATTTTCTGACATTTTCATCAAGGGGTTGATTTCCTCTCCTTAATGACGGAAACAATCCTCATGAAATATACTATCAGCGAAGCGGGCTGCATGCAAATCTCCAGTCATGGGGTCAAAATACCCGATTATGGATGTTGTCTCATAAGCAACGTATATCCCAGACTTTCGAAGAGGGCTCATTGCAGTTCGCTATGATGGTGGTATAGCTACATAAACCTTGCAACCAAATCTGCGAAGATGAGAAGTTTTCGGTACTGATCCTTGTGCTAGTTGCATAGGTGGATGGATGTTATATGTCGGTGGTCTAAAATTGATGAGAGTTACTGCGTGCAGGACTGCATATCCCCAACATGAAGTTGATAAATTACAATTCTCCAAAATTTGCTAGTCCATTCTGGGTGTGGACATGCAGTACGAAATGCTCAACTTTAATTCTCATTTTCATGCAATAATCATCAAAAGCCTTTGAAGTAAATTCTCCGGTGTTGTCCATTCTGATGGACTTCATATAATGATCAGGGAAATTATTTTAATTATCTGTGATATTAGCTTTGTAAAAATGTGGTTTCTCGTAGACAATAAACATACGTGCGACCATTTCGAGGAAGCATCGATAAGCACTATAAAATACCTAAATAGCCCTGACAAGAGCTGTATAGGACTGCAAATATCTCTCTGGATACGGTCCAAGAATGCAAGGCTTTTATCCTTCACTTTCAGAGTAGAAAGTCTAGTAATTAATTTCCCGGTGGTGTATTTGGGGCACACAAAATCTTCATGATTCAAAAAATTCTTTACATCAATGTTATATCCTTGTGAATTGTTAATTATATTTCTCAACACCCTAAGACCTGGGTGACCTAATCTATCTTACCAGAGACAGAAAAGTTCAGAGCTTGTAAATACGGTTTTCAAGGCAGTATAGTCTGCAGGTGCCTTAATATTAGTGTAATATAGCCTAGTTTCATAAGAAGGAAGTTGTTCTAATAGTATTTTCCACTTTCTTCATGCTTTGTAATGAGCAGATATTTCTTACCGTACTCTTCTTCAGTCTCTACGTGGAAACTGTTAACGCGAATATCCTTGAGAGTTCTAGTCGATTTTGGGCACAACAAGGCTTCTTTAATGACCAAAGTTGTGTCTATCGGGAGTATAATTGTGGCCCTTCCTGAGCCTATTATACAAGTATCGCTGCTCGTGATTGTCGTAAGACTACTAGCATTCTTGCATATCGACTAAAAGAATTTCATCTATCTCAAGATGGTATTCGTTGTGCTGCTATCCGCTAAGTACACTTCCACCATAGGGCGCCACACGCGTTCTAATATAAGGTAATTTATTAATATGCAGCAGGAAGCAAACAACACATAAATAAAATACTTTAGATATCAGAACATAACTTGTTATTATAAATACAGGAAAATAAGCCGTTCAGGACTCATCATAAGAATTTAATACTTTGCACTTCTAGAGTTTACAACCATTATTCAAAAATAATTCAATGTTCTTCTTCAATCACAAACTGCAAGTTAATATAAAAAGATCTAAGTGCAATGCGTGCAATAGATCGAATCAGCGAAGTATTCAGAAACTTCTACCTCAATATGCTCCATAACGATCTTCTCCTCTTGGGAAACTACGGCTACGACCGCTGCAATGTTCAAGAGAGGGGTGAGTGAGGGCTCCTACTTGGCTATCATCATACATGAGTGCAACTAATGGTTGTGGATCCCCCGTGCCTACAATGGCGAGGTGTGCCTCATGCTGTCCCTTGCCCTTCTTTTTAGATGGAAAACATCAATAATGTGCGACACACGATATTACCCTTCTTGCCCCTCTCCTTCGTGAGATGCTTCGTCACCTTGTAGCTGCTAGCGTTGGGTTCATGGCCAACATTGCTACTAGACAACTGTGAGATGTAGTTCTTCCTCAGAACATCATCTTCAGCTTTCGCAACTTGTATGATATCAATTAATTCGGCATACTTCTTGTAGTCGTCTTGACGACAATTGCATGCAGATTGCACCACATTCGGTTGAAAAGGGTAGAGAGAGTCTCCTCAATCTTCTGCTTATCCGTGATTACCTTACCACATAGTTGAAGATTGGTATAAATTATGTACAAATTCTGGCCATGTTGGGCTAGGTCTTCGAACTACTGGTTCGTGATGCCAATCATTTCCATATTCGTGCAAATAGTTTATAAGATTACTACTGGTAATTTACATAAAATGATTACAAAATTCTCATAATGCTCTTCGAACTACTGGTTCGTGATTCCGTATTTTTCTATGTATTTTTCATGATTTACTGCTATTTTTCAGTTATTAAAAGCAATATAAACAATCACAGATAATCAAAGTAGTAAATACAATATATAAATTACATAGAAATAATAATAACAAAGTTAAACATGCTTCAAATGCTAAAAAATGATTCAAAAATTGAATTCCCAAGGTTCTTTTCTGCTGGAATTTAAACTCTCGATGAATTCTGCAATTTCCAAGGGTTTATTCGCTAATTTTCAATTCTGAGAAAATTATCGTGTAATTTCAGATAATCCAGGGGCCCTTTTGCAAAAATTTGGGATTTTTTTCTTTTTCTTTTCCCAATTTTTTTTGGTTTTCCACTCGACCGAGCCTTTCTTCGGCCCAAACCGGCCCATGTGGGGGCAGGTCAAAGGGGAGGGGTAGGGTTTCCCTACCCCTGTTCCAGGTGGTGGCAGCACACTGCAAGTGCGTGGACGAGCAGGGCCGGTGGTGCGGCGTTCGGGCAATCGCGGCGACGGGGCCATGCGGGGCGGTGCACTCGTGTGGGAGACCGTGTTCGGGCGGAGGGTGCATAGGCGTTGCGAAAGCCGCATGCGTGCGGCGGTGGTAGGTCAGCGGTGGCGGTGGCGTGATAGCGCCTCTGGCGACTACGGTGTCGCAATGGCGCATGCGAGCACTTGCTCGGCGATGCCGCATGCTGCGCGCGCGGGTCGGCCCGGCGTGGTGCGGCCATGCGATGGGGATCGTGCGGGTGACCCGGTGGCCGGGTCGGGAGCCGTGGATGCTTGGTCGGTTTGCGGCGGCGCGTGCGCGTGTCGCGACCTTGGCGCGGTGGCTCGTGGCCGTCGCGGGCAGCGAGCACGCGGTGGCACGACGCTCTGTGCGGCTCGGGCGCCATCCCCCTTCTTTTTTCATTTCTTTACTGTGTCGCGCACCCATGCAGATGGCTGGCGGCGAATGGGCATTGGGGGCGGCGAGCGGGCATGGGCGAGCGTGCAAGTCCGAACAGCGGTGCGGCCATGCAGGGCTGACCCACGGCGTGGCTGTGTTGTGCGGCGCGACATCGGCTTCGGGTGGCCAGGGAAGCACCGTGCGGCGCAGGTGCCATCCCCTTCTTTTTCTTTTCTTCACTGTGTCGCGCGCCCGTGAAGATGGCCGGCGGCGAGCGGGCATAGGTGAGCGTGCAGGTCCGAACGGCGGCGCAGAAAAGCCATAACTGAATTGGCACAAGAAAGCCATAACTTAATTGGCTCTCAAACACGTTAATTGGTTTCATTCATCAACCAACAATCGTGATTCAACACTCAATTCTTACCAATTGAGATAGCTTATATTGTCACATATTCATCAACTGAAAGCTATTAATGTTCAACAATTCCATTCTTGCGTTGGACATCCAAAAGAACTGAGAAACACTCAGTTTCATTTTACAAAAAAAAGGAAAAACAAAAAGAAGTCTTAACACACACACACAGGGGGGAGAGACTACCAAAGTTAGCAACTACAATTCCTACACACACACATGGAGTGCCAGCTCGAGGCAGAGGAGGTTGGTGAGGCGTTATCGAACGGTGAGTAGAGAAACGGGGGAAGAGAGGGGCGGCGGCCGCGGGTACTGTTTATGCGTGAACCCTAGATGTTCAACTCGAATTACAAGGCCCATGGTCCATCAGCATATGTGGCACAACACCGAGTTTCTTTACTGAAATATTGCTAAATGTTGGCCTAAACAATTTGATATATAGTCTTCATGCTAGATTCTGCTAAGCCTCAGCATATAAATATTCATTCTTCGCATGATCATCTCTATGCTTGGTGCTGCCATCATCTTTATTTAGCTTACCTATCGATCCTTGATTCTTAAGTAAAATAATATCATGTATTTTAGACAGCATCATAGAGTTCATAGAATATGGATGCACTCCGAGAAACGAAGTCACTTGATAATTTAGTTGGCGAACACATGCTCTAGTAATTAGTTATTGCACATCAAAAGCAGTAGGGATAGTTGTATCAGTGGAAGGGATGTCCTCATCACTTTGTTAGACCAGGCTGCTCCAACTCTTCTTCCGCTATACTGCGCGTTTGGTGGTAACGATATGCGATCTCTTGCTTGCATAGCGTCCTGGTTTACATGGTAGAATTTTTGAATTGCCAGCTAATGTAACCTACCCGTATCCCTTCAGTCATATAGTGCTGGTCTGATCCATAAACAGTGCGAGTTTTACCGTGATTGGGTTAGGTCAACAGTGCCGTGCCTCAGGCCGAACCGGCCGACATGGCCCATCTGGCCACCTCGAGGTGGGGGCGATGCGCTGGGGCTTTCACAAAAAATTAAATGCGAGGGGAACAAATCATAAAATTGCATGAGTGAGATTGGGAGCACCGGCCTGCCATCTCGGCGCGGGGCTCGAATGGACGAGATGGAGTTTGTTCGTATGTTCATGAAATAGTCCATGAGATATCTTCCCGGGAAAATAGAGGCCTTCAAGTAACGTACGCACCATCCATCACAATCTGTGTAACGTTTTTTTTTCAGCAAAGAAAAAAATGGATTTGATGGGAAATTTGGTGGCCTCCTATACGTTGGCATGACTTTAGGGATGTCTGTTTCGTTCGGAGCAGTTTCTACTTTAGAGTAGACTCTCTTTTTTTGGTCGGGTTAGTTTTTTTTTTTTTTTGCCATTGTGTGGATGGAGATCATAGTAAGGATCTGGATCTCGGATTGAATAGACTATAACTCGAGATTTATGACCTAAAGTACATATAAAGCCTTTAAAAATTACCAAAAATTCAAAGAAATAAAACACTTAAATCAGTATGAGTCGGGCCCACTCCGAGACATGGCCTGTCGCTGGCTCCTCCCCTGTTAGCAAGTACCTCAGGTTGCTGCACCCAAACTCGCACAAACATGTAACTATCCTAGTACCTCAAGTTCCTACGCTATAGTTTACACCCTAACAAATCAAGTGACCATAATCCAAACTAATCTCTCGCGAGACAACTGAATCCTACTTTGTTCCCTAACCACAGTTCAGAACAATTTCTTCGACGAATTTTCTTTGATGGAGAGAGAGGGAGACACAGCGGCTATACCGCGAACCGAAGAAGCTTCTTCACTTCTACCTAGGTTTAAAGAACAAACAGGACGCCATGCATCATTGCGTCTTTCAGGATTCGTGTGAACTCTTTGCACGGGAGCATGCGTCCGAGGCGGATATCACCATCGAACAACGACCTCATGTGAAAATAATGAGATTTAACGGATGGTTTTCCCCCCATCTGAAGCTGTTTTTGTTTGGCCCACAACGCCAGGAGATGACCGGCCGGCGAGTCAAGAGTCTCGCACGTGTGCGGTTAATTGGCCTAACCCTTTTATCATTTCAAGGGGAACACCAAAAGGTCAGAGAAAAATCCACCCCAAATGGCACGGCAGGGGGCACAGCACACTGGTACGGGAGGGAATATTGCCGGTTGATGTGTGTGCTTCTCTGTCCCTGACCCTGACTGAGCGAGGCCTGATGTTTTACAGAGCAGAAAGGTGAACCCATTCTGTAACATGATTTTTGACTGCATTTGGATAGATGAGGATAGACTTATATAGACACTATTTGTCATATAGGATTAATTACTCACATTCTAACAGAATTTGAGAGTGACGCAGTTGTGATATCACCTTTTTGCCCTGATGATAGGCCAACATCTGGAAAAGCTCGATGCATTGCGGCAAGATGCAGAAAGCCTGAAATGCAAGGCACGTCAAAACCAAAGGAAATCTTAAAGAGGAAAAATGGCCGGAAGCCGAAAGCCAGAAAGTGCTACACGAGCAGCAGTAGCTGTCCTCCGGAATCCGGATATAGCTTGCTTTGCCATGGGCATGGTCCTGTGCAAATATTCATACGGAAATGGATTCTGTGGTCATCAACAGCAACAAGTTGAAACAATGTGTGGCACAAACAAGTTGAACTGCTGGAGAACACAACATGTGGAAATGTGGAATCTGTCAGAAACATTTGATCACATTGACAAGGAACCATCCAGCTACTTTATGCAGGTCTAACACGGGTACAAAGTACCAGGTATCAGCGAACAACACCTATCACTCACAGAAAGCATGTGAGAGGTGTCAGTTGAGAAAGCTGAAGTCAAACTGTAAGAATAGCTCAAGATGAAGTTGATGTTTAGAGGATGCTGAATGGATTAGAGGCTATTGCAGACCTCAGGGTAAGTACTGCTTCTGTTTTTTCTGATGGAAGATGTAAGTAGGGCTGATAAATTGCTTCAGTACCTGCTGTGACTAGCAGTATTGCTACACCCAAGAGTAAGAACACAAAGAAACACGAGTAAATGTATATCTTACGATTAACAAGATTACGACAATCATTGCATATATAGAAGATCAATTATCTCTGTACAAAATGGTGTAAATGTTGGTCAATCTATGATATAACTAAACAAATAAGCATACAACAGACTGGTGGCATGATGTGGCAATGCACGACAAAGCCAGCCAATTCGTATGACAATAAACAACTCGCCCACCAAGGGGGGATGCAACAGTTATATACCCCAAAAAATGCAGAAAGAATGGCTTAGTCATATCATTCTTCCTTGAAAAGGTTCACAGGTGCAACTTAGTTCTCCACATGCACCCGACAGCGTTTTTAGGAGATGGGTCTTTTGGTCCTTTGTCTCGTTGCCCAGAAGTGAAATTCAGCCAGCCATCCCAGTATCCTACCAAAGTGGTCTTGATTCGGAAAGGTAACCGCCCAATCACAGCCCATTCCTGTATGCAGATGGAGTTTCAATAGCATCACAATGACAAGCCGAGGCCAGTAAAGATCTATGTAATACATTTATGAAAAATTCCCTTTATTCGTTTTTGCCATTTACCAATTTACAAAGCTAGATGTTTTATAAAACTCTGATCATCATCATAGTATTCTATGAATAGAAGAAATTGGGATGACAGAAATTTTAACAGGATTTCAGTTGCTTTTGTGATTATAAACAGCAGAATATCACAAGACAAAAAGCATAAAAACCAAACCATTCCGAGAAGTATAAAAAACACCACATGGTAAACAACAGGAAGTTGATAGGCAATGTCTCATTCTATATTTTCCCTTCTTTTCTGAGCTATTTTCTTTAAAGAAGCAGCAAGGAACAATATGTACCAGTGTCCAAATTGAACCGAAATACTTCACCAACTAAGACCATTTTTTAGTTACTGGGTGCTTTTCTGTGGTTCCTCCAGCAATAATGAGAGAATTGTTGACATTCACCCAAGCAAACTCTATATGTGAGTCTGGCCTTGGCATAGGTGGAAGTTCCTTCCACTTCATTCCATCATCAAGCATGTACACATTGCAGTACACTACCTGCATAGGCAGAAGTTTCTTTTTTAATATATAGATGAACCGAAGAGTGGGAATCTGAAAGTTTCTTCAAGAAAACAATGAAACTAGAAGTAACATTTCACAAAAGTAATTAAGTTGATTAAGATGCCAGCTTAAAATCATCATCTCTTAGGTAATGCATCGTATTATGGCGCCAAATGATTTGACAGATGAAACAGATAAAGCGTGTAATTTTTTTCCTTCAATAAGTACTGATTTATATAGATAGTGATAGTAGAGTCTTTATCAACTTTGAATACACTCACCAATATGATAGTTCTTAGCTAGGTGTTTAATTGTCTATTTAATAGACTCAATCATGCAAGACATATGGTTAAGATGCATGGCTAATACAAGGAACTAATCTCAGTAGATTTTTAAAATGTAAAACTTCCTACATAATGTGTAGCAATTAGCATCTATACTGATTGAGTGATGTATCAACATACCTCACTTCTTCTAACACATTTAAATATAGGTGATCCAGGTTTGGCCATAAAATCCCCTTCTTGACCACCAATAACAAGGAGCTTATCATTAGCAACAACACAGGCCCTGATAGCAAAAGAGGAAGTCATGATCAAGTTGTTATGCTACTTAATAGTACGTCTGTACTGTTCTAGAAACAGGTTAAGTGTCACGTAAATGTAAACCATCTTGAACTTCTTTGTATGTTGTGCAACCAGATTTCTAGCCCAGAACTAATTTTAGTTGAAATACTTCATTAACAAAATAGACTAGCAGCACACATATTGCCTGGAGCAGGGATCACATTACCAGTCCCGGGGCATTTCCCGCCAGCCGGCCGGGAACGGTTAAAGTTCAAACCGGAAAAATCCCGGATAAAAATTGCTTGAATTTGATTAAAAACCAGCCGAATTTCGAAATTTAAAATTTGAACTTGCAAAACCCGAGAAAACCGGCCGGGATTTTGGATCCCGGACACTGGCCGGTAATTTTTTTCCCTGGCCCGGAGCATAAGAAAAGTTTAAATACACCAGATAGCGAAATGCCAAGGCACTTTAGGCATCTAGCAACATTGCTTTCCAACGAAAATAACAACAATAGATGGCATGGGAAGGGGAAGTTACAGACCTATGAGGACCGCCACGTGGGATTGGTATCTCGCTCCTCCAGTCTTTCTCCAATGCTTTCCCGTCCTTTACTGCGAGGCTCCAATGTTCAAGACCAGGTTCATGCCTATCCTCCTTGCTGCCACCCATCACATGAAGCCTGCCTCTCCAAAGTTGTGTGGCTGGAGCATATCTGAACAAAAGATTTAAATAAAATGAAATAAGGGCTCAAAACAAGATTTGGTTGTTTCTTGACAGCCTGAATACCTGACCAAATCTTCAAACTTCAAAGGTAGTATTTAAATTAATGGAGCATGGGACCATGCAACTATGCAAGTACAAGTACAACATAAATGCAGGATGTCTAGATGCCAAATTTTAAGGGGGGAATAGAAACAAGACTTGTACCTAGGAACTGGCAGTGGAGGCAAATCACACCATTCTTTTGTTTCGGTGTCCAATACAAAATTTCGAGCTGTAGGTCCCCTACATTGTGGACCATACTGTCCAGTTACTACATAGATAAATCTTCCATCTGTAACCATCCCCAGATGTGAATGTGCCATTTCCTTTGGCATATCAAATCCTTCTTCCCATGTATTATCCGAGAAATTGTAAATATCCACATGAGAATGCACCTATAAATGGAAAACATTGGAAGGTTACGAAAGGTAACTATCTGACATTGAAATAACTCATGTTAGGCTTCTGCTGTTTTCTTAACTCTGCTGTTTTGCAATTAAGAAAACAGCATGACAAGGAATAACTTGTGAATTTTGGAGTCCCGTCTAACTAGATATAACTGACACTCCAACAATATCAATTTTTCACCACATATATTTATAATGGGGTCATGCTACAATATACATAGTACAGGTCCTTTAACTGACACTCCAGCAATATCAATAAGGAAGATCATGCTTTGAACTGAATAACCAGAATAAGGTCAAGCTTGAACTTTGCATAATCCTCATTCATTTTATTCATCTTAACCAGTCAAATCTATGGAGTGTAGATTAAGACTGATACAATTGGTCAGATACTACAGCAATAGAGAGCATAGATTTTTTCCCCACAACTACGGCAATCTTAAGTGAAATCAAATTTTGGTGAAAGCAACAGTACAAGTAGCCAACTTGAGTTATCCAAAGCCAAACTATACTGCCCTGTCAAAGCTTACCAAGGGGAAAATATAAAATGATTCATGTAAGACTGGATCACTGCTCCCCAAGTATAAACATGTTATATGTACGCTATTCTTCAGCAAGCATCAGATTTTAAAAATTACAGAAAAAGGCAAACCTAGAAAATCGATAGAAGATCGGGCAAGTGTCCTCACATAGTTAATGGTGCCATATCCAGCAAATACATAAAAGAGATTCTTAATCCGTATAGCAGCACCATCCAAACGTGCCACAGGTGCTTCAGCCATTTCCTCCCATTCTAATTCTGGTGCTGGTAAATCTGCAAATGTTGCATTTATGTCCATGGAACCTATAGAATTATTGTGCTTCGTTTTCTGTACAAGATTTTTTTGACTAATTTCGAATGAAGCCATAGTAGCAGAATGATGATGAGAATAAACAAACAAATAAACTTGAAATCCAATATTACAAAGTTATAGACCGTAGCAACAACTCGTCATAGCACAGGCCATACAATCAACAAATTAACAAGAAGGGTGGAAAACATTCAAGTGAAAAACATAGTTTGCACATAATTTACTACAGTCTGATGCCAAATTCATGCAATGTAGACATAAGTATGATACCAAACATAAATAATGTGGCAAAATATTTTAGTCCAAGGAAAAGTCTCTGCTGCTCAATGTTTATAATATGATGTATAGAACCAAGATATCAGATTCGATGGTAGGGGAAGGCTGGATATGCCTAGATAAACACAAATTAGCAGTGCTATAAAACCGGTTCTTTTTATTTTTGGGGGTGCTCTTAACTTAATCAAACATGACGGCCAAATGGAAATCATAGGGCGACTTGCTACTTTTAGTTACAACACTACCGTTTGGCAAACAGAGAAATCATCTCTTGTCTAAGTTTACACCTAACAAGCTAGCACATAATGGCTGCTCATCAGAACTGCATTAGGTCGAGCCGTCGAGGGAAAGTTACCAATCGAGCAAATACGTTCTACTCTTCCAATCAAAACGCAGAGGTATACATAATTCCCACCGGATCTCACTAATCCCACAGAGCTCACGGGCTCAGAGCTGCACTCCCCAACACTACAGGGTCACAGAACTCTTGGAAGCAGTAGAGGCAGCAATCCAATATCCCTAAACAATGGGAGTGAGATGGGAGGCGTCACCTTTTTCGCCGCGGGAGGCAGCGACGCCGTGGGGCGAGTGGAGAGGTCGAGCCTGGAGGACCAGATGGCGGCGGCGGCGGGGGAGGAGGCGGAGGCGGAGGAGGATGCCCAGAGGAAGTCGGCGACGAGGACGAGGCCGAGGATGGCGACGACGGCGAGCACCACCAGGTGCTTCAGCGGGGGCGACTTCGCCGCCGGCGCCGGTCTCGCCATCGGCGAGTGGTTAGAGGAGGCGGCGGCGGCTGCGGCTGGCGGCGGCGGCGAGTGGAGTGTGTCGGTGGCATTAACAGCGAACTGGTGAGGCGATGAGGAGCGTGTCGAGGTTCGAATGGTAGATGGAGACAGCTGGATTGTGAAAATGAGACTAGGGATGTTCAATGTTCATTCGTGTATGTGATCTGTGTGTGCGGGCATGCGCAACCTTGCCGTGAAAGGAATTTGTTTTCGGAGAGTCCGAGAGTGCAAATTTAGATGGGAGAATTCGTTATTTATATAGATCCATATTTTTTAAAAATACCCTTCTTTTCGGCGTATTTTTTTACCTTTTTACTTACTGTGTTACTTCATTAAATATCTTATATATATATATATATATATATTATATATTATAATAATAATTTCTGAATGTTTTATCGTTATAAGTCACGTGAAAACACATTTATGTCCCTCGGTTCCCTTCCCTCTTTGAGATTTGCGCTGCGCATCTACCCACTGCCCCCTCTGTCTCGTCTTGTCTACTTACCTCTCGCCGATGAGCACTTCTCGACATGCCCGCCGCGACGCCACACTGCCCCCCCCCTCCGGCGGCACCCGGCGCCCCTCTCGCTGCCCTCAGCCGGTACTTATCCTCCTCCGGCATGCGGCCTGTCTACGCAGCCGCGGGGGGCAAGAGCGGGAGCGTAGGGCGGTCGCCGCGCGTACGGCGGGCTGCTGCTCAACGCGGGCGGAACGCTGCTGTAGGTGGCTCGGCCAGTAGCCAAGACATACGCCTCCCTCGGCCGTCAATACGGTTCGGTCGTCTCCCAAGAAACCGCCCTTTTTTCACTTCTTTCTTGTGCTTACCTCACTCTGTGTCTGTCATGACCATTTCATCGAACACATAGCGTGCGGTCTTATGTTGTTCGTCGTTCGTTTTCCAGGTGTGACAAAAGCGTGAAGAATACATCAAGGAGGGATTCAAGAGGGCGTTCTCGGTGCCATGGCTAAAGACGCTCAGGTACCAGGTAGCAGACATGGGCACACAAGAATTGCATCAGAAAGTACCAATGTATCAGTCAAAAATAAGAATAAAGCACCAATGTAGCATGTGCAGGTTGTGAAACTGTGGTCTGGTTGTTGTCGAGCAGATGATGTGTTGGGTTTGGGTTGTGATCGCAGGGTGATGGACGGCCATTCTGGAGGATTGTCGTGGCGGAGGTGACCGATTGCACTGAGATTGCACTGATAATGATTATTTCGACGAAGTATATCAGGTATCGTCGTGTTCTTGGTCTTGTCTGTAATGCATAGATGTAATTTGCAGGTAAGGATGTTTGGATGAATGCTTTGGTGAATGAAGGTTCATATTCCATATTTGCTGAAAGAAATTTGTGATGCCGCATGCCATTTTTTAAAACCTTACGACTTTGAGGAAATAGAGCAAGTGATCAGTGTTCTGGGTATGCTATTACCAAATGATAATACAGACAATAAGCTTCATCATTCGCAAATATTTTTTTCTTTCAAAATGGTATTGGGTGAATACTGGTGACCTGGTTTTATTAGAAAAGAGATGTGTAATTGATAGATTTGCCAGGTGGCAAATAATTTTTCAATTAATGTCTTTGAAGTTGAAAGAGATGTCAACATTCCTGAACTTATTCATGTGTCGAATGTTCATGTCATACTCATACCATGTGGCTAATGGATGAATTGTTAGTATCTGTTAGTACTACGCTCATGGAGATTTTCTGAATACGGATCTATCCAACGGGAGGATAAACAATAAATTCTCTTCATTTAGATGACCCTTTGATGTTTTTTTAGATTACTTGATGATGTTACTGTATTTGCCAAAGAGAGTTGGGCCTGCAAGTCTTCAACTGGGCCCGAGCTTCAGGAAGTATTTCGGAATCTACGATTTGGCCCATGTATTTGCTACAGGAACGTGTGTGTTTTTCGACTTTGAATTTGACGGATGAGAGATCCGATGTTTCCTTCCCCTGTCTTTACGTGGCACTTTCTTTCATTGTGTTTTGTACTTAGATTCAGAGCAGTGATTATGATCTGCAGCAAATTGGACATATCGCGACATAGTGTTCCTCTTCTTGAACATACAGGCAGGGGCTGGTTCCCTCGTGATTTTTTACTACCCGAGCATTGGAACTTTGCGAAGATTAAGCCCTTGCTAATTTAATTTATTTATGTGATTAAGTAATAGTTATGATGAAACTAAAAGGATCAGGAGTTAATTTGTGGTACATGAACCCGTCTTATTTAGCATATAAATTCTATTTTGTTCTCAAAATTTAAACTAGTATCGAGTCTAATTTGTACCGTATAGGTGCATGATATTCTATCTCCCTACGTGTTTAGAGTTTGATCAAGTACTTCTTCTTCGTATCTCGCTTCTGTCACACCTTCCGTTCACTTGACTCAGTGAAGTGTGCATGTGTGGTAAACTTCACCAAACTCAAGTTATCATATGTCATGATCATTATTTGTTTTCTATTTCTTTTTTTATATAGAAAGTTTTCTCCTATGAAAACTTTTATTTTTTATAAGAGAAAATTGAGGATGTGCCAGTCATAACCATTTTGATTTATGATTTGTTATCTTTAAGTTTCTTCTTAAATAGAGAGAGGTAAATGTATCTTTTCACACTGGATATTGGTGCAAAATAAAAACAGAAATAGTGGAATATGCATAGGGTGTCAAATTATAGGTATTTAGTGCTTAGGAGTGACATTATCTCCCTGTGGCCTAATCCTAGCCCCGCACCTGCATGCTGGCTAACTATGCAAGCGTGCATCTGATCGCCGACCGCACGAGAGACGATCTGGTGAGGCGCCTTGGGGTGTGTTTGGTTGGTGGGATGAGGTTGAATAGGATAGGATGGTACAGGTAGAATGTGATCGTCCTGGATGAGATGATACAACTATGGTGTTTGGTTGGTGGGATATGATGATACATGATTTTGTTTGGTTGGTGGAATAGGATGGTCCTGAATGGTTCAAGATGGTGTTTGGTTGGTGGGATAGGATGGTCCGTATGATATTTTTTGCACTAAAATATGCCAAGAGTGGTCTTGTTTAGTTGATTAAATGATAAGGAACACAACGGTTCAATCGGATCGCAAATCGGATACTCGGTTTATGAAATATGATCATTTTAAGCTCGTAAATCAAGCCGCCACGTCACCAAGGGCTTTGGAATTCGAGTGAACGGTGTGGTTCGGGATTTTTTTCCCGAATGGGATGATACAACATAAACATGGAATTTTCCTTTTTTTTGAACCATCTCATCCCGAATGGTTTGGTTCTATTCAACCAATCAAACACCTGAACGAGCTCATTTCCCGTACCGGATGGTTCAGGACCACTCCATTCAACAAACCAAACACACCCTTGCTCGCACGACGGGGACGAAGCCAACCAAGCAAAACTTGATCCTCAAGCGCAACCTACCTATGCACTTTTGTGGCGTTTCTCCTGGCCCGAAAAGGAATGGGCTTTCCTCCGTCTACCGAGCCCAGGGGAATTGTTTCTTACTGTAGTTAACCGTAGCTAGCGAGTACTTGGCACTTGGCCCATGACGCCACGGCTCTCCAACCTGCATTGGGCAGACGGGGGAGCACAGGACTACAGGGGCAAAAACGGCCAACGTGGCTGTTAAAACCATCTTCCCGGAGCGCCAAAGAAACAAGCTATGCCTACCTATGCCATGCACGCTGATGGCGCCTGGTAGGGGTGGGAATGGTTCGGAGCGGTTTGATTCGAACCTAACACCATAGTGTTTTTTTAGAGTATGGGCTGGCCCTTACGAGGAAGCCAAGGTGATCCCCACAATCAATTGGATCTTGCGATCCGACCCCCTTCGCTTGAGCAATTGCTAAAGAGAGTGAGCCAGAGCTAAGACACCTCGATCCCCGTAGTCGACCCTCCTCTCTCTGACGGAGGCGGTGGTAGGTGGTGCTTCTTCTTGAGCAAGCAGACTCGACAGGGGCGTGCCCCCAGGCGTCGACATCTCGGCCGGTGGAGAGGGCGTACTCGACTGGGGCGAGGGCACGGTGGGTATCCCCAGCGTCGATGGAGGCGGGGTGGAGGGAGTCACCGGAGTGCCCGACGACACAGGCGACGCGGAGGGCTGCGTAGACGGGTGCAGTGAAGGGGGAGCCGAGGAGGTTGGAGTCGGCAGCAACGAGGATGACGAGTTGGCTGGGGCGGCATACCCCTGGGTGTCGACCTCTCGGCCGACGGAGAGGGCGTGCTCGACGGGGGTGAGGGCATGGTGGGCATCCCCTGTGTCATGGGAGGCAGGGTGGAGGTTGGAGCTGGCAGCGATGAGGAGCACGAGTTGGCCGGGGACGACATGCTCGACGCGGGCGACAACACGGGGGGCATCCCTGGCGTCGAGGTAGGCGGGGTGGAGGGGGTCGCCAGAGTGCCCACCGACGAGGCGGCAGGGGGCGACGCTGACGGGGGCAAGGAAGGGGGTCCAAGGAGGCTGGAGCCAGCAGCAATTGGGGGGGGGACGAATTGGTCGGGGTGGTGCTGCTGTCTGGTTAGTGGTGGTGGTGGGGAATTGGAAATGGAAGCATTAGGGGTGCATAAGATAAGCAAGAAAATGGTTGACCCACTCAGTGTTTCTCCCGACCCGAAAAGGAATGGGCTTTCCTCAGTCTACCGAGCCCAGGGGAATTGTTTCTTACTGTAGTTAACCGTAGCTAGTGAGTATTGGGCACTTGGCCCATGACGCCACGGCTCTCCAACCTGCATTGGGCAGACGGAGGAGCACAGGACTACAGGAGCAAAACGGCCAACGTGGCCCCTACCTATGCCATGCACGCTAATGCGCCTGGTAGGGGTGGGAATGGTTCGGAGCGATTTGATTCGAACCTAACACCTTATGTTTTTTTAGAGTATGGGCTGGCCCTTACGAGGAAGCCAAGGTGATCCCCACAATCAATTGGATCTTGCGAGCTGACGTGCTTCTTCTTGAGCAAGCAGACTCGACAGGGGCGTACCCCCAGGCGTCGACATCTCGGCCGGTGGAGAGGGCGTACTCGACTGGGGCGAGGGCATGGTGGGTATCCCCAACGTCGATGGAGGCGGGGTGGAGGGAGTCACCGGAGTGCCCGACAACACAGGCGGCGCGGAGGGCTGCGTAGACGGGTGCAGTGAAGGGGGGCCGAGGAGGTTGGAGCCGGCAGCGACGAGGAGGACGAGTTGGCTGGGGCGGTATACCCCTGGGTGTCGACCTCTCGGACGGCGGAGAGGGCGTGCTCGACGGGGGTGAGGGCATGGTGGGTGTCCCCTATGTCGAGGGAGGCGGGGTGGAGGTTGGAGCTGGCAGCGATGGGGAGCACGAGTTGCCCGGGGACGGCATGCTCGACGCGGGCGACAACGCGGGGGGCATCCCTGGTCGCCAGAGTGCCCGACGACGGGGCGGCGTGGAGGGCGACGCCGATGGGGACAGGGAAGGGGGTCCAAGGAGACTGGAGCCGGCAGCAATGGGGAGGACGAATTGGCCGGGGCGGCTCTGCTGTCTGGTTAACAGTGCTGGTGGGGAATTGAAAACGGGAGCATCAGAGGTGCATAAGATAAGCAAGAAAATGGTTGACCCACTCAGTGCTCAGGAACCAATAGGTTCTGACTTCTGACCCATTCGAACCATTTCTATGTTGGGCCGAACCGCTGGCCCATATTACTAGAATTTGAGGGGAGGTTCATTGAACCATTGGACCAGGCCAACCCACACCCACCCCTACACCTGGGGCTGTTTGGTTGGGTGATGGCCAAAATGAGCCAAGCCAGGATTTTGGTATAGCCAAAAACTAGGCAAATCAAATATTGGTAAAATGAACGTTTGGATCGTGGTCAAGCCAAATTTTAGTAAGCGGCGATTTATTCTGGCTCGGATTGTCCACGTGTAACATTTGATTTCATTGGCGCTACCAAAATTTTATAACAAACCAAACAACAACCAATTTTCATTAGCGTTATCAATATTTGGTTTGGTTTGGTTTACAATGGTAGCAAACAAAACCGCCTCAAGGCTACAGCGAAACCCTGCGCCTTATCATAACCACCAGGTTTCTGTTTCCACGCCGCATCATTAGTCTCATCCATGATTCGTATGTCGTATCGCCATGCATGACGTTAACCTCATCGGCTCTTCGCGTCCAGCTTGCACAACGGGCAAAGGCAAAAGCTTGCGGTCTTTGATACAAACTAGTGGCCCGCCCGCGCCCTGGCGCACGGTGGGAAACAAAAGTTTTGATGATAAGGATGGGTCTATGGATGGTAACGTTAGTGAGGTAAGAATGACTGCAGAATCTTGAAGATACGAAGGTGCAACATAGCAGTGGGCAATTCATTATTGCTAGCATATTGGGCATATCATATGCTGAACTATGGACGACGGAGTTCTGCTACGTATAGAAGCTACAAAGGGTACTGCAGTGGCAAGATACGATTGTTTAACGTCGATGAAGAAGGGAGCTAAGGCTCGATGAAGAAGGGAGCTAAGGCAGGAAAAACACGCAAGAAGAGCTGAAATGTATGGAAAAAACCTGAATTCTTGAAGATTTTAGCACTAGAATAATTAATCTCTTCCTTCCAACAAGAGCACTAAATTACTCATCTCACGATAGATTTACATCTTATGGCTCTGATACATGAGTTTGAGCTCCAATAATTACATTCCCAATAATTACACTTAGATTACATTCCCAATAATTATAAATTACATAAATAATAATTGTATAAAACATGTAGATTTACATGTAAATACAAAATCATAATGATGAACCAAACCCACTCTAGTGAGATATTAGCCATACATTAGAGAATTGACATAAAAAAAAGGCAATCATGATCATGTATTAATACTCCCAATCCTCAGGATGCAGCACAATGACATTTGATGAGGTCATTGAGTTTGTACTCAGAACATGAATACGACATTACAAAAATAAAAATTACATTCCCAATAATTATAAATTACCTAAATAATAATTGTGTACAAACATGTAAATACATTAATTATAATGATGAACCAAACCAACTCTAATGAGATGTTAGCCATACATTAGAGATATTGAACACTGCCTCTTTCAGTTAACTAACTGGTATGAAGATCAAGCTCAATAAGAAACATAAAATCCTTGATACCCTGTTTAAGTGCGGCAAAGTCAGCATAAGCATAAATTGAAATAGACACATCATGTACAGCTTGCTACATTTCCAAATGAACTTTGAGCTTCTGTTCAGTATTAGGAATAAAAAAATCAATTACAAAAACAGGAAAAATCTTGTCTCCCTTGCCAAGAAACCATGATAGTTTCCTCTGGTACAGTTGTAAGAGAATTCTGGCTCAGGTCAAGAATTTGCAGCTGGTTTAAGTGTGAGAACCCGACAAAATTAGAATCTCGTAATCTTAATTAAAGGCTTGTATTAGGATCAATCGCAGTAATCATCTCTTTAAAATTCCTTTCAATCGCAAGCTTAGTTGTCATAACATCGGTATATTTCAATTTCATAAATGTTACAGGAGTATTGTTACAACAAATTAAAGTACAGAATTCACATCGTTTAATCAAAAGAATATATTACAACAAATCGAATCATAATTACAACTTTGAGTTCATTACAAAATGATTAAACAAAGATCTTGCATTTCATATCCCTGAAGCCTTCCTTGAAGTACTGATCATCCATCGCCGTCCAATCGAACTGCCTTCCTCGACTCGATCCGAATTGCCACCACCAGCTCCATTTTTCCGTCGACCAAACATAAGACCATTCGCAAATAGAAAACCATAGCATAGAATTAAAACAGAATTGTTTGCCGTCAGAATTCAGTAGGAATCACCGCGGTTCCCAGATCAACCTAGGTTAGCTGGCACCTTGAATACCGAGGCTACCCAAACCGACCTGGATTAGCCGGCAACTTGATTCTCGAGTCACCAAGGCTAAACCAAATCAGCTGGCACCTGGATACCCGCGATACCTAAACCCAACCTAAGCGATCGGCGCCGTCTTATTACCGTAGGTTTCATCATTCGGCGTTCTCAAATCCAAAGACCTACGATACCAATTGCCCTCACTCAAAACATGTGGCGAAAACCATCGAGCAAAGACAAAAGAATAGTGGCAAGAAATGCCCTGTAAAGCCATTCACTCCCCCATTTAAAATCCACAGAGTACAGATGGAGGATAAGATCATAGTAAAGGTAGAAATGAACAGGAGCTTAGTAAAAAAACAACTGCATGACCAAGAGATAAGAATGTAAATGAGTACCCTTCCCAAAGAAGAATCCATTCCCCGCCGAAACCCCCCCGCCCAAAGACAAACCACCATACATCCCCTCAACCATTGCACCCAAAGAAACCGGGCCAAGAAACCAAAGAAAGCCACCCTGTGTTCTTCCCCTGAAGCCATTCCCCATTCCAAGCCAACACACAAGCCCCTTCCAGTGCATTCCCCTCCTCCCAGTTCTTCCCAGCAGAAGGAGCAAGAACCCAGGAGCAAGAGGCCAGCACCAGGGAGCAGGAGGAAGACCAAAGACAGAAGCCAGGAGCCAAGAAGAGAGGAGAGCACCAAAGAAGCCAAGACTTCCATCCCCTCCTAGCCCGGGCTTCACCAAAAAGGTGAACCCCAAATCCCACTAGTGTGCACTGCCATGTTGCACAGCTTATCAATCTCATTTGCATCACAGTACAGCAATCCATTTTCGTCACAGAGCAGGAGATCAGGGAGTAAAGAAGAAGGGGGTATCACAGCCACAGCCGAGCCATCACCAGCAACCCCATTCTTGGCCGAACCCTCACCATCACCCCACAGCCACGGCCGATTCACCCAATTCATCAATTAAGCATGCATCAAATCAACTTAAGCATTAGCATCAACCAAATTGGCTAAAGAAAACAACCCTAGCTATTGCAGTAAAGCAGAAAACCATCGGGTGTTTGAGACCAGAGCCGAGCCGGGGGCGGGCTCAGGGCACGGCGCGGAGGAGGTGAGGCGATTTAAGCCCAGAGCGGCCGGCGGCCGTGAGGCCGGGCCGGCCAAACCAGAGGTAGCGGCCGGAGTCGGGCAAGGTTGAGAAAGAGAGAGAGGGGGGGGTGTGAACCAAACCGGTGGAGCCATGGGCGACCGGAGGCGGCGTAGAGAGCCGAAGCGGCGGCGGATCCGTGCGAGTGGAGGAGGCGGCGCAGGGGAAACCGGAGTGGGAGCGGGCCGGTGGAACCTCGGGGAGGCCGGCGCGAGGGGAGGCGGTAGCGCCGGGAAGCCGAGAGATCGGGCCATGAAGTGAGACGCCGCGCTGGGAGAGCGGCAAGGCAGAGGCGGCGGCGAGTGCCAGTGAGGCCGAGCGCGAGAGAGAAGGGGAAAGGCGAGAGAATGGAGGAGAGAGAGAGAGGTAGGGATTAGATAGGGTTAGGGTTAGGGGTAGTTAGGTAATTTGGTAATTAGAGTTAGGGTTAGGGTTTTTTTAGGTATTTTAGTAATTAGGTAAATTAGAGTTTTGGGTGATTAAATATGTTAATTAGGATTTTGTAGGATAATTAGGTTTTGGATTAAATTAGGTAATAGGGTAGTTAAAATCGATTTTACTGAGATCCGCTAACCGAGTCTCAAGTTACGGAAAAATAATTGTAAATTAAAAATTGGCTAACCAAGAGAAGTCGATTAGCGCTATGATCCGAATATCACCAAAAATCACTAAATATTTCTCAGTATTCTATTTGTATTACCGCTTGCTACAGAGGACAAACCAAAGGCTTAGAAGCGGGAGGAGGCGATAAGAGATTCGTCATCGTCGACCTTTCCAAAAACTCTAAAGGCAAGCGATCCTCTTGAACATCAATATAGCTAATTTAAATGTAAACCGTATATTGCTCTATCATATATGTACTGCATCAAAACTATTTCTCAAAATCAAATTGAATTGAGATGATGAGAAAGATAAGAAAGATGAGAATGAGAATGAGATTGAGAATTACTATGTGGGTAAAGGGGGCCTTGGTAGAGAAAAGAGATGATGATGATGATGATGATGATGATGATGATAAGAGATGGGACCCTTTACCTACAGCTATAATATAAGGACTAACAAAACTCTTACTCGGTCAGATGCCGTAAAATCAGTGCCAACCATTTCCCCGTTTCGGCGGGCAGAAAATGCTACCTGTTTACGTAATTACGTTCTCCACAACGGGAATGTTGGACACGGAGGATAGCCGGTCCAAGGTGGAGTGTTGGGCTCGAAGGATAGCCGCCCCAACCAACATTGTTGGAACTCGGTGGAGGACTGGGTGTGCTCAGGACACCGACGGAAAACAATGGGTGGAGACTTAATCACGTAACCCGGAAAACGATCTGTATTCTGAACTCGAAGTCGCATCAAAGGAAATGCGATGGACCCAGTTCACCGAGAGCTCAGAATAGTTATGGGTAAAGTGGTACAAGCCCACTGCGATGCTATACAAATCATGAATTCATGCCAGTCTCTTGGATTGGAGTCTACGGGAACCACTGGGGGTCTTTCTTCTTTCCGAGTGACTAGTAGTATTTTCAGAATTAAAATTGCAACTTAATGTTTTAATGTTTATTTTCAGAATGAGATGATTTTAGAATTTGTGATAAAGACCGTAGATCACCATGCAAAGGCATTGTTTGCTATTAATGCTTGTCGACTACTACATACTCAACCTTGTTAGTATTCTCCTTTGTTAGATCCTAGTCCGTAGGGAGCTATCCCGAGTGGGACGAAGGATTTGCAGGTACCAATGCAGCAGCAGGAGGAGAAGGCACCAGCGGCGAGGACTTAAGCGAGATGGAAGCCATCTTTGACTCGTGGGACGAATAGGAGGGCGGTAGTTCAGAGCAGACTCCAGAGCGGAGAAGCTCCCTTTTGTATCTGTGTAATAGCTTTATTAAGAACCCTAGTCTTATGTGGCTACTATGTAATAAAGATGTACAGCTTATTTTATTGTTCTCTGCGCAACTCGATAAAATGGCTTGCTATTCGTCGGAGCGGTGTTCTACAAGGCATTTAATAGTAATCCGTATGACTAAGTGTGATTACCCTAGGGGTAATGACACGGGGCGTCACATTAAGCCCAATAAACCATTAGGAAATTCATAGAGTTTCATTCATCTGTTCACGGATAAAGAAAAAGAAATAAGCTTTCTTAGAATGGTTTCCATAGCTTAGATGATTTGCATATGTTCCAACCTCAAGTAGAGTTCTCTGTCGCAGTGCGAATGCGTAAACCGCAGGTTTCGTGTAGTGGAGATGCATTGCCACTTAAATCCAATACTTCAAGTTTTGATAGAACCTCAAGAACAGTGGGTGATATCTGTGGAAATAAATAAGTGTGTTACAATATCACAAAATGAAATTCAGGATATTATCAATTTATCATAGATTTGCATGTAATGTTGATGTATGCTATTCGAAAGTTAATTCTCCCTCCATTTCGTACTACGACTACGAGTCATTCTAGCTCTTGACACAACTAATATGGGGTACT
Organism: Hsuehochloa calcarea; assembly: GCA_036346395.1. Classification (NCBI taxonomy): domain Eukaryota; kingdom Viridiplantae; phylum Streptophyta; class Magnoliopsida; order Poales; family Poaceae; genus Hsuehochloa; species Hsuehochloa calcarea. The sequence continues at coordinate 17,862,717 of CM070600.1, forward strand.
ATTTAAGATGTCTTGGCACAAGACAATATTAATTATGTAGCGGTTGTTATTGCTTCTTTGAAGCTTTACTCTAGTGGCTAGAATTTAGTTACATGATGCTGCTTACTCCATTTTCCATTGCTTGTCAGACATATAATTGTTAAACCAAGAACTTTTGTTAATTCAACAACCAACATTGATTACCTCTGCCTAAGGATTGTTGTCCAGTTTTAAGGATGAGAGACTCGGATACATCAGTGAATGCCAGGGACCCAACACATCAGTAGCCGAACAACAGCAAGTTTGAGGACTCGAACTGCCCTACGAATCCCACTACAATCTGATGTCACGGTTCATCTCAGCTCAATTCCCTTTGCATTTCTCACCGACACAACCGCGGGTGCTGGGGTCGCAGCGCACACTGGGATCCAGTGATTCACTGGACAATCTACCGGCAGGCGCACAACGAAATCAGCCGCACAAACATAACAAATCTAAGCATTCCGCAGCGGCTGCCACGGCCAATCCGCTCGAATCCGACGCTTAGCCGCATGAATCCGGGCGCCCGCGCACGGCCACCACCCAGATCCACGGGCAACCGCGACCCCACAGCCCACACACAAATCAAAACAGAACGAAACAACGGGAGGAAGGAAAGGCAAACACACCGCCGCCACTATCGCCGCCGTCGTAGCGGATCATGATGACCTCGTCGCAGGAGCCGACCACCACGCCAACACCGACGAAAATCACGGCGAAAAAGACGAAGAAGACACCGACCGACACCGACACGGAAACACCATCACCAAAATTGCCTCCACCACGCTCCGAATCACTAGCGAAAATCGGCTCCGAAATCGCCTCTCCTCGTCTCGAGACTTCCTCTCAGACACTCCGCGCTCTCCGCATGTGACCCCGTCTCGAAACATCTGGTCAAGACAAGGCGACAAGCAATTAAGCAAACCAGCACGGTTCCCAATAAACATTCAAAAACAACACATACCGAGACAATCAAGGTCTCTCTTGAATTAAACTCGGAATTGAAAACACAAATCTCAAAGCGAATCGAATTGAAAACAAATCGGAGGAAAAAATCTCGGAGAAATAGCAGTTTCAAAACAACACATACCGAGACAATCAAGGTCTCTCTTGAATTAAACTCGGAATTGAAAACACAAATCTCAAAGCGAATCAGACTGGCGAAAAACCGACTAAAATCAGAGGAAAAAACATGCTACGGAGAAATAGCAGTTTCGTAAAAATATTGTCCAACTTACAAGCATAAGCTTCCGCGACGAGGCGCGCGGCCGGATGTACAAGCTCAACGGCCGCACCGCGAAGCTCTTCGTCCGTCCGTGGGGATGGCACCTGCCCGAGGCGCACGTTATCATCGACGGCGAGCCGGCCATCGGCTGCCTCGTCGACTTCGGGCTCTACTTCCACAACCACGCCGCCTTCCGAGCCGGCCAGGGCGCCGGGTTCGGGCCCTTCTTCTACCTCCCCAAGATGGAGCACTCGAGGGTTGTACGAACGAACCATCCATCCATAACACAGCGGCACAGCTCGCGTGTTGTACACATGCACTTCATGGCTTCATGCTGAGCGCGAGCTAGTGCTGCTCTGACATATATTACGATCGAGCATGCAGGGAGGCGAGGATATGGAATGGCGTGTTCGAGAGGGCGGCGGGGATCGAGCGGGGCAGCATCCGGGCGACGGTGCTAGTGGAGACGCTGCCGACGGTGTTCCAGATGGACGAGATCCTGCACGAGCTGCGCGAGCACTCGGCGGGTCTAAACTGCGGCGGCTGGGACTACATCTTCAGCTACGTCAAGACGTTCCGCCTCCTCCCCGACCGCGCCCTCGTCGGCATGTTGCCGTAAAAACTTACAGGACCCAACAACCTCTTATATAGACTATTTTGATCGACTCAAACATTGACTCGGACAAAGCAACTCGAATACGAGTTGAATACAATAACCTGACTCCGAAACGAAAACTTTATACGACTTCGACTAGAATTAAACTATTACAGAAAGGATTATTTCTAACACCCCCCCTATCTTGACTATCATCGGTGAGAATATGAATACCAACTAGATCACATATCTTCTGAAATTGCACATTCTGAAATTGCACATTCGACAAAGCTTTTGTTAGGATATCAGTCTTTGTTGATCTGTGGATACATAGTGCACTTCAACTAGCCTTTTTTCAACCATTCTCGTATAAAGTGAAAACGTGTGTCAATATGTTTACTTCTCCCGTGAAATATTGGATTCTTCATCAATGCTAGTGCTGCTTTGTTGTCGGCATACAACTCGAATGGTCCAATATCTTCCCCTTGCAATCCTTGTAACAATCTCTTTAGCCAGATTCCTTGACAGGCTGTTGAGATTGCTGCCATGAACTCAGCTTCACAGCTGGATAATGCTACAATCTTCTGTTTCTGTGAACACCAAGTCACCATATTCCCAAATAAATAAAATATAGTTCATGTGGTGCTCTTTCTATCTGAGATGTCTCCAGCTAAATTATTGTCGTTGTATACAACTAGCGGTGGTTCCTGTTGCTTCCTGGTATAAACCAGACCATAATCAACAGAGCCAGCCACGTACTTCATAATGTGCTTCAACGCCTGTTCATGTGTCTTGGTCGGATTCTCCATAAATCAACTTGCAACTCCAACTGCATAACTGAGATGTGGTCGTGTGTGTAGCAAATAGCGCAAACAACCAATCAAGCTTCTATAATTAGAAGCATCGACCAGTTCTGCATTGTCATTCTTTTCCAAACTGATTTTTGGTTCCATTGGATACTTGCATGAATTACAATATGCCAACCCAGCCTTATCAAGAATCTTTCTTGCATAAGCTGACTGTTTGATCAAAATATTGTGACTTCGTTGTTCTACCTCCAGGCTAGAAACTAGAAAGTCCCAAATCACTCATTTCAAACTCTCAGCATCATCTGATGTTTGAACGACTAAACTTTCACAACATTAGTGCCTGTAATAATCTGGTCATCAATGTAGACACCCACTACGACCATGTCTCCACCTTCCTGTTCTTATAAAGAGCTTGCTCCTGCTTGCATCTCTCAAAACCAAGTTTCTTCGGACTCTCATCGAGTTTGCGGTTCCAGGCCCTCGGAGCTTGTTTCAGCCCGTACAGTGTGTACACCTTGTTCTCTTGACCCTTTAGTGTATAACCCTTAGGTTGAAAGACATAGACTTTACTCGGTGAGGTCACCATTTAAGAATGCCGATTTGACATCCATGTGATGAACTTCCCATTCAGAGTGTGTGGCGAGAGCAACCAATACTCTTACTATTTCAATTTTTGTCACAGGTGCAAACACTTCTTCATAGTTGATGCCATGTCTCTGAACGTATCCCTTCGCAACAAGTTTGGCTTTATAGCGCACAACATTCCCTTCAGTGTCTCTTTTCAGTTTATATACCCATTTCACACCTACGGGTTTATGACCATGTGGGAGAGAAGTCAACTTTCAGGTGTTATTCTTTTCAATTACTTCCAGCTCAACCTTCATTGCATTTCTCCAATGCTCCCCCTTCGATGTTTCCTAGAAGTCAACTGATTCTTCCACATCCATCATATACAAATCTCCTATTTCATCCATTGGCTTAGTGTGGTCGTAAATACCCCTCAAGCTTCTGTATTTTGGTGTTATAGATTCTGGTGTGGACTTACCCGAGCTCTCAGTTAATTCTTGATCGTTGTCGGTGTTTGGAACAATTGTATCCAGGATTTGTGGCTGAGACGCAATTGGTGTCGAAGAGGCAATCGGAGAATCAATGTCCTCTTCATCGGCAGTGAAAGAAACTCAATTTTGTATTTCTTGATTTGCTTCTTGATCATTTTCCCACTGCCATTGTTGATCTTCTTGAAAGACAACGTCTCTGGAGAAAATAACCTTATTGTAAACTGGGTTGAACAATCTGTGTGCTTTGTTTCCTGGCTCGACGCCTAACTATATTAGATTTTGGCTTTTGTCGTCGAGTTTCTCCAAGTATGTGATAAATTTAGCATATGCTAAGCAACCAAATACGCTTAAATGCTCTAGATTTGGTTTTATTCCACTCTATGCTTCATACGGTGTGATGTCATCCAATGCTTTTGTCGGAACTCGATTGAGAATATACACCGCGTGTCTTACTGCCTAAGCCCAAAATTTGCATGGCAAGGACTTGCTTTTCAACATGCTTCGAGCCATGTCCATCATAGTCATGTTTCTCCGTTCTACCACCCTGTTTTGTTGGGGGCTATAGGGAGCAGTGAAGTATCGGGTGATGCCCCTTGACTCACATAACGATTCGAACCCACTGGATAGGAATTCTCCTCCTTGGTCTGATCTCAGAGCATTTAGCTTGTGTTCGGTCTCAGTTTCCACCAGATTGATAAACTTCTGGAACACATCTTTCACCTCACTTATCTTCTTAAGCATATATACCAACATAACTCTTGAAAAATCATCCACTAGGAGAAGGAAGTACCTATTTCCAACATCAGTTGCAGGTGTAATTGATCCACATATGTCAATGTATACTAGCTCCCGTGGTCGAGATGCTCTGTGACTTGTATGTGCTAGGAAAGGTGACCTTGTCTGCTTGGCAATAATACAATATTCATAAACCTGAGTAGGATGATCAATATGTGGCAGACCAAGGACCATCTTATTGTCGAATATATGTTTCAATGACTGGAAGTTCACATGCCCCAATCTTGCATGCCATAGCCACGCAGGGTCTTCAAGACTTGCATTCAAACATATCGATTTGCATGTATCCAGTTGAATCTTATATAGCCTGTTTGGTGTACGAGGAACTTTCATTAAAAGCTTTCCATCTTAGTCATGTAGGAACAGAAAGGAGCCTTGCAATGCTACATCACAACTGTCTTTTGTCAATTAACCCAGGCTGATGATATTGTTGTAGAGTCTTGGGATGTAGTAAACATCTGACAATAGTCTTTGCTCTCCATTCTTGCATTGGAGTAAAATTGAGCCTTTGCCTTCAATGAATACCACAGAGCCGTCTCTGAATTTAACTTGCCCATAAAACTCCTGGTTCGGTTCTCTGAATTTTCCTAACTGACCAGTCATGTGATTAGAAGCACTATTGTCGAGGTACCACACATCTGTGTCGACCACCTCCTCACCGATTTAAGTAGCTTAGGGTGAATCCCCTCTTCAAGCATGACCATTCGAGTTGATGTTTCTTCACCGACAGTTAACAGTAGAGCTGGTTCTTTCTCCTCTTGAACTTCCGACAAGTTCACTCCAGCATTGTTCTTCTTATTTCGATAGTGAGAAGCATAATGCCCAAACTTTTGACACTCCTAGCATTTAATATGACTTCGGCACTCAAAAGCATAATGTCCAAATTTATCACACTCAAAGTATTTAATTTTTGACTTATCTTGCTTGGACTCACCGCTGCTACGACCAGGTTTGTGGCCGCGTCTGGCAAAATCTCCACGACCGCCTCGGCCACGACCATGACTACTACCACGTCGGCTGCGCCAAGTAGAGCCACGACCACCTTGATTTGACGAGTAATCTCGCTGAGACTGCTTGGTCTCTCCCTTCTGCTCAGCTTTTACAAATAAAGCTTGGTCGTTACGAGCCTTGCAACCTCTTAATAGTCCATCATGTGCTTTAAGAGATCGAGTTACCTCTTCCAGCTTCATTTTCTCAAGATCGCTGGAATACAAAAGATTTGTGACCACAGGCACGTACCTCTCGGTTAGTACCCGTAAGTATTTCTCGACCACCTCAATCTCCTCCAACTTATCGCTAAGGGCTCAAAGTTCATTTACCACCGCCGTCAATTTTCCTGTGAACTCATCTACTGATTGAGTTTCGCCCATATGCAACGCCTCATACTCCCCTCGGAGAGTTTGAAGACAAACTTTCTTTACTCGATCCACACCTTCGTGCATTGTACGAAGAGCAATCCAGGGCTCCCGAGCAGTATCCTTCCCAACGAGTTGATTCAGCATTAAGTCGGGTATAACAGCGTAGATCAGCGCCAACGCTGTTTGATTGGTCTTCAAGTCAACTTCCATAGCCTTTCCTTTTGAATCGATCTTTCCCTTTTCATCGACCGGATCGGCTACTGCGTCCCAGACCCCCTGGGCACGCAAGTTGACCCACATCTTTATAGCCCAAGCAAGATAGTTCTCTGAAGTGATAACCGGGTACGATAGTGAATTTGGACCATCCTTCGTTGTCGAAGATCCGTTGGGAGCTATTGGTTTCTTCTTCTCTAGAGTTGAGGTCTAATTTTCATGCACTAAGATCTGATACCACGTGTGATCGAACCACCTTCGACCAGGTGGTCAGAACTCTCCGACCAGTCGAACCTCCAAAACCTTGTTATAGTTGTATCACATATGACCACGATCTACGACCAGGATGAAGTCGTAGCACCGTCTACGACCATGACAATGTTGTCGTAGCACCTCTTTCGCCATGATGAAAGTAGTCGTAACACCTCCCTCGACCACGAAGTAGTCGTAGCACAGAACATGTAATCGATTACGACTATGTAGTCGAAGCTTCCTTCGACCACGCTGTAGTCGTAGTACAGAACAGGTAATCGATTATGACTAGGTAGTCGAAGCTTCCTTCGACCACACTGTAGCCGAACTTCCTTCGACTATGATGTAGTCGAAGATGATGAATATTACTTGATGAACAATACTCGGTAACCGTACTCGATGAACAGTAGTCGAGAGGAACAGTGGTCGAAATACGTACTCGAAACCAAAGAATCGACTACGAGCAGAGGAATTTTTCGGTGCTCGACTGCGCACCTTTTCTTGTCTATTTTTATCTGACGTTGTTGTAAAAACTTACAGGACCCAACAGCCTCTTATATAAGCTGTTTTAACCGACTCAAACATTGACTCGAACAAAGAAACTTGAATACGAGTTGAATACAAAAAAACCGACCCCGAAATGAAAACTTTCCGCGACTTCCACTAAAATTAAACTATTACAAAAAAGGTTATTTCCAACAGTCTGGGTCCAGATCCGTGACGCTCTGCAACCTGACGGAGGACGCGGCCACCGTGGAGATCAGCCGCGTGCAGAAGTGGCAGTGGCTGCGCCACAGCGTGGCGATGGACGTGGGCGGCGTGGCGATGCGCGCCACGGGCGAACTGCTGGCCCGCGTCGTGGAGGAGTAGATGGCGAGGGTCAAGGCGGAGCTCAGCGCCAACAGGTTCCGCCGCAGGCGGTACGCCGAGGCCGGCAGGATCTTCAACTGGCAGTGCACCGCGCCAGAGCTGGACGACTTCCTCACGCTGGACGCATTCAACCTCATCGCGGTGCACCATCCCGCAGCATCGTCATGCAAGCTCTGAACAGAGCACGGCGACATCCATATATACTGCATCCACCTCGGCATTGCTGTTGCTTTCGGCCTCGAAATAATGTCTTCTTCGTTTGCTACGGACAACCTGCTCTCTCATATAAGCTGCTTCTAGAGCTTTCAAACTAGAGATAGATAAAAGAAGGTAAAATGGAGGGTACAGCCCTGTAATACTGACTACCAACAACATGCTCTCTCATATAAGCCGCTTCTAGAGCCTGTGCTGCTTAGATCCTGTTTGGGGGAGTTTTAGCTTTTCGAAAAAGCTACTTTTGGCTTTTTTGAGTTGAAAAGCAGTTGTAGCTGATGGTCGTAGCTTTTCTTACGAGGCCATTTGGTAGTCTGGGTTTTCTTTTGGTCTGGCTGGCTGCTGCGACTGTGGATGAACGATGAAATGTTTGAAATACCATTTAGGGTTCTGAAGGCATGTTTGTATACTGATTTAGCATAAATATGGTTGTTTTTATTCTTTTTGCAGAAATGTTGATTAAATAACTTAATTTTACTAAGTTATGAACAATTTAACAACATTTGCAACGTAAAATATCACATTCAGGAGGTGAAATGTACATTTTCTTAATACAAAGCAATACTGGTCACAAAAGGTGCAACATTCATTATCATATCCAAAATTCGAACACTACCAACAAAAGGTCGCATAGCAAAACACATTCCTACTCTCTATTAGCTATCAAAGAATCAGCAATGAAATCACCCATGTCCCCATCATCCACTCACATATTGTTTTCACCATGTCATGCAGATGATGCCTATTGAGCAGCCCGTGACATGTAATCCTCATTCTTATCACACCTAAAAAAAGACGACCATATAAGGCGCTTTCTTAGATAAAGTTATGAAGCACCACACATACCATTATGATCTTCTTCTGCTTCTTTATTTTAAAACTTGGTAAATCAACAAAATTCATCATTTCATCCTCAACACACCAAATGATCATTCAACCACATTATGAAAAAAAGAGTGACAAAATTGAACCACTCCTCCCCACTTGGAGCTCGACCATGTTGCCATTTCAGGACATGGTATTTTTGCCCTTTGTATGGAGATAGATATCCATTCGATTAGGCTATCATGTATCGACAAGTTAATAATTTCTTATATATAAAAATGAAGTGTCAAATAATGAATGAGTGGATGGCAAAAAAAATTGACCACAAAAAAAGACAACAAAGCCACTGCCATCATCTAACATAAATTAACATAGCAACCCGCTGTCATCACCTAACAGTAATTACTACTCAAACTATCTAATTTACTACTAGATTCTAATACCATTAGTACTCAAACTATCCTAATTTACTACCAGACTCTGATATAATTACTACTCAAACAATCCTAATTTACTCAAACTAATCCTTTTTATTGTTGTCTTGCGAGTGTTGGCCAGTTTGACCTACGACCATAACAATTTCACATGGACACATGCCTAAAAACTATAGATGGCAAGTTGCGTGGTATTTCAAATTCGTCATCAATTCTAACAAATTTATTGCCACTTAAACCATTTTCTCTGTATATTCAATAGAAAAGGAATGTTATCTTCTATTGTATGCTTAGTAGGTTGCAAGTAAGGAATATTGTTCCAAATGACACATTACTTTTAGCCCAACAAACAAGCAGAATTACCATATATGAAAACTATTAGGAACTAGCAATCCATCCTTCAAAATACGTTTCAAAATCCATAAGAATCATCACTGCCAACCATGACTACAATTTCACAAAGTAGATCAAGATGGAAGGAGTTAGGACAGGTGAGATGGATAGAGTTGGGAAGAAATACCTCGATCTGGTCGGGTGATGGCGTCAGGGGGGCCACGGTAGGCGACGATGGCAGTGGGAACCGACGAGCAACAGGGGGACCAAGTGGCCGTTGGGATCCTCAGGCGGTGGCGTATTTTGGATCAGTCGCTCCTCCCGGGTGTCGACGGCAGGGCTCCTCGATTGGAGGCAGGGAGGCCAAAGAGGGGACCGCCGCTGGTGGCGTAGGCGAGGTCCGGTCAACAACGTAGAATCACCCTAGGGGCGAAGGGGAATAAGTGCCTTCGACTGGAATCAGGATGGGAATGCAACGAGTGGGGGAAGGGTCTTTTAACCGGTGGCAATCCTCCCAGACGACAGCGGCGAGACTCCTCGGTTGGAGGCGGGGAGGCCAAGGAGGGGACCGACGCTGGTCACGCGGGCGAGGTCCGAGCGGCGACGTCGAATCACCCTAGGGGCGAAGAGGAATAAGTGACCTTCAGCTAGAATCAAGATGGGAATGCAACGAGTGGGAGAAGGGCTTTTAACCGGTGACAATTGGTAGGTAATTTCCTTCATGGGCTTCCACATGATAAGAAAAGTGGTATACCCTTCCACAGGCCCTTTGTTTAGCTTATAAGCAAAAAGTCTAAGCTAAACAAACACGCCCTAGTCCTACCCAACTAAAAGCCATAAGCCAGGAAGACGGCTTTGGAATAGAATAACGATTACATGGGCAATTTTATTTGCGTGATGAGATTTTCGAGAGATGTGATCGTCGATACATGATAAGATCGGATATTATTTTGTTTGGTTGGCTAAAATATGCAAAAGGTTAGCCTGTTTGGGGTGTCTGGCTTTTCTGAAGCCGAAGCTGGCTTTAAGTGCCCCATACAGGGCTTAGTTATTAAGGTGCAACAGAGGACAAATACTTTTTGATAACTCTGCAGATTCATAAAAAGATTATTCGTAAATAAGGCATAAATGGGAAATATCAAATATACAAGGTTCTATTTAAAGAAGGAAGAAAAGGTTCTTGACAAAGAATTTCAGAGTCAAACAGAATAGTTTGAAGAAAAGTAGATCACCATGAGCAGATGAGCTACTCAGCACTGTTGCAGATGCCCAAATCTGAGTGTTCAAACATGGCATGTCTGGACTCTGGAGCTAACAAGCATTACGTTGTAAAAAGGAACCAACGGTAATTCTGTGTAGCTCAAGATATCAGTGGCGCACCCACTATCCAGAATGCACAGCTGGTGACGTAATATCAGCTATTCAGATCCACCCTCGTAATTTCAGATCACTGCAGTGTATAACAAGGTTCAATCACATGAGTTCTCGGTCGACAGTAAATTTCCCGGACTTACAGCACCAACTGAAGCTACAACATACTATCCTACAACCAAGGTCTATATCAATCAGAACTTTATAGTATAAATTAGAACTTCATAGTATCATCATGACATAACTATTTGTGCAGATCACATCCAAGAGGAGACCAGGTTTTCACGCTTTACAAGTCATCGATGTGATATTATATGATCAAGTATTGCCAATATCTCAAAGCAACACATGGTTAAGAACCCCCAAGAACTAAGTGCATAAGGGCGGCCGTGAGGATTCCAAGGATGCAACCAGCCACAACCTGAGATGCCAAAAAAGAAGAACGCTTCAGATCTAGCATATCACATATATCTGATAACGATTAGTCGAAATAATATATATAAGAAAACAAGAAATATCCAATCAGCAGAGGTGAGCATGGTGGCAAAAAGGATGCAAAACAAGTGCATATACACCACAGTGGTAAGATATAATAATTATCACTACCGAAGGACTAATGAGAGGTCAATGCATGTTTACAGATTGTTAACGATAGTAATCTTTCTAAATTCTACGCTGAAACTGATAACCACATTTAGGACCATCGGAGAAGCTCACTAAACAATGCTTTGAATATCAGCAGTTACATTTCCATTTTTAAAGGAAAGCAGTTATATTTCCTTATTTTGCAAGGGCGCGGATTAGTTGAACATCAAGAGAGGCAAACTGAAGCATGTAAGCTAACCTGAGGAACCGTGTGTCCAAGAATTTCATGCAATGGCTTTGTCTCTGACAGTGGATGCTCTTCTGGCAGCTCGAAGACAATTTGATTAAGCACCTGAAAGGATTAGCATCAACAATATTACTGTCCATCGTGCCTCAATGTTACAGAAAGTTGAAAATATCATATGGCGAATCAGAGAGCACATTTGTACTCTCTACTCTTATCCAAATCAGCAATTCAAGATCAACTGACGATGGGGTGGGTCTGGGCAAATAGTGTTAGATGTATTATTACCAGTATATTTTCCTTATTGTATAAAGAGTTACTTGCATGTATGTCGTATTTGTACTTGTATATATATATTGGCTCATTGGTCTCACGATGAATACAAGCGGTATTCATAATATGGTATCAGAGCCATATTTAGGGTTTCATCAAGCTACTCGTCGCTGGTTTGACTTTCCAACCGCCGCCGCCGCTGCCTGGCTTTGCCGGATCCTCTGCGTCTTTCTCTGCCGCCCGGATCCTCTTCACCGCTGCTGCCGCCCAGATCCTCTTCACCGCTCCTCCACCGCGCTCACTCTTCAATCCGTTGTCGTCATGCTGCAGGAGGTCGTCGCGCATCTTCTCCGCCTGACGCAGGTCGCCGTCGCACGTTGCCTCCCACCAGGTTGGCGTCGCCTTCTGCTCGTGACGCCTGCCGCCCGCCGTAGTCACTCCGACAGTCTTCGCTCCGCGCATCTTCTCCACCTTCTGCTCGTGACGTCGGTCGCCCGCCCACCGTCGTCGCTCCGGCAGTCTTTGCTCTGCGCATCTTCTCCGATCGTCGCCGCTGCTCTCGTGCGTCGATGTGAGGCCGCCGAAGTCGCCAAAGCCGCCGCCGCCGTTGAAACTGCCGTGAGTCACGCCTCATCTGCGCATGACTCGGTTCTGTGATACGAATACAGTTAGGTTCCAAACCTAACCAAATAAGTAAAAAAAATATCATCCTTTTCGAGCACTATTTCTATTCCTCGTTGCCTGGTGATCTTCGATGGTCTTAATTATCAGGACTGGTTTCAGCACATGCGCCTCCACATGCGTGGTCAGCGACTTTGGGATTTTCTCACCGACGAGCTGTCTTATCCTCCTCGCCCTGTTCCACATGTTGAGCCCGTGCTCCTGAAGGATACTTCCGAAGACACTCGTAAAAAGACATTTGATGTTTTTGAGGATGTCATGGACTTTTCAAACTCAGTATGCTTCCTACAAGACATGGATTGATGAGGATGCTCGTGCCGCTGCTATTCTGGTTGCTAGCATGGAAGTGTATCTCACTGGGGATGTAGTTAGCTTGACTTCAGCACAGCTGATGTGGAAGCATCTACGCAACCGCTACGTACCGTCTGATGATTCCTTGTATCTTTCTTCTATGTGTCAGGAGTGGTTGCTGTAGCAGGGAGATGCCACTGTGGACGAGTTATATACCCAGTTGTCTGCGGTGTGGCGTTAGATTGACTTTTTGGGACCGGATGTTTGCCACACTTGTCAGTGCTATCAGCGTCAGCAGTCTCACCTAGAGTTTCGTCGCATCTACGACTTCTTGACCCGTCTCCGGGCTGAGTATGAGCAGACTCCGTGCTCAGTTGCTAGCACGCCACCCTCGTGTTACTCTGTTGGAGGCCCTTGCATCTTTTCATGCTTAGGAGATTCGTCTTCGTGATGCAGGTCTGCTGCCGTCATCGTCGTTTCCTTCGATTTTGGCAGCTCCTCCAGCCTCTGCACCCGCTACGTCTCCATCAACTCCTTCACCGGTGGTGCCTTCACCAGTGATAGTTGCTATTGGTAAGAGACTCCACTACACCTATTGCAACGAGAATGGATATGTGGAGCAGTTCTGCTACAGGAAGAAGAGGGATTTACGTCGTGGTGGCCGTCCTCCAAAGGGCACCGGCAGTTCCTCCTCTCAAAACTCGTGTTTCTGATTCTCCTAAGTTTCTCATACTGCTACGTCGCATGGCTGCTTTTGCACCGTCCGATTCTGCTGCAGTCTTCCAGTGAGAGACCACCTTCTACTTCTTCTTCCTCGGGTATATCACCTTGGATTCTTGACTCTGGTGCTTCCTTTCATATAACATCTGATTCCACTAGTCTCACTCTCATTGGTTCTTTAGTTGCTCATATCACTGTTCAGATAGCAGATGGTACCGCTCTTTCTGCCGCAGGACGATGCACTCTTTCGAATTCCTCTTTTCATATTCCTGTTGTTTCATATATTTCCAAACTAACCATGCAGCTCATATATGCCGATCAGCTCACTGATCATGGTTGTCGTGTTATTCTCGAATCTGATTTTTTTTTTGTTCAGGATCGCCGCACGGGGACTCTGATTGATACTGGCCCTCGCCGTCGTGACTCACGGCGTCTTTGGAGCTTGATTGGCTTCATTTTCTATCTTCTTTCATGGTCTTTATGGTCTTGTGCTTGGTGATACCTCTAAATTGTCGGGTTTGAGCTTGATAAAGTTTTCTTGTTCATTGAGTCGTTATAGCGTCCTTTTGATATTGGTCCGACTCCTTTCGTTTCGAAAGGAGATCATCGATATTATATAATTTTTATTGATGACTTCTCGACATACATGGATATACTTTATGTCATCTCGTAGTGAGGTTCTCTCCATCTACAAGAATTATGCCAGCATGATCTGTACTCAATTTGACTCATATTCGTGTTTTTCGTGTTGATTCTGCTGGGGAATACTTGCCGAGAGTTATTCATTGTTTTCTTGTTGAGCGGGGCACTCTCTCAGTTTTCTTGCCCTAGTGCTCAACTGCTCATGCCCAGAACGGTGTGGCTGAACGAAAGCATCGTCATCTTCTTGAAGCAGTCTGTACTCTTATCCTTGCTTCTGCTGTTCCGCCACACTTCTGGACTGAGGCTGTTTCTACGGTCACTTTACTAGTCAATATTCAGCCTTCTTCTACTCTTTAAGGAGGGATTCCAGTTGAGTGTCTCTGTGACTAGACTCCTGATTATTCTGGTCTTCACCTCTTTGGGGTGTGTGTTATGTTCTTCTTGCACCTCGTGAGCGCACCAAGCTGACCGCTTGGTCCATCGAGTATGTTTTCCTAGGCTATAGCTATGAGTATACGGGATATCGTTGTTGGGATCCTGTTGGCCGACGGATGAGGATTTCTCCAGACGTCACTTTTGATGAGTCTTGTCCTTTCTACCCTCGTCCTTCTCCTTCCACCACTCCAGCATCTTTCGTCGAGCCACCTTCTTTTCTGACTTTTCCTGCCACCCCCATAGCTACCACACCTCCACTACAGCCTTTGGTCTCTCTTGTGCCTCCTTCCCCATCAGCGGTTTCTTCACCGTCGGCGCCTCCTTCGCCACTGATACCCTCTCCAGAGGTTCCTACTGGCCTTATTCCTTCTTATCCTCTCTACTATAGTCGTCGTTTACAAATTGAGGATTCTTCTGATGCGCCATCTTCTTCTGATGGATCATCTTGTTCGGTCTCTCCTCCTCGATATGCTCTTCGTGATCGCCAGTCTCTTCGGCCTCCTGTGCGCTTTGGTTTTGTTATTACTACTCTTGCCGAACCCACCTCTTATCTTGATACTACGGTTCATTAGGAGTGGCAACATGCGATGACTGAGGAGATTGCTGCCCTTGAGCGTACTAGCACGTGGGATCTTGTCCCTCTTCCCGCGCGTGTTACTCCTTTCACGTGCAAGTGGGTCTACGAGGTTAAGACCCGCTCTAATGGTTCTCTTGAGCGATACAAGACTCGTCTCGTGGCACGTGGGTTTCAGCAGGAGTATGGTCCTGATTATGATGAGACTTTTGCTCCTGTGGCTCACATGACTACTGTTCGCACTCTTCTTGCTGTGGTGTCTGTTCGGGTATGGTTCATCTCTTTGCTTGATGTCAAGAATGTTTTTCTCAATGGTGGGCAGCGTGAGGAGGTTTATATGCAGCCATCGCCGAGGTATTTTGTTCCTAAGGGTGTGGTTAGTCGCCTTCGTTGATCTCTTTATGGCCTCAAGCAAGCTCCTCATGCCTAGTTTGATCGTTTCTCTTCTGTTGTCACTGCGGCTGGTTTTTCTGCTAGTGCTTATGATCTTGCTCTTTTATTCATACTTCACCTGGCGGTCGAAAGCTTCTTTTACATGTTGATGATTTGATCATTACTGGAGATGATTCTCAGTACATCACTTTTGTCAAAGAGCGTCTTAGTGAGCCGTTTCTCATGTCTGATCCTGGTCCTCTTTGCTACTTTCTTGGGGTTGAGGTTATTTCTATGCCTGAGGGCTTTTATTTGTCCAAGAAAAGTATATCCAGGATCTTCTTGATCATGTTTCTCTTACTGATCAGCGCACAGCTGAGACTCCCATGAAGCTTCATGTTCATCTTTGGCCCACTGATGGTGCGCCTCTTACTGATCCTACTCGCTACCGTCACCCTCTTGGGAGTCTTGTTTATCTAGGTGTCACTGGTCCTGACATTTCGTACCCTGTGCATATCTTGAGTCAATTTATTTCTGCTCCCACTCAGCTCTATTATAGTCATCTTCTTCATATTTTACAATATCTTCGTGGAACCATCACTCGTCATCTCTTTTTCCCTCGCTCGAGCTCTTTACAGCTCCAGACATATTCTGATGTCATCTGAGCTAGTGATCACTCTGATCGCCGGTCTCTCTCTGCCTATTATGTTTTTCTTGGTGGTTCTCTCATTGCTTGGAAGACTAAGAAGCAGAAATGAGTTTTTCGTCGAGTGTTGAGGCTGAGTTGTGAGCTATGGCTTTGTTGACTGCGGAGGTTACTTGGCTGCAATGGTTACTTGAGAATTTTGGTGTTTCTGTTTCAGTACCAACTCCTCTTTTGTCTAACAGTACAGGTGCTATTAGCATTGTTAAAGATCCGGTGAAGCATAAGCTTACAAAGCATATTGGTGTTGATGCTTCCTACATGTGGACACAGGTGCAAGACCAGATTGCTGCTCTTCAGTATGTGCCTTCGGAGCTTCAGTTGGCATTCTTCTTCACAAAGACACAGACCAGAGTCCAGTACAGTTTCTATCTCTCCAAACTTCATATTGATCCACCATAAGTTTAAGGGAGGTGTTAGATGTGTATTATTACCTGCGTATTTTTTCTGTTGTATAACAGGTTACTTGTATATATGTTATACATGTACTTGTATATATATTACCCTATTGGACTCATGATGAATACAAGCGGTATTCATAACAAATAAGACAAATTATTCTCTAACAAATCACAAGAAAATGGCACTTCATACTTCTGTGCCTTTCATATGGTAAACGGGAGGGGGGCAACCCGTACCTGATTCAAACTTCCACTCAAGTATGCTTTGGATGTCAATGGAGAACTTTAAACCTACAGTTGGTCATTATCTAAATTTCTTGTTCACACAAATCACAAATGTGAAAAAGTACCTAGAGTTGAGGCCAAACATGCTGGTTAGGGATATTCATCAACAGCTTATCAAATGTTTGAGGTCATTACGGTGAATCTCATCCAGAGGAATATCCAAAGTTGCAATATAGGAAACAGAGTGTTTGTCTATGTAACTAAAGCCAAATAGAAGATTTCAGGGGCATACTTAGTGGTGCATTCTGCATACATAACTAGTTGCAAATTGAATTATACATTGAACTACTAGCACCAAACAATTTCAATCTCTGGTAACCATTCGGTTGTAATTTATATTTATGGGTTTTGTTAGTGTTGTTTCCGGGCCTTCCGGCATTACCAACACCTAGCAGAATCCTTAGGCATTCTCGGGTTGAGTACAACAAACCTATGAGAAAATCTAACTCAAGCTAATGTATACGTGTAATGCAATTGATAAACCACCAATGAAATAATACAAAAACAAGCAGCTGTTGCGAGCAGAAAATCAATATGCTAGTTATAGACAGGCAAGTTCTGCTTGTTAGCTCATAAAGATATAATAAGCTACTATGCAGAAACCTCCCATGCTAGTGCATCCAATTTAACCACAAGTCCAAGATCTGTTAGGATGAGACTTGAGAGTGGCAAACCTCTGCCTGCTTTCCAGCATGTAACCGAACTCCAAAAGCATCATGCATCACCTGCAAACACAAGTTAAGGCAGAAAAGAATATCAAAGGTTGTAGGCCTAAGAGCATTTCATGTCGAATAAGATATGTGCATTTTTCAATTATATGTCACTGTTTGAAGAGGCATGAACTATGAATACTGTCATGACTCATGAAAATGTAGTTCAGGCAGTAGTTTCCAAATATACAAGGGAAAATCTAAGAAATAATGTGCAAAGTACCATGAAGATGCAGAAGAGATAAATCAAGATGGAAGTATGGAATAAAACAAATGAATGCAAAACAGTCTCAGGTTCTCTATAGTAGGATCCTCATGCAACAGAAGCAGTGGAGACTTAAGATTATAGATAAATACTATAGGGCATGTACTCACCACACATGCAAATATTAGTGAAGTTGCAAAGGTGGCACTACGATAGCCTTCTTGGATTCCTACAGCCACTGCAAGTGCTGTTGCTGTGGCCGAGTGGGATGATGGCATCCCGCCAGAAGCTATCAATTGTCTGGCATCCCAACGCTTCTCTTTATACCTACATTAAACCAATGTACGAGTAAGTGCTTTGAAAAAAGGCCACCACATGCATACAATAGGACACTGATAACCAAAATAAGGGTGAATTGCTTTAGTTTTATCTTTTATGCATCTTTACCAGTTTACCTACGCTTTTGTCATAAGTCATATTGCAAAAAATACAAGACTTGGTGAAATTGTTAATCAAAGCACATATAGTTTACTGATATTAGATTTTTCCTCTCCCCCTTTTCAAATCCAGCTCGAAGATAGTTATACAACTAAAGAAAAGGAAAAAACACCACTTAGGCTCTTACATGCTAGATAAAAAAAAAGGCAACATGGGCGATAAAATTCCTATCAGAATAAACACGGAGTGTTCTCGAATTTTCTGCCCTGATGCCAATTCAGGTGTGAGTGTGCGTGTTGAATGGTCGCCATTCACCAAGCAATTGATTTTTATTTCAATAATATCTCACATGACACGGCATATGGTTATGTAGAGTGCAACAACCTGTGAGATAACAGAAATTCAAATACAATGGCAGGGCCTATTTTCATGTCCCATGCTCCCATAGCAACTATTTTGACTTAATCTTCCGATATCGTCAAGGAAGACTGGAAGAGCAAGAGTTACTTTGATCACTTCTTTACCAACAGCCATTCTTTGCGTTCAATGTGCATAATTCTTATGGACAGGATCAGTACAAAATTCTAATTATGCATCTTGGTGGCATTAGAACCACACAAGCAATAAAGCAAATCAACACAATCAATTCGCTCTAGCATTGAACATACAAGAACATTTGTTTTAGCACTCACAATTGAGCCAGAATACAACTCTTATCTGACAGTTGAACCAGAATGAGTCAAAAAATGTCTTTCGGACTTCGAAATACCCCATAAGGCCATAACTAATCCGCATGACCCATAAATGTTCTCAGACTAATAGAAAAACCTCACAACTCATAATTTGCTCCAGTGTTGCTCTCTACTACTTCAAGACAAAACATACCAAAAACGTGCACGAAATTTTGGCATATTTCTTGTGCTAGTCCACCACAATAGTCGTCCAACTCTGACATTTGGCATTTCTGTTGCCTCTCGTTGAAAAAGTATCCTAAGAATAGTTCATGGATAGCTGCTTACAGAAGCAGATAGTGCAGCTTGCATATCATACTATCTCAACGGAGCAATTCACAGAAATAAGAGGAAGATCTCGCTAAGCTTCGTGAGGATCTACAGCCTAGCTACGCCACCGATCCACCGAAGTAACAAATACCCTAAAACTGGTAAGCATCAACTCCTTGTAGGTCTCAAATCCCGGTTCCTCTTCGCATTTGCACCACACACATAACCTACGAACCCCAAAACCCCAAAACCCCAAAACTTCACACGATTCCCCACCGGCCCAGCAAATGCTCGCGCCGAAACACATAAGCAGCAACCAAACGGTCACCCACAGAGCCAATCATCGCCCAGAAATGAAGCAGTGGGAGGGGAGGGGAACCAGCTCACCAGGCGGTGAAGAACTTGGAGGACTGCGCGACCGCGAAGGCCACGAGCGCCGCGACGAGCGGGTAGTTCACCACGCCGGCGGCCATCTCCGCCTCGCGAGCCCCTTCTCTCCGGGGGACGCCTTCTCCTTGTAAAGAGAGAGAGGCCAGAGAGGGAGGGATTCGAATTCGCCGCGAGGAAGCGACGCGACGCGACGCGAGAGGCGTCTGGACTCTGGAGTTCTTCGTTTAACAACTTTCTCTTCTAGTTTTTTTAGTGTTTCGGTCTTTGTTTCCGCTTTTCTTCCTAGGTTCTTCTTCCTTCCCCGTCTCTCTCTCTCGTTTTTGTTTCCGCTGTATTGGGTACAGCTCCGCTCTACGTACGAACGGTCATTACTAACTCGGTCATTACTGACTCTGTACGTTTGAGTCTCGCCTCTAATTTTATTATATCAATTTTATGTATCAAAAGATAAATTTAGAACTAACAACTCCAATAAACTATCTCTAGTAAATTATTTTAAATATTTATGTAAATTATTTTAAATATTTATATCAAACTTATAATATTTTTACTCCTTCAACCATCTCTCAAATACACTAGTTACTTTGTTTTAGTTTGTGTGTAGAGATGATTGTTTGAGAAGAGACGACTCTCTTCTCTCTCATACTTCTTTCTCTTCCATCTAGAATTTTACTGATATGAAAGAGCTGACCAACGACTGACGTAGCACTATTATATATACCCTCAAAACCATCTAAAAGTTGAACACCGGTAAAAACATGTCTTCAAAATTGGCATATAATGTTCCTCTTTTTTTTCTTGCACTCGTGTTTTTCACGTAAATTTGTGTCCTCATGTTTCTATTTTATCTATTTTATTTGCAACATTTAAAATCATCTAAAAGTTGAACGCTCGTAAAAACATGTCTTTCGAGTTTTCAAAAAATCCTAAAATATCCGTAATCGTCAACGCAAATAGGGAATATTCCTCAACTTTAAAGCCGTAAAGTAGCAGCAATGCTTGAGATCGTTTGAGGTCCTGCATGTACGTCGCAAAGGCCCTTCAATACCTTCACTGCTGTAGAACCGTAGAGACGCGGGCAGTAAAGTTTTCTGCGGACTGACGGAATATACTGAGTTTTTTGTTTAATTGATACTATTTTATGATAAAATAATAAAAATAATTCTTCTTCCCCTGTGAATGAATTTTAAAAAAATAGAATCAATATCATTTTCACCGATTCATTTGTACAACAGTATCATTTTAACAGATCTTGAAACCTACCGCCTTTGCACGTGAGATTTGTATGTTGCTTTTCAGATTTTGTTTGCTGCTTGGTTCTCGTACACTTGGCAACGAGCGTAATAAAGCCGGTCCCTCCATTACGGCCCAGTCCAATGCTGAATATGCTTTAGATCGCAAGATTAGAGCCGACGAATATGCCGCCTCGATGATGCCTCCATAAATATCTTCGTCCTAACGACGCGACCCCAACATCTCGTTTTTGTGCCAAGAGAGCACGCGGAAAAAATAAACCGATTAGGTTCTTTTATATTAAAAATCGATTTTTGTCATGAGGATATATTTATAATATTATAATGATGTTACAATTGGCAATGGTATTAAGAGTTTGTTGAAATCCGTATTTTTGGTAAAATTTCGATTCGTCAGCGGTGGCGATCAGGCCGCGAGGGACGGGTCGACCGACTTGTGTGGCGGTCAGATCAACCAAGCCTCGGGTGTAGTGGCTGACGATCAGACCGACTATGGGCGGTGGTCTGACCGGCTTGTATGACGGTCAGACCGGCCATGAGCGGCGGTCTGACCAACCATTAAGTGGCCCTGAGTTTGGAGTTGGCCAAAATAGAGCGTGCGGGCAAAAGAAATGATTCATCTACACTTGGCCTCATAATTTTTAGAGTTTCGAGTTAAAAGTTCTATTCGTTTGAAATTTTCACAGAGTTTTGGGAATTTCAGGGAGAAAATTTGGCTAAGTCCCCTACTAGGCAGTCAGACCGGCATGAGGACGATCAGACCGACCATGGGTTGTGGTCTAACCGGTTTTGACTTGTTCGTCAGCCATCTTGGCGGCGATGATTATAGTTTAGGTCAAGTTCATAGGTTTTCGTGCATATATATTGCATGATGCATGTTTTGATTAACGTGGGTCAAGTTGCGAAGAACTTGTTCTTGAAATCGATTTCTTGGTCTATTATTGTGCAGGTGGCTTGGAGGTCAACGACGGTCAATGGTGAAGATGATCGGGAGTAGGCTTAGAGAGCTGAGGTTCAGAACGATCGATGATGCCGGGAGAAGTCTATAGACTCAAGTATGACACAAAATAAACAAGGATGACCGAACGGGAAGTTCGAAGCAACTGGTTACATCAAGCACCGCGGGGGTCGGTGCAAGTGTCATGGTGGTTTCGATGGGAGCCGGATGGGAGAGACTTGCCGACATGAAGAGAGTCGTTGATCAACCTACACGTAGTGAAACATAAGATTGCTTCATGGAGTTTGGACTCGGTCTTTGGAGAAGGATCGAGATGGGATATTTTGGTAACTTTATCAAAATACCTCCTTGATGGCTTTTGGCTAAGCCGTGATGCAAGACGGTGCAAGAAGAAGTGGTTTAGGTCAAGAGAAGATGAAGACGACGCTTTAAAATGAGTGCGTGAGTTAAACCCGTTTGTGTGTGGCCTTAACGGGTACCCATTAGGAATATCCTTCTAGAAACTAGCCTCCACTATAAATAGGGGAGTGTGCTGGTTGTGCACCTCCCAACTCTTGTATTTGAAGAAACCCTAGTTTGTGTTTAGGAAGAGGTGGTGGAGAGGTTAGGGTTCTAGAGAGTTGGATTGATTGTGTGCTCAAGTGTTAAGTATTCGTCCTTCATGATGGAGTGGTTGTAAACCAACATCTATCTCAAACCAATCCAAGCAAGATTCCTCAAGATGATATTCTTCTTGTGCTTGCTCTCTATTTTGTAATTTTGGAAATTTCTTTGATCCTTCGGTTTTCCTTTGGTTTCGCTCGGATCTTGCTTGTTGTGACATGTGGGAATACATAGGATCATCTTTAACCCACGAGCAAGTTTTTGGATTATATTGTTGTTTTGACTCGGTTTTGTAGCAACCTTCACTCAAACGGAAAAATGTCATAACTTTGGTAAAGATCTCCACAATCCTTGATTGGAATAGGTTCCTAACATCCTAGAGAAGGTGTGTTCCAAGATTCGTGAAGCTTGGAGTTGTGGATCAAAAGTTAGACCGATTTGTGGTTTCATTTTTGGGCTGATTTTACTCTTCATCGTGCTGGAGGTCAGACCGCCCAACTCATTGTGAATTGAGTTTTTGGTGTTTTTGGTTTTTTTTTGGGTTTCGATTGGATTGAATGCAAGTCTCCCGCTATGTTTGTACTTTGATCTTCGTAGCTCTTATAACTATTGAAGTGAAAAACGTGTTGAATTCGATCAAGGTGAAAAAGAGATCGTGCTCCTATTCAACCCCCCTAGTCACTGTTTCGGTCGAACACTTAGTTCCGGCGTTAATCTTGTAGATAAAAAATGGACAACTAGTACGTGTTTTACGTCTCATGAGTGACGATTCCTCGTTATCTTTTAATTAATATTTTTTTGTGATCGCTTACACTGCTCCGTACGAATCTTCCTCCGTCTGTACCCAGCGAGTGATGAGTGATTGAAAGATGCAACATGGCATGGCAGGCAATCAATTCAAAACCAGATCCGCGAACAAAAAACTGGAATTTTTACAGGCAAATACCACACTTGTGATGAAAACTTACGGAAGTAGCAACTGTTATTACGAAATTGTAAATTTGAAGTCTCGTTCGGCCGGTCACGGGCTAGACGCTAGACGCCCCTCGTCCCCTCTTCCGCCGACGACGGATCGACGGCACTGCTATTAATTACTTAACACAAATTACTTGTTCTATTGCATGAATTTTTTAATATCATGAGCACAAAAAATATGATTTTTTGTGGAGCCTCTCGACACATTATAATTGTGTGTGTAATGTTTTCATAATTTTATTTGTTCTGGATTTTTATCTCAATTTTATTTAAGTATATTATTTATAAGAATTTATAAATATAGAAAATAAGCTCCAAAAATCATGAATTTTGTTTCGAATGCTCCTTACACAGTGGACTTGATTGTGTAATATTTGTACAATTTTATATGTGTTATGAAATTATCTCAAAATTAAGGATTTAGATCTCAAATTTTCAAATTAGAAATTAATTAACACCGTAAATTATTAATTAATTAACACAAAATTACTACATATTAGCCTCGTCTGGCCCGTGACCGGCCAGGCGCAAAATATTACCCGTGCCGAAGGCCAACCACTAAGCATCATCTCCTTTCTATTATTACAACTACTTGTCTAGCACTGCACTTCACACACAAACTGTATATAATGTCTGCTGGTTTGCCTGCAGGCATCGAAAGTCGAAAGGCTCTCCTTTCCATTTTCACGTGAACTAGTCGTGTTGATACAAGGACAAGATTCGTCCCACAAGCGGCCGGATGCGCCGAAAGCGCCCTCATGTCTTGTCCATCGCCCTCATGTCTTATCCAAAATCACATCTATCCCTCGCATGCATGCATGTAGTCCCCCGCCCGTATTTCTCTCCCAACAGACCGTGCTCTCATCCTCACTATAAATGCGGTGTTGGAGCGAGACTCTTCGCTCGCATTCATTTTGGCCCACACTCTCTCGCCATTTTGTAGATGTGTTTCACGAACACCGTGTTGAGAATGAAGGAGGTTTCTATGCAGAATTGTGGTGCATACTTCAGGGTTTGGGCTACGTTGAAAGCATCTAAGCCTCTAAAAATTATTTTGTTAATTAATGATAATATGTGAATATGGAACTAACATGTTTATTGAGTGTTTAAAAGGTTTAGTCTTGGTGACGAATACAACAACCTGAAGATGCATGCTAAAGATCAATATGGTTTAAAGACAAGGTACAAGTAGTCTAGCATCCTTTATGTTTTACCGGTCTTAGGAGAAAAGGATGAAAGACGTGATTTTAGGTTAAATATTGTACTATTAAGAGGGGTCACGACCAGTAGCTTGATAGCGTGTTATTGTGTCCTTTGGATCAATTTAGGATCATGCATGCATTCAGAGTTTGTTTTGAAAGCCAACTGTGTTTTTCTCAGGATTATCGGTAGTACCGGAGTGTTCATGATGGTATACCGCACAGCGGTATGACCGGGAATGTAGTACGGTGCTACCACAACCCGGTCGGACCGAGTTTACAATGGCGGTACATTTTTTACAGAATGGCGCATTTCTAAAGTTATTTGCTCTCTTGGAAGTGCGGTAGTACCACAGTTGTTATCGCGGAGCTACCGCAACTCGGTACAACCGACTCATGAAGCGGTATGTTTTTTTCAGAATTGTGCATTTATGAGGTCATTTGTTCTCTTGGAAGTATGGTAGTACCGCCGTTGTTATCGCGGAACTACCGCAACCCAGTATAACCTGAACTTTTGAAGCGGTACGTTATTTTCCAATAAGGACCATTTTCAGACCTCAAATGAAGCGGTCGTACAACCCTAATTGGTCGAAACGACCGATAAACAGAACTGCCACTTGATCAATGGCGGTAGTACCGTGCCAAATTTTCAACGACTCTTTCAGACACGTTAAATGCTTCTACGATAGCCGTTATTGTGCACTTTTGGAGGCGCGGTAGTACCGCCCAATGAACGGCGGTACTACCGCTTGTGCTGAAAATTCCTGTGTTTTGCCTCCCAACGGTCGTATTTGTTTGTGAGGAGTATATATACCCCCCACTAGCTCAAGGATAGAAAAGAGAGACTTCATTTAACATCATTGAGCCAGGAGCATTCTCTCTACACCTCAAATGCACTTGTTGCATTCATTGTGGGGTAGTTGAGCAAAATTCAAGTGCATTCATTCTAGATTGATCCTTAGCACTTGATTGCTCGGTGATCTCTTCAGGGAGTTTATGAAGAGGCTCGATGCCAAATTGTTATTGGTACAATGTTCGCCATCTCCGGAGCGGAGGAAGAACAACCACTAGTGAAATCGAGGAAGGCTGACTTAATTAGTTAAGATTGCGGTTCATTACTCTTGGTGTTTGTCAACCCACACGACGTTTCCGGTCCTAACTCACTGACAAATACCACCATACATTTATTATCTCTACTGATATCAACCATTGATCAGTTAGCATTTCGTTAACTGATATTGGCCCTCCGACCAGACACATCACATCCAAAGGATGTCTTTTCTAGGAGTAACTACCACCTCTTCGTCAGCTATTTAAGGATGGATGATAAAAAGTAGAAGATACAAGAGACAAGAGAATATATAAGATCAAAACATCTAGAGACAACCAAGAGATCAAAGGACACAAGACCCAATGATCTGAAGACAATCAAGAAATACACTCATTGTAATTAGGGCTAGTTCATTGCCTTGTCGAAGGCACCCACTGTAATAGCCAGTTTATTGCAATAAGTGGCAACCTCATTCTCATCCAAGAACTCTTATCCATTTTTCTCTTTATATTTCGTAAGATTGGCGACTTGATCGTCGACACTACCGCTTCACAGTAGAGAGGGAGACAGACAAACTCGAGATGCAGGATGCTGCCAGGGAGGCCATCATCCTTCTCGGGTTCCACTACCGCAGTGCACTAGGGCGTATCGCCTTCGCTACTTTCCGTACCGCAAGAAGAGGGTCTTTAGTAAGTTCAAATCCACTGAGGGGGAGCAGACACCGCCATCACCCACATGGTGTCCTTGATCAAGACGCAGGACGAGACCTATGTGTTCATAGACAATGAGATGGAGCGAGTGTACGAGAGACTGGATGTTGCATAGAGAGAGCTCGTCCAACTAAAGACAGCTCAGCATCAACCTCCACCAGCTTAGGATGATTTACCTTATCGTGGAGCGACCCTAGACCCACAGCCAACCAGACACCTTAGAGACACACCCCACAGGATGGCCGCGCGCAAGAAGGTTTGTTGCCCAGAGACTACTGGTCCTTCAGTCCAGGAGATCCACGATCTGATTGCAGCTGCCAACGGAGAGAATTCTCCAGACTCTTTAGTGTAGGGACGTTACTGGCTCAGTGACGATCCAAAGGACCCCAAGGAGTGCATCATCAGGGTATACGTTGAGGAGGACGTCGAGGGGGAGGACATTGCGCCTGTGGAGTTCGAGTAATATTGTATTGTACCATAGGCTAGCTAAGCTTGTCCATTAACCAACTGAGGAAAATATTTAGCATGAAACCCTAATTATACTAGATACGATTAAGCATATTCTGCTAAGAGAACTTTGTGTGGGAATTCATTAAACCCTAATTTCTGAAACCTAAAATCCAAATTTTCGAGTCCTAAACCCTTAATTTTTTAGACAATTTTAGAATATATATAAAATTGTATAAATATTACACAATCAAGTCCACTGTGTAAGGAGCTTTTAAAACTAATTTCATAATTTTTAGAACTCGTTTTCTATATTTAGAAATTCCTACGAACAATATACTTAAATAAAAATATGAGAAAAATTCAGAACGACTAAAATTATGAAAAAACTACACAAACAAGTATACTGTGTCAGAAGACTCCACAACAATTATGAAATTTTTTGTGCTAATGTGCTATATTTTTTAAAAAAATCACACAACAGCATTAATACTTTGTGTTAATTAATTAATAGCAGTGTCGTCCGGCCCGTGACCGACCGAACGAGGCTACACGTCGTGCGGAGATCACGTCCGACCCATGACCAGCTGGATAAGGCTTCAGATTTGCAATTTTGCGGCGACGATCGCTACTTCCATAATTTTTCATCGCAAACGTGTTATTTGCGACAAAAATTCCAAAAATCTGGAGGACGCACCAACCTGGACTGCACGTCCAGATCGCTAGTGAACGAACAGGATCTGGATCCTCTGTATTACTGCACAGGTAGTTGCGTACAATATTTTGTGAGTGTGTAATGTAGCAAATATTTTTACAGAAACAATGAAATATCTACTATAAACTTGGCAGCTATTGATCTCGACTTTTGATTTTTTAATCGAACGGTGGAGATCACCCCTAATGCAACGAATGAGCCTGGATGACCAAACTTATGGATAATGTTTTGGCATCAATCGTTCTAGTGTCGATCGGTACGGTCGACATATATCATTTCATCACCTAAATCGGTACAAAGCAGACCTGTGTTCCGTACCGGCCTTGATACTAGTCAATGCTAGCAATATCGAACATACCAATGAAATTGATAATGCCATCTATCATAGTGACTAAACTACAAGTTATAGTTGATATTATTGCTATGTATTTTAAATAATATTACAATAGGAATTTGGTGTGCATATAATTAAACATATATAGACTTATAAATATACACTATTATATTAAACTCTGAAACAGTACACTGATATAAGCCGATACCAGAATATCTCGTTCCAAGAGCCTACTCGGTTTGACCTACATAATGGTATTGACAAGTATGTGGTTGACTCCACATCAAGAATGATAGAGGCGCCATACTTCGCCAGGCCAAAAACTGAAGCCCATAACACATCAACTTTCCATGGCACCCGATATTACGATGGCATGTGGCGTGAAGGAATTTTTTAAATAATATTAATTATAAAATTAAATTGTAGCTAGGCTACTGCCTCCAGTTGAACTAGCGATAGGCCTCCTACCACCAGTTGAAATGGCG
Source organism: Hsuehochloa calcarea (assembly GCA_036346395.1). Classification (NCBI taxonomy): domain Eukaryota; kingdom Viridiplantae; phylum Streptophyta; class Magnoliopsida; order Poales; family Poaceae; genus Hsuehochloa; species Hsuehochloa calcarea. Next base: position 17,890,766 of record CM070600.1, read on the forward strand.
ACAGAGCTTTGTCGCCAGGTGAACTGTAGCTGTCGCCAATTTGGCGACAGGAGGCTAATTTTTTGTGCAGAATTGGAGCTAAACATTTATTACTATTTTATTTAAATTTCTACCGTTATTCCAGCGTCCGAACCGCCACACAACACCCACCAACTAAACTACCGCCACCAACAACGCCGCCTACGAAGACAATGGTAGTGGTTTTAGAAAGAAGGTAAGTTACACATTACAATTGGACGCACAGTATAATAAGAAACAGAAGACAGTAATAAGAAACAATTTTAGAACGACATATTTTAAAGCAAAACGTTATCATATAGTTTTTCGACAAATCACAGTGATGTTACAAAACATTCCGACACAACGTCATCTCATAGTTTTTCGACAAATCATAGTGATGTTACAACACATTCCAGCAAGACGTCATCACATAGTTTTTCAACAAATTACAGTGACAATACAAAACATTCAGCACAATATATTTCGAGAAGACAAACCATTTTAGCGGTTGTTGTTCGGACTACTGACCTCCCCTTCATCCCGTGCACTTCTCGTAGGGCATTTCTTGTAGGTATGTCTGGATTCCCTGTAAATTGAGCACTTCTTCGTGCAACACCCTGCTTCTGCTTCATCCATGTTATTCTCGATACGTCGTACCTGCCGTTGACCAACTTTTCCCTTCAACTTAACGATGTTCGCGGCTCAGATGAGTTGCTCCTAGGTAGGATGACCAGTAAAATGTCCAACCACGCCATAGTGAAGCAACTTTGTATTTCAAGTCTGCATCACCTCTTCCTTGATTAAATATCCGAAAAGATACTAACCGGGATGCTACGCCACCATCGAACATACAGCCATAACATGTGAGCATAGGCGCATAGCCTATACAAAAGAATAGGCTTGTTGCTGGTGCATACGCAACTAGCGCAGCGTAGCGTGCACTCGTGGATGATCCTCTCGCGTTTCGTGTCGCGACATCTTTTCTCCCTACACTTGATCTCGAAGCGAAGCTCCCTTATGCCCATCTTAAATGCCCAGTGCATCCCAACCTTCTTACTCTTTTATACTTAAATCTTCTTTCCCAAATATTTTGACTATTAAATATTACACAATCTTTTCCTAAATGAATCAGTTCCACAAACAATACAATCGAAACAGCAACGCATATGGCACCTCTAATCCCAATTTTTCTTTTCATTTTGCTCCGTAGGGGACCATTTGTGTTATTGCGCTGCCGATCTCACATTCTTTACCTCGTATTTCATTACATTCTTCTATTTTGAATTTCGAACTAAGCGGACACTCAAAGATATTACTTTAAAATCCCTAAAAATTACTAAAAATTTAAGCTGAATTACGTACACACAAATTTTAAAAACAACATAACCCTATCACCAGTTGAATTGGCAACAATATCCTGTTACCAATTAGAACAACGGTAGGACCTAGTGGCTTCTGTCGCCAATTGAACTGACGATAGTAGCTAATTATACTATTGTTTTTTTACTATTTAATTTTATAATTTTTACAAATTAATATTATTTATATATTAAAAAAACTAGCGTGCAGTTGCCCTCAGTTGCTCAAACATCCAAGGTGACCATGGAAAACAGTCCATCTGTCGTACCATGAATGATCGTGTACTGAAGTACTACTGATTGGTGCTAAGAGCCCAAGAGCATCAGGTAACTTGCGTCGCCTTCAATTCCAGATAAGCACAGAGGAGAATATACCTGGGGAAAATTCCGGTTGATGCTTACTTGGTAATACTGACCTGATGGCGGAAAGGCATGCTTAAGAAAGAACACTTCAGTACAATTGTACAAAGCACGCTCTTTAATATTTTATTTGAACACTCAGCGCTGCAACCCTCTAATCTCCCGTCGTGGTACTTAATCAGATCTTTTAACGGGACATTTAATCAGTTTTTAAAAATTAACAAAAAACTGGCATCAGACAATGTTTTCTTTACAAGCATGGTTCGGCTGCTGCCTCCTTCTGCTGAGACACCCCTACCGTGTGGGTGGCATCATTTTCTACATCCAGCACCCGCAACTAAAGCGTATCTTATACGGCAAAAGTCCCACATGGACAGCTTGATTGAAAGTACTGTTTTTTTTAACAAACGAAAACATCGCTTGAATAGGTACTTCACTCAGATCTGGCTGCAATTTCCTCTGCATGAGGATGCTTACTTCAAGTGCCTGTATAAAGTGAAGAAACGGTGTAAATAGGTGTCAAGCGTACGGAATGCCAACTATGGACGTGTCTGACGTGTGGGTTTGGAGTGGGACTAGCTGGGCAGTGGGCACGCACCTCTGTTAGATGTCTGTCAGATTGGTGGATTCAACTTGCAAGCATTCGAGTATGTACAGGTAGCCGGACAGGACAATAATTCTGATTGCCATTTAGTAGTAGTACTATTCTCCTTTTCCAACAAGTTTAACTAGTTCAGCTTTGGCAACTTCCATGACCAATGGGAAATCAACCGCCACGTAACGCCCCCTGTCAGCAAAATTTCAGCATGTGAGATTATTTAGTGCGAAAAAATAGATAGATGGAGAGAGAGAGAGAGAGAGAGAGAGACCAGAAGTGGTTTTTGGACCAAGTAGCAGATGGAAAAGCAGGGCTCGAGATGCCATGCATAATCCTCGCAACAGCCCTTGGGGTGAATTTTGCAAATGAATTGCTCTGAAGGAACACCTAGCAGTACAGTGAAGAGATTATCATGAAGGCCTAGTACATCATAATAAATCTCAAGAGAAATGTACCATACCGTTAATGCTTACCTTTATATCGGCTTGCAAGAATGGGCTGCAGGAAGCCAAATGAAATGTGGTCAAATAAATCTTATTGGAACAGCGCAAGAAACAAATGACAGGACATGCTCTGGTAAGTTCTGTCTAGGAAGAGAGCACACAAACCTGCTCTTTGGCAGCTGAGTGCGGTAATCATTGTCTGCTGTGTCGTCATTCTTGCTGAAGTAGTTCATTATCTTCTTTTGAATGCACGGAGTGTGCTGGGAACCAGAACAGCCACCGGTCCTTTTGCACCCTTTGACAGCAAAGTTTGCAAGAGCAAACATAGCGTCCAACTTCCTGATCTGTTTGAACAACAAGCATCAGGAATCAGTTAATATGGTCAACATGCTCTTAAAAAAGTGATAGTTAATATGATCAGCTGGGAATCTGGGATTACACTTCCGTTTATAAAAGCCTATCGGCCAATAACATAGCACAACTAATTATCCTCTTAAAAAAGCAAAAGTTATATACCGAAGATCTGTAGCTACAATTTGAAGGAACAGATGTATGAAGAGATTCTTATTTATGAAAAATAAGGAATATTTAGAAGAGATAACTTAAGAAACTGCTAAGCACCTTTGAGTTTTCTACTTCAGAAAGCCATTTTGTGATATTTGCTGAAAGAGCGTTGAAGTCATCTGGCCTCTTTAAGATCACATAACAGTAGGCTGGGTCTTTCAATTCAAATGAAATCTCTCCTGAAAACTGATTTACAGAGGGAGACATAACATAAGGACTTAACATAGAAATTGCAACAGGATCAAAGAGAAAAGAGAATTAAACAATGCCTCATCCCATAAGCAGTAGCACAATATTAGTAAGTCGACGTCGATTCTTACCAGGCTATAGACTTAACTACAGGGTCAAATCTCTCACGTACGAACATGAATAAGCCAATAACCACAACTACTAGAGCACAACTTATAATGACAAAGTTTGCTATAACATAAAAGTGCTAACATAGGCAACACGAAAATAATAGAAACACTACGTTATACACAGGTTGAAATAGCAGGTTTATGCCCATTTTTTTGTAGCAACAAGGTGTATTGTCTATAGCAATTAGCTACAGCCAAGGGTCCAAAAGCTGGTACCGGCTAACATCCCGCCAGGCGGCCGGTAAAAAAAAACGGGAGGTAACCAGCCGGTTCCCGGATTTCCTAGTAAAAATCAGGATGAATTTCATTTGAAATTGCTTAAAAACCAGCCGAAATTCGAAATTTATAATTTGAACTGGCCAAACCGGGAAAAAACCGGCCGGTTTTCCTCTTCCCGGACCCCACTGGTAAACCCGGTAACCGCCGGTTACCGGCCGGTTTTTTCTTCCCTAGCTACAGCCTACAGTAAATACAGTCGTATAACAATTAGAGACGCATTCTTACTGCAATCCAATAATGTGATTGCTATGATCGAACAGATATTTTTCTGTAGCAACATAATCATGAGATTGTAGGAACTGTGAGTTGCTACTCAGTGACTACAGATGATGTACCCCATTACTAAAAGAAATACATCCAGCTGCTACAAAAAAAGGGGAGAAAAGTACATAAATGCAGCTTGTACAAAAAAAGGAACAAAAAGGTACAAAGATCCTGCTACTACTCGTTGAGTATATGAATTTCATCCTCATGTTAAGTGCACCAAATGTAGCTAGAGTGGTTCAATTAAAAATAAAAGTTTGAAATTAAGTCTACACCTCTGAAATCAGATGCATAGTTCTTTCAAATGCAATTCTCATTTTGCTGTTTGATAGGTTTAGTCCATCAAACACCACGTAACTGAAAAGGTTTACTAGGTTCAGGGCCTTCAGGCAAACCTTTAGCTTTTGCAATCGATCAAACACTTCATTCATTGTGATCTTTAGATCATTAGCTATTCTTGGTATGTCGAATACATAATTGCCATCCTTCATCTCTGACCTGCTATTCCATGAATGCAGAATCAGAATCTTAGAGAAGTGCAGCAGGTTCAGAGAAGCATATAGAAACAAAAGCAGATAGTGTGTTTACTTATTTAGAACTGATCTAACTAGTATATCCTTGTCAGCAAGCAGTTGTGGAGATGTCTGCATCAATGTAATTCAATGAATCAAGAGAGGTGAAAGAAAAGGAGGCAAGTATAATAGCTTAATAAAAGAACAATGAACATGGTATGTCCATGGTAATCAAGTGCCTAGGTGACAGTGATTGGACAATTAAGAATTACTCATTGATACTGGGCAGTGGACAGACACCATGGTCATCGACTGAGCATGTTAACCAAACTTTCGGTCACAGTGTGCAAATCAAATCAAACAGGGTCCAGATCACTGGATAAGTCTGTGCTATACCTTGTGAAAATACAATGTGCAGGTAACACTGAACTGAGGAAGTAAATGGAGATATTGCTGATCACCAATTTCCAGCTGTGTGAGTACTGTCAAAAGCACCTGCAGTGGTAAAAAGATCATGAGATAATCACATCTGAAAATTAGCTGAGCCATTTAAGATGCCAAATTATTCAGAAATAAGAAAAAGCTTGCCTAGGAAAAGAGAATTCCAGTTAAATCTTACCATTATCTGTTCAAAAGAAAAGGAGAGAAGGAAAGAACACCTAAATACTTTGCTTTGCAGAAAAAGTCTATAATGGTATTTATGTGTTTCATCAGTATCCAAATGATGCATTAAAGCTGATACCCTGAATAGCGGTCCATCACATGCAGTGACAGAAGGTGGCTGTAATATAGAAGATAGAACAATCACAAGATTCATAGAATGTGGAAAGTGGAAACAACTGCCATAAATTAAGCAGAGATTTTCTTTGAACTGAATGCTAGATAGCATATCTACTAATACAGATATAAAACCATCATTTAAGATAAGCAATCAGATTTAATGAACACGGTTAATTCTGGTGGAGCACATCAAACAACCAGTAACCTCCATAGTACAAAACTACATCTATCCAAAATGTAGATATGTATTGGACTTTTCCCCTAGAATATAGTGCAAGCAAATTTGTTAAGCCCAGATAGGCGGTAGCATGAATGCATCACAAAAGAAACTAGGTGTACTGGGCTGATGAGGCGTGTGCAAACCTCTTCTTTTATATCAAACTTGCGCGACGTTAACTCTTTAACGAAGGAGCAAATGCACCCTGCTGTGTTGTCAGATGAAAATATCTGGTAAAGAAATTTGCTCATTGCATATTCATCAACACCATCACTGCCAAAAAAAGTTGTTTGGAGTCATTTCATATGAAACTTATGGCAGACAGAACATGTAAAATAAGAAAAGTGATTCACCTGTGTGGAAGACTACGGATCTTATAGAATGTTGCTGAATCAAGAAGTAGGTGACAGTGTGATAATCGTCCATCCCTTCCAGCGCGGCCAGTTTCCTGGAAAGAGCATATCCAAATGTCTCAAGAAGAGAGAGGAGAATGGAAAAGCATCTCTCACAGCTTGAAGTTCAATAAATTACCTGTATGTATTCTTCTAAGCTTTCTGGCAGGCTATAATGAATCACCTTTAAGGGAGGAATCAGTCCGAGTTAGCAGCAATTTAATTTCGCTAAAGTTATAAGCTCTCACATTTGCAAGAACATAGAAATACTTCTCAGTTTTAAAACAAGGAGCAATTGCAATTCTCTCATGCAGATTGAACATAATAATGTCAATATATTCATACCCCTTCAACATCACTCTTATCAAGACCCATGCCAAACGCCACAGTCGCAACAACCTTTGCTCAAGGAAGGAGGAAATAACGTTAGGCGTCTACACCAACCAAATGCATTTGCTGAAATAGGTACAACCAACGAACTACAGAACAAGATAAGCAAACATATACCACTCTTATTTTGTTAGAGCAAAAAAGCTCCTGTACACGACTCCTGTTCTTCATCGGAAGTCCACTATGGTAACCCTACAAAACAACAGAAAATGTCATTAAAAAAATAAGCACAATAAACTCATGTCAAGCTAAAGATGAATGCCAACCTTGGCAGTAATTTTGTTGTCACATAAGTATTTACAAACGAAGTCAGTTTCTGCCTGTTCAATATGAGAAAAAAAAATGTTACATCTTCACAACTGAATTTTGTACCTAAACAACAGGTACTGGACAGATGTGTGATCAACTTTAGAAAATAGAAAGTCTAACCTGAAACTTGCAATAGACAATAATACTTCTCATGTCAACAAAAGGGGAAGACTTCAATAATAACATTAAATCCTTTAGTCTGTCACAAAAGACAATGTGTCAATGGCTCAATGCCCCTGAAAACAATGTAGTATGCCTTCTTTTACATGTAGGGACGGCCCACCATCCCCAATGGCCTGGCGAAGAGCCAAAGAAGTTGGTCCCTTCGAGGTATGCGAAGGGGAAAGGATGCTACCTCAACACCTCGACCAATCGGCCCACCACCTCGGCCTCCGCACAAGGGGGTCCCCGACCCGAAGGGGTCTACGGGCGGAGGACGAAGAGGGGGGTCGAGCCCACATAATAGACCAAGAAAGGTGACATGGTGGACACCTCCCAGGAGAGCCCACCGTGTACTAAAACTACCAACGAATGAGGAAAAGATCGCAAGACCCCTTATAGCCGTAGGGCCTTTGTAGGGGTATTATTGTAATCTCCTACCTCCTGACTTGTAATGCTATAAATAGGCCTCCTTATGTATCAAAGAGGAGGACATTTTTTTCTGTCAGGCAACTTTGACACAAATAAAGATATCATTCATTCGCTGACACCGTTTCCCACACTTTAGGGATCTTAAGACCTTTACCCCCCCCCCCTCGCAGTGGGTATCGGTCCCGAGGCCTATCTACTTTTATTGTTTGGTCTATAGCCACAACACATGTAAACCATATTAAAATGACTCTGGTATTTTCCTTGCCAAAAAAAATGACTCTGGTATTGAAATCAAGAGGAGGAAGAGTGACCTACCTGTTATCACTCGTGCTGATAGAGAGCTGAAGATTTTCCCTTATTTGAGACGTTTGAATGAGATTGCCAGATGGTATTTCTAAGGCATTCAATATCTCCTCCAAGGTTTGGGTTGTTGCAGTTGCAGTCATTGCAAGAATGCATTCAACATTAAGTTTTCTCCGAAGTAGTGATGCTCGAAGCCTTAGATATGAAGGTCTAAAATTATGAGACCTGTCCATTTGGTCAATATTAGGTCATCAACTTAGCTACACTAACACTACACAATTAACAGCAAGTGTATAATAGACTAGGAAAGCAAACAATGGTGAAATAAATTCACCATTCTGAAATGCAATGAGCTTCATCAATCACCACAAGAGATATCGGTAGTGTGTCCCTAAATACCAGCATAAATTCTTCATTCAAAAATCTCTCAGGGGAAACAAAAAGCACCTGATTCAAAAAGGGAAAGTATCTTAGGATACTCCAGCAAGTTACATGTCAACAATCAACATCACTACTGCAAAATGTGTGAAGCACAATTGGGTTCATTTCCATAATTTACTTAATAATGGTTCTTCTTATAATTAATATTCTGGTTACTACATCAAGAAAAGATTTGGTATTGAAACAGCATTAACAAGATAGGCAGGGACAGTGTTCTAGATAAGGCAGAATCAAGGCCGCAGTTACTGGAGGGTGCTACACTCCTCGTCAAGAAATGGGGCTTAAGAAAACTGTACCTTTATTTCCCCTGAACGCAGCCTTTGTAATGTTTCATGAAACTCGTCGCTCGTCTGAAATGAATAAAGTAATATAACACAATGATTAAAAACGAGAATGATTGGGACTAGCAGCAAGCAAGCATATAAATTTTCCTTTTACCTGACTGCTCGCAAGAAGGCCGCCTGGCAGAAATGCAGGGAGCTTCCTCAGTTGATCCACCATCAAGGAAAGCAATGGACTCACCACCAGCGTCAGTCCAGGCAAAACCATAGCAGGCACCTGAAAAATAGTATCACCGTTATATCAGAACTGACCTATACAAAATCAATAACTCAAATTTGGTAGCACACCTGATAGCACAGTGACTTGCCGGCGCCCGTGGGCAGCATAAGCATCGTCGACTCCCCTGCAACAACATTCTGGATCGCCTCGAGCTGCCCCTCGCGGAACGAATCATACCCATACACCACCCTGAGCAAACCCTCAAGATTCTGCTCGGACGGGTCCTCTCTCGCCGCCTCGACAGCCTCGAGAACCCCATCGCCGCCTCCCGCCCCCTTCTTCTCCCGCTCCTGCAGCACCTCCGCCATGAAATCCCCTTCCTCGTCGCCGTAACCCCGGGGCTTCGCACCGCCGGCCCGCTGCCGCCGCCAGGAGCGGCATTTCGTCGAGCTCCTGGACTGCGCGTTCTTGAACGTCCTCCTCCGGCCGTACCCGTTGATGTTGAGCCGCACAAAGTTGCCCTCGGAGCCCCCTCTCGGCCGCTTCGGCTGCTCCGCAGCCGTGACCGCGGCCGGAACCTCCGACACCGAGTTGGGGTGCACCCGCTTGGGCCTGGCCTGCGGGGGCGCGTCGATGGCTGCCGGGGTCGGGCATGGCGCGGCGCTTGGTATCTCGGCGGGGGCGGAGGAAGCGAATACGGCGGCGGGGTCGCAGGAGGGGTTGCGCGACTGGACGAAGCGGCGGAAGGAGGAGACAGTGCTGGCGGTGGCGGTGAGCGCGAAGGCGGGGGCGATGCGCGCGGTGAGGCCGTGGGGGTCGGAGAGGGCGGCGGCGGGGAGTGGAGGCGGAGGCGGAGAGGCGAAGGCGGGGGTAGAGGCGGGTACGGGCTTGGGCTTGGGCTTGGGTTTTGAGGTGAAGGTGGGCCTGGGACGTGGCTTGGGCGGTGGCGGGCGAGGTGGTGATAGGCGGCGAGGCGGGGAGGCGGAGACATCGGAGAGGAGGGAGCCGTCGGAATCGGAATCGGCGGCGTGGGGCGGGTAGTACATCCGTGCGATGGAGGCGGTGCTCGTGCCTGAGTCGGTGGTGCGAGCAGCGGGGGAAGAGAAGACGGAGGGGGAACCGGGGAAGTCGAGGAATTGGAGGGAGATTTTGGGCGGATTTCCCGCCAAGCGCCGGTTTGGAAAAGTCGGGAGACAACTGTAGCGACGAACAAGGCTGTTTTTTTATAAATAAAAAACTGAACCATGATTAACTGATTTTCGTCCTACTTCCCTCTCAAGTTTTGCTATAGTTTTTCCGACATAAAACACTTGCTCAAACGTGGTACCTCATGTAAAACAAACATGATTCAAATTTGCTCGTTTATAACTTTACGTAGATCGTGATTTGGATCGTAAGCCTGGTCTCTAGTCTCTACCTCGGCACCGCATGTCGTGTGTAATGTGTATGTAACAATCTAATGCACCACGATCTGTACTGTACGCCGCCGATGGCTTGGGGGGCTTGGGACCGGCACCCGGTAGTGGTTGGCGGAGGGAGGCACCGCTCGTCCACCCGTCCGGATACCGCTGCCGCTAGTTGTTGGATCTGAGTGAAAGAATTTAGGTCCGCATTGCAAGTTAATAGAATATTTTAGTGGTTAATGATAAATTTATATTTAAGACTAATATTTTTATTGATACTAGTCTAATGCCCGTGCTTTACTACGGATTAAAAAATATATATCTCGTCAATCGTCGTCGTGCTCGGCCTACAATGCAAGTGATCCGCCGGCAACCCGCTCTTTGAAAGATCAATGGAATCTTTGGGCTTCTTGCGCACCAGCTTGGGCAGTTGGGGTGTGGAGAGAGTGGAGAGGAGGTTATGGCTGGTCAACCGTACGCACGGGAGGAACCGAGAAAGAACGAGATCCAATAGCTCACATCTTACGAAGAAAGATAGATCTAACGGCTCACATCGCATGAGGGGGACGGACCGCCACCAATCTATTCTTTTAAGTAGTAGAGATAGAGATACCTATTATAATGTAATTTTTTTATACCCACCATACCGCTTTTCTTCGCTCGAACTGCCCACTGCCATGGCGCGCTTTTTCCGACCAAGAACCGCCTGCTCTCTCCTTATCCCCATCACCCCGAAGCGCCGCCGACTCCATCTCCCTTCCTCGCCTCGCTTTGCATCGCTCCCCTTCTCTCCTCCGCCGCCGGCCGCTCCGCCCATCCGCTCTCCCGCTCAAGTGTGCTGCGCCGCCGATTCCTTCCCTCCGGCGGCCCAACTCGCCTCCTCCAGGCCCGGCCCACACCCCACCGTACGTCGCCTTCACGGGCCCCATCCTCGCGCCTCCCCACCGCGACGTCGTCTCGCTAACGCTATCGCCGCCACCAGCTCCACCCGCCCCGGTCAGCGTTGTCCTCTCCGTCCATGCGAGCAAGCATCCAACCGGTCCAAGGCGAAGCACCCCGGTCCAAGTGGTGAAGCGTCGGGTCGTCAACTGCTTCGATCGGTCCGCCGCTCGCCCCGCCTGCGGCACCATCTCGTCGTCCTCCGCACCATACCGCTGTCCCCTCCGCCTCGCAAAGACAGACCCGACACCCAAGAAGCAAAGCCTCGATCCGAGCCATGTCTGCGTCTCGGCCGGGCGGCCGCTGAAGTTGTCCGTCGGCTGCCCTCGCCTCGATTCGCGCACCACCTGCCGCCATGGTCGTCTCCCTCGGAGCCATGCTGCCACCTCATCCCGACGTCATCGCCCCAGCAGCTCCTCCTCTCTCCACACAGCCTATAAAAGCCTCGGCCCCCGTGCTCTCCTCGCCCGCTCCTCTTTCCCTCCGTAAGTCCCTCCCGAGCCACTCTTGCTCTTCCTCCCTTCACCAAGCGCTCTCCACCGCCGACCGCCTGTCGGCTCTAGTCGCCGGCGCTTGAGCGCCGCATGACTCTCCCGAAGCCTCCCAAAGCCTACCAAGCTCCGGCTACTAAGGACCGCCTTGTGTCTCCTCCCGCGCCACCTCGGCTCCATCACCGCCCAACCTCGGTGCTTCATCGCTCCACCGATCGCGCAGAAGGCTCCCTCCTCCCCGCCTCTCGGCCCCTCCTTTGGTGCTCCTCCCCGGCTCCGTGTGGTCGCTAAGCCCGACCGCCTGGGTGCCACTCAGCCTCCTCTCACGCTGCCTCAAGGCCACCACTCCCAGCCTTCCTCCCCGCCCAAAGATCCTGTTTCAGATTCCCAGTGCCCTCCGGCCATTGCCCGCCATCGGCAGCCATCACCCGAAGCCCCTTCTCCCTGCTTCCCTCCCCGTGTGTGCCCTGCTGCTCTGTGTGTGTGTGTGCCTGGCCGAGCCTCCCCCTTGCCTTGTCCCTCTCTGCCGACTGCCGACTGCTCCCCTGAGGATCCAAAGCAGAAAGCAACAGTGATGTTCGAGTGTTGATTGATTATTGTCTGTAATTAATGAGCTTCTGTATCAATATTGTGATCTGATTAACCGATGTGCTAATGAAATATCAGTAGCAATATCAAGATTGTTTATTAGTGATTTAGTTGAGATCGTTGTCTGTGGACTATACTTCTTCGGTTATTGATTGTTGATTCATGATTATCGGTATCGCAGCCATTATTGTGCATTTTGTATCTAGCAATTGATTATGTGTGTAAACCGGCGATAGAATCATTTGTGGGATATTATGTCATTCATCAGACTAAATTGATTGATTTGGCATTTGTGTATTGGTTCATTAGGTTAATAGTTAGTATGGCTTGCAATTGGAAAGTCTGTGATCAATCGATAGTTGAGGTTGTGTTAATCTGTCAATTGAGTTGTTGTGTCGTAGAAGTTGCGATTAATTGTTAAATCATCTGTTTCAATTGTCTATACTAGATTCGTAGTTACTTCCCCAGATCATAGCGGTAGCGATAAGGTTGCAATCGATCCAACGATTGAGAAATGTTGCAATAGGATAGTAGGGTGTTTTGCTAGTAGTAATTTGATTATTGATTAATTGTCTGTGATTACTGATCATCAGTCTGTTTTGGCAGTAATTTGAATGATTGGTTGTGATCCTGATTTTTAGGGATAGCTTTGATCCTCCATAGCAGTATTGTCTATTGGATTTGTTAATCAATTGTTAGTTGTTGGTTAGTGTTCCGTCAGTAGATCAATGATTATTGGAAGAAATGGTATTTGGTGAAAGCTGGAAGTATTGATTTGATTATAAATCGGTTTGGATTGGCAATGATTGGTGATCTTGCAATTGTATAGTTGGTAGTAGGTTGAGTAGCTAGCCGGTTTGGAAAAGTCGGGAGACAACTGTAGCAACGAACAAGGCTGTTTTTTAATAAATAAAAAACTGAACCATGATTAACTGATTTTTGTCCTACTTCCCTCTCAAGTTCTGCTATAGTTTTTTCGACATAAAACACTTGCTCAAATGTGGTACCTCATGTAAAACAAGCATGATTCAAATTTGCTCGTTTATAACTTTACGTAGATCGTGATTTGGATCGTAAGCCTGGTCTCTAGTCTCTACCTCGGCACCGCATGTCGTGTGTAATGTGTATGTAACAATCTAATGCACCACGATCTGTACGCCGCCGATGGCTTGGGGGGCTTGGGACCGGCACCCGGTAGTGGTTGGCGGAGGGAGGCACCGCTCGTCCACCCGTCCGGATACCGCTGCCGCTAGCTGTTGGATCTGAGTGAAAGAATTTAGGTCCGGCGTTGCAAGTTAATAGAATATTTTAGTGGTTAATGATTAATTTATGTTTGAGACTAATATTTTTATTGATACTAGTCTAATGCCCGTGCTTTTAAGTAGTAGAGATGGAGATACCTATTATGTAGTATGTGACTAATATTTTTATTTATATACCTATTATGTTGTCTTATTTGGGTGAAAATCCTGGAGGTGTGCATTTGACATCATATTCTTATATCTTGTTGCATTCCTCGGATCCAAAATATAGGTTGAACTCTACTAAAAGTTTTAACTTGAATATGACCATATGTTTTTATTACATATTTGTGTATGCACACATTTATGGGAGTTCACTCTATATTTTTATAATATCATTATTATTAATCCATATTTCTTTATCTACATATATTCGAGATCTCTGCTTTCAAATATATATATTGAGTATAGAAAACTTATATAGTTCATATATACTCGTATTACTCTATATTTCAATTATTTGCAGTTGTGTTATGGGACTAATGTGTGTGCTAAGTTGTTTCGATATCTTAGTCCCAAAGTTTGAATGATGACATGGTAATAGCAATGCAAAGACAATAGATAAACATGGCTAGTGGCTTGAAGTTTATTTTTGTGTCATTTTTGTTATGCATTGCATATGTTTTGCCTCTGGAAAACTGTTTAGATAAATCGGTATGACCGCAAGTGATAAGCGGTATTACCGTAAGTCAGCAATACCGAAATCTAGTTGGCGGTACGTATTCTCCAGAGTGCATGTTTTTGAAAGTTTTCTTGAAATCTCAAAATCAGTATGACCGCATTTGATGAGCGGTATTACCGTAAGTCGGTAGTACCGAAATCTAGTTAGCGGTATGTTTTTAACAGAGAGGTTGTTTTGGGAGTTTTTCTTGAAACCTGAAACGGTATGACCGCATCTCCTGAGTGTATTGCGGTAATACCGAATTTTATTTAGCGGTACCTTATTTCTAGATAAGGTGTTTTATTGTTATTTTGATCATCTGGAAATCGGTAATACCGATCTAGCCAAGCGGTATTACCGATGTATGGTGGTACCAGATTCTAGTTGGCAGTGATACCGCATCTGGCAGTAATGACTATATTTTGGTAATTAATGATAATCACATTGTGTAACTAGTATTTTTCATGAGTTTGATGAATAGGTTATGTTCCATGATGATGGAGACTTTGGATGACACCATGAGTTGATTGTCATTAAGTCAAGGTTCAAGAAAATGATGCATCATGTGTTAATGCATATCAAGATCTTGAAGTTAAGATGATCATAAGTTGATCATCAAGTCAAGAGAAGACCTATCATGTGTTGATGGAGGGCACGTGAAGGATGCATCATGAACTGATATATATATAAAGACAATAACTCGGACTTGAAGTAAAAATATGTGTCATCAAGCTTCAAAAGAATGCTCAAGGCAAAGGTATAACTAGCTAGAGTTAAGGATGTGTTTATAGTCTTTTACCGATCTTGGTGTTTGGTTGGAAGATCGAATTGTTAGTATAGGTTTGTCGTACTATTGAGAGGGGTCTTCTCTAGTAGCCTGAGTCTCATCATGTGTTGATAGCTCAATCCCGCCTGCTCTAGCTCTCCGTGGTATGATGCTATTATTTGCGAATGTGTTTTGTAAATAGTTGATGCTCATGCATTTAATCATTGTAGCATATGACTACACTTTGTAAATGTGTTTTGCAAAAGCTTGAAGTCCATGTACCTACTCTTTGTAGCATGATCTAAGTTTGCAAATTGTTGGAGCTCATGCATATTCCTTTGGCATGGTCTAAGATTGTTTGTTGCTATTTTTTGGACTTAGACCATGGTAGCGACTCTTGGAAGTTCTTGCGCTTTCTACATTGATATAATGTGTTTGAGATCATGCAAATAGATGGGTTGTGTAGCCCTCTAAATAAGCTTTTCATAGAGCCCAAGATTACTCAATTCTAACATCGGAGTCAAAAGTTATGACTTTTTTACCGAGTGTCGTATGTGCTGAAAATTGACTGTGGCAATACTGTCCTTAGATGTGGTATGACCGCAGAACGGTAATACCAGATTTTGTATTGCGGTGTTACCGCAACTAAAAACTTTAACAACTAGTTTTTGAGCCGTTAATGCGCTATTTTCGACCGCTGAACAGTAAAAACGGTAATACCGGGTTTGTACAACAGTATTACCGCAAATACTAGTTTTTGCTGAGTTTTGTCTTCAACGGCTAGTTTTTGTAGTGTGACTATAAATACCCCATTGGCCGGTTGTGAGACAATCTTTGGCATCACATTTCATTCTATTGAGCTAGTATGAGTTTTTCCTCTTAATTGTGCATGTGTTGCATTTTGTAAGTAATGAGAGAGGTATCTAGTTGCATGTATTGCATCTAGAAGTGGATTTCGTATCCACTTGAGCTTGTGTATTCGTTGCACGTGGTGAGAGTCAAGCAAAGGGCTTGGCTCATTACTTTTGGTATTTGTCGACACCTAGACGACATTGGAGGCGTCATATCCGGTGATCTCTTCAAAGAAGATTGTGAAGAGACCCGTAGTGTTGTGAAGGTTGAAGCTCACCCATCCGAAGCGAAAAAGAGTTACAGTGGTATTGAGGTGTCAGGCTTAATTCGCGGAGCCGGTCCATTTCGTTTGGACTTACCTCAACATGGCTTAAAGGGAACCAGCAAATTTCTCGAACACCACGGTAAAACGTCGTTGTATCGTTGAGATTTACTCTCTAGTGATTTACTTTGTGCAATTTACATTCATATAACTAAATTGCTATGTTTACAATCATTGTCGATTGTATTATCTTATTGATGCACGTAGTCAAAACTAGTTGATTTAAATTTTTATTGAGCAAAACCAAATTAATTCACACTTCCGTATAAAACTTAGTTTAAACAAAAAGCGAATACGACGGCGAGGACGAGAGCAACCGGGCCGTGCGTGCCGCGTGCAGAGAGATTCGACGGGGCGCAAAGTGGGCAACCAACACCAACCTGCGACTGTACTAGAACTGGATGCGAGACTGAAAACAGGCAATGCGAAATGGTACACCAGGATCCAATTAACATTACACCGAGTTTCAACAAAACAATCCATTGGCAACAGCCAGCAAAACGGGCCACCAGCGTTCGGCTATCGGAGTTTTTTTAGCTCACAAAAGGTCGCAGCAGAGATTTATTATAAAAAGAAACAGCCAACAGACCTACTCTTCCTCCTCGGAAAAGAGTCCACAGGGCTACATCTTCAGGTCTAGACGGTCTACAGGGTGCTGTGCATGTGCCGGATCAGGTCGACAACGCGAGAGCTGAAAACACACAAAAGATGGGGTTATAATATGAATTGTTTACAAAATGAAAATACAAGAAGCGTCGAAAAACTTTCCTGGAGCTATCCAATTCACAGAGTAATCTAGTGTAATCTAGTGTAGAACTATCCTACACTACGTAATATATCATCACAGATCCAAGGATAAATACCAACAAAAATTGATACCTAGCCTAGGAGATTGGACCCAATATCAGTACATGAAACGAATTATAATAATAGGCATGGCATTATTTACCTGTATCCCCACTCGTTGTCATACCAGGACACAAGCTTAACAAACTTCTCATTGAGCGCAATACCAGCCTTTGCATCAAAGATGCTTGACCTGTTATTAATATGCATGGGTAAAGAGGTCAGAGGAATCGAAGTCAACAAGAAAGATTTGCTGCTACAGAGTGTTTAACTTGCATATTAAGCAAATCAACTGTGATAAATTTTAAACAGCCAGAAGCCTTTACCTGTTGTCACCCTGGAAGTCTGTGGAAACAAGGTCCTCCTCAACATAACCCAAAATACCCTTGAGTTTCCCCTCGGACTCCTCCCTGCAGAATATAACAGGATGTCAATGCTAGTGTCTTGAGTTGAACAGATAAAATGGAATGGAAAAATGGGAATATCTTCAAGAAAGCGATGGATGATGATATCGAAAATACTGTGTACAGCTTATTTTCATCAGCACAACCACACGCAATGAAAAGACTAATTCTGTTCATGTGTCAGCTTTCAGTACTTTGTGTTTTATTTTATATGTTACAAAACAAATTGCAATGGCAATTCAATACTACTCACTTAATGGCAGCCTTGATCTCGTCGTAGGTAGCAGACTTCTGAAGTCTAACAGTCAAATCAACGACAGAGACATCCACAGTAGGAACACGGAAAGCCATACCAGTCAATTTTCCATTGAGAGCAGGAAGCACTTTGCCGACAGCCTAATCAGTTTCAGCAAAGATGTTACATTAGGTACAACAATTTCAAAGAAATGACAAGTGCAAATGCAGAAAGTTAAGACAACTCTAAGTACAGAATTCTTAAAAAGGGGAAATGTACCCCATATAATGGATTAACTACCCATCATGGATTAACTACATAATGTCGCATTTCTAGCCTTCATGCAGAAGGTAAACAGGATACAGACAAAGATGCATTTGTGAGGCCATCACTAAAACATAAAACAGGAAAAATGAAATGGAAGCTTTACACTACCTGACGAGGACTAAACCCCTATGTATTACTTTAATACATAAAGAGAGACCATACGTCTTTGTAGTCGTAACCCCTAATGCTAACGACCTCACTGGTCGTAAGGATTTCAGAGGTTACATAATAAATATCATGGTCTAATCTCCCCGATCCTTCCATGCTCCGTCTTTAAATAGCTTCCAAAGAGGTGGCAATTGTTGCTGGAGAAGACACATGGGCGTGCGTTCGATGACGGCTACTCCAACCTCGACATGGAGTCGAAGGAGGTATCAGTTGATTAAAGTATCAACTGATGTACGGTTTAAATGTCGGTGAAACATTCAACCATGTGGTAGTTAGTGTCTTAGGATTACGTAACGTCGCGTGGTATGGAGTATGCAACATGTGTTCTATTCATCACACGGTGGGAAGCAAGTTCCAAGGACAAGGACGGCGAACGAGATGGAATACCAGAGCCTCAACAAATGATTTTGGAGGATCCTCGTCGTGCCAGGATATACATTGAATCACCTATCTTATGAAAATATAGAAATAGAGGAAAATGATGCGTATCTCCTGGAAGGGAATGGGGCAGCTCTTTATTACTATGAACTGGCTATTTACAAAGAATGTCTATGATCAAGTGAAGAACTTCTCTTGAATACACTGAGTACAGTGTTTGTTGTGCTACTGAAATAGATCTAGAACATGAATCTAATGTCAATAGTCACTTGATTCTAATCTCTTCCCCCCCCCATCCTTCCATGCTCCGTCTTTAAATAGCTTCCAAAGAGGTGGCAGTTGTTGCTGGAGAAGGCACCTGTGCGAAGCGTTGCGTCTGGTCGAAGGGAGGTATCAGTTGATTAAAGTATCAACTGATGTACGGTTTAAATGTCGGTGAAACATTCAACCATGTGGTAGTTAGTGTCTTAGGATTACGTAACGTCGCGTGGTATGGAGTATGCAACATGTGTTCTATTCATCACACGGTAAAGGATATACCTGGATTCAGATCCAGATATCAGTTCATAGCTTTACGAGCAGTTAACTGGTCGAGGACTAGGTACGAGACCTTGTCCGACCAGGGTATTTATTATGTAACCTCTGAAATCCTTACGACCAGTGAGGTCGTTAACCTTAGGGGTTACAACCACGAAGACGTATGGTCTCTTTTTATGTATTAAAGTAATATATAGAGGTTTTAATCCTCGTTAGCATGCCCTTTGGATGAAATTCAACAAAATTGTGTTTCACAGTTTTTTTACATCTAAAGAATGTCAAATGTTATTTAATACATACTATATATCACAAATCAATGAACAATTGACAACAAAGACATCAGCATTGAATCATTCATGATGTTGCATTGTTAGAATATGTGCAGTTCAGCCCACTTGAGCACAGTTTACAAAGAGTTGACCACACTTCAATTATTAAGCTAATTAATCAATAGAAGTCACTAACTTCCGCACTTCTATTATATTCACGGGCCAAAATGTGATGGATGCTGACCCTAAGCATATGTGATGATTAATCATAAAGGAATCTCATGTTTACCTTTGCAGCTCCAGTGCTGCTAGGAATGATGTTGAAACTGGCAGCCCTTCCACCCCTCCAGTCCTTGCTTGAGGGTCCATCAACAGTCTTCTGAGTTGCTATAAGAATTACAACAATGTATTACGTTAAGTGGCACCTCAACGTTGATGAACTGGAAAAAAATGTAATATACAAATCGTACCAGTGATAGCATGAACAGTGGTCATCAACCCCTCAACAATACCAAACCTGTCATTGATAACCTGCAAGCAATAGAACATATTAGCAAAGGGCTTCATATCGCAGTGATGTGGTTCCCTAGGTATCGCTAAGACAATATTTTTAACTGCCAGCAAATTAAAAATGAATAAGAAAAGCACCTTGGCAAGTGGAGCAAGGCAGTTAGTGGTGCAGCTTGCATTGGACACAACATTAATGTCAGGCTTGTACTCCTTCTCGTTGACACCAACAACAAACATGGGGGCATCCTTGCTGGGAGCAGAGATGACAACCTTCTTAGCACCACCCTGTAAATTTAAACATAGGAGATTATGAGTATCATCCTTTATGCATCTAATGGTGACATCAAGCAATCCATCAGCATTGCAGAATGTTGGGTTTCACAGAAAATACTTTAAGGTGAGCAGCAGCCTTGTCCTTGTCGGTGAAAACACCAGTAGACTCCACAACATATTCAGCGCCAGTCTCGCCCCATGGAATCTCCTCTGGGTTCCTGCACAGCAAAATTCAGATTGAGTCGTGTAACATATTGGGTATGACATCAGTAACTGCGGGAATGAAAAGTTTATTACCTGCAGCCAAACACAGTGACCTCCTTCTCACCAAAGAGAAGGGTTTTGGAGTCCTTCACCTTCACCTCATGATGCTTCCACTGACCGTGCACAGTGTCGTACTTGAACATGTACGTCTAAAGGTAACAGAATTAGTTAGTACCACAGGCGTATTTGTACCAACATTGCTAAGGTCAATCAGCAAATATCAAACATTTTACAAGATCCACCCCCAAATCAAATGCAAAACGGAAACAACCTAAGCTTTGAAAGGGGTATGCTGGTATGGTATGACAAACAAAGCTCAATACAAATGTAATGCAGTGCAGTTGTAATGCAGAGTGATCTGAAACATAAAGGTAGATTTTGCACACAACGTTCCTGACCAATGACCAGTGCAGATTACATAATTTTGTATCTAGATGCAGCAAAAAAAAACACACTGCTGTCAGTTAGCCGCATCAAAAGTCCATTGCATCGCATCTAAATAAACAGATCAATGACCATTTGATCCGTACACTATTATTCAAAATCCTAACAGATCTAATTACACAAACAACGTATCAAGCAGCTATGCAAAGCTCGCATCAGTAGATCAACACACCGAAACAAGTTGGTCAAAAGCGCAACCTCTGTGCCAAGTGGCACGCCAGCTCTGCTTGCAGAAAAGCAGACTCCCTAACCTCCTAGCTCTTAAACCAACTATCCAATCGGTAGATCCAAACCAAAGCCGTCTACCTCAAATCTATCCACAGACCAACGGAGCAGACGAGATCGAAGCAAGGCACGAACGATACCATGTAGTCGGTGGTGATGAAGGGGTCGTTGACAGCGACGAGCTCGACGTCGTCGCTCTGCAGGGCCACCCTGGCCACGAGCCTCCCGATCCTCCCGAACCCTGCAACCAACCGCCCAAAAAAATTCGTCAAAACCCACTCGAAACCCCCCGCAAACATGGTAAAAAAACAGATCCGAGCGCGGAGCAGAACTCACCATTGATCCCGATCTTAATCTTCGCTGCAGAAGCAAAAACCCACCGAAAAAAATAAACGAAACATCAGTAAAAATGTCGCCAGATAAACCAGAAAGAACAGATCGAGCGAAGGCGTCAGGTGGCGGAGTTACCCATGGCGATCTCGATTCGAGCTAGGCGAGACGGATGCGATGCGGTGAGGGCGAAGGAGACAAGTGTGAGAAAAACTAGCCTATGCGAAGACACGAATGGGTGGTTTGTGTGGCTTTGGGTTTATATGGCTCGTCGAGTTCCCAATCCAGTGTGCGGCGAAGGGTGGGTGGTGGGGCCCGCGGCCGCAGGGTTCGGATCGCGACCGTCGATATGAATGGTGGGTTCGGGGTGAGATGGCGTGGACGACAAGGGATGTGCCACGTCGTGGTGAGATGGTTTCCTCCCACGAAGATCGATCATCTGCCTTTACAAGTTGCAAGCAGGGGCGGAGCTGGGCCTCGGTGAGATGGCTTCCTCCCCACGAAGATCGATCATCTGCCTTTACAAGTTGCAAGCAGGGGCGGGGCCTCAATGGTCCGAGGCCCAGAAAAAAAATATCAACCCACTTGGGCGGTAATTTTAGCTCCAATCCGATACTCATCTGCTGGTAGCTTCCACTGTGCTGTCCCATATGAGGCATGGGCCGGCGCTAGCTCCGCCCCTGGTTGCAAGGGTTGGAACTGGTTAGGGACTTAGGCATTCGATCTAGATGTAAAGGTTCATGTTTTAATTGAATTTTGTGATCTGGTGCATTTTTATCGTAATTGCTATAATAATTTACTACGGTATCCATTGGGTTTTGGACTAACTTTAACCTCCTAGTCCTAGGGAAGTAAAAAACATGGAATACATAGGTTTTGACTAGAGGTGGGTCATATGGGCCGTGTCGACCGGGCCGGCCCACACTGTTCATGGTGTAAGATTGAAAAGATGGACTAGAGGGGGTGAATAGACATGTCGGTGTTTTATAACCGAACTTATGTAATTATTGTTTGATTTGGGGGTCTTCAAGACTAAAATCATATAGAGATAATGACACATGAATTTTTATACAGGTTCGGATCTTCTCCGGAGAGAATAACAACCATACTATTGTGTGACTATATTGAGCATGCTGGTTACAGATCAAGAGAAAGACTGAAATGCAATACCTTGTACTCATGATTGTGTCTTTCTTCCTTTCTCTCCCTCTGCCGTTTGGCGACTCCTCCTTTTATAACGTCCTCGAAGTGTGCGACAATTTTTTCAGCTCAAATGACGTATCAATGCTTCAAATGATGACGCAGTTATCGGAGATTACTGTTGGAGAAGTAACGTTCCCACGTCGCCAGACATTTATCACCAGGACAGATAGATTAATCGTGCAGTTATTCCAGAAAATAATAGCTTATACTGACTATTTAGATGCCCTAATCAATTGGGACTACTTCTCTATAAGCTCGATCGATTATAAGGTGGTCGTAACTAACCTGGTCATAGAAGGACTTACGACCCTAAGGTGATCGTAGAAGAACTTTTGATCATGTGCTAGTCGTAGAAGAATTTACGACTATGGGGTAGTCGTAGATAACCTGGTCGTAGAAGGACTTACGGCCATGAGGTGATCGTAAAAGAACCTACGATCATGGGGTAGTCATAGAAGATCTTACGACTCGAGCTTCTCCTTTATGAACATTAAGGGGTATACTCAAGAACCATATAATGACGCCATTATCCATAATAAGGATTACATGTAAATAATTAAATGAGGATTTATAGATCCCCGTCAAGACTTTTCTAAAAATCTCTAAGGCTAAAACCGATTTCTAATGCAGGAGAGAGAGTCAATTCAGTTTTGCACAATTAAAATCTAAATATTCTAGTTTCCCTTAAGTTCGCCAACACCCTAAGTCTAAGTCAAGGTTTGAAATACTAGTTTAACTTGAAATCAATTTAATTCTAGAAATATAAATTGCACAAAGTAATTCACAAGGGAGCAAACCCACAATAACACAAAGATATTTTACCGTAGTGTTCGGAGACTTGCCGGTCTCCCCTAATCCACGTTAAGGTAAGCCCAAAAGAATTGGACCGACTCCACGAATTAAGTTAACACCTCGATCACTAGCGGTTACACTTCACTCTGGAGAAGACAAGCACTAAGTCACTCACAACACGTCGGGCCTTCTCATAAGCTTCTTAAGAAGATCACCAGACCACAACGCCTCCACACCGTATAGGTGTCGACAAACACCAAGAATAATAAGACAAGCCTCTTGCTTGACTTTCACAGAGTGCAACACACATAATTGGATGCTCAATCAAATTCTAGTTGCAACACATGCAACAAGAATCTCCCCCTTTGCTCACAAGGTGCAACACATGCACAATTAACAGGAGAACCTCACACTAGCTCAAGAGAGTGAAATAATATGCCTAGAGTTGCCACCCAACTAGCCATGGTAGGTATTTATAGCCCACACACCAAAAACTAGCAATTGGATACTAAAAGGGCTAAAAATATCGAAACCTGGTCTGACCACCAACTAACGGTCGGTCAGACCGGGCAATAATGCAACGTCTGTAAAATTAGTTGTTGCAGATAAATCCTAGTCAGAACTCCCTCACATGGTCCGATCAGACTGGATTTCCGGGAGGAAAAAAAACTCAAAAACATGCCATTTGGAAAAAGGTTGGCCGGCCTTATAAGGGCGGTTAGACCAGACTTCCGGTCAATCCGGGCCTGAATTTCAACACAAATGACACTCAGAAAAACGATCATAACTTTTAACTCTGATGTCGGAAATGATTGATCTTGGGCTCTATGGAATGCTTATTGAGAGTGCTACACAACCCATCTGTTTGATTAATCGCAAAATCATTTGATCAAATTAAGAAACACAACTCCGTAGAGCCAACACACGACCTAAGTCCAAGAAAAGAGCAACAAGCAATCTTAAACCATGCCAAGGAATGATGCATGAACTTCAACAATTTGTAAACTTTAGTATCATGCCACAGGGAATAGGTGCATAGACTTCAACCATTTTAAACAAATATTTGCAAATTATAGTATCATGCTACAAGAGTTAATGCATGGGCTTTAACTATTTGCAAAACGCATTCGCAAACAACAACATCACACCTAGAAGAGCTAGAGCAAGTGGGATTGAGCTATCAATATATGATAAGACTCAAGCTACTATATAAGACCCCTCTTAATAGAACGACAACCTATACTAGCAATCTGGTCTTTTAACCAAACACTGATACTGGTAAAAGACTAGGAACACATTCTTAACCTATGCTAGTCGTACATTTGCCTTGAGCATCTACCTTGGAGTGATCACTTGATGACGAATATATCAACTCCAAGTCCGGGTTCTTAACTTGATAATCATCAACACATGATAATTTCCTTTACTCCAAATTCCTGATTTGAATATCATCAACACATGATGATCTTCTTGACTTCGGGATCTTGTCTTGAATATTATCAACACATGACGATTTTCTTTACTTTGGAATCTTGTCTTGATGCCCATCAACACATGATGATATCCTTCATCTCAAATCTTAACTTGATGATAATCAACTCATGATGCCACCCAAAGTCTTCATCATCATGTGACTCAACATGTTTTTATCAACTTATGAAAAATGTTAGTCCACATTACGATTGTAATTAATTACCAAAATACTGCATTAACTCATAATGACGGGTCTAGATTCTTCACATGGTCCCGCCCGAGATGGCAAAAAGGCTCGTGCCGTGCTTGGACCACCACCGAGGCACGATGGGCCGACTCGGCACGACCCGGCATGAACAGTGTCAGCCCGTACCACGTCCACGAACAGTGTTGGCTCGTACCAGGGCCATGAACAAGAACCGTCTGTGATGACTTAGATTATCACAGCGGTTCTTGTTCAGAACCGTATGTGAAGTATCACATACATATACATTTAGAAACCGTCTATGATAGGTCTATATCACAGACAGTTCCAAGAGAACTGTCTGAATTTTATCACAGACGATTCCAAAGGAACCGTATGTGATGAGGCGTCTTCTATAACCTGTTTTGTAGTAGTGGAAGGGCAAGGTAGAGTTCCTTCACCAGTCTCCACAGTAGCATATTCGTCGACGACCACCGGAGCAAAGAGGTTGACGTCGTCTACATCAGGAGTGTGGGAGAAATTTGATAGGACAGCCAAGCCAGATGCATAAGGAAATCCGGTACCATATGATGTTTATAAAATTTATCGTCATGAATTGTCTACAACATGCTTATTAAGGGGTCGCTTAAGCGACGCCTAAGCGGTAAGGCGCAGCTCAGGGTTGAGGTATCGCCCCGCCTTGCCATCGCATGTCGCCCGTCCCCGTCTCCAGCCCATCCCCGTCGCCTGTCTCCAGCAACCACAACCAAACCCAAATCTGGATCAAAGGGGAGATGGAGAGCTAACCTAAGACATCGTCTTGCTTCCCGTCATTACAATCGCCGCCACAGTGGTTGCTGCTTGCCGAAGCCGTCGTCGTCACTCCTCTCCATCACTGCGTCGCCATGGTCGCTGCTCTTCGCTCGTCGCCACCACCACGGCCGCAAGATCTGGGGCTCCTAGTTGTTGGTGGCGCAGTGGAAGAGGAGGAGCAAGCAGGAGGTGGCATTGTGAGAGAGGAGCAGCAGGGAAGCGGCGGCGCGGCTCGATGTTGAGGGAGGAGGTGGCGCGGCTCGGCGTTGTGGGAGAGGAGCAGCAGGGAGGAGGCGGCGCGGTGCTCTTCGCTCGTCGCCACCACCACGGCCGCAAGATCTGGGGCTCCTAGTTGTTGGTGGCGCAGTGGAAGAGGAGGAGCAAGCAGGAGGTGGCATTGTGAGAGAGGAGCAGCAGGGAAGCGGCGGCGCGGCTCGGCGTTGAGGGAGGAGGTGGCGCGGCTCGGCGTTGTGGGAGAGGAGCAGCAGGGAGGAGGTGGCGCGGCTCGGCGTTGTGGGAGTGGAGCAGCAGGGAGCTGGCGGCGCGGCTCGGCATTGTGGGAGAGGTGCAGCAGGGAGGAGGCGGCGCGGCTCGGCGTCGTGGGAGGAGAGCAGCAGGGAGGAGGCGCACGCGCTCGGCCGGGCGTGGGGAAACAAAAGGCAGTCGGGGCGTGGGGAAATAAAAGACAGGCGGGCAGGCGGGGCAGCCAGGCAAGTGGGTAGCCGGGCAGGCGGGCAACCAAATCTTCTGCGGCCTTCTAGCCTGTTGCCGTGATATTTTGCGGTCTTCCAGCCTGCTAGCTGTTGGCTTTGTTTCTAACCTACTGCTCTGCACTGTCGCCTTAGGATGTGTAAGGCGTCGCCTCGCCTTGCGCCTTACCGCTTAAAATGTGTGAGGGGTGAGTCACCTCGCCTCACCTTACCGCCTTAATAACCATGGTCTACAAAGTCTACAAGAGGGACGAAGAACTTGCAAAGACATGCTACAAGATGTAAGGCCAAGCCAGGATTGATGATGAGGCAGACGCAGCTGCAATACAATCCCGACGGTACAGTACGTAGCTGGGAGCCTGGGACTACGATCCTGAGGTAGCCCGTCAATCTCTCTGTAGTTTAATTGGTTGTGAGGATTTACCATTAGGCTTTGGGATGTCTAATGCTTTACAAACTTACATTATAATTGCACATAATTATATATTATATTGTGTTTCTAAACAGACAACAACAAGGGATTGTCGGGACCCCTAAGACACGAACCCTCTGTGTATTCTAAACAAGTCCCATATTAGTAGCTAGGTCACACAGTTGCAATATCGATGTTATCATATCCATACAACAAAGTAGCTAATGAAGGAGACAAAGTAATATTACTTAGTAGCAAAAAGACCTTATGGTCAAGTCTTACAGAGGTTGCCACACGGGGCATAACAACAAAAGATAAATTTGCAGCGAAAAACAAAACGTCTCGTGGTAGCCATCCGACATACTCACAGGAAATCGAGTGGTGGACGCGACCTAGTTCACATAATCTTCGAAGTAATCTTCCTCATAGAACTCGGTGCTCCCTGGTTCTTCTTTGGTGACTGATCAACAAGTGGCGCGAAGCCATGAGTACTTTAAAGTACTCCATAAGTCATGTGGAAATGTATACATGTAGTATTCATGCAAGGCTTGAACAAGGATAGTTTTATGGCTATTTTGCATAAAGTAGTATTGACAGTAAATACATTAAATATATTGAAAAGTATAATTTAAATGATTAAATAAATAAGCAAACAAGTTCTTTGAAACAATTAGTGAACACGTTGTTCACTTCCCAACCATAAACCAAAACTAACCACTCTAGTCCAAACCGATCAACCATTCTAACATTTTTATGAAAATCTACCCCTCGTGTGACATCGCCAGGCATTGTCCATAACCGGGGATACAACTATTCGAGTAGTTTTTAACACACTGCACATGTTGTACAGCTTTGACCCACAAGGGATAATCAGTTTATAATGTCTGTTTAATACACTTTCGAAAGTGTGCGACTAAACGATTATCATAAAGTTTTTACAAAGTTCCGTTTTGCCTTGGTTCCGCTCACTAAGGATTCGCCACACCAAAACCGACTCAAAACATTGATAATTAATTGGCCAAGTCCACCCCACAAATAGGCTCGTGGTTGTATGGTATGACTCAGATCAATGACGGTAAAGTTAAATCCTTAGTGATTGCTCAAGCGAGACTACCTCATCCCATGTGCCTCGCGCACCTAAATGCCTGTAGCACCCAAAAATATGTCTCTCACATTTCCTCACACACCTCCTTTACTGCATAATCACTTGTCTGAGTATAAATCATTTTGTTCACCCAAGCCAATGACAACCCCTGCCACGGCACAAGATTTTATAACAGCGGCATCGCACTACAATTGAAACAACTGTGACCTCGTACCACAGTTGCGCAACAGTGGCATCACACCAATTCCATATATCATTATGTCAAGTTTTATCATTTATGAACATGCGGTCAAGACCCCACCGTACAACTAAAGTATGACTAAGCATACTACACACCCATGTTGTTAATCAAATATGCCCAACTAAGATTAACTCGACCTATGGTGTTCAAGGGTACATATCATTTATAATTACTTAAGGAGACATATTGACAATTAGGTATTTAACTATTCCTGAAAGCTGTTATTATAAAACTATCAAGGCATGTTGATATAAAAATAATATAATTTTATAAAATGGGTACGCCATGATCAAATATCTACGACTTGCCTTCGTTGAAGGTTTGAGTTGCTTCGGCCGTCAAGTCTAAGAATCACTCGGAAATGTCAAAATCTATACGTGCGAAAAGAGCAAAATAAATACAATAAATCCAAAAATTACCAAAATTACCAAAATAGAACCAAAAGAAGACACTGAATTTATATGAAATTAGAAATCTGAATCACTCCAATCGGAGTCCGAACGAAGGAGAACGATCTCTTAGAAGTTTGAAAACACATAAAATGATGAAATTGAGATTTTTGGGATTTTTTAGAATTATTTTTCTGAAGGAAATTATTTTATTGCTTCATGCTGACGTCAACGCATAAATGAGATTTTTGGCCGAATTATTTTCAAATGAAAAAAACCAAGCTCGTGGAACAACGAAGGGGGTTGCACTGGTTGCCACGCAGGCGCTGACGAAGGCAAGCGGGCGAGGTGGCGACCACGCTAGCACCCGGGCCGGCGGCGCTCGAGGCCCAATGGCTCGTTGGCGCTACGCGCCACGGCGAGCGACAGCGAAGGTAGCAACAAGGAGAGGGGAGCGAGGCAAACCCAAGGTGTACGGTTTTGGCGGCGAGGCTCGACTGAGTGACCGGTGGCGTGAGGAAGAGCGGCGGCGAGATCTGTCTTGCGGCGGCGCTTCGACAGTGAGGAGGTGCGCACGGGGTTGAACGCGCTCTCGCGAAGACAACGAAGGTGACCACGACGGTGAAGGGGCTTCAACAACGGCGTTAGAGGTGGAGGCACGAGCTCTGACCGGTGACAACGAAGCTCAAATAGCACGAAGAGGGGGTGAGAGAGAGATAGATAGTAGGGGGAAAGAGAGGGGAACGAGGGGATCCTCGTGCTCCGCTTTATAGAGGATAGGATGGATGGGAGAGGGAGATGGGCACCGGAGGATTTTGCGTTGGCGCGGCATGGGGGCACGGCGTGGAGTGGACGCAGCGGGATGGGAGCAGGTGGGGGAGAAGAAAGAACGGGGAGTGGGTGCGGTGGAAGTGACGACATTTGATGCGCATGTCGCCGAGGGAAAAAGGGCAGAAAATGTGCTGGGGACAACGACTTTCTCGCGGAGGTGACACGAGCTCGTGCACGAGCGGCATGGGTGAGAGGAAGGAGATGACCAAGCGAGGGAGACGCCGACAGGTGGGGCCCACCTGTCGGTGAGAGAGAGGGGGAGGCGCGGTCTGGGCTGTAGCATGGGAAATGGGCCGAGGGCACGGGAATAGGAATGGGCCGACGAGAATTCGACCCAAATAGAAAAGGGGTATTTTTAAAGATTTTTGAATTACAGAAATTGAGAAAAAAGAAATATGTTTTTAGAAAAATAGTAAATAAAGTCTAAAAATCTAAAAAAGTACATCAAAATTCTTTGAATTATTTTGAGCTTAATAGAATTATTTAAAACTTAAAGTTGTATTTTAATTTTGCAAATAAACTATTTTTAATTTGGGGACAAAAAGGAAAAATCCAAAAAATCCAAGAAATTACTTTAAATAATCTTTTTGACCTTAAATACGAGAAAACCCAATTAAACCAAATTTAAATTAATTAAAGTTTGATTAATTCATATTAAATTATTTTATTTTTCTAAAAATTTAAGTTAAATTTTATCAATTCAATAAAATCAAATGGTTATTTTTATTTTTAAAATTTTGAAAGCCCTGAAAATTAGGATGTTACGGGGATCCAGTAAAATACTAGAATGAATGCTGTTATAAATTAAAGGATAAATTTGCTACGTGCACATTTTCGGCGTCCCTGATGTCAGATATATGGAGTGGCCGCGCTAGGGAGGATTATCTTAGTACAGTTGCTCATTATGTTAATGATGACAGGGTAATGCAGAAAAACATGATAGGTTTGAAATTATTTGATGTAGCACACACGGCTGAGAATATTGCAGATTGTTTTATCAATGTCGTGGAATACTTTGTTCTTACAAATAAAATAGTCTCAATTACTATAGACAATGTCGCTGCGAACTCTAAGGCCATCGATATTCTTACTCCAGTCTTCAGTACATATGCCGATTCCTTCTTGCTACATCAGTGATGCATTTGTTATATTATTAACCTTATAGTCAAATCTAGTTTGAAGATGTTGGATGTGAATCTTAAATCTTTTTGTGATGCGATATTTTTCAAGAATAATTCTAACATAAGAATAACAACATATAAGAACTTCTGCAAGACAATGGGTGTATATCCAAGAAAGTACCGTTTGGACATGCCAGTAAGATGAAACTCTACTTACCTGATGTTAAAAAGTCTTTTACCATATAAGAACAATTTTTCTGTTTTTTATTCAAACACACTATCAGAGCACTAACGGTAGTATACTATTGATTGAGCAACACTGGTTCGGTGCTGAGAATATACTACAGTTATTAGAAAAAAAATTATGAGGTCATTGTTGCTTTGTCCGGTGTGTACTATCCAACATCTCCTATTATTATGCATAGTATTTTACACATTGCTACTCAATTGAAAATGTATTAAATGACTTAGTTTTACGTAAGACTATTGTTGCTATGAAAACAAAATACCTTAAATATTGGAGAGATATCCCTTTCTATATGCATTTGCATTTATTTTAATTCATAGATGTAAAATTGAAGTATTTGCTAATGTTCTTGATCATTAAGTGATGCTACATGGCTATACTATACTAACTATTTTGTATAAGTTCGTTCTTGATTACACGAGATTTACCAAAGGTATAAAAATAAGTTCAGCGAGTCCGCTTGCAACGACCTCCAGTAGCCCCGCCTCAAGTAGCAAGACAAATATGTTCGGCAAGATCTTCGGTGGCTCTTGTTCCATGTCCAAGTCTTCTTCTTCTACAACGTCGCTTGTTCAACCAAGAACAACCCTATATAGTGGGGAACTGTCTACTTATCTGGACAACGATACAGTGGATTTCAACTCAGAAGGTTTTAAAATTTTGCAATGGAGACATGTCTATAAGTTAACATATTCCGTACTATCCATACTTGCACGTGATATGTTAACTATTCCTATCTCGACGGTTTTTCCCAAGTCTGCTTTCAAACTGCAAAGCAAATGAATGGGATGCGCTGCATATTGGGATCATGGGCAGATGCATAAAAGTGCACATAGCACATAATCCAAACAAAAGCACAATTTAATAATTCAACGGACAGAAAAAGTTGCACCAGTACAGTTCTTATCATTTGGCTGAACAACATTGGTTCGGTGCTGTGAATATACTACAGTTTTTAGAAAAAAAAATGAGGTCATTGTTGCTTTGTGCAGTGTGTACTATCCAACATCTCCTATTATTATGCATAGTATTTTACAAATTACCACTCAATTGAAAATGTATTAAATGACTTAGTTTTACGTAAGACTATTATTGCTATGAAAATAAAATACCTTAAATATTGGAGAGATATCTCTTTCTATATGCATTTGCATTTATTTTAGATCATAGATGTAAAATTGAAGTATTTGCTAATGTTCTTGATCTTTTTTATAGATGCTACATGGCTATACTATATTAACTATTTTGTATAAGTTCGTTCTCGATTACACGAGATTTACCAAAATCTACAAATAAGTTCCAGCGAGTCCGCTTGCAACGACCTCCAGTAGCCCCGCCTCAAGTAGCAAGACAAATATGTCCGACAAGATCTTCGGTGGCTCTTCTTCCAGATCCAAGTCTTCTTCTTCTACAACGTCGCCTGTTCAACCAAGAACACCCTATGGAGTGGAGAACTATCAATCTATCTGGACAACGATATAGTGGATTTCAACTTAGAAGATTTTGAAATTTTGCAATTGTAGTATGTCTATAAATTAACATATCTCGTGCTATCAATACTTACACGTAATGTGTTAAATATTCCTGTCTCGATGGATTTCCCGAGTCTGCTTTCAAATTGCAAAGCAAACTTATGGGCTGCGCTGCATATTGGGATCATGGGCAGATGCATAAAAGGACACATAACACATAGTCCAAACAAAAGCCCAGTTTAATAATTCAACGGAACAAAAAAAAAAGTTGCACCGGTACAGTTCTGTAAATAATAATAGTAGTAATACAGAAAAAGCGCAGCTCGGCGAATCGCGCCATCCGAAGTCCAGTGGCCCACTCCTACACGACCGTTGGGAGCGCCGGTCCGGCCCACCTTTAAAAGCCCCTCGCCGTGCGATCGATCCATTCGAAAACGCCCCGAAAAGACGCAAGCTCCCGTAAGCGCAGTCGCACCGCACCGCTCCTAGCCGTTGCTGCTCCCCTTCCCTTCAAATCCCCCAAGAGCGAACTGTTCCCTCGCGCGCCGCACGAGAGCACGCAGGCGGAGAGAGGCCGAGGAGGAGGAGAGATGGCGTCGAGGACGGCGTCCAAGGACATCATCACGCTGCGGGGCTCCGCCGCCATCGTCAGCGAGTTCTTCGGTACGTAAGCGCCGTGCCCCCTCCACCCCACCCCGCCTAACCGCTCGTCCGACAGGTGTTTGATCAAATGCTTCCTTCGCAGGTTACGCGGCGAACAGGTGCGCGCGGGCCGGGGACGGCGGCGTCGATTGCTGATTTCCTTTGAAATGGATTGGTAAAAGAAAGGCTCGGTCTCGATTGATTTGTGGTTTTTGTGCCTGGTCTGTGTGGTTGCAGCATCCTGTACAACCGCGGGGTGTACCCGGAGGAGAGCTTCGCCAAGGTGAAGAAGTACGGGCTCACCATGCTGCTCACGCAGGACGAGGGGGTCAAGGCCTTCATCGCCAGCCTCACCTCCCAGCTCTCAGGTTCGTTCTCATCGAGATCTCCTCTCTCCTCTCCTCCTTAGTTCCTGCACCGGTTTGTAGATTGTAATTAGCTCTGTTGGTTTGCTCGTTGATTTTGCATGGCTGCAAACTGCAGAGTGGCTGGAGGCCGGGAAGCTGCAGAGGATCGTTCTGGTGATTATGAGCAAGGCCACCTCCGAGGTGCTGGAGCGCTGGAACTTCAACATCGAGACTGACGCCGAGGTCGTCGAGAAGGGGTACGCCACTCTCATTCATTCTCCGAATTGGAATTGCTATCTTCGATCTGATCCTATCGAACTGGAATGCGTCGATGCTTGATTGCATCCTCTGATGCTACTGGACGGATGAATGGTGTGCCAGGGTGATCAAGGAGAAGAGCGACAAAGAGATCATGAGGGAGATCCAGGCCATCATGCGCCAGGTCGCCTCCTGCATCACTTACCTCCCCTGCCTCGACGAGCCATGTAAGAAGCAAAAGCTGGGCCTCCATTACCGACACCTGTTCACCTTCTTGCCCGACGTCTCCTCTTAACTTTGCATCGATTGACCAGGCATATTTGACGTGCTGGCCTACACCGACAAGGACGTCGACGCGCCCATCACCTGGGTCGAGAGCGACGCCAAGCTCATCAACAACCCGCAGATGGTGAAGCTGCATTCGTTCGACACCAAGGTAACCACAGCAAGTGGACGCATCTCTGAGACCCATTCTCTTCGTTCTTGGGATCCATTTGGCTCCAGCTTTGATTGCTAAGACTGCGTGCGTTCTTGCCACGGCAGATCCACAAGGTGGACACGCTCGTCTCCTACAAGAACGACGAGTGGGACGAGCAGTAGCAGCCACGGTCTGCTGCTAGCTAGCTTGGCGTGAAGGTGTTGTGTGAATCGTTCATTCACGTCTAGGCGAACTCTGCTGCTGCTTTAGGGAAACTCTATTTGGGAGAATCCGTTCGTATTGCCCCTGTGATTTTGTCTTGCCTGCGCCTTTCCTGAAGTCTGAAAACTTCTGAGAGCCTGCCTGTATTTTGGAGATTGAAATATCCCTATAGTGAATGCATCGTGTGCTACTTTTCATGTTTGCTCAATTATGCCGTTATGGCGTCGCTTCACGAGTCAACTCATGCAAAGTATATATACAACTCTCAAGCTTCGATAAAATGTGATGCCTTTTTGGGATAGAAAATGTGATACTAGTAGCCGGAAATACCTCCATACTACCACACCCCATATTATGTCAATTTATCGAACTTTTTTACAGGAATTTATCTAATATATACGGTGTCAAAAGTACTCCACTTGTATTAACGGTATCCCGCAATTCAAACTGTTGCTCACTGTGAATAGCAAATTCATTCTTTCCCATGCTTTTTACCAAGATGGTTAGATTTCCTATCAGCAAATGTACAATCTAGAAGATAACTGCCTGAATTTCACTCGTCTCTTCCCCTTTTTGACCGCATGGGAAATATAATGGAACTTAGCTTCCATCAAGATGCTAAAAGGGTACATTTACAGGGACCCCCAAGATTTGCTTGTCTTTAAATTACGTTAAACTGTATGACTGATTTCTAGTTTGCAGACAGAATCTGCCTTGGTCAAGCAAATGTTGCAAAATCAATCACCAAGTGATCGCATCCCCTGATAAATCGCACCAGGACGAAGATCGTCCAGAGCATCAGCGATTCTGTAGCCACCATACTCCCTAAGGAGCGTCCAACCACGCCGAGAGAGGAAATCCCGGAAGTCCTCTTCAGTGTAGAGTGTTTTATTTTCTGTCCGGGCATTCATGCGGTCAGCATCATCAAACGTGCAGAGTTTGATTGTCATCCCTGCAAAAAAATGAACACACCACATGAGTTTGGATCAACACCCTTACCTTCAGTAATGACTAAACCAATAGTGGGTTTGAATGCACAACTGGAATGAAAAATATCATACTAAATTACAACTGACAAAAAAATAATAGTTACAAGGCTTGTTGTTAACATTGAAAGAAATTTCAGAAAGGATGTGTGCACAGATTGCAGAATAGACTCATTTGAGTGCATCACTCATTACTGGAGGCATCAAAGAATAATGCCCGTGAAGATATATACAAATGCTCCTTATACCAAATTTGCCCATTAGTGACTAAGAGAAATGAAAATTTAACACTGAAGGAATTTTCAGAAAGGATGTGTGCACAGATTGCAGAATAAGCTCATTTGAGTGCATCGCTCATTACTGGAAGCATCAAAGAATAAATGCCCATGAAGTTGCATTACTACTATACAAATGCTCCTTATACCAAATTTGCCAATTAGTGACCAAGATAGATGAGAAATTCATCTATGAATAATGAACAGTACTCCAAAAGAAATTAGCACGTAGGACACAAACTACCAACATGTGCTAGTGAACTCAACCAGAAGGCAAGAACAATTTTAAACAAGCTATTCAGCATTCACATTTCATGTTAATGGATGTCAATCCCCTGAGTATGCTCCTTGCTTTTGTTCCATGGTTGGGTGGGGACCGATTGCACCAACACAGACAAACTGAAAAACCTCTGTCAAATGGCAAAGCCCTACAGATGGTCATAATATTTTTGTCCTAAACAAGACGAGTTGGTGACAGTATTGTGAACAACATTTTTTTTTCTTACCTCCTATACAAGTCTTATTTTCTCAACAACATAACGTCTTTTGTAACACAAAGCAAATTTGGTGAAGTGTTGTTTAGGTCTATGTTTTGCGCGAAATAAACATTCCACAGAAGAAGAACCATTCTCCGCTAGTTACAGAACTATACTGGTATACACTTAAACTGATCTATTATGGTATTTCTAGTTTGTAAGAAAGTAAGTAATATTATTCCTTGGAAGAAAAGACATATGACAATTACCATCATCAAGATGAAGTGTGTATGTTCCAACTGGCATGTCCCTGTCCAAGGTACGAACAATCTCATCTTCATCTTCAAGCCAAAAAGCTCGCCTTGTTCTAAATCCAAATGCCGATTTGATGGCTTCTTTAATTGCCTCAGCAGTACCATCAATGCCTATTCTCTTAGTGTAATCACCCCACTTCACTAAAATGACTCTCCCACGAAAAGTGCCCTGATTATCTCCACCTGTATGAGGTTTGTGCCGGTTTCCCAATCAATGCAACACATTAAGACAGGGAGCCACCATGATAGAATTAAGCTAAGAACTGTTATTGAACTATTGGATGTGAATTTGTCGTTGCTGTGGGACTTTGAGTTTTAGCCATCTAAAGTCAGCAACTTATAAGTGTCTTAAAACATGAAGGAAAATGTGTCTTATCTGTACAAGTAGAATCAAATTGAAACAATAGCAGCAAGTAAGAAGAGAACCAACAGCTTCTGCCACATTCTACGAATTACACCTATCAAGAGTTGGCTGAGTTAACTTCAGACATTTTTTAAACCTTTTTTGCCATAAGGTTTCTTAGAGGAACAGGAAGTTCACGTAATAAAAACAGATACTATCCAGTGACATACTAAATCCAGTTCATAAACTAAACAGTTGGGCAACAGCATTTCCAATCAGTCCAGTTTATTGGTGGTGAAAATCTACAGAGCATTCTTCTTCGAAGGTATTTATCTTTCAGTGTGTGCGGATTAGTACCATTAGTTGAGGTGTCCCTCCAATTCCATGGGTTCACACCATTGGTTGCAACTGCATCAGCTATTGTTAAGGCAAGTGGATGCCTGTCAGGTTCCAGATGATCTTCAACACTCAGCAATGATCTACCACCTGCTATAAAACAGAAATGGGTAAAAAGTTCAGTACTATGTTCATAAACTGCAATTGAAGTAGGTAAACATTGCTGAAAGAAGTTGGATTAGCAAAATACATGAACCAGATAATAAAATGATAGAGTGCAATTCTAGTTTGAACTCGGTACCAAACTGGTCAAACATTCACTTTTAAGTGCTGGTGAGTAGTGACTTTTTCTCCTTGGTCGCAACTTCGTATCATAAAAGGAGAGAAAGAGGAACTTTTGCCACAGTTCCACACCCCAGTGAGCTATTCAGTTTCAACTATAGCTTCATCCAAATTTTTTACAACAATGCATGTGTTTGTCAATCATATCATCCTATAGTTTACTAGTTACTACATTTCATGGGCAGTTTTCCTTTTTGGAAGTGCTAGACTATAATTTCTAAACTTTTAGCACACAACTAGTGACAAGGAGTGAAAACTGCTGTACAAAGCTAAGAAAAATGCAGAGACCTAGAAAATCACTATTGTGGAACACTTTTCGGGTGTTCTATCATGAAACGAAAATAACAACTAGTTCACAAATGACTTCATCTCAAGCTTGTTATATTAACCTCTTAGGCAGGCACAACTTTCTGCCCAAATATTGAGCCAAATAAGTGGAAGACCATAGATATAAACAGAGCTCTTGCTGATAAAATGATGTACGGAAAATATAGGTGGCGATTATTGCATGTGAAGGATATCTCAGTACCTTCAACAGGACCAAATGGAATGTTAGCATCATCAAAACCTAGATTGAAGCCAGATAACATTAGTCCATTAGCTAACAAAGAGTCGAACAAGCACAAAGTCCAAATATTCGGTTACAAAGCATGATAGATTGATAGTCATTATTAAGTAAACAGATACATGAGACATTTACATCCAACACCCTCAAATAGTACCATCTCGTGCGCACACACTGACACTGACACTGACACGTACACAGCTCAACTCAGCAGAAAAAGCAAACCAAATTGCAAATATAGTCGAGTTAGCTACCAGAATTGTGTTAAGTATTCTCGCACCATGTTGCTCAGAAAGCTTGAACAGATGAGCTAACCTTATATTATGCAAATATATGCCAATCGTCGGCCAATTAACTACACAGCAAATAAAACTGTAATGCTAAAAAATTCTAGAGTAAAGAACTTCAAGGAATGCTTAAGCTACTAATAATTCACATTGCACAAACGACAAATCACTGCTGTATAGCTAAATTTACACTGCCGTATACCTAAATCGTTGCTGTAAGACCAAAAATCCAAAGTTGTACGTTGTCAAACACTACTCAGATGCGGTGTTGAAATGCCTCTATCCATTTCATCAAGTAAAGCATGACCGTCTTAATCAGAAGGGTAGTGGGTAGAAGAGGCATACCCTTATCTGTGGTGAACTGCAGGTAGGAGTCGATCTTGGAGGTGGATGTGGGGCTCTTCTCGGCTCCTCCACCGCCACTCCCCGCGGCCGAGCCGCCGCCGGCGGCCGCCTTCCCGCGGCGCTTGAGCAGGTCGTCGATCTCCTTGTAGTAGGCCATCTTGGCGGAGCCGTTCCCCCCGGCGGCGCCGCTGCTGCGGGCGTGGCTGCGCGCCTTCTTGAACTCCTTAAGGAGGTTGCGCCACTTGTCGGTGCACATGGTCGGGGAGCGGTCGAAGCCCTGCTCGCGCATCTTGGCGGAAATGGCCTCCCACAGGTGCTTGTTGGACTTGGAGGTGTTGAAGTGGGGGTCCATCTCGCGGCGCAGCGCGATGAGGCTGAGGGTCTCGTCCTGGACCCACGTCTCGGCGCGTTTCTTCGGGGCCGAGGCCGCGCGGGACGAGGAGTCGCGGTCGTGGCCGCCGCCACCACCGCCACCGCCGTCCTCGGCGCTGCTCTCCGGGAGCAGCAGCGAGAGCAGCGGCGAGGGGGTGGGCTGCGGAGGCGGCCCGGAGAGTAGCATCGCCGCGGCGGAGGAGGTGGGGGTTTGGGAGTGGGACTGTGTGCGGGGAGGCGGGAGGTGAGCGGTGTGTGCGAGGAGGCGGGAGGTGGTGGGAGTGGAGAGCAGCAGAGCTCGGTCACTCGGGGAGGAGCAGAGCTGAGCTGAGCAACATGCGGGCCGAACGGTCAGGATACTACCCCTGCACAGCTCGTTGCTAGGCGTTCATGACAACGGCACAGAGGAGGGGCTGCAGCTTGGTCACGACAATGGCGGCCGCGCGGCGACGGGGTGAGGACGTGGGGCTTGCGACGATGGCAACTGTAGTAGGGCAGCCCACCGGCCCGCGACCCTGGCCCTCCGAGGGTCATGATGAGCCAGAGACGCGGTCTGGACTCCTGAGGATACCAAGTACATCTTCGAAAAAGATCCGAAGGATGCACAAAGGTCATTAGGAGGCTCACAAGAGCTGACGGCCGGAGGCATACATAGTGCCTCTTAGAGGGTACCATACATACATTCAGAGAGACTCCAGAGGAGACGCGGAGGTCACTGAAGGGCTGCCGAGCACCATGGACCGAGGAGCGAGGAGACCCTAGGGTCACCTTGGGGGCGTTGAAGGGTGTCCGGAGCCCCTCGACTCAGCGCACCCCGCACGGTGCAAAGGGAGGAGAGCACCGGTGGATCGAGCGTACCAGCTGGATAGACCAAGAACAGGGAAATCCACTATAATCCGAAGGCTACGCGTAAGGGAAGGAAAAGCTCATACAACTCCTATAGACATAGGGTATTTTCAAGGATAAATCTGTAATTTTAGGTACCCTGGTTCGGATGCTATAAATAGTCGTCTGGTAACATCCCAAAGCTGGGGTTGTGTTTCAAATATATAAAAATAAGGATAAATTAAAATTTTTGAATGCATCCTTGTTGTCATTTGAATTCTCTAGAATTTATCTCATTGAAATGTGGACTTCAAATTCAATTAAGTTAATTGACTCGAAGTGTTGCAATTCAAGATATTCTAGTCAAACCTTGTGATCATCCTCTGGAAATATTTTTTCTAAATTCTTGATCATCCTGGTAACCTCCCTGAGAAATTTCATAATTTTTAGAAATTATTTGCTATTTCTTAAGGGCTGGTCAAACCTGTTGTCTTTCTGGTCAAACCCTCTATCCAGCAGCTTATGAATTTTCTAGCGGGCAATGCACTGCATGAAAACTTTTGGAAACTTTACACACGGTTTATCTTGAAGTCAGGATCACTCAGTAAAAATTTTAGAATTTTTGGATCTATGGAGCTACCTCTGAAAATTTCCAAATCATCTCAGCCTTTTAATTCAAAATCTGGAATCATTGTTCCTCGGGTTCGAACCCGAGTCAGACTCCGACCCAAGTCTCGCGGTTCAGCCCAACCAACTAACCGCGTCACGTGTTAGCCGTCCGATGGAGATTCTCCGGTCTAGATCTCGCACCCGTTCGAACCACTCGGGCCGTTTCACTCCTGGATCCGAGCCGTCCATTTCCAATCGAACGACCCAGATCCACCGGACCAAGGCACTCCATGGCTTGCAGTGACTCGGCCGACACCGCGAGGCCCGCTCATCGATCCGTCTTCTCCGGCTTTTCGGCCAGAATCACTTGCCACGCGCGCGAAGCTCATACGCTCACGACGCAGTGGATCCACCGCCTACCGACCACTCTGAGCGCGCCTCTTCACGCCGTCTCCTTCTCGGCCGTTGGAGCTCTATAACTCCGTCTCCCTCGCCTGCTAGCTCTCACTTTCCCTCTCGGTGGCCAAGGGAAAGGAGGCGATATCTTGGCTCTCTCTCGGGTAAGCTTCGTGCTTCCGCCTCTTGCTCCATCTCCGTTCCTCTCTGGTTCCATTTTTGCTAACGCGAGACCTTGCCTTAGCTTGTAGCGCCCAGACCACCGTCGAGCTCTCTTCAGTGACAGAACTCGTACCTGGAGCCGCCGCCATGC
The DNA here is from genome assembly GCA_036346395.1 of Hsuehochloa calcarea. Classification (NCBI taxonomy): domain Eukaryota; kingdom Viridiplantae; phylum Streptophyta; class Magnoliopsida; order Poales; family Poaceae; genus Hsuehochloa; species Hsuehochloa calcarea. The sequence goes on from CM070600.1 coordinate 17,931,624, forward strand.
CAACTCCGTGTCCGGTGAGTCCTATCCTCGCTCAAGTGCGTCACCGGCCGTGCCTTGGCCTGCTTAATCTTCCCCCTCACTCTATTTTGCCGTCGGTTCATAGGAGCCCAGGAAATCCGAGTTTGACCCATTTTCGGCCGCGGAGCTTCCGTTCTTCCCCATCGTCGGTGTGGTAAGCTCCTTGCCGATTCCTTACTTGGTACACCATCTGTGGGTTGTCTTTGAGCTTTATCTACCACTCATTCCCGATCTTCTTCACCAGAGAGAGCTCCCCTCGGTGAAGCACCTCGCCGCCGTCACCCTCCTCGTCGCTGGCTCGACTCCGGCCTCCTCCGAGACTCTTCCTCGCTCAGGTAGCCTCTCTGCGACTTGTAGATGCTGTGGCACCCGCTTCCCTGGACAATGCAGAGCTCAGTTTTGTTGTGCACGTTTAGTCGTAGCTCTCCGCCGCCTCTCTCCGGTGCGCCGCCGCCTCGGGCCGGCTCAGCCACCATGAGTGCCACCGTTGGGTGCGCAAGAGTATTGTGAACCCGTCCATACTCTTAGCTAGCGCCGCCGTGCCCGGGAATGCCGGCGAGAGTCCGGCGAAGCCAGTGCGGTGTTGTCGGATTTCCGACAACACTGTACCATCGTCATTAAGACCAAATCCCGTTCATTAACTGCTAATGATTGCTTAAGTAGTTAATGGTTGTCTTATTCGGTATCTTAGTGTGACTGACATGTGGGGCCAAGCACAGTAAGCGAGGCTTTAATCCGATCGTCACAGTGTATGACATATGGGCCATAGGGTTTAGCGCATGGGCTGGATTCTCGTGAACCGGCCGTGGACCATGAGTCTACGCACTATTCCATGAGCCGTTAGTATGACATGTGGACCCCACCTGTCAGGCCAAAAATTCTATTCGGTTTCAAAAATAGAAAATGCACTGTTTAAGGGCCCACCGTCGTGATCGTGGCTAGGATAATTTGGGTGTAAAAAGTCTTTTATGGTTTTATAAAATCGAAATGCTTTATTTTTAATGAACACCTCTCTGGAAATTTTCACCAAAACTTCTATTTTCGGATGAATAGTGACAGCTAGCAATTTATTGGATTTTGTGAAAAACCGACTTTCACACTGTCATAAATTTTGCATGGAATATCCAAATCAATTAATTTTTCATGATTTTTAGATGAAATTGTATTTTTGGGTCTTTTCAGAATTATTCGTTCTTATTGTGCTTTCGATTCTTTCGAATAGGTTCCGACGACTTTATTGATTACGCGAGTGATCCTCCGCAGCAAGAAAGTTATGTCCAGCAAAGCAAACAGTTGTTTCCATTTGATCATATTGATCCCATTACTTTCAAAGTCTATTATCTTGTTTTCAAGGTGTATGTATGCATGCTCTATTTTGTTGTTAAAATTATCGATCGAGTAGTTGATCCTATAGTTGCATAAACTGTAGGTAAATGTTCATCCTCTACCACTGAGCCTAGGATTTATTCGCTGTGATTTAGGGTTCGATGGATGAGCTCTAATCACTTTACCTAGTTGCGAGTTGATGTTGCTTAGAAATGCTTAGAACGGTAGAATGGGGATCATCGCTTCGGCGATGGTCATTTTATCACCACTATAACTATTTGAGTATGGATACTCATGTATGTAATTGTATTTGGAAAGCTAAAACTGAAAGTGAAATATTTTAGACTTGGGCACATTGGTTGATGGTGTGGTTTTTTGGTGTGTGAATGGTGCCCGAGTCAACAAGGACCGAACATCTTGGATACTGACCCAAGTGTTTTTGAGTGCTAACCACATGAGAGGGATATGAGACCTCTCTTGACTAAGTACTTTGGGAGGTATTAATTATTGAAGTTGCTGGTGGTATGAAAAAGAGAATGTTTATTTGGGTTGGGAGGGATGTGTTCCTTTCTAGGTTCACCATACCCAGGAGCACCCGCAGTTGCTTCGGCTGGGCCGGTGCGTCCGACTCAACGTGTGGGTCCTTAGTGGGAGCCCGTAACGGCGGATCACTAAGGTTCAACCCCCATACGTGCGACTCGTAATTAGTACAATCCATTGGAAAGCGTCTCGTAGGACTTAGCCTTGCCGACATACCTAAGGAAGTGTGCTCTTTTGCATGGCAAAAAGGTGGTCTGGCGTGTGGGTACATTGGTACACCCCTGCAGGGTATAATCTATTCAAATAGCCAAGTCCTTGGTTATGGACATACTTGGTTAGGTCTCTACAAGAGTTAGACTCAACAGTTTTCAATAAAACTTGATTTCGGGTGGTACGAATGGGTAAATCGTGCTATGTTGTGGTGGCTTTTGGGAAGTCACCTCTAGGATGTTATTTATGTTTATTATTGTTGTCTCACTGTTATTTAATCAATTAAAAATAGATTTGTCAAATTGCTTTCAATCTATTACTTATTGCAAATAAATTATTGCTTTATGCGTCAAATGAACCATATAGCCTCCTCCTTTGTTTCAGCTTGCATGTAACTATGTATAGGCTTGTTACTCGTAAGTCTTGCGAGTACTCTTTGTACTCAGTTGTTTTGCTTAATTGTTGCAGAGGAGGTTGACCCCCAAGGGGTTAACTATTGTGAGACCGACTTCGACTTTGCTCTCGACGACTAGTTTGGACGTTTCCAGTCGGTTGCCTTGTGGGTAATGGCAAACTGTTTGGCTTTTGTTTATCGCCATCTTATGGCTTATGTTTCCGCTGCTACATTGGTTTATTTCATATCATTTGGCCGGTCGGCGCTATTTTTGTAATATGGATTTGTATGTCTTTATGTTGTAAACTTGTAGTCTGGTTAATGAATGACTCGTATGGGTTGGATGCTTAATTTTTGTATAGGGTATGTGTACTGCAATTTTGGGAAGTACATATGCGCCGAGAATCGAGATATTTGATTTGTAATGCTAGGGCCATTTGGATGGTTAAGTATTATAAGTTAAATACCCCGGGTTCCCAAACATCTCCCCTATATAATAAGATATGTTTTTTTAAGACAATTAATACACATTTACTTCTCTTGGCACCGGACTCCCTCCTCGAGGATCCTCTGGTTCCCCTCGTAACAACCGAAGTCCCTTTTTATACTGTCTAGTCCTTTTACTCGATAGGTTTTTACTCTGAGAGTCATGAAGCTGATTTTGAAGCACCGACATGACCCATCAGAAGAAGGTCACACCCAAGGTCGTCCGACCTCCGAGGACGGCCGCCGCTGCGGGCGCGGAGGAGAGTCATGAAGAGACATCGTCAAGAGCGACATGACCCACCTCGCCTGGGCTAAGGTCGTGATCCGAGGTCTCTAGCGGCCTCTCCAGAGCTGTCGCACCTTCGCCGAGAGATGTTGAGCCTTGAAGGTCAGCCAAGCAGCAGGAAGCAACTTCCCTCGGTTAATGAACTCACTGCGGCTCTAAGTACCGGCCAGCGAAGCAGGACCTCGAGGCGGCAGCCGCCGTTGAGGCCGCGGAGGAGGAAGCCAACAACTCCACGCACAGAGACATCGTCAAGAGCGACACCCGGTCCACCTCGCACAGGGCTACTGGCGTGATCAGGAAGCCTCTGAAGCCCCTCGGCGAGGTGGCGGACCCACGAGAGATGTTGAGCCTTTAGCAACCAGCAGCGGTGGCCCCCGCAGCCCAGCCTGGCTCGCGGTCATCACGCAAGTACAAGCCGCCGGAGGGGGCCGTCCGCCGGCACCTCCAACGACACCGCTGTGGTCATTTTGGGGGGCGAACTCCCCATTGAGCGCAAGGCTGGAGACTGTCCGCTAGCCTTTGGGTTTCAAAATGTCGGGCGTCCGGCCATTCGAGTGAAGTACAGACCCCTCGAAATTCCTCTGGGTGTACGAAACCGCCATCGAGGCAGTCGTGGGAGACGACACCACCAAGGCAAAGAGCATCACCCTCACCCTCGGGGGTGTGGCACTGACTTGGTTATTCACCACCCCCTGTCCATATACGCGTGGGAGCAGTTGCGGGACCTCGTGCGCAATAACTTCCAAGGAAACTATGTCGAACCAAAAGACGCAGGGCACCTATTCGCAATAAAGCAAGCCCCTGGCGAGTCCCTCCGCAACTTCTTCAAGAAGTTTGCGGGAGTGAAGTGTCAAGTAAAGGGGGTTAATGAAACCACCGTTATAAACGTGGCCACGTACAGACTTGAAAAAGGCCACCTGTCGGAGAGGTTGGCTCGCAAACCCGTTCGCACCATGGCGGAGCTCTTCAACAAGATGGAGGAATGCGTCCAGGTAGAGGAAGACAACACTCGAAGGGCAAGAGTCCAAGCGCAGGCCATCCTAGCGCCACCACCTAGCGGTCCGTTCGGGAAGGAGGAACCTACAGCTATCGCCGCAGGGGCGGTTACCAAACCACAAGCCAACGACTACCATCGGAAGGGGCGGGTGTGTATCATGTGCATGGCGGACAACCCCCCGAAGGGGGAAGGCGAGAAGGTCAAGGAGGCCACAGGCGCAACGGGGGACGACAATCGAAAACCAGGACCAACGCTGCAAGCCCCCCACTAGGGATCGCACGCAACAAAAGACTGCCGCACCATCGCGGCCATGCAAGACTACATGAGCCGCGGCCAGCAGCCAACCAAATGTGACGACGGGCGGAGGCCAGGCGACCAGTTGCCTGCTTTGCCATTGAGGGGGGACGCGAGAAGCACCACCAAAGGATCATAAACATTATCGCTGGATGATCCTCGCTAGGCATGACATCGAAGAGACAGCAGCACGTGTATGCCTGATAGATACACCACGTCACGATGTACCATGCCACAACCCCACCTCACTACGCTGGGATACTGGTCACCTTCAGTCCCAAAGATGCCAGAGGCATGTACTTCCCCCATCAAGACCCCCTCGTCATCTCCGCGGGCATCATAGATTTTGAGATCAGACGTGTCCTCGTGGACAGGGGAAGCTATACAGAACTACTTTTCACATACGCCTTCGACAAGATGATGATCCCCAGGGATCACCTATCAGTCCAGGTATACCCCTGGTAGGCTTTGGGGGAAGTCTGGTGACGACCTTGGGCCAAATTGACCTAACTGTCACGTTCAGCGACGACTTCGCGTCGCAGACCAAGGTTGCCACATTCGGTGTCGTTCAGATGCCTTGCTGGTACAACACCATCCTCGGCCGCGCCACGCTAAATGCCTTCGGCGCAATAGCGTGCCACAATTATCTATGCATAAAAATCCCCACACCCGAGGGCATAATTACAGCGCGCGGGGACCAGGACCTAGCATGGCAAACGAAGCTCGAGATAATTGCACCGGCCCACCACGTCCACACAGCCAAAGCAGACACAAGTACCCACACGAACACCCCTTCAGCAATATGAGGACCAAAGGCCAAACCAGAGGGTAGCTCTGAAGGGTTTCCTGAGAGAAGCCACCTCATAGAAGATGGTGGCCCTCGAAGCATACCTCCAGACGGAGGCACATGAAGCCATTCTCGAGGTACTCCGCAGCACTACGAACATCTTCTCATAGTGCACAGAAAACATTCTCGAGGTAGCCCGGGAAGCCATTGAGCACTGCCTGCCCATCAAAAGCAAGGCACCCCCAAGAAAGAAATACTGCGTCGCATGTCGGCTGGAGGTGGGCAAGAAGGAAATAGCCAAGTTACTAAAGGCGGGGGTCATTCGGGAGATCAAGCACCCCGAATGGCTGGCCAACACTATTCTAATACCGAGGAACATTGGCAACTGGTGCATGTCAAGGTTGTCAGAATCATGATTCTGAATCGGATCGGAGATAATCCGGCAGGATCGTATTTTAGGATCGAATCACACAATCTAAAAGTCTACCTGATTCTTCCAAAAATACATTTTTTCAAAGTGTTGTGTATTCCAAAAGTGATATGAGTGTTTATTTAGTCATTTGAAATATAATTTAATTGATAAATGTTTAAATTGTACTTTAGATTCCATGTCATTTAGAGTACAATTAAAATATTGATTTTTAACAACCGTGTCATTACCTGAACATTTTACATAAAAAGTAAACTAATTAAATATTTTTTTATTATTCCAAACCGCGAAATCTTAATGCCTAACATACTAATTACTTAGTACTTATCATATAACTTGAATTGAGTGATAACACACAACCAACCACCTAAATCTTGTATAATTTGAGGTGATACGTGATTCTACACGATTCTATCACCATTCTACCATAACTCTACCCGATTCTACGACTAGCAGCGTGATTCTATCATGATTCTACTAGGTGTGACTAAAGTCACGATTTGGATTGTATTGCTGTTGTAGAATCATAGAATTGTACGATTCTACGACTAGAGTCACGATTTTAACAACCATGGCACATGAAAGTCGACTTCACCGACCTCAAAAAAGCATCCCCAAAGGATGATTTCCCCCACCCCGCATGAACCATCTAGTGGATGCCACCTCGGGCTGTGAGCTGATGAGCTTCCTCGACGTCTACTCCGGCTATCACTAGATATTTATGGCCAAGGAGGACGAATTGAAGATAGCCTTCGTCACCCCAATCAGCACCTATTGTTTCACCAGAATGCCATTCGCCCTCAAGAACGCGGGGGCGACCTTCACCCAACTCATTAAGAACGTACCAGCCAAGAAACATGGCAGCAACGTCGAGGCGTGCGTAGACGACATCGTGGTCAAGAGTACGCTCACAAGATCCTGCACAGTAGACCTCCAGGAAACCTTCACCAGCCTCCGGGCGGAGGTAGTCAAGCTGAACCCAGAGAGGTGCACCTTCGGTGTAAAGGCGGGTAATCTCTTGGGATTCCTCGTATCCAAAAGAAGCATTGAGGCCAACCCTGATAAAATAAAAACTATCCAAGAAATAGAGCCCCTCCGAAGCGCTCGAGAGGTGCAAAGACTAACATGGCGCCTTCTAACACTTAGTCCATTTTTATCCCGCTCAGCGGAGAGGGCCTTGCCCTTTTTCAAGACGATCCGAGGAGTGGAGCCATTCTGGTGGACGAAGGACTGCCAGAAGTCACCTCGCTCAATTACCAAGCCTAGTCAGACCGAAGCCCAACACAAATATGTTGTTGTACCTCGCCGCCTTCTCCTCAACGGTGAGTGCGGTCCTCGGGAAAGAACACAACGGCGGACAACGCCTCGTGTACTACGTATCGGAGGACCTGCAAGGGGCCAAAGTCAGATACACAGAGCTGGAGAAGCTGGCATACGCCCTATTCATGGTTTCGCGCAAGTTGCGGCACTACTTCCTGGTGCACGCCATCACGGCCCCGACGTCTTACCCACTCGCATTGATGCTGCGAAACAAGGACGCTTCAGGCCGAATAGGCAAGTGGGCCGCAGAACTGACGCGCTGCGACCTTACCTTCGTTGCGCGCATGACCATCAAATCACAGGCCCTCACCGACTTTGTCGCCGAATGGACTCCACAATTCGAGAAACCACCCCTAACCCAGGTCGGGGGCCCATGGACAATCTACATTGACGACTCTTGGTGCGCCGCAAGGGCAGGCACAACAGCCATCTTGGTCTCCCCGTACGGGCGAAGCACATCGCATGCCACCCGCCTTGACTTCCCAATAATGAATAATGCCTCTGAATATGAGGCTCTACTGTTGGGACTCCGTAAGGCCAAGGTTTAGGGCCAAGCGCATAATCATCATAAGCGACTCCCGCCTTATGGTAGGCCACTTCGGCAATTCATTCGCGGCCAGAAACCCCCAAAATAGCAAGGTACCTAGCTATGGTCCGCGGGGCAGCGAAGCACTTGCTTAGTATCACCGTTCAAACCATCCCAAGGGGAAACAATGAGGCAGCCGACAAACTCACAAAACTGGCGAGCTTCGCCGAACGCCCCCGCCGAACATCTTTTACGAGGAACTACACGTGCCTTCGGCTGTGCCCGAGGCGCAAGGGGCTGTGCCCGAAGCACAAGGAGCTGCGTGCGGGTCGAACCTCATCCTTCTTATCAGCGAAGCCGATCGGCAGGACACCATCGCCAAATACCTAACAGGTGAAGAGCCCAAGGACCCCACCGAGGCAAAGCGCCTCCGGCACCGTACCCGAAACTACCACAATGTAAATGGGTTACTATAAAGGGGGCGTCTACGCTCCCCTGTTGTGGTGCGTATCACAGGAAAAGGGTCAATCCCTCCTTCGAGACATTTACGAGGGGCCCTGTGGCGGGCACCAAGCTCCCCTGGACCTTGTTGCAAGGGCCTTCCGCCAAGGCTTATACTGGCCAACAGCACTGCGCGATGCGCAAGACCTTGTCCATTGCTGGCAGGGATACCAATGGGCCTGGCATAGCCCAAAGGCACTTACGGTTCTGGTACAGCCCCTGCCCCCGGTCTGGCCCTTCGCGCGGTAGGAGCTCGACATCATCGGCCCATTCTTGGTAGCCAAGGGAAACCTTCACTTCGCCTTTGTCGTCATTGAGTACTTCTAAAGATGGATAGAAGCGGATCCCATAGCAAAAATCATAGTTGCGGCAACCCAGTGGTTCGTATGGAAAAACATCATCTACAAATAAGGGGTGCCGTGCAACATCGTCACCGACAACTACACCCAATTTGATTCTAGGCGCTTCAAAACATTATCACGAAGGCGGGGAACAAACCAACAAGAAGGTCAAGGTCTGCCCCCTCATGCCAGGCCACATGGTCCTCAAACGCGTCGCTAATCCCACAAAAGTGGGCAAACTAGAGTCCAAATAGGAAGGGTCATACATCATCATCCACGCAACAAGGGCGGGCTCCTACTACATCACAATGCTAGAGGGACAACAACTGGACCATACATGGAACTCCAAAAGCCTCCGGGAGTTTTATCCTAGGATCGCTCAATTGTAAAACTCGGCTACGCGCCCGGCTATCGCCGCCCGCCACGTTAAAGCCACAAAGGCATGTACAAAAGCATATGTACACAAACCAGGTTCCGCTGATATTATCTAGAGCACGCACGTATGAAGGAAACAACGTGCCAGGCCCCAAGATCGAGGTCCACTGGGGTGGCGCTAGGCTTCATCTCCCCCACGCACAAAAAAGGCAAGGCTCCCACAGAGCCTCATCTGATAAAGTATGGGGGCGGCGCTAGACTTCGTCTCCCCATTGGGAAAAATGTTAGGGCTCCCCTAAAGCCCTATCTAAAAAAAGTATAGGGACGGAGCTAGGCTTCACACCCCCTCACAAAAAAAGTTAGGGCTCCCTCGGAACCCTATCTAAAAAAGTATGGGCGACGATGATATGATTCGCCTCTCCCCCGGAAAAAAGTTAGGGCTCCCCGAAGCCCTTTCTAAAAAGTATGGGTACGACGCTAGGCTTCGCCTCGCCATCGCAACGAAAGTTAGGACTCCCGGAGCCCATTCTAAAAAAGTATAAGGGGACGACGCTAGGCTTCGTCTTCCCTTCGCAAAAAAATTGAGCTCCCTCGGGGTCCTACGTAAAAAAGTATGGGCGGCGCTCTGCTTCTCCCTCCTCCCCATCACAAAAAGTTAGGGCTCCTCGAAGCCATATCTAAAAAAGTATGGGGACGGCGCTAGGCTTCGCCTCCCTCTTGCAAAAAAGGTTAGGGCTACGCCAAATTCCTATCTGAAAAAGTATAGGGGCGGAACTAGGCTTCGCCTCCCGCTCGCAAAAAAAGTTAGGGCTCCCCCGAAGCCCTATGTAAAAAAGTATGGGGGCGACGCTAGGCTTCGCCTCATCATAAAAAAAATTAGGACTCTCCCGGAGCCCTATCTAAAACAGTATGGGGGCGGCGCTAGGCTTCGCCTCCCCATTGCAAAAATTTAGTGTTGGACCGAAAAGACGACTAGAGGTGGGGGTGAATAGGAGCATATTCACTTTTTCACAAATAATAGGTTCAACACAAATTTCACTCCAATAGCTATGGAAGCTATGAAGATCAATATACCAGTACAGCGGAAGACTAGTATTGAATCTAATCTAACTCCCGAAGCAAAACAACAAAATCAACCAAAACTCAATTTCAAAGTATTGGGTGGTCTCACCTCTATGTCAATGGCGGTCTGACCTCCAGCCTGATGAACAGTCAAATCAGCCCGAAAAATAAAGTTGTAAATATGTCTAACTTTTGATCTACAACTCCAAACTCGATGAAACTTGGAACACACCTTCTCTAGGATGTTAGGAACCTATTCCAATCAAAGATCGTGAATATCCTTGAAAAAGTTATGATCTTTTTCCGTTTGAGAGGAGGATGGTTCAAAACCGAGTCAAAACGAAAACTGGATCCAAAATCTTGCTCGTGGGTGATTGATGATCAAGATGATCCTAGATGTGTTCCCACATGTCACAACAAGCTAGATCACATGAAGGAATCAAGCAAAAACTCGCGGATCAAAGAAAGACTCAAAATCACCAAATAGAGAGAACGAAAGCAAAGAGACAAAACTTTGAGCAAACTTTCATTGGATTGATTTGATATGGTTTGGAATTACAACCACTCCATCAATGGAGGACAAAGCTCAATCTATGAGCACGAAATCAAATCAAAACTCTCTAGAACCCTAACTTCCACTAATCCTCTCCCTAAGCAAAGTAGGGTTTCAAAAACAAAGAAAGAGTTGAGGGGGTGCAGCCACCTCCCTCCTCTATTTATAGTGGAGGCTTAGACCTTCTAGAAGATTTACTCAAATGGGCTCTCGTTAAGGCCCAACACAAACGGGTCACACACGCACGCATTTTAAAGCACCGTCTTCATCACCTCTTGACCTAATCAGCTTCACCTTGCGCCACCTTACGCCGCGGTTTGGCAAAAGGTCACCAAGGTGGTATTTGGTAAGATTACCAAAATACCCCTTCTCGATCCTTCTCCGAAGACCGAGCCAAATCTTCGCGAAGCGGTTCCATGCTCCGCCACGTGTAGGTTGATCAACGACTCTCATCATGTCGGCAAGTATCTCCCATCCGGCTCCCACCAAAACCACCATAACACTTGCACCGACCCCCGCGCCACTTGATCAAACTAGTCTCACCGAACTATCCGTTCGGTCACACTTATCCATTCTGCATCACGCTTGGGTTCATTGACCTCACACGGCATCGTCGATCGCTCTGGACCTTAGCTCTCCAAGCCTAGTCCCGATCATCCTCGCCGTTGACCGTCATTGACCACCAAGCAACCTCCACAACAATAGACATGCAAATCGAATCCGGGAACAAGTTCTTCACAACTTGACCCACGTTAGTCAAAACATGCATCATGCAACACATATGCACTGAAACTCATGACTTTGACCTAACAACCAAACATCGCCGCCACGAAGGATGACAAAACAAGTGAAAACCGGTCTAACCGCCGCCCTGGCCGGTCAGACCGCCGCCAGCTGGGACTTAGCCGATTTTCAGCCCCTGAAAACCTAAAGCTCTCTGAAAATTTCAACAAATAGAACTTTTGACTGGAGACTCCAAAAATTATGAGACCAAGTGCAATAGAATCTCCTCTCTTGCCTACAACCTTTATTTTTGGCCCAGCCAAAAAATCCTCTTTTATATTGGCCGGTCCGACCGCCAGGGGTGGCCGGTCGACCGCCTAAGGCCTGAGAGCACTGCAACTTTTCCAAAAACGCATGATTCTACAAACCTTCAACGACATTGCCAGTTGTAACATCATCCTAAGATCATGAGCATATCGCCATGATATCCATAGTTAGAGCTCCCCCGGAGCCCTATCTAAAAAAGTATGGGGGACGGCACTAGGTTTTGCCCCCTCGCAAAAAAAGGTCAGGGCTCCCCCGGAGTCCTATCTAAAAAGTACGGGAGACGGCGCTAGGCTTCACCCCTAGGAAAAAAAAGTTAGAGTTCTCCTAGAGCCCTATCTAAAAAAAGAATGAGGGTCATCGCTAGGCTTCACCCCCGTGCAAAAAAAGTTAGGGCTTACCCTATCTAAAATAGTATGGGGGGCGCTATGCTTTGCTTCCCCCTCGCAAAAAAGTTGGAGCTCCTCCGGAGCCCTATCTTAAAAAGCATGGAGGATGGCATTAGGCTTCACCTCCCCGTTCAAAAAAGCTAGGATTCCCTGAAGCCCTATCTAAAAAAGTATGGGGGACGGCGCTAGGCTTCGCCCCTCCCCCCATCGCAAAGAAGGTTAGGGCTCCCCAGAGCCCTATCTAAAAAGTATGAGGGATGGCGCTAGGCTTCGCCTCCCCCACGCAAAAAATGTTTGGGCTCGCCCGGAGCCGTATCTAAAAAGTACGGGGGCGGCGCTAGGTTTCGCCTCCCCCTCGTAAAAAAATTAGGGTTTCCCTGGAGCCCTATCTAAAAAAAGTTTGGAGGACGGCGCTAGGCTTCGCCTCCCTCTCGCAAAAAAAAGTTAGGGCTCCCCAGAGTAATATGTAAAAAAGTATGGGACGATGCTAGGCTTTGCCTCCCCCTTGCAAAAAAAAAGTTAGAGCTCCCCCGGAGTCCTATCTACAAAAATACGGAGGACGGCACTAGGCTTTGCCTCCTAGGACGGCACTAGGCTTTGCCTCCTACTCACAAAAAAAAGTTTGGGCTCCCCTGAAGCCTTATCTAAAAAAGTATGGACGGCGCTAGGCTTCGTCTTCTCCTCCCAAAAAAGTTAGGGCTCCAACAGAGTCCTATCTAAAAAATATGGGGGGGGTAACGCTAGGCTTCGCCTCCCCCTTGCAAAAAAGTTAGGGCTCTCCCGGAGCCCTATAAAAAAGTGTGGGGGGCGGCGCTAGGGTTCCCCCCTCGCAAAAAAGGTTAGGGCTCCTTCGGAGCCCTATATAAAAAGTATGGGAGATGGCGCTAGGCTTCGCATCTCCCTAGCAAAAAAAGTTAAGGCTCCCTGAGCCCTATCTAAAGAAAGTATGGGGCAGCGCTAGGATTCGCCTCTGCCTCGCAAAAAAGTTATGGCTCACACGGAGGCCTATCTTAAAAAGTATGGGCACTAGGCTTGCCTCCCCTTGGCAAAAAAAGTTAGAGATCCCCAGAGCCCTATCAAAAAAAGTATCGGGGACGGCGCTAGGCTTCGCCTCCCTCTCGCAAAAAAGTTAGGGCTCTCCCGGAGCCCTATCTAAAAACTATAGGGGACGGCGCTAGGCTTCACCCCCACCATCGCAAAAAAGTTAGAGTCGCCTCGGAGCCCTATCTGGGTACAAAATGAAACGGAGGGTCAAACAACATAGAACACACATATATACCGACAAAACGGGCTTTATTCATCACAACAAATTCCAAATAAGACAAAGTACATAAAATGGAGGCTTGCATCTGGAAAAAGGAAATCAATCAACCACAACATGCGAGGAATACACTAAGAAAAGGTACACGCAATTGACAACTAAGGCTCGTTAGTGTACAACACATTCGATTACAGCAGCCACTCCCGCATCTCCTCATCGGAGGGCCCAGTCTCCATGAACTTTAGAAGGTCCCTTTCTGCATACCTACTTCACCCAGCATCGGACGGGGCTTCGTTGGCCGGGGCGGGGCCGCAGATTCAACGCAAGAGGCTGAAGGGCCTTCTTCGAGTGCCACGTAGCCTCGCTTCTCCCAGAAGTGGGCGATCTTATCACGTGCCACGATGGCCTTACGCTGACGAAACAACTCGAACTCCTCCATGGTCCTACCCGGGTTCGCCAAGCGCTAGTGCTGCCACTTCACACCATGGTACACGACCCCCTGGTAGCACAGCTGCAGCGGCCAAACAGAGCGAAGATAGGGCTCTGCTTCGGCTTGCACCAAGAGGTGGTTACCTTCATTATGTGTGTGGATATCATGGGGATATGCTCCAAATCTTAGGATGATGTGATAATTGGCAATGACGTTAACGATTTATCATTTTACGTGTTTTTGGCAAAGTTTTTGGACTGTCAGGTCTCAGCCGGTCTGACCGGCCAGGGCGGCGGTCAAACCAGTCCAAGATCGGTCTGACCGGCCCTGGCGGCGGTCGGACCGGCAATGTCAGAAAGTGGTGGATTGAGCTGGGCCAAAAATAGAGGTAGTAGGCAATAGAGGAGATTCTATTGCACTTGGTCTCATAATTTTTGGAGTCTCCAGTCAAAAGTTCTATTGGTTCGAAAATTCCAGTAGGTTTCGATTTTCAGAGAGGAAAAATGGCTAAGTCCCAGCTAGCGGTATGACCGGCCCATAGGTGGCGGTCAGACCGGCCAGGGTGGGCGGTCAGACCGGCCCTAGGGGCGGTCTGACCAGTTTTAACTTGGTTCGTCGCACGTCGTGGCGGTGATATTCGGTTGCTAGGTCAAAGTCATGAGTTTCAGGGCATATATGTTGCATGATGCATGTTTTGACTAACATTGGTCAAGTTGTGAAGAACTTGTTCCCAAATTCGGTTTACTTGTCTATTGTTGTGCAGGTTGCTTGGTGGTCAATGACCGTCAGCGGCAAGGATGATCGGGACTAGGTTTGGAGAGCTGAGGTACAGAACGATCGATGATGCCGGGTCAGGTCAATGTACTCAAGCGTGGTGCAAGATGGACAAGGGTGACCTATTGGCTAATCCGAGGCGCAAGATGACGCTAGGTGTAGCTAGTTAGGTCAAGGGGTGTTAAAGATGACGTATTAAAATACGTGCGTATGTGTCCCGTTTGTTTTGGGCCTTAACGGGAGCCCAATTGAGTCAAACTTCTACAAGGTCAAAGCCTCCACTATAAATAGGAGAGGGAGGTGGTTGCACCCCCTCTTCGTCTCTTTTGCTATTTTTGTAAACCGTAATTTTTTTAGGGAGAGCTTTTATGGAGGCTAGGGTTCTTGATAGTTTGATGTGATTTTCGTGCTCTTGGATTGAGCATTGTCCTCCATTGATGGAGAGGCTGTAAGCCCATATCATATGAATCAATCAAAGGAATGTTTGATCAATGTTTTGTCTTATTGTGTTCTTTCTCCATATTTGATGATTTTGAGTCTTTCTATGATCAGTGAGTTTTTGACTGAATTCTTCATGTGATCTAGTTTGTTGTAACATGTGGGAACCTATCTAGGATCATCTTGATCATCAATCACCCATGAGCAAGATCTTGGATCAAGTTTTTGTTTTGACCCGGTTTTGAACCCTTCTTCAATCAAATAGAAAAGGATCTTGATTCCTCAAAGAATTATCATAATTTTTTTTATTGGAATAGCTTCCTGATATCATAGAGAAGGTGTGTTCCAAGTTTCATCAAGTTTGGAGTTGTAGATCAAAAGTTTCATCTATTTGCAATTTTGTCATCGGGCTGTTTGATCTTTTCTGGAGGCGAGCAGTCAGACCGGCCAGCATCACCGGTCAGACCGATAGGCAATCGGTCCGACCGCCATTGAGCCAGTGGTTCGACCGGCAGTACACTGAGATTTGTTATCTTGTGTTTGATCTTGAGTAGTATTGCTTAGGGGTTTTTATTGGATTCAATATTAGTCTTCCGATGTATTGATATACTGATCTTCATAGCTTCCATAGCTACTGGAGTGAAATTTGTGTTGAATCCATTATTTGTGAAAAAGTGAGCGTGCTCCTATTCACCCCCCTCTAGTCGCCTTTTCGGTCCAACAATGTGCCCCTCGGACGGCCAGCCAACAGTGTATTGAAGTGGCGGCAATCCAGCCTACGCAAAGCACGAATTCAAAACGCATCACCGCAAAAGCACACTAAGTGAACCATACCAAACTTCACAAACAACCGATTTTCCAAATATCTTTTCCATTCAAAAGTGGAGGCCGCTACAAAAAGAGGTGAACCCCCATCTCAGACCCCTTCAGCACATGGGTCTCCGATGGGGGCGGAGCTAAAAGAAGAAGAAAGCTAAACCACTAAGACCAAATTACAAGAATATAAAGGGTTCGAGCTACTCAGAGCAAGCGGAGGATCACACCTTGTCTCTCATGGTGGTCCCCCACTCACTGGCCTCCTGGTCGTCCGCGAAGCCTTGCCCTTCTTCTTCTAGACCAACACAGCCCGGAGGGAGTCCATCGCTGCATCACGCCCGCGCGACGCCTAGAAGTCCTGGACGAAGACGTCGGCCGCCTTCCACGTTTGGTGGTGCCCTGCGTCAACTTCCTCCGCAAGTCACCACTGGTACGAAGCGAGTAGCGAGGGCGTTGACATGCCCACACCCGGCCTTTTGCAAGGTATTAAATGTCGTCGTCCAGGCTACCTTCACGCTATGGTCCCCATATGCCCGGACCGTCGCCAGACACACCTCCCTGGCGTGGCAAAGATGCTCGAGGGTGATATCCATCTCCCCAACAGCAAGGTAGTTAGAATCGCGATCCTACCTTAGAGTCTTACAATTCTACAAACCCACGACAACCTGTCGATCCAAATCACACTGTGAATCAGAATAAGGGAGAATCGTGGTAGAGTCGCGATCCAAAGAGTGGAATCGCGTAGAATCCTGTAGAATAGCATAGAGTAGAATCATGGTAGAGTCGTTTAGGCAAAAAAATTATAATTCTTTGGCTTTTTTAGGCCAGGTTTGCTGATATTTTATTTTAGAGCAAAATGTATTGATATTAATTTTGAGAATAAAACTATAAATAAACAAGGAGCATGCAAAATATTATATCAGTGTGGTAATACTAGTACAAATATCTATATTATGACGTGAGCAATCTTGAGCTTGATAATGATAAGCTATTTTTATTCTTGGAGTATGTCTAGCTGCTTTTAAGGAACATGTAAGCATTGCAATTAGATATTAATTTACAAAAGTTGTGAACATTTCTCATGTAATTGTAGTAAATTAGTCATGGTCGTTGGTTGTTCTCCTATAGTCGAACTATATCACACATCATGCAGTACCATTATGCTTTTTTGTTGTGCGATAAAAAGTGATTTTCCCTTTTTCGATTATAAGTAAGTGGTAAATCATATAAGAATCATACAAACTTATAGTACAGATGTTAAATATGTGTATTTTTACAATTTTGTAGAATCGCCAATTCTACGATTCGATCCTACCGGAGGCATATCGATCCAACTTAGGATCTCGATTTTGACTACCTTGCCCAACGGTATGGCGCCACTAGGGAGGCAAGGCGTCGTGGTCCACCACCACGCCTCCAAGCTCTCCATTGCCTCCTAGGTTGCTTGTGCCACGGTATGTGAAATCTCCCGTTCCGCCTGAATCTCTGTCTCGAGGTCGGTCCGGACGCTTCGAAGGGTCCGAACCTCCACCAGCAAAACACGACGCTCCCCTCCAGCTCTGCCACCCTTGCCTCCAGGGCCTTCGCCTTGTCAGCCTCAGGGCCTCGCGCTCTGCACTAAGAAATTCGCTCCCCGCATGCTCCAAGTTGACCCATTTCTGGATCTCATCAAAGCTGCGCAAGACATCTCCCTCGAGCGTGCGTGATAGCATCAAGGTCTGCACGAAGCGCGACATCACACACACATAAAATAACAAAAAAGACCAATAAAAGAAAACCCGTACCTTCGCGGCGTTCGCCTCGACGGATCGGAACATCCCCTTAAGAGACATGTTTTGGAAAAGGTCCCCCACGTAAGACAGTGCGGCGAATTGAGCAACCTCCTCGTAAACCCCCGCCGCACCAAAGCTAATCTTGAAATCCACATGGAAAAGCAGGCCCAGATCCACAATGGCCGCGGCGGCTACAGCGGCAGCCCGCGAAGGCGCCGCCTCGGAGCTCCACAAGGCGGAGCCATCTCCGCCGGCCCTCTCCTCCTCCCCATCGCTTAGTACTGTGAAGCAGGTGCACGAGTCAGAGTTGCACGCACATACTTCAAACTACATGAAAAAAGAAAGCGAACGACAAAACATACGAAAAGGTGCCTACTGATCGCATCATGACCCGGAGTGGGAGGCACAACTCGAGAGTCTTCTGTGCCCCTGCCATAAATGTGTGATGGGGTGCTACCGGTCGAGGACTCCTCAAGGGGCAAGCCCGCTATCTCAAACGAGCTCGCCACCCCCTCCCCGGTCTTCGCCACAATGCGCTCCACGACCCTCGGTGCAGCGCCAGTCGCGAGGGATGCTCCATGCTCTCCCGAAAATAGGCTGCTTAATCGAGCGCGCGCCGCTCGCTCTGGAGTCCGCTTCCTCCTACCCTCATCTGGGTTTGAGCGCTCCGCAAGACGGACCGACGGCTCGTGCACAACCATCCCACGCTTCGCATACTCTTCGCCGGCATAGGGGCCCTCCGCAGCGCGGGTGACCTCGTCAATAGGCGCAACTACAAGGGTACCAACAGAGCTCAGTTAATATATATATATATATATATATATATATATATATATATATATATATATATATATATATATATATATATATATACATATATATGATTAATACTTAATACTTAATACTTTTTACTCCCGGGTGTAGTTATTCCCACATTTGATATACCACCTAAAAGAACTTGATATACTCTTTTCTCACTTTGGGTATACTCATATACTAATTATAAGATACTCCAATGTGAACCACATGAAAAAATTATAAGAGAGTCCATATTTTTTGGTATATTGTATAAATACCTTTATATTCACATATAAAAGGAGTATGTCTAAAAAATTATATATTACAAGAGAGTCCATAGTTTTTGGTATATTTTATAAATACCTTTATATTCGCATATAAAAGGAGCATGTCTAAAAAATTATATATACTACTCCTAAAAGTGTATAAATACCACATAAGTGGTCTTATATACTCGTATACTACACAAATATACTTTCGGTTGCACAAGATACTCCATACATTGTGAGATATGAAATAGGGAGTAACTACACCCAGGGGTAGCAAAAAGGCTTCCATAAAGCGAAGACCACTTATGGAGACACACACACACACATAACAAAAAAATACAAAAGTTCAATGCGAAGACCAAAACCTTCGCGACCAACTCCGGTAACGGTGGGAAGCCCGCCTATCGAACCCGGGAGTAGAAGGATGTCGATTTTCTATGTTCTCCATACTAGTCCAGGAACAGCTAGTGCACACAATTCAAAAAAATGATAGCAAATTCATATCATATATTTTGTCCATATTATCAGAGTTCTATTACAAAAGGGCACAAGGCCTAAAGAAAAGTACAACAGAAGCATAAAGTAGTTGTAGGTCACACGATACGTCATATGAAATCGTCTAGGGCACAACCTAGTTGTCCAAGTCCTCACCAGCAGCGTATTACTCCTCCTCTGATCAACAATTTTATTAAGCAAGGTGAGTACGGACGTACTACGCAAGTTACACCCAAATAACAGAATATGATGCATGAGGGTATGACAAATGATGGCTTAGATGGCTAAGTTTGCATAAAGCGATATTTTTAAATATCTTTACTAAGTTTCAAGGAAATTATACTATATGTAGAATTTGGTTTTTGAGTTTTTAATTATTATTTTGAGTGTAGGATAGATCTCCCTACATGATTGGTGAAGGAATAACCCCCATAACACCGTCTGTCTGCCTAATTTTCTCATTTGGATAAACTATCCAAAATCATTTATTTAAATTATTTTTAAAGTCAAAATCCAAAATCTACCGTGGACACGACTATTCGAATAATTTTCTACTCTGCAGAGTTTGTACAACTTTGCCCATAAGAGATAGTCTGCTTAATATGTCGGCCAATAGACACTTCCGTAGCCTTGTGACTAAGCGGCAATCACAAAGCCTTTACCCCTACATTATCCCAACATAGTTATGCTTGCTAAGGTTTTGTTACCGAAGGTTTCGCGCCAAACGGTAACCCCCACTTGCGCCTATGTGGGTACTAAAAGTAGGTCTTCACGACACTCACACCTCAAAATGATACAACCACGGTGAAATATTATAGTTTAGTTAGACATGTTTGTCCTATTCCATACTTGTGGTAGTACGGTGAAGCTTAGTAAAAAATAGTTCTCGGACCGGTCCTTATTTAACTAGGCAACTTCCAACTAACCCCTGGGCATCAACCATTCACTGAATTGATCCCATGCATAAACTTGCACCCTACATCCATCCAAATTAGCTCGTCAAAACTAGTTTTTAATTTGTTTTGGTTCACAAACCATTTGCAAAACTCCATGACAAAACAATGTAATAGATTCATTTTTAAACTAAGTTGAATATTTGGCTAAATTCAAAAATTAAATATTTTTGGTCTAAGCATGTCTTTGCATAACATTTTCTAAATGGTTCATAGTTCATACTATTGTACCAATTAGGTTTTTCATATAAAGTGACAAGGTATAACTAATTCAACGACAAAATTTGGTCATACAAAGGAATTAAGAATAACTATAATAATTTAAACATGGATTTAAATTAAATTGAA
This sequence comes from Hsuehochloa calcarea, assembly GCA_036346395.1. Lineage (NCBI taxonomy): Eukaryota > Viridiplantae > Streptophyta > Magnoliopsida > Poales > Poaceae > Hsuehochloa > Hsuehochloa calcarea. The sequence continues at coordinate 17,951,860 of CM070600.1, forward strand.
TACAAATATGTAATGCAATAATAATATAAAATACAATTTAAATAATTTAAATTACTGGGATTCAAATATGATCAATAGATGTAATTTGCCTTGCTCAAATTGTTGTTAAACGGGCTCGTTGAAGTCTATACGCGAAAATAAGTGAATTTCAAATAAAATTCAATTGAACTACAAATTTAATAATTTTGGTTTAGTTAGTTATATTATAATTTTACATGAATTTAGAAATTTAAATCACTGGAATCGGAGCTCATATGAAGGGGAACAAGTCATCGAAAGTTTGAATTATAAAGAAATTACCCTAAATTCTTTTTCATAATTATTGAATTATTTTTAAAAGGAAATTCTAAATATTGCGCAAGCATGACGTCAACAAATGATTCACTAACAAGTGGGCCCATGGTTCATGGACTAGGCCCACGAAAGTGCTTTTGTTCCGGTGGTCTGGTTCTGTGAAACAATGTGTGGCTTACTCGTGAGTTGGTGTAAGCGCCACGTTGGCACAAACGTGGGCCAAATGGGTGACTTGGCAGCTTGCGTGGTGGTCAGGTGGCCACCACCTCACATCCCGATGATTCTTTGCGCACAAGGTCCGAGGGTTGCCGGCGATAGGGGGGCTACGGCGTGGTCCGGCGAGGGTAGCAAATGAAAGAGGAGGTCGTGGTGAACCATTTGCACGCGATTGCGCTGGGGGGCGACAGAGCTTCCGGTGGCGAGGAAAGGTGACGGTGTGTTCGGGTCGTCAGCGAGGTAGGTGTTCGGTTGTGCTCCAGCGATGTGGTGGTGAGCACCGCGTAGAACATGCGACGACGAAGCTCCTGGTGCGGTTGCGGTTGATGATGACGGAGCTCCAACGACTACAGTGAAGAACTTCAAATTTCAACGAAGTGAGAGCGGGGAGGTTCTAGGGCTACAGTGGGAGAATGAGTGAGGAATAGTGGTGCGGGTGCTCCCTTTTATAGGGCGAGAGGATGGCCTGAGAGGGGAACGCACGAGGGCTTTAACTTGCTTGCAGCTGAAATGTCAATAACAAAAAAAAAAGAAACGATCGAGTGAAAGCGAAGGGTGCAGTGGAGATCGTGAGCTTGATTACACACGATTTTGAGTAGAAACGGGTGCAATAACGCAGCGGCAAGAAAGCGGCAAGAAAGACAGCAGCACTAGCACGGGTGCGAGGAAGAAGAAGGTGAGGTAGGGATGACATGTGGTGCCGGGCGGTCAGCGAGCGAGAGAGAGGGGTGGAGAGGTTGACGCTGCGGGCCCGCATGTTAGCGAGGGGAAGAGGGAGGCGGGCATGAGCGGGCCGGGCTCGGGGAAAAAGAAGGAAAAGGCCATGGGCTGGGAAGGAGATTAGGCCCAAAGAAATTTTTGAATTTTTGATGATTTTTGAATGGCAGAAATAGCAAGAAATCAAATAGGTACTTTAGAAAATAGCAAATATAGTTAAAAAAAAAAAATTCATTGAATTATTTTGAACTTAAATAAAATATTCCCAACTCAAAATTGGTATTTATATTTCCAAATAATTTATTTTGGCTTTAAAAATAAATAGGGAATACTTTTAAAAATCCAAAAAATTCAAGGAAATTAATTAAAATTTTATTTTTAATAGAAATGATCTAGCACTATGCCATCGGTAGGAAATTGACGCTACCGAAGTTCAGCGTCTCACCCATGCTTCTTCTTCTTCTTCGGCTGGCAGTGCTCGTGGTGCAGACACGCAAACAGACGCCCTTACCCACTCATCCCCGCGGATCGCATAATCCACTTGAAGATGGCTAGCTTCACTAGGGAGTTGGGTGTCAGCTGCGCCAACTCCACACGGTATAGTCGAAGGACCAGCTCCACGCATGGAATCCGGAGGCCAACAACAAAGAAGACAACGAAGACCATGACTTCGTCTGATCAAGGCGCCAGTACTGTCTCCGCCCTAGGGAACCGCCTAGAGAACCCGCTCTGTCACGATAGACTGGCCGAGATTGCTGGTATTGACCACACCGTCGCCTCCATCTTTGTTGCGCTTTGTCATATCGAAGTTCCGAAGGCCACACGACCCGAGCCTCGGAGGCCAGACAGCCTGGAAGGACAAACAACACAAAATCGCATAGGGATGGAGCTAGGGTTTCCAGGCGCGAAATAAGGAAAGGACCAGGGGGTTACCCCTTCGTATACGCGCTAAGACCACAAGAGGACAAGGTGTGGAAGTCGACAAGACACGAGCCAGTTACCCAGTGACACGTGCCACGCGCACAACATCCCCTCCTCAACTGTCGTGCGGTTCGAGGGGGCACCGTTACTGCCAACCACCGCATTATGGCACACGCCAACCAACGGTGTCTCATGTGGTTCGAAGGAGTGCCATTACTACAAACCATCGGTATTATGATGCATGGCAACCAACAACGGCATGCGTGTTTCGAAGGAGTGACATCACTGCCAACCGCCAACATTATGGAACGCGACACCCAACGCGCCATCATTCCAACATGAGAGGTCCACGCACTGCGGGAGGGGCCGCACAAAGCACGCTTCGCCAGGCCGAAGGGGACAGTGTGCCTGGACTCTTTAAGGAAAGGTGTAGTTTTAGCCATGATAAAGCAGGACCTCGACCACGAGGGACTTGTCGTAGGGGCGGCCCACCGGCCCCAATGACCCAGTGAAGATCGCAAGCCCTCCCCAGGGCCATGAGCCGGAGGCACGTCCTGGGGCTCCCGAGGGTACGAAGTGCGCCTTCAGGAGGGCTCCAAAGGGCGCACGAAGATGACTAGGAGGCCCACGAGGGCCTGCGGCGGAGATGCGGCTAGGGGCCCTCGAAGGGCACTAGGCATACCTTCGGGGAGGCTCTGAAGGAGGTGCGAAGGCCACCGAAGGGCTGCCGAGCACCACGGGACCACCTTAGGGGCGCCGAAGGGTGTCTGGGACACGTTGTCCCGGTGCACACTAAACGGTGTGAAGGGAGAAGATAACTGTTGGATCGAGCATACTAGTCGGATGGACCGAGACCAGGGAGGTTCACCATAAACCAAAAGCTACGCATAGGGGAATGAAAAGCCTCTATGGCCCCTATAGACATAGGGTCCTTTTAGGGGTAAATCTATAATCTCATGTACCCGGTTTATAGGCTATAAATAGCTGCCCCCATGTAATAAGGCATGCTTTCTTGAAGACAGTTAATACACATTTACTTCTCATGGCACCGATCCTCCTCCTCGAGGATCCCGGTTCCCCTTGTAACAACGAAATGTCTTTTTTATATTGTCTAGTCGTTTTTGCTACGACAGCAACATCATGCGAGGATGGCGCCCCACAAACGGTCATGATGCGGTGCGGTGGCGGCACCGAGGCGCAGTCGAGTCGCAACGGAGACGTCCGACAAGGCCATGGGCCGCTCAATGACAGGAGTCATATGCAGTGAAAGATTTCTATGCAGGTTGCTTTTCAGAGTCCTTCTAATGTGGTTTTGTTTGTTGGGACTTGGCATCAGTCAAGGAGGAAGAAGGGGGAATTCTTTAAGATTAGTGTGGGGGCAGGTGTCGCTATTCTAGAGAGGGTGCTATATAAGCTATTTAGCACCTGGTGCTACAGTCCCCCACCCCCCGGCCCAATGGGCCAGGCTTAGCCTAGTTTACAAGCTTAGTGGTTTAACATGTTAGTTTAGACTCTAATGGCCTGCGGCCTGGTTGGAGGAGCTTCGACTTTTACTCTCTGCCCTAAAACAAAAAAAAACAGGGTTCATCTTGAAATCCACTTCTAACTAAGCTTGCCCCTGCCTATCGGCCTTTTGATAAAGTTGCCAAAGTCCTTAGGTTAAGGAACCGCGGAGTTGTGGGTGACCAGGATTCAAATTCTGATATCTATCTTTTTGAGCACATAAGCGCACTTTAGTAGAAATTTTGTGTGGTTCGCGAATTTGTCACCGCCGTCCCTCTATTTAGACGTGTGCTAAAAAAGACACACTCGCATGTGTGCTTGTGCATGGTTGTGCGTCTTCCTTATAATCGGGAAAAAATGATATGATTTATCTAACACATACAAGTCCATGACTTACTCTCATTTTTCCTCTTCAAGTTGGTATCTGAGATATCATGGTCGGGCGACTACGCATGATGAAGGACCCGCGGTGTAATTTACCTTGTTAAATATAATACATTTTTTAGACATCCTTTTGGAATACATATGAATTTCGCAATGCAAATTTCCAAGATCTTCGTAAGAAACGTTCAGTTCCCTTTTTTAAAAAAATCACGTGTTCCAAGCTATTTGTTTACAGTGGAAATGTGCTAGAATATTCATCACAGCTTTCGTTGGCAACTCGTGATACCCAGGTCCAGTAGCGGCAGAACCAGAAAAAATCTAGTCAGGACAAGCCTAACAATGACCCCAGGAACGCCCTTCTTCTTCTCCTCCGTCAACGGCGAGGCTCATTTGGGGGTAACAAAGGCAGTTCGCCGGTGAGACCGAACATGCGCCCATGCTGCGCAAACGGTGGCTCCGCCACTAGGTCCCAGGAAGAGAGAAGAACACGGCTAACTGCGAAGGACGGTCGATTTGATCGTAGAAGATGGCGAGTAACAACGACTAGGAGTCGTCTAGGACCCGGAGCACAGAACACGAACATGCTGATGGTTGGGCCGGAAGCTTCGACATTCTGCCTCTGCCTGCATCAAAAAAAGAAGGCGAATAACACCAAATTATGATATTACGTAGCCAATTTTACCGAAGAAGAAACTAGGGAGCGAGCCAAGCAAGCAAGAGAAAAACTTCGCCTTTGTCGACAGAAAAGTGGAACTCCGAAATGGCCTTTTCTGCCGGCTGGCCTGGTCGTCCTCCTCCTACCAGCGCGTGTTGCGTCACACGCACTCTGAGCTCTTCGCGACCGAAAGCTTTCGTGTCGGCCAAGCCGCCGCTGCCGCACTGCGTGCGTAAGCGCTTACAGGGACCCCGTCCTCTTTATTTCTCCACGATCCCTGGTTGCTAGTATGAACTTTTGATCAGACGCTGGTGAATAAGGGACGACTTTGCAGGGGTTTTATTCCCGGTGGACGGACACCACGAGTGAAAAAATATTCTTCGGCAAAGTCGCTTACTGAGAGCTGTACTTCGCCCCGAAGGAATCCATCGAAAGAAGAATGTGATGGAGGAACATTCAGTGGGCGGCAAGCAAAGAGAAGGCAGAGTAGATCCTCTACATTACTGATTTTAATATAAAGATACTACAATGCACAGATATTATAAACGATTTTCACCAATTTATCAAAAAAAAAGGACAAAAGATAAGATCGATCACTACAATGCATTTTTATTACAGTAAAATCTCCACCGTACTTTCCACTGCTACTGCTGTTGTGTTGTTAAGCTAACAATATGAAAACACTGCCTACACAATACCTTTTATATTTACCATAGAGAATCCGAATCCGAACAAGCAACAGAGAAAGAAAAACCCGTCGTATTCATGCATTGTGTAGGCATTCCCTTCTGGAACAAACTGGAGGCACCAAACCCGAAAGCAAAATATCCCGTTCTTCTTCTACTTGCCAACCGATAAAAACAACAAATTTTTCATGAAAGTTTGATCTGTCTTATCTACGGTTAAAAAAAGTTATTACCCGTACTTTTAATGTTCTCTATCTCTAATTATACTTTTGAAAGCATTTTCGTGCTCAATCTCCAATTAGTTTGCTGTACACCCTAAATCAAAGCCGAACCATCCAAGTAGTGAAGTAGGCTAGTACTATGTCCAATTCCAAACAATAACAGCGGGAGACGGGAAGAGCTAGATGGAGCCGGTCCACCACGTAGCCCGTGGGCGGCGCTTCTCTCTACGGCTCGGGAGTCGGGACGTACGCGCCCGACGAGGCCTTATCACCACGTGTGGGCAGCGCGGTACACGTGTAGCTGTAGCGGCCAACGACCTCACCGCATCAATATCCATAAATGCTCGCTCTAGCGGCTGAAACGGTTCGTGTTTTTGTGTAAAAGCCCCCTTGCAATTGCGAAAACACACAGCCGAACGATTGAATTATTTTGGGAGCTTTTGTGGAGTATTTTGCTATCCCCACCCCTTCAAAATCAACCTATATTTTTCTACCCATTAAATATCTCTTAGATTCTAGTAACTCTGGTATTTTCCGCAACGATTTTCCTCGCATCCACCACCACGCATATATCACGCATCACGCTCTTCATCACTGCCGCCTGCAACAGTTGCAGGCACCAAATATGTTAATAACATCGCTTGTCTCTTTGGGTTCCACCACACCTTGTCGTTTGTGGTGCCATCGACCACCGCCAACCCTCCCTTTTGTTGTAGTCATGATCCAACTCATCACGCCGCCTTCACCCTTCTTGTCGGCCCCACCCTACGCCCACGGTTGGTAATGCCCTCTCCTGTCCCTTTGTTGGCTTGCTGCTCTCATGGGGGATCTAAGGTCGGTATTTGGTGAACCTTGGATGAGAACAAAAGACATCTCTTGGACAAATTCAAGTATAAGAATCGCTAGAATTCACAAAAACAGGTACATCCGCCCCTTGAACAACCCTTCCAAAATTATGTTTAGAAAACTAAAAAACAAAGAGGAGGAACTAAACTCTTGGAAACTTGTACTCAAATCCTACTTTCAAGCACATCTTTCAATACGAGCAAACTCAGTTTAGAAAAGTTGTTTTTTTTATCCCTTCTTATTATTTTGTGCATTCTTTAGATCATCCTATACAAATACAAGACATGTCACCTCAAACAAAACCTGGTATACGGCGACCAGTCCTCTTAAAAAGAAAGGCAACCAATCAATTTAAACAATTTTGGGTTCAGGCTCTTCCATGGCATATAGAGAGGTTAGGATCAGGTTCTTACATCCTGTAATCATACTCCTAATCACATTCCTCATGTTCACATATGCAAAAACAAACCCACAAAGTTTCCACAAACAAAGTCACCTTATCCATCTTCCATCCTCACACTGTCACTCACACACCCCAAACACCCCAACCGGCGCGAGCTCGCACGGCCGCGCGGGCATACATTTTTCCGGAAAGATCCTGCCCGCACGGGAGAAACGAAGGAAAACCCCACGAAAACGCAATAAAAAGGAGAGCGAGAGGGGACGCGAGTAGAAAAGGAGACCGGCTTAGCCGCCCCACCGGAGCAGCCAGGCAGGCCACCCACGCCCTCTCCTCCCCTCCTCCCTCCTCCCCCTCCCCTCGCGAGGCGCGGAAGGCCAAGGGGAAGGAGGCTTCGAGATTTCCGCGGAACCCCCCTCTTAGCCTCCCCCTAGGGTTTCGCCACCTCCGATCCAATCCCAGTACCCACCCCACTGCCGCATTCGAAGGTGTCTATCCCCCCCGTAGCCGAGTTGCCAATCCCCTCTCGAGAATCCTCCTGCCGGTTTGTGGAGTTTCGGTTCCCGCCGTTGCTGATTTTGGCGGGGATTTGGGGGATTTCGCCGCCCTTGTTTCGGTGATGGGGGCGTGATTCTCCTGGCTGTGTCTCCTTTGTTGTGGGGGTGTTGGTGTTGGCGGGGGGTTTCGATTTGGGGTTGGATTTGGGGGCAGGTTGAGATTGTGTTTCTAGGGGCCCTGGTTTCTCTGCTATTGGATTGGTTTGGGATCCACGATCGATATTGCTCGGTGAAGTTTTTGGTCCTTGGGATTGTTTTTTGATTGGCCCGGATCAGGAATGGAGGGTTTTCTTGGGGAGATCTAGGGTTGCGTGTTCTACTTCTGTGTATATTGTATAGAAACACAAAAGAAAAAAAAAAAAAAAAGGGTAGTGGAAAGGAGTTTTGGAGGATATGGCGCTGAATTATTCGTCGTGCTCGTTCCTGGTGAACGGCGACTGCGCTGGCATGATGCGCGGGTGCGGGTGCTGGTCGGAGGAGGCCTCGCCGCTGTCGTCCTGTGGGGTGAATTCCCTATGGTGGGATGAGTTGGAGCTGGAGGAGGAGTTCGACCCTGTGGATCTCTTGCCGACAGACCCCTTCGGGATGAACCTGGAGACCACGTTCACTGCGGCGATCGCCAGTTGCATTGGGGACCTCACAGTGATGTCCGGTGTTGGGCATTTTGGAAACGGCGGTGGTGATACCGTTTTCGCCGACCTGAGTTATTACTTGAATCAGGCTTTTGCGCACTCTCCGGAGCCGCCGATTGGTGTCCATGTAGGTGTTTTTGAGGGTCCCTTTGGGTTTGGAGGCCTTTCTGGTGGTGGCGCATACTGTTCTCCAGGATTGCCTCCCCTTGCATCCTGCTCACAGCCTATTGGGTTTGTGGAGGACCCTTCTACCTCTGGCAATGCTGCATTGGCATGCCATGATACACTTGATGATGTTCCTGTTCAGGAGGGAAGTGTTCCGCATGAAGGAATGATGTTCGCTCTCGACTATCTTGGCCTTCGTGACATCCTCTCTGTTGAGATGGTGTGTAAGTCATTGCATTCGGCTGTCCGTAATGACCCCTTATTGTGGAAGAGCATCCATATTGAATCGCGCTTGGGCAATAAGATTTCTGATGCTGATCTTCTATGTCTGACACGAAAGTCCCCAGGTACTCTGCAGTGTCTAAGCCTTGTGAGATGCATAAATATCACAGATCAGGGGTTGAAGACTGTTTTAGAAAGTAATCCGAGGTTAACACAGGTTAGTATGGTCTGAATCCTCTCGCGAGTCTTTTTAAGATTAATTCAACTACTTCAAGTCTTGGAATTATACTTACCAACAAATTTATCCATATATGTTCATTGTTATAGTAATGTACTTTGTGTCTTAGCATACTCCCATCAATCCAATGTAAATGTTATGCCATCTTATAATATTGTTAGTCTGTTACTGTCATGAAAAAAATATTTATTATAGGTCTGTTACTGTCTTGAAAAAATATATTATAGTTTAAAATGGAGCATAATCTGGTTTGCTAGCTCTAGCTATCTATGTGGTATTTACGGTCATCAGCATTCACTCTGGAATTTTAGTAGTACAATTATACTCAATGCTGTCAATTGCTTATATACATTTTTTGGAGCATAACTACTGTTTTAGGCTATCCTTTTGTCTCTAGTTATCCATATAGGATCAACAAAAAAACTTAAATTTTACATTGTTTCTTTTGTATTTAGCTAATATTATTCACTTGTCTAATGTCTGTAGATCATAGTGTCAAAGTCAAACTAGTTAGACGAGACAACTTGCACGGTCTTCAAGAACTGTGATAGCAGTCAGCACAAGTAGAAAAATGCTGTAGATTAAATGTTTTTGCAGCAGAACAAAAAAAACCCAGCCTAATTAGTGGTTTTGAAGATTTTCATTAATACTTCAGGATAGCTACACTGATGATGGATAGGAATTTACTGTATGATTTTTCAAATAGCTTTAATTCAGTTTTTTTTGCCTTGTGCATGAATGCATTACAGTGTTAAGTTGTTGTGAAGAGTACTGTGCGACATCTGGGACTGGATGATTTTTTTCTTTTAATTTGCATGATTTTAATTTCTTGCAGTAGTTGTTGGAACAGTATGAGAAAAACTAGTGCTATCAACTTTAGAGTCAACTCTTTATTTATATGCACATATTTGTCTGTTTTACATTCTAACTTAACAGAAATGACCTGTTCCGTTTTCTCTTCTAACTTACCTTTTTACACAGTTGAGCATTTTGGGCTGTGCGCGGTTAACTATAGATGGTCTTATTGCCAATCTCAAGTCATTTAATATGAAAGCAGTGGATGGTATTAAGAATCTCAGAGTTGGAGATCTCTTCAGTTTACCAAAAGAGCATTATGAAGAGTTATTATCCTTGTTGAACATCGACAAGATGCAGGAGGTGCACAACCGGGAGCCACGATTCTTTCATGCTAATCGGCTTTTATCAGATTGCAATGATGGATATGCTCTTGATATTGAGATGTGCCCTATTTGTCAGAACTACAAGCCTGTTTATGATTGCCCAGCAGAGGGATGCAATGACAGAAAATCTGGTAATTGCAGAGCTTGTGTCGTTTGTATCCTGAGATGTCTGCATTGTGGGAGGTGTGTGCAACATTTAGAGTATGAAGAGACATTCAGCCTGGACTGCCTTTGCTACAATTGTCAAGAGGATCCAGTCCCATCTCTCGCGGAGAAATAGGAGGATGTCTCCATTTTATCCATTGGAAGAATAATATCTCCGTGCTCAGAGAAACAACAGTCAATGCTCTCATCCATGCAGCCATCTTAACATAGTATTTCAACAGAGAAAAAAAAAAAAAAAGATAGTTTGTCATAAAGGTGTAGCCATGTTGACATACTACTATTGCTTGCAAGAAAAAGAAGAAAACAGTTAGTAAAATCCTGCAAAAAGGAAGGATGATTTCACCAGTGAATTGAGGTGGGTGGTGCTATACTTTTCGTTGACAACGTTTGGTGTTGTGATTGTGCGCACTCATCTGGTTATTTCTTGTTTTAGGGATGTTTCTTCCTGGAATTTGCAGTTCAAGAGTGTGAAAGTACAGCGTGAACATGTCCGTGGGTTGCTTGATGGTCCATGTTCTTGGAATGTCAGATCGGATTAACTGCCCCACCCCCAAGAGAAAAAAAGAAAGAAAGAACTGATGTGTTTTAACTTTGTACACGCGTGACAAATGTAATAGTTATAGTTCTGGAAGAATTGTGTCATGTGACTTGTGACAGTTGCTTTCAAATAATAATAAAAAGACTTCTAACTTGATTACTGGCACTGCTACCTTTCGCACCTGCGTTTTCTCAAGTGCTTGTTTAGGCATTTACCGCTTTTGCTTCATTTGTGGCTAATTGCATGTTCAGAGTTCTGCCTTGTGATTAGATGGATTTTACTGTCGATCTTATCATGCCAAGTTCCCTCTAATTACGCTTTGCAATCAAGGGTGCTTGGTCAAAATCGACTCCAGGGGAACAAAATTTGTTTTGACATGTGGACTCAGTGCTTTCTGGCCATGGAAGGACGTGGAATTCAGAACCGGGTTGCTTGCTGGTCTTATTATGACAAGATCTGCGAAATGTACGCTGCGCCATAGTCCGAAAGCTGGCTGTAACTAACATCACCGAGTACACGGGTAATTAGGCTTTGATTTGAACAGGTCACCAAATGTTTCTGACCAGGGTAGGTCCTGAGGCCTGACCCTGGCGACCCCTTCAGTTGTGGATCACGGTCAGACGTAAACCTGCTTGCTTGTCCCACAGGTAAGACTAAGACATGGGTTCTGCTGAGAAGCAACCGGCAGGTCGATTTAAGAGTAGTAATCCGTTTTGGAATATCCTAGAAGCAAGCAACACCTGTCGGATTGCTTTGCTTCTTCGCGTATACAAGAGACAGTAAAGGCCAATTCAAACATTGTTACAATGGGCAGAAGGCAGGAAGCCCCTGGTGCTAGGTAACCAGTATTCAGTTTGAAATCCACATGCGACAGACAGGGGAAAAAGGAAGAAGAGTAAGCCAAATCCCATGGGTAAGAAGCAAATTACATTTGCACACTTGTTTCGCCTATCCGCCTGATTCATTGCCTCCTGCTTTCTAGCTACAGTAGTCTGAGCAAACCTGAAGAACATGTGGAGTTAATGATCACAAGACATGTCACAGAAGATTATATCCAGTAATTTGAGCAAATGCAAATGCCGGCGGATCTGAAGAATACACGAAACGATCACAATACATATTACTGAGGATTATATATTCTTTAACCATACTAAAAAGAAGGGCGGATGGGATGGTTTGGAAGTCATTCAGGATTTAGTTTAAAGAATAATCAGCATACAGTGTACAGTCATTGACAGAATTACTCATTGGAAGAATTCTACATGACCGCTAACATCCATACACAACAGCCTAGCTTCATTAGCCAGTTTCCTGCTCTTAACTATCATCAGATTCGTGAGCCGGTGCTTGGGCAGCGGCTCGAAGGATCTCGCTTCGGCCTCCTTCCCCAGCAGCACCAGCTCCCGCGCAGGCATCACGTTCCCCCACCAGAAATCGCGGAGGACATCGTGGATGAGCTCCCAGTACGTGCGGTCTCGCGGCACTCGGAACAGGCTGCTTCCGTTGGGGGTCCAGCAGTAGAGGTCGACCCAGTCTCTGCCCATGATCTCCATCAGGCCCTGCACCTGCGGCATGTAGTAATATGGCATGACACGCCATGGCAGAGCGAGATCAGGCTTACCCTTGTTGAACGGACACTTGACTTCCAGGATTCCGCCGTCAGGGTCGCACCCAAGAATGCCATCAGGCGAAGCTCCGAGCCACCCAGAGTTGGCTTCAGTGTGAACTGCGAAGCCAAGGGAGCCCACCAACCGTCCTGTGATGTTTGTGTACTGCTCTATGGCTACGCTTTCATGAAGGGTCCCCCAGTCCATGGCAGACCTGGCTGCATCCGCCAACTTGATTTCTGTTGGTCCAAAGACTTTCTCATTCCACAGCTCTGACCGTCTGTTGCCGGCCCAGAAGCCCAAGGTGGTGCTGAAGGTGCTTGTGGTGAGCTTGTCCTTGCGGAGAGCAAACCATTCCTCAGACCGTTGGGCTACGTCAGAAGAGGTGAGCTGAGAGGACACCATGAGAGCTGAAGACGGTGAGAGAGAGAGCAGTGATGACCGGCTATAGATCTGCAAGGATGAACCTGAGCAGCTGTGAGGAATATAGCCTTCCAAGTTTCGTCTTGAAGGCAAGAATGCAGACGGAGTTAAACGCACACGAGGAAATGAGCAAAAGGCCGTTGGAATTGGCATGAGTGTCCTAAACAAATAAGGATCTGTTCAATGGTTAGACAGCATGTTAAATGATGATGCAATTTGGCATAGCTGGAAAAGCATATAGGAAGTGCTCCACAAGAATGGTTAACCTCTGAATGTGCAATACATTGCTTCACTTCTTGAATAAAGCATGGAAGAATATTGCAGTTAAATAACAAGGGTTTATTCCTTACCTGATTTCAGGAAGCAGACTTGCTTGGGACAAGTAAAAATTTGGGCAAAAAGCTAATTAAAGAGACCCCAGCCTCTCAAGCAATGCATCATAGTGTATACTGCATTTAAGTAAAAAAAATAGTGTATACTGCAAAGAAGAAAACTCCAGGAAGCTGAAAATGACAATCTGCAAATCGCTCCAATCTCCCAACCGGATAAAAAAGATGCCACTTATAGTTTGGCCAAATATTATTTTCTCCTGCCTCTGCGTGTGTGTCTTTGCATTTTTTTTTCAAGTTATATGTGTGTGACATACTGACATCTATGACATACTTCAGTCTATTTTCAACAAGAGATCAACCATCATATGTGCTATTCTATACCATCTCTTCAGGTGCAGCATGATGATGATGATGATGATGAAGCTAAAGTTAAATCACACAATTAGGTAAAACTGAAGCATTGGTAAGTATAGATCCAGGCATGACAGCAATTAGCAAGACAACTCAAACAATTTGTCGAAGGGAAGCAAGACTATGAGCCTTATAAACCAGTTGAACACCTTTTGCGCAACTTTCAGAAAACGAAATTACACCTCATGAGGACTCTGAAATCTTGTAAGCCTTCACATTTTACCCTTAGACCTCTATATCCCTCTCTTTCTTCCCAGTTCCCACTGTACACGTTCCACAATCAATGCCAAGAGTGACCAGTGACCATGCCCCTTAAAAGCACATAAGCTAAAGTGCTAAACTGATCCAAATTTACCCTAATTAAGCAATCATTTGGTAATTTGGTTTCATATCATACTCGTTAGTTGCGAGCCAATGCCATTCTTGAACACTTACTTTCCTCTTGTCACCAAAAGACACTGTCCTAACTCCTAAATCCCAGTACCTCACCAAGCCCAAACAGCCATTGAACCCCGCATACAAAACAACCCAACAATTAGCTATTCTTGGAGCATTGACCCCACGTACAAAACAACCCAACCATTAGCTACTATTGGGGAGAGAGGGGGACCAAGAAAGGATCCAGTTTTAGTACCTGAAGCGGTGCGACAGGCGGCGGAGGACACGGCCGAGCGCTGCGGCGGCGTCCGGGTGGCCGCGGACACGGGCGGCGCGCGGAGGCCAGCGAACTGAGGCGGCCGGTTCCTCTGCGGCATATGGCCGAACGCATGGCGGGCGTCCAGTAGAGTTGCGCGGCGGCGGGAGCAGCAGTGGGAGGGTGGTGAGCTTACCGCCGCTCTCATGCTGTGTCTATTTCGTTGGCTTTACGAGTATGCCCTCACTTCGCATTTCATCAGGGTTAAAAGCCTCCGCAGGAAGAGGCCGGCGCCGACCCGATCGGGGCTGACTGGATGAGAAGTTGACAACGATGGGGAGAGCGGATGGAATAAGAATATATTTGTTTCACTGACGGCTGGGAGCTGTCCTTTCGTGGGCCCACTTGTCAAGGACAAGAATGGAGATGCTAGTAGTCGGTTAATTAAGCAGCTCCCAAAATCCCTGAAAAGCTAATATCATATTCTTACGCTTACTGGAAACCTGTGTTTTCCTATTTTCCATGTTCCAAACACTGGTTATCAGGAAATTTTAGCATTTCTGGTCTCTACTCTTTCTTTTTTCTTTCTTTTTTTTTTGTGTGCAAAATTAGCTCCCTTCAGTCCTAATTCGCAGATCTAACCCCCTACAGTGCACCTGCCCCTGGCCCTAAGCGCGGCAGGGACCTTCCCCCGACCCTGGGCATGCTAGGATGCTGCACTGTGCTCGACCCGAACCACTCGATTTCGACCATCTACTCGGTTTCGACCAACCACTCAGTTTCGACCATCTACCGGTTTCGACCAGAACCACTCGGTTTCAACCAGACCCCCTCGATTTCGATCATCCACTTGGCTTTGAACCACTTGGTTTTGAACCACTCGGTTTCGACTAGAACCTCTCGGTTTCGACTAGAATCACTCGGTTTCGACCAAACCCCCGCGATTTCGACCACCCACCCGGTTTTGACCAGAACCACTCGGGTTCGACGAGACATGGAACCTCACGGTCGGTTACTTAGTCAATCGGGCAATAATGGCCAAGCAACATTTCGACAAAGGGAAGCACTACTTGAAGGTTAGCCTTGCCTATATGGAGAAGAAGGTTACCAAAGCCCGATTCCATGTAGCTCACACAATGGATGGCGTGAGGAGGAAGATTATCTGTTGTGCCTGGGGCCGGGGGCAGGTCCTTTCCACGCTCGGGGGTGGGCGCGGTAGGTAGGGCCAGAGCAGGTCCCTGCCACGCCCGGGGGCGGGGGCAGGTGCACTGTAGGGGGTTAGATCTGCAAATTATGGTAGAAGGGGGCTAGTTTTGCCAAAAAAAAAAAGAAGAGTAGGGGGGCAGAAATGCCACGTACTTTGTTATCACATAGTTCTTCCGCTAGCCCAACTGTTATTTTTTAGAATAAATTTCACAAACTCTCAGTTTTTGGGGCAAATATAATGTAAAACCCTAGGTTTTTTTTAAAAAAATCAAGGAACCACATGTTCTTGCAAAATGTTTTAAAAACCCAGGTCTATCCTATCCCGTTTCCACTCAACATGATATGATAGGTGGGTCCCTCCTATTAGTCAGACATACAAGTAAGGACCACCTGTGAGCCCCACCCACCTCATTTTCAGGCTCCCTCCATCGTTGTTGATCATTGTCGTTGACTTGCACCAAAGTACTGGCTTAACATCACCGAATGTCACACTGCCTGCCGTGGCTGATAGTTGGGCCTGAATATAGTAAATGAGGACGATAGGTTGGCCCTAGTTATTAGTATGACCGACATGTAGGTCTCACTTGTCGTGTCACATCGGATGGAACAGATACGCCGAACCTAGAGTTTTTTAGGAATTTTTATATGCCACTGCAAAAGTTTCGAATCTCTGACCTGCCATTACAAACGACATCTCCCTTCCACGTCACTGCAAACTCCAAACCATACCCTTTTATGCCATCGTTGACTAGTCAAGCCCTGAAGTGATTGTGCTAATACCATTTTGCCCTTTCACCTTCTTCTCCTTCTTCTCAATCGGGACAGAGGGGAGGGAGATAAACAAAGAGAGATAGATAAAGGAAGAGTTGGGAGGCACGACTGCAGTGGTGGAACGAAGATGACGTCGAGCGCCTGACGTGTTCTCGGGCGACGTGAACACAGGGGAGGTGTTTGGAAGTGTGGATGTGGACAACTGGAATAGGCAAAGATGAGGCGAATGACATGTAGAGAGAGAGAAAGGGCGGTGGTGGATCCATGCAGAATCAACGGGAATAGTGCAAGCATGGAATGCTCCCCGGATGAGAGGATTTCATTTTATGGATGAGCATGGCGGAGGAGATACTAGGGAGGTTGGCGGCGGCAACCATGGCGACAAGTAGGGAGGTTGGTGGTGACGGTCCACAGTTGAGGGGACAGCTGAAGGTGGTGGGCTTTATCTTCAACGCGACGAGGCTCACCTCATGACGCGGATGGCTTGGCAAGAGGACGTTGGAGGCGACGAATCAACAGAGGAGGGTGGCAGCGGGGCTCAACATCGGCGGTCCTCCGGTGGGTTTCGACGAGGAATAAGGAGTGCTGCAAGGATCTCATGGAAGAGGAGAAGTCAAAGGCGTGATCAATTTGAGGGAAGGATGAATCAACCGATGCGATTGCAGAACAAGGCGACACATTCACCGGGCTCGAGGATGATGATGGCTTTGGCGGTGGCGTGGGTGACTTTGGAGGATGAGGGGAGGAGGAAAAGATGGCAAACAACGCTAGTGTTGGGCTTGATAGGGAGATGGTGGCGAGGGGGATGAGGCGAGGAGGTGGCGCTAGCTCCGCTCTCTTATCTTTGCGCTCGACACGAGAGAGAGCGAGGTGGCAAGGGCGACATAGTTGGGATGACGTGGAGCGCATGTGGGGCGACAACGGACAAGGATTGAGCGACGTATGCGTCGAGGACAAGGGCGGAGGAGGCGACCATGGAGTAGGCTAGTGGGATGAGGTATGGGGATGAGGGAGAGAAGGAGGATGGAAATAAAGAGGAGGGAGGAGGAGGAAGATGAGGGTAATTTGGGCATTTTGGGAGAAAAAATTAACGACAAAAATTTAACGGAGTTGACGGTAGTGACAAAAAAGGTAACTGTAGGACCTGGAAAGGTGACTAGAGGGGGTGAATAGACGCTTTCTTAATTTTTGCCTTAATCAAATTCAACACGAACTTTTTCTTCAATAGCTATGAGAGCTAAGAAGATCAGTAAATGCACAGAGGAAGTCTTGGGCTGAATCCGATTAACCCCTTAAGCAAAAGACTCAAAATATGGAGATTAAGCTCACTGGGGTGGTCAGATCGGTGGACCAATTGGCGGTTGGACTGCCTAGCGTCGGACCGCCGTTGCGAAATCGGCCTGACCGATTTTGTCCAGAACCACTGCCGACCACCCGAAACTAAAACAAAAATCGGTCTAACTTTTCATTTACCCGATGAAACTTGACCAAATTTGGAACACACCTCCCTAAGGATATCTGGAACCTATTCCTAGCAGCGATCGTCCAGATCCACGTTAAAATTTTGACCTTTTTAAGTTCTACCAAAGGAGGGTTCAAAACCAAGCAAAACAAAAAACTTGATCCAAATCTTGCTCGTGGGAGATTGATGATCTAGATGATTCTAGGAGTATTCTCACACATCATAGCAAGGTAAAAGAGGTCAAGAGACCAACCAAAAACAACCGGATCGAGGAAGCACCAAAATCATCAAAAGAGAGAGGAAAACAGAAGATGCCTCATGTTTGAACAAATATCCATAGATTGATTCAAGATATTGCTTGTTAAAGCCACTCACTCAAGGAGGACAAGAGCTCAATCTAAAAGCACACACCCAAATCCCTCTCTAGAACCTAGCCTCTCCTCTCCTCTCCAAACCCTAACCAAAACTAGAGTATTTACAAATGGAGTTCTTAGGGCTGTTTTCCAACCTCCCCCTCTCTATTTATAGTGAGGCCTAGTTTCTAGAAGAGTTCACCTAATGGGCTCCCGTTAAGCCCCAATACAAATGGAACACATACACACTCATTAAAGTTGAAGTAATCGCCTGCTTCGCCACGTTTAGCTTGATCAGCGATTCTCATCATGTTGGCAAGTCTCTCCCGTCCGAATCCCATCGGAACCTCCAAGGCACTTGCACCGACCCCCGCGCCGCTTGATCCAACCAGCTGCAACAAACTGCCCGTTCGAACCATCTTGTCCATTCTGTGCCATGCTTGAGTCACACGACTCCACCCGGTATCCATGATCGTTCTGGATCTCAGCTCTCCAAGCTTAGTCCCGATCCACCTCGTCGTTGACCTGCAAGTCACCTGCACAACAATAGACCAAGAAATCGTCTCCGGGAACAAGTTATTCACAACTTGACCCACATTAGCTCAACCATGCAATATGCAACATTAAAGCATTGAAACTCATGCACTAGATATAACCAAAACACAACACCGCCAAGAAGGCCGGCGAACAAGTGGAAACCGGTCTGACCTCCATACCTGGCCGGTCTGACCAATCTCCAACCGGTCTGACCGATTTGTATGAGCCGGTCAGACCGACCAAAATGACTTAGCCAAAATTCCATCATGGAAATCCGAAACTCTCTGAAATTTTCAACTGAATAGAACTTTTGACTGGGAGCTCCAAAAATTATGAGACCAAGTGTAGGAGACTCCCCTCTCTTGCCTACACACTCTATTTTTGGCATAGCCCCAAACTCCACTAAAGGTTCTGGCCGGTCGGACCACCGCACATAGCCGGTCGGACTGCCATCGCCGGTCGGACCGCCGAGGTTTGCGGTCGGACCGATACACGGAGGTCCGATCCTTGATCTGCCGGCCCGACCGTCTGAGGTCTGAACAGCATAGGAGTTTTTTTCGAAAATACGAGATTCGTCAAACCAACAACGTCATTGCCAATTGATTCATCATCATAAGATCATGTACATATCCCCATGATATCCACAGTAACGTTTGTGAAATGTAATGGCATAGAAGGGGGATGTCATTTTGTAATGGCAGACCAAGGATCCAGAACATTTGCAGTGGCACATAAATTTTTCTCTTTTTTAAAACCTTTTGTCTAAGAACATATGGTTCTTTGAAAAATTTGTAAAACTTGAGATTTTGTGTTAACTATGCCCCAAAACATGGATTTTTGTTTATGAAATTTACTCTATTTTTACGAAGTATAATCTCTGATTCATTAATTTCACAAAAAGTATATAATACTCCTTAACGAGTACAAAATAATAGCGTTTTGGACATTAACACGGTCCCCAAAACGCAACTGTGACAACTAATTTATATTATAATAGATTTATAAAACATAATAAAATTATACTTATATGAAAGTTCTTTTCAAGACAAATCTATAGATACAATTTGCACGTGTTTAATCTAAATATTGAAATAGATATCGATAGCTAAAGTTGAAAAGTTTGATTTCACGTAACCCAAAACAACATTTTTTTTGGGGACGGGATGGAGTAATTACTAAAACACGTGTACCCAGGTCTAAAACAAAAATTACAGTATTGCCCCTATACCAACGGAGAACTCAAGACTAACGGCTGTAGTTATGAGCTTATTTGTTGGTTTTGGGGCTTAATCCAGTGATCTCTTGGTTGCTGAGCTTTAAGGTAACTATACAGTTACATAAACACACAATAAAACTATAGATTAGATGCTTACGCAACGCCAAACTAGGGATTGTGCTGCACGAGATGGTTCATTTTCTGCCAGGGATCTACTAACTACAATTTTGAATATTTAAGAAGCAAAAAGGAAAAGATAAGAATTTCAATACTCACCTGTCGAAGAACGAAGAGAATATTTTGACGCCAGCAATGGCGTCTGCAACTGCAAAGCACTACCGGATCGTTCAGATTATTAATTCGTTTATGCGGGCTAAGGATGCAAACTTCTCCCCAGCAACCGCACAGTACCGCCCGATCGAATTCGAACGCCTCAGATCCTTCTGGACGGTCGTTACTTATTGAGTTTTTTTTAGTCACAGAACGACGACACGTGACGTGCGATTTTAACCACAACGTGACACGTGGCGGAAGACCGCACAGCCACCGTGTAATATTCCGCCACGTGTCGCGTCATGGCTAACACTACAGTGATCGTGCAGACAGTAAAAACGCTATTTTCACTAATTACGGTCGAAAGAGTGCCATTTGGGCTAGAGGCGTTTGTTCCACCCTCTTTCTCACGAGCAGAATCCCAAATAGAAACACCAAAGACACGAGCAGCCGCAGCACGCGCCGCAGCAGCGAGGAGGAAGCGATCGGAGGCAATGGAGAGCGTCGGCGGAGACGTCCCGGAGAACGCCAACGAGCGTATGGCCGATCACTTGCTTACGCAGATTTCTTGTATCCAAGGGTTTTACGGTTCTCTTTTGATCGGTTTTGGGTTTCGCCGCAGATTGCCCGGGGGCGCAGTCGGAGTCGGCGGGGAAGGCGGACGCGTGCGCCGGGTGCCCCAACCAGCAGATCTGCGCCACCGCGCCCAAGGGCCCGGACCCCGGTACCCATCCTGCCCTGCCCTAACCGCGCCGCCGTTTACAATCTAATCTTTGTGCGATTTGGCGCGATCGCATTATGCTTTGCTTTGCTAGTATGCTGCATCGATGCTTGCTTTAGTCGGGTCTTGTTGCAATCGAGTACGAACTTAGTAGCGTGTACGGTCCGCGCTTGTATGAGCATACTTTGTAGTTGCCTTGAGCTCCTGGTAGGCTGATACTGATGATGGGCGCGGAAGATGTTACGATTTGGTAGTGACTAACTCACTCCCGTGATAAAAGTTGCGCATACTTTCAGTGTTTGAAGTTGTTTTAGTATATCTGACCGTGAAATCCATGATGTTGAAGTTTAAATTGTATGGAGCTATGAAACAACAGCCTGGTAGAACTAGCAAAAAATATGAGTTGCCTGATAGATTCCTGTTTGCCAACTTGCTAAAGCTGGTTCCTTGATTTCTCACAATTGTAATTATGGATATACCCGATGCGAGTGTCCTTGTTGTTCAAACTTCAGGCAATGCTTAGGTTAGTCACCCAACTCAGCTTGATCACCGGAAAAAGTGCTAGAGATGTTAAATGATCGAGTACTTAGAAGAGCTTACCACTGTACTATAGATTCTCATACATGTACATACAAACTAAAGTATTACTGCAGTTAATTGTGTGCATACATTAATGGATGATGTTACTGATGAAGGCAGCTGTTAGATTCTCATACGGGCTTTGAGGTCCCACTAGCACACATCAGCAACTGCACTTGTGACTGTTTTTCTACGTGAGTTGACGTCCTATCATACTTTTTAGAATGATTATTCTTGTAGTATGTAATCTTTGTTGCAAGTTGTTGTGAATTTGTGATGTTTATCCATATAATATCCAATTGTTCTCTCTTCTCTATTTTTTTAGGGTGAGATCACCTTAAATTGAATCATGTTATTTTCAGACCAGCTTGCCATCATTGAGCGGATGAATACTGTGAAACATAAGATTCTGGTGTTGTCTGGGAAAGGTGGTGTCGGGAAGAGTACATTTTCAGCCCAGCTCTCATTTGCCCTTTCTGAGATGGACTATCAGGTCGGCCTTCTCGACATAGACATATGTGGCCCAAGCATCCCAAAAATGTTAGGGCTTGAAGGTCATGATATTCACCAAAGCAACCTTGGCTGGTCGCCGGTGTATGTTGAGTCCAACCTTGGTGTCATGTCAATTGGCTTCATGCTGCCCAACTCAGATGATGCTGTTATATGGAGGGGTCCTCGTAAGAATGGGCTCATCAAACAATTCCTAAAGGATGTTGATTGGGGGGAAATCGACTATCTTGTTGTGGATGCTCCTCCAGGAACGTCGGATGAACATATTTCAATTGTGCAATACCTTCAGATTGCAGGAATCGATGGTGCAATCATTGTCACCACTCCGCAGCAAGTTTCTCTAATTGATGTGAGGAAGGAGATAAATTTTTGCAAGAAGGTTGGTGTTCCAGTCTTGGGTGTTGTCGAGAACATGAGTGGCTTGAGGCAGGCACTTTCAGATTTGAAATTTGTGAAGCCAAGTGAGACAGGCGAGACAGATGCTACAGAGTGGGCACTGAACTACATCAAGGAGAAAGCTCCTGACCTTTTGTCGGTTGTCGCATGCAGTGAGGTGTTTGATAGCAGTAAGGGCGGTGCTGAGAAGATGTGCCATGAAATGGGGGTCCCTTTTCTTGGGAAGGTGCCCATGGATCCGCAGCTATGCAAGGCAGCGGAGGAGGGAGATCATGCTTCACTGATCAGAAGTGTAGTGCAAGTGCTCCAGCCCTTAAAAGCATAATCAAGAAGCTGATCAAGACACAGTGATTTGGTAGTGCGAAACATGACCATGAGATGATGTCAAGAGTGTTCATTGTATATTATTACATGCTGAGTGTTTTACTGCAATATCAGCTTTGCACCAACCTTTTCCTGTCGCATGCAAAATCGGCTAGATTTGCACTGCTGCGTCTTATTGCAGTGGTAAATTGAATTTGCACTGCTGCGTCTTTTTGCAGCGGAAAAACAATTTAGTACCTGTAGAAACTGTGATATGCTAGTTCGCAAATCGGAATCCTCCGTGTAAGATCAATGCTCTACCTTTGTGCTGTGTGTGAACTTAGCTATTCAACAAGGCTGGCGAAAGTTTATCGGAATGTAGCTTCTGTCATTTTCCTTTGCCCTGCTGGGCAGTTTATATGTTGGCAACTTTTGTGTTGTCATGCCCCTCTATCTTGCATCAGGGCATTGCTAACGATCAATGAACAGTACAAAATGCTGATTGGGTCTGCGAATTTGATCCTACAAATTGCATTAATATCTGGCTTTTATCCTACCAAGAGTCTTGAACTCTTGGCTTTGCTCTTATCAACTCATTCATTTCATCATCCCAAAGCGCGAGATCTCGCTGTCAGCTTAGCATGCAAATGTAGTTGGGAACGCGGCATTCCCAGCATCAGTAGTAGCAGCCCAGCCAGCGGAATTGCAGGTTTAGCACCGTTCAAACGTTGACAATGTGCATCAATTGAAACATGCACTTTTATTTCACATCGCAGTCGTGATATTTTGCGAATAAGAATATTATTACATCGCCAGGTCGTTGGCGGTACAGCGAAAATATGCTATATATATATATCCCCAATAGTAGTATAGGGCACTCTTCCTAGCTAAACAATACCCATGAGGGAGGCTATGGAAACAAGCATACTATGCAAGGGTGGGTGGTATCCATATGTAACCATGGGTCTGCACATATCCAACTTTCTCGCTCAGTTCATCGGCTTCCTTGGGGCCTCGGCTGCCAGGTTGGTACGGGATAGCCTTCAGCCTTCCTGCGTCGATATCGTGCAGCAAAGGAGTGAAGATCCGCCAAGCAGCCTGAAACCAGCGGATACAATGTCAGGGTGGCAATAAAATTGAAGTGTCCCTTCAAAAGAGCAACAAAAGAAAGTACCCCCCTTGAAAGAAATTTATATAGGGTGGGTGGCACAAACCTTCAGCTCATCTCGGCGAACAAAGTGTTGTTGGTCTCTTATTCTGTGGAAACATGGATGTCAGTCAATGCAATCAAGAGAGAATTACCTATTTATACAGAACAATCTCTACAGGGTGTTATGGTTATGGACACAGGGCATTGAATATGCAGTACTGTGTGTGCGGTTTAGGAGTGAACAATTTTCTTTTTGAGGAAGGAAGAAAAATTTAGAGCAATGAATAGGATGATACGTACGTATCCAAGATGAGGCGTTCATACGCCTCTGGAATTTTGACATTTTGATACCGCATCCCATATGACAGATCGAGTTCACTCTGTTCTGTAGCCATTTCTAATCCAGGTTTCTTGACCTGCACGAATTCATGTAGTATAAAAGATTGTATTAGCAATTCCATTGGATTCAAAATATCATCAAATTTTACTGGATAAAAGAAGCATTAGGCATTACATAAATAGCTAAACTTACAGTTAATTTCATGTACATGGCTTCTGATGGCTGCAGGCGTATGACAAACTCATTTCTCCCTTGCTTCTTACCTTCAACAGGTTATATTTAGTTCAGTTATTAGATCCCAAATTTTGACTTAGACATAAAAAACAGCATATTGATCAAACTTAAATATTGATAGGAAAAAAACATATCAACAAGAGAGACATTCAACTAAACTAAAACGTGAGGAAAACTGTCATCTTTAGTATTGTTTTGGTGTTCAATGAACATAAAGGAACATCCACCCACTCTACAGTTTGCATCGTGTGCTAAATTTCTTGAGATCTAGATGACATCTAGTCCAATGAATGAGTTGATTTAACATCCCTAAGTAACCTACTGACATGACATGATAGGGTCAGGTGAGCTTAAAAAACATGATAGTTAGCGTAATCAAGCATTCAAACTTCAGTGACAAGTTAAAAGGTAACTAGCCAACTAATGCATTCTGCTATGCAGCGGAAAGCCGGAAAATCTCATTGCACATGTTTATCTAGTTTTGTCCTTCGTACACAAGTTTTCCTAAAATGTCAACTTATCTTGTATTTATCAACAAGATAAAATGTCAACATAAAGTGAGTGCTTTCCTGGCTTCCCGGATATGGCATGGATCTGTCTTACCCATTCTGCATTATCAATGAAACTTTAGCTATTCCTTTGGCTTCAGATCTCGAGGTATCAAACTTATGAAAGAGCTTCTAGCTTTCTACTGCATAGTTATGTCAAGGCACTCCCTTAGTCTGTTTATAGTAAACTCACTGGCTTAGGTAGTAACATTGTATGTACACAGAGTTAACTACACCATGAACAGTAACCTCTAAGAACATACATCTAAAAATGTCACCAGGAACATCCTTGAACTGCACACGAACTTCTGCTTTCCTTGAGCTTAATGCTTTACCAGCTTTAAGAATGAAAGGGACACCTGCATGATATGAATATTTGGAAATTAATACTGAAAATGAAGATGCTATGATCCAGAAAAAGACACGCTCAAGTAAAAAAAAAGTATTTCAATGCTACCTTTTTTCAACTCTAATATGTATATATATGGATGGAAGACATACCTTCCCATCTTTCATTGTGTACCCGAAGTACAACAGACGCAAAAGTTGGGGTATTAGAGTCATCTGGCACTGTAGGGTCATCCTTGTAGCCCTCATATTGTCCAAGGACAACCTCTTCATGCTTTACTGGGTTCACAGATTGCAGAACCTGACATTAAGACAGGAAACTGGTTTTGCTTGGCACTAAACAAACGAAAAAAAAGATATGCACTCTGCTACATTTCATAGAGAAAATAAAATTACAACAAAGAGTTGGCAAAGCTGCAATACAGTAATAACATGTAGAGAGTAGAGAGAGATAAGAACCTTGACTTTCTCATCTCTAATGTGCTCAGGCTTAAGAGAGACAGGCTTTTCCATTGCAACCAAACAGAAAACCTGCAAGAAATAACAATAATTTATTATTGGGACTGTTTAACTCCTAAAAACATCTGTACTCTTCAATGAATTCTACCATGTACTAGTTAAGCTATATATGATTCAGCATGAAACAATCCGTGCCCATGAATGTTATATACCGTGAATGGCAAGTGGACAAAAGTAATGTAAAAAGAGGCGCTTACTGTCTAAAGCCACAAAAGGACTAAAAGTTAAAGTCAAGCGATAAAATGATTACAAAGTCATATCATATGGAGTATTAACAAATCTTATTGATATTTACCTGCAACAAATGGTTCTGGATGATATCACGAATGATTCTGCAGCAACATGAGTGAGGTTAGAGGTTATACTTCTACAGTAAACAATGAAGATATGCAGGGAAAAGCATAAATTGTTTAATCCGTTAGGAGGGTGATATAAACAGAATGAATTTTGTTAGAATTCAGTATTGAGTGCTTTGCTTGCTGTAAAATTGTAACTTTCTATGTTAAACTTTGCAAACTTAAACAACAAAGAAAAATATGAAAATTCACAATTTAAAATACAAAATATGCATAGGTTGATTAATAAGGACCAACTAGAATTGCAAATATTTATAAAATTTATCATCACTTACCTTGCTTACCAGATATATGTTGCATGGGATTTATATTTTCAACTTGTAAGGGTATGAATGATTTTATATTTGAAAACCAAGGGTATAATTTTATATTAGAAAATTTCTTAATAAAATGTAATGCTTCCACATACCCATATTGATCGAAATATCCTCCACGCCCTTCAGTTCCGAAGTCCTCCCTGAATACAATCTGCAGGATTGATTGATTACAGATTGAAGCTATTATAGCATGCCATATTGTTGATAGTGCTGTGTTTAAACTATAGACAATTAAAAAATCTATTTTTTTAGTTGTCTTAGGTTCAATTTAGTACATTTCAAACAACAAGTTATAAGTAACAACCATCTTATGCAAGGACCTACAAAAAGATGACTTCTTACATGGTGCAGTAACTGCAGGTTATATACATTGGATTCCTCGAGTCAGCAATCATAAGCTGCCTATTGCTAACAACAAACTACAAACCACCTTACCTGTATATTATCAATATTGTCACGGTTCCAAAGAGGCAAGAACAAACGGTTGGCAAAACGAAGCACAAGCTGTGAAATGCGATTAGTTCAAAAGGAGTTACACAAGTGTTACTTAAAGAAAATATGAATAACTGAACAAAGCTATAACCATTACCAAGTTTTGGACCAACTCTTTTCCCAAGTAGTGGTCAATTCTGTAGAGTTGGTGTTCCTCAAATAGCTCCCCGAGTTGTGCACTTAATTCTTCTGCAGAGTCCAAATCCTTTCCAAAGGGCTTCTCAACAATTACTCTAGTCCATCCAGTGCGAGAAGCTGCAACCACAGCATTATTGTCTAGTCCACCCAAAACTTGACAAAAGTAAGAATGCAATTTAGTACTGTAATATGCAGCTCTGCCTTTTCTGAGCTGAAGTGAACAACAGGTAGAAACTAAAATCTTGAAATGATCATGCCCTCATTACTACTGCAAAGCTGGAAGTTCTGAAAAACAAATCATAAATGTATTGCCCTATAAAGTAAAGCATAGAAAATAGGTCTTGGTGAAGCTAAAGCTTCTGAAAAGACTTGAATCACCATGTGTGCTTCTTCAAATGAAGTGCAATACCTTATTGGAATTCCAAAATAATAACACACAGCATAGGAAAGAAACTTTACATGGATTCATGCAATATGCTCTGATCATTTTGCACACTGAAGGGTAGACAGATGGAGGCAATGCCAAATAAAAGAGCCTGCGAGAGCTTTCCGATTTGTTTGGCATCTCATACTCCAATATTTTCTTGTTCAAATTCTCAAATCCTTCTCCATTGTCATAGGAACCACTGACATATTTTATCTGTGATACAAATTCACCATAATGATGTGTGTGTCACATAAGGAATTCTGAGTAGTTATATACAACAACTTACTAATTGCAAAAATTCTGAAAGATGTTCTTCTGAGGCTCCTTTGAGGTATCTGTACAATTTTTAAAGAGAGCACCATTAAGGCATGCAAAATTGATGATTGAAGTTCATAGAGTATAGGTACATGTCTTTTAAATTTCAAGAAACCACCACCACAGTTCATATAGCAAATTGCAGATCCACAGTAATATTTGTTTTAAGCACATAGTACTGTCCATGCTTATAGGAATTGAAGTCTAATTTGGCAGTCATCCTTATTATAAAATTCAGAATCCCAGTAGCTAGATATAATGATATGCTTAAAAGGCGTTATAAGTGCCTAAATGCGTCAGCAAGATGTAAAAACCTATGAGTTTTTTTTGTTTGTTTTTAGAACACAATGAGCCTTTTTTTGGATAATGTTTTACAGTTTTGGTATGGAAAGCAAGGAAGTTCAGCCATCATAAACCTTACCCACGGATGCGTTCTTTTAACCCATCATCAGAAATATTTGATCTTGCATACCCAAATATATGCACTTCACCGGATTGTAAAAATCCCTGTAACACATGAACATTAACGTCAATAAATATATCAGTTGACCTGAGAACCATAGTGTATATAACAGACACTGCACAAAAGTAGCATGTTTGTAAAGACTAAGTTTTATTTGTTTACAGATGGTGTATAATAGTATAACACAGCTAGTTATTAAATAAGTAGAAGCTCGATCTGTAGTTTGCCATCAGTCTCTTGAATTGTCTCGTAAAAGCTATAATTCGTATCTGGGAAGGGAAAAAAGTACATCTGTTTGTGCTTATACTTGTAATCAGGTCATTCCAAGAAAATGAGAGCCGATTACTTGCTCCGGAATACCTCAACTGAATGTGCATTAGATTATTCCTTTCACAACATAGCTTTTGCAAATTGTATAGGGAGCAGCTAATTATTGTCAAATTACCTGCTCAAAAAGATGGAAGAGTGCTGGGAAAGTTTTCTTCTTGGCAAGGTCTCCAGAAGCCCCAAGTACAACAATAGAGAGACACCCTTGCCCCAAAGGAAGTTCTAGGTCTCTTGATAAAGAATTAAAGCTGCTTCGTCTTGACGACGGTGAAGATTCACCTGATCCTCCTGACATGACAAATAGGATGATTCTCTTCTTCCTTCAACGATACACCTAACCAAGTGAGAAAGATATGATTAATCTTACGGTCATCTGAACTTAGCCTAAGCATTTTCATACTACTCGTTGAAATGGAAAGATCCAACATCAAGCAAAATTGGCAAGCAAAAAACATGAATAGCTTGCGTGGTTCGGCCTGTTCCATGCATTGACAATTCTAATACTACTATACTAAAGGCATGGCATTATACTAGTGCCCCCTCAAAACTGGAAACAAAAACCGCACATGACTAGATCTAAGATCACAACTTACCATTTAAGGTGAACTAGCTTTAAAGCTCGGTGTACCTCATACTTCTTATAACCTACTTGGCGAACAAGCTTTAAAGATCTAACCTTTTTTTTTCCTCCAGCTGCCAAGAACACTAAAAGCACTTAAAAAAAAAAAACAAAACAAAAAGCACTATATATCAAAAGGTCCATATGACGAACTTATGTAAATTTAAGAAACCAGCAACCAGGGGCGGACCTAACGTGGGGCATGGGGCAAAAAAACTGGAAAATAAACTGTTATTAGTAGCACTCCAGTACTCCACCACGCAGCCGACAAATCAACAACAAACTGCATGGATTAGATTCGAGAGAAAGAAATATTTGTATTAGATTGATTGCTCGCGACAAAGAAAAGATCCCCCAGAACAAAACGATAAAACAACAATCCAAGCAAGCTAGGCTTTCTTACCAACGAACGAAGAGATCAATCCAAGCAAGTCCGGATGGGATGGATCCCCACTCCACGCCAGTCCAGTAGCGTGGAGGAGGAGGACGACTGTCAAGACCCAAAGGAACCCGACTCGATTTCACAGGGAATTTGAGGAATTTGGAAGCAATCGGAGATGAACAAACAGGGGGAAGCAAAGAACAGCTACAACTAACTTACATCTACTTCGCAACTGATTGGCAACAGAACCATTCGTGGTGGAGGGAAAAAAATCTAAAAGAACTCAAAGAAAGAGCGCAAGGACCGCGACCCAACCCACCAAAATCTAAAAGAACTCGACCAAGCCAAGCTCGCACAGCAGATTGCGACGAACCAATCAAGAAACCTCGGACTCGCCGAAGCAAGCACACGATGGTACTGGATAGAAATTTGTGCGGGATTTTGCGGTAGCCGACAGCCGAACGGAGATCATTGACCAGCGGCGGGCAAGATTTGCGCGGGAGCAAAGAGAAGCGAGTGGATGGGGGGCTCCTACTCTTGGATTGGCCCCTCCGCCATTTTATACCGCGACGGCGTCGCTCGACCTCCTCCCTGCTTCTCCCGCTTTCACCTCAGCTGTTCACTGCCCACCAGCCTTTCCTGCGTCGTCTTCGTGCCTGCGTGCTCTGGGCCGTGCCACCAACCGTAAAGAACCTACATGTAAAACCAAGAAAATGAATGGGGTTATATGAAATATGGAAACACTACGAAAAGTTTACTAATTGCCCCCTGTTAATTATGACATTTATGGTGTGCGGTTATGGTTTTAAGTGAGTTTATGGTCGCGACCGCCCAGCACTGAATTGCTTTAGTTTATGTTATTTTTTTATCGTATTTGTCGGTGTATTAGAACCGATCTTACGTAAAGATTATTTGATTCGGGGGGTCTCCTAAGGATGAGATCACGCAGAGTGGATTGACACGGGATGTTTAGGCGAGTTCGGGCCTTCTCGGAGAGAATAATAACCTTAATCCTGTGTGTATGGTATTGTTGATGATCTAGCAAAGGACTAAAACTATTACAGAGAATAGTGCTTGTGTTTCTACTTGACTAGCCCTTGTTTGCCGTTGT
This sequence comes from Hsuehochloa calcarea, assembly GCA_036346395.1. Classification (NCBI taxonomy): domain Eukaryota; kingdom Viridiplantae; phylum Streptophyta; class Magnoliopsida; order Poales; family Poaceae; genus Hsuehochloa; species Hsuehochloa calcarea. Next base: position 17,982,221 of record CM070600.1, read on the forward strand.
TCTTCTCTGTCCCCCTTGTCTCTCTGTTTGATGCCCTTATATAGTCGTGAAGAAGTAGCCGTTTTGCCCTGCGGGAGATGCGCCTGATTAATCCAGTAACGGGCGCATGATGGCAATAATTACCGGCGCCTCGGCTTCTTCACGCCGTCTGGTAATTATCTTCCAGAGATAATGGGGTAATTACGCACCATTAATAAGCGGAATAATAGTGCGTGCAGACCGTTCGGATTCCTTAATCAATTGGACCCACTCGCCTGTAGGTTTGATTATAAGGTGGTCGTAGTTTACCTGGTCGTAGAAGAACTTACGACCAGGTAGCAGTCGTAGAAGGACTTACGACTAGGTAGTAGTCGTAGAAGGACTTACGACTATGTAGTGGTCGTAGAAGGACTTACAACCACTCATTGGACTTCTCCCTTTTAGATAAAGGGTACTGGGATGTGTGACATCATATTTACCCATAATAAGAATTATAGATAAAAGATAAAAATGAGGATTATTAGATCCTCGTCATCTAGCCCCCCAGCTTCAAGTGAAAGTTACTTACTTGATAAAGGTTTCGTAAATGGACTTACGACCATGAGAATGTCGTAGAACGATAGTCGAAGGAAAAACTCTTCGACATTTGAGTGTTGCTTTGACCAGAATTTGCTTTATCGGGAAGGTTGCTTATGACTATTAAAAGTCATAAAAACCCTATGACCGTCGATGGTCGTGGTAGGGAATCGGAGAAAAGCTCTTCCGATTGATACTTTGGCCGACTAGAAAGACTTGGTCAAGAATGTAATTTTGCTTGGAGGTGACAATACGTACCTACTTTTTCTCGAGCGGACCATCGGAGAATTGCAACCGTCTCTCATAGACTTGTCCGATGAAGCGGTTCCGGCGGTACAACCATCTATCATAGACCTATAGCGGAGCCGGTTTTGAGCCAGCGGAGATCGTGCGGTTTATAAAAACTTACCAGAGGTAAACTTGGATTTTACTCTTCCCAAATCACTCCATTGTTCTTGAGCTCTTGCTTTCTCCGTCTTCGACTAGGTTTCATCTTCTCCGCCATCAACCCAATCAAAAAACTTCTTACTTCTGAGCGAAATGGCCAGGAGAGTTTCTGAATGGGAGGAATCGGAGATGGATGCGGCTAAGATCAAGATCTTGGTCGATCTTGGGAAGATCCGAAGAAGGCTCGGTGAAGTGGATTCCGCTATCGGGCAAAGATCGCCATCGGGGAAAATGGGCAAATCCGTCTTCCAAGCGTATTGTGAGTCGCGACCTCGATTGCTCGCCCACCCTTTCTTCTGAGAGTACTCGAACACTTTGGGGTGGAACTGGTGAACTTAGGTCCCAATTCCATTACCATGTTGAGTGTGTTCGTGTATCTGTGTGAGGCGTACCTGGGGATTCCGGCGGATCTCGAGCTGTTCCAATATTATTATGGGATGGCTCGACAAACCGGAATCTTTGGAAGTCTGTGATCAAGCTCCACGACTCAAGTCGAAGGAGTACATTGAGTTTCACCGGTCTTCGTGGTAGAGCCGGAGGAAGAGGTGGTTCTCTTTGGAAGGTCACCTCTCAAGCGACCTTTCTTTCGTGGGGAAAGTCTTTGAAAAGAAATCTTCATGGATTCAACCCTGAAGATATTAGCGGATTAGCCCTTATATTCAAGCCATTAAGGACTTGAAGGAAGAAGGGTTGGCCGGATGGCATGTGGTGAAAGATTTCATCACCTGCAGAATTAGTCCTCTGAAGAAGCGAGCATCTCCTATGTGGAGGTACTCGGGAAGAGGAGACCCCACGAGAGACTACGAGGAGGGTAAGCAATTGTTGACTTAACTCTCCGTTTGGTCTTTCTCAACTTTGTCTAATATTTTTATCTGTTTACGGATCTTTCACAGTGAGGTTGACTCAGTCGGACTCATCGTGAGAAGTCCCCGCCACTCAGGGGTGGTTCCTCAAGTCATTGCGGTTTTGTCCATGCAGATGAAAGGATAGAGCGCCTAAAGGTAATCAAATCGATTCTCTCTTTAGGACTTTATAGTCGTAGAAGATACTTACGACTAATGGTGATCGTAGAATATCTTACAATCAAGAAAAGTCGTAGAAAAACTTACGACTTGGTACTAGTCGTAGAAAAAACTTACGACTAATTAGTGATTCTTCTTTTTCTGTTTTGCTTTACGTAAAGTAGGTATGGAAAATCGCCGGACGACGAAGAAGTCGTTCGATGACTATTGGCGTTGGGTTGTCGAAGACAAAGACTCGGCTCCTCCCTCGAAGAGGCGTCGACTTGTAAAATCTGCTGAGCAAGGGGAGCAAGTTCGAGTTCGGTCTTTCGACCAAACCCTACAAGAACTGCGGCATTGTAGTTGTATCTGAAGCCGAGGCGCGGCCGCCGGCCGAGGAGGTTGAAGCGGTTGAACCTCTCAGCGCAAACCTCGCAAGGCTAAGGTACCCTTCTATTATGACACGGAATCTTTCGCGATTGGTGCCACTCCTAGTTTTATTAAACAACTGGAAAGGAGAACTGGAAGGATTTTATGTCTTTTATGAAGGGCGATCTTTGCATCGGCACAACTCGCAATCGAGAGGCGGTCTTTATACGGAATGGTCGAGACACCTCTCGTCCATCCAGAAGATCAGAAACGAGCTCGGTTTCGTTTCAAACTCTACGACCGGGCGTGGTCGTAAATGAGCCAAATGTTGAACCTCGACCGGGCGTGGTCGTGGAGAAGAAGAGGTCCTCCGTTGGGAGGATTGCTCCAAAATTCTGGTTAAGACCGAGTGCAGAGGTATGTGAAATGTCTTGAAGTGTAAGAAGGACATTTACCTTTTTCTTTTCACAACTGATTTGCTTTTCTTTATTTGGTCAGGCTCCTTGACCCGGGAATGCTTCACGAGAAGTCCATTGCTATCCCTTGACCATCGGAGAGGTAGCAACGGAGGTGGTCGAAGCATCACCCTTGGCCTGTGGCCGATGAAGTCGAGACTCCCAGTGTCTCCCACATCTGTGAAGTCGTAACTCACGACTCTTGAGGTAGCGGTATTCTTCGTTGAGGTGGCGCTACGACATCAAGTCGTAGAAACAACAGAGGCAGTTGTGGAAGCCTCTGGTCAAGGTGGTGACCAGCCTGCGCACCGCTCTGGGAAGGAAATCGTAGGAGGCGTTCCTTCCCCTACCCAAAGAGAAATCACAGAACCAGAAGGAGAAAATTTCAACTTATGTGGTGACTTCTTTGGGCCTGCCTCCATCGTAGGGTCTTCTTACAAATCTGTGATCGAGTCCCCATCCCAAAGATATTCCCAATACGGATAATACTTTTGACAACGCGCCTCGAGAAGGTGTGGTGGGACAAAGTCGCGAGGATAGATAATCTGCTGCAGCACCCGGACCTTGTATATTCGATTTTTGCTAGAACGACTATGAATGTAAGTATCTTCAGAATACTTATATATGTGGCTTTCCTTCCCTTCTCACTGTTTTCTTTTTGCAGAAAGCTCTGGAGCAAATTGCTGTTGTCGGTGAGTATCATCGACAACTTTTAGAACTAAGACAAGAGAAGGAACTACTCTGCAGAGAGAGAGAGGTGGTAAGTCAATTATCATTCATAGTTGTTTTTGACTTAAATACTCGTAAAAGTTTCACGAGAATAGTCATGGAAGAAACTCATGATTTAAGTATCGATCGAAAAGAACTTACGACTATTTACGACCGGTGGTGGTCATAGAAAGACTTACAACCATATCTTAGTCGCAGAAAAACTTACGACTAAGTCGGTGGTTGTAGAAGTACTCACAACCATTGGTGATGTTTATCTTCGTTCTGTTTTTGTAGGTTAAACGTTGATACGAAGACCTTAGTGACTCACTCGACTGTGAAAAAGAGGAGTCGAGGAGGCTAAGGAATGAAGTATTAGTTCTCTCGGATAGACTTCGAGAGACTGTCTCTGCATCTAAGAAATTGCAGGAAAAAATAAGCGAGAAGTTCGAACTTAAGGCTGCTTTTGATCTTTAACCTTTACTCGACCCTCCTTTCTTCTCGGATAAAGAAAAGAGATCACGGAAGCTCGGATCAAGTTCAAGAAAAATCTTTGGTTATTCAGAGTTTTCCGCATTACGCGAATAAGGATCAAGAACTCGAGGTTTTAGAACTCGATTAATGTAAGTAAATCTTTACTGTTATTCTTTTTTGAGTATTTTCCCTTTTCTAATGCCAATTTCTTGTTCAGAAATTGCTGCCCAATTGAGAAACCTCGAGGCTGAAATCCAAGAAAAGACCTTAATCTGCAATGAGTCCGTCGCATTGCTAAGATGAATCTGAGAGGACATCGAGCATGGGAGCAAAAGCATGTGAAACTATTGCTTCCCATCGAGAAGAGGTCAAGAAATTGGATTCTCAATTAGTAGGTAAGAAAAGCTTTTACCTATAATTATCTTTGTGTTATCTTCCTCTAGAAGTATATCTTTGTTTGACCGATATTATTCTTTTCGAACAAGTGGTGAAAACAAGAAGCTTCAGCGAGGCTTCGACTTGTACCCAACAGAGATGGAGTCGATGAAGACTAGTCTTCAAGGCAACATCACTCTCTGAACAATGTGCTTAGTGAGCTACATTCGAGGGAAAACTCCTCGAGAAGATACTATATTTGCTCACACAAGTACTATTGGAGAACAAGTCGGAAAATTGCAAGAAATGGTGACCACTCTGAAGGCTAATCAAATGTGAATCAATAAGGAGGCAATCGAAGGCTGCAGTAAGTTACGCTTTGGCGAAACTTAAAGCTCAAGATCCCCGCCTTAATGTTAAACCAATCGAGCCGACTTCGATATCCGAATCGAGGCAAGTCGTCTGATTGTGGAAATCGATCGATTGGCAAAAGGTGGCGGAGGAAATGCAACTAGGCTCTCCCCTTGAGTAATCTTGTAACTACTTTGTAAGGCGACAATTTTGTTGATGAGTAATATATGATCCGCCTTATTTCACGAAAATCATCTTGTCGAGTAGTTAGTAACTCAAAAGATAATAAGCGAATGAAAGACGAATGAAAGACTAAGAATTGAAGTTAAATTAATAACTTTATCCTAGCCTCGACTATTTGTTTAGATTGTTTAGACAATCTAAATAAATAGTGTTTGAAACGGGTTTTCAAAACAAAGAGAGGTTTATTTAACTTATAGCTTTTGTTACGGTTGTTAAGCCTTTGGTCGAAAAGAGTAGAAACGACTTGACACTAGGAAGTTCCTTCTAGTGGGCGGGACCACGTCGTAAAGAAAAGACTTCGACTAGGTGATGTTCCCATCTCGACTAGTTTAATCAAACCAAGAACAGCAACTTGAGTTAAACAAACGTCTTAGAGTACTTTAGTCATTCGTTCGTCCTTTTTTGGTGGACTTCGATAAGTCTTTTCCAGTAGCAAAAGTAGGAGACTGAGCGACACTAGGAAGTTTCCTTCTAGTGGGCGGTGACCACATGCGAGAGAGGAAAGACTTCGACTAGGTGTGTCTCTTCCTTCGACCGTTAAAACAAATCGAGTACACCAAATGTGGTCGAACAAATGTAAGAAAGTGCACTCTACTTAGAATATTTTTGAATTCTTGAAAAAAATAGACTAAGATTGAGAGAGTTGGCCGATAACATTACGACTAGATAAAACCCGAGCTCTTTGTATTGGCAGAAAAAGTGAGTAACGAGTCGATGCTAGGAAATTCCTTCTAGTGGGCAGAACCACATGCAGAGAGGAGAAGTTTCGACCAGATGATGTTTCTCGCCGCTGTAAGTGTAAAGAAAGCTGCGTGTTTTCATATCATAGTCGAAAGATTAAAAAGCACTACTCAAAAATTAAGGCAAAAGAGGTAGAAAGAACACGGACTTTTATTGCTCGAGAAACCGGTCACACATAGAATTTATGAATCGGTCGATGTTCCAAGAGTTTGAGAGAACTGTCCATCTTCCATTGCTAGTCGATCTGACCGCCGAAGTTACTTCGACCCATCGTAAGGACCTTCCCATTTAGGGAAAGTTTATTAGGTTAGACTTGGATTGGCGAGCCTCAATACCAAGTCACCTACTGAAGGTCGCGAGGTTGGACCTTACGATCATAGTATTCGAGCAGGCTTGTTGGTAGACCGCCAACTAATTAAGGCTAGGTTTCTCCTCTCTTGAGTAGGTTAATGTCATCTGCTCGAAGTTGTTCTGGTCCGAATTGTTGAAGGTTTCAACTCGTGTCGACCGCAATTTTAGCTCCGGAGGAAGCATGGCTTCGGCTCCGAAAACTAGAAAAAATGGTGTTTCTCCTGTTGCTCGACTGGTGGTCGTACGAACTGCCCATAATATGGAGGGTAATTCTTGTACCCAAGCCCCCGAGCGCTTAACAAGTCGGGTCGAAGACTCGAGTTTTAATTCCTCGCATTATCGGCCGCTTGCACGCTCTGACCCCATTGCTTTGGGGATGTGCAGCGAAGCATAGCATAGCTTGGTACCCAACTCGCCGCAAAATTCTCGAAATTTTGCACTTGCGAATTGTTTACCATTGTCTGTAATTATCCGACTCGGAACTCCAAATCGACTAATTACGCTTCTCATCATGAACTTTTTGTCGCTTAGTTGTTATCCGATTCTGAGTTCACTTGATCCATTTTGTGAACGTGTCAATAGCCACAAAAAGGAATTCGAAACCTCCTGGAGCTTTGGGAAACGGTCCTAGGATATCAAGCCCCCAGGTCGCAAAAGGCCAAGAAAGAGGTATTGTTTGTAATGCTTGAGCTGGTTGGTGTATCTGTCTACCATGGAATTGGCACTGGACACACTTTTTAACCACCTCCATAGCATCGTGACAGTATCAGAGGCCAATAAAAACCTTGTCGAAAGGCTTTACCAACCAATGTTCTCAGAGGAAGCATGCGTCCCACAGATGCCACTGTGTATATCGTGAAGGAGTGTTATTCCTTCATTTTGCGGAATGCATCGCATGAGTATCCCTTGGGTTCCTCGTTTATAGAGGACTCCTTCAACCAAAGTATACATTTTGGCTTTTCGGGATAATCGATCTGCCTCAAGATCATCTTCGGGTACGGAACCCTTGCAAAGATACTCGTAGATGGGAGTCATCCAGGTATCCTCGTAATCTAATGAGGCCATCTCAAGAGGAGGTGCCTCGGTTCTTCGACTGAGACGGTTTTGGAGTTGCTCCAAGAAAACTCCTTTTGGTACTATGGATCGGGAAGAAGCCATCCGAGCAAGTTGGTCTGCGAGGAAATTATCCTTTCGAGGGATAAATTGTACCTCGAAACCTAAAAAATGTTTTTCTAGCTTACGTACTTCTGATAAGTACCGAGCCATTGTTGAGTTAGAGCATTGGTACTCTTTCCCAATTTGATTCACGACTAGTTGAGAGTCTCCTCTACGAGTAGTCGATTTAATCGAGAGTGCTTTGCAGCTCGTATGCCGCCTAGCAAACCTTCGTGATTCGCCACATTGTTAGTGGCCCGAAAGTTTAATTGTATGGCATACTTTAAGGTTTCTCGTGAGGAGATACCAGACCACCATGACCCGAGCCACTTAAAGTGAGTGACCCGTCAAAGTACATCATCCACCGGTCGGGAATCAGATCTTGGGGATCTGAATGTGTTCAGATTTGTCCATTCGGCGACAAAGTCCGCCAAGATCCGGGATTTTATGGCCGTTCGGGACACGAATGGAGGTCGAACTCCCAAGTTCGACCGACCATTTTGCCATGCGTCCATTGCTTCCTTATTATGGAGGATTGCTCCTAAGGGAAACTCGGGACATGCCTATTTTGTGCGCTGAAAATAATGCCGCAGATTTCTCGAAGACATGAGGAGGGCATACGAAGTTTTGGACACGAGGTAACGCTCCTTAGGCCGTGTAAAACTTAAACTTACGAGTAAACCGGTCGTTATGCGTTTTCACGCTCTACGACCAAGATCTGCGCTTCTTCGCTGTGGCGTGGCGGCTAGGTAAATTAAGGCGTCTCTTCCGGCTTTGGAGAAACCGAGCAGAGCACTCGAAGATACCTCTTGACATCCTCAAAGGCAATGTTTGCCTCGTTCGACCACTCAAAACCTTCATGTCTCCCGAGAAGTTTAAAGAAAGGTAGTCCTTTTCTCCTAGTCGTGCGATGAAACGACTTAAAGCCGCCATGCACCCAAAGTGAGTTTCGACTTCCTTTTTGTGTTTGGAGGTCGATCCGAGGATGGCCTTTATTTTTTCAGATTTGCTTGATTCCTCGCTCGGATACTAGGAATCCAAGCAATTTTCTGAAGAAATTCCAAACACACACTTCTCTGGATTAAGTTTTAAATGGTGCTTTTCGAGGTTGTCGAATGTTTCTTGTAGGTCGCTGATATGATTAAGTCTCTTAATGCTTTTTACGACTAGGTCATCAACATAGGCTTCCAAATCTCGGCCTAATTGAGATGAAAAGTCGATTGCATTAAGCGTTGAAAAGAAGCACCGCATTCTTTAGACCAAATGGCATTTTGATATAACAAAAGGTACCAAATGGAGTAATGAATGCGGTCTTTTCTTCATCGCTTAGACACATATTGATCCGTGATATCCAGAATATGCATCTAAAAAACTTAATATTTCACAACCCGCAGTAGAATCAACCAGCTGATCAATACGAGGTAAAGGGAAATCATCTTTTGGACAAGCTTTATTAAGATCAGTAAAGTCTACGCACATACGCCATTTGCCGCTTGACTTTTTGACCATTACAGGTTAGCCAACCACTCGGGTGATTGACTTCTCTTATAAAGCCCGCCTTAAGTAGCTTATCCAATTCGATTTAATAGCATCTCGTCGATCGGGGCAAATCTCGTAATTTTTGTTTTACGGGTACTTTATCAGGCCGTAAAGCTAGCCTGTGCTCGATCACCTCCCTGGGGACTCCGGGCATGTCGGATGCTTGCCACGCGAAGACATCTGCGTTAGCTCGGAGGAAGGTAATGAGGGCGTCTTCCTATTTGGGATCGGAAGTCTCCCAATGCGAGCAGTCTTGAGGGTTTCTCCGCCCAGAGGAACCTCTTTGACTTGGTCGTTCGGCTTTGGTGCAGCTTTAGGCTTCGACTTGCTAGTCGAAGGCTGACTTTCATCTCGAGTTGGTATTTGACCAACCATCTCGAGGATCGCTGATCATGACTATACGCCATCTTTTGTCACATTGAATTGTGATCACTCCTTTGGGACTCGCATCTTAAGACATTGATACCCATAATGAGTAGCCATTAAGAATTTTGCCAAAGTTGGTCGTCCGAGTATGGCGTTATATCGTGATCGAAATCGACCACATCAAAGGAGACTTTCTCGTCTCCGAAATTACTTGGCGAGCCAAATGTTAAAGGAAGAGAAACTTGGCCAATGGGTTTGGCCGAAGACCCCGGTACGATTCCATGGAAGGAATATCGTACCGGCCTTACCTTTGTCCTGGGTACTTGCATCTCATCCAGGGCTTTGGTAAATAATATGTTCAAAGAACTGCCACCATCAACCAACACTCGACCCGACAGCTTGTTGATGGTGGGTTCACCACAATCGAAATCGACTGATCGACTCATAGTGATCGGCAATCGTCCTTCTCAAAAGAGATGGTAACTTCCACCACTTCGTAATTTATTGACAAGAGGAGTATGTATGGAATTTACCTCTCGTCCGCAGCCTTTAAGTTGTCGCTTGGAGTCGTATGTCGATGATCCTCCATAGATATGCTCAACGGTATGGTGCGGATCTTGGAATGGCATCTCCTCATCATCCGACGACTTCGACCACTCGTATGTCCTACCGCCGAGAGTAGGGAGCGGTGCTTTGTCGTTGTAGTAGTCCTCGAGCTTTCTTTGGAAAACTTCTAGATTATGGAGGTCATGTCCTTCCTTTTATGAAAAGGACACCATCTTGGTTTGTCGTTCCTACGATCGTAGCGCTTACCTTTGCCTTGATCGTGGTTCGACTTGGTGGTTTGGGGCTCTCTATCTTTACTACCAAAACCTCCTTGAAACCACTAGTTTGTGGCTTTTGACTTTTATTTTCTTCTTGGCCTTTTTGCTTTTTGTCCTTACTAACCTCACCCGGCTCTCAAGAGCGTGTGTTTCTCGATCGATAGTGTTATTCCACTGATCGCCTCGTAGCGCTTGCATATCGATCGGCCATCTCAAAGAGTTAACAACGGTGTTGGGAGGATTTAAAGCAATATCCTCTGTTATTCTTCTACTACGGACTCCTTGCTTAAAAGCCCCGATCACGGAGGAGTCGAAATTTCGGAATTGAGTTACGAACTGACTAAAGCGCTTGATGAATTGACGCAAAGTCTCGTTGTTGTTCTCGCTTGATCCGGTGCAAGTCGCCTTCCTTTCCGCGGTTGTATGTGCCTTGGAAATTTGCACGTAGAAGATCACAGAGGTGTTGCCAAGAGTAGATCGACTCGAGTGGTTGGTTTAATAACCACGATCGAGCGGATCCTTCGAGCACGCTTGGAAGGTAATTCGCCATTACGTGCTCTCCTCCTCCCGCCGCCGGACAATTTGTTGTATAGATCTCAAGAAACTCGATGGGATTTTGAGATCCATCAAATTTCTCCATGTTCACCGGTCGAAAATGAGGTGGCGTGGCCGAATCGCTTTCAAGGTCGGCGAAAATGCCCAGATCCGTAATTACTTCTTGACGCCTTCTTTGTAGGAAAGAAGGGTTAATGTCGCCAGTGATCGTATACGACGATACCGACAACAGTCGACTGCTCGTTGTAGGTCTCGGTTCTTGAGGAATACTCCTCGTAATCCACCGTTAGAATTTCTTTGCCGAGTAGTGATTGATCACCTCCTGAGGGCTACTTGATCATCACCGATCGAAAAGTATTTCTCGAATAGGAGATCGATGTGACTTATGACCGTGTCGATTCCTACGCAGAAATATTCGATTGATCGGTAGTGAAGAAGTCGCATTACTACGACTCACCGAATGTTGTTGACGAGGTACTTCGGTCTTGTCATCACGATTCAAGCCTTTGCGCAATCTCCTCAAAGAAAGAGATCGTATCTCGGCGCTCGAGCAAGCTCTTGATTGGGATTCTCAAGCAAGTCGTTGATGTCTTGGAGTTCTTGTACCTCCTGTGGATCGATATTGAATGCGCCAGCGAGTTCTTCTGGCTGCAATTTTCTTTCTTCTGATGACCTCAAAATCCTCCCCGCCGATCTTTGAGGCCTTCTCTGGAGTGCGAGAATGTCGAGGATTTCTCTCGCGTTCATCGAGTGTTGGTTCTCTCTGTCGCCGGTGGTTCCTTGCCATTACTACGAGGAGGCGCAGGCGTGATCTCCGGGAGGGTTCTCATTTCGTCCTCCATGAGGTTGACTCGATTTGAGGAAGGACGAAGACCTCCGCTGATGATTCTCACTTGCGCTTGAGGCCTCCCGCTTGAGGAGTGCTCGAGAGACACCATCTGGCGACTTGGAGTAATCCCCTCCGTAGGGGAACTCGGTTATAATCGTCTCCATCCGCAAATGAGATCTGCGAGAGACGGTCGATTAAATAGGAAAAGCATGCTTGATCCCACTATCTCCGGAGTTACCCCGAGAGATAGGATCACAAGATCTTTGGTGGAGTCCTCGAATGGTGGCTTCCGTGACTTGTCTCACTGTGTCGGACCGCCTTAAGGGAACTTGGACACTTAGAGGAAAACTCTCATTGTGTCGTGAGTCCTCCCAGGTGCGGTTCGTCGGATTGACCCTTGTCCTTGGAGGGAATTGGCTCCTCTGTTGGACGATCGTTGTGGGGATAAGGATCCTCCTTAACTCCATTGATGGGATGGTTTCGGAGAATAATCTCCGGAGGCAACATCACCATCACGGATGCATCACTTCGGTTCAGAGTCGAAACCGCATCCATGTCGACGTCACAGACCGCCAAGTCGAACCAGTTCTCCTCGCTCCATTCTCCGCCATGCTTGCATGAGATTGGAAAAAGAGAGTATGTTGACAAGAGATTACCTAAGATCCCCACGGTCGGCGCCAACCGCTCGGTGTATTAGAACCGATCTTACGTAAAGATTATTTGATTCGGGGTCTCCTAAGGATGAGATCACGCAGAGTGGATTGACACGGATGTTTAGACAGTTCAGCCTTCTCCGAGAGAATAATAACCTTAATCCTGTGTGTATGGTATTGTTGATGATCTAGCAAAGGACTAAAACTATTACAGAGAATAGTGCTTGTGTTTCTACTTGACTAGCCCTTGTTTGCCGTTGTTCTTCTCTCTCCCCCTTGTCTCTCGCTTGATGCCCTTATATAGTCGTGAAGAAGTAGCCGTTTTCTCTGCGGAGATGCGCCGATTAATCCGAAGAATAGCGCATGATGGCAATAATTCTGGCGCCTCGGCTTCTTCACGCCGTCTGCAATTATCTTCCGAGATAATGGGGTAATTACGCACCATTAATAAGCGGAATAATAGTGCGTGCGCACTGCTCGATTCCTTAATCAATTGGACCCACTCGCCTGTAGGTTTGATTATAAGGTGGTCGTAGTTTACCTGGTCGTAGAAGAACTTACGACCAGGTAGCAGTCGTAGAAGGACTTACGACTAGGTAGTAGTCGTAGAAGGACTTACGACTATGTAGTGGTCGTAGAAGGACTTACAACCACTCATTGGACTTCTCCCTTTTAGATAAGGGGTACCTCTGGGGACTGTGTGACATCATATTTACCCATAATAAGAATTATAGATAAAAGATAAAAATGAGGATTATTAGATCCTCGTCAGTATTGTTTAGGGGGTTAAATTGGATTCAATACTGGTCTTCCATTGTACTGGTATATTGATCTTCATAGCTTTCGTAGCTACTAGAGTAAAATCTTATTGAATCAATTATTTGTGAAAAAGTGAGCGTGCTTCTATTCACAACCCCCCTCTAGTCACCTTTTCGATCCAACAGATTTGAAGACTGATACAAATTCGTGCAATGCAGAATTGTACTACCCCACGGTCTTGTAGTCAGCAAAATGTAGTCGGGTCTATTCCTACTTTGCCCGAGGAATACTTCAGCTTCTCGAACCGCTTCTTCGTCCACAAAGCTAGTGCGTTCTTCTCCGTCATATACTCATTCTTGAGCGTTAGGCAGAGATGGTGTCTAAGGAAGTGAAGTAGCTGATTATTTTCCTCAGCAATGGGATTAGTATCCTACGAGGTGCCAAATTTGATAGCCACACATAGCTTCTTGGCCCCAAGCACGATCTTGACGTCTGATGCCCAAGTCAAGTAATTTTGGTCATGATGTGCTAGCTCTTCGAACTCCCGGCTCATGATGCCAGTCATCTGCACATTTATGCATAGAGTTCATAAGATTTTTGCTGGTAATTTGCATAAAATGGTTGCAAGTTATGGTACAAAAATTATCATAATGTTATGATATGTTTACGCATTTTACATGATTTACTACTATTTTCAATGATTAAAAGTAATATAAACAATCACAGATAGTCAAAATAGTAAATATAATATATAAATTGCATAGAAATAATAGAGTTAAACATGCTTCAAATACTAAAAAAGATTCAAAATTTGAATTCCCAATGCACTTTTTGCTGAAATATGAATTTTCTGAGAATCCTGCATTTTCCAAGGGCTAAAGCGCTAATTTTTAGTTTTGAGAAAATTCTCTATGCTATTTTAGAAAACACGAGGGCCTTTTTGCAAAATTTAGGATTTTTTTTCTATTTTTTTCCCATTTTTTTCTTTGTGCTGGGCCCATTCGGCCCATGTGACCGGGTCAAAACGCAGGGGAGGGGAAGGGTTTCCCCTGCACATGCACCAAGACACTGTGCGCGGCGCCAGACGGAGGCCGTGGCGCTACGTGGCACGCGCGGGCGGCTGGCCGTGGTGATGCGGACGACTAGCTAGCCGATGGGAGTCGCAGCGCGCGACCAGATGGCGTGGCGCTCATGCGGGGCGAGGCCGCGGCGGCGGCGCTCGTGTGTGGGAGGCGGTGAAGGCCATGTGGGCTATTGTTCTCGCTGCCGGTGCCATGCGGGCGGCGGCGTCCTTTCGGCGGTGCGAGGAGGCCTCGCGGCGGTAGACTCGCACGAGCTTCAGCCGATAGCGGGGCGCGCGTGTATGTGGTGCTCGTGTGCGCGGCGGCTCGTCTTCCGTGATGTCGGGCACGACGCCATGTTCGGCGCAACGTCGTGCTCGGTGTGGAGACACATCTTCGAGACGGCAAATCACAGCGCGGCCGCGGCGTGGCGGTGCGCGCGTCTGGCGTGGCGGGTAGCGCGCCTTATACGGAGGCCGGCGACGGTCGCGCCTCATGTTGTAGGTCACGGCGACTCGATCGTCTGGCCGAGCAATGGCGCTTTCGGCGGCGGCGGCGGCATGCGGGGCCGTCACGCGTACCGAGGCGCTTGGTCGGCGGCGGCCATGTCTGCGGTACGTTAAATCACCCGGTGCGGTGGCGCGATGTCGTGTGCGGGTGATGTCATGCGGGGCTGCGGATGGCGATGTTCGCTTGATTTTTTTTTCTTTTTCTTTTTCACTGTTCATGCGATCTGCCATCTATAGTGCAATCTACATCTACTCATTCATGCAACCTACCGATCGGCTTGATCGACGACTTCAAGTCAGCTCACGGTAGATTAAAGTGGATTTGCACCGTAGGAAATAATCTAGAAAGCCAAAATTGCATAATTGTAAGCGATCTAGAAAATACGATTCAATCTACGAGCGTCATGCTTCGATGGTTACCTATCGATCTGAGTAAAGGAGGCCTAGAGGTAGGCCGGAGTCGAACATACTGATAACGTGTTGAGAAACCGTCGTTGGCAAGTCTAATCTGAACAATCACAGCGTATACGGAAATCGATTCACACAGAACAATGAAAGAATAAATAGTATATTGAATACAGAGAGATGGAGGGATTTTTTTCTTCTCTTCTCAATAATTACGTACAATAGTTGGGGATCCCCTCCTATAAATAGTCTAGGGGTGGATGGGGAGTCCATCATGAGTCAGATCTGCAAGGTCTGGACCCATGTTTCTTAACAAATAGTTTGGTTTGACTCACAACAAGCTTGCTGATGTCCACCGATTTTATTAGTTTACGTTTGTGTGCGCATTCAGCGAGAAAACACATGTCCACCCTCCATGAGGCCTTATGTGTCTCCGATAAATTCTTTACATGTGTAGAGGAAGCATACACTTTGCATAGGTGAGTGGTGTGCGTCTGTTTCCTACTCTTTCTAGGAAAAATGGAAAGTCCATGATTTTTATTGTTATAATCAGAGAAACGCTTTATTTTCTCAAGCTACTGGTCGGAAGGGATGTGTACTTAATTGCGATTGTAAATTTCTAATTGTTCGTTTTCATGTGACTGCTCTTAGGAAATGCGGCAATCATGGAATTTTGCCGATCTACTTTGACGGGACGAGCTAACCACTTACAACATGTGGCCGTGTCTTAAGCCAAATGATCTTGATGTGTGCCTTGTGACTGTAGTTTGATTGCATTAGCTCAGACCAGGTCTTATGAAGGAAGTAAGGTGGTCTGATTTCGTTGTTGATTCTTGTTTTTTTCGCACATTATGTATGAGCTTGAGATCTTCTGCCGAAACCTTACGAGTTTTTGGCTTCTTCGACATGTTTTGGCGATGAAATCATAAATCTAGCCTTATTCTTGTGGAATTAGCAAATATAGTTTTATTATTGTGGAATTAACAAATATAGCAACATGATTGGATAGACAACCGATATGTATCCTCTGTCACTTTCCTCGGTGATTTTTCATGATAGTTTAAAAACAGTGCCTCGGTCATGCTTACTGTCCTGTTACTAGTAGATTTCTTTTTGTCGCTCCATGCTTTTGTTTCTGCTTCATCGATTATCCCCCCTCTACAGCAGCACACAGATCTCCGTGCGGCCGGCTTGCTAGTACTAGCACTCTTGGCTCGACCAGATCTGTGTCGGCCCTTGGCCCCTCTTAAATCTGAAGTCTACAAATGTGACATACTGTTGTAAGAACATGCAGTGCAGTACATGAGGACAAGAAGTTGATGGAGGAAGGCGATGGGGATTTGTCATTCGCCATTTGCCTCGATGGAACATGCTTCTCCTGCATTGGATGCAGCAGATCAGATCGATCAGGACACCGTCCCCTCCCCATCCGTGCAGTTTTGGCTTTGGGCAGTACGGACATGCATCTGAGCATCTCGCTAGATGCAGTTGCAACGCTGCAGATTGCAAACGAGCTCAACCCCTACTAGATGACCGGTACGGGCCATGTGTGCACCGTACAGGGGTGGAGTCAGTCACGGTTTAAGACTCGGGCGGGCAGCAATTCTTGGGGCTGAATTTATATTTGGTGACTTTTTAAGAGAATATTCGTGGGCTTTTGATCATAGGCTTTGGGCTACAGTCTAGGTAATTTGAGACTTGGCTCCTTCCTAGCACCGTATATCATTTTCAACTTGTTTGGTTAGAGGTAATTGGGGAAAGAGAATGAGGATTTATGGAGCGGTGGTTATAAAATCTCTTATTTAGTTAGTGGATATGAGAATTTAGATGGGATATGGATTAAGAGTTTGACATATCCTCTACCATTTTAAACCCATGAAGAGGTGAAAATTGGGAGTGAATCGTTATCTAGATAAATATCGATACATCTCATCCCTTTGTCACCACTTAGGTTAAGATGTCTTAGAAGTTATAAAGTAACCTCTCACCATGTCTCATCTATGTTGCCAAACAAGGGATTGGAACTAAAAAGCAAACTCCAGTAACTCATCCCACTACAAACTCTCTAATCTGAACTCCTATTCCCATTCTCAATTGTTGCAAACAAGCTGTTTCTTTCTTCTGTCAGGCGTACGTGCTCTCGGTTAAACCAAAGGAAGATCGATCCAAAGCCTGCGTGTGGTTGAGAAGTTGCTGGGGTTACACTTGCTAATTTTTCAACTTGTTTACGACCAATGAAGAGAGGAAGTGTGACTCCCGTGTCATTACTTTAGGGGTAATCACACTTAGGCATACGGATTACTATTCGTCTACCCGGTAGAACACCGCTCCGACGAATTGCAAGCCTTTATCAGAGTTGCGCAGCAGAACAATAAGATAGAAATTGTGTCTTTTATTACAACAGTAGCCACGCAAGACTATGATCTTTACATATAGCAAATTACAACTGATAAATGGACTAAGTCCCCGCGTTTGCCGGCCAAGCTCTTCTGGTAGTCTATTCGTCCCACGCGTCAATCAAGTTGCCCATCTCGCCTGGTCCTCGTAGTCTGCGCCCTCGCCTCCTGCAATCTTCTCGGTACCTGCATGTCCATCGTCCCACGCGGGATAGTTCCCGGTCGGACTAGGATCTACAAAGGAGAATACTAGCAAGTTTGGGTACAAAAGTACTCAGCAAGCATTAATAGGAAAATGCACTGGATGACTCATCTCTGCTTATTATCATATTTTCTAGCTCATCTCTTTTCTAAAAATAACAACTCGTTAAAACATTAAGTGGCAGATTTTAATACTGAAAACACTACTTGTCACTCGAATAGAGGATAGACTCTAGCGGTTCCCGTAGACTCCAATCCAAGAGACTGACATGAATTCATGATTTGTATAGCACTGCGCAGGCTTGTACCACTTTACCCATAGCTGTTCTGAACTCTAAATGAGCCAGGTTCCCAGCATTTCCTTTGATGTGGGTTCAAGTTAAGAATACAGAATGTTTTTCCAGGTTACGTGATTAGGTCTCCATCCATTACTTTCCGTCGGTGCTGATTTTAGTCATACACCGGGTTCTACTAATGTTGGTTGGGGCGGTCCTTAGCGTCGTGCCCAACACTCCACCTTGGGGCGGCTCTCTTCCATGCCCAAACACTCCAATGTGTCCCGTTGTGGAGAACATAATTACGTAACAAGGTAGCATTTTCTGCCCGCCGAAACGGAAAAATAGTTGGCACTGAATTTACGGCCTCTCACCGAGTAAGAGTTTTGTTGGTCCTTATATTTTAACCATATGTAAAGGGGTCCCACCTCTTACCACATCATTATCATCATCTTCTTTTTCATCTTCTTCCCCTGGCCTGGCCCCCTTTACCAACTTATTAATTCGCACTTCTTCCTTTCTTTCATCTCTTTTCTTATCTTTTCAGTTTCATCCCAATCCAATTTAATTTTGAGAAATAGTTTTAATGCAATACATATATGATACAACAATATACGGTTTACATTTAAGATAACTATATTTATGTTCAAGAGGATAGCTTGCCTTCGTAGATGTAAAAGAGACCGGCATCGAAGAATTCCTGATCAGCTACTCCTGTTGGCGAAGGTTCATCCTCTGTAGCAATGTGGCAGCACAAAATAATAAATAAATAAATACTTAGTTACTATTAGGGTGATATAAACATACATATGTTAGTGGATTTTAATTTAATAATATTTTTCGGACCCCCGATAGGTTAGCACTCCCCACTGCCTAATTTTAATTTTATAAAAATTTCTACAAATTTTTCCTTTATATTCTTCTATTTTCTATTCTCTCTCTCCCCCTATATCTCTCCCTCTATCTCGGCTGAACCCCCTTACCGCCCCCTCCTATTCCCCATTTCCTCCTTACCCCATCTACTCTTCTCCTCCCGGCCCCCGGCACCGCTGCGCTCCTCCTTGACATCGTCGGCGGGGCCTGGGTCTACCTACTCCGAACCCCACGTGCGCCGATCGCTCGCCTCCCTGTCCTGCCGCCTCCGGCACGGGTCCAGCCGGCACGCGGCCCATACGTGCCCCCTCCTACACCCGCGACTCCTCCGGCTCCTAGCATCGCCCTACCTCCAGCGCCACCTCGGCTCGCTCCCTCTCTCCCTAGCTCCTCCCCTCTGGCCGCTCTGGTGGCTCGGTCGGCCCGGCCTGCGGCCACCGACCCTTGCTCCTCTTGACCTACCCAACAGGCTAAGGGCTTCCCTTTCCCCCTCTACCATTTCTTCTCTGATTACTTCTTGCTCTGCTTCGGTTTTACTGATGTTGTTCGATTTAACTTTTGATGGAAAATGATTGATGCATGAAGGGTGCATTCGGATGTGGGTGCTACTGATGGTCCGCCTCACTGCTATACTGAGGTAACACTACCCTTAATCCCTATCTCTACTCCCTGCCCCAAAATGCTCTGCGATGAGAAAGGATGATGCTCCTAGTGAGGGATAATAGGTAGTGTTGCATGCTCTTTGTTAGATCACTTGATGTGATTTTGGGTTGGGCAAAAATAGAGATGGCAGTGGGGGTATGAATATGGTTTACCTGATGGATTTGGTTTGGTCTGTTTTGAAGTACAGGCAGAGGTGGTGGCCGGTTGTGGTCGGGATGGCGATGTCGGCGGTGAGGCTGGTCGTCCTCCTAGTAGACGCCCTTCTGTTGGTCTTGGCGTGGCCTTCAGTTGGTCGATGTGGTTCAAAGGCTGCCGCCGGCATCGCCCCTTGCTCTCTGGCTCCCCTGGCTCCCTTCCCCTCTTGCTCCCTTCCTGCGGTTGTGGTCTTGGCCTTTCGGCTGAGAAGAAGTGGAGGGTAATGGATGTGTTTTGTTCCTCTGTGGTGGCTTGCTTCTGTGAACGAGGCTTGTGTGTTGCTTTGAGGGGGAGGATGGCTTTTCAGGGGGGAATGCACTCGGCTGGGGAATGCATCTGGCTACCTTCCTTTGTGATCCATGAGTTACCCTTTTTGCCCTTGTGCTCATCCGAAAGCTCTCACCAGATATTTTTGGGATGAAGGCATTTTTGTCTATTGGCTAGTAAATCACTATGCAGGGGATTATCTGCAGTCGAGGCGAATCGGTATACGTAGGTGTTGGATTCTAGAACGCCGAGTGATGAAACCTACGGAAATAAGACGGTGCTAATTACTTGGGTTGGTCTAGGTATCGTGGGTATCCAGGTGCCGCTAGTCTAGGTTAGCCTAGGTGACTAGAAAATTAAGATATCGGTTAATCTAGGTTAGTGAGGGTAGCCTCGATACTCAGAGTGCCGACTAATCTAGGTCGATCTGGGAACCGCGATGATTCCTATGATACTCTGACGGCAATCCATTTTATTCTAACTCTATTCTATGGTTTTTGAACTGCTAATGGTCTTGTGGTTGATTGGCGAACAATGGATTTGGGAGTGGTGTTTCGGATTGGGTCGAGGAAGACGGTTTGACTGGACGGCGATGGACTGGCGAGATTTCAAGGAAGGCTTTGGCGAATGCAATGCAAGTTTTTAATTAATCTTTTTGTAATGCACTCAAAGTTATAAAACATGATTTGCTCTGATGTAATTAATTCTTGTGTTACTTGCATTAATTTTTTATTTACTATCAATTAATGATTAACGCTAATTTAGATTAGTCTGATTTTCAGATTCTCACGTTTAGCTGCTCCTTCCTAAATGCAGTGCTGGGTTTACGCTTTGTTTTCTGAAGTAGAGACAGCGTCTAAGATTGTTTCTTTATCTGACGAGGTGATTTCCATTGGGAGTCCAGAAGGTAGTGCTTATTTGCAGATGCCGTCGGCGTCGCTGGAAAAAATTCGGTCCATCCATGGAGGCGTTCCATGTGTATGACTACGACCGGGGAAATTGAGGAGGGTCAGGGTAGCCGGCTGCTTGACTGCTACTTCCAACCAACCACTGCAAACTGCAAATTTTTAATTAGTTTCCTGCCTCCAACGAATCAGCAGAGTTGTCAAGTCAGCAGCTTGGAAACTAGCAACAATCTTCAGAGCTCAGACTTGATTTCCACGCCCCTCTTTTTGGCATCTCGCTCCAAGATGTCAGAGTAACAAGATCAAAAGCAAGGGCAGCAGCTATACATTGAGATTGTTGTGCCATACCGTCGTGTTCTTGTGGACTTTTACAGCTATGGTTACTGGGTCAAAGGTGAAGCTAGCCTTAGCTCAAAACCTGAATCTAAAAGGCACTCTCAAAGAAAGTGAGGTGGTCACTGGGACGGGTATGTGAGCGAGCAAGAATCCATGTGCTGTTGCTTGCCTGTTGGTGGTTGGATGTTATAGCGTCCAATTTGTGGATGCCAAATTCAGCACAAAGGGGGACACTCTCCACACAGAAGGCACAGCTCCCAAATCACAATGATCACATATAGCAGTAGATCGATCGGATCACGCCAATCTCAATTTGCCACACGAACTTTTCGGCCCAGCATTTCATCGCTGCATGGAGTCATGGTTTCATGGAGCCATCGACCTTGGATGGAATGAAAGAAATGTGCCCTTTTATTGTCACATCACCGCTTCATTGGAACGAGTTTGGGTAGGCAAAAGCTTATCCACCAGCAGTGACCTTCGTTTCATGATGTTTGCGACTGCATAAGTTTGTGCGCAAGAAACGCCAGACAACAATAGAATAGAGCTGCAAGGCAACAAAATCATCCAATGTCAGGGACATTTGCAAAGCAACTTCAACTCTCAGCCACAGAAAGCTTAGCAGCCACGTGGGTCCTAGGTGGCCAAATGGATGGTCCGGTCCGACCCATATAGACATGGGCCCATTTGGCACACTACTTAGCCAAGCCGTGTCAGCCCATGTGTTGAGACATCAACCCAAGCACGATGTAATAGCCTCACAGGCCGTGCTAGCCCCGCCGGGCACAATTAACTCATCGGACCGGTGTTGACCTATTTAGTCTTGTTGATATGTAAATTTGAATAAAATATTTTAAAAATCCTAAAAAAATGTAAAATTCAAAGTTACAAAGTAAAATTATATAAACTTATAAATGAAGTATATAGAATTCAAAAAACACAAAAATAAAATCATATAAATATTATAAAATGAAGGGCCTAGCCACGGTCACGACCCAAACACGGTACGATGAGTCGGGCCGCCGACACGACCGTTTAGTTGTGGATCGTGTCATGCTTGGACTGGACCAACAGTACCGTGCTTCAGATCAGTCCGGTTGACATGACCCATTTGGCAACCTTTAGACCATTATTTGTGGAACAAAAAGATTACGAGGTAGATGATGTAAATATGTAATGAGCAATGCAGTTCCAGTCTCACTCTTAACTCTGAAACTAGGCCTCAAATTGCAAGCCTGGGATTGTGCAGATTTTATAGTATCAAATGGAAACGTTATTGTCAAAAGCATCCGCTCAGCACAATACAACAGGTATTAAACATTGAGCACAAATGGAGTGCACAATATCGCAATCTACACGCAGAATCTTGCTGGCCCACAGCCACCGGTAGCTGTTGAAAATATAAACCACTTTGCGACAAAGTTGTCGCTGATGAGGGCTCGATCAACATCAAGAATTGCCACAAGAAAGCAACATGAGGCAATATCATGGTGTAAACATGATAATGCGCCGAATGGCGGAGGGACCAAGGGGAGCCATGGCTCCCCTCATCCTGTCAAAATTTCTCTAATCATCCTTGATTTTCTATGTCACAAGGACTTGTTGCAAGTATATGCTCCCCTCCAACTGCAAGTATACTACATGCTATCTACACATTTGATCAGATTGGATCCCAGTATCACTTTTGGCAGCATAGAGAGAGAGTGTGTGTTTCGTAATTCTAAACACATGCGCCCTCTCATTTGGCCGAACATGTTACATGCAGTTACCAAGATAAAATCATGACCCCCTTGGTTGCAAACATATTGTACTATTGTTTTACAAATTTAGTCTCCTTTCTCTAATAGTTCTAGACTTCTAGTTGTTTTAGCTTCTTAAATCCCCTCAGATACATGTAATCATGTTTGTAAGAAATAGTGTAATACCCATTTAGAACTTAATGCGTGCACAATCAGGAAATATTTTAGTACAATTACATCCTCAAGCTATATTTTTGTTAAGTGTATAGTACAGGATAAAATTATCATAATAGTCCGTCTCCCCATATACTTATTTTCTAGCTCTGCCACTGATAAGTACAGCACCATGCTGTGAAGTGTTGAGACCACCGGGCGCTATTATTTCACTTCCTCTGTTTCTATGTGGTCTCTTGCACATCTGTAAGGTGGGAAAGCCCCTTAGCCACAACACAATTCTGATGAGTTGTTGGACACATCAGATTTACATGCTACCACCAAGAAAAGATGAGATCTAGTTCTGATGGTTCGACAATTTCAATGCACAGAGGACCCAATTCTAGTACTACAGCAGTGCACCCTGTTCTTAACTGAAGTTGTTGAACCATGAAAGTTGATGAACCATGTACTGTGAGTGCAGAAAGGCCTAACAAGTGCTACTGTGCTGGTGGTGCACTCTTGACGCTGACAGTCTCACCTGCAAAGGGTTACATAAAACAGTCATTATCTTGCACAAGTTAAAAGAGATGCTGAAACAAAGATTGCTCCAGCAGACATGGGAGTCCAAGCAAACAACAGTATTACGAAAGAAGATATTCTTTGGTTGCATTCTGTCAAGTGTCAACACATATAAAGCATGAAATGCATGCATCAAAATGGAACTGCAACTGGCTACTTGACATCTGTATCATCAGTCAAGTGAAAATGCAAAATTCAACACAAATTTCACTAGTAACATGGTATGAGTCTTTAAATGGTAATGTTGGGAAGTTATGAGCAGTGATTCAGCAGTTCATTTGGTCAAAAAATAGGCTTGTTGCTCATTCATCAATCTACTTGAAGAAGGGTTCTGCCACTATTGGACCACCATCACGAATAGACTGCTGTTGGATTTTTTGGTCTCCTAAAGTATGTGATAAATTCACAAGTATCTCCATGCATTCTTTCATTCTCAATACTCAATAGAACTCCAGAAAAGGACAACTTAGAAAAGTGTAAAATGAAGATATCATTTAATCCAGAACAAACCCAAGCATTGATTTAATGTTGCTCGTCAACAACAATTGCAAAACACATCAATTATGAACAAAAAAGTGAAAAACTGTAAACTAGCAGTGTACTTTTACATAACATAGCTCATATGCTCTTTCCTAACAATAAGGCACCAAAAGCAATGTTACCTTTTGAACCACTTTGGTCTGGCTGGTTTCTTATTTGCTGGTGGTGCAGAATCAGACTGGGATGCATCAGATTGATGTGCAGAAGCAGAGTTCATCTTAGAATCATCAGACTGATGAGTAGGTTTTGAGGCAAGTGACAGTCCATCCAAAGTTCGGATTTCTTCACGGAGATAAGGTCCTGAGTTTACACCATCTGTATTTAACTCTGAACCTGCATGTCCAACACATGAATATCTCCTCTAAAAAACATGTGAATATCTGATGTCTAACAAGCACATAAACTTTTAAGTAACACATGCACAAGACTGACAAGAGACAAATGCTGAAAAAAAAAGAGTTGGTCATCATGATCCTGGCATGTCTTCACATGCACTAGAAACACAACTTTACATGAGTGCAAGAGAAACGTGATTTTTGTTAAGAAACAAAAAAAGAGAGTTAAAACCCTCAGCTGAGAAGTGATTGTTGCTTATTTTCTCAACATGGCACTCGTTATTAAGATAATGCATACCTTCTGACAGATCATAAGAAAAGAAGACATTAGCTCCAGGAACAAAGCCAACTGTGTAGAAGTCCTGTGATGTGTCTACTATTCGCTTCTTTGGAGGAACTGTATCTGTTGTGGAATTAAATGAATCTGGCATTAAGAAATTGTAATAGGTGCATGTCTAAGATATGATTATGAAAAATCAAGGAAATGCCATTTCAATGAAACATGTGATGAGTGACATTAGAGGATCATGACGATTACCAGCCTCAAACTTTTACAAGTTAAACGGAAGGTATATATGACATATGGGTTCTATGATTCATATTTATCTAGAACATGCAATATCAAAGCTATCATCAGACCGCATCAATTCGAACACAGGTGCTATCCAAATTGAAGGGCATAACAAAAAATGATTATGTAATCCATTGTTGACACCAAGCTTGTTAGAAGACAATACAATGAGAATAGTTTTCCCATTTGTGTTACTGACATGTGAACTCATCAAAGTAATGTTGTGAATGGTTGAACCAAATTATTTTCAATTTAACTTATAACACTTCACAACAATTGCCTCATAAAAACAATAGCAGCAAAGATTGGTTGTAAAACCCTTTACACAAAATGATGCATTGCAATTTTATTCGCACATACCGTAAAGATAAGAGTATAACTATCCATAGGAGATTAGTTGTTTCCCTGCTTGTCGTGATTGTCAACATATTTGCTTGCTAATGATAAATACAAATAAGTTTTATCATAGATAAGAGTATACCATCACATCAGGGCTGATAAAAACCTAAGGCAATCGTAACCAGAGTTAATTGCCAGGGCGAAAATAAAAGGGAATGATCAGGAGAGGGGAGAGGAAAGTGAAAACACGACTCGTTAAACTCTACGTCAATCATTCCCAAAAGAGCAGCAGAACTTACAAAGATAGAATGGCAGGTCTGGTCTAGCAATTACTTTCAAGAGGAGATCCACCAGACTACAAACTGTCTCTGATGGATGAAAGTCAGCCTCAAGAATGTAACCATCAGGGAATCGCACCCTCATTACTGCCTACAGTTATGGAGGTTAGCAACAAAATGGATGTTACCCCAAATTAGCTCCAGAAACAGATAAACTGAAGAGAGCAAACAAGTAAGCTTAAGACAGCTCCATTTAAAAAATCTAAAACTAAGTTAATTAGAATAAGCATAAAATCTCTTTGTAAATAAATAATTAGAACAACGTGCATCATTTTTGCAGTATTTCTTAAGAAGATTTCACATGCTACCAGCTATAATTAGCAGACATATTTGTTTCTACAAATTACATTCATTCTTCAAACATGACCAAAGGTACTGTTCAGATAAGGATAGATAAAAAAGAAGCTAAGTAAAAATCACCTAGAAGGGGAACAAGAGCATTGGTTCAGGGAGTATGTCACTTCTTCAAAATAATTAAATAGGAGTAGTGTGCATTATAGCCCTACCTTTGTTATCTTTGCTCGTTGAGCAGCAAGTTCTGCTTCTCGCATTTTACGAGTCTTCAGAGCTTTCGATTGTTCTGTGCAGTGTTACCATTTTAAACAGTGTTACAGTCAATAAATTAGAAGGCAAGTATGATTTTGAACAATGCTAAGTAGATGTTAAAGTGTTAAATGCTACGGTTCTCAAACAATATTAAGTGCCAATATAAGTAACCTGCTATCCTGTTTGAAACCAAGTTGAAATAATCAGCAGGTTGAAGCTCATAGAATTCGTCGTCTTCCTCTGCATGAACCATGCTTTGAAGTCACAACACAACTACCATAAAGACAGATATTGTAGTACAGCAAAAACAAATAAAGTTTTGTACCCTGATCTGCCCTAGGCAACGTGCTAGGTATAGACTCAAATGTTGTGCTTGAAAAAACTCGAATCTTGTGTCCAAGCTCTTCCTCCGCCGCTTTCAGCTTGTCCTGGAATTTTTGAAAAAAAAAACACAGATGTCAGACTTCATTTTACTTTTTCCTTTTCTATTCGTGGAAAACTGATGGTTGATAGATTTTGACCAAAGAAAAAAAATCTTAATGGGCAGTTAAAAATAGCATTTGCAAAATGTTATAACTGTGTTGTTTTACATTATAGAACTGTACAAGTTATCTATGATTTGGACACAAAAATTAAACCCACCACTAGACCATAAAGGTTAATATGTTTTTGGAAAAGGATCGATGCGGTATGTGAGAAGCCAGAATCGCTACAAAATATTATGACGCAGCCATAAATATCGTTCAGAAGTTTACAGTAAGTTATCATATTTGACATGGTAGGGTATGAAATTATGAATAACCGAGCATTTCTCAGAGGGCAACACAAGGAGTATAAAGTATAAACGTTGTGAAGAGAAAGTAAATGGCATGTAATTTTCAACCATTACGCTGTTTTGCAGAACACCTGGCAGCCTCCCTCCAAACCTCTCCCAAGATAACAGTACTGTTTCTCTGCCAACCCATCCATAACCTTTCATGCCTAGCATGAACAAGGTGTTGTAACAAAAGAAATAGCTTCGTGTAGATGAAGCTGCCGATCGCAACTAAACCTCTATTAGCCATCGATGTCCACACAGCCAACATTTCTCTCAAATGCTAGCTATGCAGGCCACACCACACGGTGCTATACTGCTAATCCTTCACTTCCATCGCCGAGCTACGTTTGCAAAAAGCTACACAAAGGGGGCTCTTAGTTTGCCGCTATCTACAGATTCTTTGGCTCTAACTGCGCTACCAATGCTTCTCTACGAACGCTCACAGTCCCCTGAACCTCATGCTGCCTAGCCCTAGTTAGATAGAACATTCCGTTTGCGATCCATGGCAGTAAAACCTAGTTCAAAGAACTCCTCTTCTGCAACTGCAAGGAACCCAAACATAAAGCCGGTTCGATTCCCAAATCAGCGAGCAAGTTTTCGCCAATTCCCAAGCAAAGAATCCGGAAAGACCATCCCCTCCCGATCCCAGCCGCAAACCCTCGCAACACGTCCCGTCGCAAGAACCCCGCCCCAAGAAACGCGCCACCAAGGAACTAAACCAAGCATCCGGCGACAAACCAACAGAATTCGCGCAAGAAACGGGACGTGCGGACGTGGGTGAGAAGACGAACCATCGCTTGGCGCGACTCCGCCGCCGCCGCCGCCGCGTCCAGATCCATGGCGAGCAGCAGCTGTTCGTCCTGCCCCCTTTTCCTGCGCCTCGGGCAGAGAGGAGGCGGGTTTGTTTCGGGGTACTCTGCTTCCATTGGGAAACCTTCGCGACGGGCGAAAGAAATAAGCGGGTGGTGGGCTGCGGATCAGGGTCCGACTCCGGATGAGTAACCGTATCGTAGCGTGGAGACCAGGGGGCCAAGTGGCCAACCTTTCTTTATACTGCTCTGCGATTCCCGACTCCGGAGACAGAGGGATTTTTTTAATACAGATATAGCATTTTTTTCATCGCGTATTTGTGGATTTAATTACGACAAAATGTATTTGTATATCTAGCACTGTTGGCGTACGGTAAACGACAAGAACGTAGTTGTATATCTAACACCGTTGGAGATCACGCTATGTAGCGTTGGCGCATGACCACCGTGTGCCCGCTAGCCTAGCCATGTCGCCGTTTGTTAGACTAATTAGTTAGGTTAGTTAGGACTAGGGTTAGTGTTAGGCTGAAATTTTGAAGAATTTTAAAATATAGCAAATGAGTTCAGAAAATTATAAATTTTTTTGTGGAACCTCTTGACACAGTTTACTCGTTTGTGTAAATTTTTCATAATTTTATTAGTTCAAAAAATTATCGCTATTTCGTATAAGTGTCATGTGCTTACGAATTTGTAAATGTAGAAAATGAGTTTAAAAAATTATGCATTTTATTTCGAAGGCTCCTCGCAGTGGACTTGATTGTGTAATGTTTCGGTAATTTTATATGTGTTCTGGTATTGTCTCAAAAAATTAGTATTTAGGTCATAAAAATTTGAATTTAGGGTTTCATGATTTCATGTGACGGAATGTATTAAAAAACTGCATTGCAACTCTATTGGAGATGTCGATATACAATAGAGTTGCAATGCATCTTTTTTCATTGTTCAGGTTGATCAGGATTGATTGTTCCGCTTTCGTTGTTCGCTCCCATGTTAACCAAATTGTGCCCATTTGCTTCCTTCTTAAATGCATTGTACTGCAAATTATCATTCTCCCTTGGATTTTTTTCCCAGTTTGTAGTGGTTCTTCAGCAGCAGCGTTGACTAGCACACGGTAAGGGTATGCACCTTGTCCCTGCAAATATGAACAAATATGGTGATTGTGATACGATGGTAACAACAAAACCATATAGGTTGTATATGGAAGGTAATTGCTTGAAGCTTTCTGTTCTCTTCTGCATATGTGCTATATTATATTTTGTATCTTTAACAGTGGGATCTCATGACTGTTGTTGAGATTACGATGTGTCTATCGGTGGCAAAAAAGAGAAATTCAATGATCAAGGACCACCTTTCCCACCGCCCGTCCTACCTCCTCCGCACATCCATCGCCTCGTCCAGCATTCTCAGCGCCAACACTTCCGGAATTTCCGGCTCTAACGCCGCGGCTCCTCCTTCGCTCGGCTTTAAATATCGAACTCTCGCAGTCGCTCTTCGCTCATCTCAATTGTGTTCCGCTTCTCGTTCTGGCGCTCGTCGCTGAGAACTCAGAGAACGTAATATAATTACTTTTGGAGGGAGATTAAGTATTTATTTGCTTCTTGTTGCTGATCGCTCGATCTTTTTTTACTGCTTTCCCTCGAAGAGCAGGTAATTTATCGGATAATTTTTGCTGTACATTCGTCTGGCCGGGCTCGATTTCAAGTCCTGGACAAAGTCAGCCCGGAGGGATATGGGCCCATTTTCAACGTGACCTGAAATCGTTCTCGCTATTTTTAGCGAGCTAATAAAGGCCCTTTTTTCCGCCTTCGTCTTTCTTTATACCTGCGAGCTGCGAGCTTTGTGAGATTCCATGGGGGCAAACGCTATCGCCTTTAATCCTGCCTGCATGCATGTCTCGATCAATCAAAGGACGGAATCGATGGTCGTGTCAGTTGAAAGTCGCACGCTAGCACCGTGGGAGGCGCACGGCAAGATTCTTGAAGCCTAATCTTACCACGTCTATTATTATTATTATTATTATTATTATTTAACGTGCTATAGTTTTATATACGGGTGTTTGATTTGTTACCATGACTGTGGTTTATTATAATTTTTTTTAGTCCGGTGTTCTACGCGTTATAGACTCAGCTTTTTTAGTCAAATTTTGCCACAACCATACTTATAGCGCTGAATTTTATTACAATTTATGGCAAGCCACACTTAAGTAAGGTTAATTATGTCTAAAATTAGACATCAACCAAACATAACCTGAAAGGATAGATCTCGGACATGACATGTAAAAATCATAGGCGTGCGTGAGGAAATCGCGATAGGATCAACTCATAAGAAAAGTTGAAGTATCGAATAATTCACACAACCCTCACAATACGGCAAAAAAAAAAAGTTGTTCGATCAGTTTGACTATTTAGTAGCTTGTACTAGCCCTGTAAGCTAGGGCAGCAAGATGTTCATGAATTATCGTCTTAAAAAATGAATAATTTATTATATACCACTCAATAATTTCGAACGCTCATTATATACCATTGATTTCTTCATTGGTATGTGGATCCAACACTTCACGTGTCAGCCTCAAAATAAATGACATATTATGAATCATATAGTTATTTAGTAGTATATCATGAATTTTCTATTTAAAATACGGCCATGGATTAAAAGTAGGTGTATAAACTAAAGGGGACCACCTCTTTTGATGGAGTGGTAGAATTGTGGGTGTACAACTCCATCTATCAGGATTCAAGTCCTGGTGTCCACTAGAGTTAAGTGGGAATTTTGTGAAGTCGCGAAGTTATCCTCAGCTTCCGTCTTTCTAAAAGTGTGCTAAAGAAGTGCACTCGTGTGTACATCTTCCTCGTAATCGCAGAGAAAATACAACTATAGAGGACTAGCTCTATCTTGATTTCGCAAGGTAACTCGTCGGCACTGGCGTCGTCTTGCACCCATCTTGGCTAGTCGGGCGGCTGGGTTTGTATTCTATCGCTTTTCGATCGGTTCGCGGGTACGTACACGATAGTTAATCCTGAGCGGGTATGGGTGAGTTTTGTTTGAGAGAGCACAATGGAGGACACACTCGCACCCTAACTCACACCACATAGGCACGCCACACGTACGTGTGCGTCTACGGAGGTATCAGATAAAACCATGGCTTCATAGTGCAGAAGCACGTGGATACTACTGAACACACGTGTGTCGTACTCTTGTTCAAGATGAGAAGCACTGGGATCGAACCTAGGCTGATGGGGCGTACACCCACGCATCCAGCCTCCGAGCAATAGCGCGATGTATAGAAGGATGAAGGCATTTCACATTAGAGCACTGCTACATGTACAATATTTGTTGTTACGATATTAGTACGATGAGAAGAAGGTCGCGTGAGATGGCGATACACCACACTTGCGTTTTTATCGCTACGCACTAAGCGATTATCGAGGAGAAGGAATCGATCGATCATTACAAATCGACACCGAGGCACACCACACTTGCTTTTCTGATTGTCGTTATCGATCGATCATTACAAATCCAGTCCAGAGCCGGTGTGGGGCGTGGCGCGTACTCCACTACATGTGTATCCATCGGTCGACTCCATCCACCCGCGCGTGTCACGCGCACGCTAGTCCGACGCACGTTCGTGCAGCATTAGCGCCGACGGAACGTGTCGGGTCGATCGGGTGAGTGATACGGTAGGCTCGCCCGGGGTATGTACAATGTCGTATACTTATATATATAATAATTTAAACAAGAGAATATAGTTATATCATCAAATACATACATAAAAGTTATTTTTTCCGATGTAATCATAACTTTTGTAGATGTTTAGATAATTATACTATCTATTAATTATATATAGTTATATACATAAACACCTCTTAAACACCGATGTCTAATCAAACATCGATATTACAAAATAAATATATTATATATGCTACATAGAAAGAAAAAAAAAATCAGTTTTAAGCATCTTTCTAATCTCCTACACTAAACATAATCTTGTTGGTGCTCGACTGCTCGTTTAATTTGCAAGTAGCGTGCTAGCTAATCTTGCATGATTACTCCATACTAGTAGTGGTAGTAATTGGGATGAACTTCTGATGCAACTATGCGGACGGTGAGATCGTTCCATCAGCGCTGGTAAGATCGATCCTGGCTTGATTATATAAATCCTAAGCCAATGTTGCCAGTACTATACCTGCTAGTAATTGATCATGGGGGTAGTAATAATAGAGCGTGCCCGATCACTGGACGATTCAATTGGAAGCAAAAGAGTACAGCAAACACACCCGGAGAAAATTACTTGTTTTATGAGTACTGACTACCACTGACATAAACATCTCTCAGCCACTTCAATATGCTTGTTTGTTTATCTAATCCACTGGACTTTTCTAGCTTGCACTCACTGCATTGCCTATTTTTTTAAATCCAAAGGTAAAAAAGGATAAACAGAAGTGACTCAAGACCGTGTGACTACCAACCAGATCATCAAATCCTAATGGATTTTTTGAAGGGTCTAATGGACAAAATTAGGAGAGGGTGGGCACCAAAAGAAAGGAGAGAACAATAGTTCTCATAGAAAGAAGGAGAGTCAGCCTACTCTTAGCACAATTGAGTTTTTGGTTAAAAAAATGTTGTTGGCGTACATCAAAGACAAAAAAAATAATGCCCCGTCTTAACCCCTGGGTCCGGATTCCCCTCGTCCTAACAACTAGGGTGCGGGTGTTTTTGTGTGTGTAGTGGTGGTTGGGGGGGGGAGTATGCCTTGTCATAATCCCTGGGTCACGATTTTTCCTTAGCTCAGCAGCCTCCTCTCTTGTTTTTTAAAAATAAAAAATTAAGATCTTGCTTTCGGCATATCTGATTCTCGCTAAAATCTAAAAATATAGTTTATAGAATAAGGATGAGTAAGATCGAAACAAATAATGTTAGTGTTAGTTATGACTAATTAGTTATGATTTATTAATTACAAATACTTTAATCAAGACAACTAACTACGAATTCTTAATTAAGCCTAGTTAATTACGACTAAATAATTAATAGTATTTAATTACTTCTAATTAATTACGATTAAAAATTTAGGACAAATAAATTGCGACTAATTTATTATGACCAATTAACTACCACCACATAGTTAGGATTAACTAAAATAGTCATATTTAATTAACCCTAATTAATAAAGACTAATTAATTACGACTGGTTAATTGTGACTATTTTAGTTGATACTAACTAACAACAACTTTCTAACTAAGATGGCTAATTAATTAATACTATTTAAATAAACCTAATAAATAACTAGTAAATTATTATATTAATTAAACATGACTAACTAATCACATTTGATTAATTAATTAAGACTAATTAATTACATCCGACTAATAAATTACAACTCCATTAAAAACAACTAACTAATTTGCAAAATAAAATATGACTAATTAATTATAATTAAATATTTACGACTAACTAACTACGACATTTGACCCGCCGGGTTTTATTACGTGCATGCGATCTGTCTTTTTCGCGTATGTGACAAGCAATATTTTTATATTTTAGTGAGAATTGGACGCCTAAAGCAAATTATAGTTTTTTTAAAGAAAGATGGGAAAATACTGCACTTCTGGGATCCGAAAGAGGGAAATACCGCGGCGTACTATGGGTTAGGACAAGGAGAATCTAGCCCCCAAGAGTTAGTACGAAAGAAATCTAGAGGTCATGTTTCGACTGCACGGCAGCTTCTGTCCTCATAGGCGTTTTTATCTTTAATGTGCGGGAAGATTAAATTTGTTATTTCGCACCAGCGACGAAATTTTAAGAGTTCCCTGTGAGAGTAAAAACAACCACAAGAGGTTGAAAAGACAGCAGCTGTGCCTGCAATTAATTGCACGTCGCCCCAGGAATCGTTGCAGTAGAATAGTTAGTAATAGAGTACTCTCTAATAGTTAGTAATAGAGTACTCTCTCCTGCTGCCTCTGCCTTCCTCCTTGGCTGCCATCCTTGCATTGCATCTGGCTCTCACTCTCTGGTACGGCACAAACTTTTACTGCTCCATCTCACTCGCTCGATTGCTACTTTTGGGGACCTCAAGCCTCTCGAAGGAAAAGGAGAGCTCTCCACCTCTTCCTCTTCCCTTCCTCCCCCACACATCCTTCCTCAATCTCGCTATTCCCATCGGCCTCTCGCGTCCGATTGTTCCTGCCCTGTGCGGTCGGTTCTTGAATCCTAGATTCGGCTGCTCGGGGAGCGGAAAGATCGGATTTTTTTTGGAAGGAGGGTGGGGGTGTCATGGGGGCGTCGCCGCCGCCGCCGCCGCCTGATCCGTTGAGGTCCGGGTGGTGGAGTGGCTCCTGGACCAGGTCCGATTCGTATTGGTTCAAATGATTTGGGCGTCTTGATTGGTCGGTTGCTTGTGTCCGGGAACGAGAGTTTCTTGGCTGGGTGGTGGATTCGCCAGGTTGGAGATCTTGTGTTCTTGGGTGAGTTCAGGAACTGTGGATTCGCGTAGATCCCTCTTTGGTCGTGTGGCTAATTTGTGGAGGTGGGATATTGCTAGGGTTTTGGTTGCCTGTGGTGGAAGATGATCAAACAGATCCTTGGCCGGCTGCCGAGGAAGCCGGGGAAGGGTGATAGCCGGGATGCTCCTGCCGTGAACGGCAACGAGCCGTCGAATTCTTACAGCGTCGCGAGAAGCGTGGAGCTGGGGAATAAGAGGGCAGGAAATGGGGATTATCCGGTACCAGCTAGCTCGAGTCCAAATCCGATGATGAATGGGACTGTGGTGTATCACTCCAATGAGCCTCTGCCAGCGTTCAAGGACGTGCCGGCCTCGGAGAAGCAGAATTTATTCATAAAAAAGGTGAACCTGTGCTGTGCCGTGTACGATTTTGCAGATCTGACAAAAAACTTGAAGGAGAAAGAGATGAAGCGCCAGACGCTTATGGAGCTTGTTGATTATGTCACTTCTGCAAATGGCAAGTTCTCGGAAGTCATCATGTTGGAGATCACCAAGATGGTGTCAATTAACTTGTTCCGGAGCTCGAGCCCCACCCCTCGTGAGAACAAGGCCATCGAAGGAGTTGATCTGGAGGAGGAGGAGCCTCTCATGGACCCAGCATGGTCACACTTGCAGATCGTTTATGAGATTTTCTTGAGATTTGTAGCATCACAGGAGACAGATGCAAAGCTGGCCAAGAGATACATAGATCATTCCTTCATTCTTAGGCTACTAGATCTTTTTGACTCAGAAGACCCTAGGGAAAGGGAATATTTGAAGACAATACTCCATCGAATATATGGTAAATTCATGGTGCATCGCCCATTCATCAGGAAAGTAATCAACAACATTTTCTACAGGTTTATATTCGAAACAGAAAAGCATAATGGTATTGCAGAGTTGTTGGAGATCTTGGGCAGTATAATTAATGGTTTTGCCCTACCACTTAAAGAAGAGCACAAATTGTTCCTTGTCCGTGCACTGATCCCACTTCATAAGCCAAAGTGTGTATCGATGTACCATCAGCAGCTATCATATTGCATCACCCAGTTTGTTGAGAAGGACTGCAAACTTGCTGACACTGTTATTAGGGGCTTACTGAAGTATTGGCCTGTAACAAACAGTTCAAAGGAGGTGATGTTCTTGGGTGAGCTTGAAGAGGTTTTAGAGGCAACACAGCTTGCGGAGTTCCAAAGATGCATGGTTCCGCTCTTCCGTCAGATTGCCCGTAGCATGAACAGCTTGCATTTCCAGGTTAAATCTTACTAGGCGCATACACAAGTTTGGCATGCATTTCTAGTTTTCTACTTCACTGCCCTTTATTGCATTTGTACTTCACTAATAATTAAATCTCACCATGATATATGCTCTTTACTGCCTTAGGTTTCTGATTCTGATGTTGTTCATCTGCATATCCACATTGATCTCTTGCACAGATTAAACTAGTCATAATTTTGCTCCCTGACTATGAAAGATGTTGATACTAACAGTCTAGCATGCTTTGTTGTTTACCTACCTTTTCTGCACATCATGGGGTGTTTTCTTTTCTATTTAATCTATGTACATGGATTTTCAGTTGTTTTGACGTATGCTAATCTGTAATTATGTATATTTAAAAAATACTGCCAATATTTTTCTATGATGCACTTTTGAGCATTTGTTTTTCTTCTAAAAAATATGCCGGTGCTAGGCCTGTAACATTACATGACGGGTATTAAGAACACTTTGTTAGGTGCTACGTGATTTTTCGTATAACACTAGCATATCAGTTTCTTATCTTAAAGAGTTCTCACAACTAATTTGTTCCTTTTCTTTTTGACATCACTGCAACTTTTGTTCTCTTGGTTGAAACAAAAATGATCTGATGCATCCTTGGTAATCAGAATTGTAACCTAAAACTTCTCTTGTTTATCTCTACTTATCCCCTTTTCTACTAATCTGTTAATTGCAAATTTGCATAGAAGTTATCCTCAGGAATTTCAGATGGCAGTCCTCAAATCCACACGGTGCTAGAAAGATATTCTGGACTGCCAAAAGTGGTTATCAAGTACAAGATACTAATTGCCGCACATATTATAACTTAAGGGTGCAACTCCTGTGATATGCTTTCCCCCCCTTCCTTTTGGTTTGGATGTATCTTTTCTGTTAGTGTAATTTAAAGTACTGTCTTTTACTACATAACAGACTTTTCATCCTGCTTTAGGAAAGCATAGTGTCTTATGGAACCACTGGTTTGTCGGACTGTAACCTGTATATTTGCTGACTGTCGGTTCTTGTCCAAGTATGCCTGAAACCACTGATTTGTCGGACTGTAACCTGTATATTTGCTGTAATCAACCAGAATAGTTATCCTTGTCTACCAGGCTACCACCTGTTCTTTAGAACGGCATGAAGTTTTTATCGTTCATGTTAGTCTGGTGGTTTTGCCTAGTTGTGTGTGTTTAATGGAGCAGTTCATAGCTTATTGAGCATCCCCTTTAGCTACATGCCTAGGTACTTGGTGTCATCTGTAAACTGAAATTGTTAGTCAAGTTGTAGCTCATGCATATTTAGAAAAACATATAGCCTGACTTGCGTTTTTCTCCTTGTCTGTTCCTAGGTGGCAGAGCGGGCACTGTTTCTATGGAACAACGACCACATCGAGAACTTAATTAAGCAGAATTACAAGGTGATATTACCCATCATCTTTCCCGCGCTTGAGAGGAATGCCAGGGGCCACTGGAACCAAGCTGTTCGGAGCCTGACATTGAACGTACGCAAGATCTTCTCTGATCACGATTCTGCATTTTTCGGGGAGTGCATGCAGAAGTTCAACGATGATGAGCTCAAGCAGGAGGAATCCAATGCAAAGCGAGAAGCCCTGTGGAAGCGCTTAGAGGAAATGGTTGCCTCAAGATCCGGCGAAAACAACCCCTCGGGCACACCCAATGGCAAATCCAGTCAAGCAGCTGGCTAGAATACCCATAGCAGTCCTTTGACCCATGCGCGATTCTCAGGAACTTGGGTTGTGATTTTAGTATTGGAATTTTTTGTTGGTGAGTTGGTTTCCTCCCTGTTCCAGGCGGGTAGGATGTATTTGGTTTCATGAGAACTGCATGATCAAAATGTGTACACATACAGGAGAATTTCTGCGAGATTTGGCATGTGTAGTGACATTAAACAGAACCATCATATAGTCCAATAAACAGCGTCGAGTTTGATTGCGGATATGCAGTCGGTTTGGTTACTGGAATTGCAGTGATCGTTGTGTTATCTTCCAGTGATCTAGCAATCAATTTGAGACATCATGTGATATGTTCTCTTTACGCTATTGCCTTCCTCGGTTTGCATGCTGCAGCTCAACTTTGAAGCACAGCTAGCACTAGTGTTTTTTAGAAACGGTTAGCGCGAACATTTATCACAAATTGGATACGCAAATTTTCTTGGAAGAAAGATGGTGACGCGATGATCAAAAATTGAAATAAATGGATGGGTTCATCATAGACGAACGTCTACAAGCAATTGTCTGCACTTCCCTAGATCCATATGGTTAGATTACAACTCAAATCCTCGGAAGAAAACAGATTTTCCTAAGCCCTCTTTGCCCGTGACCGATTTGAAATGCAAAGTTAAAAAGTCTTGCACGGGGAGTTTGTGCAGGGGCTTTGCAGGGAGATGCTCCAACACGAACAAAGCCTACAGGTCAATGACACGCGATAGCTTCTGGATGCGGTTCAGCAGGAAGTCTCCTTGCTTGATGGTTGCCTGGTAGAAGGCGCTCCTCGCATCAGGTCGGTTCGTCTCCAAGACACCAGCAACTTTATCAATCTTGCAGTGAAGCTTCCCAGCAGCAATAAAACGTGACAATTCCCTGCATCGGACGAGAATGTTGGCAACACCAATGGTCATGCACAATATAAACACGGGATATGACATGTCAGAATCACATCAACAATATTCGAGCGACTGCACTTACTGGTCTATGAAATCAACTGTCACGCCAAATGCAGCAGCCATTGCTTCCATTGTCACACTCTTGTATGACTCGAGAAATTGTGAATAGACAACAGTCCGCACTTCACGCATGTAGTAGCGGAAATGAGGCTGCAGGTAACGGTCTAACTTGATCTGCTCCGTCAAGCCAGCTGAAAACAAATATGGACCACATATGAGAAATCCAAAGAGAGCTAGCCCCAACATAACAGCCATACGAGCATTACTGATCATGAGAATGAATGAAAGATCATGACAGAATGAATGTGATTTTGTCACTTACAGAATGCAACAAAAAATGATTTGTACTGGCAATTGTAGAGGGAATTAAGAAATTCGGAGAGGTGAGGTACTTTGCCTATTACAGCCAGGATCTCTGGTGCATCTACAACCTGTCAAGATCCTTGTTAAATAGACATCCAAGCTATGAAGCTAATAAAGCGAACCTGAATGGGCAAAGATGAATTAATACCTTTTGTTTTAGAGATACACGATCCAGTGAGATAACACTTGTCAGGACCGTGTAAAAGATGAATGTATCATAGGGGAACAACTCATAAGTCGTGAAAGTTGAAATGGAATCCAAAAATAAGCTAGCAGCTTTCTTGAAGTTTCTAGTGGCCATGCAGTACAAGCCTTCATACACTTTCAGTCTGTTCTTCCTCTCCCAATCACCACCCTCCTCAAACAAGCTTCAATCAGGTAAAAAAAGTTGCTCAGTATTAGACCTCACAATGTAAAACAAGCAGAATGCATAATCGCTAAACTAAAACACTTCACTTACTTTTTGGCCTTGTCAATGGACTTTGAGATGAGATCAAAGTCCATATAGAAAAGGCCAATTTGTAAAGTGTAGAAGACAAGGTCCATCTTTTGGCCAACAGCTACAGTTTTTCCTTCAGTAACTTTAAGCTGCTCCAGTGCTTTTTCCTGAAATTTTGGTTATTTAGACAAGATTAACTTGTTTAAAACATGCATCTACAACCTAAAACGATGTAGAACACACTAGATATATACCTTCTCCCCAACCCTTATGAAATACAAGGATTTGGCTAGATGGGCTTCACGCACTTCACTCTCACCCAAATTCTCTTCAGCATCGGCGATCCTTCATACATAAATAAGTGATATTAACCAAGAGAAGCTAACAACTGAACACAGCATAATGCAACTCAGATACACCAGAAGGAAAAAAGGAAACACTATACTTTAGAGTCTAGATACCACGAGCGCAAAATTTCACTTTGACCAAAATGTTAGGAACGATTTGTTTGTGCACACATCAGTTCTCTATTTACCATCAATCATGTTTCCACTTCTGATCTACATAGCTGGATGACACTAACCTAAACAAGCATAGTTTGTTATGCCCTTAATGTTGATCAACAACTCAGAATTGGTAAATTTGGTTAGATCAGAAGGTCGAGACCACATAAAAATTACTAATTATAATGTTCAGGAACAACAGACACAGCTAAAATAAATGAAGTCCACCAATTACAGACTAGAGCTCGTAGAGCATATGTCGGTTTCAGGGCCAAATTATCGCAGAACCTATATGGAGTGGTCAAATTACGAACTGTATGGCCACAGTA
This sequence comes from Hsuehochloa calcarea, assembly GCA_036346395.1. NCBI lineage: Eukaryota > Viridiplantae > Streptophyta > Magnoliopsida > Poales > Poaceae > Hsuehochloa > Hsuehochloa calcarea. The sequence continues at coordinate 18,021,869 of CM070600.1, forward strand.
CTAGATGCATCAAATAAAATGGAACTGGGGTGTGTCCCACCCCCATGTTTCTAAAAAAAGTACCAGATGCATCAACACCACGATTTTTTTGAAACCCTAGAACCAAGCCTAGAAATCCGAGCAGGAAAAGGGAAACCGGTGAGATCTACTCACTTCTCGTCGAGCTTCCGGATCTCCTCCTCGATCCTGCGCCGCATCTCCGCGAGCAGCGCAGCGTCCATCTCCAGAACGCCGTCGGCCGCCATCGACTCGTACAGCGCCGCCATATCTGAAACAAACACACCAGATCAAATCATAAGCCAAATCAGACCCACAGTCGGAAGCAGATTCGAGGAGGGGCGCGCTGATACCGTCGGATTTGACCGCGGCGAGGACGTCGGCGCGGAGGCCGACCTTGGCGAGGTCGTCGACGTCTGGGTGCGAGAGCCGGAACAGCCTGTGCGCCAGCACCAGGTGCGGCTGCTGCTTCCCTTCCTCGCCGCCGCCATCCATCTCGCCGCCGCAGACTCGCTTTGCTTCCGCCGCAAGAGATTGGGAAAGAGAGCAGAGGAAGAGGAAAGGCTTCTTTCGTATCGTACGCTAAGAATTTAGTTACTGGCCTATTAATTTGGTAGGAAAATAATTCCAGACTTGAATTTGTTGCGGTTCCACGTGTATCTATCGACGCCGTTCTTTAATGATCTGACGGCTGTACAAGGCGGAGATGTATCGAATAGTTTGTAAAAGGGCAAAGCGAAACACCGACCGGGCCCAGCTCACATTCGCGGAGTTCCGACCCGAGACCAGAACGCCTAGCGGAAACCCTTCCCGATGGCCGCCGCCGCGGCTGACCAGCCGCGCCGCCGGAAGCCGGCGCCGGGGCGCGGGGGCGTGGTCCTGCCCGCTGGGCTCTCCGAGGAGGAGGGGCGGGTGAGGGCCATCGCGGAGATCGTGTCGGCGATGGGCGAGCTCTCGCGCGGCGGGGAGGACGTGGACCTGAACGCGCTCAAGTCGGCCGCGTGCCGGCGGTACGGGCTTGCTCGCGCGCCGAAGCTGGTGGAGATGATCGCCGCCGTGCCGGAGGCCGACCGCGCAGCGCTGCTCCCCCGGCTGCGCGCCAAGCCCGTGCGAACGGCATCGGGCATCGCCGTGGTTGCCGTGATGTCGAAGCCGCACCGGTGCCCCCACATCGCCACCACGGGGAACATCTGCGTGTACTGCCCGGGAGGCCCCGACTCTGACTTCGAGTACAGCACCCAGTCCTACACTGGATACGAGCCCACCAGCATGCGCGCCATTCGGGCTAGGTGATTTACCTCACTGGCTACTGATGTCATTAGTAAATTAGTACTACCAGGGCTGAGAGTGGGTTGCAGTGTGACGGGTAATGTGAAGATGCTTTCTTTAGTGTTGTTCTGAACTGTGCTGAACTGCAAGTGTGAACGAGGAGTGCTGTTATTTGTTACAATGCATGCTTCAGTTTGCATTACAATTGAAAATTATATCATTGTGAGACGAGTGAGGGGCTAAGGTCTCGTAGGCATGTGCGCTCCCTTGTTTTTCTTGAACTTTTTTCTGCACCAATTAGTGTAGTACCTTTCAATTTGTGCAGCGGCTGTGGCAATGTGGTAAGAAGTAGTGATAATTATGCATATAGTAGGCAGCAGCCAGAGTTAACTTTTGGGTTCTTTCAGGTTTGGTGGGTACTGGTAAGCATACTTTAATTCATACCCTTGTTCAATATAACCCAGGATGAAATTGCTAAATTTAATGACCGGCCACTGTACCACAACCTTGCTGTGATTCTGTAATGTTCCATAGTACTAGCATAATCGGAGCTTCACATAAAGAGTACAAATGAAGCTCAACTTATTAATTAGTGTGAGGAAAGTTCAGTAGTTGTTGCTAATGAAACAAGAATGTACACCAATGCCCACTAGTGATCTTTGGACCTGACAATTTTACAGCCACAGCCCACAGGTTGTGTTGTGTGATATAGCCGTACAATTATTGCTATTGTTTTGGCTACTTTGTAGATATGCTTTTGGGAAATTTCTAATCTGGCTTTGTAATTGTAGGTACAATCCATATGTGCAGGCCAGAAGCAGGATAGATCAGCTCAAAAGGCTAGGACATAGTGTGGATAAGGTTTGTCCTTAGCCCAAGAGAGCATTCTGTCTTGGTTTGAGTAATTTCGTGCACTTCCTAGTTATGTTTGATGCATGCTACCATGTGCAAGATAATTTGAATATACTCTGCAGGTCGAGTTCATCTTGATGGGTGGGACTTTCATGTCATTACCGGCTGATTATCGTGATTATTTCATCAGAAATCTTCATGATGCTTTATCGGGGCACACTTCTGCAAATGTTGAGGAGGCTGTTTGTTATTCAGAACATAGTGCTGTCAAATGTATTGGTATGACAATTGAGACGTAAGTATGATTTGACAATGTGCCCATGCTTATTAGTTTCATTTGAAAATTTCCTGTGATTTTTCCCACGAGACATCGTGATTGACTTCAATTTTAAATAATATTTTGTTTTTACTAATTTCCAGGAGACCTGATTATTGCTTGGGGCCTCATTTGCGCCAGATGCTATCTTATGGTTGTACCCGCTTAGAAATTGGTGTTCAGAGTACATATGAGGATGTTGCACGTGACACAAACAGAGGCCACACAGTATCTGCTGTTGCTGATTGCTTTTGTTTAGCAAAAGATGCTGGTTTTAAGGTGAATGCTCGCTGATTCACTAATTCCTCTTGTGTAGTGAACTTCCTTGTTGCTGTTGCTGTAGCCCCATCTAGGAAAATGATGTGTCATTTTGCTTGGTCATGACTACGATAATTCGTCATGAATTACCTTTTGATAGGTGGTTGCGCACATGATGCCAGATTTACCTAATGTTGGAGTCGAAAGAGATTTGGAAAGTTTCAGAGAATTTTTTGAAAATCCAGCATTCCGAGCAGATGGTCTAAAGATTTATCCAACTCTTGTGATTCGCGGAACTGGTCTTTATGAGCTCTGGAAAACTGGCAGGTACTCTACTTATCTAGTGCTTGCCGCTTGATACTCTGTGTCTTGCTTGCTAGATCTTATTTTCAGTCTTGTGGTTCTCTGAAGCTTTAGGGTGAGAACTGAGAACGTATATACCGGTGAGATTTACTGTGTTGCAGGTATAGAAATTATCCACCTGAGCTTCTGGTGGATATTGTAGCAAGGATTCTGTCTATGGTACCACCATGGACACGAGTCTATCGGGTTCAGAGAGATATCCCCATGCCTCTTGTTACTTCTGGTGTCGAGAAAGGTAACCTTCGTGAGCTTGCTTTGGCTCGAATGGAAGATTTGGGATTGAAATGCCGAGATGTTAGAACCCGTGAGGCGGGAATTCAGGTAAATAGTAATTACAGAATGCTGTGAAGTCACTGCCACATGCTTATAGTTTAATTAAGCATGTGTCCTCATTATTCTTGTTTTGCATCTCTATGTAGCATATCCATCACAAGATCAGGCCTGATGAAGTAGAGCTTGTCAGGCGTGACTATGCCGCAAATGAGGGCTGGGAGACCTTCCTCTCATATGAGGATACACGGCAGGTACTTATATTATAGCCTGCCAGCTCGTATTCTCTCGATCTTATGTAGCATTACTCAGTTCAGCACTGGGTCCCAAATTCTCTCAATCTTATGTAGCTTTACTCACCGTTTCTTTTTGTAAATTTTACAGGATATCCTTATTGGCCTGCTGCGCTTGCGTAGATGTGGCCACAACGTTACATGCCCTGAACTCGTGGGAAGGTGTTCAATTGTCCGTGAACTTCATGTGTATGGAACTGCAGTCCCTGTGCATGGTCGTGACGTGGACAAACTACAACACCAGGTGAATCTCATATTTACATGTAGATGCCATATGCGAACCACCCTGTGTTTTAGTCCCTGTGCATGGTACGCTTGATCAATCGTAGTCACGGTTCTAAATCAATATAGGTTTTTAAACTGCTTACTAGTGTGTGAACGGGGGTTCGGCTGTTGTTAATTTTGTTACATTTCACCACATTTGTTATGATGGGTTTATATTACTTTGCTGAAGACCAAAGGGTTTCTACATGTGTTTGCACTTTGCGAAAATCAATTCTTGAAAAAAAAATTTGTCTGCCGAAGGATAATCCAAGTGAGTGCAATATTGCCATATAGTTTTATTGGAATGGTACCAAGCCTATAGGCTGACTCCAGAAAGCTCGTTATGGGCTTGAATCAAAATTTGATTCGATTACAGTAGTTAATTAGTTAAAATTGAAATGGGTCAATTTGGAATGAAAAAAAGGTTAATGACGTTCGGCTCGATAGTGGCTTGTTAGCTCACTTTTAAAATAACCACTTAAACAATAAATACAACAATTTTAAGTTAAATTATGTCAATTTCGAATGAAGCTCGATAATAGCTCGTTAAACTCGGTAGCCAGCTCTTACCATACACTCCTAAGGCCCAAACATGGTCCAACACAATAGGTTTTTAATTCCATAAATTTTCTCCGAAGACTCATCGTTTATGCTATTTGACTGGCATGGTTGCTAATTGTGGTGCTTTTAAAGAATTTTGTTCATTATTTTCAAGAGTGTTAGGTCCCCTTTAGCACAACAAATTTGTACACTTTATTTTGACTCTTAAACCAACCTTAATGAATTGGAATTTTCTATGCAAAGCTTAACAGTATGTAAAATCTTTATTGATACAATATGTGATATGTTGTGCTCAATTTAGTAAAATTCAAGATCCATAAGTGTAGCGGCCAGTGATTGAAATGTTTGCTAAACACGACCATATTTAGTCTTTTTATCATGGTGTCGTTAAATTTGTTTCACTTATCTTCATATCCAGGGCTATGGGACTCTCCTAATGGAAGAAGCAGAAAGAATCGCTCACAGGGAGCATCGCTCAAAGAAACTAGCTGTTATCTCAGGAGTTGGAACCCGCCACTACTACCGCAAGTTGGGTTATGAACTCGAGGGGCCTTATATGGTCAAAAGTCTAGCATAATGTTTTTTTTTTCATTATACATGAATTCTTGTATTCTAGCTACATAAATCGATGTGTCCATTCTGTCAGTGTAATGTTTTATAACTTCCGTACGTTTTTTTTTTTGAAATATCTGTGTTTACCCTCGTTTTAAGTATTCTGAATGATACGTCGATGCATTATATCTTATCTAAATGTTGTCAACCTTGCGATGAAATTCTTTTCTACTTAATTTCCCCTTTAGGATAGAAATGCGATGAAAAATGAAATGGTTGGAGGCTTGGAGCACCACCTATCATTAAACTAGGTTGTATCAGCGGAAAACTTGGTGTACATGTAGTCTCGCCATTTGGTGTGGTAATTCCTAACCTGTAATACTTTTTTACCTCACCACGTGTTCTCACAACTTCAACACCAATGTTTTGTAGTACTCTTAGTAAGGCATCCCTAATGATTAATCACCCGGGAGCCATGAATATTCTAAATAAACAACAAAACACCGATACAATGTCACTCAAACTGTAGCAAGGGGAAAAAATTATAACGTCTACCCACTTCCGGTATTAAGTAATGTTTTTGTTGCGTGTAACACCACAGCTACTAAAAGCAATGCGATTCCAGCTTGCCCCTTCCTTTCTCACGATTTTTTTTTGAGATGGTGTTATCTATCTAATTAATTAAATATTAAATGTCGCATTAAATATATACGTACTTAAAATAGATTAATTAACAACACACATGAAAACTTATGGTTTCTACGAAAAGGTCACTATTATAATCTCTATCAATTTCGTGAAATTCATGTATTCTATTGTTTAAATGTTAAAAAGAGATTCTTTCCCCAACAATAAATAAAAATTTCTCTCATTCGAGACACATTGAAGTAAGACCGGCGTACGAGAGAGGGATTTGAACCATCTGCATTACTGCAGAGATCCACCACATGAACATTATTTTGTGAGGAGATGACAATGACTGCAGTAGCAAACACTGTCGCAATAACGAAATATACACAGCAGGTTTACGGTAGCATAAAAACACTGTGGTTTTACCTTTTTTTAATGACTGTAGTTTTCACCTATATTGTGTGGTTATTAATCTGTATTCTTCAACATGTCTGTGTAGTCTGATGAAGATGCTCAGAAGAATGTAGATATGTCCAGTGCTGTATCTCTACAGAAGGGTGAACGTAAGAACTTGCGTAGAAAGGAGAAGCGCGCTCGGATGGAACAAATCAGGGTTATCCTCGGTCTTTCTGATCCTCAAAGGACTCCCATGGTAATTTGTAATTCGCTAGCATTGTTTTCTTTTCCTGTTGGTTTTAGATTTGTTCCTAGCTGTGCTAAGGACAAATCCTTCAGATGTTTGCTCTAGAGGAATTCCTGGCCAACTGTTTGTTACCCACTTACCTGCAGTCAACAAAACCAAATTATTTTGACTTATTTCCATTTGTTTATTTTGAAAGCCAGGAGAATCACTGAAAGATTTCTACAAGAGAACAAATATGTATTGGCAAATGGCTGCCTACGAGCACACTCAGAACACACTGGAAAAGGTTAGTTTATGTTTGCTTCAATATCTCCATTAGCCACACTTCTCTTGTACTCTCTTGTAGCCTGCATGTTGTATTTAATCTTGCACATCCAATGCTAGGAGCTCCGCAAAGATGGTTTTGATCTTGCCGAAACTCGATACAAGGAACTCAAACCCGTACTCGATGAGGTAATAGTTATGCTATATTTTGTTTGGAATAAAAAGGATACTCAGATTTGTGGTATATATCAGCTCACTTTTGCGCACCCCTCTTCAGCTGGCTGTGCTGGAAGCTGAACGGAAGGCTGAGGAAGAAGCCAGTGCGTCGACTGGCTCCAAGCAGGGAAAACAAATTCGTTTTGAAAGTTTTTTTGGAGGAGAACGAATTGAACGAAATTTCGGTTCAAAATTTCGGTGGGTTATTTGTCCAAATGCAAATATTTCCAAATTTTTTTTGAACGAATTGAAAATATTTCGGAGGGGGTGAAATTTCCAAAATTTCGACGAAATTAATTAATTTCCCTGGTTCCAAGAGGGACACAAAGAAAAGCAAACAGAAGAGTGCAGCAAGATAGTTTTGGTTCTAAATGAGTCTTTTAAGGCCTGCCTGAGCCATGTAGGGGATTCCCCCCCTTGTGAACGCAAACCCACTCGGATAGCTGGGGCATGATCAATCCTGAGGGAGCCCGTAGGGTAGACTTAGATTATAATCCATGGACAAAATTTCCCAAGGTGTTTATACCTAATCTACCCCTCAGAAACATAAGTTGTATACATTTTTGTTTTGTTCTCATAGCAATTTGATAGAAGTGTTCACATCTCTGATTTTTTTTTTGCCGCTTGCGATCTCCGACGTATGGATGTCGATGACTGGAGCGTCTGTCTGTCCTGTCCCCGACCCCCCACCAACGTATTCGTGCAAGATGGTTTATCATACAGTCATTCTACATGCTTGTGTTGAGATATCCTCGTGTACTGGCTGGCGTACTGGTGTGGCGACAGGCAAACTCATGGCCTCTTTTCCCGACGTGTCCTGTGGGGCGAGATTGTGACCATGTGATGTCAGCGCACATTGCCCCGCGGTGCCTCTTGTCCGTTGCCGCCCTCCACGCAGCTGGCAAGTAGGCTGCTACGTCACCAACCGTCAACTCCAATTCCAGCTGCACCGAGACACCCCTGTGCTTTCCCGTGCCGCCGCCGTAGCACGCCATGCACTACCAGAAACTGTTTATTTTCTAAGTGTTTATATTTGTACCGAGTGTCTAAATAGAAACACTCGGATTTCACAAGACACTCGGTAGGAACTATAAGCAGTCGGTACAAATAATTGTCCCGAGTGTTATATGAAACACTCGGGAAATGGAGCGAAAAGAGACCATCCCGCGTCTGTTTTTTTTTTCTACGACGCCGTTTTCCCCGTTCCGCGTGCCCTGGCTTTTCCCCCGCGCCCTAACCCTTTCGCACCCGCGCCGCCTCCTCCCCCTACCCCTCCTCCCGAGCGCCGCCCGCCTCCTCCCTCCTCCGTCACCGCCGTCCTCCGCCTCCCTCCTCCCCGGCTCCCTCCTCCCGAGCGCCGCCCGCCTCCTCCCTCCTTCGGCTCCCTCCTCCGCCTGCCTCCCTCATCCCCGGTGACCTCACCACCTATCGCCGTCGCCCGTGCGCGCCCCCTCCTGCGTCACTGGTTCGGCTTCGCTCGCTCCTCCTCCCGAGGTAAGCAGTCTACTCTTGGTTGTTTCTTCACATTGTTATCATATAGTTTGAGATTAGGACTACTTATATATTCTTCACATTGTCAGGGCAACAAATGCATTGTAGACTGTAGTTCTGTTTATGTTAATAGAGAGAAGGCAATACTTTTGCAACACCATACTTCGGTACAAGTAATTGTAGCTTATCACTGTGCCATGGTGTTGTGATCTGTGTACAAGAATTTCAGAACCGAAAGACAAGTGTGCACATGCATGTAGGATACTTCCTTTAAAGAAGTATAAATAATCCCCGTAAGCCCAACAAAATAATCTTTCACATCTTAGGTACATAGTTAAATAGATAGCATTTTTAGCCATACTTAAATAAAAATGACAGAATTGCATGTTGAACAACGATTCGTTGCTTGATATATTATATTGTCCTCTCACATCCTGAGGCTCAAGGTAAAAAAAGCTACTTCACTTGGATTTTAGCTTCCAAAATGCATAGTGGTCCGAGTGATACTAACAATTCCGATTACAAGTATAGCATAGAACCACAGGCAGTAATTGTGAAAGGGAGAAACCTTAATACAGAACAGAATGCATAGAGGAAGAAAATATCAAATGGGCAATTCCCCATATGGCATCATTGAGTCAGATAGCAAATACATACATGACCACCTTTTCTATAAATTGTAAGTGGGTGCCCTACAGCAGCCTGAACACAGAACCTATTTAGTGTTGTCCCAAAGATGCCATCATAGTCAAACCTATTGTATAGTTCTTCGTGATAGCAGTTTCATCTGTTCTGACTCCATAGATAAAACTATATTAATATGCTATAACAAATACATCAATCATATGAGACACGAAAACAAGGTAATGAACACTTAGATAGTGGAAGTGCTTTCAACCAAGTCCATATATGCTTGGTATGGATGAGATGATTTTTCCCCATTTTGTAATGCATATATACATTTTACATGTCTCTTGTTACGCAAGCACATCAATTTAAGAATTTCATGTTATCTAATTTGTCAGAATGCTATTTCGCTTCAGGCAAAATACATTGTAGAATCACAAGAAAGTAGAAATATGTAAATAAAAGCCACGATATATAAATGAGCATTTGGTGTTTGTGCATATTGGCATACTTGAACATATGGCGCCTTTCGAGTTTGTTCTTTGTTGAAAGACCAATAGTTTATAATTACATAGCTGAAGAGTGTTACCAACTAAAAATCATACTTCATGAAGTTTGTAAGTTCTCCATGACCTTATTTCATATAGCAACATGGTGATCAAGTATATTTAGTACAATGTCCTAAAGCATGTAAGCATCATAAAAACTACACACATCACTACCAGAAACTACTTGTTTCCGAGTGTTTATATTTTTACCTGATAGCTATGTTATTCACTACCATAAATCCAGCTACCTGTTATTGACCTCGTCTTTTTCGTGCATGTATGTGCAATATTTTAAGTACTCAGATTTGGTCATCACGAACAGAAGCTGAGATCTTTGGAGCGGGATACTGGCCTATGATTGAACCTCTTCTTCTCAGGTGATTGTGTTCTTGATGTTTCTTGCTTATGTAGAATCTATTGATCATTTATATTGTCTTCATGTCAATATGTTTTTGTGTATATGTATAGGGCATGTATCCTATAGTAGCTTCTAGCTAGCTCTGTATTTGTTATTTTTGACATAAATAACAAGTCGGATTAAAATATGCATTATATTTTGTACACTAGGATGACTGAGGACCGTAGTGTACACTGGGCGTAGAGAGATGGGTGATTGTAGCGAAGAATGGATGGAAAAGACGACTAATTTTGTGGATCGAGCATTTGCTAGGAGTAATGGACGGGGTGTGTTGTGCCCTTGTTCTCGTTGTTCGAACACACAACCACAAATGAGGGCAACAATGATCGCACACTTGTGCAAGTACGGATTTCGGCCAGGGTATACCGTGTGGATCTATCACGGCGAGTCACAACATAGTAGATCATATGTGCTAAGGGAAGAAACGGACGATGGCGGCAACAATGAGAGTATGATAGAAGACATGCTAGATGATGTGCGTGATGCATATGTGCCACCTGTAGAGGAAGATCCGGAGCCTGCAACAAGGGCTTTCTTTGATATGTTATCCGCAGCGAGTCAACCACTTCATGGGCAAACACAGGTGTCCCAACTAGATGCCATCACACGACTACTTGCTGTCAAGTCCCAATTTAGCACAAACATTGCTTGTTTTGATGCATTCTTAAGCGTGTTTAGCACTCTTCTCCCTGATGGTCACAAACTGTCCGCTAACTTGTATGAGGCCAAGAAATTGATAAGCGCACTAAATATGCCATATGAGAAGATAAATGTTTATCCAAATAATTGCATGCTATTTAGGAATGAGAATGTGCACAAAGATCACTGCGATAAGTGTGGTGAGTCTAGGTTTGTTGAGGTTGACTCCGGTGATGGTCAGAAGAGACAACTTCCCATTGGCAGAAAAATACTTCGCTATCTACCATTTGTGCTATGAATTCAACGGTTGTACATGTCTGAGGTTTCTGCCAAACAAATGATATGGCACAAGTATGGTCATCGGTACCATGCTGACAAGATGGTCCACCCATCTGATGGTGAAGCATGGAAGCAGTTTGATCGAGACTATGTAGAGTTCGTCGCGGAGCCTTGGAATGTTCGAATTGCAATCGCAACTGATGGGTTTAACCCATTTGGTATGGAAATTTGCTGCATAAATTGTTGGCTGTGTTTGTCATTCCCCTTAACCTCCCACCCGGCGTTTGCATGCAGAAGCAAAACATATTCCTTTCCTTGATAATTCATGGTCCTGAATACCTAGGGAAGAATATGGGTGTATTCATGGAGCCGGTGGTGGATGAATTGTTACATGCTTAGGAACAAGGCATAGTAACATATGATCGGTCAGCAAAACAGAACTTCACCATGCGGGTCGCGTACCACATATCCATGCATGATTTCCCGGCGTACGGGATATTCTGTGGGTGGTGTGTACATGGGAAGATGCCATGCCCAATCTGCAGGGAGGCGTTGCGTGGTTGTTGGCTAAAGCATGATCGCAAGCATTCCTTCTTCGATTGTCATCGTCAATTCCTTCTAATTGACCACGAATTTAGAAGTGACACAAATGGATTTAGGGCGAATATTGCTGTCCGCAGTGGACCACCACGTCGGTTGGCAGGTGAGGAGGTTCGTGCACGGCTAGATGCTTTGAAGCCTCTTGACGATGGAGATGGGTTCGAGAAATATGACGAGGAGCACAATTGGACCCACATTCCAAGCTTGTGGCGGCTACCATACTTCCATAAACTCATTCTTCCGCATAACATAGACGTAATGCACAATGAGAAGAATGTTGCAGAGGACATATTTAGCACATTCTTTGACATTCCAGACAAGACGAATGACAATGTCAAGGCTCGACTTGACCAAGAGGAGCTTTGCAACAGGCCTTGGCTGAATATGATCCACAAGCCAGCTACTGGTAAGTGGGAGAAGCCAAGAGCTAGTTACTGCCTAACTAGGGTTCAGAGGAAAGAGATTTTGAAATGGTTTCAGACCCTAAAGTTTCCTGATGGGTATGCAGCAAATCTAAGGAGAGGAGTGAATTTAGCTACCATGCGCATCAATGGCCTAAAGAGCAATGACTACCACATATTCATGGAACACCTTTTGCCTATGATGATTCGTATTGTTTTCCTTTATTTTTTTTTGCATCAATCAGTTGAGTTGTTCTTCAGGCTTTGATCAGTAATATATTTTTGTTACAAGCTTGTGCTTCTGGAGGATCACCGCGAGCAATATACTTTGGCAGTAGTTTGTTTCCCTTGCATTTACAATTTTATTAGTTTCATCTTGTTTATGTTGAGTAGTAAACTGAATTATTCTCTTCATGATAATGCAGTGGTCTGAGTTCATTGCTTAAGGCTGCTACGGACTCTGGGGTGGGAATAAGCTTTTCTCACATTCCTGTTGATGCAGAGATCACATGAGAAGGCCATCTCTTTACTAGAATCTCATGTGATAGAAGGAGCAGCTCTAGCTTAAGTCTAAATTGATCCGTAATGTTTGAGCTGTCATATGTATCGTATTGTATGCCTCATGCGTAGATTTTTGAATTTGAACTCGAATGTTGTGAGTTTGGGAATTATGTCAATATTGTTGAATCTATATATGTCAATATCGTTGAATCTTGCTCTTGAATGTATTGCTGAATCTGGATGTGGAATGTATTGCTATATCTGGATGTGGAATGTATTGCTATATCTGGATGTGGAATGTATATGGTTGAATCTGATTTTAATTGCAAATCGTCCATACGAAAAAATTGGTTACAACCTGTTTGACCAACTTTCCCGAGTGTTTTATTTGACATACACTCGGGGGAAAACGTGCTGGCAAAATATTATTTGCTCTTATTCCCGAGTGTCAACACTCGGGGAATTATCAGCGGCTTTCCCGAGTGTTTACGTGGCAATATTTCCCTAGTGCTAACGTTAGGAAGTGCTGGTCACGTCATTCTCGTTCCCGAGTGTTTTCGTCACAATTTTCCGAGTGTTTCCGCACTCGGGAAAGTATTCCGTTACGGTGATTACGGTGCTCGGACAGGTTTTTGTCCCGAGTGTCATATATTTCCCGAGTGTCAATAGTGACACTCGGCAAAAAAATAGATTCCCGAGTGTTACACTCGGGAAACACTAATTTACCAGACTAAACTATCCCGAGTGTTTTTTCCCGACGGTTGACCATCAGGAAAGTACTTCCCGAGTGTTTTCGTGGATTCCCGAGTGCTATAACCACTCGGGAAACTAACGGATTCTGGTAGTGGTGCTCCGTTCAGGAAAAACGGCGCAGGAGCCGTCCGTGCAATGGCAATCGGGAGAGGCGGGAACGGGTAGTGCCAACGAGACTATTTTTCTCGCGAAGCTGATGGCCAAAGAACCTCGTCTATGTCCATTGCCCATGGGCACCTGATGCCCGCGTGCCCGCCTCAGTCAGTAGCTCATCACAGAGGTAAACAAAGAAACAAACGACGTAGTTCACATCTGTTCATTCTTTTTCGTTCTAGGTTTGGCTTCATATTCAACTTCCTTGTGATGTCAGGCAGGCTTGCAACAAATAAGATCTGACAAAACAAGGAGAGTAGAAATAAATCAGAGAGAAATCAAAGGGCAATAAACAAATAAGAGAGTGACAAACGAAGTTGCGCAAATCAGAGAAACAAATGGGCAGCAAACAAAGCCAGAAACAAAGAAAGCTCCAGCGAATCTTTCTATTAATTGGGAACCAAAGGGCTTGATATCCACAACTTGCATGCGTACCTGATGAGAAGAGCATGGAAGCGAGGATTGCTGGAGCTTAGAGGCGACGGTTGGGCAGTCGACTGGGAAGAGGCATGCACGACTACGCCCGCACAGATGACAACGACGGTGAAGACGGCAGCGGCTTGGGGTGCCACGTGCAGAGTTCGCATGTGCTAGGTGAGGGACAGAGGAAGTTATGCGGAGGCTGGGAACCTAGGGCACTGGGTGTATCGAATATCGATGACTACTGCGTGACTGGGTTTTGCTGGGTGGAGTCTACTGGGCTGACTTAATGGGCTGGGACACATGTCTGCTCGTTGTCGGGAACCGTTATCACTTATGCTCGTGGCCGTTTACCTTTTATGTTCATGAACATATCATGGACATAAAAACAACAAGATAAAATTGGCAATAAAACACTCAATTTTTGCAACCTTAGCGGGCGGACATCAAAAAAATTGTCTTAGTCAAAATACACTGAAAATTTGTGAATATTTCTGTAGGACACTGAGGGTATTATAATAATATTATCTGTTGTTTCGGAGAGAGAAACACTACAAAATGACCTTCGTACCATTCGCTCTTGAAAGAATGATGAGTGAGGCCCTGATCAATGAAATAGAGAAAGAACAGAGACGCCATGGCGCAGATTCGACGATGGCGCGCGACATTGTGGAGCAGCTTCGGCGAGGGAGCACGGAGAAGGCTTAGGAGGTCTATGGAGGTTGGAGCGGGGCGGGAACAGTGGTGGCGGCTGCGGATAGACAAATGACGTCGATAGCAAATTACAGCTTTTCCCTGGCAAGTACGGAGGACACATGAGCATGGAGCAGGTGCGTGGGAAGCCTATTGGCGGCATTGTGTTGACTCGGCGCTGACCTAGATGGGTTGGCGGTGGTGACAACCATGGTCGGCGCCGAGGAGCTCGGAGACGGCGAGCTATGTCGACGAGGCTGCCTGGGCGAGGGTGGGAGAAGGTTTTGTAGGTGTAGGAGGCCATGGTGACACGTATGGAGATATGCAACAGGGCATGTTGGAATGGCGGGGCACTTGTGGTGGCGAGGCAATACAGATGATGCTGTGGTGCAGCTTCGGTGATGGTTTTCTCGGTGGGCTTTTGAAGGTGGATGTTGTACGACCCGGGTCGCAAGGGAGCTAGAAGATGAAGGCATTTTTTATTTTTGGAGTGGGAAGGGTTAATGATGAATTTAGGGAAATTTTAGGGGCAACCATGAGATCACGCGACGGCTTACCTCAGAGTTCGCCGACGCTGAAGAAGGAAAAGCACGGGTGATGCGTTGGAGTGGATGGGAATTGAGCTAGAGCATATAGTTCTCCATGTGTCCTTGAAGATAGCCACCACAACGTCGTCGCCACCATTAGTCCATGCCATGGGCACCGCCCCGACGTGGTAGCAAGGACCCTCGTGCTCCCATGGCCACGATGCTGCTACTCATCGCCTCCCTAATGCTTTTACAACCCATTTTGGCCATCTTCTTTGCCCTCCGCGGCGCTGTTCGCCGGAGTGAATGCCGCCAGAGCCGTCGTGTCGCTCCCCCCTCTTTCTCTTTTTCTGATCCACGGACCTAGTGTGCTGAGGAGGAAAAGGAAGGAGAAAGAAGGAAATAAAAAGGCAAAATAGATTTTTCAATGGCATTCTCTTTACTCTTTAGTCCGAATATATTGTTATATTGGTCTTAGTGTCCTACAATCAATATCTATAATTTTTTAGTATTTTTTTGACTAAGATACGATTTTTAGATTTTCAATAGCTAAGAACGCAAATATTTAAATACCCTTTAGCATATTTTGCCGAACAAGAATATACTCACCTCCGTTAGTGTAATTACCCGCCGGTAAAAAGCAAAGGGTAGATTGCCGCCTCTACGTGCAAGTCCAACCACGCAGCCCACGACGACGAGCGCTGCACCTTTTCCCCGCCGGCGTGCCTAAATAACTGGCCAGTGACAGCGGCAACCGGCACAGTTTTCGGCCACTGGACGCCGCGCCGCCAGTTGCCCCCCAACCAACCGCCACGCGCCGGCGCGATCCTAACTGTCGCCGCCTCCTCCCGCGGCCCGCAGGCACTGTGTGCGTGCTGGCATCGAACACGCGCGGCCGCCGTGCGCGCGGGAGTCTTTCGTACTCCGGCCTTCCGGCGTCGCGCGCACGTGCACTGCCCGCCGGTTCTACCCTCTCTCTCGCCCACGCGTCGGCTCTCCGTGTTACCAGGCAGGCGTTCGCCGCCTGCAAAGTCCCCGCCCGCTCATGTCCGTCCGTCCGTCCGTGCCGAGGCGTTCCCCGGCCGACACGAGCCCCCGCTTGTACTGAGATACTATCTTGATACCACGTGTCCATGTCTGTCAATTTTTTTGAAGTCATGTGTCCATGTGTGTCGATGATACATGTATGCTGTCTAATACAAAAATGGACGATTAGGATTGGCATTGGCCAAGGGTCATGATAGATGGCACCAAATTTGTCGAGCTTAATCGCGACCGTCCGTTATTTAACCGAACAACGGAACGGCCTCAGTTTGCAAAGTGCTGCATAGTCTGCGTGTCACAAAACAGGAGATTTAGGGTATGTTTGATTCGTAGTCAAACATGTCACTCTTTGACACACTACAAATTAGTTAAGTTTCATCAAATTAATCATCCGTAGTCACGCAAGATTTCTTTGCTGTTACAGTCCTACGCGCGAGTGGCTAAAAATATATATCAAGATTCTCTGAACTAGCCAAATACGGCGTGATTATTATGAACTAACCTTAGACTATTTTAATAAAAATAATTATAAAAGCAGCGTATAAAACAACAGGCCCTTAAATACTCTATCTGCCATCTGTGAGACCTTGACTGCCCAATTTACTTCAGCTCATCAAACCTAACAACCAAACCTGCACCACCTGTCCCGCTGTCCGTCCACTCAAACCCAAGGTAGTCCTGGTCCACCACCACACCTCCGTGAACCATACTTACACCCAAGACATCTTCATTAGTTGAGATAGCTACCGTATCTACTGCGTGTCACATCATCTCTATTGAGATAACTACTGTATCTACTACTTATCACATCATTTCTAGAGACGATATCTTTAATATATTATCTCTAGCATATTTTCCAACATCAATTATTTTATAAAGTTTTAAAGTAAGGCATACATGTCCACTTTTTTAGTGACTCCTCCCTCCCCTCACATGCTTCTCCCACCACTCCATCCTCGCCCGCCACTCTCTGCCCCACTGCCGCTGCTCGCTGCTCTCTTCGCCAGTCTCCCCCGTTCTCTCCCTCCCCATCGCTCCCTCCTCCACAGACGTTGGCCGCCGTCTCTTTCATACTACTGTGATATTCTCCAAGCCCGCCACCGCCAAATCATCTGGATCCAGCCAGATCCTGCCTGCCGGTGCCGTTTTGGTGGTCGAATTTGCCTCGCTACGGTCGGCGGGCCAGGAGATAGATGTCATCACGGTTGGTGTCGTCGTCGGGCGTGGAGGTCGTCGTTGTCCCGTTCTTAGCCAACATGAGCGTCTTCACTCCAGCGGCCCCACAAACCGCGTGGGGGAGCTAACAACGCCGCTTCATCAGCACTTTTGCTCGTCGCTTTGGTCTTGATTTGCGTGTGGAGACGACAACTTCCGTTCTCTCTCCTCCATTTAGGGATTTGTTGATATGGAAAAGATAATAGACGACTGATATGAAGTTATTGGAGATGGCCGGGTAAACATGCTCATAGTTGGAGACTGGAGTTATTTTACTAGTACTTCGAAATTCCACTTAGTAGCAGGAGAACAAAAAGTTTCTTTAGATGTTGTCTCCCAAATCCCAATTTCCGCTTAAAATTACTCTATAGCTGGCAATGTTTTTTTGCCGAGGTGGCGTCTGGTTTTTGCCGAGGTGGCACGCCAACCCCACGAGAGCATCCAGCCAGTTCCTCCCCCTCCTCGCTATATGTATAGCCCGTCTCCGACCCCGATCGATCGCATTCGCATCCAACGCCACGGTCGCCGCCACTACAACTAGTGCGTCCTTCCCATCCCATCATGGCTGCATTGGCTGGGCTGGCGCGCGCGCAGCCCGCGTGGGCGATGGCGCTTGCGGCCGTGGGCCTCCTCGTCGCCGCGCGCGCCGCCGCGCGCCTCGCGCTGTGGCTCTACGCGGCCTTCCTCCGCCCCGCCAAGCCACTGCGCAGCCGCTACGGCGCCTGGGCCGTCGTCACCGGAGCCACCGACGGCATCGGCCGCGCGCTCGCCTTCCGCTTCGCCGCCGCGGGGCTCGGCCTCGTCCTCGTCGGGCGCAGCCCCGACAAGCTCGCCGCGGTCTCCGCGGAGGTCAAGGCCAGGCACCCCGGCGCCCAGGTCCGCACCTTCGTCCTCGACTTCGCCGCCGACGGCCTCGCCGCCAACGTGGACGCGCTCGGTGAGTCCATCCGGGCCCTCGACGTCGGTGTGCTCGTGAACAGCGCCGGCATGTCGTACCCGTACGCGCGCTACTTCCACGAGGTGGACGAGGAGCTCATGAGGAACCTGGTCCGGCTCAACGTCGAGGCGCTCACGCGGGTGACGCACGCCGTACTCCCCGGCATGGTGGAGCGCAAGCGGGGCGCCGTGGTGAACATCGGCTCCGGCGCCGCGTCCATCCTGCCGTCCTACCCGCTCTACAGCGTCTACGCCGCCACTAAGGCGTGAGTAGTACTCCTCGCTTCTTGTCCTAGCTAGTTCCTTTCTATAGGTGCCCGTATATGCAAATGCTATTCATGCTTGTAGGTTTACGTCTTTTATTAGATGATGGTATTGGTAGTGACCAACTGGCGGTGGTGGCAGTACTATTCATTAAGTGGCGGAGCTGGAACTTAAGCCTCCGGGAAAATTTGTTGAAAAATTAGCAAAATACATTTTTTTTGGGGGAAAAAAACAGCTGGGCCGGCGTTGCCAACTCCGCCCCTGTTCATTATCCTAAGCAAAAAAGGTGTCCATTCCAATTCTAAGTAAATAATAACAAGGATCACGCAAATCCATTAAATAAAAACAAAGGTTTTTACTGGTGGTGGTAGTGGCAGTGGCAATACTTTTGTGGTGGGCCAGGGAATTAAATGAGTCATTTTTGGTATGAGTTTTTAGTTCTTGTGCTGTGATCCCAATTCTGACATGGACCACAAAGGTAGGGACTGACATAGTTGGAATCAATAGCATATTTCAGTAATTTTACTTGTTATATGTTAAGTAGTTAAGATATAGAAAGCATCAAATTATTTGGTTACATGTAATTTCAGTTTTGTCCATTAGTCCCTTTATATTTTTACTATTATAAAAAAGGACTTGGTAGTGATGGTGAGTCTGTCATCTACTTCTTTTAAGTTGGTGGGATCTTTTGTAGATAAATATATGTACACATGTATAAAATACTTGAAAGATTTTTTGTGGATAATTAGATTATCTGTATTTATGATTTGTGATAAAATTCTACGTGGTTTGTTGATTGGATACATTATGTATGAAACTTTTATTTGTAGGGATAATTACATTATATATATAGGTTTTCTAAGTTCATAATTTATATTATGTTTTATTTAAAATCCGTTGCAATGCCCGGACACTCGGCTATTGTTTTTAAGACGGTGTTGACAAAGACGTCTACACCATCGGAATTAGTTTCATGTGTTTTTTACTGCATCTGCTGGATGATCTACTTGGACAATTACAATTCCTGTCATGTGGTCAATCTTGCATAGACATTTGCCGCAGCACAATCATGTGCCCAGCTACCACTGGCTGTGGCTGGCCTTTTTTTCTTCTTGAGATAAAATACCGGCCTTATTTAGTTATATGCCTCTTATTCTGTTGGAAAGACTAATGGAGACTTCCTTTTTTTTTCGCGAGGAACCAATAGAGACATTCTGTAATGCTATGTTCTTTGGATAGATCATTGCTTTCTCAGTTTCTCTAGATTATACAGAAGGATGCTAATTTGTTTCAAAAGGCTGCCTATAGGATAACTAAATGCAAACCCAAAAGGGGCTGTATCTTAGATAAAGTGAATGTTTTCTATTTTTGAACTCAACTGTTTATTAGAACTGGCAATAGTACTACTATGTTTTCAATTTCTCAGGTATGTTGATCAATTCTCGAGATGTCTCTACGTTGAGTACAAGAGCAAAGGCATTGATGTGCAATGCCAGGTACGAACTAATAACTCTTGTTGATTAATGCATTTCACCTAATTGCTCAAATTTTCTTCTTCTCAGTGTTTATTTTTTTATATATAACTGAAGCATTAAACTTTCTAATATTCCGTCCTGTCTGCCACCCAATTGTTGATTGATCTCGTGTAACCCTTCCAAATTCTCTAGCATGGAGGATTGTTGTATTTCATTGATCTCCTTCTGGTGTTAATTTGCATATCAGTCATCATGTACAGTTCTGTATGCCAAGGAAGGCCAATAGTTAGGTGAATGTGTACTTAGGTAGCACTTAGGGAAGATAGTAACAAAAACATGATTCTCATGCTATCTTGAGTCAATTAAACTAGCTGTACTGGAATGTACTAGGTACTGCTGAGTACTTTGGCAATCCGTTGTATGCAGTGAAAACTTTTCCGGAATGGAATTTTTACCGGAGGGGACCGGTAAGGCCGGTAACCGGCGAAAATCGGATTTTTTGACCAATTTTGCCCGAAATTTTCATTTTTTTTTTGAAAATATCGAATTTGATTTTTAAAAATCAAATTCAAACAAAATTCAAGCAAACTCAATTTTTTTTGGACAAATTTCATCAAAACCGATTTTTCGGTGTTGATTTTCATATCTGTTACCGGCGGTAACCGGCGAAATTTCGCCGTAAAGTTTTCACTGGTTGAATGTCGGGTGGACGATGACATAAGGTTTCAAAAAAAAAACCGAAATCTGCACTGTGTGTGAATTAAGTCCAGTACTTTGTGCTGCAATAAACAAGGACAAACATCGCATGTGGAAACAGTGGACGCATTTCATATCAGCCCATTTAAGACTAATCCGTTGGCCATCATAAGTAAAACCAACCCATTTTCATTCCATCCTTGCGGTTGCTGTCAAGAATGTTGTTATCTGAGGCCTTAAGCGTATCAACTGTGCAATAGTTAAGATGCCTTCGAAAGTCCATAATTTTTTTGCCCCCTGTAGGACGTAAGTCCATAACTTATGTGGAATCTTGTCAAAAGCTATATGGCATCTGCAAAACTAAGTCTTCTGAAATCTTTCACCACGACGTCTGATCTACTGAATCTTTGCTCTGATGCTCAGGTGCCCATGTACGCCGCGACAAAGATGGCCTCCATCAAGAAGGCTTCCTTCTTCGCCCCCTCCCCTGAGACCTACGCCCGTGCCGCTATTCGCTACATCGGCTACGAGCCGAGGTGCACACCGTACTGGCCGCACGCCCTGATGTGGTTCTTTATCTCTGCGTTCCCTGAGCCCGTCGTCGACAAGTTCCTCCTCGACATGTCCGTCGGCATCCGCAAGAAGGGGCAGGCCAAGGAAGCCAAGAACAAATCACAGTAACAGTGATGCTATCAGAATTCAGATACTCTCCTGGCTGCAATTGACGTTGAACTCTTCTACCGACTAAAATCCTTCGTGTTTCTTGAGGCTTATTCACGCCACATCTCAGAAGTAATATTTGCAGGTTTAACGTGGGCATTTAGTCCACATTACTTTCTGCTCCTGAATATTTGCAGTGTGATGCAAGACTATGTAACACGAACTGGTAGCTTTGCCTGCAAGTTGTACTCATGGAATAAGATTTATGCTCTCTAGCATTGTTCGCAGCTATTATGTGTTTCATATGTGTATCCGTTGCAAACGGGAGTTCGAGTCGGGCACCACGACGCACCTTCGTGTACTCCCATAGACTGATAAATTGGCACGATCTTTCGTTTCTTTTTGCTGCAGCCTTTTCGAGCAAAGACATCGCCTAATTTCTTTCGTCCAAAGACCATGGCATAGGAGTCGATCCACTGACCCACATATCAATTAGAGTAGACTAATATATCTTATTTCACGTGTACGATAGTCTTTTCGGAAAGAGACGGTATATGCTATCTCTCTTTCACGTAGAATTTTATTGACATGGTATACCTAAGAGACGATAATAAATATACTATTAGAGATGCCTTTAGATACAACTTACAGGAGTTCAATAAAAGGTTGCATGTTTTGAGTCCAGAAAAAGGGAGAGATGCAGCATACTGGTAGGATCAGTGTGAGACTACAACCTCATAGACATAAATCTTCTTCCCATTATTTAATCATTTTTTTTTTTATGAAGTATCAAGTACCCAATTGAACGCTTGCTCTCTATGTTTCACTCGGTCATTCTTATATCGATGCAGGAGGATAGGCTCGGCAAACTCCCGATGACATTCTGTGATGTATATTGGATAGGTTTGAACTTCCTGACGCTGTGAAGACTCGTTAAGAATGCAATGCATACTTGCCCGGTGCGCACCCACGAAGGTCACGTCCACGGTTGTACTGAACAGAACTATAGGTCCAGAAGTTACATTTACGGTTATACCAAGATTAATTGCATATCCAATAGCGTTTGTGTAATAAGTATGCTAATTGTAGAACAGACTGGAGACCAAATATGAGGCACACAACAAATTTACAGAGTAATGTGAAAGCAAAACGTACATATGAACATGTTTGATCATAAATAACCGTTATTGGGAAGGTAGCTGAACAGTAGTAGTTTGTACGATGACACCAAATAGACGGACATAAATATGAGTTCAATATAAACCACTTTCAGGTAGGTCTATATACAAGAATAAACAAAAAAAACTGCACATCCCCAACAAAAGTCTTATGGAAGATCAGACAAAAGTAAACCACATTAAAACTGAGCATAGGTTCTATCCAAGTCGAAACAAGTTATGTCAATTATCCAGTTTGATGTATCTAATAAGCAAATGAAATATTGTTCAACGCTCGAAAAAAGTACAAAACGTGGCAGGCAATAAGGTCTAACATTGGGATGTAGTTTGATGAGTCTTAGTTTGCACATAAAGCATCGAGTATAGGAAAACACAAAGTATTTTGCGCTGCTAGATATAGACTATAAAATGTTTCAAAAGCAATGTTTGATCGTGATATGAAATAGACGTGATTGTTCAAAAAATTAAAAATAGAGAACGTGTATCAGTAGAGAGAAAATATAGAGGCTATAAAATCTGGCAGTATATATAAAGCTGCACAACACTAACATAAATAGACCATACATTTTTAAGGATAGATTAGATTTTTAAAAAAATATCTGGTGGAGCCAACAGGGAGCACAAAGCATGGACTCTTAGCATAGGAGCAAAATATAAGCTATTTGTGGCAGCATGCTTCGCCGAAGTCACTATAGGAGCAGAAGAATGGTTCAAATTAGTACATAAGCTCTGGGAGGGAATAGAGATTTTGATAGGTATAGGTAAAGATACTGGTATAGATAACATACCTAAACTTGGTTCTTTGTTTCTGCATCTGGACAACTCTCTTTGGTAGGCTTAGAAGCATCAATATCGTTGGACGACACGCATGTTAGACTGAAAAATATTGTGCAATTTGTGAGGATGGAACATAGACGAGCTAAGATAGATAGGGAAAGCAAATGAAGATGAGTACGAATATTAGTAAACAATAATTGAGCTCTTTACCTCGTAGGTTCTGAAATATACAAACATCTGGTGAGGTAGCATCTGTTGAACAATATGGCTATGGCTATGCGATAGAACTATGTAGGTAATAAGAAAATATATATGAATAAAAAGATGCTATCCCATAGCCAAAGTCATATGAAGACGGCGAGATATTTCCATAGATTTGAGTGTTCGTTGGGTCAAATCTATGTACGATGTTGAATTTTTCTGTACCTATGAATGCTACAAGTTTTGAAAGGAACTGATGTCTACCGCCGCAAATACGTATCAATGTGACAAAAGAAAAGCATAGAAAATTGCTAAATCAATTCCATGAGATGCGGTATCGACCATATATAAGGTATGCTAGAACCATAAGAAGATGACTCCACTAACAAACTTACATAAATAGAAAGATCAACTAGCAGGTAACCATAGCACCATGGCGGAGTAGGATGTGCAGAGCGATTGAAAAATTGCAAAAACCTACATAGTAAGTTATAGCGCCACGAAGATACATGGGACAAGATGAGCATCTATACGAACCATTATCTTAAGCAGACTTCCTACTGTATTTATTGCAAGAGAAAAACCACCATGACTGACCGGGGCTTAGTCTAGTTAGTGTGGCAGTGCATCTAAGTCTAGTAGACTACATGTAGATACAAGAAAGCTATTCAGGGTGTGTTTATAAAGGATAATCAGAAAATAAAGAGAAAGAACTAAATGGAAAAAACTAATCGGGAAATCGAAAGGATTTATGGAAAAAACTAATCGGGAAATCGAAAGGATTTATGTCAAGTATATACTTGAGTGATTTTCTTCCATTTGGTTGGAAGGAGTATTGGTTCGGGGATCTGATCACGTAAAGTGACACGAAATACATATTCAAAATTGTAATGCATACTGTGTAGCAGAAAACTAAATTAGATAGGTGTGTAGGAGCAAAACAAACGATACATTAGTAGAAACTATGTTATTTCAGCAATGAACATTGTATAATCGTAGGCTTGTAGTTGTAGAGTTGTATACCTAGCTGCGAGGGTTGTAGCTTTTGGAATATTTGGACATATATACCACCGACACGCTACGTTTCCAGTAAGTCCTTCCTCCTCTATGAAGCACCGAACAGAAGTAAACACATCAATAGCTATAGATATATGGTCTGAATGTTGAGACGGTGAAGAGGACACGAACTATTCCGAATAAGTAACAATATAGATAGAGAAAGCGAGCGAAGAGAACTACATGAATAAGTATTGAGATATGGTCTGGACAAAAGGAATGATGAAGAAAACATAGAATCTATGCACAAGATAGCAGTGCAGACCGAAAAATAATTGTATGCAATAGAATGCATAATAACGTATAGAAATGTGGCTATGGTTGCAGCTATACGTTAGTTGACTCTAGTCGTTACTACATATCTAGAGAAATAGTTACTTGTTGTATCAACATATATAGAACATGTTAGTAGACAGAGCACATCTAAATGTGTTAATCCGTGTATGGAGATGCCTCTTAGATATGTCTTAGTAGGGTCCTATGATGTACAAAACCTAACCTTCAAAATACAAACATCTAAACTGGGAAAAATTTGGCCAAAATTGTCCTAGAAGGAAATATATTGACTAACACCAGTGGATCTATTTTGTAGACCCAATCGCATAAGGAAGTATATAGATAATAACACTAACGTCAAAATAATTAGAGACTGTTCTAGAAGGTAGTAGGACATACAAACCAAAGCGCACAAAATATATACATTTATCAGTGAGTTTTACACTGAATACGATGCACTATCTAGAATGTAAAGATACAAATCATATTGTGTAATACCTACAAAAGCTCAACGGCCAACGAAGCAGTATCAACACTATAAGTGGATGGAACCATATGCATCTAAGTTTGGAAGGCAAGTGCATATAGGTCAGTATGTACTTAGCTGAATTAGGAAAAAAAAGAGTTGTCTACAATGGCTATGTAAAAAACATACTAACCAGAACAATAACAATGAAGCGATTATGCACTATTGTAGAAGGCAATGCTATGTACAAAATTATTACAACAATATATTGGTAAGATTGTTCTAGAATAGCTCTAAGGGTTTAATGCTAAATGGAACTGCAAAAGCACTATAAGCAAATTCGTAGAATCTATATGTAAACTTGTAAAGCGAGTGCATGTAGGTCTGTTTGCGGATTATTGAACAACCAAATGTTCAATACAGTATGACTAAGTACGTATATATAAGCAATGTCAAAAATTAACGACTAAAAGAGAGCATACACTGTCGGGACCGGAGCGGGTAATGGTGAGAAGACAACAATGTTCAAATGAAGCACGAAGAAAACAACAATACCTGCAAAAGTAAGACGAAGAAAACAGATAAGACAGAGCACATGACAACACATACCATACAATAGTACAGAAAAGAACATAGAGCATCAGACTGAGAAGGGAAGGAACCAACAAAACTACACATAACCAGAGAGCGCGAACATAAGTATCTACAAAATACGATAAATAAGTCACCCAATCAAAGAGGAAGAGCAAAACTAAATATAAGACGAACAAAAGGGTGTTTAGAAACCCACAAAAAAAAAAAAAGGGAAAAAGGAAGCAAAGTAAACAAAAAACGATGGAACACCCCCAACAATAGTCGAACGAAGAGAAAGGCAAAAAACAGCACCAAAAAAAGAAAGGGGGAAAACAGAAGACATGACAGCACTAAATGACCTACAATTGGACCCAAGAGAAATCATAGCGAAGAGGCAGAGGAGAGGAACCAAGGGGGAATCATCCTCAACAGTAGACGACCAAAATCGAGATGCAAGAATGAGGTAAAACCCTAATCGAAAAAAGAAAAGAAAAGAGGCACAAACAACACAACAACAACGAAAGAGAAGAACACAGTAAAATCGAACCCCAAAAAAGGGAAAAAAGAAACAAACAAACAAAATCGACCAACGGGGGAACACCTCCAACAAGAGGGGAGAAACTAAGGGGGAACCATCCCCAACACTAGCTGGCAAAAACTAGGATGCAAGAAGGAGGTCAAACCCAATCGAAAAAGAGAAAAGCTAAGAGACACAAATAGGACGATGGCAACGGAACGGAAGAACATAGTCAAATTGAACCCCCAAAAAGGGAAAAATGAAGTGAAAGAAATTGATCAACAGGGGAACACCCCCAACAGCAGCCGAACGAAGGGAGGCCTAAAAAGCACTTAAAAAAGAGAGAAGGGGGAAGAAGCAGAAACAACACGGTGCTAACGAGTGCCGATAGAAGAGGAGGCACACATATCAGCTAGGATCAAACCCAACAAAAACCCTAGCGAGGAGGAAGAGTATAGAAACCAATGGGAATCATCCCCACCAGTACACAACCAAAGTGGGGTGCAAGAACGTGCAAAAATCAACGAAAAAGAGAAAAGGGAGGAGGCACATATAATATGATAGAAACAAAACCAAATAACATACAAAAATAGAACCTCAAAAGAGGTAAAAGAAGAGACAGAGGAAATCGACCAACAAAGGAACATCCACAACAATAGTCGAACAAAGTGAGGACTCAAAAGCAACCCAAAAAAAGTAAAAGGGGGAAAGAAGCAGAAGACACCACAGCGGTGTCAAACGCCAACCGAAGAGGAGGCACACAAAGCAGACTAAATCGAACCAAACAGAAACCAAAGCAAAGAGGGCGAACAAAGAAACCAACGGGGAATCACCCCCAACAGTAGCCGAGCAAATCAGGATGCAAGGATGGGGCAAGATCCAACTGAAAGAGAGAAAAGGGAAGAGGCCCGGACAGGACGATGGCAACGGAATCGAAGAACACAATAGGGAAAAGGCCGAACGAAGCCAAACAAACGTAAATCCACAGAGAAACCCACACTCCCACAAGAGCAAAAGAACAACCGCAACGAAGACAAAACAAGAAACATCAGTAATAGGAAACATAGCAGGGATGGAGAGAACCGAAGGAAGAGAGTGGGCAAACTATGATGGCGACAACCGGAAGGGGAAAGGCAAGCGTGCGATGAGAGCAAGAGCGAGACGGAAAAGACTAAACGGCAAAGAAAGACGAACCGAGTGCTGTGCGATGGGAAAAGAAGGAACAAGAGCAAGTGAAGGCAAAGCAACCATCACGGGAAGCGAGGCAACGACTCCATGCGGCACGTCGAACCAGACAGACCATGTGCGAGCGCAGCGCCACGCCGAATGCACCGCCTACGACCACAACACCAGATCGAATCTGATGGTACAGGCAGAGCGACGACCATCGGGCGGTCCAGATAAAACAGGCGACGTGGCCACCCTCCCCATGCCCCCCAATAGGCCTCCTTTTACCTGTAAAGATTCCATAGAATGCAAGAGAATATATATTTGCCATAAAGGTTTTAGAATAAGTTATTTAGCAATGCTTCATGGCAAAGGTTAGAATTATCTAGAGTTTAGATATTTAGGAAGAGAATTTTAGATGAGATATTTATAGTTGTGGGGATTGGATTGTGCCACATGCAACAGTCCACCCCCATGATTTGAGCTACCATGAACCACATAAGTCACCATGAGTATGGAGAGGTAGTAGGAGACCATGAGAATGCCTTAGGTAGAGAGTGAGAATTAGAGTAGCCACAAGAGAAGTATGAAGTACCTTGTTGTATTAAAGTTTGTAGTAGTGAAATGAAGAGTTGAGCTCTTGCGTAAGTAGTGGTCTCCTGGTAAGCCGCGTACTTTTAGTACTTAGTATTTTGGGTTGTGATTTGACGTGAGCGGCCCGGTCGCCCAAAATATCAATGGACTTGGCTTTGACGTGAGCGATTCTTTTGCTCGAAAGACAGAAGGTTGGCACTGCCGCCTGCCTACGTATAAACAAAACACTAGGTAGTATGAAGGAAATGCTAACCAACTTATACTAGTTGGTGTAGCTTGTGTAGGGCATCATTAGAGTGGGTATTATGGCCACCCCTTCAATTCCTAACAAGACCATTGTCCTTTCAAGATGGTGGAAGCATCTCTGAGGTTTTGCACTCCAATATCACTATATATGTTGGATATTTCCATCCTAAAAACGACGGTTCCAAGTTTACGTTGGATGATTTGGTCCAAAGCAATGCTACCGTTGTTGAAGCGACAAAGAGTATCTTGAAGCATGAGAGACAACGCACCATCGATGTTCTGAGCATAAGGTTTTACTTAAGGGATAAGCCATTGAAATTACTCGTTCTATCAACAATGCTATGGTATGTAACACCTGGTCCAAAATCCACTCAATGCTCAACCCACCGTAGAGCGGATCCGTGCATATATAGTACCCTACTTACACCTTTGTCCTTGCTTAGTGTAAAAAGATTAATCCAGAGGTGCTACATTTGGACCCAACATACATTATATACTACTACATCTCGCTTTAGACAAGCAATATAAGACTAATCACACCACACAACTCCACAAGGGTCGTAGTACGAGCAGACGGGGTATTACATTCATCCCCCGACAAGCAATGGAGAATTAATCCTACTACACAACTCCACATGGACCACATGAGCTGCACTACGAGCAGACTAGAATATTACATTCATCACCTTAAGGGCTGACGCTTTCGGCAATATACCACATACACAGCAAATGCCCAGAACTATTCCTCGGTACACGTTCGTGCATCCAATGCCGACACATATGTCATGTCGTGTGTTCACTCTGAGCCCACACACGCTATGCGGCATATGCCTGCCGCCACTATCCCGCATTTGCCCGTACAACGAAGGTTGATATTCTGAGACCATATGTAACACCTTGGTCCAAAATTCGTTCAAATCTTAGCCCATTGTGTGGGTAGACTGGCACACACATAACACTGCACTTACACGTTCTGGCTTCGTGTAAAAGGGTTAACCCGGATGTACTACGTTTGAACCCAACATACATTATATACTACCACATCTCACTTTAGACAAGAATATGAGACTAATCCCACCACATAACTGCACATGAGCCACTTGAGCCGTACTACGAGACTGAGTTATTACATGGTAAATCGAGAGGTTTCCACGACAGAGTTCATAGTCTTGCGAAGATACTAGAGCTGCAATGCATAGTTGATGACATGGCTAGGGACGGAGACATCGGGGACTAGTGGGAGCGCCGGTTCCCTGTGGTTGATGAAACTTTTTATATAATCCTTAATTTGCTCATGTAGGATGGCAAAATATTTTTACTTGTCACTCATCCATATTTAGTTATCACCGTATGACCATTAGATAAAGATATTCTAGTTCCGTCCCTGTGGCTGGATATGGCCATCTATGGAAGACGGTTCGTGTCGTTTGTTATGCTTGGCCTCGTGCATATGCAGAGTACGAGGCTTGACCAATGTGACGTCCCTAACGTGCTCGGTACATGCAAGGAAACGGAGTACCTCTGCCTACAGAATTGCGACTCTGCTATTCGATCCGTGCTGCAAATAGAGCATCCGCAGCTTTCTGAGCTGGAGATTGTTCGATGCAACTTTGAAAGTGTCGAGCTCAACCGACTTCCAAGACTCTTTTAACACGTTTGACTTGTATAACTTGGATGGCTTCAGAGGATATTATCCACTATCCTTCGGTTATGTTCCACAGCTTCGGAAGCTAATCCTGTGTAATACAAGTTCAATTTGGCAGAAGGGAAGTGATAAATTATTGAAGTGGGAAGCATCTTAGATTTCAAGCACTATAGTTTGGGTACACTCACCATCAAGGGCTTCCAAGTCGAAGAGAAGTTCATGAGATATATAAGACGTGTCATGGAAGCGGCAATGGATTTAGAACTGATATCACTGCGTGATAGCGGTTCCTGCGTAGGCTGCCAGTATCGTCCTTAGACAAGATTCCCACAGATCGACGAGGAGAGAGACATGACAAGGAAGCAGATCCCTGTGGGGAGATCCTCACCTATTAGATATATATCTGTGCAATGAGCTAATGATTTATGTTTCATTTAGCTAAACGGCCCCATGCATATTGTTCTATCAATCAGCTGTATACTCATATGCCTTAATGGCAGATACGGTAATACACATGAAGAAGCCTGTATGACCCCCGAAGTAGAAGTATGGTGGCAAGACCACTTAACCTCCGACACAAAAAAAAAAATCGGCTATTTAGCCTCGTGATGTTGCAAAACTAGGTTACTAACCCCCAATGACTGTTTTGGTGGTGGTTTTGCTTATGTGGCACTGGGTTAGGACAGTTTTACCACATGGGTGACCGAGTCGGCATGGGGAACCCCAACAGGGCTAATCCGGTGGTGAGCATGTATATCAGTGCGTCGGCTGTGGATGCGTGTGGGCGCATAACGGCGACACGAGCTTCATGCTCGTTGTTGTCGGCGGCGGCTTGCGTTTGCGGGCGCGGAGCCGAAGGCGATGGCCAACGACGACGTCAGGAATTCGCACCGGCGTGTTCAGGCGCTGCAGTGGCGGTGTTTCACTTGACTGCGAGTCCGATGGTGGCGCGGTGGAGCTGAGGTGCTCGTGCAGGCGCAGGAGTGGCGTCAGCGGTGTGCAAACCATAGTTATGGGCGGAGACAGTACGTGGCTACGATAGCACTCGACTGTGTTGCCGAGACAGCGCGGCACACAATTGGCAACATGGAGGACGACAACATGCACGTGTGGGCACAGATCAGTTTTCAACGGTGCGCGTTCAGACGCACTGATCGACATGACGGCATACATCGCCAGCATGGGTCAGGTTTGGGTGATGCGTTCATGCATCGGTGCTGCAAGGCTGGTGCACGTGCGTCCTGGCTGGTGCGCGCAACACTGCTTTGGCTGGTGTCGAGGCACAACTTCTAATGCGCTAATTACTCACCTTGTTGACTCAGCCATGCATGTGACAAAACCGTCATAACCCGGTGTCACGTAAGCAAAATCATCTCCAAACAGAGCCATTGCGGGTTAAGTAACCTGATTTTGCTACGTCATGAGATTAAATAGCTATTTTTTTTTAGATAAAAAGGTTAAGTGATTGCACCATCATACTATACTTCAGGTCGTATGGACTTCTTTCTACTACATATGATAGCCAACACATACTTTTTCTTGTATCCTTTATTTGCCACGCTTTCACCCTACTTCTCGCTATCTTTAGAATTGATATAAGCTGGGATCTATTTTGTAAAATATACAATGTTGATGCTTGAATCAGCATTGTTGATGCAACATTAGTACGTACTCAAAGCTAACGAAACACTTAGGCCGTTAAAAAAGCCAAATGTTTTTAGAAGAATTTGCGTCTCAAAAATTAAATTGGTCCATCTGCCTCTTATTTCTCCACATGTTAAAAACCACCCCCATGTGATTCCAAACATAAATAAAAGTAGTTATAAACTATGAAAGTATATTTCACGATGGATTAAGTAATGCTAGTTTCATATTGTCACTCTTAGTAAAAATTTTTTATATTAATTGTAAAAAAATAGAGATTCTAAAATGATTTAGATTTATAATCAGAGAGTAAATTCGAATTTTTGAAAGAAAGTGATTCAAAGGTGTCTCAAAATAATTTGCCTAATCTACAGATATCTTCAATAGTTAGATATAACCTTATCTCTAACATATACTACATTATCTTTAGAAACAACATATCTAACATATAGTCTCTGACATATTCTAATATTTATATTTTTATAATTTTTCTTTGAAACAGACTTATATTTCAACTAAAGTAGATTGCTGTATCTTATCTTATTTCACATGTACAACAGTCTTTTTAAGAAGAGATGATATGCACTATCTCTCTCCTTCTTTTCTCTTTTTCGTATAACTTTATTAATGTGACTTAACTAAAATACAATAAATATACAGAAGTCCCCACGCCGCTCCGTCTACCCTCCCTCCCCTCCCCCTCCCACTAGTGGCGGCCGCCTCGCCGCCGCCGCTTGAGGCGTGCTCCGCCGGCGGAGACGCCCCTGTTCCTCGACACCGACCTCGGCACCCGCCTCGCCCTGCTCATCGCCGCCGACTCCACCATCCGCCACCTCAAGTGTACCGCCCTCGTCGCCTCCTCTCCTCCCTTGAGACCGCGTAAGCCTTGACTGATTCGTGTGTTGCCCTCCGCGCAGAGCAGGTGACCGTGGAACATGCCGCCGCCTTCCCAGACCTTGGTCCCGTCGCCGTCAAGTCCTTCCAGGTCCTAATTTATGACTTTGATCGGTTCTTATATTATTTTGAGGATTTTTTTGTGAATGTAATAGATTTCGTTTAGTTTGGGATGGAGTTCTTGTGCTAGGGATGTTTTAGTAGAGGTTTTGCCCAGTGTTTTGTTGGGTGGTCAGGTGCTTGAGTTGGTGGGGTTTGTAGAAATGTTGCCAATGAGTAGTGTTGGATTCCTCAAGGTCACATAAAGTCCACGTAATTTGTGTCAGATTGCCTTGAATGCTTTCTTGAGCTGATATGTGATCGGCTGGATGCATAGTGGCCCTCTGATCCCTCGTTAAACCTTGCCATCAAAGGCGCTACGGTTGCGGGTTATGGGTGGTTCTTCCACGTAGTCTTCCCTCTGCAGTGATGCTTTGTTTTCACTCCCATTATGTTGGTTTTGAAATGTATGGGATGTCAATGCCTTGGGGATGTGCAAATCTGAGGCTACTGCCAACAAATGTACTGCATGTTGCAACACCACCAACTGGTATTGTTGCAGATGGACTGTGCGCATTGCATCGATTGGTGTAATTAAGTCAAAATAGCGGTGATTTCTCGTGGTTCGCGTAACTTGGCATAGCTATTTATGCAAGTTGCTTTCGGATATTGGAAGGTCATGTTTTAATGTATATAGTTCTGGAAACACCTATTGAAGATTTAAGTTTATGAAAAGATCTTGTTTCTTTCAATGACACAATAGATGGCTATCAAATTTTAGGAAGGTAATTAAATTTCCATGAATAATGATTCTTGAAATATGCATATTTTGATTATGATAGTCATGACTCATGACACTCATTTTTGAATTGAAATTAGAATTTGGATGGAAATTAAATACATTTGATTTTTTTGTCCGGTATAAAAATTTATTGAATCCCACCGATAACACTGGTATTCGGCGGTTATAGACGAAATTCCGATGATAGATTTTTCCATACCAGGATGTACTGCTCAAAATATACTAATCATACAAGGCAACGGTTAGGATTAGTTCATAGCTACAACATCTATATATTTTTACAAAGTTGAAAATTACTAGATATATAGATAGTGTAGAGTGTTATTTGCGTAATTGTAAACCCTGTATATGTTATATATTGGTCTTTTGGCCCATTGGAATGAATACAAGCCTCATTCCAATATGGTATCAAAGCAAGACTAGTGTTAGGGTTTTGCTGCCACCATCGGCCTCCACCGCCGCCGCCACCCTCTCGTGTCCTTTGCCTTTCTCGTGCAGAACAGAGAAAGCTCTGCTTCCTCCGCTCTCTTTCCGCCAAGCAGAGCTCGCGCCTTTGCGCCGCCGCCATGCCGTCGGATCTTGCG
Source organism: Hsuehochloa calcarea (assembly GCA_036346395.1). Taxonomy (NCBI): domain Eukaryota; kingdom Viridiplantae; phylum Streptophyta; class Magnoliopsida; order Poales; family Poaceae; genus Hsuehochloa; species Hsuehochloa calcarea. The sequence continues at coordinate 18,055,616 of CM070600.1, forward strand.
CCCTGGCGGATCCGCCTCCGCGTCGAATCCCGCCTCTCCACGTCGGATCTTGTGCCCCCGCATCGGATTCATTCTTCCCCGAGGTGGTTTCTTCTCTGTGCGAGCTGCGCCGCTCGCGAGTGGTTCTTCTTTCCTCTCCCGCGCCACCAAAGCTCTCTGGCCACCGGATCACGTCGGTCCCAAGGTGGATCTCGCCGGATCCATGCCGTCTGGGCCCGATCCCGCCGGATCCCTTCTTCCCCGAGGACTCTTCTTCCTCGTGCGAGCTGCGCAGTTTGGGAGTGATTCTTCTTCCCCGTGCGAGCTGCATCGGCCGAGAGTTTTCCTCGACGCAACTGCCGCCACCGGTTGCCGCCCCCCGAACGCCACCCCAGACGCCACCAGCTACTTCTTGTGACTCTACCGAATCAAGCAGAGTTCTGCTCTGTTTGTTTTGCTTCGGTGGAGCAGCTGGCTCCAACTTAACCCTCTGGCTGAGCACTCCAGAGTAGAGCACTCCGACTCCCGACTTTGTCTTTCTCTACTAGTCTTCACTGATGGCTTCCGCCGGAGGCTCTTTCGCTATTTCGCTCCCCTTAGTTTGGTTTAATGGGACGAACTTCCGGTAGTGGGTTGTTCATATGAGGATTCACCTCAACAGCCAGTGTCTCTGGGGTCATCTCACTTGTGAGCACCCCTGTCCGCCTTGCCGTACACCGCCCATTCTGCCTGCTCTCCCTGCGGGTACGAATCAGGCAGCTCAGGAGGCCTCCAATGCTGCATTGGAGAAGGCTCCAGAGCTCTACCAATCTGAGTTGCACGCCTACGAGCGATGGAAGGATGCCGAGGCTCGTGCTACCGCCATCCAGGTGGGTAGCATGCCCGTGACCATCTCCATGGATGTGACAGAGTTGCCGATGACACAACTTATGTGAGAGCACCTCTGAGCTCACTACCAGCCGACGAGTGATGCTATGTATATCTCAGTTGTGCACCGAGTGCATTCTCTTCAGCAGCTCTATGCCACCGTGGATGACTTCTACCAGAAGCTATCTGAGGTGTGATGTCAGCTTGAATCTCTGGGATCAGATGCCTGCCGGACCTGTCCCTGCTGTGTGCGGTGCCACGCTCACCAGAAGACTCACTGTCACTACGACTTCCTAACGCGTCTCCGGCCTCAGTTCGAGATTGTGCGTGCTCAGCTCCTGACTCACCACCCGCGCCCGAGCTTGGTGGAGACCCTCACGGGTGTGCGTGTTGAGGATACTCGTTACTATAGTGTGGCTCAGATGTAGTCTATCTTGTCTGCTTTAGCACCTACTCCTTTGCCGTTTTCCTTAGCACCGACCGAGATCCCCCTAGCTCTTCCAGTGGTTGCTACTTCTACTGTGGGTCTCCACTTCACCTACTATCAGCATGACGGTCACATGTATCAGGATTGCTACAAGCGGAGGAGGGACCAGGGTCGTCGGGGTGGACGTCCCCCGAAGGGCTCTGGAGATTCCCCTCACTCAAGAGTTGGCGTCTCTCGCCAGGGCTCCTTCGGTGACGCCACATAACAGCTTCTCTCACTACTTCAGCGCTTCGGTGTCAGCTCATACTCAGACTCCTCGGGTTCTGCTCGTTTGGCTCTTACTTCTCAGTAGCCTTCCTCGCCTCCACCTCTTCACTCGTTAGGTATCTTGTCTCTGTGGATCTTGAACTCTGGTGCTTCTTTTCACATGACAACAGATTCTACCCACCTCACTTTCGCGTGTTCCACAGATTTTTCTTCCGCTGTTTAGACTGCAGATGGTACCTCTCTTCCTGTTGCAGACCGAAGCACCCTTTCAATTCTTCTTTTCATGTTCCTGTAGTCTCTCATATTCATCAGCTTACTATGCAGCTTATGTCGGCTGATCAGATCATTGATCACGACTGTCGTATTGTTCTTGAGTTTGACTTTTGTTGTGTCCAGGACCGTCGCACGGGGACTCTACTTGGTACTGGCCATCAATGCTATGGTTCGCAGCGTCTTTGGAAGTCCGACTGACTTTATCTTCTTTCCACTGTCTCCACCAGCCAGTCAATCACTACCACCACTCTGGTCTTGCCGCGGCCTCGACTACCTCCTTCGCTCAGTGACACCATCATTTCGGTCATCTCTGTGGCTCTCGTCTATCGTCTTTGGTCGGTCGTGGTGTTCTTGGGTATGTTTCTAAGGACACCTCTTTATATTGTATGGGTTGCAAGCTTGACAAGCAGCTGCAGCTCCCCTACCCCTCTAGTGATTCTATTTCTACTTATCCTTTTGATCTTGTTCACTCTGATGTTTGAGGTTCGTCTCCCTTCGTTTCGAAAGGGGGTCATCAATACTACGTGATCTTTATTGATGATTACTCTCGTCATACTTTGATATACTTCATGTCCTCTCGTAGTTAGGTTCTCTCTATTTATCATATGTTTGCCACCATAGTTCGTACTTAGTTTGATTCGACTATTTGTGTGTTTCGTGCTGACTCTGCTGGTGAGTATTTTTCTACTGCTTTGCATCGTTTTCTTGCCGTGCAAGGCATTCTTCCCCAGTTCTGTTGTCCTAGTGCTCACGCTCAAAATGGTATCTCTGAGTGTAAGTATCGTCACTTGCTTCAGACTGCTCGCGCTTTCATATCTGTCTCTTCTGTTTCCCATCACTTCTAGGCTGAGGATATTTCTACTATTGTTTCTCTCATCAACATGCAACATTCCACTACTCTTCAGGGTTCTACTCCTGTCGAGCATCTTTTTGGTCGAGATCCAGAGTACAATCACCTTCGCAGCTTCCGCTGTGTCTGTTTCGTTCTTCTTCCACCTCGTGAGCGCACCAAGCTGACTGCCCAGTCAGTTGAGGGTGTTTTCTTTATCTACAGTTTTGAGCATAAGGGTTATCATTGCTACAACCCTGTTGCTCGCAGGTTGAGGATTTCTTGGAATGCCACTTTTGACGAGTCCTGATCTTACTACCCTCATTCCCCCACTGTCAGCCCAGATTCTTTTGTTGAGTCGATCTCTTTTTTGATTTTTCCTGACTCAGCTTTCCACCACTGTTTCGCCTCATCCTCCATCTTCTTTGCCTCGCTCTCCTCCGCTCCACATGCCCACCTTGACTGGAGTTTCCTTCCCGCTCTGTTGTTGAGATTCCACATTTTCCCTTGCACTACTCTCGCCGTCCTCGGCTTACTCCTTCCCCTGTTGAGTCTCTGTCTTTGCTGGGCCCTGTTCACAGTTCTTCTTCTCTGTCCTTGCTGGGTCCCTCTCTGGCTTCTCCTCCCATATACGATCTTCGTGATCGTCGCAGTGTCAGGCTACCTGAGTGTTACAGCTTTGCAGCCGCTGTTCTTTCTGAGCCTACAACCCACCGTAAGGCTGATGCTCACTTTGAGTGGCAGCTAGCGATGTCTAAGGAGATTGTTGATTTGGAGCGTACTGGAATTTGAGATCTTGTTCCCTTACCTGCGCGTGTTACTTCCATCATGTGCAAGTGGGTGTACAAGATCAAGACCCGCTCGGATGGTTCCCTTGAGCGCTACAAGGCTCGTCTTGTGGCACGTGATTTTCAGCAGGAGCATAGTCGTGACTACGATGAGACTTTCGCTTCTGTTACTGACATGACCACTGTTCTCACCCTCCTTGTTGTGGCCTCTGTTCGACAGTGGCTCATCTCTCAATTGGATGTTAAGAATGCCATTCTCAATAGCGAGCTGCATGAGGAGGTCTACATGCAGCCGCCCCTCGGGTATTCTGTCCTTAATGGCATGGTATTTCACCTTCGTCGCTCTCTCTAAGGGCTCAAACAAGCCCCTCGTGCCTAGCTTGACCGCTTCTCCTCTATTGTCACTGCTGACGGCTTCTCCACCAGTGATCACGACCCTGCCCTCTTCGTCCAAACCTATCATCGGTGTCAGACATTCCTCCTTCTCTATGTGGATGATATGATCATTACTGGAGATGACTCTCAGCAGATTGCCTTAATGAAGAAGCGTCTTAGTGAGCAGTTCTTAATGTCCGATTTGGGTCCTCTTCGTTACTTCCTTGGGATAGAGATCACTTTTACACCCTCGAGGGCTACTATCTTTCTAAGGAGAAGTACATTCAGGACATCCCTACTCACGCTTGTCTCACTGATCAGCGTGTGGTGGATACTCCGATGGAGCTTGGTGTTCACCTTCGCCCTACTAATGATGAGCCTCTTGAGGATCTCACTCGTTATCGCCATCTTGTTGGGGGCTTTGTCTATCTTGGGATTACTCGCCCTGACATCTCTCACTCAGTCTCCCACTCAGCTTCACTACACTCATCTTCTTCATTTCTGCGATATCTTCACGGGATCATCACTCGTCGCCTTTTCTTTCATCGTTCCAGTTCTTTGCAGCTTTAGGCTGTGGATATCATGGGGATATACTCATGATCTTAGGATGATGTTACAATTGGCAATAACGTTGAAGTTTGTCGAATCACGCGTTTTTGGCAAAATTTATGTGATGTCAGGTCTCTGGCGGTCTGACCGGCCACCCCTGGCGGTCAGACCGGTCGGGGGCGGTCCGACAGACCATAGGCGGCGGTCAGACCGGCCTTTGAAAAAGGTGGAGTTTGGTGCTCGGCCAAAAATAGAGGGTGTAGGTAAGAGAGGAGATTCTCATACGCTTGGTCTCATAATTTTTGGAGCTTTCGGTCAAAAGATCTATTCGTTTAAAATTTCCAGAGTGGTTTCGGATTTCAAGGTTTGAATTTTGTCTAAGTCCCTAGATGGGCGGTCAGACCAGCCCATGGGTGGCGATCAGACCGGCCAGAGCGGTCAGACCGGCCCATGGGTAGCGGTCTGGCCAGTTTTCACTTGATTCGTCGGCTTTCATAGCAGCGATGTTTATTTGTTAGGTCAAGTTCATGGGTTTCAGTGCATATATGTTGCATGATGTATGTTTTGACTAACGTGGGTCAAGTTGCGAAGAACTTGTTCCCGGAATCGATTTCTTGGTCTATTGTTTTGCAGGTTGCTTGGAAGTCAACGACGGTCAACGACGAGGATGATCGGGACTTGGCTTGAGAGCTGAGGTTCAGAACATCGAGGATGTTGGGTGAAGTCATTGGATTCGAGCATTGCGCAAAACGGACAAGGATGACCAAACGGGAAGTTCGGTGCGACAGGTTGCATCAAGCGACGCGGGGGTCGGTGCAAGTGCCATGGTGGTTTCGGTGGGAGCCGAATGCGAGAGACTTGCCGACATGATGAGAGCCGTTGATCAAGCTACACGTGGCGAAGCATAGGATTGCTTCATGAAGATTTGACTCGGTCTTTGGAGAAGGATCGAGAATGGGTATTTTAGTAATATCACTAAAATACCGCCTTGATTACTTTTGGCTAAACCGCGGCGCAAGACGACGCAAGGAAAAGCGGTTTAGGTCAAGAGAAGATGAAGATGGCGCTTTAAAATGCGTACGTGAGTTAAACCCGTTTGTGTGTGGTCTTAACGGGTACCCAATAGGAAACTCTTTTAGAATGTTAGCCTCCACTATAAATATGGGAGGGAGCTGTAGCACCTCCTTGATCCTTTTGCTTATTTTGAAACCCTAGTTTGTTTTTGAGATTAGGGAGTGGAGAGGTTAGGGTTCTTGAGAGGAGATTGATTGTGTGCTCGTGTATTGAGTTTTGTTCTCCTTGATGGAGTGGCTGTAAACGAGCATCAATCACAAATCAATCTATGCAAGTTCTCTTGAGATGAGTCTCTTTCCGTTCTTACTCTCTATTTTGTGATTTTGAGGATTTATTTGATTCTCAAGTTTTCTTTTGGTTTCTGCCCCTAATCTTGCTTGCTGTGATGTGTGAAAACTCATCTAGGATCATCTTGATCATCTCTAACCCACGAGCAAGTTTTTGGATCTAGTTTTCGTTTTGACTCGGTTTTGAACCACTCTCCACTCAAAAGGAAAAATATCAGATTTTTGCCAAGGATCTTCACGAAATTTGATTGGACTAGGTTCCTAATATCCTAGAGAAGGTGTGTTCCAAGTTTCATCGAGTTTGGAGTTGTAGATCAAAAGTTAGAGCTATTTACAACTTCGTTTTCGGGATGATTTTACTGTTCATCAGGCTAGAGGTCAGACCGCCCAAGGTGATCGGTCAGACCACTCAAGGTGACCGGTTAGACTGCCATTGATATAGAGGTCAGACCGCCAAACACTTGTAAAATCGAGCTTTGGTTGATTTTGTTTGTTTTGCTTCGGGGTTTCGATTGGATTTAATACAAGACTTCTGCTGTGCTTGTATATTGATCTTCATAGCTCTCATAGCTATCGGAGTGAAATACGTGTTGAATCCAATCTTGGTGAAAAAGAGATCGTTCTCCTATTCACCCCCTCTCTAGTCGTCGTTTCGGTCCAACAAGTGGTATCAGAGTCCGGTTAGTTCAATCTTGATCTTAAAAGGTCACTGAACTTGATGATGGAGAAGTACTCCACAAAGCCGTATGTCTTTGATGTACTCGACTATGCCTATTGGAAGAATCGCATGCGTGTCTACCTTCATAGCTAAGGACAAGCTATATGGGAGGTTGTTCGAGCTCCGCTCGTTTTACCCGAGGTTGCTACGCCGGTTTCAGCAGCCATTTTGGCTAACAACCATAAGGCAAAGAACCTTCTGTATACCGGACTTGGTAGGCAAGAGTACGATAGGATCTGTCACCTTGAGACCGCGCACGAGATTTGGAGCACCCTCGAAACCTACCATGAGGGTTTGTTCCAAATCAAGGAAGTGCGTCATACGGTCTTTAAGCGAGAATCTAACAAATTCGAGATGCGTCCTGGAGAGAGCCATCGATGACGTCTTTACTCGCTTCAACAAGGTGCTCAACCAATTGAGAGCGGTTGATATTGAGTATTCTCAATCTGAGAATGCCACCCACCTCTTGGCTGCAATCAACACCAAGGAGTGGGAGATGAAGGCTACCGCCATTGAGGAGAATATCAATTTTTCTACTCTCACTTTGGAGTTGCTATATAGCAAACTCAAGACTCATGAGATCAAGAGAGTTGATCATGCTAAGAAGGAGAATATGGCTTTGGTAGCAGACCCTCTCTAGAAATCTTCTGATGGTTTTTTTGAGTCTTGTTCCGGATTTTCTCTTGCTTGTTTATCTGCTATCCATGAAGAGGAACTTGAGAGTATCCCTGAGGCTGAATTAGCCATTCTAGCCAGAAAGTTCACACGGGCATATAACAATGTGAGAAACAAAAAGAGAGGCGGCCCTGTGACTTGCTATGAGTGTGGAGAGTTCAACCATATTCGGGCAAATTGCCCCAAGCTGAAAGGGAAGGGCAACCACAAGGAGGTGAAGGCGGCTTGGAGTAAGCCTCATGGGAACAAGCCCAAGTTTGATGCTGTCAAGCTAATGAAGGCCGCTCACCAGGTTCTTACCGCTTTTGGAGAGCAATCCATGAGCGATGTGGACTCCGGGAGCGAAGATGACAAGGAGGAGGAGATCCCTCAAGACAAGAAGAAAGGGAAGGCCAAGGGCTTCACCGACATGTGCTTCATGGCCGACTCCATCGACGTCGATGACATCAATGAGATACCTCCATCCTATGATATTCTATTTGCTAGATGTGATACCATGTATGAGCAACTGATTAGTCATGATGAAGCTCTAGAGTTTACCATGGCTAGAAATAAGGATTTGGAGTCACAAATTGATAATATGAAATTAGAACTTGTGAATGCTAAGAGTCTTGATGTCGACGAATGTTCTTCCTGCCATACTTTACATTCTGAACTCGCTAAATTACAAAATGCTCATGATGTTGCCTTACACCAACTTGAAAATGCTAGAACTGAGCTAATTGAAGTTAAATATGCTTCTTGTGAAAAATACTTAGAATCTAGCAATTTGGTTGCTTCTGGTAATGTTGATTTTAGCCTTTATTCTTTCTGCATTGAATGAGAACATGAAGTAAAAGACATAGTAGATGCAGTTAGAGCTAAGTATACTAAGCTTAATGATAGAATTGATTCTACTACCTATGCTTCATGTGAAGCTCTTAAACTTGAAGTAGTTTCCCATAAGAGTAGGCATACTAGGGCTATTCAAAATAAAACTTGTGAATCATGTTTTATTCTCAAAAAAGAAAATGCTTACCTCAAGGTCACATTAGAAAAATTCTCTAAGGTAAGAAACAATTAAACATGATTCTGGACAAGTCTAAAACTCCTTATAAAAAGCAAGGTTTAGAATACAACTCTGCCCAAGATAAGTCCGAGCCAAATGTCATTCAAGTCTTGGAAAATGGCTTAGTTGAATTCAAAACCCAACATGCAAAAATAATTTTTAAATATGCAGGTTTTGCCCAACCATCTGTTAAGTCAAAGGGTGTTTCTCCCAGTGGTACCAAGTACCATTGCACCTATTGCAAGAAGGATGAACAATTGGTTGAGTTCTGTTGGTGTAGGTTGAAAAATGACAGAAAAAAGTTTGCGAAAAATTCATCTTATCAACCTAGAGCCGTCGTGAGTCATGATCATTTTGACAAGATGCTTCTTATGTTCTTGTGACCATTGCTCGTGATAGAACTTCGAATAGAATCAAGGATAACACTTCTGCTTTGTATACTACTCGCAGACGTGTGTCTCAGTACTGGGTTCCCAAGTCATGTTTAACTAACCTCAGTATTGAGATACATCGTTCTTCTGTGCCTTGATTTTCAGGATCGCCGCGGAAGGGGGAAGAACACATGGTTCGTCGACTCTGGGTGTTCACGCCACATGACCGGAGATTCAAGATGGTTCACCTCCTTCACGCGGGCGACGGGTGATGACTTCACCCCCTTTGGAGATGATACACAAGAGCGGATTGAAGGGACGAGATCGATCAGGGTGAACGACAAATTCATCCTGAAGGGCGTTTCTCTTATGGACAAGCTAAGGTACAACCTGCTTTCTGTCTCACAGCTTCTTGATGATGGCTATGGGACTAGATTTAAGAAAAATACATGTCATGTGCTTGATTCTGCTGGTGAGCTTATTTTTGGGATTTCTAGAGTTGGTAGAATCTTTGGAGCTGATTTCTCTGAAACTCTTGCTGGATCTCTCAAATGTTTGCTTGCATCTTCTTCTGATTTCTGGCTTTGGCACTGACGTTTGGGGCACATTGGTTTTGATCATCTGACCAACCTTGATCTTATGAGAGATTTGCCCAAACTCAAAGCTGTCAAGGATGCTGTTTGTGCGCCCTGTAGGCATGGCAAGCAAGTTGCCGTCTCACACCCATCATCGACTATGGTCATGACTGATGGACCGGGACAGTTGCTTCATATGGATACTGTTGGTCCTGCTAGGGTTCAGTCAGTCGGTGGCAAATGGTATATCCTTGTCATAGTCGATGATTTTTCGAGATACACTTGGGTGTTCTTTCTTGTTTCGAAGGATGAAGCTTTTGGTCATTATCATGATCTTGTTCTTCATTTGGCTTCTAAACTTCCTGGTGCCTTGAGAGCGATCCGCAGTGACAATAGCACGGAGTTCAATAATGCTTCTTTTGCCTCTTTCTGTGCTAAGCGTGGTACTGAGCATCAGTTCTCTTCTCCACACGTCTCTCAACAAAATGGCGTGGTGGAAAGGAAGAACAGGACCCTAGTCGAGATGGATAGGACGATGCTAGATGAGTATAGCACACCAAGGAGGTTTTGGGCCGAAGCTATTGCTACAACTTGCCATATTGCAAATCGTGTCTTCTTGAGATCTTCTTTGGGCAAGACTCTTTACGAGCTTCGGTTTGGTAGAAAACTCTCTGTTTCTCATTTTCGAGTTTTTGGAGCCAAGTGTTTCATTCTAAAGCTAGGAAACCTAGATAAATTTGAATCAATAACTGTTGATGGTTTATTTCTGGGTTATCTTGCACATTTGAGGGGTTTTCGGGTTTTTAATGTTGAGACTAACCTTGTTCAGGAGACATACAATATCACTTTTGATGAGATTAGCCCTGGAGCTAGATCAGATGTTTCAGGTGACACACAGGTGTGGGAACTCATCTAGGATCATCTTGATCATCTCTAACCCACGAGCAAGTTTTTGAATCTAGTTTTCGTTTTGACTCGGTTTTGAACCACTCTTCACTCAAAAGGAAAAAGGTCAGAACTTTGCCAAGTATCTTCACGATCTTTGATTGAAATAGGTTCATTATATTCTAGAGAAGGTGTGTTCCAAGTTTCATTGAGTTTGGTGTTGTAGATCAAAAGTTAGACATATTTGCAACCGTTTTGGTGATTTCTTGTTCATCGGTGGAGCTCGATCCTTAAGGTGACCGGTCAGACCGCTCAAGGTGACCGGTCAGACCGCCATTGATATAGAGGTCAGACCGCCCAACACTTGTAAAATCGAGCTTTGGTTGATTTTGGTTGTTTTACTCCGGGGTTTCGATTGGATTCAATACAAGACTTCTGATATGCTTGTATATTGATCTTCATAGCTCTTATAGCTATCGGAGTGAAATACGTGTTGAATCCGATCTTAGTGAAAAAGAGATCGTGCTCCTATTCACCCCTAGTCGTTGTTTTGGTCCAACATAGACATACTCTGATGCGACCTGAGCTAGCAATCATTATGATCATCGGTCTCTTTCTACATATTGTATTTTTCTTAGTCCCTCTTTGATTGCTTGGAAGACCAAGAAGTAGACTACAGTTTTCCGTTCGAACGTTGAGGCTGAGTTGAAAGCCATGACGTCGTTGACAGCTGAAATCACCTGGCTTCGGTGGTTACTTGAGGATTTCAATGTTTTCGTTTCTACATTGACTCCTCTCTTATCAGATAGTACTGGTGCGATCAACAATGTTTGAGATCATAGGAAGTAAGAGCTCACTAGGCACATTGGAGTGGATGCCTCGTACATACGATCGCAGATGTAAAACCAAGTTATCGATTTTCAGTATGTATCTTCAAAATTTCAGTTAGGAAATTTCTCCACCAAGGCACAGACTAGAGTTCAGTATAAATTCTACCTTTTCAAAACTCAGTATTGTTGATCCACCATGAGTTTGAGAGAGATATTAGATATATAGATGGCGTATGATGTTCTTTGCATAATTGTAAACATGTACATGTTATATATTGGCCTCTTGACCAATTAAAATAAATACAAGCCTCCTTAGTTTCTCTTCTTCACTAGCGTGTTAGCCACAAACCGCATTATCAAACTTATCACAGAGTGCGAGCATGGCTTGCCATTTGCGCTTCTGGATCCTCAGCTCTGATGTTTGCTGTCTTCCCCACGGATTTCTGGCTAAGCATTCGGGCAATGCCGCTTCTCAGCCTTTGTACTTGGGATCCATTGGCTTCGGTGGCTACTTGAGGATTTCAATGTTTTCGCTTCTATATTGACTCCTCTCTTATCAGATAGTACTGGTGTGATCAACAATGTTTGAGATCATAGGAAGTAAGAGCTCACTAGGCACATTGGAGTGGATGCCTCGTACATACGATCGCAGATGTAAAACCAAGTTATCGATTTTTAGTATGTATCTTCAAAATTTCAGTTAGGAAATTTCTCCACCAAGGCACAGACTAGATTTCAGTATAAATTCTACCTTTTCAAAACTCAGTATTGTTGATCCACCATGAGTTTGAGGGGGATATTAGATATATAGATAACGTATGATGTTCTTTGCATAATTGTAAACCTGTACATGTTATATATTGACCTCTTGACCAATTAAAATAAATACAAGCCTCCTTAGTTTCTCTTCTTCACTAGCGTGTTAGCCACAAACCGCGTTATCAAACTTATCACAGAGTGCGAGCATGGCTTGCCATTTGCGCTTCTGGATCCTCAGCTCTGATGTTTGCTGTCTTCCCCACGGATTTCTGGCTAAGCATTCGGGCAATGCCGCTTCTCAGCCTTTGTACTTGGGATCCATTGGCAGACTGGCTGCCGCCCATTGTCCTCTCAAGCTCTAAGAGGAGTGCTTTTACTAGAACATCAAAACGGCGTTTAGCTGTTGGATATCTTGATATAGACTTTGTGATTCCTTGCAATCTTGAAGCAGCAGAGTAGGGGCAGAAGATTTAGAGAATGTCAACGATTCATCCATCAAAATAAAGAGTGAAGGGGAGTGAGTACCTTCGAGCTAATGCATCTATTTCTGCTCTTTTTCGCTCATCCAATGATGGCACATGAGGAAGAGTGCTGACGAGGATCTAATAATCCTCATTTTATCTTTTATCTATAATTCTTATTATGGGTAAATATGATGTCACATAGTCCCCAGAAGTACCCCTTATATCTATAAGGGAGAGGCCTAACAAGTGATTGTAAGTTCTTCTACAATCACCCCCATAGTCGTAAGCCTTGCTACGACTATATCATGGTCGTAAGTCCTTCACGACCACTACATGGTCGTAAGTCCTTCTACGACCACTACATAGTCGTAAGTTCTTCTACATCGCTACCAGTCGTAAGTCCTCTACGACCGGAAAACTACGACCACCTTATAATCAAACCTACAGACGAGTAGGTCCAATTGATTAAGGAATCCGAACGGTCTACACGCACTATTATTCTGCGTATTAATGGTGTGTAAATACCCCATTATCTCTCGGAAGATAATTGCGGATGGCGTGAAGAAGTCAAGGCGCGGTAATTCGCCATCATGCGCCGTTACTACATTAATTAGGCACATCTCCCGCAGGGCAAAACGGCTACTTCTTCACGACTATATAAGGGCATCAAACAGAGAGACAAGAGAGACAGAGAAGGACGACGGCAAACAAGGGCTAGTCAAGTAGAAACATAAGCACTATTCCCTGTAATAGTTTTAGTCCTTTTTGGATCATCAAGAATACCATACACACAGGATTAGGGTTATTATTCTCTCGGAGAAGGCCGAACTCGTCTAAACATCCGTGTCAATCCACTCTGCGTGATCTCATCCTTAGGAGACCCCGAATCAAATAATCTTTACGTAAGATCGGTTCTAATACACCGGTTGGCGCCGTCCGTGGGGATCTTAGGTAATCTCTTGTCAACATACTCTCTTTTTCCAATCTCATGCAAGCATGGCGGGAGAATGGAACGAGGAGCGGTTCGACTTGGCGGTCTGTGACGCCGACATGGATGCGGTTTCGACTACGAGCCGAGTGATGCATCCGCCGATGGTGATGTTGCCTCGGAGATTATTCTCCAGAAACCATCCCATCAATGGAGTTGAGGAGGATCCTTATCCCCACAACGATACGCCCAACAGAGGAGCCAATTCCTCCAAGGACAAGGGTCAATCCGACGTAACCGCACCGGGAGGACTCACGACACAATGAGAGTTTTTCCTCTAAGTGTCCAAGTTCCCTTAAGGCGGTCAGGCACAGTGAGACAAGTCCCGAAGCCACCATTCCAGACTCCACCAAAGATCTTGTGATCCTATCTCTCGTGGTAACTCCAGAGATAGTGGGATCAAGCATGCTTTTCCTACGAATACGACCGTCTCTCCGCAGATCTCATTTGCGGATGGAGACGATTATAACCCGAGTTCCCCACCGGAGGATTACTCCAAATCGCAGATGGTGTCTCTCGAGCACTCCTCAAGCGGGAGGCCTCAAGCGCAAGTGAGAATCATCAACGGAGGTCTTCGTCCTTCCCTCAAATCGAGTCAACCTCATGGAGGACGAAATGAGAACCCTCCCGAAGATCACGCCGCGCCTCGTAGTAATGGCAAGGGAACCACCGTGACAGAGAGAATCAACACTCGATGAACGCGAGAGAAATCCTCGACATTCTCGCACTCCACCGAGAAGGCCTCAAAGATCGGCGGGAGGATTTTGAGGTCATCCAAGAAAGAAAATTGCAGCCGAGAAGAACTCGCTCGGGCGCATTCAATATCGATCCAGGAGGTACAAGAACTCCGGGACATCAACGACTTGCTTGAGAATCCCAATCAAGAGCTTGCTCGAACGCCAGATACGATCTCTTTCTTTGAGGAGATTGCGCAAAGGCTTCAATCGTGATGACAAGACCGAAGTACCTCGTCAACAACATTCGGTAGTCGTAGTAATGCGACTTCTTGACTACCGATCAATCGAATATTTCTGCGAGGAATCGACACGGTCATAAGTCACATCGATCTCCTATTCGAGAAATACTTTTCGATCGGTGATGATCAAGTAGCCCTCGAGGAGGTGATCAATCACTACTCGGCAAAGAAATTCACAACGGTGGATTACGAGGAGTATTCCTCAAGAATCGAGACCTACAATGAGCAGTCACCTGTTCGGGTATCGTCGTATACGATCACTGGCGACATTAACCCTTCTTTCCTACAAAGAAGGCGTCTAAGAAGTAATTACGGATCTGGGCATTTTCGCCGACCTTGAGCGCTCACGCCACCTCATTTTCGACCGGTGAACATGGAGAAATTTGATGGATCTCAAAATCCCATCGAGTTTCTTCAGATCTATACAACATTGTCCGAAAGCGGCGGGAGGAGGAGAGCACGTAATGGCGAATTACCTTCCAAGCGTGCTCGAAGGATCCGCTCGATCGTGGTTATTAAACCAACCACTCGAGTCGATCTACTCTTGGCAACACCTCTGTGATCTTCTACAGCAAATTTCCAAGGCACATACAACCGCCGGAAAGGAAGGCGACTTGCACCGGATCAAGCAGAACAACAACGAGACTTTGCGTCAATTCATCAAACGCTTTAGTCGGGTTCAGTAACTCAATTAGGAAATTTCGACTCCTCCGTGATCGTGGCTTTTAAGCAAGGAGTCCGTAGTAGAAGAATAACAGAGGATATTGCTTTAAATCCTCCCAACACCGCTTCGAACTCTTTGAGATGGCCGATCGATATGCAATCGCTTCGAGGCAATCGAGTGGAATAACACTATCGATCGAGAAACACACGCTCTTCGAGAGCGGTGAGGTTGGTAAGGACAAAAAGCAAAAAGTCCAAGAAGAAAATAAAAGTCAAAAGCCACAAACTAGTGGTTTCAAGGAGGTTTTGGCCGTAAAGATAGAGAGCCCCAAACCACCAAGTCGAACCCTGATCAAGGCAAAGGTAAGCCTCGATCGTAGGAACGACAAACCAAGATGGTGTCCTTTTCATAAAAAGGAAGGACATGACCTCCGCAACTGCCGAGTTTTCCAAAGAAAGCTCGAGGACTACTACAACGGCAAAGCACCGCTCCCTACTCTCGAGCAGGTAGGACATACGAGTGGTCAGAAGTCGTCAGATGATGAGGAGATGCCATTCCAAGATCCGCACCATACCGTTGAGCATATCTATGGAGGATCATCGAGATCGACTCCAAACGACAACTTAAAGTCACGGACGAGAGGTAAATTCCATACATACTCCTCTTGTCAATAAATTACGAAATGGTGGAAGTTACCATCTCTTTTGAGAAGGACGACTGCCCGATCACTATGAGTCGATCAGGTCGATTTCCGATTGTGGTCGAACCCACCATCAACAACTGTCGGGTAAATCGAGTGTTGGTTGATGGTGGCAGTTCTTTGAACATATTATTTACCAAAGCCCTGGATGAGATGCAAGTACCCAGGACAAAGGTAAGGCCGGTACGATATTCCTTCCATGGAATCGTACCAGGGTCTTCGGCCAAACCCATTGGCCAAGTTTCTCTTCCTTTAACATTTGGCTCGCCAAGTAATTTCAGGACAGAGAAAGTCTCCTTTGATGTGGTCGATTTCGATACGGCATATAACGCCATACTCGGACGACCAACTTTGGCAAAATTCTTAATGGCTACTCATTATGGGTATCAATGTCTTAAGATGCCAGGTCCCAAAGGAGTGATCACAATTCAATGTGACAAAAAGATGGCGTATAGCTGCGACCGCCGATCCCTCGAGATGGTTGGTCAAATACCAACTCGAGATGAAAGTCAGCCTTCGACTAGCAAGTCGAAGCCTTAAAGTCGCACCAAAGCCGAACGACCAAGTCAAAGAGGTTCCTCCGGGCAGAGAAACCCTCAAGACTGCTCGCATTGGGAGACTTCCGATCCCAAATAGGAAGACGCCCTCATTACCTTCCTCCGAGCTAACGCAGATGTCTTCGCGTGGCAAGCATCCGACATGCCCGAGTCCCTGGAGGTGATCGAGCACAGGCTAGCTTTACTACCGATAAAGTACCGTAAAACAAAAATTACGAGATTTGCCCCTGATCGACGAGATGCTATTAAATCGAATTGGATAAGCTACTTAAGCGGGCTTTATAAGAGAAGTCAATCACCCAGTGGTTGGCTAACCTGTAATGGTCAAAAAGTCAAGCGGCAAATGGCGTATGTGCGTGAGACTTTCTTGATCTTAATAAAGCTTGTCCAAAAGATGATTTCCTTTACCTCGTATTGATCGGTTTGGTTGATTCTCTGCGGGTTGTGAAATATTAAGTTTTTAGATGCATATTCGGATATCACGGATCAATATGTGTCTAAACGATGAAGAAAAGACCGCATTCATTACTCCATTTGGTACCTTTTGTTATATCAAAATGCCATTTGGTCTAAAGAATGCGGTGCTTCTTTTCAACGCTTAATGCAATCGACTTTTCATCTCAATTAGGCCGAATTTGGAAGCCTATGTTGATGACCTAGTCGTAAAAAGCATTAAGAGACTTAATCATATCAGCGACCTACAAGAAACATTCGACAACCTCGTAAAGCACCATTTAAAACTTAATCCGAGAAGTGTGTGTTTGGAATTTCTTCAGAAAATTGCTTGGATTCCTAGTATCCGAGCGAGGAATCGAAGCAAATCTGAAAAATAAAGGCCATCCTCGGATCGACCTCCAAACACAAAAAGGAAGTCCGAAACTCACTTTGGGTGCATGGCGGCTTTAAGTCGTTTCATCGCACGACTAGGAGAAAAGGACTACCTTTCTTTAAACTTCTCGGGGAGACATGAAGGTTTTGAGTGGTCGAGCGAGGCAAACATTGCCTTTGAGGATGTCAAGAGGTATCTTCGAGTGCTCTGCTCGGTTTCTCCAAAGCCGGAAGAGACGCTCTTAATTTACCTAGCCGCCACGCCACAGCAAAGCAAGCGCGATCTTGGTCGTAGAACGTGGCGTATAACGACCGGTTTACTACGTAGCGAAGTTTTACGGGCCTAAGGGCGTTACCTCGAGTCCAAAACTTCGTATGCCCTCCTCATGTCTTCGAGGAAGCTGCGGCATTATTTTGAGCGCACAAAATAGTCATGCTGCTCGAGTTTCCTTTGGGAGCAATCCTCCATAATAAGGAAACAATGGACGCATGGCAAAATGGTCGGTCGAACTTGGGAGTTCGACCTCCATTTCGTGTCCCGACGGCCATAAAATCCCGGATCTTGGCGGACTTTGTCGCCGAATGGACAAATCTGAACTGTTCGGGATCCCGATCTGATTCCACGACCGATGGATGATGTACTTTGACGGGTCACTCACTTTAAGTGGCTCTGGGTGGGGTGGTCTGGTATCTCCTCTAGGAGAAACCTTAAAGTATGCCATACAATTAAACTTTCGGGCCACTAACAATGTGGCGAATCGAAGGTTTGCTAGGCGGCATACGAGTGCGAAGCACTCTCGATTAAATCGACTACTCGTAAGAGGAGACTCTCAACTAGTCGTGAATCAAATTGGGAAAGAGTACGGTGCTCTAACTCAACAATGGCTCGGTACTTATCGGCACGTAAGCTAGAAAAACATTTTTAGGTTTCGAGGTACAATTTATCCCTCGAAGGATAATTTCCTCATGAGACCAACTTGCTCGGATGGCTTCTTCCCGATCCATAGTACCAAAAGGAGTTTTCTTGGAGCAACTCCAAAACCGTCTCTCGGTCGAAGAACCAGAGGCACCTCCTCTTGAGATGGCCTCATTAGATTACGAGGATACGGATGACTCCCATCTACGAGTATCTTTGCAAGGGTTCGTGCAGAAGATGATCTTGAGGCGGTCGATTATCGAAAAGCCAAAATGTATACTTTGGTTGAAGGAGTCCTCTATAAACGAGGAACCCAAGGGATACTCATGCGATGCATTCCGCAAAATGAAGGAATAACACTCCTTCACGATATACACAATGGCATCTGTGGGACGCATGCTTCCTCTGAACATTAGTTGGTAAAGCCTTTCGACAAGGTTTTTCTTGGCCTCTGATACTGCACGATGCTAAAGAGGTGGTTAAAAAGTGTGTCGATGCCAATTTCATGGTAGCAGATACACCAACCGGCTCAAGCATTACAAACAATACCTCTTTCTTGGCCTTTTGCGACACTGGGGCTTGATATCCTAGGACCGTTTCCCAAAGCTCCGGAGGTTTGAATTCCTTTTGTGGCTATTGACACGTTCACAAAATGGATCAAGTGAACTCAGAATGGGATAACAACTAAGCGACAAAAGGTTCATGATGAGAAGCGTAATTAGTCGATTTGGAGTACCAAGTCGGATAATTACGCACAATGGTAAACAATTCGCAAGTGCAAAATTTCGTGAATTTTGCGACGAGTTGGGTACCAAGTTATGCTATGCTTCATTGCACATCCCCAAAGTAATGGGGCGGTTGAGCGTGCAAGCGGCCAAATAATGCGAGGAATTAAAACTCGAGTCTTGACCCGACTTGTTAAGCGCTCGGGGCTTGGGTACAAGAATTACCTTCCATATTATGGGCGATTCGTACAACCACCGATCGAGCAACAGAGAAACACCATTTTTCTAGTATTGAGTCGAAGCCATGCTTCCTCGGAGCTAAAATGCGGTCGACACGAGTTGAAACCTTCAACAACTCGGATCAGGAACAACTTCGAAAGCGGATGACATTAACCTACTCAAGAGAGGAGAAACCTAGCCTTAATTCGTTCGGCGGTCTACCAACAAGCCTGCTTGCAGATACTATGATCGTAGGTCCAACCTCGCGACCTTGTTGTAGGTGACTTGGTATTGAGGCTCGCCAATCCAAGTCTAACGGAATAAACTTTCCCTAAATGGGAAGGTCCTTACGATGGTCGAAGTAACTCGGCGTGGTCGATCACGACTAGCAATGGAAGATGGACGAGTTCTCTCAAACTCTTGGAACATCGACCGATTCACGCAAATTCTATGTGTGACCGATTTCTCAAGCAATAAAAGTCGAGTTCTTTCTACCTCTTTTTGCCTTATTTTGAGTAGTGCTTTTTAATCTTTCGACTATGATATGAGAACACCCGCTTTCTTTACACCGGCGGAAAAGCGAGAAACGTCATCCGGGCGAAACTTCTCCTCTCGCATGTGGTTACGCCACTAGAAGGAATTTCAAGCATTGACTCGTTACTCATTTTTTTGCCGGTACAAA
Organism: Hsuehochloa calcarea; assembly: GCA_036346395.1. Lineage (NCBI taxonomy): Eukaryota > Viridiplantae > Streptophyta > Magnoliopsida > Poales > Poaceae > Hsuehochloa > Hsuehochloa calcarea. The sequence goes on from CM070600.1 coordinate 18,074,911, forward strand.
GAGCCCGGGTTCTATCCAATCGAAATGTTCTCAAAGCCAACTCTCTCAATATTAGTCTATTTTTCATCAATTCAAAAATATTCTAAGTAGAGTACACTTTCTTACATTTGTTCGACCACCTTTGATGTACTCGATTTGTTTTAAGCGGTGAAGGAAGAGACACACCTAGTCGAAGTCTTTCCTCTCTGCATGTGGTCTCGCCCACTAGAAGGAAACTTCCTAGCGCTTGCTCGATCTCCTACTTTTGCTCTTGGAAAAGACTTATCAAGTCCACCAAAAAGGACGAGCGAATTACTAAAGTCCTCTAAGGCGTCTGTTTAACTCAAGTTTGTTGTTCTTGGTTCAATTAAACTAGTCGGAAATGAAAACATCACCTAGTCGAAGCCTTTCCTTTTCGCACGTGGTCACGCCCACTAGAAGGAACTTCCTAGTGACGAGTCGCTTTTAACTCTTTCGACCATTGCTTGACACCGTAACAAAAGCTATAAGTTAAATAAACCTCTCTTTGTTTTGAAACCCCATTTTAAACACTATTTATTTAGATTGTCTAAACAATCTAAACAAATAGTCGGGGCTAGGATAAAGTTATTAATTTGACTTCAATTCTTAGTCTTTCGTTCGTTTATTATCTTTTGAGTTACTAACTACTCGACAAGATGATTTTCGTGAAATGAAGCGGATCATATATTACTCATTAACAAAAATTATGCGCCTTACAAGGTAGTTACAAGATTACTACGAAGGGAGAGCCTATTTGCATTTCCTCCGCCACCTTTTTACCAATCGATCGCATTTCCTCAATCGACGACTTGCCTCGATTCAGACAAATAAGTCGGCTTCAATTGGTTTAACATTAAGGCGGGGTCTTGAGCTTTAAGTTTCGCCAAAGCGTAACTCATCTGCGACTTCGATCGCTTCCTTATCGATTCGACTTGATTAGTCTTGAGTGGTCACCATTTCTTGCAATTTTCCGACTTGTTCCCCAATGGTACTTGTGTGGCGGCTATGGTATCTTCTCGAGGAGTTTTTCCCTCAGAATGTAGCTCATTAAGCACATTGTTCAGGAGAGTGATGTTGCCTTGAAGACTAGTCTTCATCGACTCCATCTCCTGTTGGGTACAAGTCGAAGCCTCGCGAAGCTTCTTGTTTTCGACCACTTGTTCTGAAAAGAATAATATCGGTCAAACAAAGATATACTTCTAGAGGAAGATAACACAAAGATAATTATAGGTAAAAGCTTTTCTTACCTACTAATTGAGAATCCAATTTCTTGACCTCTTCTCGATGGGAAGCAATAGTTTCAGCATGCTTTTGCTCCCATGCTCTGATGTCCTCTGCATTCATCTTAGCAATGCGGACGGACTCATTGCAGATTAAGGTCTTTGCTTGGATTTCAGCCTCGAGGCTTCTCAATTGGGCAGCAATTTCTGAACAAGAAATTGGCATTAGAAAAGGGAAGATACTCAAAAAAGAATAACAGGTAAAGATTTACTTACCTGTTAATCGAGTTCTAAAACTCTCGAGTTCTTGATCCTTATTCGCGGTAATGCGGGAAAACTCCTGAATAACCAAAGATTTTTCTTGAACTTGATGCGAGCTTCGCATCTCTTTTCTTTATCCGAGAAGAAAGGAGGGTCGAGTAAAGGTTAAAGACCAAAAGCGATCTTAAGTTCGAACTCATCGTTTATTTTTCCCGCAATCTTTTAGATGCGAGACAGTCTCTCGAAGTCTATCCGAAAGAACTAATACTTCATTCCTTAGCCTCCTCGACTCCTCTTTTTCAAATGAGTGAGTCACTAAGGTCTTCGTATCACCTTTATTTAACCTACAAAAACGAGAACGAAGATAAACATCGGTGAATGGTTGTGAATACTTCTACAACCACTGACCTAGTCGTAAGTTTTTCTGCGACTAAGATATGGTTGTAAGTCTTTCTACGACCACTACCTGGTCGTAAATAGTCGTAAGTTCTTTTCGACTGATACTTCGTCATGAGTTTCTTCCATGACTATTCTCGTGAAACTTTTTACGAGTATTTAAGTCAAAAACAACTATGAATTATAAGTGACTTACCACCTCTCTGCCTCTGCGCAGAGTAGTTCTTTCTCTTGTCTTAGCTCTAAAAGTTGTCGATGATACTCACCGACAACAGCAATTTGCTCCAGAGCTTTCTGCAAAAAGAAAACAAAGTGAGAAGGAAGAAAAGCCACATATATAAGTATTCTGAAGATACTTACATTCATAGTCGTTCTAGCAAAAATCGAATATACAAGGTCCGGGTGCTGCAGCTTATCTATCCTCGCGACTTTGTCCCACCACACCTTCTCGAGGCGCTCGTTGTCAAAAGTATTATCCGTATTGGGAATATCTTTGGGATGGGGGACTCGGTCACGAGATTTGTAAGCAGAAGACCCTACGATGGAGGCAGGCCCAAAGAAGTCACCACAGAAGTTGAAATTTTCTCCTTCTGGTTCTGTGATTTCTCTTTGGGTAGGGGAAGGAACGCCTCCTACGATTTCCTTCCCAGAGCGGTGCGCAGGCTGGTCACCACCTTGACCAGAGGCTTCCACAGCTGCCTCTGTTGTTTCTACGACTTCAGTAGTCGTAGCGGCCACCTCAACAGTAACAGCCGCTACCTCAAGAGTCGTAGTTACGACTTCAGCAGATGTGGGAGACACTCTGGGAGTCTCGACTTCATCGGCCACCTGGGCCAAGGGTGATGCCGACCACCCTCCGTTGCTACCTCTCCGATGGTGAAGGGATAGCAATGGACTTCTCGTGAAGCATTCAGGAAATTTGAAGGAGTCGGACTGAAATAAAGAAAAGCAAATCAGGTTGTGAAAAAAAAAGGTAAATGTCCTTCTTACACTTCAGTACATTTCACATACCTCTGCACCCTGGTCTTAACCAGGAATTTTGGAGCAATCCTCCCAACGGAGGACCTCTTCTTCTCCACGACCACGCCCGGTCGAGGTTCAACATTTGGCTCACCACGACCACGCCAGTCGTAGAGTTTGAACAGAACGAGCTCGGTTTCTGATCTTCGGATGGACGAGAGGTGTCTCGACCATTCCGTATAAAGATCGCCCTCGATTGCGTGTTGTGCCGATGCGACATCGTCCTTCATAAAAGACATAAAATCCTTCCAGTTCTCCCTTTCCAGTTGTTTAATAAAACTAGGAGTGGCACCAATCTGCGAAAGATTAGTGTCATAATAGAAGGGTACCTTAGCCTTGCGAGGTTTGCGCTTGAGAGGTTCAAGCGCTTCAACCTCCTCGGCCGGCCAGGTGCGGCCTCGGCTTCAGATACAACTACGGTGCCGCAGCCTTGTAGAAGGTTTGGTCGAAAGACCGAACTCGAACTTGCTCCCCTTGTCGGCAGATTTTACAAGTCGACGTCTCTTGAGGGAGGAGCGAGTCTTTGTCTTCGACAACCCGGCGCCAATAGTCATCGAGCGACTTCTTCGTCGTCTGGCGATTTTCCATGCCTACTTTACGTAAAGCAAAGCGTAAAAAGAAGAATCACTAATTAGTCGTAAGTTTTTCTACGACTAGTACCAAGTCGTAAGTTTTTCTACGACTTTTCTTGATTGTAAGATATTCTACGATCACCATTAGTCGTAAGTATCTTCTACGACTATAAAGTCCTAAAGAGAGAATCGATTTACGATTACCTTTAGGCGCTCTATCCTTTCATCTGCGGACAAAACCGCAATGACTTGAGGAACCACCCCTGAGTGGCGGGGACTTCTCACGGATGAGTCGACGACTGAGTCAACCTCACTGTGAAAGATCCGTAAACAGATAAAAATATTAGACAAAGTTGAGAAAGACCAAAGCGGAGAGTTAAGTCAACAATTGCTTACCCTCCTCGTAGTCTCTGGTGGGGTCTCCTCTTCCGAGTACCTCCACATAGGAGATGCTCGTTTCTTCAGAGGACTAATTCGGCGTGTGATGAAATCTTTCACCACATGCCATCCGTCACCCTTCTTCCTTCAAGTCCTTAATGGCTTGAATATAAGGGCTAATCCGGCTAATATCTTGGGGTTGAATCCATGAAGATTTCTTTTCAGCAGACTTTCCCACGAAAGAAAGGTGTCTTGAGGTGACCTTCCAAAGAGAACCACCTCTTCCTCGGCCCGACCACGAAGACCGTAAAGCTCGAATGTACTCCTTCGACTTCGAGTCGTGGAGCTTGAGCCGCAGACTTAAGCAATTCGGTTTGTCGAGCCATCCCATAATAATATTGGAGCATTTCGAGATCCGCGGAATCCCGGTATGCCTCGCATGATATACGAACACACTCAACATGGTAATGGAATTGGGACCTAAGTTCACGGTTCCACCCCAAAGTGTTCGAGTACTCTTGTAAGAAAGGGGTGGGCGGTAATCGAAGGCCGCGACTCACAATACGCTTGGAAGGCGGGATTTGCCCATTTTCCCGATGGCGATCTTTGCCCGATAGCCGGAATCCACTTCACCAGAGCCTTCTCTGGGATCTTCCCGGCATCGACCAAGATTTTGATCTTAGCCGCATCCATCTCCGATTCCTCCCATTCAGAAACTCTCTTGGCCATTTCGCTCAGAAGCAAGAAGTTTTTTTGATTGGGTTGGCGGCGGAGAAGATGAAACCTAGTCGAGGACGAAGAAAGCAAGAGCTCGAAGAACAGCGGAGTGATTTGGGGGAAAAGTAAAAACCCAAGTCTACCTCCTGGTAAGTTTTATAACATACGATCTCGCCGCCGAAACCGTCTCGTCTATAGGTCTGTAGGAGTTGGTTGTACCGCTTCGGGAACCGCTTCATCGGACAAGTCTGTGAGAGCCGGTTGCAATTCCCCAGATGGTCTGTTCGAGAAAAATTAGGTGCGTATTGTCACCCCCAAGCGAAATTACATTCTTGACCAAGTATTTACGGTGAAGGAAATATCAATCGGAAGGCTTTTCTCCGATTCCCTTCTACGACCACCAGACGGTCGTAGGGGTTTTGACGGCTTTTTGATAGTCGTAAGCAATCTTCACGATTGCAATCGCTTCGGGAACCGTCTCATCAACAGATCTGTAGAGATTGTTTGCAATTCCCCAGATGGCCTGTTCGGAAAGTTAGGTTCGTTTCATCACCTCCAAGTAAAATTACTTTCTTGACCAAATCTTTCTGGTCAAAGGAAGTATCAATCGGAAGAGTTTTTCCTTCGACTATCTTTCTACGACATGTTCATGGTCGTAAGTCCATTCTGAAACCTTTACCAAGTAAGTTACTTTCACTTAAAGCTTGGGGGCTAGATGACGAGGATCTAATAATCCTCATTTTATCTTTTATCTATAATTCTTATTATGGGTAAATATGATGTCACATAGTCCCCAGAAGTACCCCTTATATCTATAAGGGAGAGGCCTAACAAGTGATTGTAAGTTCTTCTACAATCACCCCATAGTCGTAAGCCTTGCTACGACTATATCATGGTCGTAAGTCCTTCTACGACCACTACATGGTCGTAAGTCCTTCTACGACCACTACATAGTCGTAAGTTCTTCTACGACTGCTACCTGGTCGTAAGTCCCTCTACGACCAGGAAAACTACGACCACCTTATAATCAAACCTACTGCACGAGTAGGTCCAATTGATTAAGGAATCGAGCGGTCTACACGCACTATTATTCGCGTATTAATGGTGTGTAAATACCCCATTATCTCGGAAGATAATTGCGGATGGCGTGAAGAAGTCAAGGCGCGGTAATTATCGCCATCATGCGCCGTTACTACATTAATTAGGCACATCTCATGAGGCAAAACGGCTACTTCTTCACGACTATATAAGGGCATCAAACAGAGAGACAAGAGAGACAGAGAAGGACGACGGCAAACAAGGGCTAGTCAAGTAGAAACATAAGCACTATTCCCTGTAATAGTTTTAGTCCTTTGCTTTGGATCATCAAGAATACCATACACACGAGATTAGGGTTATTATTCTCTCGGAGAAGGCCGAACTCGCCTAAACATCCCGTGTCAATCCACTCTGCGTGATCTCATCCTTAGGAGACCCCCCGAATCAAATAATCTTTACGTAAGATCGGTTCTAATACACCGACAAGTGCCCTTGAGGTGATTGGGATCACCAATCAACAGAACTCGCATTTTGAGATACTCTTCCTCTTCTTCTGTAAAATTCTGTGCTTTAATTTGTTCTTTAATGACCATAAGAGGGTCAAAGAACCAATCAAAGAGAGTACTTTTAGGCCTATTGTCAGATGTAATCTCGGAGCCATCACCTGCATATTTTCCAAAGGCGAAAGCAAGCCAGGCTAAGGTCATAACTCATAACACCCCTTCTGGTGGAAGGAAAACATTTTTGGTGTGCACTTACTTAAGACTAGGCCATCAGAATTAGCTTTTGCAGACCGAAGCAGTGCATTAAGGATAACATATGCTGGTAAACCAACGTTTAGAACCCCACTGCCAACTTTGCCTGACTTTGTTTCTTCGATGTCTTTCATTGTTACGACTCCTTCATTAACCAAAGCCTCCCCCTGGTGCTTGCATTCGGCAAATAGGTGGTCTAGCAACTGCACAACGGCATCTTTCAGTTATACTGCCCAGATTCCATAAGTTTAAATATTATTAATAGTAGAAAACATTGCTTAAATGAGGATTATAAGATTGAATAACCTATTCTAAACATGTACTATTACTATTGGACAGCACAAAAAGTGAATTTGTGTTTTTTTTTTGCAATACCAATAAGCAATAGTATTGCAATCTACCAATATGATCTGTTAATTCTTAGCAGGAAAATATCACCTTGAATGGATTGAACTCATCGATGCTGTTCTTAAATGATGTAGCATGTGATGGAGGTTTCTTCGCTTCTTGCTTCTCCTTGTTGAATGAGGCTGGCCTAGATAGGTGGTCACCACATGAAGAACCTTCATTTTTCCGATATTTAAACCTAGAGGTTTCAAACATAAGTACCAGAAACCTTAAATTATTTAGGATATGAAACAAAGGCGAGCAATATGATTTATGGTTATACCTTGGAAAGCAAGATCCTGGTGCCATGTCAAGCACGTCATTTGTGTATTCATCAAAGATGGACACAGATGAGAAAACATAACAGAGTCCCAGGACAAGGGATGATTCCTGGCATATCAACAACACTAAGTTCCATGACTTTAACTAGAAATATGTTAAATCAGCTAATATTTGCCACTAGATGACAATTTGCGCTAGAAATAATTACTTTTAATTACCATAGAAAATAAAGGGTATCATCAATATACTTGAAAAAGAAAATTTTGGTCATACCTCGTAAGCCACAACTGCACCATATGCGCCTAAAGGAATACTAGAGAGGATGGAGGCCAGAACAGCTCCTACTACAGCAAATGGCCAAAGAAGAATAGCAAGACCTGCGAATGGCACACAAGCTGTCTCCAGAAAAGGTCCTTCTCTCCCAACCAAATCCTGGATCAGCCGTTTCCATCCTTTGAAAAGCATCACAGGGCACTTGTAGATGGCAATTAGTGTGAACATTATTCCATCCAGTATGAGTCCACAAGCAGCAGACAATAACGCCCCAGGAATATGAAGCAGTCTGGGAGACATATTTATATTCGTCATTTTATTGTTTATCATTCTTCAAAGAAGAAAGATCAGAAAAGTGCCACCTAAATATAGTGCATTGCATCAGGCGGATCATTTCATTCGAAAGGAACGTCTGAACCTATGCTGCTTGCGTATTAAGTTGAAGGATATGTGCAAAACGGGAGAAAGTGGAAAGGTAACCCAAAAAAGTTTGTGATCTGGAGGTGTAAAGGTAAGAAACTAAACAAGAACAGGAAGCAGACCTTATCTCATACGGCTTTCCATCGGTGGGTGCCTGAAGAAGCAAGTCGTCCATAATTGAAAAATATGAGTGGAAAAGCAAGTCTTTCACATCCCTAACTACTGTACAGCTTCCAGTGATAATACTCCATGTTCCATCCTGAAGTTTGAGATAGTAAGCGGCATGTAAAAGAAGTTCTAACAAAGCAACATAGGGGTAGACAAATAACATTTATCATCAAAAAAAAATCTACCACAAAGCAATGAATAAACGGCTTTTCTTTGCCTTCTCCAACTGCACCGAATGTGGCCATTATTGGTGCTAGAAATCCATATACTAATCCAGCAAAGGCGCTTCCAGGGATGCCAACTATCAACCATAGTATTAAAACTGCAGTGGCAGCAATAAGAAGCAGAAGCTTTACTACAGGTCCCACCAGCTTAGTTCTGCCTTCAAGAAAAAGGACACAGAATATGAGTACTTTGATGAGTAAATGAGGTTACTAAGAACGGAATTGCAGAAGATGCACACGGTACCTGATAGTGCAGTAGTATGTCCAGATCACATGCATGGGCCATAAGCCCAGAATTAGTGCAGATATTCCAATTGCCATAATAAGGCATGCCCAAGGGCATAACAAAACACCTGGCAGATAAAAATGAGGTAAAATGAGGATTGCACATCAGAGTTTAAAGATAAAGAAGAATCAAAACAAATATGAATATGCTGACAGCTGAACATATACAGCTAAGTATTTAATAACACAACTGTTAGATTTTTATGTGGCTTTCAACATTTATTGTGGTTATTGTCTGTTTTAACTCAATGTGGAATTACTCATATTATTGATGTATGTGATAGGGAATAGCTTTGATGCGGAATTTAACTCGAGGAATTAATACTTGAGGTGCTGAGGATAGCTGTGTTGGAATATGGTAGACTTATTTATTGAGATCGAGTCTACTGGAATTTAATATGCATGCATGTGATTAATCCGGATACAGCACAAAGCAGAATAGCTGGGTTTGTTTTGCAGGATTGGCTCTGCAAGTTGTTGACCCACATGATCAGATTGGAATTGATCTTGTAAACAATCTGATTATGGAACATGATTCACACATGTGTGATAGGAACTAATATATTTTAGACTCATAAAACTGACTTGTCTGATCGTGGTTGGTGACATGGTTCAGAAGTCTCATGGTGTACCAGAAACAAGTGGATCAATTTATAACACCTGGAAGTGGAGTCTATAAATAGGTCTATACCCTCTAGCCTCATGATGCAATTATGAGCGACACCACGGAAAAAGCAGAGGAATAGAGGGTAGACTGAAAAGCCTCCACAAAATCAATCTAGGGTTTGTTAAAACCCAACAACAACATCACATTTTTATAATTTACGTAGGTGTATGTATTAATTCTCTGCAATCCCATCATTTTTGAAAAACCACACTTGATCCGTCTTTTGCTGCTATTTGCAATTCTGGTTGCAATAAATGACTGACTTTACATTCACACACCAATAGCCAAGATATTGAAGTATTGAACTGAAAGCTCCCAAAAGGGACAACAAATCCACAAGGTCATAATACACAAACTTTCAATTACGTTGGTAAATTCTTCTACGGGAAAGGAAAAGGATCCCACAACCGGCTCGTTGCGCCGCCGACGACACTGCTTGGCCATGCGGTCAGACGGTAGCTGAGTAGTGGCGCCCAATGCCCTATCATTGTGAACACGACGCCAATTCGACCACCGTGAATTGGGCCGTTCGTTAAGTGTGCAAAGACGCTGCAGCCTGCTTGCCGCACTCACCTCCGCAGCTAGCCTTGCGGCGCTGATGGCGCCTGCGACTTCTCACTTCGCCGAGGACCATCACCCACATGTAAAGGGAGAGATCGTCGACAAGCGAGCAAGAAGTAGCGTCCTCGGTGTGGCAGGTGTCGGCGGTCACCGCCACAAGTCCCCGCACCAGCTCTCAATCTCTCCTTGGCCTTAAACTCGCTTCGCTGGAAAGGGAGTCGCCGCTGCCATCAACACGACGCCGCAGAATCGCTCCACATGTTCAAGGCACCGCAGCCTCGCACCATTTCCATGGCACCAGGCAGCGTGGCCTCGAAGGCTTAAGGTGCCCAAAGCGCCGTGCATCGCCCACGCTCGTCGCTCCCGACGAGCAGGCAGATAGGTTGTGCCACCGCAGATCAAGCATGTACAATTCTGGTTGCAATAAATGACTGACTTTACATTCACACACCAATAGCCAAGATATTGAAGTATTGAACTGAAAGCTCCCAAAAGGGACAACAAATCCACAAGGTCATAATACACAAACTTTCAATTACGTTGGTAAATTCTTCTACGGGAAAGGAAAAGGAGCACATTTTCTGATACTGGCCTCCAAGTTACAACTGATGCCAATTCCAAGCAAATTCAGCCAAGAAAATTTTTAAGCCAGAAAATATACGTAGTTACCCAATAAATCAACAAAATTAATTGAAACTGCATGCCTTCGCAAAAAAAAAAAAAATGAAAGCATACCGGCCATCAGATCATCAACAAACTGCTCCTTTTGCAAACTAATTATTCAAGTCAAGTCAAATCAATTTGGTACTACCATAACTAAAATTAGAACAATATAGAAATTATTTAAACCGGTCCTAACTAAATGCTCCAAGAAAGGAGAGGAATCATATCAAGCATCATCTATACAAGCAGAACAGAAACCATGAGACGCAACGTACAAGCCAAGGAAATGTACAAGGGTTACAGTTGTACATATGGCCATCCCATTTACTCCCAGACCAGACTAAATGCATCGATTCAGTTCATCAGAAAAATGCCAAAAATGAACCAAGAGAGTAGAGCAACATGTCACCTTTGATGATCCCCAGGAGGAGGAGGCCACAGAAGTAGGGAAAGAACTTGAGGAAGCTCCAGAGAGAGGCCCAGAACCCAGTAGGTGGCTCCATTGGCAATTTCTTCGGCCTTCTCCAAACAAACCAAGAGTCCAAGACTCAAATTTTCCTACAAAACCCCCCAATTCAAAGAGTTTCAAGGGAACCAAAATCCTCGCAAGCAATCCTTCAAGCCAAACCGGGCAAAACTGTCTGCAAGTTCACAGGCAACAACCCAAACACAAGAAAGGCTAAAAGAACATCTTCTTCCTTCAAATTCAAGAAAGAGGAAAACCCTGAAGATGGACCAAAGCCCAGGCAAGGAGGGACAACCTAGGGACTGCCAGTAGTGTGAGCAACAGGACAGGAGAAGTGGGGACCCTCTGGTGACAGACAGGCTGTGCTACTGGCAGGAGCTTGGACGAGGTCAGGAGAGCTTTGGATACGAATTTTGCAGGAGAAGATGGAGGATTGATTGGTGGTGGGCAGAATGGGTAGGTGGTAGTTACCAGAAACTACAGCTCAATCCATTGCTGGAATGGAGATAATGGAACCGATTAACCGTAGTAAATAACCACCCTGGGAGGGTTAGGATTCTGACGCTAGATAGGCTTACGGAGATAGAGGGAACTGGGAAGAAAGAAACTGGAGTGATGCATCCTGCAGATTCTTACTTTTGGGTGAGGAAGAAGGGTTTGCCTTGGGGTTCTTGGCTTTTGGTTTGTTTAGTGGGAGCTTTTCGAGCCTCCTCTCCTGCGGCTGCTGTGGAGGAGTTTTCACGGCGCAGGCGGGCGATGCGGAAGAGGGAGACAGCGGCTGCGAACACACCGCATGAGATCGACGGCAGATTTAATAATACTGATCGTTTAACTGAATAATGCTAACCAAATCCGCTCGCGACTGCCACGGATTGAGTGTGTCGATAATGTTCAGAAATTAAAGAGTCTATCGATGAACAGAGTACATGGATGAATAATGGACCAATTATCAGCGGCGACCTGTGCACTTGGATCCTATGTTCATGGCGCTGGAATTCTGTACGAATTTGTACCGAATTTCGGATGTGTACAAATACCCCATTTTACTTTCTGTTAAGTCTACTGTAACATTCTAAGAGAACGCCGCACTTCAAATGAAACCTGGATGTGTAGCCTTTAGTCCATCTCGGCCGATTCACTCAGGTTACTGAAATATAAGCCATATAATTTGTGTAATCTTGTTTTTAAATATAAGGCGTGCATGCATAGTTAATGATCTTTTCTCTCAATTTGCCCTCATCAACCCCTCTCTCTTCAACATTTATGAGTAAACAATCACACAATTATCATCTCCCATACTGCCAAGATTTAACACCATGGACACTGCTGTGGTCATTTCCTTCTGCCATTCTCTTGGTTTCATAAGCTCATTAAATCCCGTATCTAACCAAAATACGCCTTATAAAAAAGCGGAGGGAGTACCATTCTACAGTGTCATTTAATCACCAGGATGTCTTGTTGAGGACTTATGGTGACACTCGCCTAGGTTAGAGATCCTATGTCAAAGTGGGTTAAAAAATTTTTGTGTCATCTAATGCATAATTAACAACATCTCATTAACCGGCATTGGTTTAAATAACGTACAGTGATCTACCGTTGCCGGTTAATGTCATAATACGCTCTGATACCTTGTGCTATACATAGTCCATCTATCTACCGGAAAGAAACACAAGCCGTAAAGCGGTGCTACTATCTTCCTTCCTGGTGCCTAATCCGGGGAAAGAATGTTCAGAGTTCAGAGTTCGGATTATCCATCGGGAAAGTGCGATGCCATGTTCCTGTCGTGATCTCGCTGCACTTGTGGGAGAATCCCCCCCTCTTTAATTTCGATGCATGGGTTCCTGTAACTGCAAAGAAGGAACAGAAACCGAACAAAATTTCTGCCGCTGTATCCAGCTCTCGAAAAAGAGCGCACTCCACAAAGAAAATGCTAGTGCGATGCTGAAAGATTCCGTTCGGGGCCGGGGCAGGACACCTGTACGCACGGAGCTCTCTCTAGAGAAAGGACTCGCAGTGTCGGCTTCATGTTCTTACCCCTTTTTTTAGGCGCACACCGTGCCGGACGCGGATCCTCTTACGTGAGGAGGGAAAAGGAGTGTTAAGAAATTAGGTTTATGACTGAAGAGTTTTAGTTTAGTTGGGTTTCTTATTTATTCAGTTGCCTATATATAAAAGATGAGAAATTCTCAATATTGTACATTATTTTCAGAAGAACAATAAAAACAAGATTGAAGTTTCTTCGTATCTTTATGTTTAATCTACTATTGTGTTCTTGTATTGTTCTTACGATTATGAGTTTATCTATGAGGTAATCGTCTGGATTGGACTTGTCAGCGATGATTCCTTAACACGTTATCAGCACGATCGACTCTCCTTGGATCGAAAGGTAACCGTCGATGAACGACACTCATAGATCGAATCGTTTTTCTATATTGCTTTCAATTCTGCAAATTTGGCTTTCTAGATTGTATCCTACGGTGCAAATCCGCTCTAATCTACCGCGAGCCGACTTGAAGTCGCCGACACAATGTCGATCGATAGATTGCATTAAAAGGTGGATGTCGATTGTACCGTATATTGAAAATCATAAATTCGTTCTAAATCTACCGTGAGCCGAGTTGAAGTCGCTGGCCAAACCGATCGGTAATTGCAAGGACGATAATCACGTGAACATTAATCTAACGTATGTTCAGATGAACAGTATGTTGCATCATATGAATAGTAACTCCTTAAAATGGAAAATTCTGCCAGTCTAGCTCAGATGTCTCCCCTAGGTACCTTTTGGGTTCTAGAATTTGGTGGCTCTTTCCATATGACACCGGACTCCACATCTCTCACTTCAGTAGGACCTTATGTTTTTCTCATCTCTGTTCAGACAGCTGACGGTACTCCTCTTTCTGTCAGTTGTCAAGGCACTCTTTTGTCTACTAACTTTTATGTTCCCGCTGTTTTCCATGTTTCTCAGCTTACCATGCAGCTTCTCTCGGTGGGTCAGCTCATCGATCTCGGTTGTAGGGTTGGTTTTGACTCTCACACATGTTTCATCCAGGATCGACAGACAGGGACGATACTTGGGACTGGCCGGCGCCGTAGGGATTGTCAGGGTCTCTACATCCTTGATCGCCTTCACCTTTCGTCCAGTTCAGTTGCTCCTGTCACCTCTACGTCTACTTCCACCGCCACTGCTGCCACCACCTCTTGTGTCTTTGCGCAGTGGCATCATCGTTTAGGTCACTTGTGTGGATCCCGTCTTTCTTCATTAGTTCGTCAGAGTGTTCTTGGACGTGTTACTGTTGACACAGACATATTTTTGTCAAGGTTGTAAGCTGGGCAAGCAGCTACAACTTTCTTATCATTCTAGTGAGTCTTTGTCTTCTCATCCTTTTGACTTAGTTCATTCAGATGTATGGGGATCTGCACCTATTATCTCTAAAGGCGGTATAAATCTTATGTTATCTTCATTGACGATTATTCCCGCTTTACATGGATTTTCTCTATGTCTAATCGTGGTCAGTTTCTTGCGATCTATCGTAGCTTTGTAACGATGGTTCCTACTCGGTTTAATTATGTCATTCGTACTTTTCGCTGTGATTCTGCTGGCGAGTACTGTTTTGGTGCTTTTCGACAATTTCTTTCTGAGCAGGGCACTCTTTACCAGTATTCTTGTCCTGATGCTTATGCTCAGAATGGGGTTGCTGAGCGCAAACATCGTCATTTGATTGAGAATGCCCGCACTCTTCTTCTTGCTTCTCATATTCCACCACAGTTCTGGGCTGAGGTTGTTTCTACAGCTGCATATCTCATCAATATGTAGCCTTCCATTGCTCTTAAGGGTGTCAGTCCTATAGATCGTCTCTGCTCTCGAGCCCCTAGTACACTCACCTTCGTGTTTTTTATTGTACTTCTTTTGTACTACTGCAACCTCGTGAGCGCACTAAACTATCGGCTCAGTCAGTTGAGTATGTATTTCTTGGTTATAGTTTTGACCATAAGGGTTATCGCTGCTGGGATCTTTCTGCTCAACGGATCAAGATTTCATGAGACGTTGTATTTGACGAATCTCGACCTTTCTTCTATCGAGATTCAGCTTCTTCTCCTGTTTTCGCTGTTGAGTCGATTTCACGGTTGTCTCTTTCTGACTCTTCACCCATTTCTCCACTATCAAAGAGTAAGAAAAATTACAAACCACAGTGCACTTCAATCTGCACTGAGAGTACATGAAACATCCTAATCTTTACTAAATTTTTCTTGAGATGATATTCTACAGTACAACTCAAATAAACCATTTTATTCTGGTTAATTCTACTGGTACACTTCAATTGATGTCTAAGTTACAATTGTAATCCATGGTAACCCATTTTATTTTTATAATTTTTTCAAATTTTTTGGCAGCAGCTTTTGCCCTCAAGCAGCAGTTGCTGCCATCCCACACGGCAGCAGGCGCGGTGAGGGGGCTATTTTTGAAATTTTAACGTTACGGGGCTACTTTTGGAATTTCGGTTGTCTAACGGGGCTAAATATGCCCATCATACAGAGGCGGCAGGTTGCTGCTGCCGTCCGGGATGGCAGCAGCCTGGTGCTACCGTGTGGGATGGCAGCACAATTTTCACGTTGTGGTTGCTACTTTTAGAATTTCAGTGGTATAACAGGACTAAATATGTCCATCATATCCTCATCTGGGCCGCTGCTATCTGTAAAACGGGAACATGTCACAGACCAATTCAGAGTACTCATCTAGTCACCTTCCACTACAAATGATAAATTTGGCACGAGGAACTGAAATTTCCAGTGCACCATTTACTTTAGCGTCATCGTATCAGCGGCACAGTAACAAAACAGTAGGATCCGTTCGTTCGTAAATATTATTAACCTTACACCTGTGAAATTTCCACACCAGAAATTCAGAATCCTTTTCTTGCATCTGAAGTATCATCATGGTTCTCATTCTTCTAGTGAAGACAAACAGACTAACTCCAGAACGAGGCTCGAATCTAAAATATTGCATTCTCCGATCAAACCTACTAGCATGCATGACAGCTACACTTAAGACTTGCAACAACTAGCTACACATCGCACAATCACGCAATTAAGAAGCAAAGTAGTACTCTTAACTCCCACATGAAGGGGGCTCCTTCAGTCCTTTGCCCTTCCATGGAGTTGGGAGTGGTACTTAGTACTGATTAACAACAGTAAAATCGCCAATCAGGAGGAGCAGACTACATCATACCATGCATCAGGTTCCTAGCTTTTTAGGAAGCTTTGGAGACCTGGCCGGCTGACGGTGTGAATGATTTAATAATCTAACGGTAGCGTGACGGCGAGGCGAGGCGGCCGGCCTACACCCGGATAAAAGGCTGACGCGAGCTCTGCACGGCCTGGGCTGAGAGCGCGGCCCGGAGCTTCATGTCCTTGAGGGCAGGGTCCTCAAGGAGCAGCACCTTGTCCTTGTCCCTCACCCCAACCATGTGGAGGTGGTCGCTGTCCTCCCTCTCCTTGCCCCTGAACAGCAGCCTCTGCTCCCTGGGTTCCAGCCCTGTCACCATGGACAGCATCACCTTCAGCTCCCCTGCAACAATATTTTTTGCAGAACGCACGTTAGATCTTGATCCAAAGTAGCACATTTAGTTTTTATTTTATTTTTTGTAACAGCAAACACATTGTTTTTTTGGGCTTTGCTTGGGTACATCTTTTTAGAAAAATTTACGAATCTTAAACAAAAGTTGTTAATATTAGGTGTGGGTAGAACTGTATCAGTAAATAAAAAAATCATATTGAATATTAAGTTGGGGGAAATCTTTGGTTTGATTTAACTTTTTAGGTTAATGCAGATTTGACTGTATCTAATATTAACCACTTTGCTTTAAGATTCGTAAATTTTTCTTAAAGACATGTACTGAAGCACACCCCTTGTTTTTTTAAAAAATATATTAACAAACACATTTTGTTCAGAGATTATGCTTTGTAGTAGCAAACAAAATGTAGGAAGGTTCCACTCAGGTTCCTTCTCTGAAATCTGAACCATCGTGTGCTGGCAGTGCATGTAGGCAGCTGCATTGCTGATAACTGTGCAGACATGTCGTATTTTCTATTACAAGAACTCCGTGATCTAGTGTTCTAGTACTCTCTACCTGTGGAGTTGCTGAGGAGGAGAAGGTGGCAAACTGGCTCTGGCCAATTGGTCATTTTTATAACTGAAGCAGGTGACCATGCTAATGGGCATATATATCTCATATATATCTCTATGATAAGATCCAGGAGCTCACCAAGGTCAATTGGGAGAAACGTTGGTAAAATGAGTGGATCTGGCTGTGTAAACAGGACCAGTGGTGTGTCAAAATGCTTTGACCTGTTTCAGTTCTTGTTAAATTTGCTCTTAACTTTCAGCAGTTAGTGTTTAGTACCCATGAGGGTTCCAAACTGAAACTGAACAGTGGAGGAACAGGTCAAGTGAACTCGGGGAAGTAAGGAAAGGTAGTAACTAAGTACCAACTAACAGCCAATCGACACACATTACACCGCATCTAACATCTAGTACCAAACAACTGAACTAGCATCTTTACTGATGAACTCGTCTGAAAACCTGCAGTTACTGGACCATCTTGGTGTACATAACATATGCAACAACTGAATCGTGTAAAGGAGTGCCAGTGTGCATGCTACTCTCAGTCCTCTAGCCTTTATCGTGCTCACAAAAAGGGCTTGGCGAATATTCATGCATCTTTATCACAAAAAGGTGTGCTTAGGAGAGAAGACCGAAAAGGAATCATGGCCGAGTCTACTTTCCAAGAACACATTCTACCAATCACACGCATACCGAAAAGAAAGAAAGAAAAATACTCAAATCCAAAACATACTATACTAGTTATCCCCCATTCTCCAACCATCCGATTAACTGTTGTTAGCTTTGCAAAGATGAGAGAATTAGCTTGATCAGCAAACGAGTAATTAAAAGCTTACATTAACACTCACCAAAAGTGCAGGTAGCTCCAATGGACACATCATGCCAGGAGAACCCGGTGGCCACCCTCACGGTGATCACCTCCACGTCCCCCCTCCCCTCCCTCTTCTGCACCAGCATCCCCCCCGGCCTCACCTCCCACTCTATCTCCCCGCTGCCGCCGCCGCCGCGGACCACACCGACATCGCCGTCACCGCTGCTACCAGTGCTGCCCTTGGAGGAGCTCCTTTTGAACAGCCTCTTGGAGTACCTCAGCTTGATCATTGTCACAAATGGCAACCTCGCTCGGATAACTCGGTGATGGGCAGCAGGAACAGTGGTGACTAGTGGTGGGTGGTGTTGAGCTGGTGATGTGGCCATGTAAGAAGAGCTTGGTGTGTATATATAGGAGACGAGGGGGGCCAGGGCATGCAAAGGACAAGCTTTAGAAGCGTGTGCGTTTGTTCGTTAAAGGCGCCAATGAGGGAGACACTGGGACAGGCGACCTTGGCAAAGTCCAAAGCCGCAAGCTCGCGAAAGGAGAAACAACTTGTACAGCCATATCCCATGGACTGGGATCCACAGTGCATAGCCATTAGTAGTGATATTCACAATAGGATTAAAAATTAAAATACTTTTCACTGTTGCTACAATATCATCATAGTAGAACCGTGTTCACTATCTTGTGAAATACTATTCACACACTGGACCATTGCCATAATACAGAGAGTCCGAATCGATAGCTAGAGAGCTTTTACGCAGCGTCCCTTTTGGCTAATATGTGGGGCCGGACCCCATTTCGTGCAACAACTATGACACTAGTAGTAGTAATAAAGTAAAAATGATGGCTACAACTTTTGTTTTTGATAGATTGAAAACATGATTACAAGATCGTCTCAAACAATCATTGAGAGATACTCCCTGTGATCAGAAATAAAGTGTGCCCTCAAATTTACCAAACTTTGACTAATAAATATATGAAAAACTATTTAGATTTGTCATGGTGGAATAGTATCATTACATTTGTCATGATAAACATTTTCATAATATAGTAATTATATATATATTTTTACCAACATAGTCCTAGTTAAACTTTGATACAGAACTCACTCCTTCATGCAACTGGTGAAGTGGGTTTGGCATTTTGGGTGGGGGCATTGTTGGGTAAAGTGGGTGAAATGGTTTGGGGGTTGCATCGCGGCCATGGATAGAATATTAGCGTGCATGCAATGGAAGCACATGGGAGTTGGCAAAACACGCATGGTATCTAGCCCCTTTCTCTAAGCTAGAGCCTGGGCAAGAACACGATAATTAGGGCGGTCGGTTAGGCCGCAAACCTACCGGGATTATTGTAATGGCGGTTGGTTGCAAGCTTTCCGGCTTGCGTTTCGCGTCTGATAGCTCGCCTTTGATGAACACTTACCGGGGAGGGAGATGATGGCGTGATGATTGTGGCGAGCTAATTAATTTGTACGTGTAGTGTGTGTGTTAATTATGAAGTGTTTGGTTAGATATATTAATTTCAGCTTTTAGGGGGCTCTAGCGGTGGTTAAGCCAGCATGTGGGGCTTGAGATGTTTTTTAGGGCTTGGACTTTGGAATTGTCCAAAACATCTGAAACAGATTTAGGTTTATCTTTTTCTGCGATACAGGTGTACTGTCTTAATCTTTGTATGACAATCATACACGTATAGGTATAGGCTGGCTTGCACTGAACAAACAATATATATATAAGCAAATTTCTCTTGTATGTGTAAGTCAACTTAGTAGATTCTCAATTAACAGTTAGCCATGAAAACACGAAAAAAAATACGCGATAATGTATGCTTAACAATATGTACTTCACAGTTCGTTCATTCACGGATTAGGGGCTTTGGTCAGTATCCAGAGTGGAGCGTGGAGATGATGCATGCCTGCAGGTTCAATTAATCCCGGTCAATCAGGGGTGAAACTGACGGCTGACGGGGAGGAAGCAAATTTCCTTCCCTAGCCATGCATGTGGTTAGTACTACTCTGCAGGACGAACGTGTGCAGGATATAATTAGGAACAATGCTCTTTGTCCTGATGCCTCGGAATCTCCATTATTCTTCAGCTAATTAAGCCTCCCTCTTGATGACACGGAAGCTCTGAACCCACATGCGGGATGCGGCTTGCTTGGATTTGGATTCCCCGTCGTATGTGGCGACAATCTTGGCTGCTCACTCGATCGATTCCATGGCGTTCAGACTATTACGCCATTTGATACATGTCCACCTGATACAAAGAGAGGTGTAAAATAATGATCAGTACAACTACCTACCTAGTTGGGGACACTTGATATGAATGAAAACTTTGGTAGATGCTGTACTGTCAGGATCAACCAATGCCTATAACTTGGTCAGTAAGTTCAGAAAGATACTAGTATGCTACAGCAGAAAATATATACAGATTTTGGTGGAACTGGTGTAGCGTAGTATATAGTTTGATGGTGTTTTGAGGAGGTGTTGGTTCGTTTGTTTTCTCGCTGAGGTGCCTTCGCCCTTTTTTTTTTCGTTACAAATTAGACGCACGCCTACACACATCACCAAGCATACGCGTGAGTACATCCTCTTAACATGTGTTTGGAAATACAGGCCGGGTATAAACCCGTAACATTAAAATGTTTCCTACTCGCATGTATAGAAAGACTAGTAGGGTGTCTGTACGTTGTGACGGAATCTCATATTTTGAATGAAATAATTTTCATATTGTGTGAAGCGTGTGTACAAAGTTGAAGCTTTCTGAATCGACTCTCACTGAAAATTTTAAGTAGTCAGAAATGCAAAATAATTTTGCATTGCATTCCATAGTTCGAAATTTGTTTGAAAAAAATATCAAATGGTTGTTCAAAGTAAGCAAGAAACACATATTTATATTAGAAAATTGTAGAGACACATTTGAAGTTAGGCCAAACAGTTCTAATAGCTTAAGTCATGATGCATTTGCGGTCAGAACTCAGAACCAATGATGTTTTTAGGTAAATCAACCATAGCATGTCCATGAATGAATTTGTTATAGAAAATACTTTTATAATATTGCACTTTCATAACTTTTATCGAATATATGATAAAGAAAATTTGTGATCAAAGTAACATCTTGTTTACTTTAAAAAAATAAAAACATCACTCTTTTGTATCTAAAGGAGTATATATTGTGTTGTTGCGCCCTGCTTGGAAAAGAAATTCAAGCATCTGATGCCATTGATACCAGGTGTTGGCACAGAGAAGTGAATGGTATCAATGTAGTATAACGTATCAAGTCCTGATATTCACCCAAAAAAGTAAACATATCAAGCCTGTGCATTCAAAACAAGAAGAAAATAGAAGGCTAACACCGAGGAAGCTTACTGATGAGGACATCCCTCCTTCGGATACACGCACGACACAAGACCCTCCAGATCTGGGTGCTGAACTACACGGTCCTATGACAAGAGCTAGAGCACGTCACTTAATCGATCAGGTAAAGTCGTTTCTAGGGCTGAGTGTATTATTTGAGAACTCTATGATGCTGCCTAATGGAGATGATTTACTTGTACTCAGGAATCTAGGACTACGACCAGTTCAAGAAGGTCTACGACCACTGCAAGAAGATCTACGACCACTACAAGAAGACCTACGACTAGTTGATTCGATTGGAGCAATCTACGACCAGAAAAGCGAGCACAGTACTCGTTGGACCCAACCTACGACCAAAGATAGCATGGACTCCTCAAGACCACCCTAGGACCAGTCCTACGACCAGATCTTTGACCAGAAATACGCAACACAAGGTGCTGCGTCACCGTTTTGGAAACTAATAAGACTTTGTAAACGTAACGAGGTCGGAGTCCAGGTTGTGTACGCTTCATCCCACTACGGACAACCCTAGGTCGACCTCCTCACGTTCCCTATATATATCAGAGACGCCATAGTTTAGAGGCGGTTTTTCTTAGATTATTCTGCCAATTGCAGTTTCGCCGATTATCGGTTTGAGGAACCCCACTTGTAAACTTCATCCATATCCGCAATACAATTCAGATTGCATCTACCTTGTTCTTGTGAGTTGCTTCGATTGCTTGCAGGAACAATAACCTTCGTGGTAAGGTCGATCGCGTGCAAGCGTGGTCGATAACGACAAAGCGTCGCGGGTGTAGCGAATTGCGAGGTGACGAATCTGGTCGGAAGCCTCAAAGCGTCAACGTCCTCACGGCGAACCAAATCGAACCTATCGGAAGATCGGTCGCCGTGACTCATCAAGTGGTATCGAGCTAAGGTTGCCCGTTAGGTAATTTCGTTTATCCCTTTTGTGAGTTTTGTTCCATCACCTAGAGTCCGTAAAATTGCCCTACAAAAGTTTTAGATCGTAATTATTCCATTGTCCAAACCACTTTGTGCCTTCGCAATTGTGTTTTCGGTTTAGCGTTGTTGAATTCGAGTCCATCGTCGGTGTCTTTGTTCTTTGGTCTAGTCGTCAGTAATCTAGTTTCTAGCGTCAAGTCTTTCTTTGCTTCGATCATCTAGATACCACCCCCATACGACCACCGACTCGGATTCGGCTTCTCCACCTGGTCGGAAACGAACGCCTGGTCGGATTCGACCGACCACTCGTGTCCGACAACCCTATTTATTATCTTGTTGCTCTCGGACACCCCACCACCGGATGGAAACAATCGACCGGGTCGGATTTTTCCGTAGCTAAAAAGAGAGAGAGAGAGAGTATCTTTTAATTACCTTTTTACCCCTGCTCTCTGGAAAAAGTTTGTGACCTATATATATCCATAGACCCATAAAAGGGTTTTGAAGAGTTTTGAGTCAAGGTCACGTTTGCAAAAAAAAGAAAAAAAAAGAAAAGAGAAAGCAAAAAGTGCAAAAGAAAAGAAAAGAAGCAAAAAAAAAGTGCAAAAGAAAAGAAGAAGAAGCAATTCGACCACCCCTAGTTGGTCTACTACCAGTTCCAGCCTTGCATCCTTTGGACTCCTTTGTGTCGAGTCCTTGTTTCGATCAATTTTGTGCTAGGGCTAGGAGCACTTTTAGACCAAAGAATCGTGATTTAGTCTTGTGGGCTTTGGTTCGACTTTGCTAATCTGATTTCATTATTGCTATTCCTTGCTACTAAACATTGCCTGTCCGAGCTCCACATACTTTCGACCCTCAGATTGGATCCTCGCATTCGCCTCCGCCGTGATCATACATCCCACCTTCGCCGATTAGACCACCTGCTGCAATTTGGTAAGAAATTCATAAGAGCTTGGTAAGACGCTTGAGAGTGTGTGATTCCACCCTCCGACCACCTAATAGTGATAGGGGTAATACATTTGTGTTGTCTTTTGTTTTCTACTAACCATGTCAGGTGAAGGATTGGATGCGCAAGAGTGTGTTTTGAGGGAAGAGCTCATGACGCTATTGGATGAACAACGCACTACCGTTAATGAGGACATCGACAGGAAGCTTCAAGCTACCACGATCACATTACAACGCTCAATCAACGATAGTATTGCGGCGCTCACTACGCGCCTCGAAAGAATGGTGAACCGACCACCAAACGTTGGTCGTGTGGAACCTCAGGGTGCAACCCTTGACCATGAGTTTGATAATGATAATGAGATGCACGACCACGACGCCTTTGATGCACGACAACGGAACCGACTGAACTTCAACCGTCAAGGTATGAGAGGTAATAATGTTCAGCAACATAATGCACGTGTTAATGATGATCCATATGCTAAAGTTAAATTCTCTATACCATCTTTTGCGGGTGCTTATGATGCTGAAATTTATCTAGATTGGGAGATGACGGTAGAACAGAAATTGAATGCTCACTTAGTTCCCGAAGTGCATAGAGTTAGGCAAGCCACAAGTGAATTTAAAAACTTTGCCATCATTTGGTGGAATAGGGTATGCACCGAAGGATTAGCGCCTACTACGTGGGATGGGTTAAAGGTTGCTATGCGTAACAGATTTGTCCCACCTTCTTTTAAACGTGATTTGCGTAATAAATTACAGCGCTTAAACCAAGGTAATAGATCCGTAGAAGAATATTATCAGGAGCTACAAATTAGCATGTTGCGTTGTGATATTATTGAGGATGAAGAAGCTGCAATGGCACGTTTTTATGGAGGATTAAGACGTGAAATTCAGGACATAGTGGATTACAAAGAATACGATAGCTTCTCTAGATTGTTCCAACTTGCATGTTTGGCAGAAAAGGAATTGCAGGGATGACAAAAGAGGCCAAGGAACAACTTTGGGAGCATGTCTACACCACGACCAGTGCCGGGGCAAGCCAAAACAACCCCACCTTGATTACACTGTCTGCCCCTCCACGAATAGGGCGCGTTCAGCAGCACCTCCGACCACATCACATGCACCCGAGGTAAGTAAAGTTACTAGTGTGCAGGCACCAGCCAAGAGTTCGTCGTCGGTTGTTTCCACTGGTTGTACCACTGGGATTGTGTGCCACCGTTGCAAGGGAATGGGGCACGTCATGAGGGACTGCCCTAGTCAGCGAGCATACCTTGCCACCAAACACGGTGGTTATGTAAGTACTAGTGATATTGAGGACGAATATGTACTTGCAGCTAACATTGCAGGTGGAGGAGATGAGATAGACAGTGATGATGATGGTGTAGAGGAACAAGTAGTCTTTGTTGACACCGAGTATCATGTGAGCCTTGTTTGCAAGCGAGTCTTGGCGCACAAGTGGAGAGAGCGGAGCAAAATCAACGGCACAACTTGTTTGCAACCCAGATTTCTCGTGAAGGACAGAGCCTGCAGAGTCATCATTGATGGAGGGAGCTGCAACAACCTTGCAAGCTCCGAGATGGTCGAGAAGCTTGGCTTGACCACACAACCACACCCACGTCCTTACTACATCCAATGGTTCAATTCGTGTGGTAAATTAAAGGTACACAAAGTTGTGAAAGTGCAATTTTCAGCAGGTAATTACAAAGATAGTTCTGACTTTGATATCGTGCCTATGCAAGCATGCTCTTTGTTGCTCGGTAGACCTTGGATATATGACAATGATGTTTTGCACCATGGTAGAGCTAATACCTACTCATTTTCACATAAGGGTAAGAAGATTAAGTTGTTGCCTTTGACACCAGCTGAGATTCTGAAAGATGAAGAAGAGCGCTCTAAAAATGAAAGAAACACCGATAAGCATGATTCTGAAAATCAGCAAGTAGCAAAACGTGTTTTCCCACCCAAAAGGGAGAAAGTGGCGTCTAGTCTTAAGTCCGAGAGAATTAAATTGAAGGGATGTGTTATGATTGCCACTAAATCTGAACTTGCTGAAATTTGTAATAATGAGCTGCCATGCTATGCTTTGATATGCAAAATGCCTTATATTCGCTGAGGACATAGCTAGCTCTTTGCCTCCTGCTGTTGCTAACCTTTTGCAGGAGTATGTGGATTTATTTCCAACTGAGGTACCCCCGGGATTACCACCTATTCGAGGAATTGAGCATCAAATTGATTTGATCCCAGGAGCGACTTTGCCAAACCGTGCTGCATATAGGACCAATCCAGAGGAGACTAAGGAAATTCAGCGATAAGTCCAAGATCTTTTGGACCGTGGGTACGTAAGAGAAAGCCTTAGTCCTTGCGCTGTTCCAGTTCTTTTGGTTCCTAAGAAAGACGGTAGTTGGCGTATGTGTGTTGATTGCAGAGCCATTAATAACATTACTATAAGGTATCGTCATCCTATCCCAAGGCTAGACGACATGCTAGATGAATTGAGTGGTTCTATTATTTTCACAAAGATTGACTTGCGGAGTGGTTACCACCAGATTAGAATGAAACTAGGAGATGAATGGAAAACTGCTTTTAAAACTAAATTCGGATTATATGAGTGGTTAGTGATGCCTTTCGGTCTAACTAATGCACCTAGTACTTTTATGCGTTTGATGAACGAGGTTTTACGTCCTTTCATT
This sequence comes from Hsuehochloa calcarea, assembly GCA_036346395.1. Taxonomy (NCBI): domain Eukaryota; kingdom Viridiplantae; phylum Streptophyta; class Magnoliopsida; order Poales; family Poaceae; genus Hsuehochloa; species Hsuehochloa calcarea. Next base: position 18,100,531 of record CM070600.1, read on the forward strand.
GGAAAATTTGTGGTGGTTTACTTTGATGATATCTTGATTTATAGCAAGTCACATGAGCAACACTTAAACCATATACGTGCTGTTTTTAATGCTTTGAGAGACGCACGTTTGTTTGGTAACCTCGAGAAGTTCACCTTTTGCACCGATCGAGTTGCATTTCTTGGCTATGTTGTGACACCACAGGGCATTGAGGTGGATGAGACAAAGATTGTAGCCATCCAAAGCTGGCCAACGCCTACTACTGTGTCGCAAGTGCGGAGCTTCCATGGCCTTGCTGGATTCTATCGGCGCTTTGTGCGGGATTTCAGCACCATTGCCGCACCATTGAATGAATTGACAAAGAAATGAGTGCCTTTCCAATGGGGACCTGCACAAGAGAAGGCATTCAACTTGTTGAAAGAGAAGCTCACCCAAGCACCCCTACTCCAACTCCCTGATTTTGGTAAGACTTTTAAAATTGAATGTGATGCCAGTGGGATTGGGATAGGTGGTGTATTGATTCAAGAAGGTAAACCAGTTGCATATTTCAGCGAAAAACTAAATGGGCCTAGTTTGAATTATTCCACCTATGATAAGGAATTGTATGCTTTAGTTCGAGTGCTTCAAACTTGACAGTATTATCTATGGCCCAAAGAATTTGTTATACATTCGGATCATGAATCGCTAAAACATATTTGAAATCAAGCTAAACTGAATAAACGACATGCTAACTGGGTAGAATTTATTGAATCATTCCCATATGTTATAAAGCATAAGAAAGGTAAGGATAATGTGATTGCTGATGCGCTCTCTAGACGTTATACCATGTTATCTCAACTTGACCATAAGATTTTTGGTTTGGAGGCCATTAAGAGTTTATATGTCACTGATTTGGACTTTAAGGAAGTGCTTGAACATTGTAAAGGAGGGAAGACATAGAATAACTATGTGCTGAATGATGGTTTGGTCTATCGTGCTAACAAGCTATGCGTTCCAGCTAGTTCTGTTCGTCTTTTGTTGTTACAGAGGCACATGGAGGAGGTTTGATGGCGATTTTGGAGCAAATAAGATGAAGATGTGCTGGCCACCCACTTCTTTTGGCCAAAGATGAGGCGTGATGTCGAAGCGCCACGTAGCTCGGCCGCACTACATGCAACAAAGCTAAGTCCCGTCTCCTTCCACATGGACTTTATATGCCTCTTCCTATTCCTAGCGCCTCTTGGGAGGATATTTCTATGGATTTTGTTTTAGGATTGCCTAGGACAAAGAGGGGGAGAGACAGTATATTTGTAGTAGTGGATCGATTTTCTAAAATGGCACATTTTATATCTTGTCACAAAAGCGATAATGCTACAAACATAGCTGATTTATTTTTCAGGGAAATCATTCGCTTACATGGAGTGCCCAATACTATTGTCTCGGATTGTGATGCGAAGTTTTTGAGCCACTTTTGGAGATCACTTTGGAATAAATTGGGGACAAAGCTGTTGTTCTCTACTACATGCCATCCCCAAACTGATGGACAAACGGAGGTTGTCAACCGCACGTTATCCACCATGTTGCGGGTCGTTTTAAAGAAAACTTGAAGATGTGGGAAGAGTGTTTACCGCATGTTGAGTTTGCTTACAATAGGTCAGTACACTCCACCACCAAGGTAAGTCCATTTCAGGTAGTGTATGGTTTTGACCCCCGTGCTCCTATTGATTTACTACCTTTACCGACCTCTGAAAAAAATAATCTAGATGCTAAGAAGCGTGCTGCATTTATTCTCAAGTTGCATGAAACCACTAAAAAGAATATAGAGCATATGACTGAAAGGTATAAGGTTGCTGGAAGTAAAGGTATGAAAGTTGTAAAATTTGAACTAGGTGATTTAGTTTGGGTTCATTTGAGAAAGGATAGGTTTTAGAATTAAGAAAATCAAAGTTGATGCCTAGAGTCAAGGACCGCTTAAGATAATTAAGAAGATAAATGATAATGCATATCGCTTAGAATTACTGCAGATTTTGGGGTTAGCCCCACATTTAACATTTCGATTTGAAACCATACGTGGGAGAAGAAGATGAGCTTGAGTCGAGGACGACTCCAATTCAAGAGGGGAGTATGATGAGGACATCCTCCTTCGGATACACACACGACACAAAACCCTCCAGATCTGGTCTTTGAACACGGTCCTATGACAAGAGCTAGAGCACGCCACTTAATCGATCGTAAAGTCGTTTCTAGGGTCGAGTGTATTATTTGAGAACTCTATGATGTCGCCTAATGGAGATGATTTACTTGTACTCGTGAATCTAGGACTACGACCAGTTCAAGAAGGTCTACGACCATCGCAAGAAGATCTCGACCACTACAAGAAGACCCACGACTAGTTGATTCGATTGGAGCAATCTCACGACCGTAAAAGCGAGCACAAGACTCGTTGGACCCAACCTACGACCAAAGATAGCATGGACTCCTCAAGACCACCCTAAGACCGTCCCACGACCGGATCTTCGACGTAAATACGCAACACAAGGTGCTGCGTCACTATTTTGGAAACTAATAAGACTTTGTAAACGTAACGAGGTCGGAGTTCAGGTTGTGTACGCTTCATCCCACGGCCGCACAACCCTAGGTCGACCTCCTCACGTTCCCTATATATATACTGAGAGCGCCATAGTTTAGAGGTGGGTTTTCTTAGATTATTACGCCAATTGCGTTTCGCGATTATCGGTTTGAGGAACCCCACTTGTAAACTTCATCCATATCAGCAATACAATTCAGATTGCATCTACCTTGTTCTTGTGAGTTGCTTCGATTGCTTGCAGGAACAATAACCTTCGTGGTAAGGTCGATCGCGTGCAAGCGTGGTCGATAACGACAGGCGTGCGAGTGTAGCGAATTGCGAGGTGACGAATCTGTTGGTCGGAAGCCTCAAAGCGTCAACGTCCTCACGACGAACCAAATCGAACCTATCGGAAGATCGGGCCGCCGTGACTCATCACTTACACAAAGCTATACAAGCCTACAAATAGCTAAAGCCAGTTACAAACCATTTTACAGACAGTAAAACTCTAGATGCATCGATCATTTATCCCACTTTGCCAAACTCTCTGGTGAACCTCGTATGCACATCCAGCTCCTTCTGGCTCACCATCCACCTCTACCTTGCAAGGGCCTTCTCAAAGTCCATCCTTGAGATCGGTGGTGGAGTAATCTAGCACCGCAAGAAAGGTAACCTGAGCAAGCAAGCAAATGGCATGGAGCAACTGTATGTTGCTTAACAAATGGCATCACTGCTTACCTGAGCAGCTAGGCCTTTTACCACGAGTTCTTGCATGGTGATCTGAACGACGCCTGATTGCTTTGGCTCGCAAGGCATCCGCGCGCCGTCGTCCACCCTGGCGAAGAACATGTCATCCTGGGTCATGCGCACGGGCTCGAACAACACGTCCTTCACCTGGTGAAGAGCACAAGCAAGGAGAATCAGTAAGTCAACACCAGATTATGTGCAGGTTGTAAACTGCAAAGGCTGTGAGAAATAGGTGACATACGCAGACAGTAATGTCTGAGCCAGAGAAGCCATATGTTCGGCAAGCTAAGCACTCAAAACCACTCCGTGTAAGGCTGCGAGGGGTGTCGCCCAGATGGACATGCAAGGTTCCAAAGTTGAGCGAAGTCGATGACAGCGTCAAGGCACATGTTTCAGAAACCTCGTTATTCTTTTGCCAATTTGTTGTTACCTTGAACATGTGCTGCCTGGCTTTAAGGTCAAGTAGCAATATGTAGATACGCTTGTCGAAACGTCGCCGCATAGCCTGAGGCAAGAGAATGACCATGTCATAGCCTAAATGCACAAATGATTGACCCTTTGTGAAATTCTAGATATTGAGAGTATGAGATGAATAATTGATGGAGGTCTTCTACCCGATCCTGAGCATATGGAGTGTTTGTGGCAGCAAGAACAAGGACCTTGTCATCATTATTGCCAACACCCTACAAATCATAAATTTGCTAAAAATGTATTTATTTAAGGGTAAATCTCACCAAAACAATGATTGTACACCATTAGCTTATGGTTACAGCACAATCATAAAAATCAAAAGACAATATATGAAAGAAAAAAACTAAGTCAAAAGCATTAGCTTTGATAATTGGAGGGGAGATAGGTGCTCTACAATGCTTCAAGAAGGTCACCTGCATTTGCACGATGAATTCTGTCTTGAATTTCCTCGACGCTTCACTTTCATTGCCTTCCCCACGTTGACCACACAAAGAATCGATTTCATCGATGAAGATAATGGAGGGAGCATTTTCACGAGCCATTTGGAACAGGTTTGCGACTAATTTTTTGCTTTCTCCCATCCACTTCGAAAGAAGATCTGATGAAGATATATTGTAATACATAATTGCACATGAGTGAAGATAACATAATGGAGATGATAGTAGTAGTAAGGAAAACAAAGAATAATTCATGTTTTAGCCCCAAATGTAAGAATGCATATGCGAAGAACGCATCATAATAGTGCTTAAGAAATTCTATGACAAGAGTGGAACGACTAAAAAATAAACAGTTCACTTCAATCTGTTGGACCGAAACGGCGACTAGAGGGGGAGGGGTGAAAAGGAGCACGATCTCTTTTTCACAAAGATCGGATTCAACACGATTTTCACTCCGATAGCTATGAGAGCTATGAAGATCAATATCCAAGCACAGCAGAAGTCTTGTATTGAATCCAATCTGAACCCCAGAGCAAAACAACCAAAATCAACCAAAACTTGATTTTCAAGTAATGGGCGGTCTGACCTCTATGTTAATGGCGGTCGGACCGATCACCTTGGGCGGTCTGACCTCCAGCCTGATGAACAGTGAAATCAGCCCAAAAAATAAAGTTGCAAATAGATGTAACTTTTGATCTACTCGATGAAACTTGGAACACACATTCTCTAGGATATCAGGAATATATTCCAATCAAAGATCGTGAAGATCCTTGGCAAAGTTCTAACATTTTCCCGTTTGAGTGAAGGATGGTTCAAAACCGAGTCAAAACGAAAACTAGATCCAAAACCTTGCTCGTGGGTTAGAGATGATCAAGATGATCCTAGATGATATCCCACATGTCACAACAAGCAAGATTAGGGGAAGAAATCGAAGGAAAACTTGAGAATCAAAGACAGTCCCAAAATCACAAAAAAGAGAGCAAGAACGCAAAGAGACTCATCTCAAGAAAACTTGTATTGATTGATTTGTGATTGTTGCTGGTTTACAGCCACTCCAACATGGAGGACAAAACTCAATACATGAGCACACAATCAATCTTCTCTTCAAGAATCCTAACCTCTCTACTCACTAATCTCAAAAACAAAACTAGGGTTTCAAAATAAGCAAAATGATTGAGGAGGTGCACAGCACCCTCCCATATTTATATTGGAGGCTAACCTTCTAGAAGAGTTTCCTATTGGACACCCGTTAAGCCCACACACAAACGGGTTTAACTCACGCACTCATTTTTAAGCGCCGTCTTCATCTTCTCTTGATCTAAACCGCTTCTCCTTGCGTCGTCTTGCGCCGCGGTTTAGCCAAAAGCAAATAAGGCAGTATTTTAGTGATATTACCAAAAATACCCCTTCTCGATCCTTCTCCAAAGACCGAGTCCAATCTTCATGAAGCAGTTCCACGCTTCGCCACGTGTAGGTTGATCAACGGCTCTCATCATGTCGGCAAGTCTCTCTCATCCAGCTCCCACCAAAATCACCATGGCACCTGCACCGACCCCCGCGCCGCTTGATGCAGCCCGTCGCACCGAACTTTCCGTTCGGTCATCCTTGTCCATTTTGCGCCATGCTCGAATCCATAGACTTCACCCGGCATCCTCGATCGTTCTGAACATCAGCTCTCAAGCCTAGTCCCGATCATCCTCGCCGTTGACCGTCGTTGATCTCCAAGCAACCTGCACAACAATAGACCAAGAAATCGATTCCAGGAACAAGTTCTTCGCAACTTGGCCCACGTTAGTCAAAACATACATCATGCAACACATATGCACTGAAACCCATGAACTTGACTCAACAAACAAGTATCGCCGCTACGAAAGCCGACGAATCAAGTGGAAACCGGTCAGACCACCATTCAATGGCCGGTCTGACCGCCGCCCTGGCCGGTCAGACTGCCCAGAAGGGACTTAGCCAATTTTCAGCACTTGAAATCCGAATTCTCTGTGGAAATTTCAAACGAATAGATCTTTTGACTGGAAGCTACAAAAATTATGAGACCAAGTGTATGAGAATCCCCTCATTTGTCTACACCCTCTATTTTTGGTCCAGCTTCAAATTCCACTATTTATACCTGGTCGGTCCAACCGCCGCCATGGCCGGTCGGACCGCCCCCGACCAGTCTGACCGCCAGGGGTGGCCGGTCAGACCGCCTATGACATGACAGCACTGGATTTTTTGCCGAAAACGCGTGATTCGATAAACCTTTAAAGCCATTGCCAATTGTAACATCATCATAAGATCATGAGCATATCCCCATGATATCCACACAATCAGTACACAATATTTCCTCCAAACAAATCACTACAACATGGCAGAAAGGAAAGTGAATTACAGAGGTAAAAGATCACCTGAAGAACATGGAATCGACCTCTGTTGCCACGGCTTTCGCCAAGTACTACTTCCCCATCTCCGATGACCCGTACAGAAGAAACACCCTCCTCGGCCTCGCTTACCTACAAGATTCAATCTTTCGCCATTGATCAATCACCTAATCACACACATAGCATTCTTGTTCAAATATTCCAATACTTCCTCACCGTGAAGAACTACGGGAACTTGACGGGGAGCATGACGGCCTCCTGCAGCACCTGCTTGGCGCCGTCGAGCCCGGTGACCTCGTTCCACCTCATGTTGGGCTTCTCAGAGACGATAGCCAAGTGGAGCCCGGCGCAGAGCTTGGCCCGCTCTGAGTCGTCGACTCTCCTCCGCTGCCGCAGCCCTCCCCGCCATCCTTCCCAAGGCTACTCTTCTTGGGCTCAGCAGCCACGGCGGCCGCCTCGTCTTCACCGTGGTCGGCTGTCTGTCAAGGAGCACGCGGATCTCCTCAATGCGAGCGATGTATCATGTGAGCCTGGCACTGATGGCATCGCGGACCCTAGGGTTGCGCTCGTACTTGAGGTGCGCAGACTGTACAGGCAAGCCCATTACCCTGAAAGCAAAGGTGGTTGAGCGGCCTTTGTTTCGGAAATGTTCCTTACAGGAATTAAGCCATATATGTGGTGCTTCTATGTATCTTGGTAATATATCACATTCATAATCCTGAGCTGGCACTTGTGATTGCAGAGAACCTTGCATATTGTCTCTCATTTTCGAGTGCATGCTATCTTCATCTGAAATTTTCTGCAGCTAAAGTTATGACATCAGCACTCGGCAAAGGCATCCTATATTTCATTTGTTGACATGAAGTAAGGAAATACATGCATGCTTCCCTAGCAATTTCCACTAAAAGAAACATGAAACAGAGACTCATAAATGACAGGGACGTACAAAATGGTAACCAATCATATCTACAGACAAAAATCAAGTCTTTCGTCATCTGATATCAACATATCAATCGCATAGCATATATAATTTTACGAACTGGATGAATCCAAGACAAGGACAATGCACAGATTTGGAACGTCTACTTGCATGTTCAATGAACCTTCAACGGGTCAGGTTATCAGACGAGACCTCCGTTGTCTTCACCTCCAGCTCCTGAGCCTCAGCCTCACCCTCCGCGAGGAACCTATTTACTTCTGTAGCAGCTTCCTTAGCTCTCTCTCTCTCTCCTCTACCTTGTTAGAGAAATCTCGCAGCCACTTCAAAACCTAAAATAGAAGATGAAACAACACAACACACGTTAGATGGGCCATACCAACAATGCATGACACTAACCTCTGAAGACAGTATGAGCAAGATGATCTAGGTTTGGCAAAACTCCATAGTCCTAAACAATTCACGACCGCCATCTGGGCCAAGATTCTAAACAATGGTGTGAGTTGGAGTTCATGTGGATCTGGCAATGCAACAGAGTAGTCAAGTTTGAGGTAGACAATTACAAAGCCATAGCCACGATGTTGCGATTGGGTATGTGCGGTGGAACTAGCGGTGGCACGGGTTGGAAGGCCAGGCGCATGGTTACGAGGTTACCTGATTTTGATTCGCGAGGTGTGTGGCGATGGAATTGGAGCTACTGTCGTGGCCTCCTGCTCACCGGTGGGTTGCCTGCGCCTCCATCTTCCTCTGTCTCTCTCTTGGCTCTCGCGCGCGGCCTCGCCGGAGAGTGCAGAACGAGAGACGACAGGAGAGGGAGGGGGGAAACGGGGAAAAGCTGCATATCCTTACTCCTTACTTTATACTTGGGAGCGGCGCACGACGGCGGGATAGGGCGGCCCGTTCGGTGAAGGGATGGAGGCGGGCAGACGCCGTAGCACAGTAAGGGAGAAAGAGGGATAGCAGTGCTGGGGAGAGTGGGGTGTGGGAGTGTGGTTGGGCAGTTGGGATGTGGGGAAGCTGGAGAGGAGGTTTCGGGACTGGAGGAGCGGCTGAGCGGTGAGCCGTGCGCATGAGAGAAACCAAGAAAGGACATCAACATCAGATCTAATGGCTCACGTTGCACGAAGAAGGACGGGTCCAACGACTCACATCGCACGATAAGGGCAGACGACCATCAACTCTTATTTTTAAGTAGTAGAGATTAGACATCAGAATTTGAACCATTAGTGAGTGGAATCATACACCCGTAGCTCCACAACCTCACCAATACATGGTTTGCTTGACTTCACCTATTTTTTTATTAGAGCTTGTATTATCTCCTTTTCAGTTAACGAATTAAGGCGGAACTACTATGTTTGCTAAAAAAATACAGTTCTGGCCTATCCCAAATCCAAATTCCAAAGTAAACAAGAAGCTAAGGCCATGTATAATGTAGAGCAAGATTTATTTTTCTCTTAGAGTGATTAGCACATCTTTCTCTCTCCCGGTGGGATGCACAACTAAATAAAATACTACACCTATTTCTTCCTACCACACACTCTCTTCCTATTTCACTTACAACTGGGTTCGCATGAATTTTCTATTTGTCTGGCATCGATGCAAGTAGATGTGGTGGTTCTAGCATCTTTTTTATGCTAGCACCGATTTCTGCAATATGCTAGCACTGATTCCTACATTCTCTCTCCTCTGGTTTGAAGCTACATTGTGCATGGCCTAATAGTTAGGCTGGTATCTATGCAGTAATCAAAGATGACGTGATGTGTGCGCGGAACACCTTGTACAATCTTCAAAGCAACGGTTCAACAATGCTTTAATAACATTGCTGCCAACAAAGGAAGTTGCACTGTAAGTAAAGGATCCTACTACAGAAAAGTACATCAAAATGTATTTCCACTTCATACACAGCCAAGGAGGAAGGTTGTAAATACATAGATTCACGGTTCAGGTGCTATGTCGGCTGCTCATGTTACCGAAAGGATTCATTCCATTTGTACTCAACCCAAACCTTATGTTTCTCGGTTCTGCACCGAACTCTTCGAAGCTCCGATCGAAGTTTCTCCACTAGGCAGAATCAGCAGGGTGTCTTAGCTTTCCATCCTTCTTACGCTCCTCTGAGTGCCAACACATCAATCTTGCCTCCTTTCGATTAGCAAATAAACGCTTCAAACGTGGGATCACAGGCAGATACCACAACATCTTAGCTGGAGGTTCTTACTTCACTTTAGCAGTATTCTTACACTTGTATCGAGATGCTTTGCACACGGGATAATAATGCATGTCTGCGTACTCTTTACGGTAGAGGATACAATCGTTCGGACATGCATGTATTCTTTCTACTTCCATTCCCAATGGACAAAGAACCTTCTTGGCTTGGTAGGTGCTGCTGGGCAACATATTTTCCTATGGAAGGATGTCCGCTAGGAGACCTAACAACACTGTGAAACTCTTGTCGGACCAACCATTGCTTGCCTTCAATTTCAACAATTCAAGCACGGTTGACAACCTTGTGTATTCGGCTTGCAGCCAGGGAATAAAGGTTTTCCCGAGTCCCCCATTAAGCCCTCGAATTTACAAAACTCTCTCTCACTGTAGTTCCCTTCTACATCGCGTAGCATCTGATCCAGATTGTCATCATGCGACCTATCCTCATCAAAAGAACAGTCCACATCCGCGTATCGTTGACTTCCTCGGCGATGTTGTCATTATTAACTTCTTGTATGATCTTCTCTTCACCGTGACTGGTCCAACATGTATACCCTTTTTTGAAACCCCTTCAAATCAAGTGAGCTTCGATCTGCGCTGGGTTGTCAAATATTTTCAGACCACTACAATCAATGCATGGACAATACATAAATTTTATCCCCTTCTTCAACATATCTTGCTCGGCTACTCTTCTAAAAGCAAACACGTCATTAATGTACTCTTCACTCACACGGTTCTCAACGTACATCCAATTTCGGTCCATCTACACTACGCACGTAACAAATTAGTATTAAATTATATTAATAAACAGCAAGTACTCTAACTATTAACCAAACATACTAAAATTTATTAGTGATTAACCTAGAGCAAATATAAAGGGTTATGTACAGATCGTTACCCTCAGAGCTCACGACGAATATCCTGTGAGATCTCCTCCCTTTCTTCCTCCTCTCCTCCCTTCCTTTTCCTCCCTGCCTCCTTTATTCCCTTTCTTATCTTCTCCAAGTTGGCACAATGGAGGAGGCAGCAGGGGTGGAGCAATGGGGGAGGAGGCAGCAGGGTGGCGGCTCAAATGGGAATAGGCAGGGGTTCTATCGGGACCATGTATTATATAATATCAGCATATGATATATGGTTCTTATTACAACCGTCTGTGATATGTACCTATCATGACGGTTTGTAATAAGAACCATCTGTGAAGTATCACAGACGATTCTTGTTTAGAACCATCTGTGATGACTTAGAGTATCACAGACAGTTCTGAGCAAGAACCGTCTGTGATACTTCATAGACGGTTCGTGGTCAGAACCGTCTGTGATGACTTAGAGTATCACAAACAGATTTTTACGCAGAACTGTCTGTGACCTATCACAGACGGTTCGTCTTGGAACTGTCTGTGGTTATTTTATCACAGACGGTTTCAAAAAATCGTATGTGATGAGGCATCTTCTATAGCCTATTTTGTAGTAGTGGGCTTTTCGCCCCATCAGCCTAACAAGGCGGACTACGGCCGTGTCGAGGTGGCGCACTCGGGAGGACTGCGTACCGACGCACTGGGGGAGTACGGCTCGGAACTGGATGGCGTGACGCAGTCGAGGAGGAGGACACGGCTCGGCGCGGCAGAAAGCAACCAATGCAGTCGAGGCGACACAGGCAGCGCAACGAACAACGTGCAGTCCAGGTAAGGCATGGGTCGACAACAGTCTAACAGGAACAGACATCGCGCGTGGTGCAGGCCCAATCACACACGGCCCAGGCGCATGGAGTAGGCGTATGGTGGTAGCGGAACGGTCCCGAGGCTTACAGGTGGGCAAGCGCATGTGGAGGGCTTTTCACATGGGAAGATGACATTTCTTACGGCTATAGATCAGGGAGGGATTCATAGTTTTGGCTTTCATCAAGGGAGGGACTATCCATGGCAACTTTAGATTTGTCCAATTGGCCGTCAAAAATCTAAAATCAAGCAAGATACCATCCTTATTCTTCACGATTGATATAGCGATACATGGGTTATGGTGCCTATTGGTGACAGTGGATTTCCTTGATATTCAAAAATTCTTCTCAATGGGAGATCGGGTGAAAGGATCTCTCATGCTACATGACTTCGCCAAGGGGACCCTCTGTCTCCTATGTTGTTTGTGTGGGTCATGGAAGTGTTCAATTGTTTCATCTTCAAAGTCGGTGAACTTGGCGTCTTGTCTCTACTGTGTTGTCGTGGCATGGACGCATGGTGGACAGGGTCTCGCTTTATGCAGATGACGTGGCTCAATTTCTTTCTCCAACAGAAGCCGACCTTACTGTCGTCAAAGCAATCATGTGGATTGCTTTGGTTCGGAATCGGGCCTTCACACCAATCTGCAAAAGAGTTCGTTTGCTGCCATCGCTTGTCAAGATAACCAGATTAATCTCGCCAGGGATATCATACAGTGTGAGGTCAACGATTTCCCAGTAAAATACCTCGGCTTGCCACTGTCAACGGGCAAGCTAAAAAAGTACATCTACAACTATTCGTCGACAAGATTGTAGCAAAGTTGTCAGGCTGGAAAAGCAGCCGAAAAGCGGGCATTGTGGCCGAACATGGCGCACTGTAGCTACTTCACACAGGTTGCGGCAGGTTACCTGACGTGGTGTGTTCGTTTGATAGAAGTACCAATTTTATTATTTCATTTGGGGAACAAGATTTGTATTTCATTCGAGAAAGATCATTTCAAAACAGCTAGAGACTCATCAACGGGTGGCTGGCTAATTCTTGTCAAAAATGTCCTCTCCGGAATTCCAATTTGCCACCTCATGGCAATTGACGTCCCAGCTTGGGTGGTCAAGGAGATCAACAAGCGGAGATGAGCTTTCCTTTGAAAGGGATCAAAAGCGGTGCAAGGTGGTCAATGTCTCATGGCTTGTAACAAAGTCTACCCATCGTTGGAGTTTGGTGGTTTAGGCATACCCGATTTAAAGCTCGTGGGTTATGCATTGAGGATTAGATGGATGTGGCTTCAAAAAATGAATGATTCTAGATCATGGGCAGTGCTCTCAAAGTCGCATGAGCTAATGGTTGTTGCGTTGTTCCAAGCATCGACGATGATCGTGCTCGGCGATGGTGCTTTAACGATGTTCTGGAGAGACAATTGGATGAACGACAATTTGGTCCTAACCTTGGCGCCAAACCTTTTCATCGTGGTTTGTGCGCATGCTAGAGGAAATTGTTGCACAACACTATTGGACCGCTAAACCAACGTTCGATCTCGGGCCCGCTAAATCAGCATACGGTCCTAGGCCCAGGTTGTTAGGTCGGCAATCGTGAGGTCTGAAATGTATTCGGGACCTTATGCTCTAATACCAATTGTTGCACAATGCCATCCTACTGCTAAATCAGCGTTCGATCCCAAACCAACTAAACCAGTGTCCTGACCCTAGGTCATTGGGTCACTATACCTACAAGCCCAACCACATAGCAAAAACAAGGGGTCTTGTCCATGTCTCCCAAAAAAGTTAGCATGGTACGTGAATACTCCTTCACCCTTATAAATCGTGTCATGCATTTTTCCACAACTAATGTGAGACTATCCCAACATAAAACGAACGGTTCAGAAGGATGTCACTGTCAACTCCTGACTGCATAACATAGTTGGACGTGAGTACTTGCACTTGTGGAATGCAATTGCAGCCACTGAAATTGCAGCAAGGGCAGGACATGGCGCTTTGGAAGTGGACTCTATCGCTCTCTTACACGGCCAGTGAAACGACTCCATTTTCAAACAAGATCACCCCCGTTTCCGCAACCACTAAGGATTTCAGTTTCGGGTAGAAACGGTATCATACCTGCTCACGAGCATTTAAAAATGCATTAATTTGATTAAATTATGGTCTAAAGGCTATTTTGCAACAACTGAGTGGGAAATTCAAGCCAAAAACTTTAACTTACAATTAGGAGAACCAAAGACCTTCTATACGAAAGCTTGAGTGCGGTCATAACCTTAACACGCTCTCTAATGTATCCTTCATTCCTCTTATAGACCTTCTGATAAAAATTAAGCAAATTTAAGTACACAATGTACTCAACAAGCCATATGAAAAAGTTATTTAATTACTTGCCAGGATTTTAATCGATTATTAAAGTGTTACCATAGTATGGGTGTGGATGCATTCTTTTGAGGTAAATCATTCAGACTTTAGAAATAGTAAAACCATAATAATATTAACAGAGGGGGTTTCCAACATCTGTATTTATCATCTTAACGTCTCGAAATCTCTACTTATGCCTCATTTACTGGAATCACCCATGAACACGGCTCCATTAACCGGGAGCACGACGTATTCGAATATCATTTATTATAATCTGCAGAGTTGTCCAACTTTACCCACAAGATACCTCATACTCACAATGTCAAGCTATGAACACACAACATATTCACATGCGACTGAGTTGAGATAACATGGTTTTTTTACCGTTCTTCCATTTCTAGTCTATACCGGGTAGATTCTTGGTCAAACAGCCATTGGGAAATCACCTATCAATAGTGGAATTCGCGGTCCAATGCTGAGTGGACCTACCGTTGTGTAGACCAGCGAGTGACCCTTCAGGCCCACTCCTGTACCGTTGTGTAGACCAGCGTGTTTTGATCGACGTCTTTTGGAACTTGTTCTTTAAAGTTGGATCCTAACACAAAGGAAAGTTTAAATAAATAAGTTCAAGCTTAACAAGGGGCGAGTTGGGAACAAAATAAAATAAAGAACTCCAAAAAAAGTTGTAAAGAGAGGTGGTGGGTGGTTGGGGTTTATTTGGTGCTTGGTTAGGTCGAACGGAGTCGAAAATGGGTTTCATAGACTCAAAATGGACATACATACTATGTCCTAACAGGTTTGGACTGAACAGTGTTGGGTTTGGGTGCACAGTATCGGTTAGCACTAGTCACTATCGGGTTCGAGTGGAATAGTGTTGGGTTTAGTGAATAGTATTGGGTCAGGTTTGGACTTAGTGTTAACGGGTTGCACAGTGTTGGCTTTGTTGAACAGTATTGGCTCAGTCGGGTTGGGCTTGGAACAGTGCAGGCTACACAGTGCCTAACAATGCTGGCCCACCCCGGTTGGTTGGCTGGGCTAGAAGGGCGACCGAGTCAAGCCTTCTTGACCCACCAGAGCAGCCCAAGAACGCTCGGCCCAGGGAGTAGGGAGCCATCTCCCATGGTGCCCAAGCAGAAGGAGGCGGTGACAGCGATAATTGTGATCGCGGTGGTGGCGATCGGTGGCGCCGGGTGGTGCGGTGAGCACCAGGGAGGCCCACACAACCCATTTTGGGTTTTTTGCGCGGGTGGTGGAGGTTCGGTGATAGGTTGGCGGCGGTGCACGGTCGAGGCAAGGGAACGACACAACGGCGCTATGGGCATGCTCGACCAAGATGACCGGTGCTTGAGCACCAGTGGTCCAAGGAGGTCTTGGTGGTGGCAATGGTGGGGCTCGGGGAGGTCCGAGGTGGCCTAGCACCGTTGGTCGTGGGTGACTCGGCGACGGAGCTCGGTGACGGGGATGGTGAGCTTGGTGCTCGGGGGGCAGCTTTGTGGTGTTGAGGCGAAGCCCATGACGGGGTTGGAGGGGCGAGAGTGTGGACGAGGCGGTGGCTTGGGAAAGGGGCTCATCGGGATCTTAGGGTGCGACAGCGATTAGGGGAGGTGGCAGATATTTGGGACGAAGGGGAGGCTTCGTGGGGTTGTGGGGAGGCTAAAGGTGGAGATGGAGTCGCTTGGGTGGCATTTATAGGCAGCAAAGGCGGTGGCGGCAGTAGCAGAGCGGAGGCGGGTGAGGCGCGTGGGCAGAGGTGTGGATAGCCGCACGGCTTCGGCGCTGTAGGGAGGCGAGCTGGCGAGGTGTTGGTGCAGCTTGGCGTTAGCGAAAGTGACGAGGGACCGAGGTGGTGAGGCGCAGACGAACGGCGGTGCGACGTGAAGAGAGGATGAACAAAGGCGAAAGTGGGTTTGTGCGGGGCCGTTTTTCGGCTGGGAAGGCGGGATTCCGAAAGAGAAAGCAGGCTTTGAAAGAGAAAGCAGGCTTTGAGAGAAATTTTCTGGATTTGACGAGAAATCTAAGTTCAGCCGAAAATCAAACAAACTCAAGTTTTTTAATTTTTTAGGTCTTTTCAGCCAGGTCTGATTACAACGCTTTCTTCCTAAGAGCAATCAAGTTTCATGGCCACAAGGTGGTCTGGAAGACTTGAGCACCTCTTGGTTGGCATTAAAAAGCCTGCTGGACGCCTGTCCGACTCCATAATGAGAGGTCTGACAACTGATGTCATGTGCAAGTTCTGTTGTCAAGCTGACGAGACAATTGATCACATCTTGATCGGCTGTGTCTAGGTTTGTCAGCTTTGGATGGCAGTGCTTCGACCTTACGGCCTTTCCGGTCTTGCCCCGTCGTCGGACTGCTCACTCCTCCATTGGTGGCTGCTAGCCAGGCAGTCTTCCCAAACCGCGGCGACGAAGCCTGGCCTCCCTCATCATCTTGGTCATCTTGACAGTTTGGAAGGAAAGGAATGCTCGGGTGTTTCAGGCCAGAATCACAGAGATGAGGGGAGTCGTAAGCGCGATCATGGATGAACTCGACAGTTGGCATCAAGCAGGAGCGTAAGCGCGATCAGTCCTTTTATTGTTGCTCTTTTAGCTCGCTGTAACTAAACTATCGATTGTTGTACTTGGTTACTCTCTCTTCTTAATTCAGAGACACGCAAGACTTTCGTGTCTTCTGTAAAATAAATAAATAAAAATGCACCAAAAAAGATCTCCAATTTTTCAGATTAGTCTCGATCGCGCGAAGGCGCTCAAGACGGTGATTCTTGTTTAGAGGACGTCAAGACAGCAGAAGTTGATAGGCCTGCGCAAAAGCCCAAACACCCGCCACCCAATCAAACCAAAGGGAGCCAAGAGAGACATGGGGAGAGAAATCAAGGACGAAAACGACGTGACAATCGGAGCATACGCGCGCGTGGCGCTGCCTCTTTCCACATCTCCCTCCTACAAGAACATGATCCCAAGCCCAATCTACCACCATCCACCAGCACAGGATCAAAATATCTCCCCACCAATCTCCCCACGCTCTTGCCTGGACTAGACATCCACCCATCCAATCCTTTCTCCTTGCAAGAACTGTGCGGATCAATTCTGCAGCAGCAGCGAGCAATCCGCCATGGCCATGGTTGCTTCCACCTCCTTCGCATGCCACAAGGTTAGCACACAGCCACTCGATAATTAGCCGCATATGTGCATGATAGATTTGGGCAATCAGCTTAGAACAGTCGTGCTGTGACGAGGTAGCAAATCTCTGCTTCTTTTTCCGCGCGCGCGCGCAGCCGCGCTTCGCGGTGGTGTGCAGGAAGAAGGATCGCGGGGACAGGGACCGGGAGCGGGAGAAGGAGCACAAGTACCCGTTCAAGGTCGTCGAGATCACGCCGCCGCCGCGGTGCCTCGGCGTCCGCTGCTTCCCCACGGTACACACGCAAGCGCGCATCTTAGATGCATCCCTGCTAATTTGTCCATGTTTTCTTTGTGAATTCTGATGCTGCATCGAGCTAGCTGGTTCGTAAAACTCCCATCTCTGCCATGTGGTGTAGTCGTGTAGTACGTACTAGCACGACAACTTGTACTGAAGCTTCCGTAAGGCGAGCAATGGCGTGTGGTGCGACATGCAAAGTAATTAAACATGTCATTGTAAAAGCCAGATGTAGCTGAATTCGTTATTACTCTGTTTAGGTAGCCCATTTGGATTTGATGGCTCTTTCTGACAGCCTATATCCCACACCTGGACTGGACTCGCGCAGCAAATGATTCTTCTAGCTGGTGTAGCCCATCCTAACCCCGCAATCCAAGAACACAAACGCCATCTAAGTGGTTATTAGGTATCAAACGATTCCTCAGCAAATGAACACAATGTTCCAGATTGCTTCAGAAGTTTTGTTGCGGTGTCACGGTCTGCTAGTGCTAGCTACATACATTGATAACTGTAAGCTTGCCCCTCGACATCTTTGACAGATTAATTTGCATCATGCCTCGTTGACGGTCAGTCCACTGCTCAAACTCTGTAACTGCTGTTCTCAGCGGTAGCAGGGAACCTGCTTCCAGTGCATTAAAACAAAATTATGTTGCAACTTTCAATAGGTTGCTAGCATCGCCAGAACAGAAGAAGAATTTCTGCAGTAACTGCTCTCTTTATCATGCTGGTAACTTGAACATCAACAATGTAGCAATACTCTGCTAGCTTGCGCCAGGATTTTCTTCCTCTTTTAATTAACCTCCTCCGACCAATTCAGAACTTCTGTAGCAATAATGAATGCCATTCTTTCAGGGTTTATTCCCACAATCCCACCACGAATCAGCAAGAAACTTTTTTGCGACAATGATAGCCTGTCTATACATCAGGGCTTATTCCCTGTAGTAAACAAGCATCAGGATCGCTGGATTAACCTTTACATCTGGCAATTCTAAGTTAACATATATAGATGAGACTACTAAAAGGAATAAAAATTCAGTACATATGCCTACTGTGTTCTCGCTTTTTTTCCCCTGTATCTTTACACTGACACTGATACGTTGTTCTTCTTGCGTGATTGCTGTGCATCTATATATTAAATTATGAACTGGGAAGCAGAACATCCACTGCGGGGAGAGCGTGACGATCGAAGGGCAGGCGTACACGGTGTCGGCGGTGACGCACCGGTACCAGCTGCGCAAGGGGCGGTACGAGCCCAGCGAGAAGCGCCTGGACGTCCTCTCCACGGGCAGATACATCCTCAACCTCTACCTCGAGAGCCTCCTCGACAAGTCATAAGCAAGCTACACCATCATCGACTTCAATGTAATACTAGTCACAAACAACTATCTGCACGTACTTTCTTTTGTGACGAGAGAGATCGATGTTTACAGATACCTGCAGTCTTCATTCTTGATGAATAGCTATCTAACACTTCAATTTATGATGCATGAGAGATCGATGTTTGTAGCAAGTGTTACATTGTAAAGCCCACCTCACTGCCTTTGCCGAACGAACACTTGCCTCGTGGACGATGAACGGATACGAATAAGCTACACTAGCGTCTAATGGAAATTCTATTGCGTAAACTAGGAAGTGATCCTAGATCGTTATCCACTGGATGCACAATGCAGAAGAAAAGAGTTAAAGCAACCCGGTCCAACATCGCGCTCGTCAATGTAGTGAAAGTAGTTGATCGTTCAACGTCTTTAGCTGCCGATCATCTCCTTCAGTAGCCTCTCGCGTTCCATACGTACGTCGCGGATCACCTTCGATCAGCGCAGCAATGTCTCTACAGCATCCACACGTTCAGGGGTAGAACGTCGTGCGTCGGTGTGCTAACGCCAGCGCGCACAGCAGTGCCTTCGAGGATGCGGCGGCTATGATTTCAATGGGTGGTGCAACTTATCACAAAAGCTCCACATCTCCTGTTATAAAGATCCTCTAGTGGATCAAATCTGAACTAGTTTATTCTAACCCATGAAGTATGTGACCATGTAGGTTCATGCGTAATCGGTCGTAACTCTTAAACTCCTTTCCGATTAACTAACCGATAGTGGTTCCTAGCGGACACAGCGACTCCCGAATACACATAAAAATCATATCGGACGAACCTTATACAATATGATCTGCGACCAGTTCCTTGTCACTCACGACCAGTTTGCATCTAGACAATACCAGTTCGTAATACCTTATGACCAGTTTGTGATCACGTACGATCAGCTCACAACCAGTCTGTATCTTCGTACGACATGTTCGTATCTGGTCAGACTAAACGACCTGCTTGAGTATTCTCTTTTTGCATCACAATATCTTATCGAACTCCAGGTGAGACATGTGTCATCCATGAACTGTTCAATCTTTTATCGATCTAGTGATAGATAACTTCGTGTAGTCGACTCTTTGACCACTTGTGGCACAATCATGCACTTTCTTTGTCTGAGCACATCGAGAGGTACAAAGATATATATCATGTTATGATAGGAGGGACATATCTCATATCTTTCCAGTTACATCCTCTCACATATTTCATAGTATAACCAAAAGCCACCTTTATAACTACTCAGTTACGTAATAGCGTTTGATAATCCCTAAGTATACTGTTACACATATAGGAAACATATGTTGATCTCAGGTCTAAGGATTATATATCATCATTGCTTGAGACCAACTTATGATACATAAAAATGTAACAATACCAATAATATCTCAAAGTGGGCCCAATCCAACATTATATTCTCTAACATGTGCTCACACTATTGATTCGATATCTCCGTATCTATGACCGGTGAAACATGATCATCAATCAATATATGTACTAGTCTATAAGTCACTAGTATCCTGATCAGTGACATCCAACCAGATGTCTTTTAGAATGATATCATATAACAATTAAAGAACTTCACCACCAACAAGTGAGATACTTGTTATTCTTTATAAATGATAATCCATTCATGGAAATATAATAATATTTATTTAATAATTCATAAACATGAACCTGATAAGATCATTTTCATAATTTTCTCTACAGGGTACCACTGGCACCTTCGATTTCAGACTGCAGCAAGAAGCCAAACCTAAAGTTCAGTAAAGCTAAGGTAAGCTGTGCGTGCACTTGTTCCCTGCAGCCAGGAGTCTGCCAAAATGTGATGCTGTCAGAATATGCGTGTGTGATTCACCTAAGTTTGTCCCATAATCGACACGAATTTTATGTTAGTTTAACTTGATGTGTCGAGTTGCGTAGATGAAGTCATCGATCAAGCCACCAAGATAAACCATACAGAGTGTAAAGATGGGTGCCATCTTGTATCGGCAGAGTCCATGTGACTGAAACTGAACAATGCAGGAACATGCAGTGTAACATCCATTTTTTGTATTAAATATTAATTAACTTGGTTTCGGATTTTCACTCGAATTTTAAAATTTTGGGTTGAATTTCAAAAACTCCTAGCTTCAATTAAGCTCGGGTTTGTGTTTCAAAAATTATTTCAAATTCAGATTTCAAAATTTCTTTGAAATTCTCCATTTTTAAAATTTTCCAAAACCCTTTTTTATTTCTTTTTCTTATTGGGCCGGTTTCCCCCGGCCCATTCTTTTTCTCCAGCCGGCCCAGTCGGCCCGAGCCGCCCCGGCCTCTTTTCTCCCCCGGCCCCCCCCCCACGCCCGGCTTCTTCTTCCCCTTTTCTTCCACCGACAGCGCCGCCGCTCTCTTCTCTCGTCTCTCTCTCTCTCTCGCTTCTCTCCTCTCCGGGCCCCTCCTCCCCGCCGCCGCCGCCGCTCCTCGCCTCGCCCCCCGCCCGCCTCCTCCGGGCCGGCGCCGACCTCTGCTTGCCCATGCCCACAGCTTTCCAGCCCCTCCCCATGTGCTTGCTTTCCCTTCCCCATCCATCCATGCGCATGCCTTGGCTTTCTCCCTCTCTCTCTCTCCCGGCTATAAAGCCGAGAGAGCTCCGCCTCTCTTCTTCCTCTTCGCCCCCTTCTCGGTGTCGCCGCCGCCCGAAGCGCTCCTCCTCGGCGCCGCCTCCGCCCCGCGGCGCCTCCTCAGCGCTTCCCGCGCCGCCTCTCGGTGAGCCCCGCCGCCTCGTGCCGTGTGCCTCTCCCCTCCCGGTTCTTCTCCCCCTCCGGTCTGCGCCTTGCCGCCTCCCCGCTTGCTCCCGGCCGCCTCCTCTTCTGCGGCAGCGATCGCCGCCGCCCCCTGCTCCCCTTCTCTCTTCCCTCCGGTCCAACCGGCCTGCAGCACCCGGCCATCCCCTGCTCTCAGCTCTCTCTCTCTCTCTCTCTCTCTCTCTGCTCTCTCTCTCTCTCTCTCTTGGCGGTGGGAGCGGTAGAGTGGAGCAAAGAAGACTTGGAGCAAAGACATTTGTTCTTGTGTTTTGCATTTGTGTATGTATGAATATTTGTGTGTATGCAGTGTAGTTTTGTGTATGCTATTGAGATCGGTATATTGAGATTTGTTTGTTGATCTTGAAAATATGTTGTTTAGGTTGTGCAGGGTAGTTGTGGAGCAGTAGTGGAGTTTGTGGAAAGATGGTTTTGTGTATTAGAGTTGAGTATTGAAAGCTTGTATGGCAATTGTATTTGTATTATTTTGTTTGACTCGATCGACTAGTAGTTTATCCATTTTGGCGAAAACGTTTCCAAAGCAATTGTTCTCGATGATTTTGCTACGACTTGCGATGAATCGATTAACCGTTGTTAGTGGTTAACTCGCCGATTGCCAAGTACTAGTAGAACTATCATTTTCGCTTTTAGTTGAGAGCTATCGATTAAGAGCGTGATTTGCAAAATCTCGGGAAATCGAGGTTATGCAAATAACCTTCGTAATCGTCACCGCAATCGTGTCTATTTTAGTTAAAACTTATTTATTCAAATTTTCCGCGTTGTGTAAAATACTTTAAAATAAAATTGCAGTTTCTCAAAATATTTTGGAAGGCTATTCGAGACTAACCTGTTAATCTCGACAGCTTACCTTGAAAACCGGTATATTAATCTTGTAATCCTTTCCAGTATTCGTCGGTCTAAATATTGTTTATTCTCTTTTTATTCCCGTTCAAAAGTCGTCTTCATTAAAAATGTGTTACCGTCGTTTTGAAGTTCGTCCAATTTATCGTGTATCCTAATCTTGCCCGATCCGCGGTATCCAAA
Source organism: Hsuehochloa calcarea (assembly GCA_036346395.1). Taxonomy (NCBI): domain Eukaryota; kingdom Viridiplantae; phylum Streptophyta; class Magnoliopsida; order Poales; family Poaceae; genus Hsuehochloa; species Hsuehochloa calcarea. Next base: position 18,122,884 of record CM070600.1, read on the forward strand.
GTGGAGTATCCCTGCGATAGTTCATTCGACTTTGTTTCCCCTTGTTTTCCCTCGGCAGAGTATCACCGCCTTTGTCTCGTGTACTCAGCCAATCGTTTGACCTTGTCAAACATTCCCGCCTCGCTGAATCTTGTCTCTTCAGCTCGTTCCTCGTAAAACTTATTCAAAGTGCTTTGTTTTTATTTGGTCTTTTGGAAGTTCTTCGGATTTATTTGTTGTTCTTGCTTGTATCGTGTAATTAGGAGTCGGAGTTCAGAAGAAGCAGCGACTCAAGCAGGATCAAGATTTGGATAAGGACAAAGATCCCGGAACTCAAAACCCCTGGCAGAGAAGGCCCTGAGTAAGATCAAGGCCGCAATAATCTGACCCAGGCGAGTCAATACTTTGATCATTCCGAACCTACATTTCATGCAAACTATGTTTATTTAAAATAGCAAAGTTGCATGCTTTAATTTTGTAAACAATGATATGTTAAAGCTTAAGGTAGTTATACACCCATTTGCTGATTAATTACTTATTAAGCCATCCTTTGATAATTGAATCCAGTATCCTTTGTCACCCTAGTAAATATATGGTAATACTAGTATAGGTTTTACTTAAGCGACATGCTAGTCTTGTTAAATCTGGGACAATAAGCGTCCGATCATCATCCTTTAAACATGAAAAATGGTTTTGGGCAGTCATTGGATGTAGATGACTGATGTGTTGCGTTAATTGGTTTTCCTCTCCAAAATCCTAAACAACTTGCTAGTACCACATCTGGACGGATGGAGAGAATGGTGGGTGCGGACGTAGCACGAGAATGGTTGGTAGGTGGTATGAACCGTCCAGATGAATTAAGGACTTAATCTTGTCATGACCTCCTGTGTAAAATAAGTACAACCGCAAGTCTGCAAAGTGCAACTTGGCTTAGTAAAACTTTCAAACCTTGAATGTCGTCTCGCATGGTGGGAAAGAGGGAATGTGCAAGCGGCAGGACGTATGCTGGCTTGAATGGGACACCGAACACGGTGAAGTTTGCTGTCCGAGGGTAGGTTGACTCTCCACTCAACTACCCCAGTCGCTGAGGTGAACATCCCGCACAACGTATGGGCGTAACCCCATATAGGTGAGATGACGGAAGGGGTAAGATAGTTCGAAACGTTACTGTGACGATCGCTCAACTACATGATTAAGGAATCATGTGGAGAAACGAGTATGATTATCTCTTGTGGGTACGAGTGTACAACCTCTGCAGAGTCTAAAGCTGTTTTAAGCAGTAGCGCCTTGGTCAAAGGCGGACATGGGAACTTAACTTTGAGTTAGTTCTTGTTGGACCGAAAAGGCGACTAGAGGGGGGGGTGAATAGGAGCACGCTCACTTTTTCAACCTCGATTAGATTCAACACAAATTTCACTCCAATAGCTATAGAAGTTATGAAGATCGATATATCGATCTGTGGAAGACTAGGATTGAATCCAATCAAAACCCAAGCAAAACAACCAAAAACAACCAAACTGAATTTCCTAAGTGTGGGGCGGTCGACCTCTATTCAAGGCGGTCCGACCGGTCCTATGGGCGGTCCGACCTCGATGAGGCGGTCCGACCTCCGGCCGATGAACAAAGTGAAATCGGCCGAAAAGCGAAGTTGCAAATAGATGTAACTTTTGATCTACAACTCCAAACTTGATGAAACTTGGTACACACCTTCTCTAGGATGTCGGGAACCTATTCCAATCGAAGATCGTGAAGATCTTTGGAAAAGTTCAGACCTTTTCAGTTTGAGAGGTGGAAGGTTTGAAACCGAGTCAAAGCGAAAACTATATCGAAAAACTTGCTCGTGGGTGATTGATGATCAAGATGATCTTAGATGTGTTCCCACATGTCACGACAAGCTAGATCATGCAAAGAAATCAATCAAAAACATGCGAATCAAAGAAAGACTCAAAATCACCAAATAGAGAGAAGAAGGGCAAATGAACTCATCTTGAAGAGAACTCTTCTTTGGATTGATTTGATAATGTATCGATTCTGACCACTCATACGGATACGCATGGACACAAGATCAAAACATCTCTCTCTCTAGAACCCTAATCTCCACTAAACCTTCCCTAAGCACTTAAGCCAAAACTAGGGTTTCAAGCATGAAAGGGTTGAAGGGTGCACCACCTCCTCCTCTATTTATAGTGGAGACTTAAACCTTCTAGAAGAGTAACCTAATGGGCTCCGTTAAGGCCCAAAACAAGCGGGTCACACACGCACGCATCTCGGCGCCGTCTTCATGTCCTCTTGACCTACTCCGCTTCTCCACGCCATCTTGCGCCATGAGTCGTCAAAAGTCACCAAGCGGTATTTGGTATAATTACCAAAATACCCCTTCTCGATCTTTTGCAAAGACCGAGTCCCATCTTTGTGAAGCACCTCCCATGCTTCGCCACGTGTAAGTTGATCAACGGCTCTCAACATGTCGGCAAGTCTCTCCCATCCGCTCCCACCGTAACCACCATGGCACTTGCAGACCCCGCGCCGCTTGATCCAACCGATCGCACCGAATCGCCTGTTCGGTCATCCTTGTCTATTCTCGCACCACACTTGAGTTCATTGACCTCACCTGGCATCGTCGATCGTTACGGACCTCGGCTCTCCAAGCCTAGTCCCGATCATCCTCGCCGTTGACCGTCGTTGACCACCAAGCAACCCGCACAACAATAAACAAGCAAATCGAATCAGGAACAAGTTCTTCACAACTTGACCCACGTTAGTCAAAACATGCATCATGCAACACATATGCATGAAACCCATGACTTTGACCTAACAAAACATCATCGCCACGGTTGGCCGATGAACAATTGAAGCCGGTCGACCGCCCCTCGGGGCGGTCGGCGCCAACCGCACGGCCTCGGCCGCCACCACAAGGCGGTCGGACCGCGTCACCAGACTTAGCCAATTTTCAACCCCGAAAATCCAAACCCTCTGGAAACTTTAAACCAATAGAACTTTTGCTTGGGAACTCCAAAATTATGAGACCAAGTGTATTAGGATCCTCACTTGTCTACAACACCTATTTTTGGCCCGACCCATTCGACCATTTTGGTCACGCACGGCCCGATCACGCACATGGCCGGCCCGACCGATTTGGGACCGGTCGGATCGCCATGCTATGGCGGTCGGACCGCCTCATCGAGAATGCTGAGCAGATCGAGACTTTGTCGAAAACCCGTGAAACGACAAACCGTTAACGCCATTGCCAATTGTCACATCATCCTAAGATCTGGAGCATATCCCCATGATATCCACAATCTCCCCCTTGATGAACACATTGGCAATAATCCAAAAAATATAATTTGAAGGTTTGAAAAGTAAAATACTTTCGTTTTCGCACAAAGACACAACTTGGTCCATAAGCAAGAGAAAGCAATGGAAATGACCAAGCTGGCATTAGAATAGCATAGACAAGTGAGATAAGGCAAAAGAAAGCATAAAAACTTTGATTTCCAGAAAAAGTCAAAAATCTCACTTAAGGTCCATATGAAAGAACAATTGTTCAATTGACCTTTGATCATTGTGAGGTGTAATAAATGCAATTCAAGTTCGGAAGAGTCAATAAGGCAATAAGAATGCAATTCAAAACTCCCCTCACTATGATCCTCGATTTTGAAAATTTCAAATTTTCCAACTTTCTCCCTTTGTATATACTTCCTAACATTGAAAATATCTTCTCCCCCTTTGACAATGGAGTCATCAAGGAATCACGCCTTCCTCTCATCCAGAGATAGCAATTTGCAGAATGAAGAAAGAAGCAAAAAGAAGAAGTGTGCATGAAATGCAATGGAGTGGCTTCATTTTTGTATTTTCAATTTTGATTACAAGAAGCTTTGAAGATTACCCAAAAGAGCAAGTCAAGCATTTCTAATATTGCACAAACAACATATCAAGCCCGATAGTGCTAGCAAGATCATGGTAAGACATATATAACAAAGCTAAGCATAAAGGCTCAAAAGTAAAGCAATGGATTTGATCAATTTAAGCAAAGCTTCAAATTCAGCAAGTTCATCAACAGGATCCTAAAATGAAATTGGCCATGTCAAAATGTCAAAGTGAGATCAAAATCTAACAAAGACCACATTAAGAGTCAATCAAGTCCGTATTGAATCATTTTGCTCAATATTTTGTAATCGCCCATTTGTCAACATTTTTCACATTTGCATTGAATATTGAAGTTGACTAATGATCTAACTTAGTGACAAGATCACGGACTAGAAGCCATCCACAAACTCATCCTAAGCTTGACCAAAAGTTGATTAAAGGTATATCTTAGTAAAGAAGATCCGGACTAGGAGCCATCCACAAACTCTTTCTAAGCTTCTACGGGGCGACAAATCTTGAGGTTCATGTCATTTCTGACAAGCAATCCCCATGAGATCGTCTGGATCATCAAACTATCTCCAAGTTCATGTCATTTGACAAGCAGTCTCGTAAGAATAGTTTGGCACATTTTAAGCATAAGACAATCTTGATTTTTCATTTTTCACAAGAGCAGTTTTAGAATCTCAAGAACACAAAAGCTCAAGTAATGGTCAATTTTAGATCAAAGAGCTCACAAAGCAATTACAGCGACAGGCCAATGTCACAAAAGGAGCACTAATTGCGAACTCGCTAAAACATCCACAAATTACAATTTCTTAGTTCGAGTTGTTTTAAAGTTCTAGCTCAAATAGCAAAGACTTAACTACACATGTAAAAGCATGATAATTCTAGCAAGTCAAAGAACTAGACATGGCATTGAGCAAGAATTGAAATACTAAAACTCCAAAGGGTAATAGGCAAAGCTTCATCAATTTTAAAAGATAAGCAGAAGATCTTATATTACAATGCATCTTTTTGGATTTTTCATACCACTTGATGTATTTTTCATATGCATGCAATATGATACAATGAGATGCAATAAAAAGCCTAAAAACCTAAAAAGTTCAAAAATATCAATAAGTTCAGAAAAAGAACAATAAAAGATCAAAAGAACAAGGTAAGATCAGAAAAGATCGAACTCCCCCTCAAACCAACCCATAGGGATAAATTACCCCTAACTCGCTTCTCAAGGTGGCAAACCTAGTTGGGTCTAAAGGTTTGGTGAGGATATCACCAATTGACCTCGGACTCCACAAAATGCAAAGACAATATCACCCTTCTCGACATGGTCTCTAAGGAAGTGATAGCGAATGTCTATGTGCTTGGTCCTAGAGTGTTGCATGAGGTTCTTAGCAATGTTAATAGCGAAGTGTTATCACGTAAAAGAGGAACACTAGCAAAAATTAACCCAAAGTCCTTAAGAGTGGACACCATCCACAAAATCGACTCTGCTGACTAGCGAAGCTACATATTCAACCAAAGAAGTGGATTGTGCAATGTAAGACCGCTTCTAGAAGACCAAGAGACAAGAGACGTGCCTAAGAAATGACATGTACCGAAGTGCTCTTCCTATCTAGCCTCTGACCCGCAAAATCGAATCGAAAACCCCGAATGGGCGAAGAAGAGCAAGAATACCAAATGCCATACTGGAGAGTAGAATGTAAATACCAAGATGCGCTTAACGGCTTGGCGATGTGAAGTCCTCGGTGACGCTGAAACCTCGCGCAGAGGCGCACCGCGAAGTGGATGTCCGGTCTTGAGGCCGTCAGTGTGAGGGAGCCGATCATGTTTGCGGTACTCGCGTTGATCCACGGCTTCCCTTCCTCATCTCGATCCAGCGATCGAAATCGCCATGGGAGTGGCGATCGCCTTGCGATCACCCATATCAAAACGCTTGAGAAGATCCTTGGTGTGCCGTTTGATGGATGAAGATCCCTTCCTTGCATTGCTTGATTTGCGGCCCGTAAAGTAGTTGAGCTCGCCCATCATACTCATCTCAAATTCTCTGGACATGGTCTCGTAAAAGCGGAAACAAGAGCATGAGAGGAACCACCAAAGATAATATCATCAACGTAAATCAACAAGCGGAAGTCATTGCCATGCCTAAGAATGAATAGAGTCTTATCAACTTTTCCCATTTTAAAATCATTCTTAAGCGTAAAGGTCTTAAGTCTATCATACCTGTGCTCTAGGGGCTTGCTTAAGACCATACAAGGCTTTGGATAGCTTAAAGACACGATCGTGGTGCTTGGGATCCTCAAAGCCGGGGTTGCCTAACATAAACTTCCTCCTCTATAAAACCATTGAAAAGCACTCTTAACATCCATTTGATGCAACCTAAAACCTTTAGATGCGTGAATGCAAGCATGATGCGAATGGCTTCTAATCTAGCAACAGAGCGAAGGTCTCATCAAAATCTAACCCCTCAACTCGACTAAAACCCCGAGCTACCAACCTAGCCTTGTTTCTAACCACGAACCATCCTCATTTTGTTTATTTTTAAACACCCAACGGTACCAATTACATTATGACCACTAGGAGGTTCTACAAGGTTCGGACTTTATTTCTTTCAAAGTTTTCTAACTCCTCATGCATGGCATTGACCCAACTAGCATCGATAAAGCATGTGATATATCTTTGGGTTCAAAAGATGCTACAAATGCAGTGAGAGAAAAGACTGGATCATGATACGGAGCGAGTGACTCGCTCATGGAGACTACCAATCATCGATCCAGAAGGTGCCGCTCGATGTGCAAAGGAGCGCTGGGGAGATAGTATCTCCTCAACCTCCGTGAAATACTGGCTGATGAAGAAGATGCGCAGAGCCTCAATTGGAGGTGAAGCGATCGTGTGTGTTCGGAGTGGAATCGAGCATTAGCGGCAAGTGGAGGAGCATCATCAATTTCATCCTCATCTTCCTCAACAAATATGCTCTCTCACACTGTAAGTCACGAAACATCGGATCTAGCTGCGGGGCTAGTCTCATCAAAAGTGACATTGCATGTCTCTGGACAATGTTAGTTTCAACATTAAAACCCGAAAACCCCTCGAATGAGCGGGATAACCTAGAAATAAACCATCACAAGTTCTTGATTCAAATTTATCTAGGTTCCTGTCTTGAGAATAAAACACTTCGATCCAAAGACTCGAAAGTCTGGCGAGGTTTTCTCGCCAAAACGAAGCTCATAAGAAGTCTTGCCCAAAGACGGTCTCGTAAAGACACGATTTGAAATATGGCAAGTCAGTAGCAATAGCTTCGCCCAAAACCTCCTCGGTGTGCTATACTCATCTAGCATCGCCCTAGCCATCGAGACTAAGGTCCTGTTCTTCCTTTCCACAACGCCATTTTGTTGAGGGACGTGTGGAGAAGAGAACGATGCTCAATACCGCTTCGGCACAAAAGAGGCAAGCGAGGCATTCTTGAACTCCGTGCCATTGTCATCGCGGATTGCTCTCAAGGCACCGGGAAGTTCGAAGCCAAACGAAGAACAAGATCATGATAATGATCAAAGACCTCATCCTTCGAAGCAAGAAAGAACACCCAAGAATATCTCGAAAAATCATCGACTATGACAAGAATGTACCAATTGCCACCGATCGGCCGAACCCTAGCGGGACCAACAAGATCCATATGAAGCAAGCGTCCGGTCCATCAGTCATGACCATAGTCAATGAAGGGTGTGAGGCGGCAACTTGCTTGCCATGCCTACAGGGAGCACATACATCATCTTTGACAGCTTTGAGTTTAGGCAAGCCTCTCATGAGATCAAGGTCGCTAACTCGTGTCAGATGATCAAAACCAATGTGCCCGACGCGGCAAGCCTCTCATGAGATCAAGGCCGCTAACTCGTGTCAGATGATCAAAACCAATGTGCCCCAAGCGTCGGTGCCAAAGCCAGATATCAGAAGAAGATGCAACTAAACATTTGAGAGATCCGGCAAGAGATTGAAAAATCGGCTCCAAATATTCTACCAACTCTAGAAATTCCAAAAATGAGCTCACCAAAAGAATCAAGCACCGACAAGCGTTCTTCTTAAATCTAGTCTCATAGCCATCATCGAGAAGTCGTGAGACGAAAGGAGATTGTACCTTAGCTTGGACACAAGAGCGACATCCTTGAGAATGAACACGCTGCTCACCCCGATCGATCCGGTTCCTTGATCGATCCGCCTTGTGAATCATCTCCGAAGGTGATGAAGTCATCACCGTCGCCGCGTGAAGGAAGTGAACCATCTAGAGTCTCCGGTCATGTGGCGTGAGCAATGAGTCGACGAGCCACGTGTTCTTCCTCCTTCCGCGACGATCCTCATCATCATCATCGACGTCGTGAGTCGACCATGAAGCACATGGGGTGAAGTCCTTGGCCTTCCCTTTCTTGTCTTGAGGTGGCTCCTCCTCCTCCTTGTCCTCCTCGCTCCCGAGTCCACATCGCTCAAGGATTGATCTCCAAAGCGGCAAGGACCCGGTGAGCGACCTTCATCGACTTGGCAAAGATCAAACCTTGATTTGTTCCCTTGAGGCTTCTTCCAAGTCGGCTTTCCTCCTTATGGTTACCCTTACCCTTGACTTGGGGCGATTAGCGAATATGGTAAAGCTCACCACACTCGTAGCAAGTCACGGGCCACCTCTCTTTTGTTTCTCACATTGTTGTAAGCCGTGTGACTTTCTTGACTATGAGGGCTAGCTCGGGCTCGGAAGACTCTCAAAATCCTCTTCACGAATTGTGGATAAGCAGCAAGAGAAAAACCCAAGAGGACTCGGAAAAACCATCGAAGCTCTTGAAAGAGGATCGGCTACCAAAGCCATGCTATCCTTCTTAGGAAGACTACCTCTCTTGATCTCATGAGTCTTGAGCTTACTATAAAGCGGCTCAAGGTGAGAGTAGAGATCGACGTTCTCCTCTATGGCAAGAGCCTTCATCTCCCACTCCTTGGTGTTGATTGCACCAAGAGGTGAGTGGCATTCTCGATTGAGAGTACTCAATGTCAGCGACTTTCATCCGATTGACAACCTTGTTAAAGCGAGTAAAACGCGTCATCGATGCTCTCGCCAGACGCATCTCGAATTTGTTGTACTCTCGCTTATAGACCGTCTGGCGCACTTGTTTAATCTGGGACGATCCCTCATGGTAAGTTTCGAGGTGTGCCAAATTTCATGTGCGGTCGTAAGATTGCAAATCTGTCATACTCTTGTCTACCAAGCCCAAAGATATAGGAGATTCTTTGCCTTGTTGTTGTTAGCCAAAAGTATTGCGAAGCTTGCGTGGCAATCTCGAACAAAGCAATGAGCTCGAACAACCTCCCATATAGCTTGTCCTTCGCTCTCAAGGAAGACTGCATGCGATTCTTCCAATAGGCATAGTCGAGCCCATTGAAGACATGCGGCTTTGTCGAGTACTTATCCATCGCCAAGTTCGGTGGACCGGTTAAGATCAAGATTGAACTAACAGGGCTCGATACCACTTGTTGGACCGAAAAGGCGACTAGAGGGGTGAATAGAGCACGCTCACTTTTTCAACCTCGATTAGATTCAACACAAATTTCACTCCAATAGCTATAGAAGCTATGAAGATCGATATATCGAGACAATGGAAGACTAGGATTGAATCCAATCAAAACCCGAAGCAAAACAACCAAAAACAACCAAACTGAATTTCCTAAGTGTGGGGCGGTCGACCTCTATTCAAGGGCGGTCCGACCGGTCCTATGGGCGGTCCGACCTCGATGAGGGCGGTCCGACCTCCACCGATGAACAGTGAAATCGGCCAAAAGCGAAGTTGCAAATAGATGTAACTTTTGATCTACAACTCCAAACTTGATGAAACTTGGTACACACCTTCTCTAGGATGTCAGAACCTATTCCAATCGAAGATCGTGAAGATCTTTGGAAAAGTTCAGACCTTTTCAGTTTGAGAGGTGGAAGGTTTGAAACCGAGTCAAAACGAAAACTATATCGAAAAACTTGCTCGTGGGTGATTGATGATCAAGATGATCTTAGATGTGTTCCCACATGTCACGACAAGCTAGATCATGCAAAGAAATCAATCAAAAACATGCGAATCAAAGAAAGACTCAAAATCACCAAATAGAGAGAAGAAGGGCAAATGAACTCATCTTGAAGAGAACTCTTCTTTGGATTGATTTGATAATGTATCGATTCTGACCACTCATACGGATACGCATGGACACAAGATCAAAACATCTCTCTCTCTAGAACCCTAATCTCCACTAAACCTTCCCTAAGCACTTAAGCCAAAACTAGGGTTTCAAGCATGAAAGGGTTGAAGGGTGCACCACCTCCTCCTCTATTTATAGTGGAGACTTAAACCTTCTAGAAGAGTAACCTAATGGGCTCCGTTAAGGCCCAAAACAAGCGGGTCACACACGCACGCATCTCGAAGTGTCGTCTTCATGTCCTCTTGACCTACTCCGCTTCTCCACGCCATCTTGCGCCGCGAGTCGTCAAAAGTCACCAAAGCGGTATTTGGTATAATTACCAAAATACCCTTCTCGATCTTTTGCAAAGACCGAGTCCCATCTTTGTGAAGCACCTCCCATGCTTCGCCACGTGTAAGTTGATCAACGGCTCTCAACATGTCGGCAAGTCTCTCCCATCCGCTCCCACCGTAACCACCATGGCACTTGCAGGCCCCGCGCCGCTTGATCCAACCGATCAGACCGAATCGCCTGTTCGGTCATCCTTGTCTATTCTCGCACCACACTTGAGTTCATTGACCTCACCCGCATCGTCGATCGTTACGGACCTCGGCTCTCCAAGCCTAGTCCGATCATCCTCGCCGTTGACCGTCGTTGACCACCAAGCAACCGCACAACAATAAACAAGCAAATCGAATCCAGGAACAAGTTCTTCACAACTTGACCCACGTTAGTCAAAACATGCATCATGCAACACATATGCATCAAACCCATGACTTTGACCTAACAAAACATCATCGCCACGGTTGGCGATGAACAATTTGAGCCGGTCATACCGCCTCGGGCGGTCGGCCGACCATTGCCCACGGTCGACCGCCACCACAAGGCGGTCGGGACCGCCCAGGGACTTAGCCAATTTTCAACCCCGAAAATCCAAACCCTCTGAAACTTTAAACCAATAGAACTTTTGCTTGGGAACTCCAAAATTATGAGACCAAGTGTATTAGGATCCTCACTTGTCTACAACACCTATTTTTGGCCCAAACCCATTCGACCATTTTGGTCACGCACGGTCGACCGCGCACATGGCCGTCCGGCCGATTTGGGACGGTCGGACCGCCATGCTATGGCGGTCGGACCACCGCCATCGTAATGCTGAAGCATCTCGAGACTTTGTCGAAAACCCGTGAAACGACAAACCGTTAACGCCATTGCCAATTGTCACATCATCCTAAGATCTGGAGCATATCCCCATGATATCCACAGTTCTATTTCAAAAATCTTTGTGGGTGGAATGGAAATGTGTTGGGCTCATCCAGCCCTTGTTTTGAATTTTCCTGGGTAGCCATATCCAGTGTTAATAATCGGTGGACGTAACCATTATCCAAATTAAGCATAAGGTGGAGGTAACCTTCGCTGTTATTTAATACTGCACTTATTCTCTTTAATGAAAAATGCAATCTGTTTAAAATGCTAATCATAGGACTTTGTAATTATGATAAATTGAAAATGTTGCTTTAGCAAATAAAAGAACCTGAGCCATCTTTGTTAAGCCTTGCATATATACTATTGCATACTGTGTGTTGGCTCGCGAGCACGGTAGTTGTGCTCATTCTCGCTCTTTCCCCCAAACCCTCAGAAGCAGGAAATTTTGGAGAGTTCGACTACTACGAAGAACCAGATGTCTGAAGACCCAGGAGTTCTTGAAGCTTAGTTTAGTCCATAGCTGTTCTAGTCTCGCTTGATCTAGTGACTCATTTGGTACCTAGGTGCATTCCATATTATCGAGTTTGGGTAATATCGGATGTACTGTGAGTTTCGATCCACTTGCTGTGGAGAGATGTGTCCTCACCTTTATTGCTTAGTTGTCGCCTTAGTTGCTTTTGTGATGTAATCATTTGGCGCATTCGGCCTTTATTGTAAAAACTTGGCCGTCGCGGTCTATGTAAACTCTGATGTGTTAAATTAATGAATGGTATGGTTTTACGCCATTGTATGAAATGATTCAGTGATGTATCTGTGAGTGCAGGGACAACAGTTATTCGCAGAGGATTTCGGATTAGAAAATTCGGGTCTGACATGCAGGGACAACAGTAAGAGTTACAGATGCTGCCAGTGAAACCTGACAGATGGATTTGTTGTTGCTAGTAGTACTCATCAGTTTTTGTTACAGATGCAGCCAGACGAAGCCTTGCGTCGCGTGGTCCCTCCATCTGGAACGTCCATCACGGCAGCATCGCTTCGTCGCCGCTGCCACGTGGACCGAAAGGGTCACGCCCCTTCCGCACACGGCCCTGACGTGCCCGCGCGGAACCCCCCACGGCATCCGTCCCCATCCGTTGCTCTCCTCAGGCCATCCACCCCACGTGAACCACGTCCATACGCCACTCGCTCCCCAGCCGTCCGTTCCAGCCTTCCAGGCACCCAGACGCCCGCAGACCCAGACGCCCGTTCCACGGAGAGGAGCTCCCCGACCCCGCTCGCTATGCGGCACAACAGACAACCACGCAACAAAGAGTAACTTCACTGACAGGTGGTCTCGTGGTGAGGTCACTGGGAGATAAGAGGTCTGCGGCCTCGAGCATTCATGTGCGCGTAGCAATTCATGCGAGACAGCGCGACGAATTAACCGACCTCTCTCCCAGTCTCACGGTGGTACTTGGGAAATGGGAAGTACGAAAAGAAAAGGCCAAGAATTCAAGCTGTAAGTTTTCCATTTTAACCCGAGGGGTTAACTTAGGGGACACGGGTAAATGTGATTAGCGGCCCATAAATAATAGGTGTTAGAACGGGAGGCCGATAAATAAAAACTCCCTCTCCTCCCCTCGCTTCCCCTCCCCCTCTCGCTCGCACTCACCGCGCGGCGCACCGCTCGCCTGAGATCCGCGTCGGCTTCGCCGTCTCCACCACCAACCCGCCGACTCCTATCTCCACAGCTATCTATCGCCGTCCGCTCCTTCCGATTGGTCGTGGGTTGGTTACGTTCGGCCTTCGATCTCGCTCGATTTGGTGGTGATTTGATTGGGTGTGCGCGCGTGTGGCGTAGGGCGAGCGGAGGAGGCAGAGGGAGATGGCGGCGGAGGAAGGGGCGAGGTCGCCGACGAGGATGCTGGCGGAGGGGCACCTGCGGGTGGCCACCGGCGGGGGCGCGCCGGCTGACGGCGGGATCGCCGTTCGCCACCTCCCACACCACCACGCCGCTAAGAAAGGTGACTGCTTGATTCTTATGGCTATCTCTACATCTCTCTCTATAGTCTGTAGACTATAGCACTGAATTATATGTTATGTTGTGATATGCTGTTTGGGAATTGGGACGGGTGGTAGAAATAGAATCGTAGGGAGTGGAAATGTTTGGTTTCGCTGTTGGTTGGGGTTATGGCCTCTAGAGCGTGATTTGATGATGGTACTTAGGAGAGGTAATGAATTTGGTTGGTCCTAGGGTTGCCTGTTGCTAAGCATGCTAGTGGATTAGCTTGGCAATTGGAAAAATAGTGTTTATTAAGTGTGTTGATGGGTTTGATGTGTGTGAAGTTGTGTCAATGCATCGCAAGCAATAGCAAATTGGGATTGTGTTTGTGCTGTTTAATCTTATCGTCTTTGTGATGTAGTTTAGATTGGCGGGAAAAACAAATGGCATTTGATTCTTGTTCCATTTGATGCCGGTAGAGCCCTGATTTAGTATGTTGGTGACGGTTTCTGGTAGTTCTAGGTGGTCTTGTTCTTATCCGAAATGGTTGAAAACCCTAATTTTATTCAAGAGCAAAATCCTTAGGGGTCCGGCAAAGTTGAAACGTCAAAAAATACACGGTACTGTTTTTTTTATGTTAGTTCATGCGATTGGTAACCCATTTGTCGGTTCCGATATAGTTGATGTGAGTACAGTCGTTGTGCTCCACGGTTGGTTGGTATTGTGGCTGCATGTTTGGAGGGGCTTAATCTTGAACTTAATGCTTCCAAAAGCTTACGTCGGTCGGTGACAGTTTCTGATTGTTTTTTGTTGTCCTGTTCTTGACCGAAAGGGTCTAAATTTTTCAAGGAGCGAAATCCTTACAGGTTCAACAAAGTTGAAACGCCCAAAAGTAGATAAAGGGCATGGGTACTGAATACTGATTTTATTGGAAGTTCATTCTGTGCGATTAATTCATGCAATTAGTAATGCATTTGTCGGTTTCGATATAGTTCGATGCGAGTATTGCCCTTTGTTCCATGATTGGTTGGTATTTTTGGCTACATGTTTTGAGGGGTTAAGCTTGAGTTTAAAGACTTAAAAACTGCCAAAAGCGTAAGATCCAAGTTAGGGATGTTTTCTATTTTCCCACAAATGTCCTGTGCCATATACTCCCTCCAGTCACAAAAGAATATTATTTTGGACATTGACACGGTCCCTAAAACACAACTTTGATCACTAATTTATATTGTAATACATTTATAAAACTTAACAAAATTACACTTTTATGAAAATTCTTTTTGAGACAAATATATAGATACCATTTTCATGTGTCCAATCTAAATTTTGGAAAAGATGACGATAGCTAAAGTTTAGAAAGTTTGACTACACATACAGACATACTCCAAAACGACATTCTTTTGTGACTGGAGGGAGTATTGAGAAGCTCAAGCCATATGTTGCCAACATGGAGAATTGATTGAGCTCAAAATTTATTTGAGATTTTTTACTCTAGTTGTTCTGTTACATCATGGTGCACAATCAATGCAATAGATGCAATTTAATCCAAATTATTTACTTCTCAGAAGACAATATGTAGTTCTTTTCTGTTATTACTCCTGTGTAGATTTAGTGTTGGTTTTTCTTTGCAAAATACTATGCTCTGATAATAGTTCATACTGATATTGTTGTGACTCTTCAGAAGGTGTTTGTGGGAAAATTGCACAAGACAACCTTGAAGATGCATATTCCTTACCATCTCAAGAGTTGAACAAACTAGTTAATGGGAACAGTAAGGTTTGGCCTGGCTACTCTCTATGGTATTACCGACATTTTGTTCTTCGTTGGTATGACATTCTAATCTAACAATGGTTCGCTGAAAATGCAGGTTCCTACTACATTAGATGATTATAGAAAGCTTGTAGTTCCAATAATTGAGGAGTACTTTAGTACAGGAGATGTGGAACTGGCAGCTTCTGAGCTAAGGAGTCTTGGATCTGATCATTTTCACCATTACTTTGTCAAGAAGCTCATATCCATGGCAATGGACCGTCATGACAAAGAAAAAGAAATGGCGTCAGTTATGCTGTCTGCCTTGTATGCTGATCTATTGAGCTCCTCCAAGATGAGTGAAGGGTTTATGATGCTTCTGGAGTCAACAGAAGATCTAGCTGTTGATATACCAGATGCTATTAATGTCTTGGCTCTTTTTGTTGCACGTGCTGTTGTTGATGAAATATTGCCTCCTGTTTTTCTCACTCGAGCCAGAGCACTGCTTCCAGAATCTTCTAAAGGCATTGAAGTTCTGCAAGTTGCTGAGAAGAGCTACTTGTCAGCTCCCCACCATGCGGAGTTAGTTGAACGCAAGTGGGGCGGGAGCACTTACTTTACTGTAGAAGAGGCGAAAAAGAGGATCCAAGATATTCTGAGAGAGTATATTGAGAGTGGAGATGCAGATGAAGCCTTTAGGTGCATAAGGGAGCTGGGCCTTCCATTCTTCCATCATGAGGTTGTGAAACGTGCTCTCATCCTTGGCATGGAGAATCTTTCATCGCAGCCATTAATCCTAAAGTTGTTGAAGGAATCAACTGCGGGTTGCTTGATCAGTTCTAATCAAATGTCGAAGGGCTTTTCTCGGCTAGCTGAGAGTGTTGATGACCTGAGCCTTGATATTCCTTCTGCCAGAACTCTTTTTGACAAGATGGTTTCAATAGCTATACCTGAAGGATGGCTTGATGCTTCATTCAGTAAATCTGCTATCCCTGATGAAGAGATGCGAAATGCAAGTGGTGACAAGGTCAAGCGTTTTAAAGAAGAATCTGGGCACATGATTCAGGAGTATTTTCTCTCAGATGACACCCCGGAACTTATTAGAAGCCTTGAAGAGCTTTCAGCCCCAGCATATAACCCTATTTTCCTCAAGAAGCTTATTACACTTGCTATGGACAGGAAGAACAGGGAAAAAGAGATGGCTTCTGTGCTCCTTTCTTCACTTAGCTTGGAACTGTTTTCCACCGATGACATTACGAAGGGATTCATAATGCTCCTGCAGTCAGCAGAAGACACTGCCCTCGATATTGTGGATGCTCCCAGTGAACTTGCCCTCTTCCTGGCCAGGGCAGTGATCGATGAAGTCTTGATTCCACTGAATTTGGATGAGATCAGTAGCAAGCTACACCCTAACAGCAGTGGTAGTCAAACTGTCCAGATGGCCCGGGCCCTGCTTGCAGCTCGCCATTCTGGTGAGAGGATACTGCGCTGCTGGGGCGGCGGCACTGGCTGGGCAGTGGAAGATGCAAAGGACAAGATCTCAAAGCTCCTTGAGGAATACAACACTGGTGGCGACTTGGGGGAAGCCTGCCAGTGCATCCGTGAACTTGGAATGCCCTTCTTCAACCATGAAGTGGTGAAGAAAGCGCTGGTTATGGCAATGGAGAAACAGAATGAAGCTAGCGTCTTGGCTCTGCTGCAGGAGTGCTTCGGTGAGGGGCTGATAACCATCAATCAGATGACAAAAGGTTTCGCTCGCGTCAAGGAAGGCCTCGATGATCTGATCCTTGACATCCCGAACGCGCGGGAAAAGTTTGGAGCATTTGTGGAGCTCGCAACAGAACGCGGTTGGCTGCTGTCATCCTTCGCCTCCGCTCCTTGAGCTTCCCCAGCCGAGCTAAACTTGAAGAAATTTCTCTACGCACATCTATACATAATACCCATGCTGTCTTTAGCACCGTACCAAAATTTTCCTATTCCTAGTCTACCTTAAGCCGTTATGTTATCGTATACCGGAGGATCATAGGATGGCTGTGTTGGTACTTCTTGAGATTGTGTTCTATTGGTTTGGTCTGGGAGGTAATTAAGACTTCAGAGTTAAGAATAACACCATTTCGTTTCAGGTTATGAGATACCATAAACAGTTGAGGTCCATCTCAAAAACAAAACAAAAAACAGTTGAGGTCTTTCAAGACCAATGGGATTTTTGTAATTAGCTGCCCATGGCTTTCAGCTTTTGAAGTACCCGTCGTGCATGTGTTTGTTCGTCATTGCTGTTTAATTTCAATTATTGTATATCATGTATCATAGCTTTTTTTTTTTCAATTCATTTTCTCCTTCCTTGGGTAGGAGGACAGTGTCAGAGATTGGTGACAATCGCTACTTGCCTCTGATTATTGAAGTCGGTGTCAGCATGCAACAGCGTGATTAATCAGTGCCAGATATCGCGTTCTCGTATTCCTAAAAAGGTGTATATTGCTTTCCTATAGGACCATATATATAAGGTATCTAGTGTACATAATCTTTATAATCACGATTTTGTAGCTATGTAATGATCATATAATTATTGACTCTGATCTCACTAAACCGAAGACGGCCATATCTTAATTATTATAATTCATGTGTGCTGGAATTTGTCTCTATTTGCCTCTTTTTCTAAGAAATGATAATCCGATGTGTGTTGCAAAGTAATTTAGGACGTGTAAAGGCAATTGATAGTGGTGGTGTAGATGATTTTGAGTGACTTTAGATGTAAGTTGTTTGAGACGTATTGAGTGATAAATTGATTTCTTGGAATAATGTTTAGAGATGGCTTGATTTAAATAGAATATTTATCTTCGGAGTTAACTGATTACATTGTTGCAACTAGTATAACTTATAGTGATTTGTGGTCCAAGATCTTTTGTTCATCTTGATGGAACATCAAAATTAATGAAAGTATGGAAATCTTGATCAATTTATTCGAGTGTCGCAATTGGATACTTGGTAAGGTTGCGTAAAAGAACTATGATGGTGTAGTTTAATGAGAGTAGCATTGTGAAGAAATCTAATTGTCGTGTTAATTAATGGGATAGAAGGAATTGTTGAGTTATTAGCAGGTATGACTTGGCCTTAGTGAGTAACCAACCCTCTGGGAGTTAGATTATCTCTAATGATAATTTGGTCAAGAATATATTTATTTAGTGACGTTGGTGATTCAGTTTGTTTGAATCCTGATCAATTAGTTAAAAGTTATGGATTTTCTAAGATGATAGTTTGTTTTGGACAAATTAGTTTTTGAGAAGGAACGATATTGTTTCGGGTTGCAATTAGGAGCGGATATGTTTATTTAGTTTTATTGCTATGTTGTGTGCTTTTGAATGGTATTCTTAGTATGTTGTAGATTGTCAGGTGGTGGTGTGAAACCGGGGTTAGAGCTCTCTACTCGTCGTCATCCATCACACGGTTGAGGCAAGTACCATAGTGGGTAGAATATGTTGATTAGTATTCAAGAAATGTTAATGTTTTGTGAATGTGAAATTTTATCAATAGACTTATAGTTGTTAAATGTACTTGTGGTTTAGTATTCATGGAAGGATAATGCTTTGTGAATGTGAATTGTTATTCCTAGTCTTACCATTGTTGTTACATGCATATGTTGATTAAGAGTAGTGGCTCATGTGCATCATTACATTATTCTTGAGTCTTGGACTACGTGGTAGCCAAGTATTGAATGATATTTGAGGTCTCCGTTATGTTTTAGACGGGCTTGAGGTCCCCACACTCGTGGAGTGTGGGCTTGAGGTCCTTGTGCTAGAAAGTACAGACATGGGTATGCATCGACGTATGCATACTCCGCATTACCGATAAATGCAAAGAGAAAAAAATATGCATTTGAGGTATTTGCATTGTATGGCATTAAAAGTTGAATAGTTATGTTATTATTGTGGATGACTGAATGTGTTAAAGTCAAAGTCTGTCTATGAGATTTGGTTTATTGTCTTGTTTGTAGTTTACTGAGTCATAGACTCACGCTTGTTGCTTTGTTTATTTATTTATAGGTACCTCTTGCGAAGCGACGTGCATGGAAAGGGCTAGAAATAAAACTTAATGCACTCCACCACGTTATCACCATGCTCGTTAATTTTTGAATTCTAAGTTTAAATGGAGGAACCTACTAGAGAATGTGATTTATCTTTATGATCGTATACACCCTTCGAGGTGTATTTTGTTTACTTTGTAATAGAGTTGATGATTTCATAGAAATATTTTTGGCTATGTTTTAAGATTTGGTAATTGATTATCTTGCTCATATTCTTGTTAGATGTTTAGAACTTTTTTATGGTCAAAGATTCAAAGGAAGCTCCATAAAAATTTAGAGAAAAATCTTATCTTAGTTTTCCGTTATGTTTTTTTAGTAGCATTTCGGGCTCAAGTTGGGCTAGGGTGTTACAATTCCTTCCAAAGATGTGTTGAGAAAGGGCGGACTAAACCCTGGGATGATGCTATTGGTTGATTTTGAGAACCATATTGTAGTGGATGATGAAGCACTAAAGGCACAGTACTCTAAAGCTCACCCATATGGGGAATGGCTCGAGACAAAATATATGCCTCAAGGACATTGTAGAATCCATGTCAGAAACTAGCAGAGTTGCTCCAAGCATTTGTAGTTCGCTTCCAGTAAGTCCTTTACCATGCTTCAACATTATATGTTGTCCTTTATCATGCTTCAACATATATGTTTCGTTGGGCTACAATTTCGACTTTGTTATTGATGAGAACTTGAGTTGACCATAGTTAACATAGGGGTTTTGAGTTCTTCTACAATTTGGTGAAGCAAAAGAATGAGAGCAAGGAGCGTAGAGGTATTAATGGAATTTTGACTCCACTAAAGGCCTTCGGGTAAGCAAGGGTTCGATTGTGTTGATTATAATATGTGTTGTTTTGATTTCTGCCGGCTAACTATCCAACTGATTAACTCTAGATACACAGTAGAAGCCCTGGAAATATTGCTGCTGCCAATTGCTAAAGATGGAGTGGAAGCTCTTGGATCCATGGGAAATGATACACCCTCAATGATGTCTACCAGAGAGAAGTTGACTTTCGAGTAATTTGAGCCATATTTGAAAGTTGTCGTTCCTGCCAAAGGCACTTAATGTGTTAAAGGTAAATATTATTTCTGAAAGATTTGGAGTTCCGTTGCAACGCACGAACATCCTACTAGTAGTAACATTTAAAGATGAGTGTCAACGGCCAAGTACAATAGAAAAAGGGGAAATTTCTTCTATACCACTGACAAATACTCCAATTCACGATTTGCCATCCACAAACTCGTTATTCCATATATGTCATCGACAAGTGGAAGTGATCTCTTCCATGCCACTGTTGTTAGTCAAACATTCGTTAAGTTCAAGTCAATGATTTGTATTTCGTGGTATTGCCCAAAATACCCCCTCTCCCCAGTATGGCATGGCACAACACACTCTAGTCGATGAAAATGGAGGGACCGAGCGGCGCCTTGGTCCATTCGTCGAGTGGCTCGTGGGTAACCGTTCGCGAGCCGCTCTACCATGCACCTGGCTCTGCCTCGCTTTGCTGACGCCATCCTATCAAACCTCGTGTCTTGCTCATAGCCATCCAATTTTGGTGCCTGGATCCACTTCATCAACCTTATCCTTTACCTGACTCCAACTACGTTGCATTCATTTCCCTTTCCAGAACCATCTCTCTCTCTCTCTCTCTCTCTCTCGTCAATCCCAATCCACGCCGACTGATTTGGCACTAACGCTAGTTTGTATCCACGTGCGATCCCACATTAGGGCGGCTGAGGGCAGAGGAAGCGACCGTGTGTCGTTGTGGGAAGGTGAGGAAGCACGCGTGAGTGGGTGCCATGGTGGGCGCATGGTGTGGTGGGAGCACGCACCACCGCTGCGTCACATTGAGCAGTTTCGTATTTCACCGCGTCGGGCATGGAACACGCCGTCGCAAGATCTAACGCCACTTGCCATCATGGGTGCGCGACGCGCGACCACACCGGTGTTAGCGAAAGCGTGGCGTCGGGCATGGACACAGCGGGAATCACGGTGGCCATGGGTGAGTGGGCGCGCGCGACCACAGTGGGTGTTAGCGAAATATGGCCCTGTTTGGTACAGCTTCTGCTTTGGCTTTTGGGTGAGAAAAGCCAGAAGCTGTGCCAAACGGTTGGCTTTTTTTCTGGCTTTCACAGGAAGCTCAAAGCTGTCAATACATATGGAAGCCAAAAGCGAAAAGCCAGTATTGAGGTGCTTCCCACCGCTTCCCACCTCCAGCGTTCCAAGAATACCCCCAGACTTCGCAGAAATTACCCACCTTATACCTAGTATTTAAAGCAATCTTACCTGTTTGCCTTCCCACTGGCTCTGAAAGAACTATTCAGATGTCAAGAGAGAAGCTCGTCTGTCGCATACACATTTTCAGTGAGCATCTTGGAAGTCTGTAATGAAAAAAATTAGGGACCTTCTTGATGACAGCTGTGAAATAGATTTATTGGGTCAACCAACGAACTGAGCAGCCACTCCCATTGGTGAGTGTCTTGGTGTTTTACCACTTGTATGACATTCCTTATAAATAATTCAGCTCATATATTGCAATAGGAACCAATTGGTTTTGTTTGGTTTGGTATGGTTGGGTTCGGTTATCGTGGAAATCATCTGGTTTTGTTTGGTTCTTCATCTTCGATTGATTCATTTTGTACACAAGTGATACAATAGGCGGAGTTAATATTTTTGTTTATATGTGTGAAAAAGATTGAGAATCTCATTTGCTAATATGTATCACTTCCTTTTGAGATTTCGTTGCAATGCACGAGCACCCTACTACTATATACTAGATGCTTGCTAATTTAGTTAAACGACATCAAATAAGTCATTACTGTCCTCATGAGCATTTCAGACATTTCATATCTCGGAAGCTGCAGCCAGCCTACCTAAAAGCCAGACAGCCAAACACCAAATCAGAAAAGCACATCCATTCATTGAAGCTCTACAAGAGATAGGAAGCTGCTTTTTAGGAAAGCCACAGCTGTGCCAAACAGAGCCTATGTATAACACCATTTTATGGATATAATCTTTGACTTGCCAACTGTTACTATTTCCGCATGCGCTTTCCTTCTCAGTTGCACTCAGCTGTACTCTTTACATCTCGTTATATATAAACACATGGATCCCTTCTGGGGTCATTGCGGCAAATATTGTCTTACGAGGCATCAGTGATCCAGGCTTTTTTCCTTGCCTCGGCTCGCCGTCTTCTTCTTCCTCTTCTGTCCCCATGAGCACCGACAGCGGTTTCTCATCTCCTTCCTCCACCTCCTCCTCATCTGCGTTGTTCTCCTCCACGCCCGCTACTGCATTCCCCTCTTTTGCCATCTCACCCGTCAACATTCGGACCCATGTCCAGATTGTTTTGGATCTGAAGGAATCCAACTAATCCCAATGGCGTCGTTTCTTTGATGTGGTGCTCGGCAAGTTTCGGTCTGACCCATCATGTTGATGGATCTGATCCTGAACCGAATAGCGTTGCTTGGATGCAAGATGATTTCAGTGTCGTTTATTAGTTATACACTACCATCTCCTCGGAGATCCTTGGTATTGTCATGTAGCCGAACGACAATGCCCATTCCGTCTGGGCAAACATTGAGTCCATCTTTCGCGACAACAAGACCATCTACATCGAGGCAAAATTCCACATTCTCTTTCAGGGCGACATGTCCATCACCGCTTATTGTCATCGGCTGGAGACCCTTGAGGATAGCCTCCGCGAATCAACCTATGTCGAACCATACACTGGTCCTTAACATGCTACGCGGCCTCAACCCGAAGTACCATAATGCGGCGTCCATCCTTACGATGTAGGTTCCCTTTCTGGATTTCCTTCCAGCGAGATCATATCTCCTTCTTGAGGAAAATCGGTTTAAGCAAACGACAAATTTCGCAGCGGCCAAAGTGCTCTACTCTCAGTCCTCCTCGTCTCACACCGATAATCGCGGTGATCGCAATGAGCGTTATGATCACAAGAACCGTAAGCACAAGAATAAGAACGTCAACAACCCGCGTCCTCAGCAGTTTGCGCCAGCCCAGCACTGGACGCCCAGTTTTTACCCTTGGACAGCAGCCCTCCACACTAACCCGTGGTCATAATATACTAGTCGAAGCTGCAAATCAGTGTACAATCAAGATCAATAAACACTACTTAATGATCATTAATTGATTTTGAATTAGCAGTTACCAGTTGTTTATTACGACATATACTAGAGAGTAATTGTCTCAACCATAAATAGGATCTGGAGACGTCCAGACGAAAGTTGATGATTCATTCTATTTTTTCATCTTCCTCTCTGATCATCTGTGCTGAAGAATTGAGCTGTCGAACCAATTCGTCTCTTCTTCTTGGCGTGCACCGGGAAAGAGGGTGAGCGGATATCTCCGAACCATTATCGCAGAGTTTATCTACATAGGGCGGCAATAAGGTTTCTAGACAACGCATCTGCGCGACCGCTATCTGCACTGTATCCTACGACTACTCGCTTCACTGCGACATCTACGATCTGCACTGTTTCGTGTTCTTCATTAAGATTGAATGTAAGTTAGCCGTACGACCAGTTTTTTCTGCTATAATCATAGTGTTGAGTATGTTTAAAAGTGCAATGAGTTGCCTGCTATTGATATTGCTTTATGCATCTACAGTTATTTGTGATCTTTGCCTCGTAATCAGATATGGAATTAAAATGTTGTCCACATTTCCAACATGCACTATTTCGAGTCTACGCTGCTTCCTGTTCTTTATCACGCCCGACTATAAGTTGGTTTTAGAAGTGTAATAAGTTATCTGTTGTTAATATTGCTTTATACGTCTCTAGTTTTATGTTATCGTTGCCTCGTAATATAATCTAGAATTAAAATTTTATCCATATTTCCGACGACATCCAGCTCCAGTCCTCCACCTCTAGTTCTAGCAGTCCAGCCAAATTAATGGTACATTGTATTGATTTGTTTGCCTGTGTTTAGCAGATCCATAGGATTTGGGGTTGCACTAGGAAGTGGGTAGTTTGATGCTTGAAGAATGAAGATGTGTTGTTCTGTTGGAGCCTCTGTTATTTGTTTCAAAATTGGACAGTGTAGTATGATCTCCTGTTATTGTTTATTTGCTACTTGCTACCAGGACAATTGGACATTGAACTAGAACTATGCACATATGGAGTATGGACTTACGGTGGAAGACGGGAACTGGAAGTGGAACTCAGTATTTTGAATCTCTGTTTGCTACTTGGATTGTTGATTTGTTGCCTTGATTTCGATGGACCTTGAATCGCTGAATTTTGTTGTGTTGGCTATTCGATGCAGGTTATTAGAATATTAGTGTTGCATTGCTAATGTGTTAAGTGCTAGAGTACTGTACTATTAGTCGGCCTCAGATCAGAGGCCAGAGCGACAGAGAAGTGCTGGCCTGCTGCTTCCGTTCGTGCGCGGTGGACTTCACTGGTGCACTGGGGAAAGCACTGCACTGCACTGCAGTTCAGGCTGGGTTGCTGCTGGCGCCTGGCAGTGGCACGGTGCTGCACTGACGGGCTGGCTGACCGCTGGTCGCAAGTCCCCGACTTGCAATTGGCTTCAACTTCGGTGAACGCCGCGCGCGCCGCGCGGAGGTTCTATGGGTTTGAGTCGCTTCTATGATTTTTCCCCCAATTCATTTCCGCCTTCTTTTGGGTAGGATGTTGTCAGAGATGGTGGCAGGCGTCAGGCGCTCGCTACCTGCCTTCGGTTAAGTTGCGGTCGGTGTCAGCATGCATGGCATAAATTGCTGGTATACCCATTTGCTCTTTTAATTATTCGACGAAAGTGACGAAAGTATACAATATTGCAACCCCTTTGGGATTAATCATTGCCAAATATTGCTTCCCTCGTATTCCTTTTAGAGTCCCTAAAGATCTCATGAAACCAAAAACTGCCCCAAATTTGAAGTCTGAACTGAATTCTAATTTGAAACGATACTATTACATTGCAGAAACCAAAGCAAAGGTGTGAGCAATTTATGAAGTAAAGAAATGAACCGGAAGCCGTTCACATTATTAGTAATAAGTTTCCAATAACAAAAAAAAAACTTGATACGATTAGCAATTTAGCATGAGCGATCGCAAGATGAGCAACCACCGTCACGCCATGCTGCAGAGAATCCGGGGGGCACGGAAGCCGTTCAAATTATTCTGCGAGGCTGTACGGCATGGTGGGCATTCGTGATGCGGTGTGAGGTGAGATCGAGCGGTGATCATGGAGACAGTGATGTCGGACCGTGCGATGGTGACCACATCGACGACTCGTACATGGGTCACCGGCAGATGTAGAGAAGACGAGGCATTAGTCAATCCGGCGGTAACGAGGGGCGGCCCGAGGTTTGCTCGCCCGACGGGGTCTACGGCCATGCTTGTTAGCGTGATCTGAATTCAACATTTGCAATTCTGCACTATTTTCACTCTTAAGCCATGTTGAACTAGTATATATGCTGCTCAGCGTGCTATATATAGTTACAAGTTCTGTTCTGTGAACCTGTGAAAATTGATGAGTTCAACTTCCATTCTATATATATGTACATATACTCTCATTCGTAAAGCGCAGATACTACCAATGTACACGTACACTCCCATTCATAAAGTAGCTATATTCCCTTGTGTATACTACCTATATGTATTTTTAAGAGGATGAATAAATACTCTCTTCCCAAATACATGTACAGATGTACTAATATACTATTGTAAGTGTATAGACTCCCCAATTACATGTACTAGCATACTCCCGAGGTATACATACTACCAAGTACATGTACTAAAATACTCCCTAAGGTATGCATACTACATAAGTACATGTACTAAAATACTCCCATAGATATACATACTACAAAAATTCAAAATTATTTCTCCATTTCTTGCTCCACAACCGGACCTCTCCTTATTTTCTTCTCGCTTGAGGATCATGAGCGTAACGCAATGGAAAAAAAAAAAAAACAAGCAGCAAATCAACTATCGCTTCACGAAGAAAACGAAAAACAAAAGTCAATTACGTAGTATCAGGGATTTGGATGTTAATATTGATTTTCCTTTGCAAAGCAATAAATTATGTATACTGTTGATAGGTTGCTAGTGAATTGTTATAGAATGGTATCCGACCCAATAATCAGAGCAAGTATGCGCTATCCTACCCAATAATCCAATAAGTATGTGGTATCCGAAACAGATAAATGATAGATACAATGGGAGTAACTACACCTGGGAGTACCGGAGTAGCAAATAGACTTCCTATACAGGAAAATACTATCTACATGTATATGGAAAATTCTCACTTTCATGCGGCTTAAAAATTTTGTCACTATTTTAGATGCAGTTGATTATTTATCCCATCTTTCACATTTAGCTTTATTATTTGATATTTTATGTTTTTTTTCACATTTTGTAATTTATTTTTATATTTTACCCTACTTGAAATGACAGTTATGCATTGGAATCATTTGGCCCATGGCATATAATTCAGTCAAACTCAGTGCATGCATCGATCGCGCCACTCCCCGACCTCCTCTTCCGACACGGCCGGCCATGGACTGCGAGTACCTCTGCGGCATGAGGGACACGTCGGCCATGGGCTCTAGTACACTGCCATCTCCCCTCTTACACAGGGCGGCGTTAACCTTGCAGAAGATGGCGAGCATTGGACGAACATCCCATCGATGGGGCTTAGCCCGACGGCTTTCACGTCTCGATTCCCTTGTTGATCTGCTCAGGGTGGAGCATGACGACCCCAGGGTAGAGGCGCACAAGCTGCCTGGCGTCATGCAGCACATGCCCGTGTGTGCGGAGTGAGGGGATCGCGCGATGGATGTGCTGTCAGGGTCGACGCGGAGGACGATGGGAAGGACGGCGATGACGACTCGAGCGTCGGAGCCAAGGACGATGTTGAGGACGGCGAAGAGCGGAGCAAGGTGGTTGTAGCTGGAGGACATCTTGAGGAGGGGCGCGGCGGGGAGGCCGATGGAGCGAAAGAAGTCGAGGTTGGGAGGAGGGTCTTAGCGGGATCTGAGAGGAGTGTGGCGACGGCGCTAGGAGGCCGTGGCAGCCAAGGGGGAGAGGCCACGTGAGGAGACGGTGGGGCTAGACGAGGAGGTGGAGAAGAAGGCTCCTCCTCTCACGATTGCCAAGGCGACCAAGCCGGCGACACTCTCTCTTTCACCATCTCCGATGGTAGATGTTTCGGAGGTCGGGATGCGGTCGATGCGTACATCGGACCCAACCAAAAAATATGCCCCGGGCCAAACAGTCCTAGGGGCATAAAAATTATTCCAGGTGCGGTAAAATACAAAAATAAATTACAAAATATAAAGAATATCAAATAATCAAGTTAAATATGAAAAATAAAATAAATAATTAACTACCTCCAAAATAGTGGTAAATTGTCGAAGGCACACGAAAGATACGGAGAATGATCAACTTTCTTGTATTATATATACGGGAGGCCAATTTCTCTCTCTCTCTCTCTCTCTCTCCAATTCCCCGGAAATTTACCACCGTCCCCAAATCTCAAATTCGCAACATTGCAAAGATCAGATAAACCAGACAGATTGATCTTAGCCCCGTGTGATCGGATTGCGCCTTGCCGAAATTCCATGTGATCGCAGCATCCCTGGCCCTTAATTTTGTTCAGATTTTTCTTTTTACCATCTGTTGGGATCTTTTGGTGTGAAATTTGTGGGGTCAGGGAGTCTTGGGGAATCTGATGAGGTGGGAGTGGTTGTTTGATCGCGTTAATTCGATCTATGCGGGAAAGGAGGGATCTTTCGTTTGTTCGTGGAGTCCTTTCAGTTTCTCCTGTTCTTTGTTAGTGATTGTGTTGTGTGGAGTTGGGGTTTTGGGTGGTGTAATGGGAACTAGAGATGATGGATGCCTTGAAGATGGGATTTTGTGATCTGGACCTTGATTGGATTGTGGGATTCTGGTTTCTCTCTTCATGATCATGGATCATCTCTTTTTTTTTCTTGCTTGAATGTTTAACTGTGTTGGTGTTGAATGATCTGTGGGATGATCATGAACGGTGATGTGATCTGTGATCCATCGATCATGTCAAAATTTGTAGTCCTTTTTTCTTAAGTAGTGTCTATAGGAGTTATAATCTTTCCTTGCAGTTCGTGTTGTGCATTGGAATATTGGATTCTAGTAGCAGTATAGTAGTCAAGTGTTTGATAAGCTTCTCTTAAAATGCTGGGATACTTTGGTAGACAGTATAGTAAAGTGTTTGATAAGCTTCTCTTAAAATGCTGGGATACTCTGATAGACCTGTACGATCAGCTTGAGGAGTGGCCAATCTCAGCTTCAGAATTGCTGAATTTAGGATCACATCTTGCTCTATCATGCTGTATGATCATTATGTACTTCTATCTTTAACAACAAAGTGTAATATGAGTTACATAACCATATAATCAGTCGCTGTTTTGTATTCTTGCAAACTACAATGCATTGACTAATTACTTTCTCTATAAAAATGCACTTGTCCAGTTTGCTAAGGACTCATGAGTTTATACATGATTAACTAATAGTCATATTGGTCCATTTGGCTACCCAGTGTGTAATTTTCTTCTTTTTTTTCTTCTCTTGGCAGCTCTAGTTCACTCCCAACTTTGATCCCACAAGGGCACTGCTAGAGTGCTACATCATGCAGTGCCCAATGGATGGCACAGCAAGCAAAGCTGCTCTGGTTATACAGTTCCACAAAATAGTCAATGAGGCCACCTCCCATTCGGTAGTGGAGCACTCTAAACGCCAATGCTATGGAAATGAAGCCACGGAGCAATTCCCCCTAACAGTGAACCCGTCCATTCTCCTCCATGTTCTCTCATCCTGCGAGCTGGATCCTAAAGATCTTGCTGCTTTGGAGGTACAGCTACATTCTTATGCTTTCAGCATCTGAGTTTTGAACTGCTGCTGCTGATGTCGATGGAGAGATCCTCTGTTGTTTCAGGCTACATGTAAATTCTTCAGAAAGTCCGCAATGTTCCTACCAGATTTTTCATTGTCTCTTCCAGAACTTGCGGCATTCGATATGTGCCAGAAAAGGTCCATGTTTAAGCCAATGAAACAAGAAGAGAAGGATCGGCTGAAGCAGTGGTGTGGGGGCTCTTGGAAGCTTGTACTTAGGTACATTTTAGTTGGTGAGAATAATTACCGCCGAGAGAAATCCCAGGTTATTGCTGGACCAGGCCACAGCATTGTTGTCACAACAAAGGGGGAGGTATACTCATTTGGGGCGAATTGCTCAGGCCAGCTTGGCCTTGGGGATACAGAAGACCAGTTCAAGCCATGCCTTATTAGGTAATATATGTTAATTTGGCTGAAATAGAGTTATGTGCCATCGTCACAAACCGTGGCTGCCTTGTAGGTCTCTGCAAGGCATCAGAATCACACAAGCTGCTGTTGGATCAAGGCGAACAATGCTTGTGAGTGATACTGGAAGTGTCTACACATTTGGACAGGATATTTTTGGGGGGTTGGAAATCTTTGGGACAGCTGATGTTAACTACATTAGTAGTCCTAAGTTGGTGGAATCACTTAAGGGCATCTTTGTGGTGCAAGCCTCCATAGGAGGCTACTTCTCCGCAGTTCTGTCCAGAGAGGGCCGGGTTTATACTTTCTCTTGGGGCTGTGCTGAGAGGCTTGGTCATAGCTCAGATCTTGCGGATGTTGAGCCTCGGCTTCTCTCTGGACCGCTTGAGGATGTTCTTGTCGTGCAGATTGCTGCCGGCAATTGCTATCTCCTTATGTTGGCCTACGGGCTGACTGGAATGTAAGCATTTGCTCCTTTGCCCTTTATTCATGGCTGATCTTGTAGCTACAATTTTATCTAATAAGCATGTCCATTCACATAACTGAACAACCTTACTTTGAAAGGATTCAGGATCATAGCCATTTCGTGATTTGGATAATTCCATTATGTTGAGTGGAAAATTTGTTTTTGCATGTTAATATGCAGGTCAGTGTACTCTGTAGGCTGTGGTTTAGGAGGCAAGCTTGGGCATGGAAGCAAGAATAACGAGGGCATCCCTCAGTTGATTGGACATTTTCAGGCATTCAACATAAAGCCAATGTCAATTTCAGCCGGCGCTTGGCATGCCGCGGTCCTGGGCTGCGATGGACGTGTATTCACCTGGGGATGGGGTACCAATGGCTGTCTGGGACATGGAGATGATGAAGAATGCATGGCCCTCCCCACGGCAGTGGAAAGTTTGAGCAATGTGAAGGCTGTGCATGTTTCAGCCGGCGAATACACCACCTTCGTCGTCGCGGATAATGGGGATGTCTACTCCTTTGGTTTGGGTGAATCCTTTAATCTAGGCTTTCAGGTTTGATCATTATCTCTAAGATGCTTTTGATCCTTGAACAAAATTTGGCAAGCTTACAGTAACATCCAACCAATATCTTCTGAAGTACTGAATTTCTTGTTTCATCGCCCTTGGTTTCAGGAGTTCGACACGATAAATGACTATGTCCCAACCCCCAAGTTAGTCACTTCACTTACCGGGCTAAATGAGAAGGTTGTGCAGATTAGCCCAACCAACACCTGGGACTGGCTTAACGAAGATATGGGATTGTCTCATACAGTTGCCCTCACTGAATCCGGTAAGCTATACGCCTTTGGGGGAGGCATCAAGGGCCAGCTTGGTGTCAAGCTTGCCGAGGGCCAAGAAACAATGCCGACCCCGGTCCATGTCGCCATTGATCCCCTCTAGTTCCTCCAGCATCCGCCTTACCAGTTATTTCCCATGGTAACTCGTGTGGGAAGTGCATTCTGAAGTTACTAGGGTAAAAAAAAAAGGTTGTCTTTTAGAATGTAAATATTGGGGAATATTTGGTTCATTTTAGAGTCTGGACTCTAGGTTTTGTGGTGGCATCTCTTTTGAACAGTGGACAGATGATGACAACTTCTGGTTGGTTTCATTCTTGATTCTTCATGCTCTGTTAATGCCAAAGGATTGGTTTATTGTATGCCGTGCGTTGTAGTGATTAGTGAGAGGAAAAAAATATACATTCTTAGCACTAGCAGCAGCAGCAGCATAAGAAGTTAAAAAAAAAAGTAGTAGCAGCAGAATGTAGTAGTTTGTTTTGTTTTGTTTTCTTTTCTTTTTGCAAAGGAGCTGCGCAAAAAAACCAGAAAAAATAATGCAGACGGGGAATGGAGCGCCATACAGAAAGGATACAATCGGCAGCGGGAGAAATAAAAAGAGTAGTCAAGAGGTTGCGTAGGTACAATACAATCATAATTAATTGGTTGTGATTTAAAAGGCCTGGATAACATATAATGGTCGTGATTTAATCATAATTAGGTCGACCGGATTGGGAGCTAGATGATAGATCTCATTTTATCTGGTTGTGATTATTTGGTTCAATAAACTGAACTTCAAATGACAATTCACAAAATACTACTCAGGTAGAGTGTATTGTTTGATCAGCTTCATTTTTCTGGTCTGCGACAAAAGGTATTCGAATTCAGAAATAACGGGACTATTCACTTGGATTCATCATTGGCATGCTGTACAACTGACCACTAGCGTTATTTATTCCTTTCATGATAGAACTGGAAATAGGCTCTTCAAGTCTCTTGTCAAATCTGCATAGCTAACAAAATCTGACAAAATCCAGCCTACAGATGAATAAGTTCTGACAAAATCCAGCCTACAGATGAATAAGTTCCTCAATTGTTTTATCAATAACAAGAACTCGCTCGGTGCAAACGTCTCAGTTGTGTAGACTGAATCCCAGCCGCAAACTTTTCTCAAAAATTGCTGCCACAGGTGTCCAAATGTCCAGCTTCGGGCAAAAACTTTACTTCGCAGAATTTACGTGATCGTGATCCATCCAGTTTGATCATCCATTTCTGCATTCAAAGAGCAACAAAAAAAAAGTTGAATGCTTTAAAAAGAGGAAGGGCTCGACACTACAGGACCCCAAAAACCATCTTGTTTTCCCCTCGATGTTGTGCTATCATTGTTCACTTTTCCCCGGCAGCGATGTTTGTGCTGGCTGTTGCAGTAGCTGTCTGCAACTATGCTTGCAACAAAGCACCTGCTGATGTGGGGTATAGCTCTGGCACAGATGGGGTCAAGAAACCACATGACCACTAGTAACCGAGCAAGCAAGAACTCTGAATTCACATGGCTTCCTGACGCAGTGGTGTGTAAATATAGGGTAATGTACCAGTTAGATGGATTGTTTAGGGCCCCTCCAGCAGAGCAGATTCGAACCAAACCCCGAGTTCTTGATCGACCTGCAGGAGAAACAATGAGTTCGTCACTGCATTATAAAACTTGCAGACAGTAATGTGATTGAGTATACAGTTACATGCTCCTTGCTGTAGAAGTGTTAATGAAGACTATCAATCAAAACACTGTGAAGTAATATCAAGTGCATTCAGATGGCTTACAAGTTCTCATCTCTTGAACTGTAAGTAGCTCGTGAATTTGATCTTGAACACTGCTCATAAGGCTCATATGTGCAGAAATATGTATCAAATTCCTTGTTAGGTAGGAAATCCATCTTGTTGTGCTGCTGTATCCTCAAACAGATTGTGTGCGCTGCATCCGATGAGAAGAGCCTCTTTTGAAGCTTCAATGTTCGTGAGAAGCAGTTCGGTTGAAGGTCAGGCTCCTGGATGCTATCGAAACAACCCTGCTCACTGACGCCCTTTGAGTAGTTAGTCTCTGACCTGCATGTCCTTGTCAGGTCATCTGTCATTGATCTGTTCGATGTCAAGGTGCTCCGAGCATCGTCCTCAAACCCATGAACAGTTGGTTTAGAATCAACGCGTTGCATGATGAATGGTGATTGCTGCTGACTAGAGTAGCCTTTGAGCGGTGTTTCTCTAGCTCCATGCCTCACATCTTCATCTTCATCGGTCACAGCTGAATCTGACAGCTCTTGCTTTCGACCTGAGCAGCTGAGTAGGCTGAATGACTGTCTCTTCAACCTTGCATCTTTCTTGACTGCACGGGGTACAAGTTTGAATCTGATCTCCACATTGCACCCAAGAACATGTTGTAACACACTTTCTATTAGGCTTTGCATTTTCTCTGCCCTTGATAGGTGATCCGGGTGGCTAAATCCAACTTCCGCTATAGCCAGCTCTGAGAATTTCACATGTAGTGTGTCATACACAGCACAAACCTATGAGAAAGCTAAAATCAAGAACACTAAAGATGGTATGCGTAAATTACCTTCGGTGACATGGACTGATGATAGGAAACCTTCTTTCCTGAGGAAACTTTTGGCTGACCTTGATTGACACTTTCTAATGGCTCTCTTCCAGATGCTTTCAAGCTTAAGCCGCCTACAGTGTCTCTCAGAACAGTTGGACTTGTTGCTGTTGCATGCATGACAGAAATTGGAGCTTGAGTTCACCTTGGAAACCCAGTCATCTGCACAATTGGATATAAAAAATGGTTATGATTCTGTATGGAGATCAGAATTATACGTAATATCTTTGATAATACTTGCCTGTATATCCAGTTGCTGAATGTTCATGCAAGTCATTCGATTCTGCAACTAGGTTAGATTCATTGGTGCCAAACTGCAAAAGCGCAACTGTAACCCAAGTAGCCTGATTTCTTGATGTCCTCAATTGTTTTTCAGTTTCTGATAGTATTTTCAGTGCATGCCTTAGTCTCTTTATTCCAACCTCTGCTACTGAATGACCATAGCATAAAATCGTGTAAGGGTAAAAAACCACATAAAGTCATGTAAGGGGAAAAAATCCTTAGTGGAACAAAAGGCTGTGGATAGCAACCGTTTGATAGTTCAAGATGCACTTGTGATCAGAACAGGTCATACTATGAGTGGTTCTACAATGCAGACTTAAGAAAAGCGAGCATGCAACTTTCCCTTCATCATTGATTTAATGAACTTGCAGCAGGAAACAATAGCAGCATGCTGATATGTGAAAGTAGAAAGAAACATACACGCATATCTTCCCAAGAAACTTTTGCTGACTTCAGTGACTGCAGATTGACATCGTCCTGAGAGAATGTCCATAATAAGGTTTGCCAACTGAGAGACCAGCTGTAGAGGATCAATTGCTGACCCCATAAGCTCTCGAGCTCGTCTTACCGTATTGGTGGTGTCCGATGACAATGCTAGATCAAGCAATTCAATCAACTCATCATCAGACACTGATCCTACCTGCAAATAACAAAGGTACAAACATGGTAATACTGACTACATAATTTACTTAGAACATCAAAGGTAACACTACTCACAAGTTCATGCACAAGAGAAATCATGATCTTCTTCCCAAGCAAACTGAGCTGATCAAGCATTATTTCCGCATCTCTAAGAGAACCGTTAGACTTTGCAGCAATGAAGTACAACCCATCATGGTCAAATTCCATTCCTTCCTCTATGCAGATTCTCTCCAACCTGTAAACGATGTCTGCAACCTTTATCTTCGGAAAATGGAACTTCTGGCAATGTGTGATGGAAGTCCGAGGTAGGCTATCTAGGTCAGAAGTAATCATAATGTACACTGTATGCTGATATGGCTCGTCAAGACTCCTCAGCATCGCTGACCATGCATCCTCTTGCAAGAGATGGCATTCATCAACAATGAAGACCTTGAAGCGTGATGAGTATGGGACAAGAGATGCACTCTTGAGAAGCGCCTTTACTCGACCTAAATGATCCATTTTCGCCGCATCAAGTTCTTTCACATCTCTACTCCTCCCGGAGAAGAGAATGACACACTCTTTACAGAACCCGCATGGCCTTTGCTCTCCGAGAGAGAGGCAATTTAGAGCAGCTGCGAAAATCCGTGCAGTGGACGTCTTGCCTGTACCCCGGGGGCCATGGAATAAGTACATTGGAGCAACCTTTCCTTTGCAAGAAGAATATAAGAGAGACTGAGCAACCACATTGAGGCCAATCAGCTCACTGAAGGATCGAGGGCGAAATTTCTGGCTTAAACACCTTGGCGTCTCAGTATATGGTACATTGTCCTGAAACGCTGCCTCAGTCTCCTCAGTGGATAAGAGAGGTTGCTCTGGACCATCACTATCGGAATAAAGATCGCGGTACTTCGATGCTCCAGACCAGCAGTAGCTTATCCCGCATCCACTGAAATTTGATCCAACAACATCATTCGACCTCACTCGTGTTTCTTCCGTTCTTGACCCAACCGAGCGTGCCTCACTGGCTGACATACAAGGGCTACCGATACGGCTCATTGCAGCAGAAGACTTGTTCCTGAATTTAGAATAACCTGGCATTTTCACTTCTTCATCAGTCTTCTCCGGCAACACGAGATCTGGTCGTTCATAAGAATTCACTTCCTCTTCTTCCTTCTCTTCCATATTGTTTACCATATTGTTTGCCAATTGTCGAATAGAGCTATGATTAGAGTGGTTAGAATCCACGGACTTGCGATGACCATCTTGGCGCACACGATGAACTTGCTTGTTTCTTGGCGGGTTTAAGCCTCTGATCTTGACAACGCAAGATTTCCTATAAGATGCAGTTCTTGCATTTGGTGCCCGAAAACTCCGTTCTGACCCCATTGTAGCTTCAGCTTCCAAATCTCCATCTTCTTCAATCAATTGATGGTGTGCTGACCTGCTTAGCTCCAGTGTGTTGCTAGAGGCAGTCTCCCAGATCATATTGTCAGAAGCAGATGCATACTTGCTCAAAGAGTTTGTTGCTGGATCCCGCAGCGACCTCACTCGCTTGAGCTGCACTAAGGTTCTTGACAGTGGAACATCCACTGAGTGGCGCCTCATGTCCGTCATTTTGAGTATGTACCTTCCCGTTCCGACTTATCCAGCAATAGTGTATGATACTATGATTCCATGTTGGTTCTTTTCTTGATTAGGACTGGTTCCATTTTAACCATGTGGTAAGAACCTGCAGCAAATCAGACACAAGAAACATAAGAATGCTGAAGTTTCAGATTATATTTTGATTTCCCCATGCAAAGCAAACAAGAAGCTCCCATTTTGGCAAAGTCGGATCCAAGATTAGTTAATCATAGCTCAATACATCAAAAGCGCAACTTCGAGAAGTAACATGGGGAAAAATCCTTCGTGGTTTTCAGATAAATCCAAAAACGCCCGCGTATTCGGCCCTACAGAAATTAAATCCGGGACCCCAAGATAGGATGATCACACCAAAAAAAATTGTTTGTCTACTGAAGACAATGTGTAACGTAATCTTGGAGCATTTATATACACAAGAACAAACACATAGCTAAGTGCGGAAAACCCCAGGCTGCAGATTTACAAATCAAGGTGGCCAAAAATGGTTTATCCTGCTGTCAAGCAAACACCGTTGAGGGAAGTAAAATGGAATCAAAGAATCAGCCATCGCTTCTCCTTTTCCGCTGAAAATACATAAAGTAAAAAGGTACAAATAATCCACACATTCTCTCCTTTTCTAACAAACGTGACCCCCACCCCACACAAACACACAAACAGAAAAGGCAAATAACAAGTGCGGAGAAAACGAAAAATGGTCAAATCCTCCTCCAATTGTCTGTAGTACAAAATAGAATAGCTGCGCACAATTGCAAGTACCAATCATCAACATCCAACAAGTAGATATCAAACATGACACAGAAAAAAAAAGCTCCAAATAAAAAACTACACAGCCAAAACCCCTCTCAGAACATCAAATGGAACCATTCAAGAGTACAAATGGGCTAAATCTTCGTTCCATTCCCCCCTCCAACTAACAATAGGTTTGTTTTACATAAATACAGCAAAATGCATAGTCCTTCTCCTCTCCTCTCAGAAACACATCCCTGAAGCCAAGCTCAAAGCCACAAGTATGTGCCGCATTTCCCCCATAGCCCGCATTGCAAGAACCGCAAGATCCAGCACCAGATAGAACAAAGAAATGCAACAGCAAGAAGCTGAAGAAACCAAACAGAGAGGAACCCGTCAGGATCAAGGAAGCAAAGCAAGAAAGAGAGAACGCCTGCTCACCACAGAGAAGCCTCGGCACACGGCTGGAGAAGAAGAGATCACGGCAGGAGGCGGCGGCCGCACCCGCACGGCACGAAAAAAAAAGCCAGGGCTCGGGACAGGGCGATGTGAGCTAGCTCTGGTACAGTGTGCAGTATGGTATGCTGCGAGTACAGTTAGCTTTGGATTGAGCGAGCGAGGAGGGTGGCGACCTGCTGACCCGGTGAGCAGCAGCACTGCAGTCTGCACGAATTTTTTTTTTTTAAAAAAATATACATATTTAAAAAATTATAAAAATAAATAATCATTTTGAAAAATAACAAAAATAGGTTACTATCACCGGTTGAACTGTCAACAGGTACCCTACCCCCTTCTGTCGCTAGTCCAACTTCCTATAAAAGCTTGATGAAACCCTAAAATTTGGCACAATACTTATTTGTATTCAAAAAAAAAAGAAGAGAAAGGAGTAGAGGGGAGGAGAGAAGCTAGCGAAGTGATGTCCGTCCGATTGTCCACCTGTGAGGTAATTTTTTGAACCGAATATATTACATAGTTTTGGATGTACGGTTGCATAGTGTAGTATTTTGTACATAATTATTTTCAGTGGGTAGTCTTGTTTTAGATATGTGGTTAATCATAGAAATGTTCTTCATGGTGCAGTGCGTCAATTATGTCGAACGTCACCACTTTTAAAATTTACTACGGTCCGGGGACTATTTTGGGGAGTCCCGATGGGATTGATCTACGTTATTTTCAATCAGCGATCGTACCCCTACCAAGAGCAGAGGGGCGTACATGGGGTGCTGTGATGCGGTGGTTGTTTCACACATTCCAAGTGGACCGTGATGTGTATGATCTGAGATTGAGTTGCCTTGCCCTCCTAGCAACACAGCTCACATATTTGGAGTTAGTGCAGCTGAAGGAAACAAAGTTATGGCAGTCATATCTACGCGTGGCGAGGGAGGGAGGGTGGGATTTGGTCTTTCTGGCCCAGGCATATACCAAACCCATTCTTCCATCCGCGGCTAAACAAAAAGGGGGTGGTGATGCCGAAGAAGAAGTCGGTGACTCCAGCCACAGCGCGGCGCATATAGTGCCCGAAGCTCCCGGAGTTGCTGATGCTGTCGATAAAGACCCTAGAGAAGTAGCTCCTTCAGTCAGGCAGACCAGTAGGCTTGCTGACGAGGGTGAGGAGCTGGAAGTCATAGTGCAAAGGATGGACCAGGAATCCCGGGACTACAATGCATTGTCAGAAGATGAAGGATTCGACGACGAGGATGATGTGGACCAGCTGGCGGTTCTATCCGAGTGTAACGCATACCAATTTGACAATCTCGTCGTCGACGAAGTCTCCTGCGTGCCGTGGGAATACGACCAGAGCGAGGTCAGGCAAGGAGTTGTGTACAAATGCAAGGAGGTAGTGCAGGAGGTGATCAAATTCTGGGCCTTATCGGTGCGGCGTACATTCACAGTCGTCAAGTCTAACCCAAGATGTTACGACGTGAAGTGCGAAATAGAGAGTTGCCCTTGGTGAGTGCACACTTTTCAGTCGAATTGGGACGCCTACTAGAAGTGCTCTATAGTGGTCCTGTACACATATGTCGTCGCTGAGTCAGTGCAGACCCACAGGAATGTGTCATCAGGCTTCATCGCCAACCTCATGTACAGTGAGATCGTGGATAATCTTAATTTTGAGCCACGATTCATCATTCGTGCAATTGAGACAAGGTTCCAGTACACAATCAGCTATGCCAAAGCTTAGAGCGCAAAACAGAAGGCAGTGGAGTCAAGGTTCAACACGTTCAATAATTCCTACTACAACCTCCCTGGGCTACTCCGAGTCATACAAAACAGGAATCCCGACACTCATGTCGACATTCAAGACGCTACACATCCGAAGTGGACCGATAAGAGGGTACTGTAGCGAGCATTCTTCGCGCTTTGGTCCATGCATCAATGCATTCCGGCACTGTCGTCCAATCTTGTGCGTAGATGACACATTCCTAACTGGAAAGTACAAGGGCCAGATACCGACCGCAATAGCGACAAACGACAACAATCATGTTCTTCCAATGGCATTCACTTTCGTTGAAAGTAAGAACACTGACAACTGGTTGTGGTTACTAAAGAATGTGAGGATTTTTGTTGTACAGGACCGTTCAAGCATATACATCATTCATGATTGGCATGTCGGCCTGCTCAGTGCAATAACCCAACTACATAAGGAGATAACGAACCACTTACATGGGCGGATTTGCAGAGCAGGCGGTGCATGAGTCACTTGGGGCAAACTTCTACAAGCAGTTCTGCAACAAGGATCTGATGAACCTGTTCAAATAGATGTACAACTAGAATCAGCAGCAGAAGTTTGAAGTACTCTAGAAGATTTTGGATGAGTGGACCCGGACGCACAGAACAGAGGCAGCGAAAAGGGCTGCCCCAAACGCTGACCTGGCCCCCGAAATATTGTCACAGCTACCCACAGATAGTCCCAGACTAACGAGGAGGACGGGGGCGCATGTAAAATGCTTCTCGGACTGAATTGAGCACGAGCCTAAGAAGAAGTGGTCGCTGCTGCATAACAAGAGTGGTGCTCGATATGCTGTCATGATAACCAATCTAGCCGAGGTTTACAACTAGATCATGAGCGGCGTAAGGTGCCTCCCTTTAGTTGGTATTGTGGAGTCAATTCTCTGTGGTACGATAAACTACTTCGTTAACAAAAGCAACAACACATCGCTCGCCATGGCAAATGATAGAGTACTCTACTCCGCCATGATCACCAAGTACATGGAGGAAAAGAGGAAGAAGAGTGAGATGCATCGGGCATTCAAGATGGGTACAAGGGAGCTTCGCTTCGAGATAATATGCAGGGATAAAGGACACTACGGGACGAGCCGCGGAGGATTATCCACGAGTGCATGCTACGTCGCGCTAGTTACGTATGCACTTGCAATAAGCCACTTCTTCTGCATAGGCCCTCCTCCCTTGTCATGGCCGCATGTTCCACTGTGGCATAGCATTCTGAGCAGTACCTCTTTGATTACTTCAACAAGGAGGAGGTGATGCAAACATGGAGTGCGGAGATGTATGTTTACACTGTGGTTGGCCATTTTACTGGACATCTGACCTGAGAGCAACTAATCTGGGCCACAAACATTGATAGGCTGAAGGGAAAGGCCTGCCGACAACAGGTACGACGCATCAGGAACAACATGGAGGAAGCAGAAGCCGGACGTTGTACGAAGAAGTGCTCCATTTGCAGAGAGTGTGGGCATACTTTCAAGAAATTCCCGACGAGAAATCCTCAGGACGAAGGAGACATCGGCACTCGGACATCGCCACGGGGACCTCATCCGGCCGCCCGACTCGAGGCAGTCCACATGGGGGACATTGAGGTTGTGGCCACGGGAATGCACAGATAATTGTAATATGTGATTGTCAATGTTCTGAAATATCACTTTGATTTGTAATAAACTAAGTGTTATGACATTTTGCTCAATGTTATGCAATATCAGTATGATATATCGCAGTTTTGAGTAATACCAAATTTGTATGATTTTATCTTCCTTGCAAACTTGTGGGAGGAGTTGGGGTTGTGTTTGTCCCTTCGTCTTCTATTCACATCTACACGATTTTGACCTTTTGTTACTAGAAAATTTACTCCATGGATCGAAGGTAAAGTGCGAGGCAAGGAACCAGAAATACATTAAGTCCGCAGACAGAAGCACGTTACACGTGGTCGCATGGTATGATGGTTCAGCTAATTGCTTTAGTCATCCTCGCTACTACTATGGTACAGTAGGACACAAGCATCTGGACCATGTAAGTATACATGCCTTTAGGGGATAGAAAAAAATATGGTGGATAGGACGGGGGACTACTACGGAATGGCCCGACCTACTACGTAGACCGGGGCTATTTACCCTTCCTTGCGAGCTCGGCGTTGCACTCCTCACTGGCCCCCTTGTCCTTGGCCACCATTTTTCTCTTTTTCTCAAGCTCCCTGCGCCTGCACGCCTGGAGATGAGCTTTCGTCTCCCGACGGATACACTCGTTTTGCTCTTCGTTGTGGCGCTCCTCCCGAATCTCACGGGCCCTTTTGGCATCCCACTCCTCGTAGTTGATTTGTCATTGGTCACGTGGGTGGATCTCTTGATCGATCCACTTGCGGTAGCCACATAGTGGATCTAGGGACTACGGGTAGACGGAAGATGTTGTTAGTCCGTACTTTGAAAAAGAAATGATAGGGAAACATATTGTAACTGGTCCTTACCTGTTACCGATAGTTGCTCGTGTCCCAACGGCGGTCGGGATAGTCACAGGAGTAGTTCACGCAA
This sequence comes from Hsuehochloa calcarea, assembly GCA_036346395.1. NCBI lineage: Eukaryota > Viridiplantae > Streptophyta > Magnoliopsida > Poales > Poaceae > Hsuehochloa > Hsuehochloa calcarea. The sequence continues at coordinate 18,164,188 of CM070600.1, forward strand.
CCCCAGTAACGCATGCCTAGACTTAGCCATTGCTTGGACTTGAAGAACTTGCATATGTCTCTAATAGAGGGGCGACATCTCCCCCTCGGGCCGGTTTTGCGGTGAAGGCTTTTGGAATGTTGTATGGGTTCGCTATGGAATGTTGCGGGAGTGTAGGATCAAGGATAACCGACTAGAGGGGGGTGAATAGGAGGTTTCTAAATTTTCTTAATCAAATTACCAAAATTAGCAAGATACTCTAATCAAAGATATTTAACACAATCTATGAGCTACAAAATAAGTGCAATAAGTAAAGACAAGAATTAACCGCACAAGGACAAGGGGGTTTTTCCCGTGGTATCGAAGATTTGTCGATCTTCACTAGTCCACGTTGAGGAAGCTTAACCACTCAAGCCGACTCCACAAATTAAGCCTACCCTCGATCACTTGGTTGTTCTTCCTCCTCTCCGGAGTTGGTGAACACCGACCAATCACAACCGGCAACGGGTCTCTTCACAAGCTTCTTTGAAGAGATCACCGAGCAACCTTCGCCAAGTCGTCTAGGTGCCGACAAGCACCAAGAGAATAGAACTTGAACTTCACTTGACGACAATCAAGAGCCAATGGATCAACTAAGAATGCAATGCTCTTGTTCTTGCTCACTACCTCACAAATGTGTGCTTGAACTTCACTTGACGACAATCAAGAGCCAATGGATCAACTAAGAATGCAATGAGTTCTTGCTCACTACCTCACAAATGTGTGCAAAGAGAGTAAATGAGGAGTGAGAGGAGTGCTCAAGGCTCAAATGAATTGAATGAATGCTCAACAACACGTCCTTGAGCTGGTGGGGGTGTATTTATACCCCCAACAACCAAATATGACCGTTATGCAGAAAATCAGGCAAAACTCAGGGAAATCGGAACTTCCGCAGTACAAAGTGCGGAACTTCCGCCCTTCACTCGAGTGCACTGTAACGGTCATTACAGTGAGCATTAAATGCTCTAAACTAGCCGTTGGATTTATGTGCGGAACTTCCGCCAAATAGATTTCGGTTCTTCCGATTAATCGGAAGATCCGCTTTTACACAGCGGAACTACCGCACTCGTGAAAACGGCTAAGTCCCAAAAAGGGTGCTCTCTGGAAAAAACCGACCGCGCATAATTCGGAGCAACCGATTAATCGGAACTTCCGCTCATTTCATTGCGGAACTTCCGCGCTTGAGAATTTGGCTAAGTCCGAAAAGGATGCTCTGGAAAAATTCGACGCGCAAATTTCGGAGCAACCGATTAATCGGAACTTCCGCTCATATCATTGCGGAACTTCCGCACTTGAAAAATCGGCTAAGTCCCGAAAATGGATGCTCTCTGGAAAAATCAAGCCGCAGCTTTTTCGGAGCAACCGCACAGCGGAAGTTCCGCAGTATACATGCCGGAACTTCCGATTATGTTCTGAGAAAAAGATTTTTCTTTTTAAACCAAACCAAAAGAACATGCATGATCCTAAGTTGATCCAAAGGCATAATGAGATGCTTTCAAGCTACTAGACAAGCTCCCCCTTAATAGTACGACATTTATCCTATAATCCGGTCTTCCTCCATACTCCAAAGACCGGTAAAATTAAAAGGGGTCCTAGTCTATTTGTACCTTATCTTTGAGATCAACTCCATCTTCTCATCATTCTTTGACATGCAGCTCCTTGGTTTCACTTTGTCATTTGGGACTATGCCTTGTAATCACTTCAACAAACATGTTAGTCACATATTCACATAAAGTCATTAATTACCAAAATACCATTTTTAGGGGCCTAGATGCTTTCAATCTCCCCCTTTTTGGTAATTGATGACAACACAATAAAGTTGTGAGAGAAAGTTGGTTTGAAAACAGAAAGCTCCCCCTTAACATGTGCATATTGAGTAGAAGATAATGTAAAGCACATGTTTGGATTTTCAGAAATTTCATGGAGTTTCAGAGAACATTGTTACTTGGAAGAGAACAAATGACAATAAAGATAGAGCATTCACATCACATAGTCATTCATCATTAATCAAAGATCCAAGTACAACAAAAATATAAGATAACACAAGATATTATCATAAGCATCAAGTTTTCAAACAAAGTCATTACAAGCCATAGTCAAAATGACACAATATATTACAATATCATAATAGATAAGTCGTCATTACAAGCCATAGTCAAAATGACACAATATATTACAATATCATAATAGATAAGTCTAGCTCTGTCTCTCACTAACACACTCTTCTCTCCCCCTTTGTCATCAAGGGCCAAAAGGGTCACTCCGCGGGAGGATCTTGCGGAGGATCAACGGAGGAACAGAAAGATCAAGGAGGAGCGGCAGGAGGATCGTGGGAGGACCACCGGGAGGAGAACGAAGGCGACGCCGCCCAAACCGAGCAGTGGCGAAGCGCTCTGCGAATCTGGCTGAAAGCGCGTCAAGACTGGCAGTGTGGGCGTCGAGTCTGGAAGTGGTCGCCTCCTGGAAAGCATCCAGTCTGGAAAAGGTGGCTGCCTCAAACGCATCCAGCCTAGAAGTGGTCGCTGCCTGGAAGGTATCCTGGGATGCTCTCATCTCCAACAAGGTAGCATAATCGATCCATAGTGGCTATACCTTGTGGAGGAGCAGCAGCAGCAGCAGGAGGTGCATCTTCAGGTTCTTCTGCTGGAGCGCGCCTAAGATTTGCAGGAATTGGAGGACCTTCTCTTGGTTTATATGCTTTATGCGCTGAAGGTGTAGCTCCATTATATCCAGTTTGTTTAATGATCAAAGCCATAATGTAAGGTGCAAAGTTTATTCGTTTGACTCGATCATTCTTTGTTCCTGCTATCTCCCTTATGATAACATCCACAACATCAAACTTTCTTCCATGCATGATGCATTCCAATATATTCCAAACATGTCCTCTAATTGCATCATAATTCCCGCTCTTTGGTAACATGGTATGGTTAATGATCCTATTTACCAAGCTGGGAATAGGAAGAAGTCATGTGATCTTACCAGGACAAATCTACGTGTGGTGTCATAAAATTCATCCAAGCCGAAAGAGGGAGAACTTTCCATCAAAATTTTCTCATATCGCCGACTGACATCCAATGCACGTTCAAAAGCACGTCTTGAGCAGAATGTCTCACCGTCCTGTCATCCAAGTGAGTGAGAAAAATCGGAGGAATGCACATCGTGGCATAGAACTGTCGGATGATCTCATCACTATAGTTGCACTTTATTGCCACAAGGTTATGAATCCTACCTCGTTGGAAGAGCCTGTAGGTACCCTCATATTTATCAAGCCCGTTGAGGTAGGACCAATTAACATACTTGTGATCGAGAAAAGGTTTGTTTGGTCCATAGAAAAGATCATAGACTTGTCTTTGAAACTTGGTATGAAATCGAGGGTCATCACAGTTTCCTGGAAGTGAATATTGATCTTTAATCCGAAGAAGCGTGTAATCATCTGCTGTGAGTCCCTTAAGATCAATTTCAATCTCTTCCGGTTCTCCTAATTCCTCATCAGATTCATATTCAGATTCTTCTCCTGATGCACTTTCTTCTGATTCTGAATTTTCAGATTCTTCCTCATTTCTTGAAGAAGATGCGCCAAAGATCTGAATAGTGCCGGGGTCGACACCTTCATCCTAGGCATCTTCAAGAACAACAGTGGATGAAGTGTCAAAGATTGAATCAAATGAAAATGTGATTTTCTGTTTCTGTCAGGACAATCGGAAGCTCCGCAAGTTGCACTCCGGAACTACCGCTGGCGGAAGTTCCGCGATTTCAACGGTGGAAGTTCCGATTATCCTGAGCCGATTCTAGGTTAATAGGAATTTTGGATTTTTCAGTATTTGGATGGATTGAGTCCATGGATTCGATGCGTATACATCATACAATACTGAATAAACCTATTTTCCCAAGAATCAACCACAGATTTCAACAACATTTGATTTTTCCCAAAATTTTGACCTAGGGTTCATAAGGGTGCAAATCCAAGAAAGGAATTGGAAATACCTTGAGAGAATGGGTGATTGAACCCTTGGGAAGCAGTTGATTGGTTCGGATTGAGGAAAAACCGAGGAACGAATCAAAGAGTTTTGGAGGAGATGAAGAGAGGAGAAGCCTTCGGCACAGCACAGGGGCGGCTGGAGAGAGGTATAAAGCCGGAGGAACCGCTGGCAATAAATGCTCTTCAACTCTCGGAAGCGGAAGTTCCAGCAAAGACAACAGTGGAAGTTCGGACAATGAAGTTCCGCTACTGGGGCGGAAGTTCCGATTATCTTGACACTTCAGGGACGAAGAAGGTGAATTTGAAGATTTTGCAAATAATCCTTAGTTTTTGCACTCAACCAAGTATCATTCAGGATTATTATGCAATGAAAAGACTAATGTCTATATGATAAAGTAATTTTTACTAAAATATCACATTTGAAGCGAAAATTTGAGTAAAAAAACATCTTAAAATAGACAAAAATGCAACTAAGACCCAAAGTGCATGTGACAAGAGTTCAAGCGACATTTGAATAGTCAATGACATTTAACTCATTCCTCAATAGGCAAAAGCGGCTTTCATCTAAAGGTTTGGTAAAGATATCTGCTAATTGATTTTCAGTGCAAATGTGGCTAATTTCAATATCTCCCTTGCACACATGATCTCTAAGGAAATGATGGCGGATATCTATATGCTTGGTTCTTGAATGTTGGACGGGGTTGTTGGCTATTTTCACTTTGCACTATCATTATCACACAAAAGAGGCATTTTGTCAAATGTTATTCCATAGTCCATCAATGTTTGCCTCATCCAAAGCAATTGTGCACAACAACTACCTGCAGAAACATATTCGGCTTCGGCGGTGGAAAGGGCAATGAGTTTTGTTTCTTGGAAGACCAAGACACTAAGGATCTACCTAAAAATTGACAACTCCCTGAGGTGCTTTTTCTATCCACTTTACAACCCGCATAATCCGAATCCGAATATCCAATCAAATCAAATTTAGCACCTTTTGGATACCAAAGGCCAATACTTGAGGAATGCTTTAAATATCTTAATATTCTTTTGACAGCCATTAAATGACATTCTTTTGGAGCCGATTGAAAACGTGCACACATGCAAACGCTAAACATAATATCGGACCTAGATGCGGTAAGATAAAGCAAACTACCAATCATAGACCTATAAAGCTTTAAATCAACAGATTTACCTCCTTCGTTTAGATCAAGATGTCCATTTGTAGCCATAGGAGTCTTGATGGGCTTTGCGTCATCCATGCCAAATCTTTTGAGTAAATCCTTCACATACTTGGATTGACTTATGAAAACTCCATCATTGAGTTGTTTGATTTGAAGTCCAAGGAAGAAACTAAGTTCTCCTATCATTGACATCTCAAACTCCCTAGACATCATATCACCAAATTCTTTGCAAAAATCTTGATTAGTAGAACCAAAAATTATATCATCAACATAAATTTGACAAACAAAGAAATCACCATCAATAATTTTGGTAAACAAAGTTGTATCAACCTTTCCGATTTTGAATCCCTTAGAGAGTAGAAAATCTCGAAGGCGCTCATACCATGCTCTAGGAGCTTGTTTTAAACCATATAGCGCCTTTGAGAGTTTATACACATGATTAGGATTTTTGGGATCTTCAAAACCCGGAGGTTGTTCAACAAAAACAAGTTCGGATATTTTGCCATTTAGGAAAGCACTTTTAACATCCATTTGAAATAATTTAATATCAAAGCATGATGCAAAAGCAAGTAAAATGCGAATAGACTCAAGTCTTGCTACGGGTGCAAATATTTCATCATAATCTAAACCCTCAACTTGAGTATATCCATGAGCAACTAACCTTGCCTTATTTCTTACCACAACTCCATTTTCATCTTGTTTATTCCGAAAGACCCATTTTGTGCCAATAACATTATGCTCCTCGGGTCTTTCCACCATTGTCCAAACATCATTTCGGGCGAAGTTATTTAGCTCCTCATGCATAGCATTCACCCAATCCGGATCTTCTAGTGCTTCATCTATACGCTTTGGTTCCAAAGAGGAAACAAAAGAGTAATGTTCACAAAAAGAAGCAATACGAGAGCGAGTTTGGACACCTTTGCTTACTTCACCCAATATTTGGTCTATTGGGTGGTCTTTGGCTATTGCGTTGTGGATCCTTTGAGGTAGATTAAATGATTGATCACCTTCCTTGACATCTTCTTGATTTTGATTAATTTCATTTGTCACGGAAGAGGTAGGTGGCTCAACTCTCATGGATGATGATGGTTCACTTTGATCTTCTTTAGGCTTAATGTCCCCAATTTGCATATTCTTCATTGCTTCCATAAGAGCTCCATTACCTACATCATCAAGATCTTCTTGCTCTTCTTGAGAGCCGTTAGTTTCATCAAATTGTACATCGTGCCTTTCTTCAACAATACCACTTGTTTTGTTAAAGACACGATATGCTTTGCTATTTGAAGAATAACCTAGCAGAAAACCAACATCACACCGACTAGCAAATTTAGAAAGTCGAACACCCATTATTAAGATATAGCATTTGCACCCAAATACTCTAAAGTAAGAGATGTTCGGTTTTCTTCCAACAAGGAGTTCATAGGAAGTCTTTTTCAAAAGTCTATGCAAATAAAGACGGTTTATGGCATGACAAGCGGTATTAATGGCTTCCGCCCAAAAGCGATCTAAGTATTATACTCATCAAGCATTGTCCTAGCCATTTCTATTAATGTACGATTTTTCCTTTCTACTACTCCATTTTGCTCCGGAGTGTAGGTAGTGGAAAACTCATGCTTTATTCCAAGTTCATCACAATAATCTTCCATATTAGTGTTTTTGAACTCGGAACCATTATCACTACGGATTTTCTTTATTATAAAATCAAATTCATTTTGAGCCCTTTTTGCAAAACTTTTAAAAATCTTGGAGGCTTCACCTTTGTCATATAAGAAGAATACCCATGTATATCTAGAGTAATCATCTACAACGACTAAACAATAGCTATTGCCCCCAATGCTCTTATAGGTTGTTGGCCCAAACAAATCCATATGTAAGAGCTCCAATGGCCTAGAAGTTAACATGATACTTTTGGAAGGATGAGAGTTAGCAACTTGCTTTCCTACTTGGCAAGCACTACATAGTCTATTTTCTCAAACTTCACATCCTTCAAGCCAACTATTAAGTCATGTTTAAAAGGTTTTAAGTTGAATCATTCCCACATGACCTAGTCTTCTATGCCATAACCAACCCATTGAAGTTTTGCAATCAAACAAGTTTTCAAACACGATTCATTTGAGGAGAAATCAACCAAATAAAGATTGCGAATCTAAAACCTTTAAAAATCATTTCATTTTCTTTTTCTTTAAAAATAGTGACCTCCTTTTTAGAGAAAGAGCAAGTTAATCCAAGATCACATAATTGAGCAACGGATAGCATATTAAAATTCAATGTTTCTACTAAAGATACATTTGAAATGGAAAGATCATTTGAGATAGCAATTTTACCTAGGCCAATTACCTTTCCTTTGCTATTGTCACCAAAAGTGATCTTTTCATTTCCGCTCCCGTTCTCAAATGAGGTGAACATTTTCCGGTCTCCAGTCATGTGTTGAGTGCATCCACTATCAAGCACCCAATGCCTTCCACCGGTCTTGTAGTTCACCTACAAAAGAGATCAAGTTCTTTTAGGTACCCATATTTGTTTGGGTCCTTGGAGGTTAGTTATCAAAGATTTGGGCACCCAAATAGCATTCTTTTTAACACCTAAAATTGAGGTGCCAACAAACCTAGCAAACACTTTTCCATCTTTGGCCTTTTTGAGCATATAACAAGAATCAAACAAGCCAATTGATGAAACCTTACCAATAGGACACTTTTGTTGAACATGTCCTATTTCCGGCATTTTGGCAAAACTTGCCATTTTGATTAACAAACCTCACGGGCTTGTTTACGGTTTCTTACCTTTCTTGGGCACGCACCCAAGTCCTTCCTTATTGAATGAGCACCTTTGCTCACTCAAAAGCTTGTCAAGGGTAGCTTTACCCTTGAAACACCTTTCAAGCTCTTACTTAGCTTGGTGACTTGCTCCTTTAGCTCACTATTTTCTACAAATAGCTTATCACAAGATTTAGCATTTTCAATTTTAGAATCAACACTTGAGCTACATGGTATAGCAAGCAAATCATCATACGAGGTGGATATGCTAGTTCTAGCAATGTTTACACTAGGCATTTTTCTTGAATATCGTAAGAAATACCAATGCTAGTGTAAGACTTATCTTGGACAAGTAAATCATGAGCTTCTTTCAATTCATCATAAGAGTTCTTTAAAGATATATGCTCTTTCTTTAGAACTCTAAATTTAGCTTTTTCCTTTCCAAGATATTCATTTAATTCTTCAAGCATATCCATGAGCTCATCATAGGAGGGTTCTTCACTATCAAGAGATTTTACCTTTTCTCCTTTTGCCATGAGGCAAGTGGGAGTAGAAAATAGCGATGGAGCCTCCTTGATGGCAATACCGACAAGTCCTCTCTTCTTGGAGGACCCTCAATATCGAGTCGAGTCGAATCAGAATACTCCTTGTCGGAGTCCCATTCTCCGATATGGGCTTCATTCTTGCCATCCTTGTGAAGCTTCTTGAAAAGCTTCTTCTTTCCATTGAATTCTTTCTTCTTTGATGACTTACCCTTGTCATCCTTCTTGGTTGGGCAATGAGAAGCAATGTGACCCTTCTCATCACACTCATAGCAACGAATGTTGCTATAGCGCTTCTTTTCATTTGATGATTGCCCTTTTGTAATCTTATCGAAATTGAAGCTTCTATGAGGCCGTCTCCTCATGAACTTTTTCATTCTTCTCACAAGGAGAGCAAATTCCTCCTCGGAGTCTTCATCCTCATCTTCTTCATCACTTGATTCCGCTTTTGCCTTAAAAGCGGTAACTTTCTTCCTCGAAGAAGTTGACTCAATGAGCTCTTCCTTGTCTTTCTTGTAAAGCTCATTTGTGATTAGGTTTCCCAAAAGCCCGGTTGGTGTCATCCTTGGCAACTCGGGAGAGTTGAGAAATAATGTCACCAACACTTCGTACTTGTCGGGAAGAGCCCTAAGCATCTTGCGCACAACATCAATATCAAGCAAATTAGTACCAAGACCCTTGAGCTCATTTACAATGTTGTTGAGTCTAGAGTACATTTCGGTGATACTCTCTTGAGGCAACATTGTAAATGTCTCATATTTGATCCTAAACCTATGCAATTTGGCTTCTTTAACCGTGGATGTGCCCTCATGAATTTCAGAGAGCGTAGTCCATATCTCGTGAGCAGTTTCAAGGTTGCTCACGCGGTTGAACTCATCCGCGTTTAAAGCTCCAAAGAGAGCGTTCATAGCTTGAGCATTGAGGTGAGAATTTCGTTCGTCTTGATCCGTGGGGTGTGTGGGATCAAGTGCCATAACGAAGCCTTCACTTACAATTCTCCATACGCTTGGGCTCATGGCCTTTAAATAAATTGACATTCTAATTTTCCAATAAGAATAATTTGATCCATCAAATGGAGGAGCCTTGCCTATAGACATTCCCTCGCTAGCCATCCTTTTCTCTCCTAGACGGTTAAGTCTAAAATTAGAGAGACCAAGCTCTGATACCACTTGTAGGATCAAGGATAATCGACTAGAGGGGGTGAATAGGAGGTTTCTAAATTTTCTTAATCAAATTACCGAAATTAGCAAGATACTCTAATCAAAGATATTTAACACAATCTATGAGCTACAAAATAAGTGCAATAAGTAAAGACAAGAATTAACCGCACAAGGACAAGGGGGTTTTTCCCGTGGTATCGAAGATTTGTCGATCTTCACTAGTCCACGTTGAGGAAGCTTGACCACTCAAGCCGGCTCCACAAATTAAGCCTACCCTCGATCACTTGGTTGTTCTTCCTCCTCTCCGGAGTTGGTGAACACCGACCAATCACAACCGGCAACGGGTCTCTTCACAAGCTTCTTTGAAGAGATCACCGAGCAACCTTCGCCAAGTCGTCTAGGTGCCGACAAGCACCAAGAGAATAGAACTTGAACTTCACTTGACGACAATCAAGAGCCAATGGATCAACTAAGAATGCAATGCTCTTGTTCTTGCTCACTACCTCACAAATGTGTGCAAAGAGAGTAAATGAGGAGTGAGAGGAGTGCTCAAGGCTCAAATGAATTGAATGAATGCTCAACAACACGTCCTTGAGCTGGTGGGGTGTATTTATACCCCCAACAACCAAATATGACCGTTATGCGAAAATCGAGCAAAACTCGTGGAAATCGAACTTCATAGCGACAAAGTGCGAACTTCCGCCTTCACTCGAGTGCACTGTAACGGTCATTACAGTGAGCATTAAATGCTCTAAACTAGCCGTTGGATTTATGTGCGGAACTTCCGCCAAATAGATTTCGGTTCTTCCGATTAATCGGAAGATCCGCTTTTACACAGCGGAACTACCGCACTCGTGAAAACGGCTAAGTCCCAAAAAGGGTGCTCTCTGGAAAAAACCGACCGCGCATAATTCGGAGCAACCGATTAATCGGAACTTCCGCTCATTTCATTGCGGAACTTCCGCGCTTGAGAATTTGGCTAAGTCCCGAAAAAGGATGCTCTCTGGAAAAATTCGACCGCGCAAATTTCGGAGCAACCGATTAATCGGAACTTCCGCTCATATCATTGCGGAACTTCCGCACTTGAAAAATCGGCTAAGTCCCGAAAATGGATGCTCTCTGGAAAAATCAAGCGCAGCCTTTTCGAGCAACAAGACAATGGAAGTTCCGATATACATCATGGAACTTCCGATTATGTTCTGAGAAAAAGATTTTTCTTTTTAAACCAAACCAAAAGAACATGCATGATCCTAAGTTGATCCAAAGGTATAATGAGATGCTTTCAAGCTACTAGACAAGCTCCCCCTTAATAGTACGACATTTATCCTATAATCCGGTCTTCCTCCATACTCCAAAGAGGTAAAATTAAAAGGGTCCTAGTCTATTTGTACCTTGTCTTTGAGATCAACTCCATCTTCTCATCATTCTTTGACATGCAGCTCCTTGGTTTCACTTTGTCATTTGGGACTATGCCTTGTAATCACTTCAACAAATATGTTAGTCCCATATTCACATAAAGTCATTAATTACCAAAATACCATTTTTAGGGGCCTAGATGCTTTCAGGGAGGCACCCTCCTGGCACACTTCCTTTGTTCATCTAGGGCCACAACACGCTTTACGAGTTTACGGATCTCTTCCCATTGCTTCTCCAACTGAGTTAGATTGTGTTGATGTAGGAGAACCCGCTGTGGAATAGGTAGTACTTATAGGCCGAGGCAGCCCTGCGTACGTGGCTGAATTGTAATTCAGTTGACGAAAATTCGCATCTGCGAGGTAGCAGCCCCAGGAGGAATCGTGTGGCAGCGCTGCGTCATGTCTCTACACAAAGTTGTCTTGTTAGGTCATGTCTCTACACAAATCTGACTCGTTGGGCCACGTCGCTGCGCAAAGCTGTCTTGTTGGGTCACGTCTCTGCGCAAAACTGACTCGTTGGGTCACGTCGCGATCTGGATCTCTTGCCTCGTCTTCTCCGTGATGCTCTATAGGATCCCTCTGATGGCCCCCCGAGTGACATCTGCTGCGTGGAGGTGTCAACTCGAGGACCTCCGGTGTAAATCCACCTGTACACATAATCACCAAGTTGGAAACCTAAATCTAGTAGTAAATTAAATATGAAGTATAAATCGTTCAATACGTACCAAGTGGTGGATTGTAGAGTTCGGCTGGGTGGGGTACGTGTCGGATGTCACAGCCTCGTGTCGTGGTGGGTTGACCATGGCCTGGATGCAGCGCGGCCTCGACGACTGGCGTACCACTCCATGTACTCCTCGTGCTCCTTGGGGTCGTAGTGAGCATCCTCCAAGACGACGTCGCGGTAGGTGCTGAGCCAGCCCTCAGCCCAAGGGAACATCTTCTCCTCTCAGGAGGTAGTGCCATGTACTCCCTTCCTAGTATACCTGTGGACGGCAAGATAATTATTTGGTATGTATGTAACGTAGATTGTACGAAAGAAGTAAAGTGCGAACTTACCCATGGACGTAGGCCGACATCCGCTGCGTCCAGGGGGCTGGGACCCGCTGTCGTAGACTGAACTGGCACATGACCCATGCCACCTGGTACTCCTCCATGAAGACCTCGTGCACCAAGGCCCTCCGCGTGTACCAGTACACGTAGTCTCGTGTGCCGGCTGGACAGTCCTCTGGGAGTGCGCGTGTACACCCTCTACTAAGTGTACGGTCTCCAGATGACGTGGTCATCCGTCAGCTGGTCGAATATCGTGACGTAGTCTGGGTACAACCCATACGTGGTGATCGGTGTGTAGGTCACCTGTGGAATAGACCAATGAAAAACTTAAAAAATTGTGATTGCATTACGAGAAAATAATAAATGTTCACAAAACTAACCCATCGACGACACCACACCGTGCCCATGGTCAGCTGGTCCACGTCGTCATCCTCAGCGTACAGGCTGACCGTGTACGCTCCCAAGTCCAGTTGTGGACGTCCGATCTGGAAGCGCTCGAAGGACCACAGCTGCAGAAGTTGCGGACATCCAGAGGGGATGGAGCTGTCCTGGGCCCGACGACACGCGTCGCAGAGTGCATAGTACGTCGCACACAGCACGATCGGACCCCAGGTGCAGGGCTGGATCTCGTCCACTGGCCAGTCTGCAAGCTCACGTGTGTATCAGACGTAGTGCTTATCGACGCTGTCGTCGTGGGACCCCAGGAACATGACCCACCCGAACAGCCACAGCAGGTAGGCCTCGAAGTGCCTCCTCACCATTTCGCCAGGTGCGTTCTCCGTCATACACTCGGGCTACGAGAAGATATATACACGTCAGCAAGGTTCACAAATGAATTGATGCAAGAGGACAATAGTTACGAAGACTTACGTAGAACTGACATATCCACCTCAGCGTCGGCCCGTTGGGGCTGATGAACTCCTGGTAATCGCTGCCCGACGGTAGCATGTCCTGGAACCTCACCAGGAGCTCTGTGCGCCATGTGGCCAAGATGTCATACGTCGTCATGGGGAAGCCTGTGCAGGGCAACCCAGTCAGGAAGCTCACGTCCTGCAGCGTTGGCACCATCTCCCCGCACGGAAGGTGAAAAGTGTGCGTCTCTGGCCTCCACCGATCGACCAACGCCGTCAGTAGGGCCCGGTCGTATGGAAAACGGCTGGACGTACGACCAGGACCGCGGTCCTGGTTATCCTCCCACGTATACATCTCAAATGATGTACTACATAATTGGACTACATTTATCTAATCTACTAAATTCTATGTCGCTATTTTTGTTTGCTAACCGACAATGTTTTGACATAATGTACAAAGTTTCAAAAAATATACTTGCAAGATGGTCGATCGGATCTAATGCTCCGTTTATCTCTCCTCCGCGAAGAACTGGCAGAGCTTTGCTACCTTTATTCTCTCTCTCCTCATCTCTTTTGTTTTTTCTGAGTTTAAAATGAGCTTTGGAGTGAATTTTTGGGGGTTTTATAACTGGATTCATGTCGCTAGTTCAACTGGCGACAAGAGCACTGTTCAACATCCTATCGCCAGTTGAACTGGCGATAGGAAGTTGGACCGACGCCAAGGGGCGATAGGGTTACTGTCGTCAGTTGAACTGGTGGCAGGAGTCTGTCACCGGTTCAAACAGCGGCAGGAACCCATTTTTGTAATTTTTGGGCGGCTATTTATTTTTGTAAATTTCTTTTAAAATAATATTATTTTAAAAAAATCTGCAGTAGTGTGGTGATTTTTTTGAAATAATATTAATTTAAAATATATTTACAAAAATAAATAGTCATTTTTTTTACAAAAAACTAGGCTCTTGTTGACATTCCAATTGGCGACAGGGGGCTCAACAGTACAAAGATCTACTGGCGAAAGAGATCCTAAATTTTTAATATTAAAATTTGGAAAACCGCAATTTCAAATGGTGATAGAGATCCTGCAAGTCTCTGTTGCCATCCCAAATGACGACACAATCTCCCCTATAAAAGACCATCGATAACCTAAAATTCAGAGAAAACTCACTTTTATTCAGAAAAAAGAAAGAGGGGGAGGGAAGGGAGAGGTGCAGAGAGGAGGAGAGGGGATGAGAGATGTAAGCAATGCGCTACCCGTTCGGTCGTCCACCTTTTAGGTGTTTTTTAACCGAATGGATTACATAGTTTTAGATATACGGTTACATACTGTAATATGTCATGACCACATGTTTGATGGTGGTGCAACATCTCGGCCAATACCTATCTTACTATTTCAACAAGAAGGAGGTGATGCAAACCTAGAATGTAAAGATGTATGATTACGACGTGGTTAGCCATTTCACTGACCATCCGACCTGGGAGCAACTTATCTGGGTCGCAGACATTGATAAACTTAAGGAAAAGGTTGGCTGATAACAGGTATGACGCATCAGGAACGACATGGACGAAGCAGAAGTCGGGCGTCGTACAAAGAAGTGCTTCATTTATAGGGAGTCTAGCCACAGCTTCAAGAAATACCATACAAGAAATTCATAAGACGAAGGAGACATCGGTAATCCGGACGTCACCGCGAGGACCTCATCCGACCACTCCACTCGAGGCGGTCCACATGGCAGGCGCTGAGGTCGCGGCCACGGGAAATGTTCGTTCTGTTGAAATATGTGGTGCCCAATGCTTTGTAATATCACTTTGATTTATCAAAAAACTAGGTGACGATGTTGTGGTGAATGGTTTGTAATGTCAGTGTGAATTGTCGACAAAATATGTGACAACGTTTCGCTGAATGTTATGTAATATCATTGTGATTTATCGACAAAATATGTGACGATATTGCGTTGAATGTTACATAATGTTATTATGAATTGTCAACAAAAGATGTTATGACGTTGTTCTAAATGTTACGTAATATCACTGTGAGTTTTTGATAAAATATGTGCTCGAAAATAGTCAGTACAAAAACAGTGCAAAGGATCCCTATCGCCAGTTCAACTAGCGATAGGAAACTCTCTATACTGTTGAGCCCCATGTCGTCATTCTAATTGACAACATACACCTAGTTTTGTAAAAAAAAAATGGCTATTTATTTTTGTAATTATCTTTTAAATTAATAATATTATTTTTTTAAAAAAAAATCACAGTGTGGTCATATGCTCAGTGGCAGGATGGTAAGAAAAGCGCAAGTTTGGGGGATTAAGGCCTCGTTTGGAACGACTTCGGCTTTCGTCTTTCAGCCAGAAAAGCTGGAAGCCGTTCCAAATGGGCGCCTTTTTCCATTGGCTTTTCCCGAAGTCGAAAGCCGCGTATAACGTTACAAAGCCGGAAGCCGCAGCGGGGTAGCTTCCCGTGGCTTCCCGCAACCCCTGTTCCGCATTTACCCCTCAAGTTTGTAGTTATTTGCCAGCTTTTGCCGTCGGACAAAACCCGCGGCCGAGCCTTAACCCTAACCCTCTTCCTCTGTCGCGGCGCCCTTGGCCTCCCTCTCCCTCCTGACCCACCGCCCCTTCCTCTTCCTCCCTCGCTGCGACCCCCTCCTCCTCTCGCAGCCGCGCTGCCGCCCTTCCTCCTCCCATGCCGGCCCCTCCTGCTTCCCCGCCACGCAGCGTCGCCCCTCCAACTCCCCCGACCCAGCGTCGTCCCTCGTCCTCCTCCCCCCAGCCACCGCCTCCTCCCTCCACCTCCCGAGCCGCCTCGTGCCTCCCCTCCTCTCCCCTTGAGCCGCTGGCGACCTCCGCCTCCTTTCCCCCCGAGCCACGGAACTCCTCCTACGGTCAGCGCCACCTCCAATAAAAATGTGACTTCTCCTTCTCCGATCTAATTAATGTGTGTGATTGGTATGATGGATTTGGAATTTGTGTGATTGGTAGCCTAGGATTGGAATCAGTGATGAATGAAGTGGTTTAGGAATGGAGAGTTTGCAGTGATGCGTCCCTCTACCTGTGGATTAGTGTGTTCTATGCATTGAAGTCTCAGTGAGAAGGTATTTTTTTAAGCAATTGAGAAGAGCATCATGCTAGGGGAATGATATACGATTCTTTGTATTTATAATTGGTTTTTGTCATATTGAGATGTGGTGTCGTGATTCCATTTGAAAATGTTGGTGAATTTTATTATTATAGGGGATGTTTCAGTATTGGTTGACGCTATTAATTGAAAAATCAAAATCGAGTTTGTTCATGGAAAATGAAAGATAGATGATGAATGTTTCCTAACTAGTCAAACTTGGAAACAACTATATCTTTTTTTTCTTCATATTGGATTGCTTTGCATATTAATATCATATTTTAAATCCACATTCTGTGACTTATTTTCTGTTGAAGTTCCTCTACCTTTCTGTAACTGGTTAAGAAGCTAAAGGGTTATTTTATGATCTGTTGAATTAAAGATCCTCATCCCCAACTTGCCATTTTGCTATTTTGGATTTCCATTTATCCATTTTGGATTTTCATTTATCTGCTAGTTGATCCTGGGTGAGACTCCTGAACAAAGTTGATCCTTCACGCAGAGAGGTACAACTAGTTCACAGCCAGTCCTAATTCTTTCTAACATGTAGCAGAAAACAAACTCAATTATGAAGTTCTCTACTATGCTTTTGGTATCTTAGTGCAAGAGAAATGAGTATCATGAAAGTGAAAAACTGAAAACCATAACAATTTTCATTTCTACTACCTTTTTTTAATGTCAGATGTTGATATCCTGTGATTGAATTTTGTGTTTGCTTTCCAATGTTTTGCTCTGATAAGGAAAACTACTAAAATTTGTTGTTGATAAATTTATCTGCAGACCATTGTAAGATGTTAATGTGGGCTGCTTAGTGAAGATTGTAGCAGATAATGGTAATGCAAAGCCAAGCTCCGGAGGATCTGGGGTCTATACTATCAATCTTGAAAACTTTAGTAAGCTTGTAAAAATATATTAAGAGATTGTGAACCGTTCATATTCATAATTCGGTGTTTGGCTGAGTAAACTTATAAAAATATTCATAGGTTGTTTCGAATTTGGTGCATGTGCTAAAAGCTTGAAGCTGCAAAAATATTCGCTCATGATTGCTATTAAGAATAAATAGAAGCTATATGTTTGACTTGTTGCTGATAGATGTAATTTGTCATAAATTGCTTGTTGTTGATAGTCGCATGTAAAATTTTATTTCCATGGATCTTGCTATATAAATCTTATTAAAGGTCTTGTATGTTTTTTTGTGAGATTATTGCCTTGTAGTTATTTCAGATGATTTAAATTATACTTTTACTCTTTGGAAGATTGTTTTATCTCTCATGTAATATTTGTTTAGTGTAGTAATTGTCGTTAATTACGTTAGTCGTGGTTTATTGTGCTAATTGTGCTAGTTGTTCGTTGTCTTTAAATGTTGTTAATTGCGTTTAGCGTCATCGGTAATTATCGTCAACTATCATTAGTTCTGGTTAAATGTTTGTTAATTGTGTTAAACGACATCAAACAAGGTGTTACTGTCCTCATGAGTATTTCAGACATTTCTCGTATCGGAAGCTGTAGCCAGTCTATCTAGAAATCAGACAACTAAACACCAAACATCTTCAGCTCATCCATTTAATCCGCAACCGTTTAACCATGCAACACAGCTGAAAGCCGTTTTCAAAAAAACCATGATAGTTTCAAACACCCCCTAAACAAATGTCCTGTTACCGGAAAAACGGAGAAAAATGTGCTGAAAATAGCTGGAAATTTTCTTCGAGAAGGATGAAGGGAAGAAAAAAAATTTCGTTCGCTGTGTGGATGGGTATCATCATGTGCCTAAAGATGTGAAAGGCTAGGGAAGATAGGGGCATCTCTATCTGCATTTGCGCCGTGCAAGTGCAACCACATGGTAGTAGGAGTATAACCCGACGTCCAATCAAAATCCAGCCTCATATCCTGCGGCCACGGAAAGTTTTCCCACTTTTTGACCGGGATAAACCATCCTCCTTTGTATTCTTACTTATAAAAGGTCTCCTTTAATTCTTATTTTTATTTCACATTTTTTTCTCCTAAAAATATTTTTCATCTTGAAAAATTAGTGCAAACCTGCATAGTGCCTTATAATACATACGGTGGTATTCGGAACGCGGATTCCAATAAAAATTATTTATCGTTTTTTTTGTTTCCTCAGTAGACTTGCATGGTGAAGTATTTAGCGAATAGATTTATACTGAGAAATAGACAAAGGACAAGGGCTTGTTTGAAACGACCTGTTTTACTATTAAATACATGCAAAATTCACATGTTACAAGCTTGCCTTTCCAACACGCTAAGTCCATTAGTAGGGTTATACACAGCCACCGTAGGGTTTGTTTGATTGGCTCATGCATGATTTGGCTCATGCATGATTAGCTTAAACGAGTGCTGTCACGTCGCCTCTCTTGCTACGACAGGACTAAGTTAAAAAATGGATACGTGTTGGCTCAAAAGGCTATCGTGACAGCTTTGACCACACCGTCGTGGTACGTGATGTGATAGAATATTTTTGTCACACCGCACGTTATGGTGTTACTAAAGTGGTCAGAATTGAAAATAAAGTTACAGAAAAGTTATTTTTAAAATATTTTTTAAAAATAGAGTAAATAATTAAAAAGTTTCTCGGGTCTACAACGCTTGGCCCTAAAACGAAAAAAAACAATCTTTTGCTGTGTAATTTATTGGATTTTAGTGTCTCCTTCCATCCTCGTACTTGTAATAAGGTAGGTGACGCTTTGGCGAGTCACGGTGTTGGGCTGGATCCGGGTGCCCGTGATGTTTTGGCACAATTCGGTTCCATCTATTGTACACCCTTGGTGCCCAGCGATTTGGCTCAGTCTCCGTAGGGGACAGAAGCCGTGCAGCCGTGCTTGACATTACACTAGGAGACATCCGTGTTCTTCTGACCATATCATAAACCAGCTTTACTTTAATTACTCCGTAGCCTAAACTAATCCATTCCACTTTCTAAGCGACCTCCAAGTCCACATGCAATCACTACCATCCCCCAAGCTTTGAACATCGATGATTGTGTCGTATCACGTGCCAAAAGGCTATCAAAAGATTCTCCTTTCTCTTCTCTTTTTCTGAGGCAGTAGTACTAATCTACATTGTTAGTGCAGTTTTCTTGTGCAATATCCCATTCTGGCTAACGAACAATCCCTGTAAATTTCACACTGTGTAGCAAGCTTTATAATAGCCACAGTTTGTTTTGTTTTTGTAGAATTTCCTGCTCTTGTGCATAAAAGCATTTTGCTAAGGACTCGATTGGGTTACGAAATTTAACAGGAATTTTACAGCAGAGGACCTAAACGTGCAACAGTACTGAATGCATCATCCCCTGAACAAGACATGGCAAAATTTCCTCAGCCTTGCACGGCCGGCCTCCCTTGGATCCTCGAGCGACGAGGGAGGGGTTGGATTCGTGTCGATTTGGAGCCACATGAGGCGATCACGCCATGCGAGGATAAGATCGATGCAACGGAAAATAAACTAAAAAGAACGCTTGTAAGTACTCGGACTCGGCTGGCTTACCGGCTCCCGCTTGTCTCCTTGCAGTTTTGTCGTCCTTGTCCTCCGCTTCCCTGCCGGATCTGGATGCTGCTGTGCCAACTACTGTTTGAGTCCGTGTGAACAAGCGAAGAAGTCCACAAAGTTCGTTAGTTGGGCCTAAGTGTTGGCACAAGGCCCGGCCCGTTAACTTGCTAAAGACCTAAGCTCGGTTACTCCCCCCCCAGTCTCCAGCCACGCCCACCCAGCCGCCCGCACGAATCACGAAGCGGCGAACGGTTCAGGTTCAGGAGGACCCCGCCCTGGCCAACTGCCGAGACCAGTAAAACCTAAAACCCCGCGGAGCCCACGACGCAGGCAGCGAAGGATGGCGGCGGGGGACGGCGGCGGCTCGCCGGAGACCACCAGAGTGGAGGCGGCTTCCGCCTCCGAGCCGCGGGGCGCCGCCGGAAGCATGTCGCAGGAGGACTGCGTGGCCGGCATCCGCTCGGCTCTCAAACGTACGCGAGCGCGCGCTTGCGCTTGCGCCGCCCTGGCACGGCACCACCACCGACCACCGTTTCTTTTGTTGCTGTAGAAGGTTCCGTGAACCTCCACGTCCTGATTTGTTCTGTGAATTTCGATGGATAGATCCCACGGTGCGGTTCCTGAGGGAGCGGATGGAGAAGGCCGGGTGCCCGGTGTGGCCGCGGCTGATCCAGGCGGCAACCTGCTCCTCTGCCGGGGGCTACGCTAGCCGGGAGGGGGTACGCTGTTCTTTCCTTCCCTTTTTCCCCCTCTCTTGTACTTCGAAAGAATAGTGTGCTTAAAGGTTGGCATTGAGAGGTGATTATCTTGGCAATTTGCATTGCCGCTATGGTTGGAGCTAGGAAGTATGTCTGGTTGTGAACTTGTGATTGTTCGTAACTCTTAACAGTTCAGTGCGAAGCAGGACGTACTACGAATGATGTGGTCTGAAATTGGTAAATGATAGTGCTTTAGTTGTTTGGAACATGCTTAGCACAAGATTACCTAGGATGGCGTTTGGTTGCCCAAGATTTGGCCATGATGGTTGAGAGATGATGAGATAATTTCCTCGCCCGATTCTATGCATCGTTTTTTTTTTGGGGCTTTTCTGTGAATGTTGCAAATAAACTGACTGGGAATGACAACTGAAATTGAGAATTTTCTCATCTGTTCAATATGAGTACTGAAAGTGTTCAGAAGCTAGATTCAACTGTTTTATGTAGGTCGATGGAGTTCTCCTTTAAATATTAATGTTAATTTCAGATTTGTACCTCAATTGGCAACATTTACACCAAGGGTAGGCAGAGCTGGTTCCTGTTTTCTTGTTCTCCGTACATGTTGATAGGATTTGCTACGAGTTCATAAAAGCCTACTTAGATTGCCATGCGATATTGTAAGTTGCTAGCACATTGGGTCACTGAAACTTCACTATTTGGGCTGCATAACATTGTTGTGTAATGTATAATTTTCCTTTACTAGCAAGACATCAGCCAAATTATTGGTTGACCCTGAGAGCAGCCTCCTTTTGTTTTCTCAATAGTATCTTAATAGCCAAGCCAGTGTAATTGTCACACATATTATATTCTTTTCTTCAATGTTTTCCTTGATTGGCCTTACACTTTGCTCGTGGGTTCTATTTCAAATAAACTACTAAAGAGAGAACTGCCCTAACTTTCCAATTGTTTATGTCCAGGTAAAAATTTGTTGTAATCACATGCAATTTCAAGATGAGATAAATCAGGTCCTAATTCATGAATTAATACATGCCTATGATGACTGTGTTGGCAAGAACTTGGACTGGAAGAACTGCGCTCACCATGCTTGCTCTGAGGTAACAAAGTACTTATCATGTAAACTGGAGTTATTGGCATGTTATCGTGGCACAGAAACTTGTGCTCAGTTGTGAGTTGTCGTGATAATTGACTTACAGTTCGTTTTTCTATTCTTAGATTCGGGCTAACCACCTTAGTGGCGATTGCCATTACAAACGTGAATTGTTGCGTGGCTTCATGAAGATAAGGGGGCATGAACAAGTAAGTCTTTTTTTAAAGCGAAAGCAAGTGAGTCTTTTTTGCTTTCTTTTTATTGAGCTCATACAACATATGGCTTTGGTTCTTTGCTACATGGAACCTAATATTGTCTAGTGTTCTTTGTTATGTTCCATACATGCATATGTTTGCATATGAACTATCCAGATTCATTGATCTTCTGTTGGCAAGAAAATAGTTGGTTACAAACTTACATTAGTCAAATATAGGGAGCCATTGATGGTATTAGCTATTGAGATTTGTTTTGAGCTTCCATTGGTTCCCTTAGTACTTGTAGCTAATGAGTGTGTTTTCCCAGTAAAAAAAGTTGCTAACTGATTTTCTTGTCTATTGTGACATTTTCTGCATTTCTGAAGGAATGTGTCAAAAGGCGGGCTCTGATGTCTGTCAAGAACAACCCCTACTGCTCGGAGACAGCTGCAAAAGATGCAATTGAGGCTGTGTGGGATATATGCTACACTGACACTCGCCCATTTGACAGGGCTCCATGAAGTATGTTCATGACAGCAATAAAGTGAACCAAGTTGTGCACGCCTGCTGGGATAGTTTTGTTTCCCTTCAGAAGATTGTAGTTCAGCGAACTGTGACAACAAAATCCAGAAATTTTGTGCTAGAGCAAAGCTTGTGTTCGTCACGATAGGAGTCCATGAACAATGTAATAAATTATTGAATGTAATTCAATTCTTTTACATGACATGTTGTGACAAAGTTTAGCAAGCTCCCAGAAAAACGTGGTGCCATGGCTAATTCTTCTCTAGGAAAATGTTGCTGAAGGTGTTATCTGGTTTTGTTTCCTTCCCATTTTTCCTTTTTGAAATTCAAATCATGTTGAAATGCATTCAGACTTCATGGTCAAATTCCAGTCAGGGTATTTTTTCAAGAATATTGTCTGTATAATTTTTAAGTTTCGACTCAACAATACTTTGAAGCAACTTCTACATGTATTCACAATTTCACATCATATGGTGCTAATCAGGTACCAAACTATCATCTACATCTGCATGGATTTCTATGAATAGCCAAAATCGTGCTTAGTGTTACACCAACGCAAAATGGTTGCCAACTAATGTAGATGACAAGATATTACCAAATATGTCTCGTTTGAAAACTCTCTTGCTAATTCGCTGTGCCCTGAAATTCTTCTCAAGGTCCTGGTTAGTATTAAGAAATCGGGTCTAGGACCGGAGAGTCTGGCCTAGATGGGCTCTTTATCCATCCAGTTGCCTATATCAACATTGTACATCATTTTCAGAAGAGCAATAAAGAGAAGCTTGAAGTCCCCTCATATCTCTGTGTTAATTTATTATTCTGTTGTTGTATTATTCTTACGATTCTGAGGTTGTCTACGAGGTAATCGCTCGAACTGAACTCGCCAGCGACGGTTCCTTAATACGTTATCAGCACGATTGACTCTCCTCGGATCGAAAGGTAACCGTCGAGGAACGACGCTCGTAGATCGAATTGTTTTCTAGATCGCTTTCAATTCCGCAATTGTTGCTTTCTAGATTGTTTTTTCTATGGTGGAAATCCGCTCTAATCTACCGCAAGCCGACTTGAAGTCGCCGGCACAATATCGATCGGTAGATTGCATGAAAAAGTGGATGTCGATTGTACCGTAGATTGAAATTTGCAAATTTATTATAATCTACCGCGAGCTGACTTGAAGTTGCCAGCCAAGCCGATCGGTGGATCGCAATGAACAGTAATCACAATAAATAGTAATTGCGCAGTAATCATAATGAACAGTACTCATTACAAAATCAATCGCGCTTGCGCTCGAGCCATCGCGCCGCGCCGACCTCCACCGATCGCGCGCCCCGACGATCCCCTCCTGCCGCCAATGCCGCAACCATTGGTCGACGCAACCATCTTGCATGGGAAAACAACATAGAAAAGGGAGAGAGGCCGGTGCGCGGCGCGCGCCGCCGACTTGAAGCCGACGCCGTCCTCTCCCGCATTGCCGTCGGCTCTCTGCCGACGCCTTCGGCTGGCTTGCCGCCGCCCTCCGCTTCCACTTTTGGCTGCAGCCGCCTCCTCCCGTCGCACCATCCGGTCCGGCCGGCGCGCCGCACAAGCCACGGCCAAGTGAAGCCGCCGCCATCTTCGCGTCGCCGCCGTTGTCATGGCTCCACCGCTCGATCGCCTCGCTCATTGTCGCCCGGCCGCATGACCCGCCTCCGCAGGCGGCGCCGCCAAGACCGCGCCGCCCCGCGCCGCTGCGCCGAAGGCGCCGCCGCCTCCAGCGCCGACCCCACACGACCACCGCCTTGAAGCGGTGCCCACCTCGGGTGCCGCCTCCATGGAGGACGAGGGGGGTGGGAACTCTAATCCCCCCACGAGGTTTAACGCGGCTGAAGGGCTGATGGGCCAGCGGAATAGGCCCGAAAGACAACGAGGTCGTGGGAATCGGCCCGACCGGTCGAAACCCCAAAAAAAAGGACAAGAAAAAAAATTCCTAGTTTTCACAAAAAGACCCTAGAAATTTTGCGTTTTAACCCTTAAAAATTGCAGAGTTCACCAAAAGTTCATTTTTCCAGCAGAAAAGGGTCTCGAGAATTCAAATTTTGAATCAGTTTTTATATTTTAAGCATGTTTAACTTTGTTATTATTATTTCTATGCAATTTATGTATTGTATTTGCTGTTTTTAATTATTTGTGATTGTTTATATTGCTTTTAATCACTGAAAATAGCAGTAAATCATGACAAATGCAAGAAAAATACGGGAACATTATGAGAATTTTTGCAACTATTTTATGCAAGTTACCAGCAGTAATCTTATGTACTTTTTGCATGAATATGCAGATGACTGGCATTACGAACCAGAAGTTCGAAAAGCTGACCCAACATGGCCACAATTACCTCACTTGGGCATCAGATGTCGAAATCGTACTTAGATCAAAGAAGCTCCGTGCTGCTATTGGACTTGGCACCTTGAAGGACTCCACTCCAACTGTTGAGGAGAATGATCAAGCACTTCATTTCCCAAGACACCATCTCTGCCTAACGCTCAAGAATAAGTATATGGCAGAAAAGAACACACTAGCTTTATGGACCGCACTGAAGAAGCGGATCAAGAAAATGAAGTACACTATTCTTCCTTGGGCAGATCAAGAATGGAACCGACTACGTTTTGTTGACTACAAGATCGTGGGGGAGTACAATTCTGCATTGCACATAATTTGTACAAGTCTTCAACTCTGTGGTAAGGTAACCACAAATGAGCAAAAGATCGAGAAAACTCTTTCCACCTTCCACCCAAACGCGGTACAATCCACACACAACTATAATCAGGACGGCTACAAGGAGTATGCTGAACTGATTGACATCATGCAACTTGTGGAAGCTCAAGATGACGTTCTCAGAAAGAACCATATCTCACAGCCGCTTAGTAGCAAAGTTGGCCATGGAGTCAATGCAAGCAGCTACAAGGTGAAGAAGCCTCACTCAAAAGAAAAAGACAAGAAGGGTAAAGTCATGGGTCACAAAACTAAGCAGAATGCTCAAGCCAAGAAGGGCGAACAAAAGAAACGGGATGTGAAGCCCTATGGTCAGCAAGACCAAAGTTGCTACAAATGTGGCACTTGGGGACATTGATCACGTGTTTGCCATGAGCCACAATACGTGATTGGTGCTTTCAATGCTAAGAAGAAGGGCAAAAGACAGCATGAGGCACATCTCGCCATTGTAGGCACATAGGATCTACAATTATGGGTTGCACCTATGGATGTGGACATCTCAGTAGCAGCCCCCATCACACCTTCTTTGGACATCACAGCGGCAACAACAGTTGTTGCCGAAGAAGAGAAGTTGGACATGGAGCAGATTCAGGCAGAAGTTTCTTCATACTTCGCTAATTCAATCTAGTGCACGTATTGCACTTAGATTTGATAGTCATTTACAGTTCATGGCTGTCATAGAACATTGAATTTTTAATAATGGTTGTAAGCTCTGGGAGGGTAAAGCAATAAATTCTCATGATAAGTCCTACAAGATTTTTTCCCGTATTAATAATAGCAAGTTGTGTTATGTTTTGAAGTATTTTACTTATGTGCGTGGATTGCTTCCTACCCCACATTAATAAAAACTTTATATATCAGAACGCGTGTAGCACTATATGGAGGAAGTGTGCTTAGTAGATAGCACACAACGAATACCATATTGAGAGAGACAAAAAAAATTCAGTCGATCAGCAAGAATACTGGTAGTCTTATGACAATCACAGGCAGCGATACTTGTATAATAGGCTCAGGAAAAGCCATAATTATACTTCCGATGGGCACAACATTGGTCATTGAAGAAGCCTTGTTACACCTAGAATCGAGTAGAACTCTCTTAAGCTTTAAAGATATTCGCGCTAACGGTCTCCATGTAGAGACTAAAGAAGAGTATAGTAAGGAATACCTACTCATTACAAAGCGCCAAAAAAAATGAAAAAGGGGTATTAGAACGACTTCCTTCATATGAATCTGGGCTATACTACACTCACATTAAGGCACCTGCACCTATACTGTCCTGAAAACCACTTTTAGAAGTTCTGAACTTTTATGTCTCTAGCATGATAGATTAGGCCACCCCGGTCTTAGAATGATGAGAAATATAATTACTAATTCTCAGGGATACAATGTCAATGTAAAGAATTTCTCGAATCATGAAGATTTTGTGTGCCCGCATGTGCCACCGGAAACTGATTACTAGATCATCTACTCTGAAATTAAAGGATGAAATTCATGCATTCTTGGACCGTATCTAGGGAGATATTTGCGGTCCTATACAACCCCTGTCAGGGCCATTTAGGTACTTTATGGTGCTCATCGATGCTTTCTCGAAATGGTCGCATGTATACTTATTATCTACGAAAAACCATACTTTTGTAAAGCTAATCTCACAGATAATTAAAATTAAGAATAATTTTTCTAATCATCATGTGAAGTCCATCAGAATGGACAACGCTGGAGAATTTACTTCAAATGCATTTGATAATTATTGTATAGCAATGGGAATTACCGTTGATTATTCCGTACCACATGTCCACATCCAGAATAGACTAGCAGATGCATTAATTAAAAGAATTAAATTTATTGCTCGACCGCTTTTGCATAATTGTAATTTACCAACTACATGTTGGGGACACGCGGTCCTACACGCAGCAACTCTCATCCATTTTAGACTATCAGCATATAACATCCAATCACCTATGTAACTAGCGCAAAGGTCAGCGTCGAAAATCTCTCATCTACGAAGGTTTGGTTGCAAGGTTTATGTACCTATACCACCATCGCAACGAACTGGAATGGGCCTCCTCCGAAAGTCTGGGATATACGTTGGTTATAAGACAACATCCATAATCAGGTATCTGGACCCCATGACTGGAGATTTGCATATAGCCCGCTTCGCTGATAACATATTTGATGATGATAGTTTCCCGTCATTAAGGGAGGAAATCAACCACTTGATGAAAGATGTCGGGAAATGACGTGGCAAGCCACGGGAATCCATGCACATGACCCGCGCACTAGTGAAACAAATTGAGAAGTCCAGAAGATAATTGATTTGCAAGCATTGGCGAATCAACTGCCTGACCACTTTAGTGATTTGAAGAGCGTGACCAAGTCGCATGTGCCTGCACGCAATGCGCCGGAGAGGGTTGAAATACCAAAGAAAATTGAAAGTATTCCTAATCCCGTCCAGAGGCCTCAGAATAAAAGGACAAGAACTCCGGCCCCTTGAATCCCAAGTAACCGGGAACGCCTGACAAAAAGGATAAGAAGGACTTGACACAGCCGATCATGAAGTTCTCCATAATCAGAAGGGGAGCCTGTTGAGACTGGTATGGAACGTTCAGTAAAAGGCATACCGGACTTGAATATTCCCACGGAGGGAGACATCGATGTGTGCGCACACACCGGAGCTGAAAAACTAAAGGGACTTGCCCCCGCAATTTAATGCAGCGGTGTGCAAGTAGAAGCATTAGAAGTATCACCCTATGAAGAAATATCTATAAATTATATGACCACGGGAGAATCTATGAATAGAACAACAATCAATGTTGATATTTATTTTACAAAGAAAATTATCGCAATCATCGATCTTGATCGAAAGCCTGCATCGCTTGCTGAATGTAAGAAAAGATCAAATTGGGAAGATTGGAAGAAGGCAATAGAAGCGAATTATTATCTCTAAATAAAATAGATATATTTGGGCTTATAAACCGCACGTCTCTCCATGTGCACCCCCTGGGGCATAAGTGGGTATTTGTTCGAAAGAGAAATGGAAACAATGAATTTGTAAGACATAAAGCAAGGCTTGTTGCACAAGGTTTCACTCAATGACCATAAGTCGATTATGAAGAAACTTATTCCCCGGTCATGGCGGAACTACCTTTAGATATTTAATATCAATGGCAGTAAACTTGAATTTAGAAATGAAATTGATGGATGTGGTAACTGAATACCTTTATGGGAACTTGGATTCAAATATTTATATGAAGGTACCTGAAGGTATCCCTGTCCGAACCAATACAGAGCAATTATAAATCTATACAGTGTGCAACTCAGAAAGTCGCGGTATGGACTGAAGCAATCAGGCAGAATGTGGTATAATTACTTGAGCGACTTTCTCTGCAAGAAAGGCTACACGAACAATGAGGATTGTCCGTGTGTTTTTATATGGCCATCCCGAGATGGATTATGTATAATCTCAGTATATGTAGATGATCTGAATATCATCGGGACCCTGGAAGATATTAAGAAAGTAAGCTCTTCCCTGGAGTCGGAGTTCGAAATGAAAAACTTGGGTAAAACCAAATATTACCTAGGCTTGCAGCTTGAGCATACCCCTGAAAGGATTTTAGTACATCAGTCAACCTACACTCAGAAAGTGTTAGAACGGTTCGGCTTTGAAAAGACATATCCTTCGAAAGTATCGATGGTCGAGAGATCCTTGCAGCAGGACAAGGACCCGTACAGACCTAAAGAAGAGGGGGAGGAAGTATTGGGACCGGAATTCCCGTACTTGAGTGCAATATAAGCACTCATGTATTTAGCAAACTGTACTATACTGGACATTGCATTTGACTTGAACCTACTAGTAAGGTATAGTGCTGAACCTACAAAAAAGCATTGGCAAGAAATAAATGATATCTTCCGAGATCTCCAAGGAAGCAAAGATCTTGGCCTGTTCTACAGAAAGAACCAAGACCTAACTATGACTGGCTATGCAGATGCTAGGTACTGTCAGACCCGCATACAACTAAGTCGCAAACATGCTATGTATTCCTATGTGGTGGAACTATAATTTTATGAAAATCGTCTAAGCAAAGTCTTGTATCTATTTCGACAAACCACTCGGAAATCATAGCACTGTACGAGGCCTCACGAGAATGTTCTTGGCTTTGGCAGATGATTCACCACATCTAGCAGTCATGTGGATTGAATACCGCGTAAACTCCTACTATTATCTATGAAGATAATGGAGCTTGTATTACACAAGTGCAGGTGAGTTATGTGAAGAGTCCTCTCGCAAAGCATATCAGCCCCAAGTTCTTCTATGCTCATGAATTACAAAAGATGGACGAAATTAAGGCACTGCATACTAAGTCATGTGAAAATCTTACAGATTTATTCACTAAGTCACTTTCAGTGTCTAGCCTTGAAAGATGCATACGTGGAATTGGAATGATGAGGCTTAGCGAAGTGCAGAATTCAGGAGGAGAATCTTCACGAACTCATTATTAAAGCTTGACCACGAAGATCGAGTGCCCAAAGAATAAATCCTAGAGATTAAGTAAAATTGGGTAGATTGTACTCTTTTTCCCTTGACGAGTTTTCCTGAAGTTTCTCGGCTAAGGTTTTTAACGTGGCAGTTCGTACAACGCAGCGGAACACATGTTATGTACTCTTCTCCAAATTTTTTCTACTGGGGTTTTATGGAGTTTTGACGAGACATGGACAAGTCGGATGAGTACTCAAGGGGGAGTGTTAAGAAACCGAGCTCAGGACCGAATAGTCCTGGCCTAGGTGGACTTCTCATCCATCCAGTTACCTATATAAAGGAGGGAGTCCCTCAACATTGTGCATCGTTTTCAAAATAGCAATAAAGAGAAGTCTGAAGTCCCATCATATCTCTGTGTTCAATCTATTATTCTGTTATTGTATTGTTCTTACGATTCTGAGTTCGTCTACGAGGTAATCGCTCGAACTGGACTCGCCAACGACGGTTCCTCAACAATTAGTTGTTTGTCTTGGGGCAAACTGGCTACAGATATCAAAGGAGCGCCCAGGACATGAACAAAATGGTAGATTAATGTTAGTCCAAGTGATAAGGTGATTGCCATAAATGCCATATTTGGCCAACAACCTGGTAGACTAATGTTGTGTGCAAGGGATGATCTAGCGCGGCATAAATGCATGATATTGACTCTTGAGTATCCTCAATGTAGGGCATGTAGTTAAGTGGATGCTGTCTCAAGATTCTGATACGGCAAATGGCGACAGTATCATGTTATATATATATATGCTCGACAATCTTGATCACCATCAGGTTACTTTTGCAAAGTATCAGGGCACTAAAGCATCCATAGGCACAAATACTAGTACGTCTGTTTCAGCTAAAGAGAATTTGAGCATGGCTAATACAAGTAGAATATATGAAGCTACCATGGCTACTCAATGATATTACATTCAACAGTGGCGTGCGATCTTGACGACAACTGAATAAAAGGGGCAAATAAAACATATCCCAAAATGTTTCCCCTGGCAGAAAAGAACATCGGCAAGGCATGATCCATCCTGACTATCACTGTCAAGCTAGCTACTTTCACAAACTAGCAGGGTACTTAAAAGCAGCAGCAGTAGGCAATAGCAGTCTCAAGAGGCCACTACCAGCTATTAGTAATAGCAAAACAATCAACCAATGGCACTGCAAAAAATTTCTATATTACATGTGCACGACACATTACACACACTAGCATGCGAATCTTAAGCACATCCAAGCTAGTACGTTCACCCAGAGGCCACGAGGCTACCGAAGAAGCTAGAACACACAGTGCTAATTAAACAAAAAACATGTTTACTTACACCTTTTCTGAAATCAAAAGCACATCCTCCACTTCACTATGGAGTACCACTACTACACTAGTTAATCTCGGCTTCGGTATTCGTGTTCGTGCCGGGGCTTAATTAGTTAAATGCCATGTGGTTCGCTCGGCCGAGTGGAGCTCACATGAGAGACGCCATTAAACTAGCTCATCAGCTCTCGGCCCCAAAAAGCCAAGGCAAGCCGCGGGCTTGAATAAAACGCAAGAGCTCCAGAAACTATTGATTCTTCCCCATGGGATGCTACACTCTCCGAAGACCAAGGCCGAGGAGGGGGACAGGACGGAGGTATTAAAATTCAAAGCTTTGTACCGGGAGCCAAATCTCCTGTCCTTTGACTTGCGAGCTGCCTTGCTCAAATGTCCTTGACTTGAGCCTCGCTCAATATATACACTCACTCACAGATGCAGCAAGAGGTAGGTGAGAGCCAGCACAGGTGAGAAGGTAGCATGAGGTTAGTTGGGGTTGTGAGGCTGGTTGCTTTGGTGTTTCTGGTGATCATCAGTTCATCGCTTCATCAGCAAGTGGGTCAGTCATCTGCTTAACCTTCTAAATTTGTTCGTCTTTACTGCTAGCTCTGTACTCCTAATGTGAGATGTTTAGTAGTGATAGCTGAGTTCTGAAACCTTTCTTTCATTGTGTATTGAGAAGGTGCTATCAGGTTGCATGACAGAAGGCAGCACGCGGAGCAATGGGCGGAGGAGAGGAAGCAGATGAGGTCGTTCATGACCATGGACTACTCTCATGCGAAGCGGCGCGCGCCCAAGCACAACTGATTCAGATAGCCCTTAGATAGCATCAGAAATCCTGAATCTTTCGACTCTCCGATCTCCAGGCTCCTGCAGCAACGATCTATTGAAGCTTGGTGACAGGAGAAGTTGATCCATCGTGTGCTTCTTTTCTTTCTTTCTTCAGTATGTGTATTTATGTGTCCCGCGTGCAGATGTGTGCACGCAAATTTTGCCCCCTGACCAGATGTTTTACTAGGATATATACACGCAGCTATAGTACTCTACAAATGCTTACTTTTCGTCACATTTTTGTAAGAAGGTGTTTCGGTTGGTATAAAGTTTCTGCTTCTTCTGTAGGTGAAATAGCAGCTGCTAGCCTGTAATCTCGGACTTGGAAATGCTTATGTACTGAACATGTCAACCATAACGGAAGTACACTGAAGGAGCATTTGCTATATAGTGTCTCTCTGGCAGTTCGATTAGCCTCTTTCTCATGCGCCCTTTCTCATGATGGATTCTGTTCGCTCATGTTATTGATCAAACTGTTCACTGTTCATAGGTCATAACCATTGTAATGAATTCATGTTCCTTGAACAAATCAAGGCATATGACATGCACACAGACCAAGTAAACACCAAGTTTAAGAAACACTTAATGAGAAATGATCATAAATACCCTTATTGAATGGTACATACCACAACCACTTAATCTCTTCCAAAGTATTTAAGTAAAGATGGAGAGTAGAAAAATTACAGCAACTACACTATATATTTTCTCAACAGACAAATGTAGTGAAACAGATGGAGTAATACTTTTGGACTCTTTCGAAAGATGACATGCACGCAGGAAGTGACAAGAAAGCTGTTAAATTGCCGTTCGTATGGCTAGTATTTTCACCTTATTTGAGTAATGTGCATCGTTAGAATAGAATGATTGTGTGTATCAAAAATCATAATTGGAGATGGAGGCAGGCAAATAATTTTAGCCGTATACATAACTTCTCATGAAATGACGCGTATCTTGATAGTCTCAATTCCTGCCGTTCCGCTTCCGATTAAACGGCTCTTTTACTCTCACAACAGAAGGCCAGCTTAGTTAATTAGCCCCTGTCTAGCCAGTGTCTACGCCCTAACACTATATTTCCTTTCTAAACTTATCCTGAACATGTTATTTCAGTTATTTTGGCAGCACAAAAACACAATGAGTGCTCCAGTTCACAGTCATTTTACCTTTGATTTTTCTGGATACTCACTCACTTGTCAACTGTTCCCACAAAATGCCTTGCTTTGGTCTGTAAACTGCTAAAAGACAGGAGGCGGTGTTTTCTTTTTCAGTAACGAAAATAGGAACCGGAGCTGATGCTCTTTGGTTAAAAAAAAAACTCACTTGTCAAGAGATGCAAGGCACTACAACAGTAGTACAATTTTACAAACCTCCGAATTAGCGGAAGAAGAGTTCAGCATTTTTCTGAGTTTCAGACAGAGACATCTCCCAAATCAGAAAGAAAGAAAGAAAAACTGATGGGAACTCAGAAAAGGTACTTAACGCTCCTACTTAACTGAATCTACCGCGAAATCACCGAGCACTACTATAATTCACACCGATCTGGCTTTGCTGTTTGCCGTACTACTAAACGAAAAGGGTTCCATCGATCAAAGGCAAGGATCACATGGATCATCTAGGGCTCCGTGGAGCTACCTACAAGCGTCCAGCAGAACGGTGATTAGGCTTTTGACCACCGGTTTCGCCAGGATTTGACCCCGGCACGGCCGCTTCGGAAACGTTGCCTTTTCAGAACTGTTCAGACGTACAGTAGTACGTACCACTGTGGACAACTGCGTACGTACCGCGTTAGCTGGGCTGGCTCCTGGTATGTACACTGTACGTACGCTGCTTATACAGTTGCCAGGTGCGGTTGCACCGGTCACTGGACCCCGCGATTCAGTGACGGTTCAGACAATTTTTGTGCTGCTTGTAGTAATCCAAAGCAACAATTTTTGTCCGCATCTTCGCCAGCTACGTAAAGCAAGCAGTAGTAGACTACTAATGAACCAGGGGCAATCACTGGGTGCCGGGCTACTGCGACAGGCCGGGCAATAAAGCTGGAAAAGGTCGCAGACAAATGATATCTACATCGCACTGAAAATACTGTGTGACGTTGCGAGTCTGAAGCAACAAGCCTACCTACCTACCGATCGATCGAGCACGCAGAAAGGCGGTCCTAAGAACACATACCAACCGTGCAAAGGAAATTTGCTGGCCTTCGATTTTTCTTCTATCAATAGAATCAACGGTGGATAGGGATGGGACTCGCGGGAGACCCCTTCGATTTTTGTTCCCAGCGTGAGCGCATTCACCGAAACTTCACCAAGGCTCGAATCTTACAGGACAGGGGCAGGGGCGGGGTATCAAGTAGTAACTATCAACTACAAAAGCCTTTCTCCACCCGAGGAGTCCGTACAGCGCGCGTGGTTAGAAAAATCTTAACGTCGGAGTGGGTGAAACGTACGTGCTGCCGGACGCTGTCATGCGTGCGTAGTCATTTTTTTTTTGTCGAGAAGCATTTTCCATCAGTCTTAAGTGGGCCACGGTAGTCATGTTGGGCTGGCGTTACTGGATAGGCAATCAATAGAATCAACGGTGGATAGGGATGGGACTCGCGGGAGACCCTTCGATTTTTGTTCCCAGCGTGAGCGCATTCACCGAAACTTCACCAAGGCTCGAATCTTACAGGACAGGGGCAGGGGCGGGGTATCAAGTAGTAACTATCAACTACAAAAAGCCTTTCTCCACCCGAGGAGTCCGTACAGCGCGCGTGGTTAGAAAAATCTTAACGTCGGAGTGGGTGAAACGTACGTGCTGCCGGACGCTGTCATGCGTGCGTAGTCATTTTTTTTTTGTCGAGAAGCATTTTCCATCAGTCTTAAGTGGGCCACGGTAGTCATGTTGGGCTGGCGTTACTGGATAGGTAAAGTCGGTAGAAGCCAGCCCAATTCAGCCTTGAAGAAGGAATTAGATGTTTGTAACTACGAAAATGTGATGTTTTGGGCCTTCGGCGCCGAGGGTTAGGAGGCTTCAGGCTCTCTTTTGCATACTTGCACTAAGTTTTCCCTGTACAATTGTTTGCTACGCTATGCACTGCTATTTCTCGTCGTGGGTCTTGTTCCCTAGCACCACCGGAGATTCAAGGCACTTAGCTACATACATCTAGCGAGTCCTTCGCATGGTCGGCCCGTGAGGTGCCACAAGATAGCCGATCTGCTGTTTAGCGCACATACCGAGGTTTTTGTGATGCCTCACACAGCATCACGGCCAATGAGCCATCCTAGTCAGGTGCTACGTTCTTCGGGCTTGTGGTCGTGGGAACACTTCGCTTCAGCAGTTAAAGGATCGTTTGCTATGTTCGTGCTTACTAGCGGCCGAAGGCCGAAGGCAGCGCGCGGGTCGGTAGGCGACGCAGGTGCAGGGCAAAGGCGGCGCGCGGGCAGGCGACGCACCGCGGCCTGTGGGTGCGTGACGCAGGGCGGTCTGTTGGCGAGGTCGGTGTTCTCCTCATTGAGGGTCTCAATTCGCTCCTCCAACAAATATTATTTGCCATAATGTGAATACATAATTGACAATATAACGTTCGTGGGGAGGGTCGATCCACCGGAGAACTCGCATTTCGCCATCTGCGAGAAAGGAGGATAAACATGCACGACTGCATAAGAAATAAGAAAGTAATGTTACTACTTTTACCGGATCGTGGGCATCGGAAGAAAGCGTCGCGCGCCATCGAACCGGCATTCGAGGCTCTGCACAACCGCGTCCTCATTGTGTCGGCACCGGCCATCTTTGGTTGAGCACGCTGAGTTGGTATCAGCGGTAGTGTGGACCAAATACCTCCTCCTTTCTAAGGAAGGTCTTCCTTCGGTGACCCATATCCGATCGGCCCCTCAGCTTCAGACATGTTATGTTTCACAACAGAAGAGGACACACTTCTTTTTTCGATTTGCACGGTTCGCTGCCTACAATATCATGGGACCCCAACCGTGCTATTTATACGAAGCGAG
Source organism: Hsuehochloa calcarea (assembly GCA_036346395.1). Lineage (NCBI taxonomy): Eukaryota > Viridiplantae > Streptophyta > Magnoliopsida > Poales > Poaceae > Hsuehochloa > Hsuehochloa calcarea. The sequence goes on from CM070600.1 coordinate 18,199,661, forward strand.
AGAACTTCTGCGGTGGCGTGACAAAAAGAGACCGACTTTGCGCGATGGCGTGACAAAAGAGGCCGGCTTTGCTCGGTGGCGTGACAAAGAGGCGGCTTTGCGCGGCGACATGACAAAAGAGGCCAGCTTTGCGCGATGGCGTGACAAAGAGACCGACTTTGCGCGATGACATGACAAAAGAGGCCAGCTTTGCGATGGCGTGACAAAAGAGACCACTGCGGCAGGAATATAAATAGTTGGCAGGAATTCGCGGACAGGATAAATGAAACTAGGCGGAAGGCTAAGGAGGAGTCCCGCAAGAAGGCACAATGGGAGGAGACACGCAACATAGCAAGGGCTGCGGCGGCTCGCGAGGAACAAGCAAAGGCTGCGGACTGAGGTCGACTCCCGCAATGAGCATTCATTTTTTCCAGCTGTTAAATATCACTTTCCTTCCTTTCGCCTAATTGTTCTTATCACAGTTGTTTTCAAAAAAAAATTCTTTAAATTTTCTACAATAAAACAACATACCATGATCGAAAATTGTTATTGTCAGTTCAACATTTTTTTCACGGTCAGCAATCTACAAAAATCACAAATACATCAATCATTACTTCACACATATTTCGTTCGTACTCTACCAAACAAAATTTTCAATTTTCTAAAAATCAACAAAAATCACATAAGCTATAAACTAGACCCTACATCAAATTCAAATTTTTTGAAACAACATTTCATATATCCAAATTTATTTTTATTGTAAATAACTCAATAATACATATAAATTCTTATACTAAATACATATATCAGTGTATTGGTGCGTGCGGTATGGGACATGCGTGCGTAGTCAATTTTTTTTTTTGTCGAGAAGCATTTTCCATCAGTCTTAAGTGGGCCACGGTAGTCATGTTGGGCTGGCGTTACTGGATAGGTAAAGTCGGTAGAAGCCAGCCCAATTCAGCCTTGAAGAAGGAATTAGATGTTTGTAACTACGAAAATGTGATGTTTTGGGCCTTCGGCGCCGAGGGTTAGGAGGCTTCAGGCTCTCTTTTGCATACTTGCACTAAGTTTTCCCTGTACAATTGTTTGCTACGTTCCCCTGAAAAAAGGATCGTTTGCTATGTTCGTGCTTACTAGCGGCCGAAGGCCGAAGGCAGCGCGCGGGTCGGTAGGCGACGCAGGTGCAGGGCAAAGGCGGCGCGCGGGCAGGCGACGCACCGCGGCCTGTGGGTGCGTGACGCAGGGCGGTAGCCAGGGCGAACTGCGAAGTGCCGAATGTTGCGCGCATGTGGAAAAGTAATTTAGGATTTGGATTCTGGGTGGCTCCTGAAACTGAAAGGCTGAAAATCGGGATGGTTACTGAAAATGCTAAGTCCAAGTCCAAAGGTAAGGATAAGAATTGGTTGATTTGGTTCCATTGATTTATCATTTATATTACGCTGTTGTTTAGCATTTCCATTGGATTGTGACTAGTTGATTACTTGCTTTGCTAGATTTGAAGAGCTATTTTACTATTGCATCGAGTGGCTCCTCCCCAAGTACTGGCGCAAGGCATGAAATCTCGGAGAATGAAATTGTCTCGGCCTTCTAGACATAATTAGTACTTTAGTGGTATGTATTTCTGTTTTATGATTTATAATGAATTAATTTGAGTAATCACTGTCCATCTACTTTGACATGTTGTTACTAGTATATTCAATGATTTGGTATTTTGGTGGCAAATTGTTACGCAAACTTCGTAGATAAGGTAAATTTTCTACATTTTACCTGTTTTTGTATGTTCACATAATGCAGATTGTAGTTTTGAGTTTCATTTAGTGTCATATGCTCTATTTACAGGATAATACTAGTGGTTCGTTCTGCCAAACCTAAATTTCAATCATAACTCCGCCACTGTATGTAATAAAATATAATATAAGTCATAAACTTCGAAACCAATATATATAAGGTAATTATCTCTGCAAATAAAAGTTCCGTATATAATTTGCATTCAATCAACAAGACATATGTAATCTTATCACAAACCACAAACACAGGTAATCTAATTATTCACAGAATATCCTTCAAATATCTTACACATATGTGCACATATTTATCTACAAAAGATCTCACCGACTCAAAAAGAGGTAGATGATAGACCACCACCCATTTCTTCTTTTGTAATAGTAAATATAATCAGGACAACTCAAACGGCTGGTGATATCTAAAAGGCTGTTTCCTGTAACTTGGAATACACTCGTCATCTCGAATGTAACCCAAACATCTCCTGGTAGACCAATCTTTTACAAATGATTAAAAGGACAGCATTACTCCTACAGCATTAACTCTATGCAACCTAAATTCGCCACCACCCCTCCCTGCTTCCAGGCTTACACTACAAGAAGACACGATGCTACTATGTTGCGACGATTACGGCAAAACCACGCATGGCAGTCTCTTGTCATATCGATTTGGCCACGACCTGCTGCTGTACCTCGCCCATGACACGGCCACGACCTCCGGTACCTTCCCGTCGGCCAGGCAAGACATCACCCTAGCCCTCGTCACCTTCTTCACGAGAAGCCGCCATGTCTTGTCCGCTTTCGCCGTCTGCATCTTGGCCTTGAAATGGCTGCGCAAATTAACCAACCACAACAAAACGTGAGCTCGAGGTCCTCTGATCCAACCGTGGCACGTACGTAAAAAATCGCTCGAAATATCTAGTACTATCTGTTGGGCACGCGTCGATCATATTCGTCGGGAAATTTTATGGAGATTCTTCTCTTCTCTTCGCGTTGCCATGCCCGGTCATGTCATTTTCATGAGAAGGAATGAAACGCCCAATTTCGCAGTACGGAAAAAATGAAACGAATCCCGTCTCGTTCGCAGAAAGGGCATCTCGCCAACCTGATTCTTGGTTGGCGATCTAGTTACATTTTCTCTGACATACGTCGTACTGTTTTGTAGCGACTCGTCGAGGCATCGAACTCGTGCACAAATATCTCGAGTGCATGTGCATCGATCGAAGTAAGATTCACAGATTTACCGTGCGAAGATGTGTGCCTTTTTTTTTTTGGTTTCTCACCTGCACAGCGGCACACGGCAAGCCTGGTCCGGCCGATCGCAGACGGAGGCGTGCAGGCGGAACAGCTGCAGCATGCGCTTGCAGCGCGTGCAGCCGCCCGGCGCGATCTTCCTCGAGCACGTGGCGAAGTGCCGCATCAGCAGCTGCAGGCCCCGGAAAGTGCGGGCCGTCACGCACGTCGCGCGCTGCCTGTCCGTCGACGGCGATGGCGCGTCCGCGCAGCCGTCGTCGGGGAAGACGTGCTCGAGGGAGGCCATGGCCTCGCCGAGCTGCCGGTACACCTCCTGGGACGCCCTCTCCCGCGCCCACCGCTCCCTCCGCTGGTCGGCATCCTCGAGGAGCTGGAGGAGCTCAAGCTCGAGCGCGGGGTCGTGGCGGCGGGCGAAGCGCCAGCCGTCGGACCGCTCGACGGCGGGGAAGTCCTTGGCCGCGAGGCGCGCGCACTGCAGGTACAGCCGCGGCGCGTCGCAGAGCCTGGCCAGCTTCAGCATGTCCACGGCGCGCTCCGGCACGAGCCGCGCGGACACGGCCGCCTCCGCCGCCCGCTTCAGCCACCCCACCCGGTACGCGTGTGCCAGCGCCAGAAGCTGCGAGCCATGCGCGCCCACCACCTCCTCCTCCTCCGGCGCTACCCTGCGCGTTCTAACGTGAGCAGAAGCGTATGAGCTGTCCGATCAAAATATCGGACGTTTCAGATCAGCTGAGTCAAGAAAATTACCTGGAGGCGTAGAGGAAACGGAGGAAGGCGAGGACGGCGTCGGAGGGGACACCGAGGACGCGGATGGTGCACTGGGCGTCCCACCCGCGCCGCGCCCTGTTGATCATCTGCTCCAGTACAGGCGACGCCGAGGCCTAATCGGCGCAAAATTCCAAACCAAAGAATCAACAACGATGCAAAGCAAGACCCTGACCCAGAATTAAGCATGCAAAGAGGAAGAAACACGGGAACCGCTAAGTTTGCTTACAAGAACGTAGGAATGTGCGGCGATGCTCCGCCCGTCCGAGGTGACGATCCGCACGTCCGCCGCCGCCGCCGCCTCCGCCTGGAGCGCGTTGAAATCCTCGCAGAACGTCATCAACCCCTTCTAAAAATCCTCTTAACCCCCTTGCCAAATCCCCGCGTTCTCCTGATCAGCAAGGCGAACCCGACGTCTAGCTAACAAAAGAACTGCTAAAAAACCTAAGAAATGAAGCAAATGAATCTCCTAGCGATATGGAAGAGGAATGGAAGAGGAGAGCTCAAAGCCTCAAGCTCAGCGACAGCTATATAATGGCATGGAGAAAGGAAGCTGAGGCGATACATGCACAGTGCACAGCTATACGCGGGTTGGAACCAAACTGCAAAACAACGGGGAGGGTTTGTTCGAGCGGCGCGTCACTTTGGATGGGCGGATGTAATAAGCCAGTAGCCAGTAGCCAGTAGCCAATAGCCAATAGCCAATAGCCAATGATGTTTTTTTTGAACAGGTGGCAGGAGAACTGCTACATTTTTTAACTAATAAAAGAAGAAATTTATATGCGACGTAGCAGGAGGATCATTCCACCTTGCATACGTACACGCACTGAGACCACGTGTCAGCCACGAAATATACTTAACAAGGTCTTTATAATGCATTCCTCAGAATTCGTTACACCCGCTGAGGTTTCACCTGAGAATGGTTACGCTCCCACACCTGCGTCAACCCTTACCCAAACCACCTCTTGCACCCTCTTAACGACTTTCGTCGTGCACCCCGACCCATCGCCGTGAAGGTTTACGGCGTCGCGAGTCATCTATCTGGTGCAACTCGTACTGACAGATACAAATTATTTAGTCAGGTCGACACCATTATAGACTTGTGGTTGTACTATTTTATATTGAGAGGTCATCACAGATTAAGTTCTTATAGTTATCTGAGTGGTTCATACTACATTCCCACCACATACCAATATATCTTGGGCTACATTAGTACCCAGCAACATACCCTCCATCATACCATCCGCCCAGATGTAGTATTAGCAAATTTTTAGGGTTTGAGAAGTATAAACCAAATTATCTCAACCATTTCAATCATTTTCCCCAATGATTGCTCAAAACCAGTTTCATGATTAAAAGATGGTGATTGTGGTAGTTAATACCCCGGTGCTTAAATAAGACTAGCATGACGCATAAGTACAAACTATAACTAGTAGGTTACCACATAATTAATAGGGTGTCAAGGATTAGGGATTTAAATTGTCAAGGGATGGTATAATAATTATTTAATCATCAAGTTGGTATTTAACTACCTTAGGATCATTTGACATACATTTGCATAAGGTATTAAAGCATGCAATTTGATATTTTAAAAGAATATAATTTCATAAAATGTAGGTTCAATATGATCAAATTATTGACCCACCTAGGTCAAAGGCTAGAGGGTCTTGGTAATCTTGAGCTTGATCGAAATGGAGGTCTCGGCTTCTTTGAACTCTACTCGGACGAACGTACCAGAAAAGAAAAGATAAGCAAATAAAATAAATAAATAAATAATACATAATAAATGAACTCCAAAATTAACCAAACCAGTACCAAAATGTAGATCTTGAATTTAAAAATTTTAGAGACAAATTTGATAATTTTTGGAGTTATAACGAAGGAGATATGAATTTTTGAAGATTTTCAAATGAATTTTTAACTAAAAAGAAAAATCAGAAAAAGAGAGGAGAGAGAAAACCTACTGCTGACACGTGGGATCCCAGCGCACAGTGCCACAGTGCACGAAATAGTACGTGGACCTTTGGTCCATAGCACAGGCGCGCGGGTCCACGGGAACAGTGTCACTGCAGGCCCACTTGTCAACCATAGAGAGCAAATCGGTTTAATAAAATAGCCATCACTATTTGCCAATCCCACACGGTAGTGGCACAAATGGGATTTAAAGTGTCATTAGCACCCGGCTAATCACTGATTAGCCCTAATCGTCCAATAGTAATTGCCTGCTTAGACGTGCTACAGTGCATTCATCCTCCCGACAAAAACAGAGCAGGGAGGAGGCCGGGGCGGCCCGACTCGTCACCGGCGAGGGAGGAGTGGTGGCGCTGGGGAAGGGGAAAAATGGGTTGCCCTCGTAGAGGCGGAGTCGATGACGGCAGTGGTGACGCCAGAGAGTCGTCGAAGCGGCGGCGCGACAACTGGTGGCGGTGGCGGCATGGTCAAGAACGAAGATGGAGTTTTCGTTGTTTCTTGCCAAAAGATCAGATCGTGGGAGCACGAGGTAGGCGGGGGCTCAAGGATCTTACCAAGCCAAGAATGGTGCCCAGAGGTGGACGGAGCAACGAGATCGACGACGGGGAAGGGGTCGGCCAGAGGCGAAGAAGAACACAAAATTCGTCGACTCCTGTGGACCAAGAACCAAATTAGCAAGGGGGAAAGCTTCAAGGGATGTTAGAACACAAGGTGACGTAGAAAGATGGGGGAGATCGCCACTGGTGCGACGGTGGAGCGCGGTCGGAAACTGGAGCTCGGGCTTTGTCGATTTTCTCTGGAGTCACGGGGTGCCTCGGGCTGCTCTTATAGCTGGAGGGAGGGGAGGACCGATGTCGAGGCGAGGAGGCGGCGCAACGGCGGAGAGCAGCGAGAGGGAGAGAGTCGGGCACAGCGTGTGTACGACGGGTTGCAGCGTGCGTGGGGGTGGGAAGCTTTGGCCGGACAGCAGCGGTGTGGCGGTAGCGCAGTACTAAGCGGGCGCTCAGCGTGTGGCGCACGAGATGACGCCGGTAGACACGAGGCGCCGGGATGGGACAGCCTGGCGTGGTGGAGCTGGGGCGGGCGTGTGCGCCAGTGCGCTCCAGTGTGGCTGCGCGATAGAGGGGGGGGGGGTGGGGGTTGGGGAGAGAAGGGAGAGGAGAGAGAGAGTGAGAGGATGGGGTTTGAAAATTGAAGGTTTTGGCAATTTGAAACTGAGATAAAACTTGAATTTTGAAGTTTGAACTTTGAAATTTGGAGAGCTTTTGAATTCAAACCGAAACTCTGAAGTCACTATTCAATATTTGAAAACAAGTTGTTACACGCGGTACTATATAATGAGGTCGTGGATCAGTACCCGTCAGATAGATGAAGTTTATCCTCAAAATATACTTGCATTCTTATTACTATTTTCCTAATTGAGCAGCAATTTTTTATCTGATGGATAGATCGTATTATGTGTCATTGTTGTTTTGGGAGACTCTTAGTTACTACAACCGATCACAGATAAGTGTGGTATCAGATGTTGTCCCGGCCACCAACACATAACTTTGATCAAGAATTTGAATGATGATCTATTCGTAAAACCAGACAAAATTATAATATTACGATAGTATTTTCTATGTCAAATCTACTTACATTAGTTATCATATGACCGATCTGAATATTCATAAATATAAACTGTTGATCAAAGCAAAAGTAGTTTGACTACACACGTTGTAGAACAACACTTATTTTGATCTTAGAAGAATTTCTTTTGAAACAGGGGGAGTGATCCCGTCCGAGAGAGAGAGAGAGAGAGAGAGAGAGAGAGAGAGAGAGAGCAGAGTTTACAAGCATTAGGAGTCCTTAATTTAGGACATCAGGTGCTCTTGACCGAGCACATGACCTACGATAAACCTGGAGATTACACTCACAGGATGACAGAGCACATGATCTTAGAAGAAAATGACGACACTTATTTTTAACCGGAGGGTGATGTTAGCGTCAGGCACTCAATTGTCTCGCTGATAGCCAATCGCGATGGTGGAACATATCGATAGGCGAGGTAGGATATCAAATTCCAGTCGACATCAGTACATCACACGACGAGCGATTCAAATCAAATCAAATGGAGACGGAGCACGGACGATGATCATTAAACGCGACTTCCTGCCGCTAACAACCGCGGAGCCGGAGGGGCCCGTGCCATTGCGCCCCGATCACGACCAAAAACACACAGAATTGTAGGAGCGCTGGCTAGAGCAGAATTGAAGCACGCAAAATATCGATCCTAGATTCCTAGGTGATTGGTGCGTCAACATTGGCCACCGGGAAACTGACGGCTAGCTTTAACATGGCTGGCTGGCTGGCTGGCCCTGAGCAGGTAACACACGGTGTACCGTCCGTAAGCGTCGCTGTCGGAGCATTTGGTGTCAGAGGTAAAGTTGTTTTAGTATTTGCCTGCTGTCACTGTGTGTCTCTTGTTTATGCAACTATGCAGTAGAGTTTAGACACTAGTAAGCAGCAGTCAATTCTTACGGTACCGAAATCATTGAAAACTTTGTGCTCTTCCGTTTTGTCGTGCGCACTTGAAAGCGATGAATGTTGAGCTAAACTGATTGCGAAATCGCGCACGGTGACGGTTCGTAGTTGCCAATGCATCGCATTCACAGCATCTCGTTCGCGTATGCAGAGGCAAACACGACAAAGTGGTGGTGACCTGCACTCCTGCGGTCCTTTCTTCTGGTCCTAGTAAGGAACCAGGATGAGACGCCGGTGACGTTGTTTTGAACTGTATATAAAATTAGTATATGAGTATACTCAAAGTGATAAAGGAGTATGTTAAGTTCTTTTAGGTGGTATAATCAGAGGTGGGAGTAACTACAGGCAGGAGTAGAAAGTATATATATATTACAGCAGCACCTTGGCTTCTGCTGCTAACCCTCACAGATCCAGATCCACACTTGATAGACCGTGCTTTGCTCTGATACCTTTGTCAGGATCCGAGAGGATCTGACAAGAGGAGTTTTGAAATTTTGGTGTTCTTTCATTTAGGAGAGGAAGAGAGCAAACCCTAGACTGCTTTTTCGATGAGAAACTAAGATTATGCTCCAACAACCTGCTTTCCTTCCTTGCAATTGGGTCATATTATACCCATAAAGTTACAGGAGCATCCAAAGTTCAGATTAACTAGTGTTTGACAGTAATAACTGTAATATTACAGGAAGACACAAATAGATGATGTCTACAGTGTTCAATATAAAATACTTGGTAACTTCCTATCCACTCGATGCGAATATGAAGATCCAACAGCTGATGCTGTTCCTCAGCGTTCAGAGTTGAAGTCGGTGAAGCGTTACTATTGAACGACTTCACTTAACTGAAGCTTTGCGTCCTCTGAACTCATTTTCTTCTTCCTTTGCTGAGGCCTGACAAGGGTGGTGCAAAGTTCTGATCTTGCATGGTCTTGGTCAAGATTCGAGACTGTTTCTTGCAAAGTTTGCTCATTCCAGTTCAGATCAAATCAATTTTGAAATTTTGAAATTATGTATTAATACATTCTGGTCGTCGTGCAAATACGACAGGGTTCTTGTAGTGGTCAAACTGCTTTTATTGTGTTGTGGTTTATTTTTATAGGAACCAAATACTGTACAGTACAATCAAGCTGTTCTATACTTGGCTTGTGTGAATGTCCAATACTAATTTTATTTTGTCGGAAACGAATGCATGTCTATCCCTGTCCGGTTCTTTGCATTTATCTCGTCACAACGAAACTGGTTTGAAATCCTTTGTAACAGACACATTGTAACATCCTGTTTTAGCAATTAAGTTTTCAAAATCAAAAAAATTGGATTTCAAATTTTCAATCTTGGATTTCAAATTTTCAATCTTCAGCTCAAACCCTAACCTTGTTAGTTCGGGCCCGGTTCTCCGCCCGCCTTGGCCCGGTCTCACCCGTGCCCGCTGCCGCCCTTCCCCAATCGTTGGCCTCCCCTTCGCTGCCGAAACCGCAGCTCTCGCCGTCGCGTCGCCGCCCCTCCTCCCCAATCCGCTTCCTCTGCGCCTTTCACCCGCTCCCGTCACCTCCTCCGCTCGGATGCAACGCCTGCTCCCTCCGTCCTGTCTCCATCGCCGCCTCGGGACCCCGCAACCCTCGTCGCCCTCGCCTCCGCCGGCTATAAAAGCCGAGCCCTCCTTTTTCTCCTTCCTCCCTCCACCCTTCACCTCCTCCAGCGCCGTCGCTTTTGTCTCCTTGGGCGTCGCCGCTTCGCCTTCATCTCCCGAGCCGCGCCTTCGTCTCCGGCGCCGTCACCTCCTCCGCCCGGCCTCCTTTTCCACCCTCGGCGCCCCTTCGCCTCCAGCTCTGGCCGCTCCCACTCCCCCGCCGCTCCCTTCCTCTGCCGCCTCCGGCCACCGTGCGCTTTGCCCCCCTCGCCTCTCCCACTCTCTCCCCCGCCGCTCCCTCTCCCTCTCTCTCTCGCGGGCGTGGAGAAAGCGAGGCGTCGCGCTCTGCGCGACGTCGTCGCGTTATTAACGCCACCGCCGCCGCTAACAGGTGGGCCCCACCCGTCTTGTGCCATCGACGGCGGGCTCGCTCCATGGCCGTCTTGCGCAGTGGCGTGGACTCGGTCCACGAGCACAGTGCCCCTGGACCGAGCACAGTGTTGCCACGTGTCAGCGCGAGAAAAATCCAGATTTTCTGATTTAGTTTTTATTTAGAAAATATGTTAAAAAGCTTAAAAATTAATATCTTTTTATGTATAACTCCAAAAATTATGAAACCAGTTTCTAAAATTTTCTAAAATCAAGATTGTGCTAATGGCACTGGTCTTGTTATTTTTTGGAGTTCATTTATTATGAGTTTGGTATTTATTTGCTCTCTTTGCTGTTGCGTCTTTTCCGGTACTTTCGTCCGATTAGGGTTCGAAGACGCAGGAAACCTCAACTTCGATCAAGCTCAAGAATACCAGGACCCCGCTGCCTTTAACCAAGGAGAGTCAATATTTTGATCATTCTGAGCTTACATTTTATGCAAACTATGTTTATTTAAAATATCAAAGTTGCATGCTTTAATTTTGTAATAAATGATATGTTAAAACTTAAGGTAGTTAAATACTCATTTGTTGATTAATTAATTATTAAGTCATCCTTTGATAAATCAAATACAATATTCTTTGTCACCCTAGTAATTATGTGGTAAATACTAGTATAGGTTATACTTAAGCGACATGCTAGTCTTGCTTAAGTACCGGGACAATAAATGTCCCGATCATCATCCTTTAAACATGAAAAATGATTTTGGGCAGTCATTGGATGTAGATGACTGATGTGTTGCGTTAATTAGTTTTCCTTCCCAAAACCCTAAAACAACTTGCTAGTACCCCATTTGGACGGATGGAAAGAGTGGTGGGTGCGGACGTAGCACGAGCATGGTTGGTATGTGGTATGAACCGTCCAAATGAATTAAGGACTTAATCTTGTCATGACCTCCTGTGTAAAACCAGTACAACCATAAGTCTGCAAAGTGCAACTTGGCTTAGTAAAATTATTGAACCCTGAAAGTCATCCCACAACTGGTGTTTAGAAGTGTGCAAGTGGCGGGGCGTATCTTTGTCTTGAGAGGACAGGGAGGGTGAAGTTGCCATTGCGCCCGATCGTTGTGGCCGGGGCCAGCTGCGCTAGTCGTTGGGGTAAACATCTCGCACAACTTATGGAATTGGCCATAGGGGTGAGATGACGGAAGGGGCAAGGTAGTTTGAAACATTACTGTGACGACCGCTCAACTACATGACTAAGAAATCATGTGGGGTAACGAGTATGATTATCTCTTGTGGGTACAGTGTACAACCTCTGCAGAGTCTAAACTGTTTAAACAGCCACGCCTACAGTTAAAGGCGGACATGAGAACTTAACATGAGTTAGCTCTATTTTAAAAAAAACCTTTGTGGGTGGAATGAAAATGTGGTGGGCTCATCCAGCCCTTGTTTTGGATTTTTCCTGGGTAGCCTTACCCAGTGTTGATAATCGGTGGATGTAGCCGTTATCAAAATTAAGCATGAGGTGGAGGTAATCTCTACTGTTATTTAATAATTGCACTTTTTCTCTTTAATGAAAATACAATTTGTTTAAAATGTTAAGTCATAGAGATTTGTACTTATGATAATTGAAAATGTTGCTTTAGCAAATAAAAGAACCTGAGCCATCCTTGTTAAGCCTTGCATGTATACTATTGCATACTGTGTGTTGGCTCGCGAGCACGGTAGTTGTGCTCACTCTCGCTCATCCCCCAAACCCTCCAGATGATATGGAGCAAGGAGACTACACCTACTACGAGGATCCCGAAGTTGATGGCCAGGGGAACCCTGAAGAGTAGTATAAATTCTGTAGTATAGGTCTCGCCCCAGTCTAGCTGACTCCGCTGGTACCTAGGTGCATCCTATATTATCTGAGTTTTCGGGTAATATCGTGTGGATATCGTGAGGATATGTGCACGATCTTAGAATGATGAGTCAATTGGCAATGACTTTGTTGGTTTGCAAAATCTCGCATTTCGTGTTTGCTCCAGTCTTTGTCGAGTCTTTGGCGGCCGACCGGCCGGTCGCCGGTCCGATGGCGTTGGAAAGGTCTCGACGGCAATGCTTGCTGGTCCGACCGCAAAATTGTGTTGATGGAATTTGAGGCTAGGCCAAAAATAGGTTATGTAGGCAAGTGAGGAGTCTCTGGATGTGGTCACATAATTTTGGAGCTCCAGTCAAAGTTCTATTCATTTGAAAATTCCAGAAGGTTTCGGATTTTCAAGTTGGAATTTTGGCTAAGTCCTTTCGGGCGGTCCGACTGCCGTTGTGGAATCGGTCCTACCGGCCTGAAATCGGTCGGATCGGCAGTGTGAGGCGGTCAGACCGCCGATCACTTGAAGGTTAGCCATTTAGGCATTGATGAGATTTGAATGTGTTTTACGTATGGATTTCAATGCTTTATTGTTGCATATTGCATTGTGGAACTAACGTGGGTCAAGTTGTGAAGAACTTATTCCCGAAGACGATTTGTTTGTCTATTCTTTGTGCGGTGGCTTGCGTGTCAACGGCGTCAGCGGTGAGGTGGATCGGGACTACGCTTGGAGAAATGAGGTCGAACGATCATGGATGCCGGGTGAGGTCGTGTGACTCAAGCATGGTGCAGAATGGGCAAGATGGATCGAACGGGTAGTTCGGTGCAGCTGGTTGGATCAGGCGGTGCGGAAGTCGGTGCAAGTCTCTAGAAGATTCCGATGGGATTCGGAAGGGAGAGATTTGCCGATGTGATGAGAGCCGCTGATCAACCTACACGTGGTGAAGCAGGCGATTGCTTCAATAGATATGTGTGAGTGGGTCCCATGTGTGTGTGGGCCTTCATGGGAGCCCATTAGTGGAAACCCTAGGCCTCTCCTATAAATAGAAAGGGGGGAGAGGAAAAACCCCCCAAGCACTCTAAGCATTCATTGTGTCTCTCCAAGTCTTTTTCTAGGGTTAGGGTTTGGAGAAGAGAGGAGAGGAGAGGAGAGGAAGGTTGAGTGTGTGCTCTTTGTTGAGCTCTTGTCCTCCTTGAGGGAGTGGCTTTGTAAGCATCTTGTTGGATCAATCAATCTTGTGATGCTTGCTTAAGATATCAATTCTCTCCTTTGTGTTCATCTCTCTTTTGTTGATTTTGGTGCTTCTTTGATTCAAGTGTTTATGCTTGGTCTCTTGACCTATTTTATCTTGCTTTGATGTGTGGGAATACTCCTAGAATCATCTAGATCATCAACCCCCACAAGCGAGTCTTGAATCAAGTTTTTCATATTTCTAGAGTTTGTGCACTTCTTTGGTTAACCCTTAAGAGATCGTTTCTACGAAGTGGATCTGAACGATTGTCGCTAGAAATAGGTCTCTAATATCCTTAGGGAGGTGTGCTCCAAATTTGGTCAAGTTTCATTGGTTGAATCGAAAGTTGGACCAAATTTTGTTTTGGATTTGGGCATTGTTTTTCAGTACTGGACTAAATCGGTCTGACCGATTTATCAATGGCGGTCAGACCGCCCGCTTTTCAGACCGCTCGTTAACGGCCGGTCGAACCGATTTAAATCGGTCGGACCGCCTTAGTAGCGGTCGGACCGCGGTGCGAACAGATCAGTGAGATCAATTCTCCACATTTGTGTCTTGTGGTTGAGGGGGTTATCGAATTCAGCACAAGACTTTCACTGTGCGCTTACTGATCTTCTTAGCTTGCATATCTAAAGGAGTAAAGTTCGTATTGAATTTGATTAAGGCGAGAAATTTGAGAAAGCGCCTATTCACCCCCTAGTCGCCTTTACGGTCCTACATATCGGATGTACACAGGTTTCCCCAGTCGCTTGCCTGTGGAGAGATGTGCCCTCACCCCCCTTTTTGCTTCCGTTGTCGCTTCCGCTACTTTTGTGATGTAATCATTTGTCCTGTTCGGTCTTTATTGTAAAACTTGACCCGATGCGGTCTATGTAAACTCTGATGTGTTAAGTTAATGAACGGTATGGTTTTACGTCATGTATGAAATGATTCAGTGATGTATCTGTGAGTGCTATCTACTGATCCAAGGAATAACACGGTGTATTCGCAGAGAATTCGGGATTAGAAAATCCGGGTTCGACACACATTAATCTGGTGAGGAGAAGAGTGTTTCCAAGAATATGTGCACTGCTGCTGTTGGCTTCAAGTGGATGCTTAATCAGGTGAGGAGGCATTTTGTTACTTCAAGTGGTTCTTGACTGCACAGTATGATAGTATTACTGAGGTAATAGGATGCTTTAATTAGCCAAAATATCAGTAGCTCTGAATGAGTAATGTATATACACTGTAGAGAACTCTAATAACATTAACTTAACATTGCCCAAAATTAGCCACCTTGTTTTTTTTTAAAAAAATATCCTAAATACTTGATCTGATGGAATGTCCATCCACAATTGCTAATGGTCTTGTGGTATTAGCGTGGAAATTGACTACATACAGACTATACTTGCTAAGCATGCTTTGATTTGCTTTCTTTGCTGTTACATGTAATCTAAAGTTAATCACCCTTTCTTGGATACTAATCCGATCGTTGCGCAGTGCGTCAAATTATTCTGAAGCTAATCACGCTTTTCTGTTTTAGTGCTATGGACAGAGTAGCTATGAAATGAGACTTACATTTTTGAAGTAAATAGTTTATCTTGGATACACTAGAGATTTTGGTGTGGTCAATGTTATGCTATAATGATCTATGTCATTATTCTGCCAATTTTATTCTGTCATTTGTATGGTTATTTATTGCTCCCATGTGCTTAGCAATGATGTATATCTAAAGAAACTTAATGTAAATACAGAGAGGAAACCAAGTTGGAAAGTAGGAACTAAGTGCGCTCAACTTTAGAGTTTATAAACAAACTTCTGTACAGTCTATATTCTTCTTGCAGTTTGCCAAATCAAATAGTGAGCAATTTCTTTCTTCTGTACAGTCTATATTCTTGTGGTATTTGATTCCTGAATTGCAAAATTCTTATTGTTCACAGCTATTGCAAAATTCTTATTGTTCACAGCTATTGCAAAATTCTTTACCAGCAACATCGTGAAGCTTATATATTGTAGCCTTTTGTTGTTGTCTTTTGCTCTTAACTGCATTGCAAACTTTACTGCAAGTATTTTGACAGCTCTAAGTATTTTCTTCCTGTTTTTTTTTCTTATTGTTCACAGCTATTGCAAAATTCTTTACCAGCAACATCGTGAAGTTTATATATTGTAGCCTTTTGTTGTTGTCTTTTGCTCTTAACTGCATTGCAAACTTTACTGCAAGTATTTTGACAGCTCTAAGTTTGTTTTTGTTTTGTTTTGTTTGTTTTTTTTCTTCAGGAGGACAGGAGTCACAAAAGCTACTTGGGGAATCACTGCATATTTAGATGAAAGCCTGCCGAGTTAGACTACATTGCATAGACCTGTGATATCCTAGTTTCCTTGTGACAAGTTGTCTAGCTTAAGACAGACTAATACTATTTTAGGTGGAGAGTGCATTTAGTAGTTTGCTTGCAGAAATAGCTAGAGACGTTATGAGACATTTCTAGCAGGTGCCACTGTATTATTTAGGGCAAATTGGTTCAGTACATCACTTTCATTCGTATTTAGAGAAATGACATCGCTTTCGTGACACACTGAAAAATGACACCACGAACAACCAAAAATATTGAAAATAACACCGCCGTCATATTTTCCGCCAGTCTTTAACAACAATGATGTATGATGTAAGAGAATACAATTTTAATGTCCATTTTACCTCCTCCTCTCCCCGTCCCTTCTCCCCTCTCTCCGGCTCGACGACAGCTCTTCTCCCTCTTTCTCTAGCACCACGGCAGCATGGGCGGCGGCGGCACTCGGGTGGTGGAACGATGATGAGGAAGTGAGCATGGCGTGTTCCCGATCTCGGGGATCTCGTTTTTGAGGGAGCATAGTGTGTTCCCGATCTTGGGGATCTCATTTTTGAGGTTGAGGAGGGAGAAGGTCTTGAGAAAGTTGGCATCGGCGGCAACCATGGAGGGGGTTGGGCCGCGCGGGTGCCGCTGCCAGGAGGAGGGGAGCAGGCGCTGGAGTGGAGGAGTCCGCGACGCGCCCAGTGGCGTTGGGGCGTGGGTTCAGGTCCTCTGTGCACTCTGCGACGAGGCGCTCGAGGGCGTCGTGCGTGTCCTCGAAGCGACCGTTGTCGAGAGGATGGGTGTAGGCGCCGTTGCTAGGAGGATGGGAGCTGGCGTGTGGAGTGGAGGAGACTGCGGCGCGCGAGCGGCGGTAGGGCACACGGCGACGGCACTGAGGTGCATGCTCGGGGTCCTCCGGGAGCTCCGCGGCAAGTCGTACGAGGGTGTGGAGCTCGTCCTTGAAGCGGCCGTCCTTTGCGGCGACGAGGGCCATCCCGAGGCGCATCTTGTCTGCGTGCCCCTCGAATTCCACCTCCGTGATGAACTCTGGGGCGCAGTCTAGGAGCATGTAGGCTGTCCCGCCAGAGATGGGCAGGTAGCGGAGCGTGCCAGCGGCGGGCGCGTGCGCGGAGTCAAGGAGGAAGGCCTCAAGGTGAGCAACGTGTTGAGCTTGCGGAGGCCCGGGCGGGTGGGGCCGATGTGGCCGGCTGTGTAGGACGGGAGTCGTCCAAGGGAGCGGCCGGGGAAGGGGATGAGGTAGGAGCGGTGTGCCATCGCCTTGGTGGCGGTGAGGAAGGCGCGGCGAAGGAAGCACGACATGGTGGTGTCAGCCGTGGAAGAGGAGGAGGAGGTCCGTGCTGAGGTGGTGGGTTCTTGGAGGCTTCAGGAGAAGGAGAGTCAAGTGCGGGGAAGGTGAGGGAAACGTTCCGCAACAGGATTTGTGCTGTTAGATGCGCTGTTGGTCGTCCGATGATGAACAGACGGTGCAACTGTAGAGTACGCGCACAACAACTCTCCCGGTGAAGGAGGGTACACTCATCTTTTCACCAGTCCAACGTGGCTAAACGGCACGGTAACTGACGGCAATGACTTTCGGCGTAATTTTTTATATTCGTGGTGTTATTTTGCACTGTGTCACCAACGGAATGTCTTCCTCTAAATACGACTGAATATGATGCTACTGGACCAATTTTACATATTATTTATTTGTGTATGTGTTGTGTGAGGTTTTAATTGCTGAACCTGTTCCAATGTTAATATTGTTTTTAGCAACTATGCTGGGTTTTTTCTTCTTGTTTTTCCGAATGTTCTTATGGTGTAATGATGTACGTGATATATGTTAAAAAAACAAGAGAAGGCAAAGGTACATTAGTATACAAAGACATATCAGATCGGTGGGCTACTCACGTGGGTTGGACTGCTTCCGTGGGCTGGACTGCTGGTGTGGTTTGGGGATGGGTTGAACGGTTGAACACATAATAGGGAACATGTTGGTTTGGTTTGGATTGAAGTGTCATGTTGTTTGGTTTGGGCTGGAGCCTGGTTGATATGAAGCAGACTGGTTTGAATTGGAAAAGTGGAGTTTGCTGTGATGGGTTGGGCTAGAAATGGGTTGGTTTATCACCCATTATCAAGTCTAGTCAAGCGCAGGCCACACGTTTATCACATCCTCGACGGCCGGGCCTCCACAGTGTCGTCCTCCTCCGGCGTGTACCCCTCGTCCTCCTCTTCCTGCTGGTCCAACTCCGGTGGGTTGGTCTCCTCGGCGGCGGCAGGGTCGGCGAAGTCAAGGGCGGCGACGGAGTTGGAGACGACGAGTGGGGCGAGGGGAAGACGGCGTGTGGAGCAGAGGTGGAGGAGGTGAGGCAGGGTCAGGGAAAGGAGGGCGAGCAAGGGGGCAGAGGCTGGGGTGGGCTTGGGGAGGTAGGCGCCGGTGGTGGGCTGGTGGCGGGCACGACGACTGGCCAGGAAGCGGAGGGATATGGTGATGGAGGAGGCCATGGGGGAGAGGAGGAGGAAGGAATGGAAGCAGAGCAAAGGGGACAAGGGAATTTGGGAAGGGGAGTGCTCGATTTTGTTTGGGTCGGGGTTCGGGACAGGAGTAGGACACAGTCACACGAGAGTTCGTTCGTGGGCCTTTGTGGGTTGACATCTAGCCCCGTGCCGAATGAACCGGACGAGCGGCTCGCGAGCGGCTCGAGCTTGGCTAAAAAATATTGCGACCCAGAAGCCAGGTTTGGCTCGAGTTTGGTTCGAAGCTGGCTTGCAAGCCTTAAGCTATTTTTTCAGCCCCAATCACACGTCGACTAGAATGCATGTGTGTGTTTCTAGACTTTACAGGATGCCCCAATCTACCATGTGGGCCAAAAGTAAGCTACGTGACTCAACTGTCCCATGGAGAAACCAATAAACTAGCCAAAGCAAGCAAACACCGATCGAGGCTGAGGCACCGACGGCACAACGCGTCTCGCCATTGCCCGTTGGTCCAAAGACCAAAGTCAGTCGTGACGAACACACGATCGCGCCGCGCGCAGGCCGAGATCCACGCAAACACCGACCGCACAAACATCGTTGTCTCCTCACAGGCAATGGACTTGGAAACGACGACACCGGCCGATCGATGAATCATGTTGGACCGAAAAGGCGACTAGAGGGGGGGGGGGGGGTTGAATAGGAGCACACTCACTTTTTCACAAATTATGAATTCAACACAATCTCACTCCAATAGCTATGATAAAGCTATGAAGATCAATATACCAGTACAACGGAAAACTAATATTGAATTCAATTGGACCCCCAAAGTAAAGTAATAAAATCAACTAAGATTAAAACATCACGATTATCTTGGCTATCGACATACGGACTTGACCGGTCGGACCGATTGTCGGCGGTCGGACCGGCTGTTATCACGTGATCGGACCGCTGCCAAATCGGTCGGATCGGTGGTGAGGGGCGGTCGGACCGGCCGACTCCAGAACAGATCTGAAACAGTAAAATCAACCCGATGACGAAGTTGCAATTAGGTCTAACTTTTGATTCTCAACTCCAAACTTCACGAAACTTTGCATACACCTTATTTATGCTATTGAGGATCTATTCCAATCGAATATTATGATAATTCTTGGCTAGATCCTGAACAGTTGTCAATTGAGTAAGAGAGGGTCTAAAACCGGGCAAGAACGAAAACTTGATCCTAATGCTTGCTCGTGGGTGATTGATGATCAAGATGATCCTAGATAGATTCACACATATCACAGCAAGCTAATTCACGTGAAAGAATCAATCAAAAACTCATGGATCAAAGAAAACCCTAAAATCACGATAATGAAAGCAAGAACGAAAAGAGACTTATCTCAAGCAAACCTTGCATAGATTAAATTCGTGATTGATGCTGGATTACACCCACTCCATCAAAGAACAGTGGTCAATCCAAGATCACGAAAATCACCTCAAACCATCAAGAGCCCTAGCCTCCACCTCAACTCCCCCTAAGCCAATTAGGGTTTTGAAACATAAAAGAGGCGAGAGATCAAGAGCTAGGTGGTGCAGCCACCACCTCCTCCTATTTATAGTGGAGGCCTAGAACTCCTAGGGTTTGACTCCATTGGGCTCCCGTTAAGGCCCACTAACAAACGGGTCACACGCAAGACGCAGCAAAGCACCGTCTTTAACCTTTTGACCTAAGCGGCTTCACCTAGCGCCATCTTGCGCCTCATTTGCTAATAGGTCACCCTTGTCCATCTTGCGCCACGCTTGAGTCATTGACCTCACTCGGCATCGTCGATCGTTCGGACCTCAACTCTCCAAGTCTAGTCGATCCTCCTCGCCGTTGACCGTCGTTGACCACCAAGCAACTCGCACAACCATAGACAAGCAAACACGAATTCGGGAACAAGTTCTTCACAACTTGACCCATGTTAGTCAAAACATGCATCATGCAATACATATGCCATGATACCAATGAACTTGACCTAACAAAACAACATCACCACGAAGTTGGCTGACGTTCAAAGTAGAAACCGGTCCGATCGCTCCCTGTGAGCCGGTCGGACCGCCCTCTCGGCCGGATCGCTTGCTCCACGTGAGCGGTCGGACCGCCACAAGGACTTAGCCGAATTTCAAGCCCGAAATTCAAACCTTCTGGAAACTTAAAACGAATAGAACTTTTGCTTGGGAACTCCAAAAATTATGAGACCAAGTGCATTGGGATCCCCTCACTTGCCTACAACACCTATTTTTGGCCCAGCTGGTTTTGACCATTCTTGGTCACCGCCGGTCCGACCGCCACCCATGGCTGGTCCGACCGATTCGGGACCGTCGGACCGCCATGCTATGGCCGGTCGGACCGCCCCTGTCCAGAATGCCTGAACTTTGTCGAAAACCCTGTGAAACGACAAACCATAAATGCCATTGCCAATTGTCACATCATCCTAAGATCTGAAGCATATCCCCATGATATCCACACAAACCATCTGTCTAGGCAGCTCCTGCATCCATGAACCATGCATGGCATAAGTAAACTATTTTACATCATGAGGGCTTCTAATCTAAGGTTAACCACACCGATACTTTATAGAGGACACATCAAGTTGTTGTCACGTGCCACTCCATTTCCTTCCTCCACCGTACCGGCCACTGACCCCATCTCCATCTCCTTCCCTGTAACAGAAAAACCCGAAGAAAATCAACTCGATTTAAATAAGAAAATTTCAACTCAGGAAACTTTAAAATTAGGGCAAATTCAACTTGCAAAAGTTTCTACTTCAAAAATTTGAATGCGTGAAAAATTTCAACACGGGGAAGATTCAACTCGCGGAGAAATTCCAACTCGGGAAATTTCAAATCGAGAAAATTTCAACTCAAAATTCATGAAACTCAAGCTCAAATCAGAGAAGATCCAACTCAATTTAATTGGGAGGAATTTCAACTCGCTTCAAGAAAATTTAACTTGAATCAAACCCGAAAAATAAAATGGGGTTTAGGGTTTACCTTCCCCCTCTCGGGTGACAGCACGACGTGAGTTTCTTTAGGTGATGTGGAGCTCGGGGGCGCTCACATGGTGTTGGTGTGATGCGAGCTGTTCTCGTCCCAGTTCAATTTGGATGACGCTTTATTGGGATACAATCACAATGCTCCATGTGGAAGAAGCGAAGCGCGACGGAGGTAGGCCTCTCCCATGGCGATGTTGGCTCCGGCGATGCACCATGCGACGGCGTGCCCGTGAGATGGTGGGTGCCGGCGTCAAGATGTCTCTGATTCCTACGTGAAGTCATGGACTTTGTACGTATCATATGCATCTGACGAAAAACTCTGCACAATTGTTGTTGGAAAATGGGGGACGCCTAAATACCTACACCTAGAAGACCTACACATGCTACACCAACTATCCTAAGTTGGTTTGCCTTTCCTTCGTACTACTTAGTGTTTGATTAATTATTGGTTTTCGGGAGGCCGAGCCACCCACGTTGAAGCCAAGATCATCCAACTTCCGGGTGACTGAGCCACTCACATTAAAGCTAGGACTAATATGATTTCGAGCGACCAAACTGCTCACGTTGAATCACAACCCACAAGCACTAAGTACCAAGAAGTATGCGGTTTACCGGGGAGACCAGCACTTACACAGAAGAGATGGATAACTCAACTCTTACTGACTACTAAAAAAACTTGATACAACAACTCACACTCTTCTAGTGGCTACCTATATCACTACTATGATATTCTTATATGGTCATCCCTAACATCCTCTCATACTCATGGGCAGTTCATTCATAGCACACACCAAGGGGGAGGAACACACCCCTATTTATCGTGGTACATAGCCATTGGGTGGATGACACTTGTCATCATCCTAACCCTCAATATCTAAATATCTACTGTCATAGAACTTCTAGGAAAGTATCTAGATATTTCATCTAAAATATCCTAACTCTAGATATCGATGATTCCTAACTTTGCCATGAGGAATAGTTCTAACCTCATCCATGACAAATGTCTAGTTCTTGTGATTTCCCAACTATTCTAGAACTTTTAGAAGCATGCATTGCGATTCTTAACGGTTGTAGTAAGTATGCATGTCTTTTAAGAAATCTACCTAGTTATTAACTTTTTACGTACCATTCTAGAACACAGATTTGCTAGAAATCAGCAATCATATGATTTATTTTCTTTCAGATGTAAATCATATTTATGACATGAATATCCATCGAGAATATTCCATGTTCCAGCGGTGTGAGGGAGACATCCTTTTCTCTGGTGAGGTTCACCTATGGTTAGATTTCGGGTCAACCAAGGTTAGGCTTTGGGTTCATCGGACTCTGAGCATAGATTTTGGCGGGTTCGAAGTTTGGTGTGGGAACGTGATCGAGAGGACCGATCGAGTTATAGGTTTCGAGGTTGGGGTCCACTAGAGAGTTAGGGTGGAGAGGTTGTGCCAATAATGCACATATTGTGGTCTAAATTTAACCACAGATTCGCACCATTCAGTTTTTATTGGAGCCAAGTGGCCAAATCTCACCGCCCTCTAAATTACAAGGACCTCAGAAAAGAAAAGGATCAGCAAACCTGCTTATAAAACCAAGAAATCAGAACCCGATCGATCACTGCCCCAAGGCGCCAAGGACTAATCCTTGAAAACTCCACCCCCAATCCAAAATCACCAGCAGATCGGCCCGATCGACCCTCGCCACCATGTCCAGCCCCGGCGTCGACGGCGTGGCGAACGCAAACCCCGCCCTGGGGCCGGACGCTGACGCGCCAGCCGGCGAGGGCCTGGAGCTGGCGCAGTTCGCGGCGGGCTGCTTCTGGAGCGTGGAGCTGACGTACCAGCGTCTGCCCGGAGTGGCGCGCACGGAGGTGGGCTACTCGCAGGGCCACCTCCACGAGCCGACCTACCGCGACGTCTGCGGCCACGGCACCGGCCACGCCGAGGTGGTGCGCGTGCACTACGACCCCAGGGCCTGCCCCTACGCCGTGCTCCTCGACGTCTTCTGGGCCAAGCACAACCCCACCACGCTCAACAGACAGGTGCGTGCGAGCGACTACCACTCTAGCTACGTACGTAGGAGAACTGTGCACGCGCCCATGCCGGCGCCGGCAGCCGTTGGGGGCCCGTGGGTGCAACGGCCGCGCCGACCATGTCGCCGGCGTTGCAAGGTTCAATGAACCTGCGCAAGTTGTTTCCTACCAGTAGTTATTTGCCCTGTTAAACAGAACAGCGAATCTTTTGTTTTTCTATACTCCTACGTGGCTGGCTAATTATCCGTTAACGGTTGACCTAGCTAGCTAGTTTCACATCGCTCTTGGTGAAATGTAGAGATCTTCCAAACAACTTGGCGACGGAGTTTAATTTGTTACAACAACAAAAAACCATGAGCTCGTGATGATCAAAACATCTCAATAATCAAGATCTATCTATATATGTAGTCTAGACAAACAGCAACTATCTCTAAAAAAGAACTAGGAAACAGGTTCTTGGAAATAAATATTTGATCAATTTTATATCGAACAACAGTACATTTTTGTTACTATTTTCCCTGGAGAATGACTAGATGTTAGGTCAGAACCTCTCGTAGCATTACTAACGTGAGAACAACGTACCAAGTGCTAGCTGTTTAATTTGGCATCGTCTTTTATTCTAAAAAACCATCCAATTTAACGCTTAACTGTATTGTATGCAACTGGACTACCAGAGATAGGTAGGTCTCAACTCTCAACTAACCGTGCTAGCGATCGCATTGTTAACACACGACCATCACATGTTAGCTTGTGGAATACAATTCTGAAATACAGTCTTTGATTTGCGGAATACAATTCTGAAATACAGTCGTTGATTTGTACTATAGAAACTGCTAGCTGATGAGCAGTAGACAAGCATGAGAAAGAACATGCTATTAGGCGCACTTAGTGAGGCCAACCAACAAGCAAGAGGATACCCCATGTCCCCATTAGAAATCTTTACTACGATTAATTTGTCAACGAGGTAGAGACGACTAGGGCACTCAGTCTATTGTGTCGTGATTAATCTGGCACTAATTTGATGAGCTTTTGGCACCTCTCCCGGTTAATTTCACTTGTGTTTACTCCGGCCAGGGCAAGGACGTCGGGACGCAGTACCGGTCGGGCATCTACTACTACACGGCGGAGCAGGAGAGGCTGGCGCGGGAGTCGCTGGTGGAGAAGCAGCAGGAGTGGAAGGAGAAGATCGTGACAGAGATTCTCCCGGCGAGGAGGTTCTACCCCGCCGAGGAGTACCACCAGCAGTACCTCGAGAAGGGCGGCCAGTCCGCCAAGAAAAGCTGCACCGACCCCATCCGCTGCTACGGCTGATCCACGACGCCGGCCGGCCGGCACGCCCGCCCGGCCGCCGCGAGCGAGATACAATATTCCCGTACGTCGCCGTCGGGTGTACTCGCCTGGCCTCGCATCTATGCATGTTAATTAGTACTACTATCATCATGGACCGTCTATATCGCGTACGTGATTGTGTTGCCAACCCGACTTTGTGTTGAAATTGTCGCTGATACGAGATCGGACAGTACACTTACACTACTACCACTACCGGAGACGGCTTATTTGCCGAGTGTCCAATACTTTACCGAGTTCTTTTTATCGGGCACTCGGCAAAGAGGCTATTTGCCGAGTGCCATATAGAAAGAACTCGGCAAACAGGAGGCACTCGGCAAATACATGGTTTGCCGAGTGCCGAACACTCGGCACAAAATTACACTCGGCAAAGACATGGTTTGCCGAGTGTCGGGAACTCGGCAAACTAGCACACTCGGCAAAGGGCACGGCCGTTAACGCCGGCAGCCGCCGTTAACCCTTTGCCGAGTGTCTTATCCTGACACTCGGCAAAGTCGCCTCTTTGCCGAGTGTCATTTTGTGACACTCGGCAAAGAGGCGACTTTGCCGAGTGTCATATTTTCACACTTGGCAAAGAGTCGACTTTGCCGAGTGTCAAATTGTGACACTCGGCAAACCATTTTTTTTTTTCACTTTTGACCTCCAAACTTTTTCTGCAGTCCTCATACAATACCTGGTACTCCATGTTCCAATGTGGCACATTTCTCGAACTTGTTCTATATTTCTTTAATTTATTTCAATTAATTGAATTTTCTTGGATAATTCAAATTATAACTGCTAGTCATTTGAATAATGAAAAAAAAATGAATGGAAAAATGATATTCATGTTATTTAGTATAATGTGAGGCCGTAACCAGGAACAGACCACCAATTTCGAACATCTTGTTCACGAAACATGACCACGAACTTGCGATCGAGTTGTTTTTAAATTGTATAAAAAGCAAACGAAGTCCGAAAATCATGAAACTTGGGAAGATGTCATGATATCATATGTGGAGGCTGTGATAAAAATTTGAGAAGGTTTCGCGCAAGTTGTCATGTACGATGCTTGCAAACCGAAGAATCTCCGAAGAAGTTGTCACATATTCTTCTATTTTTCTAAGGTTTGCAAGCATCGTACGTAGTAACTTGCGCGAAACCTTCTCAAATTTTTATCACAGCCTCCACATATGATATCATGACATCTTCCCAAGTTTCATGATTTTCGGACTTCGTTTGCTTTTTATACAATTTAAAAACAACTCGATCGCAAGTTCGTGGTCATGTTTCGTGAACAAGATGTTCAAATTGATGGTCCGCTCTTCTGCACGGCCTCACATTATACTAAATAACATGAATATCATTTTTCCATTCATTTTTTTTCATTATTCGAATGACTAGCAATTATAATTTGAATTATCCAAGAAAATTCAATTAATTGAAATAAATTAAAGAAATATAGAACAAGTCCGAGAAATGTGCCACATTGGAACATGGAGTACTAGGTATTGTATGAGGACTGCAGAAAAAGTTTGGAGGTCAAAAGTGGAAAAAAAATTGGTTTGCCGAGTGTCACAATTTGACACTCTAAAAAAAGCTCTTTCTTAGAGTGTCAATATATGACACTCGGCAAAGTCGTCTCTGCCGAAAGTGTCTAAAATGACACTTTCGGCAGAGGCGACTTTGCCGAAGTGTTTTAGGTAAGACACTCGGCAAAGTATGTTAAATTTTAATTTAAAACCCCGCTTTCCGAGTGCGGATCGGGGCACTCGGCAAAGGGGATTAACCTCGCCCGGCCAGTACTGCGCACACACACACACTTTGTGCCGGCCCTTGCGCCAGTGCCACTTGCCACGCCGCCGGCCGCTCAGCGCCGCCCGCGCCAGTATCCACCGCGCCGCCGCCGCCGCCGCTCAGTCGCCGCGCCCGCACCTCCTGCTGCTGCCTTGCCGCGCCGCGTCGAACCCCCAAAAAAAATCTCCTTCCAGTCGCCTCCATTCCAAGCCTCGAACCCCTCCTGCGCCGGCGACCGCCGCTTCGCGGTACCTCCGTCTCCGCCCGCCTCCGCGCCTCTGCTTTCCCGTAGGTCCTCCGCCCCTTCCTTTTGCTCTTGCTTGGCTCTCAGTTTTACATTGTATTACAAGTAAAATCATGTATGTTATACTCTTTCGGTAGTGGTAGGGCTGCCAAGGAAGTTAATTAAGTACTTCTCAAAAGGGGAAGATACCATTCAAGGTTGTTAAATTTTCTGCCGGTTGATCAGTTAGTTTACTAAAAAAGGTGAATTTTTTTTAAAAAAAATGGTTAATATATATAACCATGCTGCTATGGAAAGGGACTAAGAGAGAGAGAGAGAGGCATCAGTAAAATGTGTTTTTTACGGGGGGTTTAAATATGTCCAATATGTATCATAATACGTACCTTGCTAATGATGATTACTTCTTTCAATGAGATTTGCATGGAAGATGGAAAATATCAGCTCAACTGATATTTTTTCAGCCATATATAAACAAAAGTAGTTAGTTCTTGGCTTCTTGCACTCTTCTTAAATCAAGGATCCATTTTTGCCTATGCATGCCTCTAGTATAATACGGCGCCCTCCGCTTGATCAGTAATATCCCTGCCATAGTGCCATGCATCCAGCCCAGAGAGACCAATTGTCTCAGTAGGCAAATATAGAATGAGTCACCATACAGTTGTCTGCATGCAGTCTTCAATATTTTTTGATACCTGGTAGTTGCAACATCAATTACTACTACTCAGCACATAAACCAAACCCTACAAAGATTTTTTTAAAACCCGATTCATACAAGCAAGAGAATTTCATGCCATGCAATAAACAAATTTCTTCAGGTCAAGATGGTAGGTATGGATCTTCAGAATTGATTTGAGTCGTTTGAATTGCACCTGTCCTAAAACTGTTTGATCCTTTCTAGTTGACCTTATCATGGAGAGCAGTACTGCTAAACCAAAGGCATCAATGTTTGTTACTTTGTCCTTGTTAGTATTTGTTATCGGCCGGGACAGGAATTAATGATGAAATCTTGCATAGTCTCGATTAAAGATTTTATTCTTTGTGATTGATTGACATGATCGTTCCACCTAAAGTTTTTAGCAGAAATCATGTAATCATTCGTACCGACCGCCAAGTTCGTACTTTGGTAGAGTTAATTGAACAAGATCAGTCCGGAATCATGTAATTGCCCGCTTATGTGGAAAAACAACATAATGGTCAGAAAGTTGATTTCAGAATTAATGGATTAAATTCTGGAATTAGATGGCCCAGCTTTATTTGTCCTAGCATACTCAAGCAAAAAAGTCAATAATTACACATAATGATTGGCTATTGAATTATCCTTAAATTAAAAATAATAGTATAAACTACACTTTTGATATTTTAGTGAACAAAGGACTTCCCAGAACTGTAGCAAACAATGATCTTTCATATATATGTGAGGGCCGCCATGGTTGTGTCGCCCAAGGTAGCATGTCGGCCATCGTGACGTTCATATATATGTGCATGTCGGCCATCGTGCCGTTGGTTTTCTTGCAGGTTTTGGAAACCTCACCGTGCAGGGGAGGTGCTGCCGAAATTTTGTATTGACAGTTTTTATGTTTCTTTTTTTGCAGAGAAGAGCCGGTCGGGCGGGCGCCGAGTACCTCGGCGACCGATCGCCTTCCTCGCCGCTGGTCTGCTCGCACCGCGTCGCCTCGCACTTGACCCGCCATACGGCCCGCTTAGCTTTGACTCAACCGCCACCTAGGTATAACCCCTCTTCCGTATCATGGTCGTAGATCACGTAACCCGATTAAGCGTCTCCGTTCGAAAGAGATACGGTTGGAAATATGCGAATATTTCCATATCTAAAACCGTATCTGTTTGAATTGTCCACGTTTTTGGACGGCCGCGGATGCGTAGGTGGGGTTAGTTTCCATGGTTCGCTCCGATCCAGAGGCGAGTTTGGCATCATCTCCTGTTGTTCTCGGATACACACTCTCCCTGGCGGGGCGTGTATTTGGAGAACGAGGAAAATCTTCTGAAAAATCATCTCGAATAAATAGAGCATGGAAAGTAACCTCATCTACGGATCTCGCGTGGGATTAGGACCTATCCTCACCTATTAGATAGTAGGAGCGTCGTGTAGATGCAATTGATGTTTATATTACTCGCGCTATATATGTTAGAGGATGGAGGACCGTGAGTGGATGTACACGGCGCGCAAGTCGTGGTCAGTCACCAATGAATGGATTGACAAGACCGATGCTTTCTTGGAGCGGGCATTTGGCGTGGCGCTAAAGGAGCGAGTAAAATTTCTTTGTCCTGCGGCAAATGTGCAAGCGAGAAAAGACAAGCGAAGAAGGTCATGGGGAACATCTTTGGAAGAGTGGATTCTGGCAGACTATACCGGTGGGTCTACCATGGTGAAGCCGTCGTATGAGAGAGGAGGTGGTGAGACCACGCGTCGAGGATTATGATCTCGATGCTTGGGGTAGCGGACATGTTAAATGACTATCACGAGGCACAGTCATTTGAAGGGCGTCGGAGGAGGAGCGAGAGGCAACCGCAAAGGCGTTCTCGACATGTTTGCGCGCACGCGAAACCCCTTCACGGCCGGACAAAGGTTTCTCAGCTGGATGCCATTGGGCGCATAATGGCGTTAAAGTCGATATAGCTGAGTCGAGGCGCCGATGGTATGTTGAAAGTTATTGGCGACCGCCCGGAGGGTCACCTTACGCCAAAGAGCATGCACGAGTCACGAAACTCCTTCGTGCACTTAAGATGCCGTATGGCGGATACATGCTTGCCCAAGGAGTGCGTCCTATTTAGGAGCGAATACGTGGAAGCAAAATCTTGTCCAAAGTGTAAATCATCTAGGTTCCTAGAGGTAGATTCGGTGATGGCGGAAGAAGCGACTTGACATTCCGTGACAATCCCACGGCACCTTCCGTTCATACCGAGGATCCAGCGGCTATACATGACCGAGGAATCGCGAAGCGGATGACATGGCACAAAATGGCAAGCGATACAATCTCGACGAGGATGGTACATGCATCCGATGGTGAAGCATGGACCCACTTTGATGGCATTCATCATGGGAAAGCTAAAGAGGCTCGTAATGTGCGTGTTGCTTGGCAACAGATGGGTTCAATCCTTATGGAATGATGGCTGCCCCATACACATGTTGGCCCGTGTTAGTTATCCCCTCAATCTCCCCGTATGCTTTCAACGACAGAACGTATTCTTGTCGTTGATAATTCCTGGACACCCGGGGAATAATATGGGTGTGTTCATGGAGCCTGTGATTGATGAATTGGTCCGTGCTTGGGAGGAAGGGGTATGGACATACGACCGAGCTACAAAGAAAAACTTCAAAATGCATGTTTGGTACCACTACTCCCTGCATGACTTCTTGGCGTATGGGATATTCTGCGCCTGGTGTGTTCACGGGAAGTTCCCATGCCCAGTATGCAAGGAAGGTCTGAGGTTCATTTGGTTGCAGAAGGGTGGCAAGTATTCATCGTTCGACAAACATCGGCAATTCCTCCCTCTTGACCATGCATTCAGACGAGACATCAAGAACTTTACGAAAGGTGTCGTAGTGACAGACCCTGCACCACCGATAATGACTGGTGCCGCGGTTCGTGAACAGATAGATGGTCTCGTGGTCAATCCAGAAGGTGGTTTTGTGGGATATGGTGAGCAACATATGTGGACTCATAAGTCGGGCTTGACTCGGCTCCCCTATTTTGATGACCTTCTCCTTCCACACAACATTGATGTAATGCATCTTGAAAAGAATGTCTGCCGAGGCACTTTGGGCAACAATCATGGATATTCTTGACAAGTCAAAGGACAACGTTAAGGCTAGAGTGGATCCGCAGCGATATGCGATAGACCAAACCAACATATGAAGCCTCCTAGTCGCGGCAAGACATGGAGAAGGCCTAAGGCGATTTTGTCTTGAGCAAGCCCCAAAGGAGGAAGTACTAGAATGGATCCGACGTTAATGTTCCACGATGGGTATCTGACTAATCGAGGAGGGAGTGAACTTATCTACTATGCGAGTCTTAGGGATGAAGAGTCATGACTACCACATATGGATTGGCGGCTTCTTAGGCGATGGTTCGAGGCTATGTCCACTGAGCATGTCGGCTAGTCTTTGGCGAGTTGAGCTATTTCTTTCGTGACTTTGTGCCAAGGAGTTATCTCGGACCGTGATTGCGACTTGGAAAGAATGGCACTGTGTTGCTCTGTAAGTTGGAGAAGATCTTTCCACGGCTTCTTCAATCCAATGCGACATTTGATTTTGCACCTCCGTCTGAGGCACGAATGGGGGCCGTCTGAGGCCGTTGGTGCTATCAATCGAGAGATGTCTAAAGGTTCTTGAAAGAAATGTAGAAATAAATGTAAAATCGAGGCTTCCATTGCGAGGCATACATTACGGAGGAGGTGGCGAACTTCACAACAACATACTATGGTAACAACCTCCCTAGCGTGCATAATCCACCCCTCGTTACAATCTTTGGCGAAAATGAATCGAACCTCGGCCTTTTAGGGCAACTCGGAAGCGCAAGTGCATCGACCCCAAGACCTTGAATCATGAAGAGTGGCGCCATATCATGCTATACGTGTTGACCAACCTTGACGAAGTGGCACCGTACATGCGATAAGTTCTCAACGAACTTGTTAAATCGTCGTTACTAATCTCGCATCCAACCCCTTGTTTCTCGTTAGTGCGGAATTTCTTCATGAATTAAGGCGTCAATCAAGGGATCCTACCCACACGGTAGATACCCTTCTTAGGCGAGTGCGGAAATGGAATGCCCGATTTCATTTCTTGGTTCAAGCGGAAGGTACCGTCAATTTAGCTCGACTTAGTTTGACATTCCAAGTTACTCATGCGTGCGAATAATATAACGATGTATCTGCTTGAGCTTGCGGGGCGAGGGATGCGTCTATGTGTGCTAGAGTTGAGACAGTTAGATGGCTTTGCCTATAGGGTCGAGTCATTTTACGGTTATGGCGTGAATGGATATCGTTTTCGCACAACAAGCTACGGCGAGTCGCCCAATCGAAGAACCACAAGTTCGGAGTTTTTCGCCCGGCGTTGATGAGGTCGAGTATTATGGAAGAATTGAAGAAATATCTGAACTCAAGTTTCATGGTTCAAAATATTTTAATCCGTCATATTCAAATGCCATTGGTTTGATCACAAGTAACGAGGCGGACATATTCTAATCTTGGGCTAGTCGAAATTGACGAGATTAGTCTTACCGAGAGGCGATGTCTATATTGTGGCCCAACAGCCACACAAGTTTATTATCTCCCATATGCGTGTCAAACCATAAGGCATCTCAAGGGTTGGGATATTGTGCATGTGGTATCGCCACACGGTAAAGTGCTGTCCCAAATGATGAAGATTACAACAGACCCAAACACATATGACGGAGAGTTCTTTCAAGAAGAGGACTAGAAGGAGGTTTGAGATAGACTTAGCAAGCGATCGGAATGGAAGTAGACAATGAAGCGGTTATTGAAGAGGGCGCTGGAGATGAGGTGCACAATGTGAAGGACTTTCAAATGCTTGGCGATTACATTTAGACAATGACAATGGCAACATTGCTCATTCGGATAGTGTTGATTATTTCGACATGATTGATAGTGATGATGAGACTTATGATCCGGCTAATCCCGATCATGAAGATTATTTCTAATACATGTAATACTATGTTATTTTGTAATTACGTTTTGTTTATTTAGCATCTCTTTCTAAGTACTTCTTGTTTATCTGTGCTTATTGGTTTACTCTTTTTAATTGCGGTGATTGAACAAAGATGGTGGGTGGTGGGATGAGAAGCTAACGTCCTTGTCTTAGAAGGACAGGACCGCTGAACCGGGAGAAATGCGAGGAGGAGCGGCCGCAGGAGGAGTCGTCGCTGCCGCCCCCGTCGCGTGAGGAGGAGGGCCGAGGAGGCGCAGGAGGACGCCACAGGAGGGGACGAGCAGCGGCAGGAGGAGGGCCAGGAGGAGGGGCTGCGAGGAGGAGGCGACGGCGAGGGGTTCCGCTTCCTCTAGTTCGTCGGCGTCTACTTGCGAGTCCGCGAGCCTCCTCGGCGACCGATACCTCGTGAGAGGACGCCACGATTCGACAGGGGAAAAGTAAGTAGCTTTAGATGTTATCACTACTTTATATGATATGTTGAAAATCAAAATAGAAATTAATAATTTTCTTAATCACTTGGCGAGGCCCGGGCGATTGTGGCAGTGGAGGTGCTCACACACGCCAAGTCAATGGCGTCCTCGGTCTTACGTGCAAGGAGCACTTCCCTGGCACGGTTGAGTACTGCCGGAGTGGCGGGCGGCCTACTCGCTTGACCACTACGCCGTCGCCCCGATCTGCGATCGGGCCGCAGGTATTCAACAACAAGGCGGGCAGGTGAAGCAAGAGCTGTGGGTAAGTCTTCCTCGCACTACATTGCTCAATACATCGTATTCATTGGACATTCTTGAAATAATGAATGGATACATCGTGTTTGTATGCAGGATTTCTTTAGATGCGGGGCGGACATGAGGCAGGCGGATCACGGTGGCTACCAAATCTTTGCAAAAACTTCGTCGTGGACATGCATTACGAGGCACATCCGGCCGTCGTAACTTACCACGGACCGTCCTTGGAGCGAAGGTCACCAAAGGGATGCAAGAACCATGGCGCGACCGGGACGAAGACTGCGGTAAATCTGAACATTATCTGATTCCTTTTGAGATTAAGTAGGCATAATTTCATCTTACGATATGTCATGTACTTGATGGCACGTAGATGATTCCTTATTGGTGCGCCGCGCATCCCGATCTTTGAGAGCAGATGGTGCACAAGTGGTGCTCACGCGAGTGGGAGGAGCGCACAACTTGTGCCGGGGCGGCGTTTGATGATGCAGTGTAGCACACCATCAAGGTAGCCGCAACCTCGGCGGATCTGCGAAACATGGGTGCGTGAATTCATTTATTTATTCTAACGCTCAAGTCGCATGATTTCTAATCATCTTCTTTTTTTCTCGCGATCGGCGTCACATGGTGGCCACCTTGCTCCATCTTCAAGGCATTTGCTATGGCCCACAAGGGCAAGCGCGACGTCCGGCGTCGACTACAACCCGGAGGGCGGGCCCGAGGCGTCTGACAATGCGACCGTCCACAACCGCCTTAGTGAGTACACATCGATGGCAAGGGAGGTCCATGGGCCAGAGTACGATCCGAGCACCGAGGACCTTGATGGAGAAGTCGTCATGAGGGTGGGAGGAGGCAAGAAGCATGGGCGATACTACATTGGCGACGGCGCAATCGACTCGGCCGCTTCTCCCGATCTCTCCCAGTTCGAGCAAGCAAAGACGAGCACGAGCCCGACCATACGACCTCGGCGGGACACTTCACACCACGGGTGGAGGCACTCGAGGTTATTCTGGTTTATTAAATGTTCATTGGTTTTTCATACCTTTCCTTTGCATTATTGTAACATTGGGGTGAATATATTGTAGGCCCATTTGGAACAAGAGAGGAGGATACGGAAGTAGATGCAGGCGAAGATGGAGAGGGTGGAGGCCGAGCGGGACGCCGAGCGGGAGGTGGAGGCGGAGGATGGCGGAGATTCTTGAAGACATGCAAAGTCTTGGCGCCCTTCTGGGTGTACCTCCGCCACCATCGCTATTCGCTCCACCTCCACCTCCTCACTATTCTACTCACGTGAGTATAAATGTTTTAGTTTGTATGTTCATGCTTACGGTCAAACCTAGTGGAGTATGAAAGTTTTATTCATGTCTGGTATATATTTATCTTGTCTCACACATGCAATCTCTTCTCCTTTGTGCAGAATCAATCGGCGGGATCGAACGATCCTCATGCTTCAGTGAATCCTTCACCAAATCAGTCTCATTGGCCATCTTAGTGATACTACTTGTGGTTGTTAATGGTACTTCTATTTGCAATTATGGTTGTAGATGATGGAGCACTTGGATTACTTGTGAAGTTATTTGTGATATATTGTGAGACATGTGACGTTTGTGATATATATGTGGTGTTGGTGATATATATGTGCTGTTGATGATATATATGTGATGTTGATGATGTTTGTTATATATATATCTTCTGTTTGTTTGGATGGGATGTAAAAACAACGAGACATGTGACGTTTGTGATATATATGTGGTGTTGGTGATATATATGTGTTGTTGATGATATATATGTGATGTTGATGATGTTTGTTATATATGTATCTTCTGTTTGTTTGGATGGGATGTAAAAACAACTAAAAAGATCGTTTTGATCACTTTGCGAGTGTCGGGGCGGACACTCGGCAAATAATGGTCACTTTGCCGAGTGTCATAGCCCTTGCACTCGACACGATGACTGCTTGCCGAAAGTGCCAAGGTCGGGCACTTTCGGCAAACATGGCCTTTGTTCTTAAGTGCCAAGGTCCGGACACTCGGCAAACATGGCTGTTGCTTGAGTGCCACGGGCTAGGCACTCGGCAAACATGCTTTGTTTGCCGAGTGCCAAGGGCGGACACTCGGCAAAGAGGCCATGTTTGCCGAGTGTCCCCGTGGCACTCGGCAAAGACGACGTCACGGTGGCGTCCGTTGTTACGGTCACTTTTCTTTGCCGAGTGTTAGGTTAGCACTCGGCAAATCCTTTGCCGAGTGCCCGATAAAGTGCACTCGGCAAAGGGGTCTTTGCCGATAAGCTGCTTCTGGCGCCCTTGCCGAGTGTAGCACTCGGCAAAGACTTTGCCGAGTGTATATCGGCCTGTGCCGAGTGCCTCAGGCACTCGGCAAAGAAGCTGTCTCCGGTTGTGTACACAAAAGCTTATCATAGACGGTTCTAAACCATCATCACAGACGGCACAGACGGTTCAAAACCGTCTGTGAAAAAGGCTATCACAGACGGTTCTATTCACGAACCGTCATCACAGACGGTTTTTTGAACCGTCTGTGATAGCGACTATCACAGACGGTCTGTGATGGTTTTTTCTATGGCAAAAAAAAAACAAAAACGGATTTTCACTTCGTCTGGAGCCTCCCGAGCCTCGCGAATGAATATGATATGGATTTTTGAATTGAATTTTTTTGCTAGCTTTCCCACAATAGCCACAGCATCACAGTAGCATCAACTCAATCCATTCACATAGCACTAAAAATAACACGGTATGTATCACCCACATCACAGTAGCATCAATTCAATCCATTCACAGAGCACTAACACATCACAGTAGTAATCCAGATCACAGAGCAAAAGGGGGGAGTCGAGAGAGTGAGGTCGTGGGAGGCTGGGGTGACGAGGTCATGGGAGGCCGGCGACGATGAGGCCGGGGCGAGGTGGAGGAGGCCGCGGACGACGAACTCAGGGGAGGACGGGCGACGAAGTAGAGGAGGCCGGGGGTGACGAGGTCGTGGGAGGCCGGCGACGACGAGGCTGGCGCGAGGTGGAGGAGGCCGCGGGCGACGAGCGCGAGGGAGGCCGGAGCGTAAGGTCAGGGCGAGACGGAGATGGCAGAGGAGAAATGGCAGAGGAGGAGTTGGAGATGGCAAAGGAGGCGATGAAGGACTCTGTTAATATAGAGAGATTTTCGGCAGCCCGCCTATTAAGTGCAAATTTTCGTTTTCTCGCCCAAGTATCACAGACGGTTTTATATAAAAATAAATGCGTGATGACATATCACTGAGCGGTTCGTGGCAGAATCGCGTGATAAACGCTATCGCTGCACGGTTCATGATACGAACCGTCTGTGATGAGAGACTCATCACAGACGGTTTTTGTATAAAACCATGGTAGATTCTCTAGAACCGTCTGTGATAGTTACATATCACAGACGGTTCGTCTTGGAACCGTCTGTGATTATTTTATCATAGACGGTTTCAAAGAACCGTCTGTGATGAGGCGTTTTCTATGGCCTGTTTTGTAGAAGTGTTATAAGCACCCCCTGGTCGGATGTATCGACCGCCGATAATACGAGGGAGCTCAATGAGAATAACACATAAGAGGGTCGTACGGATGTGCTGTATATGTGTGGTAGAAGTTACATGTTATCGATGGTTTAGTATCGATCTTATGAATGAATGTCGGAGACTCTCCTGGAATGAAACTATACAGAAAAATACACAAAAATTTTATACAGGTTCAGACCTTTTCTTGAGAGATTAATAACCATACTTTGCTTTATTGATTGTGTTTACAAGAGATAAGTCACCAAAGGCTAGACTAACAACTCCTATCTACTTTGTTACTTAATCGCTTGATCTTCTGTCCTCTCTTTGTCTACTGGCTTTACTCCTTATATAGCGCATGAATGGGTGACAATTGTTCACGTCGAGAGGCGCCTTGTCGTTTGATGCAATGCACACATTTAAAGGTAGTTATTGTCCGAGACATATCCCCCCACGTCACCTTGCGGTTATGTCAGAGACAAATGTTTAATATGTGCAGTTATCTTTAGGAATAATGACATATATTAACTATAGCGTGTATTAAACATAGCACACAAATATCCTTAGTCGATTAGGCCCACATGTCTGTAATCTTTATCGACTATATGGTGGTTGTAGATGATCTGGTCGTAGAAGAACTTACGACTATGAGGTGATCGTAGTAAGACTTCTGATCAATAGATGGTCGTAAAACAACTTACGACTATGAGATAATTGTAGTAAGACTTACGATCAATAGATAGTCGTAGAAGAACTTACGACCATATAGGGTGGTCGTAGAAAAGTTTGCGACCACTAGGTGTGTATGATCTCCCTTATTGTTAATATTGAGTGATACCATTGGAGGTTGTATATGAGATATTATTATCTATAATACTACAGATAAATAACTTAATTAATTAAGGATTATTAGATCCTCGTCACATGTAGCCTCCTCCCCCATTTACAAGGAGCACTATTTATAGAGTGGGAGGAAAGATCCCTGAAGTTACATCGTTGCCCGGGGGTTAGCCTGCTCTGGGGTACTTTTGTTCATCGCGTCAAGTGAATCCCACCACGTCCGAGATACATGACATCGTCGGCCTTCCGTTTATGTGGGTGTTTGATGTGGCACCAAGTAGCATTGTTACTTTGAGTAGTGTTTCAGCATTGCAAACTGAGGTTACTTTACTAAGTAGTGTTGTTTTGTGCAATATAAAAGAGAAGCTATGTACGGCCGAGAGAGAGGGAGGTGAGGCTGGCCATGGAAAGCAAAACCTAGTTCATCAACCCCATGAGGAGAGGAGTATGAAGTCTGAGCCGCATGGAAGCAAGCAAGCGCATGGGCATGTGATCCAAGAAGAAAGTCAGCCGCATGGGGGCCGTGTGGGAGCATGGAGTCGTGCGGGTGCAAGAGGGAAGCAATGCTGGCTTGAGAAGGAAACACGTGATCTCACTTCCTCCGTCTGGCGTATGAAACCAGGACACCATGTTCCAAGCTGTGAGGAGTTGAGAAAACGAATCAGTCATGCGCCATAAGGAAGGAAGGTCAAGCCAGGAAGGAAACCAAAAGGGGAGCAGATCCAAGAGGAAAGCCAAGCGCCAAAAGGGGTAATCATGCCTTATAAGGATGGCCAAGCTCATGGTTTCTATGTTGGTTTGGTTTAGATAGGAATAAGGCTTTTAAACTAGAATCAATATGTGAGTTAGTTTCTATCTCTAACATTGTTTCCATTTAAAGCAAGTCGCAATTGTAATAGGATAGTTTAAATCTATTTTCGGCAATTAGAGTAGTTTAAATTTTCAATTAAAGCATGATTTTGCAATAGGAGTTAAAATCGAATTACTGTTCATAAGGAATGTTTATCCAACTCGGATACTGTTCACGTGCACTGTTCCGAATCAGTTACTATTCATACAAAGCTCTTGTGCCTGCGTGGGAGGCTATATAACCCCCCCTCCCCCCATGGCCGCACTTTAGAGGGTAGACAAGTTATGATATGAGTTAAAGAAATAGATACCAGAAAATCACCATGGTTTTGGTGACCATTGATGGCATGTGTTATTAAGATTTTCAGTTAGGAATTGCTCTTGGTGTGTTGAATCCAATTGAGGTGTTGGATTTTACTCGCTGGAACTTCGGTTCTACTATCCTTTGTTCACGTGCTGTGGTGTGCGTGGGAGAAGGTTTACCAAGGAGGCCTTGTTGTTCTTGTGTTTCGCAAGGTCTTGTGCTGTGAGGAAGCTAGCATCAAGGTATACCATGAAAGATCAGGGCCAAACAATGCGATCCCGCTAGCTTGCTAGTTGGATCCACATCAGGTGGTATCAGAGCACCCATTGATCACGGTACGTGTTGAATTTTTTTGTTGATCGCAGAAGGGATGATGGTGGAATACATGAAGACGAATTACTCTCTTGGGTTTGATCTGAACTCATGTGAGAGAAATCCATTGCGAGAGATTTGGTCATCTCAATTCTATGCACGATGTCAAGTGGGAGCTACTACAAGCGCTGTGATGGTGGATAAGTTTTCTGCCATGAACTTAGCAAGTAAAACATTCGTCGACCAATTGAAGCTCCAATTGATGCCACACCCAGAACCGTACAAGGTTCGATGGCAAGATCAATACATTATGATCAAACATTGCATCGAGTTACGATTCACATTGTGTGGACTTGCTGATTTTGTGGTGTTTGACGTGCTCCCTACACATATGCACGTGTGCTCGTTGCTGCTTGGAAAGCCATGGACCGACCGGAGGAAGTGGCAAAAGGATTATTATGATCCTTACGCTAGTTCTTCGGAAAGGTTGCATACCTTTGTTTAGCGAGGACGACGTCATTACATCGAGTCATACACTCCGGGTAGTACTTGAACGATCGTCAACAGAGAGATTGTGCACAAGCTACTATTGAGAAGAAGAAAATTGATGCTGCTACTAAAAGTGGTTCAACCACAACAAAAGAAGAGGTGAAGCTATCGGGTGAGGGTACTAAATTTTTCTTCCCCCGACTAAACGAAGGAGGACGATGCACCATCTAGTAGGCTAAACATCCAAGCCAAGAAGGTGCAAGGCGACGACGTCAACATGATGGCAAAAGGGCAGCGTTGGAGATTGTTCAAAACTCAATGCGAAGTCAAAGGCATAG
This sequence comes from Hsuehochloa calcarea, assembly GCA_036346395.1. Taxonomy (NCBI): domain Eukaryota; kingdom Viridiplantae; phylum Streptophyta; class Magnoliopsida; order Poales; family Poaceae; genus Hsuehochloa; species Hsuehochloa calcarea. The sequence continues at coordinate 18,239,270 of CM070600.1, forward strand.
CGTGCATGCTGATTATTGACAGTGGAAGTTTCACCAACATGATTAGCAAAGATTTGGTATACGCATTGGGGCTATCCACATGGAGGCATTCTGAACCTCATTATGTGGGTTGGTTGAACAAGGTCGGAAAGCTGAAAATTACACACAAGGTGCGTGTGCCGTTTTCAGTTGGCGAGTATGTTGTTCAAGTGGAGTGCGATGTTTTGCCATTGGAAGTGTGCGGCTTGCTGTTGGGAAGGCCGTGGAAGTACGATCGCAATGTCACATATTTCGGGAGAATCAACACTTACACTTTCAAGCATGAAGGAAATCGTCATGTGCTAAAACCAAAGGCGGACAGTGCAATCAAATATGAAATCAAGCTTGCTTTTGAGTAGAAAAAAGCTTTGAAGATTACCCCGAAACCGAGGACGGTTTCGCTTGAAGGGGGAGGGGATGATATTGCATCAAGTAGCATTATTACTTTGAGTAGTGTTTTAGCATTGCAAACAGAGATTACTTTACTAAGTAGTGTTGTTTTGTGCAATATAAAAGAGAAGCTATGTGCGGACGAGAGGGAGGGAGGTGAGGCTGGTCATGGAAAGCAAACCCTAGTTCATCAACCCTATGAGGAGAGGAGCATGAAGTCCGAGCTGCATGGAAGCAAGCAAGCGCATGGGTATGTGATCTAAGAAGAAAGTCAGCCGCATGGGGGCCATGTGGGAGCATGGAGCTGTGCGGATGCAAGAGGAAAGCAATGCTGGCTTAAGAAGGAAACACATGATCTCACTTCCTCCGTCTGGCGTATGAAGCTAGGACACCATATTCCAAGCTGTGAGGAGTTGAGAAAACGAATCAGTCATGCGCCACAAGGAAGGAAGGTCAAGCTAGGAAGGAAGCCAAAAGGGGAGCAGAGTCAAGAGGAAAGCTAAGCGCCAAAAGCGGTAACCGTGCCTTATAAGGACGACCAATCTCATGGTTTCTATGTTGGTTCGATTTGGATAGGAATAAGGCTTTAAAACCAAAATCAATCCGTGAGTTAGTTTCTATCTTTAACATTATTTCTATTTAAAGAGAGTCACAATTGTAATAGGATAGTTTAAATCTATTTTCAACAATTAGAGTAGTTTAAATTTCCAATTAAAGCAGGAGTTTGCAATAGGAGTTGAAATCGGATTACTGTTTAGAAGGACTGTGTGACGCCCCGTGTTATTACCCCTAGGGTAATCACACTTAGGCATACGGATTACTATTCGTCTGCCCGGTAGAACACTGCTCCGACGAATACCACTTTACAAAAATGGAAAAGCTATTGTGCGGCCTGAGCACAGTATCCGCCCCCCTGCGCTCGGCCCAAAATCGCGCGGCCGCCGGCGCAAAAACTTGGCCCAAAATCCCGAGACGCGCGAGAGCCGTCGGATCTGAATGGACCGGCCGAGATCGCTGCGCCCTAACACTTCCGGCCGAAGAATCGATGCGAGCCGTCGGATTGAATCGGGCGGCTGAGAGTGAAGATCGCGCGTATAAAAACCGGCCGAACGGCGGAAACCCTAACCCTAATCAGTTCTCCCGATTTCTCCCCGAAGAAAACGCGCGGCCGAGGCGTTGGCGGAGACGCACGCGAGAAGCAGGCGGAGAGAGGCAACCGCGACTGCGACGGTGCAGGGGAGAGCGAGGAGCGGAAATGGCGGCGTAAGGCGGAGCGGCATGAAGAGGCGGCGCCCTCGCAGCTCTCCTCGTCGGCGCGCGCGTGCGACCGAGGTCGCGTGCGCAACCGTCGAGTGGAGCTTCGGCGGTGCCCAAGACCGGAGCAACGACTCCAGATCTCCAAAATAACGTGAGTATATCCGCCGCACCTTCGATCTCCAATTTGAGTTTTTTTTAGGGTTGGGGGTTCGAGATTTCGTTTTCGTTAGGGTTTCACTTTAGGATTTTAAATCCCCTCCTTTTGAGTGCTAAAACGAGCCACAGATCTGAGATTCGAGTGAGTATGAGCCACTGATAGTTAGATCCGGGCGAGGGGAGGATCCAATCGGGTTCATGATGAGCTAGGGGTGGCTCTGATATCAAATATTAGAAAAGACTGAGGGTAAAACATGATCCACATAAACTAATCCTAGATCAATGATGAACACCCAACACAAAACGTTAGTGCGGAAGCGTGAATGCGTATACCTGAGCCTGAGGACGCCATTGCGGCTTAGGGTTGGTTGGCGACGGTGAAGGAGACAGCACCGGAGCGTCGGCCTGAGTCGAAGAAGATACGTGAGGGAGTCCGATGACAACGGCGGTTGTGGATGAGTGCACTGGAGCGTCGGAACGGCGACGGTGGTTCAAGATCTTCGCTTACCTCAACGACCTTAGCAGATCGGGTTATATGTTGGTACTTTTGGTAGCCTGGGGCGTAATCCAAAGCTTGCCGAGTCCAACCTTTTGTATTGCGCTGGGTGAACGGGACCTAGACCAATGGTTGGTGGAGCCCCCGATCAGGGCGCGTCGTGGGGTTACCCCTCTGATTTCTCGGTCGGCAGTTAGCCAAGATCAACCCAACAACACTTTCACAAATGCTCGGGTTCTTTGCAACTGATGCATAAATATACGAGGGTTTATGTAATTTACTCCTCTACAGTATGCAGTTTAGTGCCTTACGTTGAAAATTGGAATATTGGGAATGTATCATGTTTTAAGATATATTGTGATGACTCGGGAGTAATTTACATCAGCAAACTTACTTTAAAGGATACATTAGTAACCTGTACTCCTTTGTTAGTTCCTTATATGGGGCTAAGGCACGGTGATCTGCCGTGCTGCAGCTTGATCAGGTTGTAGTACAGCCCGTCACGGCCGACGGCGATGAGCTCGTGGTGAAGCCCTCTCTCCACCACCCTCCCGTTCTTGACCACGGAGATCATGTCGGACTTCTGCACCGTGGAGAGCCGGTGCGCCACGACGACGCAAGTCCTCCTCCCCTGCAACATCCTGTCAACGGCGTCCTGCACCAGCCTCTCCGACATGGTGTCCAGCGCGCTCGTCGCCTCGTCCAGCAGCAGGATCCTCGCGTTCTTCAGTACCGCCCGCGCCAGCGCGATCCGCTGCCTCTGCCCGCCCGACAACTGCGCCCCTCGCTCCCCGATGCGCGCGTCGTAGCCGCCCTCCATTGCGCTGTTGCATCACCAGAATTAAACAGTTTCAGTTGAAGAGCAAAGGAGCGCAGTCGTCGTGCTACATGCCTGAGTGCCCGACAGAAGTGCGGCGTTTTGTACCTGATGAACTCATGGGCGTTGGCAAGCATGGCGGCGTTGGTCACCTCGTCCTCGGTGGCGTGCTCGTCGCCGTACATTATGTTGTCGCGTATCGTGCCGGAGAAGAGCGTGGGCTCCTGGCTGACGAGCGCGATGTGCGACCGGAGGTGCGTCAGGTTGAAGCTCCCAATGTCCTTGCCGTCGATCAGAACCGAACCTTTCTGCACGTCGTAGAACCGCTCGATCAGCCCGATCACGGTGGACTTGCCCGACCCGCTCGGCCCAACCAGCGCCACCGTCTTGCCCGCGCCGATCTCGAGGCTGAACCCGGCGAGCACGGCCACCTCCGGCCGCGTCGGGTAGCTGAAGTACACGTTCTTGAACTCGATAGCACCTTTGATCTGCTTCTTCTTCTTCTTTTTTGACTCCTCCGCTTCATTGTCTTCGTCCTTGATCATCGGTTCACGGTCCAGCGTGTCGAGGACGGACCGCACGGCGTCGCCGCCTTGCGCGAAGTCCGACGTCAAGCTCCCGGCGTCGGCAATGACCCTTCCCATGGTCATGAGCATGAAGAACACCTGGAACAATTGTGTGGGGGTGATGAGCCCCCTGGCCATGAGCTTGCCTCCGTACCACAGCGCTAGCGCCATGCTGCCCGTGTTGCTGAACTGGCACAGGCACAGGCAGAAGCCGGAGAACCAAGACTGCACCATGCTGTCCTTCCTGGGCCCCTCCTGCGCGGCCTCGTACAGGCGAAGCATCCGCCGCTGTGACGAGAAAGCGGTGATCGTCCTGTGGTTCACCACGGCCTCACTGGCGAGCTGGCTCCCCTGCACCTGCGCCTTCTTGGCCTTCTTGGACATGGCCGTCATGAGCACCTTCTTGAAGTAGAAGCTCGCGATGATGAGCGGCTGCATGGCCATCATCACCGATGCGAGCCGCCACGACACAGCGAGCGCCAGCGAGAAGCCCAGCGACGCAGTGGCGGTCGCCTGCACCAGCAGGCACATGCGGTCCCCGACGAGGGACCGGACCTTACTCGCCTGCGTCGCCAGCCGCGCGCAGATCGCCGCGCTCGAGTTTTCGTCCTCGTCGAACCACCCGACCTCGAAGGAGAGGATCTTGGCAAGCATCTGGCCCCGGACACGCTCCGTCAGGCGCTCGCCCATCACGGCGAAGTTGTAGTGCTGGACGATGTTCGCCGTGATGCAGACGAAGGCAATGCCCAGGAAAACGAGGGAGTACAGCCTGTTCAGAAATCGTTAATGATATCCCACAATGTGACAACAAGAATCGATGGACACAATGACAGTTCAGTAGTATCGGAACCTGGTCTTTGAACGGATGAGGTCCTCGTCGGCGAGGAAATAAACCGCCGGCAACGAGCCAAGGCTGTACGAGTACAGCGGCAGCACCGCACCGAATATGATTGCGCCGGCGCACCCGAGCAGCGCCTGCTTCCACTCCGATCGGTTCATCTTCAGCAAGCGAAGCTGCGACGGCTTGCGGGGGCGTGCCGCCTCGGGGCCCGCGTCTTCGCTGTCTTTCACCGAGTGTTCGACCGACCGGAACGACGGCACCGGGCTAGGCTGGAGGTCGCTGGCCACCGACACGATCTCTACGCTACGGAACGACGGCATCGCCATGATGCTCTCCTCTTCTACCATGCGGTGGCGTTCCTCCCTCGCGACGTATGCCTTCTGCAGGTGCACCATCTTGGCGTAGACACCGCCCTCACCTCTGTCCATGCCGACGAGCTCGTCGTGCGTGCCGAACTCCACGACGCGGCCTGCGTCGAGTACGGCGATCATGTCGGCCATGCGGAGCGTCGTGAGGCGGTGCGCCACGATGACCGTCGTCCGGCCCACGGACGCCCGGTCCAGCGCGTCCTGCACCGTCCTCTCCGACTCGGCGTCCAGCGCGCTCGTCGCCTCGTCCAGGAGCAGGATCTTCGGATCCCGGATGAGCGCGCGGGCGATGGCGATGCGCTGCTTCTGCCCTCCCGACAGCTGCGTCCCGAACTGCCCGACCTGCGCAGGACAAGCAATGCCATGTACAGTGCTGAATCATGAGTCAAGTATTTTGCGTTGTTTCTAGAATTGTTGTAACTGTTGTTTGTATACATGTGTTTCGTATCCATGGGGCAATTTGATGATGAAGTCGTGAGCGTTGGCCATCTTCGCCGCCGCGACAATTTGCTTCAGAGAAGCCATCTCGTCGCCGAATAGTATGTTCTCCCTAATGGAAGTAGCAAACAGTACGGGCTCTTGGCTCACTAGCCCTATCTGGCTCCTGAGCCACTCCACATTGAGCGTGTCAATGTCATGGCCGTCCAACGATATCTCCCCCGTATCAGGGCTGTAGAACCTCTGCAGCAACGAGATCACGGTGGACTTGCCCGACCCGCTCCCGCCGACGAGGCCGACGGTCGCGCCCTCGGAGATGGTCAGGTTCACACCGTTGAGCACAAGTGTGTCCGGCCTCGACGGGTACGAGAAGTGCACGTCCTCGAACACGATCTGGCCCCTGATCCTCTCCTTGGTGGCGCCCTTCTTCCCGGCTGCTTCGAGAGGCCGGAGCTTGTCGATCATTTCTCGCATCCGGGACGCCGCCGTCGTGGCGTCGACGAAGTACCGTAGGTTCGGCAGCGCGATCATGATGGACCTGAAACCCCAGCACAATGCCATTAGCCATTAGACATACTTGTCCTGATCTTTCAAAGAATGGAGTAGTTTGCAGTTGCGTGCTTACATTCCCGCCAAGACGATGCAGATGGAGGCGACGAAGACGTGGCCGCCCTGGGCGTGCAGGTGGATCACCAGGAGGCTGCCGAGCCACGACATGAAGGACCAGACAGCGTAGATGACGCCCATGCTCCCGATCACGGCGCCCTTGATGAGGCCCTGCCTGATGCCGAGCGCCGTGCTCCGCGCCAGCGCGCGCCCGAACCGCTCCAGCGTCTGCCGCTCCCCGTTGTAGGACACCACCGTCCGGATGGACGACACCGCCTGCTCGGCGATGCCGCCCGCCGCCTCGTACGCCGCGCGCGCCTCCCCCGCCCCGGAGGCCATGCGCTTGCCGAGGAGCACGCTCGGCACGATGAAGAGGAGCGTGAACGGGAGGCCGGCCAGCGCCAAGCGCCACGCGAACACGAAGGACACGGCCAGCGCGCCGAAGAAGAACGTCATGTTGGCCAGAACCATGGGAAGCTGAAACACGAGAGGAAGCGATCGCCTGAGCAAAACTGCATATGCAAGCCACTATATATGTCTATCAATTCCGATGTCACGGTGAGTGCGTAGTGTGCAAAGTGATTGTGACCTTCTCGCCGAGGAAGTCTTGGATGGTGTCGGCGTCATCGGAGACGGTGGAGATGACCCGGAAGGTGGTGGCCTGCGAGGAGGGCGCGGCGTCGAAGAACTCCACCTCCTGCCTCAGGACGGCCTCCAGGTACAGCCTCCTCATCCTCGACGCCTGCCGCTCGGCAGTTCTTGTCCAGCACAGCCCCTCTGGATATGTAACTCGAAGCCTCGGTCAATAAAATTTGCATTGTTCTTAAGTGTAATCATGATTACTAATAGTTTTTTAAGACGGATTACTAATGGTTTAATGTAAACCAACGTCTCAACTTAAAAGGTCGGTTAAATCTGTCCGGTCAAATATTAGAGAACTACTGTCACGTTAAGTTGCTTGCTTACCTAGGAAAGAGCAGGCACCCACTGCAACTGCGACGAACAGCAACCGAAGCGCAAACTGCAATTGCGTTGCGCACAAGAGTAATTAAGCTCGCTACACTTCTTACTCTGAAGCCGAAGTACCTCGCTACTGAGGTTTGTTTACCTTGTCGACGGCACCGGAGCTGAAGGTGCTGCGGGCGCTCCCGGCTCCGCCGTAGCTGTTGACGATGTCGCCGAGCACCAGCATCGAGAGCGGCTGCATCATGCCGTCGCCGAAGCTCCCCAGCACGCCCAGCGCCATCAGGCACCGGTCGTACGCGTCCGCGTAGCGAACCAGCTCCCGGAAGGACGCCTTCTCCTTGCTGCCCATCGATCCCAAGCAAACCAACCGGCAGCTCGCCCGGCTTCTTAATCAAAAGCTAACTATTCGAAGTGAGCAATCAAAAGTCTGGAGTTTGGGCGATGCTAACAGAGACGACGGAACCAGCTAGCTACTGACCGACTGACTGCCATTAGCTGCATGCTCAAATTAGATGGCTTAATTGACCGTGCTTCTTGTCATGTAGCCTAGTGTCAGAGAGAGCTTTTCGAGTGAGGAATATACTTGATCATATTGAATGGGCTTATCGCTTATGCCTCTCGTGTGGGTTTTGTCCCGAGCGACGCGGCCAAATCGAGTTCATGGGATAATTGGCAAGAATACAGGGGGCGTACCGGAGTACAGAGAAGAACGACTTGCCTTGTTTATTCCAATCTTTATCCGTGCCTGAGTTTTGCGGGTTGTTTACGAGAGGTGTTTGGTGCCGTACGGTGTGGAACAACGGCGGGTGGTTGCAGTGGCAGCCCAAACCAAACCAACAGAGTTGCAGCCAGTGTGCTTCTAACGACGAAAACTCTTTTGTTTTCGAATTTATGCCCGAAGTTACCTAAAATTCAGAATTTCGATTATAATTTCGGTGAGCTTTCAAACATGCACTTGAAATTTGGACAAAATTTGCTCAAATTTTGTTTAAAATCAAATGCTGCCGAATTTAAGACGTAATATGTCCAAATTCAAATGTTTCCATTTTTGTGTGTGTATAAAACGTATTTATTTAGGAGGGTAGCGAAAATTTCTGAAATTTTATTAAAATTTCGACGAAACTGCGAACACTGCTTCTAACACGAGTGATGGATTCCGTTTAGATTCTATTGGTGTTTTCTCAAGTGGAGGTCAGCTCAGAGATAGACTTTACATGATTGAATTAGTAAGATATCTATTGTGTATTCTGCCGGCCTTGTTCGTCTTTTTCTATATATCTGTCGGACATGTTCCCTTCCAACGATCCCATGGAATAGGAGAAGGGGAAATGACGTCATATTGGGCACGTTTGAAACGCAAAAAAAAAAAAAATATTTAAATAATATTTTTTAGGTTAACTCATCCCTAACTTTACTTTCAATCCTGACACTTTGGTCACACCATGACTCGTGACATGACCAAACTATATTGTCACGTCGTCTACTTTAGCATGATCAAACCTGTCATGCAAGCCCTTACGCTCACGTCATGACAACGTGGAGAGCATGCGTGGCCATTGTCACGCCCGCAATAATGACGTGACAAGCCTCAGAGGCGGACCCAGCATTCTGGCATGCTCGGGCGTCTACCATAGCTTAGGTGATTAGGTGAAGTGCACACGAAAGAAAGTGATCATTCGATCTTTTAATCTGTCTGTGTTTTGTCGCTCAGATTGCATGCTTGTGTGGGCTACCACCGAGCCGGGGGAACACAGATGTTGTAACATTTGTAGTCAAATAACTGTCGACCAATTTAGCGTCACCGGAATGTGTGACCGTGAAGTATTTATTGCTGACCACTATCTGATAGTATCAATATCGCAGTGAAGGAAGCAAGTCGTTGGGAGCATTTTCAGAGTCATTTGTCCTTAGAGCATGTCTTGTCACGCACGACATAAGATGACGTGGATAAGAGAGATACATAGAATTGAGATATTGTACACGGAGACGGATTCGCTTGTCACTTGCCCCCCACGGGGAGACCAGAGAAGTAGTGACCTATGGAGTGTGGAACTGTAGATGGAGAGAAAACGAAGGTTTTGATTTTGGATAATGCTTTTATGGATTGGTCGTTTTATTACACAGCCGGAACTTATCAAGATAGCACATACGTTGCACGAACTAGAAAAGAATGGCTTGCCCAAGCAACGAGTTGAGTAGCTAACACGAAGTGCATTGCATTTTGCTAACTAGCAATCATCGGTTGGAATGCAAACAATTCTGGTCAAAATCTCGTTTTTGGGCAGGAAATGAGGCCACTTCCCTCCATTTCGTATATACATCCCCTATATATACACACACGCATCATCAAGTCCTATTCCATTACACCCACGCTAATCTCTCCATCTCTCTCTCTAGCTAAGGTAGCCGTCACTACCGTCGCCATACCTAACATTTAGTTCTGGGTCCGCCACTGACAAGCCTGTATTGTCACGCCAATGCTCGTGATGTGACAGTGGTGACTTAGGTGACGACACCCACCCAGTTCTTCATTTTTCCCCAAGCCCCCTCTCTCTTTCTCCTACGCACCATCTCTCCTCCCTGCCCCCAAGCTCCCCAAACCCATTGTTTTGAAGCCGTTTCGGAGTCCTTAAAGTGGAGATCATCCCCCAATGTAACCTCACACATTCCCTCCTTTTTTTAAAATTAAATCAGTTAGAATTGTGGATTTAGGGTTTAGGCCGAATTGGATGTTTAAGAGCAATTTGTTTGTTGCGACTTGTGGATTTAAATCAGTTATTTTTTGCCTTGTTTTTGAATTTTGATAGTCGATTCACTTGATTGGTGTACTGTGTCAATGTATTCGAATGATTGAGTTTCTCATAAGTCATATATAATCATCTCTCAATAAACTTTGTATTTTGATACCCTGTTTCAAGTTGGTGCCTACCATTCATAGATGCGTTGAAGCCCAGCAGTGGACACCTTGTTCCAGTAGCTTGAGTCTTCCTTTCACTCCTAAAAGAAGTCAACAATCTTGTTGCCTACATCCCTGTCGTTAATTAGGTTTATGTGGAAACCCGAGACACCATCGACAATGATCTCTGCTGGCCCTCCCTGATTTGTTGCGACGATTGGCAATCCGCAGTTCATCGCCTCGATGACCATTAGCCCGAATACTTCATAGAGTGCAGGCTAAAACCATAGATAGTCATTGAAGGCTAGAGTTGAGTTTTATGCAATGGTTGGCCACTCCAAAGCTTTAGACTTCAGAGGATGTAGGCATATGTTTTTCATGACCAAATAGTTAGTTATTAGGTCATTGTATACCTGAACAAATGCACCCTTTGTATCTGCAATGCAATGGCACAACTCACCATTATGGACATGGTCGGTCTGTGCCTTGATCCACTAGATCTATCCTTTCAGTTGCTATTTGCCGATCAGATTGTGCATCTTGTTGATCTCTTCTATCTCTTCTCGGTCCTTGGACTGTGAAGCATCCAGCAGGCCCACAACACTGACGAGGTGCACAAGGTCCCTGACCTTCTTGTTCTGACCATATCACTCGACTAGTCTAGTGATGTTCTTCACCTTGTCCAGCCTTGCCATTGGGAATATGATTGGTCTGTTTCTATTTGCTAGATATCCTATGATTTCATGGCATCACAACAGTAAGCAACTTTGTCCGATCAAAGAAAAGTTTATGTGTTTCCAAGGGACTTACATGTGTTGATCACTGTCCTTATCGACGATCGAGACGCCGATCTTACGAGATAAAACATAGTAAAATGACAAAGAGTTCTTGGGAGAGAATAGGGTTGCTCTTTATTGTTATGATCTGGATCCTTTACAGGGGGTGCCTTCAACAAGACAGTGGACTAATCCTAATTACACTGAGCATAATGCTTGCTATGCTATCGAATCAGAGTTGAAACATGAATCTAGTGTTGATTCTGATGCCTACATCTGACGCCCTTGTCCCTATGTGCTTCGTCTTTAAATAATCAATGAAGAGGTGGCAGTTACTCCTGGAGAAGTGACATGTCTGGTCGGAGAGACAGTTGTTGTTAGTAAAACAGTAACTGGTCGTCGGTTAGCGTCTATGAGATACTCAACCATATGGTAGTTGCTGTCAGTGTCTTAGGACCATGGACCGTCGCGTGACATGGAGCAAATATGACATATGTTCCATTCGTCACACGGTAAGAATATACTTAGAGTTAGATCTAGATATCAGTTCAAGGCTTCTACGAGTAGTCATCTGGTCGGGGATATGGTATCAGGGTTGTTATCCTTAGGGGTTACAACTATGAAGACATATAGTCTTTTAACTATGTATTAAAGTAATACATAGAGATTTTAATTCTCGTCAGCTAGCCCCCGAACTTTAAAATGAATTGGTAGTGTGAACCTTTGATGAGAAGTTGTATCGGGTAGACCCTCATTTAATGTTGCGACAAATGAGGTGGTTTGTATTCATTTTAAAGTTGAGAAACTGGCTTGGGAATCAAAGAGTTTTTCTATCAGTTGGACATTGTTTTGTGTCTGTCGGACTTTTGGGTAACTCCTTTTTGCAGTTAAGGAGTAGCGGCTATAAAATCCCTTCGACACGCCACCTAAAGGACTTTATGCTCTCATATTTTCTTAAACATCCTCTTCATCTCCCTACAAAGGATTTCTTCCGACCTCCTCTGTCCTCTTCGCTCGAAAATTTTCTCCGACCACTGCTCATCCAATCATGTTGGACTTAATCACTAAGTGGTTTGTTTCAGATATGAGCGAGAAGAAGCTCAAGGCTTTAGAGGAGCTCAGGATGCTTCCATACAAGGGTCTGATTAAGTGGAGACCAGTGACCAGAGAGTATTACCTGAGCAGAGAAGAAGAGGAAATCCATGTTTTCCTCGCCTACATCGAGTGCGGGCTCATATTTCCGGTGCATAAGTTCCTTTCGTAGGTTCTTGAGTACTACAACATCAAATTGATTAACCTAGCCCCTAACTCAATCGCCAACCTCAGCATCTTCGTATACCTCTGCGAGGTGTACCTAGGGATCTGACCAGATCTGAGGGTCCTCGGGTATTTTCACAAGATGGCAAGGTCAGGGAAGACGTTGGGAACCCCTGGGGAATGCTCTCTACGCCTTCACGACGGGAAGGCCGATAAGTACATCAAAATGTACTCAAAGTTCTTGTGGTCTCCATGGAAGAAAAGCTTGTATTATATGACGGTCACGAAGGAGGATGACCTTTTCTTCGCCGGCAAATTAGCGAGGGTGAAACCCAACTGATGCTCAACCGTAAAGAAGGAGGGAAGAGTCGGAAGGTGTGTCGAAGCAATTCAAAACCTCAATGTCAGGGGCTTAACCACTTGGCATGTGAATAGGGATTTTTCCATGCGTCGAATTAGTCCCTTGAGGCTTCGATCACGTTCCCTACTCTGGCACATCGATTGTGATGAAGCGACCAAGGATACTAGGGAAGGTAAGTTCCGAGAATTTCGTCCAGTATAGTTTATTAGTTGTTTGTTTCTTTAACCTTGACATCTTTTTATTTCTTGAAGCATTTTCCCTTGATGAAATTAGAGAGCGGGTCAAAATGATTTGTGCTGGGGAACCTGATGCTAAGGCTGTGTTTCCCAACATTTTGGTACTTATCTCCTTAGAAGAGAAAGTGAAGAGACTAAAGGTAAATAACAGGTCATTCTTCACCATTTATATTTTCTCCGATCAGTATATAATTTTGCTCTAATTATGTAGGCAGTCGGGCTAAGGATGAAAGAACTTGATGCGGAGTATCCGTCATCACTTGTTCCGACCGACTATGCCTTAGAGATCAGCGAAGATGATGATCTCTCAAAGGTAATAGAGATTTTGACAAGGAGTATATATTTTAGATGGAAAGAATTCATCACCTAATTAAAATTAGCTTTTAAATTAGATGGGAGAAAAAGATGACCCGCAGATCGAGACGACAGAGGTTGTAGGCCCCAAAGTGGTCGTTTACGACCAGTCAGTTGTTACTAAAGCAACTGTCACAGAAGTCAACGAAGACACTGTCTCTGTCTAGTTGGTCGGGGACCTTGATTATCTGGTCGAGGCTGTCACTTCCTACCGAAGGTCGGAGGACATGAGGGGTTTAACCAACCCTACTGGTTCAGATCTAGTAAAATTGGTGGGGAAGTAGAGGAAGGCAAGCGCCATGGAATATGCTCCCAAGCGTTTCAAGATTAAGACCAAGGAGACGATCAAGTATGTATACATGAAAGAGACTTATGAAAGTGCATAACTGTTCATATCTCTGGTATCCTGAAATTTTAACTTTCCTTTCTTCCATTTTGATAGGTCTTCTGGTGTTCTGGTTGTTTTCGACCAGAATACCCCTCAGGAAAACATCCATTAGGAGGAAGAGGTCGCGCCAGCCCCCAGCAGGTGGCAGATCAAATACTCAAGAACTGATCGGAGAAGACGTAATATTAATTTCTATAGCATTTATACTTGAACTGCAAGTCTTACTTCCCTTGTTCTTTTTCATCTTTGCTAAATACTTCTTGCAGTTTCTCTTCCCAGTCTCATGACAATGGTAACATTCTAATTCAGGCTTAGGACCCAGCTTGAGCTTCTTAAGTTTAGCCTTGAGACTTTCGATCTTATTTTGAATCTTTCCTTTCCCTCCCTTTCCCTTTGACTTACCTTTCTTCTTGAAGCTAGTAGTCTTTTGAACCATCATCACGTGATTAGAATTTTTCTTGATGCTCTCCTCAGCACTCTTAAGCATGCCATGCAACTCGGTCATTGATTTCTCCATACCATTCATATGAAAATTCAATATGACATGCTCAAAACTCGCAAAGAGCAACTGGAAAATCACATCAGTAGCCAACACTTGGCTAAGGGGAAAACCAAGCTTTTTCAAGCTCTCAATGTGATCAATCATTTTGATCACATGAGGACTGACCGGGTTACCTTCTGATAGTCTACAAGAAAATAATGCCTTAGACGTGTTAAATCTCTCTGACCTTGCTTGATTCTGAAACATACGCTTCAGACCTATAATCATATTGTAAGCGTATGTGGTCTTGGATTGCTTCTGAAACTCAGAGTTCATGGTGGCAAGCATTAGGCAGTACTCATCGTCTGTGTCATTGTAATGCTTCTCGTAAACATTATTATCAGCACGAGGAGCAGCGACACTCGGTTCCTTGGGATAGGGATCCTCTATAATATATTCATTCTTTTCTTGTTTGAGAATAATTCTCAAATTATGAAACTAGTCCATGAAGTTTGTATCATTCATGTTTCTTTCTCAAGAATAGATCGCGAGTTAAAAGTAGGTGTAGAGGAAGTAGTACGTGCCATGATCTACAACAGAAATATATGCGAAGATTCAATACTATATTTATGTAAGATCTTCTATTAGACACTCATGTTGGTGGTTGTGTTCGATGAGTCAACGGCCAGTTCGTATCTCCATATGACAAGTCTGGACCATGTCGTACCACTATACAACTAGTTTGGACCTGGTCGTATCATCATACGATTAGCCTGGACCTAGTCATATCATCATACGACTAGTCCAGACCTGGTTGTATCTCTATACGACTAGTCTGGATCTGGTCGTATCACTATACGACCAGTTTGGATCTGGTCATATCACTATACGACCAGTCCATACCTAGTCGAACTTGACCACCAACAGTCAATAAAAGTACTCCCACTACATGTTCTAAACCATGTTTCCCTCAAACATCATATAGTGTGTTCAAGATCCAAAAAATTATTAAGTCCTAGTAAGGTATGACATCACAGCTAGAAACCTAGTGATTTTAGGTAGGTAACCTCTTGTCAATCGTGTTACATATGACTCTTATCTGTTGGTCGGCATCTCTATGCCCCAACAATCAACAGTACCATACCCCAAGACCCAAAACTGTTTTGATAGCCTTATTAAGTTAAACCAACACTATCCATGTGGGTGTCCAACACCCACCCCCATCTTATTAAGATAGTTAATGACACCCTACTATGGTAGAGCCACCAATTAATGATCAAAATCATGATGGTCGTAGCAATTGTAAAGATATCAAATTAACTTAATTTTTCTTAAGGGATACTATTATACCATGTTAAAACATCTAATGATATGATCAAATAGCAAGACATGAATAAACATTCGTAGATAATTATATTAAACTATGAAATAGTATGACCCTTATCATGACGATCTCTATCACCAAGTCTCATGTCCTCCGACCACCATGCTTGAAATCTCCGACCGCATTCATTTGCTAAGCAATTACTCTTAAGATCTAGTAATGAATTATAGACGATAATATCAAACATCACACGTGTAACATCCCAATTATGAGTTTCTATTTCAAATATATAAAAATGATAAGAATTTAAAACTTTTGATGCATCATATTGTCATTTGACTTTTCTGGAAATTCTTTTAAATGTTTTGTGTATTTTGAAAACCCAATGTATTAATTACTAGAAACATAATCCTTTAAGACTTTTAAAACAAATCTTGTGGACAGTCCCTGGAAATAATTTTTCTTGGTTTTGGATCATGTGGATATCATGTGGATATGCTCCAGATCTTATGATGATGTGACAATTGGCAATGACGTTTACGGTTTGTCGTTTCAAGTATTTTCGACAAAGTTGGCATGCTGTCAGGCTATAACCGGTCTAACCGGCCAGGGTGGCCGGTCTGACCGATTCATGGTCGGTATGACCGGCCTTGGTGGCAGTCGGACCAGCCAGTTACAGAAAGTGAGAATTGAGCTGGGCCAAAAATAGAGGGTGTAGGTAAGAGAGGGGATTCTATTGCACTTGATCTCATAATTTTTGGAGTCTCCAGTCAAAAGTTCTATTGGTTTGAAAATTCTAGTAGGTTTCGGTTTTCCAGAGAGGAAAAATGGCTAAGTCCCAGCTAGCGGTCTGATCGGCCAGGGTGGGAGGTCAGACCGGCCCTGGGGGCGGTCTGACCGTTTTTCACTTTGATCGTCGGTCTTTGAGGCGGCTATATTCGTTTGTTAGGTCAAAGTCATGAGGTTCAGGGCATATATTTTGCATAATGCATGTTTTGACTAATATGGGTCAAGTTGTGAAGAACTTGTTCCCAATTTCGGTTTACTTGTCTATTGTTGTGCAGGTTGCTTGGTGGTCAACGACAGTCAACGACGAGGATGATCGGGACTAGGCTTGGAGAGCTGAGGTTCAGAACGATCGACGATGCCGGGTGAGGTCAATGAACTCAAGCGTGACACAAGATGGACAAAGGTGATCTTTTAGCTAATCCGAGGCGCAAGATGGCGTAAGGGTAGCTAGTTAGGTCAAAGGGAGATAAAGACGGCGCATTAAAATAAGTGCGTTAGTGTCCCGTTTGTTTTGGGCTTTGACGGGAGCCCAATAGGATCAAACTTCTAGAAGGTCTAAGCCTCCACTATAAATAGGAGAGGGAGGTGGCTGCACCTCTGGCTTCGTCTCTTTTGCAATTCTTGTAAACCCTAATTTTCTTAGGGAGAGCTTATGTGCAGGATAGGGTTCTTGATAGTTTGATGTGGTTTTTGTACTCTTAGATTGGGCATTGTCCTCCATTAATGGAGTGACTGTAAGCCCAGATCATATCAATCAATCAATGGAAAGTTTGATCAATATTTTGTCTCATTGCGCTCTTTCTCTCTATTTGATGATTTGGGTCTTTCTTTGATCCGCGAGTTTTTTTATTGAATTCTTCACGTGATCTAGCTTGCTGTGACGTGTGGAAACCTATCTAGGATCATCTTGATCATCAATTACCCACGAGCAAGATCTTGGATCAAGTTTTCCTTTTGACCCAGTTTTGAACCCTTCTTTGATCAAATGGAAAAGAATCTTGATTCCTCCAAGAATTATCATAATCTTCTATTGGAATAGGTCCCTTATATCATAGAGAAGGTGTGTTACAAGTTTCATCAAGTTTGGATTAGTAGATCAAAAGTTTCATCTATTTGCATCTTCGTCATCGGGTTTTTCAATCTGTTATGGAGGCCGGCGGTCAGACCGCCCGTGACCACCGGTCAGACCGGCCGGAAATCGGTCCGACCACCCAAGGCCAGCGGTCCGACCGACAGCGCACTGATGTGCTTTAATCTTTGTTGTTTTTGTCGTTTTGCTTAGGGGTTTATATTGGATTCAATATTAGTCTTCCGCTGTACTGATATACTGATCTTCATAGCTTCCATAGCTACTGGAGTGAAATTGTGTTGAATTTATTATTTGTGAAAAAGTGAGCGTGCTCCTATTCACCCCCCTCTAGTCGCCTTTTCGGTCCAACAGATCATCTTAGTAACTCCTATGAGAAATTTGTAAGACTTGCGAGTAAAACTTTGTACTCAACCCGCTTGCTGCAATTTGAGAGGACGTTGATCCCCAAGGGATCAACTATTGTGAGACCGACTTCGTGCAGGATGACTAGCTTGGTGGGTTTCTAGTCGGTTGCCTTGTGGGTAAGGGTAGCCGGTTGTCTTTTGTTTATTGCAATCTTATGGCTTGCTATTTCCACTGCGTTTTGGTACTTTGTCAGTTTATTTTGCCGGTCGGTCTTATTTATGTAATATGAACTCTGAATGACTTATGTGTTGTAAATTATGAAGACTTGGTATTTGTAATAACTTATGTATGGAATTGATGCTTTAAATTTTGTGAAGATGTATGTGTACCACTCCTAGGAGGTATACAATACATCGAGAGCAGGATATTTGATTTGTAATACTAGAACCAGTCGGATGGTTAAGTATTACAAGTTAAATACCTTGTGTTCTCACAACACGTCGGTACGTAGACCGTTATACAATAACATGTAGCTCGATGGCTATCTCACAGCATGACACGCAGACCATGAAAAATCCATACATGCATCATATACACAATGAGCCATACTATTCACATAAATACCTACAAAAACGAGTTATGGGTAGAATCCAATTCTATTGGGCGACATGACACATAATACCATATAACATGGCTATGACTACGGTGGTCCCGCTAGCCGGTTAGCGGGTGGGGTTCGAAAGGGCAACGCTCTCGGAAACTTTTCTAGGACATAAATCTTATTCACGTAACCGAGCCTCGTAAATCATTGGATTAATCATATTAACCCTATTCTGAACCAATCTGATCACTGCCTTGATACGACCACGCACTGCGAAATTTTGACTAGTAGGAGTATCATGCAATGTGGTCGTGAACAAACGCTGTGAACCAACTGGTGCTCTTAACTCATACCTCCTCGCAAGACCCATCTAATACCGCCGAACACCGATCGATCCTATTGGCCAGTGTCTAGACCGTTCCATCCATATGAACCGATCTAGGTTTCCAGACCAAAACATTAATAGATCCAATCTACTACTACCACATATCCAGTATATGTGATCGATCTAGATCAAAAACTATACAGGATGGCTCTGATACCACTGAAGGGATACAAGTAGGCTACGCTAGCTAACAATTAAAAAAATTCTACCACGTAAAGCAGGATGCCACTGCAAGCAACAGATCACATATCCTTACCACCAGATGTGTAATGCAACGGAAGAAGAGTTGGAACAGCCTGGTCCAACGAAGAGTGCGACGATGTAGTGGTTGTAGTCGATCGTCCAAGGTAGTCGATCGTTCTCGTAGTCGATCGTCCAGCGTAGTCGATCGTCCAACATAGTCGTTGACGATCGTCTCGTCCAGCAACCGATCGCTTTCCTTGCAAAGTCACGAACCGTCCTCGAGCGCAGCAGCAACCGCAGTAGCGTCTCTACGGTATCCACACGTCCAGGGCAGGAATGCCGTAAGCCGGTGTGCTAGCACCAAGCCGCACGGGAATGCTCTCCCAAGAAGATGGCGGCTAGGGTTTAGTGGAACAACTCACGTATCCTCATCTCCACTTCTCTATCCCCAATAGCCTCAAGCATATCTTTATATAGTGTTCGTGATAGATCTTATCCGAATACGTTTGACAATTTGTATTCGTACTAGTTTGTTCCAACCCGCTAAGTGTGTGACCCTGTAGGTTCATGTGTAGTTCGGTTATGACTCGAAAACTTTTTTCGACCATGAGTAGTTAGTGGTACCTAGCAGGATATAATGATTCTCGAATACACATAAATTATATTGGACGAACCTTAATGCAATATGATTTATGACCAGATCCTATTTGGTCTCGACCAGTTCGTAACTCCTCGCAACCAGGTTTCGACCAGCCTACGACTAGCTCATATTTGGTCTCGACCAGTTGGTAACTCTTTACGATTAGGTTTCGACCACTTAGTGATCATGTTCGATCAACATACGACCAGCTCGTATCTCCATATGACTAGTTCGTATCTGATCGAACTGAACGACTAGCTCGTGTATTCTTCCTTCGCCTCACGATATCTAGTTGAACTCCAGGTGAGATATTATGCCTTCCATGGACTGTTCAATACTTTCTCGATCGAGTGTTACATAACTTCATGTGGTCGAACTCTTCAACCACTAGTGGCATGGCTATGCACTTTCTTTATCCGACCACATCGAGAGACCCAAAGACATCTATCCTGTTATGTTAGGGGGGACAAATATCATATCCGACCAATTACATTCATCCGCATATTTTTTTAGCATACTCAAAAGCTACCTTTATGACTACCCAGTTACGAAGTAGCATTTGACAACCCCAAAAGTGTACTCTTACATATGTAGGAAATCATGCTGATCTCAGGTCTAAGGATTATACATTATCATTACTTGAGACCAACTGATGTCACATGAAATTATAACTATTTTAGCAGTGTCTCAAGGTGGATCAATCCAACACCATGTTCTCTAACATGTGTTCACATTATTGATTTGATACCCCTATATTCATGACCGACGATAATCAATACATGTGATGATCGATAGGATCACTGCAGTTCTGATTAGGGATACATTTAGAACGACATCATGTAAGTTAATCTTTGTAACAGATAATTCATTCAAGAAATAGAATAACACTTATTCAATAGCTTATAAACATAGACGTGATGCAATCATCTCTATGATTGCCTCTATAGTGCATATCACCAACAAGGCTCTCACGAGTGCTTCTGACAGTAACACCTATGAACATGGTGGGGAAAAAGCTTAATAGTGGGCTAGTTGGTTCGTTTCGAAATTACTCTAACTACACTCGATAATTGGTTAAGCATCGAAATGAGTCGATTTCGGTTGAAATTGCATTGAAATGACTCGATTTCAAATGAAATTTTATTTCGCAACGGCTCGATTCGGTTCGTTAGCTCAGTTTTAAAAATATTTTAAACTATAAATAAAATAATATTAGACCATACTAGACGATTATCTGCTCTCCATATCCACTCATACCTGCGAATGTGCCCGACTGCTGAGTGCTGACACGCGAAGGCGTACGGGGCAGGACGAGCACGACGGTTCGGCCCGTCGCATCGTGGGCACTTTTACCGTGTCGAAAACAAAACGGGAAAATAAAGTGGCATGTTACACTGAAAAACCCTAAACCTTAAACCCTAAACCCAGCTATCATGATATATTGAATCATCTCCTCAACCTTCTCATATATCTCCCTCAGTTGGGGGTGGTCAGATCGTTAAAAAAAATTGGGGGTGGTCACTGTCTTCAGCGAAGAACTCGAAGACCGTCCCATCCAGCTCAATGAGACTGCAGCCTTGAATTTTCTCAATCTTTCTCTCTCTCCTTCATTTCCTTCCGAATCATTGCCGCAACCTTGCATCGTCCCACTGATGCGTAGATGTTCGATAGAAGTGTGTAGTCACCACTATGACTGAGGTCCAGCGGGACAATCTGCTTCAGCGCTTCTTCCCCGATTTCAACATTTTTGTGAACTGTGCAGGCAGGCAGTACAGTAGTGCCCTCCAGACAACTGCATTTGGCTCAATTGGTGTGGTTCTGATAAAAATGATATGCCTCATCGATCAAACCAGCACGTCCCAACAGATCTGTGAAACTGGGAAGAAAGATCAGGAGAATCGCCACACCAAATCAGGGGAGCATGTGTCCTCATATATATACATGTATATGTACATGGAATCTCAACAATAAAGGAAGATTACAAGGCAAGAAAATAGGAGAACCAATCACGGTTTGGCTGGTATGGAGAGTGATCGGATCCCGATATCTTGCCGAACACGTATATTCCATCATCCCCCACGGTCGAAGCATGAGGAGGATGGACACACAGACTGGATCGGAACTCCTTGAAGACGTGCGTCGGGAGACCTTAGGTCATGACGTTGGCGAACTAGAGGCTGGTTGGCACATGAAGAACATACACCTGGCCAAGAGCTACCTTCTCGTGAACAAAATGAATGCCAATTTCTATGTGTTTGATTCGATGATGTTGGACCGGTTTCGAGGACATGTAGATGGTGCTGATATTGTCACAGTAAACAACAGTCGCCGCGACGATAGGTTGATGGAGTTCCTACAATAGTTGGCGCAGCCAGTAGCATTCGGCAACAACATTGGTGCCGACACGATATTCCGCCTTGGCACTAGAGCGAGATATAGTGCCATGTCGTTTGGAGGACCATGAGACGAGGTTGTCACCGTAGAAAATGCGGTAGCCGGAAGTTGAACGACGGGAGTCTGAGCAGCTAGCCCAGTTGGTGTTGGTGTAGGCCGAAGAATCCGTTTGAGGAGATTGAGGTGTGGTTCCTTCGGAGCATGCATGTGGAGGCACACCTGTTGGATAACATACACGATATCGGGCCGTGTCAACATCAAGTATTGGAGACCTCGTTGATACTACGAAACTCCGTGGGGTTACTGACCGGCACGCCATCAGAGGACATCAAGTAGAAGATTGAAGATAAATAAGACCATCATTGCTATAGCAAGACAAGTTATACATTTGATTATATTGAACCCAGTTTTCAAAATTATTTTGTTTCAATGTATTGCATTCTATTTCAAGTATTTATTTGAATGCTTTTGGGTTAGTTATTAATCCAAATTGTTATGTCTACCTTGTCTATTGTATGCCATGATCTTTTGTCACCTTAGGTTGGTTCATTATTAGTTGGTATTATCGTATTACCAACGTGGGTTGGTTAGATACGAGTAGATTGCTTAGCCATGCCACGAGTCATCATTTCATGTGTGTTGCAATTATAAACTTAACTAAGTGATTATGAAACTGTGTGATGAAACTGTGTGTGATGTGTGCTATTACTCGTTGGTGGCATGTGTTGCACTTAATCAACAGGGTGAAAAAAGATTTAGACTGAGGCAAGTGGTGGATTCTGTGTGATTGGTGGAGCTGTGTGCTGGGAATGATAAACTGTGTGACTTAGTTAGAAATTGGAAATCTTATCTTGGTCAATTAAGGACTTAACTTTGTGCACCATTGAACTGAGACTTACTGTACAACCACATGCCTGGTATGGGATGGGCCTAACTTAGTAGGTTATGGAATCTTGCCATTGACAACTCAGGTTGTAGGTTAAGCTGTGTGATGGGCTGAAGGTGTGTTTATCACATCGCGGGATGGTTCGCCGCATCCCTGTCCAACGGTGTGTGTCGTACCAAACGCTGTGTGTATCGGTTGAATGACAGTAAAGCACATCGGGAGTGTCAATACTTGAGATGAAGTTTCTGAAAGGTTTTGTTGTGATCAACTCTGATCCAGTTGATTGCATCTTGTGGGTAAAGTGTACAACCTCTGTAGAGTGTTAATCAATCTATTCGAATAGCCGCATCCACAGTCATGGACATGCTCGGGGATTTCACATGAGGGGTAGATTTTCATAAAACAATTGGGAATGGTCAACTGTGTGAGATAACTTGTTCAGCTGTGTAAAAGAACTTGATTAGGCTTTGTGTCTTTTGTGAAAGCAAATGTTGAACTATTATTGTTTATTTGTTTTGAATTATATTTTCAATCTATTATTTGTATTCAATTGCAAATGTTATATTTCTGCAAAAGAACCACATAAGCCATTCCTTTGGAATAAACCATCATGTATAAATTGCATTCTGTGGTATGACTTGCGAGTACGGTTGTGTACTCATACTTGCTATAAACAATCAACAGAAGTGAAGAAATCGTCAGTCAACAAGGTCTACTTTAAGGATCGTGGAGAACTAGGTTGTGCTACCCCAGTCAATTGCCTGTGGGCATACGGATGGGCTTCACTGAAGTTATTCCGTTACGTTCCGCTGTAGCTTTATTGAGCTATTTGCCTTCTGGAGCATTAATTGTAAGCTTTCACCTTAAGATCTTTACTTTGATAATTATTGTTATTTGTCTATTTATTAGTCATCTTTGTATATGGAATTGATATTTCATTGATGTTGCAACTATGTGCACTAGCGTGATCCTGAACTAATGCAGTATATACAGAGGGTCCAGATTTACATATTTGGGTCCTGACAGTGGTTGGAAACGAAATCAACTAGAAAATCAAGAGATTTTGTATTAGTGAGTAGAGTGATAAGGAAAAAGGAAAGATATGTTTGTCAAATATGACATGGAGAGAAATGATAATTCGACAGGAAGCAATGCAT
Organism: Hsuehochloa calcarea; assembly: GCA_036346395.1. Classification (NCBI taxonomy): domain Eukaryota; kingdom Viridiplantae; phylum Streptophyta; class Magnoliopsida; order Poales; family Poaceae; genus Hsuehochloa; species Hsuehochloa calcarea. The sequence continues at coordinate 18,262,732 of CM070600.1, forward strand.
AGGCAGCGATATCCTTTATGATCACTTGGATAACCCAAAAACACACAAGCAGCGGAGCGATGTGCAAGTTTGTGAGTGGCAGTGGTTGAAAGATTGGGATAGCATAAGCATCCAAACACACGGAGATGCTAGTAAGAGGGTGGAGTGCGATGGAGCGACTCATATAGGGTGGAAGAGTGAAGAGCGATGGTGGGACGCTGACTAAGGAGGATGTGGCAGTGGTAAGGGCCTCAGCCCAGAAGTGGGGAGGTAGATGCGCATGAAGGAGAAGAGTACGCACAACATTATTAATGGTGTGAATTATCCACTCAGCCTTGCCATGTTGCTGAGAGGTATATGGACAAGACAGATGAAGAAGAATACCTTGAGAGAGAAAGAATGCAGTGGAGGCGGAATTGACAAATTATTTCCCATTGTCAGTTTGTACGGATTGGACAAAGCAGTGGAATTGTGTGTGAACATACGCAACAAAATGATGAAGGGTAGGAAAAACATCATATTTTCAACGCAAGGGAAATGTCCATAAGTAATTAAAAAAACCATCAAGAATGATGAGGTAGTACTAAAAAATGGAGTTACTAGATACACACGACATCCAAACATCACGAATGGATGGTCGGACCGCCCGACAATCGGTTGAGTAAAATGAGTCTTAGTAATCTTAGTTGATTTTGTTATATTGGTATATTGATCTTCATAATAGCTTACGGTCCAACAAGTGGTATCGAGCCGGTTAGTTCAATCTTGATCTTAGCAGGTCTTTGAACTTTGGCGATGGATAAGTTTTCTACTAAACCGCATATCTTGATGGGCACGACTATGCCTATTGGAAGAATCGTATCGCGTCTTTCTTGAGAGCGAGGACAAGCTATTTGGGAGTAGAGGTGGAATGAGAAAATGGAGAATTGCTTTATAGTAAACTCAAGACTCATGAAATTAAAAGAGTTGATCATCCTAAGAAAGATAATTTAGCTTTGTAGCAGATCCTCTCAAAAGGTTTTTGATGACTCTTGTGAATCTTCCTCTGGATTTTCATTTGCTTGTTTATCTGCTATTCATGAAGAGGAGCTTGAAAGTATTCTGAAGCGAGTTAGCTCTTCTAGCTAAGAAATTCACACGGCCTACAATAATGTGAGAAACAAAAGAGAGGTGGTCGGTAACATGCTATGAATGTGGTGAGCTCAATCATATCAAGACAAATTGCCCCAATTTGAAAGGTAAGAGCAATCATAAGGAAGGAAAGCCGACTTGGAAGAAGCCTCCTTTCAATAAATCAAGGTATGAGGCAAATAAGCTTGTGAAGTGCTCACCAGGGTCCTTGCCGCTTTTGAGGATCAATCCTTGGCGATGTGGATACCGGGAGTGAGGAGGACAAGGAGGAGGAGATCCCTCAAGGTAAAAAGAAAGGGAAGGCCAAAGACTTCAGCATGTGCTTCATGGGCGACACGGAGGATATTGATGATAATGAGGTATCTTTTACTTATGATGAGCTTTACGCTAAATATGATTCTATAGTTGAGCAATTGCTTAGTCAAGATGAAGCGCTTGAATTTGTTATGACAAAAATAAGAAATTAGAGTCAAAGATTAGCAAGCTGAAAGTAGAGCTTAAAGCGCTAAGACTCTTGAACACGATGAATGTTTATCTTGTCATGCTATGCATTTGAAATTACCAAGTTACAATCTGCTCATAATATTTGTGTACAACAACTTGAGAATGCTAAATCTGAACTAAATGAAATTAAAAGTGCTCCTTGTGAAAAATGTTTAGAATCTAGTAAATTGATTGCTTTTGATGTATTTGATTCTAGCCCTTGCACTTCATGCTTAGAAAAAGAACGTGAAATCAAAGATATCTTAGAAGCTGCTAGAGTCAAATATGCTAAGCTTAAGGACAATATTGAAAATACTACTTGTGCTTCATGTTCCACTCTTAAGCTTGAAATTGCTTTATATAAGGAGAAATCTATGGATAAAACTTGTGATGCTTGTGTTAACTTGAGAAAAGAAAATGCTTACCTTCATGATACATTAGAGAAATTTTCTAAAGGTAAGAAACAATTAAACATGATTCTTGACAAATCTAAAACTCCTTATAAGAAGCAAGGTTTAGGATTCAATTCTTTTCAAGACAAATCAAACCCAAAAGTCATTCAAGTCTTGGAAAAAGGTTTAATTGAATTCAAAACTCAACCTGCAAAAACATCTTTTAAATCTGCAGGCTTTGCCCAACCTTGTATTAATTCAAATGGTGCCTCCTCTAGTGGTACCAAGTACCATTGCACTTACTGCAAAAAAGGTGGACATTTGATTGAATCTTTGTTGGCGTGGGTTGAAAAATGATAGGAAAAATTTTGATAGATTTTCATTCATGCAACCTAGAGCTTCTATGAGACATGGTAACAACGAAAAGAATAAACACGGATTAGGATTTTCTCTCATGCAAATCATTATGTTTCTAGACATCCTAACTCTAATGTGTATCGATGGCGGTCGACCATTTTGGTGGTCACCGATCTCGACCGTTTTGGTCACCGATCGACGCGACAAGACGCGTAAGTCGGTCGACCGCCCATGGACGATCTAAGTCTCATGTTAAGTTAAACATTGCTCATGTCGAATGTTAAATGAAATCAAGGATAGTACTTACGGTTTGTATACTCCTTGCAGGCGTGTGTCTCGATCTTTGGATTCCTAAATCTTGTTTATCTAATCCCGAGATTGAGACACATCGTTCTTTTGCTCCTTGATTTTCGAGGATTATCGCGGAAAGGGAAGAACACGTGGTTCGTTGACTCGGATGTTCACGCCACATGACCAGGAAACTCAAAATGGTTCACCTCTTTCACGCGAGCAACGGTGATGACTTCATCACCTTTGGAGATGATACACAAGGGCGAATGAAGGAGCAGGATCAATTAGGGTAAACAACAAATTCATTCTAAAGGATGTCGCTCTTGTGGACAAGCTTAGGTATAATCTCCTTTACATTTCTCGACTTCTTGATGATGGTTATGAGGTATTTTTAAGAAAAATGCTTGTCGTGTGCTTGATTCTCTTGGTGAGCTTGTGTTTGGAATCTCTAGAGTTGGTAGAATTTTTGGGTGACTTTTGAGAATCTCTTCTTGGATCTCTTAAATGTTTGCTTACATCTTCTTCGATTTTGGCTTTGGCATCGACGTTTGGGGCACATTGGTTTTGATCATTTGGCGAGTTAGCAACCTTGATCTCATGAGAGGTTTGCCTAAGCTCAAAGTCATCAAAGATCTTGTATGTGCGCCTTGTAGGCATGGCAAACAAGTTCTTGCCTCACCCATACTGTGACTATGGTTATGGTACCGGACCGGGACGGTTGCTTCATATGGATCTTGTTGGTCTGCTAGAGTCCGATCGATTGGTGGAAAATGGTATATTCTAGTCATAGTCGATGATCTTTCAAGATATACTTGGGTGTTCTTTCTTACTTCAAAGGATGAAGCTTTTGGTTATTTTCATGATCTTGTTCTTCGTTTGGCTTGAGCTTCTGGTGCTTTGAGAGCGATTCGCGATGATAATGGCACGGAGTTCAAAAATGCTTCTTTTGCTTCTTTTTGTCTTTGGCGTGGTATTGAGCATCAGTTCTCCTCTCCACCGTCCCTCAACAAAATGGCGTGGTGGAAAGGAAGAATAGGACCTTGGTCGAAATGGCTAGGACGATGCTAGATGAGTATAGCACACCCGGAGATTTTGGGCGAAGCTATTACTATTGCTTGCCATATTGCCAATCGTGTCTTTTGAGACCTTCTTTAGGCAAGACTCCTTATGAGCTTCGTTTTGGTAGAAAACCCTCATTTAGCATTTTGAGTTTTTGGATCAAAATGTTTTATTCTTAAGATAGGCAATTTAGATAAATTTGAATCAAGAACTTTTGATGGGGTATTTTGGGTTATCTGCTCATTCGAGGGTTTTGAGTTTTTAATCTGAGACTAACATTATTCAGAGACTTGTAATGTCACTTTTGATGAGACTAGCCACAGGCTAGATCAATTGCTCTGAGATGATTCTGGTGTGAGAGTATTTTTGTGGAGGAAGATGAGGACGAAGCTAATGTCATTCCCTCATCTGCTGCTTCTGAAAGCGCCCATATTGATACAAGAACACCTCGTCTACTTCACCTTGATTGAGGCTCTCTTTGCATCATCATCATCAATGATACTGCGGAGGTCGAAGAAAGCGACATCTCACCGGGCGCCCACCGCATTCGAGAGGCAGCATCCTCTGAGCAGATAATAGGTAACCTACATGGCGAGTCACTCGCTCGGGTATAATGATCCAAATCTCTACTCTCATTCGGCTTTTGTTGCTTCTTTTGAACCCGCGATATATCACATGCTTTATCGATTCTAGTGGGTAAATGCCATGCATGAGGAGTTAGAGAATTTTGAAAGAAACAAAGTTTGGAACCTAGTAGAACCTCCTAGTGGTCATAATGTTATAGGAACCCGTTGGGTGTTTAAGAATAAACAAGGTGAGGATGGTTACGTGGTTAGAAATAAGGCAGATTAGTAGCTCGGGGTTTGACCAAGTTGAGGGGTTAGATTTTGATGAGACATTTGCTCTGTTGCTAGACTAGAAGCCATTCGCATTACCTTGCATTTCTTTGCATCAAAAGGTTTTAAATTATATCGGATGGATGTTAAAAGTGCCTTTTAAATGGTTTCATAGATGAGGAAGTGTATGTTAAGCAACCCCTGGTTTTGAGGATCCTAAATATCCAAATCGTGTTTTCAAGCTATCTAAAGCATTGTATGGTCTTAAACAAGCCCCTAGAGCACAGTATGATAGACTTAAGACCTTCTTGCTTAAAAATAATTTTGAGATGGGTAAAGTGGATAAAACCCTATTCATTCTTAGGCGTGACAATGACTTCTGCTTGCTCAAATTTATGTGGATGATATTATCTTTGGTGGTTCCTCTAATGCTCTTGTTTCGACTTTTACGACACTATGTCTAGGGAATTTGAGATGAGTATGATGGGAGAGCTTAATTACTTTTGGGACTTCAAATCAAGCAATGCAAGGAAGGAACTTTCATCCATCAGACGAAGTACACTAAAGATCTTCTCAAGCGCTTCAACATGGGTATTTGCAAGCCAATTTCCACTCCCATGGCAACTTCAAGCATTTTGGATCCGGATGAGGAAGGAGAAGTCGTGGATCAACGCGAGTCTGCAGACATGATCGGCTCCCTTACAGATTTGTGGCCTCGAGACCGGACATTCACTTCACGGTATGCCTTTGTGCAAGATTTGAGCGTCTCGAGAACTTCCCATCGCCAAGCCGTTAAGCGCATATTCGGTATTTACACTCTACCCTCTTATATGGCATTTGGTATTCTGCTCTTGACTTTGTCCATTAGAGGTTTTGATTCGATTTTGCGGTGTCGGTTAGATAGGAAGAGTACCTCGAGCACTGTCACTTTCTAGGCACGTCTCTTGTATCTTGGTCTTCTAAGCGGTCTTACATTGCACAATCCACTCGCGAGGCGGAGTATGTTCTTCTTTGCTAGTTCTTTGTGCTTGATTTTGTGGATAGCGTCCACTTTGAAAGATTATGGGTTAAACTTTGCTAGTGTTCCTCTTTTACGTGATAACATACGCTATTAATATTGCTAAAAACCCAGTGCAACATTCTAGGACTAAGCACATAGACATTCGCTTTCACTTCCTTAAAGATCATGTTGAAAAAGGTGATATTGTGATGCACTTTGTAGAGTCCGAAGCTCAATTGGCAGATATTCTTACCAAGCCTTTAGATCAAACCAGATTTTCCTCCTTAAGAAGTGAGTTAGGGGTAATTTATCCTTATGGGTTGGTTTGAGGGGGAGTTTGATCTTTTTCTTATCTTTCCTTGTTCTTTTGATCTTTTATTGTTCTTTTTATGAACTTAGTGATCTTTTCGAACTTTTTAGATTCTTAGGCTTTGTAATTGCATCTCATTGTGTCATATTGCATTCATATGAAAAATACATCAAGTGGTATGAAAAAAAAAAAAAAATGCATTGTAATATAAGATTTTCTGCTTTTCTTTTAAAATTGATGAAGCTTTGCCTATTACCCTTTAGAGCTTTTGTATTTCAATTCTTGCTCAATGTCATGTCTAGTTCTTTGACTTGCTAGAATTATCATGCTTTTACATGTGTAGCTAAGTCTTTGCTATATGAGCTAGAGCCTTTTAAACAACTCAAACTAAGAAATTGCAATTTGTGGATGTTTTAGCGAGTTGCGTAATTAGTGCTCCTCTTGTGACATTGGCCCTGTCAGAATTGCTTTGTTAGCTCTTTGATCTAAAATTGACCATTACTTGAGCTTTTGTGTTCTTGAGATTCTAAAAGCGCTCTTGTGAAAAATGAAAATCAAGATTGTCTTATGCTTAAATTGTGCCAAACTATTCTTACGAGACCGCTTGTCAAATGACATGAACTTGGAGATAGTTTGATGAACAGACGATCTCATGGGGTGCTTGTCGAAATGACATGAACCTCAAGATTTGTCGCCCGGTAGAAGCTTAGAAAGAGTTTGTGGATGGCTCCTAGTCCGGGATCTTCTTTACTAAGATATACCTTTAATCAACTTTTGGTGAAGCTTAGGATGAGTTTGTGGATGGCTCCTAGTCCGGGATCTTGTCACTAAGTTAGATCATTAGTCAACTTCAATATTCAATGCAAATGAGAAAAATGTTGACAAATGGGCGTTTACAAAATATTGAGCAAAATGATTCAATACGGGACTTGATTGACTCTTCTTGTGGTCTTTGTTAGATTTTTGATCTCACTTTGTGATTTGACATGGCCAATTTCACTTTAGGATCCTGTTGATGAACTTCTTTGAATTTGAGCGTTGCTTAAATTGATCAAATCTCTTGCTTTACTTTTGAGCCTTTGTGCTTAGCTTTGATATATATGTCTTACCATGATCTTGCTAGCGTTATCGGGCTTGATATGATGTTTGTGCAATATTCGAGATACTAGTTTGTTCTTTTGGGTAATCTCCAAAGCTTCTTGTAATCAAAAATTGAAAAATACAAAATTGAAGACACTCCATTGCACTTCATGCATATTCCTCTTTATGCTTCTTTTGTTTACCTTCTTTCTTTATTCTCTATTTTGTTATCCACTGAATGAAAGGAAGGCGTGATTCCTTGATGAATCCATTGTCAAAGGGGAGAAGATGTGTTAAATGAAAGATATTTCTTTGGGAGAAGATGTGTAATATTTCTTTGCTACTCTTATTTGGAGAAGATTGGGGAGAAGTTTATACAAAGGGAGGCGAAAATTTGAAATTTGATGCTCATAGTGAGGGGAGTTCTTGAGTTGCATTCTTATTGTCTTATTGAATATTACGAACTTGAATTGCATTCGTTTATCCTCACATTGATCATAGGTCAATTGAACAATTGTTCTTTCATATGGACCTCATGTGAGAATTTTGACCCTTTTCGAAATCAAAGCTTTTACGCTTACTTTTGCCTTGTCTCACATGCCTATATTATTACGATGCGGCTTGGTCATTTACATTGCTTTTTCTTGCTTATGGACCAAGTTGTGCCTTTGTCTAAAAGCTGAGTAAACTCGTTTTCAAACCTCTTACTTACATTTTACGGATAATTGCCAATGTGTTCATCAAGGGGAGATTGTGGATTTCATGGGGATATGCTCCGGATCTTAGGATGATGTGACAATTGGCAATGGCGTTTACGGTTTGTCGTTTCAGCGTTTTCGACAAAGTTCTGAGCTTCTTGCTCGAGGCGGTCCGACCGGTCCTTACTGCAATGATCCGCCGGTCCCATATCGGTCGGACCGGCCATCTGAAATGATCGGACCGGCAATGACCAAAAATGTTCAAATCAGTGGGCCAAAAATAGGTGTTGTAGACAAGTAAGGATCCCAATGCACTTGGTCTCATGTTTTTGGAGCCTCGGTGAAAAGTTCTATTGGTTTAAAGTTTCGAGAAGGTTTGGTTTTGGGAGCTTGAATTTGGCTAAGTCTAAGGCGGTCCGCCGCTCACGAGGCGGTCCGGCCGGCCATGAAGCGATCCGACAAGCTCACTGGAGGCGGTCGGGCCAGAATTACTTGAATGTCCGCCAACCGTGGCGATGTTGTTTTGTTAGGTCAAAGTCATTGGTTTCATGGCATATGATTTGCATGATGCATGTTTTGACTAACATGGGTCAAGTTGTGAAGAACTTGTTCCGAATTCGTGTTTTCTTATGCGTGGTTGTGCGGTAGCTTGGTGGTCAGCGACGGTCAGCGGCGAGGAGAATCGGGACTAGACTTGAAGAGTTGAGGTCGAGCGATCGGCGATGCGGGTGAGTCAACGACTCAAGCGTGACACAAGATGGACAAGGGTGACCTATTGGCGAATCCATGACGCATGGTGAAGCGGTTTAGGTCAAAGGTTAAAGACGGCGCTTCGCGAAGCGTGCGTGTGTGACCCGTTTGTTAGTGGGCCTTAACGGGAGCCCAATTAAGTCAAACCCTAAGAGTTTTAGGCCTCCACTATAAATAGGAGGAGATGGTGGCTGCACTTCCTTCTCCCTCGCCTTTTATGTTTTCAAAACCCTAGTTGTCTTTAGGGGAGTTGAGGTGGAGGCAAGGGCTCTTGATGGTTTGTGGAGAATTTCGTGATCTTTGATTGTCCACTGATCCATGATGGTGTGGATGTAATCCAGCAACAATCACGAAATCAATCTATGCAAGGTTTGCTTGAGATAAGTCTCTTTTCGTTCTTGCTTTCAATTTGGTGATTTTAGGGCTTTCTTTGATCCGCGAGTTTGTGATTGATTCTTTCACGTGAATTAGCTTGCTGTGATATGTGTGAATCTATATAGCATCATATTGATCATCAATCTCTCACGAACAAGCTTTAGGATCAAGTTTTCGTTCTTGCCCGGTTTTAGACCTTCTGTTAATCAATTGACAATTGCTCAAGATCGTTCCAAGAATTATCATAATATTCGATTGGAATAGGTCCTCAATAGCATATAGAAGGTGTGTGCAAAGTTTCATAAAGATTGGAGTTGAGAATCAAAGTTTCACCTAATTGCAACCGTCATCGGGTGATTTCTTTATTGCGGATCGGTTACGAGTCGGCCGGTCGGACCGCCCGTCATCACCGGTCGGACCGATTTTGGAGCGGTCCGACCGCCTTGACTAACGCCGGTCGGACCGCGACAATCGGTCCGACCGGTTGAGTATAATGATCGACGCTTGCGTCTTTGTGAGTCTTGGTAATCTTAGTTGATTTTGTTATATTGCTTAGGGGTTTAATTGAATTCAATATTAGTCTTCCATTTGTCTTGGTATATTGATCTTCATAGCTTTCTAATAGCTCTTGGAGTTAAATTGTATTGAGTTCATAATTTGTGAAAAAGTGAGCGTGCTCCTATTCACCCCCCCCCCTCTAGTCGCCTTTACGGTCCAACACAATCTAACATGCTTGCCGAGTTGACATACGTGGCAAAGCGATACGTTGTCTTTATTACATGAAATTCAAGAAGATTTGTTTAAAATAGATAAAGCACCATATCCAGGATGGCCGAGGCGCTGGTACCACAACTCCGAGGAGGAAGAAGACACAAGGAACCCATGGATGGACGAGGCCGTAGTGGTGGGGCACAGTGAGTAGAGATCACTGCCACTATTGCAGCGAAAAGTCTGTCTTTTGGTGCGAAGATCCTTAACAAAAAAACGCAAGGGTCAAATTCAATGGAGCAAGAGTTATCTTGAGTGAATTGACGAACTAAAATCAAATTCTAAATGAGATGAGGGGCGATGAGGACATTGTGAAGATGAAAAAGAGAGGAAGGAGTGGATAGGGACATGCTACGAGTAGAGGTGATCGTCATGGAGGATCCATTGCCTACCATGACATGAGAGGAGAGGGAGGGAGTGGTTTTAGAGGTTACCACCGACAGTCGACATGTGTGAAGTCACACCAGAGTCCATGACCCAATCCGACGCGGGTGGGGGCAGAGCCATAGCATTTCATGGCGACGGTGAGACTGGCTTGATCCCAGGCTGGTGGAGCGGGAAGAGCTGGTGGTGGCAAGGGAGACGACATGTAGGGTGGTGCATAAGTGGAGACATTATAGGCCCGCGCCGATCGTGGCACAAGGATGACGCTGTTGCCGTTGCTACCAGAAGGCATGCGCCATTGTCCTCCCCAGACCAAAGACCAGATAAGGGGTTGGCCGCTCCATGGGTTGAAGCACAGCCACGGTCCCGAAGTGAAGGGCTGCGCACGACCGCCAGAGGAGAAGTTGCCGAGATTATCGCCCGATGAAGAACAACTGCCATTGTTGTGCTTCTTGTCACACCAACGATGACTGTTACGCCTGTAATTGTTGTACCGGTCATCACGGTTGCCACTGGAGTTGCCGCCAGAGGAGTTGTTCCCGACAGCAAGGAGAGCTGTGGTGGCGGCGATGCTGGCATCGTTCTTCATCTTCATCTTCACCTCCTCTAGACAAAGAAGAGAGCGAGCATGGAGGAACATTGGGAACAGAGTCAGGTTGGGAATGAGAGTGCTTGTGGTGAATTTTAGGTTGAGTCCATGAAGCATATTGAGGACTTGACCTTTGTCAGAGACGGGTTGCCCGACATCGTGCAAGGCGTCAGCGAGAGTCTTAAGCTTGTGGAAGTAGTCGGTGATCAACATGTCGCCCTGCACCAAGGTCTGAAATTTGGCCTCGATGAAGACCAGTCGACTTTCTTTGTTGTCACGAAAGAGTTCCCCGATGCTCGCCCAAGCCTCGAGTGCAAGCTGTTCCGGCTCCATGATGAAGTCCATTATCTCGATGGAGATCGAAGCATAGATCCAAGAGAGGATGCCATAGTCTTGCTTGGACCAATCAGCATTGCCTTTGGGCGCCTCCATGCCATCGACGTGGCATAGGAGTCCATACTTCCCGAGGAAGGTTATGAAATGCGACCTCCATTTGGTTTAGTTGGTGCCCTTGAGGTCAAGACACACAGGAACATGCGTCTTCACGCTTGCCACGGTGATGATATCGAAGGTAGCAGAGGATGCGCTGGTGTTGAGGATGGTGGTGGAGGAGGAGGAGGAGGCTAGGACATTGGAGGAAATTTGGGGCTCGGTGGCCGTGATGTGCGGCGGCAGAGAAAAAGGAGGATCATGGCGCTGGGAGAGGAGGTGCATCGTGCTCTGATACCATATGAAAACTATTGTATTTTGAGGCCAACTTTGGTAATTTATCAATTAGAGAAAAGAAAAAATGGAATAGAAAAGAAAATGGCGGGGCCCACCTATCATTGGGAGGCTTGAGGAGATAAGGGTTGGCACAACGCGCACGGTTGGGGTTTTTCCCCTTTCCTCTGGTGCGTGTGTGGCATGGGCGGAAGACTCGCGGCGACAGCGGCACTGGAGGCGCAAGCGGCCCGGGCGCCGACCGTTCGTAGCAGCCGCACCATCCCCCTTTGTCCTCCTCTTCAAATGGCGTCTCCTCTCCTCTTTCTTCTTGACACCCAAAAAACACAATGAGCAATCCCCTCTTTTGGTTCTTCTTCCTCCCGATTTGGCTTCATATTTTTTGGGCTTTGAGAACCGTTGCGCCGCCGTGGTTGGACCCGACACCGTCGGCGGTGAGGACTAGTTTCCCCTTCCCCTTGCGCATCTCGATTTGCCCTCCTACTTCCTCTTCTCTCTTGAGGCGCGATAAGGGTTGGACTTGTGCCAATTGGAGGTAGGAACCGGTCGGCTGTGGCTTGATCTTGAGTGAAAGAAGGCATTGGACTTCTTGTTCATTGGTGCTCCGTTGGTGCATTCAGCCGGTGCATCTCGATTGGGTCTTGAGCGACATTCTCTGTACCTCGTCTTCGCACACTGGTGTGTCCCCGGTTTGTGAAGTTGGCATTATAACTCCATCAACCTCGTCTGGTATTCGCAGCACAGTGGGACAATTGGTTTTCTGAGTTAGCGTCTTTCGGCGTGTCTTGCTCAGTTTACTTATCAGTGGCTTTGATTGCCATCCACATCGTGAGTATAGCTGTTTTCATTTTGCGCATCACTTTGCATATGTGTTGTGCTAGTATAAGTCTCAAATTGTGATTAATTTGATTGATACTAGCACTGGAAGATATTGCTTAGTGATATTGTGGGCTCATATTAATGCTCGGTGAGGATAATTGTCATATAATGAAATTGGATTGATAGCTAGATCAGACTTGAGCTAATTGATTTACTTGCTGTTGTCATTTAATCTCTAGATGTTGGCTCTGTTATTTTCAGTGGTTCGGTTGCATTAGTGTATACCGTATTGGATTGATTCTTGATATGTGATCTTGCTGATCCTTTGTTGGTAAAAATTAATAAATGCTGATACGTGACTATATATTTTGAACTAAGTTTTTCTTGGTCCTCTGGTTACTGAAAAGGTGAAGTGTTGAAATTGTGTTTTTCTTGCACTGTCAAGTTATTTCTATCATTTGTTGGTTGAAAATATAACTTGTTGTTTATGAGAATTTTTGACATATTAGTAAAGCATTCTTTTGAGCTCAAAGTCTGATTTATGGTTGTCACATCTAATTTGTTAAGAGTATAGATAATAGTGGTGAGGAGACCAAGATCTCATCTTGTGCACCCCGACATTTGATAGCAATAAACAAACATTTAAAATTTGAGTAATATGCTGATTGTGTATGTTTATATGTTCCATCTATTGAGTTTATTATCATGTTTATTTGAAATGAAGATATTACATACTTATATGATTTTTTGTTATTTAAATGTTACTGAAAATATACTTTAATTATGATAATTGCTATTGAAATTATATCTAAATATTTACTAAAATCGCTAATTTTACAACAGAAACCAGGAAGAAAGATCAGGAGAATCGCCACACCAAATCAGGGGCGCTTGTGTCCTCATATATAGCAAGTATATGTATATGAAATCTCAACAATAAAGGAAGATTACAATGCAAGATAGTAGGAGAATCAATCACGGTTTGGCATCGTATATTCTATCAAGATCAACCATACACCCGTAGTGCTCAATCCTTGGCTGGATGTCATAATCCTGGGTCATGCTATCAAAATGCCAGCGACCCTCCTCAACTAAGCAGCTGTGGCTGCAAGCCAGGAGAACACCAATGAAGGTCACATCTGTCTGTGGGTGCCTTTTACCAACAGCATCCACGTCCATGAGTTCCTCACAGGCATCGACTCAAACACCTCAACTGCATCGTCAATACATCCACCCTTCGCATAGAAGTCCACCAGTGCAGTGCCAAGAACAACACTAAAGGGCAGACCCTTCGTCCTTGTGTATGTATGCACCCACTTCCCCTTCTCGAGTGTACCCAAGACAGCACAGGCAGAGAGGACACTGACCATGGTCACATCATTCGGGTTCCACCCCGGCAGCCTTCATCTCATTGAAAAGAGTAAAGGCGTGTTTGGACGGAGGCCCGACGGAGATGTGCCTGGGAGCTGCCGAAGCTCTGCTTGGTTGGAGGCCTAGAGCTCCAATTATCGCCTTGGCCTGGAGACCATCGCAGGCTTCGTTAGCTTAGCTCAGGCGACCCAAATTGGTAGCCGGGCTCCAGGCGCTTGTTGCTAATCCTCCCACTCTGCTAGTCCTTTTGTCTCCATGGACATTGAGCGCAATCCAAACACTCAAGCAGCAGCAAGCACCACCAATCCCCCCTCGAGTGTCCGAAAAAAAATTTGTACAGTCATGTGATTTCTGAAAAGGGTTTAAACATTTTCTAAGTTACTAATTATTTCAGAAAAATAATTTCATTCAAGTTATAATTTAGGTTATTACTTTTAGTTGCACACTTGCACATGACGGCACAGAGCCTCGCCTGCTTATTTCATGTCAGAACTCAGATTTCATGATTTTACATTTTCTCATTCTCGAAATGTTATTTTTTTAACTTTATGTTTTCTTCAATCTCGGATCTCCAACCAAAACACCACGTCCTCAGGTTTGCCTGACCAAACAAAAATCTATTGGAAAACCATGGGCTCGGTCCAACAGTCGGCCCATGAGTGGGCGCCCGCCTTATTCAAAACCCTAGTAGGGTCTGTAGTCTATATGTAGAGGATGTCAATTATTATAAAAGACTGATCACTGGAAGAAGGAACAAAGAAGAAGAATATCCCCTACACCTTTGTCTTTCTGTGTGTTCAATCTATTATTTATTTATTTTTAATTATTTGATTTGATTCTACGTTTGTCTACGAGGTGATCATTTGGACTGGACTCGCTAGTGTCGGTTCATCAACACGTTATCAACACGATCGACTTCGGCCTACCTCTAAGCCTACTCTACTTGGATCAAAAGGTAACTGTCGTAGCACAATCCTCGTAAATCGAATCGCAATTTCTAGATTGCTTTTAATTCTGCAAATTTGGCTTTCTAGAGTTTTTCATAAAGTGCAAATGCACTCTAATCTACCGTGGGCCGACTTAAAGTCGCTAGCCAAGCTGATTGGTGGATTGCATGAAAGAGCGAATGTCGATTGCACCGTGTATTGTAGATTGCAAATTCCCAGTAATCTCCACTAGCTGACTTGTTGTTGCCGGTACAATGCCGATCAGATGATTGATTGAAAGTAAAAGGGATGGTTGATTGCACTTTTTCATTGCACAAAAAGCAAACAAAAAAAATCGATCGACGACCCCGTACAACCACGCCGCCGCTGATATGCCGCTGTCCTGATCTGGCCCCGCATGGCCACCGAGCAAAGCAGCCTAAAGCCAACACCTTCCCCACCGAGCGTCGCCCCCGCATGGACCCTCCCCAGCCTAGAGCCGCGTCGCTGCCGGCCTGGAGCCACACCGCCACCGCACGGCGCCGTCCCCGAACGCAACCACTTCACGCCGGCCATGTCGCGCATGCGGCCACCGAGCCACGGCCGGACCTACACACGCACGCACCGCTAAGCCGCGCGGCCGTGCCGCTCCCCTCACGAACGCATTGTTGCCGCACCAACCGCCGCATGCATCGCTCGCGACGCCGCTTCTTCGGCCACTGTAGCCGCCTCGCGCCGCCGCGTCTTGGGGCGCTCTGCGCCCCGGCCGCCGCATCGTCTGCTACGCCCGCGCCAGCCGCTCAAGCCGCCATGTTGTCGGTTGCCGCCACACCACTGCAGGACGCACTCGCCCGACCCACATACCACGCCTCACTTGACCCCACACGCCACCAGATCGCGATCTCGCCGTCGCTTCGGTCGATCGAACCGAGAGCCGCACCGGCCGCCCGGCTCTCACGGTTGCGCCCGCCGCGCCTCCGTCTGAGCCGCTGCCAGCATGTGAACAGGCCAAGGGAAACCCTTCCCCGCCCCTGCCCATTTGACCCAGCCGACTTAGGCCAAGCAGGCCGAAAAAAGCAAATAGGCTAAAAAGGTCGTAAGGGCTCGGCCCAAGGAAAAGGCCCTCGATTTTTGCTGAAATTACGCGAAAAAATCTCTTAGAACAGAAAATTGGCACCTTAGCCCCTAGAAATTGCAGAATTGATCGAAAATTCATATTCCAGCAGAAAAATCATCGGGAATTCAAATTTTAAATCCTTTTGAGCAATTGAAGTATGTTTAACTTTGTTATTATTTTTATACAATTTATGTGTTGTCTTTACTGTTTTAATTATCTATGATTGTTTATACTGCTTTTAATCACTGAAAATAGCAGTGAATCGTTAAAAATGCATAGAAAAATACTGGGTCATGAACCGGGAGTTCGAAGAGTATTATGAGAATATTGCAACTATTTGATGCAAATTATCAATAGTAATATTATAAACTCTTTACATAAATATGGAGATGACTGGCATCACGAACCGGGAGTTCAAAGAGCTGGCCTCATCATGACCAGAATTTGTATAACATTTGTACTAGTCTTCAACTCTATAGTAAGGTAATCACAGATGAGCAGAAGATTGAGAAGACTCTCTCTACCTTTCACCCAAATGCAATGCAATCCGCATGTAGTTATCGTTAAGACGGCTACAAGGAGTATGCCAAATGTATTGGCATCATGCAAGTTGTGGAATCTCAAGATGATGTTCTAAGGAGGAACTACATCTCACAGCTGCCTAATAGCAAAGTTTATCAAGAAGCCAATGCTAGTAGCTACAAGGTGAGAAAGCCTCTCACAAAGGAGAGGGCAAGAAAGGTAAGGTCGAGGGTCACGCGTTATTTATGTTTTCCAGTCTAAGAAGAAGGGCAAAAAATAGCATGAGGCACTCCTCGCCATTGTAGGCATAGAGGTATCCAGACCATTAGTTGCACTCATAGATGTGGACAGCTCAGTAGCAGCCCCTATCATTCCTCCTTTGGACATCGCAGCGGCTGCAGTCGTAGTTGCCCAAGATGAGAAGATCGCCATGGAGCAGATACAGGCATAAGTTTCTACATACTTTGCTGATTCGATCTGGTGCACGTATTACACTTATATCTTTTTACATTCACTTGCAATTTGTGATTGTGATGGAACTTTGAATAATAGTTGTAATCTCTAGGAGAGCAAAGCATTAAATCCTTATGATGAGTCCTGCAAGGCTTAATTTTTCTGTATTTATAATAGCAAGTTATGTTTTGGTATTTGAAGTATCAGAACGCGTATGGCGCCCTATGGAAGAAGTGTGTTTAGCTCATAGCGACACAACGAATACCATCTTGAGAGAGACAAAAAAAAATTCTATCGATTAGCAAGAATGCTGGTAGTCTTACGATAATCGTGGGCAATGATACTTGTATAATAGGCTTAGGAAGGGCCACAATTATACTCCCAATGGTCACAACTTTGATCATTAAAAAGCCTTAGTGTACCCAGAATCAACTAGAACTCTCAAGTATATTCGCGCTAATAGTTTCCACATAGAGACTGAAGAAGAGTATGGTAAGAAATATCTACTCATTACAAAGCATGAAGAAAGTAAAAAAAGTTTATTAGAACGACTTCCTTCATATGAAACTGTGCTATACTACACTAATATTATAGCACCTGCAGCCTATACTACTCTGAAAATCGTATTTAGAAGCTCTGAACTTTTCTATCTCCAACATGATAGATTATGCCACCTAGGTCTTAGGATAATGAGAAATATAATTAACAATTCATAGGGACATGATATCGATGTAAAGAATTTCTCTAATTAGGAAGATTTTGTGTGCCCCGCATGTACCACCGGGAAATTAATTACTAGACTTTCTACTCTAAAAGTGAAGGATGAAATCTGCATTCCTAGATTGTATTCAGAGAGATATTTGCGGTCCTATACAGCCCATGTTATAGCCATTAGGTATTTTATGGTGCTCATCGATGCTTCCTCGAAATGGTCGCATGTATGTTTATTGTTTACGAGAAATCACACCTTTGCAAAGCTAATCTTGTAGATAATTAAAATTAAGAAAAATTTCCCTGATCATCATGTGAAGTCCACCAGAATGAACAACACCGAAAAATTTACTTCGAAGATATTTGATGATTATTGTATGGCAATGAGAATTAAAGTTGAGCATTCCGTACCGTATGTCCACACCTAGAATGGATTAGCAGAGGTATTAATTAAAAAGATTAAATTTGTTGCCATACCACTTTTGCAAAATTATAATTTACCAACTACATGTTGGGGACACGCAGTTCTGCTCGCAGCAACTCTCATCAATTTCAGATCGTCATCATATAACATCCATTCACCTATCAACTAGCGCAAGGGTCAGCACCGAAAATTTCTAATCTTTGAAGATTTGGTTGCAAGGTTTATGTTGTTGAAAATATGCCCTAGAGGCAATCATAAATTTGATTATATTTCATTATGTTCATAACTGTGGATAATATGTTATCTTGTTCCTAGAATAATATCAATAATATTTATTATCAAGTATGTGACTTGATTGTGAAACTTTGTATTTTGCGATTATTATTCTTAAATGTTCCCTAGTCGAAAACATATGAGAACACATATGAATAGACTAGCATATGTATTGGTTGATGACTATATTTCACAGGTCATGGATATGGAGATATCAAACCAATAAAATAGATACATGTTAGAGAACATGGTGTTGGAAAAGACCCATCTTGAGACACTGTTGAGATTATTATGATTCTATGTATCATTAGTTGGTCTCAAGTAATGATAATGTATAATCCTTAGACCTGAGATCAATAGACGCGCGGCGAGTATAACTACGACTACATCAACTCGCTGCATCGACTCTACTTCCACTACGAGTCAGCGCGTCTAGTGGTAATATCGTAATCTATTACTAGCGGAGGTTTCTTGGTTGTGCGGTAAATTTTTATTTTGTTATATCGTAGTCTACCCGTAACCCTTCATATGTACCTATACCACCACCATAGCGAACTGCAATAGGCCCTCTCGAAAACCTTGGATATACGTTGGTTATGAGACAACATCCATAATCAAGTATTTGGACCCCATGATTGGAGATTTGGATACATCCCGATTCGTTGATAACATATTTGATGATGATTGATTCCTGTCATTAGGGGGAAATCAACCCCTTGATGAAAAATATTAGAAAATAATATGGCAAGCCACAGGAATCTATGTACATGACCCGCGGACTAGTGAAGCAAATAGAGAAGTCTAGAAGATAATTAAAGTCTAGAAGACAATTGAAGTCTAGAAGATAAGAGAAGTCCAAAAGATAATTGAAGTCCAGAAGATAATTGATTTGTAAGCATTAGCGAATCAATTGCCTGACCACTTTAGTGATTTGGAGAGCGTGACCAAGTCGCATTTGGCTGCACGCAATACACTAGAGAGGGTTGAAATACTGAAGAAAGAAAAATGTATCGCTAATCCCGTCCTGAGGCCTTAGCAAGGACGAGAACTCTGACCCCTCAAATCCCAAGTAACCGAGGACGCCTAATGAAAAAGGATAAGAAGGACTTGACACAACCGATCACCGAAGTTCCTCAGAACTAAAAGAGAAGCCGGTTGAGACCTGGCACCAATATGGAACCTTCAGGAAGAGGCATAACAGATTTGAACATCCCCCGGAGGAGACATCAACATGGATATGTGTGTACACATCGGAGCTGAAAAACTAAATTGACTTGCCCCCCGCAATTGAAAGCATCGGTGAGCAAGTGAAAGTATTAAAAGAATCGCCCTATGAATAAATAACTATAAATTATGTGACCACGGGAGAATCTATGAATAGGACAACAACCAATGTCGATATTTATTTTGCAAAAAATTATCACAATCATCGATCTTGATCCAGAGCCTCCATCGCTCGCTGAATGTAAGAAAAGATTATATTAGAAAGATTAGAAGAAGGCAATAGAACTAGAGTTATTATCTCTGAATAAAATAGAGATGTTTGAGCCTATAAGCCGCACGCCTCCCCATGTGCACCCCGTAGGGTATAAGTGGGTATTTGTTTGAAAGAAAAATAAAAGTAATGAAGTAAAGCAAGGCTTGTCACGTAAGGTTTCACTCAACGTCCAGGAGTTGATTATGAATAAACATATTCCCCGGTTATAGGCGGAATTACCTTTAGATATTTAATCTCAAATCATAGTGAACTTGAATTTAAAAATAAAATTGATGGATGTAGTAACTACATACCTTTATGGAAACTTGGATTCATATGTTTATATAAAGATACCTGAATGTATCCTTATCCCAAACCAAGACAGAGCAAATAAAAATCTATACAGTGTGAAACTTAGAAAGTCACTGTATAGACTTAAACAATCAAGCAGGATGTAGTATAATTGCTTAAGCGACTTTTTATGCAGGAAAGGCTACACAAACAATGAGGATTGTATCTGTATATTTATACGATGATCCTAGGATGGGTTTTGTATAATCTCAGTGTATGATGATGATCTTAATATTATCGGAACCTTGAAACATATTAAGAAAGAAAGCACTTACCTGAAGTCGGAGTTTGAAATGAAAGATTTGGGTAGAACCAAATATTGCATAGGCTTGCAGCTTGAGCATGCCTCTGAAGGGACATTAGTACGTCAGTCAACCTACACTCAAAAGGTGTTAGAAAGGTTCGGCTTTGAAAAGACATACCCTTCGAAAGTACCAATGGTCAAGAAATCTTTGCAGCAAGACAAGGATCTATACAGACCTAGAGAAGAGGGGGAGTCCTAGGACCGAATTTCCCGTACTTAAGTGCAGTAGGAGCACTCATGTATTTAGCAAACTATACTAGACCGAACATTGCATTTGCCGTGAACCTATTAGCAAGGTATAGTGCATAACCTACCAAAAGGCATTGGCATAGAACAGAGGACATCTTCCGATACCTCCAATGTCTGTTCTATAGAAAGAACCAAGATCTAACCATGAATGACTATGCAGATGTCGGGTACCTGTTGGACCTGCATACAGCCAAGTCACAAACAGGCTATTTACTGCTATGCGGTGGAACTGCAATTCCATGGAAATCATCTAAGCAATGTCTTGTATTGACTTCGACGAACCACTCAGAAATAATAGCACTATACGAGGCCTTACAAGAATGTGCTTGGCTTCGGCAGATGGTTCACCACACCCAGCAGTCATGTGGATTGAATACCGCACAAACCCCCACTATTATCTATGAAGATAATGCAGCTTGTATTTCACAAGTGCAGATGGGTTATGTGATGAATCATATTCAACCCCCAAGTTTTTCTATGCTCATGAATTGCAAAAGATGTACGAAATTAAAGTACTGGATACTAAGTCATGTGAAAATCTTATAGATTTATTCACTAAGTCACTTCCAGCGTCTAACTTTGAAGGATGCATACGTGGAATTGAAATGATTAGACTTAGAGAAGTGCAGAATTCAAGGGGAGGATCTTCACAAACTCATTATTAAAATTTGATCACAAAGATCGAGTACCCAAAGAGTAAATCCTAGAGATTAAATGAAATTATGTGGATTGTTCTCTCTTTTTTCCCTTGACTAGTTTTCCTGAAGTTTCTCGGCTAAGGTTTTTAACAAGGCAATTCGTGAAACGCAGCAGAACGTGTATCATATACTCTTTCTCTAAATTTTTCCCACTATGTTTTTATAGAGTTTTGATGAGACATGAACATGTGAGGATGGGTGCCCAAGGGGGAGTGTTGGGTAACCATAGACTTAGCCCAGCAGTCGGCTCATAAGTAGGTGTCCCATCCAAAATCCTAGCAGTGTCTGTAGTCTACAAATAGGGTGTGTTAATCATTGTAAAAGGTTGATCACTTGAAGAAAGAATAAAGAAGAAGAATACTCATACACCTTTCTCTCTGTGTGTTCAAATTATTATTTATTTTTACATTATTTGATATAATTTTATATTTGTCTTTGAGATGATTGTTCGAACTGAACTTATCAACACGATTTCTTAACAAAATCACCTTTTTTATACACTATCTTCAAACGCCATTTTTTTCGTGCCAATCAATCAAGCCCTAAGTGCCTCCCGACACCGTTCTGCTTGCGTGTACCCCGAGATCATCGCACTCCAAGCAACACCCCATCCCAGGACTGCATCTGGTCAAAGTCAAACAACCTCCGCGCCTTATCAAGCCCTCCACACTCGGCATACATGTCAACCAGCGCGGCAGCCAAGTTCCTGTTCCCCACCATCCTCTTCTCCTCCGATCCACTCCCCGAGCTTGGCTTCACCTATTCGTCCGCACGCTGTGGCGACGCTCACCAATGTGACCTCATCAAACGGCGCCCCAATCTCAAGCATGCCCTCAAACATCCCCACCACCTCCTTCCAGTCTCCGTTCTTGAAGTACCCTGCAACCATCGCATTCCACGAAACCACGCCCTTCTGCTCCACTGCATCGAACAGCACCTGCGCTGCCGCAACATCCCCGCAGCTTGCGTACGTAAGTACCAAGCTGTTCAGCACGAACCCATCGACCATGAACCCACGCTTGACGGCGCACGCCTGTACGCCGCGCCCTACAGCCAGAGCACACATCCTGGAGCAAGGCTTGACGGTGCAGGCGACGGTGTGCTGCTCGGGGCTGACGTCCGTGGCGTCGAGCATTTCGATGAACAGGGGAGGGCGTCCTCCGGGTGGCTCGCGCGGAGGAAGGCGCCGCCGGGTGGGCGGTGGCCATTCGAGTCTGCTTGGGCTAAACCGCTTAAGCGCACCAACCGGTGCTCCGGAGGCCCGCGCGGAGGAAGGCGCCGCCGGGAGGGCGGTGGCCATTCGAGTCTGCTTGGGCTAGACCGCTTAGGGGCACCAACCGGTGCTCGCCTTTCTGTAGTAATCCAAGCGGCGGTCCATCTGTGTCACTGACACTAGGGCCCATCCATACTTGGTCCCACCAGTCATGGAACATGTCGTCCATTTAAACTCCAGATCCGCCTCTCCGGTCTCCACACCCGAGTAATTACCATGGCTTCGTCCTCTCCCACTCCACTACTCCTCGGCGTCCTCGTCCTGCTCCTACCCGTCGCGGCGTGCGCGCTGGCCGGATCGGTCTCGCTCCCGGCGCTGCCGCTCTCGGCCGCGTCGCGGTGGGTGGTGGGCGCGGACGGGCGGCGCGTGAAGCTGGCGTGCGCGAACTGGGCGTCGCACCTGGAGCCCGCGGCCGCGGAGGGCCTGGCTCGGCGCGACGTGGCGGACATCGCGGCGCGCGTGGCGGCGATGGGTTTCAACTGCGTGAGGCTCACCTGGCCGACCTACCTCGCCACCAACGCCACGCTGGCGACGCTGCCGCTGCGGTGGTCGCTGGAGCTCCTCGGCATGCGGGAGTCCGTCGCCGGCGTCCGGGTCAACAACCCCGGCCTCCTCGACATGCCCCTCATCGACGTGTTCCGTGTAGGTGGTTGTTTTCGAATACTCAAAATGCTAACCAAGATTGTGTTGGTTTTGTCGGAGTTGTGCGGTGTTCTAGTTTCGATTTGGCTGCATTAATCAAACCTTATTTATTTAGTTTTCTTGAAAGCTCATCGACGCATGCTCAAAGAAGAATCTTTTGAAATGGCTCCTTATACTTTTCTTGCTTCCACCATAAAATTGGAAAGTGTTGCTAGTGTTGGAAATTGGAAGGCTCAAGATGATGCCGAATTTTACGAAATTGTACGAGAATAGCAGACGTGGAATTAACAATCTTTTCTTGCGGAAAGCTACGGGCACATTTAAACCAAGGTCCGTGTCAAATCGTCAACTGTATATTTCCTGAATAATAATCATTATGATGGATAAGTGTCAGAATTATATTGTGGCAAGCAAGCGTATGTCATGAATCAATTGAATTACAACTAAACCAGCTGCAATTCATGCTGTTTTATTTAACTAGAACAAGTTGCTTCAGAAGTCCAAACTTTGCAGATAAGAGAAATTTTGAATGCACAGAATTTTATCACAACTCACAAGGCTTACCACATAACCTTACTAGCTTAGATATCCTTATTTCCCTTTTATTAATGAGAACTATGTATTGTAAGCTGAGGGCTGAAGCCTAATCAAGAAAGATTTGATCAATTTCGCTATTTCAGGAAATGCCAACGGTAGTTGTACTTGTAGAAAGATCTCTTTCCTTTATTCTTACCTGTTTAGTTCGAAAGTATACGGGATACCTACTAGTCACCAAATTCATGGTTCAAGAAGAGGGTGCCTTGCAAGTCTCAATGCTCTAGCTAGAACAAGTCTTGCTTTGTGGGATTGTTTTGGTGATAAGATAGATGTCAACTGGTGGATTAGGTGGGCTGGTTCTTTTTCCAAATCAGGTATCTAATTAGGTTGTTTTCTTCCAACGAGGTTTGTAGTTAGTTGACCCAGTAATGTGCCAAAACAAATGGTCGTAGACTTGGGAGTACACTAGCAGAGTGGATCTGTACTTTTTTTTTCTTGTGACATGGACAGAATACCAGACTAAACATCAAGGGAAACTAAAAGACATTTTGCTATCAAGAGATAGATGAATAATGATTATTATTATCCTTCTGACATGGGTCAAATCTAATAACCATAGGAAGTGGTGTCAGCTCTGGCCAGCAACAGAATTATGGTCATACTTGATAACCAAATGACCACTCCAGGATGGTGCTGCAGCAGAACCGACGGTAACGGCTTCTTTGGAGACAAGTACTTTGACCCTGAAGAATGGTTGAAGGGCCTCAGTGCAATGGCAACAATGTTTAAGAACACAGCAAATGTCGTGGGCATGAGCTTGCGGAATGAGCTCCGAGGCCCCTATCAAAATGTCAGTTTGTGGTACAGGTATGTTATTGTGACAGCAAAGGCTTTCTTTTATGACTCATGATATTGAAAAAGCTTTTTTTTTAATGTAACTCATGACATTCTAAACTTATATTTACAATCTATTCCCATCTTAGGTACATGCAACTGGGTGCTGAAGCTGTGCATGCAGCAAACCCTAATGTCCTTGTTATTTTGTCGGGTCTGGATTTTGACAACAGTCTCAGCTTCTTGTTCTCAAAGCAAGTCAAGTTGTCATTTACTGGAAAGTTAGTCTTCGAGCAGCATTGGTATGGTTTCTCAGATGGTGGCAATTGGGAACATGAGAACCAAAATGATGTTTGTGGGATGGTTGTCGATTCCATAAGGAATAAAGGACTGTTCCTACTTCAACAAGGCTGGCCGTTGTTTTTCTCCGAGTTTGGGTTTGACATGTCTGGCGCACATAGTGCTGATAATCGTTATCTTACCTGCTTCTTAAGCGTGGCAGCTGAAATGGATCTGGACTGGGCTATTTGGGCTCTGCAAGGGAGTTACTATATCAGAGAGGGTATTCTAGCTTACGATGAATCATATGGATTGCTATCATGGGATTGGTGTACAGCTAGAAATCCCAGATTTATTAAAAGGATCAATTCTCTGCAATCACCATTTCAAGGTTTTGCACTTCACCTATCTCGGTATTATGCTTACATAGCAACATTGTCAGAAATAGAACTTTTTAGATATTCAGAGCTGTGCTATTTGTTATACATTTTGATATGAAACCTTCTTTTGCCGAACCAACACATAAGCCTCCGCATATTTCATTATTTGGATTGGATTTAATGGAGCCTTCAACAGAATACTATTCGGATGTTGAATTGTCTCCAGAAATTTAATGGCATAGATACGAATTTTGGATCAATTAGCAGTATGTTTGAATTGATTTAACCCTTGTAAACTGATCATAAAATGTAGCTTCTAAAGAAAACACTTTGATAAAACATATAGACATGCTGGCATGCAAGAAATTAAGCAAAACTGAACTCCATGGCATGTAAAAATCCAGTAATTTTTTATCATGGCAATCTGTATTGAATTTCCTTGAGCTACATAGTAACGGAAATTTATTTATACTCCAGGTCCTGGTCTACCGAACAGTCAAGAACCGTACAATGTAATATTCCATCCTCTAACTGGGCTTTGTGTCTTAGTGAAATCTTCAAAATCACTTCAGTTGGGTCCATGTGATGAATCAAACGCGTGGAACTACACCTCAGGATATAAGCTAGTATTGAAGCACACTGGACAATGCCTTCAGGCGAAGTCTGTGGGTGAGATTGCAAAGCTTGGGACTGATTGCAGCAAATCTAATTCAAAGTGGCAGCTAATATCAAATTCAAGAATGCATGTTGCGACTGAAATCACTAAAAATGGAACCAGAGTGTGCTTGGATGCCAGCCCTGATGGTGCCATCACAACAAATCAATGCAAGTGCATAAGCGTAGATCCAAATTGCAATCCTGAGAGTCAATGGTTCAAAATTATTTTAAGCAGTAAAGGTATACCAGGCAGCGCATCCATTTTGCAGTTGCCATCTCTTGGACCCTGGCCTCCAACAAGTCCAACATGGTAGTAATTTGAAAGCACCCTACTTGCATGTGGTCAAGGACGAATATAACAGAGAATAAGGTGGGAACTCCACGAAGTTGTTAAAGCCCATTTAATGGCTGTAATCTTGCAATCTGGAAAATAATATGCAAAATATATCCAAGTTCAGTTACTCCAGTGTGTATAATGTATCTGTGGGCAATAACTGAGAGTAAAACCTTGATCTAAACATGATTAACCCTAGCACATAAATGAACACCTAGACTAATCATTTGAGCGGAAAAGTGAGTGCGTGTACCGAGCCGAGGATGCCATTGAGGCTTAGAGTTGGTCGATGTCGGTGCTGGAGAGGGCAGGAGAGCGTCGGCCTGAGGCGCTTGGTATCGTAGTGGTGATGGCGGCGTCACGGCGATGTCGACGGTTCCAACCTTCGCTCACCACAGCACGCTTAGCAAATTGAGCATTGTGTGTGACTTTGTAGCCTAGAACACACGTTTTGAGGCTTGCCGAGTCCCACATTTTAATCTTGCGCTGGGTGAACGGGACCGGTAACCAAAAGTTGGTTACGCCCCCGATCAGGGCGCTAGTGGGGCTTTGCCTTCCTTGAATCTCGGGGTTTATTGCCGAGATCAACCCAACATTCTCCCATTTGTTCGAAAGGCTAACATCATAAGTCCATCCTCAATAAAATAGCATACCAAGATAATGTGTCGCATGGCCAATGAAGTGTCATACGACCCCAGTACCTATAACAAGTTTCAGATTTTGGAACTCAAGTTTTAACAAATTTCAGACAAAAAGTTTCAAGAAGATTCAACAAGTCTGATGAAGTTTCTAGAAAATTTTGAAAAATTCCAAGAAAAGTTTCAAACTAAGTTTCACCGAGTTTCAAATTTTGGAACATAAGTTTCATCAAGTTTCAGCTGGAGAGTTTCTAGAAGTTTCACAAGTTTCAAAATAAAAGTTTCAATAGATTTCAACAAGTTTCAACAAAAAGTTTCATAAGGTTTCTCAAGTTTCAACAAGTTTCAACCAAATGTTTCAAAAAGTGTCAACGAACTCACCTTGGCTACGACAACGTGGCGGCTTCCACGTGCGACGGTGGTGCTCCATGACGTGGTCTTTCGCAGCGCTCCATGGTAGAATGCACTGGGGTGGCGGGCGTTCTGGGGCAACGGGATTTGAAATCAACACACAGCACTCGGCGATGGGAGCAGTCCGGTGATCTGGACGTTGTTCCTGCGTCTCGCGGCCAACCTGCTTCTCTGGAGACGGTGAGCTCGCTCATGCGGCCTTGTCCTCGACCACTAGACATCATCGTTGTTCACCATGCCATCACCGAATCCATGTTCCGCCAGCCCATTCCGCTCCGCCGCTCGATTATTCATGTCGTCACAAGATCGGTGCGACCTCCGCCCGATACGCTCCAGCTACAGCTCGATGTGATGTTGAAACTCCCGTCGCAACAACCTGCATAGACACTGCCTCATGCGACGTCACCAACCACGGTTGTCGGTGCCGCTGCACTCGTCTTCCTCCCATGAAGAGACTGCCACCGCAGTTTCTCTCCCCCTGGTGCCATTGGATCCACACTCGTGCCCTTGGATCTACCATCTAATACCATGGAATCAGAGTAAGAGAGGGAGTGGAATGGGGAACGAGATAGAGACATAGTGTTTCTGAGCCAAGAGATCGAGATGAGTGATGCGAGAGATGAAGTCGTGGATGAGAGGATTGAATAGTTAGATGCTCTGTCGTTGCAATGCTATAGCGTTGTATAGTATTTCTCAATGTTGTATGGTGAAGATTTCTTTTATGCACAAAGAAGCATAATTCTTTGTGACTTTACGATTAGAGTCCTACGCCTACCATATTAAAAAAAACTCAATCATCCTTGTCCCCGGAAAAAAATCAAGCACATAAGGCAAATTACTTTAAGGTGAAGCTATAAATATAATTGTAGTGTCATATATAAACTCTATAGCTATACTCGATGTATGTTTTAAAACTCTTTTTGATCAACATTCAACACATACTGATTGTTTAGCACTCACAAAGGATCGTGCCTTTTATCCACTAGCAAGGTATGATTTTAAAGAATATACGAAATTAGGCTCGATCTAATTTGGCTCAAAGAACAATTATATGTAACACTCGAGCCCAACATTGAGGCTAGAATGCTACTAAACCACTCTAACCATCTAATTTACAACAACTTACTATAAAATTACTGCAAGCATATCGATGATAAAACCTATCCACGGGTCACAACAACACATGCATATAAGGTTATTCAATATCATCATGTCCTAAATATAAATCATCATGCGAAAATAAAAGTTTTTCATGTCTCATGTACAATGAATCAAATAAATGAGTGTAGGTTGTGATTCCAAGTGTGCTACCCCTTCTCGAATGAAACATCATCAATAGTCACCTAAAAACAACAATAGAGCCAAAATGAGTTCAAGACTCAGCATGTACAACAGAATACTATGAACAACATTGTATAAGACCTTGATAACCACACCATAGAACAAGAAAGTGAAATAGTACAAATCAGATGAATGAATGATATGCAATCCTTCTCTTCTGCTTGTACCGGTTCACCTATGCCCCCATTATCCAAAATACGGGGATCCAAGGCCCGTTTGAAGAATATTTTAGAACGAAGATCCAAATTGCCCACATTGAAATGGTGGGTCTTACATACCCATGCTGGAATGATGGGACTTCACTACCCACTCCCGTGGGTGAAAATTGAACAATACTTGCATGAATGAATGAAACCGGTGAACAATAGCGTATCATCGGAAGAACCATGGTAATCAATCATGACTATGAACAAAAACATATCAACATTATTCATCATACATTCATCAAACCAGGAAAACACGTAACAAACACAATAATCAGTTGTACTTGCCTTTCGCGCTACGACGTGTTGGGAGGCAAGGATGGTGCCCCAAATCCCTACACAATTAAATCACTAACATAAAAACGATGTGGAAAGAATACTCTACTCACACCACTTAACCCATCTTCCCAAAACCCAGGATTTGAATATTGGTTCTACTCAAATTACCCGACAATCTAGCGGAAGGTCACACTGGACAGCAGTACTAAAATATTCATATCTTTTACTACGAAGCTCGGAAAGGAGTGATCTTAGACTCTCTGAAAACATAACAAAATCTTCTATGATAAACTAGTTGAAACGGTTTTCTGATTCGGCCATCTAATATATCTAATGATTATATGAAATCCTGCATCTACAATCTGTCAGTCAGAAACTACTGCGGTAGAAGAAAATTCGTATCTTTTGATTGGTTCAACCAAAAATCAAGTTCTTTACTAATATGGAAATATTAATGAATTTTCTACAATATTCATGTTAGGTGAAACCTCTGAATCTGCCCCTAACTTAGTCTCATTTGATAAACAAAGTGATTGCTAACCCTCGTCAGATTTTTCGGACAGTCGCAAAGAAACCATCATATTTTCTAGACCACAACTCCAAATTGAGTGATCTTTATACCTACAAAAATCTAAGAACGAACACTACAACTCTCTAGGAGACGACCAAACCAGAAAACGCACGTAGCCTACTAAAAAATGATGGACAACGTTGACTATTCTAAACCGATCTGTTATTGACAGCACCAAAATAATTCGATTACTCTACTAAGCGAACAGGGATCATGATTACCCTTAACGAACCATTGAAGAACGACGTAATCACCATATGATCGCGTCATTCCTCTCCTCTTCCTTCCTCTCTTCTCTTCTTCCTTCCTCTCTTCTTCCTTCTCTCCTTCTCTTCTTGACCGGCCTCTCCAATGGCAGCTCCTTCTTCCTCCCAAAGTCGCAGCAGCAAGAAGCTTCACCAATGGGGAGAGGGTGCTGCTGGGGATGCTAGAGGAGCATGGGAGGAGGCGCAGGGGGTGGGAGGTGGCGACCAAGGGGTGGGAGAGGGGAAAGGGGGAGGGTGGCTAGGGTTTAGGGGGGAGGCAACCCCCCTTATGGCCGGCCCCTTCTTGGGCCTCCTGGGCCGCGGCCCAGGTTGGTGGAATTTTATGGAAATCCCCTCCAACCCTCCAAAACTCCACTTCTTTAACTAGTTTCTCTCCTCCCGAGCTCTTTTATAATTGCTCGATTAAAATTTAGGGTATTACATTATACTTTATTTTCCATATTCACACTTTGCATACATGTTTCAAATTTTATAAGAGGTTATTTGATTGAAGAAATATAAGTTTCTTAAAATACTAACCGGCGCAATTGCGTAGGTATCTCTGCTAGTTACAAATAAAGTATGATTTGGACCTTTGGTGACCCACTTATATGGAGGTGACACATCTGCATAAGTTTAGGGATCTATGGTGCACTTCTCTTTTTAAGTTCATCAACGATCACCGAAGGATTTAGAGTTTCTTTTGCCTTCTCAATTTATGAAATTAGCAATGCAATCACGGTGAGAACCTGAACCAGCTTTAAATGGGCCTTTCCTATTAGTGTGCCCAGCTTCTTTTCCCCTGTTTGGTCATTCTCGTGTTGCCTTTTCTTTTCCTTCATTTGAAGGACGCGATCCTCATTTGGATGTTCTTAATTGATTTGATTAGACATATATGGAACCACACATAGTTTACATGATCCGGCAGTGCTACTGGAGTAACACCATTCTTAGATTAAAAGCAAAACCAATTTGTCCTTGTAGCTGAATTATTGGCAGATGAAACCACACGTAGTTTACGTGATCTGGCAGCACTGCTGGAGTAACACCATTCTTAGATTAAAAGCAAAACCAATTTGTCCTCGTAGCTGAAATGCTGAATTATTGGCACCAGCGTGAAGTCTTGGACGAGTGCCTATCTCCCTCCTCATAAATGGGAAGCAAATAAATTCCAAGTACAGTTCTGTGCACACTGCACACTCTTAATTGCTTCCTGCTAAGTTTATACTTGCAACCACGATTAGTGCTACTAATTGCAAGAGAGGTACTAGTACTACTACTAATGAAGACTTCTTTTATGGTACACTCAATTTAATACGGATCTTATATTCTTTTAATCCAATGATTTAGATTTGTTAGGATTTAGTTATACTACACCAGCTAGTATGAGTACTAAAATCTCAAAGGGGGTAGAATTATAATTACTTATGTGGGGATCACATATCACAAAAGTAATATTTTATTTTCTAGTTTGAAAAGTCCATAATACCCCCATGAAAAATTATAAATACAGAGAAAAAACTATTATACCATTAATAAATCAATTGTTAGATTTGATTTATACTACCACCATATACTACCGGTAGAATGTACCGTAAAATTTCTCCTAATGAAGATTTTTTTGCTGCATTGGCTTATTTTCACCCCGTATTTGCAAGAATGATCGTCGTCGAATTGTTTTGCATAAATTTTGCCCTATTGCACGCCCACCGTGCGGCATGCCCTATCCTCCCACCATGTGGGTCCTACCGCACGGCCACCGTGCGGTGGCCGCTCCCACGTCAGTCCTCCCTTCCCTCCAGAAATTAGGGTTTTTCAGTAGTATTTGTAGGATTTTTAAAATATATCAAACAAGTTCAACAAAATTTGAAATTTTATGCAAATTCTCCTAATATGGTGTACTTTCTTGTGTAATTTTTCTATAATTTTATTAGTTCTTATTTTTCCTCGCAATTTCATTGAAGTGTACTATTTGTGGGAATTTGTAAATATAGACTCCTTACACAGTGGACTTGATTGTGTAATATTTGGATAATTTTATATATGTTTTGTCATTGTCTCGAACATTAAGGATTTATGTCTCAAAATTTTGGATTTTAGATTTTGGAAATTAGGGTTTTATGAATCCCCACACAAAGTACTCATAACAGAATTAGGGTTTCAAAAATTAGGGTTTCCAATAGAGTTGCAATGTACGTTTTCATACATAAAATTATCGGCATTTCAAGCGTTACAAGTATTACATGAAACACGTTGGCTCTCGTGATCAGCGACCAACACGCCATACTCTCATTATTGATCACATCCATACAACAACGGGATGAAGGAAAATGGGGTATTATCATATGTAACCCGATCAAATAGAACACTCTTAATTAATTAATTAGTTTAATATGGATGCCCATAACCCAAGGCAACCGATCGGGTTAAAGATAACACTACTCGCCGTTGTCGTAAATCATCGACGAGCTCATTGCTCGATATCGCCCTCACCAAAAAGAAAAACAAAAGGCCACCAACATCTGACTGAGTACAAGTGCACTCGCAAGTCTTACACAAAGAAAAGTCGTTATGCATATTGGACAATCAAGGGATAGCATTAGTGGTTATAGTTTTGCATAAAACGCAACATCTTACATTCCTAGACCATCTAGTTTTCAAAAAGCCAAGTTATAATTCATTTATTCAAACGAAAGTTTCACAAGACATAGATAATGTAATAAATCAAACAATACCAAAGTGGCTGTCCCCTTTGATAAACTAAAGCACACGAACATCCCATTCGTGTCGTAACCAATTATAACCATGTCAACTTTTAACTTTTGAGACTAACGATGAAGCATACTTAAACCAAGTGTTGTCCATAACCGTGGACACGGCTATTCGAATAGATTATCTCTGCAGAGGTGTACTACTTTACCCACATGACTCGACTAGCCCGTAAGCCTCCAGATGCCTCCGAATATAGCACACTTCCTTAGGTATGACGGCCAGGGAGAATCGAGATACAGTCATTTTTAGCAAGAAAATCCTATTGGGATAGACCACCCATATGTGGGAACCCCAACTTAGACATAAGCATATAGCAAATGCTGAGCGGGCACACATGTTGTGCTGGAGTGACCAGTGTGAGGTAGTTAGTATGTTGCATCCCACAACATAGGTAATCGTGCTCATTAAGCACAGTATATATCACACTGGGTTCCTAAGGAACATAGGATTTCACGGTCTCTATGTCCTCACACCGCCTGCGGTCCCACCCAATAAAACCTTCCCCTTACTTAACCGTACGGTACCCATATCCCGCGTGTGATAGTACGCTCGGTACTTGGAGTGTAACGTCCATGGCTCGGTCCTTAATGGTCCAGACAAGATAACCACAAACCCGAATCTCGTGCATAACAGCACCCACACTACAACCACTTGTCCGGACCCAAAACCATTTAACAATAACAAGTTTTGAACCAAAATAACCAGATATAACAATCTGGACAAAAATTAATAAAAGAATAAGAATTGTTATGTGTCTCCCACAATTGACGAGCTAGTCCCGCCAATTGATCTACTGCGTTATCTAGACCCGCAATGGCTAAGCAATAGACACACAACAATCATACCATCACAAACCTATCTTAAGCATATGGGTATGGGAAATATCAGGGAAAACCACCAAGCATAGGACATAACTAAACTACTCAAAACATAACGGTATACCGAAAATAGCATACAGGCAATATCATTGCATTTCAAACACTAGTGTAATAAAACTGGGATCAATATGATGCAAAAGAAATTTCAAAGGATGCTTGCCTTGCTGGAAGAGTAGTTGCTCACTCTCGGTGGCGTAAGAATCTACGTTGATTTCGACGGCATCTATAGAACGGGAAAATCAATAAACATCGAGAAATAATCCAAAAATCAAATTGCTCCAACATGCATGATTTTTCTACAGTAGAAAGTTTATGCCATGAGATGAATATAGGTACAAGAATTATTCCAATTGGATTTAGTAGGTGAAAGTTATGGTCATTTGAAGTTTGTATGTCCCGAAAATGCATTCTATTCAATTTAAAGTTTTGACCAAAAATTTGTAGAACAGCGGGGTGGTAATTGATTTCATAGATAAATTGGGAATATTATTGTGAGTCCACAGCAAATTGGATCATCTCATTAAGAGTCTCCATGCAAAAGTTATGAATTTTCTAAGTTATAACTATTTTTCTATTGTAAAGATAATTCATTAGATACTCATATTCCAAAAATACTTTTTCAGATACTGATATAAATGTGCAACCTATTATGAAATAAATTTCATCGAAAATAAAAATTATCAGCACTGGTTTCATCCCAATTGGAGTTAAAATGAATTTGTTATGCATTTTGGAAGTTAATCCTATTTTTCAGTTTATAAATAAATACATTCTGATTTTCTTAATTGATTATTCCTTTTCTTACCGAGCTGCACCTAACCACTGCTACTGACATGTGGGGCCAGTCACAGTGCCATTTCTTCTTTACCCACGGGGATTTTAATTTCCCGACTGACAAGCGGGGCCCGCATGTAAGCGAGACGGCTTACAACACAGTGCATGGACCACGAATCCATGACCGGCTCACAGCACAGTAAGAATGAGTTTAAGTGGCTAGGCCCACTTGTCAGCCGCTGCTTATCTCCTCAGATTTCTGTAACTGGGACCCGCACGTCAAAGACTCATCTACTCGCTTAAGACACCATTAATAACAGTAAGCAATCATTAGACTTTTAATGACCGAATCAACGCCTTAATGGTTTTGTTACGCTTGTTGTGACGCGTCCGACAACGCGCCGCGAGATTGCTCCGGCTGCTCGCCGCGCTTACGCGCCACGGCGAGGCCGGCCATATGGCTACATAACGCGCAATAACCTTGCGCATCTTTGGGTGGTGGTGGCGACCCTTGAGGTGACTCTCGGCGCGCACTCGTCGGAGAGGAGCGGCGGTGTACAACACGGCAAACACGCGACAAAGATAAACAAGCTCCGCATTGTTCAAGGAAGCAGGTGCCCGAGCATCAGTGAAGTCCAGTGAGGCTACCTGAAGGTCGGAGAGAAGAGTGGATGGCCGGAGCTAGCTTGGCGACGGTGAGGTCCACGGCGGCGGTGCGGTTCAACGAGGAGAAGGCACCCTGAGCAACACGGAAGACAATGAAGCTTCGGGATGGCTCAAGGATCTCTAGGGTGTGCTCTGGTAGCAAAGAATTGACTAATGCCTTACCGGATCAAAGTGGGAGACGAAGAGTTCGGTTTTCGGCCGAAAATGGACCAATCTTCAAAATCGCGAGCTCCTGCCGTGCATTGCAAGAATTGGGTGAGGGGAACTCATACTCGAGCTCAAAGACATGATATGACGCGCGAAAGTTAACAAGTAGCTCACCGGAGGCAAAGATAGAACAGCGGTGTCCTCGGATGCAAGCTCTGGGCGTGAACCGGAGCTGAGGAAGACACGGTCGCGTTCCGGGAGCTACAAGCGAAACCAAAACTGGGGCTTAGTCAAAATGGAACCAGCATCGAAAGAGAAAGCTCGGAGACCCGGAGACGAGAGGTTTACCAAAGAACAGAGCTCACGCTAGCTTCCCTCTCCTCGACGGCCGGAGGAGAAGTGCGGGAAAAGCGAGAGCAGGGAGGTAGGTTAAAGCCGGCAACTGGACGGAGGAGTGGCGGCGTTAGCTAGGGAAGCTCGGGGACTGGTCAGTTTGGGCGGTGCGGTCACGGCGTCGACGGAGCTCAGCAGAGCATGGCTGGCGCGTGGCGCTCGGCCGCGCGAAGCGCCACGGAGGTAGAAGAAGCGACAGACGTGGGCCCACTTGTCACGGAGCGCAGGAGGAGGCGCGGCGCGCGATCGTGAGGCTCACTCGTGGGCCGCTCGATTAAATCGGACGGTCCACGTTCTAACTGGTTTATGAAGTCACCACCAAGCGGCTCGGTCGGACCATCGTGTATTGGGTTTGAGCCCGAGGAACAAGTTTCATGGATCGGTTTTGAAATTAATTCTCCCAGTTTGACCGGCCTCTAAAATATAGCAATAAAATTTAAAAAAATGAAATAATTCAGGAGGTTCTGGGTGACCTAGTATCCATAAAAATTTGGAATACCCACTGCTCATTATTTATTTGGTATATTTCACATTCCTAAAAGCATAGGTTGACAAACGAGTTTGAAATTTTCGAGGGTAGCAAAATTTGGGAAAAGTTATATCAATCTCGATAATTAACAAAGTATTATATTTAAACCAATGAATTAACAAATAGTATGCAATGTATGATAAAAAAATGCTAACTATCATCTATGTAATGATGTGCAAAGTTTCACTAGTCCTCGGTTGGTTAATGTATGCCTATCTAGCGCCATAGCCATTGTATCATAACTATCATCTATGTAATGATGTCTGTCACTAGGACAACTCTTACGGGCAACTGGCGGTGAGTGTCAAAGTCCTTCATATCCCTGCGATTCCATGATGTAAGCTTGTGCATAATTTGAAGGAACTTGTGAAAAATTGAACAAAGAGACTGTAATTCCATGATGTAAGTGGATCGTAATGTAACAAGGATGTAAATTGTATATAACTCACGTCTTCGATACAGAGTGTGCCCGGGCAACCGGATACGCTACGACCAATCAATTAGCACTGAACTAACTAATTACGACTAATTAATTAGCATTGAACTAACTAATTACAATGGATTAATTACCATTAAATAAAATGGGAGTAGTTCATTTCCACTAATTTAATATGTCATGGTGATAACCACTAGACTAATTACGACTAATTAATCATTAGTAAACTAATTAATTACCACTAAACTAGTTAATAACGCCTACTAAATTAAGACTGATTAACTACAAATACGGTAATAGAAACAAAGGCATCCAAATATTATAGCCAAGCGAATGAGGAGTTGTTGCATTGGCTCCAGGAATTCTGGATGAGCAATGAGCGAATGCGAGAGTTCGGTATTTATAGCCAAGCGAAGGAGGAGTTGTTGCATTGGCGCCAGGAATTCTGGATGCGTTGTCTACGTGCACCACTGCGGGCAGGGGGGGACAGCCGCGACGGGGCGACAGATGTGCGAAGGAGGGAAGACAGCGGTGGGAAAGGACCGGTATTTTTGGGATTTTTAGACCCACCGTGAGGTCTAATTGCGAGAAAATCCTAGAGCATTCACATAAAATCCCCACATTGCACATATAAAATTGTGGTGGGTCCTTAATGTTCGAGACAATGACGGAACATATATATAATTATCTAAATATTACATAATCAAGTCCACTGTGTAAGGAGCCTTCAAAACAAAATTCCTTATTTTTTGAGCTCACTTTCTATATTTACAAATTTCTACAAACAGTACACTTAAATGAAATTGTGAGAAAAAAAATTGAAACTAAAAAAATTATGCAAAAAATCACAAGCAAGTACACTGCGTTATGAGCATTCACATAAAATTTTATAATTTTTTGAACTCATTTTCTATATTTTAAAAATCCTACAAACACGACCGAAAAACCATAATTTCTGGAGGGAAGGGATGGCTGACATGGCGGAGGCCACCGCAGGGCGGCTGTATGGCAGGGCGCACGTGGTGGGAGGAGAGGGCATACCGAACGATGGGAGTGCGGTAGAGCGACATTTCTGTAAAAAAAAAAAAAAAAATCCAATGATGATCATTCTTATAAATACAGAGTGAAAATAAGCCAATACAGCACAAATAAATCCCTATTGAAAGGAGCACGGTGCATACTTCCTTGTAAGTTAGGTGGCCATTTTACTCCAACTCCCTACCGATCTCTAGATTCTTTCTTCTTTTTCCCACCAGGGTTTGCGAATTAGGAGCACAGCACTGATCACATGACAACGCCTTGTCCTGCCTTGGAAGTATAAAACAGTTGTTGCATTCTTGAAACATCAGCAAGACCCAATTCTTCAAGCCCTTCACACATGTCAAGGTCCAGGAGACCCTCGTCACACCATGTTGATCCTTTGAAGCCTCGCCCTTCCCCATGATGAAGCAATCTTGCCGCCGCTGCGCACTCTATATATCCACTACTCGTCCTTGTTCCCCTCCATTGTTGCCATTGACGCCAAGAGGATGAGGTGTTCTCTCCTCACGGTGTGGCTTGTTCTTGGCTTTGCCTGCCACTGCGCGCTTCACCATGAGCAGGCGGCGGCGGTGCAGCTGTCGACGGCGTCGCGGTGGATCGTCGACGAGGCCTGGAACCGGGTGAAGCTGGCGTGCGTGAACTGGCCGTCCCACCTGGAGCCGATGCTCGCGGAGGGGCTGGGCAAGCAGCCCGTGGACGCCATCTCCAGGGACGTCGCCGCCATGGGGTTCAACTGCGTCAGGCTCACCTGGCCGACGTTCATGGTGACCAACGCCTCCTACTCGTCCCTAACCGTCGCCCAGTCCTTCCAGAGGCTCAACCTCACCGAGTCCCTCGCCGCCATCAGGGTGAACAACCCCGGCATCGTGGACCTCAAGCTCATTGATGCGTTCAAGGCAAGCTCTTGAATTCTTGATACACTGGTTAGTTTCTGATTAATTAATGACCGGGTAATGTGTGAGAGATCGATGAGCACTGCGTGCATGCAGGCCGTGGTGAGCAGCCTGGGCAAGAACAACATCATGGTGATACTGGACAACCACGTGAGCAAGCCCGGGTGGTGCTGCGGCAACAACGACGGCAACGGCTTCTTCGGCGACGCCTACTTCGACCCGGCCGTCTGGGTCGACGGCCTTACCAAGATGGCCACCATGTTCGCTGGCGTCCCCAACGTCGTCGGCATGAGCCTGAGGAACGAGCTCAGAGGCCCCGGGCAGAACACGAACGACTGGTACAGGTAAAGTAAATTGTCCCCATCTCCAGTTAATCTCCTGATCGCTCACTAAAATGATTAGTGGTAGATAATAGCTCCCCATGATAGCATCTGCATCCAAGGAGGAGATGAACTGGTCTTAATGACTATCTTAGCGCGCGATGCATATTACTAGTTTCACTGGTAAGTGTTGAGCTACCTACGTACCACATTGTTTCTGTTCATACGCCATGTCCTGGATCAGTAAATGAACCTGAACCCAGTCGATGGCAGCTCAGCTGCCTGCCTGCCTCTGCCAAAACCACTGCTCCCGTCTTTACATCTCTGCACTGGCATGTGAAGGACAGTAATGGCCTTCGTCGCAGTAGTAAACTAGTGTCAGTTTGCATCGTTCATTCAGTGTACTAGCACTAGTACTTCGTCTGCTGCGACCGGAGACATTTTTTCAAAGCCTTTTGCTAAAGGAAAAAGTTGCGAGACACGGCATGCAGTTGAGTTGACAACTGACCGGCGCGTCCGCACGCATGCGCCCGTGCATGCGAATATGCGATGCAGGTACATGCAGCGCGGCGCGGAGGCGGTGCACGCGGCGAACCCGCGCGCGCTCGTCATCCTCTCCGGCCTCAGCTTCGACAACGACCTGGCCTTCCTCAACTCGCGGCAAGTCAACCTCAGCTTCGCCGGGAAGGTGGCGTTCGAGGTGCACTGGTACGCCTTCTCCAACGGGCAGGAGTGGCGCACGGGCAACGCCAACCAGGTGTGCGCGCGCGTCGCGGCTAGCGTGGCGCGGCGAGCGCTGTACCTGCTCGACCAGGGCTGGCCCGTGTTCCTGAGCGAGTTCGGCGTGGACAACCGCGGCGGGAACGTGAACGACAACCGGTACTACGGGTGCGTCGCCGGCGTCGCCGCCGATCTGGACCTGGACTGGGCGCTCTGGACGCTGCAGGGGAACTACTACCTCCGGGAGGGCGTCCTGGGGCTCGACGAGGTGTACGGCGTGCTCGACTGGGCATGGTGCAAGCCGCGCAACGACACCGCGCTGCGCAGGATCCGCGCCCTGCAGCGCCCGTTCAGAGGTTCGCATGCGCTGCCGGCGACGACGCCGCGCTCCCGTTCTTTGCTAGCTCGTCTTCGACGGCAAGTCTCCAATCTTATATATGCTTGTGATCTGGTGCAGGGCCTGGTTTCGCGGAGGTGGCGCCGTACATGGTGCTGTTCCACCCGGCGACGGGGCTGTGCGTGGTGCGGCGGTCGCTCGTGCAGCCGCTGGAGCTGGGCCCGTGCAACGAGACGGAGGCGTGGGCGTACACGCAGCAGCAGAGGCTAGCGCTGCGGGACAGCCCGCTGCTGTGCCTCCGGGCCGAGGGCGCCGGCCGGCCCGCGAGCCTAGGCCTGGCGTGCGGCGACGAGCTGGCCAGGTGGCGCCTCGTGTCGGACTCCAAGCTGCACGTCGCCACCAACGCGTCCTCCTCCGGCAGCGACGCGCTCTGCCTGGACGTCGGCGCGGACGGCCAGAGCGTGGTGACGAGCCCGTGCCGGTGCCTGAGCGCGGACAACAACTGCGACCCGGAAAGCCAGTGGTTCAAGCTCGTGAGCAGCACGAGGAGCGTGGCCACCAAGAGCATGCTCGCGCAGCTGCCTCTCAAGCTGAAGAACTGGAAGATTCGATCGTTTTAATCGGCATCCATGCCTAGGCTTCTAGCCGATCGAGAGAAATTGTTCTTGTACACGTGAGCTCAAGTTCGATGTATGCGATGCAGTGCGTGTACTACGCTCATGCATCCATTGTATAATGATCAGTGACCGCCGGTCTGCGCGTGGCTGTAAGACGCAGGGATGAGATGGACACTGCCCTGGAATCGGAGCAGCGTTCTTCAGGTGACTGAATGTTTGACCACTTGAGCATGGACCCTGAACTTGCAAAATCCATTCGTCCATGCCCTTTTCAGTTTCTTATTGGTCTACTGCGAGGAAACAATCACATTTTCTTTGGTGATGTGTGATAATTTACTGCTTCAACATGACTTGATAATTTACTGCTTCACGAGTCATGTTGCGACAGAATCAGAATTGATATGGTTAAATTGCTATTTTAACTGTCCAGAACTTGCTTAAAAAAATGGTGTTGCGACAAAACACACAATACTACGATAGTAAGAGCGAAACAGACGTTTCCGGGAGGAAGTAATTATAAGTATGATTTCGAGGATAATTGAGTGTCTCTCGTAACCCAATACTATTTATTTATAGTACTAAATATTACAATATGAATCTAACACAACTCTTAATTCACACAGGATTTGGACTTTTATTAAATTTTAATATAAATTCTCTAACACTCTCCATCAAGATGGGCATGAGATAATAATTATAACCATCTTATTACATATTACAATATTATTACTAGACTTTATCAAACCTATCATCGACTCCATGCTTAATACTATCGCAAAGATTTAAAAAAAAATTGCTCATCATCATACTACCAGGGACGTCGCCAAATCCATCTCCACCACCTCTGCCCACATGCTCCCAGTCTCGGCTTCCACCTCCTCTACATCTACCACGGATTATTACGCACTCCAATTCGAATCTTCTTCTCCCTTTTGTCACTCCTCCAACTATGCGGTCTTCTCCTCTGTCATGGCTGCAATGGCCCTGGGGCCAGCTCTTCCTCTACCTTCACCTTTATTTCCTCTAGCAGATCTAGTATTCCCACTATCACCTTGATTAGGGTGAGATACCTTACACTTGTAACACTCGGTCCTCCTTGCAAAATTCAAGTTGCCGCATCTTACATCACGACAAATCTAATCACTCTCGCAACCTCCAATTCGTAAGAGAGGATACGGCCAACTCAGGTGTCCTATTTGCTTACAGTTGTAACACTCCTTGTCATCAGCTTGGGCGTACGCTGACCTTATAGGATTGCTACCCACCATCGCTCTTGTCGAGTTTCCTCGACAACCATCGCTAAAATAGCTTCTTCGATAGTTAGCAATGCCACCTGATGACATATTGAAGCCCTCCTTTTCTCAAACTAAAGGTTCAAACCTTTCAAGAAGTGAGTAGCCCTTCTATGTTGCAGTCATGTCCTACCAAACCCAATATCACCAGCACACATTAGCTATAGGATCATATTGATCCAAACTACTGCAGCCCACTGGTATATTCTTGAACGGTCTTCTCCCTATTTTAGATCATCTACATTGCCCTGAACCTCCACCATCATCATCACATTGCCAACCCCAGAGTACATGTTCCCCAGCATCTTCCACATCATTATTGCACTTGGGATCGTCTCTACCATCCTAGCAATGGACAGGGACACCAAAGTCAACAACCATACCACCACCACATAACTGGTGGTGTTCCACACCCTCCAATTCATACTCCCCCTGTCTGCAGGCTCGACGCAGTCTCCTACAGATAGTGCTCTATCCCCTTCGTCCTAAGAAGTAATTGAACCCTTCTAAACCAACTCAGGTAATTCTTGCCCCTTTCAACTTTACATCATTTAGCATCAAGTCCAACTTTAATTCAAAGGACTCTGCACCAGCCCTTGGACCAATCAAACTCATCGCGACCAGGTCATGCAATATACCTCTCATCCCACCTTTTGTAACCAAAGATGATTCTCCACTTCCTCTATCTATAGTCACAATACTCTTCTCCGTAGCTTTTCGCGCAATTTCTTCCCCCTTAGGGGTCATCTTTTTAAACAACGAGAGCAATGTCGATCAACAAAATATGTCCCGCGTATCTCCACGATCACGACAATCCTTCACGCATCAACAGTCACACAGATCCTAGACCTTTTGAGCACCTCTGTTTCTCCTCTTCCCGATCCAAGCAGGATGCACCTAGCTCTTCCTTTCTTCTTTCTTTCCTCACACCAATTCAGATCTGGATCGGTTTTTCCTCTCTTTGTCCTCACGGTAGACGGTCGGTTTTTCCTCTCTTCCTCCTCTGTCCATAGCTCCTCCCTGCGGCTCTCAAAACCCCTCTTCCTCTCGGTGAGCTCCTTCTCCTTCTCCGCACAACAACCCTTCTTCCTCCACATCCTCTTCCTTTCTTATTTCTTTCCTCACACCGATTCAGATCTGGATCGGTTTTTCCTCTCTTCGTCCTCACGGTAGCCGATCGGTTTTTCCTCTCTTCCTCCTTTGTCCATAGCTCCTCCCTGCGGCTCTTGACGCCCCTCTTCCTCTCGGTGAGCGCCTTCTCGTTCTCCGCACAACAACTCTTCTTCCTCCACAACAGCCTGGAGCAGCAGCCCACACTGCGGCGGCTAGTGGCTGCGACAATGGTGATGGTGGTGGTTGAGTAGATTGGATCTGGATCTGGATCTGAAGTTAGTTCACGAATTGGGTTCAGGCTCATGGGATTGGGATGACATACATACTGTGTAGGATTTTGATAATAATTATGTGTCCTTTAGGAACCCTGTACCCTTTATTTATAATATCAAATATAACAATTCAACTATAACACAACTCTAGACTTGCACGCGACTTGAACTTAATGGTTATTGAATACCGCACCAGAATACTGATTGCTCGGATGGCTCAGGTCCTTCAGGAAGCTGTGTAGAATCTCAATGTGTCTCAGGTTGTTGTGGGACGAACCGTTTGAGATAGCAAATGCCAGCAAACGGTCTTCTGTGTGATTGAACTCTATTTCCTGTGCATCAACTCAACAAATAGCTGGCCTAGTGGATGAATACGCCCCAAACCGCCCTGGCCCTCGGAATTTGATCTGAATTGTGGTGGCTGAAGAATCGACAGTGCCTGTGATATTGTCAAATGCGCCACCGGAGTTGAACATGTTGATCAGTCCAAGAGGCGTAAACTGAACAACTCCACTGAAAACCTGGTGCAAAAATAAGAGCATTTACGTGAGAAATGAGAATTAGTGAAGTTCAACACATGTAAGTAGGGAACGGAGAGAAATTTGACCATTTTCGGTGATATGGTTTGGATCTCACATGTCATAGTAGACAATGAAACCTCCATACTTTGGTGCTTCTGAAGCCTTGAACAAGAACCTGTAAGATAAAACAGAAGGTTAATTAAGAAGAGCTAGGCCGCTAACGAAATGTACATGAACTGAAAGCATATACTGTAGTCTCTCCATTCCAATTATCACCAGCTATCTCCTCAAGAGACTACGTCTGATGGCGATAGATGACCAGCTATGTTAATGGTGGTGGGAGCATGAGCAATTTCTTTCACTGGCCAAGTCCAATTTCCAGCTCCCTGACAATTGAACACTCCGATGACACCAGAGAAATTGTTCATATTCCATATTTTTAGCAGACTGCCACAAGAATTCACGAATTAGTATGCTATGTGGAACAGATTAGAAGCAAGAGAAACTGGAAATGCTAAATTGGTGCTTATACCTTTTGCCATGCCATCCATAACCGGGTCATTGAACAGACAATCGCGTGTAGGACGACCAGCATACCTCACTCTTAGAATCGATCCATCTGGTAGAACAAGGTTTTTAAGAAAACTAAAATTATGCGCTCCTGGTTTGTCGCTGCACATCAAAATGAAAAGACTAGTGTAATCAAATCATATGGTTTGGTTAAAAGCAAACACCATACCTGAAGAAAATATGCTACAAAAACTACCTGACATAAACACCACCTCCACTCAGAGCCCTAGCTGCTCCATGAAATTCCGCTGATTCATGCTTGCTCTTTACATCAGCAAGAAAGAAAATTAGCTGACAATGCAGTACAGAAAAATAATTAAGCAAACTACCGGGGGTGCAGGAATCTCACATGGAACATATTCCAGTCAGGTATGAAAATTTCTCCCAACAAAAGGCTATTGAATGCAACAGTAGCAATGTGCAAAGTTTGCAGTGTTGGTTCCTGAGGCATTGTCGGACCTGGATTTTGCAAATTCAAATCCTCTGTGAAATCACTGTGTTATTCTCTGGATCAATAGATAGCACTCACAGACACATTGCTGAATTAATTCATACAAAGCGTAAATAAAGACATTCAATATATTACAACTTCAGAGTAACATAGACCACGTCGG
This sequence comes from Hsuehochloa calcarea, assembly GCA_036346395.1. Taxonomy (NCBI): domain Eukaryota; kingdom Viridiplantae; phylum Streptophyta; class Magnoliopsida; order Poales; family Poaceae; genus Hsuehochloa; species Hsuehochloa calcarea. The sequence goes on from CM070600.1 coordinate 18,307,161, forward strand.
ACCAAGTTTTACAAAAGGGCCAGACGGGCCAAATTGATTACATTACATCGAAACCAACGCAACTACAGCGGAAGCAAAGGGGTAGAGCTCTTCTCTCCACAGGCAAGCGACTGGGGTAACCTGTGTACGACGGATATTACCCAAGGGAGTTGGGTTATATCTATTGTACGCAAGTACCGAACAAGTCCACTAGACTGGAGCGAGATCTAGACTACAGACTAGACTACTCTTCATCATTTCCTTGTCTGTCGACTTCTGAGCCTTCATAGTACGCTTAATCCCCTTGATCCATGTCATCTGGAGGGTTTAGGGGAAGAGCGAGAATGAGCACAACTTCCGTGCTCGCGAGCCAACATACAAGATGCAATAATATACATGCATGGCTTAACAATGATGACTCGGGTTTTTTATTTGCTAAAGCAACATTTTCAATTATCATAATTATAAATTCATATGACTTAGCATTTTAAACAAATTGCATTTTAATAAAGAGAGTAATTGCAATATTAAATAACAGTAGAGGCTCCCTCCATCGAAAACTATACACATGCTTCATTTGATTGGAGCTACCCCCGCTCACCCACACCACTGAGCTCGACGGCTTAGGAAAAAAAATTCAACCTCAGGCTAGATGAGCCGATCTGGTTTTCATACCACCCACAAAGGTTTTTGAAATAGAACTAACTCAAGTTAAGTTCATATGTCCGCTTTTGACCGTAGGCACGGCTGTTTAAACAGTTTAGACTCTACAGAGGTTGTACACTATACTCACAAGATATAATCATACTCGTTGCCCCACATGATTCCGTAGTCATGTAGTTGAGCGATCGTCACATTAACTTTTCAAATTATTACGCCCCTTCCATCATCTCACCCATATGGCCCTCGCCCATAAGTTGTGTGGGATGTTCACATCAGCAACTAGCGCAGTTGGATTACCCACAACGTCTAGCGACTGGCAACTTCACCTTACACCGGTGTCCCCTTCAAGCCGGACCACGTCCTAGGCTTGCACGTTCCCGCTAACCAACCAGTGGGATGACATTCAGGGTTTAATAACTTTACTAAGTCAAGTTGCACTTTGCAGACTTGCGGTTGTACTTGTTTTACACGGAGGGTCATAACAAGATTAAGTCCTTAATCCATCCGGACGGTTCATACCACCTACCAACCACTCTCGTGCACGACGGCACCCGCCACTCTTTCCATCCGCCCAGATGTGGTACTAGCAAGTTGTTTAGGGTTTTGGGAAGGAAAAGTCAATTATCACAACACGCCAATCATTTACCCACAATGACTGTACAAAACCACTTTCATGATTAAAACATAATGATTAGGATATTTATTGCCCCCATACTTAAGCAAGACTAGCATGTCGCTTAAGTACTACATGTACTAGTATTTACCACATAGCTTACTAGGGTGACATGGAATGAGGGATTCAATTTATCAAAGGATGGCTTAATAATTAAGTAATCATCAAATGAGTGTTTTACTACCTTAAGCTTTAACATACATTTGATTACAGAATTAAGCATGCAATTTTGATATTTTAAATAAATATAATTTTGCATAAAATATAGGTTCAAAATGATCAAAGTATTGACTCGTCTTGGTTAAAGGCAGTAGAGTCTTGGTATTCTTGAGCTTAATCAAAGTGGAGGTCTCCCGCGTCTTCAAATCCTAATTAAACAAGACCAGTGTCATTAGCAAGATCTTGAATTTAGAAAATTTTATAATCAAGTTTCATGATTTTTGGAGTTATAACGAAAGATATATGAATTTTTGAAGCTTTTCTATTGGATTTTTAATTAAAAACAAAATCAGAAAACTGGCAAAAAGCCTCGTGCTAACACGTGGCCCACACAGAGTGCTCGGTCCACCGCGACACAGTGCGTGGACAGGGTCTACGCGCACTGGTCCCAGGGGCGAGCGATAGTACCGGGGGGAGGAAGGTGGAAGTACCGGGGGGAAACGAACGGTAGTAATGGGGGGAGAAGCACCTGGAGCTTCGGCTCTCGACGCACAGAGAGGGGAGAGAGGAGGGGAAAGCAAAGGGGGCTCTTATAGCCGAGGAGGGGAGAGGAAGGCTGGCGGGAGCGGGGAGAGGACCAGCGGCGGCAGGCACGGACGGCAGCTGGCAAAGCGATCGAGCAAAGACGCTGGCGCTGGCAGCGGCGAGCGCAGGAGTCGTTAACCCAAGCGGCACGGCGGAGACGGCGGGGCTGGTCGGCCGGAGCGGGCGAAGCAAGGTCTGGTGCGGAGGAGAGAAGAGGGGAGAGAAGAAGAAAACGGTCCAGCGGGAGAGAAAGAAAGAAGGGGGGAGGAAAGAGGTAGGTCGGGCTGGCGGGAGAAGAAAGAAGAACATGGGAAATGTGGCCGGGCTGGGGAAAAAATGGGTCGGAGGGGAAGGGAGGGCCGGCCAAAGGGAAGGGGGGAAGGTAAAATTGAAAAAGGGGCCAAAAATTTGAAAATGTGAATTCAAATTGAAATTTGCATTCGGAACTAGAAAGGAGGTTTGAAACATAAACCTGGGCTTGGATAGAAGTTAAAAGTTTTTGAAATTAAGCTAATTTGGAAAAACCAATGAAAAATGAAAACCGAATAATAGTTACTATTTGTCGTCCGAAAACAGAACGTTACAGGCATGAAATCTTATGAGGCTCTAGCAACTGCGCACTCTTAAGGCACTACAAAGAGCCAATAATATGTCAGTTCTACGTACGTAGCTCATATTATTCACAGCTAGAGAGATATGCTACCTAAAGATGCTGTCTGAGTTGTGACTCATGCAGCAGATTAAGTTATTTCCTTTGAAGTTTCTAGCAATAGATTCCTCAAGAGCCTGTTGATACTTTCGGGCTAATGCAACATGACCACCAAAGCCGTGCCCGAGAGTCCCCATCACGTTCTGCACATCTACCTTCACACCATCCACACCCACACTAGAAAGGTAGCTGTGCTGATCATTGTAGAAATCGTGTATCTGGGCAGGATCAATGATACCTACACCGAATTTCTGCAAGCTGTCCATGGCTATATCCCTCAAAATTGCAACATTACCGGGATAAACTAGCTTTGGGCTGTACTTCATCACATCAGATGTTGTGAGGACGCCTCCCCAATACCCATGTAAAGCACGCCATACGTAGATGTACCCGTGATTTCATACGCAAATTGTGAAGATTTACTTATAGCACTAGTATTTCAATAAGAATCAAGTACTTGACTCCATGTTTTTCTTTGATTTTCGTGACAAGGCCTCCAAGATTCTTGCAGGCTTCTCCCCTAAACTTATCATTCTCCTTCAGATCAACAAGCCTCTGTGCAAACATGGCAATATTGCAATGCAAATCAGACGCAGTGCACATTTTTTATGTGTTGGCAAAGGATGAAACACTTGCACGGTCTGCTCGAGGAGGGCTTCATCCACTTCCTTGAATTCGTCAACTGTTTCTTGCCAACCATCATCTATAATCAGATACCTTGGTGGTGCGCCTCCTTCGCACAAACTATAGAACAAGAAATGCATCATCTGTAAATGACAACTATCAAACGAAGGAGGCAAGAAATCACAAAAACAAGCATGTGTGTAAAAGAGAGACAAAATCAATTCTTGTATACCTTTGAAGACCTTCCTCAATCCCTATTGGGTTAACAGCTTTATAAAATGCATCCCAAGTGCACCACCCAAACCGGTCTAAGTTGTTATGAATAGCGCTTGTATTCATTATGAAGCCAATAGTCCAATATATATACAAGTACATATATGGCATATATATAAATAACCCTTTATATAATACACATTTAATACCCTCTTCAAACTTATGGTGGATTAACAATATTAAGTTTTGAGAGATAGAAACTAAGCTAAGCTCTAGTATGCGACTTTGTGAAGAAGTTTACCAACTAAAGTTCCGAATGCATATACTGAAGAGCAACAATCTAGTCCTGCACCTGGGTCCTCATGTTGAAAGCATCAACACCAATATGCTTTTTAAGCTCATGCTTCACCGAATTTGTAGCAATGATAATAGCTCTTGTACTGTCAGACGAAAGAGGAGTGGGTGCTAAAACAGAAACAGCAAAATCTTTAAGCAACCAACGTAGCCAAGTAACCTCCGTAATCAACGAAATCATAGCTCACAACTCTGCCTCAGCACTCGAACGAGGAACTGCTGTCTGTTTCATAGTCTTTCAAGCAATGAGAGAACCACTAAGAAAAAACACAATAGGCAGAAAGGAACCGGCGAAGGCGGCGGCGGTAGGGGTGCCGACGGAACCTGCCTCCCTCCTCCTCCGCTCAGCTCGCGTCCTCCCTCTCCAGCAGCCTCCGTCGAGAGGCAAGAGGTGACGCCCCGAGTGGAGAGGCTCCCTAAGCGGCGACGGCCCAAAGCGGCGGCGGGAGTCTCCTCAGCGACGGTGGCTGCTCCTTGGCGATGGCGGCGACAGCTCCCCAGTAGTGGCGGCTCCGGATCGGGAGGCAACCAATCAAGGTGTCCCCGAGGCGGGCTTATAGGAGCTACGACGGTGGGCTATCGGGCGGCGGCTGCTGACTTCACGAGCAAAAGATCCGGAGGCGGCACTGACCTGGTGTGACGGCGACTGGCGGATCGAAGAGCGAGCGCGGTGGAGAAAGAGCGGTGAAGAGGATCCTGACAACGGAAAAGACGCAGAGGATTCGGCAAAATCAGGCAGCAGCGGCGGCGGCTGGAGAGACGAACCAGCAACGACGAAACCCTATGTATTGCTCGATATCATGTTATGAATAGCGCTTGTATTTATTATGAAACCAATGAGTCAATATGTACACAAGTACATGTATGACATATATACAAATAACCCCTTGTACAATACACATCTAACACAAGTTTGCATGGATCTGACATTTGTGGTGAAATGAACGAAAGGTGTCCAAGACTAACAATCTTAGTCTAATTAGGTACAAAATTATAAACTAACCTGCTTAGCTATACCTCCTTGTTCTCTATATGACTGAAAGTTCCTTTGATCTTGACAGTATCCTAAATGAAGATGCAAGTAAGCCACATCTACATAGAACAAAAAAAAAATCCATGTCGTTGTGGTTAAGAGTATGGCATTACTTGACAGATTCCTTCACGAGCATGAAAGGATTATCCTGAGTTGATGAAAACCGCATCAACTGCTTCCAGCGACACAACCTCAGGATCACCTACCAAACAGTCCACCATTCTACTCTTCCAGAGATTCCAACCAAAATTCAAAGTTTTGCACATTTTGATTCAAGTACCTCCAAATCCAGCAAGTCAAAACGAAGCTTACCGCTCTCGAAGCATAATTGGAGCTCGTTCTCGGGCCGGGGCCCGGGAGGAACCGGAACCGCAAGAATCGACCGCGGACCTTGTGGGTTTTTTGTCGGTGAAAAGTATGTTATCATCGAATCTTTTGAGTCGACACATATGCTGAACTTCTTTTATCTTCCTCGTGGAAGACTCTGGATCTTATAACATCGATATGCTTGACGATGGTCACGGCAACAAGAAGTTTATTAGCTTTGATCCCTATGAATGTGCAGGACTCTCGCCTTGGTGTTGGTGGTGTTCGTTGGAAGTAAACTGGGAGATATTTATCTGTAGCCAACTCAGCTCGTTGTCGATTTTCAGTGTAAGCATCCCTATTGTCGTCCAGATGAATCGGTCCATCAAAAACCCATCAAGGGCAAAGAAAATCCGGCGGATGATTCACCGGAGAAGAACAGAAACTAGAACACCTTGATCTAAGAGACTAAATAAAATCTAAAATTACTTCTACAATCAATGAGTCTCTCGACCACTCAACGCAGGTGAGAGCGCCGGGAAGGACCAGCGACAAACCGGTGGAGGTGGCTGGTGGTGACGCTCCTTGGACCTGACGGTTAGGGTTGGTAATTGTGTTCGATTACTTATGTGTCTGCGGGTGAATACCTTAATGTAAGTGGGTATGAGCGTCTTTTTTTTTTGTCCACGGGCATGAAAACAGACACAATTCATTGCCCATCGAGTAAACGGGCGAGGGCATGGGTAAGCTCCACTCGTACCCGCTTCGCCCGATTACCTGTAACCTACCCGTATGTGTAAAGAACTATGTCAGTTTGTATTTTTATTTTATTTGTTGAACTTGATTAGTTGTCTTGTCGAACATGATATGTGAATTGTGATGAACTTTATTAGTTGTTGAATATGTGATACACCATTGATGTATGAATTATGATGAACTTGATGTATGCATTGCTCGCGGGCGATGGGTACCCACGAGCGGCGATGCATTATTCGCGGGTAAACGGGCATACTCGCAGGCGACGGGTACCGCGGGTGATAGGCATGGGTGAAATTTTCGCCATTGTTCTTCGCGGGTATGCTCGTAGAGGGAATTCAAGGTCGCGAACATAGATATAGACGAGCACTACCTATACCCGCCGCGTCCGATTACCATCCCTGCTGACGGCGATGGCCTGATGCACGTAAAGCTATCGCGATTTTTGAATTGTGATGCAGTACATCCACACGAAATTTGAACAAGTTCAGTCTTGGGCCACCCAGGCCGACTAGATTGTGCCCATCCGTTTACGCAGAAACAGAACAGATGATGATCTAGGAAGATTTGGGCTTTGTCCAGGCCAGTGCAATAGGGCCCTTAGGTCTGTTTGCGAGGGATTGCAAAACACGATTTTTTTAATAATGTTATTTTAATAAATAATTATAAAATAAATAGTCAATTTTTTATACAAAAATTGGACCTTGTTACTATTTTAACTGGCGACTGAACCTTATCATCATTCAAACAATTCTCTTTGAATTGGCAACACGATCTATGTTGCCAATTCAAATGCCGACAAGAGATTTTTATTATTAAATTTTATTTATAATATTGGTAATATCTTTAAGTGTCCGCGCAACTGCTAATTTTTGAAAAGATAAGGAAATATAAAGTAGACAACAATTTAGGAGTTTCGGTGTGAACAAATATATTTGGAATACGAATTCAGTGACACAATTACAAAAATAGCCCACTTTGGCAGCACAATATATTAAAAAAACCCCATTCGGCGTCTCCGCGTAATTCTGCCCCGTGTACGGATTGTACTGAGGACCTGTTAGAAGAAATTGTCGTTAGTAGCTAGTGTACTTCGAAATAACAAGCATACGTGAGTGTTTCAGGATACATGCAAACTGTGTCGGGGTACTCCCGGCACGGTGCCACGAGGACCCACCCGCCACGTCCGGGTGAGGAGCCGTTGGGCATGATGCATCGTGGCTCACCCCCGTCCACGCACAGGTGGGTCCACCACGTCCATAGGCCTACAACATGATGTAAGTTGGATGCATCACCTCGTCTTCTCAGGAACCAGTCCATGACCTCTCTGATCTCCTGCGCCATCATGTTGAAGTGCTCCCCGAGCGTCAGACTACACACGGAGGTCACCAACGCATGCATCACCCATTGTAAATCGTTATGTGTATAGAATTAATAAGTTAGAAACAAAAACATGCGAAGTAAATAAGAAGTATGGATTGTTCAATACATACCACACGATGGAATGTGGAGTCTGGCTGAGTGGGGTACGTGTCAGTCATCGCGGCCTCATGTCGTGGTGGGTCGTCCACAACCCTGACGTAACGAACTCTCGTTCGAGCGGAGTACCACTTGATGTACTCCTCGTACATCTTGGCGTCATAGGAAGCATCCTCCTAGATCACGTCCTCCAAGGTGTGGAGCCACCGCTCAACCTAGGGGCATCTTATCAGCCCAGGAAGTCCTACCTGGTACTCTCTTTCTAGCGTACCTGTGGAAAGTGCGGAGCTACGACATAAATAAAACGTGAACTTACCTATGGACGTTCGAGGACAACCGCCCCCCTAGGACACTGGAACATCCTGTCATGGACCGAACTAGTGCATCACCCACTACACGTGGTAATCCTCCACGAAGACGTCGTGCACCAAGTTCCTCCGCGTGTACCAGTACCTGTAGTATTGCATGCACAAGCTCGACACACCTCGGGGTGCGTGTGTACACCCTCTCGGGAGTGTATAGTGTCCAGATGACGCGATTATCCATCAACTGAGCGAACAATGCAATGTAGTATGGGTAAACGCGTGCGTCGTGATCGGAGCGAAGGTGACATGTGGAATATAACAAAAAAAAACTTAGCACATGCAATTAAATTACATTACAAAAAGACTAAAGGTTTTAAAAAAAACTTACCCATCGGCGACACCACACTGTTCCCATGTTCGGCCAGTCCACGTCGGCGGAGGTGACATACATGTTGTTGGTGTAGGCTCCTAGGTCCAGCTGTGGTCGTCCAACTGGAAACACTTGAAGGACCATAGCTGAATAATACAACAGGCATCTAGAGAGGATGGAGTTGTCCCGAACTGCCCCTTTCGCGCGTCCCTAGCACCGTGGCGGCCAGAGCATGTGTAAGATCGAGGAGGCCTACTAGAGGGGTGAATAGGCGGTTTTTAAAAATTATTTTGGCTAAAACCGATTTTTAATGCGGAAGCTAACAACAATTCGTTTTTGCACATTAAAACATAAATCAACTAGTCTTTACTAAGTGCACCAACTATTCTAAGACTATTGATAATGATAGCAAACAAACAAATACATGCGAGCAATTTCCTTATTAGCGAAAAATTCTCGTAATTTTCAGAATTTCGATGGTCTTTTTTTGCAAAAATAGGGTTTTTTTTCTTCTTTTCTTGTTTTTTTCGTCCGGCCAGAAATAAATGGGCTGGCTTCTTGGCCCACATCGCCGGTTCCAAGGGACTCACGGTCCTTCCGGGTGGCGGCGGCTCCCTCCATGGGAGCCGTGTTCAAGTGGCCAACGAGGTGGGAGGGGGGCCACACCGCTTCGAGCGGTGGAGCGGGCGCGTGGAGGCCGGGCCGGCAGGCGCCGCCGAGCGGCGGCAGAAGGCGCCCGGATGGGCGCGCAGGATGCGGGCCGACGCGAGTCGACAGGCCGCCACGAGCGAAGGTGATCGAGGCGCGCCGCGGCGAGGCGGCGCGGCGTGAGAGCGCGCCGACTACGGACGACCGGGCTTCAAGCGTGGAGCCCGAGCAAGACCTCAAGCGCCGATGGGCGACCGACGAAGGACACGCAGCATGTAGGCGTGGTTGCGGGGAGGCGGTCGGCCAGAGGCTTCACGACGACGATCACGAGTCCCTCCTCCTTTCCCTTTTTCATTGCCATGGTCGTGGCGGCGGCCCAAGACTTCAAGCGCGGCGCGGCAAGGCGGCTCCAGACGCTGGCCGGGCGGCGCCCGAAGCGAGGTTAAGGCGGCGCCGTATGGGGTGGCGCGCCCATTCGGGGTGGCAGCAGCGGTGTCCGCCTACATGCCGACGGCAGTGGGGTTCGGGGTGGTAGTGCGCCCGTGCGGCTTCAAGCCGGCGGTGGCACAGCTCCAGGCCGGCAACAACGTGGGGGAGCGTGCTGGAGAAGCACCCGGCGACGGCTCCAAGCCGTACAGGGCCATCGACCAAAATTCCATCTTTTTTTAATGCTCATATCATGCAACGTATTGTTCATCCACAAATACGTTAGATTACTGTTCACACGATGCAATTGGCGTTCATGCAATTACCGATCGGCTTGGCCGGCGACTTCAAGTCGGCTCGCGGTAGATCAGAACGAATTTGCAAATTTCAATCTACGGTACAATCGACATCCACTTTTTCATGCAATATACCGATCAACATTGTGCCGGCAACTTCAAGTCGGCTCGCGGTAGATTAGAGTAGATTTGCACCGTACAATTAACCAATCTAGAAAGCCAAATTTGCAGAATTGAAAACAATATAGAAAAACAATTCAATCTATGAGTGTCGTGCTACGACGGTTACCTTTCGATCTGAGAAGAGTCGATCGTGTTGATAACGTGTTGAGAAACCATCGCTAGCGAGTCCAGTTTGAGCGATTACCTCATAGACAAACTCAGAATCATAAGAACAAAGCAAGAACACAACAGTAGATTGAACACAGAGATATGAAGAGACTTCAGACTTCGCTTTATTATTCTTCTGTAATCGTGTTACAATTGTAGAAGGTCCCCCTTATATATAACCTCCTGATTCTGCTAGAGTTTCGATGGGGTACTCATACATGGACCGGCTTATAGGCCGAGCTCATAGTTTCTTAACACCTAGGATGAGGGATCCTGGGCGGCGGCGCTACGGTAAACTCGCCACTGCCTTACTGGATTAGCCTTTTCAGATTTGGCACACAGGATAGTCCTAGTTAGAAAGGGCCAATTGTAATTTCAGTAGTAATGCTGTTATGCTGATGGTATTATAGTGAGGGAGAAGTGGTGATTTATATTGCGGACTGGTAAGATTTTCACCGTGCAGTGTAGTCGGGTGGATTAATATACCCCAGTCTGCTGTGTTCATGTTCTCAACAAAAAAAAAGGGCACACATAGTTACATACGCTCGCTAAGCAGTATCAGAACAACAAACAAGTCACGGTAATTTCTCAGTTAGAACATAAGAAGAAAAAACTTTTTTGAGCTTCAAAGGAGTGACGAAGGAAATGTCAAACACGATATAGAGGTGACAATAACGACACCTGCGATGGCAGTCTCGAAGCGAATCCCGTAGAGTAGTCAAACATAATCGAGCTGCTGTATTTCAGAAAGATACATCATCAGCTGCTTTTCAGCCCAAACTCTTGAAGCTGAAGACTAGACATGCGGTTTAAGTGCTTTGTCACTGGATGAACACCCAGCTGTAGAACACTTTTTTCTTTTGCCAAGTAAAACACTAGCTCATACAAAAGATGTATGCCCTGTATGTATACAAGACACCGGTTAGCTGATTCAAGCAGATGATTCCTGCTGGTGCAATAATGCCAAACTGGCAAACTATAGGCCATTAGGCATCTTTGTATTGTTTTGCTGGTGATGTAGCCTGTAAGAAAGATATGGATTTGGAAGCTCCCTGAGGTACCTCAAAAGTCCAAAAGAAGTTGTGGCAATACACGCTCTAGATGGGTGGGTTCAATTATAGTAGTGCCCTCTGCTTCAGCAATAAAAGCAGAACGTTGAACAGCCTCTGCAAGAAAAATTATATTGAGTTAAACTACAGAAATGGGATCTCTCTTACTTATTAGCATGAGGTAATGCAACATTTTTCAGAGGAAACAAACCTGTAACAAATAGCCGGAGAAGTTCACAGCTCACTTTAAGTGCACTTGCATTGGCTGTAAAGAACAAGTTATCATCAACAGTAGAGCACTACAGAAGAAGGCTTTTCATAGGAAGTTACGTTGAAGTTTGAATTACCCAATAGAAATCTAAGGGTGGAATTTTTTTTTTTCTATTCACTCTTGATCAGGCATGTAGGAAGCGCGGCATCTGGCTCTTTCACAAATCACATATTATTTTTTTAATGAATGAACATTAGTGACAAGAAACTGAGAGTTTCGTTTTGGCTAGCCTACCTTGAACACCTGAGGAAAGACATTGTGACTGTAGAGGTCAATTCTTATCCAACAGGGTAAAATTCTTATAGCCTTGTAGGTACAGTTGGTGCTGAGTGCTGACAATAATTGCTGTTGTCATGATAAACCTAACGTTGAAAGAACTAGAAGCCATCTACTTGAATAGGAAACAGGTGCAAAGACTGAAAGATTAGTTGTTCTATAAGCCAGGAAGTCGAAAGAAATGTACACTGCTGCAGTTAGAATAGGTGAAAGACTAACTTGTGAATATCTAAACCAACTTGTTTACCAACCAGTACCTGCTACATCCTAAGTGGCTGGATTGTTATGCTGAAATCTGGTACAAGTCATATTGTACCACCCCCCACCCAATTAAACAATTTCACGGTAATTGCATGCATGAAACATCACCTTTCCCTCAAAAAAGTATGAAATATCGGCTCATAGACATTTGTGATAATCCAGTACCCGTGCAACACAGCAGGTAAGCATCCCTAAGTAGTAAGAGAATTTGACTGCATGTGTATCAAATTCTAATAATCATATTCACCCGCGCAAATAATTCCAAAAAATGTAAAAGTTAAAGCACCAAAGTTGCTATTGAAGTCGACCCAACCTAAGATAAAGATTAAACAGTGGGGATGGAGTTAAAGCAATCATTTACCAGTGGTACTGCGATTTCTCCTTGACGGCTCCGGAACGGGCTGCCAATTAGAAAAGTAAACATTCAGGTCATCAGATATAGTACATAACATGATAACAAGAAGAATCTGAACAATTGTTGGGGCTGGGCTGTGTGACGGGGACGGATAAAAAAATCAAGCATTTGGGTTGGGATTTGGATTGGGCCACCGAATCACCTCGACGTCGATGACCTCGTCGACGCCACCGCCCCTCTCGGTCCGCCGGCTCCACACCAGCTTGAAGATTGCATGGATCAGATCCTGCCCAAGTCACAAACAGGTCCCAACATCTCATCAATCCCAACTTCCCAGAAAACAAAGAGGCGCATTCGAGGGAGGACTGGAACTGGTCTGGAGGGGGTGAGCTCACCGGGTCGAAGGCCTCGCCGCGCGTCGCTTCTTCTTCTTCCATTGCGGCTTGCGTTTTCGCCAGGGCAGGGCGGGATGTGGGGGAGGAGTTAGGGCTGGGAAGGCGGGACGGGGTTTTCTGGTGGGCTTCTGATTCTCTGAATGACCCGCTTCGGGAGCTGCTGGTTAGGAAATTTGTGCTTAGTCTTGGATTCTAAAGTTGCAATGGGCTTCTCTTCTAGCCTTGCCTTTTCTTAGGCCTTTCGTGCTCAGTGGCAAAATCCTCGGTAGCTTGTTCGGCCGGAGGGGAAGTGGCAACTCCCATCGTTTGAAACCAGGGCGAGAGCGAGCGAGAATCGAGAGGGAATTGCTGAGCAATAGATCTAAATACTTTATTATAATTTAAATTAAAACATCTAAATAATTATTTAAAAAATCCCTCGTAATGCCAGAATTATAACTGAAAATCAAACTTTCGTGTCTCATCCCACTACAAACCTTCATCCTCCTTTTCAATTCTTGCCAAACAGAGCGCGCGTGATGGCAAATCCTAATCACACTTTGTTCCTTAGTCCTGTCATTAGTTCGCGTGATTAAGACGTTTCCTGGTAGTATTAGTTAGCGTGATTAAGCATCTCACTCGCTCCCTTGTAAGGTGGGTCACGACGGTCGGGTGAAGATAAATACGACCATTAAAGACATCATCATCACCATATATTCACCATGTCTCCTTTGGAAGAGAGGTTCTTTCCTCTGCTTCCATTTTTTTCCACTCCTTTTTTCACGTCATCTCGATACCTTTAGTACTGTTTAAGAAAACATGCCTCCTTCTGTACCGTAGGATTGGGATCCACACAGTAACTTATGTCTTAACTCTCTCAGCTGTTAGATCAAATGCGAACGAATAAAGTTGATGGTTACAATACAATCAAAAATAAAATAAAATAAATAACAGTACACTAGTTGACATATACGCGCGCGCATGTCAAATCTGCCCGCCGATCGCTTCTGAGATCTGAACATGCCAGTGCTCCATCTCCATGCAAATAATGCGATGCGTAGCAGAACTCAACACCTTATCCTTGTCATGGACCTCCCTGTATGCATTAACCGATAGAAAAACCTTGATCTAAATATGATTAATCCTAGCACATAGATGAACACCTAATCTGAAATCTTAATACGGAAGCGTGAGACGTACCCGAACTGGAGAATGCCATCGGATCTTAGGATCGGTCGGGATCGGCGCAGAAGAGGGAGGCGGTACGTCGGCCTGAGAGAATGCGATGTCGAAGTGGCGGCGGTGGTTCAGTGGCCGTCAGATCTTCGCACACTTAAGCGCCCGTAATAGATCGGATATGTTAGGGTTTGTAGCCTTGACTTACACACGAGAGAAAGCCTACCGAGACCTTTCTTTTTATATGGCGCTCGGTGAACGGGATCTGGACCAAATAATGTTGGTTTAGCCCCCGTTCAGGGCGCGTCGTGGGTAATTACTCCCCCTAATCTCTCGATTGCCAGTTGGCAGAGATCAATCCAACATTCTCCTCTTTGATCGAAAAGCTAACATCATAAGCCCATTCTTAATAAAATAGCATACCAAGATAATGTATCGCATGACCAATGAAGTGTCATACGACCCCAGTACCTATAGTGTACTATCCCATTTTGAAATGAACATTCATTATACTTAATGGGAGTTGGTTTGTTTTAAGGTCCTTTTATTCAGAATCAGAGGCTTTCCAATAAATCCATGCCGGCAACATGATCACGAAAAATAGTGGGTGGTAAGCCTTTAGTAAGCGGATCCGCAAGCATTGACTTAGTACTAATATGCTTGATACTAATGGTTAGATCATGTATTCTATCTTTCACAACATGATACTTAATGTCAATGTGTTTAGCAGCACCACTTGACTTGTTGTTACTCGCATAAAAGACTGCAGGTTCGTTATCGCTGTATAAGATGAGTGGTCTAGAGATGCTGTCTACCACTCTAAGACCCGGAATGAAGTTCTTAAGCCATACAGCCTGCCCGGTAGCCTCATAACATGCCACAAACTCAGCTTGCATCTTTGAAGATGCCGTAAGGGTTTGTTTGGAGCTTTTCCACGAGATAGCTCCTCCAGCGAGTGTGAAGATATAACCTGACGTGGATTTCTTAGTATCAACACATCCCACAAAATCTGAATCTGAATAACCCATAACTTCAAGGTTATCAGTATGCTTATATGTGAGCATGAGATGCTTAGTAGCTTGCATATAACACAAGACTTTCTTAATGGCCTTCTAGTGGTCCGGTCCTGGATTTGACTGATATCTACCAAGCATTCCGGTTACAAAAGCTAAGTCAGGGCGTGTGCTTACTTGAGCATATATAATGCTTCCGACAGCTGAAGCATAAGGAACCGACTTCATCTGGTCAGTTTCATATTGGTTCCTTGGACATTGAAATATCCCAAACTTATCGCCCTTAACGATAGGAGCAGGCGAGCCAGAGCACTTATGCATATTGTATCTTTTTAGTACTCTGTCAACGTATACCTTTTGAGATAAACCTAATACTCCTTTGGACCTGTCTCGGTGAATTTCAATGCCAAGAACGTAAGAGGCATCACCGAGATCCTTCATATCAAAATTGGATGAAAGAAATCTCTTGGTCTCAAACAGCATATCCTTATCGCTACTAGCCAATAAGATGTCGTCCACATAAAGCACTAAGATGATAAATTTACTCCCCTTGAACTTAACATATATGCAATTATCAACTTCATTTTCCTTAAATCCAAAATTTCTTATAACTTTATCGAATTTGAGGTACCACTGTCTTGATGCTTGTTTTAAGCCATAAATAGATTTCTTAAGTTGACATCCCATATGCTCCTTGCCCTCCACGACAAAACCTTCCGGTTGAGTCATGAAAATATTTTCTTGCAAATCGCCATTAAAGAATGCCGTCTTAACATCCATCTGATGTAGCTCTAAATCATAATGTGCTACAAGTGCCGTAACGATTCTGAACGAATCCTTGGTAGAGATATGAGAAAATGTGTCATTATAATCAATCCCCTCTCTTTGTGAGAAGCCTTTTGCTACGAGTCTTGCTTTGAACCTTTCGATATTTCCCTTAGAGTCATGCTTGGTTTATAGACCCGTTCTATACCTCATTGCTTTGACTCACAGAATTTCTACTAAGTCTCATACATCATTAGTGCTCATAGACTTTAGTTCATCCTTCATGGCATCAAGCCACTTAGGAGAATGTTCACTCATCATGGTTTCCTTATAAGAGGTGAGATCATCTACCTTCCCTATATCATTAGTATCCTCATTCATGTAAACAACATAATCATTTGGGGTGGCAGATCTTCTCTCCCGCTGTGATCTTCTAATAGGTTCAGTAACTATTGCAGGAGGCTGCTGAGGCGCAGGAGACTGCTGAGGCTCATCATTAGGTATGACATTAGGAGTTTCAGAGACCTCAACAGTGGGTGCATCAACCGTATTTGGTACTGGAGGTGCAACCACTTGAAGCGCAATAATAAAAGTCTCTGGGATAAGCGGTGAAAGAACGTAAACCTGCTTCCCTTCAAGATCTATTTTCCTAGGCTCCAGGTCCTCGTTATTTTCTAAGAACACAACATGTCTTGTTTCTACAAACTTAGTTATCCTATCAGGACAATAAAATCGATACCCTTTAGATGTTTCAGGGTACCCAATAAAATGGCAACTTACTGTTTTAGGATCTAATTTTCCAATATATGGATTAAATATCTTAGCTTCAGCACGACAACCCCATACTCTTAAATATTTCAAACTCGGTTTTCTCCCAGTCCATAATTCATAAGGTGTCTTAGGTACTAATTTAATGGGAACCCGATTAAGAATATGTGCGGTTGTCTTTAGTGCCTCCATCCATAAACCAGTTGATAAACTAGAATAGCTAAGCATGCTCCGTACCATATCCATAAGTGTACGGTTGCGTCTTTCAGCTACCATATTCTGCTGAGGTACACCTGGTGTAGAACATTGGGCAACAATGTCATTTTCCTGAAGAAACTTAGCGAAAGGGCCAGGAATTTGGCCATAAGGGGCATGTCTCCCATAATATTATCCCCCACGGTCCGATCTTACCACTTTAATTCTTAGGTTGTGCTGATTTTCAACTTCAGCCTTAAATATCTTGAATTTATCAAGTAACTCAGATCGGTCCTTAATGGGAAAAATATAACCATAACGGGAGAAATCATCGGTGAATGTGATGAAGGAATCAAAACCATCCACTGATGTCACAGGAAAAGGACCATAAATATCAGTATGAATTAACTCTAATAGTCATGTGCTGCGAGTTGCTCCCATCTTTATTTTCTTTACATATTTTCCTTTAATGCAATCAATGCAGTGGTCTGAGTCAGATAAATCTAATGGTTGGAGAATCTCTTCATTAATGAGACGCTCCATTCTCCCCTTCGAAATGTGGCCTAAACGAGCGGTGCCACGCCAAGAAGTCTCATTATTCTTTTTACGCTTAGTATCACATACATTCAAAGATATAGGTGATTCATTAAGAGAAAGCATATAGAGCTTGTCTTGTCTAACAGCAAGACCAACATCATCTGAATTAAATATGATAACACATTTATTGTTACCAAAATTACATTTAAATCCATCATCGTCCAATAAAGAAACTGAAAATAAATTCCTCCTAATGGAAAGAACAAAAACTACATTATTAAGACGAAGTGTGAAGCCACTATCTAAAACTAATGAAACAGAACCAACTGGTTCCACTTTGACTTCTTTTCCATCCGCGACTCTAAGACTTCGCCCCTTTCTTAGTGTTCTCGCGATATGAAATCCCTGTAAAGAGTTGGTAACGTGCACAGTTGCACCTGAGTTAATCCACCAAGATTTAAGGGAAAAATCATCATAAAGAGTTTCATCAATAAACGTTATAGTATCATTACCCTTCTTGGCTAGCCACTTTAGAAAACCAACACAGTCCTTCTGGAAATGCCATGGCTCCTTGCAGAAGTGACATGCATTCCCATTAGGTGCTTTAGCAGGAGCAACATTGGGCTTAGTTGTATTTTGCACCTTAGGTCCTGATTTATCTGAATTAGGAGAGTAGTGCAGCCTTTTCTTGGATTTGAAGTCCCATGAGAACTTCCTTTTGCTAGGACCGCCAACTTGATTCACAAAATCTTTCTTTTCGGTCATTATTCTTTCTTCCTCCTGGACACACATGGCGATAAGATCGCTCATACTCTATTTATCTTTCTGAGTATTATAGTTTATCTTAAAAGTAGTGTACTCAGAAGGAACAGAAGTTATAATAAAGTGGACTAGGAAACCATCAGATATCTCCATGTCCATTCCCTTGAGTTTTCCAGCCATACCAGTCATCATCGTGATATGCTCTCTTATACTGCTGGAACCGTCATATTTTGTGGATAAAAGCCTCTGGATTAAAGTACTGCCATAAACCTTAGTGGAGCCTTTGAATTTCTCCTCAACTGAAACCAGATACTCCTTAGCATTTTCAGAATCTGGGATTGCTCCCCTGATTCCAACTGAGATAGAGGTCTTCATGATCATTAACGACGGGCGGTTGGACCGCTCCCATTTTTCAGCATTAGCATCATAAGTTTTCTTTTGTTTTCTTTTTCTCATCATAATTATCCACACCGACGGTGGGGGAAACGGGAGCGGGCACCCTTAATGCATAATCAAGGTCCAGAACTCCAAGAACAACTGAAATTCTTTCTTTCCAAGCGGGGAAGTTGCTCCCCGTAAGCTGCTCAATGTTATCAATTGTAGCGGCAACATTCAAGCATTCATCTTGAACATTAAAATACAGGGAAAAATTAGAAATAACATAAAAAGTATTGCATGCAATTAACCCTACGTTGGTCTGATTAATAACATGCAAAACTACAGTTCTAATTCATATCACTGTTGGGCAGAAAATGAAAAGAACTTCAACAATTAATATGGCGGCATACTATTACAAACAACGTTGGTCAGTATGTAATCATGTGTATACATAATGCCAAAATAAATCATAAAAAATCTCAAATTAAAATATCTCATTGGTTCAATTTTAATTAGAGATAATTATCACTGTTACTTAAGCAATTAACGTTAATTAAAAAATAGTGCACAAAACTTAAATAAAAACCCCTTAGAAAAAGAAAAGAGGCACTGTGCACTGCTGTTCCCGGCCCCGGCCTGCTTTCGACCGGCTTCACTCTCGCTCAGCCTGCCTCTATCGTGGCGGCCCATTAGGGTTTGGCCCGTAATGCCGCAAGGAAATGGTGACCGCCCGATTTCATCGGACGACCGAACCAACGCGCGTCGTTATTCCGCCGGGTGGATCGGACGCGGGCCGTCGGATTCGAATGGACGACCGAGATGCAACGCGTTGCCGGCCGAACGAAACGACGTGAGCCGCTCGATTCCATCGGACGGCTGAGAGCATAAAATGCGCCGTATAAAAACCGGCGGATCAGCGTAACCCTAACCCTAACCCCATTTTCTTCGTCTCCTCCGAAAACTCCGCGCAAGCGACGGAAAGCGGCGGCGTGAGGAGCGCGGGTGAGGAGCGGCCGCAGCGGCTCCTTCACCGAAAGTGCAGAGGAGAGCGAGCGGGCGAAGACGGCGGCGTGGCGGCGCCCGCAGCTCTCGCCGGCGCGCAAGACGCGGCGATCGAGGTCGCGCCAGAATCGCCGAGTGGAGCTTGGTGGCGCCCGTGATCGAGGAGGCTCCAGATCCAAAAACGTGAGTATTTGCCGCTCTTAGGGTTCTAATCTAAGTTGGGGATTGGGATTTGAGTTTTGGGATTTTGGATTTCTTTAGGGTTCCAAATCCCCTTCTTCTAAAATGCTAAGCCGAGCCCCATACATTAGATCCGGGTGAGGGAAGTCTAATCGAGTTCAAATAAGAACTAGGGTAGGCTCTGATACCAAATGTATGCATTAACCGAGAGAAAAACCTTGATCTAAACATGATTAACCCTAGCACATAGATGAACACCCAATCTGAGATCTTAATGCGGAAGCGTGATACGTACCCGAACTGGAGGATGCCATCGGATCTTAGGATCGGTCGGGATCGGCGCAGAAGAGGGAGGCGGTACGTCGGCCTGAGAGAATGCGATGTCGAAGTGGCGGCGGTGGTTCAGTGGCCGTCAGATCTTCGCACACCTGAGCGCCCGTAATAGATCGGATATGTTAGGGTTTGTAGCCTTGACTTACACACGAGAGAAAGCCTGCCAAGACCCTTCTTTTTATATAGCGCTCGGTGAACGGGACCTGGACCAAATAATGTTGGTTTAGCCACCGATCAGGGCGCGTCGTGAGTAATTACTCCCCCTAATCTCTCAGTTGCCAGTTGGCAGAGATCAATCCAATATTCTCCCCTTTGATCGAAAAGCTAACATCATAAGCCCATTCTTAATAAAATAGCATACCAAGATAATGTGTCGCATGACCAATGAAGTGTCATACGACCCCAGTACCTATAGTGTACTATCCCATTTTGAAATGAACATTCATTATACTTAATGGGAGTTGGTTTGTTTTAAGGTCCTTTTATCCAGAATCAAAGGCTTTCCAATAAACCCATGCCGGCAACATGATCACAAAAAATATTGGGTGGTAAGCCTTTAGTAAGCGGATCCGCAAGCATTGACTTAGTACTAATATGCTTGATACTAATGGTTTAATCATGTATTCTATCTTTCATAACATGATACTTAATGTCAATGTGTTTAGCAGCACCACTTGACTTGTTGTTACTCGCATAAAAGTCTGCGGGTTCGTTATCGCAGTATAAGATGCGTGGTCTAGAGATACTGTCTACCACTCTAAGACCCGGAATGAAGTTCTTAAGCCATACAGCCTGCCTGGTAGCCTCATAACATGCCACAAACTCAGCTTGCATCGTTGAAGATGCCTCCTGCAGTTGACGAAATTAACGAAGAAATATTCCAAATGTCTAAGCGACGCTACATGTGCCACCACAAGTAGAGTTTCTGGCCAATGTGAGACCCCGGTTTATCCGACTTGTAATGCTTAACCACCCATTCGGTCCTAGCATCACAAAGCAGATAATCCGAGACTCGAGACATGTATACTTCCTAAATGCAAGATATACACACCCTTTACAAAGTTCATGCATCAATTCCATTCATTCACATAGAACCGAAACAAAAACAACAATCCAGAAGATAACATAAATAAAGGATAGTCATTACAAAAGAGAGACCGACCGGCCAAATGACAAATACATAAAGAAAATTAACAGCGGAAGCAAAAGTGTCATAAGATGGCCATAAAACAAAAGAGCCAATCAGTGTGCCTTTAACCCACAAGGCAACCGACCGGACCGTCAAAGCTAGTCGTCGAATCCACAAAGACAACTCACAAAAGTGAGGCCCTTGGGGCTCACCTTCTTCCTCTGCAAACAAAAGCGACCAAAGAAAAAGCGGGTGAGTACTTTGAATGTACTGCAAGATATATAAGAATGATAACAGATCTATACAATAACTACATGCAAGCTTATTTAAGTGGAGCAGGTTAGGACTCAAATTTTTAAGCATAAAGCAAGTTTTATTTGCAATAATGTAATAGGTTGAAAGCAATTTTGCAATCTGATTTTATTTGATAAAAACAGTAGTAATCAAGTATCAACACAGTAAAACAGTACTAGAAGTGGCTAACCCAATAGCCACCACAATAGCATGAATTACCCATTCATGCCAACCATGTCAAGTTTTAATTTTAAAAACAAAAGCAGCTTGTTGAAGTCTAGATCTTGCGGAAATCCCCAAGCGTGTCCATAACCTAGGACGAGGCTATTCAATAGTTTTATCCTGCGCAGGTGTACCAACTTACCCACACGCCAGACCGCCTTTTTGCCAAGCTATTAAGCACACTTCCTTAGGTATGCCGGCACGGCTAAGTCCTACGAGACGTTTCCAATATTGTGAATTATTCACGAGCCGCCCGTATGGATAGAAACCCATACGTTGTGTCGGAGTCATCGTAAAGCCTCGGTCAACTACCCTTCGGGTAAAGCCTTGGACAACTACGACGCTCCTCGAGGTGGAGAGCCTACAGGAATCTCCACCACCGCACACCCAACACAAGAACACCGAGAACACATATCATGTTTCACACAACACACACAACCCCCTCCTGCGACTCGGAGATAACCCACGCCAAAGTACTAGGTCAAGAGGGGTCCCATATAACCCTCATGTGGTTAGTACGCAAAAGTACTTGGATCGATGGCGCAAGCAACATTTTCGGTCCTTAGGGACAGGCACCTTTCCTTGTCACACCCAACAATCACACCAACATGCCATTGTGCCCAAGTCAAATCATTTTGTTTCATTTTCGGTTTTTACAAAACAAAAGCATAAGGTGCCGAACCAAAAATAAACAAAATGATTTGTGTGATCAAGGTCATCGACTAAGTCGATAACCGCCCAATTCTACCGGTAGCTAAGCATTTCTAAGCATGACATCGCAAAGACAGTAAAAGAGCATAATTAAATCACCGGCTCTAATTCACCAAATGATGATAATAACTTATGGTTGTAAGGGATAACATTTTCATGGCAACAATGCATTAGGAATAGCTACCTCTAAACAGGCAAAAATAATTGGACACAAAAGCAATGTATACATATAGTTTGTAAACAAGATATTAGACTTTGAAAGTAATAGGACATTTATGATCAAATATCTTGCCCGCTTTTGTGGGTCAAGGTGTTTTTGTGGATCGATAATATTATCAACGTGCCCTTCGGATCCTAACGAAAGCAAAAGCAACCGATAAGAACGAATAAAATGCAAAGACCCAACAGTAAACATTCTCCAAAAATTCCAAAACTTTACAGTAGCAAGATGATGATTTATAAAGAATTTAGCAACAAGAACCAACTGATTTGGATTCTTAATGCCAAAGATATGACCAAAACAATTTTGCTCACTTTTATAAATCAAAATACTACTATTCATTAGCAAAAATTTCGGAGTATGCATTGAGTTTGGAAACATTTTTAAATTAAAGTCTAGTTAAAAACATAACCAACAAAATTTGAATCACCGAAAAGGATTTGAAATGAATTATTATGCATTTTACAAGTTATCACATTTTTCAGCTTGATAAATAAATCTCTTTGGGAAAATCGAATTTAGAAATGACGTGGCGAACGAGGAGCGTCGATCTTGGATCCGACGGTCCGCGTTCACGAGCAACGCGCGGCGCAGCGCCGCAAACACCGGTCGTTAGTGGGATCGGGATCCAACGGTCCACGACCACTTTGGTCGGAGCGCTTGGGCGATCCGGGACATCGTCGCCCGCCGTTGGATCGGATCCAACGGTTCACGTGGATCGGGCGTTCGGCGGTCCGAACGTTCACGCACACGCGAGCCGTGGATCGGATCCAACGATCCACGCTATCTCGCATCGGGACCGTTGATCTTGGATCCAACGGTCACGACCTGACGACGCGCTAGTTCAAACTTGGCGCAAACTTGGGCCGTAGATCTTAGGATCGACGGTCCACAACGACTCAAGTTCAAACCTCGCCCCAGATTTTCGTCTGACAAAATTTGACGGGGAAGAACGGCTCGCCGCCTGCGACTCTGGCCGCGGCGGTGCGAGCAAAAGTCTAAAACGAGTTGCTAACAACCTTGCGCACCCAAAGGTACCAACAATTTTGGTCATGCGGTCTAGAACGTCGGCAAGCGGAGATAACCGAGGTGACCAAAATGACCAAAACGGAAAACTCAAAAGGGCTCAGCTGCGGTTCAAGGAAGCGAGTGCCAAACAACTAGGGACTAATAAGGGGGTACCTGAGCCCAAAGAAGGCACCGAGGAGAAACGAATCGGCTCGGGTGAAGAAGAGAGGCGATTTCGGCCGAAAAGAGGGAAGTCCGAAATTGAGCTGCTCCTTTCTGTCAAAAGCCAAATTGACAGAGGGTTAATACTCAGTGAGATGCTAAGAAGTCGAGGAATCAAGGGTTTTGAAAAAGAATGCCCGAACACCACTTTCACCGAAGGATCCGAAGCTCCAACAATGGCGGCCGAGAGCAAATTTCGAAATGGAGCTCGAGCGATGCACTAACAGTGGTGTTGGAGCTCAAGAGTGTTCAAAGGATGCTAAGGAAGCCACTGGAGGATTTTTATAGCCGAAGGGGCAAGGAAGAAGCAACGGGAAGAAAAATGGCCGAACTCTGTGTTGAGGTCGACGGAGGGCGATGGGAGCACGTGAACTCGAGGAGGACGACGACTTTGGAGGCGGTGGGACGGAGCAATAAATGCCGAGAAACGCTGGCGAAGCAGAGAAGACCCGACGATACGCTCGCCTTTTCACCAACTCATCGTTGACCATGGCCGAGCGCGAGCGAGCGGAGGAAGACGAAGCGATACCGCTGGATTTAATCGGACTACCGAGAAAGAACGGGTCGAGAATAACGATTCAATCGCGCGCTTGATCTCGGGCCGTTGATTTAGAATCCAACGGTTCAAATGGATCGGCGCGTTCAGACGGTCCGAACGTTCACGCGATCGTGGCCCGCTCGATGTCGATCCAACGACTCACAACCTCGCGCCCAACGACCGAGCCGGTGCGTTTAGTTGATGAACCAAATCAAGTGGCTCGAGCCCGAGTCCGTCCGAACCCGAGGAACAGTGAAAACCGATTAGGGTTTGAATTTGAATATCGATTTTTGAGGAATTATTTGAGGTAGCAAACAAACTCCAAAATTTATGAAATTTTAATCGGAGATTCTTGACAGCAGGAGGAACCTTATATAAAATTTTCAGAGACTTTTATGCAATGCATTTTTCTCTAAAAATTCCAGAAGGCTAATTTAGGAGTTTGACTAATGTTTGACTTGCCTCAAAAATTATCAAATAATTTATGAAAATTATGAAATAATTCTGAGGTGTTAAACATCACTCCTAGGTTCAATGAAAATTATTTTCAGGGGTTGGGCCCAAGATTTTCATGAAGGAGATTTGTGTTGGTGTCCAAATGGCAATTTGATTTTTGATTTCACATAATTCTTTTACAAAAATTATGGAACTGATTACAAAAATCAAGATGAGAGAAAAAGTTTTAATTTCTCCTCATTTTTATTACATTTGAAACACAAACCAAGTTTGGGATGTTACAGCCAAATAGTACAGTTGCGCGTGTTTTTGATAGAAGTATCTCTCCTCGCACGGTATTGCTAGATATGGTAGTCTGGCCGAGCCTCATGCCGCCACATGTGTAATTTCAGTCACTCCTAACCCAGACACGCTAAAATCCGTGTGCTCTCGCCATGTTGCTTCTTCGTCCGACACGTGTATTATTTGCATGGCCATCGCCTGAACTGTGAGCATTCGTACCTGGCTACCCCGTTCAACCTGTTATTGTATGTTATCCACATGCGCACTTTGATCAATCATGGTAAGTTTTTCTGTACAGAAAGGCATGCTTCTTTTGTTGCCTCGATGCTGTTTTATTTATACTCGTGCTGTGTTTCAAGGGAAATATATCACTAGGGAAGCTCGTGTTCAAGATGTTCACCCAGTTTCACAATTTCATGGAGGTATACATTGCTTGCTGAGCTCAGCCTAGCAAGAGTTTCGTATTTTCATATCTTTTATCGGTAACTACTTAAACGATAAACTTATTGTATGATTCACATGACTTACAAGTAGAATACCTCCCTGTTGTTTACCCACTTGAGATTAAGCAAGGGAATGTGTGGATATCATGGGGATATGCTCATGATCTTAGGATGATGTTACAATTGGTAATGGCATTGAAGGTTTATCGAATCACGCGTTTTCGGCAAAGTCTCTGTGCTGTCAGGTCTCTGGAGGTCAGACCGGCCAGGGCGGCGGTCCGACCAACCAACCTTGTTTGTCCGACCGGCCAATGGCAGTCCGACCGGCCATGGGCGGCGATAGGACCGGCCAGTATGTTTGGTTGAGTTTGGAGTTTGGCCAAAAATAGAGGGTGTAGGCAAGAGAGTGGATTCTCCTACACTTGGTCTCATAATTTTTGGAGCCTCCAGTTAAAAGTTCTATTCGTTTGAAAAATCCAAAGAGGCATCAGATTTACAGGGTGGAAATTTGGCTAAGTCCTCGCTGGGCGGTCCGACCGGCCACGTGGCGGTGAGACCGACCAAAGGGCGGTCAGACCGGGCCATGGGTGGCGGTCTGACCGGTTTTCATTTGTTCGTCGCCATTTTGGCGGCGATGTTTGTTGATTAAGTCAAGTTCATGAGTTTCAGTGCATATATATTGCATGATGCATGTTTTGACTAACGTAGGTCAAGTTGCGAAGAACTTGTTCCCGAAATCGATTTCTTAGTCTATTGTTGTGCAGGTGGCTTGGAGGTCAACGACGGTCAACGCCGAGGATGATCGAGACTAGGCTTGGAGAGCTGAGGTTCGGAACGATCGAGGATGCTGGGTGAAGTCTGTGGACTCAAGCATGGTGCAAAATGGACAAGGATGACCGAACGAGAAGTTCGGTGCGACGGGTTGCATCAAGCGGCGTGGGGGTCGGTGCAAGTGCCATGGTGATTTCGGTGGGAGCCGGATGGGAGAGACTTGCCGACATGATGAGAGCCATTGATCAACCTACATGTGGCGAAGCATATGATTGCTCATGAAGATTGGACTCGGTCTTTGGAGAAGGATCGAGAAGGGGTATTTTGGTAATATTACCAAGATACCGACTTGATTGCTTTTGACTAAACCGTGACGTAAGACGACGCAAGGAGAAGTGGTTTAGGTCAAGAGAAGATGAAGACGACGCTTTAAAATGCATGCATGAGTTAAACCCGTTTGTGTGTGGGCTTAACGGGTGCCCAATAGGAAACTCTTCTAGAAGGTTAGCCTCCACTATAAATAGGGGAAGGTGCTGTAGCACCTCCTCACCTCTTGTGTTTTTATTTGAAAACCCTAGTTTTGGTGTTTATGGAGAATAGTGGAGAAGCTAGGTTTCTAGAAAGGGGATTGATTGTGTGCTCATGTATTGAGTTTTGTCCTCCTTGATGGAGTGGCTGTAAACCAGCAATAATCACAAATCAATCCATACAAGTTTTCTTGCGATAAGTCTCTTTTCGTTCTTGCTCTCTATTTTGTGATTTTAGGGCTTTCTTTGATTATCAAGTTTTTTTTTGGTTTCTGCCCCTAATCTTACTTGCTGTGACATGTGGAAACTCATCTAGGATCATCTTGATCATCTCTAACCCACGAGCAAGTTTTTGTATCTAGTTTTCGTTTTGACTCGATTTTGAACCATCATCCTCTCAAACGGAAAAAGGTCAAAACTTTGGCAAGGATCTTCGCTATCTTTGATTGGAATAGGTTCCTGACATCCTAGATAAGGTGTGTTCCAAGTTTTATGAAGTTTAGAATTGCGGATCAAAAGTTAGACCTATTTGCGATTTTGTTTTCGGGCTAATTTTACTGCTCATCGGGCTGGAGGTCAGACCACCCAAGGTGACTGGTCAGACCGTTCAAAGTAACCGGTCAGACCGCCCATGATACAGAGGTCAGATCGCTCAACTCCTTGGATGTGAGTTTTTGATGATTTTGGTTGTTTTGTTCCGATGTTTCGATTGGATTTAATACAAGTATTCTGCTGTGCTTGTACTTTGATCTTCATAGCTCTCATAGCTATTGGAGTGAAATACGTGTTAAATCCTATCTTGGTGAAAAAGATATCATGCTCCTATTCACCCCCCCTCTAGTCGCCTTTTCGGTCCAACAGAATGTCCTTCACTTTGCAGAGATGGGCCGCGCATTTGCGTGGCTAGATTTGTTTTAAATTTTATAATGTTAAATGATATAACTTAGATATTTGAGAATATATTTACGTATCTCGTAGCTATTTAAAATTTTAAGATATTATAAACTTTAGAAATAACAATAGAAACTTGAAGAAAAACACAACTTGATGAACGTAACTGATGTATGAGCTTTGATAGAGAAAAAAAATCTCTAGCATAATAAATTAACCACCCCCATCATATATGCATCATGTAGCTTCATGCCCTTATTTTTTCTCCACTAGTTACTATTTTCCAGAATATTTGCATGCACATGTGCCTCTGCTAATTTCAAGCAATACGTTGATTATATATGCAACAAATTATCTTATTAGTTTACATGGTATTAGAGTACCTTGCTGACGTATGCACTGATGAACCATGGGTGACCTACCTTAGACTTATCTTCCCTTGCGCTGGTTGCCCTACCGAACCGTGTGTGGTCTATCTCTTCTCCCCACCATGGTTTTTTTGCTTCAATTTCCAACAGCAAGCCCAATTCTTGATCGATATCTCTCAGCTACTACCCCTTCCAATGCAATACTTTACCACTTAGTTATCTTCTACTTCTTTCCAATTATTGCTTAATACTAACCTTTGTGACATCAACACACATACATGAAAATATCACTGATCCTTACTAGGGACATCCCCCGCACTCTCTAGTGGCCCCGAGCTTATTCCTTATTGTTGTGTCATCTCTACTATGAGATTTTTACTCTTTTGTTTATGTACGCCCGTGTTTCTATTCGTATGGATGCATCCATATAATACACACATGCACGGTATTATACTTGCTCAGTGTCTTCTTCTACCATGTTGGTCACTCCTCTTCGATGTTGTCTAACTCAACGATTTGATTTCCTTACTAACTGCGATGACCTCCCATCTTCACTGATGCTGGTATGTCTACTTTAGTCGCTATCTAACGATATAGAGAATCTTCTCGCCATCACCGATGACACCGTGTCACCAACGATAGTAGCTCCTAGTTAAGCGATAACCCTATATCGTCGATAGCCCATCTTCAATTCAAAGCTTCATCTCCTCTTTGCTAGTGCTTCCTCATCATCAAACTTCTTTGTCCACTAACTTCTTCAACAACGCTGATGCACACCACTTGTCGTCACAACACTTGGCACCTTCGACTCCGGCCTTTCTCTTCGGCGACTCCAGCGAGTAGCACAACATTGTCCTCGTAGAACGGATAAGGTGAGCAGCATGATATTGTTCTTATCTTCGTCGTCGCTGTCTCAGCTCTTCGTTTCCTTGTGGATCACTGTCTTCTTGTAGAATAGGTTAACATCATTACACTCTTTTGTTGTCTGATCTGACACCATTCGTGATATCCTCATTATATCTTATATTTAATTTATTTGAAACTTTAGTTATTCAGGGATTTTACTTTGTAATTCGTATGGAAACGGAATTTCATATTTTATTTTGTTTTTTGGTCCCTAATTTAAATTACTTTTTGTTGGAATTGTAGACTTATCCAATTTTTTATTTTTTATTTAATTTTTATGCCAAGCTACATTTATTTATTGATTTTAATTTCGAATTCGTATAAAAAAATTGCTAATTTTAAAAATATATATTCCAAATAGCAATTACTTATTGATGAAATTTGTATAACAATCCAATTGTGATTTTTGCTTAAATTTTATTCATAGTTATATTTATTTAGGAATTCGTATATAAATCAAATTGACAATGTTATTTTTTTGTTCCGAATTTTAGTTATTTAAATATTTTACTTTGGATTTCATATGGAAATCAAATTGTAAATTTTCTTTTCTTTTTATCCCGAGTTTTATTAATTTTTTGTTGGAATTCGTATACTAATCCAATTGCTACTGTTTTATAGAAATTATTCTGAATTACAGTTATTAGGGGTTTTATTTTTAATTCGTATTGAAATTAAATTTCTTGTTTTATTTTTAAATCCAAAATCTAGGTATTTTTTTGTTGGAATTAGTATACTAATCAAAAAAATATTTTGAATTATATATATAGGAATTTTACTTAGGAATTCATATCGAATATCAATTTACTATTTTATTTTATTTAAATCCGAATTTTAGTTATTTAGGGATTTATTTGGAATTTATATTAAAATCAAATTTCTATTTTGTTGGAATTTTTTTACTAATACCATTGCCATTTTTATTTTTTTTATTCCAAATTATATTTATTTATAAAATTGATAATTTTATTTTTTGTTGTTCCGATTTTTAGCTATTTTTGTAATGTACTTTGGAATTCCTATTGAGATCAAATTGCAAAAAAATATATTTTTAACTCATATTCGTATAATAATCCGGTTGCTAATTTATTTTATAAACAAATATTTAGAATTACAATTATTAATTATTTTACATTGTATTTCATATCGAAATCAAGTTGCTTGTTTTATTTTATGTTTTATTCTGAATTCAAGTTATTTTTGTTGGAATTTGTATACGAATCCAATTTCTATTTTTTATTTTTATTTTGAATTATATTTATCCAGTTATTTTACTTAGGAATTCATATTTATTTTTTATTCCAAATTTAATTTATTTTTACGTTGTACTTCAGATGGACTCTTATTTTTATATTGTACTTGACATATACTCTTTTCTTTAATCTAGATCGTTATAATCTGGACCCACCATAGTCAATAGTGTAGATGTTTCTTTTTTCCCACTGATTAATATGAGAATTTCTAGCCCTTGAAAGCGAACGTGGTGGCTTCTTTTTATATAATAGACGATAGATTCTAACCTTTGAGTGCGAATATGATAATTACTTTTTCTATCGCTTTAATAATATAATATGTAGATTGCACGTTCAACATCTTGTGCATTATTTACCGATATAATAGTAGCATTACTTTCTTACACTTATTTAATATTTTGCAGACCGGCTATGCTATGGCACACGCCCTTAATGTTTTTACCGACTTCTTACTCATATGGCGAATTCTGGCACGAGCAGCGGTAGCTGGAAATGTAAAAAGGCTATTTATAGCATGATCTTCACTCTGAATTCATGTACCATTCATTGCTTTAACCTTTGTTCCAACTGGAACCTTCCAAAATTCCAAACGCTAACAATTAACTGAAAATACGGGTGTGTCTTCCTCCCTCGAGTAGGATTTTGATCTCTAATATGCTGAGTTTTCCATTTGCAGGCGAATTGCTCAAATTACATGGTGGAAATGGCTTGGATAAAAGAAGCAAGTCTTTCCTAAATTGCACCATTGGCATGCACATGCCAATGGAAAAATAACATGAGACTAAGAAATTATGTTTTTAGTGAAGTACATAAAATGTTGTGTTACGAACTGGGTTAGTGCATGGTTTCTGATGTGTTTAGAGTATATATCCCTTTAGATGAAGCATAATACATGATTGTGATATTTTATTTTTCATGCTCTGTGCGGCGTTTTGTTTTACGTATTGGCCCTTTTTTAAGCATCGTGCATACTGCTTCCTGTATACACCTTTTCAGATGTATGGTGTAAGCACGTCAGAAGCAACGGAACTTTCGGAATACTTTTTGGCTACGAAACCAAACAGCGAGTAAGTCCCCTCATCTTCTAAACTTCGTGCATATGACCGGACAACACCTCTTTTGCATGACCACCACCTGTACGCGGTTAGTCCGAACGGTGGCTGTGCGAACGAGGTGCTGTTCAGCGGTGGCAGTTTGGACAAAGAAGTAACCGGGTGAGGGGTGTATGGATTTTGACGCGTCCGGACTAAGGGTAACTGGAATTACGCTCGTGACGATGTGAAACCCGTCTGAGCTGTCATTTTGGCAATTCCGTGCCTGAAGAGCTACTTCTGTCGGAATCACATGTACGTATATGTACATGTAGATGCGCACGATCTTAGTGAAAGACATGCGGCGTTCATGCGTGCATGCATGCACCTAGCTCCCTGGTCCGTTGAAACCACGCACGCGAGAACAATGGTTTTGAGGTTTCAGGAAAACCAGCCACTTGTTTTTGACCTCGCCACGGTGTCTTGCAATCAAGCTCCAGGCTGCCATTGCCAACTTCACATGTGGACTACTTAAAAAAAAAACAGCTGCATGTGTCGACGGATCAAATTGTACTTGTTTTATTGATTGTTATACCTCCGTTATGATCAAGAATGCATATATTAGTGCATTTTCTCGAGATATTTGAAGCATAATGTATACAAAATGCGGCAGACAGAAGGAGGACAAGTATAGAAAGAACGCAATTGTCCATGCCCTTTCTTGCGAGCAAAATACAACAGTTCACCTGTTTGGTCATCTGCACTGACATCGATACACATAACCATCTGATTTCTCTTCCTTCTACTTAAACGAGCCAAGCTCTGCTAATCAGACCAGTACTAGTATTACTACATCGTTTGCTTCTGACTTTTGCATTTTGACTCTCTTAACATATATACTAGTACCGATCAACTAGCCACGCGCAAGAAAAGAATCAACCCAAATGGATCGATTAAATTAATTTAACCAGGACGAGATTGTAGGAGCGTGGAGACGTGAGTTAGCGGGGGCGATTAATTAATCAAACCACTCCTACTCGGCTACTCCTGCCGCACCACTGCTCCGTAGATTCGGCCAATCGCGACGGCACCGGCTCCGCCTAACCAGCGCGCTTTGTTAATTCCATCTAGCTCTGCGCACTTCATACATTCGTCGTCTAGCTCCAAGATTTGGAGGACCGGACAACCTGCCCGACAAAAAGTACTGGCTGAACATAGCTGGGAAATTTGATGGTTTTTGCATGGTCTCGAACCAGGCAGCCGCCCCGTATACTGGCGAGGACGATTTGCTTGCTTAGCATAAGTATGGAGCCACGGAGAAGAGAACTGCTGTGTTGGAAGTTGGAACTATATAGCACTGACAGCGGACGGGTCATCCTGCAAAGTACGACGCATGTCCGTCTCGCGTTGGATCGTGGACCATCAACCGTGCAATAATTGGATGGCTGACGAAACTGATGTCTGAACAGTAGGATTAGCCGGAGACTAGCGAAGAAGAAGCATTTGGTAAAGGAAGAGACGAAAAAACTACCCGACAACCTGAATGCGTCGCAGCAGATCTGAGAATCTTATCATCTGTATCCAACAAGCGTACGGTTCAACGATTCAGGCGCTCACGTCAGCTACGGAATTGTCAATGCAGTTGGTCTCCACCGGCTAATCGAAAAACAAAAATACAGATCGATCACTATAGTACTGTTTGTATAGTGAATATCTGCAGTAGCGGATCCACTCAACTCCAGGTGGATCTCCGTCCAACTCCCCAGCGATACAAGGCCAATTTACAGCTGCAGCATGGATCGCCCGCAGGTCCAACTCCATAGGTGCATGGCTGATTGGCATACAATTGGCGTCCCATTTTATTTTGGTCCAGAATAAACCGGTACAATGAATGCTTAAGTTTTCACGTGTTTATCCAACCTAGATAGTTTTAATTGGTAGTGTGTGTTTTTTATATTTTTACCGAGTCGTCTCTTTGGATTTTGACAGTAGTACCATTTTCTTCGTTAAGATGGCAGTTGAAGATCCTTTTTTTTTCCTTTTGGAAAGTTAAGATTCAAAACAGGCCATCGACTTAAAGTTAAAGAATCAACAACTAAGGTCTTTTTTTGCCCGACCTTTGTTAATTAACACCGGTAAAAGTCGGTACTAGGGGGGGAGAAAATCAAACGCAAAACCAATGTATTTTCAACAAATTTGGAATTACAAGTCCAAAAATATAGGTAGACTTTCCCCTCTCCTGTATGTACACAAGCGTATGGCAGACTACCGTACGGTATCTCAAGACCAGATCAAAACAAAAATGGGGAAACCACACTTTCCTACGTCAAAAATCGCGCCAAATCGAACCCACTACAAACCCGACAACCGCAGCGACCAGACCCGCACCTCGCCGTCGAAACTCGCGCTGCACAGCCGCCACTCCTCATCGCCGCCTCCTCCTGGCCGCTGATTCTGCGCCGGCACAAGCGCCGCCGCGACCGACCTGACGGGGCTGCAGTGGCTGTCGATCACGGCGACGCACGCGTACCCCAGGCCGTCCGCCTCGCGCCGCCAGGCACGGACCGTCTGGTCCGCCGACCCGCTGACCACCAGCCCGTCCCCCGCGCACGCGACGGAGAGCACGGCCTTGCGGTGGCCCCTCAGCGCCCCGATCGCGACCATGTGGCTCGCGCTGTCCTCCCGCTCCCACACCACGACGCAGCGGTCGTTGCCGCCCGAGTACAGAACCTGGCCCTCGCACCCAACGGTCACGGCGTTGACCGCCGCCGTGTGGCGGGAGAGCGTGGCGACGAGGTGGTAGACCGGCTTCTTGCTGTTCCGTCGGGTCTTGTCGGGCGCGGGCCTGGGCGCCCAGACGCGGACGAGCCTGTCGGCGGAGCCGGTGTACACCGTGCCGTCGGGCGCAACGGCGACGGCGTTGACGGCGTCGTCGTGCGCCGGCAGCGACTGCAGGCAGCGGAGGGACGGGATGGCCCACACCTTGAGGGTCTTGTCCCAGGAGACGGAGAAGAGGAGCCGGCCATCGGCAGACGCGGAGACGCCGGACACGGTGTCGGCGTGCTCTATCCAGAGCCGGCAGTGGTGGCGGCGGACGGCGACGTGGTTGGACGGGATCGGGAACCGGCGGATGCGGTCGGAGACCGTGGGGAGCGCTGCGGCGAGGCGGAGCCGCTCGGGCGCGCGCGAGGAGACCCGCCACAGGCGCAGCTTCCCGTCCTGGTGTCCCGTCACGGCGGTAAGGCCGCCGTGGAGGTGCGCCACGCACTTGACTGAGCCGGCGGTCGCGGTGTCAGCCGCCGAGTCGGAGGTGGACGTCGCCTCGAGGGTGGAGAGGTCGTGGAGGGCCACGAACGCCGGCCTGGCGACGACGAGGCCGTGACCACCGGAGTCCACTGCCGCCACGGCAGCGGCAGATGCTGCGTGGGCCGTGGAGAGAGGAAGGAGCGTGGTGACGTGGGCGACGGAGGCGGCGAGGCCGCCGTTATTCGTTGCAGCGGAGAGCGGAGCCAGCGAAGGGAGGGACGTCGGCGATGACGCCTCCGACACCGCGGCCGCCGCGGCGGACGACGACGTCGAGACGGTCGACGAGGAGGACGACACCGCCGTGGCCAGCTTAGCACTGTTCCCGTTGCTACCCCCGTCTCTGTCGCCGGCGGCGGCGTTGCTGGTGGACTTGCAGAGCTGTGGGAGAAGCTGCATTTGGAGAGGCGACAGGTCTCCGCTTACCAGTTACCACTAACCAACCAACTGGCGTGGCTCGAGTGAAATGGAAGGGTCGGGCTCGAGCGCAGCTATCGCGAGGCTATTTGTACGCGCGGGTTTCCTAGGACCGGGCATCCAACGGTCCGTGTTGGCTTTACACGTGTGCGCCTAGAACCTGGACGGTTCGGATTGCCTCGATGTGACCCTCGGCACGCACTCGCATGACCGCCCGGGACAAGGTGTCGGGGCGGTGCGCGGCGGTGGCGCAGGCAGCCTGCTTGTCGCGGTCATCCGATTCGGCGGGCGGAGTCGCCGCGGCGTCAATGCGCGATGTGGTGAAGGGGTGAGCTCCCTCTTCCTGTATCGGGATGCTACGCTACCTGTGCTACAGCTGTACAGCTAGGAACGGTAACGGGCGTAGTGGGTATGGGTAATGCTCGTGTATACCTATATCTGCGACTCGATTTTCCTCCATCGGTATGCCCGCGAAAGACGGTGGGCAAAGAACCTCGCTCATACCTGTCGCTCGCGGGTATGCACGTTTACGTGAACAATGCATCACCTCCCGTGAGTACCCATCGCCCACGGGTACCCATCACCTACGGGCATGCTCATCAGTCATCACACACAAACAATGCATACATCAAGTTCTTTTCAATTCACATCAATAGTGCATCACACATTCAGCAACTAATAAAGTTCATCACAATTCACACATCAAGTTCAACAAATAAAAAGAAAATACAAACTGCGGTTCCACAGTCACACATAGTTCCTCACACATAAACAAATTAAGTTTGCAATAAGAGTAGAACATATAAAAATGGTTCAATCAGAGTCGGCGATCGAGATTGAATAACAATCTTTAATCTCCTCTTTAATGTCTTCAAGGTATATCTATAAACTCTCAACTCCTCCTCCACCTGGTGTCCAAAGAAATTTCTCACAGGATCTACAATATAGTGGCCTTGAACTCGTGTTCGGTGCCCTTTGGGCTATTGCCAGGAGAATGGCATGCAGATGCTTGTTTATGAGTATGTCCCCAATGACTGTTTCTACACATTTACATGGTGATTTTTCATTGTGTGTTTCCTATTATTATTCTCATGTACAAGAAGCGCATCAAAGGTGGTAATTTTATGCTGCTATAATTCTTCAGGCAACAGCCATGCTCCAGGTGTAAGGTTAGAATTCAAGCAGAAACTTTCTATTGCTCATGGAACTGCTAAAGGCGAGTTGTCACATTGGCATAAACTCTACACTTTCCTCTATTGGCAGAAGCTTATTTTCAGAAATCCAAATCCATCATAGAATATAGGATTATCTGCCTCATTTTGCAGTAGCCACGATCTTACAGCAACTACGCAAGCAATCTTAACGTAATAAACTTTCCTGTTACTCAGGCCTAACTCACATGCCAAACTTTGGTAATCACATGCCTATATGCTCACCTTTAAAGCCACAAGCAAGACTGCCACGGGAGGTGGCCGGGAGGGGAGACGGGAGGCGCGGTGGCCGGTGGGCGATGGGAGATCTTGAGAATGGAGATAGGGGAAGTGGGAGGCGGTCTGGGCGTCTGGCGGCGGGAGACGAAGTTCTGGGACGCGTGGGAGGCGGCTGGAAGAGGGAGGCCGGGAGGGGGACGGGCCGGATGGTCGGGACCAGGAGGGGAGATGGGAGGCGCGGTGGGCGATGGGCGTCTGGCGGTGGGAGGCGGCTGGAAGTGGGAGCCGGGACGGCCGGGACTGGGAGGTGCGGTGGGCGATAGGCATCTGGCGATGGGAGGCGGCTGGAACTGGGAGGCCGGGAGGGGGACGGGCCAGACGGCCGGGACGGCCGGAACCGGGAGGGGAGACGGGAGGCGCGGTGGGTGAGATCTGGAAAATTGATAATTGGAGATAGGGGAAGACGGGAGGCGATGGGAAAGTGGAGACGGGATGCGTGGGAGGTGGCTGGAACTCTGGAAGTGGGAGGCGGTGGGACGATCTAGGGTTCCAGACTTTCAGTGTTTTATATAGTGATTTATGGTCCCACCTGTCAGTGTATATGACGGGGAATCGGGTGAAGCGGGCACGGGTGGAGTTTACCCATGCACGCGCCCGTTTACCCGATGGGTAAGTTGTTGTGCTCGTTTTTATACCCGTGGGCAAAGAAAGACGCACATACCCACCTCTATTAGGGTATTCGTCCGCTGACACACGGGTAATCGGGCACAATTATCATCCCTATCTACCGCGCGTGAGCATAATACGCCTTCCAATCATAAAAGAAAGAGAAAGTTGTTTTTATTTTTTTCGAAGTGAACTGGACATCACTTTGTCCACTAATTTTTATCATAATATTTTCAAAAAAATATATAACAGTGTAATATTATGAACGATATTCCGTGACAAATTTACTAGACTATTTTCGTATACTTAAACTACATATTTTAGATAATATTTTTGATCAAAGTTGATATGATCTCACTGTACACATACTAAGGCAACTTCCTTTTGTTATCAAAGGAAGTATGCTACATCAACTCGAGTCAAAGATTAACTGTAGTTTTTTTTTGGTTTGGCATACGCGTAGTAATTGCCTGTATCTTTCGTTGGTGACGAGAGGTAATGCACGGCACAATTTCCTGACATGTACAAAGAGGACTACCTTTCGGTGAGCAGGGTGTGCTCCTCCAAGTGACGGTCGGTGAGTTGTTTCCGTGAAAGTTGCGCGGAATTTGTTTAGTGCGGAAAACGCTCGGGCTCTTCTGGCTCTGCAACGTGCGTGTAAAACCACGGAAGCCGGGGCTCCAGTATGGGCAACGGACGCGCATCCACATTTTGAAGCAATACTATAGTGTTATAGTACTATGGTATTACTTTGCAGCTATCAGATCAGGAACGAAGATTGATACCACGTTTAACACAGTAAAAAAGCTATAGCAACACTACTGTAGATTAGGTATTATATCAAAACACTGTAGTGTTACTGTAGCAGTTGATCCAAGCCGTTCTCCCTAAATCGAACGGTTCGTATCGTAGCACTGTACTTCCTTCTTTGACATTGCCAATGCAACGGACGCAGGGTACGAATCCGTGGGTAAGGTGTTAGGTTGGATGGAACTCCTGTTTTTGCTCCCATCCCATGTCAAATTATCGGTACTTGAAACGTGGGACATTTCTGCCTAGTCAGCAAGCTATGAAGCTACAAATTAAGCATGTCCATTTCCGCCTTATTTCTGACGATGTGCCTACAATTCAATGGGGTTTGGTCCACATCTACGCATTGTCGATTCGGTTATGAGAGGAGCACCAAGCTAATATTGTTGAACAAGTTGTGTATAATACAATAGCAAGTAAATTAATGCTCGGAAAGTGGCATTTTGATCCAACATGCATGTTCAGAAAAGCTGCTGATTTGGGGAATAAAATCTAGCAGATCCACAGTGGAGATAAAGGTTCGCGCTGAAGACAAAAACATCCTCTCGAAAAAACATTTACGGGTATGTGTGCTCCTCCCGGTCCCCTGCCAGCTCCGTAGCCACCCTAGAATACGATTCTATGATGTTAGTAGCTAATTCAGCTCAGATCTCAAAATGTTCGATCGGCGTTTGCAGAGAGAAGATCGTCAAACAAGGCCCCGAATGGCGCAGGAAGGGTGCAAAGAATATCATGTAGTATAACTGACTAATTGAGTGCAGATGCAGCAAATAATATATGTTTCCACCGGCGGCGTTGTTGTTGTTCTTTTCTTTTTTGACAATAAAACAGTAAGACCAGGCTGGTCCTACTGTTAATGTATTATATATGGAAAAAAGATAAAATAGTTACAAGAAGAAAAAGGATGTACAATGAAAAAAAACAGAAGATATTATCTAGCCATTCTTGAATTTTCGGAAAATATTTCTTTTTGGGAATTGCTAAATGGTACTCGAGTACTATTTTATTTGACCGTACTCGACTTTTGTGGCCGTCCGATGCAGTTTGAGATTTGTACTGTGACTTTTTAATCAATCGGGCATGTAGTTGCAGTTTTAGGCATACCCATACCCGTTTGTAATATGAAACCGGTCAAGTTTGAATACTATTTACATCGAATCCCGCGCCTATCTGTCTCCTTTATTTACTGCACGGTGGTGAATTGGTGGTAGACTGGGATATTAAAGAGAGAGACGGTTTTGCTAAACAACATTTAGCTGTTTTCTTTTGTTAAAATAATTAAAATTTTATCCGTTTATATGCTTTGAGATTTGATTTTTTCTATTTCATTAATTGGGTCTGAATTTATTATATTTTTTCTTCAGAACATAACATGTTCATCATATTGCTATATTTTGTTGGTATATAATTCTATTTTTTTGTTTTTATTTTTTGCTCAACCTCTCAAAGTACATGTGAGATTTTGAATCATGTGATGAAAATATGAGTTATTAAGACTTTCAAGAATAATTATAGTGATCAAGAACAAAAATTATATAACTAATTTACTATAATTTATGTATAAGGGGGTAATAAACGAACTAAAATTTGATAGTTTTAAGCTGAGAAAACAGTCGAACCTTGTATAGACAAACTTCATGAATCCAATAAGTTTTGTGGACTGTATGTATGTGTATTTTACATTATTAGTTGTTTAATCTGGTATGTTGCTTATTTGATCCAACAGATCATAATGTGATAGTTTTTTTATATAGATAAAACAATCGATTTCTGACAACATAAAAAAAAAGATTACAACCTGACTCGTCAAAGGGGTATGTATATGTGCAAAACACAGGACGGGAGGATGCATATATTCTCTGTATCCTACGGCCACAAATTTGAGTACCCCCAAACAAAAAAAAAAGAACACAAATGTTACCTAGACACCACCTTTCTTTTTGCACGATGGATAACCATAGTGAAGTCCACTTTGAATTGAGCCTTCCAACCACCCACCGAAGGATCCACATTCTGGAATATTTTGTTATTCCTGATAATCCAAAGACTCTAGAAGGCAAGAATGATTATTTCTGTACTGAACGGCAAATTGAGGACCACTTTAATGAACTCCAAAGCTTCAAATGTTGTCATTCCAACTAGTCTGGCAGGGCAGAGTAAATCCCAACAAGCTTGTGCAAAATCACACTCAAAAACAGGTGGTACAGAGTTCAGTAAGGTACACCTGTGCCACTGTCAGATCAGTTGATTTAGCGAACGAGTACAACTGAGGGTTCTGTACAGAGAGCAACTGATTGTTCCAAATCTCTTGCCAGAAGTG
Source organism: Hsuehochloa calcarea (assembly GCA_036346395.1). Lineage (NCBI taxonomy): Eukaryota > Viridiplantae > Streptophyta > Magnoliopsida > Poales > Poaceae > Hsuehochloa > Hsuehochloa calcarea. The sequence continues at coordinate 18,346,982 of CM070600.1, forward strand.
CACCGATCTACCATACTTTAATGAGCAATCTGAAATTCCCTTATAAAGATTAAGAAGCTTGAGGTTATCCTTCCACCAGAAAGACCCATCATCAGTCACACTAGGAAGTTTGTTATCCAGATAATAAGTCGACCAACTCCTACCAGTTAAATGGTGGGAGCTTTGAAGCACAGCAACTTGGGCCATGTCGCCCGATTTTTTTGGCCGCCGGATTTCACGCGACCTGCCTTCCTGATCGTCCATTTTTTGTTTTGCGTGCCTGCGAGGCCTTGTCATATGGGGGCTACATTTTTTGTTCATTCCCAATGTAGCAGTTTCTGTAGGTTAATACTATCAAATTTTTTTTTTCTGACTATTGCCTCAAAAAACATTGTTTTGGGTTTATGATACCTAAAAAAACACCATGCTTGCTTTGTTCAAAAGTCTGTTATGGAACACATGTTCGTTCTCTGTAGCATATTTTTCCCAATTATGCTACATTTGTAGGTTTTTACTCAGTACTTTTTGCAATCTCGTTCTATGATATATTCATTGATACATTCCCAGGTATGGTACAATAATTTATTAAACTGACAAAAGTAGGTTGGCTGATATATGTTTGACTTTTTTCCCTATATTCTCAAGATCCAGGATTGTGTGCCAGATGATCGCTATGATTAGTCGTGATCTGGATACATAACAAACCTTTTCTTGGTCGTGCTCGTATCTAAAACCGGGACTTTGATTTATTGGATAGTCTGGTTCCGGAGAATGGGCACCCTAAAAAAACATGACACATAAATAGATACCAAAAGAACTTGCATATGGTATATTTGTAGAACTAGATAGATCTGTTTATTTTTATAAGAGTAACAAAAACTGCTATAACCACTTCCCTCTACCATACAAAGCTCATAGATAAAATATTGAACGTACAACCAATGCCGTCGTCAAACTGTATGTTTCAGCCATCGTCAAAACACGCGCACCCTTGCCCGGGCAACTAGTAAACTTCACCCAAGGCAAATTTGCTCTATTGAAAAATTTATGAAGGTTTTTAAGCAAAGGAGCATCATTATGGGTGCCAATGTGTTGAACTCCTAATCCTCCCTGTTTCTTGGCCCGACAAACCATTTCCCGAGCTGCTAGAGGGGGCTTTTTAGCATTGATGTTAGATCCTCTCCACAAGCAGTGCTTTCTGAATTTGCCAATATGATTGATTACTGTATGAAGGATTTTAAGGCTACAAAGGTAAAAGATTGATACTTGAGTGAGCACTAAGTTAAGAAGTGTGAATTTAGCTCATTGACTCAAAAAAGCAGCACACCTTACTAGCCTCCTCTCAATTCTTTGCACTAATGGGAAATAATCTTCTACTTTGGGTCTTGATGAGGATCTAATAATCCTCAGTTAATTAAATTATTTATCTGTAATATTTTGATCATAATATCTTTTATACAACCCTCAAGAGCACCCATTAATATTAACAATGAGAGAGATTATAAATACCAAGTGGTTGTAAACTATCATGCGACCACCTTATATGATCGTAAGCCATCCTACAACCACTTCATGGTCGTAAGTTCTTCTACAACCACCTAATGATTATAAGCCCTACTACGATCACCTCCTGCTCATAACCAGGTCATTTACGACCACCCTATAGTCGATAAGAACCACAGACATACGAGCTCAATCGACTAGGGATATTTGTACGCAGTAATTAATGTAGCGTTATTTCCTGAGATGACTATACGTATTAAACCCCTGTCTCTGACATAACTGCAAGGCGACGTGGAGGGATATGTCTCTAACAATAACCACAATCCGAACGTGTGTATTACATCAAACGTTAATGTGTCTCTTGATGTGAACAACAGCACCCCTTCATGGGCTATATAAGCAGTAAAATCGGTGGGCGGGAGACGACGAGAGAAGACACGACGAAAGACATAAGTCATCAAGCTCTAGTTTTAGTCTTTCTCCTGTTGTAAACACAATCAATACGATAATACAGGAGTACAGTTATTATTCTCTTAGAAGAAGACTTGAATCTGTATAAAATCTATGTGTCCTTTTTTGCATGGTTTCACTCTAGAAGAACCCTTAGCATTAATTTATAAGATCGATATTAAATCATCAATATGTCTTGTTGAGCCTAAAGGCAGCCCAAGTAAGTAAAAGGGAAAGGGCCTATTTGACATTCAAAAGTAGCAGCAAGGTGTTCCATTTTCCTTTGAGAGACATTTATAGGGACCATGAAGGATTTCTGAAAGTTGACTTTAAGACCCGCGAGAACAGCAAAATAGTTGAGAAGAGATTTGAGAAAAAAGAGTTTGTAGCACAAGCTGGCATGACCACCAGAGTATCACCAGCATACTGAATCACAGGAAAGTCTGAACTTGTTGAGGCAGGCAAAGGCAAGTGAAGCAATCCGTCCATCATTGCTTTATTACGAATAGTCCGTAGAAGATCTGCATCCAAAACAAATAATAGAGGAGAGAGTGGATCTCCCTGCCACCTCTCTTACAATGAAATTACTTGCCTGGCACACCATTTAACAGCACAGAAGATGTTCCCGAAGACAAGATAGATTCGATCCAAGATATCCATTTAGCTCCAAATCCTTTACACCGTAAAATATCCAGAATGACCTGATGTTCTATTTTGTCAAAAGCCTTTTCAAAGTCCAATTTGAGCACTATGATTTCCTTTTTTGATTTATGACAAAGGTGCAAATATTCAAATGGTCATGCTAAACAGTCCTGGATGGTTCTTGTTTTAATAAAAGCATATTGATTTGCTTGAACCAGCTGAAGAATCACGCATTGCAGTCTGTTGGCCAAGCATCTTTGTTAGCAGTTTGTCCCTCCGGCGTTGTCGTTGTTGTCACTTTCTCCTTTGGCACACTCTTCAGCTTTCCCTGGATCTAAAACAAATTGGAAACTGCTAACTATTGGGCAATTGATATTTTTGCCAAATCTTCGCATATGAGTTGCTCTAGTGTTAGTAATTCATTTGCAATATTGTGATGCAACGTTTCCAATGAACTGGTGAAAGGAAGTGCTCAATGGATTAGGATCTAGCTAGTCGCTTGCATTGGAAAATGTTGGGCAGCCTATTGCGTTTGTTTAGTCAAGCAGCAGTTGGGAACCTGTGATGAGAAACAGATTGCAGCGTTGGACAAGTGGCCAGTTCTTGTATGTAACATCAGTGTCACGCTACATCTGCAGATATATATCATCTACAGGGGTAATCACAAGCCACGACGTAAATCATCACTTTTGTGACGACCCGCACCATTTACATATTTCTTAACATAAAACAATTCCATTTCATTGCATCAAAAAGATTTTACAACAGTTGTTTTACAAGCATTTACAATGTCTTTGACAATAAATAACTAAAACCCTAGTTCTTTCCTTCTTGTCGTCTGTAGTAGCAAGTCCTCCTCGTCGTCTTGCCTTTGAGCGCCTGCCCGTAGAGCCACCTCGTGATCCATTTTTCCTCGCTCGCAAGAAAACCAGCAATCGATTAGTAATCATAGTCAAGAGTATTCCAGTGAGCAGTAGTATATAAAGGTTAGAGCATAGAAGGTGGCCGTCAGATTTCCCGAAGTGCAGTAAAGTATCCGGAGTACCCTGAGTAGTCGGTCCCTTGGCAATCAAGATCCCCAGACCAACCGGAGTCAGTCGGCCCCTTGATCGCCAAGATATCCAGACCACCCAAGATCCTTAGACATCTGTCATACGTCAGGTCTCATCATCCGGCATTAACAAAACCCAAACACCCACTATTTGCAATTTCCGAAGCCACAAAGGCAAAACCCACAGTGCATACCCCCGGTAACCACACCCTCAGCCAAGCTTCACCGGGTGCAGCAACCATTTCCCAAGCCTCTCTCATAGAGCAAGCCAGCCCTCAAAATATCAAGCATGCAGGCGACCAAACAAGTTCATTCCCCCTCCAAACAAGTGCATCTCCCAACAAAACAAAGAAACCAAGATATGCATTCCCCTTCCGAAGCCAACGGCAAGTGCACCTCCCAGCTAGCACCACCAAAGACAAATGCATCTCCCGAAGAGCACCTGCATACATTCCCTTCCCTAAGCCATTCTCATTCCAGATTCACAAAACAAAGCAAAGCCTCCAACTGAAGCCACCGCCTAGAGCAAGGTAAGATCGGGGAGTTCAAGCGACCCAAGAACTACCTCACCTGCTCTGCTCCCCTCACCGAACCAGTAGAAGGGCAAGAAGAAGAACAACGACCAGAGGCGGGGAGTCATCGAGCGGCGGCAAGCAAAGCCACCAAGCCAAAGATGTAAAGCACACAAGGCCCCCAGTACCCTTCCCCTCCTCCCGGTTCTTCTCAAAGAAGGCAAGACCTCCAGAGAAGGAGCAAGAACCCGGGAGCAAGAGACCAAAGACAGGAGCCAAGCACCTGGGAGCAAGGGAGGAAGCCACCAGTGACACCAGAGGCAGAGAGCACCAAGCAAGCGGCGCTTCCATCCCCTCCTAGCCCGGTTTCGATGGCAGGTGAACCCAAATCCCACTAGTATGCACCGCCATTTTGCACAAAGATGCATCTACACCATCAAGCCTCCACAAACATCACAAAGCAAAGACTCCATTTTCATCACAGAGCGGGGATCGAGAGAATAGAGGGGATGAGCCTTACCGACCATGGCGAACCACCCCCATCAACCTCGGCACCACCAAACCACCATTTTCCCCAACCACGGTAGTTGCACCCAATCCGACAATTTGAGCATGCATCCATTTAGCATTAGCTTTATCATCAACCAAATCAACTAAAGAATCAACCATAGCAAAATCAATTAAGCAAAACCGATCGGGTATTGAATCGGGCCCGAGGCACCATGAGTAGGTCAAGCGCGGGGCGGCGGCTGAGTCGAGCGGCGGTGGCCGGAGGCCGGGCCACGAACTCAAGAAGCAATGGTCAAGCGTAGTAGAGAGAGAGAGCGGAAGGGGAGGAGTGAGAACCAAACCGATGAAGCCGAGGGTAGAGAGCCGGAGCGGGGAGCGGGCAGTAGAACCGAGGACGCAGCCGGAGGCGGTGGGGAGAGCTTCGGCGGCGGCTAGCCTTCTGGCCAGCCGAGGAAAGCCGAGACGCCACAAGCGAGAGGAGACGCAGCCGTAGAGCAGCGTGGCCGTGAGAGGCGCGTCATGAGGCAGCGAGGAGAAAGCGCCGAAGGAAGCGGCGCCAGTGAGACCGAGCGAGAGAGAGAGGGAAAAGGGAAGAGGCGGGAAGCAATGTGGGGAATTAGATTAGGGTTAGGGTTAGGGGTAATTAGGTAAATAGGTAATTAGGGTTAGGGTTTAGATTTTTAGGTATTTAAGTAATTAGGTTAATTAGAGTTTTGGATGATTAGTTAGGAGAATTAGAATTTTTGTAGATTAATTAGGTTTTGAAATAAATTAGGATTAATAGAATAATTAAAATAGGATTTTTGGAGTAATCCGCTAAGCGATTCGGGTTTGGGAAAATATTTGTAAGCTAAAATTGGCTAACCAATAGAAGTCCATTAGCGTTTATTAAGCAATATCACATAAAATCACTAAGTATTTCTACGTATTATTTGTATTGCCACACTACTTCAGAGGACGAGCTCCGGTAAGCGGGAGAAGGCGATAAGAGATTCGTCATCGTCGACCTTTCCAAAACTCTAAAGGCAAGCGATCCTTTGAACATAAATATAGTTATGTTAAATGTAAACCGTATATTGCTCTATCATATATGTACTGCATCAAAATTTTCTCTCAAAAACAATTTGGATTGAGATGATGAGAAAGATAAGAAAGATGAGAATGAGAATGAGATTGAGAATTATTATGTGGGTAAAGGGGCCTTGGTTGAGAAAAAGATGATGATGATGATGATGATGATGATGATGATGAGATGGGACCCTTTACCTACAATTATAATATAAGGACTAACAAAACTCTTACTCGGTCAGATGCCGTAAAATCAGTGCCAACCATTTCCCGTTTGGTGAGCGTAAAATGCTACTGTTTACGTAATTGCGTTCTCCACAGCGGAATGTTGGACACGGAGGATAGCGGTCCAAGGTGGAGTGTTGGGCTCGGAGGATAGCCGCCCCAACCAACATTGTTGGAACTCGGTGGAGGACTAGGTGCGCTCAGGACACCGACGGAAAACAATGGGTGGAGACTTAATCACGTAACCTGGAAAGCGATCTGTATTCTGAACTCGAAGTCGCATCAAAGGAAATGCGATGGACCCAGTTCACAGAGAGCTCAGAATAGTTATGGGTAAAGTGGCGCAAGCTCTTGCGCAATGCTATACAAATCATGAATTCATGCCAGTCTCTTGGATTGGAGTCTACGGGAACCACTGGGGGTCTTTCTTCTTTCCGAGTGACTAGTAGTATTTTCAGAATTAAAATTGCAACTTAATGTTTTAATGTTTATTTTCAGAATGAGATGATTTTAGAATTTGTGATAAAGACCAGAGATCAGTCATGCAGTGCATTGTTTGCTATTAATGCTTGCTGAGTACTTTTTGTACTCAACCTTGTTAGTATTCTCCTTTGTTAGATCCTAGTCCAGCCGGGAGCCATCCCGAGTGGGACGAAGGACTTGCAGGTACCAACGCAGCAACAGGAGGAGGAGGCACCAGCGGCGAGGTCCTGAGCGAGATGGAAGCCATCTTTGACTCGTGGGACGAGTAGGAGGGCGGTAGTTCAGAGCGCACTCGAGGCGGAAGCTCCCTTTGTATCGTGTAATAGCTTTAGTAAGAACCCTAGTCTTATGTGGCTACTCTGTAATAAAGATGTACAGATTTCTATTTTATTGTTTCACTGCGCAACTCGATAAAATGGCTTGCTATTCGTCGGAGCGGTGTTCTACCGGGCAGACGAATAGTAATCCGTATGCCTAAGTGTGATTACCCTAGGGGTAATGACACGGGGCGTCACAGGTGGTATCAGAGCAATAAGATCGGGCCACGCTATTAAAATAGAAACTGTAGCAATACCTTAAGTATGCCATTCTTGCCTGCTATATTGCACTAAATATTTTATTAATCCTTGCCTTCATTCCAATTTCGATTCCAAACCGCCCTCTTTCAAAAAGATATATATTTTGAAAAGCTTACCTCTTCTTAAAGTGACATTCCTGCTAACGTAGAACCATCTCTAAATTAGTTTTTCCTTTTCGAGAAAGTGCGGGGAAACGCGTTGTTGTCATAGGATCGGTGTAGTTGTCTTTTGTAAGTAGATGGTTAGATTCCAACTCAACCTAGGATAGAAAATATAGGCTGTGGGTGCAGTACCATAAGGTTTAGAGCCTAGTGCCTGGACTAGAGGCATGGAGTAGAACTCTGGTATGGACATACTTTTCCAATTTTGGACAAGTCTGGACCATACTCTTTAGCTTCTTTACCTCTTCTTCTATATCAAGGTGTCCTATCTCACTTCTGCACATCAGATTTCCCGGACGAGTGGTTCGTGGCACACCGAGCGTGTAGCTCTGGCGTACCCAGGAGCGAAATCCTGGGCGTACTCAGGAATGAACCCTGAGCAGTCCCAAATATGTGATTTGGGTGGACTCGAGCGAACTCGGCGTGCTGGCGCGTGGATCCGTGGTAGCATAGGTTCGCACTCGAGGCAAGCTCGAGCGATCCCAAACACTCGTGGATTTGGGCGGTCTTGAGAACGGGATCTCAAGCGTGACTGAGCACGAAAGACTCAGCTAGTATAGGATTTGGATCTTTTTGTATCTCATTGTTTCTTGATTTTTATTTGATTACATGTGCATGTCATAATCCAACTCACCCGCGGTTAACCTCCTGCCAGATAAGTGTAACACCTTTATCTCTACCCCAACAGCTGTTAAGGAAGATGGAAGGTCAAGGAAGTCAAGACCGTGCATTGAAACTGAGATTGGGACTTCTGCAGCATGGACAATCCACTCAGGATCCAGCAGTGAACCCCAATGAGTCAGCACCTAATCAACCTCCATCTACTACCATCCCAGGAACCAAAGACCACCCACGAGCAACAGATCCCTAGGCATAATGGCTGATGTACTCATATTCTTAGAGAACTCCAGAAAAGAAGCCCAGGAGAACCAAAACCGTTTCATGGAAGCTCTATTAACTCGAGTAGCACCTACTACCTCTCAACCAGCCCGTGGGGTTAGTCTGGGTGATTTTCTCCAAACTCACCCTACCACTTTTGCTAAAGCTACTGATCCACTGGACGCGAGTGATTGGTTGGTGGAGATAGAAAAGAAGTTGGATCTGATGGGATGCTCGGATGTGGAGAAAGTGCGGTATCGTCACACGGTGGCCGGGACAGCAGCTACTTGGTGGCTTAACTACAACCGCAAGTGTCGGTGAGCAACCCATCACTTGGGCTGAATTCAAGATCGCTTCACGAAACACATGTGCCTCTTGGAAGAATGGAATTGAAGAAACGGAATTTAGAGCTCTAACTCAAGGCGGGAAAAGATGGTGGAATATTTGAGTCGGTTCAATGATCTTTCCGTTCACGCTCCGGTGGCGTCGACACCGAGGAGAAGAAAATAGAAATTCTGGATGGAATGCATCCATATCTGAAAATGCTCCTATCCATCCACAAAATCATCTGAATTCCAAGATCTAGTCAGCAGAGCCATAATGCGGAGAATGAATACTCCAACCTCACCAAGAGCGAAGGAAGAAGTCCAAAACCGATCACCATTCTTCATCTCGCTCCTAGGCGTCATCCCTTTGTGTCACAAACAACCGCCACCAAGATATGGACCACCTCAAGGCGACCCTTCAACCCACCTTTTGGACCCGACAAACCAACAAGCAACGGTACCTCTAGCAATTAAATGTGGGAAGTGTAGAGGAAGCCACACGACAAAGGATTGTGCGAAGGATGCAGTGCATGCTTCAATTGTGGATGACTTGGGCATCGTAAAATTGATTGTCCCAATCCGGAGGACATTTGGAACCCCACCACGGCCGACATTTAGGCCAAAGCCACTGCTCCAAAGACCACCACAACTCACCTATATGAAGCGGTGAAGACAACCAACTTGTCACGAAGGAAGTGGAAAGGAGAAGCAAACACGCCTATCACCCATGACCGCCAAGCAGTTGGAGAAGCATCGGGTGTAATAACAGTGCGTTATTACTTTCACTCTTCGGGTAGTATTCTTTTAAATGTTGGAAGAACCCAATCCTTTTTACCTCCTGCATTGCTAGCGAAGAACCTTGTAAATTCTGAATTTTTGGAAAAATCCCTGGGAGTGAACCCACTGATTGGAATAGTCATCTACTCTCAAAGTAAGTATAAATGGCGTATTCGACAAGCTTCCACCAAAAAGTCGATCGAGGACCGACCATAATACCTCAATATTTGAACACGAGGGAACCATTTGAGGTGACCCTCACCTTTCAACACAAATCTCGACCCTTCTCGCAAGGCGTTCAACGGTCAAAGGATCCCGTGAAGACCACAGCTCTGAAACCCGTCAGTTAAAGAACCAGAAGATCTGTCCAAGAAGAAATACAGTGGAAGGATCACCCCGTCAGCGAAGCTTCGTGAAAAAGGAAAAAGTACCACGTGAGCCTAGCCAAAAACACCCCTCATGATGATTGCAATTTTGGGACGAAATTTTTCCAAGGGGAGGATGTGACGACCGCACCATTTACATATTTCTTAACATAAAACAATTCCATTTCATTGCATCAAAAAGATTTTACAATGCTTGTTTTACAAGCATTTACAATGTCTTTGACAATAAATAACTAAAACCCTAGTTCTTTCCTTCTTGTAAATGCAGTAGTAGCAAGTCCTCCTCGTCGTCTTGCCTTTGGCTTTGCCCGTAGAGCCACCTCGTGATCCATTTTCCTCGCCGCAAGAAAACCCGACAATCGATTAGTAATCATAGTCAAGAGTATTCCGGTGGCGATAGTATATAAAGGTTAGAGCATAGAAGGTGGCCGTCGATTTCGAAGTGCGATAAAGTATCGGAGTACCACGAGTAGTCGGTCCTTGGCAATCAAGATCCCGGACCAACCGGTCGGTCGGCCCTTGATCGCCAAGATATCCGGACCACCCAAGATCCTTAGACATCTGTCATACGTCAGGTCTCATCATCCGGCATTAACAAAACCCAAACACCCACTATTTGCAATTTCGAAGCCACAAAGGCAAAACCCACAGTGCATACCCCGGTAACCACACCTCGGTAAGCTTCACGGGTGCGACAACCATTTCCCAAGCCTCTCTCATAGAGCAAGCCGACCCTCAAAATATCAAGCAGGCAGCCAACAAGTTCATTCCCCCCCCGGCAAGTGCATCTCCCCAACAAAGCAAGCCAAAACAAGATATGCATTCCCCCTTCCGAAGCCAACAAAGCAAGTGCACCTCCCCACTAGCACCACCGGACAAATGCATCTCCCGATGCTTGAGCCCCTGCATACATTCCCTTCCCTAAGCCATTCTCATTCCAGATTCACAAAACAAAGCAAAGCCTCCAACGAAGCCACCCCCGCCTAGAGCAAGGTAAGATCGGGAGTTCAAGCGACCAAGAACTACCTGCTGCTCTGCTCCCCTCATGAACCAGTAGAAAGCAAGCGGCAACAACGGCCAGAGGCGGGGAGTCATCAGCAAGAACAAGCAAAGCCACCAAGCCAAGCATGTAAAGCACACAAGGCCCCCAGTACCCTTCCCTCCTCCCGGTTCTTCTCAAAGAAGGCAAGACCTCCGAGAGAAGGAGCAAGAACCGGGAGCAAGAGACCAAAGACAGGAGCCAAGCACCGTGGAGCAGGGAGGAAGCCACCGCAGACACCGGAGCGGGAGAGCACCGGCAAGCGGCGCTTCCATCCCCTCCTAGCCCGGTTTCCGATGCAGGTGAACCCAAATCCCACTAGTATGCACTGCCATTTTGCACAAGCATGCATCTACACCATCAAGCCTCCACTGACATCACAAGCGGCCTCCATTTTCATCACAGAGCGGGGATCGGAGAATAGAGAGGGGATGAGCCTTACGACCATGGCGAACCACCCCCCATCAACCTCGGCACCACCAAACCACCATTTTCCCCAACCACGGTAGTTGCACCCAATCCGACAATTTGAGCATGCATCCATTTAGCATTAGCTTTATCATCAACCAAATCAACTAAAGAATCAACCATAGCAAAATCAATTAAGCAAAACCGGTCGGGTATTGAGCAGGCCCAGGGCACCATGAGTAGGTCAAAGCGCGAGGCGTGAACTGAGTCAGAGCGGCGGCGGCGGGAGGCCGGGCCGCCGAACTCAAGAAGCAATGGGTCGGGCGTAGTAGAGAGAGAGAGCGGAAGGGGAGGAGTGAGAACCAAACCGATGAAGCCGAGGGTAGAGAGCCGGAGCGGGGGCGGGCAGTGAGAACCAGAGGACGGCCGGAGGCGGTGGGGAGAGCTTCGGGCTGGTGGCGCAGCAGCCTTCGGCCGCCGAGGAAAGCCGAGACGCCCAATTGAGAGGAGCCGTGCGCTGGGAGGCGTGGCCGTCTGAGCGTCGGCGGGCCTTGAGGAGAAGCGCCCGAGGAAGCGGCGCCAGTGAGACCGAGCGAGAGAGAGGAAAAAGGGAAGAGACGCGGAAGCAATGGTGGGGAATTAGATTAGGGTTAGGGTTAGGGGTAATTAGGTAAATAGGTAATTAGGGTTAGGGTTTAGATTTTTAGGTATTTAAGTAATTAGGTTAATTAGAGTTTTGGATGATTAGTTAGGAGAATTAGAATTTTTGTAGATTAATTAGGTTTTGAAATAAATTAGGATTAATAGAATAATTAAAATAGGATTTTTGGAGTAATCCGCTAACTGATTCGGGTTTCGGGAAAAATATTTGTAAGCTAAAAATTGGCTAACCAATAGAAGTCCATTAGCAGTTTATTCGCTTAATATCACATAAAATCACTAAGTATTTCTCTACGTATTATTTGTATTGCCACACTACTTCAGAGGACGAGCTCCAGCCGACAGGAGAAGCTGATAAGAGATTCGTCATCGTCGACCTTTCCAAAAACTCTAAAGGCAAGCGATCCTTTGAACATAAATATAGTTATGTTAAATGTAAACCGTATATTGCTCTATCATATATGTACTGCATCAAAATTTTCTCTCAAAAACAATTTGGATTGAGATGATGAGAAAGATAAGAAAGATGAGAATGAGAATGAGATTGAGAATTATTATGTGGGTAAAGGGGGCCTTGGTTGAGAAAAGAGATGATGATGATGATGATGATGATGATGATGATGAGATGGGACCCTTTACCTACAATTATAATATAAGGACTAACAAAACTCTTACTCGGTCAGATGCCGTAAAATCAGTGCCAACCATTTCCCGTTTGGTGGCGAGAAAATGCTACTGTTTACGTAATTGCGTTCTCCTAGCGGAATGTTGGACACGGAGGATAGCCGGTCCAAGGTGGAGTGTTGGGCTCGGAGGATAGCCGCCCCAACCAACATTGTTGGAACTCGGTGGAGGACTGGGTGCGCTCAGGACACCGACGGAAAACAATGGGTGGAGACTTAATCACGTAACCCGGAAAACGATCTGTATTCTGAACTCGAAGTCGCATCAAAGGAAATGCGATGGACCCGATTCACTGAGAGCTCGAGAATAGTTATGGGTAAAGTGGCGCAAGCTGCTGCGATGCTATACAAATCATGAATTCATGCGGTCTCTTGGATTGGAGTCTACGGAACCATCGGGGTCTTTCTTCTTTCAGAGTGACTAGTAGTATTTTGAATTAAAATTGCAACAATGTTTTAATGTTTATTTTGAGAATGAGATGATTTTAGAATTTGTGATAAAGACCAGAGATCGATCATGCGGTGCATTATTTGCTATTAATGCTTCTTGAGTACTTTTGTGCTCAACCTTGTTAGTATTCTCCTTTGTTAGATCCTAGTCGGTAGGGAGCCATCCCGAGTGGGACGAAGGACTTGCGGTACCAACGCAAAGAACAGGAGGAGGAGGCACCGGTGGCGAGGTCTGGCGAGATGGAAGCCATCTTTGACTCGTGGGGCGAGTAGGAGGCGTAGTTGAGAGCGGACTCGAGGCGGAAGCTCCCTTTTGTATCGTGTAATAGCTTTAGTAAGAACCCTAGTCTTATGTGGCTACTCTTGTAATAAAGATGTACGATTTTATTTTATTGTTACTAACTGCGCAACTCGATAAAATGGCTTGCTATTCGTCGGGCGGTGTTTCACAAGGCGGGCGAATAGTAATCCGTATGCCTAAGTGTGATTACCCTAGGGGTAATGACACGGGGCGTCACAACTTTTTCCTCGCATTAACGATCGTAACGACGGCGACATGCTCGACGTTGAGATAAACACGGCCGATAAACTAGTTGCCTTCCTGGAATGCGATACGAGCGTAAAGATTAGATTTCTCTTGCGTGCTGGAATGTTGCCTGCACTCTTTATCGCAAAGGCACTAAAGCAAAGGCAATATTCGTTGCATGGTTGCCCAAGCAAAGGACTGGTACTGAAATTTCTCAACACAGTGGGGGTATATTCTAACGCCAAATTGCATAAACCAGTTACGAATCACCAAAGGCAAAGCTCAACATTTACTAGGTTTTCTTTCCCCTTCGTACAGCCTAATGGCTGTCGATATCATCGTGTTCGGTGTGTGTGTGATTGCCCTGGGTGGCAGGGCCCCTTCCAGGTGGCTAACTCGCGAGCCTTTAGGTCAAGAACTGCATCGAGTAGGGACCTGAAACTTACGCGATCGACCAGCACGAAGAAGAAAGAGAGCTCCATTGTTGTGCGGTGCTTCGAGTAGGGGCTGCAGCCAGAGGAGCTTGCTTTTATCTCTGTTGGAAATATAGATAATTTTTAATTTTATATTTTATTATGAGATAAATGTCATATAAAACTAGATATACATAAAACAATATTAATAACAGACAACTCATTGAACTTCTAAGCATACACAATAATAGAATTATAATAAAATAGTTTGGTCGCATAATTAACTTACAGTCGGACGTGATGAAGAACAAGAAGCAGCGTAGACTCGAAGCAGTGCATAACGTAGATGAAGTAGCGCAGCGAGCGGTCGAGCAGATGCGCTACCCAGAAACCTTATTGCCGCCCCATGAAGGTGAACTCTATGACAATAGTTCGGAGATACCCGCTCATCTTCCTTCCCGGTGCACGCCGAGAAGAAGAGACGACTTCGTTCGACAACACAACTCTCCAGCACGGTAGAATAGAGAGGAAGACGAAGAAAATGGAAGTGAATCAATTCGTTATCTGGCCTGGACGTCTTTGAATCTTTTTAAGGTCGAGATAGTTACTTTTTAGTAATCGCATAATAAAGCACAAATTAAACCACCGATAACTGCTAATTCAAAACTAATTAATAATAATTAAGTAGTTTTTATCAATTATACACTGGTCTACAGCTTCGATCAGTGTATTTTGACCACACTAGTCTATGGATCCGACCACTATTTTTCGACCACTGTATTTCAACTCATTTATTTCAACCACAGTGTTTCGACCACACTGGTCAATGGATCCGATTAGTATTTTTTGTATACTATGTTTCAACTATTTTATTTCGACCATACTGGTCTATAAATTCGATCGGTGTTTTTTGATCACTTTATTTCGACCACACTGATCTATGGATCTAACCAGTGTTTTTCGACCACTGTATAAAGGAGATAGAGAAATACACGGTTAGCGAAAGAAATCTCATATCACCACAAGTTATGTGTTACATGTTTCATATAGTGACAAAGACTCTACCTTATAAATTACTCTCCCATCACTTGATTAAGTAATATAGGACTAAACAATGCATACTTTAAAATTTCAGAAATGAATATATCTTCATACTTACGGGCCAATTCTAACGATTTTCATGTACGATCTGATTCAGCACCGAAGAGATCAAGCAAGTGTGGTGTTCGAGCAGATCGACGTAGGTGGCGCGCGCTGGACGTGAGGTAAAGAAGGGGTGGTTGGTTGCCTTTCATGTCATTTCGCTTATTTTCTAAAGGGAACTTGACCTCGGCGAAACGGGTTTCGCAAGAATACATTTAGGCATCATTATGTGCTGACAAATGTGTTACATCTCGAGGACCCTGAGCGAAATCTTCGATCGATCGCCTCTCGCAGCTACTTGGAGATGTTCCATCAGTAGCATGCATGCCGTTGCCGTCATTGCATGTTCCGGTGGATCCACACGTCAAAAGGAAAGGGAAAACATGCATGATGCAGCGTGACAACGCGTCGACAACTCATCAGATGATCGGAATCGGACCAGGAATCGTAAATTCCCCGGCGTGAGGTGTCGAGCCGTCGGGCGCGTCAGTGCTAAACTGCTCTGTTTCTATGCGCGCCACGTGTGAGCTTTCCGCGAGCTGCGCAAAAATGGGCCGGAACGAGCGACCGGCAGGCACTCGCGGCTTGCCGGTGCAAAGCGGGGAGACCACATGATGGGCCTCGAAGCCTAGCCTCTGAACCGCGCGCCACGTGTGAGGGGCTGCTTCACGAGTGGAGAGCGAGCGAATCCCTGCTAATGCGTTGCCGTTATAAGCATATTTGCCAATTGCCACCGTGCCATCACTGGCTAAAAATGGCTCTTTTGGGCACATGGCAACCGTGAAATTAAAGACAACCTAAACCTATGGATACTAGCCGATGCAAAAAAAAAAACCCCTCCTATACGTAATTCCTACTGCTACTGCCCCCGTACAGTCTTCTTTTTTTTTTCTTTTTTTTTTTGGGTAGCAACGAGACAGGACATGTCCTAGGTTAGCGAATAGCATTTGTGAGGGCACCAAGTAGGGGTGAAAACGGATCGGATACGGACGGATAATGGCTCTGTCATATTTATTTTCATATTTTTTTCCGGATCCAGATATGAATACGGATGCGCGGATCTGAATACGGATCGAATAATATCGAATCGAATACGGGCGAATCTGAATTGAAACGAATACGATCACGGATTATTTTCGGAACATAAAAACCCCTTAAATTGTATGCCAGAAATTTAGGAAAACATATAACTAGTTCATTTGATGCAACACATTCATGAATTATTCATATTTTCAGCAACCACGCATAACATTGCCACTAACAAGTTGCATTAACTAGTTCATCATAAACATAACACTTAGTTTACCATATTTAGCTTATAAGTCAGAACTCACCAAGTTACAAGTCATCACACATTCAAACTTAGCTTATCACATACATAAAACTTAGTTCACACTAACATTGATGAGGCTAGATAGTTAATCTATACGTAAATGACTGTAACATCCCAAAGTATGTCACCAAAAATAAAATTAATAAAGTTATTATTTTATTGGATTTTTTGAGATTTAAAAGAGTTTTCTTGGTTAAAAAGAAAAAATAAATGAAATAAAGTCAATTATTTAATTTCCTAGTTTTCAATGTCAAAAAAAATTATTGAGATTTCTAGGATTTTATTGTATTTAAAGTGAAAATGAAATAATAATAATTAATTTCTTGAATTTTCTGGATTTTAAAAAGGTTGTTCATATTTTTCAGAAATTAAAAATAATTTATGTGCAAAAATAAAAACTAACTTTAACTTGAAATTAATTTTATTAAGTTCAAAATAATTTAAGGAATTTTTGTGATTTTTTCTAGAATTTTTTAACTCTATTTGCTATTTTCTAAAAGGCTATTTGAATTGTTGTATTTTCTGAAATTCGAAAATCAATTAAAATCTCATTTTCCCTTTTGGGCTGAACTCCTCTTCTATTGGGCCGAAATCCGGATATCCGAACTTGTCTTATCCGGATAATCCGTATCCGTATCCGTATCCGCCGGATAGCATGCTTACCGTATTCGTTTAGTTTAGATAAAAAATCCGAATCCGTATCCGATCCGAAAATTATCCGAGAAAAATCCGATCTGAGACAATCCGAATCCGTTTTCGTCCGGATCGGTCGGAAACTATCCGATCCGTTTTCATCCCTAGCACCAAGTAATAGAAAGAGCCTTCTTACATAGTAAAGGGGGAATTGATATTTTCCTTCTTACTACTCCCTTGCAATGACAGACAAAGGAGTGGTTTGGTACGTTCGGTGGGTACAATTATATGTTTAGACTATGTAAATGATCATATTCCTTATGATATACTAGGTATTCCCGATGATACTAAAGGGTGGGACACTGCTACGACACTTTTCTAGTTTTTTTTTCCATGTAAGTTCAAATTTCTTAATGAAATGAATTATGGGAGTTCTCGTGCCATTTGATAAAAAAGAAGACATGTTTTGGGAATGGAAAAGGGGCAGGTAGATCGGACCACGCTGCCGAAAGAGATGGTCTTATTCCTTTTCGTTACTTTCTCGACTGCTGATGCGGGGATGGTTCTACGGAATTGTAAAAATATATATATTTAACATCTACACTATAAATTTGTATAATTCTTATATGATTTACCACTTACTTATAACCGAAAAAAAGATAAATCACTTTTTATCGCACAACAGAAAAGTATAATGGTACTGACATGATGGGTGATATAGTTCTGAACTACATGACAACAGCCAATGATCATGACTAGTTTACTACAATTACATGAGAAATATTCACAACTTTTGTAAATCAATATCTAATTGCAACACTTGCATATTCCTTAAAAGCGGCTAGATATATTCCATGAATAAAAATAGCTTATCATTATCAAGCTCAAGATTGCTCATGTCATAATATAGATATTTGTAGTATTACCACACTGATGTAATATTTTGCATACTCCTTGTTTATTTATAGTTTTGTCGGTGTATTAGAACCGATCTTACGTAAAGATTATTTGATTCGGGGGGTCTCCTAAGGATGAGATCACGCAGAGTGGATTGACACGGGATGTTTAGACAGGTTCAGGCCTTCTCCGGAGAGAATAATAACCCTAATCCTGTGTGTATCGTATTGTTGATGATCTAGCAAAGGACTAAAACTATTACAGAGAATAGTGCTTGTGTTTCTACTTGACTAGCCCTTGTTTGCCGTTGTTCTTCTCTGTCCCCCTTGTCTCTCTGTTTGATGCCCTTATATAGTTGTGAAGAAGTAGCCGTTTTGCCCTGCGGGAGATGTGCCTAATTAATGTAATGTAGGCGCATGATGGCGATAATTACCGCGCCTTGACTTCTTCACGCCATCCGCAATTATCTTCCGAGAGATAATGGGGTATTTACACACCATTAATACGCGGAATAATAGTGCGTGTAGACCGTTCGGATTCCTTAATCAATTGGACCTACTAAATGCGTAGGTTTGATTATAAGGTGGTCGTAGTTTTCACGGTCGTAGAGGACTTACGACCGGTAGCGATGAGAAGAACTTACGACTATGTAGTGGTCGTAGAAGGACTTACGACTATGTAGTGGTCGTAGAAGGACTTACGACCATGATATAGTCGTAGCAAGGCTTACGACTATGGGGGTGATTGTAGAAGAACTTACAATCACTTGTTAGGCCTCTCCTTATAGATATAAGGGGTACTTACTGGGACTATGTGACATCATATTTACCCATAATAAGAATTATAGATAAAAGATAAAATGAGGATTATTAGATCCTCGTCATCTAGCCCCCACTTTAAGTGAAAGTAACTTACTTGGTAAAGGTTTCAGTAAATGTACTTACGACCATGAACATGTCGTAGAAAGATAGTCGAAGGAAAAACTCTTCCGATTGATACTTCCTTTGACCGTAAAGATTTGGTCAAGAAAGTAATTTTACTTGGAGGTGATGAAATGAACCTAACTTTCCGAGCAGGCCATCTGGGAATTGCAAACAATCTCTACAGATCTGTTGATGAGACGGTTCCGGCGATTGCAATCGTGAAGATTGCTTACGACTATCAAAAGCGTAGAAACCCCTACGACCGCCCGGTGGTCGTAGTAGGGAATCGGAGAAAAAGCCTTTCCGATTGATATTTCCTTCGACCGTAAATACTTGGTCAAGAATGTAATTTCGCTTGGGGTGACAATCGCACCTAATTTTTCTCGAGCAGACCATCCGGGAATTGCAACCGCTCTCACGGACTTGTCCGATGAAGCGGTTCCGGCGGTACAACCAACTCCTACTGAGACCTATAGGCGAGACGGTTTCCGGCGGCGGAGATCGTCTTGATTATAAAAACTTACCAGAGGTAGACTTGGGTTTTACTTTTCCCCAAATCACTCCATTGTTCTTGAGCTCTTGCTTTCTTCGTCCTCGACTAGGTTTCATCTTCTCGCCGCCAACCCAATCAAAAACTTTTTGCTTCCGAGCGAAATGGCCAAGAGAGTTTCGAATGGGAGGAATCGGAGATGGATGCGCTAAGATCAAGATCTTGGTCGATCTGGGAAGATCCCGCAGAAGGCTCGGTGAAGTGGATTCCGCCATCGGGCAAGATCGCCATCGGGGAAAATGGGCAAATCCGTCTTCCAAGCGTATTGTGAGTGCGGCCTTCGATTACCGCCCACCCCTTTCTTACAGATAGTACTCGAACACTTTGGGGTGGAACGGTGAACTTAGGTCCCAATTCCATTACCATGTTGAGTGTGTTCGTGTATCTGCATGCGAGGCATACACAGGGATTAGGCGGATCTCGAGTTGTTCCAATATTATTATGGGATGGCTCGACAAACCGAATTGCCGGAAGTCGATGGCTCAAGCTCCACGACTCGAAGTCGAAGGAGTACATTGAGCTTTACCCGGTCTTCGTGGTCGGAATTTGGAGGAAGAGGTGGTTCTCTTTGGAAGGTCACCTCGAAGACGACCTTTCTTTCGTGGGGAAAGTCTGCTGAAAAGAAATCTTCATGGGATTCAACCCTGAAGATATTAGCGGATTAGCCCTTATATTCAAGCCATTAAGGACTTGAAGGAAGAAGGGTGACGGATGGCATGTGGTGAAAGATTTCATCACACGCGAATTAGTCCTCTGAAGAAGCGAGCATCTCCTATGTGGAGGTACTCGGGAAGAGGAGACCCCACCGAGACTACGAGGAGGGTAAGCAATTGTTGACTTAACTCTCCGTTTGGTCTTTCTCAACTTTGTCTAATATTTTTATCTGTTTACGGATCTTTCACAGTGAGGTTGACTCAGTCGACTCATGCGTGAGAAGTCCCCGCCATTCCGAGGGGTGGTTCCTCAAGTCATTGCGGTTTTGTCCGCAGATGAAAGGATAGAGCGCCTAAAGGTAATCAAATCGATTCTCTCTTTAGGACTTTATAGTCGTAGAAGATACTTACGACTAATGGTGATCGTAGAATATCTTACAATCAAGAAAAAGTCGTAGAAAAACTTACGACTTGGTACTAGTCGTAGAAAAAACTTACGACTAATTAGTGATTCTTCTTTTTCTGTTTTGCTTTACAGAAAGTAGGCATGGAAAATCGCCAGGACGACGAAGAAGTCGTTCTGATGACTATTGGCGCTGGGTTGTCGAAGACAAAGACTCGGCTCCTCCTCGAAGAGACGTCGACTTGTAAAATGCCGACAAGGGGAGCAAGTTCGAGTTACGGTCTTTCGACCAAACCTCTACAGAACTGCGGCACCGTGTAGTTGTATCTGCCGAGAAGCATGTGCCGTCGGCCGAGGAGGTTGAAGCAGTTGAACCTCTCAAGCGCAAACCTCGCAAGGCTAAGGTACCCTTCTATTATGACACGGAATCTTTCGCAGTTGGTGCCACTCCTAGTTTTATTAAACAACTGGAAAGGAGAACTGGAAGGATTTTATGTCTTTTATGAAGGACGATGCTGCATCAAGACAACTCGCAATCGAGGGCGTCTTTCGCTCGGAATGGTCGAGACACCTTTCGTCCATCCGAAGATCAGAAACCGAGCTCGTTCTGTTCAAACTCTACGACCGCACGTGGTCGAGTGAGCCAAATGTTGAACCTCGACGGACGTGGTCGTGGAGAAGAAGAGGTCCTCCGTTGGGAGGATTGCTCCAAAATTCTGGTTAAGACCAGTGCGAGGTATGTGAAATGTCTTGAAGTGTAAGAAGGACATTTACCTTTTCTTTTCACAACTGATTTGCTTTTCTTTATTTCATCCGACTCCTTGGCCCGGAATGCTTCACGAGAAATCCATTGCTATCCCTTGACCATCGGAGAGGTAGCAACGGAGGTGGTCGAAGCATCACCCTTGGCCCAGGTGGCCGATGAAGTCGAGACTCCCAGAGTGTCTCCCACATCTGCTGAAGTCGTAACTACGACTCTTGAGGTAGCGGCTGTTACTGTTGAGGTGGCCGCTACGACTACTGAAGTCGTAGAAACAACAGAGGCGGTGTGGAAGCCTCCGTCAAGGTGGTGACCAGCCTGCGCACCGCTCTGGGAAGGAAATCGTAGGAGGCGTTCCTTCCCCTACCCAAAGAGAAATCACAGAACCAGAAGGAGAAAATTTCAACTTCTGTGGTGACTTCTTTGGGCCTGCCTCCATCGTAGGGTCTTCTGCTTACAAATCTCGTGACCGAGTCCCCCATCCCAAAGATATTCCCAATACGGATAATACTTTTGACAACGAGCGCCTCGAGAAGGTGTGGTGGGACAAAGTCGCGAGGATAGATAAGTCGCAAAGACCGGACCTTGTATATTCGATTTTTGCTAGAACGACTATGAATGTAAGTATCTTCAGAATACTTATATATGTGGCTTTTCTTCCTTTCTTACTGTTTTCTTTTTGCAGAAAGCTCTGGAGCAAATTGCTGTTGTCGGTGAGTATCATCGACAACTTTTAGAGCTAAGACAGGAGAAAGAACTACTCTGCAGAGGAGAGAGGTGGTAAGTCACTTATCATTCATAGTTGTTTTCGACTTAAATACTCGTATAATGCTTTACGAGAATAGCCATGGAAGAAACTCATGACAAAGTGTTAGTCGTAAAAAGCTTACGACTACTTACGACCAGATAGTGGTCGCAGAAAGACTTACAACCATTCGTAGTCGCGAGAAAAACTTACGACTAGGTCGGTGGTTGTAGAAGTATTTATAACCATTGGTGATTTTTATCTCCATCTCTCGTCCTTTGTAGGTTAAACGGTGATTCAAAGACCTTAGCCGACTCGCTCGACTATGAAAAAGAGGAGTCGAGGAGGCTAAGGAATGAAGTATTAACCTCTCGGAAAGACTTGAGAGGTTGTCTCGCATCTAAGAAATTGCAGGAAAAATAAGCGATGAAGTCTTGAACTTAAGACTGCTTTTGAGTTTTAACCTTTATCTAACTCTCATTTCTTCTTCAGATAAAGAAAATGAGATGAAGAAGCTCCGGTCTGAAGTTGGAGACAAATCTTTGGTCATTCAGGAGTTTTCCCGCATTACCAAGAATAAGGATCAAGAACTCGAGAGTTTTAGAACTCGATTAACAGGTAAGTAAATCTTTACATTATTCTTTTTGAGTATCTTCCTTTTCTAATGCCAATTTCTTGTTCGAAATTGTCGCCCAATTGAGAAGCCTCGAGGTGAAATCCAAGCAAAGACCTTAATCGCAATGAGTCCGTCGCATTGCTAAGATGAATGCAGAGGACATCAGAGCATGGGAGCAAAAGCATGCTGAAACTATTGCTTCCCATCGAGAAGAGGTCAAGAAATTGGATTCTCAATTAGTAGGTAAGAAAAGCTTTTACCTATAATTATCTTTGTGTTATCTTCCTCTAGAAGTATATCTTTGTTTGACCGATATTATTCTTTTCAGAACAAGTGGTCGAAAACAAGAAGCTTCGCGAGGCTTCGACTTGTACCCAACAGGAGATGGAGTCGATGAAGACTAGTCTTCAAAGCAACATCACTCTCCTGAACAATGTGCTTAGTGAGCTACATTCTGAGGGAAAAACTCCTCGAGAAGATACTATAGCTGCTCACACAAGTACTATTGGAGAACAAGTCGGAAAATTGCAAGAAATGGTGACCACTCTGAAGGCTAATCAAGCTGAATCAATAAGGGAGGCAGTCGAAGCTGCTGTAAGTTACGCTTTGGCGAAACTTAAAGCTCAAGATCCCCGCCTTAATGTTAAACCAATCGAAGCCGACTTCGACCGTATCCGAATCGAGGCAAGTCGTCGATTGTGGAAATCGATCGATTGGCAAAAAGGTGGCGGAGGAAATGCGGCTAGGCTCTCCCCTTCGAGTAATCTTGTAACTACTTTGTAAGGCGGACAATTTTGTTGATGAGTAATATATGATCCGCCTTATTTCGAAAATCATCTTGTCGAGTAGTTAGTAACTCAAAAGATAATAAGCGAATGAAAGACGAATGAAAGACTAAGAATTGAAGTCAAATTAATAACTTTATCCTAGCCCCGACTATTTGTTTAGATTGTTTAGACAATCTAAATAAATAGTGTTTGAAACGGGTTTTCGAAAACAAAGAGAGGTTTATTTAACTTATAGCTTTTGTTACGGGTGTCAAGCACTGGTCGAAAGAGTTAAAAACGACTCGTCACTAGGAAGTTCCTTCTAGTGGGCAGGACCACGTGCAGAAAGGAAAGGCTTCGACTAGGTGATGTTTTCATTTCCGACTAGTTTAATTGAACCAAGAACAGCAACTTGAGTTAAACAGACGTCTTAGAGGACTTTAGTAATTCGTTCGTCCTTTTTTGGTGGACTTCGATAAGTCTTTTCCAGTAGCAAAAGTAGGAGACTGAGCAGCGCTAGGAAGTTTCCTTCTAGTGGGCAGGACCACATGCAGAGAGGAAAGACTTCGACTAGGTGTGTCTCTTCCTTGACCGATTAAAACAAATCGAGTACATCAAGGTGGTCGAACAAATGTAAGAAAGTGTACTCTACTTAGAATATTTTTTGAATTGAGTGAAAAAATAGACTAAGATTGAGAGAGTTGGCTTTGAGAACATTTCGACTGGATAGAACCCGGGCTCTTTGTACTGGCAGCAAAAATGAGTAACGAGTCAATGCTTGGAAATTCCTTCTAGTGGGCAGAACCACATGCAGAGAGGAGAAGTTTCGTCCAGATGACGTTTCTCGCTTTTCGGCCAGTGTAAAGAAAACTGGGTGTTCTCATATCATAGTCGAAAGATTAAAAAAGCACTACTCGAAAATAAGGCAAAAAGAGGTAGAAAGAACCTGGACTTTTATTGCTTGAGAAATCGGTCACACATAGAATTTGCGGTCGATGTTCCAAGAGTTTGAGAGAACCTGTCCATCTTCCATTGCTAGTCGTACCGACCCTGGCCGAGTTACTTCGACCACTGTGTAAGGACCTTCCCATTTAGGGGAAAGTTTATTCCGGTTAGACTTGGATTGGCAGAGCCTCAATACCAAGTCACCTACAGCAAGGCTGCGAGGTTGGACCTTACGATCATAGTATCTGCGCAGGGCTTGTTGGTAGACTGCCGAACGAATTAAGGCTAGGTTTCTCCTCTCTTCGAGTAGGTTAATGTCATCCGCTCGAAGTTGTTCCTGTCCGAGTTGTTGAAGGTTTCAACTCGTGTCGACCGCAATTTTAGCTCGGAGGAAGCATGGCTTGACTCGAACACTAGAAAAATGGTGTTTCTCCTGTTGCTCGTGGTGGTTGTCTGAAGCGCCCATAATATGGAAGGTAATTCTTGTACCCAAGCCCCCGAGCGCTTAACAAGCTGGTCGAAGACTCGAGTTTTAATTCCTCTCATTGTGTCGTGAGTCCTCCAGGTGCGGTTCAGTCGGATTGACCCTTGTCCTTGGAGGAATTGGCTCCTCTGTTGGGCGTATCGTTGTGGGGATAAGGATCCTCCTCAACTCCATTGATGGGATGGTTTCTGGAGAATAATCTCCGAGGCAACATCACCATCGGCGGATGCATCACTCGGCTCGTAGTCGAAACCGGCATCCATGTCGGCGTCTGCGTGTCGCCAAGTCGAACCAGTTCTCCTCGTTCCATTCTCTGCCATGCTTGCATGAGATTGGAAAAAAGAGAGTATGTTGACAAGAGATTACCGGAAGATCCCCACGGTCGGCGCCAACTGTCGGTGTATTAGAACCGATCTTACGTAAAGATTATTTGATTCGGGGGGTCTCCTAAGGATGAGATCACGCAGAGTGGATTGACACGGGATGTTTAGGCGAGTTGAGCCTTCTCCGGAGAGAATAATAACCCTAATCCTGTGTGTATCGTATTGTTGATGATCTAGCAAAGGACTAAAACTATTACAGAGAATAGTGCTTGTGTTTCTACTTGACTAGCCCTTGTTTGCCGTTGTTCTTCTCTGTCCCCCTTGTCTCTCTGTTTGATGCCCTTATATAGTTGTGAAGAAGTAGCCGTTTTGCCCTGCGGGAGATGTGCCTAATTAATGTAGTAACGGGCGCATGATGGCAGTAATTACCGCGCCTTGACTTCTTCACGCCATCTGGCAATTATCTTCCAGAGATAATGGGGTATTTACACACCATTAATACGCGGAATAATAGTGCGTGTAGACCGTTCGGATTCCTTAATCAATTGGACCTACTCGTCTGTAGGTTTGATTATAAGGTGGTCGTAGTTTTCCTGGTCGTAGAGGGACTTACGACCGGTAGCGATAAATGAGAAGAACTTACGACTATGTAGTGGTCGTAGAAGGACTTACGACTATGTAGTGGTCGTAGAAGGACTTACGACCATGATATAGTCGTAGCAAGGCTTACGACTATGGGGGTGATTGTAGAAGAACTTACAATCACTTGTTAGGCCTCTCCCTTATAGATATAAGGGGTACTTCTGGGGACTATGTGACATCATATTTACCCATAATAAGAATTATAGATAAAAGATAAAATGAGGATTATTAGATCCTCGTCAAGTTTCATTCTCAAAAATTAATATCAATAATTTTTACTCTAAAATAAAATATCAGCAAACTCTGGCCTCTAAAAAAATCAATAAAAAATTGTAATTTTTTTTTTTGCCAAACGACTCAACCACGATTCTACTCTTTGGATCGCGACTCTACCGCGATTCTATCTGATTTCGATTTACGGTACGATTTGGATCGACAGGCCGTCGTGGATTCGTAGAATCGTAAAACTTTAATACTATAATCACGATTTTAATTGCCTTGGTTGACGTGCTCCTCCGCCTGCACGGTGATCCGGATCACCGGAGCACGTTCGGCAGTCGTAGCCAGATCAAAGGCATCCTCCGACGGTACGTAAATAAAAGTAGACATATGTTTGTTGCACGTGTTGATCGAATGTATGGATCGAAACGTTCGGCTTTGTGTTTGATTCAGGACATGTTCATTGCCGGGACCGACACGTCGGCGGCGACGGTAGAATGGACGATGACGGAGCTAGTCAATCACCCGGACGTCCTCGCCAAGGCGCAACACGAGGTGCGCAGCATCGTCGGCGACGAAGACATGATCCGAGAGCCCGACCTCCCGCGCCTCCGGTACCTGAAGCTGGTCGTCAAGGAGTCCCTGATCGAGGCTGCACCCGCCGGCGCCGCTCCTGGTGCCCCGGGAGGCCACCGAGCTATGCACGGTGCACGGCCACGAGATACCGGCCAAGACGCGTGTGATCGTCAACGCGAAGGCCATCGGCATGGACCAGGGCTCGTGGGGGCCGGACGCCGCGCGGTTCCTGCCCGAGCGGCACGACGAAGACGGCACGGACCTCAGTGAGTCCAAGCCGTGGCACGACAACCAGCGTTCGCGCTGCTCGGGATTGACCGAGGAGCCGCCTCGCTCGCACTTCGGGGCGGCCGTCGTGGAGTAGTCCGCCAACTTGTTGTTTTCCTTTGACTGGAGCGCGCCGCTTGGCGAGGTGGACGTGGAGGAGGGGAACGGGTTGACGGTGCACAGGAAGAACCTGTTAAGATGTTAAAGATAGAATTGCATATCTGACTCTTAGAGATAGAGTTAGAGTTAGTTTGTAATCTAAACCTCTCCCTGTATTCTATCTCTGTAAACCAATCTCTGTAAACCAACTGTAGCCGATACGGCAACAGGCTCAACTCTCTGAATATAAAACGGCACAACAGGAGAAACCAATCTTCAAGGGTTCTCTCTCAATCAATCTACATATCTTCCTCTTAACTTGGTATCAGAGCCATGACAATCTCTGCAGGAACCTCTCTCTCGCTCGGAACAACTACTACCGGTGCTATGTCCACCACCGTCGGGATCCTGCAAAGAACTTTCCACTCCACCCTTTGCGCAACTCATCACGATCAAGCTCAAGCGAGAGAACTACCTACGTGGAAGGCACAGACATCGCCGTGCCTCATGAGCTACAACCTCATGGGATATGTTGATGGATCAAAGGCATCCCCGCCGCGGGTTGTCACCATTGCCGCCACCACTGAAGGAGCGGACACGCAAGTTCTTCCCAATCCCGCCGCGACTGGGCACCAAGAAGACCGGATCGTTGTGAGCGGCTCTGCTGTCATCGCTCTCCGAAGAGATTCTTGGACACGTCATGTTCCATCGCACTGCGGCGGAAATCTGGAGTGAACTCGAACGCATGTTCGCATCCCGATCACGCGCCAAGACTGTCCAAGTGCGTGTGCAACTCGCCAACTTCAAGCGCAACGACATGCCGGTTAGTGATTACTTCCACAAGATTAAGAACCTGGCCGATACACTCGACCACGGAAATCGCTTTCGGCGAGGAGGATGTTGTCTCCTATGTCCTCGCCGCCTAGGATCACGCTATGAAGCACTTGTGGCATCCATGACCGTCCGTCAAGATTCAATCTCACTCGGAGATCTCTATGGATATCTCGTAAGTCATGAGGCATTGCTTGAGCAAAATGCCTCGACAAACATACAACATCAATTCTCGTCATCCGTGAACCAGGCATCACGCGGTGGCGGCAACTACCAAGGTAGCGATGGCGCGACGCGGCGGCGGCGGCCGTGGCCGTGGCGGAGGAAGCGATCGCGGACAACAACAGAGTCGCAATGGCGGAAATGGCCAGCAATGGTACCGCACCAACAACAACAATTCAGGACAGGGATGCTCACCACTTCCCACATGCCAGATCTGCTTGAAGCGAGGGCATGACGCACTCAATTGCTGGAATCGCTACTCTGACGATTACCTGCCGGAAGCCAACAACACGCAAACTTATCAAGTTGACACAAATTGGTACATGGACTCAGGGGCGACGGATCATATCACATCCGACCTCAACAGGCTGACAACCAAAGATCACTACAACGGCACAGAACAAGTCCACGTTGCCAATGGAGCAGGTTTGCCTATCTCATGCATTGGTCATTCATCTCTTCCTGGTTCATCTAACCCTTTGAAACTCAGAAACGTTTTGCATGTTCCCAATATTCGCAAGCATCTTGTTTCTGTTCGTAAATTAGCCATTGATAACAATGCCTTTATTGAGTTCCATCCCAATTCCTTTTTTGTCGAGGATCAAATCACGAAGAAAATTCTACACCAAGGACCATGTAAGGAGGCCTTTACCCCTTGCAAGCTCTAAGGTCCACATCTCTACCGAGAAGTGCTCTTTCACCACCGTAGTCGACCAAGATCTATGGCATCGTTAGACTCGGTCATCCATCACCATTAGTTGTGTCGTCTGTCTTAGCATCTCTCAAACTTTTTCCTTTGAATAAAGAAACACATGTGTGTGATGCATGTCAGCAAGCAAAAGCTTGTAGGCTTCCCTATAAACAATCTTCTCGAGTGTCTACGGTTCCTTTAGAATTAGTTCACTCAGATGTTTGGGGACCTACCATACCATCTGTAAACGGTCATAAATACTATGTTCTGCTTATTGATGATTTTAGTCGCTTACTTGGCTTTACCTTCTTAAACACAAGTCGGATGTGGAATATGCCTTTCTTGATTTCAACGACTTTGAGAAAACTTGTCAATGCCAAAATCAAGTCTGTGCAAGCAGATGGTGGTGGAGAATATATCAAGTGCGTCCTCATTTTGATTCTCTTGGTGTTTTACATAGGATTTCATGTCCTCACACTAGCAAAAAAATGGTGTTGCGAAAGGAAACACCGTCATCTAGTAGAGACAGGCTCGCTCTCTGGCTCAATCGTGCATTCCTCTTCGGTTTTGGGACGAGGCCTTTTATCTGCATGTTATCTCATCAATAGAATGCCAAGTAAAGTGATCCATGACCAAACTCCCATTGTCCGACTCCTCAAGAAACCAGTAGACTACTCCTTGCTCAAAATCTTTGGCTGTGCGTGTTGGCCTAATTTGCGCCCATATAATGATCGGAAAATTGATTTCGGTCTAACAGGTGTGTTTTCTTGGCTACGATTGGCAAGCACAAGGGGTATAAATGTTTAAACATTTCTACCGGGCGCATATACATCTCACGAGATGTAGTCTTCGAGGAAAAAGTATTTCCCTTCGCCACTATATCACAAAACTCTGCAGTTGAGCCTCACCCTGTGTCGAATGTTCCTATAATAATCCCTCACCTCCGCCACTTGCACCTTCCTTGTTCGAACCAGACTTGATAGTGATCTTGCATTTGGCAACAACAACCTGTTGTGTTACCCATTGACAATATCGCTGCAGATCTTCCCGATTTCTTTGCAGATCATGCGGTGATGTCCGTCGAGATGCGACCCAACCGGACTTACTGGGCTCAACCGGACTTGCTCGCCGCTTTCGACCACCGGGTGTGCGATCTTGGTGAATCGATACATCATCACCTTTGCACGGCTCGTCGGATGCATACAAGGCTGAGTCACGGCATCAGAAAAACCAAGGTATTTACTGATGGTACAGTGCGGTACCCACTGAACAAACGTGCGTTCCTGGCAACTGCTAGCTCCTGTCCTGCAGAACCCGTATCGCATGAGGAGGCTGCCCAGTTTCCTGAGTGGCAAGCTGCAATGGACACTGAATATGAGGCCTTGATGCGCAATAAGACATGGCGACTTATTCCTCGCCAAGCACATCTCAATGTGGTTGGATGTCGATGGATTTTCAAGGTAAAGCACAAAGCGGATGGTACATTAGATCGATACAAGGCTAGACTTGTTGCAAAGGGCTTCACACAGCGGGAGGGCATTGACTATGGAGACACATTTAGTCCTGTGGTAAAGCCCACGACAGTGCGCCTGGTGTTGTCACTAGCAGTGTCTCGAGGATGGCATCTACGGCAGATTGACATCCAAAATGCCTTTCTCCATGAAGATCTTTCCGAAGACGTTTTCATGCAACAACCGCCGGGTTATGAGAGCTCTCAGCATCCTGATTATATATGCAAACTTGATAAAGCTTTATATGGTCTCAAGCAGGCCCCACGTGCATGGAATGCTAAGTTAAGTATGAAGCTTCTAGCACTCGGATTTATGGCATCAAAATCTGATTCATCACTCTTCATCTTACATCAGCCCACAGTATCCATTTATATGTTAGTATACGTTGATGATATAATTATTGCGAGCTCCAATGTCAAAGCTTCGGATCAGCTACTTCGTCAGCTGTCTTGTGAGTTTGCTGTCAAAGACCTTGGGCTGCTGCATTACTTTCTGGGAATTGAAGCTTCTCATCATCATGATGGAGTAGTGCTCACACAAGGGAAATATGTTCATGACTTGCTACACCGAACCAACATGCAGTTAAGCAAGCATTCAGACACACCAATGTCAAACACTGAGAAATTGTCAAAAGAAGACGGCAAGGCCCTAAGTGATAGTGATGCATTCTTGTACAGAAGCACAGTAGGGGCACTCCAGTATTTGACTCTCACTCGTCCGGACATTTCTTTCTCGGTAAACAAGGTGTGCCAATTTTTACATTGTCCAACTGATGTACATCGGGCAGCGGTCAAACGTATACTGCGTTATTTGAAAGGTACGTGTTATGTGGGACTGAAAATACGACGGTCTTCCTCTCAAGATCTTAGCGCCTTCTCAGATGCTGATTGGGCGGGGTGTCCTGATGATCGGCGTTCAACAGGAGGCTTCGCAGTATTCGTGGATCGAATTTAGTGTCATGGAGCTCTCGGAAGCAACCAACCATCTCACGATCGAGTACGGAGGCAGAATACAAAGCTGTAGCAAATGCCACAGCAGAACTTGTATGGCTGGAGTCATTACTGTGTGAACTAAAGGTTCCATTACGACAACCACCGAAACTTTGGTGTGACAATATAGGCATAACGCACCTCACAAAGAAACCAGTCTTTCATGCTCGCACTAAACACATTGAAATAGATTTTCACTTTATGAGAGCAGGTTGCACAACAACAACTTGAGGTTCGGTTCATTTCCTCGGCAGATCAAGTTGCGGATATTTTCACGGCCGCTTCCTCGACACTTGTTTGAAGATTCTACAACGATCTCAATGATAGAGACCGGTGAGATCGAGGGGCATGTTAAGATGTTAAAGATAGAATTGCATATCGACTCTTAGAGATAGAGTTAGAGTTAGTTTGTAATCTAAACCTCTCCCCGTATTCTATCTCTCGTAAACCAATCTCAGTAAACCAACCATGAGCCGATACTACAATGTGCTCAACTCTCTGAATATAAAACGGCACGACAGGAGAAACCAATCTTCAAGGGTTCTCTCTCAATCAATCTACATATCTTCCTCTTGACTGAACCCTCTCGTGCTCGTAGCAAAACGAAGATGCGTGCAGTGATACGATCGATCTTACAACGAGGACGCTTCCAGAAATAAGATTGGCGTACAATGTTGTAAACTAAAGTTCACCAAATAATAAGTGATATAAATGGTAGTCTTATCTGCACCCCGCACTCCGCACTCATCAACTTATTTTTTTAAATAGTAAAGATAAAAATTCATCGGCCGATGAGGTTTAGAACAATAACAATAGGGGCGCTAAGATCAACTGAAAGCCTGTAAATGTGTACTATTCGGGTACCCTACCCTGTTTGCTGTATGGAACTGTCGTTGGGCTTTGGTTTGGGTTGAGTGCAGTGGTAAATTCGTTTTCCCTTTTTGGTGTGATCCGAATTAAAAATAAATTAGTATTTACCGATACTCAATTGTATTTTTAAAAGTATTATATTTACCGAACTAATGATATCGTACTGACCATACTTACCGAACTATATTTACCGAAAATATCGGACCGAACTATATTTACCGGAAATATCGAACAACAGCACGCTAGTAGAGCCCCGCACATCCCCCTTCCCACTAACCGCGCCGCCTCCTCTCTTTTCTTCCTCTCGTCACCCCATCAGTTCCCGGCCGCCTTCTCCCAATCTCCTTCATCCCGCCCATCTCCACGACCCCCCCTGCCCAAGCTTGGCCTCATGGTCAGCTGACCACCGAGATGTTTTGCGTGCGGGCTCTGGACCTGTTCCAAAACACGCCTCACCTTCTGACGAGCACCGTACCCACCCAGGCTACGTCGGCCCACTCCTCCGTTCTCCACAGGCCCATCAACGCTACGCGCGGCCGAGGGGAGGGGCGCGTCTCCACTTCCAGTCACGACACGACCTAATCCCCATCCCACCCACCGGTCCCGTTGCTATCTTCTCTTCCCACTTCACCTCGCGAGTCGCGACACCACACCATCGCCGCCTCCGCCTCACCCTCGCGACGCCCTCCTCCTTCCCCGTCTGCCTGCTCGCACCCCCTCTCCTTCCGCCTCGCGACGGTGGTCCCGTGTCGACTCCGCGCCGCATCCTCCCTCGCGACGTCGCTCTTCTGCCCGGGCCCCCTACCCTCCTCCCCGGCTCCCTTCTCGAATGGAGTGAAATCCACCTTGACTTCAGTTCTTCCTTTTGTAAGCTTGATTTTCACTTTTTCCTATTTTGTTCTCTGATATGACAAATCAATCCCTAACTTGCATGGACTGTTCTGTGAGTGTTGTTATCGTCTTATCTTTGCCTTGAGCAATGTAATCCAAATCTTTATTTCTGGGATGATACTCCAATACATCCAGTTTGTTGCGGATCTGTTTGCTGGGTGATGGATTGCTAATAGCAGTTTATTTTCCAAAATTTTGGGGTCCAACTGAACCCCCATGCCACACATTACGTCCACCCCTGCTTTCTGGCCGAAATTTTATGTGTGTAACTGTGTTTAACCCATTTCTTGAACCCAATTTTCTCTCGTATCGATCGTGTCCAATTGGTTATTTTGAGAGAACCAACCGATTAGGTTGATATGATTGAAAGTTGTGTAATTGTGCGAATTCAGTGCTAAAGCGATAGTTTTATTTACATGCCTGTCAGGGTAATTATGCAAATGGTTCTCTGTCAAGGCGTATCTGCTGGACATGCGCAGCTGCTTGTTTTTCCTGCTGCTAAGCATAACCCTTCTTTCTTAAGAAGATCATGCCTTCGTACTCCAGCAGGATCACTGAGTCTGAAGAGCGCTCAGCTTCAATCCGAGACAAAGAATTTTTCGGCACGAGCTGTACTAGGTATGCATATAATGAAACTATTTTCTTTTGGTTAAGTTTACTGCAAGATATGATGCATACGCACCCATATCGTAATGCTAGCATGCTTCCTAAAAATCGATTCTCTATATCTATTTTTTTGTTAGCCTAAATTCTTGTTTTTGGTATTTCTAGACAATAACAACAGGAAGCTGAATGAAGAACTGCATATACCTTCAGATGCCCAAAAAGGACATCCATTGAACATAGATCATCCTTAATCCTTAGCCGTCCAAATCAAAGTTCTACTGTTTGTTTGTTAGTTGTAAAGGTGTAGGGTTATATAGGAAAAATATGGGCTTCTTAAAACTTCTTTGCAGTTCTTTATACAATATGTGGTCATTCTCTCGGCTCCTTAGAAAGATATTAGGCGGATTAGTTCTAATGCATCTAGCAGAGACCAGAGAGCAGTGCTTCATACTCTGAACAATGATTTATCTGCAAAAAGGAACTGCTACTAGGAACACAGAATCTAGTTGACAATGGGAAGGGTCTGTCAAGGACCTCAAGGTACATCTTTAGAACTATGACTAACACTTTTTCTTAAGCCAGTGCATGTCCAAGTACCTAACTAAAGTATATTATTCCATAATGCAGTCTATTAATCTAGCATGGTTCAAATATTCTAAACTGGCAAATTTGTTCTAGCAGTCCTATATATTTAGTGAGATTCTCAAGTGCTGATACCTATCAAACATCATTATTCAGAATTCTACAAAATGTGTAATTCTTTTACTGGACTGTGAGTATGTTATACATTTAAGTAATTGCAGCTTTTGCTTTATGTGCTGGCAAATCTTAATATCTTAAACCATGTGGCTTCTGCTCAAGGATTATTGTACACATTACCTTACAATCGCTAACACTATATTGAGTTATAGAATTACAGTCTGCGTGCAGTTAGATGCTTGTAAAATTATCCTTGTTAACTAAATCATGATATTGTATAATCTTGAATTCCGCCTCAGCAAAACTTTGTGCAGAAATAAACTTCAGGGTTATCTGTTGGCAACTTGGCATTCTAAAATATGTATAAACAACAATAACTCACTGGAAAAACTTCATTAAAATTCTACTTGAATGGCTAGAATAGCATGGTTGAAATGAAACTAGAGAAACACCCTTATGATTTATAACCTGTAAGGTTACCACTGCTTGAGCGTAATGGTGTTATTTCAATCACTGCGATCTAACTCCTGGCTTCTCCAGAAGGCTTGCTAGCACTGAATTACCATTTCTTTTTCTGATTGCTGCCGTATTCATTTCATATTATTGCTGTTTGTGATTTCCGGCAACATCTTGTGAGTTCTGTAGTCGGCTATACTGGATACTATAATATCTGGTGATGCTACTCTTCAGCTGACAGTCCAATATTGTAGTTTTATAAAACCTTTTTGCAGCTTTGGGATTTGTGTCTCGTTGATTACTTGTGTTGTGAGGATCAATGTTTTTTAGACATTTTGCTGAAGGAAACATAGTATAGTATGTGGACAGTACAGGTTGAGCCAATGCCCGATGGCATGGAGCAAACAATGAAATGTGATCGTTTGCACAGGATGTGTATTTGACTTATCTGAAGTGCTTGATAAATCAATCTAATAAGTACTATTATGAACTTATGACTCATTGAGGAAAGCTTATATTGCTTTAGTTATCTGCTTTTCTTTTATATTGGCTAGAATAAATATTGGAAATGAGACAATTTTACGCTTCATTTTGTGTCATATTGTCAGGTAGTTTTCTTTATATTTCATTTCGTTACGTCCTTGGATTCTGGCACTTAATTCCGAGAATGAATTTCATTGTAATCATCACCTATGTCTTGCAGGTCGCACTGATTTTCTCCAACACGACATGCTCACATCATTCCGAAGGGAGAGTTCTATCAAGGGTATTCCATCATTATTGATACGGCACAATAATCGGCGTCAAAGATCTGAAGTTGGCTGTCGAGCATCCTCTCTATCATCATTCAGTTACCCTGAGTTGACTTCCAAACCAAGATGGTGGTGGAGAACTCTAGCATGTGTGCCGTACTTGTTGCCACTCCACAACATGTGGTCGTATGCCGATGTCATTTACCAGCTGCACACGTACTTGCAGGGGTTTTCATTGGTTTACGCCTTCATCGATACCATGACACTGTGTCCAGGGTGGCTCTTTCTGGTGATCTTTATGACTGTCTACTTCTTCGTCGTGAGACGAAAGTGGTCACCGCACTTTCTGAGGTTCCATGTGATCTTGGCTATCCTCCTGGACACTGGCTCCCAAGCAGTGGCAACAATGTGCACCTGGATGCCCAGCATCGTGTATCAAGGGAAGCCCATGCAGTATTTCTGGATGGCTATTGCTTTTGTACACATCTTCACAGTGCTCGAGTGCATGCGGTGTGCTCTTGCTGGGATGTATCCAAATGTTCCTTTCATATCTCACACGGCGTTTATCCATTCTGATCTGAATCTGTTCAGGTAGCCAACTGCTCACCATATCAGGTCTGGGCAATCAGAATGATGGAAAGGGGGGAGGTGCAAGTAGGGTAAATTTTTTTTTTAAAAAAAAACTGATTACAATTCTATAGACTGTATGTTCTGTTTGTATTTGAAGCCTCGTGTGCAATTGCCATCACTATGATGTTTTGCTGTTACAACAAAATTCATACAGCGACGCGATTGATTATCTCAGATGATGTTTCTGTGTTTTTGATTATATGCAATTTTGTTTCTAGAAACGTGTGAAATCGTATTTCCTCCTGTGCTTTGAACCTGAATCCTGCGTCCTAAGAATGGCTTATTTTTTGAAGCCATGTTGCTGAATCGCGCTTTCTGAAAGTTGCCCTTTGTTTGGTGCCCGCAGCTGCGCTGGCCGTGTTAGCCAAAGACTTTTATTTTGTTTTTGCAAAGGGGTGCAATTGGTTATCTTAGTCATCTTTAAGACTCAGCATCTATAAGATCTCGTGGGATCAAATCCCAGAAATTCTACCATAAGCCCACTTAACATGTAGTTCTTTCAGTCACTTCCTTGGTTCTTTTTGATGATTTTGACTTTTCAGAGTCTACCAGATGTAGCTTTGGCCCTTACTTGTTGTAGATTTATTTTATCGTATACTAATAAAATTATAATAGTACGAAAGTACTTCTAACGACAAATCCAATAATATAGTTTTCATATATACAATCTAAATATTTTTAAGCATATCAGTAGAAAGTTTGAATTATAAACGGTCACTTACGAAAGAACGGAGAGAGGACGTTCATGTCACCAAGTAATGTGCATGCTATGTTAAGAAGAAGAAAAGAGTAATGTGCATGCACGTTTCTTTCTGTCCACAAAACGTACCTGCGGGCCCTACGTATACTTGTGCAATGGTTTCGCTGCGTCGCCCTCAAATTGATGAATAATGGATGCATTTGCGATCGTTGCAAGACGCTATCCGGAGATGGAGCCTATCTTGGCTGGATTGCCACAGCAAGGCGAGGCACGCCCATGCAGTGCAGGACGCGCGCGTTTCGGAAACGAACCGTGGACAGCCGTTTCGTGCGGAATGGATCTCTCTCGCGCGCGTGAAGGCCCAAAACGGCGGACAAGTAAGGCTCTCTTGATCGGCGGGCCTGAGCCTCCTCGAGCCGAGGTTCACGCGGCCGGGCGCAGAGGACCGAGGCAAGGCAGCCAAAACCGTAGCGCTCCCGCGCCTGTTGGCTCGGCCTTTTCGTTGGGTCGGCCGGCACGGTGCGCAGGAGCAGGCGGATGGGCGGCCGCTGGCTGGGCCGTTGGCCGGTTGGCGCGCGCACGATGCCATATGCCGAATCGTGGAGTGCGTTTCGGTGGCCACGTGAGACGGTGAGAGTCGTCCTGACCCCGGCGGTCTGGCTGCGGGTGAGCGTGCGCGAGCCTTTGCTTTGGGCTCAGCTCCTAAGTACTACTACCTCCGATTCCAAATTTAGATGGTTTTACGGTCTGTGTTGGGCAAACATTTTTGGATTTAAACATTAATATGTAAAGAATTAACAGAATTAATATCATGAAATGCAGTTTCATAATGTATAATTGTTTTTATTTGAAGCAAACATGTTTTAGTAGTAATTGATGGTCAAAGTGCTACCTTACCGATCGTGTCAATGTCCAAAACACCTTATATTTAAAATCAGATGGATTAAATAAGAACATACCTGCCATGCGAGGGACAAACTCAAATCGTATTTGAACAGCAAGTATTTATATACGTTCAGCAGAAGTTTATGCGATCCTTCTTAAATTCCAGCTCCAGCTTTTGCCTTTGCAGACAACTTGAAACAAAATGGCCATTGCAAAACCCAAACCGAATCCTGCCCCAGCAATAAGAAACAGTACAATAGTACGCACCCTATCCTCCGAACTTTTCTCCTCCTCCACAGATGGCCCCCCTGCATTCGAACTGTTGCACTGTTTAGACAGTGGTTTACCACATAGCCCTGCATTCCCTTCGAAAGAAGCGTTGGTAAATGACAGGAACTGCCCCCCCTGCGGTATGCTCCCCTGTAAATGATTGTAGGAGACGTTCAGCCAGGCAAGCGAATTTAGAGAAGTGAACGCCTCTGGGATCTCCCCATAAAGCTGGTTCGAGGAGAGGTCTAGCGATTCGAGTTGCGTCAGGTCACTAAGTTGAGAAGGAATTGCTCCTGTAAAGGCATTGTGAGACATGTTGAGCCCGTGTAGTGAAGCAAGCTTTCCAATTGATTCTGGTATGTTACTGATAAATGCGTTGTCGGAGAAGTCAATCACGTTGAAGGCAATCAAGATTCTGTTGATCGTCATGGATGCGCCTTTGTACACGACTGCAACCGTATCTCGATAGAATTTCCCTGAAAGGTTGTTCTCCAAGGCTTGTCGCGCATCGTTCTCTCTGGTAACCATCATGGCTTTGAGTTCCTCAAACCATCGTAAATACAAATTGCCAGAGAAGTTGTTTGAGGCAAGATCAATAATTTGCAAGCTCGAGAAGTGCATCCTATTTTGATCGTCGTTGACAGGAACCGCCCCCACCGGACCAGAGAATCTGTTGGATCTTAACACAAGAACTCTAAGTTTTGGCAGCCTCCCCATCCAGCTCGGGAAAGAGTCGACAAAATTGTTGTCGCCAACATCAAAGACTTCCAAGTCATTGCAGTTGGAGAGTGATCTAGGCAACTGTCCCTCTATTTGATTCCCATTCAAATCTATCGTCTGGGAAACACATCCTCCTTTGATGTCATCAGGCAAGGTCCCCTCAAATTGGTTATGTCTCAGCTTCAGGATGGTCAGGTGCCCATCTACTAGACAAGATGGAACACGGCCGCTAAAATAGTTATAAGACAGGTCAAGGAATTTGAGATTGCTTGCATTACAGATCATAGGTGGGATGGCTCCATGTAGTGTATTGTTGGCCAAGCTCAGATAGAAAGGACTACTCAGTCGTGGCATCAAGTCCTCAGGGATAGATGAGAAAAGATTGTTAGAGTAATCGAGAAACTGTGGAGATTTAGAGATGGGTATAGGCCCTTGAAGATTGTTGTAACTAAGATCAAGATAGTAGACGCTAGCATTAACCAGAGACAATTCCATACTAGTAAACTTATTGCGCGAAAGATTAAACTTAAACACATCTATGTTATCATTCTGATTTGCCCATATCCACTTCGGTATTGACCCACCAATTTGGTTGCACGATAGGTCAAGGTCACCTACCACAACATACCTTACTATGGAGGGGATCTTTGTCATGTTGCAGCATGCTAACCCCAGCGAGTTGATTTGAGGGAGTGATGTGGATGAGGAACTGTTGTGTTCATCATCTACTATCACTGTCAGTCTATTAGCTGACAGGCAGAGGTTACTTAAATTTGTGAGCCTCCAAAAGAAGCTAAGTTGTACTACCCCGCTCAAGCCGTTTCTGGAGAGATCGAGAGTCTCTAAGCCCGTAAGCTTAAAGAAAGACTTGGGTATTGATCCATTTAGCTGGTTGTAGTCCAGGTAAACGGATGTTAGCGACGGAGAAGGATCGGAGAATTCTGGGAGGGGCCCGCTAGATTGTTTGACATAAGCGATATGAATTCCATTACTGGGAGAGAGAATAGGAAGCCCGGAACTGGCCCTGAAAGGGAGTTGCAACATAGCTGTAGCCTCTGTAGGTTCAGGAATGCTCCTTCGCTGAAGAAGCTTATTGGCCCTGCAAAATAACACAAAGACCAAAAAAAGTTAAATTCGATGCAGAATTCTAACCGCACGTGCAGATGCACCCACTATCCTCCCCCACTTCATTTTGCTTTAGATTCGTGCCCCCTCTTTCTCCCTCTTCCCTCCTCTCTCTCGGCTTGCCCTCGTGCCGCCGCCTCCATCCCGGAGTCTCACCGCACCTCCGATGTCCTTCACCCGCAGAAACCGAGCCACCGAATCCGGTGGCGGCGAGCCGCGAGCCACGGCCGGCAGATCCAGCTCGTCGTCACCGGATTCGAGCGGAGCTCGACGCGACGAGGAAGAGCCACCGGGAGGACGAGAGAGGGGGAAGGGGATAGAGCACACGAATCTCAAGGTAAAAACGGATGGTTGTGATAGTGGGTACATGTGCATTCTTGCATTTTCCAATTTGATGTCTGTTACTCTGTTTCAACAAAAAAAACAAACAAACCAAGTAGATGTGCATCTATATAGTTATGAGGAACAACTAAATTTTTAGAAGGGGAAAATCCATAAACACCCCATAAGTTACCTAATTTTTTCAATTTGCCAACATATCTCATTTTTATTTACTTTGTCCCCCATAAGTTAAGTTGGCTTGCAAAAATACTATCTTAGGTTGCATGTTCGTACTATTTCCTCGTGGTTTTAATTATATTCGACATTTGCTTCAATGATATTAGTACTTATTTAAGAAATTTCAATACTTGTTTCAGTTATGTGAGTTATTTCACTATTTGTAATACACGATTTCAACATTTCAACATTAGCAATGAAATGATGTATTACAGCCTGTGAAGTACATTTCAACATTTCAACATTAGCAGTGTTTATGGGATTTTCCTTTAAAAAATACGTTAGCTATATACGATGCATTCCATGATAGCCGTAGGTACGTAGGATGTGACCTCACCTGTGAGATTGTTCTGTGAGAGATCCAACTCGCTCAAGCGTGTCAGATTCCGAATAGTCGACGGTATTGCACCGGAGATGCCGCACTGCCGCAGCCGCAACGTGGACAATGACTGCAGCCTGCCGATTGCAGCCGGCAACTCCCCGATTTGGAACCCGCTGCTGCTCAGATCCAAAAAGCTCAATAATGTAAGATCGCTGATCGAAGCGGGAAGCCCCCCAGAAAAGCGGCCGTTACTGCCGCTAATGTCCAGAATCTTGAGGTTTTTCAGGTTGCTGATGGAGCTTGGTATTTCACCGGAAAAATTGATTTCACGCAGTTCCAGAACCTCCAGGGAGCTCCCGGCGGGGACGTCTGGCAAGCTGCCGGACAGGTAGGAGTTTGACGACACGTCGAGCACACTTAGCTTCTCCAGCTGAAAGATGCCCCGAGGGAACGACCCGTTGAAGTCGTTGTTGGAGAGGTTAAGAATTGTCAATGAACCGAACTCGGCAAAGAACTCGGGGATCGCCCCGGACAAGCCTTCGTTGGATGATAGGTCGACGACGGCGAGGGACCGGAGGCGTGAGAGGGAAGGACAGATCGATCCGGAGAGTTTGCAGGACTGCAAGGTGAGAACCCGGAGCCGCGGGGCGGATTCCGCGAGGACGTCGCACCAGTCCCCAGCCGCGGCGGACATGTCCACCCAGTCGAGGTGGAGCTCCCTGAGCTTGTTCAGGTTGGCCATGACAGATCTAAAGCTCCGTTCTTTGAACTCCAGGAGCAGCGGACTAAACTGCCCAACGGAGGAGAGGTCAAGGGACACGAGTCTCCTTAGACTGCCGATGCCGATGGGTATCTGGCCGGTGAAGCCGGTGTTTGAGAGGTTGAGGTGGGTGAGCTCGGTGAGCCGCTCGAACCCGGACGTCGGGAGGCTCGCGCCGCTGAAGTCGTTGCCAGCGAGGTTGAGGCGTTGGAGTGACACGAGCTTGAAGAGGGCGTGGTCGAGGCCGCCGCGGCTCTGCAGGCCGTGGCCGCTGAGGTCGAGCGCGGCGACCCGGCCCGAGGCCGCGTCGCACCGGACGCCCTCCCAGCGACAGCAGTCGGTACCCGCGCGCCAGGACGGTAGAAGCGGTTGCTGGAAGGATTGCTTCAGCCGGAGCAGCGCCAAGGCCTGGTCGGCCGGGCACCGGAAGGCGTCGGCCGCGGCCGCGGCAGCAAGGCTGGTGTGTACGAGGAGGAGGAGGAACGCATGGAGGTTGACACAGCTCGTCTGTTTCTCCATGCAGAAGACTACAAGTTTTCCGTCCAGGTAGCGCCGTGGTGGGAACCGTGCGTACGATCTACGACGTGCAAGTGGTGGCGGGGGAGGCGATATATGTAACATGAATCTACCCGAAAAGTCACCGGAGACCGGTGCTAGCTAGGTGCTATGTGTGTGCCTAGTCGATCATGAGAGCGACGCGCTGGCTCCTTCATGTGTTTAATTAGTGGCCATAATCAATCGTTGGATCAGTACACATTCACAGAAATCCCAAGAATTAATGGCTGTTGAATGGAAATTAAAACGAACACCCGGGCATTACAGCTAAACACTGCTGAGTCATGAGTCATGACTGATGGATTTATTTTGCTATTGTTGTTGGTGTTGGCCTGGTATCTAGATAGATACTGAGATTGACCTTTAATTTGGAAGTAAACATGAACATTGGGAAGAAAAGTGAGCGGTTGTCTGCTGGTGGAAGACGTGCACGGCGAGGTGTGACCGTCTACTATGACCGTGTCCATCTAGATTTAAAGTTAAGTTCTCTCGAGGGCATCTCCAATAGTTATAGATAACATTATCTTTAGCATATGCTAAAGACAATATCTCTAATATATAGTTTCTAACACACTCTTCAACATTTGTATTCTATAAATTTTCTTTGAAACGGGTCTACATGTCAGTTATAGTAGATTAATGTATCAAGTCTTGTTTTACTTTAGGAAGAGACGATCTATGCGCTCTCACTCTCACCTCCTCCTCTCTCCTTCACATATGATTTTGTTGACGTGACATAGTTAAGAGACGATAATAAATACACTATTATTATAAATACTCTAAGGGCCAATGTATCTATGCGCCTCCAATTGGCAGATTTCAGACATCATATCGGATGATACCAATAATGTCCTGGAAGGGTAGATGATTATTTTGAACACCCCACCCCAAAAGCCAGTCTAGAATTTGAGAAGATGCATCCGGCATAATAGCACCATGACCGGTGCTAGAGAGGGAATTCAAACCAAATTCCTCTCGCAACCACACAATAAATGAGATGATGAATTGTTTCTGGCTCTTGAACACGCATGACGCAGGGATCAGGGCACTGCAGCCCTCGACGTTAATTGCAACCTGTCGGTCCAGCATCGGTTTTGAACAACTAACCAAAAAAAAAAAAAAAAACTGACACTTCAACGGTGCCCTTGATTTCCACACCTGGACCTGGCTACTACAAGGGAAGGGAGCCTAGCTAGTTGCACCATGAAAGAAGGCTTTGTAAGCGAGAACATTTGAAGTCATGAGACCAGGAAATCAAACCAGCATTTTTCTTCGGATCGTCTATGTGTAATTTTCCTCCAGAAGACCATTTAATCTTTTTCCAACCAACCGATCAGCTCCTAGGTTCCATCTTTCGGTGGCCCAGCACCAGCAGTGATCGATGAAGCCGGTAGTGGACGATGCCCAGGCGAGACTGCAGCGGACTACGAAGTGGAGTCGTGGGAAACGTATGACAGCCACGGTAAGAAACGACAACGGATAACGATGGTAGCAGGCGTGCAGGATACGTGGTTACTGGTAGTAACTTTCAACTCCACAAAGGCTGGTTATACTAAATGGCCACTATTGCCCCACCGCTGGCGACAACCACCTCTACGCTCGACGCACGCCTCGCAGCAGCGCCCGACGAGCGTCGCGTGAGCCCGCTGCCGCACCTCCGCTGCGAGATGGCCAAGATGCTCCGTGTCGCGACACAACCACGTCGCGCCGCCTCCGCTTCCTAGCCCGATGCATCGCGCCACGCCGCCTATGCTCCCAAGCCCGAGGCCTCCGCATCGTGCGCCACCCCCGCGCCAGATGCACCGCTGTGCCGCGGGATGCGCCGTGCCGCCTCCGCTCCAGAACCCGAGGCCTCTGTAGCACGCCGCCTCCGCTCCCGCTCCCGAGTCCTCCACGCCGCGCTCCACCTCCGCGCTAGATGCGCAATGCCGCCGCCTCCGCAACCCGCTCCCGACT
Source organism: Hsuehochloa calcarea (assembly GCA_036346395.1). Taxonomy (NCBI): domain Eukaryota; kingdom Viridiplantae; phylum Streptophyta; class Magnoliopsida; order Poales; family Poaceae; genus Hsuehochloa; species Hsuehochloa calcarea. The sequence goes on from CM070600.1 coordinate 18,390,668, forward strand.
CGCTGCTGCCCCGTGCAACGCGCACCAGTGCCGTTGCGTCGCCTCTGCACGAACCCGCCATCGCGCGCACCGCCGCGTTACATGCGCCGATCGTCGCTTCAAAATCCGGCACGAAGCCAAACAGAGAGACGAATAGGGGTTTTAACCCTAGTCGTCTATCTCGATTGGCATATGGGCCGCGATGGCCCAGTCACATGTGCAACTCGTGGCCCAAAAGGCCAAATTCATTTGGGCTGAGCCATTTTTGTATTTTAGCCCCTGAAGTTTGGTTAACTTACAGAATTAATTCCGACTATGGTAAATTTGTACTTTGAGCCGTGACGTTTTTAGTAATCCCGAGAATTAATTTGTAAATTCTGAAAATTTTATATTTAATACTAGAAACTGAATGTAGATATATAAGCATCCATACATTTATGAAACCTTAGACCTAGTACACCTTGGAAGCATAATATTTGTATAGTTCATTTTCCCCAGTATTGTGTGTTTTGAGAAATTATTTAATGGGTTTAGTAATTCTAAAAATTGCTTCAAGACCTTAAAATTACCATAACAATTCCAAAAATACTAGGAAAATTTTGAAAAATGTATTAAATTATCTACTGAATAGACAAAAATTAATATGTACTATTTTGCACCCGTTTCAGGCATTCAAAATTATTTACTAATTGTAAACATATAGAACATTGCATAAAATTACGTAGGATATGTTAGGCATCACGAAGTGGGAATTTTGCTTGTTCTGGATGGAAGAAATGATAAGCCCATGCTATGTCCTATTGACACCTGTAGCAATCTCCTAAGTTATCCCTTAGCTTTGTAAAGATATCGCTTTCCTGCACGAGTCGTATTGGTAGTATAGATTCGACTCATGTCGAGCTTGGTCCTGCTCATGATGAGCATCTCTTATAGTTTGTTTTAGGCTGAAAACTTATGCATTATATTGATATTTCCCAGATGTTATAATTAAAATAATGTTCTAAGTTGTTCTACTAAAGTCTTATACGTTGCTGAATAGTTGATTAAATCTGCTTAATAGAACATATTATTAAGAACATATCTTACATGTAGTAAGATAATTAATCTTGCATGGAATAAAATTTGTAAACCATATGCCTAAAAATTAAAATACTTTGCCATGTCTTGCTAACAAAATATTGGACATGTGTTCTTGATATATACTAAGCCTCGATTCAATAGCTTGTGGTGCACAAATGCCCAGATTGTAAACGGAAATAATTTTTCCTATTTGCACCAGAAAAAAAAACTAATCATATGTTGGTCTCTCTGACGGATTAAATTGGCTAGAAAACTCCATAATCCTTAAATAAGTTACACCCTAAAACTTGTAGTCTATATAACACTTTCCTCCACCGCACTAATTTCTTCATTGAAGAACTTTGTAACTAAAATATTACAGAGTATATATTGTTTTCACGCCAATAAAATTGTAACCCTATTGAAGTATGGTTGCAAATCTTTACTAAAGCTTCGAGTTGATTTCAAGCAAATGCTTGATGTACATGCGGTAACTCAGGATTTTTTTATAGTTGGTGTGAAAAGGGGGGAGGAAATTTGGCATGTGTGGGATATTGTAACCTAAGATGCAAAGGGAAAAAAATGTTCAAAACAAGTCATAGTAGGTGATGTGGCATATCCCAGGTCAAAGCCGAAAGAAAATTAGCCTGAAGTAATAAATTATTCCAGTTTATTTTGGCAGGTAATAAAAGTAAATTACATGATTATTATCCTTATCTAGTTGATATGGAAAATGGTATTTGCGCCCTTGTCGATACCAATGCTGTTGGAAACCACAATCACTGCAGCCCACTGAGGGTAATTGATTTGCGTCCTCGTCAATATGCTAGCCGCCAGCATGCAGGAATGCACATAGCAAATCGATGGCCACTTGACGCAGTCGTTAATATGTCATGTTGGCTACGTACCGAAGCGTGTCATAGTCATCGGAAATGACACATGCATATTGGTAAATGTGGTATGCAACTACATCACCCCTAGAAGCCATATCACTTGCTTGAAGCGAATATAATTCCTGGAAAAAAAATAACCTATTGGATTTTTGTTGATCTTGAATGATCAAATTTGGCCATATTTATTATAGCATTACAAATTAAAATCAAGCATACAATTTATCACCCTTAATTAAAAATGGCATTCATGTTGAATAATAAATATTCCCATCAAATAATTATTCTATTTGGGTGATCAACTAGATTTGTAGTTGAGAAGAAAATCTAGTATTTTCCATGTTGATTAACTCTGTTTAAATATTTTATATTCCAAGATTATATTTATGTTTTTAAAGAGCATCCTGTAGATTTATACTGTTAGAATATGCTACTTATGACCATAAGAAAATAGGTTTCGTTCTTATAAACTTGACGTTTAATGATCAAAATTAGTTGATATATGGTATGAGTAATTGTAACAAAACTTGGGCAAATAATAAAGAAGCTAGACTATAGAGACCCCGTATAGGACCTTCGTCGCAGATTAATAACCAACTAGAAGTTTGAATATCATATAGAATGTTAGAATCATGTAGTTTTCTTGCCACTGCACTATTAAAAGTCTAGCTCGCTACATATAATTATCAAACTCGTTGTTGAAATTAGTGCGTGTTAGAGGAATCAAATATTTCACACGTGTTATCACCACTGTAGCATACACCTTTGGACCACCACTGTTGTTGGATATCATGTTGGATCTGAAATTCAATCAATCATGTTCTCATGATAGCGGAATTTTGTAGTATGTTATTAATAAAGATTGAATCTCGACATTACGAGAGAGAAATGCCCAAAAGTTCAAATGTTGTGATATTTTACAGAAGGAAAATGTAACACTCCGACCCAACAATGAGCCTGTAATGATACTAAACTACACTAACTACCAGTTATAACATTATTTTACAATAAATTCTAGCAAGCAGTTAAATAACAATACTTATCCACGGGTCACAATAAACACATTAAACGCAAAACAATAATCATAGGAGCAACTTGCTAGATAGCACTACTGAATAAAGAACCAATAAGTAATGAACATTCCAAATAAATCTATTGAATGAATAAATCAAGTCCTAACCAAACATCTAGAATAACCCAGATTATTGAATCATAAGCAAATAACCAACACACTAATATGACAGCTCTCATGACAAATAATGAATCAAGTAACGGTGCGCTATTCCTTTTCATGCAATGTGTCGTCAACATTCACTTAAAATAACAGTAGAGCAAGGGTGAATTCATGACTCAGCAAGCACAATAATAAAACAATAAACAATGATTTCCAGTTTTGTGGCAGCGGCGGCACATCGTCCGTTGATCGGCACGGCACGTATGTCATGTGTTGTCTGCCGGTTTGGTGGCGTCTTCTCCCTCACGCAGGTGGGCATAGCGCAAGCGCCCCATGTAACAGCAGCACTCCCCCGTGCGCGTTTGGTTTGCGCGGCCTCCTCGTCGTCTCGTTGGGTCGGGCCCGGCTCGGGCGTGGCGCGAATGAGAGAGGGAGGGAGAGTTCGGTGGCCTAGCCAATGGAAGTGAGTCATCCTGACCCCGGCGTCGTATTGTACATTCGTATGGGCGAACAAGTGCAATGCAAGCCTATTCCATGGCGTCCTTGTTGACTTATTGTCTCTTTCATAAAAGGATCCTCCGATTTATATTAACTAGAAACCTAATATAGTTCATCAAATGATATGTGGAGGTAAATCACGTCAGGGTCTAAATTCAAATAGTCCATAACCCCATGCACTCAAGAGTAGATATGGATACAAAGAAAATTAATGAAGAGCAAAAATGTTGTGTAGAACAGGAACATACACAACTATAATATATAGTTCAACTCAGGGATTCAAAAACTGTTACCAGAACAAATTCCGCTCGGCGGGCGGTACCAGTAACCAGCCGGTTACCGAAAGTCCCAAAGAAAAATCAAACAAAGTTAAAAATCTAAAATTTGAATTGCGGAGTTTGAAAACAGGTTACCGGACCGAAAAAAAAACTGGTCAAAAAACCGACCAGAATTTTGAATTAACAAATTTTGAATTAGAAAGTGCTTAATGAAGTGTATATTTAGCTCATACAATACGTAATCTAGCATATTTAGCTCATACAATACGTAATCTAACATATTTAGCTCATATGAAGTGTAAACTGGCCAGAAACAATAATTCAAGCATATTTAGCTCATACAATATGTAATCTAGCACAAAATAGACCTAACCCAACCTAGGAAGTGCATTATGCATTCAAAAATTCAAATTTAAAATCCAAAATTTTCGACCGGTTACTGTTCACCCGATCCCCCACCGGGAAATTCGGTTACCGCCGCACGATTTTTTTCCCTAGTTCAACTTCAATAGTGCTGCTATCTATGATTGATGGTATCAATCCCAGGAGACGCAAAAAAACATGCCAACTCCAAGTGAAATACAAATTGGTGGTGTCTATGAAGAGAGAAAGAGTTTACAAAATTGGAAACAAAGTAATACTCCATTGCTTGTTTGGCAATTCATGGAAAAGGTTCACGCATATGACTAAAGGTATATAGCCGCCACAGAAAGGTTGAGCAAGTTTATTTACTTGTCTTGTAGATGGCTTTAGAACAACACATTTTCCTTTCCTTTGTGAGTTCAGATCCATGTTACCACCATCCTCTTCAACTTCATCCTCAGGGTTCAATTCAAATATCTGAAACAGTTGAAAAAGTACATAAGTAGACTTTGAGGCAAATTGCATCAAAAGTCAAGATTTGTACATTTGGCTGAGACCACAACTTTAAAAGTTCAGTACTGGTATTCTCGAGGACTCGTTGGTCCAAAAGAGCGAATTTCATGGAAGGCATCACAAGTCTATGAAAAACAACGATATGAACCAACTAAAATCATTGAAGTGCTAACATTTTATGATAACTACCACATAACCAGTATTACTGCTTTCAAGATGAACTGCCTCCTAGGTAATTTTTAAAAAAAACAGTCACAAGAAATATAATAGGGAAATCGCCGTGCACATTATTTAGAGGGAGAGGAGATATTTGTGTCTCCTCCAGGTCATGTATTTGTTGGAATCAAAACCTACAGCATATAATCACTAGACTTGGTACACATAAAGCCCAAAATTAGAGTATGTGAGGTGTAGGGCAAGTATGCAGAACATACTAAGTTAGCATGTAGAATCGACAAGGCTAATAAAACAACTCATATGTAGATCGAGACATGATATAGAGGGAGCAAGCATTAAGAAGAACATCATAACTAACTACGTTTACCCGAGGGGTACGTTTGTAATGCTATAGATTACAGATACATTAGGCCGAAGATAATTTTAAGCATAACAACCCGATGTGCTGGGATTTGATTCCGATATCATCCAAAACAGGCCAGCACACATTCTCGGGGTGTAATCGGAATGGATATAGGCGGATATCATTTATCATATATCATATTTCTTTTTTTCGAAGTCAGGGTCGGATATGGATAGTGCTGGATACCTATTTCTTTATCCCTTATTTGCTCCATGAGCTTTGGTCGGTCGGTTGGTCGAAAATTATCCGCTTCTTTTGCACCCCTACACAAGACATTGGACAGTAGGAGTGAAATCAGAGCGAACACGGAGAAACTAATCGTTGAGATCTCGAAGGAAAAATACTCAATATCATCTGTCTACTCAGATACAACAACCCACATATATATTATCTTGTTCCTAAGTAAAATCACAACAGATCTACATATATGTTATCTTGTTCTTAAGTGAAGTCACTATAGACCGACTATCTGTTATCTTGTTTCTAAATGAAGTCACACCTATCTATCTGTTGTCCTGTTTCTAAGTGAAGTCACAACAGATTTTTCTTGTACCACTTGACTTACGAATACATATGGACGAATATCTCATTTGTATCCTATTTCATATTTTTTTCCTCGAAGTCAAACACAAATAATATCAAATACCTATATTTTTAATCAGTATTGGTTCCGCAAACCTTAAAACGGTCGGTCAGTAAAAAGAAAATCCACTCCCTCTGCGACCCTAAGCATTATTTGCCCTCCCCGAGCCATAGGCCCAACTTGCTTCTGCTTCGAGTCCAAGTTGGTGGTTGGCCCACACGGTAGAACAGGTGTGTAACATGCGGGGTCGGGCACGGCCGTACTTTTAATTGTCACAAAAAATGTGATTTTTACTGCAGGCTGTGTGCTATCTGGTTGCTAGGTTTACCACCGCATCCGATTGGACAGCCACCACCAGCCACCGCCTGGGCAACAACCTTTTGCAGATAAAATCAATGCTAAAATGGGTGAAGGTCAGTTGGAATTGAGATGGTTGAATCTATTATTCCACAGTTAATAGCACATGATTCCTAAAGGCCTTTCGTGCATAGTGCTTTTGTTGGCGCGATGATGCGGTATATATTGCATAATTAAAACGAATGTTTCTGGAAGTAGGTACCTTCGGTCAGGTATTGGAATGTTGGGATAGGGATAGGAAAGAAATGGTGGCTGTGAAGATTATCAGAGGTGTCAGAAGGTACAGAGATGCTGCAATGATAGAGATCGGCATGCTCCAGCAGCTTGGTAAACATGACAAAAGCAGAGCTAGGTGAGTCCTCTGGTTTATTTATGTGTTCATGGTTTTTTATTTTGGTTTATTTATGAACCGTTACTTCCATGTGGTGGCTTGTGTATAAGCTGGTCTACTTTTGCAGTTGTGTTCAAATTCGGAACTGGTTTGACTATCGTAACCATATCTGTATCGTAAGTACATCATTAGCCTGGCAATTATGTACTAACCAAAAGATATAACCTTTAGAGTTTAAACATTGGTGAATTTGAATGAATGCTTCGGCAGGTCTTTGAGAAGCTTGGACCAAGCTTATATGATTTTCTACGGAAAAACAATTATCGCTCATTTCCGATTGCCCTAGTTCGGGAGGTTGCCAAACAGCTGTTGGAATGTATAGCATGTGTGTGGACAACTCTTCTCTGATTTCCATATTACCGTTACCAATGCTATCACCAGTTACAACCCATAAACTGCAGTGACTGAGCAGTAGATCACTTTCTTATTGTTCTCATTGTTGCGAATGTCTAACAAGCTTATCACCACTTACGTATTTATCCTTCTTTCTGTAATGTCTCTGCAGTTATGCATGAACTGCACCTGATTCACACTGATTTAAAGCCTGAGAACATTCTCCTTGTTTCTCCAGAGTACATTAGAGTACCTGATTACAATGTATAGCATACTCTTTTGTAGTGTAGCTTATGTATAATGTTGTGTATCATTTGTTTTATTTTGAAGAATATTTAGTTGCTAATTTGCTGAAATCTGCTACCAGGTTTCATCCCGTTCCCCAAAAGAGGGTTCTTACTATAAAAGGTTGCCCAAGTCTAGTGCTATCAAGGTGATTGATTTTGGCAGTACCACATACGATCAACCAAATCAGAAATATGTGGTGTCTACAAGGCATTATCGTGCTCCAGAAGTTATCTTGGGCAAGTATCTGATCAGCGTCGAGGATCACACAAATATTTACCTGTTATACATTGCTCATGTTGGTATCCTGATTCCTGTTCAGGACTGGGGTGGAGTTATCCTTGTGATATCTGGAGTGTTGGTTGTATTCTGGTTGAACTTTGCACGGTATGTTGCATTATTGCCAACTCATCTAGTCCTATCACTGCAACATTGTGGAGTTGCTAACTTATCAATACACTGCAGGGGGAGGCACTGTTTCAGACCCATGAAAATTTAGAACATCTGGCCATGATGGAGATGGTGTTTGGACCTCTGCCATACCACATGCTCAAAAGGGCGGAGTATGTTGTTACCATCAGAGTCATCCGCTTTACTGTGTTTTTGGTATGGTGAGGTGAATAATAATGTGCTGCTTTCTTCGTTCTCCCATCGATTTGCAGCCGTCCTGCTGAGAAATACATTAGAAAGGGCCGTTTGAATTGGCCTGAAGGTTGTGCTTCACGGGAGAGCATGAAAGCTGTTATGAAGTTGCCTCGGCTCCAGGTTTGTTGACACGTTTTGTCCTACAATAGTTGGTTGAGTGTTAAAGCCATCATACAAAGGTATTAACATGCATTGCCTTCTTTTTTCTGCTACAGAATCTGGTGATGCAGCATGCAGATGATTTTGCAGGGGTTTTTACTGATCTGCTACAAGGCCTTCTTATGTACAATCCCGCGGACCGGCTTACCGCCAAAGAAGCCCTCAGGCATCCCTTCTTATCATAGCTAGGTAAGCGGAGATGATACCATCTCTGCTAGCGTTTTGGTCACGCATTGTGATGACCGTGTGAAAAAAGATTAAGCAGTCAGAAATCATAAGGCAGCTTTTGATATTTGTTGTGTTGTAAAGAAAATGGAAGCATTGTAAAACAATGTGATCGAAGAACTTTTTGATGGGGAGGATGGATTACTTGCAATGAAAATTTGGCCAGATCACTGTAACCCTTAACTTGCATTGAAACGTGAGGGATATAGTTCGAAGTTTAGTCCTACTATCGTACACACGCTTATCCGATAGATGCCGTGCCTTCAGGGAAAAAAAACAATCCAAGAGACGTCCAGATGAATCAAGTGGATTTATATATTCTTGGCAAAAGAGCGGACATAGGGGTTGTTTGGTTAATAGTTCCAACGTACCAAATTATGTCGATTCAGATCTGCTTTCTGTAGCATAATATGTGGGTTTCAGAGCCGGAAATAGGATAATTGTGCGGTTTTTTGTTCGTATGGTGTGTTGAGGAAACAGTATTTAGTTAGCTCTATGGATGTTTATGCATCACTTAAATGCTATGTGGATGTTTATGAAATGCTATGTGGATGTTTATGCATCATTTTAATCAATCAGTCCAGATTTCTACACATCGAAGACAACGCACAGATTATACAAACCAGAATCACTTTTAATTGTCACAAAAAAATGTGATTTTTACTGCAGGCTGTGTGCTATCTGGTTGCTAGGTTTCACCCCCTAGATATCCTTCGGACTGTTTATGTTTTTTTCTGGGACACTTACTGTTAGTTTGGTATTAGTATTAGTATTTTTGTTGAGCTTATCGACCGTGAGATGAAAACTTTGATGCTCATATCTGCAGATTCAGATGGGATTGTCTGGGCAACAAGTTGCGGATGTGATAGCGGCAGTAACGCTGGGGCTGTCTTTAGACCCTAGGCTTTCCTCACAGTATGTGCAAGTGGTGCCACGATATGCCTCTCCTCCCATCAGGGAAGATGACAAAGATGGGCATTATGTGTTTGCCGTGGGAGACAACCTAACTTCTAGATGTAATTACTTCGACACAATTTGAATTCTTTATTGGCGATTGAATGCTTTGCTTTGCAGCATGGCCTTCAATTTTTTTAGCCCTTGCTTGCCTTATTGTAACGGCCTCCTTGTCTCTCCTTTTGCAGATAAAATCAATGCTAAAATGGGTGAAGGTCAGTTGGAATTGAGATGGTTGAATCTATTATTCCACAGTTAATAGCACATGATTCCTAAAGGCCTTTCGTGCATAGTGCTTTTGTTGGCGCGATGATGCGGTATATATTGCATAATTAAAACGAATGTTTCTGGAAGTAGGTACCTTCGGTCAGGTATTGGAATGTTGGGATAGGGATAGGAAAGAAATGGTGGCTGTGAAGATTATCAGAGGTGTCAGAAGGTACAGAGATGCTGCAATGATAGAGATCGGCATGCTCCAGCAGCTTGGTAAACATGACAAAAGCAGAGCTAGGTGAGTCCTCTGGTTTATTTATGTGTTCATGGTTTTTTATTTTGGTTTATTTATGAACCGTTACTTCCATGTGGTGGCTTGTGTATAAGCTGGTCTACTTTTGCAGTTGTGTTCAAATTCGGAACTGGTTTGACTATCGTAACCATATCTGTATCGTAAGTACATCATTAGCCTGGCAATTATGTACTAACCAAAAGATATAACCTTTAGAGTTTAAACATTGGTGAATTTGAATGAATGCTTCGGCAGGTCTTTGAGAAGCTTGGACCAAGCTTATATGATTTTCTACGGAAAAACAATTATCGCTCATTTCGATTGCCCTAGTTCGGAGGTTGCCAAACAGCTGTTGGAATGTATAGCATGTGTGGACAACTCTTCTCTGATTTCCATATTACCGTTACCAATGCTATCACCAGTTACAACCCATAAACTGCAGTGACTGAGCAGTAGATCACTTTCTTATTGTTCTCATTGTTGCGAATGTCTAACAAGCTTATCACCACTTACGTATTTATCCTTCTTTCTGTAATGTCTCTGCAGTTATGCATGAACTGCACCTGATTCACACTGATTTAAAGCCTGAGAACATTCTCCTTGTTTCTCCAGAGTACATTAGAGTACCTGATTACAATGTATAGCATACTCTTTTGTAGTGTAGCTTATGTATAATGTTGTGTATCATTTGTTTTATTTTGAAGAATATTTAGTTGCTAATTTGCTGAAATCTGCTACCAGGTTTCATCCCGTTCCCCAAAAGAGGGTTCTTACTATAAAAGGTTGCCCAAGTCTAGTGCTATCAAGGTGATTGATTTTGGCAGTACCACATACGATCAACCAAATCAGAAATATGTGGTGTCTACAAGGCATTATCGTGCTCCAGAAGTTATCTTGGGCAAGTATCTGATCAGCGTCGAGGATCACACAAACATCCGTACTTTACACTCTTATCCGATAGATGCCGTGCCTTCAGGAAAAAAAAAAACAATCCAAGAGACGTCCAGATGAATCAAGTGGATTTATAGATTCTTGGCAAAAGAGCGGACATAGGGGTTGTTTGGTTAAAATAGTTCCAACGTGCCAAATTAAAATTTTGGTATTGTTCTGAAAATTTAGCTAGCATTTGCAGTTCCAATATTTAACGTTACCTTCAAAGTTTTGGTAACAGTGTTTCCTTTGCTAAATAGCTGGCTTCGTGCGGTGCGGGCGGCCAAAACGCCAAAATTTTGATCGGCAGGCAACAACTCACTCCGACTGGTGCTGGTGGCTGTGGGTAGTGAGTAATCCGTTTCAACCGTTGTGTTCTTTGTCATTTAATCAACACAACAAGATCTATGTTGAATATTTTGGTGCAAAAAAATAGATACCGACCGTACCATACAATTATTTTAGTATAGTTACAATCCAAACACATCAATTTTGACTGTGAATTAGTATAACTATGATCCAAACACCATTTCTTTTGCCTAGTTTTTGGCATTGACTGAGTTTTGACATTACCAAAATTTCGATTTAACTACCTGGCGTCAGAAACCAAACAAGCCCATACTCTCCATTTAGCGAACGCGAGTATATAACCAAACACACGCTACCCAGTGCAAAATTGACCATTGATTTGCCAACCCCAAGACACCAAGACAAATCTGGACAAAGTTCGTTCCTCCACATAAAGAAGGAAAAAAAATTATTGCATAACTACCAGAAAAATTGCGAGCCAACATTTACTGGTCCTTCCTGGGTTTTTCCTTCCTTGAAGCGAAACTACTTGGCCCAACTGCTGATACTGAAAATCGCTTTGTCCTGCTATAAGAGGAACCATTATCCCTAAGTACGTGATAGCGTGCATTGTTTGATTAGAAGAAAAAATGTTCAAGAATACCTTGAAGCAAGATCCCTCGACTCATCATCATCCTTGTCAACCATATCATCGTCGCCGTCATCATCATCTATCATATTACCATTTCCAAATTAGAAATTGAACATTTCATATTATACATTTCAAGACCGTAGTTGTTTCCATCATGATTTTAAAAGAGAGAGAGAGAGAGACTATAATCACAAAATTCAGATAATGTAACTACAGATCAACCTCACATACATAACTTGGACAAAAGGTCTATTTCTACTAACAATGTAAATGACGTTTTCAGAAAATAATCAAACAAAAGATCTTGGAAGAGGACCATCTGCTGACAAAGGACTTCCATCACAAAATCCCAAAAGCAGAGAATTGTGATGAATAGGACTGCATAGATAGTAGTTCAATCACACACTACATGATAGAAAAGAAAGGATTCCCCAGAGGGAGGGAGTAAAGAATGACCATTCGAATGTCAACAATAAAATAAACGGATGCAGGAGCTGCCAGCAAGTACAAACTGTGAAAAATGCTACCTATGATATATTCTGCTTTTGTCTGTACTTAAACACTACACGCTTGCCAATCATCAGTTGGCTAAAGAAATAGTAACTGAGTAAATTTTGTTTCTCATATTCTCAGTCTGCAAAATATTCCACTTACACCTAAAAAACATAGATCTACTAACATCTTGAACTGAATACTATCTGATGTAATGGAGCAACAATATGATTTGACAAAATAACCCTTAACAGGCACACCTTCATTATCTGCTACATCATCCTTCCCTGGAGAGGACTCCCATCGGTCTTTCCCATCATATAGTCCCAACGACTTCCAACAGGAGGAACCCAGAAATCTGGATCATCTGAATCATCGACCTCTGGTTTACGTTCTCGTGGCAAAGGACTGATAACAGTAGCCTTCTTGTTTGACTTGCTTTTCTTTGCTACTTCATTTGACTGTTCATCTTCTCCTTCGGCTGTCTCACCAGATGCCATCTTGTCTTCTAGTTTTTCTGTTAGAATAGGGATAGGCATGTTAGGTGCAGGAGCAACCAAACATTCCAGTGCAATGGCTTAAAAACAGTTGGTTGTGTGAGATGAAAATTCCAGTCAAAACTCTATTGGAAGAGATTTCAATAACCAGATGTACTCCTTATCATTTCCGGTCAAATAATCATTCACGATCAATTCATATAACATTGTTCCAAGAAAGGTACTAAGTACTCATCCAGTAGTGATCATTCATTTTTTAAAATCATTGTTGGCGAAATTCGAAAATGATAAATCACATGGGTACAAAAAAATGCACCATGAAGAACAGGACAACCATATGGAAATGGTCTTGCAAATACATCATGGATTCTTCAACCAGTAGAGAAACATACGAAAGCAGCACAGTTTATTTCAATAGAAATAACATATTGTGTGCCAGTTGGCACATCTGGCAATACAGACAGTAGTGCACAATTTTTACCTAGTTTGTTCAGAAACCTCTTCCCATTAATGTGCTTCCAAATGTGCTCCTCCGACTTGTTTATCGTATCTCCAGTAATGTTGCATATCAGCTTCGACCTACAACACACAACCAAACTCAAATTCCTTTTTTTAAAAAAACAACTCAAATTCAAATACAAGCACACCCTAAAGAGCAACAGCTAAAGCATGGAACGATTCCCAAGCACGCACATCAATAGTACGTTAGTTCTTTGTTTCGCGCTACAATCTGCATAATAGTATCAGAGTTTAATACAACTAGAACCCTAGAATCCCTTAAACGAGCGCTAACAGATAGCCGATCGAACCCTCGAACACGCAGCAGAGTGAACCAAATGCTACTAAACAAATTCGGGACAGGCTAAGTTGGATACGCATCACGCAGCGATTACAAAATAGAAGAGTAGCAGCGGAAGGGGGGCGGATCGGTGCGCACTTGTGCTCGGGGTGGGGCTTGAAGGCGTTAAGAGGCGGCTTCCTGTGCGCGAGGCGGCAGGCGCGGGACCGCGCGTAGGCCTCCTTCTCCCGCTCCAGCAGCTCGTGCCCCGTCTCCGCGCACCGCCACCGCCCGCCGCCGGCGTCCTCCCAGGTCGGCTCCCCTGCTGCCCTCCTTCTCCCCGCCGCCCTCGCCGGAGCCCTGGGGGCTCGAGACTCCCGTGTCGGAAGCGGCGACGGCGGCGGCCTTGTTCTTTTTCGCCATTAAGCCCATTATGTCGTCCGCGAATCGCGAGTCCGGAGGCTGGAGAGGGGAGGTGGCGCGTGAGGTTAACTAGGAGGACGCACTCACCCACAAGGGTTTTTGGCTGGCTATGCGAAATTTGTTCCAGTTGGAAGACGGGAATTTTTCTTCGATTTGAATGGAAATTGAACCGTTTCAAAGTTTCTGTGAAATTCCTGTGGTTCCAAATGGGCCCGAAATATTGCTGCAAATTTAAATGTGTAATGCTGTTTAAACCTGTTTTACAATGCTTTCTGAACAGATTGGCATAGCATTCTCACCATTTTGGGCGTCCAAATGAAATTCGAACTTACGAAAGGTCCATACTGATTGCTACAGTAAGAATGGCACGCACGCACTGATCAGACAACATATACCGATACCCAAAAGTCAAGCAAGAATTGCGAATACCAACTAATGAAATCACAGCAATGTCAACAGAAGTTACAGGAAACTGTTAGCAATTCTTGTCATCTAACCTAGTTGCATGGTGGTACAACGGAGCTGCTGTGTGCAATTACACAGGATGGTACAGTGGGTTGTTGCGATCTCAAACACAAAATTTCGAGATCAATCAAAAAGCCCGATTAGCACCTTTACAGACGCGCTCTCGTACACGCAGAATGCTGCTGCTACCTACTAGCTACAGTCAAGAGGGATTGGCCAGGGTAAGGCTAATCGACTCTAGTCAACTTCTCTATGGAGTAGACTTGTTTAGAAACAGCTTTGTAAGCACGTCATCCCTCGGTATTGGTACTCCAGCCTGAAATGCTTGATCGAGGACCTTCAGCCATTCATCGACGAGGGATTCCTTTATTTTCTGTATCGTGGTGTACTCTTGATCCATGATCAACTCTAGCTCCTCAAAGTGCTTGATCTTGTACTGGATCTTTCTTAGCTGCACAACATAAGATAGACAGAAAACAGCAGTCGTCAGTTATTAAGCAGAGAACATATTTTGGGAATAATTTGTGAAGTTTACTCCATCCAAACCAAACTAACAGATACAAAGTACTAGCCATTCACCAAAACAGCAGTTTTAAGGTCGTGTATTCCCAGCTATCTAAGTGACATGGTCATACTAATCTGACCTTTGTCCTTTAGCCACATCATCACGGAAACAAAAAAGGAACAATTTAGAGAATGAAACAAAACAGCCTTTTTTCTCTCCTACCAGCATAGAAGAACCTCCCCATCTATTTGTCCCCCAACTAGGCAGAGGGTTGTACTATTTATCCTATGTTGAACTGACCACGTTTGTTAGCATAGGTAAGCAACTACGTAACCTAGGCTGTGCAGTACTTAAAATATGAAGTGTTGTGGAACTGGAATGATTTGTTACGGATATATACAGTGTATCACACATGTAACTTTCAGATGAATGAGCATCGGTTAAAACCACATACACAAAATACTCTTATGATGGAAATTTTGGCAGGAAAAGAGTAGAAGACTTAACCTGAGTTTCAATTATAGATGCCATTAGAAGCTCCATCTCTCGCTCTTCCTGGTCAGCAAGCATCTTAGCACGGGCAGCAGCTACACCTATTGCTGTTGCAACAGCTGCCCTCACTTGATATGCGGTAGAAATGAACTTCTTTTCCGGCTTCTTATCTAGAGTAGAGGATGAATGATGGACAAAGATTTTAGATGAGCAGAGTGAAAACAAGGACAAAAATATGGCACTAGTAAAGGCCAAGAAGCTGGAAACTCCATTCCATTATTTTATGAAACTATATCAGCTGGCAAACCGCAAACCCCAACCAAAACTTGCAGTCCGTCAATTTGTGCAAACTACAATTAATGGACAAGAGTATAAACATTCTAATTCACTATACCTACAGCTTTCATAATAATTCATCAAACTAAGAAAACTAAAGGACTGCTTGGTCTAGTGCACCAACCCAACTATACATCAGTTAATACAGGTGATACAGCACAGTGCCAGGTGATGTAAAACAGGAGGCCTATTGAAGTTGGATGGTAGGGTGTGACTAAATCCATACCCCCTCACCTTTTTGCATGCTCTCCAATCGTGTTCTTTGACAAAAGCAACCAAAGTATCAAAAACCATTTCAGTGCCAGAGAGTATTCGTTGGTGTTTCACACATAGTTACCGGATTCGCTATAAAACCCAGCGAATCTCGAACCGGATTCGTCGAACCCGAACCGGTTTAGGGTACGGGTTCGTGTTCGCAGTGGACATTGGAAGAAAAAGTGGCAAACTATGAACCCAAATCCCATACCACGATTCGGACGAACAGCGTTTCTGGTAACTATAGTACTTTCACACAAGCAACTGTAGTACACCTTAATGCTTTCCCCTTGTATCCTTAGATGCAGACATGCACCATGACTTTGTGTAGGATCAAGTTGGTGAAAGCACCCGAAAAGCGCCTAAATGTAGTCTTAAATGCATGTGGCATACTTGACAATGTACACTTGGATTTGTCATCAACTCGACATTCATACGGAAAGCTGACTACCTTCAGGCCATCCATGCTAGTTCTAATTCTTAAGAGTTGGTAGGGATGATTTAAAGTCTCTAATCCTAAGAAACATCAGAAACAAATCCGACAAGACCAACTTTGTCAACAGACATAGAAAGGACACTGCAATAATTGGTATCCAGAAAATCAAATTTATTTACGGTAGCTCGAAATGCAAAACATAAATTTGGCCTACCAGGAACAGTTTGGGTATGTATTTCCGTATCCTGATCGCCAACATTGCAGTCACTGTAAAAATGTCATCTTAAAATAAACAGATTGCACCAACATTGGAAAAAAGAAAAACAATGTGCAGCACATTCTTACCCCTGTGGGACATGGTTAGAAGAGAATGCCTTGGTTTGGTATTCTTTCTCACTGAGTTGAAAAGCTTTCCTTGCATGGGGGTTTTCATTACCCAGTGCTTTAATTGCCGCATCAGCAGCAGCGGCAGCAACATCTGGGCTTGTCGCCGTAGTCAGCTGAGCTACCTGAGAAAGCATTAGCGAATATTAGTGTTCTGCTTAAAATCTATGTGCATCCTTAGCTTGTGAGTTCCTTAATATATGTCGTTATTTATTTATTACCTGCTCCATTAATGAACTGGTAGCATCTATTGAAGAAAATAAATGTCTACGTTTTGTACGATGTTCTTCGACAGATTTATCAGCACCATCTTCATTTCCATCAATCTGCACGCCATCAACCATTTCAGTTGGTTGACTTGAAGGCTCCTTCACAATGTACTGGTTCATTTTGCCATCAGTTGTTTGGTTTGTGTGGAGCCTGCTATCAGATTTACCATTTATGGTGCCCAGCATATGTTCACCGAAAGGCAACTGAATAAGCCTTGCAATGCATTCTGATTTATTCTTTGTGCGGACATGCTGGGCAATGAGATCCCAGTCATCTCCATGTTTTAGGACACCTTCTAAAAGGAGTAGTGTCTCTGCATCTGTCCATGCACTAGAAGCACAGCTGTCAGCGCTCTCCTTTTTATCACAAGGACAATTATTTGCTTCTCCCTTATTATCATTATTGATTTTGTAACACTTCGAACATACTTTAAAACCATCCTGAAAAGCATATGTACAAAATGTTAAGTAGTATATAGCAGGTATTTTTTTCTCGATTATTTTCATCACAGCTTGATGTCATCTAAATAATAATACAACTCAGTAGAATTGTAGCTGACATCTTAAATTTAACCCTTTGTTAATTTTTTAAAAAAAGGTACAGCACTTGGATGCATTTCTTGAATACAATAGAATGGTGCTGCGAGAAATCTTATGATAATAGAAACATTTGACAATATTTACTCTGTGAAAAACACTGGTGCGCTGTGTTCGGTATCTGCGAGAAATCCTATCTGGCAGGACATCATGCTAGACAAAGACATGAGGATCCATTTTATCATCTAACAGCTTCACCTGTTCCATAGCAAATATCTTTTCATATTTTGTGACAAATAATATATACACAACACACTCATAAATTTATTTCTCCAAATCTACAATTTCAAAATTGTAGGTCAATCACACCATGTTCCAGTCATAGAGCCTAGAGTTCAACCGGGCATTTGCACGGCATGTCTACAGACTAGTCATTTGGTTAGCACACGGTAGCACCACAATTATCCGCATCCTATGCTTTAGCAATCCAAAGTCCAAACCCAAAATTTAGTAACAGAACACACATTCTCATGCAAAAAAAGCATCAAACTTTGATACCTCTAGCGTTTCATACTTCCCATCATTGCACTCCTGGCCGCAGAACCCACAAATAGGCGGCTTTCCGGGCGCCCACTCCCCGAACACATCGCTGTAAGAGGTCAGCGGCGGCAAGCGGAACCCGTTCTCCCCACCCCCTCCTCCCAGCCTTTCCTCCGCGAAGTAGGACGCCGGTGGCCGCGGCGTCACCTGCAGCCCCACTGGCGCCTCCACGACGGCCTCCGCCTCCGGCTGCTGCGAAGCCGCGGGGCGTGAGGAGGAGGCGGAGAAGTTGATGAGGCCAGAGGAGTCGAGGAACGCGAATAGCTTCCGGAGGAGCGTGGCGTCGCCGACAAGCGCCTTGCGGACCTCGGTGAAGGTGAGGCGGCGGGCAGGGTCCTCTCGGTACTTGCTGATGATGTAGTCGCGGTACTCGCGGTAGATCCGGGGGTTCCGCGACGCCGTCCCGAAGCCGCTGCCGCCGGCGCCGCCGAAGAACTCCGGCAGCGCCCGCCGCTCCTTCTCGTGGATCTCGTCCCAGCGGAACCAACCTGCGGGGCAGCAGACACGGAATTGGTCAGGCGGCTAGCCTCCGGTCCACTCCCTAACCCTAGGAGCGCGAGGGGGCGGGACTTGGAGTCAGGGAGCGAGTGCTTACTGGATGAGGACGGGATGGTGTAGAGCTCGCGCGGCGGCGGCGGCGCGTCGCCGGCCGCCGGCGGCGACATGGGGAGAGGGCGGGAAGGGGGAAGGGGGGAAGGAGAGATCTGGGCCGTCGGATCTCGGATTAAAGGGGTAGGTGGGGTTTAAGCTAAGGTCGCGTGGTTTGGATTGGATTTGGGTTCGGGTGGTGGGAGACGAGGAAGGAGGAGACGGTGCGGTGGCGCGGTGGCGGTGAGGTGTGATACGGCGAGGAGGATTGCACCAAATTTACAATACCTGGTGGGATTTGGTGTGTGGGGCCCGCGGGTTTTGGAGTTTTGGGTCTCGTCATATGGGCCTAAATCTTTGGGCTTTGGAACGTCGCCGTGCTGGTTTTTATCGTGTTAGCCTGAAGATAATATGGGCTGAACGGTCTGGGCAAAGCCACGTCAAAGTCCAATGTGCAATGGAACTTGAGTCGCCTATTCGGTAGTATAAGGTTAAAAAAGTCATTTCTCACGACAGTTGGGAGATAGGGGTGGGAGTGGTTCGGTTCGACCCTTTGGATCGTTGCTGTGCCCCGCAATTTTGAGTCCAATGGATTAGAGGGTCGGCCCTGAAAATAATCAGGTCAACAGGGCTATTATCCAAGCTGGACCATTGGGATAAGTGGGTCGACCCCTTTCTTCCCTACGTGCCGCTACTCACTCGTCTTGCACGCGCACCTGCAAGGCCGCGACCTCCTTCCCCTGTGCACTGTCGCCACCCGCCGCTTGATTCCACCAACGTGCAGTCACGGCTGCCACTCGATTCCGTTGACGAGCAGCCTCTGCCGTTCGATTCTTCACATCAAAGTCTAGATACCTCCATGCCGACAAGCACTGGTAGCCGCCTCCAATATCCATCGACTCAACCCCTTCCTTTCCCTACATGCCACTGCTCACTCATCTTGCGCGCGCAGCTGCGAGCCCACGACCTCTTCCCCTGCGCACCGCCGCCGCCGCCGCCGCTTGATTCCACCAACGTGCAGCCGTCGCCGTCGCCGTCGCTGCTCAATTCTGCTGACGTGCAGCCGCCGCCGCCACTCGATTCTGCTAACCTGCAGCCTCCACTGCTCAATTCTACCGATGTGTCACGGGCGCTTGATTCTTCACGCCGAAGCCTAGATCCATCCATGCTGGCAAGCCCTGGTCGCCGCCTCCTGCATCCATCGACTCGATTCCTTGACGTCGCCAACCTCACGTTTGTCGCCTACGGCAACGCTTGGGTCAGCAAGGACGGCACCATCTCCTATCACGCCCCTATTCCCCCTTACGGTCCTCTTCCTCTGCTCTCCTTTTCCTTTCTGTAAGCGATATTTGGTTCGACCCTTAAAATCCATTGGGTAAAGTGGGGCACCAAATGGGTCGACCCGTGGCCACGCAAAGATCCTATGGGCACCATGGGTCAGGTTCGGGTCAAACCGCCCAGCCCACTCCCACCCCTATTGGGAGAGTACAATGTTAACGCCGGAGCTGCCAGTCTAACAGTACGACAGATGGAATCCTCAATGGGGCTCCTCGCTGTTAGCCTGCCTGGTAAGCCAACTTCGCTGCTCCTTCCGTTTTTTTCATTTACTCGACACTTTTTGACTAGTGCACAGTATACTTATGATAATACGTAACAAAATCGCCCTCCAATTATATCTTAAGCACGTCAAACGAGATAGTAAAGTGGCGAGATAGTAAAGTGGCCGAGATAGCTATTGATAAGGGTAGTTTCGAAAAAATTATCTTGAGAACGACGAAGTACCTTGTAGAAGAAAAGTTGAGAAAATTCGGTCTATGTTACTGATGTTTTATGACTTTTCATTTTGGCTATTATTTTTTGCTTTATTGGTTTTATACCACCAGAATCACAAACTTCTTTGACAAATACCATTAGTGACTCAACTTTTATCGAAGTGACAGAGTTGCCCTTACCATTTTCTTCTCCCCTCTCTCTTGTGTTCTTCCCATGGTTTATCTATGTCTTTGTCTCTCCTTTCTATTTTGGAATTTCAACCCAATTTTTTTCTCATACGGCAGCAGCAACTAATGCAATACAATTTTGTGAATTGAAAATGGCATAAGGGTCATTTCGGCTTGGTCAACAGGCTTTGCCCTTGTCTGAGTTGCATTTTTCAAATAAGTTATGGTTCCGGTTTCGATGGTATAAAACTAATAAGACAAAAAAATAATCAAAATAAAAAAAACCACGGAACATCAGTAGCATATACTGAATTTTCTCGAGAAAAGTTCGGTCTACTTTAATGACTAACCTGTGTTAGGCGAGAAGAAAACCACCTCTTTCCTGTCGTGGTGCCGACATGACGCCCGAGTTGCGACGACTCCGTTTTTTTTTACAAGCTCAGCAACGGGCCGACGATCAAGCAAGTGGACAACACAGAGTGATACATTGTAGAGTAGTTAACCCTCCAAGAATCTGCATTTGCCGCTTCACATCGACATGCCCATCCCGAAGGGCCCAGGTGCGCCAGCATCCAACCAACGAGTACCAAGCGTGCTTTCATGATCCATCCAGATCCGACGGCTTTTGGAATCTCCTGTCCGTTTACCTGCCTCCTCGGCCCCACGAATGAAGCTCCGCTAGCTTTTAACAGGTCAACTCAACGCGCGCGACACCTAGCTGAGCTAGCTCGTGAGTGTTACTACGTATGATATATCTAGATTTTACGTAGTTTATTTTATGTATTTCTACAGTATTTAAGTATTATTTATTATAGATACTAGAGTTTACGTGGTATAACTTCAGGATACGTAGAATTTTTTTCGGATATATACGAATAGTCGTTTGATCTTGATAAAATGGCACCCCTGTAATCAAATTTTATGAACAAGAGTAACAAAGGAAGAGAAAATCAGAAAAATTGTTATTGTTCCAACGGCACAAAAAATCTTTTTTGCGTTATTGTATGGCTGACCCTGGAGTAGCTTGGCGGGAGAGTGGTGTGGCTTCATGAGCGTCGGGTGCACGGAGCGGTGCGGCGGCGCGGACGTTGCTACGGCGCGAGAGCGGCACAGCACGACCGAGCAGTGGGCTCCCATAGCGCACGGCAAGAGTGCGCACACGGTGGCGCATCAGCGCGGCGGTGGGGGCATCGCGCGGCGGCAATGAAGCGGGCGTTGCTACTGGCGCGAGAGCGGCGCAACACGGCCGAGCAGTGGGCTCTCGCAGCGCGCAGCAGGAGTGAGCACACGGCGGTGCATCAGGCGCGGCAACGGCGGAGCTGCATGACAGGGCGCAAGCGATGTGACGGGCGCGGTGGCTCGATGTGGCAAGCTCGACGCACTGGAAGGTGCATGCGGCTCCGTGACAACAAGGAGCCTGAACGTTGGTGGAACGCAAGGTGGGTTGCGCGTTGCCAAGGTGAAAGCGTTGTAATGGTACTAGGCGGTTGCGGTGTCGTATTTGTGTGTGTGTGTGTTCGTGGAGTTGAGTCTGAGACGTTGAGGAGATGTATTTACCGTACCGAGTCGAGTCCGGGACGTTGAAGAGATGTGTTCGCCGTCCTGTATTGAGTAACAGTTGAGCAAATCATAGTTTAGACCGACTGCCTTAATAAACAAGTGCACAAATATTAGGGAGTGATTGTTAGTAATCTTTGTGCATATGGTATATCTAGGTTTTGGAAAGAGTTTGTTTTACGTAGTCTTACAGTATGTGGTAATATCCATTATGGATACTAGAGTTTGTGTGGTATACATTCAGGATACGTAAAATCTTTTCCGGATACGAATAGTTGTTACTCTAAATAAAAGGGCATCTTTGTAATTAAATTTTGTGAACAAGAAAAATCATAAAAATTGATGTTGTTCCGATGGCATAAAAAATCTTTTTTGCGTTATTGTGCTCCGGATGTTGGGTGGCCAACATACAACAATCGCGCCAATGGCGTCCTCCTCCATCTCATAAGCGGGTAGCAATCCATCCCTTGTTCTAACTTGGTTGTTAAGGCGGCGAGGTGAAAGGCTTGTCTTGGGGTCGTCTTCTCCTTGCTGCTGCTTGTCGTTCTGGGCGCTTGCTGCGCGAGGCCGGCGGCGGCGGCGTCCGCGCACCTCTCCGCGTTCAGCTGGACGCTCGTCGCCGAGGCGTCGCCCAAGGACGGCCAAGATACGTGCGTCGATCGCGGCATGACACGCCCTGTGCATGTATGCTTCTGCTCTTTGGATTGGTGTAGCACCCAAACCTGCGTGTTTTTCACCTTTTTGCATCTGAACCTGTGATGCTCTTTACTATGTCATTACAAGTATTCGGCTCACCGAATAGCCAAGTGTTCGGCAGCAGGAACTCCGGTACGTGTGCTGGTGAACGGCACCGGAGCGAGAGTAACACGTGAAAACGTGTGCTTCACGTTTACGTACTAGCATTCGTGGGAGGCGCATTTAGAAGAACCATACCAAGTTATCGGCGGTTCAGAGGGAGCCAAATGGCAGGCCCAGCACGGCCCGTTTAGACACAACCCGATTAGCTTGGTTAGGTAAACAGGTTGTGTTGTGCTAGCTTATGGGCACAACCACCAACCCAGTGACAGCACATTGAGCCGAGCTCACGGGCCATGTCGTTCTGGCTCAGGCACGATTAGCCAAACAAGGCGGAGTTGATCTGTGTGGCCCATCTAGAAAAAGACCTCCGTCATACGTTGGCGCCTTCGCCGCACGTCGCCGCCACCTCCTCCGATTCAGCTAGGCCATGTCGCGCCTAGGCCAGGACGTGCCAGGCACAATACTATACGTGTTGGGCTGGAGTCGCGACCCAAACACGACACATCAAGTTGTGCCGACTCAGCTCGGCCTGTTTAGCTGTCGGGCCAACAGTATCGTGCCTTAGCCCGACAGGCACGCCCATTTGACCACCTCTAAGTGGTTATGTCTTTTGCAAAGTCTCTCTCTCGCGCACGTTTCTAAACGGCTTCTAAACGGACGAGAATAACTAGCAAGCATAATTTAGGTATCAGTGATTGATCTCAGTCTTCGCCTTTTCCTTGAGTTTGGCTGAGCTCATAGGGAAGTGATAAATCAAGGAATATGAATATGCTAGGGCTATCTCCTTTTATTCCCTCACCAATGCAACTCCGTTGTTCTTACAATTAGCGGAATTTCTCATTCAATTGTGCGGTTAGATACTACATCATATTGTATTCGTTATATATATCTGATTCCTATGAAAAATATAGCTACATTTGTTATACAACTGCGACAGTTGCAATATCTATATATGATTAATCTGTACTGTTATAATCTAGCTTCATCAAAATAAGTGGTATATATCTTATCTTTTTCAATTGATTAATGAGATTATTTCTAGGAATTTAGCTACATATTGTGGAATTTTCTATAACTCTAAAACAAAAAAGATATCTCTAATGTCACCGGGTTTGTTGGCGTGCGCGCACGCGCGCGCGCGTGTGTGTGTGTGTCTATATATATATATATATATATATATATATATATATATATATATATATATATATAGGAAAATGGTTTGGTACTCCTGGGAGTATGTACTCCCGCCTCTCATATACCACTTAAATCGTATGATAATACCTCTTTATCTATTTGAGTATACTCCAATGATGATTATAAGATACTCCAAAGTGAGTTCTATAAAAAAAATTCATGAAAGTCCACTTTTTATAGAAAATTTATGTGTATACTTTTGTTTATATATGAAAAAGATATATATATACCGGGTGTAGTTACTCCCACCTTTCATATACCACCTAAAAGAACTTAACACACTCTTTTATCACTTTGGGTATATATATATATATATATATATATATATATATATATATATATATATTAGCCTTTTTCCTACTCCCGGGAATAGTTACTCCCTATTTCGTATCTCACAACGTAGAGAGTATCTTGCGCAACCGAGAGCATGTATGTATAGTATACGAGTATATAAGACCATCTAGGTGGTATTCACACCTTTTTAGAGGTGGTATGTACAATTTTTTAGACATACTCCTTTTTAGTGCAAATATGAAGGTATTTACAAAATATGCTAATAACTAAGGACTTTCTTACAAATTTTTCATGTGGTTCGCATTGAAATATCTTATAATTAGTATATGAGTATACCCAAAGTGATAAAGGAGTATGTTAAGTTCTTTTAGGTGTTATATCGAGAGGTAGAGAAAGTGGAGTAACTACTTTTGAGTAGTAGAAAGTATTATATATATATATATATATATATATATATATATATATATATATATATATATATATATATATATATATATTTATATATATATGGAGTACATACTACATACCGCTTGAATATACCACTTAAATAAATATATTATACTTCTTTATCATTTTCAGTATACTTAAATATTAATTATAAGATACTCCAATACGACTTGATTGAAAATTTTTCATTGGGGTCCTTTATTTTTTGCTATATACCCTTTTTCATATATGAAAGAAGTATATACACAAATTTAGCTATAAAAGATGGACTTTAATGATTTTTTTCATAGAACTCACTTTGGGGTATCTTATAATAATTATTGGAGTATACTCAAATAGATAAAGAGGTATTATCATACGATTTAAGTGGTATATGAGAGATGGGAGTACATACTCCCAGGAGTACCAAATCATTTTCCTATATATATATATATATATATATATATATATATATATATATAGAGAGAGAGAGAGAGAGAGAGGGGGAGTACACCGCGCACACAAAAAAGGACGGACCAAAAGAAAAGGTGTAGGTTTTTCTCGTCGTTACCATTACTCGTGGTTTTTTTCTTGGATTCCTACATGTTATTGTTGACTTGGCACAGTTTTGAGCTCCCACTTGTTCTCGGCTTGCCAGTAGTGTTTTGGCTCATAAGTCTCCCCCTTGTATCTTCTGAGTTTGGAAATTTTACACTTGTGTTAGCAGGAAGAAAAAGGTGTGAAATGTGTAATTTAGGTCTTTTATTTGTTACACAGAGATTCCTAAATTGAAAAAATACATACAACCATGTGTAACTATACTTTCATAATTTGATATAGACTAGCGAATAATGGTGGTTCCAACCTGGCATGCTAACTGCACCCTCTCATCATAAAACAAAAAAAACATTTATTGCCAAATCAGTCAGTCCTGCACGCCGGCGAGGACACGATCACCGTGACATGGTCCCTGAACGCGACTGCGGTGGCCGGGGCGACGCGGCGGGAGGCCGTAGAAACTAAGCCACCAGGTGGGTGGCGCATCCCTGGAGAAATGGAGATGTAGCGCCGGGAGAACTAGACAAACAGACGTGCAACAGCCATACCGGGGTGGTGTGGCTTGAGGTCAGGGCGTACATCCAGCAGGTTCGCGCATGATGGTGACATGCAGCCGTGCGCTACAGCAACAGGAAAACCGGATGGTCAAGTGCATAGTGTGTTCAGGTGCTGTGGTGGCTTGTGACAAATGCGCATAGAAACTTTAGCCAAATTTGGGGAGTTTTAGCCCAAGGTTCAACTATAAAAATTATTTTTATCGTAGAAATTTTGAAAAATAATTTAATTTGAAAAACAAAACAAATAAAAATTAGTTTGAACTTAAGCGAAATGTATGTTTGGTTGGTGCATGTTAATGCACGGGATCAATTCATTTATATGATCGAGTCCAGAGTTTTATTTGGAAAGTCGCTCAGGTCGATCAGCTAAGGACCGGTCTTCGAGACGTATTTTACTAAGCCCCATCGTACTACCACAAGTCGAGAAATAGACATGACTTAGCATACTAATTTACAACATTCCACCGTTGTTATGTTGTTATGTCACCAGGTTGTATGGGTGTCATAAATGACCTACTTTTAATATTTCACATGGCGCAAGATGGAGGCTTAATTCCG
The DNA here is from genome assembly GCA_036346395.1 of Hsuehochloa calcarea. Classification (NCBI taxonomy): domain Eukaryota; kingdom Viridiplantae; phylum Streptophyta; class Magnoliopsida; order Poales; family Poaceae; genus Hsuehochloa; species Hsuehochloa calcarea. The sequence continues at coordinate 18,417,248 of CM070600.1, forward strand.
ATGGGTTTCTTACCAAAGGAAGTGAAATCTTAGCCAGGCATAACTATGTTGGAATAACGCATTTGTAAAGGCCTTGTGATAATCTTTTAGTCGCACACCTTCGGAAGTATGTCAAATGGGCATTATAAAATGATTATCTCTTGTAGGTAAAGTTGTACAATCTCTACAGAATGCAAAACTATTCGAATAGTCGTGTCCACGGTCATAGACATGCTGAGCAAAGACACTCAAAGTTAGAATTTTATTTTGATTTCAAAAGATCTTACCAAATGATTTTGGATAGTTTATCCAATTGGGATATTGCGCAGTTTGCCATGTGATAGGAGGCTATCTTTCACCACTTTTGTGTGAAGATTATCTTACTATACAACTTGAGAATTTAGAGAATAAATTTTAGTTATAGAATAACTGCTTTGGAACTTAGTACATATATTTTAAAAGAAAACATTGCTTTTATGCAAATTCAACCACATAAGCCTTCCTTTGATATATCTCTACATGCATTATAATGTTGTTATTGTGTGTAACTTGCATAGTACATTTTTGTACTAATCCTTGCTTAATAAAATATTGTTCAGATGAGAAGAATATTGCAGCTGCTGAAGATCTCAACGACTAGGCCGCTACCCAATCGATTGCCTGTGACAGATTAGCTGAGCTCTACTACTTTTGATTCGTCTTCCGCTGTGTTCTTATTTGTTGGCTCGTAAGCCTTTTTGTATTAAACTCTGATTATTAATAAAGTTATGTGAATTATGGATGTTACCATATTTGTTTACTGTGTGAACTAGCTACTGATCGTGGGACTAGCTCAGAATGCACAGAGAATTTGGGGTGCTACTCCCGGGTCCTTACATATACCCTTTGCTGAAAAGCGGAATAGCACACACTTTGGTAGTGTGAAGATAACACAAAGGTGATGGTTAAGCGAGTTCACAATTGAGTAATTGCACAAACAACATATATATGTAGAGCTTGGATAGTAAAGTGTATAGATACAGGGTTGCCTGATCTTCTCAACGTAGGATCAAGATAACTCGAGTAGCCTGATGAATCGCATGAATCCAATACACTGCCAATGCAACAACCTACAACACATAAACTTACCCAACCACACGCTTAGATGTTGAATATACATGAGCCCACCAAGTGGATGCAATGCTTCTCCAATCCACAAGGACTAGCAAGAACAACGACGAAGAACGCCCAATTCCCCTATCTAGATTTCAGTTGCAATAGCAAACCCTTAGAGAAGAACAAGTGCTGAAAAGCAAAACTCAATATCTTTAGATAAAATGTGGTCTGCTCAAAAAGGCACGAATACATGAGTATATATGACCCTAGGGTCGGCCACAAGGTCACCAAAACCGACTATAGCTCATCCCTACATTGTATTGGACTCAAACTCAAGCAAAAAAGGAAACTGTGATTTTACAACTGTCACTTTGTTTTGGATATTGCGATGCGAGTACGTGGTTTCTGAGGCTGTTACCATATCCATTGCGTGGGCCTTAGAATAATCTTTTCAACAAGCACAAGAGCACTCGAATCGGACTCCGTTTGTGGAAGTTGTGGCCTTTTTTTATTGCAGGCCATGTGGGTTGTCCTGAACTAAGTTCGAATTGAGTTCTGAGTTAATTCTAAGTTTGAATTTGATTGGACTTGTGAGAGGTCTTAATTGAGTTTGGAAATCTTGTCCAAAACTTGGGTTTTGGATTCTTGGGTTTCTCCCTTTTTGCTCTTCCACCGTATAGGCCTTCCCCTTCTTTGCTGCTTGGCCTTTTGACCTTGGTGCTTGGCCGCATGGGCCTTCTTCTCTCTTGGGCCGGCCTATTTCTCCTCCCGCTGGCCCGCACTAATTTTAGGCCGTCTATAATACCTACACTCACACAAGAAAAGTCATAGTTGCATTCTTTCAAATAAAGTATAATTATGAACTTTAAGTTTAGCTTTAACATTTTGATAGTGTTTTGAATCTTGATCTATTGGTATATATATCATTAAGCTGGAGCAATTCTCATCATGGCGCTGGCGGCCATCTACCAAGGGATACCCAAGAATGTGTTGTTGGACATTGCCGAGAAGCAGACGGCAAAAGATTCATGGAATACGCTCAAGACGATGTACTTGGGAGCTGCCCGGGTGAGGAACGCGAAGGTACAGACGCTCAAGACGGAGTTTGTGCTACTTCGCATGAAGAAGACGGATTCTGTCGACGAGTTTGCTATGAAGATGCCTTCAATAACCAGCAAGGTGCGAGGCCTCGATGAGATGATGGAGGAGAACTACATCGTCGAGAAGCTCCTTCGGTCAGTGCCGGAGAAGTTCCTGCTAATTGTCTCTACAATTGAGCAGTTCGGGGACATTGAGATAATGTCCTTTAAGAGAGGCGATCGGGCGGCTCAAAACTCATGAAGAGAAAGTGGCACCTACACCACAAGGATGAGCAAGGACGCTTGTTGCTTACTTATGTTAAATGGTAGGCAAGGGCGGGAAAGACAGGAGGCGGTAAGTCTTTCGTTGCCCACGACGATGTCGCCCCTAGCGAGAGGGGAGGCAGCAGTGACTGGGGTGGCCAGCGCAGTTTTGGACACGACCACAGTGATAAGAGCATCGAGCGCCAGGAGGACGAGGGTCGCGGTTCCAAACCGAAGCGTGACGAGAGCAACATAAATTGCTTCAACTGCAACGTCTATGAGCACTACTTATCTGAGTGCCGCAAGCCGAAGCGTAACCGTGAGGATCAGGTGAACCTTATGTGTGCACAAGATGATAAACCAGCGCTGCTTTAATCCGCATGTGACGAAGTCAATGAACAAAAGTTTTTTTTTGTCTAGATTAGGGGGAGAATACTAGTAAATGGTCTAGACGTAGTATTGTTTTAGCTTTTGCATATGTGTTGTATAGCACTGTGTACCACATAAGTCCTGTTGCATGTAGTTAGGAGTTTGCACAGAGTCAATGATAGACCAATTTTGACGCAGCTAATGCGGCGGGAGGCCATAGAAACCGAACCACCAGGTGGGTGGTGCATCCCAGGAGAAATGGAGATGTAGCGCTGGAAGAACCGGACATCATGGTATCATGTGGTGTCCATGATAAGTGTCAATGCATGCTACATCAGTAGGAATACCGGATGGTCAAGTGCATAGTGTGTGCAGGTGCTGTGGTGGCGTGTGACTAGGGAATGAATAGTGTGTAATTCGATGGGATTCTGTGATCCATCAAACTTCTCTATGTTTACCGATCGAAACTGCGGCGAGCAAGGGGGACAACAACGACGGGGTGACAGATGTGTGGAGGAGGGAGGCCGGGCGGTGGTCTAAACCCTTAATGAGTGTCTCTTACCTAGAGTAGTCATATGGTACTAAACTTCTCACATTCCAAGCCACATGAAATCATGAAAACCTAATTTTTGAAACTTAAAATTCTAATTTTTTAGACCTAAACCCTTAATTTTTTAGACAATTCCAGAACATACAAAATTATTTAAAAAATCACAATCAAGTCCATTGTCTAAGGAGCCTTTAAAAAATTCATAATGTTTGGACCTCATTTTCTGTATTAAAAAATTCCTACAAATAGTATATTTAAATAAATTTTCGAGAAAAATTCAAAACGAATAAAATTATGGAAAAATGACGCAAGCAAGTGCACTATATCGGGAAGCTCTAAAAAAACTATAATTTTAGAGCTCATTTTTATATTTAAAAATTCATAAAAAAGATGGATGTGCGGTTTTGGCTAATCCACACGGCGGCCGTACGACAGCGGTTACGTGTCAGCTCATAGGTCGTCCCGCACGGTGGCCATGCAGTGGAGGTGTCATATCTGCAAATTTCGCACGACGAGTGCCATTTTTGCTAATACATCATGGGCAAATACTGTCATTTCGACTGAAAACTCCTTACCAACATGTGAAGGAATAGTACCTATGGATGTATAGTAGTTCTCGTAAAATGCTCATACAACAAGAAAGGGTAGGTCAAGCGAGCCCACATCTTTCCGCCTGAGATCGGTGCTCGAGTCAAAGGGAAGGTCTAGTGAGCCCACATCTTTCCAGCCAGGATCAGTGCACCAGAGTCCGATTATAAGGGTACATACAGTGGTACATACAGTGGTTGTTTGTAGTACCTTCCATGTCATATATAGACAAAACTAAACACAACTTATACAATGAATTATCTCAAGTTGTCTATGTATATGAGCCCTACAAAATGAGACCACAAAATATGTGGGTTACAGACGTGTATACAACAACAAAAATGATATCTATAAAGGGTTTATAGTCAAGTCATTGCATGCCGGACAACTTCTACCTCTCTCTCTCTCTCTCATCTATATCATATAAAAAATCTTACGTGGCAAGGATTATAGACGGTTGATATCACCCTACTGTACATGCCTTAGGGTGTGTATAGTGGGTGGCATCAGCAGTTTATAACATTTGTTACGTAAGATTTTTAATGATTTGGATGAGAGACAAGAAGAGAGCATGAAGTTATGCGGCATGCAACAAACGATCTATAAAACCCTTATGGACGATTGTTTTGACTCAAACTCAAGCAAAAAGGAAACTGTGATTTTACAACTGTCACTTTGTTTTGGATATTGCGATGCGAGTACGTGGTTTCTGAGGCTGTTACCATATCCATTGCGTGGGCCTTAGAATAATCTTTTCAACAAGCACAAGAGCACTCGAATCGGACTCCGTTTGTGGAAGTTGTGGCCTTTTTATTGCGAGCCATGTGGGTTGTCCGAACTAAGTTCGAATTGAGTTCTGAGTTAATTCTAAGTTTGAATTTGATTGGACTTGTGAGAGGTCCTAATTGAGTTTGGAAATCTTGTCCAAAACTTGGGTTTTGGATTCTTGGGTTTCTCCCTTTTTGCTCTTCCACCGTATAGGCCTTCCCCTTCTTTGCTGCTTGGCCTTTTGACCTTGGTGCTTGGCCGCATGGGCCTTCTTCTCTCTTGGGCCGGCCTATTTCTCCTCCCGCTGGCCCGCACTATTTTTAGGCCGTCTATAATACCTACACTCACACAAGAAAAGTCATAGTTGCATTCTTTCAAATAAAGTATAATTATGAACTTTAAGTTTAGCTTTAACATTTTGATAGTGTTTTGAATCTTGATCTATTGGTATATATATCATTAAGCTGGAGCAATTCTCATCATGGCGCTGGCGGCCATCTACCAAGGGATACCCAAGAATGTGTTGTTGGACATTGCCGAGAAGCAGACGGCAAAAGATTCATGGAATACGTTCAAGACGATGTACTTGGGAGCTGCCCGGGTGAGGAACGCGAAGGTACAGACGCTCAAGACGGAGTTTGTGCTACTTCGCATGAAGAAGACGGATTCTGTCGACGAGTTTGCTATGAAGATGCCTTCAATAACCAGCAAGGTGCGAGGCCTCGATGAGATGATGGAGGAGAACTACATCGTCGAGAAGCTCCTTCGGTCAGTGCCGGAGAAGTTCCTGCTAATTGTCTCTACAATTGGCGGTTCGGGACATTGAGATAATGTCCTTTAAGAGAGGCGATCGGGCGGCTCAAAACTCATGAAGAGAAAGTGGCACCTACACCACAAGGATGAGCAAGGACGCTTGTTGCTTACTTATGTTAAATGGTAGGCAAGGGCGGGAAAGACAGGAGGCGGTAAGTCTTTCGTTGCCCACGACGATGTCGCCCCTAGCGAGAGGAGGCAGCAGTGACTGGGGTGGCCAGTGCAGTTTTGGACACGACCACAGTGATAAGAGCATCGAGCGCCAGGAGGACGAGGGTCGCGGTTCCAAACCGAAGCGTGACGAGAGCAACATAAATTGCTTCAACTGCAACGTCTATGAGCACTACTTATCTGAGTGCCGCAAGCCGAAGCGTAACCGTGAGGATCAGGTGAACCTTATGTGTGCACAAGATGATAAACCAGCGCTGCTTTAATCCGCATGTGACGAAGTCAATGAACAAAAGTTTTTTTTTGTCTAGATTAGGGGGAGAATACTAGTAAATGGTCTAGACGTAGTATTGTTTTAGCTTTTGCATATGTGTTGTATAGCATTGTGTACCACATAAGTCCTGTTGCATGTAGTTAGGAGTTTGCACTGAGTCAATGATAGACCAATTTTGACGCAGCTAATGCGGCGGGAGGCCATAGAAACCGAACCACCAGGTGGGTGGTGCATCCCAGGAGAAATGGAGATGTAGCGCTGGAAGAACCGGACATCATGGTATCATGTGGTGTCCATGATAAGTGTCAATGCATGCTACATCAGTAGGAATACCGGATGGTCAAGTGCATAGTGTGTGCAGGTGCTGTGGTGGCGTGTGACTAGGGAATGAATAGTGTGTAATTCGATGGGATTCTGTGATCCATCAAACTTCTATGATTACCGATCAAATCTGCATGAGCAAGGGGACAACAACGACGGGGTGACAGATGTGTGGAGGAGGGAGGCCGGGCGGTGGTCTAAACCCTTAATGAGTGTCTCTTACCTAGAGTAGTCATATGGTACTAAACTTCTCACATTCCAAGCCACATGAAATCATGAAAACCTAATTTTTGAAACTTAAAATTCTAATTTTTTAGACCTAAACCCTTAATTTTTTAGACAATTCCAGAACATACAAAATTATTTAAAAAATCACAATCAAGTCCATTGTCTAAGGAGCCTTTAAAAAATTCATAATGTTTGGACCTCATTTTCTGTATTAAAAAATTCCTACAAATAGTATATTTAAATAAATTTTCGAGAAAAATTCAAAACGAATAAAATTATGGAAAAATAGCGCAAGCAAGTGCACTATATCGGAAGCTCTAAAAACTATAATTTTAGAGCTCATTTTATATTTAAAAATTCATAAAAAGATGGATGTGCGGTTTTGGCTAATCCACACGGCGGCCGTACGACAGCGGTTACGTGTCAGCTCATAGGTCGTCCCGCACGGTGACCATGCAGTGGAGGTGTCATATCTGCAAATTTCGCACGACGAGTGCCATTTTTGCTAATACATCATGGGCAAATACTGTCATTTCGACTGAAAACTCCTTACCAACATGTGAAGGAATAGTACCTATGGATGTATAGTAGTTCTCGTAAAATGCTCATACAACAAGAAAGGGTAGGTCAAGCGAGCCCACATCTTTCCGCCCAGGATCAGTGCTCCAGAGTCAAAGGGAAGGTCTAGTGAGCCCACATCTTTCCAGCCAGGATCAGTGCACCAGAGTCCGATTATAAGGGTACATACAGTGGTACATACAGTGGTTGTTTGTAGTACCTTCCATGTCATATATAGACAAAACTAAACACAACTTATACAATGAATTATCTCAAGTTGTCTATGTATATGAGCCCTACAAAATGAGACCACAAAATATGTGGGTTACAGACGTGTATACAACAACAAAAATGATATCTATAAAGGGTTTATAGTCCGTCTGTTGCATGCCAGACAACTTCTACCTCTCCCCCCTTCTCTCTCATCTATATCATATAAAAAATCTTACGTGGCAAGGATTATAGACGGTTGATATCACCCTACTGTACATGCCTTAGGGTGTGTATAGTGGGTGGCATCAGCAGTTTATAACATTTGTTACGTAAGATTTTTAATGATTTGGATGAGAGAGGACAAGAAGAGAGCATGAAGTTGTCTGGCATGCAACAAACAGTCTATAAAACCCTTATGGACGATTGTTTTGCTGTTGTATTCATGTTGTATGTACAGTTTGTGGGGGTCATATATACATAGCTTAAAGACAACATATTATATGAGTTATCTTTAATTTTATCTATTGATGATATGAAGAGTATTACAGACAACAATCGTCTATACTATTATTACGCTCTAAAAGCATCTACCATAAAAGATCGTATGCATAGCAATTTTGTTTGCCAATTGTCACTGCCGATATTACGTGGTCCAGTGGCTAATGGGTACACCATCTCGAGGGTGTAGGTACTAGCTACTGCAGTACTGCCTAATGTCAATGTCGTCGGATAGCAGAGTCGACTACGTAAATTAATGTGCCTCCTTAGACTTTAAGCATGACCAGAACTGAGACGAGCTGACAAGTACTCAGATACTTACTATGATAATATTATAGATAATTATTGTCTATAGTATTTTTTATATTATTTGTAGACAGTATTAAAATTAGTTTCTATAATAAATAATATTTTACATATCTCTATAAATAACTTCTCTATGTACAATATGTCTTGTTTCTCAATTCTCTATGTCGCCCCTCTCTTCTCCATATCACTTAGTGTCCTATGTGTCGAGATTTACAAAGAGTTGACGTCACACCATTGTACGTGCCTTAGAGAACAGTTAAGCAGCATTAATCCAACCACCAACGACATACTTGTATTTAGCTTCAGAGTTTGAAGAAATGTAATAAATTTGTTGCCAATTATGCAACGCTTTCTTTCGACATCAACGCTTTCTTTCGACATGGCAAGCATGAAGTGGGAAAAAAACTTATATTAGTGCGTAGGAATATGCTTTACGGTTACGGTTAGTTAAGCATCTGATATTTTTTTCCGCACAAAATTTATCAGTGTTAGTCGCCTAGGCGAAGCTCACGATAGGTTCAACACAACAATTTAGAATGTTTGATAATTTCATATGGTGAATTGGCGATAGCTCAGGAAGCCGATCAGCATCTGCTTCCATAAAGAGGTGGACATGGTGATATTTACTTCTGAAAGAGAAGCTACCAACAACAGATGCCAATCACACTACCTAGTAAGGCGCTACCTACGGATCCGGATATCTGCATTACGCCAGAAAAGCACTATGTGAACAGCATTTTATAAGGAGATAAAAGTACACTGTAGCAATTGATATAGCCATTCGATCAGAGATCAGACCTAATACGCATGCACTGTAGTATGCAATTGATATAGACATTCGATCAGACAATGGAGATCGGATCTAATGCGTATGTACTGTAGATCATCAACATTGATAACTTCAATATATAGGATCCCAATCCGCTGCCAACACCAAACGCAATCACTTGCGTGCGTTACATCATTGTCAGCTAGCCAGGAAATACGTGTGATCATGATGCAGAGTTAGGAATGGCATATCAAGGCATAAAATTACAGGAAACAGCGATATGGAATCATAGCTCATGCCACAAGATTGGAAAATACTGGCAAATAAAAAAACATACACACACAAACACAAGCAACTGTACAAAATATCAAATTATCCATACAAGATCTTCATTCATGAATGCCCAAACAACATGCGACACGAGCCAAACATTCAGGAATCAAGAGTGATAGTTAGCACCAAAGTTTGCCAAGTTTTGTTTTGACATGGAAGGTGGCAAAAGGAAACGAAAAAATCCTACACCATAGGGGTGGTAATCAATAGCTTCATGCGGAGTAGCCTCCGTTGACAATGATTCCTCCTATCTTCTAGATCAAACAAAATGGGAGTCTAACACAACGAAAAGAAAATGACTTATTTCTCCCATTCTTTCAAAACAAAAAAGGGACAGCGAACCATAACTCAAACCCCAATTGTCACCATCTCTGCCTTGTCACTGACCTGAAAACAAAAGGAAGTCGCTAAAGAGTTGCACGCAATCTTTAGCTGTTGGAAGCAAGGTGCCATTTGGCTTAATTTAAACATGATCCACCTGTCGTCATACTAAAACAAAATAACTATCTAAATGGTTCACTATTCAGCTAAACATGATGAAAAGTAACATAACAATACATAAATGCAAAGTTAATGTATGATATTCATCAACCAAAGCACAAGCAAATTTTGGCATGAAACATCAATCTAGAAAGAAACCAATCAAATTGAGTACAAACCTGTCTGAACTTCTGCTTCCACCAAAAGAGCTCCTTTCTCTGGTACCTTGAAATCCCCACCTTTCTTCAACTGGTTTCGGATATGGTTCCATACCACCACGGGAATGTGGTCTGTCCGTGGTGGCCGCTATAACTTGTGGTTCCTCTGCTAAAATAGCTGATGGAAATGCTGTAACCCTGCCTGCTCCAGAACTAGGCCTTTGCCCAAATCGAATCTTGTCATCCAATTCAATTGTAAGCAGCTCAAGCTGCCTTTCCATCTGAGATATCTTCTCAGACAAATCTTTTGCGTCCTTTGTGAAAGCTTGGTCAGAGTCATCACTTATCTTTGCCTCAGTTTCTTTGACTCCCACCTTGAGAAGGTTGATTTCTTCTTTCAAAATCCTTTCTTCATTTGACTCTGGCCTGAAAAATAAGGTTCAAGTATATTTAAAATTTAAATTACACAGAAAGGCAGCCCCTAGAAACTTAAGGAGTGGAATTTCAGAGAAAAAGAACCAATACATGTGCATGTGTTTGATGGGATCATGTATCACTATAAAATCAATTTATTTACTTCATTAAAGCATCTTGAACGGAGTAATGTTGATCAGGTAAAACTTAAGAAAGGACTATAAATAACTGGATGAATAGCTTCCAAATTTTTGAAAAAAAAGAGATAGTTTACTCAACCACGTTGAGGATCACAATCATAAAGGTAGGAATGGTGGAAGCGGAGAAGGTTCCTTTATTCATACATTTGGCCCATAATTTATCCCCAAACAAACATGTGATAAAATGGTTCAATCATCATGGCTGTTTGAGACACCCATTAAACAAAACTTCATAGGTGATCAACAATGCATCATCATAGGTTGATATCTCAATAATATAAAACCACGGCAAGAATGCAAAAACTAGGCATTGTTCTTCTTCAGTTAAGCTGCCTTCACAAGCATAGTAACACACTGCTTGTTCTAAGAGGAAACAAAACATTGTTTAGCCTCTTTAAATTGTAGCAAATTCCAACAATACAAAGGTCTGCTTAAAAATATTATGAGGTCAGATTATCAACATAAATGCTCCAAAGGAGATGTAGAAAAGCTCCAATTACAAATCACAAAAGTTCAATATTGTTCTCAGCCAAGCACATGGACAGAATTAGCCCGTTCTTTTGTCGAAATGTGCGTAAACCTACTTTTAAGTATTGGACAGAATGTCCGCACATCAAACTTTGACCAAAAAAAACTATCTTCGCTGAATTAAACAAACTCCATTAATAAAATACTCAAACCCTCGTTCCATGAATTTAACAACCAAATTTAAGACTAAGTAGAATGCTATACATATCACATTTAACCAAATGAAGACAAAGAAATAAAATAACATGAATTACATGGTGCTAGCAGATTAGCACGATGAAATTGTTTAGTCCTAATGTTGCTTTTAAAAAACAACAAAATTAAACAGATTAGCATGATGAAATTGTTTAGTCCTAATGTTGCTTTTTAAAAAACAACAAAATTAAACAGCAACGCTAACATGCCTATAATCCAGCATTGTATATGTGAATCACAAGCAATGGTAAAACAAATATTCTACATATCTCTAAAAATCCCACTAACCTGTCAGACTGTATATTCATGTCCTTGCTATTCATAGTCTTGACTTAAAAAAACAATACCAAAAGGGCATGATATAATTTGCTAAATATGAGTATACAACCAGTACATAATTGAACATATTCCCTCCAACCCCTGCTTCTGTACTTCCCTCTCCACATTCATAAGGTTCAGGTTTCCACATTAACATTAAATGCCTACAATCACTAAAAGTAAACTACAAAGGTAACAACTAAGTGCCTAACACCCCAATTCCTGTCGCTCATTTAGGATTTTATTACACAAATGTATTACTAATCACCAGAGTTATTAACCAAAACAAGAAGACAACTTGTGGTTAGGACATACGAGGTACTGGTCACTTTTAGCAAACATGACTTAGATTTGCCAAAGGTCACTGCTTTCTTAACAAAAATCAAATTATTGTGCCAGGTCGCACCTTTCTTAAGCTACGTCAGTACTCCAGTATTGCATTATCACAAAAAATGATAGGCAGCTCCATATTCAACATACCTGTTAACAGCACGATGCTCCAGCTCAAGGTCAATCTTTCTCCAGTCTTTCCCTTTCTCCTGTAGCACCACTTCCCGTGGCTTGGCATCACCGAATGGATTTACCTTTGGCCGAGCCCTCGGTGCTCCCTCACTCCCAACTGCCGAGACCTGCGACCCAGGGCTCCCAGGGCGGGAGGAATGTGCGCTATTTGGCCTGCTAGAGTGCGAGCTGGTAGGCCGGCTGCTCTTCTTCTGATTCTCACTCTCAATCTTCCTCCAGTCCACCCCCTTCTCGGCCAACACCTCCTCCCGGGGCCTTGCAGCCCCAAATGGGCTAGGCCGGTTGCGTGCCACCTCAGCTGGTGGCGTAGTGGTAGCTGAGGGATCACGTTTCGGTGGATCAAGAACGAGGCGTGGCCTCTCGCGCTCCGCGTTGTGCGGCATAGGGGCGGAGCCGCCACCACGGACCCAGCGGTCAGAGTCAGATGGTCCCGGTGAATCACGGAAGCCCGGCGAGTCACGGACACCACCGGAACCGAGGCTAGGATAGCGTGATGGGGGCGGCTTCTTGCCGCGCGACCAGTCATCAATGTCATCAGCGCGACCGACGGGAGAGGGCCCGTCGAACCTATCACGCCGGCCAGAGTCGCTGGGAGCCGGTGAGAACTTCTTATCCATCACCCAGTTGTCTGCCTCGTCTGCGCGGGAGGGCATGTCGAGATCCGACGCCCTACTCGACCGCCCGTGGCGGCCATCGTCGTCGAATCCGCCACGGCGCTCTCCGCCTCCGGAGCCGTAGGGGCGGAAGCCGCCGCCGAGGCGGGAACGGTCCAGCTCGTCCGCCGAGTGCTCCCCGGGGCCGCGGGGCAGCATCATCCTCTCCTCCGTGGTGAGCCCCCTGGGCTCCACGGGGCGCTGCGGCGCTGCCGCGCCCCCGGCGCGCCGTACGTGGTGAACTCGGACAACGACAAGGTAGTGCCTTTCTTCTTCTTCTGCTTGCCCCCGCCCGCCGCGGCTGCCTCGCGGAGGCTGGGAAAGTTGGCGGAGCCGCCCGCGGCGGCGGGCGGCTCGGGCGCGGGAAGGTCGCCGCGTGCTCGCGCTCCTCCTCCTCGGCGCGCTCGGCGTCCAGCGCCCACGCGCCGACGCCGCCCCAGGGCTTAGCCATGGCTGCGCGTCCGCTGCCGCTGCCGCTGCCGCGAGATCTAGGGTTTGGTACTCGGAGGCGGGGCGGAGGGGGTGGATGGAATCGAGATGAAGCCGCTTCAGTTGGTTTGGATGAAATGCGGGGGCGCTAGCTAAAATGCGCGGCTCCGAGGGGCGGAACGGCAAAAAATGGCGTGCGGGGCTGCGTGAGCTGTGGGCTCGCTGCGACGAGTGTGCGGTGTGCTGCTCACTGCTGTGGTTTCGATGCTTTCGAGAGGCCGTCGTGACCGACTCGTGGGAGGGCGCGCGTTCCCGTGTGCCGCGCGCTGCGCGCGCGGCAGCAGCTGTCGTTCCGTCTCCGCCGTCTGATCAGGCATCGACGGGTATTTTTAAAGAACTTCGACGGCTTCGGTTTTGTAGATGGGAAAAACAACATGGAGTGTCAAGCGTCTACATGTGAAACTCATTGCACGTGGAAAAGCTCACGCGTCGTAATGGATGCATGATACACTGACCCGTTTTGAACGCGGGAGACTTTTTCGAATCCTACGAGAGTTGAATTGATTCCTATAAAATTCATACAAAATTCTATTGATTTTCTGTGTACAAATAGGTTCCAACTATTTTGTGTGAAAATGTTGTAAAACCAAGATTATCTTTTTTTGTCAAAAATGTTAAATCAAGACTATCCACCCGTCTAGATTTTACTAATTGCATTTCTCTATGTTTCCCTAGTTGTACTACACTACCACTAGCTAGAATTTGGACGTTCGACTATACAATTTGCGTTAATTAGAAGTGCATCATAGTAACATTTTCATACTTGAGTGCCATTCTACAGTTGTTAGTAGGTAATGATATACAGATGTGTGTGCTCTTGGATATGCAGGTTTGCACCAAAACAAGAGTACAAAGAACCAGAGTTTTTGGTTGAATTGGCGATGTTTGTGATCGCATTTACAAAAATGACACTCGGTGTACGATATTTGTAGAAATGGCGCCTCCACTACACGATCACCATGCAGGATTTAAGCAACGAGCGACACATACCCGCTGCCGCACAACCACCATGCGGTGGAGGTGATGCCGCACGGTGGCCGTGCGGTGCAGGTGGTGCCACATGGTCCCCGTGCATGGCCACCGTGTGTGAGGGACCTGTATGTATGTCGTGCCGCCTTTTCCGTGAAAATTTAATTAGAGATAACAAGAGACCCGGCTTTTGATGTAAAAAGACAAACACACTTACCATGGTAGGAAGAGGAGTAGCTAGGTAGGCAGGCTAATCAATGATTTTGTGCACACACAGAGAGAAACATAAAGAGAGGAGATCTGATCAGGAGGGGTATAACTTTTGGAGTTTGTAGGATCATTAAATTTGGAGTTTGTAAGCAAAAGTTAGAATAAAACTTTTGATTTCCCACATATTCGTCCTACAGATATTACGTTTGATCCCGTTATGGAGGGGGGAACAAAGAGTATTATGGATCATATGGTTAACACTACGGGTTCAAACATTTCTTTCTTAATTTTTGTTGTGTGAGGTGAATAAATCTTATCGTCACTAGCGTTTTTTTATGGAGCAAAAAGTTGTAGTTGAACAAACGAACAGTTTCAATTTTCTTGTTGTGAGATAGATAGCCATCTTCTTCACACGATCAGTTGTGATGCAAAAGTTCATGCTTATTCACATGTGTAGAACAGAATAGTCGCCAAATTACCCTGGAAAGTCTGGGCATAATCCCATATTTGGTAGTTTCGTTAAGATAATTAAGTAACTGAACAGGGGCGGTGCCCGATATGCACCGACACACCCAAATAATAATAAACATGCAAAAGTATATATGTATTAGGACCAAATTACCCATTGTATTCGTCCTACACAGAAATTTTGGTCCTAAACCCAAATTTCTGCTTAATGCAAAAATAACTTGTAGCATAAAGCCTCATCTCTTGATTAGCCATGCATTTATATAATTTTGTGATGCATTATAAGTCTTGATGAGTATGCAATGTACTCAATCTTGCATAATTTGTTGTTTAGAGTTTGAGGATGAACTAGTTCCGAATGACGACGGGTCTTTATAAGGCTACTCTCTTGTCGGTTGCCTTTGGGTTTGGATGGGTATGCCGCTAAAAATTATCTACTTTTATCACTTCTACTTTCGCTGCTACTTTTAGTCACTCTATTAATACTTGTTTTTATTTGGCTGGTCGACCGGTGATATAATAACTCTTAACCGCTTAAGTTATGTACCACCAGTTGTTTTATTTTATATGTATAAATGTATAGATGTGAATATCAATATTGTGATTGTATATACTAGCCACTGATCATGGGACTAATATGGTACACACATGAGAACTTTGGATATTCAAAGTCTGGGGCCCGACACAAAATATCATAGGTAAACCTCTCTGGACCATCATTGCAAAATCTCCCAAACTTATGTTCATCATGTCATCCCTTTTAGCAAAATTTAGTAAAGACTATAGCTTGACCAAGAAATTGTACGATACACGCACTCAAAATTCCTAAATTGACATCATCTATTGTCTATACCATAACCTAATGGCTACAACAGTAAGAATATTGATATTTCAAGGAGGTTCATGTATCGAGTAGGATTACGACTACCGTTATCCCTGAATATAGCAATTTTAATCAAACATACATGCATAATAGTTTTTACAAAAAGAAGTATAATAATTAAAACAGTAGTATCAACATGGTCAAAGGAGGTGCTTGCCTTACTCTGGTTGTTCTGAATACGAGGATGGAGGATCGTCGTAAAAGTCGTTCGAACAATCGACGTCTAATCAAAAGAGACGGAAGATGAATTTAGAAAAAAGATTCATCCTAACTTTTGCTTACAAACCCCAAATTGAATGATGCTACAAACTCCTAAAGTTGTACCCCCTCCTGATCAGATTTCCTCTCTTTTTCTATTTCTCTATCTATGTGTGCACAAAAGCATTGATTAGCCTACCTAACTTGCTACTCATCTTCCTACCATGGTAAGTGTGCTGAGCTTTTTACATCAAAAGCGGGGCATCTGGTTATCTCCAATTAAATTCTCCTGCAGAAAGACTGGCACAACATACACGCAGGTCTTGCTTACTTCACTCAAATCAGGTGTGTTCCCTCACACACGGTGGCCATGGACGGGGATCATGCGGTACCACCTACACCGCGCGGTGTAAGATCGAGGAGGTCGACTAGAGGGGGGTGAAGAGGCGGTTTTAAAAATCTTTTGCTTAAAACCGATTTCTAATGCGGAAGAGTAAGTCAAATTGATTTTGCACAATTAAGACCTAAAACAACTAGTCTCACTAAGTGCACTAACAATATAAGACTATGTCAATGATAGCAAATATACAAAGACATGTAAGCAACTTAATTATAGGAATGTAAATTGCGCAAAGTAAATTACTAGAGAACAAACCACAATGACACAGTGACTTTTTACCGTGGTGTTTGGAGACTAGCCGGTCTCCCTTAATCCACGTTAAAGTAAGCCCAAACTAATTGGATCGGCTTCACGAATTAAGCAAAACACCTCAAATCCACTAGTGGTAGCTCTTTGCTACTTCGGGTAGGTGAGCTCCAACCTTCACACCATGTCATGCCTCTTCACAATCTTCTTTGAAGGGATCATTGGACACGGCGCATCCAATGCCGTCCAGAAGTCGGCAAACTCCAAGAGTAATAAGTCAAGCCCCTTGCTTGACTCTCACCACGTGCAACGAATACACAAGCTCAAATGGATACGAAATCCAACTCTAGATGCAACATCTGCAACTAGAGACCTCTCTCCTTGCTCACAAGGTGCAACACATACACAATTGAGAGGAGAAGTTCACACTAACTTAATATAATGAAATGAAGTGTCAAAGGTTGTTTCACAACCGGCTAAGGGGGTATTTATAGCCCCCCACCACAAAACTAACCGTTAGAACAAATATCATAAAAAAATCAGGATTTTTGGTAGTACCGTCATTTAGGACCGGTACTACCACAGTCGAGATTCAACGGTCGACTGTTGTACATTTAATACATCTGATATAGCCGTTACAAAAAAGTTGGGGTACTACCACAACTACAAATCGGTATTACCGCACTGCGGTAATACCGCTCGGCTATATCGGTATTACCGATTTCCAGAGGATCAAGAATCACAAGAAAAACATCCTCTCTAGAAAAGTTGTACCGCTAAGTAAATATCGGTACTACCGTACTCCGGTAGTACCGCTCAAGGTATTGCGGTCATACCGATTCAAGAGAGGTCAAAACTCTCAACAACACACTCGCTGTAATATACGTACTGCCACATAATTTTCGGTACTACCGACCTGCGGTAGTACCACAGCTGAAGTACGGTCGTTCTGATTTTCAGAGAGTAGCAAATTACTCGAAAACACGCTCTCTGGAAAATATGTACCGCCATATAAATATCGGTACTACCGACCTGTGGTAGTACCGCTTATCAACAGAGGTCGTACCGTTTTTCAAAAATCATTTTCCAGAAGCTCAGATCAAGACAATGCATGAACCCTAACAACTTGCAAAACACATTTGCAAACTTAAATCATGCAACAAGGAGAAGGTATATGGACTTCAACTATTTGTAAAATACATTTGCAAAGTATAGTCATATGCTACAAGGATTAGACGCATGGGCCTCAACTATTTACAAAATACATTCGTAAATAATAGCATCATACTACAGTGAGCTAGAGCAAGCGAGATTGAGCTATCAATACATGATGAGACTCAAGCTACTAGACAAGACTCCTCTTAATAGTACGACAACCTATACTAGCAATCCGGTCTTTCAACCAAACACCGAGATCGGTAAAAAGAATAGAAACACATCCTTAGCCTAGCTAGTCATACCTTTGCCTTGCACATCTTCTTGAAGTTTCATGACACATATATTCACTTCAAATCCAGGTTCTTGACTTGAATATCATCAACACATGATGATCTTCTTCACTTAGGAATCTTGTCTTGATGTTCATCAACACATGATGACATCATTCATACCGAATCTTGACTTGAATATCATCAACACATGATGATCTTTTTCACTTCGGAATTTTGTTTTGATGCTCGTCAACACATGATGACATACTTCATCCCGAATCTTGACTTTATGCCGATCAACTCAGGATGTCATCTCATCATCATCATGGAATTCAATTTATTTCACCAACTCATGAAAAATGTTAGTTCCACAATGTGATTATCATTAATTACCACAACATACCATTAACTCATAATGATGGGTCAAGATACTTCAATCTTTCCCTCTTTGGTAATTGTTGACAACCATCACAATTACAAATAATTAAATATTAAGCAATGTGAGTATATATGAACTACACAAGTTTTATATACTCAAGGGTATGTTTCAAAGTAGAGATCCTAAGCATATGTGGATAAGAAAATATGGATCAATACTCATGAAACCACAAAACATAAAGTGAACTCCCCCTAGATGTGTGCATACACGAGTGAGTAAAAGAAACATATACACATATTCAAGTTAGACTTTTGATGGAGTTCAACCTATATTTTGGATTCGAGGAATGCAACAAGATATAAAAATATGATGTCAAAAGCATACCTCTATGATTTTCACCTTTTCATCCAAATAAGACTACATGATAGGCATATTAATAGAAGTGTTAGTCTCATAAATAGATTTATCATTAATCAGCAAAATACTCCATTAACTCATAATGGTAGGTCTATATTCTTCACACGGCCACCGTGCGGACATCGCCTCCACCGCACGATTGTCGTGCGGCAGCGGGTACATGTCATTCTTTGGTTAAATCCCACGTGGCGACCATATGGTGGAGGTAGGGGTGAAAATGGATTGGATACAAATGGTAATAGCCCTGTCATATTTTTTTCTCGAATGTGGATACAAATACGAATACAAATTTTGTCGGATACAAATACGGTATGAATACAAATCAAAACAAATACGATCACTGATATTTTTTGGAACATGCAAACCCCTTAAATTGTACAAATGTATTTTATCCAAACATTCATGAATTGTTCATATTTTCACTAACCACATCCACATATAACATTGGTTCGTTAATGGCATACATAGTTCGATAATAATTAGTTCATCACATACATAAAACTTAATTCACATGTAATTCATCATACATAGTTCGTTAATGGCATACATATTTCGATAATAAGTCGATACATGTCTAAAAAAAGATGCATAACAGTACACTTAATTCATCACATATCCATTTTCTTAACAAGCTGGTGACCAGCAGTATTTGTTCATCTTTCCATTGTATTCAGCAGCAGTCAGCAAGGCAGATAAAAGCAGCACTGCAACAATATCTGGAGCAGTAGCAGGAGATGTACCGCTTACACTTGCACTGCTACTTCCAGTTGTAGATTCCATACAAATCTAGCACAACTGCACAAGATAGTGGAGGGAATCAGAGAATACATAAGATATTCAAGATTATGCAAATGATGTAGAAGATATGAAAACTAACAATGAATAGTAAGTATTTCTATAAACAGCAAGCCTAGTCATTGAGCATGTAGCACTAGAACTTGTACTAATTGAAAAGTATCTAAAACAAGAACATGTCCTGAAAAGTATCTAAAACAAATAGCAAGTCTATCTAAAGCCGTTTGTTTCTGTCAGTATCTGATACATCATACACCCCTGCTGGCTGCTTTGCCGAGTCCTGAACTGTCTACTACAGACGAACAATTTAGCTAGGAATTCAAGAATACATTGACTAGTTTCTTCTCAAGGAAAAAACAAACAAAAAAGAAAAGAAATCTTCTTGTCGACTCCTTTCTCTCCATGAGGGGGATTTTGTTGAGTGGGATCAGAATCGTGGTAAGGGAAATACGATAGTAAACAACGCAAATACGGCCAAAAGCTCAATAACAACTAAATCCTGTACAGACGGCAAAAGCGTGCGACATGGCAATTGGTGAATCTCGCATACCGTGGAGTGTTTACCCTTGTTTTCTTTCTCAGAATATAAAAGAAGCACAGCCAGTTGCCCAAACAGAACAGCATATTTTTGCTAGAATTTTAGCACCAGCAGTGTAGAAAGTATAGTTACAAGCTCGCCACAAGAGGAATATCTTGCAGCAAAAGAAGAGAAGTGCAAACTCACTACCAAAAGAATATCTTTCTTCCAAGTACAAAAGTCTATAGTGTTTTTTTATCAGCTTGCCAGAAAAGAAAAACAGCGCCAGAATAATCTCGTGGTTTTCCTTTCTCTCTCTTTCATTTCATCCTCTCCTTTATTCTTTTCTTTTACTAACGTTCCTTTGTGTTGTTTCACCAGTAATTTGCAGGGGTTCTAGAGTATAGCAAATGGTATGTACTCTACACATTCTACAATTCTATAGCTCTTAAAATTCAGTTAACATTTGGTACAGTCCTTGCAATTATTAAGTGTAAAAACATAACAGGGAAGTCATCATGCCATGAGCTTTCCACGATTGCATGGATGACAAAGATGGGATGCCTACCGGTAGGCGGTGGTGGGTAAAGGGAGGCGTAAAGCGGTTAAATTTTTGCCATCGAACAGAAATAGCTCTTCTCAGATGCATGCAATTGCAGTGTCCAAACTCCAGGTTATGAACATACATGATTGGCGGATTCTTCTTGAGTTTTATGCTGCTGTCCCCGTCAGAGACCCCTTTCTTTCTCAAAGAAGCCACAAACCAGCAAGGTGAAGGTACAGTGAAGAACCTACCTACTGACATGCAGGTAATGCAGCCGAAAGCACCCGGCAACTTTGGGCTTCAGAACCTCTGTGGAAAGAACTAGGTACTTCTGTTATTGATCTGTAAGCAGCCTAGCCTAGTCCTTAAAGGAAGAAACTTTTCATAGTGGGAAAACACTCGAAAGAGCAGTTTGCCTGCGTGGAGTGGAAATCAACGGTACAGGCCACAGCACTGAGCCTAGCCTGAAAGTCAAGCAGGGATGAGTCAAGCACTCCGGACTTTTGCCAGCAGCGACACTGCGACAGTATCACCCGGATACCACCGAGGGGCACACCGACTGATGTGAAGGCAGGGAGGTAGGGGTGAAAATGGATTGGATACAAATGGTAATAGCCTGTCATATTTTTTCTCGAATGTGGATACAAATACGAATACAAATTTTGTCAGATACAAATACGGTATGAATACGAATCAAAACAAATACGATCACTGATATTTTTTGGAACATGCAAACCCCTTAAATTGTACACCAGAAATTAATAGAAACATATAACAAATGTATTTTATCCAAACATTCATGAATTGTTCATATTTTCACTAACCACATCCACATATAACATTGGTTCGTTAATGGCATACATAGTTCGATAATAATTAGTTCATCACATACATAAAACTTAATTCACATGTAATTCATCATACATAGTTCGTTAATGGCATACATATTTCGATAATAAGTCGATACATGTCTAAAAAAAGATGCATAACAGTACACTTAATTCATCACATATCCATTTTCTTAACAAGCTGGTGACCAGCAGTATTTGTTCATCTTTCCATTGTATTCAAGCAGAGTAAAGCAAGGCGGATAAAGCAGACCTTTGCAACAATATCTGGAGCAGTAGCAGGAGATGTACCGCTTACACTTGCACTGCTACTTCCAGTTGTAGATTCCATACAAATCTAGCACAACTGCACAAGATAGTGGAGGGAATCAGAGAATACATCAGATATACAAGATTATGCAAATGATGTAGAAGATATAAAAACTAACAATGAATAGTAAGTATTTCTATAAACAGCAAGCCTAGTCATTGAGCATGTAGCACTAGAACTTGTACTAATTGAAAAGTATCTAAAACAAGAACATGTCCTGAAAAGTATCTAAAACAAATAGCAAGTCTATCTAAAGCCGTTTGTTTCTGTCAGTATCTGATACATCATACACCCCTGCTGGCTGCTTTGCCGAGTCCTGAACTGTCTACTACAGACGAACAATTTAGCTAGGAATTCAAGAATACATTGACTAGTTTCTTCTCAAGGAAAAAACAAACAAAAAAGAAAAGAAATCTTCTTGTCGACTCCTTTCTCTCCATGAGGGGGATTTTGTTGAGTGGGATCAGAATCGTGGTAAGGGAAATACGATAGTAAACAACGCAAATACGGCCAAAAGCTCAATAACAACTAAATCCTGTACAGACGGCAAAAGCGTGCGACATGGCAATTGGTGAATCTCGCATACCGTGGAGTGTTTACCCTTGTTTTCTTTCTCAGAATATAAAAGAAGCACAGCCAGTTGCCCAAACAGAACAGCATATTTTTGCTAGAATTTTAGCACCAGCAGTGTAGAAAGTATAGTTACAAGCTCGCCACAAGAGGAATATCTTGCAGCAAAAGAAGAGAAGCGCAAACTCACTACCAAAAGAATATCTTTCTTCCAAGTACAAAAAGTCTATAGTGTTTTTTTTTATCAGCTTGCCAGAAAAGAAAAACAGCGCCAGAATAATCTCGTGGTTTTCCTTTCTCTCTCTTTCATTTCATCCTCTCCTTTATTCTTTTCTTTTACTAACGTTCCTTTGTGTTGTTTCACCAGTAATTTGCAGGGGTTCTAGAGTATAGCAAATGGTATGTACTCTACACATTCTACAATTCTATAGCTCTTAAAATTCAGTTAACATTTGGTACAGTCATTGCAATTATTAAGTGTAAAAACATAACAGGGAAGTCATCATGCCATGAGCTTTCCACGATTGCATGGATGACAAAGATGGGATGCCTACCGGTAGGCGGTGGTGGGTAAAGGGAGGCGTAAAGCGGTTAAATTTTTGCCATCGAACAGAAATAACTCTTCTCAGATGCATGCAATTGCAGTGTCCAAACTCCAGGTTATGAACATACATGATTGGCGGATTCTTCTTGAGTTTTATGCTGCTGTCCCCGTCAGAGACCCCTTTCTTTCTCAAAGAAGCCACAAACCAGCAAGGTGAAGGTACAGTGAAGAACCTACCTACTGACATGCAGGTAATGCAGCCGAAAGCACCCGGCAACTTTGGGCTTCAGAACCTCTGTGGAAAGAACTAGGTACTTCTGTTATTGATCTGTAAGCAGCCTAGCCTAGTCCTTAAAGGAAGAAACTTTTCATAGTGGGAAAACACTCGAAAGAGCAGTTTGCCTGCGTGGAGTGGAAATCAACGGTACAGGCCACAGCACTGCGCCTAGCCTGAAAGTATAGCAGAGATGAGTCAAGCACTCCAGACTTTTGCCAGCAGCGACACTGCGACAGTATCACCCGGATACCACCGAGGGGCACACCGACTGATGTGAAGGCAGGACAGGAGGGATAATATTTTCCTAATGATCGAGTAAGTGGCGTTGCAAATTGCAATAGCTGAACTCTGAAGGGCACGTGTGGTTTCGGACTTCCAGACCTCGTGTACGCAGCCTGCGTGCAGTATCTGTGGTCCAGAGGCCATGGAGCCATCAAGCATGCCAAACACATAAGATTCATTGTATGCGTTCGTGGATGGTTTAGTATCGATTTTATATACAAATACTGAAATTTTTGTAAGTTAAATTATACAGAAAAAAATACAAAATTTTATACAGAGCCGGACTTTGTTCTAAGAGAATAATAACACTACTCTTGTATTATTGTATTGATTATACTATACAATAGGAATGAAATCACTAGAACTAGAGCTTAATTACTTCTGTTTGTTGATCTTCGTTATCATCGTCCTTGTCATTGTCTCTCTTGTCCTTATATAGCGCGTGAAAGGGTGGTGTTGTTCTGTGTCAAGAGACGTCTCACAGTTTGATGAAATGTGCACGTTCTGTGACGGTTATTATCATAGATTGATCCTCTCACGCCGCCTTGCAATTATGTTAGAGACAGATGCTTAATACGTGCAGTTATCCTGGAAAATAATAGCACATATTAACTACTATGTGTATTAAATACAGCGCATCCCTAGTCGATTGGATATATATGTCTGTAGGCTTTGTTGACTATTGTTAGACCATCGGGCGTGGAATAATACAAACACATACTAAAGTAAAGCAAAAGGAGTATTCTACTTAAGCTATTACAACAATGGCCGACCAGCTAAATAAAAGCAGTCATCAGAGTAAACAAAATAAACATCAGTGGAAGACATAGTAATAGTAGCAAAAGTTCAGCAACATGCCCATCCGATCCCGCATGAAACCGATAAGGAACAAGGCCTAGACCCAACACCGAACCCTCCCCAGGGGCAAAGAACCCGTCGTTTGGCGTCGGCTCCTCTGCAAACTCTAAACCAACAACAATAGAAAAATTGAGTACAATGCATACTCAATAAAACTTGTACTGTGTAGCAAAAATTATATTAGATACAAAGCTATCAAATGAATGGCTCTACTCTACAAGTTCTTTTGTTCAAAGCCATTTTTATTTGCAATATTCATAAGTAGTAATTTACAATGGAATTAAAACGAGTATTTTAAGAAAAAGTAAGTGCAAAATAGTAAATAAAGAATTGAATGAAATAATACCAACACCCGCAACCCTACTCGGTTGCAAGCAAAAATATAATCATATTCACCATAGACATTGCACTAACAAATTCATGTTCAACCATAGAAATGACAGTCATGCTATAGACATAGTAAACCAGCCATAGAAATGGCATCTCTGCTATAGATATAGTAATCCAGCCATAGACATGGCAGTTGACTCAACAAATTAAAAATCTTATGTCATTACTACAATCTTTTATGACAAAATAGTTTGAAAAGCAAAGCAACAGCCATACCAGTCGCACTAAGCACGCTCATGACCGCGAGCACGACTATTCGAATAGTTTATCACTCAGAGGTGTACAACTTTACCCATAGTACGCGGTATTCCAGTTGCCTGTAATATATCTATATCACTGCTCACTACCAAAGGTAAGCAACCTAGAGTTCGCCACGCGGTCTTTACATTATCTAGCCCTATCCTTGCACTAGCCCTACGAATGATTATCCCCCAATTACTCGGATAGAAACCCGCATTATGAGGAGTCCTCACTCACTGGATAGAAACCCGTTGAGTGAGTTCCTCACTTGCCGGATAGAAACCCATCAATAACTTAGTTAGCTACGACTACCCCATCCTAGCACATACGGTTGTACGATTAGGTTTTAGTCCTGGATTTGCTGGCTTCAGTCCTTAATTGACTACGGGTGAGATCTCGACCCTATCTACTAGTGAGTTAAAATCCTTACTTTTTCAGAATACGATATAACTCGTCTGTGTCTAAAACTAAGGTTTTCATTTCATTTTCATATCAAATAACATAGATACCCTCTCTGGACATTTTTCAAAATATTATCAAATTCTCAAATTATCATATTGTCCTTTTATCAATTTTTAGAAAATCTATCGCTCTAGTTGCGTTTGTGCGATAATCGCACTCAAAATTTCCCAACTGACATTACATAATGTCTAACTCATATTCTAATGGTTACAACAATAGATGATCAAAATTTCAAAAGGATAAATGCGACAAGTAGGATTACAACTACCATTTTATCAATAATAGCATTTTTCATACACAACATACACATATGCATAATAATATTTACAAAACAAAGTACAATTGCTCTTGATGTTCTGGAAATGAGGTCAGTTGATCGTCGTAATAATAATCAGAGCAATCGACATCTAAATCAAAAAGAGCCAAAAATAAATTAAATAACACCAAATAAATTCAACAGTAACCAAAACTAAATATTTTTACATATTCAAGTAGATTGTGATTTTAGACAAATTTAGAGATAAATTTCATTCAATTTTTAGCTTTGTAACAAAAGTTATTAAGGTTTGAATATGCTTGGTTTGATAAATCCAGTTTAAATGAGAAATACGCTTTCTAACGGGGAAGCGTATACTCGCGTCTGTTCTAACGAGGTTTACACTTTCCAGCGTAATCTCTTCATAACTAAAAATGTATTTTATATTTGATTTTTGTTTAAAACCAACATGTGGGGTCCACTGTCAATCGCACGACTCATAGTGATAGCGCATAGACCAATGGTCTATGAACACAGTGTGTGGTGAGCTGTGTGCTTAAGTGATTGCGGGGCCTGCCTGTTAGCGACTCGTTAACAAATAACGTTTTAGTTAATTTTTCCTTTATTTATTCTTTTGGTCCCACTCGCCAGTGACTCATTACAACTAAACCGACAGCTACTGATTCAACTAGTCTTAATGACCATGATTAGACAAAGTGATGACAAGCTACAGTGTTCGCCATGCTTGTGTTGGACGGTGGCGCTCACGCCCACGCGTCTCGTCGGCGGGTGGTGTTTCGCGAGGCTGGAGATTGCCCAAAATTGGATCTATGTGCTATTGTGCACTCGCCGGCACTAGCGGCGAAGCTGGAGGTGGCTCAACGCGGTGGCGCACAGACGACAAGTGTAGGAGCAGCTACGGCAGTGAGCGGGAGCTCGAATGAGTGGATCCCTTGCCAAACTAACGCGCGCATAGGCATCTACGTGCTACCAGGGGTCATACCAGAAGCGAGGAGAGGAGTTGAGGTGGTCCAAGTCACGTTGTTGACGGTGAGCCGAGGCGGCGAGGTCGGTCACGCGTGGAGAAGAAGCTCGGTCGAAGGATAGCTTCGATTGACAGCCGGGGAAGCTTGGTGAAGGTCCTACGATGCTTCCCATGTAAGGAATCGACTCAGGGTTCAGGAAGCTCCGACGGTAACCGTGGCGGAGGAAGTGACCGGAGATGAGGAAGAAGGGCCAACTCGGCCAATCCTGTGAATCGAATATAAAATGAAGTGAGAGGATAGCATTAGTGATCACTAGAACATAACATGACGTTGTAAGGGTGATACAAACCTCTTCACGGTGTCGAGGATGAAGGTGGAAGCGCACAGTCGAAGCTAGGGTTGCGCTCTCCGAGCGATTGGGCTCATTTCAGTGGAGAGGAAGCAGTGAGGAGGTGCGCACGGAGTAGGAAAAGAAGATGCGCAGCTCGGGGACTTCTTTATATAGACGATGGGGTGGAGATAAGCGAGGTGAGATACAGGTGATCGCAGGCGAGGTGGCGGTCTCTCCAGCGTACGTAAGGGTAGGTTTGGGTCGCGTCTGAGGAAAGGGATCAGCGCGGGGGTTGATGGCAAAGCGACCGATAGGTTTGGCCAGTGGAAATCGTGGGCGCAGTGGCGAAAACCATGGGCGCGGTGGAGAGCTCGCAAATGGGCATGCGTTTCCGCGGCCGAGCCGAGGTGGAAGACGATCCCTGCATGCGGGGCCCACCGGTCAGTGAGGTGAGAAAGGGAGATTGCATTTTAGGTTTTGATTTTCCTGCTGATTTATTTGCCGATTTTATTTACTACTTAAATGGATTCAAAAATAGATGAGTTGTTTTTTGTAGGCTTATGACCTAGTGTAGTTCTTTCTGTAAAATTTTCAAATAATAATACGTTGTGTGAATTTCTACAAAATTCATACAAGTTTCTATTTTGCTCTTTTGTAATTATTTTTCTAAATAAGATTTCATATAAATCATTTTGTGAATTATTTTTGGTATAATATTCCCAAAATAATTCTCTCCTCTGATATTTTTATTTTGTTATATCTATTTCCTTTTAACACCTATTTTTTTTGTAGTTCAAGTTTTATTTTTAAACTTAAAAATTAAATTCAACATGGTTTATTTCATATGCAAATGATCGAAGTATTTTCACTAAAGCATTTATAATACATAATCTAAGAATTATAATTTTGGGATGTTACAACTATAGGGTGATGGTAGTTGATTTGGTCGTAGTAAAACCTACCATCATGAAGTGATTGTAATAAGGCCTGCGATCATGATGTGATCGTAGGAAATCTTGCGACTACAAGGTAGTCGTAGAAGTACTTACAACCATATATTATCTTTATGAATAATATGAAAATATTGTTATCTATAATAACAATTACATATAAATAATTTAATTAATCGAGAATTATTAGATCCTCGTTAGCCACTGAATAACTTCAGATCTTTTATAATATGACACCGGTGTCTCACTAACACCTATTCTTGTAGGCCATATTCACCTTGACAAGATTAGGTTACATAAAATGGTAGATATATATTTAACTTTGTCGCACAAATGTGTTTATAAATCTTGAAAAGCAGTATAGACTTTTCGTCAATGGTTTTGGAGGAGAGTTGAGGGTTGATACCAGGAAGTTGGACAATCCAATAGACTTTGTGTTAAAAGTGAGTCAAAGGTGCGATTAAGCAGGTGGACAACCACGAGTTAGTGTTAGTCCATTTTCTCACTGGAGACAAGTAAGGACAAGAACTTTGTGCCAAAGTAACAGACACAGAAAATCGCTCAACCACAGGTGTGGTCATTACTCGCTGGCTTAGTACACTGCTCTACCAATTGAATATCCACAGGTTGTCAACTGCTCTTGTGTGATAGAGCAGAAGGAATTGGGGTGGGACAAGAGTGGGGCTAAAGGGACACTCTCTGATCTACACAATGGTATGGACCCGTTAGCCTCACAGTACGCATTCCACTATTGGTGAGTGGTCTCTCAAGGGTTGTATAGATTAAGACCTACCGGGTAGAGACTAAAAAGGTTGAGCAGTGAAAATGCTTCGTTATCTCAGCTCAGTCGCACGCTAACGTGTTGCGTGTCTATGAACTAATAGTATGAGTATGAGATATCTTATGGGTAAAGTTGGGCAACTCTGCAGAGTATAGCAAATGTTATTCAAATGTGTCGTGCTTCCAGTTAATGAAGCTGTGTTCATGGGTGATTCCAATACATGAGGCATAAATAGAGTTTTTGAGATGTTAAGTTGGTAATTGCAATTATTGAGAAACCCCCGATGTTATTATTTATTATTGTTTACTATTTTAAAGATAAACTGCTTTAAATATAAAATGCATCCATATATGCCTCCTATGGTAAAATTGTACCATTCGTTTGATAATCCTAGCATGTAATTAATTAGGATTTCTATGTGGCTTGTTGAGTACGATAGTAGTACTCATTCTTGCAAACCATCTACAGAGGAATCATGGGAAAATACTGAGGATCTTAATGAGCAGGATTTTGGTGGACCCCCAGATGGCAATGATTACTGTTATTAGGTCTCGACCGCACTCAAGCGTGCCCGTGGTTTGAAGTTCTTTTATCTTGCAATATATTAACTTTGGGCTCGGAAGAGTGTGCAAGTGTTAAAACTGGTCGTTAAGCTTTAATCTTATGTAATAAAAGTTTGGTTTTTGTTGTAATTTGAAAGCTTGCTTGATATGCTCCTTACTTCGCAACTGCACATCCTGAGCGGTTGTGAAGAGTTTGACAGCCCCCCCCCCCAAAATGAGGACGTTACATATCGTGTGTTTATTATTCGTTGTGAGCAGAAGATCCACATATTCAAGGATGGAGTCCAAGAAAGAAATTGTGGAAACAGTTGTAGACATGTTTGTGTGTGTGTGTGTGTGGAAGCACTTGTACATTAAAAGATGAGGCATGGCGTCATTTTGCAACTGTCATCTTGATGTTTGAAATGCAATATGGTATTTTATGACACACTGTGAAGTAGATTCATTCCCTATCTTCTTTGGTTCTGTCTTTAGCACAGAGAGGCCAACTTCGCTACCATCATCTGGCTTACAATACAATTAGCATTGCTGAACCAATAATCTAGCAAGCATACAATAATAAAGTGCAACCCTTTATGCTGCAACTTCACGATGGTTGCTGAATCAAAGCTCAACTGATGTGATGGTTTTGTTTATTTGTTGATGTTCACTTGCATGGATGGTTGGGTTTCGACTTTCGAGCGATAAATTCAACCATCTCTACATTTTCATAACAATGATGTGTATTTTTGTGCATGTTTAACATAAAAAAATTTACACGACCTAGTCCAAAACCAACATAAATCTATAAAAAATCATACGTTCCAAACGGGCCCTCAACCAGAAATCGTATAGATAGGAAGAAATATATACTAAACAAGTACATGTTCTATTGCACTTGGAAAATAAATTCCCTCTTCGATGGGCCCACTTGTCAGAGACTCCTATAATTATTCTTGTGAAGGAAGCTTAACTTCGATTTAATTAGGGTGTGTTTTGACAGAGGTATGGAGTGGAATGGAATGGGATGGTACAAGATAGATGTGATGATCCTAAATAGAATGATACAAAAGTGTGTTTGGTTGTTTGGATATGATGATACAAGATTTTGTTTTGTTGGAAGATAAAGTTGGCCACAAAGGCACACACAGATAGAAAGGAGGCCAGCAGAGAAGAAACAGAGGAGGCACCGAGACGACTCGGGTAGGCTCATCGGTGGCGAGGGGACTGCTGTGAGGACGAGGTGACCCTAAAAATGGGTTCCCATAGGGAAGAGGAGTCCAGGTGGCAAAGGGCGCTGTGGAAGTTAGACTACAATGGCATGGCAGCCTACTCTGGCTGGCGGCAAAGGTTGTCCATGGCGGCTACGCCGGAGGGAAGGAGGGGGAAAGATAGCGTGCACATGTGTGAGAGGGAGGTGAGGGTATGTCATCGGTGGCTACGAGTGTGGACCGAGTTGGGTCAGCGACGACAGCCCTTGGCCGCGCGGCAGGTCCGTCGTGGTGGTGGCGCTACGGGGAGGGGGACCCAAAGAGGGTGGTGGGGAAAGGAAGGGAGTGGCCTAGGGATGTTCGAGTAAAGGGGAATCGAGAAGGGGATCACCGGGTAACGATGACGACGGTGGTGATAGTTTCAACTGAACGTGAAGAAGAAGACTGTGGCGCGAGCTCTCATGGACGATAACCAAAATTGGTTTGGGGGTTTTGTACGGCGTTCTCGGGAACATGAGATGATGCAGGTGGTGGTGGATGAAGCTCGCCGAGTTGGCCAGAACGGCACACGAGCTGGTGCGGGCGTCGCAGGAGGCGAGAGCGAGAGGGTGAACCGTGTGGTTCGACCGATTTTGTCGAATTGGATGATACAACATAAAAGGGGAATATTCTCCTAGCTCGAACCATCTCATCTGGAAACTTTTGATACGATTCAACCAACCAAACGCTTGAATAAACTCATTTATTGAACTGAACCATCCCGTTCACATTTGTACCTCCATCCAAACACACCTTTAGCAAATATACCGAAGTACCGATTACCGAACAACTCCATGGACTAAA
Organism: Hsuehochloa calcarea; assembly: GCA_036346395.1. Lineage (NCBI taxonomy): Eukaryota > Viridiplantae > Streptophyta > Magnoliopsida > Poales > Poaceae > Hsuehochloa > Hsuehochloa calcarea. The sequence goes on from CM070600.1 coordinate 18,448,518, forward strand.
CCACAAAAAACTCATGTATCCATTTGGACCATCTCCGCCTTCCCTTTCTCCTCTCTCTCTCCCCTGTTTTCCTACGATTTTTTTGTGCCTAAATGGCACTGTTAGGAGACGCATTAGCACAAATGACCTCCTTCCGACCGAAAATGTAGAAATGACACGTAGATTCATCTCAGGGACAAACGTCGCACGCCGTTGCGCCACAAGAGCCTCGTCCACGCCATGGATCGTCAGACGCAGACTGTTCACGTGAACAAGCCGCCATGTCGTCCTCATCCAGCCCTCCCGCCCGCAGACAAGCACTGTGCAGTGTGTGTGTCCGTTCCACTCGCGGATGACCCACGTGGTAGCGCGTCTATCCGTCCCGCGCGTGTTCGCACTATTCCTTTGCATCTATTTGTCCCTTATTCGGACAGCCACTACGACAAGCGCTAATGCATGTGGGGAGGATTGATGTGACACTAATGCATACGGGGAGCTTTGATGTGACAGTGTACAACCATGCCACCGAAAGGCATACAAGTTAGAATTTTTTTGCCCAAATGGCCATGTTCAAACAAGGATTAGCGAGAATGGCATCGTCGCGGTGTTATTTGCAAGTTTAGTGCCCAAAACCGTTCAGCCTTGTCCGTCCCACCCATGGACGGACAGCCTCGTCCCTCCTTCCCTCGCATGCAAGCAGCTTGTTGCCCGCCATGTCCCACGTGCGGTCCGTCCCTCCTGCCTGCGGTCCATCCGCTAGTCTTTCGGACAAAAGAGCATCCGTCCCGACACAAGGATCTATCTGAAAACCTATCCAACACAAGGATATCAGTAGCATTGGGAATCATGTGATCAATTTTGATAGCAAAAGATAGATGACATTTCTGGTTGGAGCAACTGATCAAAGAGCATCTGAAATTTAGAAAAGTATGTAGTGACTAAACATTGACAAGATGTCCATGTCGTTTCATAGTTCTTACTCAATGCTAATGCTTTACAGTGTCTGGAAAATGTTATTCATGAGGGCAGTTGGGTTTATATCTATGCAATGACGTTTGGAACTAGTCTTCGCGACGCCATAGCCATTGCCCCTTGTCTCGGGGCTGCCCACGGTGGCGGCGAGTGTTGAAGTCGTCCATATCTTGCGATTCTATGATGTAAGTGGATTGTACAATAAAAACGTAACAAGGATGTGAGTGCGCCCGGGCGACCGGATACGATACGACGGCGGCCGGTCTTAGTCATAGGAGCTTTTCCCTTTCCCTTGTCTCGGGACTCCCGACGTCGGTCTCACACGTCGAAGTTGTTCATGTCCTGAGATTCCATGATGTAAGTGCATCATATAGTAAAAAATGTAACAAGAATGTAAATTCTACATAACTCACGTCGTCATATGGAGTGCGCCCAGGCGACCGAATACGCTATGGAGGCCGGGCTCAGTCATAGGAGCCTTCCCTTTCCCCTTATCCCGGGACTCCCACGTCGGTGTCGTGTGTCGAAGTCCTCCCATGTTCTGCGATACGGGCTGAACGATTGCATGTTGTAAGAAGAATGAAAGGGCAAATACAAAATCAGGTGCAAATCGTACGTAACTCACCTCTTTGATATATAATGCTCGCGTGCAACGGGAGAAGCTACGACGTTCACCGGTCTCAGTAGTAGGAGCATTCCCCTTGTCCGTTGGGCGAGTCCTAGGATCCTCCGGTGCCACTTCAATAGGGTCCGGTACGTAAGGTTTCCACCGCCCAAAGGTCTTGGCCCGCATCGAGTAATTCAACATGTACTTATGCTGGATGAATGCCCTATCGTACACCTCCGGGCCGTCGATCCACTGGAAGAAGTGGCAGCGCATTTCGGGTTGCCATTACACGGGGCTGAAGTTAAATTTTATGGAAGTCAACGTAGGGAGCATGACGAGGATTATATTCCTAAATATTAATTAAAAGTCACATAGATTATGTCATTGTAAACCTCATAGCTAATGACCCCTATGGTTGTTAGAGTTCTAGGGGTCATTGATGGGTAACCTAGTCAGAGCCCCTGTACCCGTTGCTCAACCAATTGGCTGCTCGTAAAAGCTTTGAACTGGCACTTGGACCCAGTTCCAAGTATATCACTTACGTGTGATGAATGCAATATGTGTTTTAATTGCTCCAATCCACACGACATTTCTGGCCCTAAGTCACTAACAACAACCATCCTATGCTTTTGTCTCCCATTGACATCAACCGCTGATCAGTTGGCATTTTGCTAACTACCACTGTCCCTCCGACCAGACGCGTTATTTCCAAGGGTTGTCGTTTTCAGGAGTAACTGACACATCTTCGCCAGTTATTTAAGGATGAAAGATGAACAACAAAAGGAGGATCTGGAGACATTGGGGAGAAAACAACCACAACGCATCTGATCCATCAGAGGGCAATTAAATTCAAGCAATACACTCAGTGTAACTAGGGCAAGTCAGTTGCCTTATTTGAGGCACTCCCTGTAAAGATCTAGTTCATTGCAATAAAAAACAACCACATTCTCCTCCAAGAACTCTTAGTCAATTTCTTATTTTTTATTTCGTAAGATCGACGACTTGATTGTCGACAGCTGGCGCTGTCCATGGGGATCGTGGCACTGAGTTTTTGAAGCTTTCTTCGCTCTTCAATCCTCATTCAATTTCCATTTGTTTCATTATCGCTTATGCGATCATGGCAGGAGCATGGGCTGAGGAGAACTGGTTTGACTTGGCGGACTACTCCAATCTAGACATGGACACGTGCATCCGCACCATGGAACACGACGCAATATCATCGTCATCCTCTTCCATCGTAGGCTCGCCACTCGCTAAGACCAGTGAGATCGACCGGATGGAGTAAGATTCACCGTCACAATCAGTGGCGCTCCCAGAGAATTCGGTCGCTCTGACGAGTTTAAAATTCTTGAATGCCTCTGCTAGCCCAGTTCTCTCAACCGACAAGAATGGCGACAAAAACTCAATGCTGCAACGAGAGAGTTAAGGTACTCTCGATACAGCCATGGGTGACCAATATTCGCCAACGACTCCTAGCTATTCTAGGGGCCAACTGACACCTGGTAAGGGTGACAATGAAGTTGCCACCAGTCGAAGGTCAGGTGAAGATGATCAAACTCAGTGTGCGATCCGGACTCCGCCGGATTAGGCTGAGTCCACCACAAAGCCCGCCGAAGGTTTTAATCTCCGATCGTTCTCCATCATGGAGGCTCCTTGCCGAAGCAATGGAACGCTCTCCCTTAGTTAGGATGGGAGTTCATCGCAAAACTGTTGTTGGAAACACGAGGTAAACGCAATCGGTGATACCAATCAAGATGTCGTGCATGACCCTCCACAGCATAACCCGCCACCACTTAGCCATCAACCCGAGATGGCGGAGGTAATTGAACTGGTGGATATCAATTGGTTAATTCATCTGTTTCTACCCCACTACGCATGATGGGTCGAACGAGACAAGCAAGGGGGTTGGGAGGGAGTTCAAGTCATCGAACACCTTCTGCTAGCAGGAACCCTCCAAGACCCTCATTAACTATTCAAAATTTGCAACCGGGGTATGTTCAACTGGAAGAACAAATATCAGAGATCCTTCAGCAAACTATGCAACATACAAACTATGACTTCATTCGAGCGTTCCTCCCTTAACAGGGGTCAACATAGTTAGACTGAAGGACGACCGGTACCTGGGCCTCCTCAAGGATTCCGACAAGGAAGTCACGAGGGAAGACGGCTCTTTCATGAGCAACTCCTCCCCCTCGTCGCGAGGAGCAGCTGCTTGGATCGAGTGATCTACAACATCACCTAAATCAGACGACCGGTCGAAGACGTTTTACCAACGCCCACAACTGGATTGGGACGCCAGATACTCAGTACACTAATCCGAGGAATCTGTCCCCAACCAACTATAATCCGACTCGTTTTCCAAAAAGGTGCCAAGACTCGATTACAGGTTGTCGAGCATTCTCGGCAGGGCTCCAAGCAGCACGCTGGCCGGACATATTCCGGCCAGCAAACATGGAGAAGTTCAATGGGACTCAAAATCCATTAGAGTTTCTCCAAATCTATACTACTGCCATCAGAGCTGGTTGTGGCGACGACAACGTGATGGCAAACTACTTGCCCACGGTCCTTGAAGGATTTGTCCGGTCTTAGTTACTCAACCTACCGGTCGAATCGATCTACACTTGGGAGCAACTCTGCAACCTCTTGATCGCAAACTTTCAGGGGACATACGACCGCCCCGGGAAGGAAGATGATCTTCATCAGATCCGACAAGAACCTAATGAGACTGTTCGATAATACATTAAGAGGTTCAGCCAGATCCGTAACTCTATTCCTGAAGTCGCAGACTTCTACGACCGGTAAACTCGACCACCTTATAATCAAACCTACGGCGAGTGGGTCCAATTGATTAAGGAATCGAGCGATGCACACGCACTATTATTCCGCTTATTAATGGTGTGTAATTACCCCATTATCTACGGAAGATAATTGCGGGGCAGCGTGAAGAAAGCGGCGCGGTAATTCACGCCATCATGCGCGTTCTTTGGATTAATTAGGCGCATCTCCCGCTGAGAACAAGCGGCTACTTCTTCACGACTATATAAGGGCATCAATCGAGAGGGATAAAGGCGAAAGGCGGCTGAACAAGAGCTAGTCAAGTAGGAACACAAGTGTTATTCTCTGTAATAGTCTTAGTCTTTTACTTGATCATCAAGAATACCATACACGAGATTAGGGTTATTATTCTCTCAGGAGAAGGCTGAACTGTCTAAACATCCGTGTCAATCCACTCTGCGTGATCTCATCTCTAGGAGACCCCGAATCAAACAATCTTTACGTAAGATCGGTTCTAATACAAACGCGATTGGCGCCGACCCGTGGGGATCTTAGTAATCTCTTGTCAACATACTCTCTTTTTCCAATCTCATGCAATCATGGCGGGAGAATGGAGCGAGGGAAGCTGGTTTGACTTGGCGGTCTGTGACGTCGACATGGATGCTGGGTTTCGACTACTGGCCGAGTGATGCATCCGTGATGGTGATGTTGCCTCGAGATTATTCTCGAAACCATCCCATTAATGGAGTTGAGGAGGATCCTTATCCCCCACAACAATCGTCCAACGAGAGGAGCCAATTCCTCAAAGGACAAGGGTCAATCAGGCCGAGACCGCCCGGGAGGACTCACAATGCGACGAGAGTTTTTTCTCCAAGTGTTCAAATCCCCTTAAGGCGGTCCGACTTGGTAAGTCAAGTTCTGGGAGCCACCATTCCAGGACTCCACCAGCATCTAGTGATCCTCTCTCTCAGGGTAACTCCAGAGAGGGTGGGATCAAGCATGCTTTCTGCAAATTCGGCCGTCTCGCTTGGATCTCATTTGCGACGGAGCGATTATAACCGGAGTTCCCCTACGGAGGATTACTCCAAATCGCCGAGATGGTGTCCTCGAGCACTCCTCAAGCGGGGAGGCCTCGAGCGCAAGTGAGAATCATCAACGGGAGGTCTTCGTCCTTCCCCCAAATCAGGGTCAGCCTCATGGAGGCCGAGATAAGAACACTCCCCGAAGATCACACACTGCGCCCCCTCGTGGTAATGGCAAGGGCACCACCGTTGGCAGAGAGAACCAACACTACGATGAGCGAGGGAAATCCTCGACATTCTCGCACTCCACTAAGAAGGCCTCAAAGACGATGAGGAGGATTTTGATGTCATCGGAAGAAAGAAAATTGCGATCGAAGAACTTGCTGGGCGCATTCAACATCGATCGGAGGTACAAGAACTCGGGACATCAACGACTTGCTCGAGAATCGATCAAGAGCTTGCTCGAGCGCGGTGCGATCTCTTTCTTTGAGAGATTACGCAAAGACTTGAATGTGATGACAAGACTGGAGGTACCTCATCGACAACATTGGTAGTCGTAGCAATACGACTTCCTCGGCTACGATCAATCGAATATTTCTCACGAGGAATCGACACGGCCATAAGTCGAATCGATCCCTATTCGAGAAATACATTTCGATCGGTGAAGATCAAGAAGCCCCTCGGAGTGATCATTCACCACGCCGACAAAGAAATTCACAGCGGGTGGATGCGAGGGTATTCCCTCGTAGAACTAAGACCTACTCTGAGCAATTCGGCACATTCACAGGGTATCGTCGTATACGATCACTGGTGACATTAACCCTTCTTTCCTACAAAGAAGCGCCAAGAAGTGATTCTGGATCAGGGCATTTTCGCTGACCTGGCGATTCGGCCAGCCACCTCATTTCGACCGGTGAACATGGAGAAATTTGATGGATCTCGAAATCCCATCGAATTTCTTGAGATCTATACAACGGTGTCAGAAGCGGCGGGAGGAGGAGAGCATGTAATGGCGAATTACCTTCCGATTGTGCTCGAAGGATCCGCTCGATCGTGGTTATTAAACCAACCACTCGAGTCCATCTACTCTTAGCAACACCTCGTGATCTTCTGAGGCGAATTTCAAGGCACATACAACCATACGAAAAGAAGGCGACTTGCCGGATAAAAGCGAACAACAACGAGACTTTGCGTCAATTCATCAAGCGCTTTAGTCGGGTTCGTAACTCAATTCGAAATTTCGATTCCTCTGTGATCGGGGCTTTTAAGCAAGGAGTCCGTAGTAGAAGGATAACGGAGGACATTGCTTTGAATCCTCCCAACATTAGAACTCTTGAGATGGCCGTCGATATGCAAATCGCTTACGAGGCGGTCAGGTGGAACAACACTATCGATCGAGAAACATATACTCCTCGAGAGCGGTGAAGTTGGTAAGGATAAAAAGCAAAAAGTCCAAGAAGAAAATAAAAATTCAAAAATCACAAATCGTGGTTCCAAGGAGGTTCGGCCGTGAAAGATGGAGAGCCCCAAACCACTAAGTCATACTGATCAAGGCAAAGGTAAGCGCCACGATCGTAGGAGCGACAAACCAAGGTGGTGTCCTTTTCATAAAAGGAAGGACATGACCTCCGAAGCTAGCCGAGTTTTCCAAAGAAAGCTCGAGGGACTACTAGCAACAAGCACCACTCCCTACTCTCGGCGGGTAGGACATACGAGTGGCCAAAAGTCGTCGGATGATGAGGAGATGTCGTTCCAAGATCCGCAACATACCGTTGAGCACATCTACGGAGGATCATCGACATACGACTCCAAGCGACAACTTAAAGTCTGCGGACGAGAGGTAAATTCTATACATACTCCTCTTGTCGATAAATTACGAAGTGGTGGAAGTTACCATCTCTTTTGAGAAGGATGATCGCCAATCACTACGAGTCGATCAGTCGATATCCGATTGTGGTCGAACCCACCATCAACAAGCTGTCGGGTCAATCGAGTGTTGGTTGATGGTGGCGTTCTTTGAACATATTATTTACTAAAGCCACGGGCGAGATGCAAGTACCCGGGACAAAGGTAAGGCGATGCGATATTCCTTTCATGGAATCGTGCAGGGGTCTTGACCAAACCTATTGGCCAAGTTTCTCTTCCTTTAACATTTGGCTCACCAAGTAATTTCAGACGGAAAGTCTCCTTTGATGTAGTCGATTTCGATCGGCATATAACGCCATACTCGGACGACCAACTTTGGCAAAATTCTTAATGGCTACTCATTACGGGTATCAATGTCTTAAGATGCGAGTCCCAAAGGAGTGATCACCATTGATGTGACAAAAGATGGCGTATAGGCTGCGGCCGTCGATCCTCGAGATGGTTGGTCAAATACCAACTTCGAGATGAAAGTCGACAACCGACTAGCAAGTGAAGCCTAAAAACACACAAAGCGAGCGACCAAGTCAAAGAGGTTCCTCACGGGCCTTGAAGAACCCTCGAAGCTGTTCGCATCGGAGACTTCCGACCCCAAATAGGAAGGCGCCCTCATTACCTTCCTCAGAGCTACTAACGGATGTCTTTGCGTGGCAAGCATCCGACATGCCCGAGTCCCGGGAGGTGATCGAGCCGAGCTAGCTTTACGGCTGATAAAGTACACATAAAACAAAAATTACGGAGATTTGCCTGCTCGACGAGATGCTATTAAATCGAGTTGGATAAGCTACTTAAGCGGGCTTTATAAGAAAGTCAACCACCGAGTGGTTGGCTAACCTGTAATGGTCAAAAGTCAAGCGGCAAATGGCGTATGTGCGTGGACTTTCTTGATCTTAATAAAGCTTGTCCAAAAGATGATTTCCTTTACCTCGTGATCGATCATTTGGTTGATTCAAGCTGCGGGTTGTGAGATATTAAGTTTTTAGATGCATAATGCGGATACCACGGATCAATATGTGTTTAAGCGATGAAGAAAAGACCGCATTCATTACTCCATTTGGTACCTTTTGCTATGTCAAAATGCCATTTGGTCTAAAGAATCATGGTGCTTCTTTTCAACGCCTAATGCAATCGACTTTTTCATCTCAATTAGGTAGAATTTGGAAGCCTATGTTGATGATCTAGTCGTAAAAAGCATTAAGAGACTTAATCATATCAGCGACCTACAAGAAACATTCGACAACCTCGAAAGCACCGCTTAAAACTCAATCGAGAAGTGTGTGTTTGGAATTTCTTGGAAAATTGCTTGGATTCCTAGTATCCGAGCGAGGAATCGAAGCAAATCTGAAAAAATAAAAGCCATCCTCCGGATCGTCCTCCAAACACAAAAAGGAAGAGAAACTCCTTTGGGTGCATGGCGGCTTTAAGTCGTTTCATCATACGACTAGGAGAAAAAAGGACTACCTTTCTTTAAACTTCTCGGGAGACATGAAGGTTTTGAGTGGTCGAGCAGAATGTAACATTGCCTTTGAAGATGTCAAGAGGTATCTTTCGAGTGCTCTGCTACGGTTTCTCCAAAGCGGAAGAGACGCTCTTAATTTACCTAGTTTGCCGCGCCACGAGCAAACAAGCGATACTAGTCGTAGAGCGTGGCGTAAAGCGACCAGGTTTACTCGTTAGCGAAGTTTTACGGGCCTAGGGGCGTTACCCTCGAGTCCAAAACTTCTATATGCCCTCCTCATGTCTTGAGAAGCTGCGGCATTATTTTCAGCGCACAAAATAGTTGTGTCTGAGTTTCCTTTGGGAGCAATCCTCCATAATAAGGAAACAATGGGACGCATGGCAAAATGGTCGGTCGAACTTGGGAGTTCGACCTCCATTCGTGTCGAACGCCATAAAATCCCGGATCTTGGCGGACTTTGTCGCCGAATGGACAAATCTGAACTGTTCGGGATCCCGATCTGATTCCCACGACCGATGGATGATGTACTTTGACGGGTCACTTACTTTAAGTGGCTCGGGTGAGGTGGTCTGGTATCTCCTCTGGAGAAACCTTAAAGTATGCCATACAATTAAACTTTCGGGCCACTAACAATGTGGCGAGTACGAAGGTTTGCTAGGCGGCATACGAGTGCAGCACTCTCAATTAAATCGACTACTCGTGAGAGGAGACTCTCAACTAGTCGTGAATCAAATCGGGAAGAAGTACCGTGCTCTAACTCAACAATGGCTCGGTACTTATCAGTCGTAAGCTAGAAAAACATTTTTAGGTTTCGAGGTACAATTTATCCTCGAAGGATAATTTCCTCGAGACCAACTTGCTCGGATGGCTTCTTCCGATCCACGGTACCAAAGGAGTTTTCTTGGAGCAACTCCAAAACCGTCTCGGTCGAAGAACCAGAGACACCTCCTCTTGAGATGGCCTCATTAGATTACGAGGATACGGATGACTCCCATCTACTGAATATCTTTACAAGGGTTCCGTGCGAAGATGATCTTGAGGCGGATCGCTTTATCGAAAAGCCAAAATGTATACTTTGGTTGAAGGAGTCCTCTATAAACGAGGAACCTAAGGGATACTCATGCGATGCATTATAACGAAGGAATAACACTCCTTCATGATATACACAGTGGCATCGTGGGACGCATGCTTCCTCGAGAACATTGGTTGGTAAAGCCTTTCGACAAGGTTTCTCTTGACCTCTGATACTGTCACGATGCTAAGGAGGTGGTTAAAAAGTGTGTCGATGCCAATTCCATGGTGACGGATACACCAACGGCTCAAGCATTACAAACAATACCTCTTTCTTGGCCTTTTGCGACACTGGGGCTTGATATCCTAGGACCGTTTCCCAAAGCTCCGGGAGGTTTGAATTCCTTTTGTGGCTATTGACACGTTCACAAAATGGATCGAGCCGAACACATGTGCAGGATAACAACGAGCGACAAAAGGTTCATGATGAGAAGCGTAATTACTCGATTTGGAGTTAAGTCGGATAATTACGGACAATGGTAAACAATTACGCAAGTGCAAAATTTCGGAATTTTGCGGCGAGTTCAGGCACCAAGTTATGCTATGCTTACATTGCACATCCCAAAGCAATGGGGGTCGAGCGTGCAAGCGGCCAAATAATGCGAGAATTAAAACTCGAGTCTTGACCGACTTGTTAAGCGCTCGGGGCTTGGGTACAAGAATTACCTTCCATATTATGGGCGATTAAATCACGACCACCGATCGAACAACGGGAGAAACACCATTTTTCTAGTTTTGGGCGAAGCCATGCTTCCTCCGGAGCTAAAATTGAGTCGACACGAGTTGAAACCTTCAACAACTCGGACCGGGAACAACTTCGGCGGATGACATTAACCTACTCGAAGAGAGGAGAAACCTAGCCTTAATCCGTTCGGCGGTCTACCAACAAGCCTGCGCGAATACTATAATCGTAAGGTCCAACCTCGCGACCTTGCTGTGGTGACTTAGTATTGAGCTCTGCCAATCAAGTCTAATCGGAATAAACTTTCCCTAAATGGGAAGGTCCTTACGATGGTCGAAGTAACTTTCGGCGTGGTCTGATCGACTAGCAATGGAAGATGGGCGGAGTTCTCTCAAACTCTTGGAACATCGACGATTCGCAAATTCTATGTGTGACGGTTTCTCGAGCAATAAAAGTCGAGTTCTTTCTACCTCTTTTGCCTTATTTTTGAGTAGTGCTTTTTAATCTTTCGACTATGATATGAAAACACCCGAGTTTTCTTTACCTTTGGAAAAGCGAGAAGCGTCATATGGTGAAACTTCTCCTCTCTGCATGTGGTTCTGCCCACTAGAATGAATTTCCTAACATCGACTCAGAACTCACTTTTACGCCAATACAAAGAGCTCGGGTTTTATCTAGTCGTAATGTTCTCAAAGCCAACTCTCTCAATCTTAGTCTATTTTTGATAAATTCAAAAATATTCTAAGTAGAGTGCACTTTCTTACATTTGTTCGACCACCTTTGGTGTACTCGATTTGTTTTAACTGGTCGAAGGAAGAGACACACCTAGTCGAAGTCTTTCCTCTCTGCATGTGGTGTTGCCCACTAGAAGGAAACTTCCTAGTGTCGCTCAGTCTCCTACTTTTGCTACTGGAAAAGACTTATCGAAGTCCACCAAAAAAGGACGAACGAATGACTAAAGTACTCTAAGGCGTTTGTTTAACTCAAGTTCTTTGTTCTTGGTTTGATTAAACTAGTCGGAGATGGGAACATCACCTAGTCGAAGTCTTTCCTCTCTGCACGTGGTCCTGCCCACTAGAAGGAACTTCCTAGTGTCAAGTCGTTTCTACTCTTTTCGACCAGTGCTTGACAACCGTAACAAAAGCTATAAGTTAAACAAACCTCTCTTTGTTTTCAGAAACCTCATTTTAAACACTATTTATTTAGATTGTCTAAACAATCTAAGCAAATAGTCGGGGGCTAGGATAAAGTTATTAATTTGACTTCAATTCTTAGTCTTTCATTCGTTTATTATCTTTTGAGTTACTAACTACTCGACAAGATGATTTTCAGGAAATGAGGCGGATCATATATTACTCATTAACAAAAATTGTCTGCCTTACAAGGTAGTTACAAGATTACTCGAAGGGGAGAGCCTAGTTGCATTTCCTCCGCCACCTTTTACCAATGTGCATTTCCTCAATCGACGACTTGCCTCGATTCGAGACGATCAAGTCGGCTTCGATTGGTTTAACATTAGGCGGGGTCTTGAGCTTTAAGTTTCGCCAAAGCGTAACTTCTGCGCACTTATTGCTTCCTTATTGATTCGATTGATTAGTCTTGAGTGGTCACCATTTCTTGCAATTTTCCGACTTGTTCCCCAATGGTACTTGTGTGAGCGGCTATGGTATCTTCTCGAGGAGTTTTCCCTCGTAATGTAGCTCACTAAGCACATTGTTCGAGAGTGATGTTGCCTTGAAGACTAGTCTTCATCGACTCCATCTCTGTTGGGTACAAGTCGAAGCCTCGCGAAGCTTCTTGTTTTCACCACTTGTTACAAAAGAATAATATCGGTCAAACAAAAATATACTTCTAGAGGAAGATAACACAAAGATAATTATAGGTAAAAGCTTTTCTTACCTACTAATTGAGAATCAATTTCTTGACCTCTTCTCGATGGGAAGCAATAGTTTGACATGCTTTTGCTCCCATGCTCGATGTCCTCTGCATTCATCTTAGCAATGCGGACGGACTCATTGCGAATTAAGGTCTTTGCTTGGATTTCAAACCTCGAGCTTCTCAATTGGGCGACAATTTACGAACAAAAATTGGCATTAGAAAAGGAAAATACTCAAAAGGATAGCGGTAAAGATTTACTAACTTGTTAATCGAGTTCTAAAACCCTCGAGTTCTTGATCCTTATTCGCGATAATGCGAAAACTCTGAATAACCAAAGCTTTTTCTTGAACTTGATGCGGAGCTTAGCATCTCTTTTTCTTTATCTGGAGAAGAAAGGAGAGTCGAGTAAAGGTTAAAGATCAAAAGCGATCTTAAGTTGAGAACTTCTTTGTTTATTTTTTCTGCAATCTTTTAGATGAGAGACAGTCTCTCGAAGTCTATCAGAGAACTAATACTTCGTTCCTTAGCCTCCTCGACTCTTCTTTTTCATAGTCGGTGAGTCACTAAGGTCTTCGTATCACCGTTTAACCTACAAAGAGCAGAGCGAAGATAAACATCAGTAGAATGGTTGTAAGTACTTCTACAACTACCGACCTAGTCGTAAGTTTTTCTATGACTACGATATGGTTGTAAGTCTTTCTCGACCACTACAGTTGTAAGTAGTCGTAAGCTTTTTACGACTAGTACTTTGTCATGAGTTTCTTCCATGACTATTCTCGTAAAACATTTCACGAATATTTAAGTCGAAAAACAACTATGAATGATAAGTGACTTACCACTCTCTGCCTCTGTGCAGAGTAGTTCCTTCTCTGTCTTAGCTCTAAAAGTTGTCGATGATACTCACCGACAAGCGACAATTTGCTCTAGAGCTTTAAAAAAAAAAGCAGTGAGAAGAGAAGGAAAGTCACATATATAAGTATTTTGAAGATACTTACATTCATAGTCGCCCTAGCAAACATCGAATATACAAGGTCAGGGTTCTGCGGCTTATCTATCCTCGCGACCTTGTCCCACCACACCTTCTCGAGGCGCTCGTTATCAAAAGTATTCTCCGTATTGGGAATATCTTTGGGATGGGGACTCGGTCACAGATCTGTGCGAAGACCCTCGACGGAGGCGAGGCCCAAAGAAGTCACCACGAAGTTGAAATTTTCTCCTTCGGTTCAGACTTCTCTTTGGGTAAGGGAAGGAACGCCTCCTACAATTTCCTTCCCAGTAGTGCCAGTGGTCACCACCTTGACCAGAGGCTTCCACAGTGCCTCTGTTGTTTCTCGACCCGATGAGTCGTGGCGCCACCTCAACGATATGTACCGCTACCTCAAGAGTCGTGAGTTACGACTTCAGCGAGATGTGGAGTCACTGCAGGAGTCTCGACTTCATCGGCCACTGGGCCAAGGGTGATGCTTGACCACCTCCATTGCTACCTCTCCGATGAGTGAAGGGATAGCAATGGACTTCTCGTAGAAGCATTCCCGGGTGAAGGAGTCGGATGAAATAAAGAAAAGCAAATCGAGGTTGTGAAAAGAAAAAGGTAAATGTCGTTCTTACACTTTAGTACATTTCACATACCTACGCACCTCGGTCTTAACCAGAATTTTGGAGCAATCCTCCCTACGGAGGACCTCTTCTTCTCCACGACCACGTGCAGTCGAGGTTCAATAATTGGTCGGCTACGACCACGCCGGTCGTAGAGTTTGAAACGAGGATCGAGGCTCTGGTTTCCCGATCCTCGGATGGGCGAATCGGCCTCGACCATTCGAGCGATCGCCCTCGATTGCGAGTTGTCGTGCGATGCAACATAAATCCTTCATAAAAGACATAAAATCTTTCCGATTCTCCCTTTCCGGTTGCTTAATAAAACTAGGAGTGGCACCGATTGCGAAAGATTCCGTGTCATAATAGAAGGGTACCTTAGCCTTGCGAGGTTTGCGCTTAAGAGGTTGCTTCAACCTCCTCGGCCCGGCGTTTGCGGCCTCGGCCAGATACAACTACATGCGCGCAGCTTGTAGAAGTGCAGTCGAAAGACGAGCTCGAGCTTCCCCCTTATCGCCAGATTTTACAAGTCGGCGTCTCTTGAGGGAGGAGCCGAGCCTTTGTCTTTCAACAACCCGAGCGCCAATAATCATCGAGCGACTTCTTCGTGCGTCCGGCGATTTTCCATGCCTACTACGTAAAGCAAAGCGAGAAAAAGAAGAATCACTAATTAGTCGTAAGTTTTTCTCGACTAGTACCAAGTCGTAAGTTTTTCTACGACTTTTTCTTGATTGTAAGATATTCTACGATCACCATTAGTCGTAAGTATCTTCTACGACTATAAAGTCCTAAAGAAAGAATCAGATTTCTGATTACCTTTAGGCGTTCTATCCTTTCATCTGCGGACAAAGCGCAATGATTTGAGGAACCGCCCCTCGAGTGGCGGGGACTTCTCACAGATGAGTCGACTGAGTCAACCTCGGCTGTGAAGATGCGTAAGCAGATAAAAATATTGACAAGGTTGAGAAAGATCAAGCGGAGAGCTAAGTCGACAATTGCTTACCCTCCTCGTAGTCTCGGTGGGGTCTCCTCTCCAGAGTACCTCCACATAGGAGATGCTCGTTTCTTCAGAGGACTAATTCGGCGTGTGATGAAATCCTTCACCACATGCCATCCGGTCAGCCCTTCTTCCTTCAAGTCCTTAATGGCTTGAATATAAGGGCTAATCCGGCTGATATCTTGGTCGAATCCCATGAAGATTTCTTTTCAATGACCTTCCCCACGAAAGAAAGGTGTCTTCAGAGTGACCTTCAAAGAGAACCACCTCTTCCTCCGGCTTCCGCCACGAAGACGGGTGAAACTCGAATGTACTCCTCGACTTGAGTCGTGGAGCTTGAGACCACGACTTGGCGATTCGGTTTGTCGAGCCATCCCATAATAATATTGGAGCAGCTCGAGATCGCCGGAATCCCAGTGCGCCTCGACTGAGATACGAACACACTCAACATGGTAATGGAATTGGGACCTAAGTTCACGGTTCCACCCCAAAGTGTTCGAGTACTCTGTAAGAAAGGGTGAAGCGAGCAATCGAGGCCGCACTCACAATACGCTTGGAAGGCGGGATTTGCCCATTTTCCCCGATGGCGATCTTTGCCCGATGGCGGAATCCACTTCACGAGCCTTCTCGGAATCTTCCGGCATCGACCAAGATCTTGATCTTAGCCGCATCCATCTCCGATTCTTCCCATTCGAAACTCTCTTGGCCATTTCGCTCGTAAAGAAGTTTTTGATTGGGTTAGCGGCGAGAAGATGAAACCTAGTCGAAGCGGAGAAAGCAAGAGCTCAAGAACAAACGGAGTGATTTGGGGAAAGGTAAAACCAAGTCTACCTCTGGTAAGTTTTTATAATCAAGACGATCTCCGCCGCCGGAGCCGTCTCGGCTATAGGTCTATGAGAGATGGTTGTACCGCCGAACCGCTTCATCGGACAAGTCTATGAGCGGTTGCAATTCCCAGATGGTCCGATTCGAGAAAAATAGAGTGCGTATTGTCACCTCCAAGCAAAATTACTTTCTTGACCAAGTCTTTCTAGTGAAGGAAGTATCAATCGGAAGAGTTTTTCTCCGATTCCCTACTACGACTACGAGACGGTCGTAGGGTTTTTATGACTTTTGATAGTCGTAAGCAACCTTCTGACCAAGCAAATTTACGGTCAAAGCGGCACTCAAATGTCGAAGAGTTTTTCCTTCGACTATCTTTCTACGACATTCTCAAGGTCGTAAGTCCATTCTGAAACCTTTACCAAGTAAGTTATTTTCACTTGAAGTGGGGGCTAGATGGCGAGGATCTAATAATCCTCATTTTATCTTTTATCTATAATTCTTATTATGGGTAAAAATGATGTCACATAGTCCCCAGAGGTACCCTTATCTATAAGGAGAAGCCCAATAAGTGGTTGTAAGTTCTTCTCGACCACTACATAGTAAATAAGTTCTTACGACTACTACATAGTCGTAAGTCCTTCTACGATTGCTACACGGTCGTAAGTTCTTCTCACGATCGCTACCAGTCGTAAGTTCTTCTACGACCGGGTAAACTCTGACCACCTTATAATCAAACCTACAGTGAGTGGGTCCAATTGATTAAGGAATCGAGCGGTCGCACGCACTATTATTCCGCTTATTAATGGTGTGTAATTACCCATTATCTCTGAAGATAATTGTCGGGACGGCGTGAAGAAGCCGGCGCGTAATATCGCCATCATGCGCCCGTTCTTGGATTAATTAGGCGCATCTCCTTGAGAACAAAGCGGCTACTTCTTCACGACTATATAAGGGCATCAATCAGAGGGATAAAAGGGGCGAAAGACAGCGAACAAGAGCTAGTCAAGTAGGAACACAAGTGTTATTCTCTGTAATAGTCTTAGTCTTTTACTTGATCATCAAGAATACCATACACACAGGATTAGGGTTATTATTCTCTCCGGAGAAGGCCTGAACCTGTCTAAACATCCCGTGTCAATCCACTCTGCGTGATCTCATCTCTAGGAGACCCCCCGAATCAAACAATCTTTACGTAAGATCGGTTCTAATACACCGACACATCCGTTATTCATGCTTTTAAAGCAGAATTAAGAAATCAAAGGTTTACGGAGGACATTGCAATGAATCCTCCATGAACAACCGTCGAACTTTTCGACATGGCTGATAGGTATGCAGCCGCTAGTGAAGCGATCGAATGGAATAAAGGCATAGATCAAAAAGAGAAGATCCCTCAACCTGGCTTGGATAAACCAGAGAAGAAACACAAGAAGTCTCTTAAGAGTAAGAAGAATTGCAAGCCTAATAATAAGAAGTCATTGTAATTCCCAAAAAAATTACCTAGGGCAAGAAGGATTATTCCGGTCGAAAGAAAGTGAAAGCTCCGACCGATGAATACAAAAAGAATAAGAAGTGGTGTCCACTTCATCAGGCAGCAGGGCATGATTTGCACACCTGCGGAGCCTGGCAAAAGAAGTCGGAGGATTACTATTCAGGTAAGGGTCATTTTCCCACCATACAAGAACTTGGAGAGCCAAGCTCCAAGAAAGATAAGGATGACGGCGAAGAAATGGAGTATCAAGAGCCACAACACACCATTGAAACTATCTTTGGTGGATCCTCCTCGTACGAGTCGAGATGCCATCTAAAAGAAGTGGAACGAGAAGTGAACATTGCTGAATCTCTGATCGACATCAAACCATCCAGGTGGTCGGAGACAGTCATCTCCTTTAGCAAAGAAGACTATCCCATCCCTTCAACTCGACTAGGTAGGTTCCCTATTGTTGTAGAACATACTATTAAAATTCTAAAGTTAATAGAGTTTTGATAGATGGTGGTAGTTCTTTAAATATTTTGTTTACGAGAGCATTAGAAGAAATGTAAATTCTCAAGTTAAAAGTAAAATCTATGAAATATGCCTTTCATGGTATAGTTCCAGGGTCTACTGCCAAACCGATAGGGCATCTTTCCCTATCGGTTACGTTCGAAAGACCAGAAAACTCTCAAATAGAAAATATTCTATTTGATGTAGTTGATTTTGAAACTACATACAATGGAATTCTTGGTCGTCCGACATTGGCAAAATTCCTGATAGCCACATATTATGGTTATCAAAGTTTCAAGATGTTTGGACCAAAAAGGGTCATTATAGTTCGGGGAGATAAAAAGTTGGCATATGGATGTGATCGTAAATCCCTAGAATTGGTCGATGAACTTCCGACCAGAGAGACTAATCTACCTTCCATGCAGGTCAAGCACTCAAGGCCAAAGATGGCCCCAAAACCCTCTGACCAGACAAAGGAAGTTCCACTCGACAAGGACGCTATTCTGGAAAGCGTCAAAACATCGTCTGGACTCGCAAATGCTAGTGCGACTACCTAAAAAATGGTCGGGGCAGGACTCGATCTTAAATAGGAAGAGTCGCTTGTCTCCTTCCTTCGAGCCAATTCAGATGTATTCGCCTGGTAGGCAGCCGACATGCCTAGAGTTCCCATAGAGGTGATCGAGCATAGGCTAGCTAAGGCATTTTGCACAAGATCGGAAGGAGGCAATCCAGTCGGAAATCGACAAGCTTCTTAAGGCTCGATTCATTGGTGAGGTCGACCACCCAGAGTGACTCGTCAATCCTGTAATGGTTAGAAAAAGTAAAGGAAAATGGCGAATGTGAATCGATTTCATAGATCTTAATAAAGCTTGTCCGAAGAATGATTTTCCCTTTCCACATATTGATCAACTTGTAGATTCTACATCCGAGTGTGAGTTGTTAAGTTTTTTATATGCATATTCAGGGTACCACCAGATCAAATGAGTAAAGATGATGAAGAGAAAACTTTCTTCATCACACCATATGACACTTATTATCATGTTAAGATATCATTTGATCTAAAAAATGATGGTGCTACTTTTCAAAGGCTAATGCAAAAAACCTTTAGCCCACAGATAGATCGAAATCTAGAGGCATATGTTGATGACATGGTAGTAAAGAGCATCACTGCTGGCAATCATATTTTTGACCTAGAAGAAACTTTCAATAATTTAAGAAGACATAACCTTAAGTTAAATCCAAAAAAGTGTGTTTTTAGAGTTTTCTCTGGAAAGCTTCTTGGATTCCGAGTTTCGGCTAAAGGAATTAAAACAAACCTAGCAAAAATATCGGCCATCGAACAGATACGCCCTCTGACCACAAAGAAAGAAGTCCAAAAACTAACCGGCTGTATAGAAGTGCAAAGTCGTTCCATAGCACGGTTAGGAGAAAATTGATTACCTTTCTTTAAGCTTGTCCAGAAATATGGAAGTTTTGAATGGACTAAAGAAGCAAATGATGCCTTTGAGGAACTTAAAAGGTCCCTTACGAATACCCGATCTTAGTACCTCCAAGATCAGGAGAAACATTGCTAGTATACATGGTTGAAATGCCACAAGCAGTCAATGTTATCTGGTCGTTGAACGTGACAACATCCAACGACCAGTATATTATATAAGCGAAATCTTGCACAGACCAAAGGAACGATACCCACATGTACAAAAGCTGTTATACGGTTTCCTTATGGCTTCAAGGAAACTAAGGCACTACTTTTAGGCCCACAGGGTGGTCATACCTACTGTATATCCTCTTGGTCAAGTTCTCAGAAACAGAGAATCATCAGGACGAATAGCAAAATGGGCAGTCGAGCTTGGGGCGTTTGACCTCCATTTCATTTCACGAACAACAATTAAGTCTTAGGCTTTCACAGAATTCATTGTCGAATGGACGCACCTTGAACCCACCGAAGGGCCCGAGTACGAGCACCACGAAGATTGGACAATGTATTTTGACGGTTCCTTGGTGCTCAAAGGCTCAGGGGCTGGAGCTGCCCTGCTATCTCCTACTGGATAACATATTAAATACGCCATTCAGCTAAACTTTCCTGCTACAAATAATGTTGCAGAGTATGAAGGTTTACTGGCAGTACTTCGAGCAGCTAGAGTACTCGCTATTCGCATATTAATAGAGAAAGACGATTCTTAATTAGTATCGAATCAAGTAGGGAAAGAGTATCAATGCTCAAGTCCTAAGATGTTATCTTATTTGGCGGAAGTACGGAAACTAGAAAAGCACTTTTTTGGATTACAGATCCAACATATTCATATAAAGGATAACTTTCTGGCAGACCAATTGGCACAAATGACCTCATCAAGGTCACCTGTCCCGCCTAGAGTTTTTCTCGAGCAACTCGATACACCCTCGGTGGTCGAGTATTCCGAAGACACACACGCTCCACTATTGGTCGTATAGATCGACCCAGCAGTGATTAGATGACACCAATCTACAATTGTC
This sequence comes from Hsuehochloa calcarea, assembly GCA_036346395.1. NCBI lineage: Eukaryota > Viridiplantae > Streptophyta > Magnoliopsida > Poales > Poaceae > Hsuehochloa > Hsuehochloa calcarea. Next base: position 18,468,775 of record CM070600.1, read on the forward strand.
TTCAGCATGTCACGCTTCCTGAAGATGGTGTGGGGGCTGATCGTACAGCTCAAAAAGCCAAATCATACACTCTGATCGAAAGTACCATTTACAAACAGAGAGCTCAGGGAGTGTTGATGAGATGCATATCTCAAAAGGATGATATGGCCTTACTATCCAACATACATGGAGCAGTCTGTGGAACACATTATTCCTACAGAACCCTGGTCGGTAAAGCCTCCATACAAGGATACTATTGTCCGATTGTCCTTCATGATACAAAAGAACTTGTGACAAAATGTGTCCAATGTCAATTTCATAAGTACATCAACCGGCATAAGCGTTGCAAACAATACCTCTTTCTTGGCCTTTTACAACCCAAGGATTAGACATTCTGAGACCTTTTCCAAGAGCACCCAAGGGCTTCGAATTCTTTTTAATCATGATTGACACATTTACAAAATAGATAGAGGTTGAACCAGTTGTTAAAGTAACAACTGAAGCTGCCAAGAAATTTATCACAAGAAATATGATCACACAATTTGGTATACCCAGTTGTGTCATCATAGATAACGGTACCCAGTTCTCAAGTGGGAATTTTAAGGAATTCTACGAAGATCTAGGTATCAAGATACATTTTGCTTGTTTAGCTCACCGGTAGAGTAATGGAACAGTCGAGCGGGCTAATGGTATAATAATAGAGGAAGTGAAACGCCGAGTGTTCGACCAATTAATAAAACGGTCAGGAGCTTGGGTTCAAGATCTTCCCTCTGTATTATGGGTCATTCGAACCACGATCAGTCGTGCGACCAGTGAAATACCATTTTTTATGGTTTATGGTGCTGAAGCCTTCCCCAGGAACTAAAAATTTGCTCTGCTCGAACTGATTGTTACAACGAGAACGATCAGATAGATCGACTACTCGACGACATCAATTTTCTTGAAGAAAGACGAAACTAAGCCTTAATACGATCAACAATTTACCAACAAGCCATGAGAAAGTACCACAATCATAAGGTGTAACCTCGTAGTCTAGCTGTAGATGATCTGTTTCTTAGAAAAATTTAGAGCCAGGCAAATTGCAACAAACTTTTGCCAAAATGGGAAGGTCCATACACTGTGGTCAAATTCACCAGACCTGGTTTGGTACGACTAGCCATGTCAGACAGGCGTGCTATGTCTAATTCTTGGAATATTGATCAACTGCGTAAGTTCTAGGTATAGATGTACTTTACATTTTTTATTTCAATAAGGATGCATCGTTTCTTTATTTTACGATGAGTGATGTTATTTATATTTCAATTATCCATTGCTTCGTCACAAACTATTGTTGTTTACGATCATTGGAGAAGATCCGCTGCTCTCCGACATCCTACTAAAAGATATCTTTTACTTTTTGGCTTTGATATAATTGTTAAAAGCCATAAGGATCCTTGACGTAATCGTCACAGAGAGGGTTCTCACGAGCGACCATACACTCTTTTCTTAAAATAGCAAACAAGTAAAAGGAGTATCATATAAACAACTATATATAGTTACCTACATGCTTAAAGATTCAAAGACTAACTTTTTTTATTTCAATATTTTGTTCTTCTCTTGTTTTACAACTGGTCGAGACACAGAAAGTCTCCTAGTCGAAATCTCTCCTCACTGCATGTGGCCCTACCCATTGGAAGGAGTTTCCTAGTGACGGTCCTTTTATTATGATCTTTGCTACCAGTCGGGACTTGAGAATGAATATGTTTTGCGAAGTGTCAATCCTGTCTTTGGTTCTTAGCACCATTTTACGGCCAGTTTGGATAATGTATATAAATAGGAACGCTTATCATTTTCTGCATACATTTTTGCATAGTTTCTTATCATCAATGTAAATCTTATTATATCTTCCGACCATATGATGTACTATACAGTATTGATTATGGAAGTAGATCTAAAACTAGTCAAAATCATACACTAGTTCCGACCAAATTGGTTTCCTAGTGTTAATTAGATTATAAAAAAACATAATCAATACATGCTTTGTGCAGTGGTCGTGGAAAGTGCTCTTTTTTAGTCTACTGCTTCCTTAGTAAGTCTTTATACTACACAAGCAGTAGGGGGCTAGGAAGTATATGAGTACTCAAGATAAAAGATAAACATAAGCTTTATTGGTGACAAAAGATAAGTTTTTACATTTACAATTTTATTACATTCATTCACTCTTCGGGACCACCAGACTGATCGCTATGGGATGTAGATTCGACATTCATCTCCTTTGCAACCTTGTTTCCGAAGAGTATTACTCATTCAAAGATCTTGGCTGCTTCTTCCTCCGAGCAGTCGAAGTTCGCTTCAAGAGCTTGTAGGTTGATATAAGTGTTGGAAGCCTTGAGCTTTGCCAAAGCAAAGCTAACTCCATCTGCAACAACGTTTTTCTTAGTATGCGCATGTTTCTCCAAGAAGTTGTGAGCAGACCTTGGAGAACTTCGAGTTGTCAACCAAGACAGTTCGCCTTCTCCATTGGCTCCTTTGATAACGACAAAAATACTTTCGACCCCATGTCAGAAAGCACCTTGTTGAAAGTGGTAATCTTCTATTCAAGACTTCGTTCGAGTTCCATCTCCTTATCATTTGCGAACTCAAGAGTTTTTCTGTTTGTTTTATCTTTTGAGTTTGCTCTACATGAGTAGACCAAAGTTACAGAAATAAACATAAAATACATGGAAAACTGGCCAGGTTTACAACTAGTTACCTTGAGTTTTATTCTCAAAAGCCTCAATGACTTCTTTGTACTTGAGAGAGGTTTCATTAAACCTGGCCGACTAGTCTTCAATCGATTGGTCTTTTCCCTAGCACCTCTTCTCAAGTGAAGCTATAATGGCTTCCTTACACTTAGCTTATTTATCAAAATTTTCCAATTCTATCACATATGATAAGAAGAGAAATTGAGAGACGATGAGGAGACTAAAAAGGAAGAGGAATTCAAGAAGAATTACTCACTTTTTAGTTCAGAATTTTATTTTTCCATGCAAGTTATTCGTTGTGTCCGTCCTCCGACCACAATGACATTCTCCACCATATGCTATAAAATAAATGGTAAACTTCTCTAAAGTTTTTTAAAAAACTTTGAAGAAAAGGCTATAAAAGTGGTTGTTGATGCTTACCTGGACCACCTTGTCTGCATATTCAGAGTAAATAACATCGGAACCCCCCTTTGATTGACGGTTCGAGATTCTCCTCTAGGCCTCCTCAAGCTTCTCGTCGTCAAAGATTCGAGGATGGCTGGGGGGTCGTTAGGAAAAACTCCTAACTGAGGGAGAACTTCTCTCCACAAGATCCACCACCTCGACCACTTTGGTCCCAGCAATGGGTAAAACCTGATGGGACTTTCCTTCAACCTCTGCCTACATAGGCGGTGAGAGCCGCTAGGGTTTCCTGAGCAGGCATTGGCGCTGCCACCTGCTCGGGGTTGGCTCAACCACCCTTTCCTCGAGAGTTTCCTCCTTAGGATTGTTCTGATCATAAGCAATTGGAACGCTAGTGGATCAGTGGAAATAGAAGAAAGGAATATTTCAGAATACAAGAAAAACTAAAGTTATGAATTTATGCAAAAGATTTATTTTACATACATGTTCTTCTTGGTCTTGATTTTGAAACACCCTGGAGCAAAGTCCAGAGCGCTTGCATTTCTCTTTTTCTTTTCAACCATTTTTACCGACTCTGATCTAACAGGGTTGGTCAAACCCCTCACATTCTCCGAACGGAGGTCGGAAGTAATATTATCCTCGACCACTCGGTCAAAAATGGACACTCCAACCAACTGTTCGAAGATTGTGGTCTCATCGACCTCTGGAATAGTTGCTTCAAGAGCAACGGCCTGGTCGTTCATGACCACCCCGGAGTCTCTGACCACCATAGCTTCAGTCTGCGGGTTCGCCCTCTCTCCCGCCTTATTAAAAGTCAAGTTTAGTTTGGCGATGGAATTTTTTCACCAAACAATGTATATTTCTTTCGGATGCTCTTCTTACTTCAAAGGGACCACCATCCTGTGTGGTCATTGGGGCAGAAGTGGTCGAAACATCGAGCTCAGTACTCTTCGACCCGACTGACTGCTCATTGAGCTGAGTGTCATGACATACCGATTAGAAAATACATCAATGATGAAAAGATGCTAGTCATTTTTCATTTTCTTACCTTAAGCCTACCCATTCTCGCTTTTGGAGAGGTATCAGCTAAAATCTCGGGAACCTCAACCTTGTCATCAGGCTCCCCAACGCAGATCATCTTGATAGGGTCCCTGGCCTCTTTTGGGGAAAGGGTTGTTAAAAAGAAAGAGAAAGGTAAAAAAATAATCAAACAAAAATGAATTAAACTAGTCGAATAAAGTACTCATGTTCCGAGGAATCCTTGGCCGAGTCGTATCGACTAGGGATGGCAACGGGGCCATTCCCCATCGGGGAGTGGTGGAACATCCCCGTCCTTGATAGAAGAAAAAAAATCCATGTTCACCGTTCCCCGTCCCTATCCATGTCCTCAAGTGCTATTCTCCCCCGTTCCCCATCCCCATCGAGTTATTGGGGCCCCACGGGGACCCATACCCGAAAGTTAGATCCCCAACCTCTCCTACACAAACACAATATTTTCCTAAAATTATCTTAATTGCAGCACAAGCTGTCTTCTACTCTGCGTCCTTCTTGCTTTTTGCAACTTCACCAGTATAAGTATTCTCATCAAACAACACAGATGCAACAAACAGGGTCATGGACCCATGGGCCCTAAGTCTAACCCTTCTGGATTAACTACAGAGTAAGAGGGGAGTAAGAGGGTTGAGTGGTCTTTGTCTTAACACAAATTCATGAAGAATTGACTTGCGGAACATGCAACTAAAGTTTATAAGTCTCAAGTTATCATCTTACGAGAAATACAGTATGATATAGATGAACTAGAAGAAGTATGCATGCAAGTTTTTACCCAAAAAGAAGCAACAGAGGAAAACTAGTGGCCCGCATGTCATAGTTATCGGGGACCCATGCAGGTAGCGGGGGTAGGGGAATGGCACGTTCCCTGCTTCAACCGATGGGGAATTGTATTTGCATATTAGCATCCCCGTAGGGGAAGAAATAGGCCTAACCCCGGCCCCTAATGGGTGAATTCCCCGTCAGGGAACGAGGAATGGGGCCCTATTGCCATCCCTAGTTTCGACCAATGTACCAAAGCACGGGAGGCTCCCGAAGGTTCAGAGGACTTATTCAGAAGTCAGACCTCTGATACTAAGGAGTTGGATAGCTTCGATCCATCTACCCACCTTACCCTCCTTCTTCGCGGAGGTCCACCACCGCGGATCTTCGACTGTTGTCTTGCTAGCAAAGCAAAGGTTGTCTCCCTTGGTGACCGTCATGCAAAACCAGCTTTTCTTCCATGAAGACCACGAAGACTTGGAATACATACGGATTTATTCCTCAGCCTTCCCATCGTGGAGGCGCAAGGCGCACTCCCCAGGCGATGGCGTCGACTTTCCTTATTTCGCCATATTGTAGAAGTACCTGAAGACCTTCAAATCTGGCACAATCCCCAAGTACACTTCGCAAAGGTAGATAAAGATGCTGAGGTTGGCGATCGAATTAGGAGCGAGATTCACCAACTCAACTCCGTAATACTCCAGAACCTTGGAGAGGAACGTGTGCGCTGGTAACCTAAACCCGCACTTGATGTATGTGAGGAAAATTGGGATTTACCCTTCTCCGCCATTGGGAAAATGCTCTCTGACCGCTGATCTCTAAGAAATCAAGTTCTTGTCAGGGAGCATCTCGATCTCCTCCAAAGCCTTGAGCTTCTTGTTGCTCAAATCAGAAACCAACAAGTTGGTGATTGAGTCCGACATTGTTGGATTTTGGGCGAGAAGACGAGAGGGAGTTCAAGAAAGTTCTTGAAAAAAAGATGAAGGAAAAAGAAATTCTGAGAGCGTAAACCCCTTGAGGCGGTGCGCTGAGGGGATTTTATAGGCGTGCCTCTTTAACTGCAAAAGGGAGTTGCCCGAAGCCCAACGGACACAAACCTCTTCGGTTTCCTATACAGTTCCTTAACTTTAAAGTGAATACATATCACCTCGTTATTTATGCTATTAAATGAGGGTTTTTCCCCATACAAGTTTTATCGGAAGGGATTCACATTACAAATTCATTTAGAGTTCGGGGGCTAGCTGACGATGGTTAAATTCCTAAATATTAATAAAAAGCCACATAGATTATGTGGTCGTAAACCTCACAGCTAACGACCCCTATGGTCCTTAGAGTTCTAGGGGTCACTTGATGTGTAACCTGGTCAGAGTGGGTCCTGTACCCATTGCTCAACCAGTTGGTTGCTCGTAGAAGTTTTGAATTGGCATTTGGACCTAGTTCCAAGTATATCACTTCCGTGAAATGAATAGAACATGTGTCTTAATTGCTCCAATCCACATGACGTTTCCGGCCCTAAGTCACCGACAACAACCACCCTATGGTTTTCTCTCCCACTAACATCAACCGCTGATGAGTTGGCATTTCATTAACTGCCACTGCCCCTCCAACTTGATGCATCATTTCCAAGAGATGTATTTTCCAGGAGTAACTGCCACCTCTTTGCCAATTATTTTAAGGATAGATGATGAATAGCAAAAGGAGGATCCGGAGACAACCGAGAGAAAAGAACCGCAATGCATCTAATCCATCAGAAGGCAGATTCAAGCAATATACTCGGTGTAACTGGGGCTAGTCTGTCGTCTTATTTGAGGCACCCCTATAAAGATCCAGTTCATTACAATAAAGAGCAACCACATTCTCTTCCAAGAACTCTTAGCCAATTTTATCATTTTTTATTTTGTGAGATCGGCGACTTGATCGGCGATAGAGCGAAAAATCGATGTGTGCAAAAGAAACACTTACAAGGTGGTGCCTGCATGTGTAGTATGCCTGGGCGGAGGTGGCTGGGTGTGTCAACAAAATGATCTTCTCCAGCTCATCACACACACACACTGCAGGACCATAAATCGTGGTGGTCCTGGAGCATCTTTCACTGAAAAATCTGGGTATCGTACAAGTTTGGCCTTCTTCGCAAGCCACTTGCGCTTCTACAACATCTTCGCTAGAAGTTTGCCGATGAGTCCTACATATCTGGGTATCATAGAAGTTTCACTGTACATAACAAAACAAGTCAAACAATACATTAAATTACGACACTGAGTGACGACTAGATGAGCTCGATCTGTTGGGGCAATCCTTCATTGAGTGCCTAGTGGTCTTGCATATTATGCACTTGATTGCGCGGGTAATACTGGTAAGTTGGCTGGCATCCATGTCATTCCAGAAGTGCCGCGTCTGCCATCACCCCTTCCCTGTTGTATTCAAGTCTTTGTTCGAGCCCCTATTGCACTCTGTTCGGCCAAAGATCCTTGTAGTTCATGTCCAAGCAGTATGAGTGAAATAATGCACTCCATGTACCGAAAAGGTGTTGCATGTTGTAGTACTCGGAGATGTACAATATAGACATGTACCTCATTTGCACACACGCCTTGTACACATGCGAGCATAGTTTGTGTAGGAGCTCCGGCTTGTTGTAGGTGCATGTCGCCACATCACCTAGGGTGCATGTCTGCTTCTTTTCCCCACTGGCACGACTGTTGACATATTTATACTGAAGCGTGATCTCGTATTTTCTCCTAAGGCCATCGATCACCCAGATGTTGTGCATTCGGGTTCTCCATCTTTTGGTCCATGTGTCTCTGCATGTTCTCGGACCACTTTTTGCCTTCTTCCATCTGTCACTTGGATGCGGTGGCTCTATTGACGAAATAACCAATAGTACAAGTACACATCTCCTCGACAATGGATGTGATAAGGAGGCATAGCACACCTTTGAGGACATGTTGTACACCTTGGACATGTTGGTCGTATGTGAGACCCCGGTTTATCCGGCTTGTAATGCTTAACCATCATTCGGTCCTAGCATCACAAAGCAGATAATCCGAGACTCGAGACATGTATACTTCCCAGAAATGTAGTATACACACCTCTTCACAAAGTTCATGCATCAATTCCATTCATTCACATAGAACCGAAGCAAGAACAGGACAGAAGATAACATAGATAAAAGATAGATTTTACAAAAGAGCGGCCGACCGGCCAAATCCATACATAGACCAAAGCAATAAACATCGGAAGCAAAAGTGCCATAAGATGGCCATAAACAAAAGAGTCGACCAGTGTGCCTTTACCCACAAGGCAACCGACCGGACCGCCAAGCTAGCCGCCAAACCCAAAGCACATCTCACAAAAATGAGGCCCTTGGGGCTCACCTTCTTCCCCTGCAAACAAAAGCAGCCGGCAAAAGCCGGTGAGTACTTTGAATGTACTCGCAAGACTTATAGGTGGGGTAGCAAACCTGTACATATACTACATGCAAGCTCGTAGAAATGGAGGCTGATATGTTTTAGTTTTAGCATAAAGCAATTTTCCGTTTGCAATAATGTAATAGATTGAAAGCAATTTTAACAAATCTGCTTTTAATGTTCAAATAATCGCAAAAGACAACAATATAACAAGAGATAGGAACAAAGAATAATCTCGAAATGACTACGACCAGTAGCCACCACAACAATGGCATGAATTACCCATTCATACCACCCATGTCAAGTTTTAATCTTGAAAACAAAAGTTGCAGTCTAACTCTTGGAAGACCTCCCCAAGCGTGTCCATAACCTAGGACGAGGCTATTCAAATAGTTTTATCCCTGCAGGTGTACCAACTTACCCACATGTCGGACCGCCTTTTGCCACATGATTAAGCACATCGCCTTAGGTATGCCTAAGACGGCTAAGTCCTACGAGACGTTTCCGATATTATGTATTAACTTCGAGTCGCCCGTATGGATAGAAACTCATACGTTGTGTCGGGGTCGTGGCCCAGCCTCGGACAACTACCCGTCACGGGTAAAGCCTTGGATAACTGCGACGCCCCTCGAGGTGGAGAACCTTCCGCAATCCCCACCACCGCACACCCAACACACACACCGAACACATACCATGTTTCCCACGACACACACACAAAAACCTTTCCTCCTGCGACTCGGAGATAACACACGCCAAAGTACTAAGTCAAGAGGGGTCCTATATAACCCTCATGTGGTTAGTACGCAATAGTGCTTGGTTTAGTGTAACAAGATGTTCGGTCCTTAATGACTTGGGCACCATTCCGATCACACCCAAAAACACCACACCAACATACCATTATGCCCAAGTCCAAATCCGTTTTCATTTTTCAGTTTTTGATTTGCAAAATTAACAAAGCACAAAGTGCTGGACATAACCCAAAGCTACCGAACTAAGCATGGCTAAGCATTTTCCAATCGGAAGCTACTAAGTGATCTAAGTCCCTCCATCGGACTCCGACCACAGCAAATTACCTAAGCTCATGGTAGTAGAGGATAAACGAGTCCTACAGATTATGCAACTATAGGATACTAACCATAATTTAACAACAAAATAGCAATGCATACATATGAGTTGGAAATCAATATATTAGACTTGAAAAATAATAGGATTAACATGATCAAATTGCTTGCCTGCTTGCTGTGGGTCAAGATGTTGCTGGGGATCAACAATATTGTCGACGTGCTCTTCGGATCCTAACGAGAAAGCGAAAAGCAATCGATAAAAATGAATAAAATGCAAGGACTCAACATCAAACTTTTTCCAAAATTCAAAACCTTCATCAAGCAAGGTAATCGATTTATAAAGAATTTAGCAACAAGAACCAATTGATTTGGATTCTTAATGCCAAAACTACGACCGAAAGAAGGTCTTACGACCAGGTAGTGGTCGTAGCAGAACCTACGACTGGACCATAGTCGTAGAAGGATTTACGACCAGATAATGGTCGTGGAAGGATTTACGACCAGATATCTACGGGGTACTAGTCGTAGACAGACTTACGACTAGGTACTAGTGGTAGAAGCACTTACGACCACGACGTAGTCGTAGCAAGTCTTACGACTAGATACAAATCGTAGAAGAGCGTATGACCACGCCATAGCCGTAGTGAGACTTACGACTATGGGGTGATTGTAGGAGAACTTACAATCACTCGGTGAGGCCTCTCCTTATAAGCATAAGGGCATACGGGGACTACGAGACTTCACATTTACCCAACATAACACCGCATCGGTCGAAATGACCAAGCCATAGTGTTGGTCGAAATTCGACCACAACGACGCCGACCAAAGGCGAGGATTAGTGTCTAAAAAGTTCAATGGTCCTACCGGCGGCCAGTACTAGTCGGAGTATGGCTGCAACGGCGGTACGACCACGGAGTGCGGCCGAGAAGGTACGGCTCGGGAGAACTCCCGAACGAACAATACCAAAAGAAAACGAAAACACGCCTAAGCTCCTACAGGGCAATACGAACTTACTCGAGTAGAAGAACGACCCGAGACCCACTGAGTGGCTCCGTGACGAGTATCCGAGCAGCGGTGGTAAGGTTCTCACTAGGCCACAGCGACCTGGGCACAGAGAGAACCAAACCGCGTGAGACTTAAGCTCCAAATAGTAAAGGGGGAGCAGAGGGGGCGAAGACTTGAAGAAGAAAACCCCCGCTGCACCGCCTCCACCGAAGCTCCACACTCAACAATGATGGTCGAAGAGATTGCGAGGGACTGCAGCTCAAGCAAGAGGGTGAGTGCTAGCTGGAGTTGCAGAAGTGCTAAAGGAAGCTAAGGGCGAAGCAATGGGGTTTAAATAGAGCAATGGCGAGAGCAGCGGCCGGATTTTTCCGGTCGGTCAACACCGCCATGAGAGCACTTGAGAGCGATGGGAGCAGTTGAGTCATGGCCCTCTGAGGGATGAGCGCGACATGCATTTAATGGGCTCAGAGCTAGCCGTTTAAAGGTGGACATAGAGTGGACTGCACGCCACTGCTTTTCTCCTCTGCGCACGCCATGGCAGGGGCTCACGCGCGCACGGACAGAGGAAGGAGACGACTCGTTGGTCGTCAGATTGAAATCGAACGGCTGGGCTAGGTCGAGCGGATTGAAACGATACCAGCGTTCGGCTGGTCGAAGACCATTCGATGCCGATCCAACGGCTGAGTCAAGTCGGGCGGTTTACAACGACTCCATCGTTCGACTGGTCGAAGACCGTTCGATACCGATCCAACGGCTCGCGACCCTAGCGCCCGAACGACCGAGTTGGCCCAGTTAGTGGACGGGACCGAGTCAAGTGGCTCGAGTAAGAGTCCGATCCGAACCTACGGAATAATGCAAACCAGTTAGGGTTTGAATCCTACGTCTGATTTTTGAGGAATTGTTTGAGGTAGCAAACAAACTCCAACATCTATGAAATTTTAACGGGAGCTTGCTGACTGCAGAAGGAACCTCTCACAAAATTTTCAGAGGTTTTAATGTACTGACTTTTCTTCCAAAAATTCCAGAAGGTGAAAGCTATGGTTTGACCAAGCTTTGACTCGCCTCCAAAAATTATCAAATAATTTCTACAAATTATGAGATAATTCAGAGGTGTTGCCAAGCCTCCCTAGAACTTAGGAGAAACATCTCCAAGGGTTAGGCACAAGATCAATGACACGGAGGTTTTCGTTTGGAGTCGATTGAGGATTTGGATTTGATTTTCCATAATTCTTTTTGAAAGAATTACAGAGATGATCAATAGCTTCAAGATGCAAGAAAAGTTTTAATTTCTCCTGATTTTCTTACACTTGAAACACAAATCCATTTTTGGGACGTTACATCGTCATAATCTCGTACCTCACACCGTCTATATCATAGAGAAGGGACCATTTCTCTAATTCAGGAGCATGACGATGAATCCACTACGAGAAACTTATGACCCTCTTGGGTTGTTCTCCCTCCAGTACCTTCGTAGTGGACTCTCTTGTATGCTTCGTAGTCTGGTGTTCGAGATCTGTCCAGATGGACACAAACTTTTGTCTCTGGTTCTGTAGGCACAATGTCTTGAACGTCTTCATAACTTCCTGACAGTAGAACCGCGTGAACAAGTTAGATGCAAGATGCCTCATGCACCACCGGGTTTGCACGTTGTTCCACTGGTGAGAGGGTTCTGTACCATGCTGCATGGTGTTTAGGGCCGACAACAACCCAGCATTGTGGTCTATGATAAGGCATACATTGCACCGGTCTCCCACCACCGTCCGCTTCACGTTTGCTAGAAACCATAGCCAACTTGATATCTTCTTTCTCTGCACAATGGCAAATGCCACCAGGAGAAGCTGGTCATACTCGTCGGTCGCCACCGCAGTGAGAATGGTGTCCTTATATCTCTATGTGAGGAAAGTAACATCCACCGTGAGCACAGGACGACATAACTTGAAGCCTTCAATGGCCTGGGTGAAAGCCCATAACACCCAGTCCAGTATGAAGCAGTTGGGACCTCTGTCAGCATCGTCACTTTCAAGCTTGTCTATGTACATGCCGGGTTTGATTCGAGAATCTGATGAAACAATCTCGGCACAAGGTTGTACGACTCTTTGTATGTCCCGTACATGGACTTAAAGACCTTCTACTTGGCTCATCAGACCTTGCTGTAGCTGAATGGATAACCAACCAGATTGGCTACTTCCAAAACATCTTGGGGGAGACGAACACATCCACCTCAACTAGGTGGCTGATGAGGCTTGCAACATATACGGAAGTCATGTTCCGATGCTGTTGCAGGGATTCGCTAAGCTCGCAAGTGTGGTCAGTCATCGCCTTGACTGCGAAGATCGAGTCGAAGATTTTTGCTCGGTGAGCACTGACTTTGCCAGGGCAACCTTCTACTATGCACTTCAATGCGTAACGTCGAGGCCCCGGCATCAGCAAGTTTTCCCGGAGCCCCGTACGAAATTCACGTACACCATCGACCTCAGGTAAATGGCCGCCTCGGGTTAGAAGGCAATCTGCATGTACTGGCTTCATGCTACGCTTCCATTCAACTTCACCAGCTCCCACATGATATTCGTGTAGGTGATTCCCTCGATCACAAGTTTCTTTGATATTGCCTCCGTGACGAACTCCCTCCGGATGCAGCTTCGAAGCTTGTGAATATTCATCACATCGAGCCCCTCCGCATAGAGCACCTTGTACTGGCATCTCGACAGGTTCAACCCATTGGGTCTGGCCCATACGAGATCATCATCATAAAACACTACCAAGTCTTACATGTTTGAAATTACCTAAAGCAGCAACAACCCAATTTACACAACACAATATAACAAACAAGGTATGTAAGCAACAACAACCGATTCTTTGCACACAAGACATCTAAGTATACCACTTTGCACTGTTTTTAGGTAAATATTCAGCATAAGATTCACGCTTCTTACTTGGAAGACCATGTTTCAAACTATATATGGAAGGTACTAATACTATGATAATTTGATGGCTCTAGTCCTTCCTCCCCTCTTGATCATTTCATGCCTCTGGTCCTTATTTTGACTGACCATTTTGCTACTCTCACGTGCGCACTACGACCTGGTCCTTTAGTTTTCCAGGATCATTAATTGGTGTCAACCTTGAAAGGTTGAAAAGCTAAATCACATCTGTACGTTTTTCGAAAACATAATCACATCTGCAAGCAGCAAAGTGGAACTTCCACTATGTTGTGTGAAGCTAAAATTGTACATTCCGTTACAGTCTGATGGATAGCTCGTTATTGCTTGGTTCAGTGTCATTGTACTTCTAATTTGTGGTGATGTACATCAGTACTATGACAAAGAGCTTCATACCAACAACTATTGTCATATGAAAATATTGAGTACATCAAGTTAGAGAATGGAAATAATATTGTTCAATCTCTTAGGCCTGGAAGTCTACTTAAATTTAAGTGTAGAGTTATTTCATTATTGCCACTGACTAAATAGTTACCAATAACTAACTATAAGTAGTTAAATACCAACAAATTAATTATGGTCACATAGATTCAACTACTTATTTTGGACTAACGTAATAAACACTACTCAACTAGGCCTAACGTAATCAACACGACTAATTCATTACGACCTAATTTATCGCTACTAACTAAGAACACAAATTTAATAACGCCTAAATGATGGGGACTAACTTAATTACGCATAAATAACTACAAATAATTAATTACGACTAATTAGCTAACTACACATTTTATAAAGACAATATATAAAAATTACCTATTGATATGACCGCTAATGACGGCTCTAAACAACACTTAATCCTCTACGAAGAGAAACACCAAAACGGCGAGAGCGCGGGCCAAATGTGTGAGTACGAGCGAAGAGCCTCGCTCGCATACTGCATTTATAGCGAGGATGAGAGCGTGATCCGTTGGGAGGGTAATGCGTGCAGGGACTGCATGTATGCATGTAGGGGACGGATGTGATAGGCAAGACATGAGGGCAATGGATGGGCGCTTTCGGCGCGTCCGGCCGTGTGCGAGACAGATTTTGTTTGTGTATCAACACGACTAGTTCATATGAAAATGGAAAGGAGAGTCTTTCAGTGCTTGCAGCCAAACCACAAGACATCATATACAGTTGGTGTGTGGAGTACAGTGCTAGACAAGTAGTCGTAGTAATGGGTGGGACCATTGTATCCTGTGGCCATTTGTATTGCAATTAATTAACTTAACGCATGGAACAGTTCTTGACCGCACGCGGGAGGGGCGGACTCGGCCTGTCCGAATGACAAATGGACGGAGGTGCTTGCGAACGCACACGGGACGGACAGACGCACCGCCGCGTGGCTCGTCGGCCCGGGGGGGACGCTGGGCTGGACAAGGATGACATGGCGGCTTGTCTGTGTGAACAGTCCGCGTCCAACGGTCCATGGCGCGGATGAGGCTCCTTTCGTCTCTGGAACGGATCTGCATGTCATTTCTGCATTTTCGGACAAAAGGAGGCCATTTATATTTATGTTGATGCATCTCCTAATGAACTTTTTATTATTAATTAACCCTTTTAATTTTTTAAAAGTTAACCTTTGTGAATTTTATTTCTAATTCTGACCCCTTTAATCACGCCGCGTGACAAAACAATATTGTTACGTCATAGGATAAGTCCTCTAAAATAACACTTTTTGTCATGTCTCTGGTTGTGGCGTCACCAAACAACATTGTGTGACAAGAGTTTGTCTAGATATGAGCTGGCGTGATAGTGTTATTTTATCACGCCATGGATGATAGCGTGAACAAAGAGATCAGAATTAGAAATAAAATCAGGTTAACTTTAAAATAACATTAAAAAAAGGTTAATTAACAATAAAATTCTCTCCTAATAGTGCCGTTTAGGCCATTTGAGCAAAAGATTCATTTCCCCACTCCTCCCTTCCCGGCCGCCCGCCTCTGCCTCCGCCTCCCCGATCGCAATTCGCTTCCGCCCCGCGACCCAGCTTCCGCCCCGCGACCCAGCTCCCCAGCCCTCCCCATGGCGCGGCGATCCGCCCCTCTCCTCCGCCTCCTAGTCTCCTCCCCGGCCCCCTCGCCTCCCCTCCCCGGCCACGGTGGCGGCGCGCGCCGCACGGTGACCTACATGCCCCGGCCCGGCGACGGCACCCCGCGCGCCGTCACGCTCATCCCGGGCGACGGCATCGGGCCCCTCGTCACTGGTGCCGTGCGGCTGGTGATGGAGGCGATGCACGCGCCGGTCTACTTCGAGACATTCGAGGTCCACGGCGACATGCCCACCGTGCCGCCCGCTGTCATCGAGTCGATCCGCCGCAACAAGGTCTGCCTCAAGGGGGGCCTTGCCACCCCCGTCGGCGGAGGCGTCTCCTCCCTCAACATGCAGCTCCGCAAGGAGCTCGACCTCTACGCCTCGCTCGTCAACTGCTCCAACCTCCCCGGGCTGCCCACCAGGCACCAGGACGTCGACATCGTCGTCATCAGGGAGAACACCGAGGGCGAGTACTCGGGGCTTGAGCACGAGGTCGTCCCCGGGGTCGTCGAGAGCCTCAAGGTATGTCCAATTCCGTGTTGGTTGGAGGATCGCCACTCTGCATTGATTGACGTGTGATGTGTGTTTTTGCGATGCTGTGATGGAATTCAGGGCCGCTATTGCTGCTACAGTTTATGCGGTTGGTAGATTTTACAGATCATAGTTAGTCCACAGATGAGACGAGAGTTTCCTATTGCAAAGTTGCTACTATTAGAGTAGAGGAATGAGTATATATTTGATCCCTCAACTCTTACTCACGTTTAATTTTTGTCATTCGTCCGCAAAACCGGGTAGAACCCGTCCCCATCTCGCAATACCAAATAAACTTTAGACCATGTGTTGTTTTAGCCGGTTCAAAGAAGGATAGAGAGGATATGGTATCAATTCAATACATTGGATTGGAGGGGTCGATTCCAACAAAAAAAAGTCGGAACCGGACTCTACATACGAGTCGATTCAAAGCATTAAATAACTCATATGGGCCCACCTGTCAGCACGCTTGCCGACGCTGACGTTATCGCCCATTGCCATCGCCATCACCATGGCCGCTCGTCGTTCTCCCCTTGCCATCGCTTCTCACCACCGCCACCCTCCAGATCTGCCGCCCCTCGCCGTTGTCATGGCCGCTTGCCATCGCTGTTCTCTCCGTTCGCCGCCACCAGATCCGGCGGGAGGGGCTAGAGAGAGGGGTGCTGGAGCGGCAGGGGATGGGCGAAGGCGGGCGGCGGTGGCGGGTGTTGGGCGGAGGCTATGGGCGACGACGTTGGTGGAGGCTAGAGGAGGCGAGGGGCGGTAGATCTGGAGGGTGGCGGGAGCTTGCGGCTCTGTAAGAGGGGCGGCGGCGGGTTGTACGCATCGAATGGATCAAAGAGAGAGAGAGTGTGCGCGGTTGAGAGAGGATATTATTATTTGTGGTTTTTTAATATAACGTGGGTCCCAGTTATTAGTAAGAATCAGATCTGTACATTGGAGAAAATGTTGCTTAGTTTCCTAAATGCTTATATGTCATATCTTTGAACCAACATTGATTCAATACGTTAAAGATGCTCTTGCGCCTCCACCTATTTGACTCCCACGTGGCGTCCACATCGGATCCTAGTCGCTGACTTAGCCCATCTGGCTGCCACATAGTCTCTTCTTCCTCCTCGTACTTCACACGGGGACAAGGGAGGGAGTGCGGCTACTAATGGTGGCGGCGGCGATGGTGCAAGCACGACGCGTTCCCGAGCACTACTGTCCCTTTTGTAGCATCTTTTGAGGATGGGGAGGTCGGTGGTGGCCGGAACGGGGGAAGCTAAGGCGGCAGCCTGCGTCAAAGGAGTTGTATTCGGTCCCAAGCGGCGAGTGCACGAGTATGTCGTGACCTCAAGGATCCCTCCTGTGGTGGAGTCTTGGTGCATGGCGGCGCATGAGTAGCTAGCGACAACGGGGTCCATGGTGCCACGGTGTTCGCTCAACAACGGCGAGCTCTGGCGGTGGTCTGGTACGGGGTGAAGGAATAGAGAGGTTCAGGAGGAGGAGGCGGTGATGACGTAG
This sequence comes from Hsuehochloa calcarea, assembly GCA_036346395.1. Lineage (NCBI taxonomy): Eukaryota > Viridiplantae > Streptophyta > Magnoliopsida > Poales > Poaceae > Hsuehochloa > Hsuehochloa calcarea. The sequence goes on from CM070600.1 coordinate 18,486,216, forward strand.
ACGGTGCAGTTGGGGGAGGCCTGGAACAGCGAGAACGAGTGTGAGGCAGCGTGGAGAGAACATGGCCATGGCGCGGTGGGGCTCTCGTGAAGAAGACATGGAAGGGATGGATTGGTGTGGTTGTAAGGGAGCGATGAAGAAGATGGTGGCTTCAATTTGGAGAGGGGAGGAGATGATCGACCGCGTTGGCGCGTAGTTGGAGAGGGCCGGCGGTGACAACACACGGTGAAGGGGGGTGCCTCTACTGGCCTCTTCTTGCCCTACCTCACCAACCGGCGGCGGAGGGGATTGACGACGTCGGCACGTTGGTGGAGGGTCAACTGTGACGGTGTACAGTGGAGGGAGCAACGAACGGGAGTGGGGAGAGTGAGAGAGAGAGCGAGTACGAGGAGGAGGAAAAAGAGATTATGTAGCAGCCACATGGGCTGGGTTAGCGATTAGGATCCGATGTGGACGCCACGTGGGATAAAACCGGGCTTTATTGGGTCAAAACCATGGTCAAACAGGCGGAGGAGGGGTAATGTTTATCTGTTATTGAGATATAGGGGACAGGTTCTACCCGATTTTGCAAATGTGGGACGAAAATTAAACGGGAGTAAGAGTTGAGGGACTAAATATATACTTATTCCTAGAGTAGATCACATGATTTATTTGCTATGGAAGTGATACCTCAGCTTGTTAGCTGAACATGCGTAAAATTGTGTTCATCTGAATTTAGAAATTTACCGTTTGCCCAATAGTAGCAATTCATGTCTCATAAGTTTGCAGTTGGAGTTATGGGCACAGGTGCTGGCACAGCTGTGTAGAACTGCTAAATTTAGAGTCCCAAATTGCAGTACCATTAAGGAAGAGACTAGGCCAATTCACTGGCATTTTTTGTTTTAATTAGCGTGTGCTTTGATTGCCCAATCTTGTGATGTAGATTATCAGGCTTTTTTTTAATCAATATGAACCAGTTTAATTGAACTCATGTGTCATTGTTTGCCTGGTAAATGTTTGGGTAGTACAACTACAAACTATGAATACGAGTAATTTCCTCTGTTATTTAGAAGTTGGAATATTGCGCGAATGCTATGCGTTTGAGGTTGACTCAGCTGGAAAGCTTCTTGTTTAATTCATGATTGGTGTATTCGGTACCAAACACTATAGGCCTTTTGTAGAATATACTGTTGTTGTTATTTGGTCAAACTGTGATGTGACATGCCATGAGGTTGCTATCATGGATTTGGGATGTATGTATCCTAGGCAATAGGTGCTGTCGTATCCAGATAAACGGATGGGTGAAATTTTATGTATTAATTTATAGATTTGCTTGTATATATTGTATTGCCAATACATGAATATCAACAAGGTTAGTGTGATTTCTCTAATTATTGAATAGATCAATATACGCTGAAGGTTGTGTCTATATTCAAATATTAACAATATCCGTCGCATGTGCTTATTTTCTTATGTTTTTGCTTTCATGTAAGCCTTTGATCAGTTCTCTTAATTGAACTTCTACATAAGTTTGCTCAAGAAACTGTTAAATGAAAAAAATGCATTCAACTTATGCTTTCCTTTTCAGTCTGTTCTCTCAATTGTTTTTCCTTACTTTTTTTGAGAAATGCCAACACATTTTCCTTCCTACTCTTAATGAATTTTCTAGGTTATCACGAAGTTTTGCTCCGAGAGGATTGCCAAATATGCTTTTGAGTATGCTTACCTTAACAACCGAAAGAAAGTCACAGCAGTGCATAAAGCAAACATCATGAAGCTTGCTGATGGTTTGTTCTTGGAGTCTTGCCGTGAGGTTGCCTCAAAATATCCTGGTATTCAGTATAATGAAATCATTGTTGACAACTGCTGTATGCAACTTGTTGCAAAGCCTGAACAATTTGATGTTATGGTATGCATCTAATTATCCTGGTATTCCCAAATGTTTCTTTTAAGTATGCTATTCCTTGGGGTTACCTGCAGAATTTCTAACTTGCTTTATTTGGATTCTTTTGGTAGGTTACACCTAATCTTTACGGCAATTTGGTGGCCAATACAGCTGCAGGTATTGTTGGAGGGACAGGTATCATGCCTGGAGGTAGGCTTTCAGTTTGTACTTTGTTTCCATGGTCATTTCTTCATACAAGTTTCTTCTTGGAATTCTCACAATATTTTGTTGGTCTCTGACTAACGTAGTTATGCTAGACGTTTTGTGTTTGGCTTACATAATTTTAGCCCTCATCGATTATTTTGGAATAATTCAGAATTCGTACTACTCTCCCTTTATTTTTAGATACTAGTTGAAGGCCGCTTTGCTACGGATAAAAATAATCATATTACCCCCTGTGTGCAAACCCTCACCTTTGACGCGATGCTCGGTCGAGCTCCGCCCTTGCTCAAGTCATGCCTCTTCCACCATTCTCGACCTACTCCTATGCCCTTGGCTTCGCCACTGCAGCTCGCATCACACCTCTGCTGTCATGCTTAGTCTGCACCACGCCCTCGATTGCATTGCCATGCTCCGCCTGGGTCGTTATTCTTTTGTCGTGCCGTTCGTGGCCAAATTGGACCCTACTATAATGGGGAATGAAGAGAGAGAGATGGTTGAGTAATAGAGGCAAACATGAAAAACTTGGGTTTGTACACTGGAAATCTCCTCCGCAGATTTTTCTCCTCAACCCCGACACTTCCTTTGCCCGTCGACTACGTGTGTCTGTGACCATTCTCACTGTCAGCCGCAACGACGGCGGCGACGAAGCTAGTCGCGATGGGCAATTCGGGAAAAATCTTCATGTTTTCTACATGCTCGAATTTAGCCTAATTCCTTGAATTGAACTGAAACAAATAAAGATATATATATCAATGCCATTCAAATTTTGTTGAAAATAAACTTCATTTGAGTTGAGACTTTTGTTTTTCATTTTTTTACTGCACATCTCTTAATCCCTTGTTACTCCGCACGTTATCCATTTTGTGACCATTATCTATCGTTTATGCACATTATATATTTTTAATTGCTCAATTGGAAATTTTACATTTTTGATCCTTTTCTGTTGGCAAGCACGACGAGCCACATTACATTGGACCACTCCATACAGAAGTACGAGTCGACGCATACACGTAGGATCTGACTGCGACAAAAATAGAGCACCGGAGGGCCAAATCAAGAGATTTCACCAAAAGGAATGACTTCATTGAAATTTCCAAGAATTGAGGGTGCAAAACGCAAAGTTGCCAAACCAGCTGAATCCCTACAAACTCCTTGCGCCGCCATCGTGCAAATCGAGCCCGGCTTCTCTTCTTCATTTCCCCATTTTCTTCTTCTTCCTCCCTTCTCCAACTCCGGCTCCTGTGAGGCCGGGGCCAACTCGTTGACCATCTCCGCAGCAGCCACCTCCGTCACAGCTCACCTACTCCATCCACTCCACCGCGCCACCACACCGCATCACCGCCGCTCAGATCACCAGCGCTGCCATAGTGCTCCTCTCCCTCCTCCGAACCAAATCCACCGCCATCTCCCCTTCCAACTCCGGCCACCATCCTCCACCTTGCACACCATCGCGCCAGTTGAAGACGACGTCCGTCCATCAACGATGAGCTCCGGTCCAGCGCCCCAACGTCGACGTTGAGCTTGGATCCAGTAGGGACGAAGAGCCGTTGAGAAATCACGGGGAGGAGGACGACGACGAAGAATCGTTGAGAAATCGTGGGGAGGACGATGACGGCAACGACAAGGCAACCTCCTCGACCACCTCTACATCGACCTCATCACCTTCCTCTATGGCGTCCTCTCCACTGCACCAGCGAACTCGCAGGTGGCGGTGTGCGGCCCTCTCGCCTCAGTCATTTGCTGCATCCACGCCGTCCTCCTCGCCGCTCATCGGACCTCGTCGTCCCCAGGCTCCCACTGTCGTCCTGCCCTAGACCGAGCACATCGCTGCCGGATCGATCCTCCCCCGACACCCGGCCCCGACGAGGTGTGCTCAGTGGTGCTCCCGCCGGCTTCGCCGTCATCCTAACGCTCAATCCCCGCCGGCTCTGCGTCCTTCCCCGAGCCCATTGGCGTCAGGTACGGCCATCCCCGAGCTCGCTGGCGCTAGATACGGTCTTCCCCGAGCCCCCCGACACGGATTTGGCCTTCCCCGAGCTCCCAAGCTTGTCGGCTAGGACCGGAGGCGTGGAGCGGAGTTTCAGGGGGCTCGGGAGCATCAGGCGCATGGTGCTAACGGCCGGGGGGCCCACCTGTCGGCACGCGTGGATTGGGGATGTGGGTGAGATATGAATAAAGATATGAACTGCCTATTGGTGTATTTTGTAAGCTAATATAAGTTGGAGGGTGAGGCAGGTAATTAATCCTTGTATGCTGTATTGTGTTGCAGGTAATGTGGGTCAGGACCATGCCGTCTTCGAGCAAGGTGCTTCTGCAGGAAACGTCGGGAATGAGAAGATTGTAGAGCAGAAGAAAGCAAACCCTGTCGCCCTGCTTCTATCATCCGCCATGATGCTGAGGCATTTGCAGTTCCCATCATTTGCTGACCGGCTGGAAACGGCGGTGAAGTGTGTCGTTGCGGAAGGCAAGTACAGAACAAAGGATCTGGGCGGCACCAGCACCACCCAGGAAGTTACCGATGCAGTGATTGCCAATCTGGATTAGATACCAGATGCTCGCCTGAAAATTGATTTTTTTTTTGGGTGGGGGGTGGCATAGCATTTAGATCATCAATGCGTTTGACGTTTGATGCTTCCCTGGAGGAATTCTGAGGTGTCTTGCTTTTGGTTTTGTTCACAAATAATCGAGGAACTCACAAGGATTATTCTTCACACGGTACTTTGTAGCAGGGTAAACACCTTATGTTGCAAAGGGAATGGTTGACCATCTTAAATAAAAATGACATAAATTTAGAGTTGATCCTGTTCTCGCTCATGGTTGTTGCCCAGTGAACCTGAATCTGTGCAGCTGAATTTTCGTCTGTGCCGCCCCCACCCCCAAATTCAGGTTCAAAGATATGCCATCTAAACGTTCATAGGAACCTGTAAATTAAGAAAAAAAACATTTTACAACCTTTAATTATAGCATTGTAGATTTCCAACTAACAACTTCAAAACCGTTTACTTTAATCACACCCTCCCAAGGGCGGAGTTTAGGCTAGGCTAAAGTGGGTCATGGTCCCCTTTCAAATTGAAATCACACTATAAAGTATTCTTTTTTTAGACTATTATAAAGTATTATCTTGTTGCTGCTTATACACTAATCAAGCAACAAGTTAGCAAGTGCTTAGTAGGATTTGGAGTACAATTAGCTAGATTGGCTCCCTCTAAGTTCTGGTTCAAACTCCACCACTGCACCCTCCAACTATCAAAATCTCCGCATCAACAAAATGGATATGGATATGTAAGCGCTTAGTCAGCCAGCTTCCTCGTCTCTTCTCCCTCTCTTGCCCCTCCGATCTTGACCTCCACTCTGCAAATCCTAAGCTCGAGTTAGACCACATCAGCGATCGCCACCTTTACCATCCGACAGATGCTCGTAACCGAAGTTCTTCTCCGGCGCCATCGAGCTTCTCCGTAGTGATTTGTTTCGACTTGTGAGACTTCGTCAGACTCCTTATTATAAGAGCATAACCTCCTCCTTCCCTATCTTTTAACACGCTAAGTTTTGCCTCTCACCCACCTTAGTGTCGCCGCCTTCGTGACCCGACTGCCACCGTCGCACATCTCCGTCGCCGGCCCATCACAACGCACCTCACCCTAAATCACCACCACCATAAGGTTCCTCACGTCGCAAGCATTCCGTTTTGCTCCTCATCCGTGCCTCACCACCACCCATCACCGGCGTCGTGCCCAGCCTGCCACTCCTGTAGCTCACCCTCTGTCATTCTCTGTCGCAACAAAGTAAGAAGATGGGTCTTACATATGGGCCCCATAGGCCTAAGTATAAATATTTACTCCCTTTTTATTTCCTCCTGTTGATCAGGATGCCACTGGATATGCTATGTAAGCCAACATATCTGATGTGGCCACCAACGTGACGAAAATCACTTATGAAACCAACCTATGAGTGAAAAAAGAGAATGGATGTGATAGGTTAGGACGAAAAATTAAATGACTTTGAAGCTAAAAGATGAAATTCGGACTCAAAGAACGGGTAAATGTTGAAAAATGAGCTTTTCCCTTTAAAACCCACATCTTACCATCTCTTTCCTCCATTCCACCATTCTTCGAGTAAAAAAGGAATGGATGTGATAGGTTAGGACGAAAAATTAAATGATTTTGAAGCTAAAAGATGAAATTCGGACTCACAGTACGGGTAAATGTTGAAAAATGAGCTTTTCCCTTTAAAACCCACATCTTACCATCTCTTTCCTCCATTCCACAAATCTTCCCAATCCCAATCCCAATCCTCATCCATACATTTCGCAGCGCAGCCCGCCCCTCCTCTTGTCACTCCGCTTCCCTACCCTCTCCACCATGGCACCACTGTGTTGATTCGTCGGCCGTGAACACCCGAGCAGAGCAACTCTCTCTTTCTCGTTCCGTGCAATATAGCGGCGGTAGTGGTGGACCCACTGAGGGGTCAGTATGGGCTGGCACCCCTGCTACCCCTAGCTGGACAATGGGTACCCCCTTTAGCCCCTCCTCCCATCCATGGACGCTATGGTTGATAGCTTCGGTGTGAACCGAAGGTAGAAGATAGTCGCCCAAGAGATTTGGGCCACGCCAGGTGTTTTTTACCTTGTTAGGCCAATCGCCTAGCCCAGCTAATCCATTATCCCCATGGCATTATCTCACTCAGCTCTCTCTCCCCACCCATCAATTCCACAAGGCTCAATTTACCCACCACCGCATCAGCATCGAGCGACTTAGGCTTCACGGCGCAAGGTGAGCGGACTGCGGCTGAGCGGCGTGACAGTCGACTTGTAAACTACAAAACGATGGTCACGAATGTGTGGCGGAGCATCCGCGGGCAGCACATCTGGAAGGCTGGCAGCACCAGCAAGGGCGCAAGGCAAGTGGGTAGGCCGCAACAATCAAGTCAGCGGCAGCTGGCAAGCAGAGGCACTCAGGCACAAGAGTCACTGAGTTAGAAGGTATGTAAAAGAAAAATAAATGCAATTTTTAGTTGTGCGATTTTGATTTGTGATTTAGATTCATTGATTGTCATTTGGCGATCAATAGATTTGCAAGAAATAGAGAAATGAACATTTTCACCAAGGTTTTCATTGCATTTTAGGTTTTCACCGTGTCCCCAGCGGTGAACTGAGGCGGAGACCATTACATCTGGGTGCGAAGAACCTGGTGCAGTGTCCCAGACGAAGTGACGACGGCCTGTAGCGGCGAAGGAATTTCGCATAATCGCACGAGCGACCTGTCTGCACCGTTGATCACGATTAGGGATGGCAATTGTACCCGATTACCCATGCGCCCGCAGGTAAATGCCCTAATGGAGCCAAGCATAGGGTGTTTTCCCCCACGGGCATGAAAATGCTCTGTCCGTCGGGTAAACAGGCATTGGCATAGGTGAGCTCCAATCACGCTCGTCTCGCCTGTTTACCCACAACCTACACTGACAGGTGGGCCACGCTCCTAAACCCTAGTCACTCTTACTCTGTCACTGGTCACTACTCGCTCGACTGATCGACTCCCAAATTCCAAGTCCTAGGCCCCCAGGCCCCAGCCGCCAGCCCCTGTCCTCGGTCCTCCTCACGCGGTCACACACTCACACCAGGCCACCACCCCTCCTCAATGCCCAGCCGCCTCCTCAACGCCAAGCTGCCACCCTCCTCAACACCCGGCCCCCTCCTCACGCCTAGCTGCCACCCCTCCTCCCACCCGACCGCCTCCTCAAGGGCCTCAAGCCCTCAAGAGTCAACAACTAAAGCGTTTGTCAACTCTCTACACTCAATCTCTCATATTGTCAAATTGTCGATTACTCTTATTGTTGAATTGTTTGTAAACTCTAATTAGATGGACATGTTTATCATCTATTTGTATATATTTGTTGAACGGTTGAAATTGAGCCAATTTTGTATGTTCTACTCTTGTTGCAAACTTAATTGTTTATATGTGAGGAACTATGGCAGTTTGTATTTCTATTTTATTTGTTGAATTTGATTAATTGTTTCCTTATTGAACTTGATGTGTGATGAATTTGATTAGTTGTTTAATATGTGATGCACTGTTGATATGTGAATATATTGCATTATTGATCTGAATTAAGTATGTCTCTCCTTTTATCCTTTTCGTTCATTAGTTGACACTTTCAGTTGAGTAGCCATCTCCTTTCAAACCCACCTCCCCAATTCCCAACCCCGCCGCCGCCGCCGCCGCCGCCGCCGTGCCATTCTTCCTCGCTGCCTCTGTCGAGCGCCGGTATTGTCGCCTACGGAACCCGGGTCTCTTCCGGTCGGGATCTCGATCCTGCCTCAGTAAGCACTAGCCTTGACTGGTCTCGCTTTTCCTAATCCGTTCTGTGAGCCATCTGGTTATTGTTCGCGTCGTTGTTGGATTAAATTGGATTGGTTGCAAAACCCTAGGTGCGTCCGCCCCCGGAGGGATGCTTAAGTTAGGCTGCTTAGGATACACTCGACCATGCGAGTCTTCTCACGGGAGTCCGTATCTTGGAATCACTGGGATGGAATGCGTGCAGTATCTAGCAATAGACTAGTGGGAAGATTTTGCTTAATAGCTTTGTTTGTTGAGTTAGCTGGTTTGTTCTCCTCCCCGTTGCCCTTCCCGTGCTTTTTTGACCTTAAAATGTCTATGGCCTTGATGTATCTAGATCCTGTCAATCAGGGGTCATGATGTGTTGAGATAGATTTAGCTTATAGCTTTGATGTCCGCGTGGTGGGAGTTCAAGCTTGTAGGACTTGGAACAGTGCTTTTGTGTGTGCACTCAAGCCCGGGTAATTGTAAACCGTCTGCGTATCTGCGCTGAGTCCGCTAATGCAATCTCCTCCATTGGCTGTGTTGAATTATACGAAAGCCCTGTACCTTTCCTTGGAAAGTAACCTCTTTGGGACACATGATCTCGGAACAAATTCATGAATAGGTAAAAGTGTAGTAGCTACAATCTTTCAGATAAACATTACCTACATCGAAATTGCTTAGTAGTTACAATCTTTCAGATAAACATTACCTACATTGAAATTGCTAAGTGCTTCTGTAATTAATGGTGTGCCATGTCAGTTGGCATGATGCATGTGATTGTTGTTGGGCGTACAAATGTGGATGGCTGACATGCATAGCGCAATAATCAATACATTTGTTTAATTATTACTTTGCATGTGCTGAAGCAGTTTCTGAATTTGGTTCCCTTTTTGACAATACTTGCTATTTCAGGATAATGGCTCACCGTGGACACCTAGATGGACGGAGTGCCCAAGCTCCCGGTCTGATGCGCCATGGTTCCTTCCTGCAGCCAGTCTCTCTGGCCGTCAACCTTTGGAGCCTCCTCCTGCCACCACACTGGAGATCCTGGAAAACAAGCTTGCCATTCAGACAGCAGAGGCAGAAAAACTCATCAGAGATAATCAGCGATTGGCATCAAGCCATGTGGTCTTGAGGCAGGATATTGTTGATACTGAGAAAGAGATGCAAATGATTCGCGCCCACCTAGGCGGTGTTCAGTCAGACTGATACGCAAATAAGAGATTATGTGGAGAGAATCAGATTAATGGAGGCAGACATACAGGCTGGTGATGCAGCGAAGAAGGAACTTCACAAAGTGCATATGGAGGCAAAGAGACATTGCTGAAAGGCAGATGCTAACGTCTGAGATAGAGAATGTGACTAAAGAACTACAGAAACTCTCTGGTAACAATAATAACATTCCTGAATTGTTTGCTGAGCTAGATGGGCTACGGAAAGAGCATCAAAGTCTAAGGTTTGTGATGATGTTCATTTTAAACATTTTCCATGCCAACCTGAGCTTTTGTGGTAAATAGTTTTTTGTTAATATGATTTTTTTTCCTAACCATGCTAAGATCTGCGTTTGAGTATGAGAAGAATACAAACATCAAGCAAGTTGAGCAGATGCGAACAATGGAAATGAACTTGATAACCATGACTAAAGAGGCTGACAAGTTACGTGCTGACGTGGCAAATGCTGAAAAGCGAGCACAGGGTATTTTTCCTTATTACCTTCATGTTTCCCTGTGAATTCTCCTCAATCCTCATTCCCCTAATTTCTAGGATATGGGTGGAAATGTGGAATTTCCAGTTGGGCTGTACTCGTAGAATGCTGTTAACTCATAAGTCGTAAGGGTGGAACCTGACTAGGTCAGGGCCAGTTTCATTTACATTTCAATCTCTGTTGCATGTAATTATGTAAGTAGTAGATCCCACTATATTTTTGTCTTCGTTGTTTAAGACCCTCATACTTTTTTCGTAGACTTTCCTCTGCATTTTGAATCATGGTTGTGTTGTCCATCACGAATTTTGTTTTTTCCAAAAGAAACTGCAGTCTGGTATTGTCATGTCTAGGTACATGTGTTCTGTGGTTCTGTCTTCTATGTTACTTGTGTCAAAGTACATGTGTTTTTCTGAAACTTGTGCGCCATAAAAAGGTGTTTAGGGGTAAATTAAGCTTCAACTTCTGCAACAAATTAACTTACTTTTTATGGCGCAGCTTAAATGAGAAACTTTTAATAGCTTACATCCATGAGATAGACATGTTGTTATCAGACTTAACTCAAATGCTATAAGCTAAATTTCGCCAAACATATTTTACAGCTTATCTCACCAGCAGATTTTTGGTTTCGACGCTAAAAATGGAAGCTTGTAAGTTATGAGTAGGTTTGTTAAATAACTGATAGCTCGTAGCTCTAAACTGGTCCCTAATGTTATGAGAAATTACGGCACATACATATATGATAAAAATTTGCATTATGTACATGAAATGCAAGGATTACAATATTTTTATTATTTATATATTTTTATCTATTGGTTCATTTGCAAAGGTTTGCTTTGGTCCTTTTGGGATATCCTTCTTGTTTAGGATTACTGATATCCTTCTTGTTTAGGATTACCTTGTACATTTCTTTCTCTGCATGCACATACTTTCTTGAGATATATGTGTATTCGCATTTGACCCCTTCTGTGCTTAATGAAATACTCTAATGTTTCAATTGCTTCAGATTCTTCCAACGAACAGCGGCGGCTCAAGCAGCGGCAGCACAGGTGACAGCTTCACAGCCTGGGACAGCACAAGCTGCAGCGGTGCCAGCAGCCACAAACCCGTATGCAAGTGCATATACTAATCACCCCTCTGCATATCAGCAAGGAACCACCCAAGCTGGGGCATATCCACCCAAGCTGGGGCGTATCGGCAAGGAACCACCCAAGCTGGGGCATACACATACCCAACAGCTTATGATACTTCTACCGCTTACCAGCTGCATGCTGCGCATGCTAATGCATATGCAGGCTATTCTGGCTTATCCAGTTGCAGGTTATGCGCAAGGCACCCTGCTCAGTTATCCTCAACACCCAATAAGCAGCGGCGCAGCTACAGATGTTGCAAGCATTATACGGTGCAGTTAGTAGCGTTGGATATCCTGCTGCGCTGGTTCAGTCAAGCAGTGGAGCTGCTAATCCAGGACAATGGCGCATATGACCCAACCGGAGGAGCCCACAGGTGAAATCCGGGTTGCAACCCGAATGGCTGTGCGCCATGCACATTTTATTGAGGAGACTGTTGAGGAATTTTATTATTATTAATTAATCTTTTTTAATTTTATTTTAAAATTAACCTATCGCGAACTTTATTTTCAATTCTGACGCTTTTGATCATGCCACCACCAGTAGCGTGACAAAAAAATGTTATCTTAGCGGATTTATCCTATGGCGTGATAATGTTGTTTTAACCGTAGCGTGATCGAAGATATCAGAATTAAAAATAAAGTTCGTATGATTAACTTTAAAATAAATTTTTTAAAATGGTTAATTAATATAAAAAAATGACTATTGAGTGACCCTGAACAACCCACAATGTTTCTTATTTCCCTTGTGTACATTCTCCCAATAGCTTTATTGACACCGTTGAGAACTTGTATGCCGAATTGCAGATTATGGTCCTAGACTTGATGGGTGTAATTGTTGGTTAATGACGACTCAATCAGCAATGTTATATTTATTATGTACTTATATTCTTGTTATACCAGTGTTTGGAAATGCAGGCATGTTGATCGTGCTTCCGGCTTCGTGTATATGCACGGTGCATATCCCGATGCAATACGGTCGCACTCGCACGTACGATGAGGTCCAGAAACGTAGGCTTCTCAGAGAAGTCTGGAAGCTATTTGGGCCTGTTTAGAACGTGAGAATTGAATTGTTAATTTATGTGTAATTTCTGCATTTCAAAATAGGCATTCGCTAGATATTTGCCCTAGCGATTATGGAAATGGGGGGGAGTGGGAACAGAGAAGCTGCAGAAGCCAGGCTATGGTGGCATGTTAGGCTTCTTTTGTAAGACTATGAAACGGCTGAAGAAGCTGAAGCCAGGTCAAACACTCCCGTCAATTCCCGTGTCCATCTAACACAAGACGCGAAAACTAGCAATAAGAAAAACATGCTGCATAATGTACACTAGTTTTTTTCCTTTCAAGTTTCAACAACTGGAAACAAATCTGATTTGGTCACCAAGATATGGCACTAACTTCATGATAGGTAACAAGGTGACGTCCCTTAAAGTACAGTGTCTCCTACTGTAACAATTTACAGAATATCGAAAGTACTGAAACAACCATATATATTCTGAACTGCTGCTATTCTAAACCTAAAGATGGATTGGATTTACTTGTATTTTGGTACCTCAGAGAATTAGCTCAAGGGGCATGATACTTGAATCAAACTTTTAGCGATTTGTTCTTCTAAGTAATCGCCATGGAATTAACCACATGATTCCAAGAGCTCTCTTCGCGCAGTCTGTATTAACGTATTGAGGAAAGTAGAAGCGTCACAGCACGAAGGGCTGGCAACAGAAGCATGTGCCAGGAAAGGCAGTTTTCTCAATGACCTTCCGCTTAATCCCTGTAAAAGATTTTAAAAAAACCCACTGTCAGCCCGATGGAAGTGTTTTGGCTACATCAGATAGCACACACGTGTATCAATTCTGTTATTTACCTCACACAGTTTTGCAGCTTCATGGAGTAATTTGGAGAGATGAAGTGTACCATGCGATTCTTTAGCCTCAGGACAGTGCTCCTTCTCCTTCAGGGTCGAATAATTCAGAATACAAGGCAGATTAGAACCCTGCATTTGCAGAAATAATCCTTGTAAGATTCAGATATTGCAAGAAAGCTGTAAATTGAAGTCACAAAGCAATTTAGTCCATGCATCATTTTGGGTCCAAAATTTGACTTTTCTCAGATCAAGTGCCCCATGTACAAATCCTGAGCAACTCAGGTACTGATGTACAATAATGAAAAAGTGGGCGCTATAGGAAACAAGTTGGCAACAAAGAACAAGTACCTGAGGATATGTAAGAATTCCTACTCGTAAAAGCTCCTGTAAGCATGACCTCAAAATCTCATATCGTGCTTGAAGTGTAGGGGGTCCAACATATGCCTTGATGTCTGCCCTGTCAACAAATGCAATATCTGCAAACTAGACAAGAATTAGCATTTATTGATTGTAGGAGTCAATATATGTTTAAAAAGTACTTTAAAAAGCTACATATTGTTCTCCAAAACAAATTGAAATAAGAGAATGAATGTCCATAAAATAAGGATTTTTTTGTTGCAGGTCCAACAGATATCTCTGCTGAGCACAATTGATTTCTCTTTGGTGCTGGCAATAAGATCTTAATTTTAGGTATGATGTAATTTTAGTTACAAAAAAAGTAGGAAATGAGCTGTTATAAAAATGTGCAATTTCCCCAAAGAATGTAATCATGTTTACTGTTCAATTGATCTCTCCTCACTGTGCAATGATTCACTTGACCAGCTAACAACAAACGAATACATCCAAATTTGTCCAGATGTTGACCATTTACAGTACAGCTGTTCAAAACGCAAAGATAAGCATACAAAAGCTCGCAGCGACTATGCATACAGAAATGACACAGTGTGCCATCAGGTGATGAAAGATTAATTAACTTTATAAAAGTCAAAAGGCAGAAAACCAATACCAATAGCTGTGGTGATATTTGATGTTGTCAAAATGATCACATTTGGCCAAGACTTCAGTTTATCCAGTTGTGTTAGCAATGCATTTACCACCTGAAGGTTGTACAATGAAAGAAGACAATGTAAACATTACCTGAGAAATGATACATTGCAAAAGAAAAACTTAAACTTTACCCTAATGGAGTCTGAAGGTTCAGAACCAGATATGGCGGCCTGTCTGGCAGCAGCAAGACTTTCAACTTCATCTACGATATTACATATCAGAATGCATAAATATCATGAATAAGATTAAGGTTCAAAAATACAGAATGCAGCAAATCAAAATTGTCTAATTTCTCAAAGTTCAGTTAGCATTCTACTAGAGTATTACAATGAGTTTTGCTAGCCTTCAACAAGGAGGCAATGCCAAGGAAACTCAGGAAAGTAAAATTGTGATGGTTTCAATAAACTAGTTTATGATCTCTATTCTCTATTCACGCAAAAAAAAAACGACTAATTTGCTACGATGATTCCTCCACCCATATGTCAAGTAGCTGAACAAGGCTCATTATAAAGTACTATAATTAGTATAGAGACATTTGTGAAAGGAAATCATATTGAAATGAAAATTCTTCTTAAATTATGCATATACAAGACGAACAAAGGGCGGACTGAGCTAGTCATTTCATAGATCATACAGAGAGGACTTGTCTAGTTACATACCAATCAATACAAATACCAGGTTGCTTTCTTCCTCCACCATCTCCTGAATCTTCTGGAAAAGTTTGGCTACCTAAAGGAGGACAGGGTATGGTATGTACAATGTAAGATGGAAATGAAGCTGTATCTCCAGTGGATAATTGTAGTGGGTCCAATTCAGTACAAAAACTCCAAAATGTATCATAAGAAGACTGATTTCCCATCCCATGCAAAATGGTGCACAAACATAACATAACCAAAGTACCATATGATGCCAATGTGATTTCAGCATGTGAACATGCGCACCATAACGGGCACGATAACATGAGCACAAAAAAAGGCATACCAGTTTTCCACTTTCAGAAAACCACTTGCTGAATAACGAATGGGCATTGACTTCAATCAATTGACACATAGAATACCTAGCACAAAAGCAATAGTAATGAAAAATGTAATATTTATTATCAAAAAAATAGTCTTGTATCTCATTCAGCACGGACCTTGACTTGAAGCGAATAGAAAGTTTCTGAGCTAGTGCTTTACACAAGGAAGTCTTTCCTGTTCCAGGTGGACCATGCAAAAGTACAATCCTGCAATTTGTTGTAAAAAGGTTAAAAAACATATAAACAACTAAAAGAATGAAGAACCATTTTATAATTTAACGTACACACCTACATGTGTATTAAGATGACTAATTTCTCACAAAATGCTCAGGCATTTACATCCAAATGTCTCTACATTGAGTAAACATCTCTTGAGTCTTGACAATTAAGGTGCAATTTTTTGTACTATTTTGTACACCCTCCTTTACCAACTATTCCACCAAACAACACCGATCAACAGACCAAAACAAGAAAGGAAGGGGTAGATCAATGGTGCCTAGTGCATGGAATTGCCAGCGGTAGGCACATGTCGTTTCAAGGTGTCACAAGCATAGTTACCAGAAACGTAGTTCGTCCGAGTCGCGGTACGGAATTCGGGTTCGTAGTTCGCCGTTTTTTCTTCCAATTTCCACTGCAAACACGAACCCCGTACCCTAAACCGGTTCTGGTCCGACAAATCCGGTTCGCAATTCACGGGGTTTTATAGTGAATCTGGTAGCCACAAGTATAACCTCACCCATACAAAAACAAAAGGAGCCTAAGTGTTTCAAATTTTCTATGGTTGTACGGCTAATCTTAGGAGGGAAAAACTTCAACCAAAAAATACTAGTTCAGATGACATGTCCATGTCTCTGAATGTGTGCAAGAATGTGAAAACGCTTACTCACCGGTTCCACGAAACAAGGCATGGGTCTACACCTCTTTCAGTAAACAGCAAAGCACTAGCAGCATATCTCAGCAACCTCTCCTTGAGACCAACTTCATATAGTAAACTGCAAACACTGATGAGATCACCAACAGAATAAAAAGTAGATACTGTAATGGTTACAGATAAAATTATCTCAAGCCAAACCTTTCCCACAATCCATCAAATTCTTTGGCAGGTAGAGCCCACTCATTGAAGCTAGAGAGTGTGTCATCTTCACTTGGTTCCTCACCTGGACCATCTTCGCTCAGCTGCAGCGTAAGGAAATCAGCTTGTGGTCCAACAAATTGGAAACAAAGCATTCTCTCTTTCTTTCAATATAGAACATGGAGTAATCTATTTCTTAAAAAGAAACTATTCCTCAAGATCAGAGGTGGAATGCAGAAAGTAACTTTGGATGTTTCAGAGAAAAAAAGCATGAAATTTGAGTCAAAGCAACAAAAAAAGCTAGCACCTCAGAAGCATTAGAAAGAAAGCTTGTGATGTCAAGATGAAACAACTCAAGCAATTGCCATGCAATTAAAGTATTGAACAAATAAACAAGATAGTCAACCTGAACACACCCAAAAAAATCACGGTTTTGGAAAGAGCTGGAAGTGATCTACGCAGTAACCATTAATAGTTGTGTACCTGGAATACATGCACGACAGGTTTGACTTGCCAAAATAACAGAACTTTGTGATTCTCAACCCATTCGTCTATGTAAAAGACAAGAAATCAGAACAAGAGCTATGTAAGTAATAGAGGTCAAGAGAACACACTTCCCAGATTAAGTGAATCATCGTACCGGTGTCACAGATTTGGATCCTTTTAACATTTTCCAGAAGAAAAGGATCATCAGCAGGAATCGGGACAGGACCATCAACATAGCTTAAGCTTCGAGTTTCTAACATCCTGATTGAGCAAGCGAGTAGTAAAATTAAGTGTGGGCAATGACACGTGTTAATGGCTTGTAAGAGGATGCCAGTAATGTGCAAATTTAATAACAATCCTATGAGTTCCTATTAAAGCCCAGAAACACTCTTTAGGAAACTATGTTAATTCCATGGCTTCAACTGGCATTACCACTTCAATAAGAAAAAACTCTGAGCATACCACCACAGATATTAGGATTTTAGAATGCCTTTATTGCTTTCTCCATATTTACAATAAGCCCAGGATGAACACTAGTATAATTTTCGGAATGATTGGCTTATAAGCATGTGACAATGTGACACATCGTGATTCTCCACCTAAATGCTAGTCTGTTAAAGCACTTAGAAGCTCTATGATATTTTTATCTTAAGATCTGCTCCTACTCTGTGACACCTATTAGAAACTTTTGACGACTCTCCTAGTTTGCCACATTGATTTCACAAGTTACATTACCCCAATTTGCTGCAACACCAGCCGTTAATTACCCAACATTCCTATTACCTCCTCCAAATTCAAGTGTTACCAGTTACCAACTCTCACAACACATCCCAGTAACAACGTTGCAAAATCACAGCTTCACCAACTTCCTTTAAACAAATCCTTCCACATTTCTACAACCCTGCTATTTCTAAAACAGCCCACCTAAACCGCTCGTACATATTCTACTCATAAAACAATAGCCAAAAATAAGTTCAGAACAATAACCTCTCCACTGCCACCTGGACGTCCTCGGCGCGAGCCGTGCTCGTGGCGTGCAGGAGCACCTCAACTGTAGGCACACAAAAAAAAACCACCCCACCAAATCAGCATTTCCAGACCACGCTAATCACGCGTCGCTAGCGCGAGGCACCAAAGCGGGAAAAGCAGCATCCACCTGATACGAGGACCTTGTCGTCGACCGAGGAGAGGACGGCCGCGGCCACCGCTGACGGCTGCGGCGAGGAGGAGACCACGACGGCGGCGGCAGGAGCCATGGGCGGGGCGGAGGCGGGGGCGGAGGCGGGCACAGGGAGTGGAGAAGGATGGGAATCGAAGGAGATCTCCATGGGAGCGCTCATGGCGGCCAAGCTCCGCGAGAGAGCCTAGGAGTTTTTTTTCCCCTAGGGCTTTGCGGGTTTGGGGAATAGGACGTGGAGGAATGGATTGGGGAGCACCCGAGGGGGGGCGAGTTTTGAGAAGATTTAGGTTTCCCGCGTTTGGAGTACTTTTTGATAGGAAGGTAGGGAATATTTTAGGATTAATTCTTTATTTGCTATTGGAAAAAATATTACCGTGAAACTACTTTTTTATTTACTGTTATTGGATCTCAACTTTCGTTCTATTTTTGTAACTCTCGTTAGCATCGTTACATCCAGCTACCGTTAACCACTAAAAAAATTGTCAAAATACACATCTTAGTCTTTTTCTTCCTTCTTTTTTCCCTCCCTCACTCTTCCTTTTCTTCTTCATGTTGCCTCCCATCCTCTCCCGCTCACCTCCGTGCGCCGTGTCGCCCTTCGCGTGCCTGCCCTCCCGCTCCGTTCGCGCCGGTGGGCCCTCATCTCTTATCGAGATCGTGTCGGGTCGTTGCTACTGTCCTGGTGCCTATGCGTCACCACAACGGAGCACACCATCCCGTCAGACTTCGCTGGAGCCAGAGCCACCCTTCAGTGGTTGACCGACGGGAGAAAGGAGAGAGACAAGGTGAGAGAGGAGGGATGAAGTTGAAGGGTAAATAAGTCTTTTCGTATACAATTTGACAGTTGACAAAAACAGGATGAAAGTTTATATACATTGGCAATGAAGGGAGAAGGAGTTTCGCGATGGAATTTTAGGAACCTGGTCAACTTCCAGTGGCAAATAAGAAATTAATCTAATATTTTATTGGAAAATTTTGTTGGTGCACTAGAAAGATGTGCAATATCGGTTCTGCCATTGAAAAATTGACCATTTTGTTTATACCACTCAAATTTTTGTGTCCATTTTGCTTTTGTAATTATCGTCAGTATCTGTTAGTTTGACTGTTACAATAGATCGTTTGATCGCTATTTCCTTGTCAGGTTTTTCCAAAAAAGACTCAAATACCCTTGTCAACTTGTGGGCCCACCGTTAGTCCGTGAGGATGCAAGGGGTGCGGCGGTAGGCAGAGGTGGCAGGGGGTTAGCAGCGATGTGGAGAGGAGGAGGAAAACGACGGAGGCCATGGGGAGTGTGCGGTGTTGCGGTGAGATCCAAGCGACGAGGAAGGATGAAGGAGGAGGGAGCTGTGCGTTCGCTTGGGCGCGGTCATGGGGCGTCATGCCAACAGGGAGTTCCAGGCGATGAGGAAAAAGGAGGGAGTTGTGCAAAGAGGCGACGAGTGTAGGATCAAGAATAACCGACTAGAGGGGATGAATAGGAGGTTCTAAAAATTCTTGCTTTTCTAAAAACTATTTTTAACAAATTTAGAGCTAAGCAAGATTTGTATTGCAATTCAAGACCTACTCAATTATAGTAAAGCTAAAGCACCACAAGACAAGACTATACAAATATATCTCTAACACAACTAAATATGACAATCTCAATAATCTCAATTTGCTAGAAATATAAATAAGGAAAGTAAAGGTAAAGAAACAACCAAAGGTTGACTCGCTATGTTTTGTCGTGGTATCGTAGGCTTGCCGGTCTTCATTAGTCCACATTGAGGAAAGCCCAAGCGACTTGGACCGGCTCCACGAATTAAGCCTTGCTCCTCGATTCCTCTAGGGGTTGTTCTTCCTCCACTCCGGAGATGGCGAACACCGAGCCACTCACAATTTGGCGCCGGACCTCTTCAAAATCTTCTTGAAGAGATCACTGAGCGAACTCCCCCAAGCCGTCTAGGTGCTGGCAAACACCAAGAGTAATGAACCACAATCTTCACTTGATGGCAATCAAGTGTCAACGATCAATCTAGAAATAAATGCACTTAAATTTTGCTCAACAACCTCACAATGGATACAACAAATGTATATGAGGTGTGGAGAGCATGCTCCTAGCTCAAGGATGTTAAATGAGGTCTCTTCTTTTTGTCTTTGAACTGGTGGAGCGATATTTATACTCCCCACCAACAAATTTGACTGTTAGAGGTAAGATTCTGAATTTTTCAAAGACGAGTGGTAATCTTTGCTGTTCATCGGCGGTACTCTGCACTTCTACCGATCGCATAGTGTAAACTATAGCGAGCGTAATTAATGCCTCTGAACTAGCCATTGAATATGCAACACGGTACTACTATTGTTGTATATGCGGTAGTTCCGCTCTCTGGTAGTTCCGTTTACATAGGACGGTGCTACCACTTCCCTTAAAAGTCCAAAACTGGCCCTCTTTGGACATAACGCACCGCCAACTAAGTTTTAGTACTTTCGATGTGCGGTAGTTCCACTCAGGATATGCAATTGTATCACGATGCGGTAGTTCCGCCAAATAAACCCCCGTACTACCGCCTCCGGGGAGCAAACATGCTCTTAAAGGTTTCTCTCTCGAAAAAATGTACCGCCAACTAGATTTTGGTCTGACCGGGTTGCAGTAGTACCGCACCACCTTCCCAGTTATACCGTTGTGCAGTAGTACCACCAAGTAAACGTCAGTACTACCGACTTTTCTGAGAAAAGCATAGTTGGCTTTCAAAATAAATTCTAAGTGCATGCATAATCCTAAATTGATCCAAATAGTACAAGAACGTACTATCAAACTACTAGTCATGACCCATCTTAATAGTACAGGATCTAACCTAAAATCCAGTTTTCCATCCTTTTCTCCCAAGACCAGTCAAATCCAAAAGGGGTCCTAGACTACTTATACCTTGTCTTGAACCATATTGATCTTCATGTTGACCTTTAGCATGCATCTCCAAATTGTTATATTCGTCACTAGGACTAAACCTTTTAAACACTCAATAAACATGTTAGTCTCATATTCACATTTTGTCATTAATTACCAAAATAATTTTTAGGGACCTAGATGCTTTCAACGAGGTCGCAGCAGGCGACGGACGTGAGACGGTGGATGGAGAGGGCGAAGAGGGGGGTGGTCGGTGAGGAAGGTGGGGTGGGAAAGGGTGGAGAGGCAACGAGGTAGTGGCGACTGGTGGAGGTGAGGCGGTGGACAGAGGAGGCCAAGAGGGGGCGGTTGGGGAGGAAGGCGGGGTGGGGGAGGGCGGAGAGGAAGAGGGAGGCGAGGGCGTCTTGGGTGGTGATAGTGCTGCAGATGGAGGACTTGAGGCGGGAGAGCTCAGCGGGGGAGGTGGCATAGCGAGGCGAAGGCAGAGGTGGGCACGAGTGGGGTGGCTTGTCAGGAGGGCCTCCACCGTGCTGGAGGTAGAGGTGGTGCGGACGAGGTAGATGTGGGAGTGGTAGTGGTAAGGGCGGGGAGGGTGGCGATTGGGGATTTTACGAGAGAGGAGAGAGACAGGGAGAGAGAGAGGAGGGATGAAGAAGAAGATGAAGAGTAAGAAGGGTAAATAAATATTTTGGCACACAATTTGACCGTCAAAGGGCTTTGACTAATGATAGTGGTAAAAGCAAAATGAATGCAAAAAATTAAGTGGCATAAATGAAATGGTTAAATTTCCTATGGTAGAATCGATATTGCACATCTTTCCAGTGGTACCAACAAAGTTTCCCATATTTTATTCATCAATGTTTAGAGAAACATCCAACTTAACAAGAGGGGAAACTAGCCACAAATGCCAACCTTTCCCAAGAGTACAAGCAAATTTAGCTAAAATACTAGTCTGGACATTTGAATCCCTACACTTGTTCACAAACTGCACACTATCGAAAGAAGCATACTTCTCCTTGATGTCTCGAAGAATCACGTATAAGCACACTACGCAATTGCCTGAATGTCGTTGATAACTCTCAAGCAGTCCAAGGCCACGCAAATCTTCTTGACACCACAATCTTCAGCAAGCGACATAGCTTCATTATACGCCATTGTCTCTAGCATCTCTGGGTCCAATATACCAGGAACGACCAGAACACTCGCAGCTAAAAAACTGCTCCCATCGTCCCAGCAACCAGCTGCAACAACACCCTTAGTAGCCTCTCGAGATATAGCAGCATCCACATTCATCTTAGCACAACCCTGTGGAGGGGGGGGGGCGCAGTCCCTTCTAGTCACGCTTTGTGTTTTTGTCGTCGCATTATTCTACTAAACTCCATGTGCCATCTCCAGATCTACAAGAAGGCGATTTACCAAACCAACTGTGGCAAACGGGCTCTGAAACTTGTTAGAGATATAGTTAGAGATATAGTTAGAGATTTGATTTGGTTTCCTTATCTGTAACTTGTATTGTATATATATACTGGCCAATTGGCCCCTGATAATACAAGTCAATATTCCAACATGGTATCAGAGCGTACCTAGGGTTCGCTTCATCGCCCCGCCGCCGCTCGCTCGAAAGATCATCTTCTTGTCGTCACTGACGACTCGGCATCCGACCCGATCGCCGCCGCCTCGGATCCACGCCGACGCTCTTCCTCCTCCGCAGCGTCGCTTCCGAAGCTCCACGCTTCCGGTCACCCGGCCGCCGCCGCCGCCGCCTTCCCCGCCTCCGGCCTAAAGCCGCCGCCACGCCGCCGGTTGCTGAAAGGTCATTGCCGCCGCCGCTCATCGCGACCACGGCCGCCGCGCTCCTCCGTGGCCGCTCCTTCTCCGCCGCCGCCGCCGCCACACACGCCACCGGTTGGGCCGCCGCCGCCCGGCCCCAAGCTTCGGCTCGCCCGCTCGGCCGGCCGAAGCAAGGCGCCGCGAAGCCTCCGGCCGTTGCCGCCGCTTGTCGCCTCGGCTTCGGCGATCTACACCATCCGCCGCCGCCGCTTGCCGCCTCGCCTCCGCCGCCGCTTGCCGTCCTCTCGGGCCGCCACTCGCCGCCGCCGCCGCCGCGCCGCGAAGCGCCGCCTGCCGCCATTACAATCAGGCGGGAACGCTAGGTTTTCCCCGCCGATTCTTTGCAAACAGCCGCCCGTTCGGTGATTTTAACAGAAAAAAATGTTGATCTAACCGCCGCGCCGTCGGCCGCTGTTGAACCGTTGCGTTTTGTCGCGCGCCGCGTCGGTAGCCGCCACCGATGGCTTTCGTTCGCCTACGTGGTGCTACTTCACGTTTCAAAGACACTACCTCTCCGTGGTCGCCACGGTGGTGGTGGTCGCCTCCATCCGACGGTGGCCGTCCTCATCGCTCCTATCTTTGCGACAAGGTCGGCCACATTGAGTTCGATGCTACAAGAAGCGGCATCTTTCACGTCATTCTTCTACTAGCACCGGCACTTCTACATCGACATCTGCATCGACTACTTGGATTTCTCTCAGCGAGCGGGAGATAGCGGACTTCGACGCCGCTTGCTACTTCAGATTCTCCTTTGACGAGTTACATCGGTTACGCATCGACTCTTGAACGCTGCGAAACCACCACCTCCACATCCAAAGACCTCCCATGGATTCTTGATTACGGAGCATCTTTTCACATGACTCTCGATTCTTCTACTCATCCTTCATTACACCTCTTGAATCTCCGTCGGTGTTCTTCTGGCGATGGTACCTCTCTTTCGTCTCTCGTCGAGGACCCTAAGCAACTCATCTTTCCATGTTCCTTACATTGCTCATGTTCCTCGCCTTACCATGCGACTTCTTTCTTTGGGCGACATCGATCTTGGTTATCGAGTCATTCTCGACTCGACTCTTGTTGTGTTCGGGACCGTCACACGGAGCTCGGTTGGTTCGGCCTCGGCGTCTTGATTCACAGCGTCTTTGGGAGCTTGGTGGCTACACCTTCCTTCCACGACACCGTCGCCGCCGCCTCTCCGCTTCGCCACTCGTCTCTGTGCTCTTTCCGGCGGTGGCATCACCGTCTTGACCATCGTGTGGATCTCGTCTGTCGTCCTTAGTTCGTCGTGGTCTTCGGGATCTGCCTCAGAGACGTCTCTTTAGATTGTCGTACGTAAGTTAGGCAAAGCAGATTGACTTCCTTATCATCATAGTGAGTCGTTGTCTCGGCGTCCTTTTGATCTTGTTCATTCGATGTTTGGGGTCCGGCCCTTCGTTTGAAAGGGGTCATCGATACTATATCATATTTATAGATGATTTCTCTCGCCACACTTGGATATATTTCATGTCTTCGTAGTGAGGTCTTGTCCATCTATAAACAGTTTGTCACCATGGTTCGCATACGATTCTCCACTCCTATTCGTGTTTTTCGTGGCCGACTACCTGGCGAGTACCTCTCTCATCACCTACGCATTTCCTTCTTTGGCGAGGCACTCTCGCTCGATTCTCTTGTCCTGGTGTTCATGCTCGAATGGTGTTTGGCGCAAGCATCGTCACCTTCTTGAGTCGGCTCGTGCCACGATGATTGCCGCTCTATCCCACCTCACTTTTGGGGAGGTCGTTTCCACCGCCACCTATCTCGTCAACATCGGCCTTCTTACGCTCTTGAGCGCAATCCCTATTGAGCGTCTCGTGGTCTCCTCCCGACTACTCGCCTTAAATGCATTTGGCTGCGTTTGCTCGTTCTCCTCGCCCCTCGCGAACGCACCAAACCGACCGTCATCTGTTGAGTGTGTCTTTACGGGATACTGCGAGCACAAGGGCTATCGGTCTTTGGGATCCGTTGGTCGACGGATGCGGATTTCTCGGGATGTGACTTTCGACGAGTCTCGTCCCTTCTACCCACGTCTGTCTCTCCTTCGACTTCTTACGTGGAGTCTCTGTCTTTTTGACCTTTCGGATACACCTATCTCGTCTCCACATATTTCTCCTGTGGCCTCTCCGCCATTGTCGCCGCCTATTTCGTCCCCTGCTGCTCCTCAGGCTCCCCCCACTACACTCGTCTACACTCGTCGACCTCGTATTGAGGATCTTCCAGATGAGCCCACTTCTCCCGATGTTTCATCTTCTTCGATGCTTCATCTTCCCCGATGGGTCATCTTCTCCTCGCCACGCCTCCGCGATCGCCGATCGATTCGCCCCGCCTGCGTTTGCCTTTCTTTGGCGCAGCTACTTGTGAGCCTACCTCCCACCGGATGTTTGTTACTCATCCCTGAGTGGCGGCATGCCATGGCCGAGAGATTCTCGCCCTCGAGCGCATTGGTACTTGGGATCTTGTTCCATTTCCATCTCTCTCTCGTCCCATCACATGTAAGTGGGTCTATAAGATTAAGACTCGCTCTGATGGCTCTCTTGAGCGCTATAAGGCGCGTCTTGTTGCTCGTGGCTTCCAGCAGAGCATGGTCGTGACTACGATGAGACTTTTGCTCTGTGGCCCACATGACCACTATTCGCGCTCTTCTTTCGGTGGCGTCCTGCTCGCCATCAGTGCTGCTTCTCAACTTGATGTCAAGAATGCCTTTCTTAATGGCGAGTTGCGTGAGGAGGTCTACATGCATCCGCCACCGGGTATTCATTCTCGAGGTATGGTAGTGCGCCTTCGCCGCTCTCTATGGCCTTAAGCAAGCCCCTCGTGCTTGGTTTGAGCGCTTCTCCTCTCGTGGTCATCGCTGGTTTTTCAGCAAGTGATCATGATCCTGCGCTCTTTGTCCACACTTCGCCTCGTGGTGGACTCTTCTTCTTTCGTATGTTGATGATATGATCATTACGGAGATGATTCGAGTACATTGCCTTTGTCAAGGCTCGTCTTAGTGAGCGATTCCTTATGTCGGATCTTGGTCCTCTTCGTTACTTCCTTGGGATTGAGGTTACTTCCACTCGGATGGTTTCTTTATGTCCCAAGAGAAGTATATTCAGATCTTCTTGATCGCGCCTCCTCATCGATCGGCGTCTGTTGAGACTCCTATGGAGCTCAATGTTCACCTCCGACCCTCGATGGCGAGCCTCTTTACGATCCGACTCGCTATCGCCATCTTGTTGGGAGTCTTGTCTACCTTGTTGTTACTCGTCCGGATATCACTTATCCAAATCCACATTTCGAGTCGGTTTGTTTCGCTCCCACTCAGTCCACTCTGACCCACCTTCTTCGAGTTCTGCGATACCTTCGTGGTACTATCTCTCGCGTCTCTTCTTTCCACGCTCCGGCTCGTTCATACTTCAGCTTATTCGGATGCTACTTGGGGCCGATCCTCCGATCACGGTCTATCTCTGCCATCGTGTTTTTCTTGGTGGTTCGCTTATTGCCCGGAAGACGAAGAAGCAGATCGCAGATGTCCGCTCGAGTGCAGAGGTCGAGTTGCGAGCTATGGCTCTCTTGACACAGAGATTACTTGGCTACGGTGGTTACTTGAGGATTTTGGTGTTTCACATTACACCGACTCCTCTCTTGTCGACAAGACAGTGCTATCAAGTGTGCGTGACCTGTGAAGCATGAGCTCACCAAGCATATTGGTGTTGATGCTTCCTTCATGAGGTCTTGTGTGCATGATCGGTGATTGCTCTTCAAGATGTGCCTTGAGCTTGGATAGCGGATTTCTTCACGAAGGCCCGCACTCGAGCACAAAGACGGTTTCTACCTCTCCAAACTCGGTGTTGTTGATCCACCATGAGTTTGAGGGGGTTAGAGATATAGAGATATAGTTAGAGATTTGATTTGGTTTCCTTATCTGTAACTTGTATTGTATATATATACTGGCCAATTAGCCCCTGATAATATAAGTCAATATTCCAACAAAACTCACCCTCATGGAGAGCCTTACGCCTCACTGCCCATATTGCCCAGCAAGTAGTAATTATTTTAGCTCCATCACACTAAGAGATATTGTCACGTACATAGAAACCCCAATGTTTTGGATCTACAATCCTTAGTTCACAATCAACTCAGTTAAATCTTCGTCCATAAGATCCAAGATGCATCTAGCCATTGTGCTGTGCAAAAGGGTGTGATCCCAAGTATCTTCGTCTACACCACATATTTTGCATTCATCGGATGTTGCTAGATGCCTCCTCTTTAGCTCACAGGCTATAGGTATTGAGTTCAGCGCCAGACACCAAGCAAACACCCTTATCTTCGATGGTAGGTTCATATTCCAAAGAGATTTTCATTCCTTCCGACTTAGAGAAGCATCTAAGCAATTTGGTCTTCCCTCAAAATAATCTTCTTTGTTGTTTTTGTTTGGACACGCATCCTATAGGCAGATCGAACTGAGAGCATACCATTATTCTCATGATACCAAGCCCAATAATAATCTTGCTTTCTCAAACTCAACAGGATCTGGGGAATCGCATCTCTATCCATCTCATAAAAATTATTTATGAATTACCTCTTTTCTCCAAGACATTGAAATATGATCAATCAACTCACTTACACGAGTTGGGGGGTTTGGTTCCTTTGCTCACACTGGTCGAAGTAAACTGGATCTTGGTAACCAGTTCTGTCCATAGATGCTCGTGCCTACTCCATCTGCAATCCTCTCACGATCAATCCTTATTTAATAACATCAACTCCATCCCATATGCTCTCCAAGTTTTGGATGGACTACTCCCCAAACTAGCATACAATAAATCCACATTTGAAAAGTAATCTGACTTCAAGAGTCGAGGACATAAGGATTTACCAGTAGCCTCCACGCCTGTCTAGCAAAAAGAGCTAGGTTGAAGAGTTTGATATCTCTGAATCCGAGGCCCTCCATGAACTTTGGCTGGGTCAGCTTCTCCGATGGTACTCAACATGTTTACTTCTTTCTCTTCTTACTGCCACACCAAAACTTGTGAATAAGAGAATTCAAGTTGAGTTCCACACGGAGTAGGTCATGGCGCACGGCCGGCGGAAGAGGACGAGGCCGCGGCAGGGCCTGGCGCCGACGATCCTGGGGCAGTCCCTGCGCAGCGCCATGGAATGGTTGGCGTGAGCACGAGCTTCGTGGGGGCCGTGCCGGGTCGGCTCTCCCGCCTCCTGCGGGTAGCGCTCTACGAAGCCATCCGAGGAGATGAGGTCGTTCCATGACCGGCAGACGCAGCGGAGCCTGGCGAGCGAGACCTGGACGCCAACCGCTGGAGCACCTCGGCGACGAGATCGTCCGGCAGCGACACCGAGCGAGAGGTTAGTGGCGGTGGTGAGGTCGGTGCGGCCGTCCTGCTCTCCTTGGGTTGGCTCCTGCCGTTGGCCGCCGGCACGTCAGGATTGCTACGCGCCTACGCTTTTCCGTGGGATTAAGGTGAGGATCGAGATCACGGGGAGGAGAGAGCTGAGTTTTGGCACGGTTTGGGTTGCCTCACGTAACGTCACGTATTAAGGTGAGGACACGGGCTGTTAGTTTTTGCAGCTAATTCATAGTTGGGCCGGATCTTAAATAGGTTATGGATGGGCTCAAATGGCTTGCCCATCTTTTGAACGACTATAATATACTAGGAATTTTGACTTTGGAGTGTGTTCGTGTGTATCCTCCTTTTGTATGGGCTCTCCAACTAGAGGCCCTACAATGAAGTTCGCCATACAGGTGGACACACCACCGTCCTGTGAATATTCCCATGGGTATATAATCAGAAGATGCCACGTGGAAGATCCGAGAAGAAGAAGAATAATAATTCCACGTGGAACACCCTTGTGAGTTATTATGGCCCACCACGTGTATGCTATTAGGGTTAGGGTTCCAAGTGTTCGTAGGAATTTTAAAATATAGCAAACAACTTCAAAAAATTATAAAAATTTATGTGGAGCATCCCAACACAATGTACTTGTTTGTGTAAATTTTTCATAATTTTTATTTATTTAGGATTTTTCTTGTATTTTCTTAAACGTATATTGTTTTGACGGTAACAAAAAAATCGACAGAAAATCGTGACATGTGTTATGCAGACAAATATCCCGATGAGGCCCTCCCTCCATCTGCCTTTCTTTTCCACCGAAAGCAAGCAAGCCCTCCTGTCACCTCCATCTATTCGCGATGTCTCCCGCATCTAATCCTTGTTTGTCGCATGCAAATTAAAATTGATCACGTGCAAGGGAAGTATTCACTCCCGGCTATAAATTAGTGAGCGAATGAGCGCGATTTCATTTCACAATCGCTTGCTCACTCGCTATTTCGCTCTCTCACTCGCTCTTTCGCTCGCACACTCGTTCTGTCGATTACATTTTTGGAGATATTTCAGCGCTATTGACCGCCGTCATTCGCAGGTAATTTGTATTTCCATCATTTAATTCTTGAGGGCGCATTGTCAGTACATATACTATCAATGTAATTAGAGTTATGAGATTATTATACATTGTATATGTTGTAGGCTATCAATACATGGACAAAGTAATGTACCTAAGACTATAGGTAAAGAAACTTAAGAACACCTCCACTAATACTGCTATACATGGATAATAAAGTTATACCTCATGAGTGGCTCTGTACTTTTGAGCAAAAAAACATATTTGAGCACTAAGCTGAGGAATTTAGTCCATGGTCAGCTAGCTGATAGCTACATGTCTTTGGGCCATCGGTTAGATGAGTGTCTTGTTGGGTGGCAATTAACTACCACTAACCCACATAAATTAATTAATGTACATTAATTTTTGGTGTTCATTTAGTCGTGATTTTTATCATCGTTTAATAGCCATATTTAATTTTGTACCTACACATTAGTGCACATTAATTTGTAGTGTTAGTCCTAAATAATTAGTTTGTCTTAATTAATTAGTTTAAATAATTAAAAAATAGAAAAATAATGATAGCATGCACTGCTAGTTATTCATGCAATTAAGTATTTTGTGCTAGTTATTTCATGGTCATTATCAATCTTCTCATTAATATTTCATCTATTTCATGTGTTGCAAGTCATGTCTCTACCAGCGTTTCTGGAACACTCCTACGATGAGGACCACTGGTCCAAGCTGTGGATCACCTGTGATGCCGATGGCCCTTCGCTTCTTCTACTTCGGGCGGGGAGGGATTCCTTGGAGCTAGACGATCGCTACGTCCCGATCCTCCTGGACACAGGCTTGTTGCCTATTGCGAGGCTGGTGTCTCTCGGACGCCGGTTCATCCTAGACGCCGAGCCTACTGTCGGCACTTATCGACAGGTGGAGGCCCGAAACACACACCTTCCACTTTCGGTGGGGTGAGATGGCGATCACCCTGCAAGACGTCTCGTTCTTGACCGTTCTCCTGATCTGGGGGTGAGAAACTTGTGTCGGGCCCTCTGCCGGTGCACTGGAAGGCCATGCTGGAGCAGCAGTTCAGCCAATCTCTCCCGGAGAGTGTACGTGGCGTCCCCCGGACTTGGCTGAGGTGCACCTAACGAGGTCATTAGGACGCACATCGTAGCTTACCTTCTTTAGCTCTTTGGTTGGGTCCTGTTTTCAACCACACAGGGCAATTGGTGCTACGCCAGCTACGTCTACCTCGTCGAGTCGTTGGTTGACACGGGATCTGGGCTGATGCCTCAGTATAGCTGAGGGTCAGCTGTCTTTTGTGCTACACACCGGGGGTTGTGTGACACTTTGCAGCGCGGCACCGGTGGCACCCCCAGCCTGGCTGGCTGCTATGTGCTCCTGCGCTGGTTCAAGGACAGGCCGATGAGGTGCTACTCGTTGTACCACAACGAGTTCGAGTCGTTGCACGAGAGCGATATCATATGGTGTCCATGGTATCCAGATTTTGTGAGCAGTGTAGCGCCACACGGGCTGTCTGTGCAATGCACCCAGGACATCGGGTTATGAATGACGGACCACCACCTTGTGTTCGCACATATGGTGGAGCCTTACAGGCCGCAACGCGTAATGCGATAGTTTGGTCGGTACCAGGTCATGCCTCCCAGACGGCTGGCTCCTACAGCGAGCCGTACACCCGTGAGTTAAGCTTTATCCAAGTAATATTTACAATTCTTACATCTTTTCTAACATCAATCTTTCCAGAAATGCAGGCAATCGAGGGTAAGTAGGCATATTAAGGACTGGCGCCCGGTCCAGCAGGAGTGGACAATGGCATGGACGGGCAAGGCGCACTTGGATGTCTTAATTGAGTGGCGTCCGTATGACCTTGAGATATACGGTGCGTACTTAGAGTGGTACGTGCCATGGATGCACGCAAGACTCACCATTCATCCACCGGAGCGCCTGGAGCGGGTGGCATCGGAGACGCACTAGGAGAGCCTCGGCCGCACGTACGACCGTCGCAGCGCTTCGCGGCGTGACGACACGTAAGACACAACCTCTAGTTGTTTCATTCACAACATTCGTACTCTTTGTTAATGAACCTGTTACGTATGCCATTACAGTTGGAGCGGGCGCACACGTCCATAGCACATCTGAGGCCGCCATAGCGTATCTAAACACAACACCAGCGGGATATAATTTTTTTTGAAGCACATCTCGGCGGAGATGAAGAAGATAATACATAACTTGATCCGCGGTCGTTTGACAGACGACGTCCTGCGTATCGGGCACCAAATGGGAGGCGTGCTCATCCGCTAGGTCACCACGACCTAGTGAGTCCCATCAATCATTCGCGGCCTAGAGCAGCGGGGAAGTAAGTTATGTATAAATATGCATTATGTTTTCTGGTTATGACTAATGTTCCACTAACATCATGTTTTTCTCCCGCGCAGGTCCGTCGGGATACATCACTTCTACCATCTGCGTTCGGTACTATGGATATCATAGGGATATGCTCCTGATCTTAGGATGATGTGACAATTGGCAATGACGTTAAAGGCTTATCGTTTCACGTGTTTTCGGCAATATTGGCATGCTGTGATGTCTCGGCGGTCGATCGGCTATAGAAGCGATCGACCGCCACCCCGGCGATCGGACGGGCGATGGCGAACCATCGGCCATAGCGGCGGTCGGACCGACCAAATCTAAAAAGGTGTTTTTTTTGCTGGGCCAAAAATAGAGGTTGTAGGCAAGAGAGGGGTTTCGATTGCACTTGGTCTCATAATTTTTGGAGTCTCCAGTCAAAAGTTCTATTCGTTTGAAAATTCCAGTAGGTTTCGGATTTTCAGGGGATAATTTTGGCTAAGTCCCAATCGGCAATGAGGCCCAACCGGTGGTGGTCAAACCGGCTGAGGTGGGCGGTCGACCGCCATCTTTGGCGGTCTAATCGATTGTCACTTGGATCGTCGTCCTTCGTGGCGGCGATGTTTGGTGGTTAGGTAAAAGTATTGAGTTTCAATGCATATGTGTTGCATGATGCATGTTTTGACTAACATGGGTCAAATTGTGAAGAACTTATTCCTATATTCGGTTTACTTGTCTATTGTTGTGCAGCTTGCTTGGTGGTCAACGACGGTCAACAACGAGGATGATCGGGACTAGGTTTGGAGAGCTGAGGTCCAGAACAATCGACGATGTCGAGTGAGGTCAATGAACTCAAGCGTGGTGCAAGATGGACAAGGGTGACCTATTGGCCAATTCGCGGTGCAAGATGGCGCAAGGGGAAGCTGATTAGGTCAAGAGGCGATAAAGACGACACAAGATGGCGCAAGGGGAAGCTGATTAGGTCAAGAGGCGATAAAACGGCACTTTAAAATTCGTGCGTGTGTGACCCGTTTGTTTTGGGCCTTAACGGGATCCCAATTGAGTCAAACTGCTAGAAGGTCTAAGCCTCCACTATAAATAGAGGAGGGAGGTGGCTGCACCCCTCTTCAACCTTTTTATTGTTTGAAACACTAATTTGCATAGGGAGAGGTGATCTGGAGGTTAGGGTTCTAGATAGTTTTGATTTGATTTCATGCTCATAGATTGAGCTTTGTCCTCCATTGATGGAGTGGCTGTAAACCAAAATCATATCAAATCAATCCAAGGAAAGTTTGATCAAAGTTTTGTCTCTTTGCTTTCCTTCTCTCTATTTGATGATTTTGAGTCTTTTTTTGATCCGTGAGTTTTTTCTTGATTTCTTCATGTGATCTAGCTTGCTGTGATATGTGGGAACATATTTAGAATCATCTTGATCATCAATCACCCACGAGCAAGATTTTAGATCTAGTTTTCGCTTTGACTCGATTTTGAACCTTCCTCCTCTCAAACGGAAAAGTATCGTAATTCTTCCAATAATTTTCACAATCTTCGATTGGAATAGGTTCCTAACATCATAGAGAAGGTGTGTTCCAAGTTTCATCGAGATTGGAGTTGTAGACCAAAAGTTACATCTATTTGCAACTTCGCTCTTCGGGTTGTTTGATCCGTTCTTCAGGCCGACGGTCAGACCGCCCGAGGTCACCGGTCCGACCGCCAGGGTCAACGGTCAGACCACCATTGACCCAGCGTTCAGACCACCCAACACTAAGTTTTGTTTTAGCTTGTGTTGATTTTTGTTATTTATCTTCGGGGGTTAAATTGGATTCAATACTAGTCTTCGATGTACTGGTATATTGATCTTCATAGCTTCTATAGTTATTGGAGTAAAATCTTATTGAATCTATTATTTGTGAGAAATGAGCGTGCTCCTATTCACCCCCCCTCTAGTCATCTTTTCGGTCTAACAGGTACAAAGACTAGTGCTCCCCGTCGGTCATCTGCACTACACATCCGGGAGGTATGAGATCACCAATTCACGTCCTGAGTGTTTATCTGTATTGGCATCATTCCATCTTGCGGCCTTTAGTTGACCGTGGGGGTGATGACCAGTTCACGTTGACTGATGATGACGATACGGGCCTCCCACGTCCTAGCACGGAGCAGTACACATTAGGGTTAGGGTCTGGACCATAGCATGTAGGGTTTGGAGCATCTGCAGTACAGAGCTCCTTCAGATTCGCTGCCCCTACCGTACGTCCAAGACTAGAGTTCCTCCAGGTGGTCTGCCACACCGTACATCCAAGGCCAGAGTTCATCCGCCCAATCCGGAGTTGCAGGCATCGTACCTCGGGAGTGATTTTTTTATTCTGTCGCTCATTACTTCTTCGGAGGTGTCCCTATGTCGGCACCACTCATCAGGATAACATGTACGTTTACCAGACTCTGCTGGCCCAGACTCATCCAACTGGTCCACCTATGCCCACTCAACGGTTTCCGTACCCTGTCCGAACAGACATGCAGCCTTCGGACCGGCTTATGTATCCCATGGGACATGCTCGGCGCAAAACAAGACCACGCACGTGGACGCAGCCGCGACAGGCAAAGAGCAGTGGCTCAGACGAGTGAGCCATATTATATCCTGTGTTATGCGATTATGTTTTGGGATATTTGTATTCATAATTTGTTTTGCTATATTTTGTACGTGTATCTTGGTTGTTATTTGTGTACTCCTATGTCGTATTGTACATCTACATGTAAAATGGAGTTGCAATGCAGTTTTTTTATACATTCCAAATCACATGAAATCATGAAGCCCAAATTTCTGATATCTAACATCATAATTTTTGCAACTTAAATCCTTCATTTTTTAGACATATAAAATTATCGAAATATTAGACAATCAAGTCCACTGTGTGAGGAGCCTTAAAAAATTCATAATTTTATGAGCTCATTTTCTACATTACAATTCGTACAAACAATACACGTTTAAGAAAATACGAGAAAAATGCTGAACGAATAAAACTATAGAAAATTTACAAAAGCAGGTACACTGTGTCGGAAGACTCCACATATAATTTTATAATTTTTTGAACTCGTTTGCTATATTTTAAAATTCCTACTAACACCTGAAACCCTAACCCTAACCCTAATGGACTACATGTGGCGGGCCGTGGGTGCTACCACACGGTGGCCGTGCGAAAATGGGTACGTGTCGGCCGGAGAATGGCTGCTGCATGACAGCCGTGCGGATAGAGGCCAAATTTGGGGGGAAAATCGGACGACCATTTTTCTATATACGGTGCGAAAACACGCCAATTCGGCTAAAAATTTCTGCGCACAATACAGAAATATTGGGGGCTCATCCTAATTTTTGGCCGTGTTGGCACGTTTTCAACACGTATTTACAGAAATGGCAATCTTTCGAGTTTATTTGCAAAATTGGCATCATAGTCGCATGACCGCCATGCGGAAACCCATCCCTGCCCGCGGCGTCTCCCGTTGCCGCATGGCTGCCATGCGGTAACGCCTCCGCGCCGCCACGTGGCCTCCCTCAGCCAGCCCCGCCGCCACATCAATTTTTCTTTTTTTCTTTTGTTTAAACAGTTATGCATATTTTTTGTATAAAATTTTAAATATAGCAAATGGGCTCCAAAAATTATAACTTTTTGTGGAGCTTCTTAACCCAGTGTACTTGCTTGTGTAATTTTTATAAAATTTAATTTAGAAAAATTTAATCTGTTTTGAATTTTTCTCAAAAAAGGAAAAAAAAACAAGTTGCTCTGATTGTGGTTGCATACGATCTGACAACCAGTAGCAATTTTTTTTCCTTTTT
Source organism: Hsuehochloa calcarea (assembly GCA_036346395.1). NCBI lineage: Eukaryota > Viridiplantae > Streptophyta > Magnoliopsida > Poales > Poaceae > Hsuehochloa > Hsuehochloa calcarea. Next base: position 18,521,438 of record CM070600.1, read on the forward strand.
TAGAAAATTATTTATGCATAATTTTTATAGAAATTTTTAAATATTACATATGAGCTCCAAAAATTATACATTTTTTGTGGACCCTCCTGGCAAAGTGTACTTGTTTGTGTAATATTTTTCAAAAATTTTATATATTTTTAATTTTTCTAAAAAATTCTTTGAAATATTCTGTTTGTAGGAATATTGTAATATAAAAAATGAGGTCCAAACATTATGAATTTTTTTAAAGGCTCCTTACACAGTGGACTTTATTGCGTAATATTTTTCAGAATTTTATATGTTTTGAAAACATCTTGAAATTAATAGTTTAGGTCTCGAAAATTAGGGTTTTAGGTTTAAAAAATTAGGGTTTCATGATTTCTTATGATTTGGAATGTGTGAAGTTTATTACCACATAGATCACTCTAGGTGCAGCAAGATTTCTATAGCAGTAGTGACATAATTTGAACTCCAATAGTAGTACTCATCATACTACTATTAATTCAATTTTTGGCACCATACTATTTTCTTTTGCTCCTAGTAGTACTAATCATACCATTATTATTGGCAGTATGATTAATACTACTATGGAAGTTCAAATTCTACTTAGAGCGAAAAAATAGTATGGTACCGAAAATGTAAGTAATAGCAGTATGTCAACATGGTTGCACCTTCATGGTAAACTTGTGACTTTTATTAGGTATGTACAAAATAATAGTATGATACCGACAATGTTTGCATTGTGGCTTTTATAAGGTGTGTACAAAATTACAGTAAAAAAATCAGGTGTATCCCATTGCGGCTTTTATTATCAGCTGTATTATGGTTTTTTAGCTACATTATCAGAAAACGAATTAGCAAAGATACTTCAGATTACAGTCAAATATAGTTTACCATGAAGGTGCAACCTCATTTCTGAAGCCTAAAATTCTAATTTTTTTAGACTTAAACCCTTAATTTTTGAGACGTTTTCAGAACATATAAAATTCTGAAAAATATTATACAATCAAGTATACTATGTAAGGAGCCTTTAATATAAAAAAATTATAATGTTTAGACCTAATTTTCTATGTTACAAGATTCCTACAAATAGTAACTTAAATGAATTTTTAAGATAAATTAAAAGGTATATTTTTTTAAAAAAAATTACACAAGTAAGTACACTTTGTCAGGAGACTCCAAAAAAAATATCATAATTATTTAAGCCTATTTTCTATGTTTAAAAATTCTTACAAAAATTATGCATAAATGATTTTTCTTTAAAAAGAAACAAAAGAAAAAAAAATGCTAGAGTATGGTTACCGCACGATGGGCATGCGGCAACCCCACTGTAACAATTTTGTTCTTTTTCAAGAAAAGTTCAGAACGCTATAAATTTTTCTAAATTAATTTTTAACAAAATTACACATGTACTTACATTGGGTCAAGAGGCTCCACAAAAAAATCCTAATTTTTAAGCCTATTTTCTATATTTAACAATTCCTACAAAAAATTATGCATAATTACTTTTTAAAATAAAAAAGAAAGAAAAACCGACATGGCGGCGGGGCTAGCTGGGGGAGGCCACGTGACGGCGGCGGCGGTGTTGCTGCACGACGACTACGGTGCTATTTCTGCAGCCATTTCTGTAAATACGCGCCAAAGATTTACCAAAATGGCCAAAAACTCCTCATCCGTCCAAAAATATCATACAATAGTATAAACGACAATGCTTGTAACACTGTTGCGCCTTTTCTTCGTGTGAACGAGGAGGAGGTCGAGAGTGGAGGCAGCGTACCACGGATGAGCTTGGAGCCCTTTTCTCTGCGGACGGTCCATGCAGAATGGTCAGCGATGACACATAGCGATAGAGGCCAAATTTGGGGGGAAAATCGGACGACCATTTTTCTATATACGGTGCGAAAACACGCCAATTCGGCTAAAAATTTCTGCGCACAATACAGAAATATTGGGGGCTCATCCTAATTTTTGGCCATGTTGGCACGTTTTCAACACGTATTTACAGAAATGGCAATCTTTCGAGTTTATTTGCAAAATTGGCATCATAGTCGCATGACCGCCATGCGGAAACCCATCCCGCTCGGCGTCCTCCGCTTCGCATGGTCGCCATGCGAACGCTCCGCCACGTGGCCTCCACCAAATTCCGCCACATCAATTTTTTTTTTCTTTTGTTTAAACAGTTATGCATAATTTTTGTATAAAGTTTTAAATATAGCAAATGGGCTCCAAAAATTATAACTTTTTGTGGAGCTTCTTAACCCAGTGTACTTGCTTGTGTAATTTTTATAAAATTTAATTTAGAAAAATTTAATCTGTTTTGAATTTTTCTCGAAAAAGGGGAAAAAAAAAACAAGTTGCTACAGTGTGGTTGCCGCACGATGGGCAACCACACTGTAGCAAATTTTTTTTCCTTTTTTAGAAAATTATTTATGCATAATTTTTATAGGAATTTTTAAATATAACATATGAGCTCCAAAAATTATACATTTTTTGTGGACCCTCCTGGCAAAGTGTACTTGTTTGTGTAATATTTTTCAAAATTTTTATATATTTTTAATTTTTCTAAAAAATTCTTTGAAATATTCTGTTTGTAGGAATATTGTAATATAAAAAATGAGGTCCAAACATTATGAATTTTTTTAAAGGCTCCTTACACAGTGGACTTTATTGCGTAATATTTTTCAGAATTTTATATATTTTGAAAACATCTTGAAATTAATAGTTTAGGTCTCGAAAATTAGGGTTTTAGGTTTAAAAAATTAGGGTTTCATGATTTTTTATGATTTGGAATGTGTGAAGTTTATTACCACATAGATCACTCTAGGTGCAGCAAGATTTCTATAGCAGTAGTGACATAATTTGAACTCCAATAGTAGTACTCATCATACTACTATTAATTCAATTTTTGGCACCATACTATTTTCTTTTGCTCCTAGTAGTACTAATCATACCATTATTATTGACAATATGATTAATACTACTATGGAATTTTAAATTCTACTTAGAGCGAAAAATAGTATGGTACCGAAAATGTAAGTAATAGCAGTATGTCAACATGGTTGCACCTTCATGGTAAACTTGTGACTTTTATTAGGTATGTACAAAATAATAGTATGATACCGACAATGTTTGCATTGTGGCTTTTATAAGGTGTGTACAAAATTACAGTAAAAAAAATCAGATGTATCCCATTGCGGCTTTTATTATCAGCTGTATTATGGTTTTTTAGCTACATTATCAGAAAACGAATTAGCAAAGATACTTCAGATTACAGTCAAATATAGTTTACCATGAAGGTGCAACCTCATTTCTGAAGCCTAAAATTCTAATTTTTTTAGACTTAAACCCTTAATTTTTGAGACGTTTTCAGAACATATAAAATTCTGAAAAATATTATACAATCAAGTATACTATGTAAGGAGCCTTTAATATAAAAAAAATTATAATGTTTAGACCTAATTTTCTATGTTACAAGATTCCTACAAATAGTAACTTAAATGAATTTTTAAGATAAATTAAAAGGTATAATTTTTTTAAAAAAATTACACAAGTAAGTACACTTTGTCAAGAGACTCCACAAAAAATATCATAATTATTTAAGCCTATTTTCTATGTTTAAAAATTCTTACAAAAATTATGCATAAATGATTTTTCTTAAAAAAGAAACAAAAGAAAAAAAAATGCTAGAGTATGGTTACCGCACGATGGGCATGCGGCAACCCCACTGTAGCATTTTTTTTTCTTTTTCAAGAAAAGTTCAGAATGCTATAAATTTTTCTAAATTAATTTTTAACAAAATTACACATGTATAACAATTCCTACAAAAATCATGCATAATTACTTTTTAAAATAAAAAAGAAAGAAAAACCGACGTGGCGGCGGGGCTGGCTGGGGGAGGCCACGTGACGGCGGCGGCGGCGTTGCTGCACGATGACTACGGTGCTATTTATGCAGCCATTTCTGTAAATACGCGCCAAAGATTTATCAAAATGGCAAAAAACTCGGACTCATCCGTCCAAAAATATCATACAATAGTATAAACGACAATGCTTGTAACACTGTTGCGCCTTTTCTTCGTGTGAACGAGGAGGAGGTCGAGAGTGGAGGCAGCGTACCACGGATGAGCTTGGAGCCCTTTTCTCTGCGGACGGTCCATGCACTGTACCACGGATGGACGGCATCTGGAAAGTTCTGTCCAGTGAGCACACGACGGCGACGGCGACGCCGGACTCCGCCCCCATACTCCCCAATTACTCACTCCCACGTCGCTGGCTCGAGGGGAATCGGCCCGGGAGACGGTACGAAAAGGGCAGTCCACTCCACTGCCTTAGCCGCTCATCTTTCCCGGCCGGACATAAGAAATTGCGTCTAGTCTCAAGTCTCCCCCTCCGTACAAATGGATACGATCCAGCCACAGCCTACATGAAACATGATACACTTGGCCCAGAAAAGCGATTTCTCCCATGTCGTTTTCCCTGTTTCCTTTTCTCCACCTGTCTCTTTAGCACGGGGGTGGCTTAAACTTTTTAAATGTTTTGAATTCACGATTGAATAGTACTCCGTAGCTTAAGCTTAACACTTTCAATCGGTTCTTATAAATGGAATCCCTAAACAGCCGGGCTACGATCCTTAGGCAACTTTTGTTCACGCGTGGCTCTCAAAGTATGCAACACCTGTATAAAAGCATGAGAAATTCAACACCTGTATAAAAGCATGAGAAATTTTACATCACCTTGTATTAGTAGCATATAGCGGTATTATAAATATAACTTTTGTCAAGGATATAATAGATTTTTCTTTGTATTTAAATCTTTTTATGAGAGTATTATAAACTTTTCTAACTAGATTTGAAAATATTACAATTCCACTCCTTCAGAATTCTAATACTCACATTATCAGATTTAGTATAACTAAATCATAACTAATCCGAACCATTGGATCAAAAAGAATAGATAGTCTGTATTAAATTAAGTGTATTGTAAAAAAACTAAAAAAAAATACACAACAAAAGAAGTATGTACACGATTTTCTGTGTCTATTCTGTAAAAAAAGAGAAAAATTCACCTTGTTGCACCATAAGGCGACCACACACTCGCTGTGTAGTAAGTAAACCACAAGTTTCATTCTAAGCATATCATATTAGAAAAAATGGTCGAGCGCATCCCCTTGGTCGATAAGCACCAGAAACATATTACAGAGAGGAAATGAGCGGCCGGGAAAAATCCGACAAAACTTACCTTCCAAATATTTGGTTGTGGAAATAAACTCCAACCAAGATTTCAAACCGATTGGACTCCGCCCGGTCAAAATGTGTTCTTCCAAAATCCAAATCGCATAGAAGTAAATTACACGGGACGGCAAAGCCGGCTCTTGGATTCTACTATGAGCCAAACATAAAAGGAAGGCTCATAAAAGGAAGGACAAATTAAGCTAGCAATCCATGCTGTAAGACGATCGACAACACAGACACATACATAGAAAAATGTCACCCCGACTTGTCGTATCAGCTCGACTTCAAACAACTGGGCAGCCAGTCACGTTAAAGCTGGGGGTCAATTGGCTCTACAGTTTTTTGCAAACTATTCAGTACAAGTATTTTTTTTGTTGTAAAATTTTAGAAAATAGTGAAAATTTTACTAGAATTCACTCCACATAGTTAGATAATGATGTATAATTGCAATCCTAGCTATACCAAAGTAGCCAGCACAAGCATAGTAGAGCGATCCCTAGTATAATTTGGGGCTTATTTAACCGCTCAGCCCGTGTCTGACAGGGGCACTACCCTAACGTTTATTTGATCTAGTCCGTGTTCAACTATGCGTAGCTTCGCCTACCTATGGACATAAAACAAGTCATTGGAAGAACTATGTGAACGATTGTTTAGAGGATTGCACTACTGTTTATAAGAATATATCTCTGATGACATGTTAAGAGAGAATAATGCGGAGTAAACAAAACATTGCATTATGTTAGCAGCCTTCAACTCTTGATCAATGGTGGTTGATAGACGGTGGAGATTACATTGTTAAAGCAGCCCTGTACGTGCATCTAAACAGCTTAAAATGTACATGTAAGTCCACGTCTAAAAAAGAAAGACTACGGGTTGATTTCTGCAAAATTCCCATGTTCCATACAATGTTTTCCTATGCGTAGAGACATGCTACGAAATTATTAGCCGATTTGTTTCAGATTTTTATGTGCTGTATTCTGATGACTTGGCATGGCCTTTAAGTAACGCTTTTCTTGACGTCGCACGAGAGCTAGCTAAGAGACATGACAGCGATGGCCCCGGCATATTACAGCAAAAAAAAAATGATTATATGCTTCGGCAAAACCAGAGCAAGAAACCGCAATTTGCAACCCCTTCAATTAAGTGTCTATGCAATGATTGGAGCTACCAAATCAAAGATTAGCATGGCAAGGCGATAAACAAATGACACGAGTTGTTACCCAACAAAAAATGACACAAATAATTTGATGAAGTGCTCATAATGGACACCCTCCGTGTGGAGTTCACGGGTACATGTCCATGCGGGATAAGAGTATTTATAACAGTTTATTTTTAGCTTCTTACGGAAGAGTACTTAATCTAATAAAAATAAAAAAAATATTTCAATAGATTATTTCTTGAGTTTGTATCTAAGACTATAAAAAATTGGTTTTTAAGTAACAAGTAAGTCTTCAATTGCTATTTTGTTATTTTTTATGTCTTGGTATCAACAAGTTATTTGTTTCTTCATCTAGAAATAAGCCTATATTCTCTCTCCACAACACAAAATGCTGATGTGTCAATCCCTTAGTAACAAGTGATATGAACTATTGTAGATGCTCTAATGACTCGTTTCTCATCCTAGGCAGGTCTGAGCTCTCAAATTGCAAAAAATATTGCGTGTGCTTAGATAGCGAGCCGGACCGCGGTCGCGTCAGGGCGGCGCACTCGAGGGAGGAAGAGGCGCTGACACACTCGGGGAGGACGGACCGGGACGCGACGCCTCAGAGCTGAACAACACGGCTCACTCGAGGAAGAGGACACGACCAGGCGCAACGGAAGGCAAACAATGCACCCGAGGCGACGAAGTCAGCGCAATTGAGCACGTGTAGTTCGCGCAGGGCTTGTGCCGGCAACAACCCACGGGGTGCATCGCGCAGGCTGAACAACACACAACTCAGACGTGGGGAGTAGGCGCACCGAGGCAACGGAACTGGTCGTGAACGCTTACGGGGTTGTTTGGATATGATGGATCGAACTAATTCATTCGGATTGGAAGTGATTTTAGTTTAGATTCTGAATCGATCTGAAAGAATTGAGTCGGATCATAATGTATCCAAACAAATCTCAAAGTTGATGAGGCGTGTGCGGAGAACCTGCGTGCGCATGCCATGGATGGAATATGCGAAATGGTTATTTTCATGTGTTTTCCCGTTCCCGACTTGTTCTTTTGCCTGACCGGTGTACAAATCTGCGTTGGCACAAGAAGCAGATCAAGCAACCCAAATGTGTCATTGCTGCAAGGCTGATACAGCAAGAAATGCTCTCTGGCTTCTTTGTGACTAAGGAAGATTTTGATGTGATGGGCAGCTCATCGTCTCATCGCAAGATCTTTGTGGCGTTGCTTCGTCAGCGACAGAAGAGATGCTGCCAGTCACACTCCACCGAAGTGGTTAACACTCGCAAGGCACCACATGCTGTGGTGCGACTGATTTGGTCCATATTAGCTAGCTCTGCTGGCTACAGGCATTCGCGTTATTACGTGCTTTCCTATCTTTTTTTTTTACTTGATGTCTTAGAATCTGTTATATCAAATATTTTAAAGTTCAACTATCAATATGTTTAAAACTATCTAAACTAGTTACATAAAAATTATATCATTAAATTTGTTGTTAAGAATAATTATATAATTATATTAGTATACCTTAATGTAAATATATATAAATTAGCGATTAAAGTCGTATCTCGAAACCGTCAAGAGTCGAAAAACATCGCATAAAAAAAGAACAGAAGATAGCGGGGAGTAAGTAAGTAGCACCCGTTTGTTTTCGGCGTAACAAATGTAGGCCATGCATGTATGGCTACGGCTCCTGAAAAGTTTTAAATGTGGAGGAACAAGTTTCAGTGACTTGGTATTGTCAGTGGCCGGTCAAGAATTAGTGTTAATTAGCCGTCTAATCAAACGCGATTTGCAAGCTATGAGCCACAAACCCACTAACAATGCGAGGTGTCCGTTGATTATGTTTTCTATGGACCACTAGCAGGTAGCAATGTTGCTTTTTCTAGCGATAATGACCGAGCAATGATGAGGTAGCGGACCGGGGAAGGCAGATTCCCCAATTGGCATGGCTATTTCCATGATTTTACCTGTCACTTGCATGGTTAAGGAGTACCATAAGCCAATTGCATGACAAGGAATTATAGCCAGTATTTCGGTTTTTCTAAAAAGAAACTATAGCCGGTACGAATAAAGTATAAGAGCCTCACTTCTCGCACGTTATGTTTGTGTAAAGGAAGCAGTGGTGACCCAGAATTTCTAAGACGAGTATTCGAAGTTAACAAAAAAAATTATTCAATGGAAAATACGAAGGATTACATTAGTAAAAATCAAAGTTCGAATTGTTCATGCTAAAAACAACATCTCAAAATAATTTAAAATGTGGCATCTAGCAAGTATTATTATTGATACAATATTATTTTTGAAAACGTTATAGGGGAGATGAAAAATGTGGGAACATACAATAGTAAACTGCTAATCTTATTGGACTTACATGTTTTTGAAATACATTCTTTTATATTTATTTTGCAGAATACAATGTACAAGTTGTTTTAAAAAATGTACAAGTTATCGAAATCCCAAGAAAAGACAAGATCTCAATAGCTTTTACACCAATTAAGCTAAAAGAGAAAACAAACTAAATTACAATGGTGGGAGGATTAGAACTCTAAGACCTGGACTCGAAAAAAAAAACCCAATGATCAACTGAACAAAACTAGTTCGTTGTCAGATTAACAATAGTTTTGGAAAGTATTTTAGGTGTTCAATTGGACACCCATGAACCAATAGGCCCGCCCTGAAAGGAAGGGTGCATTTTTAGGAGAAGGAGAGAAGAAAATAAACGATACTAGTATTGCTGCTTTATGCTGTTTGTATAAAGACACGGCAATGCAGTAGCCGTTTCCTAGTACTCATGGCAGGTCGTCTTCTAGCCAGCCGGTCAGTCTCATCTACTACATGTGAAAGGAACTTCAAAGATGTGCATGCAAAATTAACAATGGACTTTGAGAACTTCAAAGATGTAGTCTCATCTACGTAGTCCATGGACGCTAGCTGCTGTCTCGGGTCTCGGCTCAAAGGCAAAAAGGGAAGAGAGCCAAATGCCAAATGGATCGAACAAAAACATCTTTTTTTGCCCAAATTTTTAAGCTACAAGGCGTGTTTTTTTGCTATGACCGATGCCCCTCGTGAGGTCCGGCGCTTTTGGTTCGGCTCGAAACAAACGTCGCCGGAAGCGTGGACGCGGGCGAATTTTTTTAGCCCGCACTTGAGACTTGAATCTCGTAGCCACATGACAAGATATTTCTCTCTATCTAAATAACTTATTTTTAACCATTGTATAAAAAAATAATACACTCTTTATTTTTTAATAGAAATAATTCTCAGTCGTTGGCCCTTTAGACGACTAGACCCAATCATATGGTGGACCAGCGATTTGATGTATGTCGACACTCAGTCATATGACGAGAGGATGACGTTGAGCCACGTCGTCCAATTGCGCCACCCTTTGTGTGATTGGCATCCGTTTGACACCTGTTGCGATTGAGGGGCGATATAGTCGGCTAATTACAATATGAATCCACTTGCGCGACAAAAATAGGAGAAGAAAGAAGGTCATCAACAGTAGAGAAGAAGGGTAGAGAAGAAATGAGAAGAGATGGGAGGGGAGGAGGAGCAAACTCTGCCTACCGGCTCAGCGCATCTCCGTATTTTCGTCCTTTTGTGGTGAGTTCGTCATGCTTATGTAATTTGTTGGTCGCTTTGATAAAAATATATTAGGTTAGGAACAATAAACATAGCTTAGTGGTGGATTTGATTTTCGTTAAACTCTACGTAGTTTGCTTAATTAGCATCCATTCTAAATATCCTGAGTCGTGTGCCAGATATATGTCAGAGCAATGATTTTTCAAAGTCTGTTGGCTAATGCTACTCCATAAGCCATGCTTTCATGTGTTGGTTGCATGTGGCATGATTAAGACAAACTCTGCGCGGTACGTGTCAGGCTCCTTCATGAAGGGAAAATGTGGTTCAGACTTAGAGCAGGGAAGGATACATGTCCCTGATTAGTACTTATTGAAGGGTGGCAAGGGTCGTTGGTAAACTTGTCGTATCTGAAACAGTATTGACGGCTCTGAAGCCATAGGTCCTACGAAGAGGTGTATCATTTGCGGAGATTATAGGTATAGGAAGAATAAGGGCACAAATCATAATAGGTCGGGTGAAGGTCACGATGACACGACTAGTGGCGATCGTGGAAAAAACCGTCAAGGAAGTCGTGGAGGGGGACATGTTGCAGATCATGAAGCTAAAATTTCTATTGATACAGTTTGTATCTATTGATCGTGGAAAAAGCCGTCAAGGAAGTCGTGGAGTGCTTGTTCCTATCGTCGTGGTCCATTTGTGTAATCTATTTCATGGTTGTATCTCGTTTGTTGCAAACTACCTTTAATTTAAACATATTGCTACTTGATTCGATATATTGTAAACCCGACTATTTAATTCCATAAAATCAAAACGGAGTTTATTTAAATTATTTGTTAACACTGTGACCAGTCGCTGATCTAATCTGCGATTGGTCTCAGTCGCATTCTGGCCTGGCGACTATGCTCGACACATGTCTCAGTCGCGCTACCAGCTTGCGATTGAGAAACATGACATACCAATGCTTCAGTCGTGGTTGGGCCTCCCCTGTCACCTAATCGTTGGCCTACCGCGTAATTGGAATTAGTCAGCTGGTGGACTAATGACTTAGGGTTATTTATGTAAGAAATAAAGCTTGAATTTTTTTTGTAAAATTATTTTAAAAATAGTATATTTAGAAAAAGATTCCATCACAAAGAGACCTTTTAACCCTCAGATCAACGCATAGTGTTTTCCAGGATTTTTTTAAAATAATTTTATTTTTAAAAAATTACAAAAATAAACAACCTATATATATATATATATATATATATATATATATATATATATATATATATATATAGGCTACTATCGCCATTTGGAATTGCGACACCATTTGAAATAGCAAAAGGTCTTGTCGCCATTTCAAATAGCAACAATAGGCCATAATAGTGCAGAGAGGTTCCTGTCACCGGATCCTATCGCCACTCCAAATGGTGACAGGGATCTCTGCCTGTTTTTTACTGTCTATTTTCGATAATATATTTTGTGGATAAATCACAATGATATTACAAAACATTTAGTACAACGTCCTCACATTTTTGGTCGACAAAACATAATGATATCACATAACATTCAGCGTAACGTCCTCACATATTTTATCGACAAATCACACTGATATTACAAACCATTCAACACAACGCCATCACCTAGTTTTTTGACAAATCAAAGTGATATTACAAGCACTGGGCACCACATATTTCAACAAGACGAACCTTTCTCGTGGCCGCAACCTCAACGCACGCCATGTCAACCGCCTCGAGTGGGGTGGTCGGATGAGATCCCCGCGACGACATCCGAATCGCGATGTCCGATTCGTGCAAGCTATGAGCCACAAACCCACTAACAATGCGAGGTGTCCGTTGATTATGTTTTCTATGGACCACTAGCAGGTAGCAATGTTGCTTTTTCTAGCGATAATGACCGAGCAATGATGAGGTAGCGGACCGGGGAAGGCAGATTCCCCAATTGGCATGGCTATTTCCATGATTTTACCTGTCACTTGCATGGTTAAGGAGTACCATAAGCCAATTGCATGACAAGGAATTATAGCCAGTATTTCGGTTTTTTTTTAAAAGAAACTATAGCCGGTACGAATAAAGTATAAGAGCCTCACTTCTCGCACGTTATGTTTGTGTAAAGGAAGCAGTGGTGACCCAGAATTTCTAAGACGAGTATTCGAAGTTAACAAAAAAAATTATTCAATGGAAAATACGAAGGATTACATTAGTAAAAATCAAAGTTCGAATTGTTCATGCTAAAAACAACATCTCAAAATAATTTAAAATGTGGCATCTAGCAAGTATTATTATTGATACAATATTATTTTTGAAAACGTTATAGGGGAGATGAAAAATGTGGGAACATACAATAGTAAACTGCTAATCTTATTGGACTTACATGTTTTTGAAATACATTCTTTTATATTTATTTTGCAGAATACAATGTACAAGTTGTTTTAAAAAATGTACAAGTTATCGAAATCCTAAGAAAAGACAAGATCTCAATAGCTTTTACACCAATTAAGCTAAAAGAGAAAACAAACTAAATTACAATGGTGGGAGGATTAGAACTCTAAGACCTGGACTCGAAAAAAAAAACCCAATGATCAACTGAACAAAACTAGTTCGTTGTCAGATTAACAATAGTTTTGGAAAGTATTTTAGGTGTTCAATTGGACACCCATGAACCAATAGGCCCGCCCCTGAAAGGAAGGGTGCATTTTTAGGAGAAGGAGAGAGAAGAAAATAAACGATACTAGTATTGCTGCTTTATGCTGTTTGTATAAAGACACGGCAATGCAGTAGCCGTTTCCTAGTACTCATGGCAGGTCGTCTTCTAGCCAGCCGGTCAGTCTCATGTACTACATGTGAAAGGAACTTCAAAGATGTGCATGCAAAATTAACAATGGACTTTGAGAACTTCAAAGATGTAGTCTCATCTACGTAGTCCATGGACGCTAGCTGCTGTCTCGGGTCTCGGCTCAAAGGCAAAAAGGGAAGAGAGCCAAATGCCAAATGGATCGAACAAAAACATCTTTTTTTGCCCAAATTTTTAAGCTACAAGGCGTGTTTTTTTGCTATGACCGATGCCCCTCGTGAGGTCCGGCGCTTTTGGTTCGGCTCGAAACAAACGTCGCCGGAAGCGTGGACGCGGGCGAATTTTTTTAGCCCGCACTTGAGACTTGAATCTCGTAGCCACATGACAGGATATTTCTCTCTATCTAAATAACCTATTTTTAACCATTGTATAAAAAAAATAATACACTCTTTATTTTTTAATAGAAATAATTCTCAGTCGTTGGCCCTTTAGACGACTAGACCCAATCATATAGTGGACCAGCGATTTGATGTATATCGACACTCAGTCATATGACGAGAGGATGACGTTGAGCCACGTCGTCCAATTCCGCCACCCTTGTGTGATTGGCATTCGTTTGACACCTGTTGCGATTGAGGGCCGATATAGTCGGCTAATTACAATATGAATCCACTTGCGCGACAAAAACAGGAGAAGAAAGAAGGTCATCAACAGTAGAGAAGAAGGGTAGAGAAGAAAGGAGAAGAGATGGGAGGGGAGGAGGAGCAAACTCTGCCTACTGGCCCAGCGCATCTCCGTATTCTCGTCCTTTTGTGGTGAGTTCGTCATGCTTATGTAATTTGTTGGTCGCTTTGATAAAAATATATTAGGTTAGGAACAATAAACATAGCTTAGTGGTGGATTTGATTTTCGTTAAACTCTACGTAGTTTGCTTAATTAGCATCCATTCTAAATATCCTGAGTCGTGTGCCAGATATATGTCAGATCAATGATTTTTCAAAGTCTGTTGGCTAATGCTACTCCATAATTTCATGTGTTGGTTGCATGTGGCATGATTAAGACAAACTCTGCGCGGTACGTGTCAGGCTCCTTCATGAAGGGAAAATGTGGTTCAGACTTAGAGCAGGGAAGGATACATGTCCTTGATTAGTACTTATTGAAGGGTGGCAAGGGTCGTTGGTAAACTTGTCGTATCTGAAACAGTATTGACGGCTCCGAAGCCATAGGTCCTACGAAGAGGTGTATCATTTGCGGAGATTATAGGTATAGGAAGAATAAGGGCACAAATCATAATAGGTTGGGTGAAGGTCACAATGACACGACTAGTGGCGATTGTGGAAAAAGCCGTCAAGGAAGTCGTGGAGAGGGACATGTTGCAGATCATGAAGCTAAAATTTCTATTGATACAGTTTGTGTCCATGTTAGAGTGCTTTGTTCCTATCGTCGTGGTCAATTTGTGTAATCTATTTCATGGTTGTATCCCGTTTGTTGCAAACTACCTTTAATTTAAATATATTGCTACTTGATTCGATATATTATAAACCCGACTATTTAATTCCATAAAATCAAAACGGAGTTTATTTAAATTATTTATTAACACTGTGACCGGTCGCTGATCTAATCTGCGATTGGTCTCGGTCGCATTTTGGCCTGGCAACTATGCTCGACACATGTCTCAGTCGCGCTACCAGCTTGCGATTGAGAAATATGACAGACCAATGCTTCAGTTGTGGTTGGGCCTCCCCTGTCACCTAATCTTTGGCCTACCGCGTAATTGGAATTAGTCAGCTGGTGGACTAATGATTTAGGGTTATTTCTGTAAGAAATAAAGCTTGAATTATTTTTGCAAAACTATTTTTAAAATAGTTTATTTAGAAAAAGATTCCATCACAAAGAGACCTTTTAACCCTCAGATCAACGCATAGTGTTTTCCAATATTTTTTTAAAATAAGTTTATTTTAAAAAAAATTACAAAAATAAACAAACATTTATATATATATATATATAACTAGGTTACTATCGCCATTTGGAATGGCGACACCATTTGAAATAGCAAAAGGTCTTGTCGCCATTCCAAATAGCAACAATAGGCCATAATAGTGCAGAGAGGTCCATGTCGCCATTTCAAATGGCGACAGGGATCTCTGCATGTTTTTTACTGTCTATTTTCGATCACATATTTTGTGGATAAATCACAATGATATTACAAAACATTTAGCACAACGTCATCACATTTTTTGTCCACAAAACATAATGATATCACATAACATTCAGCGTAACGTCCTCACATATTATATCGACAAATCACACTGATATTACAAACCATTCAGCACAATGTCATCACATAGTTTTTTGACAAATCAAAGTGATATTACAAGCACTGGGCACCACATATTTCAATAAGATGAACCTTTCTCGTGGCCGCAACCTCAACGTCCGCCATGTCGACCGCCTCGAGTGGGGTGGTCGGATGAGATCCCCGCGATCATCCGAACTGCCGATGTCTGATTCGTCTTGTAGATTTCTCATAGCGTATTTCTTGAAAGTGTGACCAGACTCCCTACAAATGAATCACTTTTTTACGATGCTCGACTTCTGCTTCGTCCATGTCGTTCCAGATACAACAACTATCGCCGACCAACCTTTTCCTTCAACCTATCAATATCCGCGGCTCAAATAAGTTGCTCCCAGGTCGGATGGCCAGTGAAATGGTCAACCACACCATAACAATACAACCCTGCAATTCAGGTTTGCATCACCCCCCTTGTTGAAATAATCGGAGATGTACTCGCCGGGATGCTGCACCACCGTCGAACATGTAGGCCATGATATGTGAACAGGGCTATGTAGAAGAAGAGGTTTGTTGTAAGTGCATACACAACTAGCACCGTGTAGCATGCACTCGTGGGTGATCCTCTTGCGGTTCATCATGCATCGTCCTTTATACCTACACAGTATATGTAAGCGAAGCTCCCTTGTTCCCATCTTGAATGTCCAGTGCATCTCACCGTTCTTACTCTTCTCCTCCATGCACTTGGTGATCATGGTGGAGTACAATGCTCTATCATTTGCCATGGCAAGCGACACGTTGTTACTTCTGTCAACAAAGTAATTTATGGTATCGTGAAGAATTTCCTCCACAATATTAACCAAAGGGGGTATTCGCGCGGGTAGAAGGAGCGGGTCTCCGCGTAGCGTGGTACGCAATAAAGAAAGCCACACGGGAACCGAGGCTGACAATAGACATGGGAACTTGCGAGCGAGATCATGAGTGCAACGACCCCGGATCAAACGGCTGGCAAGAAAAGGCAACGATCGAACGACGTGTACCAAAAGGAACAAGCAAGAGAGCCAACGTCTCCGCGCAGCACAGCGCGAGCTTTTAAAAAAGATGCACGGGAGCGGAGGTGGACAACAGGAATACAGATTCACGTGGAATCCTACGTGCGGCAAGAGTAGCACCGAATCGAACAGTGTGAGCACGGCCAAGGAAACACGAAGACAGAACAAGGCAAGAGAGCATGGGCAACCATGTGGCACGACGCGAAGTAAAAAAAGGCGCACGAGAGTCGAGGGAGGTAGCAGAGACGGGACACAGCAGCGCAACGGGCAGCACGATCCAATGGCCAACGAGAGGAACGCTGAATCAAATGACATGAAGCTGCGGAATCAAATGTGAAGGCAAAACGAGGCGACAAATCGGACGGTCGACAAACGAACCAAACATGATCGGACGACACAAAAAAAAGACATGTGGCATGGCCAACCGGCGCCCCTTTCAACCTTCATTTAACCGGGAGGATTAGGATGACTTGGACGCCAATCATAGTGAAGTAAGTTGGATGCCATGTGTAGGATCGGATACAACAATCAGAGGGGGTGAATAATTGTAGAGCCTTCTTTTGTAATTTACCGAGAAGAATCTACCTAGGATTCAGCTGACAACTGAATACTATGTACTTGTACGAGTTGGTCTCCTCGTCGTAGTGGTCAAAACTACTGTGATCATTTTTATCGGTCGATGCTGTTGTCGATAATCGGGAGAACAACACAGTACGTAATCGAAGAAGATCAAGTTAACCTTATCGAGAGAGTTACGACCACCTACTTGAAAGAGTTCGACTATCAGATCTCTTCCACCCTCCGTCTTGAGAGATTCACGCGCTGCAACGAACAAAATCAGATCGAAAACGATGGACGAGAACAAGTCGAAGACCACTTGGAACAGTAACTAGTCGAAGACTGATCAACACGAGAGCTTGTCAAATACAGAAGAACAGATCGAAGACGATGAACTGGAGCAAGTCGAACACAATGCCTAGAAGCACAAGTCACCAGTGATGACTAAAATTCCTTGGAAATGATCTGATCTATTATTTCTCAATCATGTTCTGTGTCTACAAAGTGCTCTCACGGCACCCCTCAAACCCTAACAAGAAAGCACCGAAAAACTCTCTCTACTGAAAGCTGCCGCTGCCAAAAGCCCCCAGAAGCCTCCCACGAGCCCTTTACTCTTAACCTCTTCGGTCTTTATATGCTATGGTCTTAAACTATGTCCCTATCAACACGGACACATAATCTATATCTTCCGTGAAGCAACGGACCGAAATCCCTCAAATCACGGTAATATCTATAGACCTTCCAGTTATGAAACACCTTTCATAACTCTTCACGCATCAAAGCTTCCAAAACGACACCTCATGTAGCTTCAACTACGCATCATGCATTCACCTTTGATCTCCATGTGCCACAGCGTGAGCACGACCACCTCGTGACATCCACGACCACCTGAACCTTGGATTCTCCTCCAAGTTACGGTCTTCCTTGTCATCGACCATGACCGTCTCCACGCTTAACTTGCAAATGCAAAGATCAAAGAACGTTTTTCTAGCACAAGTTCTCCAAATTGAGTAATATCAGTTTACACACGCATATCACACTCACATATATCAATAAACATGAATCAGATTACCGACGACCATAAATTTTAACTTTCAGAACACAAATCGAGACAACTCTGTAAAATCGATCGTACCACTATGTACACGCCGTTCATACCGCTGGCCAACCAGACACGGGTACTCAAGGTACTCGAAGAAAATAAATATTGAAGCACTCGAAACCTACGACCACTTACCAGAAGCCTACGGCCACTTACTATAAGCTCACGACCACTAAGCAGGAACCTACGACCATTGATCGCAAAATCTACGACTACCCAGCACAAAACCCACGACTACTGATCACAAAACTTACGACTACGACCACGAAGCCCACGAATCACCGATAAAAGCCCCCAACTATCGACCGATCCATCGTAGCTTTGGCCGTCGACCGATTCTTGTGGTTTCGACCTTCAACCATGCAACTCCGGCCGCCATTACTCGATACACATCTCGACTTACGGTGAGTACATTACTAGGAGCTCTACCACTCGGTACTCGGATCTACAACACTCGAAAAACTAACACTCAGTACTCGGAGCTATATTACTCGGTACTCGAAGCTATAATACTCGTAGCTACAGTACTCTGAGTCCAGTCGACAAGGATCATCGAGTATCACCGATTATACCACCTGATACAAGACATTATCCGACCATTCACACTAAAAATCCAACAACCGAAATTTTCACAACCACAAATGTCAATACAACCCAAATGTCAATTATTCATCATCACTAAGTCTCGACCGATCCACATGATCTTTTATAAATAGTCCACTGGTCTAATACCATGAATGTCCTAACTTTTAGCAACATAAAAACTTATTTCTTATAGAAAATGATTTTCCTCTACTATGAATGTCAAGCGCCCAAGGAACTACTGATGCTTGACAAAAACAAAACAAAAATGGATGCACTAGTGCTCGGCGTGCGGTCCGAGCGCTAGTGTCATATGCCATCTTGCGCCATCCGATCTCACGCGATAATGCTCATAGTTCATCTCCACGTTAACAAAAGCCTCCCGACACAATCTTGCAACATCACACACACCGATAGTACTATGCAACATCACACACACACACAATGAAAACTCCTCCTCACTTTGATCTCATCCGAAAAACATTGGAAAAATAACATATTCTCACTAAAATTGCATGGAAAACATCAGTATTGAGCCTATGCGCTTAAAACTAATTCAAATATACCAATCAAATAAATCTCAATGTTACAACATTACAACATTTTAAAATATAGTTGCAACATCCAAAATAATGGTTGCAACATCAATAAATTTGCAACATTTAAAACTAACTTATGAAATATTTTGATTTTATGTGTGCAACAATCGCGATAATGGTTGGAACTACATAAAAATTCGGAAGATTAATTGTTGCAACATCAAGAAATTTACAACATTTAAAACTAACTTATGAAATATTTTGATTTCATGTGTGCAATAATGGTTGGAACAAAATATTCACAAAGATTACAAGAATTTTACAACATTTAAAACTAACTTATGAAATATTTTGATTTCATGTGTGCAACATTCGGCTACAATGGTTGGAACAAAACTAAAAATTCGAGGAAGATGTGGTTGCAAACCAAATCATTTTCAAATCACCTATTGCAACAATATCAATGAGAGAAAATCTACCTCAAGAATATGCTACTACAACATCGAAATGATATAGTACCAACATTTCAAATCACCTATTGCAACAAAAATTTCCATTCTTGCAACAAACACAGGAGCGGAGGTGGACAACAGGCATACGGATTCACGTGGAATCCTACATGCGGCAAGAGTAGCACCGAATCGAACGGTGTGAGCACGACCAAGGAAACACGAAGACAGAACACGACAAGAGAGCATGCGCATCCATGCGGCACGACGCGAAGTAAAAAAAGGCGCACGAGAGTCGAGGGAGGTAGCAGAGCGGACCGAGCGAACAGGCGAAAGCATGATTAAATGGCCAGCGAGAGGAACGCTGAATTAAATGACATGAAGCTGCGGAATCAAACGTGAAGGAAAAACGAGGCGACAAATCGGATGGTCGACAAACGAACCAAACATGATCGGACGACACAAAAAAAAGACATGTGGCATGGCCAACCGGCGCCCCTTTCAACCTTCATTTAACCGGGAGGATTAGGATGACTTGGACGCCAATCATAGTGAAGTAAGTTGGATGCCATGTGTAGGATCGGATACAACAATCAGAGGGGGATGAATAATTGTAGAGCCTTCTTTTGTAATTTACCGAGAAGAATCTACCCAGGATTCAGCTCACAACTGAATACTATGTACTTGTACGAGTTGGTCTCCTCGTCGTAGTGGTCAAAACTACTGTTATCATTTTTGTCAGTCGATACTGTTGTCGACAATCGGGAGAACAACACAGTACGTAATCGAAGAAGATCAAGTTAACCTTGTCGAGAGAGTTACGACCACCTACTTGAAAGAGTTCGACTATCAGATCTCTTCCACCCTCCGTCTCGGGAGATTCACGCACTGCAACGAACAAAAGCGGATCGAAAACGATGGACGAGATCAAGTCGAAGACCACTTGGAACAGTAACTAGTCGAAGACTGATCAACACGAGAGCTTGTCAAATACAGAAGAACAGATCGAAGACGATGAACTGGAACAAGTCGAACACAATGCCGAGAGCACAAGTCGTCAGTGATGACTAAAATTACTTGTAGACGATCTGATCTATTATTTCTTAATCATGTTCTGTGTCTACCAAGTGGTCTCACGGCACCCCTCAAACCCTAACAAGAAAGCACCGAAAAACTCTCTCTACTGAAAGCTGCCGCTGCCAAAAGCCCCCAGAAGCCTCCCACGAGCCCTTTACTCTTAACCTCTTCGGTCTTTATATGCTAGGGTCTTAAACTATGTCCCTATCAACACGGACACATAATCATATATCTTCTGTGAAGCAACGGGACCGAAACCCCTCAAATCACAGTAATATCTCTAGACCTTTCAGTTATGAAATACCTTTCATAACTCTTCACGCATCAAAGCCTCCAAGATGACACCTCCTGTAGCTTCAACTACGCATCATGCATTCACCTTTGATCTCCATGTGCCACAGCGTGAGCACGGCCACCTCGTGACATCCACGACCACCTGAACCTTGGATTCTCCCTCCAAGTTCTGGTCTTCCTTGTCATCGACCATGACCGTCTCTACGCTTAACTAGCAAATACAAAGATCAAAGAACGTTTTCCTAGCACAAGTTCTCCAAATTGAGCAATATCAGTTTACGCACGCATATCACACTCACATATATCAATAAACATGAATCGATTCGAGCGACCATAAATTTTAACTTTCAGAACACAAATCGAGACAACTCTGTAAAATCGATCGTACCGCTATGTACACGCCGTTCATACCGCTGGCCAACCAGACACGAGTACTCAAGGTACTCGAAGAAATTAAATATTAAAGCACTCGAAACCTACGACCACTTACCAGAAACGTACGACCACTTACCGGAAGCCTACGACCACTTACTATAAGCACACGACCACCAAGCAGGAACCTACGACCATTGATCGCAAAATCTCGACCTACTCAAAGACGAAAACCCACGATCATCGATCACAAAACTTACGACTACCGACCACGAAGCCCACGAATCACCGATGAAAGCCCCAACTATCGACCGATCCATCGTAGCTTTGGCCGTCGACCGCATCTGTGGTTTCCTGACCTTCAACCATGCAACTCCGACTGCCCTTCATACTCGATACACATCTCGACTTACGACTGAGTACATTACTCGGAGCTCTACCACTCGGTACTCGGATTTACAGCACTCGGAAAACTAACACTCGGTACTCGGAGCTATATTACTCGGTACTCGAAGCTATAATACTCGTAGCTACAGAGTCCAGTCGACAAGGATCATCAAGTATCACCGATTATACCACCTGATACAAGACATTATCCGACCATTCACACTAAAAATCCAACAACCAGAAATTTTCACAACCACAAATGTCAATACAACCCAAATGTCAATTATTCATCATCACTAAGTCTCGACCGATCCACATGATCTTTTATAAATAGTCCACTGGTCTAATACCATGAATGTCCTAACTTTTAGCAACATAAAAACTTATTTCTTATAGAAAATGATTTTCCTCTACTATGAATGTCAAGCGCCCAAGGAACTACTGATGCTTGACAAAAACAAAACAAAAATGGATGCACTAGTGCTCGGCGTGCGGTCGGCGCTAGTGTCTATGCCATCTTGCGCCATCCGATCTCACGCGATAATGCTCATAGTTCATCTCCACGTTAACAAAAGCTCCTCCCGACACAATCTTGCAACATCACACACACCGATAGTACTATGCAACATCACACACGACACAATGAAAACTCCTCCTCACTTTGATCTCATCCGAAAAACATTGGAAAAATAACATATTCTCACTAAAATTGCATGGAAAACATCGTATTGAGCCTATGCGCTTAAAACTAATTCAAATATACCAATCAAATAAATCTCAATGTTACAACATTACAACATTTTAAAATATAGTTGCAACATCCAAAAATAATGGTTGCAACATCAATAAATTTGCAACATTTAAAACTAACTTATGAAATATTTTGATTTTATGTGTGCAACAATCGCGATAATGGTTGGAACTACATAAAAATTCGGAAGATTAATTGTTGCAACATCAAGAAATTTACAACATTTAAAACTAACTTATGAAATATTTTGATTTCATGTGTGCAATAATGGTTGGAACAAAATATTCACAAAGATTACAAGAATTTTACAACATTTAAAACTAACTTATGAAATATTTTGATTTCATGTGTGCAACATTCTCTACAATGGTTGGAACAAAACTAAAAATTCGGGAAGATGTGGTTGCAAACCAAATCATTTTCAAATCACCTATTGCAACAATATCAATGAGAGAAAATCTACCTCAAGAATATGCTACTACAACATCAAATGATATAGTACCAACATTTCAAATCACCTATTGCAACAAAAATTTCCATTCTTGCAACAAACACATGACACTAACTAGCTTGTAGCCTCGGATGTCGGACGACGCTCGGGTGACACTAGGCGTTGTCGCCTAGCGCATGTAACTTCTCCCACCTCGAAGCTCGAAGGAGGAGTGTCGTCTAGCTAGGAGCTCGAGTAGGATGAGGCGCTACCTATGAACCCAGAACTACTTGTTTTCTATTGCTCGTAATACTTCTGGGTGTCGGGCGCGGTGTGGTGAGTGGGAGGCAGTCTGAGCGATGGGGAGCGGCAAGGCCGACGGGGCCGTGCGTGGAGAGGAGGAGGAAGGAGCTCGCGTGCTTGCGTGTGGGGAGAGGTTATCATCCATAGTTGACTTGAAGAATAGAACTTGATTCGTGATGGTTTTGGTCGAGCAGTTGAGAGAGAGGAAAGAGGAGACACTCATGGGTGGGAGATGTGGGATGAGAAGAGAGACACTCATGGGTGGGAGGAAGCCTCCCACGAGCCCTTTACTCTTAACCTCTTCGGTCTTTATATGCTATGGTCTTAAACTATGTCCTTATCAACACGGACACATAATCCTATATCTTCCGTGAAGCAACGGAACCGAAATCCCTCAAATCACGGTAATATCTATAGACCTTCCAGTTATGAAACACCTTTCATAACTCTTCACGCATCAAAGCTTCCAAAACGACACCTCATGTAGCTTCAACTACGCATCATGCATTCACCTTTGATCTCCATGTGCCACAGCGTGAGCACGACCACCTCGTGACATCCACGACCACCTGAACCTTGGATTCTCCCTCCAAGTTCTGGTCTTCCTTGTCATCGACCATGACCGTCTCCACGCTTAACTTGCAAATGCAAAGATCAAAGAACGTTTTTCTAGCACAAGTTCTCCAAATTGAGTAATATCAGTTTACACACGCATATCACACTCACATATATCAATAAACATGAATCAGATTACCGACGACCATAAATTTTAACTTTCAGAACACAAATCGAGACAACTCTGTAAAATCGATCGTACCGCTATGTACACGCCGTTCATACCGCTGGCCAACCAGACACGGGTACTCAAGGTACTCGAAGAAAATAAATATTGAAGCACTCGAAACCTACGACCACTTACCAGAAGCCTACGGCCACTTACTATAAGCTCACGACCACTAAGCAGGAACCTACGACCATTGATCGCAAAATCTACGACTACCCAGCACAAAACCCACGACTACTGATCACAAAACTTACGACTACCGACCACGAAGCCCACGAATACCGATAAGAAAGCCCCCAACTATCGACCAGTCACTGTAGCTTTGACCGTCGACCAGTTACTGTGGTTTCCTGACCTTCAACCATGCAACTCCGACTGCCCTTCGTACTCGATACACATCTCGACTTACGACTGAGTACATTACTAGGAGCTCTACCACTCGGTACTCGGATCTACAACACTCGAAAAACTAACACTCAGTACTCGGAGCTATATTACTCGGTACTCGAAGCTATAATACTCGTAGCTACAGAGTCCAGTCGACAAGGATCATCAAGTATCACCGATTATACCACCTGATACAAGACATTATCCGACCATTCACACTAAAAATCCAACAACCGAAATTTTCACAACCACAAATGTCAATACAACCCAAATGTCAATTATTCATCATCACTAAGTCTACGACCAGTCCACATGATCTTTTATAAATAGTCCACCTGGTCTAATACCATGAATGTCCTAACTTTTTAGCAACATAAAAAACTTATTTCTTATAGAAAAATGATTTTCCTCTACTATGAATGTCAAGCGCCCAAGGAACTACAGACTGCTTGACAAAAACAAAACAAAAATGGATGCAACTAGTGCTCCGACGTACGGTCCGAGCGCTAGTGTCGTATGCCATGCCGCGCCATCCGATCTCACGCGATAATGCTCAGCCGTTCATCTCACACGTTAACAAAAGCTCCTCCCGACACAATCTTGCAACATCACACACACCCCGATAGTACTATGCAACATCACACACACGCAACACAATGAAAACTCCTCCTCCGCCTGATCTCATCCGAAAAAACATTGGAAAAATAACATATTCTCACTAAAATTGCATGGAAAACATCAGTATTGAGCCTAGCCGCGCTTAAAAACTAATTCAAATATACCAATCAAATAAATCTCAATGTTACAACATTACAACATTTTAAAATATAGTTGCAACATCCAAAAATAATGGTTGCAACATCAATAAATTTGCAACATTTAAAACTAACTTATGAAATATTTTGATTTTATGTGTGCAACAATCGCGATAATGGTTGGAACTACATAAAAAATTCAGGAAGATTAATTGTTGCAACATCAAGAAATTTACAACATTTAAAACTAACTTATGAAATATTTTGATTTCATGTGTGCAATAATGGTTGGAACAAAATATTCACAAAGATTACAAGAATTTTACAACATTTAAAACTAACTTATGAAATATTTTGATTTCATGTGTGCAACAATCTGCTACAATGGTTGGAACAAAACTAAAAATTCAGGAAGATGTGGTTGCAAACCAAATCATTTTCAAATCACCTATTGCAACAATATCAATGAGAGAAAATCTACCTCAAGAATATGCTACTACAACATCCAAATGATATAGTACCAACATTTCAAATCACCTATTGCAACAAAAATTTCCATTGTTGCAACAAACACATGACACTAACTAGCTTGTAGCCTCGGATGTCAGCGGCGGCACGCTCGGGTAGACACTAGGCGTTGTCGCCTAGCGCATGTAACTTCTCCCACCTCGAAGCTCGAAGGAGGAAGTGTCGTCTAGCTAGGAGCTCAGAGTAGGATGAGGCGACGCCTACCTATGAACCCGCAGAACTACTTGTTTTCTATTGCTCGTAATACTTGCTGGGTGTGCGGGGCGCGCAGTGTGGCTGGGCCGCAGGGAGGCCAGGTGCGGGGCAGTGGGGGCGCGAAGGAAGCTGCCCGACGCAGGACCGTGCGTGGAGAGGGAGGGAGGAAGGAGCTCGCGTGCTTGCGTGTGGGGGGAGAGGTTATCATCCATAGTTGACTTGCCGAAGAATAGAACTTGATTCGTGATGGTTTTGGTCAGAGCAGTTGAGAGAGAGGAAAGAGAGGGAGACACTCATGGGTGGGAGATGTGGGATGAGAAGAGAGACACTCATGGGTGGGAGATGTGGATGAGAACGAGTCTCGGGAAAGGGGGAGAGAGACGTCCGATATTTTTATTATGTGGATGTTTTCAGTATAAGACTAGAGATAAGGAATTGGAAACAAGTGGAAGTGGATACATGGACTTTTATCAGACGCATCAGCCCAAGCATTGTCCAACAAAAATAGGAGCCACATGGGAGCAATGCACATCATATAATGTAGTGTGCCTTATGGTTGTTTAGTTACCATAAAAAAGCATGAAGTATTTTGTGTTCAAGTATGCCCCAATATTCTTGTGACAGCTATTTTACCATCCATAGATAACAAAACTCTACTTTAATCGAAAATAGACCCCAAAAAATCTATAAGGCGTTTTATACAAGCATAAAATAACATTGTAATTGGGTGCAGCTAGTAAGAGCCAGGCGATGGATATGATATGAGGGGCCGCAGGCCACCCAAACGGCTATAATTGGGCGGTTCCAAACGAACGCCCCATGCTTTTGCGACCGCGACCCCGCGAATCACCCTAATTACGACACCACCACCCCGACCCGAGGACTCCGTAACGGGGAGTGGCAAAAACCTAGAACTCCGAGGGCAAGAACCGAAAAGACGCCAACCACCGGAGCCCTCGCGCGGCGGCAGCCCCCCGGCGATCGCCGGGGAGATTCCGGGGCACGCGCCTGGTTTGATCGGCGCGCCATTGGAGGAATCGCCCGTGCGCGGCTGGTTTTGGGGGAAAATTTTCTCCCCCTTCTTCTTGGATTCGTTTGCTCTGGTGGGTTCCTGGCCGCCGCGATGCCGGAGTCCGGCCACTACAGCTACAAGAAGAACGACGGAATATGCGACGGCGTGTGTGGCGAGGTGAGCCATTCCCTTCCCTTGGCTGCCCTGCCCCGTCCAGATCTGTTCCGTGTGCCGCGGGGGGCTGATTCCTCGGTCCCCGAGATGCATGTTTCGTTATTGGGGATGTCTGGCGCGTTCTGTCCGGGCTACACGCTCGGCTTCCTCGCCTCGATTTAGTCGTGCGGTGTGGGATGCGTGGAATGATGCGTGCTGGTTTCTTGCGAAGCTCCGATTTTTTTTGGATGGGATGCTGGTCGGATTTGGGGGCGGTTTGGGACTTTGGGAGTGGAGGCCTTTGCTCTTCCATGCTTTATGTGTAGTCCCTGATCTGCCCTTGTGCGGGTGATGGGGGATTGGGCAGGTGGTGCTATGGAGATCGAATTCTTCATGCCTTTTTGGTGGTAGAATCTCTCGAGGTGGCCAAATTGCGTGTTTTGGGCTGGTATTTCGAACTATGGAATATTTCTTTCGATGAGTTTGGGGCTTTTCTGCTTTGTTGCTTCGATCATGAGGACTTATGCAGTGAAAACTTCGGGCTTTTGCAAATTTTTTGGCTTGCGGCGGAATGTTTTAATTCCTGTTTGGTTAGGAAAAGGTTCAGCTTTTGGTTAGTTACCATTATCGGTAGCTGTAGTGAGTATTCTTTGTTAGTAAAGCTGGTTTAGTGAGGTTATAGCCTGGGCATTGTGATTTTGTAGCGTTCTAGTTTGGGTTGTTGCTATTTGGCATAATTTTGCTCACCTTGCACTTGAATATTCGTGAGTGACAGTCTTTAGCTTTTTGCAGTTGTGCTTGTAACTATTACATTATATTCTTCATTTGTTCTGTGCTAGTTTTGTGCGGTAGTAGCCAGTTTCTGATGAACTTTTGATGCCATCTTTTATGGCTATAACACAAGTTGCGCTGCGAAAAGCTAACGTTTGGCAATTGCTTCGGGAGGTTATGTCTTTTTGGTAAGCAGGCTTTGGTTATTGCTTTGCTGCCATGTTCGTTCCTGCTTTAGGGATAGGGAGTGCTAATACATGCATATACTGGAATTTTAAATAGTTGTGTGGAGGAGTAGTTGGCATGCAGATAGCTGTTGTTCTTATTTCTTTCATGGATTTCTTTTTGTCCACAATTGCTTGTTTGATTTCTTATTTTATTTATGAATTCATTTGCAGCCTACATCAAAGGCAGCTCTGACCATGTCGAGGCTAAAGTGTGCACTTCGGGGATTTGATTTCAAGGCACTTTTGGCCCTCTTGATTGGTGTGCCAATTCTAATCTTAATGATATATGAGCATGGTCAGAAGGTCACATACTTCCTCCGGCCAATCTGGGAATCTCCTCCCAAGCCCTTCAAGATAATCCCTCACTACTATCACGAGAATGTCACCATGGAGAACCTCTGCAAGCTACATGGGTGGAAAGTCCGGGAGACCCCACGTCGTGTTTTTGATGCTGTACTCTTCAGCAATGAGCTTGATATCCTTGAACTGCGTTGGAATGAACTTAGCCCCTATGTGTCAGAGTTCGTGCTGCTTGAGTCCAACTCAACCTTCACTGGGTTGAAAAAGCCCCTCCACTTCAAGGAAAATCGCCATCGGTTTGGGTTTGCTGAATCACGACTGACTTATGGTATGATTGGGGGAAGGTTCGTGAAGGGGGAAAATCCATTTGTTGAGGAGTCATATCAGAGGGTTGCCCTGGACCAGCTTATTAAGATTGCAAAAATTGAAGATGATGACTTATTGATCATGTCAGATGTTGATGAAATCCCAAGTGGCCACACAATCGATCTCTTGAGATGGTGTGACAACATTCCCGAGATACTCCATCTTCAGCTCAGGAACTATCTTTACTCATTTGAATTTTTCCTTGATGACAAGAGTTGGAGGGCATCAATACACAGGTACCAGTCTGGGAAGACAAGGTATGCACATTTCCGGCAGACAGACGAGCTTCTTGCTGATTCAGGGTGGCACTGCAGTTTTTGCTTCCGCTACATAAGTGATTTTGCCTTCAAAATGCAAGCTTACAGCCATGTCGATCGGATTAGATTTAAGTACTTCCTGAACCCTGAAAGAATTCAAGATGTCATATGCAGAGGGGCAGATCTTTTTGATATGCTTCCCGAAGAGTATACATTCCAAGAAATCATTGCCAAGTTGGGTCCAATTCCAAGTACATATTCTGTTGTTCATCTTCCTAGTTACCTGCTTCAGAATTTTGACCGGTACAGGTATCTTCTCCCGGGGAACTGTAGGAGAGAAAGTGGCTAGATTTTGTGATTTACTCTGCAATCTGCTGTGCGTGGGTGCCACTGCCAAGTTGCCTCCCCTGAGAAGCTGTGGCCAGTGCATCTGATATGATTGGCTAACTTAGTCGGATAATTGCTTGGGGAGTGGTTATGGATGGGGTCATGATTTTGTACCTTGTAATCGAACATTGGAGGACCCGACAGACAGCATAGCGCATGCTTGGTCGTGGCTTGGTTACCTTCCCGGATGAGCTCAACAGTGTGTTTACCACCAGAGGTCACTGCCATTCATATTACTTGCCTGATTGATAAATAAACTCAGAACTGCTGTAGATTGCAAATTAAGTGATATTTCAGATTTATATGCCGTGTAGGACTGGCCTTGATCTTCAGACAATTTACATATGCATCTGTTGTTATTTTCGCGTTGGCATTCTGTTTCTTATGTTTGATGGCACCATTGAATTTCTGATTTCCTTTTAACAAAACCCCGCTTTCCAAGACTATTTTGGAAGCTGCAGCATGATTGAGCCAGCATTTCTTCATTTCACTATTGACTGATGCGGCCAGGCAAGTACCAGTCCATATGTCGTAGTATTAAAAACATCTCTTTCCCTTAACCATTTGGAAGCAATTTCCCCTCGGACTTTGTGGTGCGTTGTTCAAAAAGCAGGGGAATGTGTTGTGATTCTTGGCTTTTATTATTGCTTGTAAGAGATGGTTGTATCATCTGTTTCAGTGATTCTTCTGCATGCTCTCTTCCCCTTTCTTTCCAAGTGGTTTCCTCTGTATCTTTTGGCCGTTGCTTCTCGTAATGGATCTATTAAGATTCTGATTTGTTATAGCGGGCAGCAAAGCGTACTCCTCGTTCTGCCTATTGATGTGTGACAAAGCAAGTCACACACTTAGCAATCAACAACGTATTTATTGTCAATTAAGATCCTAACCACTCTCGCCAACCCTGTTCTTCAAATGGTAATTAACGAGTGTGTGAACGACGACTCGTTTCGTGGCTAAGTAGGTGCAAACAACATGTTGCTGTGTGTTGTCTGAGTCTGACCGGCTGGACTGACAGATGGAAACTTACGAGATTGCGGTCAGTGTGCTCAGGTCAGGATACCTCAAAGGATTGAGAAGCGGAGAATTCGTTTCTTTTTCTCTCTCTCTCTCTCTCTCTTCACACGGGCTACAAGACAAAGGAATTTGTCGTTGACTCTAATTCTGATTAGAGCATGAACTTAATCTGCGTACGATCTAACTAATGATCTACTCCATTGTCGTTTGCCTCCGACCCTTGCCTAAAAATTGCTTCCGAGCGTGTAGCCAATTAGCCATGTATAAGTACAACATGTTCCTTGGCCTGGGCAGTTCGGAGGGAACTCCCATCGCATGCGCCGTCAGATCCACTGATCGCATCCTACCGTTTGACCGTCGTCTCGTCACTCGCCTCCAAGACCCGCCGTTCTGTCCCGGTGTCCTCATCGGTTCCTGCACCGAGCATCCATGGGAGAAGGCGACCTTGACTCAGACCGCGCTCGCGTCGCGGACGGCAGCCGAGCCCCAATGTTGCGCGTGCCGTGTGCGTGCGTGAGACCGCGTTCTCATGGCGGGAGCCGTGCAGGCTGAGTGAAGACGAAGGGGGGGTCGCGATCTGTGGACTCGCCAAGCGTAGTCGATGAGCCGACGTCGCAATCATCATTTGGTGTCCCAGTTCCCGCGGAGGGGAGCTGCACTCGTCGACGAATTGAAGCGCGAAGTACGTACGAATTTGCAGAACCCGTCCAATCGGCAGACCTGTGCGTGTAGCTGTCTGGAGATATCTTAGCGCCTAAGAAAAGAAGTTTCTGGCCGATCAGGGCCGTAAGATGAGTGGGCGAGCTCGGGGAGGTCTTCGTCTTTTTTGCCACTGTCGAATTGTAGCCGTTTTTGAAGGGTCATGTCACGTTAATAGCCCGTTTCGAAAACCATATCTCCTCACGCCATTTTTTTTTATCGAGATTAGCAGCATCCAAGGCTCAGCTACGAATAAGTCAATATTCTCGTATTTTTTAATTGCTACCGCATTGATCATTCCAGTAGTTCCTCTTGTTTTTTTCCCCCCCGAAGCCCAAAATCTACTCTGTACAGCGATGGAGGTCACGTATAAACGAAATTTAGCAGGAATCAATTGGCACTAAGACTCAGCTCGGTTGTCACGCTGCGCCTGCTCACGTACGCCTTCTAACTGGGGCGGTGCTGGGTCTCATGTCATTGCTGAATCAATTGGCACCAAAATTTGTTCAGTTGTCACGCTCGCACCTTGTAACAATAACAGCCGGTCGGGTCGGAGACTTAAGACCATAACAGACTCCACTACCCTGCCTTCTAATGTGCATGTATACAGACAGGCAAAAGAGACATTGCACGCTTTCTCTCTCCTCTCATCGCAGGCGCCTTTTCCTCCTTTTGGCCCGAAGGATTCGGGTAAAATCCAAGCACATTTACGGCGACATCCCAGTCTCGCTTCCAATCAAACCCCAGCAAGGCTGACTCCCCAGTCTCCTCCTCCTCCTCCGTTGCACCATCCTGCACGGCCGCTGCTACGTCCCCCCCTCCCTCCCTCCCTCCCCACTAAGCGCGCGCGCGCTGCCCGTCCTTTTCCGGGGAGGCGTTGGGGCCCAGGAGAAGGGAGGCGGCCGGGGGGCGTGTCTGGCTTGGAGAGGAAGAAAAGCTTGCGGGGGCTTGGAGGCATGGGTCCCGCCCGAGCCTCAGGGCATGGTTCTAGAAAAGTATCCATTGTCACTCACGTCCGAGGGGAAGTAATTAAACCCAAAGTTACCTCTGATGCAGAAGTTACAAAATCCAAAGAAACTATCACAACAACCGAAGCACTGCAATACCTAACACTCTAACAGTGCCAGTGAGCCGAGTCTTCAAAAAAAGAATCTGACAGTGAGCTGCCAGCGTGGCAAGCGCAGTCCATACCTCTATGTCTCCCAGCCAGCCACGCCGAGGCGCAGCCGAGCCCAGTTTCCCGCCAAGCCCACAAAACCCCGAGAGAAACACAGGAGAGGGGGGTTTCTTGCGGCGGTGGGCAAAGGAATAATAAAAAAAAGCCGCAAACTTTTCGGGCACACAGCGGGGGAGACTCCCCTGGTCTTCTCCAGCCTCGCCTATTTAAGCCCCGCACTCCTCGGCCTCTCCCACCCCACTTGCCCATAAGTTCCCCTTCCCCTCGGATGCTCGCCCTGCCTCTCGCCTCCCACTCTGCCTCCCGCCAGCCTCATCGCAGCCCGCTGCCATGGCACAGTAAGCCGTAGTATCATCGTCTGGTTTTTTGCTCTAGTCTCGATTAACCGGTCTTAGGGCTGAAGTTTTGCCTGGGATTTTTTAAATATATATTTATCTTCCTACGCGCTTTGGTACGCTTTGCGTTTGTGTTTTGCAAAAGGCACTTTTTCCCTGTTTGCGCAATTTTTTCCTTCCATGGTTCATATTCGGATCGGGAGGTTTTTCCCTGGTTTGGTTTCGGATTGATGCGGGAGCCGTAGTGCACTGGTGTTTGATCAGCGGGAGGAGGAATCGGCGTGGGGTTTTGGAGGAGAACTGATGCCGATGTTTCTCTGGGGTTTGAGCGTGGCGAGATGAATTCTGATGGCGGAATGCGTGCGAGATCGCCGGAGAGCTGCCCGAGACTGGCCGGTGGAACGCCGCGCAGCCGCGTCGTTGGTTCGTTTCCCGGCGTTTCTCGGCCTGAAAATACAGGGGTTTTGCAATCTGTTTGAGGTGGAAGAGGAATCTTCCGCTGGAAGGAAGCAGAGAAGGGTCCTGTTCTGTTTTACTTGAGACTGATCTTGTGGTATTGTCCGATCGCAGCTGGCCCTGTTTATTTGGACTCTTTGGGGTTCAATGATTTGAGGTGGTCACAAAGCAGAGAGGCGATTTCGGATTCGTGTCTTTGGATTGTCGATTGATACTAGTACGTGATGGTGCAGAAATGACGTTCGGTATCGGTGGAACGCAATACTTCTTATACGCCGTCTCGATGTGCATTCTAGCGCGAAGGTTAGGTTGTTACTACTTCGGTGATCATGAACGGAGCTTGGCATGGTTAAGGGTCGATGCTGTGAGTTTGTAACTGCTAAGTGAAGGCCTGAAGGGGTTTTGTATGGTTAAGGGTTGGAGGAACTCTTCAGTGTGGCGTTCTGGATTGTGTGTTAATGGTGGATCATGATATTGATTACAATTGACAAGCGCAGTTTATGTGAAGGGATGGCTGGTTGTAAACGGCAAAGTTTGTTCTTATTTATTTAGTATTGGTGACATTAGCCTTCCCTTGATCGATCATGTTGGGCAATAATGTGACAATGATTCAGGGAAGTAAGCAGCTCGAACGTAGTACGCCACTGAATGAGTGGCCATTTTTTAAATCTGATCGTTGAGATCAATGGGCATGGTCTAGCTTAGTCTCTCTCTCTCTCTGCCCCCAAAACAGTGCTCAAGAATTTCGGGAAGTTACAGTTGCAAGCCCAGCCAAAACAAAGTTTCTATAGTCTATAGTAGTCTCTGGCCATTGTTTTGAAATTCCAAAAACAGCATTACAAGACAAGACCATGAAACCAAAAGTTGTATCAGTAGGTCCTAGTAGTTGGCCACCGAAACCAATATTGACCAGTCAGTCAAATGCAGGGTCTATCTAAATAGGATAATTCATGATATTCATTCCTACCATTTTTAGTTGCGTAAATGTAACAAGGCAGTAAATTTCCAGAACAATTAGCTGCCGAATTTGTCTATGCTTGTTTTAGTTGGAGTTAAATCTGGTCTGTTAAAACATCTAGTGTCCTATAAGTGTACCTAGAAGTGTATTTGTAGCTTAGCATAGTTCATTAACCTGAAAGTTTTGGAGATAGCTTGTCCTTGAGATAAGTAGGATCTTCTTTTATGTATCATTCCTTGAATTTATTACCTGCAAGCTTCAAAAGATGTTGTCCTAAGTTGAATCAATCTCACATCTTTTCCTGCAGGTCATGGATTATAACTGGGAGGGGAATCGCTACGAAAATAAAAAATGCAACTGATTTGTTGACTTGCCGACTTGGTGAATTGGTTGCAGAAACATGGAGGGAGTGCCCAAACTGCAAATATCGCATTGATAATAGCGATGTAAGTTTGGTTAACTATCTAGTTATTACTGTTTGATTTAATTTTATGCTCAGTTGTCTGATAGATTTTCCCCATTAAAATTTGGTGCATAGAGTTCAACACTGAGACAACATTATTTCCAAACAAAGCCTCTGATCAGCTTTAGATTTCGTTTGTAGATCATGTGCTCTTTAATTGATTGGTAGTTAGATCTATTCATATACCTGTTATTGCACTTGTTATGCTCGTTAAGCTACCATGTTACGCCACAGATGGAATGATTAATTTGTACCTACTTGTTGGCTTTTTTGTTTTTGAAAACATGCAGAGATACCTCAATGCAGATCCCCTGTTCAGATTGAGCATCAAATCTGAATACAGTCTTGTATATAACTTAGAAGCTATAGCATATAGCTACTTGCAATAAGGTGTTTTATTCCAAGCCTAATTTGGCCACACCGAACCTTAGGCACGCCATTCTTCATTAGAGAAGTGTCTGGTTCTTTCTACAATTGTGACGTACCACACATTCTTAACTCTATGACCCACATGTCATAGACCCAATTTAATTGTCACAAAAGGTGTGGTTGCCTAATCTTAGGTGTGGAATTTTTTTTCAATTCACATTGTATGAGATGTGCCACATTCTAGACATCTTTTGGTTGTACTTCATACCTTGCATTGCAGGTTTCTTTACAGTGGCCAGGACTCCCTGCTGGTGTTAAGTTCGCTCCATCTGATCTGGAATTGCTTAAACATCTAGAAGGAAAAGTTAGCCTGGGAAATTCAGAGTCCCATATACTTATTAATGATTTCATTCCAACTCTAGAAGAGGCGGAGGGAATCTGCTATACACATCCAGAAAATCTCCCTGGTACGGAATTATTATTTTTTGAGTTGTTAGGGCCTTTTGATTGTTTTGAACTAATTAGTTAACTCATTTTTTGTATTGCTAGGTTCTGATTAATTAATTCATATCCCCTTCCGTTATTCTGTTAGGTGTCAAGACGGACGGGAGCAGCAGTCATTTCTTCCATAGAATATCAAATGCGTATGGTTGTGGTCGGCGCAAGCGTCGCAGGATCAGCAACAATGGTCGTACTATTTCTGTTGAGCAAATAAGATGGCATAAGACTGGAAAATCCAAAGCTATCTTTGATAATGGTGTCAAGAAAGGCTGGAAGAAAATATTAGTTCTTTATAAAGGTTCTAAAAGGGGAGGTGGAAAGATAGATAAAGCTAATTGGGTGATGCATCAATATCACCTTGGGGTAGAGGAAGATGAAAAGGACGGGGAGCCTGTTGTTTCCAAAGTCTTTTACCAGTTGACGTCACAGCAATTTGACAAGTCTGAAATTGATGCTGTTGATGGAGAATCTGATGCGTTTGTTGTAAAAATTGATCCTAGAACCCCAAAGAGCAACCCTCCACAGCCTCGACGCTCGAATAATAGTCCATGTGAAACCGAGCAGAATGCTACCATCCTGCAGGATCAGGTAAATCCAATTAACACCATTGACTTACGGAACTGCCAACTAGATGAAACTTTTGATCATCAACCATGCGAAAGATTTTGTTTACCTTCGTGGATCATGTGAGTTGTGAAGCTTCAAGCTGCCTCTATAGGCCCCAAATAAATTCTGTTTTCAAGAATACAGAGTATTGATGTCTGTAAATATTTCGTGTTATTTGGCAACCCTTCTCTCTCATGCTATTGCATTGCTGAAATTGTGACAGGAGGAGGGAGAATCTGGCACATCCATCCTTCACCTAAAGTATGAAGCTGAATGCCCTGCATGGTACGCTGGAATGTCACAAGCAGATGAGGACGCTGCCCTGCCTGGCTTGGATGAACCTCTGCAGTGCAACGAGGATCTCGATAGCACCTGTCTTGAGAAACCGCTGCCTCTCGACTGTCCTAGCTTGGACGCGCTTCATGGATCGTTTCCTGATCTGGATAATCTGGTATGCTATCGTGTTCGTTTTCCGACATACTCCATTTGTTACGGTGAAAAAAAATCTCATCGTAGGTCTCTTGTATCTTGTGACAGGACTTGCATCTCGGATCGCAGGATAGCCTCGGCAGCTGGCTGGACCGCATGTAAAAGGTTGAGAGGCGTCGGAAGCAGCGAGAGGCACTGCAGGAAGACTGCTTTCTCTCGTAATGCACGAATGCTTTCCTGAGCAATTTTGTATATGAATTTGCAGCGTGCAAAGCTGCAAATTAACGTCAACTATGTGCAGTACTAGCAGCAGCAGTAGAATCGTCAGGGGATCTCGAGCAGCGTCTCAACTTGAGGCTCGGAAATACTGTTCTTGAGTTGAGAACCATGTTGATGTGCTGTAATGTCGGTAGGATCGTGTAACAATCTCGAGCAGCGTCTCTCGGCTCAAAAGAGTGTTCCTGAGTTGAGAACCGTGCTGATGTTGTGTTGTGATGTTTGAGCCATGGTTTGCTTTGAGCATCCGTGTGTTTCTTTCTCAGTTCATGTGTCTCTGCATGCGGGCCCGCCTTTCTTGTTTGCTTAAGACTCACAGAGCTGGGTGTTGTGCATCCGTACTGCTCTATAGAAACCTCACGAAAACCCTCTCCGTCTAGTGACCTCCACATCCATGGCGCCGCCCACCTCCCCCGCCGCCGTCGCGGCGGCCGCGCGCGCGGCCCCGACGCCGGCCGCGGCGCTCGCGCTCTTCAAGTCGGCGCTCTCCGCTGACCCGGCGCTCTCCCCGCTCGCCGTGCTCCCGCACCTCACCGCCGCCCCGTCGCTGCCCCACCTCCTCCTCACCGCCTCCGCCGCCGCCCGCTCCCACGACACCTCGATCCGCCTCTACTCGCGGCTCAAGTCCCTCTCCGTCCCCATCCCGACCGCCTCGCTCCACCCGCTCCTCTCCTCCCTCCCCTCCGCCCCCGCCTTCGCCCTCTTCGCCGACATCTTCCGCCTCCGCCTCCCGC
The DNA here is from genome assembly GCA_036346395.1 of Hsuehochloa calcarea. Lineage (NCBI taxonomy): Eukaryota > Viridiplantae > Streptophyta > Magnoliopsida > Poales > Poaceae > Hsuehochloa > Hsuehochloa calcarea. Next base: position 18,558,509 of record CM070600.1, read on the forward strand.
TCTCTACCACCACCTTCAACATCATGCTCCGCCACCTCTGCTCCGCGGGCAAGCCCGTCCGCGCGCTCGATCTGCTCCGCCAGATTCCCCGCCCCAACGCTGTCACCTACAACACCGTCATCGCCGGGTTCTGCGCGCGCGGCCGCGTCCAGGCAGCGCTGGAGATCATGCGAGAGATGCGGGAGCGCGGAGGCATCTCCCCCGACAAGTACACCTACGCCACGGTGATCTCCGGGTGGTGCAAGGTCGGCCGGGTCGAGGAAGCAGCCAAGGTGCTCGACGAAATGCTGGCCAAGGGAGAAGTGGAGCCGAACGCGGTGATGTACAACGCATTGATCGGCGGATACTGCGACCGTGGGAGTCTGGAGGTCGCACTGCGGTACCGGGATGAAATGGTGGAGAGGGGGGTTGCCATGACTGTGGCGACCTACAACTTGCTTGTACACGCGTTGTTCATGGACGGGCGTGCCGCGGAGGCATATGCATTAGTTGAGGAGATGGGCGGAAAGGGGCTTGCACCGGATGTGTTCACGTACAATATATTGATCAATGGGTACTGCAAAGAGGGCAAGGAGAAGAAAGCATTGAAGGTGTTTGCGGAGATGGCTGGGAAAGGGGTGCATGCGACGGCGGTGACCTACACATCGTTGATATATGCCTTGTCGAAGAAGGGGCAAGTTCAGGAGATAAATAGGCTGTTTGACGAAGCTACAAGGAAGGGCATCCGGCCTGACCTTGTCATGTACAATGCTCTGATCAATAGCCACTGCACGGACGGGGATATGGATCGGGCATTTGAGATCATGGGAGAGATGCAGAAGAAGAGGATCACACCGGATGATGTGACATACAATACACTGATGAGGGGGCTGTGCTTGCTGGGGCGTCTCGATGAAGCGCGTGGGCTCATTGATGAGATGACAAAGAGGGGTATCCAGCCAGATCTCATCAGTTACAACACGCTGATCAGCGGCTACAGCATGAAGGGTGACATTAAGGATGCTTTCAAGGTTCGAGATGAGATGAAGGATAAGGGATTCAACCCAACGCTTTTGACATACAATGCGCTGATACAGGGCCTGTGCAAGAATGGCCAGGGAGATGATGCCGAGAACCTGATGAAAGAGATGGTGGGGAATGGCATCACCCCTGATGACAGCACGTACATCTCGCTGATTGAGGGACTTACAACCGAAGACGAGCGACTGGCCGCGGCAGATGCTGCAAAAGCATGAGCTTTGTTAGGAAGCAGAGATGCATGATCTGGGCAGCAAGATCAGATCATTTCAAAAATGCGCAAAGCACTTGCTTGTTCAACCTATACTGGTGTGCCGTGTGCAATGCCATTCTAATTTCTACATTGCTCTACCAGGATCTGAATTCTGATAGGAGTGCAAAATGATCATTTTGAAGATTAGTGGCCTTGGCAAAGTGGGTTGGCTAACTCATGGCATTTCATCTGATCAGTGTCCCTTGCCCGAGTTATAGCCTTTGCCAATGGTTCATTATTTCTCAGCCGTAAACACAGGGGCTGATGGAATCTGTGAAGATATGTATGTGATTTTTAACAAAGAAGCCTAAGGGGGCGTTGGTGTTTTTTAAAGACTACCAAACAATAAGTGGAGATTGGATCTTGCAACCTGGTTAGATCACAACTCACCTTATTTATTTGGAGGCTATGCTACTCTGCCTACACTGATTTACTGTGGTTGATAAAAGTAGGGATACGGATAAGTGTATTCACTAATACAGTAATATGTCATGCTTTGAAAATGCCACTTCAGATCTACGCCCTAAATGAATTTTAAAGGAAATATTACAAAATGATGCTTAGATTGTTCTTCATTCACGAGTATGAGCTCCACTCCGCAAACTAGTGGTTGTGTTAAGCAAGGTGCGGTAATGGTTAACCACTAACGGCGTTAGTGACAACTCAAATGTATCTAGATCATTGTTCTCCAATGGTCCAAAATGAGATGAGTATACTGTGACTGCAACCAGTTCTCTTTCATTTTGGCAATGTTATTTAGGGGCCATTTTGCATAGTTGAAACCGCTGAGCTATCACTAATTGTCATTAACGGTTAAGCATGGGCCAGTGGAGACTGGAGACTAGAGATAATTAGGATATGTACAATCCAAGATGCTTTTACATGGGTGCTTTAAAAGACAGAATATATCCACATCTTCAAACACCCATATAAGAGTCATCTCTTCCAATGCAAACACCTATATTGTATTATTTATTAATTAGAGGTAGTTATATGCCTGCATATTTGCATAAGCACCTGTTATGTTAAGCACCGGTGATCAGTGGCGGATCCAAAGTATAAATATAGGAGAAGTCGGACAGACAAGACAATCTTCTCGTGCTAAACAGTCAACATAAAACAGAGTGTTAATGTCACAAAATGTTTGCCTATTAGACGTGCATTAACCGTCGATAACATTACAGTATACAATTGCAGATGCACGGGTGCAAACAGTAGATAAATAGAAGACGGATAAACTAACATAATGTTAGATTGATATTACTTATATTAGCTAAACAAATAGAACTATATGAAAAAGAGTCCGGGTCAATAAAAAAGTAGAATAAGCTTGTAATTTAGGATATTCATTTTAATAATCTTGGTACCAGTTTTTGATATGCGCCAAAGAATAAAGTAAAAAAAAAGACTATAGGGCAGTTGGAAGGAGAGAAGTGATCTAAATTAATTAGAAGTACATGACATGACAAATGGCCGGATAGCAAAAGTCAAAAGTCTCCCAAAGCAAAAAGTTAGTGGGCCCAATATGAATAAGTATATATGAACACAGGATTGGGATCAATACATAGGATCTATAATTACCTGATATTAAAAGTGATTTCTACCGATCAAAAAGTGAAAGTTCAGATCTTTCGTTATTGTATTTTTACTATAGCAAGGTCACCATTGTACACATTTCACTGTTGCTATAGTGCACTGCAGAAGACTGTTCGTCTCCTCACAAGAACCTGTTCATATAGGGGCTTTTGTAATAATGCAGAGGATCCGGATCCATAAACACAAGGTATGCTAATTCTTGGAGGGGGGCATACGCATGTTACAAATTAGTTTGGGGTCGAAAATTAAAAGAGGTACACAAATTCTTGGCAAGTTGGGGAAGCCATGGGTCATGCTAGTCTCTTGTGATGCCCCATGTCTAGATCGGCTCAGATCTACCCCCATTTTGGGTAAACCTCGCAAGTGTAATATCTGCTCACATTTTCATCCTCGCTTCGCGTAATATGATTAACCGAAGTTATTACGCCTAGACTGTTTGTCTATTTAAGTTGGTTGAGATCCCATCGAACAAGTGATGTGAGACTGAAGCTCGCAGTCATGCACGCACACAGGCATCCCCCCTAAACCAGGGTCTCACAGACACCCCCTTAAAGGATCTGATGTCCTCTCCCAACTTATCCAAACTGGGGCAACTGACCAGGATCTCCCCTCTTGGCACACGTTCATATGTTCAATCCGACACATATGACATGCTGTGTGACTACTCATCTGAGCTCACACGTGCCATACGCCATACGCCATACGCCCAGGCCCTAACCCCACATGTATGTGTAACCGCGATGGTCGGCTCTAATACCATTTGTGACACCCAAGGTCCAAATCGGCTCAGATCTACCCCCCATTTGGGTAAACCACGCATGCATAATAACTGCATACGCTTTTGTCTCGCTTCGCGTAAAATGGTTAACCGGAGTTATTACGCCTTGATTGTCTGTAACAACCTAAATTTTCATTTCTAGTTAAAAATAGAATTTATTTTTTGAATTTTTAGGAATTTTAAAAGTTTTTCCCTAATTATTTTAAAGCTAAAATAATTTTATTTGCAAAATTAATTATCAATGTTGAGTTGGAAATAATTTTATTAAGTTCAAAATAATTCAAGGAATTTATGTGCACTTTTTTAAAAAAATTTTTGGACTTTATTTACTATTTACTAAAAACTTTAATGAATTATTTCAATTTTTGTAATGCGAAAATCTCCAAAATTCGGAAAATGCTTTGGGCCGAATTCCCGCAACTCGTTCCTTTTCCTTCCCCGTGGCCTGACTTCTCGGCCCGCTTCGTCGCGCTTCTCCGCCTCGCCCTCGCCGACAGGTGGGCCCCACCTGCCAGCCTCACCTCCCTATTGTCTTCCTCCCGAAGCCAGTGCCCATGCCGCGTCAACGCCTCGACCGCCATATCCTCTCGGTCTCTGCCCCGTCTCCTCCCTCACCTACTCCTGTTGACCCCACCGCGCCTCGTCGCCCCGTCTCCTCCCTCGCTTGCCCCCGGCTCCGCCCCGTCCCGAGCCGCGTCTGCGCTGCATCACGACCGCCGAAAAAGTCATCGTCGGCAGTGCATTTTCCTCCCTGTTCTTCCGCGCGCATTGAATGCCTCGTACCGCCACTGTCAATCCTGCACCCGCCCTTCTCTCTCCGCGAATCCGCGGTCGCGCCATGCCCTGCGCTCGGCCAGAGCCCGCTTGTGCGCCCTACATGTTCATGTGTAATCGGTTATGACTCGAAAACTCTTTTCGACCACCAGTCGTTAGCGGTACCTAGTAGCACATAACGATTCCCAAATACACATAGAACATATTGGACGAACCTTGATGTAATATGATCTATGACCAGGTCTTCATCACTTACGATCAATTCATATCTCCATACGACCAGATAGTATTTGGTCCCGACCAGTTCGTAACTCCTTACGACCAGGTTCTTACCATTATGTGATTACGTTCGATCAGTCTACAACCGGCTCGTATTTTCATACGACTAGTCCGTAACTGATCGAACTAAGCGACCTATTCATGTATTCTCCCTTTGCCTCACGATGTCTGGTTGAACCCCAAGTGAGATATTGTGTCATCCTTGGATTGTTCAATACTTTCTCGATCGAGTGTCGGATAACTTCATGTGGTCGACACTTCGACCACTAGTGACATGGCCATGCACTTTCTTTATCCGACCACCACAAGGGGCCCAGAGACATCTCTCCTGTTATGTTAGGAGGGGCAAATCACATCTCGACCAGTCACATCCATCCGTATGTTTCATAGCATACCCGAAAGCTACCTTTATAACTACCCAGTTACGAGTAGCGTTTGGCAACCCCTAAGAGTGATATTATACATGTAGAAAACCATGCTGATCTCAGGTCTAAGGATTTATGCATCATCATTACTTGAGACCAACTAATGACACATAGATTCATAACAATCTCAATATTGTCTCAATGATGGGTTTATCCAACCCCATGTTCTCTAACATGTGCTCACATTATTGATTCGATATCCCCATATCCATGACCGGTGAAACATGGTCATCAATCAATACATGTGCTAGTCATAGAGTCACTAGTGTTTCGACCAATGACATCCGGCCAAGGATACATTTAGAATGACATCATATAAGTTAAGAGTTCCACCAACAAGTCACATACTTATTGATCTATAACTGATGATTCATTCAAGGAACACAATAACATATTATCAAAATCATGAACATAATGAAATATCATTATCTCTATGATTGCCTCTAGGGCATATTTCCAACATATATATGTGTGTGTGTGTGCGTGTGTGTATGTATGTATGTATGTTGTGCTAGTTGAAATATTTAATCTGTGATTGGGTTGATTTTGATGACTAGTACTGGGAGATATATTGCAAAGAAATGTATGCGAGCTTGCTCTCGGCCGTGATGATAATGGTCAAACACTGAAATTGAACCGATAATCAATTCATACTTGAGCTCTAGGTAGAATGCAGACTACTGTCTCATTGATCTTCTGCTAGTCATCCTGTTACTTTCGGGTGTGTATGGATATATTGAACTTTTGGTTCTGTTGCTCTGTAGCAATTCAGTTTTATTACTCATCTATTAGCCAATTGGCATTATTTCTGAACTTGTATTTTTGTGTTCATCATACACTGAGAGTTATCAAATTCTTGTTGGTTAATTGGAGTATTGTTTGTGATCACATTTGATCTCCTGTTTGGCGAAAGTTTATTATGTGGTCTTTTGTCTTTTGAGATCTTTTGACAAATTAGTCAAGTATTATTTAGAGCTCAAATTTTGAATCTAGATTGTCATGTTTAATTAATGAAGAGTATAGACTTTAGTGTTGAGAAGGCCAAGGTTAAAATCTTATGCAACTCCACATCTCAGAGCAATATAAAAATGTAAAATCTTAGCTTTATGCTGATTTTATTTGTACACGTGTTGTATGTGTTAAGCATATTATTCTTTTTTGATGACTTGGAAGAATTATATGAGTATATGTTAATTTGGTCATTTAAATTTTGCTAAAATTTTGCTCTAATATTACTTAAATATGCTGGAATTAATTCTGAAAGTTTACTAAAACCGCATATTTTACAACACGGACTTCATCGCGAACAACACCGCGTTCATGGCGTAGCTTTCTGCTGGTTCAACGCCATCCACTTGTCGAACCCGACCGCGTGGGTTGAGAGCCCATGGGTTCAACCCGTGGGTTGAACCCAATTCAGACGGCCATTACAAAACCCAACCCAACCCACACCACCCCGTTTCATCATGCAACCCGCACCGACCCAACCCACCTATACCTCTTAACCCGTTTTAACCCATTCAAATAGGCCCAAATCAAAACCCAATCCATAGAGCCCAAACAAACCCAACCCATTAGCACCCCTACACACGTATCAACTGAATGGGTGATACACAAAATCTATCTTGTGGCTCCCAATTAAGTTGTTACTACGATTCGCACTCTCGGTAGAGGCTGTAGATTTATATTGTTTCACTCTGTCATGTCTATGCAGTTTTGGACAAAGTATTAGTACCTAATTTGGCCAAGGTTGTCAGTCCTGTTCGCATTGTTCAGGCAATGAGAAGCTGATAGCCGTAAAGCCAAGGTGAAACAGTGCCTCTGGTTGGATCAGTGGAGGTTCATTTGATATTTAGTGCCAGGAGATATTTCTTGCCTTCTCCAGTAGACACCTAGTGTCAACCATCAGCATCGTATAGTACCTTAAGATACTAGACTTGGTACTCTTTTGAGTCCTGTCATGGCTAACCTCTTCTGTAGCTTTAGCATTTGGCACACTGTAACCTGCCGAAAGAAAAGGAAAACCACGAGAGTGCTTGTCACTCTCCACCCAAGTGACCGACCGACCGTTCACCAGCAGCGTCCAGCAAAAAAATCTGGCCTAGGTAAGTTTAGCGTACCGTGGTCCGAGAATACTTTGTTCTTCAGCTCCTGTGGGCAGTGGCGGGCATAAGATGGCTAGCGGTGGCAGAATCGGGGTTTATAGGATGGGTATTCGGAGTTAATAAAATATTGTTCAATGGATTAGTTGCTTTCGATAGATATCGTTTTTTGGCGTCGAAGTGGAAGCTATCTATATACTGCCGTCCACTAATGTCATGTGCTAATCCATGACTAATCCTGGGGAAGAAAAGGGTTGAAGAAGGCAGCTTTGGCTCATGCATGCTGTGATAGTGATGAGCAAGAAGCCAAAATGATTCGGTGACTTTCAAAGGTTGCCCATGCCAATGATCTGCTCTTATTTCCGGCTGAGACCGTGACACTCATGGCTCGTGTGTGTGCGTACTTGCAAGAAGCTGTTGATGTATAGTACTTGATTCCCTGTCAAGCCATGATTTCTTGTGTATGTTTTTCTTCTTCTTTTGTTTTAAAGATGATGTTTTTGTTTCAACTTTTTGCAGAGTTGGTATCATACTAGCAATCATGTGCCAACACACAAAGTGGAATAGTGCCTTAAAAAGAAGTGAGATAGAGCTCATGAACAGTTTATATATGCACCGCCTCAGGAGAGGAATTAAGTAAAGTGCAGAGTGAAACAATCATTTGCTAATTAGTTGCCCCTGCCGCTTGAAGCTAGGGCTGGAAACGAGCTTCGCTCAGGCTCGGTTCGAAAAACCTCAAGCTCGGTTCGAAAAAAGCTCGAGTCGGCTCGTTCAAACCAGGGCTCCTCCAAGCTAGGACTCCTCAAGCTCAAAAATAAAGGTCGAATAATATGATTATATGAGCCATTTATTATCAATTCAAAATCTAATCATCATAAACAAAGCGAGAAATATAACAATCTATAATCCATACAAGCATTCAACATAGATTCATAGGGGCTCCCCAAGCCCATAAACAAAAACAAAATATGATTACATGAGGTTGCGTCTGGCTCGTTTGGCTCGCGAGCCGGCTCGAGTTCGGCTCGAATCTTCACCGAGCTTGAAGTTCGGCTCGGCTCAAAAAAAAACGAGCTCAAGCCGGCTCGCAAGCCGCAAGCTTTTTCCCAGCCTTACTTCAAGCCCGTCTCCCTAGTTCATTTCCATGGGGAAACTGCATATAATTACTATTCAACTGCTACTATAATCCTATTCGATTAATTAACTGTATTAACAAATTCAAATTTCGTTGAAGCTATAAGGTAGGTGACATGTTCTCGAGAAAAAGAAGAAGAAAAAGATATGGTAGGTGATGAATTTTGAAACGAACATATATGTGCACTAGCTAGCTAGGACAACACATCGAATTTACTTACAAATCCATCTATTTTGGTGGATCAGTTTGCCGCCATGGGGCTCTCATGTGCAGGTCTCTCAGCGCCTCTCGGTGATGGCTCTGCTCAGCGGCCATAGCCTGCTCAGCATGCGCTTGGGCTTCCCGGCCGGGCCCACGCAGAACGCCCTGACACGCGACGACGCGCTCCCGGCCAGCCCCGCGCGCGCCCTGTGCACGAACGCCTCGTCGTCCGCGTCCTCCTCCTCCAGCTTCATCCTCAGCGTCGCTACCCTCGACGCCGCGCGTTTCAGCCCCTCCACGCTCCAGTCGTCGTCCGCCGGCGCGCCCGCTGCGAGGCCCCGGAGCCTCTGCTCGTCCTTGACATCCTCGCCGTCTTCCTCCCCCGTTCTTGATTTGGCGAGCAGCGCCTTGATGCCACCGGGCACGCCGGCGTCGCGGTTGCCGCCGGGGTGGCCGGGCAGCGCGGCCGCGCGTGAGTTCTCGAAGAAGAGCACCTGCACGACGACGCGGAGGGGCAGCAGCTCGTTCCGGGCGGCGTGCGTGGACGCCTCCTCGGAGAGCTTCCTGCAGTTGAGCACCCTACACAGCCTCTTCCTCGAGCTCTTGTCCATCTCCGGGTGCGCCTACACGTAACACGAACAAGGACACCGTAAAAATCAGAATTAACCTGGACGATGTGAACGTGAAGATCTGTTTTTACATACCCTGAGGTATGCGTCGATGACTCGGTAAAGATCGTCGTGCTCCGGCCTGGCACAGTCCGGCACGGTCTCGACAACGGCGATCAGCTTGTCCAGAGGCAGGTTGGCATCCTTGACCACCTCCGCCAAGAACCCGTCCACCAGCTTCCCCACGCGAACCATCGCGCCGTGCGACACCGCCGCGGACGTCGACCGACGCGCGCCCTCCAGCTCCGCTCTCTCGGCCGACCTCGACCGCCGGTGCCTACCCGCGCGCGTCGGGCTTGCCTCCGGGCTCCCCGACGCTGCCACTTGCCGCAGCGCGAACTCCTCCAGTATGGCCACCACGGTGTCCACGTCGTACAGAGTCTCCCTCGCGAACGCCGACGGTATCAGGAGGTCGCTCACGTTGGCGTCTTCCAGTTGGAACGACACCCTCCGCATGATCTCTGCCTTGGACGCTGGAGAGGCGCCGAGGATGTTCGCCGCCTTGAGAAGTTTCAGCAAGAAGCTGCAGGAAACGGCGTTCCTCTCGGCCGGGAGCAATCTCACTATCTTTTCGAGAAGGAGGCGGTGGTTCTTGGTGATCCCTTCGGCATTGCCCGCGCCGCCGTCGGTTTGCTCCACCAGGTACCCGTTCTTGGCGGCGTTCGGCAGCCACCGGCGTGCGTAGGCTTTGAGCGCGTCGCCCACGGCTTTCCCCTGAACGGTACCGGCTGCCTTGACAGCCACCATGACGCGGCAGTATAGGTCGACGCCGAGCTCGGAGATTTCACGCGCCCACCACGGCGACGAGGAATTGGCGGGCACGGCGGCGGATGCATTGCTGCTGCTGGGCTCCGTGATGAGGGCCGCGACGGCGTCGACGCAGCGGGACGTGACGCCGAGCTCCTCGCAGGGCGTGGCGTAGCGCCGGGTGGAGTGGAGCACGGCGAGCGCGTCCTTCCAACGGCGGAGGAGGCAGGAGGTGATGAAGGCGTCGAGCTTCGCGGCGAGGTTGCCGCGGTCGGCGGACTCCGTCATGCCGAGGCGCGCGGCCGCGCAGAGGATGGGGACGACGTTGTGCGGGCTGACCGTGACGGTGATGCCGTAGCAGAACTTGGCGCAGGCCTCGAACGCCTCCGCGCCGCCCGGAAAAGCCGGCAGCTCGACGGCGCTGCCGTCGCCAGAGCCAGACTCCACGCATAGCGCTTGCAGCCGCAGGCATTTGGAGAGCAGAGGAAACTGTTGCGTTCAAGGATGCATGGCAAGAAACGAAGAAACTCCTTTAAGAATTTCGTCATCGAATTGAAGCAGAAGGAAGCAACAAATTGCATGGTTACTGCCATGAATTCTGCTCATGAACAGAAGATATCAAGAAACCAAAAGAATTGCCTTTTTCGAAACTATCGATGTTCTGATGAATGAATTCATTACTAATCTAAGTATCTAACAGTTCGGTCCTTGATCGACGCAGACCAGGGCAGCAGAACAAAGATTTCAACTACCTTGTGAAGACGAAACAAGCAGTCATCCACCTGGATTTGCAGGTCAGTAGCCACCTCCGTAGAGACAGACCTGGAATAATTAACAAACTGCATCAATATGACAACACGAACAACATCTAACGTGACGATAGACTTCACGATCGCTACTACCTCACGGACCCTGAGGTGAAGAAGGTGTCCGGCCGAGTGCCGAGTTTCATAAGCTTCATCTCGGATAAGTTTTCAGAGAAGAAGGCTACAACCTTCACGCGGATAACCACTCAGCCTAACTATGTGTGGAGCTGGACGTGATTCTTGGTAGTTATATTATATATCATACAGGCGAAGTAGCAAGGGGGGGATGGGGCAAGATCCAAAGACAAGGATGTGACTGCTGGGAATTGCAAGGAAGAGTCTAAAATTGCAACTGGAAATGTCCAAAGATTTGATGGCAGCAAAGGAATTATACATATCAGCGACTGCTTGCATGCCAAGAGAATCTTGATCTGAGACGGCGTGGGGCGGGGACCAATAGTTTCAGAAATGACGACTGAGAAGTGACAAGAGCTTTTCCGAAGAAATTGCAACTTAGTTGACGAAGGGCGGATTCAGAAATGGGTCGAATTTCTCAGTTTTTTAGTGGATGGAGATTTATCTCAAAATGCATAGCAAATTCATTGTGTTTTGCAGTCTCGCCCAACTAATTGTTACAGGGTCAGTGTGCAATGAACTTGCATTTTTAAACTGGGGAGCCTTTGCTGCAGTGCTTGTTTGTAATTGATTAGCAAAACAATAAGGAAATCAACTGTGGTCCTAAAAGGGAGGCAAAAGTTGAAACCTTCCTTCAGTTCAGGTGCATTCATCATCAAAATCCAAAAGTTCTACTTGATTAGTTCCAAGCACTATCCTTTCTCTTTCTTTTTAAACTAAGTTCCGATTAGTTTTTTTTAGAATAGTTCCAATTAGTTTAAAAACAGACAACTTCTTTTTTACATGGTGTGCAGTACTGCAATAGTGCACTAACCCACAGAATGCTGCCTTTTTACTCTTTTGCCGTCACACCAATGGAATTTTCGCGCGAAACTTTTCCCCCTGTGTTGACCTTGAGTTTTAACTGATTGAGATTATTGATGAATCCGAATGCCCTGCATGCCTGCATCATTCTGCTTCTGCCCAACCTTTGTATGTAGGGACCCCTTGTTTGTATTGGATCAAGCGCTTGCAAGGTGCAACTTGGGCTTCCATTCCACTTATGGAAACTACGTACTCGTATCTCCATGGCAAAAGAAATGTTGGTGTCAAATGTGAGGAAATAACTTCAGCCGCAATGCATTGAGGATGGAACTAGATAATCAAAGAGAATAGTTAATCTCATAAGCATTGGACCAGTTCATTGCTCAATGAAATCAGTCTAGTTTAGTTTGTCACAGTTTTAGCCTGCAATTATGTATGCAGTGAACAACTCGTCCAATTAGATTTAGTTGTATATATTCTGATGCTGTGAAAAATATATACAGCAAGTTGCTAGAAGTATTATTTGGAGTCCAACAGTTCATCATCTCCAAAGCAATGGAACACACTTTTTGTTTCCTTGTTTTTCTCCATTTCCCCTTTTCTGCTGAACAAAATAAATGTAGGCCCACATTGGAAGTTTCTAAATCATCATATCATAAGCTTTTTTGATCTACGTGTCTAGTTGTATGTGTACTAATCTAGAACAACTCTCATATCTACTCAAGAGATATAACGAGACGGGCCTATATATGTACGCTTTTATCAAACGCCTTTCCGCATCTTTTGTATACTAAAATTTGGTGGGCCCTAAGAAAAAAAGAGAAATATGCTAAAAACTCTTTTAAAAAAGCGAAACATCTAGCTCTTAGTTTGGTGAATCCTAATTTTAAAGGCTTAGATTTCATAGTTAACTTAGAGATAGAATCTATCTATATCTATATTAATTATACACTTACAGAAAAGATCTAGCCATTTATCTTGCCGACCCGTGTTAGAACATCTCATATTAAAAGAAAGAGTACATGTAAGATAAATTCGGAATACAAAATAAATAAAAATTAGCTATTTAATTTCCATACGACTTCCAAAGTAACATAAAAAATAACTAAAATTTGAAATAATAATTAAATAAAAATTAGCAAATTAAAAGAAAGAGTTCAAGTTTACAATCCAAATGAAATCAATCTGAATTGCCGTAGGGGCGGCCCCACCGGCCCTAACAACCCGACGAAGACCCGCGGATGCACCGCGCCCACGAGCTGGAAGCCCCCGGGTACTAAATTGCCCTTCGGGAAGGCTCTGAGGGAAGCCCAGAGGCTGCCGAATGGTCGCCGGAGCACCGCAAGGCCAGAAGCCACGGGTCCTCCAGGGCAACCTCAGGGGAGCTGAAGGGTGCCCGTGCCCCCCTCGGCCCAGGGGTACCAAGCATCCCTTCGGGATGCTCCGAGGGAAGCCCAGAGGCTATCGAAGGGTCAATGGAGCACCACAAGCCCAGAAGCCACGGGGCCATCTCGGGGGAACCGAAGGGTGTCCGTGCCCTCCTCGGCCAAACTATAAATAGCCACCGTCCCCATGTAATAACTCAGACCCAGTTTTTGGGGCAATAAATATACACACTTTTCCTGGCAACTGGTACCCCCTTCGAGGATTCTCTGGTCACTATGAAGATACCGAGGGTCCCCTCTCTTACTGTCTAGTCTTCTTTGCAACGACAGTTGGCGCCGTCCGTGGGGATCGGCGGGAAAGTCACGAAGCATAGCTCCGAGGTACTAGTATGGACCCTCGGAAAGTTACACCCAAGGTCTCAGCAGCCGAAGCTGTCGCGGCGGCCACGGCTCCTAGCACCCCGAGGGCCAATCGAAGCAGAACCTCCGCAGCGACGGCGGTCACCGCCCAGGCCGCGGAGCAGGAAGCGAACAATTCCACGCACGGGGACATAGTCGGGAGTGACACCCGGCCCGCCGAGGCATCCCTCCCTGGGAGCCACCAGGTGGGCCCACAGCCTAGGACAACAGGCGTAACGCGGGAAGCGTACGAAGCCCTCCAGCAGGAGCTAGAGAACCTCCGTCGGGAAATGCAGAGTCTCCGAGCAGCCCAGGGAGGTGACCCTCGCGGCTCCGCTCAGGCTCACGCAAACCACCGAAGCAGGGGAAGCCGCCCCTCAGGCACCAACGGTCGTACCTCTGCCTCCGCTGCTTTAGGGGGATCCCAACTCCCCCTTAAGTGCAGGGCTGGAGACGGCCCGTTGACCCTAGGGTTTCAAAATGCCGGAGGTCACGCCCTTTGAGGGGTGCACGGACCCCTCGGAGTTCCTTAGAGTGTACAAAACCGCCATCGAGGCTGCCAGAGGAGACGACACGACGAAGGCAAAAGGCATCACCCTGGCTCTCAAGGGTGTGGCGCTGACATGGTTCTTCACCATCCCGTCCCGGTACATATACGCGTGGCAGCAATTGCGAGACCTCGTGTGCAAAAAATTCTAGGGAAATTACACAGAGCCAAAGGACGCAGGGCACCTATTCACAGTAAAAGCAAGCCCCGAGCGAGTCCCTCCGCAGCTTTTTCAAAAAGTCCACGGAGGTGAAGTGCCAAGTGAAGGGAGTCAACGAAACCACCGTCGTAAATGCGGCAAAATGCGGGCTCCAGAAGGACCCCTGTCAGAAAGACTGACCCGCAAGCCCATCCGAACAATGGCGAAGCTCTTCGACAAGATGGAAGAGTACGCCCAGGCGGAGGAAGAAAACACCCAAAGGGCGGAGGCCTGGGCCCCTGCTACCCCAACTCCAACACCAAGCGGGACGTCTGGAAAGAAAGGACCCACGGCCGCCACGACGGGGGCACTGCCAAGCCGTGGGCCAACGACTACCGCCAAAAGGGGTGGAACGTCTACCATGTGGAAGGGGGCAGCACCCTGAAGAGGCAAAGCAAGGAGGACGAGGAGGCCGCGGCCAGGGCGAGGTCATGGGCGTAATGGCAGGAAACAACTGAACACTTGAGGTGGTACCAGAGGCCCCCTGCTATTTTGTGACCTCCACAGCGAGGGGTCACACAACCAGGGAGTGTTGCACCATCACGGCCATGCAGGACTACATGAATCACGACCAACAGTCGGCTGAACGCGATGACAGGAGTGGAGCGAGCAACCACCTAGGCCCTGCATAGAGGGAGGCCACAGAGAACATCGTCAGAGGATCATAAACATGATCACTAGAGGTTCCTCGCTCAACATGACGTAAAATAGACAACGCCGCGCATACGCTCGACAAATCCACCACGTTGCGACGTACCCTACCTTCAGCCCACCTCGCTACGTTGAATTGTCAATCACCTTCGGCCCCAAGGATGCCCGGGGTTTGTATTTCCCACATCAGGATCCCCTCGTCATTTCTGCCAGTATCGCGAACTTCGAGGTCATACGTGTCCTCATGGACAGAGGAAGCTCCGTGGACCTGCTATTTGCGGACACTTTCGACAAGATGATGATCCCCAGGGATCGCCTGTCACCCCCAGGCATCCCCTGGTGGGCTTCGGGGGGCAGGCCCGTGACGGCCCTAGGTCAGATTGACCTGGTCGTCATGTTCAGCAATGACTTCGCATCCCAGACAGAGGTCGTTACAATCGATGTCGTCCAAATGCCCTACCAATACAACCTCATCCTCGGCCGAGCCACGCTGAACACCTTCGGTGCAACAGCACACCACAATTACCTATGCATGAAGATCCCCGCACCGGAGGGCATAGTTACGGTGTGAGGGGACCAAGACCTAGCAAGGCAAACGGACCTGGAGGCACTCTCACCAGCCCACACATCCATACTGTCGAAGCAGACGCGAGTGCCTGGGCTGGTATCGCCTTGCAAAATAGGAGCCGAAGGCTAAACCAGAAGGACAGCTCCGGAGAGTCCCTCTAAGTGAAGCGTCCCCGGAGAGGATGGTGGCCCTCGGAGTAGAGCTCCCAGCGGAAACATGCGATGCCATCCTCTAAGTGCTCTGCAGCAAGGCAGATAGTTTTTACCTGGGCCCTGAGGACATCCCCGGGGTTGCGTAGTAGACCATCGAGCACCGCCTAACCCTCCAAAGCGACGTATCCCCCAAGAATCAGAAATTACGTCGCATGTCGACGGAGCGGCTGGAAGCAGCAAAGAAGGAGATAGCCAAACTGTTGAAAGCAGGGATCATCCATGAAATTAAGCACTCCGAGTGGCTAACCAACCCCGTCCTCGTACAAAAAAGCACCGGCAAGTGGTGCATGTGCGTCGACTTCACCGACCTAAACAAGGCATCCCTAATGGATGACTTCCCCTACCTCGCATTGACCAACTGGTGGATGCCACTTTGGGCTGCGAGCTAATAAGTTTCCTGGACGCCTACTCTGGGTATCATCAAATATACATGGTCAACGAAGATGAACTAAAAACAACCTTCATCACCCCCTGAGCACCTATTGCTTCACCCGCATGCTGTTCGGCCTGAAGAATGCGGGTGCAACCTTCACTCGACTCATCACGAAGGTACTAGCCGGTCACCTTGGCCGCAACGTAGAGGCATATGTTGATGACATAGTGATCAAGAGTAGACTCGCAGCCTCGCACATGGAGGACCTGCCAGAAACCTTCGCCAACCTGCGGGCGGAGGGGATCAAACTTGACGAGGATCTAATAATCCTCATTTTATCTTTTATCTATAATTCTTATTATGGGTAAATATGATGTCACATAGTCCCCAGAAGTACCCCTTATATTTATAAGGGGGAGACCTACCAAGTGATTGTAAGATCTTCTACAATCACCCCCATAGTCGTAAGTCTTACTACGACTATGTCATGGTCGTAAGTCCCTAGTCGTAAGTCCTTCTACGACCACTACCCAGTCGTAAGTCCTTCTACGACTATTGCACAGTCGTAAGCTCTACTACGACTTATACCCAGTCGTAAGTCGTACTACGACCAAGTAAACCACGATCACCTTATAATCAAACCTACAAGCGAGTGGGTCCAATTGATTAAGGAATCCGAACGGTCCATACGCACTACTATTCTGCGTAGTAATAGTGCTTAAATACCCCATTACCTCTGAATAATAACTGCCAGGCGGCGTGAAGAAGCCAATGCGCCGGTAATTACTGCCATCATGCGCCCATTACTGGCTTAATTAAGGCGCCTCTTCCGCAGGACAAAACAGCTACTTCTTCACGACTATATAAAGACATCAATCAGAGGGTGAAAGGAAAGGCGGAGACAGAGCAACTCAAGGAGAAACACAAGTACTGTTCTCTGTAATAGTCTTAGTTTCTTGCTTGATCATCGAGAATACGGTCAATACCATACACACACAGGAGTAGGGTTGTTATTCTCCCCGGAGAAGGCCTGAACCTGTCTAAACATCCCGTGTCAACCACTCTGCATGATTTCATCTCTAGGAGACCCTCCGAATCAAATAATCTTTACGTAAGATCGGTTCTAATACACCGACAAAACTCAACCCCGAGAAGTGCACCTTCGGCGTAAAGGCGGGAAAGCTCCTGGGGTTCCTCGTGTCTGAAAGGGGGCATCGAGGCCAACCCCCAAAAAATAAAAGCCATCCAAGGCTGACAGGGTGCCTCGCAGACCTCAGCCGATTTCTGTCCCACTCGGCGGAGCGGGTCCTGCCATTTTTCAAGACACTCCAGGGAGTGGAGCCGTTCAGATGGACCGAGGAATGCCAGAAGGCATTCCAAGAGCTTAAGCAATACCTCGCCTAGCTGCCAAGCCTAACCAGCCCAAAGCCAAGCGAACAACTCTTGCTGTATCTCACCGCCTCCTCGTCTACTGTAAGCGCAGTCCTTGTCCAAGAGAGTGATGGACAACGCCCTGTGTATTACGTCTCAGAGACCCTTCAATGGGCCAAGACCCGATACACAGAGCAAGAAAAAACTGGCATATGCCCTGCTCATGGCCTCGCGCAAGCTCCGGCATTACTTTGTAGTGCATGCCATCACGGTCCCGACATCCTACTCGCTAGCACTGATGCTACAGAACAATGACACCTCGGGCCGAATAGGCAAGTGGGTGGCCGATCTGGTGCCCTTCGACATCACCTTCGCAGCATGAACGACCATCAAGTCGCAAGCCCTAGCCGACTACGTCGCCGAGTGGACCCCGCAAATCAAAGAGCAGCCATTGAGCAAGATCGAGGCGCCATGGACAATATACACCAACGGATTGTGGTGCGCGGTAGGGGCCAGTGCAGCAGCCATACTGGCCACCCCGGATGGCCGAAGCTTCTCCCATGCCGCCCACCTCGGCTTCCCGGCAATAAAGAACGCATCAGAGTATCAAGCACTACTGATGGGCCTCCACAAAGCAAAAGTGTTGGGTGCAAAGTGCATAATCGTCAAAAGTGATTCCCGTCTCGTAGCGGGGCACTTCGACAAGTCATTTACGACAAGGGGCCCTAAAATGTCTAGATACCTAGCAGCGGTTTGGGCCGAAGCAAAGCACTTCCTCAGCATCACCGTCCAAAACATCCTAAGAAACAGTAACGAGGCAGCAGACAGGCTCGCAAAGCTGGTCAGCTCCGACGAGTGTCCTCCACTGGAAGTACAATACGAGATACTACGGGCCTCGTCAGCTGCCTCCGAAGCACAAGGGACTGCACCCGAAGCATAAGGAGCTGCGCACGTGGTGCTCCTCATCAACGAGGCCGATTGGTGGGACATCATCATCAAATACCTCCTTGAGGAGCACCGCGTGCAGGCCATATCAACCATGGCAAAATACGCCTAAGGGGTCGCAAAGGTATGGAACAGGAAGGCCAAGATCCGCGCCCTGGCACCAAGCGACATGGTGCTCAAGCAAGCGGCAAATCCCACGAGCATAGGCAAGCTGGAGTCCAAGTGGGAAGGACCATACGTCATCACCTGCAGCAGAACGGCAGGCTCCTGTTCTAAGATCGAGGAGGCCAACTAGAGGGGGTGAATAGGCGGTTTTAAACACTTCTTTGGCTAAAACTAATTTATAATGCGGAAGCTAATAACAAATTGATTTCACACAATTAAAACCTAAATCAACTAGTCTTTACTAAGTGTACCAACAATAATAGACTATTGAGAATGAAGACAATCATACAAATACATATAAGCAATTTAATACAAGGAATGTAAATAGCAATAGTAAAGCACAAGAAGAGAAAACCAAGATGGCACGATAATATTTTACCGTAGTGTTCGGAGACTTGCCGGTCTCCCCTAATCCACGTTGAGATAAGCCCAACAACGTTGGACCGGCTCCTCAATTGAGCCAACACCTCCGAGGTAAGTCCAACCACTTGGACCAGTTCTCACAACACGAACCAACACCTTGATACACTCGGGGTTGTTCTTCCTCCACTCCGGAGATAGCGAGCACCAAACCACTCACAACCGGTCGGGTCTTCTCACAACCTTCTTTGAGAAGATCACCGGCGCAACTCCTTCAAGCCGTCTAGGTGTCGGCAAACACCAAGAGTAACAAGTCGGAGACGCTCACATGAATGAATCAAGTGTCTAAGCTCAATAGATACACAATCCACTACCTAATGCAACACATGCATTTAGGGTTTGCTCTCTAAGTTCACTAAGTGCAACACATGCACATAAGAGATGAGAGCGGGGGTGAATAGGAGCACACTCACCTTTTCACAAATTATTGATTCAATAAGATTTTACTCCAGTAGCTATGGAAGCTATGAATATCAATATACCAGTACAACGGAAGACTAGTATTGAATCAAATTTAACCCCCTAAGCAATACGGCAAAATCAACACAAGCTAAAGCAATTCAGTGCTAGGCGGTCGGACCGCTGGGTCAATGGCGGTCTGACCGCTGACCCCTGGCAGTCTGACTGCCGGCCTGAAGAACAGATCAAATAACCCCGATGACGAAGTTGTAAATAGACGAAACTTTTGATCTACAACTCTAAACTTGATGAAACTTGGAACACACCTTCTCTATGATGTTAGGAACCTATTCCAATCGAAGATTATGAAAATTCTTGGAAGAATTACGATCTTTTTCCGTTTGAGACGAGGAAGGTTCAAAACTGAGTCAAAACGAAAACTAGATCTAAAATCTTGCTTGTGGGTGATTGATGATCAAGATGATCCTAGATATGTTCCTACATATCACAGCAAGCTAGATCATGTGAAGAAATCAATCAAAAACTCACGGATCAAAGAAAGACTCAAATCATCAAAAAGAGAGAATGAAAGCAATGAGACAAAATATTGATCAAACTTTCATTGGATTGATTTGATATGATTTTGGTTTACAACCACTCCTTCAATGGAGGACAATGCTCAATCCAAGAGCACGAAAATCACATCAAAACTCTCTAGAACCCTAACCTCCACAAAAGCTCTCCCTAAGCAAATTAGGGTTTCTAATAATAAAAGAGACGAGCGAGAGAGGGCAGCCACCACCCTCCTCTATTTGTAGTGGAGGCTTAGACCTTCTAGAAGTTTGACTCAATTGGGCTCCCGTTAAGGCCCAAAATAAACGGGTCACACACGCACGCATTTTAATGCACCGTCTTTATCTCCTCTTGACCTAATTAGCTACACCTTGTGTCATCTTGCGCCGCGGATTAGCCAATAGGATACCCTTGTCCATCTTGCACCACGCTTGAGTTCATTGACCTCACCCGGCATCGTCGATCGTTCTGGACCTTAACTCTCCAAGCCTAGTCCCGATCATCCTCGCCGTTGACCACCAAGCAACCTGCACAACAATAGACAAGTAAACCGAATCCGAGAACAAGTTCTTCACAACTTGAGCCATGTTAGTCAAAACATGCATCATGCAACACATATGCACTGAAACTCATAACTTTGACCTAACAACCGAACATCGCCGCTACGAAGGCCGACGATCCAAGTGAAAACCGGTCAGACAGCCGCCATGGCCAGTCTGACCACCGACCCTGGCCGGTCTGACCGCCACCTATTGGCCGGTCAGACAGCCAGTTGGAACTTAGCCAATTTCAACCCCTGAAAATCCGAAACCTACTGGAATTTTCAAACGAACAGAACTTTTGACTGGAGACTCTAAAAATTATGGGACCAAGTACAATAGAATCCCCTCTCTTGCCTACACCCTCTATTTTTTGCCCAGCTCAAACCAACACATTTTGAAGTTGGCCGGTCCGACCGCCGCTATGGCCGGTCGGATTGCCCTATGGCCGGTCAGACCGCCACTGTCCTGACAGCACATCAACTTTGCCGAAAACACGTGAAACGACAAACCGTTATCACCATTGCCAATTGTCACATCATCCTAAGATCTGGAGTATATCCCCATGATATCCACAATCTCCCCCTTGATGAACACATTGGCAATAATACAGAAAATGTAATTTCGAGGTTTGAAAAGTAAAATACTTTTATTTTCGCATAAAAGCACAACTTGGACCATAAGTAAGAGAAAGCAATGGAAATGACCAAGCTGGCATCAGAATAGCATAGGCAAGTGAGATAAGGCAAAAGAAAGCATAAAAACTTTAAATTCCAGAAAGGAGTAAAAAATCTCACTTAAGGTTCATATGAAAAAACAATTGTTAAATTGACCTATGATCATCGTGAGGATTAAGAAATGCAATTCAAGTTCAGAAAAGCAATAAGATGATAAGAATGCAATTCAAAAGCTCCTCCTCACTATGATCCACAGATTTCAGAAAATTTCAAATTCTCCAATTTTCTCCCCCTTTTTAATATTTTTATATCTTCTCCCCTTTATACAACATTGAGATATTTTCTCCCCCAACATTGAAATATCTTCTCCCCCTTTGACAATGGAGTTATCAAGGAATTACGCCTTCCTCTCGTCCAGAGATAACAAATGCAGAATGAAGAAAGAAGCATAAGAAGGAGTATGCATGAAGTGCAATGGAGTGGCTTTATTTTTGTATTTTTTATTACAAGAAGCTTTGGAGATTACCCAAAAGAACAAGCTAGCATTTCTAATATTGCACAAATAACATATCAAGCCTAACAACGCTAGCAAAATCATGATAAGACATATATATCAAAGCTAAGCACGAAGACTCAATATAAAGTAACAAATTTGATCAATTTAAGCAAAGTTTCAAATTTAGCAAGTTCATCAACAGGGATCCTAGAGTGAAACTGGTCATGTCAAAATATCAAAGTGAGATAAAAAAAAGCTAACAAAGACCACATTAAGAGACAATCAGGTCCTGTATTGTGTCATTTTGCTTAAATTTCTCAAACACCCATTTTTCAACAATTTTTTATTTGCACTGAATATTGAAGTTGATTAATGGTCTAACTTAGTGATAAGATCCTGGACTAGGAGCCATCCACAAACTCATCCTATGCTTCGATCAGAAGTTGATTAAAAGTATATCTTAGCGAAGAAGATCATGGACTAGGAGCCATCCACAAACTCTTCCTAAGCTTCTACCAAGGTGACAAATCTTGAGGTTCATGTCAATTCTAACAAGCAGTCCCCATGAGATCGTCTGGATCATCAAACTATCTCCAAGTTCATGTCTTTGACATGCAGTCTCGTAAGAATAGTTTGGCACAGTTTAAGCATAAGACAATATTAAAATTTGATTTATCATATTTCACAAGTGCAGTTTTAGATTCTCAAGAACACAAGAAGCACAAGTAATGGTCAATTTTAGATTCAAGAGCTAACAAAGCAATTCTGACAGGGTCAATGTCACAAAAGGAGCACTAATTGCGCAACTAGCTAAAACATCCACAAATTACAGTTTTTAGTTTGAGTTGTTTTAGAGTTCTAGCTCATACAGTAAAGACTTATCTGTATATGTGAAAGCATGATAATTCTAGCAAGTCAAAGAACTAGATACGACATTGAGCAAGAATTGAAATACTCAAGCTCCTAAGGGTAATAGGCAAAGCTTCATCAATTTTAAAAGATAAGCAGAAAATCTTATACTACAATGCATCTTTTTGGATTTTTCTTATGAATGCAATATATACAATGAGATGCAAGAAAAACCTAAAAACCTAAAAAGTTCAAAAAGATCAAAAAGTTCAGAAAAGAACAAGTAAAGATCAGAAGAACGAGGTAAGATCAGAAAAGATCAAACTCCCCCACAAACCAACCCAAAAGGGTAAATTACCCCTAACTCGCTCCTCAAGGTGGCAAACCTTGTTGGGTCTAAAGGCTTGGTGAGGATATCAGCCAGTTGAGCCTCGGACTCCACGAAGTACAGCACAATATCACCCTTCTCGATATGGTCTCTAAGGAAGTGATAGAGAATGTCTATGTGCTTGGTCCTAGAGTGTTGCACATGGTTTTTAGCAATGTTAATAGCAGAAGTGTTATCACAGAAAAGAGGAACACTAGCAAAATTTAACCCATAGTCCTTAAAAGTAGATACCATCCACAAAATTTAACCCATGGTTAAAGCGCACAGCACACAACGACGACACACATTACCCAAAGGGACACCATGAACACCACCGGGCAAACTAACCCTACGACACAAAGGAACCATCCCAAACAACGTGCCGCAATATCCCCGAAGGAGACGCACGCCGGGGGAAACAGGGCACGCATTCTTCGCCAGGCCGAAGGGGACGGTTTGCCTGGACCCTTCGAGAAAAAGGGCGCGGTTTCGGCCATGGCAAAGCAGAACCTCGACTGCGAGGGGCTTGTCATAGGGATGGCCCCACTGGCCTCAACCACCCGACAAAGACCGAGCGCGAAGCCCCCCCGGGGGTACCAGGCGTCCCTTCAAGGAGGCTCCGGGGGAAGCCCGGAGGCTGCCGGAGGGTCGTCGGAGCACCGCAAGGCCAGAAGCCACGGGTCCTCCAGGGCCACCTCGGGGGAGCCGAAGGGTGCCCGTGGTCCCCTCGACCCAGGGGTACCAAGCGTCCCTTCGGGATGCTCCTGGGGAATCGCGGAGGGTCACTGGAGCACCACAAGCCCAGAAGTCGCGGGGCCACCTCGTGGGAGCCAAAGGGTGTCAGTGGCCTCCTCGGCCAGAGGCGAAGGGTGCTCGAGGCGCCCTCAGCCCGGGGGTGCCCTACACACCACGAAGGGCCACAAACGCTAGTGGACCAGGCGCACCAGCCAGGTGGACCAAGCCTAGGAAGGTCCACCATGGGCCGAATGCTACGCATAGGGGTAGGAAAAGCCCCTGCAGCCCCTACACTAGTAGGACCTTTTTAGGGGTAGGGTAGTAATCTTAGGTACCCTATCGGAAGGCTATAAATAGCCACCTTCTCCCATGTAATAACTCACACCCAGTTTTCAGGACAATTAATATACACACTTTTCTTGGCAACTGGTCCCCTCTTTGAGGATTCTCTGGTCACTCTGAAGATACCGGGTGTCCCCTGTCTAGTGTTCTTTGATACGTCAGGAATAAACAAAAAAAATACCAATTTGATTTCCATACAAATTAAAATTAAATCCCTAAAAACCTAAATATCAGAATAATAATTAAAATAGAAATAGAAATTGTATTTTTTTTACATGAATTCCAGTTTAAAACCAAAGAGAAATCCACGACAAGTACGATCCAAAAACATGCAAATTCGAAATAAAAATTAAAGTATGATTAGAGATTTTTATAAATGGAATTGAAACCTAAATTCCAAAAATAGAATTAGCAATTTGATTGCATGCAAACTCCAAGAAAGAGTTCATGTTAAATGCAATCCAGAAATGACAGAAATTTGGAATAAAAAATAAAATAAAGTTAGCAATTTTATTTCCATACAAGTTCGTATGTAAGAAAAAAAAATAGCAAATGGATTTGTATACGCATTCCATCCAAAAATAGTTGAAATTCGGACTATAAAAAAAGAAGATTTGCAATTTGATTTCTATACAAATTCCAAAGTAAAATCCCTAAATAACTTAAATTATGAATAAACATAATAAATTAGATATTTTATTTTCATACAAACTTCAGTAAAAAAACTAAATTTTTGAATAAAAATAAAAGTTACAACAAGGATAGCACGAATGTTGTCAGAGGAGATCACAAAAGAGTGTGATTGCAAGAAGACATTAACCCGTAGGGAAAGGAAGAGCTGAGGTGGCAGCGGCGGAGATGAGGAAAATGTTGTCCTACTCATCTTACCCATTCAATGATGATAATGTTGTGTTGCTTACTAGAGCCGTTGAAGAGAAAGACCAGGAGCCAATGGTCGCGAGAACGATTTGTGAGCGTCAGCGTTGTTGAACAAGTCGATGGCCAAAGAAGCTCTGGCATAGAGGAGACGAATCTTTGCATTGAAGATAAGCTATGAACGATATAGGACTGTCTGGTAGCTAGGAGCGTGCCATTGTTGGTGAGGGGCACAACGTTACCGATAATGGCTAGAAAATTCTTTAGATCGTTAGACAACGAGTCAAACAGATATACCAACATCAGTGAAGATGGTAGGTCACAGTGGTTAGTGAGGAAGCTTCATCGTTGTGTTGGCCAACGTCAAAGAAGAGGAGCGACCGAAGGGAACATCGAGAACATATAACATCATGCATTCATACTAATAGAAGCATGGATGTACATAAACAGATGAACAAAGAATTCTTAATAGAGATAGTGCGACAGTAGGGGATAGGCTCGGGGCCACCAGAGAGAGCATGTGGGTGTCCCCGGCAGGGATCGACGACAGTTGCACATGTATGCGTGTTGATGTTACAGCAGTCAACATTAAGAAATAATTTGATAGAAGTATAAGATAATTATGTGGTAGAGTATTGTATTGGAAATGGTAGGAACCGGAAGGATTGATAAAAAATTAGGCTTGGTGTTGGATGTTGAAGCAAAAAAGGTATGGCAACGAGAAGGGATAGAAGAAACACGGTTCGGTGAGACAGCCGACGTCTGAGGGAGGATAAGTTCAAAGTAGGTCGCTCATGGTGCATCGGTGTATGTGTGAATAAGATACTAATAAGATAATTTGCCGCACACATAGTCATGTACTGCTTAAGATTAAATAGAGGTACATATGCATGCATACAATTTTTGAAAAGAGTAACTAATGAAGGAAGAATAGGAGCATAACACTACATGACCATGCATGATGGAGAGTGGTTACGTTTCTAAGAACCCCAATAGCTTATTATGCTCAATGATTTTCTTCCACCAAAACTTGTACTTCAATTATGTTTCTTAAGTTGTATTTTCCTGGATGCTTCTATTGCCATTTTTCGATGTTTATGATGTTTTAAAAATCTAAATAGCCTACATGATATGTAATTATATTCCAAAACATCTAAGTTATATCATTTGATACTATAAACTTTGAAAACAAATATAGTTGTGTAAATACGCGGGACACCCTGCTAGTTATATACTAAAAGTCGAGGATGGTTTACAACTGCTACAAAAAAGATAAATAGCCTAAAAATTATCATAAAATAATAATATTTGGCCATTTAGGTTGGTGGGTCATAATTATGATTTATAACTCATAACCCCTGGATTCTACAAGAAAAATAAAAACATACCGGCATTCTCAAAAAAGAGATATGGCAATTAATTTGGTAGACCTAACTTATGATTAAAAATCACAATCATTAGATGTTATTAGACAACCTATTTAAACTCGAAAGTACAATATAATGGATGTGTTTTAAGATTTAAAGATAATAAGAAAACTAAAGTAAAAGAATATGTCTTAACCTAAATAGACCACACCCGAACGTGAACACAAAAAAGTGAAACCTGACCCACGTATGTATCCTTGGTTGTCTTTTCGAGTGCGAACAAGGAAGAATTTTTGTAACGAAAACAAAAATAGAAATGAAGAAAATAATTTTTTTAAGAGGGTACAAGCGGACGCACACCAAACTCACACCATATGTACGCGCACGTACACGTGTGTGTCCCCTACACATGCAAGGAAATTTAGAGGTCCTAAGGCGTCACTAAAATATGGGTGCTCGCATACGCATGTGTACCCAAATTATTTAGGCAAAACGCGTTGGGTCAATCCAGTGATCGAATTCAGGCTGGTGGAATGATCCTCATGTCTCCACCACTAAGCTATTGCCCAATCGTCAAAAAGAAAAAAAAATTGTTTGTAAAATATTGTCATTTTGCCTGATTTCCAACTATATGGGCACTACGAAACACATATGGAGAAAACATCTAGGGTTAAATAGAAAACAAATGTATAGAATATAATTGCATTAATGTGATTGAAAATTAGTAATATTTATTGCTTACATCTGGGGCCACTCATACTATAACATGAGTCATCGCTTTTTTACATAGTGGTATATGCTATTTATACTATAACTAGGACGGCAGGCGCGCTACGCTGCGCAGCGCTTGTTTCTGGTGGTATAGTTCATATATGAATTAGTACAAATGGTAATGACTGTAATTTATAGCGAATAGTTTTGTTAAGGGATAAAAGAGAGATGTTCATTTTTTGGTTATTAAGTAGGGCCAGTATAAGCAAAGTATTTTGTAATGAATCGAATGGGGGAATGTAACCATTGTTGTCCTCATAGTTCTGAGAATGGTGGTATACAGAAACCTTTAGTCCTAACTCCAAGTTACCCTCATACGTATGAAAGCAAGCAAAATTATACGACATAGCATGAAAATACAAGACAAAAATAACCTACAAATCATTCAATGACCTCCTCCAGGTCCCTCCCCTGCATCGCCGACCGGTAGACCCTCTCGAGTCTGCCCTCCGCCTCCTGCAGGAGCGCCTCGTACGCGTCGTGCGTCTCCTCGAGCCGCACCACCGCGCGGCACGCCTCAAGGTCCCCCTCGGGGATCTGCGAGTCGCCGGCGGCCGCGGCGGTGATGAGGACGCGGGAGGAGTCGACGAGCTCGTGGTCGGGGCGTGGGCCGAGGAGCTGGAGCGCGGAGCGCGCGGCGGAGACGTCGGCGACGGCGCGGGTCATGGCGCGGAGCACGGAGGGGTGGCGGAGGCCCGGCATGCGCTCGACGAGCTCGAACTCGCCGGCGGAGGAGGGCGTCCGGGGCGACGGCGTCTGCACGGGCGGCTGCTCGATGTCGTAGTCGCCGCCGGCGGAGGCGGGCCTGGGCTTGGAGAGGGTGGGAAGGCGGGAGAGCACATAGGAGAGGATGGGGTGGGACTGCGGCGCCGGATCCATGGCGTGGGAGTCAGGGGGATCGGAGGAGATGGGGAAGGCGGGGGCAAAGAGTGGAGGTTGTTTTATGGTGGGTTTGGGAAAGCGGTGGGCGGCGACGGGGAGGGGAGAGTGGTGGCGGGTGGGCCGCCTGGCCGGCAGATTTGTGGGGTTTTTTCCCTCAGGGTCAGAGCCTCAGAGATACGAACAGCACGGAGCTCGAATGATTTATTTCCAGTTCAGGGTGAAAGTGTGTTTGCTACTGCACGATTTCCACTCCGGGTTCAAAACTTCAAATAACGGTTTAGAGCTCAGGGTCAGACTTAGTTTACTACTCAGGGTTAATAGCTTGTTGTCACATGATACCCTTTCCAGCTCACGGTGAAAAAACTACTGACATAAGAAATTTAAGGTTACCAGGATGACAATCCATACCCTACAAGTATTGTCTCGTTGGATCATTTTCGAGCTACATACAAAATGGCGATCCAAGTCTCATATTCTTCTAAATCATGATTTTCAATGTGTAATCCTGAATCCTGTAATCCTGTAATACTATGTTTGTAATGTAGAATTTTTGTTAGGAATTCTACCTAAATTGACATGTTTTGTTCTTGTTCTTTCATTGTTGACCAAAGCATTCAGAGGAGAATTCGTAACGTCTACAGAGGATCACTGTATAAATAATACTCGGTAGTGGTACGGTGACAAACACAGTAAGAACCGTGCAATATTTAATGTAGTGAAAAAATTATTATAGCGTTTGATATAAACATTTACTTTTTGATTAGACGGTGAGATCGATTTGTAATAAATTGTGGGAAAGAAACCTTTTCAAGCCGCTTAGATGACTTGTCATAGGCCTGTGCACAATCACATCTGTCCAAAAGTAGAACTTGGCTCGGTGTGATCACTGACAAAGTTGCTAATCAGATGGTTCGTGTGATCCAGGTCCAAACCCTCTTTAGCGTCGCTAATTGTGTACACCGTGGTCCATAGTGTTCCATCTCACAATCTGCGTTATAGGCGGAGCCATCGAAAATTGAGCTCATAAGAAATTTCAGCAGACCCGATCATCCGGAATCCCACCGAGCTGCCATGCGTGAGTTTTTGTATGTTATATCACTGGTGGCGGGGATTAACGAAAACGGCTCCTTTCTGACTATAATACGGAAATAGTACAACAGATATGTCGGCCATCTACACGTATCTAAGGAGTCAAACTAGATTTTTATCGTGTTCTGAATGGCCAAACGGCCTCCGCTACACCACGTCGCCTATACTGTTGCCATAGGACCGAACCAGATGCGTCCATGCCCCTAGGGGACGGAGGTCATTGAGCTGTCTTGGTCGTGCCCTTAGACCACGGTAAGCTGCATCGTTTGCGCCATGTGTCCCTCCGGTGCCCTAGGTGGCGCAACGAGACGGCTTACTGTGGCCTAGGAGCATAGTCACAGCAGCTCTGTTCCCAGGAGCATAGACGCGTTCAATCCAGCCCCAGGGCACCAGTGTAGACGACGTGGCGTAGTGGGCCGTTCGTCCCCCGAAGGCACGGTAGAGATCTAATCCGACCCTAGGGGACCGGTATAAGCGACGTAACGCAGAGGGGTTGTTCGGATCTAAATACCAGATTTGTGGATATCGTGAGGATATGTGCACGATCTCAGGATGATGAGTCAATTGGCAATGGCGTTATTGGTTTGCAAAATCTCGCATTTTCGGGTTTGCTCCAAATTTGTCGAGCCAGCATGGCGTCTGACCGGTTGTCTTGCGGCGGTCAGACCGCTTGATGTGCGATCCGGCCGACCATGGTGGCGGTCAGACCGCCACATTGAGATTTGGGCTTTGAGTGGGCCAAAATAGGTTGTGTAGGCAAGTGAGTGAGTCTCCTAGATGTGGTCCCATCATTTTGGAGCTCCAGTCAAAGTTCTATTCGTTTGAAATTTCCGGAAGGTTTGAATTTCTCGATTGAATTTTGGCTAAGTCCTTTGGACCGGTCCGACCGCGTTGTGGGAGCGGTCCAACCAAGCATGAAATCGGTCGGGCCGGCCACGTAAGTGATCGGGCCGGCGATCCTGGAGGTGAGCCAAGTGTTGCATTGAGGTTGTTACGAGTGTGTTATTCTATGAACTTCAATGCTTTATTGATGTATATTGCATCATGAATCGGCGTGGGTCAAGTTGTGAAGAACTTGTTCGGAAGCGGTTTGTTTGTCTATTCTTTGTCGCGGTGGCTTGCGAGTCAGCGAGCGTCAGCGGTAAGTGGATCGGGACTACGCTTGAGAGGCGAGGTCGAGCGATCATGGATCTGGGTGGTCGTGTGACTCAAGCATGGTGCGAGAATGGACAAGATGGATCGAGCAGGTGGTTGAAGCAATTTGGTTGGATCGGTGGTGCGGATATCGGTCGCGAGTCTCGGGAGGTTCCGATGGGATTCGGACAAGAGAGGCTTGGCGTCGATGAGAACCGTGATCAACCTACACGTGGTGAAGCGGCGATTGCTTCAAGAGTTATTTGTGTGTGGGTCCCATGTGTAAGAGACCCAAAGGAAACCCTAGCTCTCTAGTATAAATAGGAAGGGAGAGGTGGAAAACCTAAGCAAGCATTCATTTAGCCCCTTCTTCCTTTTTCTAGGGTTTGGAGGAGAGAGAGGAAAACTAGGGTTTGGAGTGTGCTCCTTGTTGAGCTCTTGCCCTCCTTGGTGGAGAGGCTTTGTAAGCATCTATTGTGAATGAACAATCTTGTGATGCTTAATTGAAAGATCATTTGCTCCTTTGTGTTCTTCTCTCTTTTGGATGTTTTTGGTGCTTCCTTGATTCAAAGGTTCATACTTGGTCTCTTGGCCTACTTTACCTTGCTTTGATGTGTGGGATTACTCTAGAGTCATCTAGATCATCAAACCCCACAAGCAAGTCTTGAATCAAGATTTTCTTACTTCTAGGGTTTGTGCACCTATTTGGTAAAATCTCAAGAGATCAATTCTGCGAAGTGGATCGACGGATCATCGCTAGAAATAGGTCTCTAATATCATTAGGAATGTGTGCTAGAAATTTGGTCAAGTTTTATCGGTTGAATCAAAGTTGGATCAAATTTCGTTTTGGATTTGGGTGGAGTTTTTGATCTTGGACTCTACCGGTCCGCCCGACCTTTCAACGGCGGTTCGACCGCCGTGTATTGAGATCACGGCTTGGCGAATCGAGCCGTATCCACCGGTCCGACCATTTGGTTGGTTGCCGGTCGAGCCATTGGATGACCGTCGGTCCGACCGCCGTGGTAGCCGGTCGGACGCCCGTGTCGATGAAGAACATTGAGTTCTTTTCTCCTTTTGCGTCGTGTGCTTGAGGGTTTATCAAAGTCAACACAAGGCTTAGTTGTGTACACACTTGAACTTCTTAGCTTTCATAGCTAAAGGAGTAAAGTTCGTGTTGGTTTTGATTTAGGCGAGAAAGTTTTGAAAGCGCCTATTCACCCCCTAGTCGCCTTTAGGTCCTACAAGTGGTATCGAGCCGGTTAGCTCTTTTCTATAGATCTTAACAGGTCTTTGGAGCCATGGCGATCGACAAGTACTCAACCAAGCCACACATTTTTGAGGAGTTGACTTTGCATCTTTGGAAGGCTCGTATGCAAGCGTATATCGAGGCTCAAGGGCACGCTATTTGGCTAAAGGTGAAAAACCCTTATGTCGTGCCAGCCGATGACGATACGATCACTCCAGATGTGGAGGCCAACAGCAAGGCTCGGAACTATTTGATCCAAGGCCTTAGTCGATCTGAGTTTGAGCGTGTTGCTCACTTGCGGTGCGCTCACGAGATCTGGCGGACACTTTGTGATTATCACGAAGGGTCCATCTGCGATCAAGGAAGTGAGCAGAACCACTCAAAAGGTTTACTCGAAGATCGAACAAAGGCACGGTGAGTCTTTGGATGGTGTGGGAAGATTCTCTAAAATTCTTCATGATCTCCGTATTTGTTGACTTGATATTTTACGAGTGCGAAAATGCACGCGACACAGGTGCTCTTGATGTGAAGGTGCAGGGTATGAAGATCACTTCCATCAATGACAACACTGTCATGAGTGAGCTTACCATGGATAAGCTCTACTCGAGGTTGAAGACGCATGAGATTGACTTTATCTCGCGTCTCCCAAGACAGTCGATGGCTTTAGTGGTCGACAAATCCAAGGGTTGCTCTTGATTCTCTTGATTGTAGCTCATCGGCTTTTCATTATCGTGTTACATTCTTTGAGTGATGAGCAACTTGAGAAATTGCCCGAGGATGACTTAGCCCTCCTTTCCACCAAATTTACAAGAGCGTACAACAAGGTGAGAAATAGGAGGAGGAGTGGACCTATCACGTGCTTCGAATGTGGTGAGCCAAACCACATTCGCTCCAAGTGCCCCAAGCTAAAGGGCAAGGAGGAGAAGGAGACACGAAGACATCCCGGAGAGGATGCAAAACCCAAGAAGACAAACTATCGAAAGTTTGTCGGTAGGGTCCTGCCGCTCTTGAGAATGTAAATATGAGCGATGTGGACTCGGAAACGGAGGACGATGAGAGTGATTCTCGTGGCAAGAAGAAGGCGCATGACTTCACCGGCATGTGTTTCATGGCCAAGAACAGCCACGACAGCGATTCTTCCAAAGATGAGGATCCTTTTAGTGATCCTGATGAGGTATGCCCTTCTATTCTTGATATGAAAAGGGCTTTGGTGCTTCTTGAGCGAAATTGCATAAGCAAGTAAAAATGATTAGGAAGCGAGGACATTATGATTGATAATTTGAATCTTGAAGTTGTTAGGCTTAAATCTATCAATCCTGCGATATTTGTGATTCTGCACTAGCTTGCTTAAAGATTTGACAAGCTTGAAATCTGCTCATTCCTCATCACAAATCAACTCAAAGATGCTCTCGATGAACTAGAATCTTTCAAGTCTAGATCGCTTGTTTAGATGTCATTCCTCTTGATGTGACCGCCATGGAAGCTATCCCTTTAACTTGCTCTAATTGTGCCTTGCTAGAATTAAAATTGAATAGTTCCTTAAAAGAATTGCAAAAGTTTGATGCTAGTCACACATGCTCTCATTGTAAGGATAATAGGATTAAGATGCAAGAGATGATGAAACATTGATTTATTCTAGAGTTGCATCTTGTGAAAATTGTCCCAAGCTTACAATTGAGATTGAAGCCTTAAACAAGACCACGGAAGAAAAGGCTAAAATTGAAAGATCCATGTCTTTTCTTGCTTCTAAAAGGTTATTGATTCTAACTCTTGTGTTTTGAATCTTTGAAGTTGAAACCATGGTTAGTCAAATACAAGAAGCTTTTAGAGTCAAGTTTAAGGAAGCGATTGAGTAGGATTCAGAATCCTATTGTGTGTCTTGTGAGGCCTTCAAAGTGGAAGTGGCCCTTCTTAAGAGTAAGCGCAATGAGGTAATCAAGTCTAGCAAGTGTACTAGATGTGAGGAGTTAATGAAAGAGAATGATTACCTCAAGGTGACTCTTGAGAAATTTTCAAGTGGGAAAAAGAAACTCAACATGATTCTTGATCAATCCAAGGTGGCGTGAAAAATAGTGGTCTAGGTTTCAACCCCTAGAGCATTCCAAGAAAAACCCACCTAAGATTGCTAGAGTTGTGAAGAATGGTTTGTTTGAGCTAGAACCTCCTAAGCCATCAGGGGTTGTTTTCAAATCCGGTGGTTTTGCTCAAACTCTTTACGGCAAGAAAGGTGCTTTCACTCGTGCATGCAGACCCTCAAAGGTCGATACCATTGCACCTTACGCAAGAAAGAAGGCCATCTTGTTGAGTTACCTTAGGAGAGCAAAACTTGAGAGAAAAGAGAGGATGGCGTCCTAAGATCCATTAGAGAGTCCCTTCTCGGATATAGTCTCTAGAGCTAGGCGACTGTTTATCGCACCACACATAGGCCTAAATTTGTAGAGAACTTTGTAGACTCTTTTGGTGGGTCTAGGCGGCATGTTGGATTAGGACATCGTGAGGAGAGACAGGGTAGCACCTAGGCAGTGGGAGTATCGATCTTTTGGTAGATCGTTTGGAGAGGTCTAGGTGGTTCTCATGTGCATTCTTATGATTTTGTTCCGATCATGTTTCACTATTACTCTGCTGCTCCCGGACATCGTGCTTCTCGATCTTTGGATTCCTCGTTCATTTATCACTAACCCTTGATCTTGAGGCACGGATGTTTTCGATTGTGCCTTTTAGGTCCGTCGTGCGAGGAAGGAGGACAAGTGGCTTGTTGACTCGGGTGTTCTCGACATATGACCGGAGATTCTAGATGGTTCTCCTCTCTCACGTGCATCCGGCAATGAATTGATTACATTTGGGGATGCTTCTACCGGGACCGTGACTGCAAAGGGCACTGTGCGCGTCAACGACAAGTTCATGCTAAAAGACGTCGCTTTGGTGAGTAAGCTGAGGTATAATCTTCTATCTGTTTCTCAGCTGCTTGATGAGGGTCTAGAAGTGAGGTTTAAGAGAGGTGAGTGCAGAGTTCTAGATTCCTCGGGTGAGCTTGTTTTGAGATCTCCAGTTTGAGAAGATTTTACGTGCAAATTTCAGCATTTCTTACGCTTCTAGTCCTAGGTGTCTTGTAGCCTCTGATTCTCATGACCTTGTTTTGTGGCATCGTAGACTTGGGCATATAGGTTTTGATCATTTGTCTAGAGTCAGTTGCAAGGACTTGATTAGAGGTTTGCCTAGGCTGAAGGCTGTCAGAGATCTTGTGTGCTCACCTGTAGACATGGTAAGATGGTGTCTGCTTCCCACCCACCTCTTACTTTGGTAATGGTGATGGACGGGACGACTTCTTCACTTAGATCTGATTGGTCCTTCTAGAGTTCATCATTTGGTGGGAAATGGTATGTCTTGGTGGTTGTAGATGATTACTCGGTATTCATGGGTTTATTTTCTTGCTTCTAAGGACGAAGCATTTGGATTTTTAAAGATTTGGTCCTTAGAATTCTTTGTTGATATACCGGAGCTTTGAGAGCCATTAGGAGTGATAATGGGATGAATTCAAGAATTCTTCTTTTTCTACCTTACTGTGATAGGGAATTGAGCATCGTTTTCTTCTCCTAGAGTTCCTCGTGAGAATGGTGTTGTAGAAAGGAAGAACAGAACCCTTGTAGAGATGGCTCGGACCATGCTAGATGAGCATTCTACTCCTAGGAGATTTTGGTGAGGCGATCTCTCTCGCTTGTTATATCTCCAATAGGGTTTTCTTGAGATCGTGGTTGGGAAGACTTCTTATGAGCTTAGATTTGGTCATTCTCCCAAGGTCTCTCATTTCAAGATTTTTGGTTGCAAGTGCTTCATTCTTAAACATGGCAATCTTGATAAATTTGAGTCTAGATGTTTTGATGGCATATTTCTTGGATATCCCTGCTCATTCTCGTGGCTATCGTGTTTTTAATGTTGATACTAACAAAATTGTTGAGACTTGCGAAGTCACTTTTGATGAGGCTAGTCACAGTACTAGACCCGATGCTTGAGTTCACGTGTTTACGAAACTCAAGAAAGCATCTTCGTCGATGATGATTCGAGGATGAAGACTCAAACCATCCTCCTGCTACCTCGAGAGGGTGGAGAGCTGCTACTACTACTTGATGTCGGTGAGCGGCCGCCTCCTATCCTCACCGAGCGATCCGAGTGGCTCTGTTCCTACCTCCACAACTCATGGGGTAGAGGCCATACGCACCAGAGCACCTCTTCGCATTCGCGACAACATCCTCTGAGCGGATGATTGGGGATCTTCAAGAGCGAGTCACTCGCTCGGGTTTATTCTCCGATTCCCATGCACATTACGCTTTTGTCGCTTCTTTTGAACCCGAGATATCACCCATGCTTTATCGATGCCTCTTGGGTCAATGCCATGCATGAAGAGCTTGAAAATTTTGAAAGAAACAAAGTCCGGTTTTTAGTTGAGCGACCTTCTGATTCTCATGTTATTGGAACAAAATGGGTTTTTAAAAATAAGCAAAGTGAGGATGGATTGGTTGTTCGCAATAAGGCTAGACTTGTTGCTCAAGGTTTTTCCCAGGTAGAGGGCTTAGACTTTGAGGAGACCTTTGCTCCAGTAGCTAGATTGGAGGCCATTCGCATTCTTTTAGCATTTGCAACATCCAAGGGTTTCAAGCTTTTTCAAATGGATGTTAAAAGTGCTTTCTTGAATGGCTTCATAGAAGAAGAGGTCTTTGTCAAGCAACCTCCTGGGTTTGAAAATCAAAAATTCCCAAACCATGTTTTAAACTCTCTAAAGCCCTGTATGGATTGAAACAAGCTCCTAGAGCTTGGTATGACAGGCTTAAGAGTTTCTTGCTTGAAAATGATTTCAAAATGGGAATGGTTGATAAAACCTTGTTCACTCTCAGGCATGGCAGTGATTTCTTGTTGGTTCAAATATATGTGGATGATATTATTTTCGGTGGTTCTTCTCATGCTTTGGTGTCTAGATTTTCAGATTCTATGAGCAGTGAATTTGAGATGAGCATGATGGGAGAATTGACATTCTTCCTTGGTCTTCAAATCAAGCAACTGAAAGAAGACACTTTCGTTCACCAGTGTAAGTATACAAAGGACCTTCTTCGACGCTTCAATATGGGAAGCAGTAGGCCAATGTCTACTCCCATTGCAACAACCACTGTGCTGGATCCTGATGAGGATGCAGAGTCCGTGGACCAGAAGGAGTACCGCAGTATGATTGGCTCCCTCCTCTATCTTTAATGTCGGTAGGACATACAATTCGCCGTATGTACGTGCGCTCGATTCGAGCTTCCTCGTGCTTCTCATCGTCAAGTCAGCGCGCATCTTGAGTATCTTCAAGATACGCTTGATTTTGGACTCGTATTCTTCTTCTTGGCTCTTTCAATTCGAGCATTTTCGATCTTGATTTCACGGTGTAGAGTGGATAGGAAGAGTACTTCGGCACTTGTCATTTCTTGGGCACATCTCTTGTTTCTTGGTCTTCTAGAAAAGCAGTCTTACATTGCCTGATCTGGTGGCCGAGTATGTAGTGCCGCGATGGTTGCTCTCGAGTTCTTTGGATTTTATCCAGCTGCGGGACTATGGGTTATCTTTGGGAAGTGTTCCTCTTTTACGTGACAACATACGCAATTAATATTGCCAAAAACCCAGTGCAACATTCGAGGACTAAACACATTGACATTCGATTTCATTTTACGAGAGACCATGTTGAGAAAGGTGATGTTGTGCTTCATTTGTAGAGTCGAGCAACGACTTGCGGATATTTTCACTAAGGCTCTTGATTCTTCTCGCTTTTCTTTGCTGCGGGGAGAGTTAGGGGTTATTAGTCCTATTGGGCTGTTTTGAGGGGGAAGTTGCTCTTTTTGCATTCATTGTATTATAATGCATGTTTCAACTCATTTGTCTTGCATTGTATAATAAAATTAGTGGAGCTTTGATTATTATCCTTGTATGACTAAATTTCATCTTCTATACCTTGTCATATCAAGTGATAGCCTGCTAGACTTCTTTTATGGCTCTTCGTGTTTGGCTTAACCTTTGCCTTGCTAGCTTTGTATCTGTGAGAGATTTGAATCAAATCATGTCCTGTTGGATCTTGTGACTAGTCTTGCTCTAGTGATCCTCTTATGATTCTCGCCATGTCTTACAGGTTGAATTGAGTCTTGAACTTATTCTGAGTAGAAAAATGAGCTTTTTATCTTATTAAGTCAAGCAAATGAAAAATGAGATTTTCTGTGCGAAAAAACTGATCTCACCAATCCTTTCTTATGAGACGGCTTGCCATTGCACTCGGCATGAACTCAGGGGGAGTTTTGGATGACCTAGATCATTCTTTTAAGCTTATCGCTTGAGATGGTCGCGGCAAGGCTTGAGATCTAGCACAGCAAAAAGGGAGAGAAAGAAAAAGAGAATTTGCTCAAAAAGGGCTAAGTGCTTGAGCTTTGCTTCAAAAGAATTTTCTTAATGCTCAAAATGCCACAATTCTTGTTTTGAGTCTCTTTTTACTTATAGACATGGCTTGACTCATTGTTGGTTGCCTTGAGTAAATCTATGATTTTGAGCAACTTTTCATGATTTTAATTCTGTTAATCTCAGATTGCTGCTATCTTGGTTTTAGCTTTGCGATTACGTTTTGCCATGATTGAATATAGCGTCTTCTCTTTATATGGCTTGGTATAATACTTGTACTGTCTTCATGTATAATGGTCATGGCTCCTTTTTACTAAAGTTCAAAAATAAAGTCATTCCTTCATGCTCTTTCTTTTTCATGCATGTTGATGAATTCATTGTCAAATGGGGAGAAAGATTGTGAAGAAAATGATGTTAATGATGCTGGAGCTTTTGGTTTCATACTCAAGGTTTAATATAAAAGAACTTCATAAAATAAAAATTTTGAACCTTTTGAAAATCTGTGATCATGGTGAGTTGAGTTTCTGGGTTTCATTGTCTTATCTTACTTGATTTGCAATTGAAGAATACTCACAATGATCAAAGGTCAAATAGAACAATGTGTCTTTCATTTGGACCTAAGTGAGATTTTTGGCTACTTTCTGGAATTTGAATCCTTTTGTGCTTTCAATGCCTTATCTCACTTGCTTATACTATTCTGAAGCCAGCTTGGTCGGTTCCTAGGCTTTTTGTTGCTTATGGACCAAGTTGTGCCTTTATGCGAAAACGACGAATTTTTACTTTTCAATTTGA
The DNA here is from genome assembly GCA_036346395.1 of Hsuehochloa calcarea. Taxonomy (NCBI): domain Eukaryota; kingdom Viridiplantae; phylum Streptophyta; class Magnoliopsida; order Poales; family Poaceae; genus Hsuehochloa; species Hsuehochloa calcarea. The sequence goes on from CM070600.1 coordinate 18,597,009, forward strand.
AAAACCACATTTTCTTGGAAATTGCCAATGTGTTCATCAAGGGGGAGATTGTGGATATCGTGAGGATATGTGCACGATCTCAGGATGATGAGTCAATTGGCAATGGCGTTATTGGTTTGCAAAATCTCGCGTTTCGGGTTTGCTCCAAAATTTGTCGGGCCATTGGCGGTCGGCCGGTTGTCTTGGGCGGTCGACCGCTTGATGTAGCGATCCGGCCGGCCATGGTGGCCGGTCCGACCGCCACATTGAGATTTGGGCTTTTGGAGCTGGGTCAAAAATAGGTTGTGTAGGCAAGTGAGGGAGTCTCTGGATGTGGTCCCATCATTTTTGGAGCTCCGATCAAAAGTTCTATTCGTTTGAAATTTCCGAAGGTTTGAAATTCTCGATTGAATTTTGGCTAAGTCCTTTGGACCGGTCCGACCGCCGTTGTGGGAGCGGTCCGCCAAGCATGAATCGGTCGGGACCGCCACGTGAAATGATCGGCCGGCGATCACTGGAGGTGAGCCAAGTGTTGCATTGAGGTTGTTACGAGTGTGTTATTCTATGAACTTCAATGCTTTATTGATGTATATTGCATTGCGGGCGGCGTGGGTCAAGTTGTGAAGAACTTGTTCGGAAGCGGTTTGTTTGTCTATTCTTTGTGCGGTGGCTTGCGAGTCAACGGCGTCAGCGGTAAGTGGATCGGGACTACGCTTGGAGAGCGAGGTCCGAACGATCATGGATCTGGGTGAGGTCGTGTGACTCAAGCATGGTGCGAATGGACAAGATGGATCGAGCGGTGGTTGAAGCATTTGGTTGGATCGGTGGTGCGGATATCGGTGCGAGTCTGGGAGGTTCCGATGGGATTCGGACAAGAGAGGCTTGGCGTCGATGAGGACCGTGATCAACCTACGTGGTGAAGCAGCGATTGCTTCAAGAGTTATTTGTGTGTGGGTCCCATGTGTAAGAGACCCAAAAAGGGAAACCCTAGCTCTCTAGTATAAATAGGAAGGGGAGAGGTGGAAAACCTAAGCAAGCATTCATTTAGCCCCCTTCTTCCTTTTTCTAGGGTTTGGAGGAGAGGAGAGGAAAACTAGGGTTTGGAGTGTGCTCCTTGTTGAGCTTTTGCCCTCCTTGGTGGAGAGGCTTTGTAAGCATCTATTGTGAATGAACAATCTTGTGATGCTTAATTGAAAGATCATTTGCTCCCTTTGTGTTCTTCTCTCTTTTGGATGTTTTTGGTGCTTCCTTGATTCAAAGGTTCATACTTGGTCTCTTGGCCTACTTTACCTTGCTTTGATGTGTGGGATTACTCCTAGAGTCATCTAGATCATCAAACCCCCACAAGCAAGTCTTGAATCAAGATTTTCTTACTTCTAGGGTTTGTGCACCTATTTGGTAAAATCTCAAGAGATCAATTCTGCGAAGTGGATCTGACGGATCATCGCTAGAAATAGGTCTCTAATATCATTAGGAAGGTGTGCTAGAAATTTGGTCAAGTTTTATCGGTTGAATCAAAAGTTGGATCAAATTTCGTTTTGGATTTGGGTGGAGTTTTTGATCTTGGACTCTACCGGTCCGGCCAAGCCTTTCAACGGCGGTTCGACCGCCGTGTATTCAGACCGCTGGCTTGGCGGGTCGAACCGCTGTCCACCGGTCCGACCGCTGGTTGGTTGCCGGTCAGACCGCTGGATGACCGTCGGTCCGACCGCCCGTGGTAGCCGGTCAGACCGCCCGTGTCCAGTGAAGAACATTGAGTTCTTTTCTCCTTTTGCGTCGTGTGCTTGAGGGGTTTATCAAAGTCAACACAAGGCTTCCGTTGTGTACACACTGAACTTCTTAGCTTTCATAGCTAAAGGAGTAAAGTTCGTGTTGATTTTGATTTAGGCGAGAAAGTTTTGAAAGCGCCTATTCACCCCCCTAGTCGCCTTTCCGGTCCTACAAGATTTAAATACGTGTCGATTCGCGTGTTCATTATGTCATTTTTAACATTACACCGGAAGGAAGCCGTTTCTGTTAATCCGTCCGCCAGCAGTGATATAACAACCAAAAACTTGCCATGCGTAGCCCACGTCCCAAGACGAAACAGCATCACGCGGTCGCCGACGCGCCACCACTCCGCCTCCGATAACCCCGCACTGCAGCGCAACGTACGTGCCGCGCCACAAGCACAAAGCAAGCCGGAGAGGAAGTTGAAAAATACTCGTATCTTTAGATGCCGATTTCGCTTCTTTGATGATTTGCTACAATAGTCTAGGAGACACGCAGTCCTTCGTGCGTACAACCTCTTTACAAGATCTCGTTTGCAGAGAAGACGTCTCGATGCTGTGTGCGCCAGCTTCTCGTTCACAAATAAGCTACACGCTTGCTGGAAGATGGGGGAACAAAAACGGCAGATATATCCTTCGGCCCTGTTTATTTAGGTTTAGGTTTTTTGATTTATAGTTTAAAGTTAGCTTTTGGTTTAATCAGTTTATAATCTCCTGAGCTTTTAAGCTAAGCTTCGGTATTTGGTAATCTGGTTTTTTTATAGGATGTTGGCTCATTGAGTTGTATGTGAAGGATAAAAAGTCTAAATTGTCCAAGATGGTTTAAAGGACCTTGTTAAGCATGTATTTAAACTTATTTTTACATGAGATTTAAAAAAATAACGATGTGTGCAAGTATACATATGAAACAAAATAAATTTCGCACGTAGGTGCATGCGTCTGTGTACCATGACATATCCAAATAAATTACAAATCTTGACATCTATCGGATATGTATATGTAAGAAAACCGGAGTATAACAAACAATCTATTCATAGCAAGATATCGCTCGTACGTGCATGTATATATTTATTTTGAACATTGCGTAACGATAAAATTAATATAGAAAAGAAAATATTAGCCAACAAAACAAAATAACATAGTAACAAAATATTATTCGATCATATATGATACAATTATCTTGTTAGTGCAATGTACATAGTCACTACAGAGACGACAATTTCAGAGCGACAAACAAAAAGAAAAGTTTCCTTCCTCACAGTACACTTGCCTAAGAATTCAAGCCAATAACATACATTGAAAATAAAAAAAATTAGGATCCGAAGGAAAAATGTTGTTGAAACATGCAAGATTTCTCGCTTTCCAAATTGACCACATAACTGCTGCAAATACTCGATCGACGTTTAGATTTTCAGAATTGTGCAATCCAAACATCTAAGAGATGTTGGACATTAAGTTGAAGAAAATTGAAATTGAAAGTGCACACATTCCAAATGTATTTTGCCAACGGACAAGACAAAAAAATATGTTCAATTGTCTCCTCCCTACTACAAATTGACATTGTTTGGAACCATGCCATCTTGTTTTCAACAAATTGTCCTTTGTCATAATAGAATTTCTTAAAACCAACCAAAGAAAACTTTAATTTTCAAAGGAAATTTCACCTTCCATAGAAATCTGTGTGGATAGATGTTTTCTAGCAATTTCAAAGCACAGTACAAGGAATGTACAGAGAAAGTGCCCTTAGGCCCTATCAACCAAACCAATCTGTTAGGGGAGGCGGCGGTGTCGGGGAGGGGAGCGGCAGCGGCAGTGTCGGGGAAGGGGGGGAGGGGGAGGGCGTCGGGAGGGGAGGGGGGGGGCGGCGGTGTCGGGGAGGGGAGCGGAGGCGGCGGTGGGGGAGGGGAGGTGATGTTAGGGGAGGGGAGCGGCGGCGGTGTTTGGGGAGGTGATAGGAGGCAGCGGAGTCGGGAGCCGGCGTCTACGAGAATAAGGGAAAGGGGTGGAGAGGAGGAAGGAATTGAGAAAAATGGAACGATTTTCCCTTATATACGATGACTTTTTGTGGGTAATTTCAGTGAATTTTAGTAGCAAATAGATATTTCATTCCGCAAAAGCCAAAAAACGCACCTCCTTCTTGGCTTATGGCTTTTAGGTTTAAAATGGTTTAAACTTTTTATAAGCTGGATGAAAAATGCATCCATTTATTTAAACTTAGACTTTTTTTACTTATAAACCAAAGAAAAATCTAAACAAATAGACCCTCCAGCGTTGAGTCGGCGACCGCTTGACCAACATGGCCGAGGTTATTTCCTTCCTTCCCGGCCACTTCAAGAACCTCCTTTGCCGTGTGCGCCAGCTTCTCGCATATGTTCCTCGCGACCAGGGACGGACCCACAGGGTATGCAGGGTGGGCCACCGCATACCCTGGGGTCCGCATGTCATAGACACAGGATATAAATTTCAAAGTTAAAAAAAAAGAGTAACTACTCGACGCGCGTGCGCCGCCACGAGCCCACGACTCGTCATGGAGGATAATTGCGCCGCGCGTGCGCCGCCACGGGCCCACGACTCGTCGACTCGACGCTCGAGTCACAGCCAGGGGAGGAGACGGAGAAAAGGCTGACCGCTGACGGGAGGATGCGAACGATGTTTAGATAATGGGCCGGGTGGGCGGGCGTTGGCGCGTTACGTCGCCGCTGCTACCGGCAAGCAAATTGATGAGGGAGGAACGACGCCGGCGATCGATCGAGCCGAGGGCGAGGCGGTTGGTGATCCGTGATCGCTCGGCGCCTCATTGCTCGACCCTCAGACTTCCGACTTCCGACTTAGGACGGGCGGCGGCGGCTAGAGTCTAGACGGCTAGGCAGGCGGCGGCGGTAGTGCCTTCTTTGCGACCTCGCTCTCGGTGAGCATACGGATCACGGGCGGTGCAAGGCACGCATGCGTGCGTTTGAGATTGGTGAGTACCGATATAAATCACACCATTAGGCCTAAAATGCTGATTAGTGTACCTGTTTCTTCTACGATTTCATAGTGGAAAGCCCTATAAACACACAGTTTCTCGAGACGGCCACGTGGTGTGAGCAAGCAGATCAAAAGAAAGGAATTCTTTCTCCTTTTTAAAAAAAGAGGGAGCGAATAAAATCATCACATCGAAGCGACCAAAGGTGTTGGGACGACGGCAAGAGCAAGATCGTCCGAGAAGTTTCAAACTTGAGTCAATATCGCATGCCGATTTCACACTTTTGCTAATTGGATTTGTAAACTATTTTTGTAATTGTTGAATGACGGCGAAGCGGAGACATTCGATCCTTTTTGGCAAAGCCGCAAAGAAAGCGGCTACTTTGAACCCCGCCCTTGCGCCGGTTGAAAATATTGTGGAAGATCGAATCAAGAAGATAGAGTAGAAGTCGAAGAAATTGCGGATCCTTTGCCCCGTGGCGTCACCGCCACCGCCACCGCCACCGTGTATGACATCAATCTTCTTCCATGTGATCGGTGAAAGGTCGCCATAAAAGATTATCATGTTAATGATCAAGATGCAATCCGTAGAGCATATATTACTAAGGGTCCTTGCAAACCTTATATTCATGATTTCCGTATCGAAACATTGGAGACACACCTCGTCGATTCGAGTTCTGATGGTTGTATAATTATGGTGGCTTGAATATAGTATCAAGAAGGATTACGTATTTTGCTTTATATGCTACTTGTTCAAGAAGGCGGTGGATCGATGCATTTGTTGTTGATGGATGGGATAATTGGAATATAGGAAATGCTGCACTCATCAAACATAGTGGTTCTATGGCACACAAAGCAGCTCAAGAGAGGTATATTGGTTTTCTAAATCCCAAGGTAGCAATTGATTATCACATTGACAAGTGGACTGATGAGGATCTTCGTCTTTACAAGAAAAGATTGACATATTCACTTAGATGTATAAAGTTTCTTTTGCATCAAGGATTGGCATTCCGTGGGAATGATGAAAGTGAAGAGTCTAGCAACAGAGGCAACTTCATTGAACTTTTGAAGTTTCTTGCAGGAAATAGTGATGAAGTGAACAAGTATGTCTTAAACAATGCACCAGGTAATTGCACTTTGACTAGCCCAAATATACAAAAGCAAATTATTCATTGTTGTGCCATAGAAACTAGAAAGAAAATAATTAAGGAACTTGGTGATGAGCCCTTTGCAATTTTAGCCGATGAGTCTAGTGACATATCACATAAAGAACAACTAGCCCTTTGCTTGCGTTTTGTTGATAAACTTGGAAGGCCATGTGAGCATTTCATTGGAGTTGTTCATGTAGATGATACTACCTCTTTGTCACTTAAGGAAGCAATCGAAGGTTTACTTGTTAGTCATGGATTGAGTATGACTTGGATTAGAGGTCAAGGTTATGATGGGGCTAGCAATATGAAAGGAGATATTAAAGGGCTGAAAACATTAATCATACAAGAATCACCTTCTGCTTATTATATTCATTGTTTTGCACATCAACTCCAACTAGTTCTTGTAGCTGTTGCCAAGGGGAATACTGACTGCAAGACCTTTTTTGATCAAGTATCTATCTTGTTGAACATTGTTGGGGTTTCTTGCAAGCGTCATGGTATGCTTCGAAATGCTAGGCTTGAGAATGTCAAGAAATCACTACAGGTGTGGTGAGCTTGAATCAGGGAGTGGATTAAATCAAGAGATGGGTTTGCCTAGGCCTGGTGACACTCGGTGGGGCTCACATTACAAAACTATATGTAGCATCATCACTATGTATTCCTCAATCCATGATGTGCTCATTGAGCTTGGTGCTAATATTGCATATAAGGATGATTGGACAAAGATTCATTTTGTGCTTGGAGCATTTGAAACCTTTGAGTTTGTTTTCTTTGTGCACTTAATGTATGTTATTCTTGGATACACAAATGAGTTATCCGAGTGTTTGCAGAGGAGGGATCAAGATATTCTTAATGCAATCTCACTTGTTAATGTGGCAAAGAGCGAATGCAATGATTGAGGTCGATGGTTGGGATAAATTTCTTAAGACGGTCACTTCTTTTTGTATTACACATTGTGTCAAAGTTCCTGCTATGGATGGTGATTATGTTCCTTATGGAAAATCAGCAAGGTATGCCCGTGCCCGAAACCAAAAAAATGATGACCATTTTAGAAGAGAAGTGTACATTGGTGTCATTGATCAAATTAGTCAAGAGCTCGATAATCGGTTTGATGAGATCAACATGGAGCTACTCTCTTGTATGTCGACCTTTAGTCCTTCCAAGTCCTTTGCTTCATTTGATGCCTGAAGCTGCGTAGATTGGTGAATTTTATCCTAATGACTTCTCCAACAACAATTTGCTCTGACTAGAATTGCAACTTGATAATTATATTGATGACATGAAACGAAATGAATGCTTCCAAGGTCTAGACAACATTGTTGATCTCTCAGTTAAGCTTGTTGATACAAATAGGCACAAAGTGTACGATATGGTGTACTCGCTTCTCAAATTGGTATTGCTTTTACCGGTGGCAACTGCGAGTGTTGAAAGGGTATTTTCTGCATTGGTTATAGTGAAAACAAAATCTAGGAACAAGCTAGGTGATATTGTTCTGGATGATTGTCTACAAACATTTATTGAGCGGGATATTTTCTTTCAAGTTGATGAAGATGATATAATTGAGACATTCATGTCATTGAGAAAGCGACGGATCAACAAGTAATATTGTAAGTTTCTTATATGGCTATATTTTAAAGTATTTTGTAATTAATTTGAACAATTTATATGGTATTAGAATATGGTTTTACTGAATGAGAATATGGTTTTACCGAATTGTATATGGTTTACCGAATTGTAAAAGAAATTTTTTTGCTGCGCATACCCAAAGGTAAAAACCTAGATCCGTCACTGCTCGCGACCCTCTTCTGAAAGTTGCTGCTCTTGAGCCACTCGATGCCGACGAATGTCTCGCACCGGCTGCTCGGCGGCTCTGACGCAACGGTCTGTATATTGTACCTCAAATGGGCATGTAGATATCGCAAACATTAACATGCACAGCCCCTTCGTGGCCTAACCACTCTTTACTGACTACCTAAACAAAGGGCATGATGACGAACTTGCATCCAAGAAAACTTAGAAAAGTGCCCGAAAGTAGTCGCCGAAGGGGACGTTGTGCATCACGTCGTGGATCGTCCACCCGTCGCCGTCCTCCGACGGGAATTTCAGCTGGGCGCTGACCACTTCGCCGCCGAGTATCGACATGTACCGGTTGACCTTGTGGCTAGCGTGCCTCTCCAGGACGCCAGGTTTGGTGTGCTCGGTGCTCCCACTGGGTCGCGGTGTGATCGAGGCATCCGACTCTGCTCATCGTTTTTGTCTCTAGAGAGCCCCCGTCGAATACCGCCATGAGCAAAATTAGCCTGCAATTCTGCAATGCAAACAATGAACAAGGATCAATGAAATCTCGGGCTTCACAAGCATACAAAAGCATATTTTCTCTTGGTCAACTTGACTGGCGCAATGTCGCTGGTCAGGATAATAGTTATCCTATGACCTAAGCGAACATTTCTTCAGACTTGACATACAAAGGTGCAACAACGCTGAGGCATGAATGGAGTTCCTCTTTCTGAGCACAGAAGACAAATTTAAGGCGCAGCAATGCTGTGTAGCTGATATTTCTCAGTGTATTTTAGATTGAATTGATCTTACAATTTCCTAAAGTATATCTATCATATAAAACAGAAAATTGATGGTGTCGTAGTAAAAGAAGGCTAGACAGTAAGAGGAGGGGACCCCCGCTGTCCTCAGAGTGGCCAGAGAGTCGTCAAGATAAGGGACTAATTGTCAGGAAAATGTATGTGTATTAATTGCTTTAAAAAACTGGATTCATCTCGCTACATGGGGGAATACGGCTATTTATAGCCTCCTTAACAAGGTACTTGACATTACTGTGCCACCCCTAAAAAGTTCATATACGCATAGGGATTGCAAGAGCTTCCCCTCCTATGTGTCGCCTTCGGTCCATGGTGGATCCTCCTGGGCTTGGTCCGGTTGATCCACCGACGCTCGGAACACCCCACGGGATATAGGACGCCCCAAGGCCGAGGAGGCCCCGGGCACCCTTCGCTTCTTCCTAGGTGGCCACAGACGAACCGTAGCTCCTGATCTTGTGGTGCTTCAGTGGCCTCCGGGCGAAGCCCGGAACATCCTGAAGGGGCGTCTGGTACTGCCGAGGTGGGGTCAGCCGCGGGCCCCCTCTGACTCCCCCGAGGTGGCCCCGGAGGACCTGTTGCTTCTGGTCTCGCGGTACCCCAGAGACCATTCGGAGAGGCTTCGGGGAAGGGGTGTCTGGTGCCCCTAAATGGGGAGCCTTTGTGCTCGCGAGTCGTGGGGTCTGTCTCGCGGTCTTCGCTAGGTCGTTGGGGCCGGTGAGGCCGCCCCTACGACAGATGAAATTCTAGATCTTGGGTAAGTGAATGCTAAGTGCTCTTCATATATTTGCTCTAGTCCCAACCCTCGAGAGCCTACTCTAGACCCCTTTCCCAAAAGTTTAAGTAGACAAGATATAGTCTTTTAGCATGCTTTCAGTTTATCTAAAATAGATTTGCTTTTCAATTTATCAGACATACTCATGGTACTTTTGAATCTAGATAAAGAGAATACCTTATAGATGAACAGCCTAACCAAATCTATTGGCAAAGAAACTTATGTAACCCTATCAGCAATAGAAATAATGAAGCATAGATATCTCACATCAACAGGATGTTCCAAAATATATGAGTCACATCTCCAATGCTCAATACAGCTTTAATGTCATCAAGATCGACGTAGTTCCCATCTTCTTGATCTTCTTCCAATTTAGCCCTCTGTTCAATAGCTGACGCTTTCGTTTTCCACATACCAATTATTGTCCTAAGTCCTAACAATAAATAACGGTGAGTTTTTCTTCGATGAGAACATCCTTAAGTTAATACAGATGGTTCAAGTGTTGGAAGATACCCCACCTGCTAGCCTTGCTAAACGACGCAAATGAATCGAACTGAAATTTCAACCCCCTTCCTTTCAAATTGATGGGATGCCTACTGTTGTGAAAGATGGTGATAACACTTCGATTTCCTTGACATACTCCCACAAAAAGAAGAAAATCGTTTTATGTCCAAACATATTAGCTTAGAAGTCAACTATTCTGGCTGACAGAAATAGCCTTCCCTTCAGCAGCAGCAACTACCAAGTGAATATCCACACACACATCTATAACCTGTTGAGGTCATAATGCAGTGATCCAAAAAACACATGGCAGTAGTTTAATACGATATTGGATTGTTAACTATAATAATGTGTTCCAAGTAAAATGCTATGCTTGATTTCATATCATGCCTTCCAATTAAATTCTTGATATTTCATAAGATCTTTCACAATCACTGTAACATTCTGTTTAACCTAATATCAGAAAATATCATAATAAAGTAAATCCATGAAGCAAAACAAAGTAGCAAGTTTAAACGATTGTACCTGCAATGGCAACTTCCTCTTTAAGGAGCACACATAATCGGCTATAAGGAATTCTTCATGAGGCAACTTCCTCTTTACAGGCATCCATGGAACATGGATAGGTTAATCGAAGGATACCTTATTACCAACTTCCTTCTCCATCTTACGTAGGTACTCTCTCATTGATGTCTCAGGTCCTTCGAGTTCTCAAGAAATATTCTCAAATGTAACGGACTCTGGCATGTCTGAGCTAGTTTTCCCCCCAGTGGTACCCATATATCTGCTAATTCTGCTTATGTGTGTTTAAGGATGTTAATTTCTGCATGTCCTAGTGAAATTGCCAAGTCGAATGGGCCATCAAAATTGAAAACCTCAACATCCAACATAGCAGGTGGTTCTTCCATGGCATCGAACTCCATTATCTCTGCATCGTTCTTTCAGTTTGTCACAAATCAAAAACCGGAATAGTCTACACTCTACAGGGCTAATCATAGGTGCCCTGTGCAGTGTGCTCATATGTGAAGTCTACTAACCGTTCCATTGTGGTTCCTGAGTCTGAAGTTGAACAGAGTTTGTTCTTGTTATACCGTTGCAGCTGAACACAACACAAGGGTGTACTGATCCACAAGAAACGGGCGGCAAGCTTGTAGCCTCTAGAAGAGCTACAGTCAACAGCCAATCATCAACATTTGCTTTAACCCCATGATCACCTCCTGTTACAAGAGAAGGTACAGTACAATACTAGCACAGTTATTACATGAGCGAGTGCAATTGCATGTTTGGTGCATGAGAAATACAATAGTTGAACAATTGAACAGAAGAGCATACCTCGTTGTACCCTTGCCTCTACAAATTGAGAGATCATATTCAGTAAACGTTCTATCTGAAGAACTAGTATGCCAGATGTGATCAGCTCTCCAAATGTGTCGGGTAAATCTAGACCATTTAACTCAAGACCCATAAGTGGGCCTGGTCTAGACAGAAGGATGTGCACAAATGTGATCAGCTCTCCAAATGTGTCCAGTAAATTGGATTGGAAACTGCTTCTGTTGAACGGTCAGAATTATCTAGATAAGTTTGTTCTATCGCACAACTCCTGGGGGAATCAACCATTCCAATGTTAGAACATGGATGTTCCCTATAAGTTGATCTATCAAATTCAACATCGGTGCCGCTCCTGGACTCGATCAAGGAAAAGAGTGGATAGAAAACGGTATTGTGGTTGTTTTCTCCACACAGTGAAAAGGTGAGAGGAATTTTCCCTGGAATGCAGGCATGCAGCCATACAAATCAAATCATTATGAATAGACCATACACTAACAGTGATGAAAGATGCAAATCATGCAATCATCATACAACCAACATCAGTACAAGTGTACAACCATGACTAATTAAGCCGTTCCCAGCTGCAAAAGGGAGGAACACACTTTAATACCCATACACCACTGTTCTCCAAATTGGATCAACTCTCAATTTCACCCTGAATTTTTGCCTCAACGTATTCCTAATTATCCTTGTTTACATCTTTCTAGATCCCCAGTAATTGAGTCTCAAGCGCTCTCCAGACCGATATGCGTGTCGGTATAACGTCTGTAAAGTAGTACTACAGATTACTGGCGGTGGTATCCAGTTTCCAAGTCTAGTTTACGACAAGCACTGAAGCTGGGCCTATCTAGTACATGATTATGATGTCATCAGTGAAACTATAGCTCTTATTGCTGCTGTTCGGCACGCGTCTCAGCGTGAAAGGGACATTGAATTGTGCCGCCGGTATGCTCGACTCAATACTTTCGAGTGGGTTACGAAAGCTTACTGACTTTTATTCCGTAAGAGCGTGCTTATAGCATATACAGTAAGGTGACGACAGTCGTTCATAATACTTGGCACATAAGATTTTTGACGACGTGGATGAGAGAGAACAAAAAGAGAAGAAAAAACCACATACAACAAACAATCTACAAAGCCCTTATAGACATTTTTTTTTTGTTGTATCAATATTTTACTGTAGAAATTGTGAGGTCAACTTAGAGACAATTGTCATTAATTAATTCTATCTATAGATGATATAAAATGCACTACAGATAACTATTTATACCATTGTGAATGTCGTTAAGAGCTTGTGTGTGGCAATTGGCAAAGCTAAACAATACAAGGATTCAATACAGATCATCGAAAAAGCAAAGGGTGAGAGCAATAGCTATAGTGTATGCTACAGTGTTTTCACTGCAATCAAATCACTACACCACTTTTCCACTGATTCTTCGGTGTACTGTTATAATACTATTTATTCTTTCACGAAACGCTTCATATAGTGAAGCTACGCAGTAATGTAAAGAACCCGAATCCACAATACAATGGGTAGCTTCACCAAAAGTCGGCCGTGAAGCTCATCGTGTTGGCCAAACCGCTGTCTTTTGTTTCCAGTGATGAGCTCGTGCCTCCGTGGTCTGTCCTGGGTTCACTTCGCGTGCACGCAGGTAGGAGGCGGTAGGAGGCAATGGCTTTGGCTTCACTCCAACCCTCTTGTTTAGTTGTTAGCTTCCGCACAAACAGTCAACTGAATGGCGTTTTTGTGTAAAGGACATGTAGTAATAAGAATTCACGTGGCGGAGTAAATACATCGGAATTGCCTGCAAGGGTAGTACTGGTACCAAGTACTAATGTCGGATCTTGATTTCGCAATTTAAATTTTTTTATGAAATCTACTGTACTATCCTCTGGATCAGTAAACAATACTTATAAATACATCACTAAATCATTTCATACATAACGTAAACCAAATCATTAAGTTATTACAACACATTAGAGTCAAGTAGACTGTATCGGATCGGGTTTTACAGTAAGACCAAACAAGACCAAATAGATAAATTACATAAATAATAAAAATAACTGTGGAAGCAAAATAAGGTAGAGTGTATCTCTCCACAGGCAAGCGACTAGAATAGCCTGTATACAACCGATATTCTCCAAAGACTTGGACAATATTGGTGAACAGTAGCACCGACGTAGCCTGCTAGACCGGACAAGACCTAAACTACTAGAAACCAATCTACTCTCCACCATCTTCTTGGCCATCAGCATCTCGATCCTCGAAGTAAGCATAGTATCCTTATCCATGACTTCTGAAGTTTGAGGGAAAGAACGAGGATGATCACAAACAATCGTGTTTATGAGCCAACACACATGATGCAATATTTATATATGAAAAGTTTTAACAAGGATGACTCAAATTCTTTTATTTATAAAAATCAATATTTTCAATTACAATATTTAAAAATTTCTATGACTTAACATTTTAACCAAATCTCATTTTATTAAAAAGATATTGTTCAATAATTATAACGGTGAAGGTTATCTCCACCTTATGCTTAATTTTGATTAGAGTACATCCACCTTATTAGCAACACTGGATACTTCTACCTAGGGAAATCCAAAATCAGGGGTACTTTCACCGATGAGTTTTTCATCCCACCCACAAAGTTTTTGTAAATAGAACTAACTCGCGTAAGTTCTCATGCTCATCCTTAACCATGGACACGACTATTCGAATAGTTTATACTTTGCAGAGACTGTACACTTTACCTACAAGAGATAATTGTCTTGATATATACACACATTTTCTTAAACATGTGAATCAAGAGAGATTACAACAAAGCATTTACAATGCATCCCTCGGTGTTAGTTACACTCGCTAAGGTTTCACCTGAGAAAGCTTACGCTCCCACACCTACATCAACCATTACTCAGACCCCCTCTTGCGCCACACGACGGCTTACGCCGGTGTTGGACCCCAAGCGTGGAATACCCAAAGATCTTATGTGTATAATATGCTAGTCCCAGAATTAATGGCTAGCCCACACATTCACAACATTTGGCAATCACATCCATACAAACACATACTAAAGTAAAGAAAGGGGGTATTCTACTTAAGCTATTACAACAATTATTACAACAACGACCGACCGACCAAATAAAGCAGTCATTAGAGTAAACAAAATAAATCGCAGCGAAAGACATAGTAATAGTAGCAAAAGTCTAGCGGCCTGCCCATCCGATCCCGCATGCAACCGACAAGGAATAAGGTCTAGGTAGATCTGTCACTTAACCCTCCGGTGCTGGGGGCAAAGAACGCGTCATCAGGCGTCGGCTCATATGCAAACTCTAAGCCAACAACAATAGCAAGATTGAATACAATACCTACTCAGCAAGACTTGTAGTGTATCATAAAAATTATATTATATGCAAGACTATCAAATGAATGGCTCTACTCTACAAGTTCTTTGGCTCAAAGCCACTTTTATTTGCAATATTCATAAGTAGTAATTTGTAACAGAATTTAAAAGAGCAGTTTAAGAAAAAGTAAGTACATGACAGTAAGGAAGTCAGGAACCGAATCAAAATAATAACAACGCTTGCAACCCTAATCGGTTGCAAGCAAAAATACATTCATTTTCAGCCATAGAAAATGGCACTGACAAATTCATGTTCAACTATAGAAATAACAGTCCTACTATAGATATATCAAATCAGCCAAAGAAATGGCATCTCTGCTATAGACATAGCAATCCATCAATAGACATGGCAGTTACCTCAATAAATTAAAAACCCCATGTCATTACCCCCAGTATTTTGTGACAAAATAGTTTGAAAAGTAAAGCTACCACCATACCAGCCGCACTAAGCACGCTCATGACCGCGAGTACGACTATTTGAATAGTTTATCACTATGTAAATGTGTACAACTTTACCTATAGTATGTGGTATCCCAGTTGCCTAGAATATCTCTATATCACTGCTCACTACCGAAGGTAAGCAGCCTAGAGTTCGCGACGCGGCCTTTACATTATCTAGCCCTAACCTTACACTAGCTCTGTGAATAATTATCCCCAATTACTCGAATAAAAACCCGCAGTATAAAGAGTCCTCACTCACCGGATAGAAACTCGTTGAGTGAGTCCCTCACTTGCTGGGTAGAAACCCATCAAGTAAGTCTATCACTTCATCTGGATAGAAACCTATCGAAGTGAGCCATTCGTAGTTGTGACAACAATAGAAATTGCTAGCACTATATCTTGCCTACTAATTATGCAAGATTATGATTCAACAACATAGTTAGCTACGACTACCCCATCCTAGCACATACGTTTGTACAGTTAGGTCTTAGTCTCGAATTTTCTGGCTTCAATCCTTAATCCACTACGGACGAAAATTCCACCTTATCTACTAGTGAGTCAAAATCCCCATTTTTTCATAATACAATATAACTCGCCCGTGTCTAAAACTAAGATTTTCATTTCATTTTCATATCAAATAACAGAGATACACTCTCTGGACATTTTTCAAAATATTCTCAAATTCTCATATTGTTATTTAATCAATTTTCAGAAAATCTATCGCTCTAGTTGCGTTTGTGCGATAATCGCACTCAAAACTTCCCAATTGACATTACATAATGTATAACACATATTCTAATGGTTACAATAGTAGATGATCAATATTTCAAAAAGGCAAATGCAATAAGTAGGATTACAACTACCATTTTCCGAATAACATCATTTTTTATACACAACATACACACATGCATAATAGAATTTATAAAACAAAATACAATAATTAAAATAATAGGATCAACATGATCAAAAGAGGTTCTTACCTTGTTCTTGCTTATATTGTTCAGAGAGTAAGGTCGCATTGATCGTCGATAATCTTGCTCGCGAATTTCGACGTCTATTCGAAAGAACCAAAAACAAAACACAAATAGGAAAATAAATCCAACAGTAAGCAAATCCCAATATTTTTGTGTATTATTACAGAGAATGATTTTATATGAATTTAGCAAAAAGATTCATTGGATTTCGAGTTCGTATGTAGAAAATATTATTGTTTTGATTTGCTTCGGATGTTAAATCCTGAAAATAACTAATGGTGATGTTGAAGGTGTATTTTCTGCATTTTATGCCTTCCAACAGTGAGAGTGCCTTTCTTTTGAATTGAAAATGGATCATCAAATTTTTATAATTTGTTCTTCTTATTATAAACTATTAATGGTGCAGGTTAGATAAAGTTGACTTACATTTGATTTGGTATTGACTTTATACTGTTTTATTATGAGTAACTTACTATGATTTACATGGGAGGTCTAGTTCATGTTAATAATTTAGTTTGTCATTGTTTCCTATCTACCGAGGAAATTCCATGAGTTAGGTTTGTCCCTTTGAGTATCACCTTATGGAGTTGTTCTAAGTACATATTAAGGATTTATAATCTCTAATTGCTTTACCATCTTTTATTAACTATCTTATTGACCTAGTATTACTATAGATATTAACATAATCATGGCATATTGCTTACTGTCATTTAGGAATCCATATAGTCAACTCTTGGCTCCTAATTAGTTTTATTCCTTGGTCTTCCATATAGTCTTAACTCTTGGCTCCTAATTAGTTTTATTCCTTGGTCTGAATTTTTGAAGCTTCCAGTAGTAGGTTACTTGTTGTTCTTAGAGTTTTCCTATCCTTATAATTCTTTGCCTAATCAAAGCTTTCTTTGATAAATTAGTTTACTACACATTATTTCCTTTAACCATTCAATGGTTCTCTGTTAGTTTTGAATATCCATCTCAATACTTGTTTACATATGAGGTTGCTTCTGTTAGATTAAGGTCCAAAGGCTATCTGGAACCAAACCTTTCTAAGTAATTGTATTAGAAAAGTCATTAGTTCATTGTTGGTTTTGGACATACATATCACTATTCGATTTCAACTTGATTTGTTGTTGCTAGATAAATTTTTAATAGCTAGTTGAATTAATAAGGTTTCCAACTACTTGTGTTACAAGGTCATTAGCCTATTGCCAAATTTGATCATCTTTAGATTATATTTTCTAACCATGTTTCTTTACAAAAGAAAATCTTTGAACTAAGATACTATTAAATAAGTTTCCTCACTTGATTCAATCATCTTTTTGTCAAATGTACTTGTATAAGTTGTATTAGTTCATTGTCATTTCAATTTCTCATATAAACACTTCTCTATTCATAGTTTTTCTGAATTAATAGTGCTAATGGCTAAACTTCTTACTAATCCCAATATTCATTTGTTAAGCAATTTTGGGTGATTCAACAATCATTACAAGGGCTTATTAGCAAATGCATTTGGTCACTAATCCCTTTCTCTATTCATGTAACCTACAACAGGGAATCACTCTAAACTGAAGTTCTATTAACAACTTTCTTCAAATCTTAGCTCCAATTTTTGTTAATGCATTTGACTGGACTAAATGACAATCATAGGATTTGTTAGCACTAGTTGTCTTGCCTTACAAGGGGGGTCCCACTGATCAGTGTCTCACAGAGAGGAAGGCAACCAGAGGGAGCCAAACAGGGGATGGCTCGGGCGGCCCAGGGAAGCACAAATCGCCGGCCGGGGGCGCGGCGGGTTCCGGGCGGGCGGGGATGGCTGAAATGGGACGAGGGAGGAGAGGTGAACCGAAGGGCGGTGGTGGCACAGCTCGGGTGACCCTGTGGCGGCACGGCGAGGGCGCGAGGCGGCTGGCCGTGGAGGAGAAAAGAGGGTGGCACAAAGAAGAAGAATAGGGGGAAACCAAGGGGAGCATGAGCAGCCATGGGGTCCTAGAAGCACGTAGAGGGGTCGACGAAGAGGGATGCGCCGAGATGAGCCGGCGACGCGAGCCCGCGGCGGCGCAGCCATGTCACCGTGGAGAGGGCAACCGGGTGAGGGAGATGGAGATTGGGTGATGGGGAAAGCTCATGGGTGGTGTGGGGGTGTTTTTGGCGAAAGTAATCGAACCGAAGCTCCCCCTAGAGGAAATGGCGCCGGCAGTGGCGATTTTCACCGTGCGTGGGGAAGATGGCCGTGGCATGGTGATTCTTCGGGTTAGGGGCCAAATTAGATGGGGGTTATTGATCCTAGGGAGGTAGATCATGAGGTGACGTGGCTAATCAGTGGAGGGACTCACCGCCTTGGCCAAAACGACGAGTGGAGGTTGCGGCTGAGCTCCGAATGCCGCCAGACTTGATGAAGATGCCTCGCAATCCTGGTGCTCCAGCTGCAAAGAGATACAACGAAGATGAGGGATAGAATGAGGATGTCAAGGCGAGCTAGAGGGGCAATAAGATGAGGTCGAAGCTCGTCGGTGCGAGCTCGGAGGCGGCGTGGACATGGCCGGCGCATAGCGTTCGGTATTTCTCTCTGTTTGATCTCGGGAAGGAATGGAATTGGAGGAGGAGTGACAGGGAGATGGAAAAGAGGAAGAGAGGCACCTAGGGCTTTTAGCTTATATAGGGATGAGGGCGTTGCATTCGCGAGGAAGCCTGTGGGCATTGTGGCGGCATGCTCGGCGCAGCGACAGCTCGGCATGGACACGCGTCTGGGCAGAGCATGGGTGAGGACATGGATGGTGGCATGGGCATGGAGGTGAACCCAGGGGCGGGCTGGCAAAACCGGGGGCAAGGCCGGTGCAAGGGCGCAGTGGTGCGGCCGCGTGGACATGGCCGGGCTGGGCAGGGCATGGCTCGGTGGTGAAGAAAGGCTGCATGTGGGCCCAGTCAGTCAGTGAAGGGTGGAGGAGTTCTGATTTTCCAGAATTTTTCAGAAATGCTGAGAGCTTTGGGAATTTATTTTACATGGAAGTATAAGTCTAAAAATTATGAAACTTTTAGGGGAAGTTACTGACATAAGTTATATTTTTATGTAATTGTTTCACAATTTTATGTGCTCTGTATATTTCTCTAAAATTCTTTTAACATTATGTTTGTATGCACCTTCATTATTTGATGTGCGGAAATCTGTAATACATGCTTTTAATTAATTTCACTATTTTATTACTAGTACAAATATGTTAAGTTTGGATCTTGAATTCTCACCTTTTGTTTTAAATTGTTTTTAACCATTCATTGGTTTTACATTTCATAATTCGATGCTTTAGGTTTTGAAGTAAACCTCGAATGAAAATCCAGATAAATGAAATGACCATAAGATGCATCAAAAGTTTAAAAAAAATCATATTTTATCTATTTGAAAATAATCCCAATTTTTGGATGTTACAGCCATCGTCCAACTCGTGTCCACGATCGGCGACACGGCTCGAGGGTCCCTCTAATGGTGTAACTTGCACTGGTGGATACAAATTATTAAGCCAGGTCGACACCATTATAAACTTGTGGTTGCACTGTTTTACATTAGGGTCATCACGGGATTAAGTCCTTAAAGTCATCTGGGCGGTACATACCACATTCCAACATTCCTTAGGCTACATCAACACCCATCATCATACCACTCATCCAAATGTGGTAACAACAAGTTGTTAGGTTTTTTAGGAGAATAAATTATGTTATCTCAAACATTTCAATTATTTACCCCCAATGACTACCCAAAACCATTTCATGATTGAAAGATGATGATTAGGGCAATTAATGCACTGGTACTTAAGCAAGACTAGCATAGTGCTTAAGTACAACATATAACTAGTAAAGTTACTACTTAATATCTAGGGTGACAAGGATTATGTGATTCAAGTATCAAGGGTGATATAATAATATTTAATCATCAAGCACATATGCAACTACCTTAAAGATTTGACATGCATTTGCATAATGAATTAAACATGCACTTTAATATTTTAAAAGAATATAACTAGCATAAAATGTGGATTCAATATGATTAAAGTATTAACTCGCCTAGGTCAAAGACAAAAGGGTCTTGAAAGTCTTGAGCTTGATCAAGCCGAGGCTCTTCCGTGCCTTCAAACTCTAATCGGACGATCGCACTGGAAAAGAACAGGCAAAACAAATAAATAATAAAGAAATAATAAATTAACTCCAAATTAAACAAAACTACTGTGACAAGCGAGATCTTGAAATTATAATATTTTAGAAACAAGTTTCAATAAATTTGGATTTAAAACGAGGAAGAACGGTCTCTCTGAAGTTTCCTTTTGAATTAAATTCAAAAAAGATAAAGGAGAGAGGGTAACTCTCGGGTCCAATGGGCAGTGGCTCGGTGCATGGAACAACGCATGGCCCGAGGGTTTACAAGCACTGTATGTGGGTCCACGAGGCTTTCTCTGAGCAGTTAATGCCTCAGGTCCACTTGTCATTGAGCTTAGCAGCAAATTAAACTAGGATTTAATTACCGCTAACCCTAACAACCGAGATACGGTTGATTAAAAGCACTACAAGAGTTGTCTGAGTTTCAGACAAATAGAGGAACTCCAGGGGCCTTTCTGGCCACGCCCATCGCCGACGAAGGGGACCACGGCGGCCGACGGCGAGGCTAAAAATGGAAACCAACTGAGTGGCGATCACATAGGTACTGACAGCGGGGTTCAAGGTGGCCCGCGGCGGCGGGCGGCGCTATTGCCATTGCGGCCAAGGCGAACTAGTGGGTTTTGAGCTAGAAAAAGAGAGCACGGGCAAGAGCAAGGTACAGGGAGCTCACCGGGACCGAGAGGGAGGCCGAAGGTGGACAGAGGATGGCGGTGAGGAAGGTTTCGACCGAAGACGAAGGAGAAATAGGTATCCAACGGCGTCTATGGACCAAAAGAAAAGTGAGTTAGAGGAAAGACTCCTTGCTCACTAGAACACACGGTGACGAAGGTGGCCGACAGAGGAGTTCACCAGAGCGACAGATTGACAGTGGGGGTGCAACGACCCAACAAGGGCTTACGCTTCTTCGGAGGGTTACTCAAGGTGAGAGAGGGTGGGGAAGGAAATGGCGAGATGCCAGGGCCTCTTATAGCCACAAGGAGAGGAAGGAACCATTGGCGACATCTTGATGGCGCGAAAGGGCCAAGGGTGGTGCAGCGCAGCAGAGCGAGCACGCAGCGGGGAGAAAGGGGAGCAAGAGGGGTCTAGGCACGGAGGTGACAGGGCGCACACGTCGCTAGGGCTGGGCAGCCACTGCGCGGAGCAAAAACTTTTACAAAAGCCAAAAACGGATCGTTACAACCAATCTGCACTAAGTCGCAATACACAGGATCAGAAACAGAGAGGAACATTCGGTGGCTGCACTACATAAAAGATCACTTCCAACTGAAGGGCAATAGTGTACAGCAGGCAGTCCAAAGCTACACAAATTAAGATGAGTAATTCCAAGCCAAGGGCCATAATGTACAGCAGGCATTCCGACAGCCAGCTCATGCTGCAGCAGCTGATGAAGATAAATCAATAACATACCCACGCGAGGGCCTGATGCAGAATGTAATATCAAACTCTTTCTGCTGATTTCACCGGACAGGACAGAACCTGTGTTAAGCCTGGAATTAAAAAGAGGGGGGGAGGGGGATAATGAGACGATATGAACAAATCGATCATTGGACTGCATTATAACGCAGAAAATTAAAAGCAGCATACAGAATGTAGCTTACTTCATCAGCATTAGAAGATC
Source organism: Hsuehochloa calcarea (assembly GCA_036346395.1). NCBI lineage: Eukaryota > Viridiplantae > Streptophyta > Magnoliopsida > Poales > Poaceae > Hsuehochloa > Hsuehochloa calcarea. Next base: position 18,618,648 of record CM070600.1, read on the forward strand.
AATTATTCCCCTTCCTTTTCTTTCTCTTCTTCGAGGAGTTGGGAGCAGCGTCCCTCGCATTGGCTGCTGGTGCTGGAGGCGGCACTGCAGGTGGTACTACTGCTGGTACTCCAGGGGTGAAGGGTGGGAAAACCATGGGATGTGGGTGCATCGGTACTAAAAACATTCCTGGGGGCATAGCTGCTGAAGTAGGCGCCATAGCCATCATTGTTGGAGGCGCTGCCAATGGTGTAGATGACGCCACTGCCACTGCTGTAGTCGCAGGTGTTGAAACTGATGTGCCGTTACCCACGTCTTCAGTGGACGGCTTCGAAGACTTAGCACCTTTCTTATCAGCAGAAACTGGACTTTCTCCAGGCCTTTTCTCTTTTCGAGATTCCTCAAACTTGCGTACCTTCTCTTTAGCTTCTTTCATCACAGACAGAACGTACTCCATTGCATCATGGTCAGTTGCACCCATTTCCACAATGTCAGCAAAATACTGGTGGCCATGCTTGTAGAGATTGTCCACTTTATCTTCACGGACATTTTCTGGTTTTGTGCTCTTCCCCGTAGCTTTTGCCTTTGCCGCTTTTGGTGAGATGGGAGTTTCCTTAGATTCCTCAGGGCATTTATAATCCTTCCTCCAACGATCAAGAATATATTTGGAAGGTATTAGCATCACAAGCTCTTGCCTCAGGATAGCAAGAGCGTGGCTACACAAAATACCTTTAAACTGGAATGACCTACAGATACACCACACTTCTTTCTCAGCACTGTTATACATCACTCTGTAGTCAAACTTCCTCTCCTTCCCAATGACAGTCACAGTGTAAGTCACTATCGATCCATTCCTACTGACTTCGGTGCAATTCACATTCATCAGCTGCTTCAACTGATCCTGGAACTTCTGAAACATATTTATTGTGTAAACGTTTGCAAATTGCTCCTCAAACAACAGACCAGACAGGACTTGAGGCCTTTGCTGAAATGAACGGAAATCATCGTAGGCTTCTCGATCAGACCTAAGTTTCATAGCAATATCAAATTGTTCAATGAATGTCTTTATTGTGGTTTCCGGTGTAATATATCCATCGAAAAAGGCCTCCAACCGTTCACTGCGCCGAACAGTGGAGATACCAGCCCAGAAAGTATCCTTCACATATGCTGGCACCCATTTTGCCCTCTCTTCATACAAGGCTGTGAGCCAACGGTTGTCATGAAGGTTGTACTGATTGACCATTTCAACCCACTCCCTCTCAAAATCAGCTGATGTAATGGTGTCATAGACTACCTTTTTCATTCTCAGGCTAATTGCCTCTTTATCCTCAACTCTTCCAGACATTTCAGGAAGCTCTTTCATTATATGCCAAAGGTTGTATCTGTGACGAGTATTTGGAAATACCTCAGTGACTGCTTTGACTACTGGTCTTGAATGGGTGGTAATAATTGCTTCAGGTGCTTTATCATTCATACATTTTAGCCATTTCTTGAATAACCATGAAAAAGTCTCTGGAGACTCGTCTCCAAGTAAACCACATCCTAACAACACAAACTGCCCATGATGGTTGATTCCAAGAAAGGCAACCAATGGGATAACAAACTGGTATGTCAAATAAACGGTATCAAAGCAAACAACATCACAGAAATGCTGATATGCAGCTCTAGATCTAGCATCAACCCAGCAAACATTCTTGAGCCGGCCTTCATCATCCATGTCCCAGTTGTAGAAAAAGTTCGAATTTTGAGCTTGCATCTTATCAAAAAAGACTAAGAGCGCCTCCACATCACCCTCTGCAAACCTCAGCTTCCCAACCTTGCCAGCTGCCTCAATAGAATAATTTGACTGAGAGAAGGATCTCACCATGAAATCTTTATTTTGATTGGGTGGCCTGCCTCTACCAGAATGAATCTTTGGGTTCAATCTAGTCTTGGCATTGAATGGGCGATGCTCCCTCTGCCAGTCGGGGAGATCTTTAAAGCACATCATGAATCTGACCATTTCAGGGTTACATGGGTGGTTATGCTCCACCTCAGCAAACACCACCTCCCAATGGTTCTCACTTGTGTTATACTTAACTACCATCATTGCTTTGCAACCAGTCTTTGCAACAAGCCTCCTTCGAGCTTTGAGGCCAGGCTTAATCCTAGCAATGCCACCTTTGTAACACACAAATGTTGCACGGTATTTGACCCCATCAACACTATGGGAAGTCCTCTTTGAGACCCCGAAACCTGCACGGTAGCCATACTCTAAGTAGAACTTGTATGCCAAATCAACCGTCTCAAAAGTCATGCCAACTCGGGGGTTAACAACCTCATGCTTATCCAAAACTGCATTGTTGTTCTCGAAGGACGTGGAGGTATCCCTGAAGTGAAGTTGCAAGCTGCTCCTTGCATAAGGATCACTATGAAGTGTGTCCATGACATCAGCACTTGGTAATCAGGATCCTAGGTCAACATAAACAAAAGACAGCAGTAAGTGTGTAAGAACCGATTGGAATAGACTAAATAAAACAATTTGAGATACTTAGTTGAATTACTTAAGTTATTTTCAAATATCTCAGGATTTGGTCATTTGTTTAGTGGCTGACTGGCGGAAATGGTATTTAGCAAGCATTCAATCATAATTGCCCTGGGCAAATCCAAATGTTTGTAATGAAAATAGCGAATGTCGCGCTTTCATAAACATTAATCGTAGTCAATTTTCCTATTTCTAAATGAGTGAATTACTCCTATGAATATAAGGCCAGAGAAACGGCAAGGCAACATGAATGTTTAACTGCAAATCTGAAACTGCGATAAAGGAAGACTTCCTTTCACGTACATAGGGGTGCTTGTAACTCCAAGATGAATAATAATGACTAAAAATTCATTGAAGATGGAGAAACGACCAAGCATTTGGAAGGTTACGCTCTTGCAATTAGGGGGCTGGGCTATGCTGATTAATGCATGGCTGAATAGTAGCATTTGTATAATCATGATATATTTTTACCAAAAACCTAAACAATTGTTGAAGAACACTGACAGCTTTAGGGACAGAGTGTAATGCCAGAAGAACTATAAAAAGAAGTACAATAGAAAATGTGTGTCTTGCACAACACAAAGGTGGACTGGGTTTCATTGATCAAGATAACACGAGCATTAGACTGCCAAACAAACACATCTATAACATAGGTCAGGAAAATAAGAGGATTATCATTGGGAGAAAGTGATTGGGAAAACACTGTTTTTGGAAGGACGCCCAATTAGATAGAATCTAGGCTCCTAAACAGCAAAAACTAGATGGGAAATTCCCTGGGTTATCTCAGCTTGCACAGAATGTTAACTTTATATTGGATAAAGTTCTAGAGTGGAGACAAAGTGGCAACCATATATTATAGCTCTATGAGCTATGGGCCACTGACTGACCAAGAGATTGCAAATGGAATCAAACGGATTACTCAAGAATTTGGGGGAAGCGAAACTAGGGCTCGCCAGCAAAATCCGAATATCCAATAGGGGATGGGAATGAGGAGGGGGTTACACCAGATTAAGTGTTGAGCTTGGATGCTGTGGGGGTTTTTTACGATCTCAAACTCCACATCCTGTGGCAGATCCAGAAATGGAGTACACACGGTGCTAACTTATGACTAACTAAAACTTCTCTCTAAATTGCAATCAAATTTAAACATAGCAAAAGTAAATATCAAGGTTGGGCCGAAGACCTCCTACAGGGAGCCAAAACCCCTCCTAATATAATCCAATTCATCTTCAATCAATTGTCCATAAATTTGATTCCCAAATTTGGAAGTGCCAAAAAAAGACAAGAATTAGTAGCATCCTATCATGAATATAAGTTCATTCCCAAATCCGAAACAGACACTTCATCACACAGAAAAGAAGAACCACACAGAGGAGTAATAATTACGATTAGGGTATTTACATGCAATCCTAATCACTAAGTACTTTCTTTTTTGTTTCAGGTGGGTCAAATGAGAATATACGAGGATTCCAAATACACTCCAGTACATTCTAGTATGAGACCACGAGTTAGCTCCAACACGCTCCCCCTGCCATCCACATCCAAAAAACCTCTACAATCCTGCCAAAATGGAGTTCATCCGTGAGGGATTGGGCTCATGTGCAATTGAATAGACTAGCAATTTACAAACCTCGGCAGCATGGAGTGAGGAGAGGCCGAGCTGCGGCACTGGAGTGAGGAGCGTCCGAGCGGCGGCACCGGAGTGAGGAGCGGCCGAGCGGCGGCACCAGAGTGAGGAGGCACAGGTGCGGTGGCAGCTGGCGGCACCGGGAGTGAGGAACAGCGGCTCGCAACTCCTGGCTGCGTTGGCAGGGGGCACAGGCCGGCGGTGGCGGAAGGCAGTGGCCGAAGGCGGCGGCGGCCGGCGGAGAGGCCGCGTGCGCCTAGGTTTAGGGAAGGGGAACCGGGGGGCGGAGAGGCTACGTCTGCGTGCGTTCGGTCTGTGGCCTCGTGTGATGCGACTGAGAGAGTGAGGGGATTGGAGAACGAAGAGTCGAGGAGGTACGCGCTGGGCTGCTGCTGCTCCATGGGTTGGATGGGCCGATAGGGGAGCTTCTTACTCTTAGCCCATATAACTTGCATCTTTCGGCCCAAAGTGATATACGGCCCGCTTGGCTCGGTGCTCATCAGCTAAATGGCTTAGCCATTGTCTTGTCATGTCGTGCAGTTAACCCTCTCCCAAAAAACGTTGTGTGGTTAACCATTTTCAGGTGAATGTTACAGGAGGAAAATGCAAGTAATGGTTGTACATTTCTCTATAGCGCCCATTGTTTTTGCGCTTTAGACAACTTTGAGCGAACGACTAGTTTTACTAACCCTGCGAGCACAAGGATATTAATAAATAGGGTGCAAATACATTCCAGTAGGATAGTAAGGCACATTGCCCGAATCATTAAATCCACGCGTTCAATGCTAAATTGCTAAACTATCCAAGTTAGACTTGAGTTGTTCAGCTAAATGAAACATCCTGCAGATTACATACATAGCTTTCGCATAGGGATTGCTGGGCCGAGAACCAATGAGAGCATGTCAGCACATCCGGCTTGTAGATAACTTGGCAACCCCAAGAATTTCAAGTGCGCCACCCCACGAGGCGTCGATGACAAAATCAATCTGACCCAGGTCCAAGTCACGAGGGATCATTCTCCTTTCCTTGTGACCCTTCTGAACATGTCTCTGATGTTCTTCGATTCCACCTCGGTCTTTTGTTTCTTCGCTGGCCTCCCTTTGCTGGACTTGGCACTACCATTTCCTACTTTCCCCTGTATTGACACATTTGATGAGCTTAGAGCATATGAGGTGAGAGCTAAAAACACTAAAGCGTTCGCGAGGAGCTTACCTCAGAGGGACGAGCAAGTATGGGAGAACTCTCTGCACAAAATGAAGCTTCGCTGTTTTTGGTCATGGCATTGATCTCATTGATGTCCAGTCTGCAGTGGAATGGATTGTTCGAGCGTGAGCATAGACAAACGGAAATCTGTATTGAGCTGCTGATTCTTCGACATACAACGAGACGAGTCTTACTGCAACTTCTTGCAGAGTAACGTTAACCATGGCTCATCCTTCAGGTATTCACGAATTATTTGGACGGCAACCTTCACTGTAACAGGGAACAACAGCAACAGCTCCATAAGGGCATTAGTTCACGTTATCAAGAAATATTTGAGCTATGTATCTATTGTGAGTTGTGACTCGAGAATTTTATCTCTATGCAATTTTTCATAATGAGATAGCGCATACCACCTGTACTAGCACAAAGCAAGACTAAGGCCCTGTTTGGTACAGCTTCTGCTTTGGCTTTTGGGTGAGAAAAGCCAGAAGCTGTGCCAAACGGTTGGCTTTTTTTCTGGCTTTCACAGGAAGCTCAAAACTGTCAATACATATGGAAGCCAAAAGCGAAAAGCCAGTGTTGAGGTGCTTCCCACCTCCAGCGTTTCAAGAATACCCCCAGACTTCGCAGAAATTACCCACCTCATACCTAGTATTTAAAGCAATCTTGCCTGTTCGCCTTCCCACTGGCATATTCGATTGAGTCTACTTAAAATTCTAAGTTACAATGAGCACAAGCAAAAGAAAATTATCATTGCAACAATGGCTTTGCATAATTTTATTCGAGATAGTGCTTTGATTGATAATGATTTTTCTCGTGCAGACAGGAATGATGATTATGTAGACGGGGACATGTCCACTAACCTCAGCGCACATGATGATACATCTGTTATGGATGATGTTGATATGAACGACCTCCGTGACGCTATTGCAATAGCTTTGGTAGCATGACGATAGGATAGATGGAAGATATATGCAGTATTTTGTATGTCGTACTTGCCAATTTAAACTATGTATAAGGGACTGATCTTCTAGTCCAGATTATTTTCACATGCTTTCTGAAGTTTTATTGTTAAATACTGTTAAATGTTCTTAAATGTCGTTAAATGCCGTTTAATGTTGTTAATTTAGTTAAACGATATCAAATAAGTCATTACTGTCCTCATGAGCATTTCAGACATTTCATATCTCGGAAGCTGCAAATGACCTACCTAAAAGCGATGACCAAACACCAAATCGAAAAGCACTGACCATTCAAATTGCATAGGAAAAGCCTACAGCACAGCCGGAAGCCGCTTTTTAGGAAAGCCACAGCTGTGCCAAACAGGGCCTAATTTCAGCTGCTACAGAAGCAATAGTTATAGTGAATTCATATTGGTTGATCTCAATATGAATTCCAGAAGAAAAAAAATGTCATCTGTGTATGTCTTTCTTTTTTAGACAAGAACACCCTTACCAGCAGGCATATTTGAAATTCAAACTACCAAGCTCACTTAAGTTTATTCAGTCCAATTTTTTAATGCAAAGTGGAAAAGGACTAAGGATCAGTTATAGTCGTTTAACTGTTTTTAGTCTAAATCGCATCAATGATCCAAACAGTGTGGTTATATAATTGTGTGAGTAACCACCATTTGACTATTTGGTTGAATATGAGATTAAAAACCACCTGTATTGACTGTACAATTAAATGACAAGAAACTACATACTTCTCATATTAGAGTATTATAGTAGACTAATTAAAATGAAGTGTTGCAGAGACATACATAGTTCTTTTTCTCCTTGCGCAGCATAATTTTTACCCAACTTGGGAAAAACCTCTTTTAGGTTGTGTACCTGTAAATGAGATTCATAAGAGTAGATATTTAATTCTCAACAATGCAGGAAAAGCTAGGATTCACACATGAATGTGGTATACATAGAAAGCAGATGTACTAAGCTGAGTTAAAATGCAAACCAAAATAGACATTATTGCTGCACATGAATGTGCAATCAAAGCAGAGTTGTGTCTTAACTCTTACCATGACAAAAGCAGAGTTTCTAGGTGAATCGCGAAAACGCATGATGGATGCAAGTTTAACTAATATAAGAGGCACAATGATCTCAAATGGTATATTTGTTCCTCATAGAAATAATTATAAGCTTTAATAGGTTAACCATGCAAAACAGCAAAAGTATTGCACATTTTAACAGCCATGACAGATTGTGTTAGTGTTTTTTTCCTGAAGGACATTCTTACATAGAAGTAGAGAACTTGACCGTCAAAAAAAAATTAAGTATCGAACGTGGCAAGTGGTACTGCATTGGCTTTAGAAGAAATGGTTCATCTAAGCAATAACAACTGTCAGTTCCCCTAGCACTATTGCTCATATACCTCAGCTGATAGGAAAATTGTCATGTGTCACGACCAGGTCCACGACTAGGTAAGTTGTCGTCACGACCAGGTCCACAACTAGGTAAGTTGCGCACGGCCAGGTCTTGGTCGAACGTTGTAGTCGTGCAGGGCAAGGAACGCTAATCGGAGTCTTCGGCCAGACGCCATATTGCCTTGTCACGGTCTAGAGACCAAATTGGATAATCGTAGGTAATTGCAGGCTTTGGCCCGGGCCTCGTCGACCAGGACACGTGATGGATATAACAGGGACAGGGGAGGAAGCATCCGCTGGGAGGGGATGCGCAGGGAGGAAGAAAGCAGACAAGGAAGGAAGAATTAAAGATAATTCTTGCTTACCTTTCCATACGTAAGAAGCTCCTTAAATAATGATAACCCCACCTAACAATCATATCTAATCATACCAAACTTGGAGATGACAAATTAACTAAGTAATTTTTTCTAAAATGGAAAATAACTAATGTGTCATATCTGATTAGCGTAATTTGCGCCTCTGATATGTGATGCCGACCATCACATCCTGTCAAAACTCCAGCGATGGCAGGAGAAAAATTACATCCAATTATGACTGGTTGATAACTAGATATGCTCTCATGTTTACTGTAAACAACAATTGTGTAAAAACAGGTTAAAGAACTGGCCATACAAGAAACTTACTAGGGTCAATTTTAGGATTCATTATTTATTTTTATCTATAATATCTGTGACCAAAGAAAACTAAAAAATGGTGCAGGGGAACTAATATGATTTAGCACATGAATAGTCTCAAAGGCGTGCCCCATAGGAAGTTGGGACTTGCGACTTAGCTCCCTTGTTCAACGCAAGCAGGCAAAAAAAGTTAAGTTGTTTCAATGTTTTCTTAACCCAGTACAACATACTGCATACGTCCCATCCTAACTGCAGGTTACATCATCACTTTCTGTAAAATGCAAAAAAAAAAAAAAAAAAAAAACTGACACAGGCTACCTTACAGCACAGCCAAGATAAGACCTTGGAATTGTCCAGCCTAAAGAACTTCACATTAGCAACTTCTGCAGGAAAGGTAACATACATGTGAAATCATTAGTTCTGTAAAACTATTGTTAGTATGGAAATATGTTATACCATAAATCAAACAACAAATGAATGTGTCTGTGACAGTGTAACACACGGAAAACCATATGTCAAAAAATAAAACGCTCAAGATCCCATAAGTGATCACTCTTGTGTTAAGTAGTACTTAATAATGTGACAGCAATTTGATATGATATTAATTTTGCAGCAAACATACGTGTCAAACATCTACCTTTAACTTCACAAACCAATTCCATATGGTTTCCTGCTACACTCATGAGGTGCTGATATCCAGGATATCCCTCGATGTATAATATTTCATCCAGTTGTCTGAATTTTCCTGAATCTTTACCATTCTGCTGCACAAGGGAGTGGATTTTAAATTAACATAGATTAGATGAAATACGACCCACGTAACAGAAAATATATCTTCAATTGGGCTTACCGACATGCGTGCAGCTTCAAATATTGGTAAGAAAATGAAGATGGGATCAACAAGAGTGCAATAGTAGAGGCTGCCATCTATAGGAAGGGAAGCAGGAATAAACAAAGTCAGGCAGTGAGGCCCACTGCACTAAGTTTTTGCAAAAACATTGTTCAGAACAGATCATACTACTTGGCAGCTGGTATGCTGATATGTTTTAAATGGTATGCAAAATGGAGAATAAGAGCAACATCATCCCTTTATCTTATGATGCTCCTTACCACTAAATTGATATCTGAATCCCTTGTTTAAGTATTTAACAAATTTAACTGGTTGGTTTGCAGAGGAAAGGAAATGAACCTTATAATAATGATTGCCTAAAGGCTACATAATGACAATTGGAGACAAACTTTGCACAGAAACGACGAACTGCATAGCTACTTCGTGGTTCTACCATACCTTCACAAACATAATCTCCCAAGAACCAAGAGCCGAAACGCTCCTTAAACCAATGGAATTCATGAAGTTGTCCATCGATGAACAGATACGATGTTTCTTCATCTGTTCGATGACAAGACAAAAGTCATTGCAAGCTGTTGATCATTTAAGAGGGATAATACTAAACGACTACTACTAATTCGCCGACACTCCTATCACAAGCCACAAGTACCATCACATATTTGTCTACATTACTGGTGATCAGAAACTCATACTGGAAAACAGTAGCTAGCGAGGCATATATGGGCACCTGATTTCGGATGGCGAAGTGATAAAACATTCCCTTGACCATCGGCATCAGAAGGACCTGCAAAGAAACACAAAATGGCGTCTGGTTAGAAGTGTGGGGCTCCAAACACAAACGCTGGGAGGCCAATTTCGGTCATCAGCTAGCATACAGCCTGCTGGCCTTTCAAACAAGCCACACTAATTAACAGAGCTACCTCAAAACAGCATACAGCAATGGAAGCCTTTCTAAAGGCTTCCAATTGGGAACATGCAAATCACACTATATTCCCCCGGGTAGGGTTAGGAGGTTGAGGGATGGGGGGAGCTCACGGGGGGCGATGAGGACACGGGGCGGCGGCGCCATGTTGTCGCACCACGACGCCATTGGTGGCCGCCTTGGCTCCTTCGGCTTGGCCGGTGGCCGGTGGTTGCGCAGTGGCGCAGGATTTTGGGTTTGGTTTGGTTGGAGCCGCGGGCCAGGGGAGGGGTGGGCGCGCGCCGGTAGGGTTTTGGCGCCCCGCCGGCCGAGCCTCCCTAGTCCCTAGCGTCGAGTCCAAACAGAGTCCGTAGACTCGAAATGGAAATTTGGGCACTGTTGGTCCCTTGCACATAATAATTCTATATCTAACCCCTCTATTTACGAAATTTCAAACCTAACCTCCTCCTCCTACTTGCTGTGCCCCCAAACCACAGCAGGCAAGTTGCTGCCATACCCGGCCACAGCAGTGCCCTGCTATCGTACCCGACCACAGCAAGCGAGGTGCTACGGCACCCAACAGCAGTATGAAGCTGTTGCTTTCCCCAACAGCATCGCCCTGCTGTCGTACCCGACCACAGCAAGCGAGGTGCTACGACACCCAACAGCAGCATGAAGTTGTTGCTTAGCAAGAGAGAGAGAGAGAGGAAAGAAAGGAAAATGAAAAAAAAAATCAAAATAAAGCTTTTTATTTTCTGATTTGGCTGCCTAAACCCTACCGCGGCAGAGGATTGGCTGTCCAAACCCTACCGCGGCAGAGGATTGGCTGCCAAAACCCTACCGTGACAGTGGATTGGCTACCCAAACCCTACCACGGTAGAGCATTGGCTGCCCAAACCCTACCACGGAAGAGCATTGGTTGTCATGGTAAAATCAGATAGTAAGAAAACCCTAAACTATGGTAAAAATCCAAACCATGGTAAATTCGAAGAGTAAAAACCATGGTAAAGCCCTTAAATCACAGACGGTTCATAGTTAGAACCGTCTCGATGAGTTAGAACCGTCTGTGCTTATCTATCTATCGGTTCATCGTGATATGTCATACGGTTTTGTATAAAACCATCTGTGATACTTTTGTTTCGTTGGGCGAGAATAGCGGGCTCCCGAAAATCTCTCTATATTAACATAATCATTCACCTCCTCCTTTGCCATCTCCATCTCCTCCTCTTTCATTTCTCCTCCTCTGCCATTTCTTCTCTGCCTCCCGAGCTTCTCGCCCTCCCAGGCCTCCTCCTCCTCCTCCACCTCGCCTTGACCGTCGTCGTGGCCTCCAACGACCTCGTCGCCCCCGGCCTCTTCTACTTTGTCGCCTAGTCATCCCCTGAGTTCATCGCCTACGGCCTCCTCCACCTTGCCCCGACCTCATCGTCGCCGCCCTCGCATGACCTCGTCACCCCAGCCTCCCACGATCTCACTCTCTCTACTCCCCCCTTTTGCTATGTGATGTGGATTACTACTGTGATGTGTTAGTGCTCTGTGAATGGATTGAGTTGATGCTACTGTGATGTGGGTGATGCATGTCGTGTTGTTTTTAGTGATCTGTGAATGGATTGAGTTGATGCTACTGTGATACTATGGCTATTGTGGGAAATCTAGCGAAAAGTTCAATCCGAAAATCAATATCAGATTCATTCGCGAGGCTCGGGAGGCTCCAGACGAAGTGAAAATCCGTTTTTGTTTTTTTTTGCCATAGAAAAAACTATCATAGACGGTTCTAAACAAGAACCGTCTATGATAGTTACTAAAACTGACTATCACAGACGGTTCTATTCACGAACCGTGTGATGATGACCTCGTGTCATCACAGACATAAAAATTCAGACGGTTCAAAAACCATATGTGATGATGGTTTAGAACCGTCTGTGATGGGCTTTTGTGTAGTAGTGAGGAGGGGATTAGATTTGAAATTTCGTGAATAAAAGGGCAAGATATGAAATTATTATGTGCTAAAAGGCCAATAGTGCTCAGATTTCCTCAAAATGCGCGCGCTCTCTCTCTCCAACGGTGTTGCGTCACCTTTCTATCAGTAGAGCGCCAGGGCGGCTGAGAAGAACCAATTTGGCAATTTCTCGTGTAAAAGATAGTACACAAAGCTCCTGTATATCCCAAGGGATTTGGCTTAATACTATCCTTTGAAAATATCCTCGCGGAGAAACGATACGTACCTGTGATTTCTCTTGAAAAGAAAAGAGAGCAATCCATCCCTGAATCACAGCAACCACGACGCACGCATGACTCGTGAGGTAGACTGGTACCAACTCGCAAGTATTGTGCAATGCCAACGGCTAGCGGCAAAGCCAAGCACACCCGCGGCTGGGCTGGCGGCATTGGCAGCTAGTGTGCGTACCGTACATATATGTATACCACTGTACCGACCGGTCGGACTAAATTGCTAACAATCATATCGTGCAAGCCAGAAACCCAATAGGCAGTACGTGCTGATCGAGACTCCACTAGCTAATCAACCAATTGTCGTGCACTGTGTGTTGAGCACCGCTCTTTTCTTGACTTCTTGTGGTGCCTGTCGTGTTGGTTCAACACGACACTGCTGGTCTGGTTCAAACACAGTACGGTCTATACTATTCACAGACTGGGTCGGCACGACACGATAGCCTAGGCCACCACGCCGGCACAACACGAACAGTGCGGGCTCGGCCTGACACGACCCAGGCACGGCACGGCCGGTTAGGCAAGACACTGTTTTAATATACATATATGATTTTATTTTTATTTATTAATAATTATATAATTTTCTTTTCATTTTTTTAATACTTATATGGTTTATTTTGTAGTTTTAAAATTTTGTATAGTTTATTTTATAAGTATATATAAATTTATCTTGGTTTTTTTAATATATACTTTTTTATGATTATTTTACATGTTTTTTAATATTTCATGTCTTATGAACCAAATGATAAATGTTTTAACGAGCCAGCTATTTGAATATTAATAATATTTTATTACATTTTCAATATACTTATCTCATTTTTCTTAACAATTTTCATATGTATTTTTAAATTCTACACATTTTTATAATTTTTTACATTTTTTTGTTCTAGCGGACCAAACAGGCTAGACTTGGCCCGATAGGTCAAATAGGATCGTGCCAACCCGACACGCACGAAACTCTAACGGGTCATACTTGGGCCGCCTCCCTGGCATGTGGGTCGGCCCAGCACAGTCCATCTAATATCTGAGCCGGAATAAGTCGTATCTAGATGGGCTATGCCCGTGCCAAGCCAGACCGGACCGGGCCGAGGCGGGCCACCCATTTGATTAGGTCTGTTGGAGGGAGGAGAGCGAGTGTAAGTGTACAGCAGCAATAATTATGGTCTCCGGATCGTGCCATTGACTCGCACCATGGCTTGACGCATCCAGCTGTGCAGCACAACTGGACTATACTTAGAAGCATGTGGATGGGCAGCGCCCACCTCAAGCCATGGTGCTTCTTACGTGTCGTCCATGCTGTTATGATTGGCTCGTTAATTACCAAGGACGTACTCGCGGATAGATAAATGGAGTACGTGCTCGCACATATCGCGTTCTGTTGAGGTCCGTTGGTTCTTTGCATCGGTAGCTATTTTAGGCCCTGTTTGTTTAGGCTTAAGCTTTTTGGCTTATAGTTTAAAGCCAGTTTTTTGGCTTAATCGGCTTATAAGCCTGCTAGTTTTTAAGCCAAACTTTGTCGTTTGGTAATCTGGCTTTTTAAAGGATGTTGGCTTATTGAGTTGTGTGTGAAGGATAAAAAGTCTTAATTGCCCTTGAGGGTTTGAATGTTGTTTTTAAGGATGAATTTAAACTTATTTTTGCATGGGATTTGTAACTATGACGATACGTGCAAGTGTACATATGAAACAAAAAGAGTTTTGCTTGTTCGTGCATATATTAATTATGGATATTGCGTAATGAAAGAAATTAATATAGAAATACATAGCCAGCCAAACTAAATAATATCCGATCATATCATAATAATGTAATCTTTTTATTCTCGTGAGGTCATTAAAGAAGTAGCAATGCTGTCACGAAATACACCCATATCTCTATCATCGATTGCTGATCCATTGACACCGTGCCCTCCAAATGAACCAGTTTGCGTATCGCTTGGGTCATAATCTTCATCAAGATCACATCTCTCGAAAAGCTCATCACGTAAAGCACTATCTCGGATAAAGTTGTGTAGTGCTATACATGCAATTATTATTTTTGTTTGAATCTTCATTTTGTAACTTGGCAAAGCCAACAAGATTCTCCATTTCATCTTCAACACGCCAAAGGACCGCTCAATCACATTGCGAATGGGCGAGTGGCGTGATTGAACACCTCATATTTTCCACTTGGTTGTCGACCATGGCGAAATTCAGTAGATGATACTTTTGTCCTTTGTAAGGAGCTAGATAGCCCTTTCGATTGGGATAACCGCATCAACAAGGTAATATTTTCCTACATACATGTAACACACAAATATTGACATTAAAAATAGGAAGGCTATCATAATATTTAATTATATTATTAAAGAAGCATAGTACCTTCAGGAGGATGTGGAAACCGGTTTGAGTACTTGTCCAAAGTGTTATTGAAAATCCTTGTATCATGTGCTGAACCCGGCCATCCGGCAACAACAAAGGTAAACCTCATGTCGAAGTCACACACTGCTATCACATTTTGAGACGTATATCCATGGCGACCAGTGTGAGCAACCTGCTCATCCGCTGGAACAACAACCGGTACATGTGTGCCATCAATTGCACCTATGCAATTGTTAAAATGAGGCGTGAAGCGATTATCTTGAAGTCTTGGAAGCTTATTGTGAACTCGGATCCATTGGTCTAATATTATCTTCGGATAAAAGATAGACACACTGCAAGACTTCACCAAATTTTCTATTGATTGTTTCTGTGGACCTTTTGAAGCGGTTTTGAACTTGACTAACTGACTGAGGGCCCCCAACTGTCCACAAAAATATAGCCAAAGATTCTATGGAGGTCATAGTCCTAGTTGATTTCAAGCCATAATTTCCAACCAATGTTTCATGCAAACTATCAAAAACAGGTCTACTCATTCGGAACATCGAGTAACAATCTCTCTCATCGCCTAGTTGCTCTACAACCCATTCATAACCAGTCAGGAGTGGTTGTCGCCTCTCCTTTTTGTTTAGGTAAGTGTCGTAGTAGTACATACCTACATAACCAAATTTGTTGTAACAAAATCACGAAATGGTAACTTCCTCTTTTTGTTATTTCGATATCATCTTCTATCAAACCGCTCTCAGTGTCACTCTCACTGGTTGAACCATCAATATCACTTGATGAGCTCATCTACAAATAATAACAATGATCAGTAACATAGAACATAATATAATCTAATGTAGAACACAATGCAAGGTAACAATAATATGAGTACAATATTAGTAGTTTCAACAATTACATAATCATCACCAAGTAGTTTTCAAAATGAAAAAGAACTACTAAAAAATCTCTAATCTTTCTTCATCTTGGTATCAAACATCCTCCTGAGCCAGTTCATCTTTACTTCGTTGGATTTCATAGTGACAAACACTTCCCGATTTTCTAGTTTAGTAAAGAGCCTTGTCGCAATGAAGTGTTCATCACTTCCTTCTACTACCCCTGCCTGAATAGCTATATCCATAACATCCGCTATAGATGGACCACTCTGAACAGGGCCTTTTGCCATAATATCCACCATGCGCTTGAAATCCCTAGCTATGGGATTTTTCTTGTTCTTCTTTGGGCTACGATTAATATTATTAGCCCTACGCTTCGCAGCGAGCTTGGGTTTCAAGCAGACGGCCTCATTATTCTCAGCATCGGTGGCGGCGTCTTCCTCGCCATCCTCCGAACAATCAATGTCCACAACGGTTTGGTCTTCCTGAGTAGGCTCACCCGGGATGGCTGAAGTGTTACCTGTGACATGAGCCTTGTCAAACATACGATCCATATCATCCAGGTTCTCAGGTGGTCCATCACGAAAATGTTTAGGATATTGCTGAAAATTTTAAACAATGACTGAAGTTAGCATAAATTAAAATATGAAATCATACACATTAATGAATAGATGCTTCTACAATTAATACCTTGTGCTCCTTCCACCAAGCGTCAGATGCTGATATAGTTCCTTTTTGATAATCCCAACCTAGCCCAGTTGCTTTTTGTTTCAAATCATTCCACAAGTTGTATTCTTTCTTTAATGCTTCCCACTTATTTTTTAGTTGTTTTTTATCGTGCTTTTTCCCTGTCCTTTCATAGAACTTCTTCTGGAGGTTCTTGTAACCCGTGGTATTCAAACATCCTAATGGTCTATTGCCATCTCCAACTTCCTCAACACAGATCTGACAAAATGCCCTGTTGCCAAATGTATCCCAATTTGCCTTGCTGATTGCAACTAGTTCCATCTATACAATTTACAGGATGATTTATAATTTGTAAGGGCATAATATAATGATATACAAAATAAATTTTACAAAGGTACTGAACAAACAACAGGAAGTTATTTATATTCAGTCATTCACCCTAAAAAGGTCAGCATCAACAAGGCGACAATATGCTCCTTGAAGTTCAGTTCCATGGCCATTATATCAACACAGCATGAAGTGTCTCTTTTTTATATTATTACATAGTGGAGAAAGATCTCCAGTTACTTGCACGGTTGCATGTATCACTCTTCAATTGCAACTAATCATCATTAACTGTTACAGTGTGCATATCAGTATCTCACACACTTGGTTCAAAACATCAAAAGATAGCAATCAATTCTACACAATCTCAGATTACACAATGTGAAATCAATTCTACACAATCTCAGATTACACAATCTACAATCTACAATCACAGATCAATTCTTTCACAGATCAATTCTTTCACATAGCAATCAACACATTCACAGATCGATTTTTTCACAGAGCAATCGGCAACCAGCACATTCATAGATCAATTTTTTCACAGATAACTACCTTGAAACTTGACGGTGGGGGCGGCGCCGTCGGTGGGAGGAGGCGGCGGTGGGGAGGCGGTGGCAGGGGGGGGCGGCGATGGGAGGCGGCGGTGGCGGGGGGGGCGCTAATGGGAATGGGGTCGAGAGAGGGGAGGCGGCGTCGGTGGGGTAGGCGGCGCCGTCGGTGTGGGAGGAGGCGGCGGTGGGGGAGGAGATGGGAGGCGGTGGTGGGGGAGGCGGCGCTGGTGGGGGAGGCGGCGACGGTGGGGGAGGGCCGCTGATGGGAGGCGGAGCGAACGGGAGGGGAGGGATCTGGAGGGGAGGGGAAAGAGCGAGCGATTGGTATTCCGAGGGGAAAAAAAGGAGACGTGTATGTTTATATATGCATGACATTTTAAGGGTAATTATAACGAAGTTCAGTGGCAAATAGATATTTCGTTCCGCAAAAGCTAAAAAAAGCACCCAGACCATGACTTATGGCTTTTTGGCTTAAAATAACTTAAGTTTTTTATAAGCTATACATAAAAATCACCCCTTTGTTTAGACTTGGGCTTTTTTGCTTATAAGCCAAGCAAAAAGTCTAAACAAACAGGCCCTTAGTATTGTGCACGATGAGGCGCACTATGAATTGAGTTGGGGCAAAAAGGCTAGACGCTGCCACCATGCGTATCAGGCTATCAGCGTATAAGATTTTACCCCTGCCGTCCGTCACGATTTTTAAAAACTCTTAACTATGGATATATTTTAAAATATTTAGATTGGATGCGCAACAAGATACTCTCGCAATCATGGAGTGGTGGAGACTTCACCTTGATCGAATCGAGAGTATTAAGTTAATGGCCCGGCCGGAGCATTGCATTCCCACATGGCATTGCATGCGTTCAAGTGGACCGTACGTGTCGTTCTCATCCTATTATGCACAAGGTAGGACGTAATTAGAACATCCGTCCGGACTTCCTTTTTTTGTTAAAAAAAAGCCAATAAAATGATACGCGATCATAGTGGCAAGCATCATGAAGAGGAATTGATGCTTTTTTTTTTTGGAGGCAAGCATCATGAAGAGGAATTGATGCTTTTTTTTTTGGAGGGGGTCCCTTGGTCTCTACGGATATGGAATACGATTAGTTCGACAGTCTGGTCTCACATCAGCCTCCACAGAAGCTACAAGAGAACACTGAGAGCTTTATTAAGATCAACATTGCGTGCGACGGTGGGAGGAGGAACAAGATATGCATGGTCCGTGGACCATGCCTTCAAGCGCCGGAAGCCCACATCCGCAGGCAGGTTTGGTTACCTATAATCTGACGAGATCGATGCAATCAGTCTACAGATCATTCACCTGATCGAGCTTTACGTACTCAATTGCCGTGCATTACCGGCAAGAGTTCAATAAAGATGTACACTTCACATAAGTTTAAAATTTTGTACAATGATCTTCACCGAGATCTAAAGAGAGAGAAAAAATAGTGCTGATGCGTATATGCTCTCTGCATGTTTTAAAAAAATTAACTATGCTAGTGCATAACGGGCACAACCGCTAGCTCGGCCGGGTGCCGAGTACGACACAGGAGACATCTATAGTAAATCTCTTGTTATTGTGATACTAGCAATTGTTTCGTTTAGCAGTATGGTCCATGCATTATCTTTCTTTTTTACTGCGAGGGGTCAATAGGAATATCTGAAAGCATTTGATCGACGGGAACGTGCGCGAAGCTACGTTCAGCCACCGGGGTCTGCCGACACTGACGGTTTTCTACGAATGTCTTATAGGTACTAAATTTTCACCGTGGAAGACCCCAGTAAAAAAATCATACGACCCCGGCAGCCTGACAGACCAGCATCCGTAGCTCCAGCCCATCGTCCATCACCAAGTCTCCATGCACATTAGCTTGCACATTCAGGCTAATAAGCCCACCAAGGCCCATTTTCCACTGCCCATGCCCATCGTCCGAGTCTATAGCAGCTAACCAAAAGTCCAAAGTCTTCACCTCGACGCCTCCGACTCTCTTCTCCGACGCTACACTGCTACAGCTCCCATCGCATGATCGCAATTTGACCTAGTGCGGCGGCGATCGACGAAAGACAAAGACGCAAAGAAGACGTAGCACGCAGAAGAAGACGCAAAGACGCGAAGAGTGTAACGACGCAAAGACGCAGCGGCGATTGAATCTCCTCTATTTCATTCCAGCAAGATGCCAGGTATCTATCTAGTATTTATAATGTAGTAATGTACACATACCTGTTGTTTGCTTTAGTTTTTTATTATGTGACTAATTTAGTAACTTGATAGGCAATCAGAGCACTTTGGAAGGATTTCTTAAAAGGAAATTACCCCCAGCCGGTGATAATGAGAATAATCATGGAGACACTTCAAGAATAAGAAGAGATGGAGATGGCACTGCATCAAACATTAATTGTACTATTCAGCGCACTTCACGGATCTCACGGGAGGAGGTAAATTTTGAGGAGCTTCCATATGATCCCGCAGATAGAAGAAGAATATCAGATTACATAGGCGACAAATTGCAAAATGACATAAGGCGAAAATATTTGACTAGAGGTCCTTGTAAGCCACCACCTGGTTTTATGTTTCCAACGACAATGATAGCGGGTTTTCCACGACGATGTCAACATGAATGGTTCACTAAATATGGTTGGCTAGAGTACAGTGAAAAGATGGATATGTGTTTTTGTTTATATTGTTACTTGTTCAGAGATTGCAACAAGGGCCAAGGTGGGAATGATGCATTTGTAATAGATGGTTGGGATGGCTGGAACAAATCTGATAGGCTTCGAGATCATGTAGGCAGCAAATGTAATAGTTTTCATAACACGGCTGTGAAGAGATGCGACAATTTGTTGAAGCCCGGCCAATCGATTGGTGATGCTTTAAACAAGCAGAGTGATATCACTAAAGAGCAGCATCTACTTCGGTTGAAGACATCTATTAAAGCTGTCCGATATTTATTGCATCAAGGTTTAGCTTTTCGTGGTCACGATGAATCAGTGGATTCCACCAATAAGGGGAATTTTCGAGAGTTAGTACAACTTTTGGCAGATGAAAATGACAAAGTAAAGAAAGCTGTTGGAAGTAATGCTCCTAAAAATAATAAGATGATTGCTCCAGAAATTCAAAGGGATATTGCGAATTGTTTTGCTGAGGTAAGAAAAGGCTGTCGTATTATTTTTGTTTTACAAACTATGTCATCTCTCATAGTCTATAATGATTTTTACTTGTTTTTTGCAGATCATCGTGAAATCTATTATTGAAGAAATTGATGGTGATGTGTTTTGCCTTTTAGTGGATGAGTCAGCTGATGTGTCTGGGAAGGAACAGATGGCAGTTGTCTTACGGTACGTTGATAAGCTTGGGGTAATAAAGGAGAGACTTATTGCTGTTGTTCATGTGCAAGAAACGTCGGCTTCATGTCTGAATAGGCATAAGCCTAGATAGTTTTACTCCCATAAGCCTAGGAACGAATCGGCAGTTCAGGTAGTGTGAAGTGCTGGATGCCACACCACGCAACTACCTCACCTCCTAGTGCACGAACGACCGCCACAGAGCAGATGTGTCACCCGAACATATCTCGATTTTTTAAAATAATAATTTAAAATAAATGTACAAAAATAAATAGTCAAAAAATATATAACCAAGCAACTGTTGTCATTTGGAATGACAATTTTTAGCCTAGGCAATGGCGACAGAGCTTAAAACAATGTAGAGAAGCCTTTGTCGCCAAGCTGAAATGGCAACATGACCTTATAACCACTCCAACTGGCGACAGGACTTTGTTGTCATTTCAACTGACACTACTATAAAACAGGTCATACTGGACGGAATCGTCTATGATATGTAATTATCACAGACGATTTGTAAATAGACTCGTCTGTGATAATTCACACACGGTTCTTAAGAATAACCGTCCGTGATAATCACATACGTCACAGACTGTTATTGTTAAAAATTATCTGTGCATTATCGCAGACGGTTCTTAAAAATAACCATCTATGATAGTGCAAACGTCACAGACGGTTCTTAATAAGAAACGTATGTGATATGCATGCATTAAATATCCACCATCCCAACAGACCCCTACCTGGCGCCTCCACCCCTTCCCGTTTGAGCCGTCACCCTTGTTGCCTTCTCCCCATTGCGCCACCTTACAGAGGAGAAGGAATGAGGCAGTGAAGAGAAGGAAAAGAGGAAGCTAAAGATATGAGAAGGGATGAAAAGGAGAGGAGGATCTCGCGGGATATTTGTGATTTTCATCGTGAGCTCTGAGGGTAACGATTTGTAACCCATTATATTTGCGTTAGGTTAATCGTTAATCAATTTTAGTATGTTTGGTCAATGGAAATAGTACTTGCGATTTATTAATCTAATTTAACACTAATTTGTTACATGCATAGTGTAGATGGACCAAAACTAGATGTACGGTGAGAACTATGTGAGTGAAGAGTACATTAATAGCGTGTCTGCTATTAGAAGTGCCGCCGAGTAGGATATGTTAAAGAAGGGGATAAACTTATGTACTGTCTATACATTGATTGTGATAATGAAGATGTTTAACAACCCATCGCAAATCGAAGCGCACTTGATTCAAAGGGGTTTCAAAAAGGGGTATACATGCTGGACTAGTCACGGTGAAGAGCAGATTATACAGGAAGTTAATAATAATGACATCGCCGAGGAAGTCAACGATATACCAGATGTGGATTATGCTTTTGATGAGGATAAGTCGCACAATGACAATCTGGATCTGATGCTACGCGATGTAGAAGGGAACTACAATGAGAAAGAGTTTGGTAAATTAGAGGGCTTAATGGAGGACTCGGGGATACATTTGTTCCCTGGCTGCAAGCCAGAATACACAATGTTGTCATCCGTGCTTGAACTGCTGAAATTGAATGCAAGCAATGGTTGGTCCGACAAGAGTTTCACGGTGTTGTTAGGTCTCTTAGCGGACATCCTTCCGGAGGGAAACGTGTTGCCTAGCACCACTTACCAAGTCAAAAGGTTTTTGTCCATTGGAAATTGGCGAAAAAGAATACATGTATGTCCGAATGATTGTATCATCTACTGTAAAGAGTATGCAGATATGCATGTATGTCCCGTGTGCAAAGCATCCCGATACAAGTATAAGAATCATGTTAAGGTGAAGCAAAGACCTCCTACTAAGGTATTGTGGTATCTGTCTGTAATCTCACATTTAAAATGCTTTTTGCGAACCGAAATGCGGCAAGATTGCTGCGTTGGCACTTGGAAGGCGTAAGAAAGATGGAAAGCTAAGACACCCTACTGATTCTACCCAGTGGAGAAACTTTGATCGGAGCTTTGAAGAGTTAGGTGCAGAACAGAGAAACATAAAGTTAGAGTTGAGTATAGATGAAATGAATCATTTTGGTAATATGAGCAGCCGACATGACACCTAGCTCGTGAATCTATGTACATACAACCTTCCTCTTTGGTTGTGTATGAAGTGAAAGTACATTTTGATGTCATTACTTATCTAAGGGCAAAGCAACTGGGAATGATATTGATGTATACCTAGCACCATTGATAGAAGATTTTGTGACACTGTTGAACGAAGGGGTACAAGTATGGGATGCGTACAAACGAGAGAACTTTACTTTACGTGTCATGTTGTTCTGCGCCATCGATGATTTTTTCGCCTTTGGTAACCTATTGGGGTTCAGTACAAAAGGAGTCAAAGCCTGTTCGCACTACTTAGATGGTACCAAGAGTGTATGATTGAACAACTCGCATAAAACTGTGTACATACGTCACCGAAGGTTCCTTCCCAGGATTCACCTATACCGCAAGATGAAGAAACAATTCGATGAAAATAAGGAGAACGGTTCAGCTCCAAGGGCTTTTAGAGGGAAAGAGGTCTATGATATGGTTAAAGATATCGATGTTGTAGTTGAAAAGGGTCGTAAATTGAAGACCCGTCAGACGAACATCTGTAATAGACTATTTTAATTGAAATCGTCTGTGTTGTGACTTATCACAGATAGCTTACAAACCGTCTATTATCACATATACATAAATTTAGACGATTCAAAAACCGTATGTGATTACGGTTTGGAGCCGTATGTGATGACCCTCTCTGTAGTAGTGTAGCGACAGGGATCCCGCAAAGTCCCTGTCGCTATTCCAAATGGCGGCACAATCTACCCTATAAAAGTCCCTAAAATTCTGGTAAAACTCACTGTTATTCAGAAAAAAGGGAACGAGGGGATGGAAGGGAGAGGAGCAGAGAGGAGTAAAGGGGTGGAGAGAAGATAAAAGCGCTGCTCGTCGCTCATCTACCTTTCGGGTAATTTTTCAACCGAATGGATTACATAGTTCTAGATATACAGTTACATAGTGTGGCATGTTGTACACAATTCTTTTCAGTGAGTAGTTTAGTTTTAGATATGTGGTTAATCGTGGAAATCTTGTTTACGGTGTAGTACATCAAATATATTGGACGCCACCAATTTCAAAGTTTACTACAGGTTAGAGGACTATTTTTAGAGTCCCAAGGGGATTGATTTGCCTTATTTCCAATTGGGGACCGTGACCCTAACAAGACCAGAGCAACGTATAAAGAGTGATGTGATGCGGTGAATGTTCCACACATTCAATTTGGACCAAGTTGTGTATGATATGAGATTGAGTTGTCTTATCAACCGAGCACCACATGGCATATATTGGGAGTTAGTGCAACTCAAGGGGACAACGTCGTGGTAGTCATATGTACGCATTGCGAGGAGGACGGTGGGATTTGTTCCTTTTGGCCTAGGCGAATGCCAAGTCAACTCCTGCATCGGCGATTGAACAAGAAGAGGGTGGTGATGCCGAAGAAGAAGTCGGGGATTCCAGCCACAGCGTGACACACACAATTACCGAAGGTCCGGAGTTGTTGATGTTGTCGATGAAGACTATGTGTGAGGAGCTCTTTCAGTTAGGCAAACTAATGGGCTTGCTGACGAGGGTGATAAGCTAGAAGCGCTAGTCCAAAGAATGGATCTTGAAGACTAGGACTATATGACATTGTTAGAAGATGAAGGATCTGATGACAAGAATATTATGGAACAGCAGACGGTTCCATCCGAGTGGAACACACACCAGTTCGACAACCTCATCGTTAATAAAGGCTCCCGTGTGCCGTGAGAGTACGACCAAAGAGATGTCAGACAAGGAGCTATGTAAAAATACAAGGAAGTCGGGTAGGAGGCGGTCAAATTTTAGGCCTTATCGGTGTGGCTTACATTTATAGTCGTTAAGTCTAACCCAAGATACTATGATGTGAAGTGTAACATAGATGGATGCCCTTGGCGAGTGCACACATTTCAGTCTGAGTAGGACACCTATTGAAAATGCTCTACAGTGGACCCTCACACATGTGTCGTTCGTTGAGTTAGTGTAGTCCCACAAGAACCTATCATCAAGCTTCATCGTGAACATCATGTATAGTGAGATCGTAGATAACTAGATTTTGAGTCACGGTCCATTATTCAGGCGATTGAGGCAAGATTCCAGTACACAATCATTTATGCCAATGTGTGAAGGGCAAAATAGAAGGCATTGGAATCAAAGTTCGGTGCGTTTGATGACTCATACCACAACCTTCCTGGCCAACTCCGAGTCATACAAGACATGAATCTCGGCACTCATGTCGACGTTCAAGATTCCACGAATCCGAAGTGGAGCAATAAGAAGGTACCGAAGCGAGCATTCTTCGCCTTTGGTCCTTGCATCAAATGCATTCCCGCACTAACGTCCAATCTTGTGCATTGATGGCACCTTCCTGACTGAAAAGTACAAGGGTCAGATACTGAGTACAATAGCGACGATTAGGAATAATCAAGTTCTTCCCGTGGCATTCACATTCGTTGAAAGCGAGAATACCAACAGCTGGGTATGGATCATGAGGAATTTGAGAATTTATGTTATACATGGCCATCCTAACGTATGCGTCATACATGATCAGCATGCGAGCCTACTGAGTGCAATAACTTAGCTGCAAGAAGGAGAGAATGAACCACTTCCATGGGTGAATCTGCAAAGTAGGTGGTGCATGAGGTATTTAGGTGTAAACTTCTACAAGCAGTTCCACAACAAGAACTTGATGAACCTATTCAAACGACTATGCAATCAGAACCAGCAGTAAAAGTTTGGCGACTTAGGAAGATTTTGGATGAGCGGACTCAAACGCACAGAAGGAAGGCAGCGAAAAAGGTTGCTACAAGCGTTGACTAGGTCCTCGAAGCATTGCCACAGCTACCCACAGACGGCTTTAGTGTGGCGAGCAAGACGGGGGCGCAGGTAAAATACTTCTCGGACTGAATTGAGCATGAGCCTGGGGAGAAGTGTTCGTTGCTACATGACAGGGGTGGTGCTTGATATGGTGTCATGATAACCAATCTAGCCAAGGTGTACAATTGAGTCATGCGCGGCGCCAGGTGTCTCCCTTTGATTGGTATTGTGGAGACAATGTTTCGCGGGACTACAAAATACTTTGTTGACAGAAACAACAACACGTCGCTCACCATAAAAAATGATAAAGTATTGTACTCGCCATGATTACCAAGTACATAGAGGAGAAGAGCAAGAATGGTGAGACACATCGGGCATTCAAGACGTGCACAAGAAAGCTGTGCTTGGAGATACTGTGCAGGGATAAATAACGTCGCGGGACAGATTATGAGAGGACCACGAACGAGTGGACGCTACGTTGCGCTAGGTGCATATGCATTTGCAACAAGACCTTCTTCTGTATAGGCCCTGCTCACATGTCATGGCCGCATATTCGACGGTGGCGCAACACCCCGATCAGTACCTCTATGATTATTTCAACACAGGACGTGGTGATATAAACCTGGAGTGCAGAGTTGTATGGTTACAACATGGTTGGCCATTTTACTGGCCATCCGACCTGAGAGCAACTTATCTGGGCCGCAGACATTGATAGGCTGAAGGGAAAGGTTGGCCGACGATAAGTACAGGTATCAGGAATGACATAGACGAAGTAGAAGCCACACATTGTACGAAGAAATATTCTATTTGTATGGAGTATGAGCACACCTTCATGAAGTGTCATAAGAGAAATCCACTAGATGAAGGAGACATCGGCAGTCCGAACGACACCGTGGGGACCTTATCCGACCGCCCCACTCGAGGCGGTAGACATGGCGGACGTTAAGGTTGCGATCACGGGAAATGTTCGTCTTGTTGGAATATGTGGTGCTCAATGGTTCGTAATATCATTTTGATTTGTGGAAAAACTAGGTGATGACGTTGTACTGAATATTTTATAATATCCGTGTGATTTATCGACAAAATATATGAGGACGTTGTGCTGAATGTTCTGTAATATTATTGTGATTTGTCGATACAAAATGTGATGATGTTGTGCTGAATGTTTTATAATATCATTGTGATTTGTCCACAAAATATGTGACCGAAAATAGATAGTAAAAAAACAGGCAGATGTCCCTATCGCGAGTTGAAATGACAATATGGACCTCTTTACACTATTCTAACCTCTCTGTCGCAATTGCCTAGGCTGTCGTTGTCATTCGGAATGACAACATAAAAATTTTGTGACATTAGTCTAGTTTTGTATTTTGTATTTTTTTAAAAATAATATTATTTTTTAAAAAAATCATCATATCTCTACTACTTCTCCCTCATCCGGCAATGAATTCGTCACCTATAACGAAGGGCAGAGCTACTGCTGATTTTTCAAACAAAAAAAAGTCAATTCATCACTTTTTACGGATATTACACGGGGGGAAATGTGTTGTACAATGAGTACTGGATTTATAATACTCTATGCAAATAAAGCATGTTTATATTTCCTACTCAATTCCAACGAAATGAGTACTGGATTTATAATACTCTATGCAAATAAAGCATGTTTATATTTCCTACTCAATTCCAACGAAATCCCCGTAGCTCCGTTTGAAACGCATGAATCTTACGGGAATTTCGTAAGAATAAGTAAAAAACAGTTTATTTTCGTTACGAATCGACGAAATTTCTTATCTACATCCCAAATCGGACCGTGAGTGTGCTGCGTATCGGACCGGACCAACCACGAATCCGACTAGCCGCCACCACTCCCACCACCCCACCGCTGCTTACTCTTTGATTAAAGCGGCCTGTACTCATATCACAGAAAGCCATCAGACAAGCCCCACTGACATCTTGCCCCAGCATCAGTAGGCACATCATGTCATTGACCTTATTCAATCCAGCAAGTCCCACTAAAGTTTTTTCTGCTAAAAAAAGTTGTTTATGCTTATTAAAGCGTTCGCGGTGATGTGGCCCGTGAGCGGAAAAGGCAAGCCGGGGCCGACACATGGGGCCAAGGTGACGTGGAGCCGTCCACCAGGGAATCCGGCGGGGGCCGCGGGTATGTACCAACAAAATATCGCCGTACTTTTTAAAATTATTTTTGGGCGGTGCTCTCTCCCCTCAGGTCTCGGCACTCAGCACTCGGCAGTCGGCAGCAGCACTGAGCTGTGGAGTGAGTGGGTAGCCGGTCAGTGGGTGCTCCTATCATACGGCTCTCTTATCGCCATCCAAACCGTGGATTCATCTCACCCCACCCCAGGTGATCCTAATCCTACGGCCAGAGGGTACCCAGGGCTGTACGAGCTTGGGTCAAATGGGTTAGCAAAACACGTTCAATACTACAATCGATCAGTCCGAGATGTACATTAGTCAGCTGTCCGAACTGATGCACGTATGCGGGCTAGCTTCAAACGATTGTACAGCCTTAGCTAGAGCAATCGTCACGTTTGCAAAAGAAGACGAGAAACTCATTTCGAGTTAGCCTCTGAATGATGCAGGTCGGTGCAAAACATCTCACGTCATTCCATTAGCATCTCATGTTTTCCCCGTGCATGTATGCATTATCATTTGTTTAGCAAGTCAAAACAAAATTTCATTTGGCTTCTACGTTCCCTTGCATTTTAAACAAGTAGGGATGATAACGACGCCATTCCCCGGCGGGGAGTGGTGGAACAGCCCCGGCCTCGAGAGAAGGAAAAATATCTGGTTCCTGTCCTCGTTCTCGGGTGCTATTTTCCTCTATTCCCTATCCTCATCAGGTTATCTGGGTCTATAGGATCCAGATCCAAAAGATATCAACTCTAGACGGGAAAACACCAATAATTTCATAAGACAACCCCAGTCCCGCATCGATCCCTCACTTTCGGAGTCTTATCGCATTGCCCGCCGAGGCCACGACCTTCCCGAAGCCGGCCCTCCCACTCACAACGATGTTGATGTTGTCGAGCGCGACGCTTCTTCGCCTGCTGCGCGGCCGCCTTGGCTCCCCCTACGTTCTCCTCCATGGCGGGGCACTTCGCCATCACGGTTATCGCTGAAGACGAGGAGCGGCGGGAGGTGGCGGCGTTGCTCGGCATTGACAGACGTCGGGAGAGCTCGCGGGCACCACCACCCCTCGCAAAATCACCCTCGGACTGAGGCTAGGGTTTATGGTGGGGAGCGGAAAAAGGAGGAGACGAGGGTTTGGGTCCCGACAGCGCCCAGGGGATTGGGAGGGGGAGGACGAAGGGAATTGAAGCGGGGGGAGAAAAGAAGAGACGACAAGAGTGACGCAGGGCGAATGAAGTTAGTGGGTTGTGGCCTGTAGGCTAGATGGAGTGCCTTAGGGGGCAGTGGCCTGTGGGCCAGCTGGCTTAGTGTAGAGGTTGGACTGTACGGTAGTGGCCCACATGTCATAGAGATTATCAGGAGTCCATGCAGGTAGCGGAGATGGGGAGTAGGAGAATGACCCCGGTCCCACCTCCTCCGACGGGGAATAGATTTTTCATACTAGCATCCTTATCAGAGAATAAATAGCACCAACCCCAACCTTTAATGAGTGAATTCCCCAGCGAGGATCGGGGAATGGGGCTATTGCCATCCCAGAAACAAGTGAATAAAACCTTTTGAAAGGCCATGAATAAAGTTGTTACCGCGTGTAGAAACGAGTTTGTTACTGTGTGTAGAAACGAGTTTGTTTGACAAGTAAAAGGAATTGCGGGGTGTAGTATTAAAAGTCAAAATCTACTTAAGCGTTACAGGTTTGTTGTAACTTAAACTGAAAAGTTGCAACGTGTAAATAGATAAGTTCATGGACCATATATATGATCCAATTGTTGGGATAGCTTGTCCAGTCCAAATCAAGCACTCTATTGTAGAATCTTCTAGCTAGGTGGTAACGACAAATTGAATTCTTGTTCTAGTTAGCGCTATAACTTTTTCATACTAGCTAGCTAGTTAGCCAGGCATACAAATTGAAGGGATCGAGAGACTGTCGTTGCAACTAGCAATTATTCTCTACTTTAACCCTCTTGGTTGTCATATCGGATTCGGCTGGATGAGATTGATCGCTATAGTAAAACTGCTGCAAAGATGTTTCGTTATTGCTACAGTATTGCTCCCTCGGGCTGTTCATGTAAGCTGAAATAACTGTTTAAATAATGATTTTTTTTAATAGTACAGCATTGTTGGCATCGGGTAGGAGTACCAACCATGTCTATTTACTTGGGTGAGGCAACCGACACGGTGAGAGTACAACGATCCAGATTATTCCGTTTTGCTACCTAAGATGATAAGAACGCCTTCATTTCCCATCCTTGTCGTGGAGCTTGACGTGCATGCGTGCTCTCACTCGCACGGCTAGCGTACTCACACGTACCGCCAATAAGCCTTTCTAATCCTCGTTAACGAGCTGCAGAAATTTCGTGATTAAAAAAAGCGCTGATCAACTTTAACGCGTCAGGATTAGGACGCAGTGCCTGCGTCGCCATGCTGCGATGATATTCCTCTCGGGATACATGACAAGAAGGAGAGACAAATGCCTTCTGGTGCATGAATATGACCAGTACTAGTTGCCCTTTTTTATTCCAAAATATCAGTAGCCAAAGTTTTAACCATTCGCCTGCTGGTAAATGGTGATCGTCAACTTACGTAGCTCGGTCGATCGACATGTTGGGTTTTTTTTTTTTTGGCTGCAAGGGACACGTTGGATATTCAGGATTTCAGGTAACCAATTAAGCAGCATGAAAGCATGCATGCATCTTGCAGTGAAATAAGCTGGCTACGCTAGCTAAAAGTGTCATATATAGACAGACTCCTAAAAATATATCTTATATATGGTCAGCATTTGCTTGAGTATGTTAATGAATTCGTTTCATAGTGATGTATCATCTAGAGAAAAAAAAAATCCAGTTATATCAGAACAGTTATTACCCGACTTATATGCATTGTAAATACGCCATATTGGTATAGGTTGTCTATCATATATCTTTTCGCCTGATATATGTATAACAGTATAATCAAATCAATACCATATTCTATCTCTTTTGGTTAGTGAGCTTAAAATTAAGGATCAAATTGCGAACAGTGAGTGTTGCTTGAGGATGGAATGGTAGACAAGGGCAATAAAAGTCAATAACAGTGAGTGTTGCTTCTACGCATACTCTAAAAAGCTGAATTGCACAACCCATCAAACCTTGGTTCCTTTTTATATAAAAATGCCATCATTACCCCGTGAGTATAATCAAATCAACACCATATTCTCTCTTTTTGGTTAGTGAGTTTAAAATTAAGGATCAAATTGCGAACTACTCTTAGCATTTTGGACAACAAAAACTAGAACTCAATTTACTAGAAGCGTCTAATGCGGCAATGGCACGAGTGCGATGCCACTTCCAGACTTGCAGTTTTCATCCTCCTGCTGTCGTTGTCTTCTTCTCCCGTCTGCCATCGTCTCCCCCTCAACCATCCCCCCTATCCTGCCTCCTCTATTGCTTCTGGCACCGCCCAACCCGCCTCCCCCCGCCACTGCCCTTGGTCGGTGGCGCTTTGTCACCTCGCTGCACCGCCTCTACTTCTTGCTGGCCGTCGCCCTCCTTCAAATCCGTGGTTCCACACCATCGCCCTCCTTCAAATCCACGGCTCCATACTATCGCCCACCGACGAGCTGCCCCCTCCCTCTACACAGGAAACCTAACCCTAACTTGCTTCCAGTGGCCATCGTCTTTGCAGAAGGAACACAAAGAGACTGGTGGGAGAAGAGAAGGCACCAGAGGTGGGTGCTCATTCGCTCAAAGGAGCTAGCACAAGCGAGGAAACATTATCTCAATTTATTAGCAAATTAATGCCTCCATCGAAAAGCAATCATAGGAAGGGTGTGCAACCGGTGTTAATTGTTGTATCTCTTCTCAGTGTGTATTTTTAGGATGTTTGTTGTAACAGTTAAATTCCATTCTTTCTTTAATGAATGTATAGAGCTCCTACATGTTTGTTTTTTATAAAGAGAAAATACACAATATGTCACTAAATAACTACATAATTCATAATATATCGCTTATTGTGAAGCTAACATATGGATCTTAGGTCCGTATGTCCACCAGTAATATCGTAAAGATCCGAAGTTTTTAGTGATGTATAACAAATTAACCCTTTTAAAACAAAATCGTCTGGGGGTACATCTAGCATTTCGAAAGGGCAGGCCGGAAGAATCCAGACCACCAACACCGCAGGCCCCGTCACCTTTTATAAACCCACGTGAGGCCCCGTTGCCTCGCTCTCCAAAACCACCCGACACAACCCCTCCGCTCGTTGCCTCTCCACCGCCTCCACCACTCCATCCTCCACCCGCTTCCTCTCCTACTCGGCTTCTCGCGGAGAGAACGCGCCTCCTCCCCTAGGGTTCTCGAAACCCTAGCCCGAACCCCGTAGAACCCTAGACGCGGAGATCCCGACGAGGAGGAGTGGGCGGAGAGGGGAGGAAGAAGGCGCGGGAGGCGGAGGCCTGTGCTGTATGTCAGATCGTGGGAGCCGGCGAGGCGGAGGCGGAGACTACGGACACGGTCAGCTCGCGAACCCGCTCCAATGGCCGCAGCTCAGGAAAAGGCGGCGGCCTGCTGCGGCGCCGCGCGCGGCGCCCCTGGGGCCGGCCGGTTGATCGCCGCGGCCCCCACGATCGGGAAGGTCTCCATGGCAGCGGGGGATGAGCGCATCGTTGCGGCGGCCGGAGGCGGCGCCGTGATGGAGGAGATCGCGGCTGCGGTCCAGCCCACCACCGCGAAGGCCTCCTCCAAAGGTATGCGGGGTCGCCACTAGTACAATAGAATCTTAAATTAGTGTTCTATAAATAAAAACTAATTTATTTCTGCATACAAGTACACGCTCTTGATGCGCTCGTAGTACCACTACCGAGAGAGGCTCTCTCTCTCTCTCTATCGATCCAGTTCGATCATGGGCGATATGTGTGTGTGTGTGTGTGTGTTTTTGCGATGGTATATGGTGGATTTGAGTGGGCGGGCGTGGTTGATTTGGTCCTGGGGAACGAGTGCCGTGCCGTGCATGGATCGTAAAACAGGGTAAAGGCATGTGATGGTGATGTCGCAATTGATCACGATTCCTCGTGGTCGTACATATGAGTGCGGGAAATGTCATCAAGTGGTGGTGTTCGTACAAACTGCATAGTTCTCGACTTCTCGTCTGCATGCAAGCAGAGGATGCAGATTCGTGCGTATGTTTCGAGTTTCGACTGTTCTCTCATGGGATCAGATAGGAATGTGGGAAACATAATCAAATCGTGATGTTTGCACAATTCGCATAGCTCGCAAATGCATGCAAACAGAGTATGCAGATCGGCGAGTTCGCCTTATAGCAGGGGTACTGTTAAATATCTCCTTAGATCTTATAGCGGCATTAATCCACCATAACAACAAATTTTTTTGGTTTGCACTACCTTATCTAGCTTATTGATGATTGGGTCATGGGGGCATGACGTGCCGTGTGGGACTTTCTGTCACAATTCTGGCAATAGTTGTTGACTTGTTGTTTACTGTTTTGGTTTTTGTGCTCGATAGTAGTTGAGTACTCGAACCTTTTCTTTGATTACTAGTAGCAGTGACCATTTTCTTTCTTTTTTCTTCTGTACTTTTTGGTTGATTTTGAAGTTTGATATACGAAAGGCAGGAAAGTGTCTAGATATGGATAATGCTGTCAGTTTAGCAACGAACCAATAAGCTTCATGATTGTCAGCAGAGTTTTTGGCATGCACATTTCCCTGGATGCGACACTAGGCATAAGCTGATCGTGCAGGCTGGTCCACCCGGCCCGCATGGTGGGCAATGAACATATATAGTAGTAGTGTTTGTGGGTGTGCTGAAGTGGTTCAGTGTACGCAAGTTTAACACTGGATTGTTGTCTACTGAGGCCCATGCTGGCTAGCCTTTAAAGTTCACTCGATGCTCCAAGAGTTGTAGATTTTTGTGGTGTCTAACTGGAATTGGGGCCTTCCAAAAAAAAAAGGAATTGGGAAAGGACGTTACATCATCACCTTTAACTTTCTTGGCAACCAAAATTATCATTAAAGATTAGACAGATCCTTCTTCATAGTTTATATCTTGCGTTTCAAAAATGGGCAAGCTCCAGTTTCAGCTTGAATGAACATATACCTTTTTGAAGGAACAGTGGAACACTGACATAATACTTTACCTGATGATATTGGCAGGGTTTCCCGAGAAGAATTGTTTGGTATCTAACTCATCAGATACGGCTTCAAATTAGATCGTATCTGTCAATCATTAACTTTTGTATCATGTAGAGAGATGATTAAAAATAAATAGTTACTCGTATGTGTTTCGTCTAATTAGATCATACTGTTTTTTATTTAGTCTTTGTAGTCAATAAATAAGGGGCATAAGTCTGTGTTGGTAAAGAAATGCTATATTTTCTTGGGTCTATTTTATAATTTGCACGAACAAACATCTAGATCCAAGATGGGGAACACTAGTGGATAGAACAATATTTTAAGACTTGCATTTATACTGTAAGGTCCATGTCAGTACAGTTTTGTTTATCTATAATCTGTTGTTTCAGAGAGAGGTCAACAACCATTTTCTACTAAGTGTTGCTTCTTTTGCCCTCCCGATAAGCACATGGAGCATGGTGTTCTTGACCTGCCAATTATCTATTGTCAATGCTTGACTTATGTTATTGAAGAGCTATGTATCTGTATGTTCGTTTCTTAGTGTTTCGTGTTTGGTGATTGCGATTGGTATATACGTCCATATTTTAGAGATTTGTTGGAAGTTGTTTGAATGAGCTGTTCAATAGGCATCAGTTTTCCCCTATTCGAGCTATTTGAAATGTATACCATGTCTTAACTGAACTATCTTTGTTACTATCCATTCCTAATGTTCTGCTGGGTGGAAAAAAAATGCAGGGATACCTATAATGACAAGAGCCCAGAGAAGCCACCCTTTAGACCCATTATCTGCTGCTGAAATTGCAGTGGCTATTGCAACTGTAAGAGCTGCTGGAAAATCTCCCGAGGTTTGTCAACAAATATCTTCCATATACTTTTCCATATAACCTCGAAAAATAAGGAGTTGACAAACAAAGCAAGATTCTAAAATTGTAGGAACGAGACAGCATGCGCTTTGTTGAAGTTGTGCTATTGGAGCCAGAAAAGAATGTTGTAGCATTGGCTGATGCCTACTTTTTCCCACCTTTCCAACCAACACTGCTCCCTAGAACCAAAGGATCTGCTGTCATTCCAAGCAGGTTGCCTCCTAGGAGGGCCAAGTTAACAGTCTACAACAGACAGTCAAATGAGACTAGCGTTTGGATAGTAGAACTCTCTGAGGTTCATGCAGCTACCAGGGGTGGACATCACAGAGGGAAGGTGATATCATCTGAAGTTGTTCCAGATGTTCAGCCTGCAATGGTAACCTACTTAATTTGTTTACTATCTTGCCTTCCTTTTGACTATTATGCTCCAATCTGCCAATCATTTAATCCATGTAATGACCATGTTATTATTATAACGTACAATTATTGCTGTCAGATCACAGGTTCTTAGTTTTCCAATATTTGTGTTTACGCAGCTTCCTGAATTATTGGCTCTTTTGAAGTTTTTTGAACCTTATGCGGCGTTTTGTTTGAGTTTTTATATTTCACAGGATGCTATGGAATATGCTGAATGTGAAGCTACTGTCAAAAGTTATCCTCCATTTATTGAAGCTATGAAGAGAAGAGGTGTGGATGACATGGAGCTCGTCATGGTAGATGCCTGGTAAGCTAGCTGCAAAAAACTTCTTTGTTGCGTTTTTCATAATGGGTCATCTTTTGGCTTAGATCATTGTGTTGAAAATTGCAATGTGAGCTTCGCTCATAAATTATCAGGTGTGCTGGCTATTACGGTGATGCTGATGCTCCCAGTCGCAGACTTGCCAAGCCTCTAATCTTTTGCAGAACTGAGAGTGATAGTCCCATGGAGAATGGTTATGCACGTCCTGTGGAAGGGATCCGTGTTGTTGTTGATATGCAGAATAATGTTGTCATAGAGTTTGAAGATAGGAAGTTGGTTCCTCTGCCCCCACCAGATCATTTGAGAAACTACACCCCTGGAGAAACAAGAGGCGGTGTTGATCGCAGTGATGTGAAACCTCTTATTATCAATCAACCTGAGGGCCCAAGCTTTCGTATTAATGGCTATTTTGTGGAATGGCAGAAGGTACATGGCTGCTGTAATGTTTTACCTATTATTATGGTATTACGAAAAATTCTTCCACCTTGGAATTAATAACACTCTTAATGATGTTGAGCAGTGGAACTTCCGTATTGGCTTCACCCCTAAAGAGGGTTTGGTTATCTATTCTGTCGCATATGTTGATGGTAGCCGTGGACGTCGACCTATAGCTCATAGGCTGAGTTTTGTTGAGATGGTTGTTCCTTATGGAGATCCAAATGAACCACATTATCGCAAGAATGCGTTTGATGCTGGAGAAGATGGACTTGGGAAAAATGCTCATTCTCTTAAGAAGGTCGTTTGCTCAGTTCTTGGTGATCTTTCTCTTTAGATATTTAATTGTGATCTGACATTCTTTACCTTTTTTGTAGGGATGTGATTGCTTGGGTTACATAAAGTATTTTGATGCACACTTTACAAATTTTACGGGTGGTGTGGAGACAATTGAGAACTGTGTTTGTTTGCATGAGGAGGACCACGGGATCCTTTGGAAACACCAAGATTGGAGGACTGGTTTAGCAGAAGTTAGGCGATCAAGGAGGCTCACTGTGTCATTTATCTGCACGGTTGCCAACTATGAATATGGTTTTTACTGGCACTTTTATCAGGTAACTATTTGCATGGACTGTTGTTTCTTATAATGTTTGGAGCAATTAGCATTTAACCTACAAGGGCTGTGTGATTCCTTCTGTATGTTTTGGTACTCAAGTTATGTGTGAAATAATTCCAAATGAGCTAATGCAAACATCATGAGATTTACTAAATTCAGCTTCGAACCCGGTTGAATCCTACGATCCTTTAATATTCTGCTATCACATTTTTTGGCAATATAATTATATGTTCATTTTCTTGGCTATAGGATGGTAAGATAGAAGCGGAAGTAAAACTTACTGGAATTCTTAGTCTGGGAGCTCTGATGCCTGGGGAATCACGGAAATATGGTACAACTATTGCCCCTGGTCTGTATGCACCTGTTCACCAGCATTTCTTTGTTGCCCGCATGGACATGGCAGTTGATTGCAAACCTAACGAGACTCGTAATCAGGTGGGTCACTTGTTATGCATTTTCATTTAGTTCTTGTTATCAAAATGGCCACAATAATTTATTGCAATCAAAGTCTCACAGTCTCACTGCATCTACTAGATGAAAGTTTCTTCATCCTAGTTTCACAGTAAGGCATATCCTAAAGTTATTTTGACCGAAACCTGCTGTCTGCACAAGAAACTCTGTTCAACCTGTGTAGTTTAGTTCTAGAAGCGCTTCTTAATCTTACTTGAAGTCCCTTCCTATCACAGGTAGTTGAAGTAAATGCCAAAGTCGAAAGTGCAGGCACACATAATGTGCACAACAACGCTTTCTATGTTGAAGAAAAACTATTGAAATCCGAGTTGCAAGCAATGCGAGATTGTGACCCTTCATCTGCACGACATTGGATCGTAAGATCTCATGCTTGTTGTTTGTCTCTCCTTTTCCTGAGCAGCTTTATGTTGTGATATTGTTGATCATCCATGGTAACACGTCGATTTAACAGATTGTGCATAACTGCACACATTACTTGGTCACTATTTTCTGTCCTCAAATAGCACATCGACTGCACCTTTATGGCAATGCATACTAGTTTGTTTTGAACGTAATAGCTGCGTAACTCTTTTAGTTCATCAGAGCACATGTCAGTATTGACAAA
The DNA here is from genome assembly GCA_036346395.1 of Hsuehochloa calcarea. Taxonomy (NCBI): domain Eukaryota; kingdom Viridiplantae; phylum Streptophyta; class Magnoliopsida; order Poales; family Poaceae; genus Hsuehochloa; species Hsuehochloa calcarea. The sequence continues at coordinate 18,656,021 of CM070600.1, forward strand.
CCAGTTCCACTAGAAAACATGCAAAATATAACCAACCGGTTCTCAGTAACAAACCATTTCTCAGTAAAGCACGTTATTTGTGTTAGGGCGGCTGATCAAACATACTGATCTTTTTTTTCCGTTTCTTGTTCGCCTGCTGATCAGGTAAGGAACACTAGGACTGTGAATCGTACTGGGCAACCAACCGGTTACAAGCTCGTGCCTGGTTCAAACTGTTTGCCATTGGCTCTACCCGAGGCGAAATTTCTAAGAAGAGCCGGGTTCTTAAAGCACAATCTGTGGGTCACGCCATACAAGAGCGATGAGATGTTCCCCGGAGGGGAGTTTCCCAATCAGAATCCACGTATTCAGGAGGGTTTAGCTACTTGGGTCAAGAAGGATAGACCCCTGGAGGAAACTGACATTGTTCTCTGGTACTTGTGCCGTTGTGTACTGAAAACCAGCATTGTTTCTTTGGATCACGATTCATGATTTTTACAGCTGTATTCTGCATCTACAGGTACGTGTTTGGACTCACCCACATCCCAAGGCTGGAAGACTGGCCTGTAATGCCAGTGGAACGCATCGGCTTCATGCTCATGGTATCGCTTCAGCCTTCCGTTATTGCTGTTCCCTACTAGTATTTGCCGTTCTGGTTTTGTACAGTCAGCTCAAGGCATGCTTGTTTTCTTTGCAGCCACATGGATTCTTCAACTGCTCGCCTGCGGTCGATGTGCCTCCCAGCTCTTCTGATGCCGACGTCAAGGAAGCCGAGTCGCCAAAATCCATCCAGAACGCCCTTGTTTCCAAGCTCTGAGCTTCGCAGCTCCTCAGAGGAACAACTGGCATGTGGCTGCTGCGTCTATTATCCTACCACATTGCTCCAATAAAAGCAAAACTGGTCTCGGTTTTCTTGCAGACTGTTTGGTGTTCTGTAATAATCTTGTTTGCTGCACTGGTTGATTGGTGAATGGTGAACTAAACAAGTAGCATCTAATAAAGTCGACTGGCATAATGCCTCTATAAATAAGAGCGTGTTACATAAACATTGTCATGTTCACGTTGTATCAGTAATGTAGTATTAGTAGTACTACTTTATTCTGTTAGCTCATCTGCCATGCTCTTAATCGTGAAGATGTACTTCTGCGTATTGCAAATTTGTTGGGACTTCAAAGGCTAATGGATTCGAAAACCTAGACGACAAAGGTTCAAAAGTCAACCGACAAGTTGAATGAACGAGCGTAACATTGGGGCAAAATCGAAGATCACAAAAGCATCGATGGTAAGTGATTAGTTTATGAACGCAACAACACCGTTGTAATTGCATAACAGGACAAGCCTATATAAGCAGCAACAAATGGCAAGAACATGAGACGACAAAAAGAGTTCAATCAGATTATCAGACCTACAACGCCACGGGGAGTCAAAGAAGTATACAACACATTAAATCCTCCAAAACCTTTTCATTATGGAATTGTTATTGACATATCTTAAAAGCTTCTGTACTCTTCGGAGCCCTCAGGCCTTTTATATGTTCGACATTCCATCAATCATCAAAACAAAGATGAGATGCAGTTTGAGTTGCATCGTTTCTTTTGATTGCGGTCAAGTACTATAGCAATCACACACATTTGGCGACTATAGAGTAACATTTCTATTGATTACAAAGATGAAATGGTTCAGTCCTCAGACCACCTGAACCATAAACCGCTGAAATCAGCAACTGGCAACTGTACAATCTTATTTATGTTGCATTCCGCCACTGCATGATGTCCTTCATACTTTTATTGCCACTTGACATTCAAGTTTTCCCCAATGTCGTTTGTGATGGTAGGTTTTGTACAAAAAGCAAAGGTGAAGGACGTGCAAATGAAGTAGATGCATACATGCTCACTTGGCCCTTTGGGTGGTGCATTCCAATTCTGAATTGTAAATGATAAGGACAATGGCCAGCTCAATAGAGGGGGTTAGTGCTTGGGAGGGGCCCAATTGCTCATCTTCTGGTATAGAGTGCTTTCGGTCGCCATTTAGCAGCATCTGACAGGGCACGCTGTGCATTCACGAGAGGGAGTGATTCAAGTATCACATCCCTCATATGTGAGGCAGAAATTTCTCCACGGCGTGTTGCCAGCTCTAGATACATAAGAGACTTGACCTTGTCTCCTGCCTGAATAAGATATGCATCATCATAAAAAGGCACAAAAGGCTACAGGTAAATGCCTGACTCTCTTAACATTAAGGAAGCTGTAATAATAATGGAACAAAGGATGTTGCCCCAGCTTCATTAAAGGAAACCAAATAAATACGTAGTCCCAAATAGCAAGAAAGCAGAAGAAAGGAATGGTTTGTATATTTGGTGTGGATGTTATGGGGATATGCTCTTAATCTTAGTGTGCTGAACAATTGGTAATAGCATCAAGGCATTTGGAGAAACCCTCGTTTTCGGGAAAATTCATACTGCTATCAGACCTTAGGAGGTCTGACCAGCCATGGGTGTGGCGGTCTGGCCGCCACATGGTGATGATCTGACTAGCCAAAAGTCCAAAATGTGAATTTTGGAAATCGATAAAAAGTCATGTACGACACTAGGTAAGAGGATGCGTTTACACTTGGTCTCATTGGAATTGGAGCTTCAAGCCAAAACTAGATAGAGCTTGAAAATTCCAGCGAGGGTGCAAATTTTTAGGGCTGGAAATATGCCCAAGTCATTGGGCAGTCTGCCAGCCACTAGTTGGCGGTTCGATCGGCGGCCAGTCAGACCACCCAGGGTGTGGGCGACGGTCAGACCGGCCAGCTCTGGTTTAGGCGCTGGGAAGGTAGTGAACTTCGTAGGTAAGGCCAAAGTCATGAGTTTTAGTGCATATGTGTTGCATGATGCATGTTTTGGCTAACGTGGATCAAGTTGTGAAGAACTTATGCCCGAAAATGATTTCTTAGTCTATTGTTGTGCGGATGGCTTGGAGTCAACGACGAGGATGATCGAGACTAGGCTAGGAGAGTTGAGGTCCAGAACGATCAAGAATGTCGGGTGAAATCATTGAAAAAGCATAGCGCGAGATGGACAAGAATGACCAAACAGGAGGTTCGGTGCGACGGGTTACATCAAGTGGTGCAGGGGTCGGTGTGCAAGTGTCATAGTGGTGCGGGGAGGAGGGGCGGCGCTGGGGAGGGTGGCGGCTGGGGAGGAGGGGAGGCGCGGGGAGGGTGGCAGCCGGGGAGGACGGGAGGCACGAGGAGGGTGGTGACCAGGGGAGGAAGGGGCGGCAAGGGAGGAAGGGCCGGCCGTCGGGGGGAGCAGGAGCGGGGAGGAGGGGAGGCGAGGGGAGGGGGACAACCGGGAGGAGGGGAGGTGCGGGGAGGATGGGGAGGCCAGGGAGGAAGGGGCGGCAAGGGAGGTGGGGCGGCCAGGGAGGAGGGCGGCGCTGCGTGGTGAGGCGGCCGGGGAGGTGAGGGTCTGCAAGGAAGGGGAAAGGAGGACGCTCACTAGGAGGGAGGAGGAAGGGGAAAGGATAGTCGGCGTGGGGAGAGATGGAGCGGACGCGGGAGGGGATTTGGGGAAATAGGGTTTCGCGCGAGGGAATCATTCGGTCGCATTTTTTTCAGCTGCGCGCCAAAGGATAGCTAGCATTCTCAGCAGATAAGAGGACTTGGTTGACTTTTTCTAGGGCAGATATATTGTTCTAGAAAATTATTATTGCCGGCAGATAATGAGACCTATAATCTCTGAGATATTGCCGGCACATGTTTTGCCACTAATCTATTTTTTTCGGCAGATAATTGCCCTTAATACTATGCCATGGTATAGTCCTGGCGGCGGCGAAACTCAAAGCACGTCGAAACGAGGGCGAGAGAGAGAGAGAGAGAGAGAGAGAAGGGAGAGTTGAGGGGAAAACAAGAGGAGGCAAAGGGCTCCCTGGTGTTCCATTTATAGAGGGAGGAGGGGGAAGCCAGGACACAAGGTGGAGCTACGGGATTCGCAGCGGCGTGACAGAGACTACATTTAATGCACATGTTGCTAAGGGGACAATAGCATTTAATGCGCGTGCCGCCGAGGAGGCGACAACATGTAATGCACACGACGCGGCGGAGACGATGACATTTAATGCGTATGTCGCTGAGGGGACGACGATATTTAATGTGCACGCGCTGAGGAAAAAGAGGGAGAAAGAACGTGCTGAGGCAAGGGTGGTCGAAACCGAAGGGTGGTTAAAACCAAAAGGGTGGTTGAGACCGAAGCAGTGGTCGAAACAGAATGGGTGGTCGAAACTAAAAGGATGGTCGAAACCGAAAGGAAACTAAGAAAGGTGGAGCAGGTCGGCGCGGGGAGGGGGACGGGCCGATGGAAATTCGGAATGAATCAGAGAAATAGGACTTTAAATACTAGAGAACTCCAATAAACTTAAAATGAACCATGTTTTGAATTAGTTGAAGTTTGATTAATTCAGATTAAATTGCTTTTAATTTTAAAAAAAATCTCCAAGTTAAACTTTAGCAATTCAACAAAACCAGATAGTTATTTTTATTTTATTTAAAAGGTCTGAAAAACTTAGGATGTTACAACCATCTACCTGGTCATGCCGAAGCTCGTCATATCTTCCCTCGCCGGGAAAGACATGGCGAAATTGGCATGGGAGGCAATCAAGGCGGCACACATAGGGCACGAGCGTGTGTGTGAGGCCAACCTGTAGACCCTCAAGAAGGACTTCAAGGGGTTGAAGATGGAGGGATGGGATACTGTTGAAGATTTTGCTGGTCGGGTGACGTCGGTCTTCACCGGGATCCCCATGTTGGGCAACACAGTAGATGAGATTGTCGTTGTTCGCAGGTTTCTTCGTGTGGCCCCGGTGCGCTACATGCAGCTCATCACCTCCATCGAGCAGCGCGTGGACTTGAAGACCCTCAGCGTCGAAGGCTTTGTCGGGCGGTACAAATCCTACAACGAGCGTGTCCGAATTAGTTTTGGTGACCTGAAGGGGAGCGAGCATCTCTTGCTTACGCGCACGCAATGAGAGATCCCCACCAAGGAGAAAAAGAATGGAGAAGGGTCAGGTAAGCGGCACAAAGAAAAACTGTGACGGCGGCAGTGGCCGTGACAAAGCTGATGACCGTGGTGGTGGCCATGGCGATGAGGAGGACAACAATGACTCCGATACCAGTAAGCGCAAGTTCAACAAGAAGAAGATCAAATGATACAACTGTGGCATTCGAGGGCATTTTGCAAACGAGTGCCGCAAGCCGAAAAAGGAAGAAGCGCATTTCGCTATGGCGGATGACGAACCGACGCTACTCTGAAGTTCGGCGAGAACTCACTCGAATAATGACAACAAGATTAGAAGTTTTTTTTTCTTGAACTAATCTTGTTGCTTAGTTTTTCTTTTCACTATAGGGACTTGAATTGGTAGCGTAACTACATGTGTGTGTGTTGTGCATGTAGAGACGTGTTCATTCACGTTAGTTTTGGATTGGCAGCATAACTACATGAAGTGATTGAGTAGTTAGCATAACTGTAGGAATTGATTTGTTTATATTATTTCTTTCTTGTTATTAGCATAATTATCGGGATTGAATCCTGATTGCTAGAATAAATTGGTTCCTTCCTTTGCGTATAAATAAGAGAAGAAAGAAACTGCAAAGCTGCGCAGTTTGGGCGGCACAAAAAAATCTTTTGAGGCTCTCATTGCTGGTTGGAGTTTTGAGAGTGTTTGCGTGTGTTGTGTCTTCGTGTTCGTGTTGAGTCTTCATCGGTGTAGTGCGTATAACCTAGTGTTTGCGTGTGTTGTGTCTTCGTGTTCGTGTTGAATCTTCATCGGTGTAGTGCCACACAGATACCACCAAACAGATAATCAAATAACACATAATTCAACTGATAATACGATGGTAACGATAATCACGCTGACGCGGACGCAGCAAAAACTTTTGACTAAAGATCTAATCGTATAACCTAGCAAGTGTAAGACCCATTATATTGTATCTAGGATGGTCACTTCCACAGATGTTGCTTCCGCGGCGGTTGGTTCCACGTGCCCTGGCCACCTGCCGACAAGAGGTACCACAGTAGGCTCGACACTCCTCTGGCCAGCGGCAGCCAACGCGTAGATCTTCTGGTTGCCAAGTTGAACATGATGACCTCGTAGTCTCCCCCGGGCCGGCTGCCCAGTAGTACAAGGCTACACGCGGTTGCCCCTCAGGCCCGTCGCGCCCTCGCCGCTCACCACCGCTCCGTCGTCGTTCGTCTCGACGAACACCACGTTGCCACCCAGATCCTTCGCTTCTGTCCAGCACGGCCGGTGCCCCATATCGTACCTCAGAACGAAGACATCGATCGCACTCCGAGATGTGAACCGGCCAGCTGCTGCTCCCATCCTCCGGCCGGCGTGTCGATGGAACCTACGCCTTACGGCTGCCTCCATATCTGGTATATAGCACGCCGTCGCAGAGCACCAGGTTCTTGGTGTCCGTGAACTGGGATCGATATGCATGGTGTCGTACGGCAGGGGAAGACATCCATGCCGGTCAGCAGCGGCTTCACCTCCACAGTTCGCGGTGGTTGTTGAGGTGGAGCACGTGCACACCGCTATGCCTCGTCCGTGCCATCGTCTCAGTACGCCATATCGATCGGCTAGGACGGCCGAAAGCAGAAAGCGAATAACAGAAAGCAGAAAGCGACGTGCGTGATCGCCGTTACGTACTCTCCGTCACAAAATTCTGTGCATGCTGTGTTTGCGAGCGAGTGCCACCTTCTCTGATTGGGCCAACAGTCCATGAAGCCATCGGTGTCCACGACAAGGCTAGAAGAGTAGCCGTCGCCTGACCTGTGGATGACGAGCCGGTTGGGCCGGCAGATGCTCACCGCGGCGAAGTCTCGTGGCGTGGGGCTCGGCGAGGACACGACCTTGGCGCCCGTTTGCACTTGGAATCATACAGCGAGGCGCTGAGTGGGATCTCCACGCCTGTGAGCGGGTTGAACAGCTAAACGCTCGTGCCCTTCTTGGCGGCATTGGCGACCCACTCATCGCACGCTCCGATGCAGCGGCAACTGGTCGCATCGAGCCTCCACTGCTATAGAAAATAACATAAAAAGTTTAAAATCGTCATCACATACGGTTTTCTAAACCTTTTAACTCATCTTGACCATGGCGTCGGCGAAGAGGGCGCTGAGGAGGTCCGAGTAGAAGTCGACGACGTCAACGGTGGAGGTGTCGTTGTAGAGTATGGCGTCGGAGGCGATGACGGCGAAGCCGTTGCGGATGTGAGCCGTTGCACCCATTTACCATTTACGTACGTGCAGGAGCTCCTACGCTGTGGAGAGGCGGTGCCCTTTGCCTCTATCCAATGTCGGTGGAGAGAGACGCGGTAAGGTCCTTTCTCACCCAGTGGCAGTTGGTGGTTAATAAGGCCATGTACAACACAAAAATCTTGATTTTACGATGAACTTGTTGCCGTCCGATTAGATCAATCCCTAGAGATGGGCAACGGCGGACGGAGACATACTCGACCATGCTAAGCAATTTGCAGACACAACCGCTAGCCGATTGGGAGGACAAGGTGAACTACATTCTCCCCCACGTTCGACATCTCCCCGCCGGTAACTCGCTAGAAAGTGATGACGAAGACATTTCAAAGACTCGACAACGATGATGGCTTTATTTCGCTTTTGGGATTTTAGAACATGTAATTTTTATGATTTTATTTATGTACTAGCCTGCATAGATATGTCTTTCTTGATATGTATGTGAAAGTGTAGTAGCAAAGAGAGCTAGACAATAAAAAAAGGGGACCCCATGTAGCTACGAGAGGGACCAGGGTATCCTCGAATGGGGACTAGTAGTCAACTGAAGCAAAAGTGTAATAATTGTCTCCCAAAAAAGGATCTCCTTTATTACATGGGTGTTGGTTGGCACTGATGGTGCTTCTTCGAACCACATGGGCCGCCGCTGGTTGCCGTGCTCCATAATGTGGTTGGTTGGCAGTGATGGTGCTTCTTCGAACCGTGCGGGCCGTCATTGGTTGTCGTGCGTCAAAATGTCATTAGAGGGGGGATGCTGCGCGTGCGACACGTGTCACCGTGTGACTGGCGAACGACTCTTTGGCTTCCCATTTCTTGTCCCCTTGTGATCCTGGTGCGTGTATAAAGGCGGGGTAAGCCCCCTCCCACAACTCTTATCTTGTGCATAAGAATCCCCAGCTGTCTTTGTCCCCAAACTTGTGTGCTTTCTGTCCCGAGGCTGTGTAACCTCCAGGGCTCGGGTGGTGTGGTCTTCGAAGCCTCGAGATGACTAAGCGTAACAAGGAGGGGGGTGGTGCCGTCTATACCAGCGACCTTGGCCGGTCGACGGTGACGAAGTTGGTTCTCCAGGCCCTCGTTGACAAGGGGAAGTTGGAGAGCCTCGACAGAGCGCAGGCCCCCGGAGCAGAGAAGGTGTCGACACCCTAGGCGGACGAGGCGGTGGGCTTCGTTGCCTTTTCTGACACCAGCCTCCAGATCTCGTGTGTGTCGCTGGTCGTGCGGGTCCTTCAGCTGTACCATGTGGAGTTTTCGCAGCTGACACCCAACTCCTTCATGAAGCTAGCGGTCTTCGAGTGGATCATGCGGTCTGCCGGGACTAGCGGGGAGGGGCAGTTGTTCACGTTCTTACACTACGTGTACTGCCAACCGAAGAAGAAGAAGAACACTAGCGAGATGTTGAACTTCAGCAGCGTAAACTTCTAACCAAAGGCGCATTGCCCGATGTACGTGCCCGCTCTGACCGTGAGGAACTGGTAGGACACTGACTAGACTCAGAGGTGGTTTTACCACTCATCCCCGGCTGGCGAAGGTCTTCACTCCAGTGGACGACTTATCCAACTCACCGCCGCCCTGGAGATCACACTCACTTTGCGGGAGGAGGCTCTCCTCCACCTGTTGTTGAGCACAACAAGGAGGCTCTCCACGCGGGACCCCGTTGAGGAGTTTTGCACCTTCGGGGTTTGGCCCCTGGCGCAGGGATGGTGGGTGAAGATGGGGGAGCCGTCGAGTAGGCTTCCCAAGATCACCGTGCCGGGCGCAACTGTCTGGCTCTCAGCTCTAAGGTCTCCCTTTTTTGATATATTTTTTAACGGTGTCGTCTACTATTGCTGTAGTTGCTCTGATCGACGAGGCCACTCGGTGCCCATTTCGCCGAAGGGGTGTCTGCCCGAGTGCTTGCGTTTGCTTTGACTGCATGGACATGGTAGCTCGGTGCAATTGTTTCGAGCTCTGTTTGCCTTGCCATGTTCCAACCACGTTGGACCGGCTCCTCAAATGAGCACACACCTCCGAGGTAAGTCCAACACTTGGACCGGTTCCAAACCAACCAACACCTCGCTCAACTATGGTTGCTCTTCCTCCACTCGGAGATGGCGAGCACCAAACCACTCACAAACACGCCGGTCTTCTCACAAGCTTCTTGAGAAGATCACCGCGCACGACGCCTCCACGCCGTCTAGGTGTCGGCAAACACCAAGAGTATAAGCCAAGTCCCTTGCTTGACTCTCACCACGTGCAACGAATGCACAAGCTCAAGTGGATACAAAATCCACCTCTAGATGCAACACATGCAACTAGAGACCTCCTCCTTGCTCACAGGTGCAACACATGCACAATTGAGAGGAGAAGCTCACACTAGCTCAAGTGAGTGAAATGGGATGCCAAAGATTATCTCTCAACCGGCCAAGGTGGGTATTTATAGCCCACACACAAAAACTAGCCGTTGGGAGCAGAAATCCCTAAAAATCAGGATAATCGGAAGTTCCGCCGTGCAAAAATGGAACTTCCGCTTTCTCTGTTCATGGGCGTCTGGGTGCATAACGGCTCAAAAAATAGCCGTTAAAACTTTTGGTGCGGAAGTTCCGCAGTACAAATATCGGAACTTCCTATTATCGAAAGTTCCGCAGTACAAATATCGGAACTTCCTATTATCGGAAGTTCCGCAGTACAAAAATCGAAACTTCCGCAGCCCAATTTCAGCACAGACGATACTCGGTAAAAATGTCATAACTTTTGACTCCGATGTCGGAATTGAGTGATCTCGGACTCTATGGAAAGCTTATTCAGAGGGCTACACAACCCACCTATTTGATTGATCTCAAACACATTTGATCAAATCAAAAAGCACAACTCCAAAGAGCCACTATCATGATCTAAGTCCAAATAAATAGCAATAAGCAATCTTAGACCATGCCAAGGCAAAATGCATGAATCCCAACGATTTGCAAAACACATTTGCAAACTTAGATCATGCCACAAGGTGTAGGTACATGGACTTCAACCATTTGCAAAACACATTCGCAAAAGTATAGTCACATGCTACAAGGATTAACTGCATAAGCCTAAACTATTTGCAAAACACATTCGCAAATAATAGCATCATGCCATGTAGAGCTAGAGCAAGCAAGATTGAGCTATTAACACATGATGAGACTCAAGCTACTAGACAAGACCCCTCTTAATAGTACGGCAACCTATACTAGCAATCCGGTCTTCCAACCAAACACCAAGACCGGTAAAAGACTAGGAACACATCCTTAGCCCTAGCTAGTTATACCTTTGCCGTGAGCATCTTCTTGAAGCTTGATGACGCACATCTTCACTTCAAGTCCGGGTCATTGTCTTGACATGCATCAACCCATGATGCATCCTTTACTTGACCTCCATCAACACATGATGGGTCTTCTCTTGACTTGACGATCAAATCATGATCATCTCCTTCTTCGAGATCTTGTTATGCATCAACACACGATACATCCTCTTCTTGAATCTTGACTTGATGACGATCAACTCATGATGTCATCCAAAGTCTTCGTCACCCTAGAACATAACATTTTCATCCAACTCCTGAAAAATGTTAGTCCCACAATGATTAACAATAATTATCAAGATATACATGCAACAAATACTTCTAAACAAACTATTGTAGAAGGGTGCGGTACTACCGCCAACTATCATGCGGTAGTTCCGATTATCGGAAGTTCCGCTCATTTCATTGCGGAACTACCACACTTGCGAAAATGGCTAAGTCCCTAAAAAGGATACCCTCTGGAAAAATCAAACCGCGCATTTTTCGGACCATCCGATAATCGGAACTTCCGCTCTTATCATTGCGGAACTTCCGCACTCGAGAAATCGGCTAAGTCCAAACCGGATGCTCTGGAAAAATCAAGCGCGCATTTTTGGACCATCCGATGTCGGAACTTCCGCTAGTATAACGGAACTTCCGATTGTGCCGAGAGAAAGAGATTTTGCTTTTGAAACCAAACCAAAAGAGAATGCATGATCCTAAGTTGATCTTTTACCATCTTTGCATTTCCTTTTCATGTCTTCATTCAGACTCCGGGACTAAGCCTTGAACACATCTTAGCACACACATTAGTCCCACAACACAATTGCAAATAATTGAATATAAAGCAATATGAGTATATATGAACTACACAAGTTTTATATACTCAAAGGATTTGTTTCAAAGTGATGATCCTTAATATATGAGGAGAATGGAATATGGATCAATACTTATGAAACCACAAAATATAGAGTGAACTCCCCCTAAATGTGTGCATACACAAATGTGTAATAAGAACATATGCACATATTCAAGTTTAACTTATGGTTGGGTTCAACCTATATTTTGGATTCGAGGAATGCAACAATATATAAGATTAAGATGTCGATTGCATACCTCATTGAATTTCACCTTTATATCCAAATGAGACTACACAAGATATTACTAGATAAAAGAGTTAGTCTCATATTTGGATTTTTCACAGTTGGTCCCCACCCACCGTGATTATGCCCTCGAGCGCAGGGATCTTTATGCACAGGTAGTTGTGGTGTGCTATTGTGCCGAAGGTGTTCAGCGTGGCTCGGCTGAGGATGGTGTTGTATTGGTATGACATCTAGACGACGTCGAATGTGACAGCCTCGGTCCATGATGCGAAGTTGTCGCTGAACGTGATGGCTAGGTCAATTTGTCCCAAGACCATCACTGGCCTTCCCCCAAAGCCCACCAGGGGTATACCCCAGGGCGATAGACGATCCCTAAGGACAATCTTCTTGTCGAATGCGTCCGCGAAAAGCAGGTTCGCGGAGCCTCCTCCGTCTACGAGGATGCGTCTGACTTCGAAGTTGGCGATACTGGCGGAGATGATGAGAGGGTCCTGATGAGGTAAGTACCAGCCCCTCACATCTTTGGGACTGAAGGTGATAGGTATTTCAGAGTAACGAGGCATGCTCGTGGCTGGGTACGTTGCAACATGGTATATCTGCCCGACGTACATTCGCCGCTGCCTTTTCAATGTCATGCTGACCGAGGATCCCCTAGTGATCATGTTTATGATACTTTGATGATGCTCCCCGCGGCTTCCTTCTATGCGAGGCCTCGGGGGCGGAACGGGCAGCTGGTTGCCCATCCCCTCTCGTCCTGTCGCTTGGATGGCTGCTAACCGCGGTTCATGTAGTCCTGCATGGGCACGATGGTGCGGCACTACGGGTTGTGTGCGATCCTTCTCCATGGAGATCGCAAAATAGTGGGGGCCTCCAGCATCGGACCAGGTGTCCGACTACCGCCCCCCGTTACGCCCATGGGCCACGTCCGCACCTCCTCGTCTCCCCCTTTGGGGAGTTGCCCGCAATCTACATGATACTCGTCCCACCCCTTTTGATGAGGACATACCTATGACTACTACATCTTCCACTCCAAGTGTGTATGAGGCTGTTCATGAAGCGCCAAATGGTCCAATGACTAGAGCAAGAGCTTAGCTTATAAACCAACATGTGCTTTTGTTTCTTAAAGAAATTCCAATTGACTTTAATGCGAAGGGGATACTACCTCATGCAAATACATTGTGTATTATCAGGTTTGAACATTATAAAGCTTTTAGAACCAAGAGAGAGAAGAGGGTGGCCGGAGCCAAAGCAATGGAGGAGAACCATGGAAGATCAAGGCAGGTCTACGACCAGACCCGTTGTCGCGACCAAGTCCACTACTAGGTCCATTGTCATGATCAGGTTCACGACTAGGTCTTGGCCAAAGGTTGTTGTCGTGCAGGGCAGGGAACGCCGGTCGGAGTCTACGACCATATGCCGCCATGCAGCGCTAAAGGGGAAGGTCCAAGCAGCCCAAGACTTAGAGAAAGAAACCAAACCGCATGGAGGCCCAAGGTGTGAATAGTACTCAACGTGAACAGTATATGCTATGAATAGTAAATTCAAAATCCTTTAGCCGAATCAATTAGGAGCTGGTCCTAGGCCTTGGTGCGTGAGTTTGGGGGACACCATAAATACCATTGTGACCCTCCTGTATCCCTTAGATCACATTTAATCTATTATTTTCCGAACAACATATGCTTCTTTCTCCTGTTGTGCTCATAGCCAAAACAACGAGAATTGGGCGTTCAGAACCAAGAGTCATTGTTGCTTTCTCAATTGGGAATTGAGGGTTCAACGATGTTTGCTTTGTGGTCAGCGAGGATCCAATCAAGTGTTTGTTTGGGTGAATTTTGCAAAGAGCTGCAAGTCCGTGCATTGGTGTGGGGGATTAGCTAGGGTTCGTCAGGATACACAAGTTATCGAGAGGTTTTATGTCAAGAAGATCGAACACCTCTCATCATATGGTATCAAAGCGTCAGGTGCACTCGGTAGAACTATTATCCTTTTAATTGGTTGCTCTTCTTTTCTCTTCTATTTAGCTAAAGTTTCAAAGAATTTTTTTAAGGTTAACTGTAGTTCAATCTGTTATTTTGTGTGAGTTTCGTTAGGTTTTAGTTTATTAGAATTTTTGTTTATGTGTTGATCATCGTGTTCCTCTACGTAACTTTATCTTTGTGTCTGCATAATCCATACAAAAAAATATCTTTAATCTCAGTTCTAGTTTCGGCCCGAAGGTTGGAAACTCTAGCTACCTCTCTCGGGTTGGCCAGTTGGGAACCCTAGTAGCCAATTGAGAAAGAACCGAATTGATCTCAATCTCGTGGAGTTGGTAAGAATCCTTACTGCCTGAAACTGATCCACAAGTTTCCTTTCCGAATTCTATTGGTAAGGAAAGAGTCCGAACCGACTCCAAGAGTTTCTATCTGAATCCAATATTTTCTAGTTTCTGAAGTTAAGTCTCGGATTGTTTAGAGCTTCCAACTTGCACCCCAGCAGCCGACATTTTTGGTTAAATTCGAGCTTCACGTATACCCTTTCTCCTTGGAGACTAGCTGTTGAATTGTGCTCTTAGGGCTGCTCGTGAGATTATATACACTTGCTGTTATTTGCGACTTGAGGCAAACCCTATTTCGGCCGAGGTGCATAAGAAGAGAGAAAAGAGGTAGTCACAAAGACAAAAACCACAGCTTGATACTAAAAAAAGAGAGCAAAATCGTTAATTTCGAGAAAGAAAAGAGTGGAAGAGAATATTTTCGGTTGCTATAGTGCCTGTCCAGATTTTTGGATTGTGTATTTCATTTTTTCTTGAGCAATCTTGTGCCCTTACATAAATATTTGCGTTTGGCTAGTGTCTCTCCTAGTACTTCGTGCAAAGCGAACTAGTTCAATCTCAAATTCAGTTTGCATCTCACTAGTTCATTCCTTGTTTGCATTAAGTCACATTTCTCTTTGCGTGTGCCGTTCATACACTTCGCTTAAACCTTCTGGATCAGCACCTACGCAAAGTTTTCTTGCTTGTATTATCACTTAGCTTAACACCCTAGAATTGTAGAATTGAGTAGGTATACACTTATCCTACCAAGCTCCAATAAACTCATGTGCCGTGCATAGCTTCGCTCTTGAAATTCGCTCACACATCACCTTGTGTTTTTTGCTACTGAAGTGTAAGTATTGTTGATCTTAATTCTTTTAGAACGGTTAAAAAAAACTTCACTTTGTTCAGAATTGTGAGTTAGAGTGATCCCCACATATATCCACCTATACTTTGTTGTGTGCATCACTAGCCATGGTAGGATCTGATGCGGAGGTGGAGGATCCTACTACATCAGTCCCACAGTACCAGTTTGATTCATTACGCGCTGAATTGCAACAGGAGTTCAGGAGGAACCGGCATGATGTGGCTGCAAATATTGGCGAGGACATGCAAAGCGGGGAGTTGTGAGTTGCTAATGAGATCAATACCTTGGGCCAAGGCATTGCTAAACTCAAGGAGATGCTCGGGGGAAACCAAGGAGATGTTGGACGTGTGGACGGTCCAGAAGCTGATGAGGCCCATGCTGAGTTCGTTGCACGTGCTGAGCATATGCACCGTGGCCCTGGACGTGGTCGTGGGCGTCCTCCCGCACTGGACGTGGTCATGGGCGTGCTCGAGGTTTTGGTCAAGGTGGTGCTGCGGTATATGATGTTGATTGGGACGACGACCTGCACTTATACCACAATGATAATTATCGTCGCCGACAACAGGATGATGACGATTTGGGAAAGGTAAAGTTGAGCATTCCCAAATTTCAAGGAGGAACTGATCCTGAAGAGTACCTTACATGGGAGTTGAAAGTGGATAAATTATTCCGTCTGCAACGATGTTCTGAAGACACGAAATCAAAACTTGTTGTTGTGAATTTGATGGATATGCTCTTGTGTGGTGGGAACAAGTGGAGCATCAACGAGCCGAACGGGGAGAACCACCTGTGGCCACTTGGGTTGATATGAAGACAGAGATGCGTGCTCGTTTTGTGCCAAAGTATTATACACACTCTCTTTTCAGTAAGCTCCAGAATCTAAAACAAGGAGCTAAATATGCAAAGGAGTATTATAAAGACATGGAGCAAGCTATGATTCATGCCAAAGTGCACAAAGATGAAGATCAAACCATGTCACACTATCTTGCTAGCCTGAATCACAATATAAAGTGCATTGTCAATTTTCAACCATATAACAACACATGTGAGCTGGTGCACTAAGAAACAAAAGCTGAGTAGAAATTGGAGGAAGACGCATGTTTTCTGCTCGTGGCCCTTCGGCCATGGAGAATTTGAGCCTAAACCTTTTCCGAGGAAGAGCGCATCAAGTTAGTGCACCAAGTGGCAAGAAAGAGGAGCCTCCATCCCTGGCAAGGAGAAGTGCACTACTAGCACTTCTTCGGTGGACTCTACTGCAAGAACACGTGATCTACAATGCTTGAAGTGCTTAGGACGTGGTCATATGCAAAAGGATTACCCAAATAATAAGACCATATTGTACACTGAAGCGGACGAGTATGCATCATCCAGTGAAGATGAAGGTGATCTGTTTGCTGATTTTGATATCTTTGATGATGTGGACGAGAAGGATGGAGATGGACAACTAGTGTGCAACACCGTCAATCTGCCTACGGTAATTTGTACGTAAAAAGTGTTAAGTGTGCTTCCCAAACCATTTATGGAACATCGATGCAACTTGTTTCACACCCGTGCACAAGTGGGAAAGGAAAAACATGCAAAGTGATAATCGATGGTGGTAGTTGTTACAATTTGGTGAGCAAAGAATTATGCACCCAGCTGAAACTGAAGTTTATTCCATACTCTCATCCTTACCATGTTCAGTGGTTAAGTGAGAATGGAGATGTGAAGGTGACCTACATGGTGTGTATACACTTTCAGATTGGCACTTACCGTGATACCGTTGATTATGATGTTGTCCCTATGACTGTTGAGTAGACCATGGCAATATGACCGTGCTGTCATACATGATGGGCACAACAATTGCTAAAAAATCAAGTGGAACAACAAGAATGTGTTGTTAAAATCATTTACCACTTCTGAAATTGTAAATAATTTTGTGCAAAAGACGAAGGTAAAAGTAGAGAGTGAGAGTGTATGAGGGAAGAGTAGAGTGATTACACATTCGGTGAGTGAGCGGCACAAGCCAAATCTGGGTGGTAAAAAGAAAAGTGAGGGAGAGAACACGTTAGTCATGATAGCCTCCAAATTAGAAATTAGATAGCTAAGTGTGAATCCCACTTTGATACACTTTATACTTGTGTGCAAGAATGCATTACTTGCTGCTAATGACTCAACTTCCATTCATAGTGGTGTTGCTCATGTTTTGCAGGAATTCAGCGATGTGTTTCTGGAGGAGGTACCCACTGGGCTGCCACCAATTCGTGAGATCGAACATAAGATCGATTGATTCTAGGAGCGTTACTGCCTAATCGACCACCATATCGCACCAACCCCGAGGAAACAAAGGAAATTCAGAAACACGTACAAAAGGTTCTATCCAAAGGGTATGTTCGTAAAAGCTTAAGTCCTTGTGATGTTCTTGTTATTTTAGTCTCTAAGAAAGATGGTTCATGGCGTATATGCGTATATTGTAGAGTGATTAATAATATCACTATTCGATATCATCATCATATTCCTCGCGTAGATGATATGCTAGACGAATTGAGTGGTGTTGTTATTTTCTCTAAAAAAGATTTTCGTAGTGGTTACCATCAAATTAGGATGCACGAAGGGGATGAGTGGAAAACAACCTTAAAAATAAAATTTAGTTTGTATGAGTGGTTGGTAATGCATTTTGGTTTAACAAATGCACCTAGTACATTCATGCGTTTAATGAATCATGCTTTAAGGCATTTGATTGGTAAATTTGTGGTTGTGTATTTTGATGATATTCTAATTTACAGTTGCACTGAATTTAAACACATTGACCATATTAGACAAGATCTACTAATTTTATGCGATCCTAAGCTATTTGGAAGCTTAGAGAAGTGCACATTTTGCAAAGATTGTGCCATCTTTTTGGGCTATGTTATTTCTACGTAAGGAGTTGAAGTAGATGAATATAAAATTAAAGTGATTAAAAATTAGTCAACTCATGTGAATGTAAGTCAAATTAGGAGCTTTCATGGCCTCACTAGTTTTTTTCAGCGCTTTGTGAAGGATTTTAGCACTGTTGCTGCCCCATTGAATGAACTTATTAAAAATGGTGTTGAATTTGTATGAGGGGTAGCACAAGACTATGCTTTTGCTGAACTTAAGAAACGCTTGACTGAAGCATTGTTGCTTGTTTTACCTGATTTCACTCAATTTCAAATTTTTGAAATTGAGTGTGATGCTAGTGGACTTGGTATTGGCGGTGTTTTAATGCAAGAAGGTAGATCGGTAGCTTATTTTAGCGAGAAACTGAATGATGCTCAATTGAATTATCCGATATATGGTAAAGAACTTTATGCGTTAGTACGGGCTTTAGAAACTTGATAATACTATTTATGACCTAAAGATTTTATTATTCATTCTGATCATGAGGCATTGAAGTATTTAAAAGGCCAAGCAAACCTGGATCGTAGACATGCCAAATAGGTAGAGTTCATTGAATCTTTTACATACATTGTAAAATATAAAAATGGGAAGGACAATGTGGTTGCTGATGCTTTATCTAGGAAAAGCGTGCCATTGACTCAAGTAGGTGTCCAAGTTCCTGGATTAGAAAGTTTGCGTGATTTGTATGCAGCTGATCGTGATTTTTCAATTCCTTACTCCAAATGCACAGACGGAAAAGTTTGGGATAAGTTTCACATACATGATGGGTTCATTTTTCATGCTAATAAGTTGTGTGTTCTATAATTATCCATTCTTTTTTTTGTTGCAAGAAGCATATGCAGGTGGTTTGATGAGCCATTTTGGGTGCGAAAGACTATGTTGATGTTGGCCGATCACTTCTATTGGCCAAAGATAAGATGAGGTGTTAAGAGGTTTGTTCAGCGTTGTGTTACATGCCAAAAAGCTAAGTGTAAACTCAATCCACATGGTTTGTATACTCCACTTCCAGTTCCTAGTGCTCCTTGGGAAGTTATTAGCATGGACTTTATTTTAGGTTTGCCTAGGACTAAGAGAGGGAGGGATTCTGTTTTTGTAGTTGTGGATATGTTTTCTATGATGACACACTTTATTCCTTGTCATAAGAGCAACGATGTGTCGCATGTAGCTGACTTATTTTTAAGAGAAATTATGAGATTGCATGGCGTGCCTCGAACCATTGTTTCATATCGTGATGTGAAGTTTATGAGCTACTTTTGGAAGACTTTGTGGGCCAAGTTTAGGACAAAGTTACTATTTTAGACAACTTATCACCCACAAACCGATGGACAAATGAAGGTGGTGAACTGCATACTCTCAATGTTGTTGCAGACAGTGATCAAGAAGAACTTAAAATAGTGGGAAAATTGTTTACCCTATGTTGAATTTGCATATAAGTGGGCGATGCATTCTACTACTCATTTATTCATATTTGAGGTGGTGTATGGCTTCAAACCGATCACACCACTTGATTTGCTACCACTTCCATTACAAGAGCGTGTTAATACGGAGGCTTCCAAGC
Source organism: Hsuehochloa calcarea (assembly GCA_036346395.1). Classification (NCBI taxonomy): domain Eukaryota; kingdom Viridiplantae; phylum Streptophyta; class Magnoliopsida; order Poales; family Poaceae; genus Hsuehochloa; species Hsuehochloa calcarea. The sequence continues at coordinate 18,675,297 of CM070600.1, forward strand.
GTGCTGATTTTGTAAGGAAACTCTATGAAAAGACTAAAGAGGTAACTGAGGCGAATGTATGTTCTTATGCTTCCAACGCTAACAAAACTAGAAAGAAAATATTGTTTGAACCAGGTGATTTAGTTTTGATTCCTCTCCGCAAAGATTGTTTTTCAGAGAGGCGTAAATCCAAGTTGATGCCGCGTGCTGATGACCCTTTTAAAGTGCTTGCCAAGATCAACGATAATGCATATAAGATTGAGCTTCCAGGCGATGACTATGCGATCAGTGCTACTTTTAATGTTACTGATTTGTCACCATTCTTTGGGCAAGACGATACAGAATCGAGGACGACTCCTTTTCAAGAGAGGGAGGATGATGAGGACATCCCTACTACTACTACATCTTCCACTCCAAGTGTGCATGAGGCTATTCTTGAAGCGCCAAAGAGTCCAATGACTAGAGCAAGAGTCAATCTTATAAAGCAAATGTGCTTTTGTTTCTTAAAGAAATTCCAATCGACTTTGATGCAAAGGGCATACCTCATGCAAATACATTGTGTATTATCATGTTTGAACATTGTGAAGCTTTTGGAACCGAGAGAGAGAAGAGGGGGGCAGGAGCCAAAGCAATGGAGGAGAACCATGGAAGATCAAGGCAGGTCCACGACCAGGTCTTAACCGAATGTTGTATTCATGCAGGATAGGGAACGCCGGTCGGAGTCTACGACCAGATGCCGCCAAGCAGCCCTAAAGGGGAATGTCCAAGCAGCCCAAGACTTAGATTAGGACTTGGATTCAGAATCCTTTGGCTGAATCAATTAGGAGCTGATCCCAGGCCTTGGTGCGTGAGTTAGGAGGGATACCATAAATACTGCCGTGACCCCCTGTATCCTTTAGACCACGTTTAATCTATTATTTTCCGAACAACATATGTTTGTTTCTCTTGTGCTCATAGTCAAAACAACGAGAATTGGGTGTTCAGAACTAGGGATCGTTCGTGCTTTTTTCGTTGGAATTGAGGGTTCGATGATCTTTGCTTTGTGGTCAGCGAGGATCCAATCAAGTGCGTGTTTGGGCGAATTTTGCAAAGTGCTGCAAGTCCATGCATTGGTGCGGGGGATCAGCTAGCGGTTCATTGGGACACACACGTTATCGAGAGGTTTTACGTCGAGAAGATCGGGCACCCTCATCACCTTTCATTTGTATTCGTTGGCTCGTGGCTTGGTAGCCGTTCCCGCGATGGTAGCCGCGGGTTCGTCCTTCATAGGTGGCCCACTTGGCGGTGGTACCAGGGCAGCTGGCACCTGAACCTCCGCCCTTTGAGTGTTGTAATCCTTCGCCCGGGAGTATTCCTCTATTTTGTTGAAAAGCTCCAACACGGTGTGGATAGGCTTGGGTGTCAATCTTTCCGACAGCGGGGGGCCCTTTTGAAATTCGCATGTGGCCGTGTTTATGACGGTGGTTTCATTGACCCTCTTTACTTGATACTTCTCCACGAACTTATTGAAGAAGTTGCGCAGGGACTCGCCCGGGACTTGATTTATTGCGAATAGGTGTCCCGTATCCTTTGGTTCGTCGTAGTTTCCTTGGAAATTTTTGCGCACGAGGTCCTGCAACTGTTCCCATGTGTATATGGATTGGGGAGGGATTGTGAAGAACCAAATCAGTGCCACACCCCGAGGGCGAGGGTGATGCTTTTTGCCTTGGTGGTATCATCTCCTCCGATTGCCTCGAAGGGGGGTTTTGTACATCTGGAGGAACTAAGAGGGGTCCGTGGAGGCGTGGACCCCTCGAAGGGCCTGACATCTGGCATTTTGATAGTGACACGACGTTAGATATAAATGTTATAAAAGTTTCTCTCTCTCTCTCTCTCTAATAATGTGGAAAGAACTTGCTGTGATTTTTCTTCTCTTCCAATGCTCTAGAGTCTTACTTGGCACTTAACCCTTTTGCAATAAGAAACTTTTGACTTCCTTGCCAGTTGTTCCTGTGCTATTTAACCTAGGAAACATCTGGCAACACTGCAGCAGGAGCATACCTCAATTTGGTTCACTGCCAAGAGCTAGCTTCAATATGCTCCGCCAGACAGGGTGAGGCCCGCCTCTTACAGCTATTTGTTGTTATGCATTAACTGTTTATTTGCAGTCTCCAAAGCTCCAAGCGAACATGGCGTATCCTCGTGTTTAAGAAAAATATCATCTCTTGGTTTGTAGTAGTGTCAATAAATTGCATAACTTGGTTGAAGAATGTTTTCTGGATATGTCAAACTGTTGTGTTCTTACGAGGAAAGAGCTACATCTCATCTCTTGGGTTTTCAGGATCAGTTTCCACAAGATCATTCCTCGAATTTATATACTTCAGTTCTTATTTTCCAGGATCAGCCCCAGATATCTATGCTTTTGGTCAACCCGCAGGTGGGTCCAGCTGAAGTGCAATCTGCTAATTGAACTAGCTTTTTTTTGGTTATCTACTGTTGTCATTGTTACGCGATATGCCGATATCTGAACTACAATTAATTTATGTTGCACGCAGCAAGCAATGCATGCTATAATTGTCGATATGCTTCGGCGTTATATGTTTGTACATAAGCAGCCGTGGGGTAGATATATATCATTGTGAATGGATCAGGCGCCATCTTCTTGTGATTAAGTCTGAACTCACAACTTATGTGATTCGATATGAGCTCATAATTTCTGTGAAGCTACACATCCCACTCCCAAAATCCATCAACGGCGAGAAGCAACCACAGACATGCTTGATGCTATCTCGTTTAAAGTTCGCGTTTTCATTGCAACGTATGGACACTTAGCTAAGTCATTTGGCCGTTCTCACGGTGGTTTTGAGTCATCGCACACAGTGCGATTAGCAGAGGAAAAGGAAATGCTTCTCAAAATTCGGCACGGAGTGGAGTGACGTGAAGTTCTGCGTACGCGTAGGGGTAGTTTTTTTTCTTTTCTAAAATAGCACTGTTGATATTTTGAATAACAAAAAAACTCTTTTTGTGTCAAATGCAAAAAATAACACATTGTCCGTGTCCCAAAGAACTAGTCCCAAAGAACTAGAGCTACCGTGAGGCGACATGTCGGTGAGTCCACCCCCAGGGGCACGATCCAGGCCAAGCTCACCCCCAGGGGCACGGTCCTCGCTCAGCCACTGATTCAAAATTTGGTGAATAGTATTTTAACACTATTTTTTTCTTTGATTTTTTTGTTCTTTTTATCTTGCACTTGCAACTTCAAAAAAAAATTATATATATTTTTTCACATAAAATCACGGCGCAGCACAACTTCAAATTTAGGTGTGAACAGTCACCATCGCCACCCTTCACTGCCCTTTGTGGCCCCGTGAGTCGATAGATTGTGCATGTGAAATACTATTTGATGAGCCAGCGACGACGGGCAGTAGTGCACAATCACCGGCCGCGGCAGCAGCATGGTGCGTGTGCGCCCATGCTTGTTGCGGGAGCGCGGGCACCCCTTCCCATGCTTGGATTTGGTACATGTGATAAAACATAGAAAATCATGTATAAAAGGAAAGCGTGTGTTGGATTTGGTACATTTTTTGTTAATTTAAAAATCAGGAATAAGACATAGAAAATCAGACATGCTTGGTGTTGGATTCGATATCTTAATTTCTCGGTTTAATGTGAATGGTACTGTTTAATGTTGCACTATACCACAGGCTAGATAAGCTTATCTATGAACTAACTGAGGGAAATACTTGGCACGCAAATCATATAATACTATAACCATACCCTTCGACCCGTGTGCGAATGTGCGAGAGCGAGACTACGACAACAACGCGAGCAAGTAGGCGAAAACCTAACCTTAGCAGCAAGGAGACCATGCCACCACCGTCTATCGACTCATCGAGCCACTGAGCATAGCAAAGGGTGACGATGGTGACGGTTGACACCCAAATTTGAAGCTGCATGTGTTGTGCTGCGTCGTGATTCCATATGAAATTTTTTATAATTTTTTTGTGGCACATGCAGTAATATATTTGAAATTGTGAGTGTGAGGTAAAAAAAATAAGAGGAAAAAATTCAAAGCAATAAATATTTTGAAAGTGTTAAGTAATGTTAAACAATATCAAATAATGATAAATAATATCAAAATATTGTGCACTAAATTTTGAATCGCCGCCGAGCGAGTACCGTGCCCCAGGTGCCGAACCTGGCTTGGTCCGGACCCCTAGGGTCCGACTCACCTATTCCATACCTCTGGGGGGTGGACCTGGCCTGTCTGTATTTCTGGGGTCCGAACTTGCCGATATGCCATCTGAACGATAGTTTCGGTCTATCAAGACACGAAGAAGATATCATATAGAAAGACGTTACTTTTGCTATTTCAACAATGACATTCCAGGGGAAAAGTCACCTAGGAGAGCTGCGCTGCGCACATGGAGTGATGGCGGTAGTCTATTGACTCTATTCAGGGATTATTTCCGATCTGGATGTCTCCATGTCGGTAGATGTCATTGCTTCGCTGTCCTCTAATGGGACAAAACAAGAGGCTACCAAAACTTGCCGCAACAAAGCGTGCGAAATAAGAGTACACTTACGACGGTAGAAGTAGTAAAATATTCACAATAATTGTAATAAAAATAATGTAACTATTAATAGAAATATTTATTTTTTAATCGGATAATGGAGATCATCCACAATATTATAGATTATATGTATTGAGATTTTCAATACAGATAATCTATTTTCCTATTCGTCGATCAGGCTATCTGCCTGTTCTAGGATTCAAATCCTCTCTATTAGAGGTGTAAATACAAAAAATGAATCATACTTTACATTAGAAGCGTTCCACGGAAAACTTAGGTGTGTCGATCGGTTGTCTCACCAAACTGGCGATATGGGAAACTAGTTCGTCGATTCGTGCAACAAGTTTCGGTGCCATTCCCCCACAAACCGCGTAGCTCTGCTCCCTGCGTAGCTTTCACAGCTCGCCCTCTAAATACAAGAAACCACATCGGATCGAGCCCAACCCCCGCACGCAAGGTAAACAAAACAGGTCGGTGCGTCGCGTTGCGGCGTGTGAACCCAAGAAAGCCGCGCCAAGATGGTGGAGATACCGGTGATCGACCTGCGGCTCGCCGGCGAGCGGCCGGAGGAGTCGGCGCGGCTGCGGGGCGCGTGCGAGCGGCTGGGCTGCTTCCGCGTGTCCGGCCACGGCGTGCCCGCGCAGCTCCAGGCCGACATGAAGGCCGCCGTGCGCGCGCTCTTCGATCTCCCCGACGACGCCAAGCGCCGCAACACCGACATCATCGTCGGCAGCGGCTACGTCGCGCCCAGCCCCGCCAACCCGCTCTACGAGGCCTTCGGCCTCTGCGACGCCGCCGCCCCCGCTGACGTCGATGCCTTCTGCGCCCGCCTCGACGCGCCGCCCCACGTCAGGTGATGGATAAAAAAATCGCATCTTGCTTGCTCCCCTTGGGAGCTGGGATCCTCAAGATTTGATCTCAGGAAACACAATCTGGCGCAGGGAGACCGTCAAGAGCTACGCCGAGGGGATGCACGAGCTGATCATCGACGTCGCCGGCAAGGTGGCCTCGAGCCTGGGGCTGGAGGGCCACTCGTTCCAGGACTGGCCGTGCCAGTTTCGCATGAACAGGTACAACTACACGCAGGACACCGTGGGCTCCCCCGGCGTGCAGATCCACACGGACTCCGGTTTCCTCACCGTGCTCCAGGAGGACGAGTGCGTCGGCGGCCTCGAGGTGCTGGACCCCGCTGCCGGTGAGTTCGTCCCCGTGGGCCCCCTCCCCGGCTCGTTCCTCGTCAACATCGGCGACGTCGGCACGGTATCAGCACTCATTTCAGTGGAATTGATTCTTGGCAAATTTGTTCAGTCCACTGGCCCAGTGCTCACATCGATCCCGTCTCAGGCGTGGAGCAACGGGAGGCTGCACAACGTGAAGCACCGGGTGCAGTGCGTGGCGGCGGTGCCGCGCATCTCGATCGCCATGTTCCTGCTCGCGCCCAAGGACGACAGGGTGTGCGCGCCGGAGGCGTTCGTGGACGCGGAGCACCCGCGCCAGTTCAAGGCGTTCAGCTACGACGACTACAGGAGGCTCCGGCTGTCCACCGGCTCGCGCGCCGGCGAGGCGCTCGCGCGGATGGCGGCGTGACGTGGTCGCATGGGCATGGCGGGTGGGGCTGGGAATTGGGAGCTGTCGATACACATGAGTACTGTTGAGGCGTTCAGTTAGCTTCGATTGACAAGAATGTTTGACTGTTGAGCCCTGTGAGGTTGTGAACTGTCATCGATTTCGATCAATAAAATCTTGCACGACTTGCAAAACATGCACATTGCAAGCTGTGATCTCGATGGTTTAATACAAGGTTATGGAACCTTTTTCTCTCTCTGGAGAATGCAACACAATGAAAGTTGACTTGTGTGAAAAAAATGTATCATGCAGGTTGTAGACTTACAATTAGCACATTACTTAAGGTTTACAAGGTTAATTATACTCCGAACACACTATTTTCTGGGAAAGGTAAGTGATAAAACAGCATTTTAATTTGGAAAAAAACGAATTTATACAAACTCAGAAGTCATAAGTATATGTTTCAGTCAGCCTGATGAAAAATCGTCAGTGTAAAACAGAAATGTCATTTTCCCTTAGCCGTAAGACTAACCTTCCCCTAGGTACCTCGGTGTTTGTTCCGGCCGGCCGCCGCGGGGGGTCATGTCGGACCTGAATTTTCTAATCCAGAATTCTCTGTGAAATCACTGCGTTACTCTCTGGATCAGTAGGTAGCGCTCACAGTACACATTGCTGATTCATTTCATACATCGCAGACCAAACCAGACTTAATATTACAACCACAGAGTTAAATAGACCACGTCGAGTCGAGTTTATAAAAGAGCGCCGATCAGGCCAAATAAGTTCATTACACAGCTTAAAAGACAAATGCGGAAGCAAATGGCAGGATGCAACTCCCCACAAGCAAGCGACTGCGATGACTTACGTACAACCGATATTAACCAAAGAGTCGGTGAATATTAGTTATACGCCGGCACCTACGGAGCCAGCTAGACTGTGGCGAACCCAAGCCTAAGGCCTACACTACTCCTCGCCTTGATCTGGACCGTCGACTCCTTGATCCTCGTAGTATGTGTAGTCGTCTTGATCAGCGGAATCTAGGGGTTTGGAGAAAGAGCGAGGATGAGCACAACTATCGTGCTCGCGAGTCAACACAACAGATGCATTATTTACTATGCATGGTTAATCAAGGGTAGCTCGGGTTATTTTATTTGCACAAAGCAACATTTGTAAATACACATAATAGAAAATCCTATTACCTAGTATTTTGACTAAAACATGATTTCTTAAAAGAGAATAGTTGTGCAGTAGTAAATGCAGCGGAGGCTACCTCCACCTCATGTTTATTTTTTTTATGATGGTTACCCCCACCTATTAACAACACTGGGTAAGACTACCCAGAGAAATCCAAAACAAGGGCTAGGCGAGCCCTACACAATTTCATTCCACCCACAAAGTTTTTGAAACAGAACTATATCTTGCAAGTTCCTATGCCTGCCCGTGACCGTAGACACGACTGTTCGAACAGTTTTATTCTCTGCAGAGATTGTACACTTTACCCACAAGAGGCAATCATCGTGATATGTACACATGTTTCCTTAGACATGTAAATCAAGGGAGATTACCACAAGACCTTTACAATGCATCCTCTAGTGTTTGTTACACCCGCTAAAGTTTCGTCTGAGAGTAGTTACACTCTCGCACCCACGTCAACCATACCCCCAAACCCCCTCTTGCACCAAGAACTCCCCAACCCATAGGTTCGGAGGCCTATGTCGTTGCGAGACATCTATCTGGTGTAACTAGTACTGTTGGACACAAATTATTTAGCCAGGTCGACACCATTATAGACTTGTGGTTGTACTGTATTGCGATAGGAGGTCATCACAGGATTAGATTATTAAAGTTATCTGAGCGGTCCATACCACATACCAAACACATACCAACATATCTTGAGCTACATTAGCACACAACCACATACCCTCCAGCATATCATTCACCCAGATGGGATATTAGCAAGTTTTAGAATTTTGGGAAGTAGAAAATAAATTATCTCAACCAACTCAGTCATTTACCCACAACGACTGCCCAAAATCATCTTTAAGTTTAATTGATGATGATTGGGGTGATTAAATCCCCGGTACTCAAGCAAGACTAGCATGATACTTGAGTACATACTATAACTAATATGTCACCATGTAAATACTAGGGTGGCAAGGGTCAGGAAATCCAAATATCAAGGACAAGGTATAATAATTATTTAGTAATCAAGTTGGCATTTAACTACCTTAGAACCATTTAACATACATTTGCATAAAGAAAATAAAGCATGCAATTTGCTATTTAAAGAAAAATAATTTGCACAAAATGTAGACTCAACATGATCAAAGTGTTGACTCACCTGGGTCAAAGGTTAGGGGGTCTTGGAAGTCTTGAGCTGGGGTCGGCGAGGGAACCTCCCGCTTCTTTGAACTCTACTCGTCGATCACACCAGAAATAAAGAAACAAGCAAATATACCAAATAAATACCAAAACATAGAACAAATAAACTCTAAAATTTACCAAACCAGTATCAAAATAAAGGTTTTGAAATTACAAATTTTGGGCACAAGTTTCATAATTTTCGGAGTTATAATGAAAAATTTATGGATTTTTGAAGCTTTAAAAAGGATTTTCAATTAAACAGGAAATCGGGGAAATCTTGGAAAATCATCGCGCCGCCACGTGGACCCGGCCAACGGTCGTGGACAGACGGACGACGTGAGTCACGCCATGATGGCAAGTGGGCCTCATTGCCGTGCCATGCAAAGACGACCATGCAGTGGGGGGCCCACCCGCCGCCCGTCCTTATGCGCGAGATAAGGCCGGGGCGATGCGTTCTTCTCCGTCGCGCGGAGAAGGCAAGGAGATGGGGGCGGCGGGGGGAAACGGGGAGAGCCGGGGGGAGAAAGAGAGAGAGGGAAGGGGGCGCGAGCGCGGCGGCGATAAGGGAGAGAGGGAAATGGGCGGCTCGAGAACGGGCTGGAGGTGAGGAAGGAGCCGAGGCGGCGCCGACCGAAGGCGGAGACGAAGGCGGCGACGTTGAGGCTGCAACCGGGGGTGCGGGAGGAGGCGTGTGCGGCGGGGAAGATGAAGAGGCGGGGACAAAGGAGATGAAGGGGCGGGGTGGCTTAAATAGCCCGGGGAAAGAAGAACGGAGGAGGTGGCCTCGGGGAGAAGAACCGGATGGCGGAGCCATAGGGGATGGGCGAGCGGCATGGGATGGGCACACGGGCGGAGAAGCCGAGGGTGGCTGGGAGAGGAGGCGCACAGCGCGAGGAGGAGGCGTGGGTCAGCGCGCGGGGCAAAGCCAAAACGGTGGTCGCGTCGGAGAGATGAGAGAGAGGAGGCGCGAGCCGCAGCATGGCAAGGCGAGGCAATTGAGGAGGCGACGACCGAGGCGCGGTCGGTCAAGGCAGGCAGCCACAGGAGATGGACACTCGACGGGGCGGTCAGAGCGAGGCGGGAGCCGAGGCACGGGGCGCAGCCGAGAGGAAGGCCGGGCCGAACGGGCCCTAAGTCCAAGTAGGGTTCCATGCCCCGGCTTCAAATTTTGAAATAGAAAATTTAGATTTTTAGGAAGTTTTGAAATTGAGACCGATTGTTCTTGATTTACAGAAAATGGATGTTACAGCTCAGAGCTCAGAGCTCGGAGGAATGGGGATGAGAGGAACCTAGGATGACGATGGAGTTTAAGACATGGTGGCGTGGGCTGCAAAGTTAAGTGGCAAGTGGCAAAGGCCCACAATGGGCCATGTAACTTGATAATCTGTGAGGTGTCACACGAGCGGACGAGCCGGAGCCGCCACGCTGCCCACACCACACACGGAGCTGAGCAACCGAGCGAGAGAAGATCGGCGACTTCGTCCGCGGGACGCATCCAGAAGAGCGCCACGCGCGGCGAGGGCGTGCAGCCGAGGAAACGTGCCGCGCGGGCCCAGCGAGCAGGCTTGCCCCCCAATCTCAACTCGGAAGCCTCAGACCTCAAGTGTCCCAGTCTCTGGCTACGCCAGAATTAGCAATGCTCTCCTCATTGGTCTTCTTCTCACCGCTCCGCCAAATCCCTACCTCCGCCGCCGCTCGCCGGAGCACAGCCGCTGCCGCCATCACGATGCGGGACCGGAGCAAGAACCGGAAGCCGACGCAGCGCGGGCGCTACCTCAGCACCGAGGCCATCCAGGCCGTCCAGTCCCTCAAGCGCGCCTCCCTCCGCGGAGCCCCCGCCGCCGGCGCCGTCGCGGTGGAGCCCAAGCTGCGGCGGCTCCTGAAGGCCGACATGGTCGCCGTCTTCCGCGAGCTTGCAGCGCAGGGCGAGGCCCTCCTGGCACTCCAGGTACAGCCTTATTGTTGTGTGCATTGCCGAGAGCGGAGTGGATTGGGTTGCCTTTGCTAGTGGGTTTGGGCGTTGGCTAGGCCAATTTCATGTATACTTGTTTTTTTAATTAAAAAAAAACATGTATAATTGTGCGAGTCAATTGCCGATGAATGATACAAAATGGTATCAATTGTCCAAAGTTGCGAATTTTGATCACGGCGTTGAACCATACCTATGCCCAACTCTTTGATGAGCTTATGTTATGCCCCAATTGGTAAAACTTAAGCATATCTTTATGTGAGAAAGTGAGAAACTTCAAGGAGATAACCGATTTTGAGAATAAAAATAATTCAACTAAAATATTTACACATTTTGGACTACCCTGATGTGCACTCACTATTGCTGTTTATGAAACTTCCTCGGCATTAGGGTGGATATGTTGTATTTCTAGTCTGATCCGCCAATTTTGTACTAGAAAAAACTTGTCTATTCATGAACTGTGGGTTTAGATCCCCTGCCATCCTCCCCTTACGACCTTACGACCTTACGAGTCACAACTATCTAAATTCTTGCCCACTTTGATTATAATTTTTCATTGGACGGATGCAGCGAATGCGCCATGGATAAGCATAGCAGGAGATATAAATCCGTGAACTGTGTAATGTGGATATGGTTCGTATTTCTAGTCTGATCCGCCAATTTTGTACTAGAAAAAACTTGTCTATTCATGAACTGTGGGTTTAGATCCCCTGCCATCCTCCCCTTACGACCTTACGACCTTACGAGTCACAACTATCTAAATTCTTGCCCACTTTGATTATAATTTTTCATTGGACGGATGCAGCGAATGCGCCATGGATGCCGTTCCTTAAGCATAGCAGGAGATATAAATCCGTGAACTGTGTAATGTGGATATGGTTCCTTGTGTCATTCTGCAAGAAGAACCTTAGATATCAAGTTTGTGTTAACGATCTAAATTAAGAATGGTGTATGTGTGTTGTTTGCATGAATAAAGATAATCCAATTGGCAGGACACAGGTTTGCCAAGGTCAAGTTTATTGTTGTTGCTCTTTAACCATTATATTGTGTAAATGGATTTGTTGGGAATTAACATGGCAGCTTACTCTTTAGTCTTTATTGACTTAGCTTTACTGTATTATACTATTCTTAACTGCATTTAGGATAACTAGATGGTGCCAGCATGCAGACACTTCTTGTCCAGAACTGAGAAATGCACACTGAGATGCCTCTCGATGTTGTCATTTCTGATAGGTCTTTGAGGAGATTCGGAAGGAGCACTGGTACAAGCCTAGGTTGCTGTGGTATGTTGATCTTATTACAGTGTTTGCGAGCAAAGGTTTGCGGTCTGAGGTTGGCAAAGCCTGTTCATACCTGAAGAGGGAACAACTTGAACCCGACACTGATGGTTTCAATCTGCTTCTGAAGGCGCTCCTAGATGCTGAGTTCGCACAATTAACAATGGACTGCTTCCGTCTAATGAAACTATGGGACAGTGAACCTGACAGGATAACGTACAGAACATTGATCAAAGGTCTTGAATCCCTAGGAGAGATGGATCTTTCTGCTGAGATAAGGTTGGAAGCAGAAAATGATTATGGTGACCACTTAGACTTCCTCGATGAAGAGGACATGGTTGAGACTTGAGACTTGCACAAGTAGTTCTTAACAGGATGGGTCAATGGTTGAGTTTATAGAATGGTTATATCATATGGCAACTTGGCAAGGAAATCATTGCAAAATATTATGCAGTGTTGGAACAGATGGATGGAAGGGCGTATTCTTGGACCCAACAGAACTTGTTGTGGCGACAACTACAAGTAGTGACTACTAATATCTACCTGATGATCCATAGATGTTGAAGAAGGGCTACTTGCAGCTTTGTCAGTTCATGTTTTCTTCTGTAACTTAGTTTTTCCCATCGAGAAGTTCTCTGTGTATAATCGTATTGTTGCTTCCTAACGTACAGTCACACTTACGTGTACAATCAAATTAATGTTCTCTTTACATGATTTCATTTCTGTTTTACTGGTTATATACTCACAGAATGTAGACAACACTCCCTCTCAAGAAGAGAAGATGTCGAGTGTAGACTACATTACCAGTCAGAAATGTAAATAACACCTACATGAATATTACAGCTGTTGGTGCTTGTATTCGGCAAGTTATTTGGAAAGCATAGCCGTTCATGCCATATCATCGTAAGGGAGTCTTCAAGGAAGAGATGCTTTAGCTTTCAATTATTCAGATGTGATCATGTGAAGACAGTTCTGGATTTATTTGCTGTTATTGGTAACTACTCCCTTTTGCAGTGCAAATGCAATTGCTACAAGACCTGGCTGACCTGACATGGCTAAGCTCTAGAGTGCAATGACTAACAAATTTGGACCTCTTGGACAGGGTCAACTGGCTTTAAAACTGATGGTACCAAGGCTTTAAAACTGCTACTCTGCTAGTGAGACATCATACTGCTGCAAAAAAACTCCTACAACCCTGAAGCAACCATTGCAATGCTTGACTACATTCCTAGTCTGTTAGTTCAACCAACCTCCTGAAGTACTCTGATTGATGCTGCATATTCGCAGTTGTGGCGGAGGCATCGACCGGCTCCTCGGACGACATGCACCCTACTACCCCTCCGCGGTCGCCACCTCGCCGCCGCTGAAGTAGACAGCCTCATCGTCGTCGCTAAGTCAAGCGGAGAGGCGGTGGTTCCGGGATCTCCCCCGTGTTGTAGACCTTGCAGACCACGTAGTCCTTCGCCTTGGGGTCGAACTGGGAGCCGAGGAAGGCGGCAGCGCCCTTGTTGAGCCGGTACTCCTTCATCCTCCACTCCGTCCGCGCCGTCTCGCCGTGGCCGCGCCCGTCGAAGAATTCAAACCTCCGCCGGAACGCGACTGCCTCCCCGCCGTCCCCGCCGGAGTACGCCTTGTCATCGTCGGACTGGGCCGCGGAGAAGAAGTACCTCGACACCTCCCCGCGGTCGCCCCTGCGGCAGCGGGGCAAGCGGATCGCCAGGGCCGCCGGGTGCTCGGGGTAGACGTCAACGCCCTCCGCGACGCCGCCGGGGATGACGTCGTCGGGGAGCTCGCCGCGGAGCGCCTTGGGCGCGAGGTAGTAAGCGACGACCTTGAGGGTGATGTGGAAGACGTAGTCCTCGGGAAGCCCCGCCATGGTCCGAGCCGACTGCTACGCCATTGTCACGAGCGGTTTTGGATTGGAGCTGGAAACGCGCTTGAGATTTTCTGGTAGTTTGGAGGGAGGAGTTGGGAGTTGGAATGGAAGGTTTCAAATTGACGCGGTTGGAATCTATACGTCTGGAGTGGTTCTGGAAGCCGATCTGAGAAACGCAAGCTGTGCACGAGACACAATGACCTCAGCACCAATGTTTCACGCATAAGTTTTTACGTTGCGCTTAGAGTTTGAGACGACGATCATCCATAGGCCATAGCCGACACCGAGGGAAGGTCGCCGCTGCTTCGTTCATTCCTCCCCACATTTGACTGTTCGGTGAAATTTGAGCGTTTTCCTCGAGAAATTCAGAGTGTACGGCGCTGCAAAGTTGCATTGCCCCTAAAATGGAGGAAAATCCTACAGGACTCGTCGCCTTTAACCCTTGTTAGATCTTATCAATCCATTACAGACAAATAAAAAATCGGACACTTCACTTGCCCTGTGGGCGCTCACATGCTACCCATTCACTCACTTTTTTTCCACGCGTTGCTCCTAGCCACTCATTTCTCTCTTTTTTTCCTACGCTTCTTCTATTCACCCAATCCTCATCCGGATGCAAAGTGAGAAGAGAGAGAGAGAGAGCGAGAGATTTGAAGACGTCCGAAAGCTAGTCGTGCTCTAGGATCTTGTTGGATTTATTTCTACCTTTGATTGCATAAATGTCCCATAAGTTACTGACTTACTGTGCAATTGATGGCGACATTTGTCATTTGTCAAAAAGGAAAAGGATTTGCTATTTCTAAGTCATCTGTATTTTTTAAGTTTAAGTTGATTTTTGTGATCATTAGATTTCCATAGAGATTGGTGTGCCATGTGATTAGATATTGATCTAATAGATAAAAAAATATAACTTAACTTTAAAGAATTTGAATCAACTTACAAAATACAGTCCAAAAAGAAAAACGTTTGCCATTTCCGAGTGTTAGTTTCTGAAACGTGAACCTCAAGGATCGCACAGCTGAAAACTACAAGTTCGAAATGAGTTTTTCAGACTGCAACACGAATCAAAGGGAAATGCCTCTTGCTAACCGAATAAAAAAGTCAAAACATTACTGCACAAAACAGCCAGGCTCCATGTGTCATATACGCATGATTCATGAAGCGTTACACACTTACACTACATAATGCTGCGGGAAATAACCCTCTTCCTTCCACAAGTTTCTGCGCTGTGCTTGGAACGATCAAAACACACTTACTACAGCGAGACACGGACGGATCAATCATTCACAACTCCGTGCGCGCAATCTCAGAACTGAACCACACAAAGAAGTATACAGAACAGCGCTGACGAAATCAACATACAGTTGCGAAGTGCTACCCCTGTACTTCGGTATCCGCAGCAGGAGGAGCACCGATCGACCGACTCCTCGATCGAGCCACGCACACCCTATTCCTCCTCCGCCGGCTGGTCCTCGCTGGAGTAGCCGGAGCCCTCCTCGACGCTGGAGCGGAACGGCGGTGGCGGAGGAACCAGCGCCTTCCTGTAGACCTTGCGAACCACGCAGTCCGTGTTCGGCATGGGGTCGGGCTGCAGGCGGCGGAAGGCGGCCGCGCCCTTGTTGAGCCGGTACTCCTTCATCATCCACTGCGTCTTCGCGCCCACCACCCTGCCGTCGCGGCCCCGCCACGTGACGTGGAACGCGAACCTGCGTCGGAAGGCGACCACCTCCCCGCCGTCCCCGCCGGACGGCCGGAGTACGCCTTGTCGCCGCCGTGCGGCAGCCAGCACCCGCCCGGCCCCGGGCGCCGCTCGCCGGCGGGCTGGGCCGCGAAGAAGTAGCCCCACAACTCCCCGTACTCCCTCCTGTGGCGGCGCTGGAAGGGGAGCGCGTCCGGGCTCGCGGAGAAGACGTCCACGCCGTCCATGACGTCGCCGGGGATGACGTCGTCCAGGAGCTCGCCCCGGAGCGCCTTGGGGACGAGGTAGTACGCGACGACCACGCGGCCTTTCGCTCTGAGGGTGTAGGCCACCGGCACATCCGGCACGGTCTGAGGCGCCATTGCCACGAAAGAGTTTCGAATCGGAGGAGACGAGGGATGCCTTTTGGGGTCTGATGAGATGACAGGAGAGGTTCCAGAAGCCGAGTGCAAATGGCAAATTGGACCTTTTCAAATTGAGATCAGCCACTAGGACGCTTTACTAGTTCTGGGACTTTCTGTACAAGCATCAAATACAAAATACAAAGATAAAAAAAATCTAACCTAGAGAAAAATAAACCTTGGTGAACCTTAAAAACACAAAAATAAATAGAACAAAAAATTACAGTAAAACTATGCTAAAATTATACATTACTTGATATTGCAGTTTTAGACTGAGTAATGTGCAATTTTAGGTGAGAGAGAGAAGAAAATTTTAGTCCACTGAAAATTAGCAAAGCCATTGATAAAATTGCTATCTTGTACTAAACTCGAATTAGACTGACCAATTGACCATGATGATCCGTTTTTAAGAGTAGATCAAAACTAAATCGCAGTTTTAATCTCAAGTTTTGATTGCCCAACCATGCTTGGCCCAATCAAATGACATTAGGTTGTAGGGGCGGCCCTAGCAATCGGACAAGGTTGGGCGGCCGCCCCAGGTAGCCGGCGTCGGCGACACCCCCCTCCCCGGCCCGCTTCTTCTTGACAGACGGCGCGACCCGCGACAGCCTGGCAAGGCCTCCCTCTCCGCTCCGGTGCTCCAGCCTCCCACCTCCGGCTCTCCCACTCCCAGTCTCCCTCTCCGCTCCGGCCTCCAGCTCTCCCACTCTGCGGCTCCGGCAATCACGCGTCCTCGCTGCTATTAAAGTGAGTTTACGCACCACTTGTTTGATACAATGCCTCAATGAACCACATTCTTACATACGTGAAAAAAAAAAATCTTTAATGGATATATCGTCATCCACCTTCCCCTGCTTGCCGAGGACAATGTGAGATTGATTGCTTCATACCCATTTGTAATTTTTAGGATCAATCGGTGCTACAATATATTGTAGTAATGTGGTTTACTGGTTGTAGTATTGTAGATCTCATGTAGGAGAACCTCACCACTGAGACACATGACTGCCCAAGATGAAACAAATGACCTCAAGTGCAGTCCGGGGGCCGTCTGAATATGACCTCCAATGGATTACATACAATATATTGTAGATTTATAAAGAAAGCGAGGAGGCGCTGTGATCGTCGGCCTCGCCGAGACGGGCGCCACGTCGTAACCAGTGAGACCGCGACTCACCCTACCTAATATTTTATCCTGGATCCGCCCCTGCTAGGTTGGACTGTGTTAATCCAATGCCTATGGATAACGGGCTTTCAACCTGCATGGTTGAAAACTCCTTTTAGATGAGCTGAAGGCAGAATTTGTGCTTGCTAATTAATGTGTAAGAGCGGAAGCAATTTTTTTGTGCTGGAGTACCACCTATTCATACTGTGTGTTCAGTTTTGCCAATTCATTTGTCAGTATCCACCACCCATTCATACGCTGTGTTTAGTTTTGCCAATTCATTTGTCAATATGTAAATGTTACAGACCAACAGAGAGGGGATTTAGCCGCACATGAAGTCAATCTTTCACATTTCATTCATCAGTGAAACACTAAGGATTACCCATGCATGCTGCGCAATTTCACGGATAGAAAATTCGTTCGGTTTCTTCTTAACCAAAACAAGGATACCCCATTACTTATCTCAAATAGCCAACCGAACACGGCAATTCAAACTGAATACGATACTAAAACCCATCGGATGTTTGAGCAATTGCTCTGCATTTGCTCCCCAAACTGAACCGCAACTGCTCCTCAGACGCCAAGGTGCGCACACCAACATGTACGGGCGCCTCCTGATCTACTGCTGCTGCTGCTGCTGCTGCTGTATCATGTACAGATATGCAGCAGCGACGTCGGCGACGTCAACCGGATCATCTACCACAATCTCCTCCGCTTCGTCCTCGCTGCTGGTGTAATCGGCCGGCGACTCCTCGGGGATCTCCACCTCGTTGTAGACCTTCCACACCACCAGGCCCTTGGCGACGGGGTGGAACGCGACGCCGCGGAAGGCGGCCGCGCCCTCGTTGATGCGGAGCTCCTTCATCCGCCACGGCGTCGGCTTGTCGCCGTCCTCCCGCCCGTCGTAGAACGCGAACCTGCTCCGGAACGCGACCACGTCCCCGTCCTCGCCGGCGTAAGCCTTCTCGCCGCCGTATTGCCGCCAGCACCCGCCCAACGCGTCCCGGACATCGCCGCCGCCGCCGCCGGATGCGGATGCCGCCGCTGGCCGCGTCGTGAAGAAGTGGCCCCAGACCTTGCCGTACTCGCCGCGGTTGCAGCGGTGGAAGGGGAGCGCCTCCGGGAGGGTTCCGTAGACGTCGACGCCGTCGACGACGGCGTCCTGGACCACGTCGTCGGGGACGCGGCCGCGGAGCGCCTTGGGGGCGAGGAAGTTGGCGACGAGGCAGCGGCCGTCGGGCTGGAAGTTGAAGCCGATGGACAGCCCCGACATGTACCGCAGCGGCTTCTGTGCCGGCCTGACGTTGAGCGAGGCTTGCGGCTGCTGCGCCATGGATGACCGGATTCGATCGGAATGGAATGGAGTTGGGATTTTTTTTTTGGGGGGGTTGGGGGGCGGGGGAAGGGTTCGAAGAGGATTATGAATCTTAGGATAACGTTGGTGGATTTGGGATTTGACCATTTCGTTGAGGGTCGTATTTATAGTGCGGCAAGAGGCGGATGGGCTCTGCGTTGGAGTCGGATTGGAAGGGTAGTTTGGACTTTTCGCCCGTCGTGCTAGGTCGGTGGTGCAATTCCGTCTCGGAGGCGGATTCAGAAGGGCAGTTTGGGCATTTTGTTAGTGGTCAGTGGATTGGGCTTTGGGGTTCCGCAGTTTGTTAGTGTGCTTTTAAGTTCTAATCAGTTAATTATGCCAGTCCAATAAATTCTTAGTCCATTATGCAGCGAAAAGGAGTGACAAATCGTGGGCCAGAATTGGAATAGTGGCCCAATCCATTCTGAAAATTGCAACCGAAGACGGCAGCTGCTTGCTGCCAGGACTGGGCAGATTCAACCAGCTACATGAACACTGCACAATTGCACAATGATCATCCATATGCAGAGATGCAGGCGCAGCAGCACCAGAAAGGCGCCTGCCAACGCAGCAATCTCAAGCAGAACGGCAAATGCCGGCACACAGCAGCATTCTGGGGGTTACTGCTGCTGCTATGGCAAGTTGACAAGAGAGCCTGAAACTCTTGGGCACACCCCCAACGACCAATTGAAACAAACACCACAGGGAAGCAATCAACACGGGCACGACGGCCATGTATTCTAAAGAAGGTTACTGTGCTTTCTTTACATACATGATGGGTGCTGATATAATAACACTTTCTACACGATGCTGAAAACAAGATTTGGTGCTAATATTGTGTACTAATATTCAACCCTCGCTTTATACTCTTAAGCACTAACAGTGATATCCTTGCATACATGATACTGATATAAGCAACAACACTTCCTACAAGGCAAGCAAGACTTGGCATCAAACTAGGCTATCTTTGACTTGGCATCAAACTGGACCATCTGTGTTGAAAGAGCGCAGTCCAGATAAAGTTTAGAAAATCAAGTAAATCAACGAAATAAAGTTTAGAAAATCAAGTAAATCAACGAAATGGCCACAAAACTTGGCAAAAGATGAGCAATAGCATGCCTCGAGTTTCCTACTTGGCCAGCCTGATCACCAGACGCTGCGAAACGTGGAATAAACATCAGCCGTACAATTGTTTTCGTCCAAATGGTGCAGGAATCCCGGACACATACCTTTTTTTTAATCTCTTCGGTCAAAGTAGCCAGCATGTGCTAAATTTCTTCTGCCGTGAAGTGCAGAGTACAAAAAATGCTTGTCTGCTTGGCAAGCCAATAACAAGTTCATTCACACCCATCAGGCCTGTCTACTTTGTCAATAATGTATTAATGTGCATTATTGTTGTGGAATCCCAAAGACAACGAAGCATCCCCGTGGCGCAGCTAACGATTAAAATTGACCTGCTGCTCTTGACGGGGCAAAAATTTCCATGCATCTTACTGACATCATGAGATGGCTTCTCTAGGATCGCACTACGCCACAGTGCCGCATTAGTCTGGTACATAGAATTCCAAGAAGGGACCAAAACTTCCATGGACTTAACTGACATTATGTGATGACTTGTCTAGAATTGCACTATGCCACCGTACGCATGGCAACTTCAGGTAACAGCCACATTAAGTCTCGTGTATAGAATTCCAAGGCGATGAAGACTGTCTAATGCCATTTGTTATAGTGAGCATAACTGCATAAGTTTGTCATCACTCATCAGAGGTAGCAAGAATGAACCGGCATCAAAGAACAAGGGCACCTCTAATCCTCTTTCCCGTGCTGTTTCTACTACTTTCTCCCACACGCGATCAAGCTCAGAAAAATATCACCTTAGGCTCCACTTTGGCACCAGGAGCCGGCCTCTTCATGACTGTCACCCTCCGGCGACTTCGCATTAGGCTTCCGGCCCATTGAGGGCAACTCCTTCTACCAAGTCATCTGGTTCAACAAGATCAGTGACTGGACCGTGGCTTGGTACAACAAGACTGACAGCCAAGGCCAAGATCGAGATCCAACAGCAGTGCAAGTGCCACCCGGCTCTGTTCTCCAGCTCACCTCTGACGGTGCGCTATTGCTACGGGATCCCTCTGGCACAGAGGCCTGAAATCCCAAAGTAACCGGTGTGGCCTCCGCCAACATGCATGACACCGGCAACTTTGTGCTCGTCGGTGCAGATGGCAACAAAAAGTGGCAGACCTTTGACGTTCCATTGGACACTATGCTGCCCACCCAAGCGTTGCCTTGTAATCCAATTCGCGATAAGGCACTCAGGGCCAGACTTGACACCACTGACTATTCAAATGGCCGGTTTCTCCTCAATGTGCAAACAGATGGGAACCTTGCCTTCTATCTCGTTGCAGTGCCCTCTGGTTTTAAGTACATCTCTTACTGGTCTACTGACACGGTTGGGAATGGCTTGGAGGCAGGGTATACTTTGCCCTAAAGGACAGCACACAGATCGACATCACGACAGGCATGATAGATTAGATGGAGAACTACTTCCACTGTGCCACGCTTGACCCAGACGGTGTGTTCCGGCAATACATTTATCCAAATAATGCAAAGTCCAGCGGCCAACGAGCTGAGATGTGGACTGCGGCGAGCATGCAGACCCAGAACATCTGCCATGCATTGGTTACCGGTGTTGGCAGTGGCGTATGCAGATTTAACAGTTACTGCACCTTCGACGGCACCAAGAACCAGATAGCAAGTTGTGTCTGCCCACCACGGTACACATTCTTTGATGAGGAGATGAAGTACAAAGGCTGCAAACCAGACTATCAACCACATATCTGTGGCTTAGATGAGGCGGCAGCCCTTGCGCGGTTTGAGCAGAGAGAAATCTACGGTGTGGATTGGCCAGTATCCGGCTATGAGCAGTACCAGCCTATAAATAATGATGAATGAAGGCGGTTATGCTTGATTGACTGCTTCTGTGCCATGTTAGTGTTTAATGAAAGAACAAGCACTTGTTGGAAGAAGAAGCTCCCTTTGTCAAATGGTAACATGGCCGACTATGTGCAGAGGATACTATTTCTCAAGGTGCCAATTAGCAACAGTACCCAGTCTGATCTCAGTAGTGGCTACAGCAATGGAAGAATAACAAGAAGTATTGGGTCCTTGGGAGTTCCTTACTTCTTGGTAGTTCCATATTGGTGAATTTTCTCCTCATCTCCATTCTGCTTTTTGGTACTTATTACAGTATCACCAGTAAGAAGAATGTCCCATTAAAACAAGCGTCAAGTAAATTTCAATTGTCCCTGAAGAACTTCACTTACAAAGAGCTGGAGAGAGCAACGGTTGGCTTCCATGAGGTGATAGGTAGTGGTGCATCCGGTGTTGTGTACAAGGGTCAGCTGCAGGATGAGCTTGGGATCTACATTGCGGTAAAATATATATATCAAGAAGTGTCGTAGTAGGGCAACAAGGGGTGCCCTGCCCCCTAGGGTGTCGGCAATACCCAGGTGGTCCCAGGGAAAATCTGTGTGTATGGACTAGGTCTATGTGGTGTACCTATGGCAATGTACCTAAATACCCTCCTCCCTCTCAATACAATGCAAGGGCAAGAAGGAAAATGTCCCCTCTTGACCCCTATACATAGAGCCCCAAAGGCATGTAAGAGGGAGGGAGGGGGCTTCCCTCATTCTCTCATTTGGCATAATCATAATACAAGGCTCATACAATCATTGGTTTTGGCTCCTCTAATGGTTGTTGGCTAAATCCCTTCAGTCCTCTCCCAAGACAAAATGGTACTCTCTGTACCCATTGTCTAGTCTTTTTGTTACGACAACAAGCTTCAACCAGAAACTGAAAAGGAGTTCCTGGTAGAAGTCCAACCATTGGATAAACATTCCACAAGAACTTGCTCCTACTGTTTGGTTTCTGCAATGAAGGAACTGAAAGACTGCTAGTGTATGAGTTCATGGCCAATGGCCCACTCAATCAATTTCTCTTTGACGGTGCCTGGCCACATTGGAACTACCGTGTTTATGTTTATGTAGTGCTTGGGGTGGCAAGAGGGTTTCTTTACTTACACAAGGAACATTGAGCTAGATGTCGCTGATGAGGAGCAGACGGTACTGATTTACTGGGCCAATGACTGTTACAGGTGTGGAAGGATCGACTTGCTGGTGGAGGGTGACGACGAGGCAATCTTCAATATAAAGGTGGAAAGATTTGTGGTAGTAGCACTGTGGTGCCTCATTTGTGGTACTAGCACTGTGGTGCCTCCAGGAGGACCCAACTATGCGTCATGCGACCTACCATGCTGAAGGTGACACAAATGCTCAATGGAGCAGTTGCAATCCCCACTCCTCCTGACCCCTCTTCCTTCATCAGTTCACTTCCATAGTGTCTCCTGCGTGTTGTCACATAAGTTACCATATGAGTCCAGAATAACCGAATAAGCACAGTGGATATGGTTTGGCTAGTAGAGGACAATAGACTATGGTGAGTAGGCTCTACGCGGAGCTACGACAATTACAAATAGCAGCACTACATTAGGAATGAATGCATCAAGCATAAACTGGGTGTACGTAATTATGTGGATTAGTATTTTGAGTTTCCAAAAATTATCGCTTCGTTTATCTTGGATCTCTTTGACCCAACATCTTGCAACAGGTAATGGCTAACACCAAAGCTTAGCTCAATGATCCAAAGTTTATTTAATCCCGCACTACTGCCAAAAGGAGACTAAGAGGATAAGATGCGTTCTAAGAAACATTCGAATTGACTTTTGTCATCTGCAGTCTTCTGGGGGCATAGTCAGGAGTAGTTGCATGGCATTGGTAGCTTAGTGGTCTTGGTATTTTAGTGTGATTTGTAGATGGAGTTGAGGGCGTCATGATTGTCGTCTTTAGGATTTCAGGGAGGCAGTGGTTGGCGTGGTGTGATGCCTGGTCCATTATGTTATCTTTCTTTTCGTTTGAGCAAGAACTCTGTTCGTGAACAATTTGAATAATGAAATTGGGAGATGCCCGCTCTATTTCATTCAACAAAACCAAAATCATACGTAACCGAGGTTACATAAGGTTTACAAGATGAGACCCAAGCACCATCCAATACAACTGCTTACAGTGCTTACAGGTTTTCGACATCAGAACAGGAAAAGGAAACATTGCTAAGATGAAAAAAAGAGCATCTAGACTACTACTACCACATCATTCCAAAAAAATCCTCTATATTAGAACGATTACAGAAAAAAATCCTCTATATTAGAACTGTTACAGAAAAAAAATCCTCTATATAAACTAGAATGTTCCCTATAGAAAGCATTTTGAGACCTGTTTGGTTACAAAAGAAATTACTTGAAAATGGGGAACAGTCAGAGGACGGAGTAAACAACAAAGGGAAAAAAAATGTCAATTTTTCCTGTTTTCATATATACATCATTCAACAAGAAAGCTACAAAATTGGAATGTTTTAAGAAGAATATCCTCTATATTAGAACGAATGCACATGTTAAGTGTTTATCCTTTTTTTTCGAGAACATCAAGTATTTA
This sequence comes from Hsuehochloa calcarea, assembly GCA_036346395.1. Classification (NCBI taxonomy): domain Eukaryota; kingdom Viridiplantae; phylum Streptophyta; class Magnoliopsida; order Poales; family Poaceae; genus Hsuehochloa; species Hsuehochloa calcarea. Next base: position 18,699,043 of record CM070600.1, read on the forward strand.
TTCTTTGAATTTGGAACACAAACTACTTGGGATATAATCACAAGTTTTTTTCCGAACGATATAATCACAATTTTCGGAGTACATCTGAGGACTCATTCAGGCCACCTTAGAAGCCTAGCTGGAATCAACTTATCGAGTTGGATATTGAGGTGCAGATTGTGTTAGTGATCTAACTGAACAAACTGGATCTTGAGTTAATTGGAAGCAAATAATCCTTCGAAACCGGATCTGCCTAATTTATATACAGATGTTCGCCAAACAATTTCAGCAACCCCTCCTACTTGTAGCAGAAAATACTTTTCAAACTTCTACTCCTAGAGGAAACAAGAAAAAAAATCCACCATCTTGAACACAAATAATCGCTAGACCGGTTCTACCTGAGAACAACCCAACGAAATAACCAGTAAAAATCAGTATTTCACCGCAAGATCCGTCAAATTATCACCATAATTCGTCTCCAGAAAGAACAGACAAAGCAAAGAAAAGAAATCAGTTCACTTACAGGGAAGGAGATGGAGATCGAGAAGCAGGAGCAGCACGCGGGTAGAAGAACGAGAGGAGGTTTGGTGCGGCGCAGCACCACCTCCACCTGCACTGCATCTCGACCTGCTTAGTCGGAGCGTAGTGGTGTGAATCGCGGTTCCCCACAGATAAGTGACCCAAGGTCCAAGGAGGAAGACGGCTTATAAACTCTACGCCAAACGTTGCGAGAAAACAAAGTAGGAGGGCAAGGAGGGCGTATTCTCATATTGCGTGTTCGCGGGAACGGCCGACTTCATCCTCTCGCCGGGCAACCGCCGCCGCTCACTCCAGCTTCGCCTCCCGCCTCACCCGCCATATCCATGGCGAAGCCCAAAGTCCAAGCCCAATCCCGGACCACCACTCCCACTCCCACTCCCACTCCCACTCCCATGTGGTCGCAGCGGGCCGAGGCCCTAACCCACATCCTGACCCACCCCTCCCACTCGCCGTCGCTGCACTCGCAGCTCTTCCTCGCCTCCCGCGTCCCGTGCCCGCCTCCGGGCTCCTCCTACCCGCCCTTCCTCTGCACCGGCGCCGAGATCCTCCGGTGGGCCCTCACCGCCGTCTTCCTCCCTCGCGCAGCCCGCCTCTGCCTCCCGCCCTCGTCCTGGCGCTCCCGGTGCCCCTTCCAGCTCCCGCCGCCGCTCGTGCCCTCCGTTGGAATCGAGCCGGCGCCGGAGCGGTGGGGCGAGGCTGAGCTCAGGGGGTACGCGCGGCGGCGGCGGGCGCGTAGGGGGCCCATGAGGGCGCGGCTGCCGGTTTCCGTGGCTGGGGTGGTGCTCACGACCGTGCCCAGCCTCGCCATCATCGCAGTGATCGTGCGCGAGCTCTTCTGGATCCGGCCCAACCGCATCTGAGCCATTGAGGTACGCGGATGCCCACGGAGCTGTGCGAGTTCGTGAACTGTGAACTGTGGTGTACTGACATTGTTTGATGGTAGCAAATTTGTTTAAAAAAAATCTTCGACTGCAACATGCAAGATTGTGATGCTATTTGCAATGTTTTATGTAGAACCTGCAAATGCAATGTTATTTAGTATGCTTTTTAGCTGCAGATGTCATTGAGATAGCCCTTGCAAAGCACCTAGGTACAAGATAGAGGCGTCATTGCTGCATTAATACTTAACAGTTAACAGACATTCCAATGCTACGTTGCTACGAAGTTTCTTCAATCATATATACAACAACATAGCTCAAGGGAGATGAAGACAGGTCTGAGTTAACATTCAAGTAGTTGGAACTTAACAATGCCAGGCATATTATTGCTTAACTTATAGATATCAGATATGGGTGATTTGGCACAACCGTATGTTACAACAGACTGAAGGCATCACTTAATGGAGCAGGACAGTACATGAGAACTAAGGATTCTTGTTGAAGTACATACCATAGATCTGCATATTTAGCTTCTGCTATATCTCTTTAGAGACTGCAGGTTATTTATGGTGAGATGCTTCATTACTGAATCGAACTGATGTAGGACGCAGGATCAGGAGGCACAGGGATATCAACAGCTCCATTAAGCATCTGGGTCACCTTATGCTTGGTAGGGCGCATCGCTGGCTCCTCCTGGATGCACCAAAGTGCCACGGCCACAAACCGCTGTACCCTCTTCATGTCAAGGGAAGCCTCCTCATCACCCTCCACCAGAAGATCGATATATCCAGACCGGTAGCAGTCATTTGCCCAGCCAGTTAGTACTGTTCTGTCCTCATCAGGTATCTCTTGTTCAACATTCCGCCGGCAAGATACGAGCTCCAGTGGGATCACCCCAAAGCTGTAGACATCCACTTTGGCTGTGATGCCAATGTTCTTGAACCACTCAGGTGCAACATATCCTCGGGTTCCCTGGGTTCCGGTGTTTGTTTGTGTTTGGTCCACATCCGCAGCAACTTTGCCAGGCCGAAGTCGGATATTTTTGGCACAAAATTGTCATCGTGAAGAATGTTTTCCGGCTTTATGTCAGTGGATGATCTGTGCGCTGCAGTCCTCATGCAAGTAGAGTCCCCTTGCGACACCTAGTGCGAACTGAACTCCGAGGTACCAAGATGGTCCGGTGCAGGGATAAAAAAAAACCCGGATCCGGCCGAAATCCTGGCCGGCGGTCGGTACCAATAACCAGTCGGTTATCGAAAAAATCAGAAAAATCCCAGTCAAATTTTGCTAGCCAAATTTTGAATTGAGATTTTTCCCGGAACCGGTAACCGCCGGAACCGGAAAAACCGGTTGAAATACCGTAAAAAACCAAAAAATAGAGAAAATAGGTAATTAGCAATTTGAAATTTGGAATAATACAAATATTATTTATAAAGTGTTTCAAGTTGTACATAAAAGTCCTCCTCGGCAGCTTCACTCTCTAGAACAGTCCTCTCCTCCAAGTGTTATAAAGTATGTAAAATAATAAAAATATAAGTTAATGGTAATGAATGATAACTTGACTAGTATTTTACAAACAATAATGGAGTAGTAATTCATACCAATACATTGTCGAGAAACGCGAAAGTTGTGCAATGTAATCATTGTTATCATAGAATGCAAGTCCTTTAAATTGAGCTATGTGAGCTTTGTATTGATCCTAAGTGTGTGTTTCATGGGCATATTGTAGTCAATGATTATAAGTTTGTTGATAATATTTGGGTTCTACCCACTGGTAAACCATTCTGTCGTTGTTATTGAAGGATACAAGACTGTAACGGCTAATAGGATCAGAAGAGATGTCTGACAAATGAGAATCATCAACAGAATGTAATAGATTGACATCTCGACGTCCATAAGTTCTAGTAGACCTTGAGTTAGTATGAGATTCATAGGAAGAAGAGTCTTGTGGCCGAGATTGATCTTTTTGGCGACCCTTAGCCCTCATGTAGGTCTTATGAATTGTTTTTGAAGCATGACAACCATGGTCTTCATCCTAGGTAGCATGCGTGAAGTTTTTCCCGCATGTGAATTCTAATGGTTGGTCTTGTCTTGCATCACGAGCTGTCTCACCATCAGCACTATCATCGGACGACGGAGAGATATCTTGGTACTGGACTTCATCAGATAGCGGATTTTTCATTTCTTTATCGCTTCCCACAATATCCTCTGCAATGACATTTTTCTTCTTCTTATCAGACACTTGTTTCCTTGTGTTGTGTAAGTGAGGCAAAGTCCGCAGTCGATTTTGCAATTGGTTGGCTATAATATTTCATTTTTCCAAGATGACTCTTGTCAATATTTTTCTTTGTCCATTGCACCAACGGTTCATCATCTAGTGCTTTGTCCAATTCATTTTGAGGGATAGCATCAACTACAAATGTAGATGGCATGGGGGACTCACCTTCCTCGTCTAGTAGGGGCTCTAATTGTATCATGGAGCTATCAAGCTACTCATAGATTGGGTTCTTTCTGTCGTACATAGTGGTATTAATTAGATCGCCAAAAGGATCTACAACCCTATCTTCATTCCTAGTCTCATGCTCTTTCAATCGTAGCCTTAGATTGTAGTGGACATATACGAGTTTATGCAGTTTCTTGTATCCAAGACGATTCCTCAATTGTGTATGCACCAATGCAAATGTACTTCAATTACGTTCACATCCACCAGAGGAAACACATTGTGAGACAATCCGCAAGGCATATTTTATTAGTGTTGGTGTCTGCGCTCCAACGTCATCCGCCATGTAGCTACAAGTAACATGAAAATTATATTAAACTCATAGCGATGGCTTTTCAATCCATTCCTGCCACTGTTGCGGGTTTTTACTGGTCTACATATCTTAGTAGTCGATAAATTAGTTTTACCAATTTATTGACACAATCCATACCGGACCATCATTGTCTACTTGTGAGACAGGAATACATGTATTCTCCTTCCTTGGTCGTGCTCAAATGGTTGGAGCCCCACACATTTGGTACCATCCACTTCGTGAACTTTGTTTTTTCTATCCCAAAAACTTTTCAAGAAAATAATATTGTTCTAAACCTTGTGGCGTTTGGACAAACTAGCTTTGCTCCAATTTGTTTACGCATTTCATCATGGAGGCGACTGTGGTTGTATATGAACTGACAAATCCTCTTAGTCGCCTTGACAACTGCATCAACCTCCTCGAACTGATCAATATCCTTCAACACGAGGTTGCCAATGTGCGCTGCACATGGTTGCCAGACTAAAGTTGGGTACTCTTTAATTACTAGTTGACATACTTTCTTGTAGTTCGCATCATTGTCAGTCACGATCTACATAACATGTTTAACTCCAATTTCTTTCACAACTTTACGAATCTCACGATACAAAAAGTCAGCATTTTGCATGCCACTAGTAGCATTCACTGACTTATGGAAAACATTCTTCCATTACAGTACAACATGGTGTTAATGATACTCATTTGTGTAGGTCTAGTCTATGAATCATACATGATAGAAACTCCATATATATCCCAGTCATCTTTGAACTGTGCTATATACTCCTTTACCTCTTATTCGTTAGCATCAAGATATGTTCCATCGATTTCATATCCTCTTGGTGACGGCACGCCTCAATCAAGTTCTTGTGTCTCTATGATGGCGGCACGAAAATAAGGACACTCTGCCTTAACTCCAGCAATGTCATTACTATGGAACTACTTAGACCAAATTTTTCTAAGTTTTGACTTTACTTCTCCACGAAGTGTTATATCAATGCGGGGTTAGATGGGTGCCTGACTGCGCAAAATATCATAATCAACTCTCATGAACTGTGAACTGCCAAACATCTTAGAAATGACATTGCTTCATGTACCACTTCCTCTGCCACTTTCACTTGCCGTACCACTTCCACTGCCACATTCAAATGTCGCACCCTTGGCTTTTGCCCTTTGTTGCAGTTGGTGTACCTCTAACAACTCTCGGCGAGCCCATTCCATTTACATTTCATCGTCATCATCGAAGATATCTTGATATAATGGACCACGAACTACAGACTCTCTTGCAGCTTGCTCCATTCGCAGTCGTTCATCTTTAATAGATTTTTTCTTGCCTTCGCTTCTTCAAGGCTTACCAGTATGAGCCTTCGGACTTCTGCCGGAACCCCACTGCAAGCAATAACATCGTCATGTTTTACAGCAAGATGTTCTTTTAGGCGGGTGACACCTCCACCTGATTTCTTAAGGTTACAATATCTGCACTTCCAACCAGCACCTCCTAGTCTCTCTCCATGCTTCCAAACATTTATAGATTTAGGAGTCATCACCTACAATAATTCATACCACATTGTGTTTGGTTAGGTCAAGATTGATTTATACAAGATACCACATTCGAATATATGTTTCAGAGACTTGCTATCTATGATGTCTATCACTAGTTCACTACTCATAGTTGGCAATAATACTCTAGTTCATGGAGAGAAACTCATCGGCGTCTAGCTGCTGCTGCTCTTGTCCTTCCTTGCTTGCCGCTGCCGTTGCCGCTGTTGCAAACGAACTCTCCTGCTGCGCCATCGCTCGCCGGTAGGCTGCTGCGCTGCTTCTTCTTTGCTCATCGCCGTTGCTTAGTCCGCCATTGCTTAGTGATGCCGCTTCTTTGCATCGCTTGGTCTTTGCATCGCTTGCTTCTTCGCTCGAGGGAGGGAGCAAGAGGGAGACAATGCCTATGTGTTGTTGTCTAAGACAATGCTCATGTGATGCTGCTGTTAAGGAGCATCCAATGCTCCTTTATATTTTAAAAGTGCTAAATATACTAAAAACTAATGTTTCAATATATAGTCTAGCATAACAATGCCTAAATTAACTAAGGAAGAACATTATAGAGTTTTAAATTCAAAATATTTTGGTATTTTTTTTTTACCGAAACCGACTGAAAAAACCGGTAACCGCCGATAACCAGTAGTTTTTTTACCTCAGGTCTGGTGCTACTGAAAAAGAATCTAGTAAGTGAGCCATTTGTCATAAATTCATATACCTGGAGCCTTTCAGCCCCTTCATTGCAAAACCCAAGCAACCCGATCAAGTTCTTATGGAATGTGCATCCAATGGTTTGGACTTCCCCGGAGAACTCCTTTTCAGTGTCTGAAAGAACTTTCTCGATCTTTTTGACTGCAATGCGTGTAGTGTGCTCATCTCTCAGCTCTCCCTTGTAGACCACCCCAGAACCAGTCGCTATCTCGAGCTCTTCGTAAGCGAAAGATTTCAGAGGCAACCCCCCTGTACTTGATAATTGCGTTGGCGAAATTGTCTTATTTCTGCTAACAAAACAGAATGTTCCAAAAAGGATAAATGAGATGAGGAGAAGGTTCACCAGGGCAGAGCTTCCAAGGAGTAGAGAGCTCGGCCAAGGACCCAGTATTTCTTGTCTTTCTTCCACTTGGTGTCACTGTTAAGCTGGGATTGGGAGCTATTGTCCTTTGGCACCTTTAGATACAGTGTTCTCTGCACGGTGCTGTCCGCCTTTCCATTAGACAATGGGAGCTTCTTCTTCCAGCAATGACCTTGGTGAAACACTGACAGCACAGAAACAATCAATCATGCACAGCTTCTCGCAACTATCCTCATCAACAGTGCAGTAGTGCTCATAGTTAGCAAGAGGCCAACCCACATCGATCATCGAAATGATCGAACTGGTCAGATGCTGCTGTCTCATCCAAGTCACAGCTATGTGGCTGGTAGTCTGCCTGGCACCCTTTGTACTTCTGCTCCGGGTCAATGAACGAGTAATGTGGTGGGCACTGGCAATCCACCGTCTGGTTCTGGTTCCGGTTCCGGTCAAATGTGCAGTAGCTGTTGAACCCACATACTCCGCTTCCTTCTCCGGTCACGACGATGTCACAGATGTTCCTTGGGATGAAGTCAATTGCAGTCCACCCCACGTTCCGCCTGATGCTCGCTGCGGTCGTCTTTGGATAGATGTATTGCCGGAATACGCCATCTGGGTCAAGTGTGGCACGGTGGTAGTAGTCCGCCATGGAGCTCATCTCCACAGATGTGATATTATTTTTTGTGCCGTTCGTCAAGGTGAAGTATATATCTTGCCGGTAGTGCTGAACACCAGCCGTGGGCCGTTCCCAACTGTGTCACTGGACCAATATAGAACACCAGGTTTCCATCATCTTGCACGTCGAGGAGAAACCTGCCGTCAGTGTAGTCTGTCACCATTAGCCGGCTGCGGAGTTCCATCTCATGGCGAAGCACTTGATTGGGCAGGATGGGATCGGTTGGGTTGTCGAAGGTATCCCATGTGAATCTGTGATAGAACCACCTGCACTAGTAAGCACAAAGTCCCCGATGTCGAGCATGTTGGCGTAGGCTGCACCAATGACTTGGGGATTCCAAAGCTCACGGTTGGCAGGGTCACGGAGAGAGAGAGAGCCCCATCAGAGGTGAGTTCGAGGAGCGAGGCGAGCCAGACGGGGCTTTGCTCCTTGCAGCAGTTCTTGGTTGAGGCAGTAACTTTATAAACTGTAAACCCGTCCGCATTTTCAGGAGCATGGTTGACTTGGACTTTGTGGCGACGAGACGACTCCGAAATCATGATTTCTGGCTGCGGGTTCCATCAATGATGGAACATCGAGCTAATCTTTTACCTAGTATTGTCCAGAGTCCAGAGACTATGCTCCAGAAGACCAGAAGAATTCTTATAGTAGTAAAACTTACAAAGGGCACCCAAGGTAGTAGTCACTGGAAACGACATACCACAACCACACGCACTTCAGACATGGCAAGAGCGTATCGGTAACGGCCTTAAAAAAAAGAAGAACCAGAGTACTACAGCTCCGGTTCCAATTTCATAAAAAAAATTCTGGACCATGCTTGATCACCTGGAAATTGAGCTACTGTCTTTCTTTGGAAGAAGTACATGTTCACTTCATCACTTGTTTTTGATCAAACAATGTTTGTTCTGCACCTGTGTTGAGAGTTTTGAGAGCTCATGGAAAGTTCATGTCAATGTCTACCGGTGCAGCAGTGCGCAACTGCAATTGTTCTCTCTAGACTCTAGAGAACGACACCTCCAATTACCGTTGCATGTAAAGTCAAGCATGGTAGTGACTCTTGATGGGGATATGATTGTTGTGCCACAGAGAAGAATCAAACATGTCTGGGGAAGATTGCAGGCACTTGCACTGCTGCCGTTGGCAGTCGCTGCCTTTCGGTAGACGGTTTTGTTTTGTTTTTTTTTTCAATTAACAATTTCTCCTCTATTTGTATTCGTATTCACATAAAAAATATAGATATGAATATAGTATAGACTCTTGCCATCGAAAGGTTATTTTATCTGCACCATTCCTATTCGTATTCGAATTTGATAAAACAATACACATATCTTAGCACAATATGGCTAATTAGTTGTATGAGTATTTTTAGTTTAATATGAATTCATGACTTTATGTGAAATAGATAAACTAGAATGATTAAAGTGAAATGTACGATAATAAAGTATCATAAATATCGTGCTACTATGTAAGCTATGAGATATCCCAATTCGACCGAATTAGATCCGTTGACACCCTAATGGTAAGCCTGCCTGATTGGTTGGAACTTGGAAAACATGGCAATCTAAGTACTAGTATTGGGCATGCTTTACAATTAACATTGGCTCCTTTTTCTGAAGGATAATGGCATTGACTACTTGACGGGGAAGACCTGGCAGTGGCGTAGTGTAACATCCCTAAAGTTGAGGCTGTTAAACTCTTCACAACTGTTTAGGATGTGCAATTGCAAAGTAAACAACGCCTCAAGCAAGCTTTCGATTACAACAAAAACTAAACTTTTATTACATAAGATTAAGGCTTAAAAGCTAGTTTTGACACTCACACGGGCTTCCAAGCCCAAAGCTAATATAGTACAAGACAAAAGAACTTCCAACCACAGGCAAGCTTGAGCGCAGTTGAGACCTAATAATAGTAGTCGCTGCCATCTGATGGTCCACCAAAATCCTACTCATTGAGATTCTCAGCATTTTTTCAATCTTCCTCTGTGGATGGTTTTGAGATTTTGTAAGAATGAGTACTACTACCGTACTCAACAAGCCACATGAAAAAGCTAAATAATTACATGCAAGGAGTTCAATGGATGGTTTAAGGTTTACCTTAACAGGCATATGTGGATGCATTTTACAGTTTAAAGCTGTTTAACTTTAAAACAGTAAAATAATAATAAATAATAATAACTGGGGTTTCTCAACAATAGCAATTACCAACTTAACATCTCAAAAACTCTACTTATGCCTCATGTATTGGAATCGCCCATTAACACAGCTTCATTAACCGGAAGTGCGGTGTATTCGAATACCTTTTGTTATACTCTGCAGAGTTGCCTAACTTTACCCACAAGATACCTCAAGCTCATACTGTCAGATCACAGACATGCAACATGTTAGCGTGCGACTGAGTTGAGATAACAAAGCATTTTCACTGCTCAACCTTTCTAGCCTCTACCTGGTAGGTTTTTCCCATACAGCCCTCGGGAGACTCTACCGGTCGCCGCTACGGATCTTGCACCTCGATGCTGACGGGGCTATACCGTTATGAAGACCAATGAGTCCCTTCAGGCCCACCCCTGTCCCACTCTAGATGCTGTAGATATTTAATCTGAAGAGCAATGTATTAAGCTAGGGAGTAATGACCACACCTATGGTTGAGCGATTTTCCGTGTCTGCTACTTTGGCACAAGGTTCTTGTTCTTACTTGTCTCACAGTGGGGCGATGGACCAACACCACCACGTGGTTGTCCATCCTCTGGGCCTCACCTTTGACTCATTTTTAACACAAGTCTATTGGATTGTCCAACTTCTTGGTCACAACCCTCAACTCTTCACCAAAAACCATTGGCGAACTATCAACACTCTCTTTTGATTGATAAACACATTTGTGGGACAAAGCTATTTATATCGATAATATTTTATGTGGACTTGTCAAGGTGAAAATGGCTTACAAGAGGTTTTTAACCTTGTCAAGGTGAATATGGCCTACAAGTGTTAGGTGGGTTTGTATGTGGGGTAATATGAATTATCTAAGTATCATGTCATTCAAAAGTATTATTTCAATAATTAAAGTAATTGGCACAAATATAATAATGAAAGTAATAATAAATATATTAATTATTGGTTCAAAATGATCAAGGAATGCGACTTGCCTTCTTGCACAAAGTCCGGTAGATACTGGTCTTGTCTGGTGTCTTCTGTAACTTGGTCGTCAAAGTCGTGACCTAGCGCAAACCAAATAAAATCCGGCTCAACAAGGAATGAGCTGGGAACAACATGCAAGTAAAGACAAACAGAAAAGAAACACAAAGGAGGTGGTGTGGGAGGGTGAGAATTTATCTGGTATTTAATTGGACTGAACGGAGTGTAGAAATGGATTTATGGGCTCGAAACAGACGAAATGGACATATAATGTCGAATCAGGGGTTTGGGGGATGAATAGTATCAGACGATGAATAGTACTAATTTTATTATTCATAGATGAAAACAAGTAGTGAACAATACCAGGGTTACTGTTCCTAACAATGAACAGTGATGATTGTGAACAATATTTTTCGAATGATGAACAATAACCAAATACTGTACAGTGAATAGTAAATACCGAAAATAGGAATGAATAGTAAATGGCACCTATTTACTGTAGCGGCCCACGGCCCAAACGACCAGGTCATTTTGGGGATTTGGAGGGGCGGAGGTGGGGCGGCGGCGGCAGAGGCGCACGGCCAGAGCAGAAGAAGGAGGCAGCGACGCTATGACGACGCTCCAGCGAGGGCAAGGGGTGGAGAAGCATTAGTGAGCGGAGAAGAGCTTAGAGGTGGTGGTGGGGTGGCTCGAGGCGCACCGAGTCACTCTGGCGACGGGAGCCGGCCATGGCGCGGCGGTGGAGCAGCCGGCGAACTCCGGTGAGAATTGGGGGTGGGAATAGTGGGGAAAAGAACCGTGGCGGCGAGGCGGAGCCACTGCTGGAGTTGGGAGGGACGGGGAGGTAGGGAGGCGGCGAATTTACCTAGGAGCTCGTCGGGGAAGAAAGCACAGGCGGCGGTGGAACCCCAAAATTCGGCCGGTGCCATCAATGGGAGGGAAGGGGAGGTGGTGGGGTGGGAGATGGTGACGAAGGCAAGCTCCGGGCGGGCTTTTATAGGCTGGGGAGAGGCGGTGGCGCTAGTAGGGCGGCGGCAACAGGGAGGCAGTGGGAGCAGTGGTTGGCGACGTGTGCGGCGAGGAGCGCTTGGGCGGCACCGGGAGAGGAGAGATGGCGGAGGAGGAGGCGGTGGAAGGCGCTGGAGGCGGTGTGTGGCGCAGGAGGTGGCGGCTGACGGCAGCGGCGCCGATGAAGATGACGCTCGGGTGATGACGACCGGAGCAGGTGGAAGTAGGGGAAGGCGCTGGGAGAAGAAGCCGCTTCCGGCTGAAGAAAGTGGAAAGGCCGAAAAGGGAAAACATATTTTGTGCTGAGGTTTTCGAAAAAGGAAAGTTTTCAAATTTCAACCAAAAGATTCAATTTTTTAAAAAAATCTTTAGTTTTTTTGGGTTATTTCACGTAGTCGCAAGCAGGATGAAGTATGCTGACGGAAATCATGGAAACGCAGAGACACCCTAGAAAACCAGTAGAGCGGTATAGAGGTCGTAAGCAATTCTGCTTTTGTAAGATCAATGGACATGATTCTTTTCTGTTTCTTTCCCTTTCTTGTAAACAGATGTCACTTGTCTGATTGTGCTGGGCCTGTGGCGATTTCTCTAGTGCCACTGTTGGGTGCGGTGGTGACGACGAGGCCCAGTATGGGGGAGCCCAACGTGCTGGCCGACCCACCGCCGCTCCCGCTGCCGCTGGACGGCCCGGAAAAGGTGGAGCCCGAATCACACCCCTTCTGCCGCCGGTGGTCGTCGTCCTCGGATTGGCACGGGGTTACGGGCGCCGAATCTTCTTCCTCTTCGTCGTCGTCGTTGTGCGAGCGATCGGATTGTACGACGCTGTAGAGCTCGACGATGCTGTCGTAGTTGTCCGCCCACCAGCGCTGCGCCGCCCGGGCGCCGTCGAAAAGCTCCTCCCTGAACCGTATCCTGCGGAGGGCGTTGGTGCCGTCGGGGCGCGATACCAGCGTCATCAGCACCCCGGGCTCCGGCTCCGCCACCCACTCCCAGTTGCTCTCCTCTGCCGTCGTATGGTCTGTAGCCACGGCCGCAGCTGCCTCCTCCTCGGCGCCGTCACCCAAGGGAGAGCAGCACTTGTCACAGTGCACCCGCCTATTCCCTCCTTGATCCTCCTTGTGCCGATGATGATCACTGCTGCTAGCCGGTGGCGGGTCGTGATCGCCGTCGGCCTCCTGCAGCTGCGCCGGCGCGATCTTGGCGGACGCGGACGCCGCAGCAATGTCCTTGTCCTGCAGCTGCGGATCCTCCTCCGCCTCCGGCCGCCGCCGCCGCCGCGCCCGCGCGTGGTCCCCCCCACCACCCGCCTTCACCTTGAGGGACATGGCCTTCATCTGCACACACGACACACACGTTGATGCACGCGCGTGCGCGTAGAACCGCAGATACAAGGATGGAAATGGACGTACGTTCTTGGCGAGGTCCCTGATGATGTTGATCGACCTGATCCTGCCGGCGCCACCGCCATGGAAGCACGCGTGCATCTCGATCGACCCAACGATCTCGACCTGGGCGCCCTTCCCCCTCCACTGCGCCTCCTCCCCGTCTCGTGGACAGAGCAAGTGCTTCGACCTCCGCTTTAGCTTCTCCGCCTCTGCTCTTGAGCTTGAGCTCGATCTCGATCTCGCGGAAGAACCGAAGAGGATGGAATTTGAAATGCGCGTGCGCCGAGCAGGGTGCAGGTGCAGCACGGAATTAACGGACGTGCAAACGCGCGTGTCCATCTTAGAGGCAGAGGCACGCACTTAATGCGGATTGCAATATTTATGGCTGACATTTAGGACTTCGAATCAGTACCAGCGCATGCAGGCCAAAACGCTACGTACGGTGGATTTTCGAATTTCTTCTTCTCCGCCCAGATTCATTCGCTCGTTCCATTTAATAAACGTAACGTTATGTTGCCGCGCGAAAATCTAGAAGCGTCAATCAATCAGGATTCAGGAATACGGGCGGGCGGGATATGCAGCCAGGCGGAGCAAATTAAGCACGAAGTTGCACCAGCTCGACGGGCCTAACAAAATGTGGTACAAAAGCGCGGCGGAGTGTACGTACGTTCGTTCGAACACAACGGTTTTCATAGATTTTTTTTTGCCCAGGATTTTCCACCGAATACTTTGATCGAATTGTTTTGTTTAATGGTATAAGGGTTAGATTTTCCTAATGATATACTGCTTTTACATCACAAACTTGATCGAATAACATTTGTTTATCAAGACCAAGATAAATTATCACCATGCAGAATATCATTCTATCATAGCTTACATATTAAAGTTTGCAGTTCATCTATACGGTAGGTACACACGCACCACTAGCATACCATCACAAATTAATTAGTTGCAATCAGTGAGTAAAACACAAGACGGTACCAACATATTGCAACACACACACACACACACGTACCAAGGGGCGTTTGTTCTCAGCTCCCACAACCCGAGCCTCCAGGCCAGCACACGCTTTTCTGAACACGGCCCAGGAGGGAGCCAGCCATGAGTGCGGGCCCGGCTCGGCGGACCCCATGGGCCAAAATTATTTGCTATCCAAATTGGACGTCCTATCTAAGGTCCCACTTCCCAAGCGGAAGTCGGCGGCACACGGCACAGACCCACCTGTCAGTGACCGCGGCCTCTCCAACTCGGACCTCCCAACCCGAACGGTGGATCCCGTCCCGATGGTTGGTACTCGACCCGACGGCCTCGCCCCTCCGTGTTCCATCACTCCAAGCCTCCTCCGCCCGGTCGCCGGCGACAGCGTCGCCTGATCCGTCGAAATCCGTGATGTACGCGGTCTCCGTGGCGCTCCCGGTGGAAAATTTGGGGGGATGCGGAAGGTGAATCTGCCGAGGCGACTCGGCGTGGGCGTGCCGTGCTGGTGCTGGAGGCGGCGGTGCTGGCGCTGGCGCTGGCGCGGCGCGGGGGATGGTGCATAGGGTGGTGGCGCCGGAGCGTCGGCGGGGGGTGTCTACTGCCTACTGCTAGACTGGTGGCGCTCGCATTTCGAATGGATTGATATCAGGTGTGCCTTCTGAGATCTCATGTTCTTCTTGGTTCCGACTGTAGTATGTTGTGCACAGGTGCTATTGTATTGTTCATATAGAATTGTGGTTCAGTATATTAATCACGCATCTCTCTCAAAAAAGCATTATAATCTTGTGAAACAAACCAAGGAGAATGTGCCGAATTTTAGCTGTACTATGCCATATATGATGGGGAGTAGGAATAAGGACGCAATTGGGTGGGAGTAACAGGTCACTTCAATCGGGAGGCTAGCCCTGAAACTTTTAAACTCCGCAACCTGTTGATTGACAAACAAATCTGTACAAACGTTTTAGGGATCCTGGTCATCTCAGCTGTTTTTTATTTACCCCATCCACTTTGTGCTGTTATTTAATGATTGCGCAAACCTTTTCCTTGTGAAGAGAAATAACTAGTTTGGATTGTTTCAGTGCTTCTCCTAATTTGGCACTGCGACAGTATTGTTTTGAATTTTGATCCATAATTACATCCAACTACTAAGATTTGTTAGTTTTCATGCTTCTCACTGTAGGTACCTTGAATTTAGTATAAACAACTAATATTGTTACTCCATAATCTATCCTCTTGACAATGCAAAGACCATTCCATACACGGACAAGCAAATGTGAACAATCTTATAAGACATTGCGAGCTTACTTTTTATCTAATGGAACAACACATATCAATGGAGCAGGAATAGCCATTGAGTGCACTCTACTGATTTATCAAATACTAATTATCGGTACAAGCTACTTATCAAGACAAAGCATCTTGCAGAAGTGAACTTATGAAGGTTGGGGTGTCAAGAGGAGGCTGGGGAGCATCTATTGCTCCATCAAGCATCTTGTTCACCTTAAACATAGTTGGACGCATTGCTGGTTCATCCTGGATGCACCGAAGTGCTATCATGAATCTTTCCACCATCTTCATATTAATCATGGCCTCCTCATTACCTTCAACCAATGCCAAGCCGACCGCAGGCTGCAGCGGTAGCAGTCATGTTTCTGTAAAATGCGGGACTGCGAAATGTGATGCCATTCTGTTTACAAATTACAATGTTTTTTGTTGCAGAGATCGTCAAGTTAGCCTTTGCAAAGGAGTAGGAGTCTAAGACAGAGGCCTAGTTACGAAAAAGAAAAAATTCTTCATGGATGCATACAACATATCAAAGCCCAAGTCAGATTACTAGAGTTCTGAAACTAATAATCATATAGTTGGAAGTTGGCATTGTAAGGCCTTTTATTGCTGAACATAGAGACACAGATGCAACAATATCTTACAACCAACTGACGGTGTTACTTATTGGAGCAGCACAAGAGAAATTGAGAACTTAAGATTCTTGTTGAAGTACCTACCATAGAGGTACATGTTTAGCACTTTAGCCTCTGCTATTTCTGTTGAGGTTGCAGGTTATTTAGCATGAGATGCTGCACTACTGGAGTGAACTGATATAGGATGCTGGATCAGGAGGCATAGCAATCTCAACAGCACCATCCAGCATCTGGGTCACCTTATGCATGGTAGGCCTCATGGATGGGTCCTCTTGGATGCACCACAGTGCCACTGCGACAAACCGTTCTACCCTCCTTATGTCAAAGGATGCCTCCTCATCGCCCTCCACCAGCAAATCGATTTGTCTAGACCGATAACAGTCATTTGCCCAGTCAGTCAGTATTGTTCTATCCTGATCATCTATCTCTTGCTCCACATTATGCCTGCAGCATACAATCTCCAGTAGGATCACCCCAAAGCTGTAGACATCCACTTTGGCAGTTATAGCAATGTTCTTGAACCACTCTGGTGCAACATATCCTCGGGTTCCCCGGATTCCTGTGTTTGTTTGTGTCTGGTCCATCTGCAATAGCTTTGCTAGACCAAAGTCTGATATTTTTGCTATGAGGTTGTCATCAAGAAGGATGTTCTGAGGCTTTATGTCACAGTGGATGATCTGTGTGCTGCACTCCTCATGCAGATAGAGCAGTCCTCTTGCCACCCCTAGTGCAAACTTAACTCGGAGGTACCAAGATGGCCTGATGCTGTGGAAAAGGAATTCATTAAGCGACCCGTTTCTCATAAACTCATACACAAGTAGTCTCTCAGCTCCTTCATTGCAAAAGCCCAGCAACCTGACCAGGTTTTTATGGAATGTCCATCCAATGGTTTGGACTTCCACAGCAAACTCCTTCTCAGTATCTGACAGGACTTTGTCGATCTTCTTGACTGCAATGTATGTCCCAAGCTCATCTTGTAATTGCCCCTTGTAGACCACCCCAGAACCACCTCTACCAACTTCTTCGCAGAACCCACCAGTTGCCTCCTCAAGCTCTTCGTAAGTGAAAGATTTCAGAGGCAGTCCCCCGGTACTTGATGATTGCTTTGGCAAAACCGTCTTCTTGCTTATAGTTGCACAATAATTTCCAAAAATGATAAATGAGATGAGGAGAAGGCTCACCAAGACAAAGCTTCCAAGTAGTAGAGAGCTACCAAGGATCCAATACTTCTTGTCTTTCTTCCACTTGCTGGTGTCATTGTTAAGCTGAGACTGGGAAGTATAGTAGTTCTTTGGCACCTTTAGATAAAGTGTTCTCTCGACACTACTGTCCATTTTCCCATTAGACATGGGGAGCTTCTTCTTCCAGCAGTTTCCGTCGTTAAACACTGTGACAGCACAGAAGCAATCTGTCAAGCAAAGCTTCTGGCAGTCATCCACTCCAACAGAGGTGAAGTGCTCATAGTCTGCAAGAGGCCAATCAACACCTTTCATTGGAATCAAATCGAACTGATCGATCGCGGCTGCTTCATCCAAGTCACAGCTCTGTGGTTGGAAGTCTGCTTTGCACCCTTTGTACTTCCGCGCCTGGTCTATGAATGAGTAATGTGGTGGACATTGGCAATCCACTGTCTGGTTCTGGTTCCAGTTGAAACTGCAGAAACTGTTGAACCCGCATGCACCACTTCCATCTGAGGTAGTGATGACATCACAGATGTTCCTGGGGATGAAGTCCACAGCATTCCACCCTATGTACTTCCACCCACTGCTGACTGCTGCCTTCTTTGGGTACACATACTGACGGAACACGCCATCTGGGTCGAGTGTTGCACGGTGGTAGTAGTCCACCATCGAATCCACAATGGCAGACGTGATATTAATATGTGTGCCATCCTTCAAGGTGAAGTATATCCTTCCGGTTGCGTTGAACACAAGCTGCGAGCCATTTCCAGCCGTGCTGGTGGACCAATACTGGTAATACTGGTTTCCTGAGGGCACAGCAATTATATCAAATCCAAGGTCTCCATCTTTCACTTCGAGGAGAAACCGGCCATTAGAGTAGTCTGTGTGCATGAGCCGGCTGTAGAGTTCCACTTCAGAAAACGGCCCTTGTGTGGGCAGGATGGTATCCGCTGGGCTGTTAAAGGTCCCCCACTTGGTAGAGCCATCTGCACCAGCAAGCACAAAGTTGCCAGTGTCGAGCATGTTGGCATAGGCTGCACCAGTGGCTTGGGGTTGGGGTCTCCAAAGTTCATGCCCGGCAGGGTCACGGAGCGACAGCCCGTCAGAGCTGAGCTGAACTCGTGAGCCAGAGGGCACTACTACTAGCTGTGGTACTTCTGTGTTGGTCTTGGCATACCATGCGACGGTCTTGTCGGCAATCTTGTCGAACCAGACGGCGAGGAAGTAAGAGTTGTTGGCGTCGACGAGTTGGAAGCCGAATGCAAAATCGCCGGAGGGTGAAAGCCATGACGTGTTCACGCCTTGAGTGGTCAGAAACGAGCCCACGGTGATGTTTCGCTGAGCATTGGAAGGGACTAGTATCAACGCTAGGAGGAGGACGAGGAAGGTGAGGAGAGCTGCCATCATTTTTGCAATGGTATGGGTTCAGGCAACAGACTTTGTGTACAGCAGCACAGCTATATCATCAGGAATCAGGAGCCTGCTTGACCAAGAACATTGAAGCGACGACTTAGAAATACCAGCAAAGGGCTCCACTGATGACAACTGCGGAGGAATAGCTGTGCTTGCGTACCAGTAGTGCTATTCATAAAGCTTTTACCATTTTTTTCTTGAACTTGTAGAATGCACCCTGTGTACGGATAATGGCTCTGTTATATTTGTTTTTATTTTTTTTTCCTGGATCCGGATACGAATACGAATACTCCGGATACGAATAATATCGAATACGAATTGAAACAAATACAGTCGCGGATATTTTTTGGAACATGAAAACCCCTTAAATTGTATGCCAGGAATTAACGAAAACATGTAACTAGTTTATTTGATGCAAACATTCATGAATTATTTATATTTTCAGCAACCACACATAACATTGGTACTAGCAAGTTGCACTAACTAGTTCATCACAAATATAACACTTAGTTTACCATATTTAGCCCATAAGTCACAACTGACAAAGTCACAAGTCATCTCACATTCACACTTAGTTCATCACATACATAAAACTTAGTTCACACTAACATTGATCAGACTAGATGGTTAATCTATACACAAATGACTGTAACATCCCAAAGTATGTTACCAAAAATAAAATTAATAAAGTTATTATTTTATTGGATTTTCTGAGATTTAAAAGAGTTTTCTTGGTTAAAAATAAAAAAATAAAGTAAATTATTTAATTTCCTAGCTTTCAATGTCAAAAATAAAATTTATTGAGATTTTTGAGATTTTTATTGGATTTAAAGTGAAAATGGGAAAAATATTTTTTTGAATTTTCTGGATTTTAAAAAGGGGTTTTCCTATTTTTTGGAAATTAAAAATAATTTATGTGCAAAAATAAAAACCAACTTTAACTTGGAATTAATTTTATCAAGTTCAAAATAATTCAAGGAAATTTTGTGATTTTTTCTTGAATTTTTTTTTAACTATATTTGCTATTTTCTAAAAGGCTATTTGATTTGTTGCATTTTCTAAAATTCGGAAATCAATTAAAATCTTATTTTATCTTTTGGGCCAAAATCCTCTTCTTTTTGGTCGAAATCCGGATATCCAGACTTGGTCTTATCCGGATAATTCGTATCCATATCCGCTGGATAGCATGCCTACCGTATTTGTTTCCGTTTCCGATAAAAAAATCTGAATCCGTTTCCGATCCGAAAATTATCTGAGAAAAATCTGATCCGAGACAACCCGAATCCGTTTCTGTCCAGGTCGGTCGGAAACTATCCGATCCGTTTTCATCCCTAACTAGGATGTAGGAGGGGCACATAAAAAGTGCACTGATCGGATCACTTTGTATTAGCATTGGCATCCTGACATATTCAACCTATCGGGTCCGACTCGTATGAGACCACTACTAAGTTTGCATGTTTGAAATTATCTAAAGCAATAACAACCCGGTTTACAATACATAATATAAAATATAATTAACACTAATTAATTAACTTTACTCGACTATTTACATGTGATTATTTCTTCAATTCCCACTAATAAAATAGGACTAAACAAAAAAATTACTAACTTATTACGAGTATTTAATTTGCCACTAATTACTCATGACACATATAATTACGATATATAACATACAAGAGAGCAATTAAATACGAGTAAGTCAATATGAATAATTAATTAATAAACAACAATTTGATTACTTATCAATAAATTACTTACAAGTAATTCAATACATTTAAGTAATTTTCAATGAATTAATTACGAGTCATTACGTACCAATAAATTAATTACGATCACGTAAATTCAACTAATTATTTTACACTATAATTAGCACTACTCAACTATGTGAAATTTAATTATAAAATATTAACTACGAGTATTAAATTACGATTGCTTAATTACCACTTACAAACTACAGTTCAATTACCACTAACTAATTACGACTAATAAATTACCGCTAATTAACTATGACTGAAATTATTACAATTAAAACATACGAAATAATTTTACCTTGCCTTGATGTCGACCTCACGGTACTTGTACGGTCCAAACCACTGTTGTAAACATTATTTCCTCCACAGCGTATTCTAAACAAAGTTTTTATTCAATTCTCTTTGTTTTCAGGGACGAGCGCGAGAACGAGAACGAGAATGAATTCAAGAGTGAGAGTGAGAGCGACGCCGGTTTTTATAGGTGCGTGAAGGCGTTACACACACACACGGGGGTAGCGTGATTAGCGAGACAATGATGTGATGGATGAGACTAGGATAAAATGACGGGAGTTTGATTGCTTTCAGCACCGAAAGCAACCGAAAGCGACCACAAGCAGATGAGTTAGCGGCACGTTTGAGCCGGGGAGGAGCGTTGCTGCCTGCGTGTCGCTTCCTGGCGTGGGCGGCCCGGAAGCGGAGGCTGCCACGAGGGCTTGTCCGCACCAACACGGGACAGAGCTCTGTCCGATCTAGGGAGGGGCGGAGGAGGGGCCCCGTGGCGGGCTTGGTGGCATTGCCGGGTGAGGGAGGGACAGACAACACTGTCCGTCCAAATGTGCTACAGAAGAGGTCTATCCGGTTGACCGTGGTGCGGACATGGCTAACGTGGCGGCACAGTGCCCGTGCGAGGTTGAGACAGAATTGAGCGCTATTTTTGACTTTGCGGCCTCGAAGAGACCATTTTTGCTACTTCGGTTTTAAATAGTACTATTTAGGTACAAAATTCCTCGAACTTTTCTGTTTCTTTTCTTGAAAAGAATAACTGTAGGGAAGCGATATGCAACACACAAAGGGCACTCAAGCACAGTGCTTCAGTCCAGGTCTCCATGAGGATTTTCAGGCATAGGACGTGTGATTCGTGCAGCGTTTTGGATTTGGTTTCAGCAGGTTGGGCTCGTTGTCAAGGTTTGGGTTAGATCGGTTGATACAACTGACGATGACGCCACGATCATTCTTTTCTTGTGGAGACCATGTGGTATAGTCCTAATGTTAATATTGAATAATTGTCATCGGTGTTGGTGATCAAAACTTTGGTTTAACAAATTGTTGGATTTGTTGTCAGCCTGTGGCCGACGATGAAATGTTTTGAGGATTGTGCACCAAACACTTGTGTGGAAGTATTTAAAGGTGTGTACCAGGTACCATTGATAATGAAGATTGGATGCAAAACTAGAGAGAGTTTTGCCGAAAAGTTCAAAGATGGTGTTTTTCGAAGTTCGAAAGCGGTCAGATCGACGTGGCTGGCGGTCAGAATGGTCGACGGCAGCGATCAGATTGGCCAGGGTGTGATCATGAGCAGTGAGCTATGGTGATTTCACAGTTTTTTGCCAAAGTCATGAGATTCAGTACATATGTGTTACATGATACATGTTTTGATTAACGTGAGTTAAGTTGTGAGGAATTTGTGCCCAGAATCAATTTCTTGATCTATTTTTGTGCAGGCGGTGAAAGCATCTAGGCCCCTAAAAATTGTATTTTGGTAATTAATGACTTTATGTGAATATGAGACTAACATGTTTGTTGAAGTGATTACAAGGCATAGTCCCAAATGACAAAGTGAAACCAAGGAGCTGCATGTCAAAGAATGATGAGAAGATGGAGTGATCTCAAAGACAAGGTACAAATAGACTAGGACCCCTTTTAATTTTACCGGTCTTTGGAGTATGGAGGAAGACCGGATTATAGGATAAATGTTGTACTATTAAGGGGGAGCTTGTCTAGTAGCTTGAAAGCATCTCATTATGCCTTTGGATCAACTTAGGATCATGCATGTTCTTTTGGTTTGGTTTAAAAAGAAAAATCTTTTCTCGAACATAATCTAAGTTCGGCATGTATATCATGGAACTTCCATTGTCATGTTGTTCGAAAAAAAAGTGCGCTTGATTTTTCCAGAGCATCCTTTTTGGACTTAGCCAAATTCTCAAGCGCGGAAGTTCCGCAATGAAATGAGCGGAAGTTCCGCAATGAAATGAGCGGAAGTTCCGATTAAATCGGTTGCTCCGGAATAAGCGCGGTTGAATTTTTCCAGAGAGCATCCTTTTTCGGGACTTAGCCAAATTCTTAAGCGCGGAAGTTCCGCAATGAAATGAGCGGAAGTTCGATTAAATCGGTTGTTCAAATAAGCGCGGTTGAATTTTTCCGAGAGCACCCTTTTAGGGACTTAGCCGTTTTGAGTGCGAAGTTCCATTGTAAAGCGGATCTTCCGATAAATCTAAGAACCGAAATCTTGTTGGCGGAAGTTCCGCACATAAATCCAACGGCTAGTTCGAGCATTTAATGCTCACCGTAATGACCGTTATAAAGGCACTCGAAGGAAGAGCGGAAGTTCCGCGACTTTGTATCGCGGAACTTCCGATTTCCCGAGTTTTGCTCGATTTTCGTGATAACGGTCATATTTGGTTGTTGGGGTATAAATACACCCCACCACTCAAGGACGTGTTGTTGAGCATTCATTCAATTCATTTGAGCCTTGAGCACTCCTCTCACTCCTCATTTACTCTCTTTGCACACATTTGTGAGGTAGTGAGCAAAAACAAGAGCATTGCATTCTTAGTTGATCCATTGGCTCTTGATTGTCGCAAGTGAAGTTCAAGTTCTATTCTCTTGGTGCTTGTCGGCACCTAGACGACTTGGCGAAGGTCGCTCGGTGATCTCTTTAAAGAAGCTTGTGAAGAGACCCGTTGCGTTTGTGATTGGTCGGTGTTCACCAACTCCGAGAGGAGGAAGAACAACCAAGTGATCGAGGGTAGGCTTAATTTGTGGAGCCGGCTTGAGTGGTCAAGCTTCCTCAACGTGGACTAGTGAAGATCGACAAATCTTCGATACCACGGGAAAAACCCCCTTGTCCTTGTGCGGTTAATTCTTGTCTTTACTTATTGCACTTATTTTGTAGCTCATAGATTGTGTTAAATATCTTTGATTAGAGTATCTTGCTAATTTCAGTAATTTGATTAAGAAAATTTAGAAACCTCCTATTCACCCCCCTCTAGTCGGTTATCCTTGATCCTACAAGTGGTATCAGAGCTTGGTCTCTCTAATTTTAGACTTAACCGTCTAGGAGAGAAAAGGATGGCTAGCGAGGGAATGTCTATAGGCAAGGCTCCTCTATTTGACAGATCAAATTATTTTTATTGGAAAATTAGAATGTCAATCTATTTAAAGGCCATGAGCCCAAGCGTATGGAAAATTGTAAGTGAAGGTTTCGTTATGCCACTTGATCCCACACACACCACGGATCAAGACGAACGAAATTCTCACCTCAATGCTCAAGCAATGAATGCTCTCTTTGGAGCTTTAAACGCGGATGAGTTCAATCGCGTGAGCAACCTTGAAAGCGCTCACGAGATATGGACCACGCCTCTGAAATTCATGAGGGCACATCCACGGTTAAAGAAGCCAAATTGCATAGGCTTAGGATCAAATATGAGACATTTACAATGTTGCCTCAAGAGAGTATCACCGAAATGTACTCTAGACTCAACAACATTGTAAATGAGCTCAAGGGTCTTGGTACTAATTTGCTTGATATTGATGTAGTGCGCAAGATGCTTAGGGCTCTTCCCGACAAGTACAAGTGTTGGTGACATTATTTCTCAACTCTCCCGAGTTGCCAAGGATGACACCAACAGGGCTTTGGGAAACCTAATCACAAATGAGCTTTACAAGAAAGACAAGGAAGAGCTCATTGAGTCAACTTCTTCAAGGAAGAAAGTTACCGCTTTTAAGGCAAAAGCGGAATCAAGTGATGAAGAAGATGAGGATGAGGACTCAGGAGGAATTTGCTCTCCTTGTGAGAAGAATGAAAAATTCATGAGGAGACGGCCTCATAGAAGCTTCAATTTCGATAAGATTGCAAAGGGCAATCATCCAATGAGAAGAAGCGCTATAGCAACATTCGTTGCTATGAGTGTGATGAGAAGGGCACATTGCCTCTCATTGCCCAACCAAGAAGGATGACAAGGGTAAGTCATCAAAGAAGAAGGAATTCAATGGCAAGAAGAAGCTTTTCAAGAAGCTTCACAAGGATGGCAAGAATGAAGCTCATATCGGAGAATGGGACTCGACAAGGAGTTTCTGATTCGACTCAGACTCGATATTGAAGGATCCTCCAAGAAGAGAGGACTTGTTGGTATTGCTATCAAGGAGGCTCCATCATTATTTTCTACTCCCACTTGCCTCATGGCAAAAGGAGAAAAGGTAAAATCTCTTGATAGTGAAGAACCCTCCTATGATGAGCTTATGGATATGCTTGAAGAATTAAATGAATATCTTGGAAAGGAAAAAGCTAAATTTAGAGTCTTAAAGAAGGAGCATATATCTTTAAAAAACTCTTATGATGAATTAAAGGATGCTCATGATTTGCTTGTCCAAGATAAGTCTTACACTAGCATTGGTATTGCTTGCGATATTCAAGAAAAAATGCCTTGTGTAAACATTGCTAGAACTAGCATATCCACTCGTATGATGATTTGCTTGCTATACCATGTAGCTCAAGTGTTGATTCTAAAATTGAAAATGCTAAATCTTGTGATAAGCTATTTGTAGAAAATAGTGAGCTAAAGGAGCAAGTCACCAAGCTAAGTAAGAGCTTGGAAAGGTGTTTCAAGGGTAAAGCTACCCTTGACAAGCTTTTGAGTGAGCAAAGGTGCTCATTCAATAAGGAAGGACTTGGGTACGTGCCTAAGAAAGGTAAGAAACCGGTAAACAAGCCCGTGAGGTTTGTTAATCAAAATGGCAAGTTTTGCCAAAAATGCCGGGAAATAGGACATGTTCAACAAAAGTGTCCTATTGGTAAGGTTTCATCAATTGGCTTGTTTGATTCTTGTTATATGCTCAAAAAGGCCAAAGATGGAAAAGTGCTTGCTAGGTTTGTTGGCACCTCAATTTTAGGTGTTAAAAAGAATGCTATTTGGGTGCCCAAATCGTTGATAACTAACCTCCAAGGACCCAAACAAATATGGGTACCTAAAAGAACTTGATCTCTTTTGTAGGTGAACTACAAGACCGGTGGAAGGCATTGGGTGCTTGATAGTGGTTGCACTCAACATATGACCGGAGATCGGAAAATGTTCACCTCATTTGTAAATGGGAGCGGTAATGAAAAGATCACTTTTGGTGACAATAGCAAAGGAAAGGTAATTGGCTTAGGTAAAATTGCTATCTCAAATGACCTTTCCATTTCAAATGTATCTTTAGTAGAAACATTGAATTTCAATTTGCTATCCGTTGCTCAATTATGTGATCTTGGATTAACTTGCTCTTTCTCTAAAAAGGAGGTCACTATTTTTAAAGAAAAAGGAAATGAAATGATTTTTAAAGGTTTTAGATTCGGCAATCTTTATTTGGTTGACTTCTCCTCAAATGAATCGTGTTTGAAAAATTGTTTGATTGCAAAAACTTCAATGGGTTGGTTATGGCATAGAAGACTAGGTCATGTGGGAATGATTCAACTTAAAAGCTTTTCAAACATGACTTAGTGGTTGGCTTGAAGGATGTGAAGTTTGAGAAAATAGACTTTGTAGTGCTTGCAAGCCGGAAAGCAAGTTGCTAACTCTCATCCTTCCAAAAGTATCATGTCAACTTCTAGGCCATTGGAGCTCTTACATATGGATTTGTTTGGGCCAACAACCTATAAGAGCATTGGGGGCAATAGCTATTGTTTGGTCGTTGTAGATGATTACTCTAGATATACATGGGTATTCTTCTTATATGACAAAGGTGAAGCCTCCAAGATTTTTAAAAGTTTTGCAAAAGGGCTCAAAATGAATTTGATTTTATAATAAAGAAAATCCGTAGTGATAATGGTTCAATTCAAAAACACTAATATTGAAGATTATTGTGATGAACTTGGAATAAAGCATGAGTTTTCCACTACCTACACCGAGCAAAATGGAGTAGTAGAAAGGAAAAATCGTACATTAATAGAAATGGCTAGGACAATGCTTGATGAGTATAATACTTCGATCGCTTTTGGCGGAAGCCATTAATACCGCTTGTCATGCCATAAACCGTCTTTATTTGCATAGACTTTTGAAAAAGACTTCCTATGAACTCCTTGTTGGAAGAAAACCAACATCTCTTACTTTAGAGTATTTGGGTGCAAATGCTATATCTTAAGAAAGGGTGTTCGACTTTCAAAATTTGCTAGTCGATTGTGATGTTGGTTTTCGCTAGGTTATTCTTCAAATAGCAAAGCATATCGTGTCTTTAACAAAACAAGTGGTATTGTTCAAGAAAGGCACGATGTACAATTTGATGAAACTAACGGCTCTCAAGAAGAGCAAGAAGATCTTGATGATGTAGGTAATGGAGCTCTTATGGAAGCAATGAAGAATATGCAAATTGGGGATATTAAGCCAAAGAAGATCAAAATGAACCATCATCATCCATGAGAGTTGAGCCACCGCCTCTTCCGTGACAAATGAAATTAATCAAAATCAAGAAGATGTCAAGGAAGGTGATCAATCATTTAATCTACCTCAAAGGATCCACAACATAATAGCCAAAGATCACCCAATAGACCAAATATTGGGTGAAGTAAGCAAAGGTGTCCAAACTCGCCTCGTATTGCTTCCTTTTGTGAACATTACTCTTTTGTTTCCTCTTTGGAACCAAAGCGTATAGATGAAGCACTAGAAGATCCGGATTGGGTGAATGCTATGCATGAGGAGCTAAATAACTTCGCCCGAAATGATGTTTGGACAATGGTGGAAAGACCCAAGGAGCATAATGTCATTGGCACAAAATGGGTCTTTCGAAATAAACAAGATGAAAATGGAGTTGTGGTAAGAAACAAGGCAAGGTTAGTTGCTCAAGGATATACTCAAGTTGAGGGCTTAGATTATGATGAAACATTTGCACTCGTAGCAAGACTTGAGTCTATTCGCATTTTACTTGCTTTTGCTTCATGCTTTGATATTAAATTATTTCAAATGGATGTTAAAAGTGCTTTCCTAAATGGCAAAATATCCGAACTTATTTTTGTTGAACAACCTCCGGTTTTGAAGATCCCAAAATCCTAATCATGTGTATAAACTCTCAAAGGCGCTATATGGTTTAAAACAAGCTCCTAGAGCATGGTATGAGCGCCTTCGAGATTTTCTACTCTCTAAGGGATTCAAAATCGGAAAGGTTGATACAACTTTGTTTACTAAAATTATTGATGGTGATTTCTTTGTCTGTCAAATTTATGTTGATGATATAATTTTTGGTTCTACTAATCAAGATTTTTGCAAAGAGTTTGGTGATATGATGTCTAGGGAGTTTGAGATGGCAATGATAGGAGAACTCAGTTTCTTTCTTGGACTTCAAATCAAACAACTCAAGGATGGGGTCTTCATAAGTCAATCCAAGTATGTGAAGGATTTACTCAAAAGATTTGGCATGGATGACGCAAAGCCCATCAAGACTCCCATGGCTACAAATGGACATCTTGATCTAAACGAAGGAGGTAAATCTGTTGATTTGAAGCTTTATAGGTCTATGATTGGTAGTTTGCTTTATCTTACCGCATCTAGGCCCGATATTATGTTTAGCGTTTGCATGTGTGCACGTTTTCAATCGGCCCCAAAAGAATGTCATTTAATGGCTGTCAAAAGAATATTAAGATATTTAAAGCATTCCTCAAGTATTGGCCTTTGGTATCCAAAAGGTGCTAAATTTGATTTGATTGGATATTCGGATTCGGATTATGCGGGTTGTAAAGTGGATAGAAAAAGCACCTCAGGGAGTTGTCAATTTTTATGTAGATCCTTAGTGTCTTGGTCTTCCAAGAAACAAAACTTTGTTGCCCTTTCCACCGCCGAAGTCGAATATGTTTCTGCAGGTAGTTGTTGTGCACAATTGCTTTGGATGAGGCAAACATTGATGGACTATGGAATATCATTTAATAAAATGCCTCTTTTGTGTGATAATGATAGTGCAGTGAAAATAGCCAACAACCCTGTCCAACATTCAAGAACCAAGCATATAGATATCCGCCATCATTTTCTTAGAGATCATGTGTGCAAGGGAGATATTGAAATTAGCCACATTTGCACTGAAAATCAATTAGCAGATATCTTTACCAAACCTTTAGATGAAGGCCGCTTTTGCCTATTGAGGAATGAGTTAATTGTCATTGACTATTCAAATGTCGCTTGAACTCTTGTCACATGCACCTTGGGTCTTAGTTGCATTTTTGTCTATTTTAAGATGTTTTTACTCAAATTTTCGCTCCAAATGTGATATTTTAGTAAAAATTACCTTATTATATAGACATTAGTTCATTGCATAATAATCTGAATGATACTTGGTTGAGTGCAAAACTAAGGATTATTTGCAAAATCTTCAAATTCAACTTCTTCTTCCCGAAGTGTCGGGATAATCGAACTTCCGCCTCCCAGCGCGAACTTTCGGTGTCGGAACTTCATTGTTGTGTTGCGGAACTTCCGTTTTCAGCTCCTTCCGAAGCGTCAGATAATCGAACTTCCGCCTCCAGCGCGGAACTTCACGACCGAACTTCCACCGTTGTTCTGGAACTTCCGATTTCAGTAGTGAGAAGCATTTATTACTCGCGTTGGTCCGGTTGCTTAACTCTCTCCAGCCGCCTCCTGTTGACCCGAGCTCCCCTCTTCTCCTCTCTTCATCTCCACCGAAACTCCTTGATTCATTCCTCGGTTTTCCTTCAATCTCAACCGATCAACTGATTCCCCAGGGTTCAATCATCCTCTCTCTCAAGGTATCTCCAATTTCTTTTTGGATTTTCACCTCTTATGAACCCTAGGTCAAAATTTTGGGAAAAATCAAATGTTGTTGAAATCTGTGTTTGATTCTTGGGAAAATAGGTTTATTCAGTATTGTATGATGTATATGCATCGAATCCATGGACTCAATCCATCCAAATACTGAAAAATCCAAAATTCCTATTAACCTAGAATCGGCTCAGGATAATCGGAACTTCCGCCGTTGAAATCGCGGAACTTCCGCCAGCGGTAGTTCCGGAGTGCAACTTGCGGAGCTTCCGATTGTCCTGACAGAAACAGAAAATCCCATTTTCATTTGATTCAACTTTTGACACTTCATCCATTGTTGTTCCTGAAGATGCCGAGGATGAAGATGTCATCCCGGCACTATTCAGATGTCAAGCATCTTCTTCAAGAAATGAGGAAGAATCGGATAATTCAGGATCAGAAGAAAATGAATCAGGAGAAGAATCTGAATATGAATCTGATGAGGAACTAGGAGAACCGGAAGAGATTGAAATTGATCTTAAGGGACTCACAGCAGATGATTATACTATTCTTCGGGATAAAGATCAATATTCACTTCCAGGAAACTGTGATGACCCTCGATTTCATACCAAGTTTCAAAGGCAAGTCTATGATCTCTTTTATGGACCATCCAAACCATTTGCTGATCATAAGTACATCAATTGGTCCTACCTCAACGGACTTGACAGATATGAGGGTACATATGTGCTCTTTCAATGAAATGGATTCATAACTTTGTGGCAATAAAATGCAATTATAGTGATGAGATCATCCGTCAGTTCTATGCCACAAGATGCATTCCCAGATTTTCTCACCACACTGGATGATGCAGAATCGTGAGGTATTCTTGCACAAAGCGCGCTTTTGAACATGCATTGAATATCCAGTCAAGCGAATATGAGAAAATCTATGATGGAACAGTTCTCCCTCTTTCTGCCTGGACTGAATTTTATGACACCACTCAAAGATTTGTCCCTGGTAAGATCACAAGACTTCTTCCTATTCCCAGCTTGGTAAATAGGATCATTAACCATACCATGTTACCTAAGAGTGGGAATTATGATGCTATTAGAGGACATGTTTGGAATATATTGGAATGCATCATGCATGGAAGGAAGTTTGATGTTGTGGATGTTATCATAAGGGAGATAGCAGGAACAAAGAATGATCGAGTCAAACGAATAAACTTTGCACCTTACATTATGGCTTTGATCATTAAACAAACTGGATATAATGGAGCTTTACCTTCAGCAGCATAAAGCCTATAAACCAAGAGAAGGTCCTCCAATTCCTGCCAATCTTAGGCGTGCTCCAACAGGCACTGAAGTCGCACCTCCGCCTCGCCGCTCCTCCACAAGGTATAGCCACTATGGATCAGATTTATGCTACCTTGTTGGAGATAAGGGCATCCCAGGATACCTTCCAGGCAGTGACCACCTCTAGACTGGATGCACTTGAGGTAGCCACCTTTTCCAGACTGGATGCTTTCCAGGAGGCGACCACTTCGGACTCGAGCGCCCGCTCGCCCGGCCTTGACGCGCTTTCAGCCAGATTCGCCGAACAGTTTCCTCCACCAGTTCATTTTGGACGGCGTCGCTTTCGCTCTCCTCCTGGCGGTCCTCCTGTTGATCTTCCTGTTGTTCCTCCGGCTGATCCTCCACAAGATCCTCCTGCGGAGTGAACCCTTTTGGCCTTTGATGACAAAGGGGGAGAGAAAAGTGTGTTAGTGAGAGAGGGCTAGTCTTATCTATTATGATATTGTAGCATATTGTGTCATTTTGACTATGGCTTGTAATGAACTTGATGCTTATGACTTTGTTTGAAAACTTGATGCTTATGATAATATCTTGTGTTATTTTATATTTTTGTTGTACTTGGATCTTTGATTAATGATGAATGACTATGTGATGTGAATGCTCTATCTTTATTGTCATTTGTTCTCTTCCAAGTAACAACGTTCTACAGAAACTCCGCCGAAATTTTCTGAAAATCCAAACATGTGCTTTACATTATCTTCTACTCAATATGCACATGTTAAGGGGGAGCTTTCTGTTTTCAAACCAACTTTCTCTCACAACTTTATTGTGTTGTCATCAATTACCAAAAAGGGGGAGATTGAAAGCATCTAGGCCCCTAAAAATTATATTTTGGTAATTAATGACTTTATGTGAATATGGGACTAACATGTTTGTTGAAGTGATTACAAGGCATAGTCCCAAATGACAAAGTGAAACCAAGGAGCTGCATGTCAAAGAATGATGAGAAGATGGAGTGATCTCAAAGACAAGGTACAAATAGACTAGGACCCTTTTAATTTTACGGTCTTTGGAGTATGGAGGAAGACCGGATTATAGGATAAATGTTGTACTATTAAGGGGAGCTTGTCTAGTAGCTTGAAAGCATCTCATTATGCCTTTGGATCAACTTAGGATCATGCATGTTCTTTTGGTTTGGTTTAAAAGAAAATCTTTTCTCGAACATAATCTAAGTTCAAGATGTATATCGCGGAACTTCCATTGTATTGTTCAGAAAAAAAGCTGCGGCTTGATTTTTCCAGAGAGCATCCTTTTTCGGGACTTAGCCAAATTCTCAAGCGCGGAAGTTCCGCAATGAAATGAGCGGAAGTTCGATTAAATCGATTGTCTTAATAAGCGCGGTTGAATTTTTCCAGAGCATCCTTTTTCGACTTAGCCAAATTCTTAAGCGCGAAGTTCCGCAATGAAATGAGCGAAGTTCCGATTAAATCGGTTGCTCAAATAAGCGCGTTGAATTTTTCCGAGAGCACCCTTTTAGGGACTTAGCCGTTTCGCGAGTGCGAAGTTCATTGTGTAAAGCGGATCTTCCGATAAATCGAAGAACCGAATCTTGTTGGCGGAAGTTCGCACATAAACCAACGGCTAGTTCGAGCATTTAATGCTCATTGTAATGACCGCATAAAGGCACTCGAGTGAAGGCGGAAGTTCCGCACTTTGTATCGCGAACTTCCGATTTCCGAGTTTTGCCTCGATTTTTCGCATAACGGTCATATTTGGTTGTTGGGGTATAAATACACCCCACCGGCTCAAGGACGTGTTGTTGAGCATTCATTCAATTCATTTGAGCCTTGAGCACTCCTCTCACTCCTCATTTACTCTCTTTGCACACATTTGTGAGGTAGTGAGCAAAACAAGAGCATTGCATTCTTAGTTGATCCATTGGCTCTTGATTGTCGTCAAGTGAAGTTCAAGTTCTATTCTCTTGGTGCTTGTCGGCACCTAGACGACTTGGCGAAGGTCGCTCGGTGATCTCTTTAAAGAAGCTTGTGAAGAGACCGCTGTCGTTTGTGATTGGTCGGTGTTCACCAACTCCGAGAGGAGGAAGAACAACCAAGTGATCGAGGGTAGGCTTAATTTGTGGAGCCGGCTTGAGTGGTCAAGCTTCCTCAACGTGGACTAGTGAAGATCGACAAATCTTCGATACCACGGGAAAAACCCCCTTGTCCTTGTGCGGTTAATTCTTGTCTTTACTTATTGCACTTATTTTGTAGCTCATAGATTGTGTTAAATATCTTTGATTAGAGTATCTTGCTAATTTCAGTAATTTGATTAAGAAAATTTAGAAACCTCCTATTCACCCCCTTCTAGTCGGTTATCCTTGATCCTACAGGCGGCTTGGAGTCAACTACAGTCAATGACAAGGATGATCGGGACTAGGCTAGGAGAGCTGAGATCCAAAACGATCGAGGATGCCGGGTGAAATGATTGGATTCAATCATGGCACAAGATGAACAAGAACGACCAAACAGAAAGTTCGGTGCAACAGGTTGCATCAAGTGGCTTGGGGACCGGTGTAAGTGTCATGGTGGGTTCTGGTGGGAGCCGGATATGAGAGACTTCCCGGCATGTGGAAAACTTTTGATGAACCTACGCGAAGTATGAGATTGTTTCACGATGACTGGACTTGGTCATAGAGAAGGATCAAGAAGTGATATTTTGGTATCTTCACCAAGATACCACGTTGGTGACCTTGGAGAAACCGCAGCGTAAGATGGCGCAAAGGAGAGGCGGTTTAAGTCAATAAAATGAGAAGATCATGACGGGACGGATTCGAAAGACTCAGATCGTCATCCGCTTTGAGAAATGTATGTGAGTGTAGACCCGTTTGTATGTGGACTTAACGGTTGTCCGATAAAATTTTCTCTCTAGACCTAGCCTCCACTATATAAGGGAGTGGTACATGATTTGCACACTCATATAAACCTTGGAAACCCTAATTTGATATTTGGTAAAAGCGAAGGAAATAGAGGAGGCTAGGGTTTGAGAGAGATGATTTGTGAAATTGGGTGCTCATATGTGAGCTTTTATCCTGCATGGTGTAGTGGCTGTAAACTTACAATCCCTTTGATAAATCCAATCAAGATTGCCACAAAATGAGTTCTATCTTGTTCTTGTTTTCTCTTGATGTTTTTGGGGTTTTGTGTTCCAAGGGTTTTGGATGCGTCTTTTACTATGATTTAGCTTACTAGGACTTGCGAGATTTGATCTAAGGTCATTTTGACTATCTTCCACCCATGAGCAAGCTTTTTGCTCAAGTTTAGGTTTCCCCCAGTTTTTGAGCATTCATGACTTCAATCAAGCAATTTGTAGAATCTTGGCTTCGGTCGTCGATTGGAATAGGTTCCTGACTTTCTTGATGAGGTATGTCTGGAATCTCAAGGGATTTAGATCTTTGAATCAAAAGTTGAGGCATTTTGTGGATCATTCGGGCTGCTGATCTATAGTCGGCGGTCAGACCGGCCTCACTAGCGGTCTGACCGACCAAGAGACTTTGAGCTCGAGGTTTCTCGATTTCAACGCAAGACTTCCGATGTGATCTTGAAAACTTAATCTTCATAGTTTTCATAACTATTGAAGCGAAAAAAGTTAAATACCACATGAGGTGAAAAAAGTGATCCTATTTACCCCGACCAATTTGGTCCAACATTCAAATTAAGGATCGTGATGGGTGGATTCTCTCCACCTCCAGCAATCTAGGCTGTAAGCTGGGCCATAAAAATCTGCAGGTGAATACTCATCATGGATGCGACGAGCCGTGTGAAAATTGCAGTTAATGTGAACGCTCAAGGTTTTAGATGATTAGATATGCCTGGACATGGACTTCTGTTGATCTCACTTGTTTTTAACCTAACCAGCTCGACCGTCAGTCATTGTCTGCTGCCTGCTGGAGTTTGGTTGGGATTTTGGCCGATACTTTCGCATAGGATTCACATCTTATACTCTTTTGCTTTTTATTGTTAAGAAACGGGCCTAGGCCCGCAGCCCTGGGCCCACGGTGGTCTCCCCATCCATCCAGTAGCCTATATAAAGGAGAGGGGACCTCAACATTGTAAACAGTTTTGAGAAGAGCAATAAATAGAAGCTTGGAGTCCTCTCATATCTCTGTGTTCAATCTATTACTCTGATCTTGTGTTCTTGCATTGATCTTACGATTTTGAGTTTGTCTACGAGGTAATCGCTTGGACTCACCAGCGACGGTTCCTCAATACGTTATCAGCATGATCAACTCTCCTCGGATCAAAAGGTAACCGTCGATGAACGACACTCGTAGATCGAATCGTTTTCTAGATTGCTTTCAATTATGCAAATTTGGCTTTCTAGACTATATCCTATGGTGCAAATCCGCTCTAATCTACCGCGAGCCGACTTGGAGTCATCGGCACAATGCCGATCAGTAGATTGCATGTTGATTGTACCGTAGATTGGAAATTGTAATTTCGTTCTAATGTACCGTGAGCTGACTTGAAGTCGCCGGCCAAGCCAATCGGTAATTGCATGAACGATAATTGCATCGCATGAACAGTGCATTACATTGCACGAACAGTAAAAGAGAAAAACGACGTCTGCATACGGCTGTGCCACCGCACCGCCCGCA
Organism: Hsuehochloa calcarea; assembly: GCA_036346395.1. NCBI lineage: Eukaryota > Viridiplantae > Streptophyta > Magnoliopsida > Poales > Poaceae > Hsuehochloa > Hsuehochloa calcarea. Next base: position 18,734,209 of record CM070600.1, read on the forward strand.
CGCGGCCACATTGCCGTCCGGCCTGTAGCTGCCGCTGCGACGCAACGCGTTGGGTCCGTAGTCGCGCCACCGGCCGCATTGGGCCGACAAAGACGGCCGTCTCGCACCATCGCCATCACACTTGAAGCGCCAGACGCCATGTTTGACGCCGAGCCGGTTACCCCGCATGGCCGCCTGGCCCGCCGCGTGAAGTCGCCGCCGGCCGGAGCCGCCCGCATGGTCGCTGCGCCACCGCTGGCGCCACCCGACATGGTCGTTGGATGAGCCACCACATGGACCTCCTCTGCGATCGCCGGAACACGCACACGGCCGCCGCCCGGCACCGTCGCCTCCCGCCGATCGCCAAGCGCCGCCGCCTTACCCGCCGGTCGCCCTAAAGCGCCATCGGTTCGCCCGAAGCCGCTGCCTTGAAGCACCACCTGAGTTGGCGCCGCACGCCACGCCGGCCCCGCTCACGTACACAGTAGTACCTCAGTCGCCTCGCCGGCCTTGTAAGATCGAGGTGGCCGACTAGAGGGGGGTGAATAGGCGGTTTTAAAAATCTATCGCGCTAAACCAATATATAAATGCGAAGCTAATATCGAATTGGTTTTGCACAATTAAAACCTAAAACAACTAGACTCAACTAAGTGCACCGACAAAATGAACACAATACAATATGAGCAATCATACAAGATATATAAGCAATTAAAGCAAGAATGTAAATAGCTCAAAGTAAAGCACAAGTAAAAACAAGATGACACGATTATGTTTTACCGTGGTGTTCGGAGACTTGCGGTCTCCCTAATCCACGTTGAGGTAAGCCCAACCCGCGCTGGACCGGCTCCTCAAATGAGCACACACCTCCGAGGTAAGTCCAACACTTGGACCGGTTCCAAACCGAACCAACACTCGCTCAACTATGGTTGCTCTTCCTCCACTCCGGAGATGGCGAGCACCAAACCACTCACAACCGTCGGGCCTTCTCACAAGCTTCTTGAGAAGGTCACCGAGCACGACGCTCCACGCCGCCTAGGTGTCGGCAAACACCAAGAGTAACAAATCCAAACTTTCACTTGAACTAATCAAGTGTCAACGCCACGTGGATACACAATCCACTACCTAAGGCAACACATGCACTTAGGGTTTGCTCTCTAGTCTCACCAAGTGCAACACATGCACAAAAGAGAATAGAGACTTGCTCTTAGCTCAAAGAATGAGTGTATCACTTAACAATGGCACAAAGAACTTCTCCCAACCGCCAAGGTGTCTATATATAGCCCACACACAAAAACTAGCCGTTGGGGAGAAGATTCCATCAAACGACCAGTAGGTCGCCTCGATCGCCAACCAATGGCGGCCGGATCGCTTCTACGCGCCAACGGCTAGAAAAGTAGCCGTTGGGCCTTCGCCGGCTCGACCGCCATGCATCGGCCGGTCGGACCTCCGAATATCGGTCCGATCGCCGCCGTCTTTGGCGGTCCGACCGCCTTCGCGAATTTGGCTAAGTCCCAAAATGGGAGCTCTCGGAAAAACGTTAGCTCGAACTCCGGAACTTCCTCACCGCGAAGCTCGATTTTTACAACAATGGAACTTCCGCACAAGGAAATCGGTCGGGCGCCGTAGCACACCGGTCGGACGATTTGCCACCGTCCGACCGGTGACCACCGCCGTCCGACCGGCAGATTCAGAGCCAAAGCCAATTGCACCACTTCAAATGGCAAAACACATTCGCCATTTGAATGCAATTTTCGACAAGGTTTCAAAGACGATATTCTCATGAGGTTACAAAACACATTTGCTAACCCTTAGAATACTCATCACAAGGAATAAGGTACATGGACTTACACCATTTGCAAAACGCATTTGCAAACTTAAGTCACATGCTACAAGGGTTATGCATGAGCCTCGATTATTTGCAAAACACATTCGCAAATAAATAGCATCATGCCTAGATGAGCTAGAGCAAATATAATGAGCTATCAACACATGACTAACTCAAACTACTAGTTAAGACCCTCTTAATAGTACGGCAACCTATACTAGCAATCCGGTCTTCCAACCAAACACCAAGACCGGAAAAGACTAGGAACACATCCTTAGCCCTAGCTAGTCATACCTTTGCCTTGCATCTTCTTGAAGCTTGATGACGACATCAACACTTCAAGTCCGGTCTTTAACTTTGACACTCATCAACTCATGATGATTTCTTCACCGGGATCTTGTCTTGAACATCATCAACACATGATGATTTCTCCATCCCGAGTCTTCACATGCATCAACACATGATGCGATCCTTCACTTGACCTCCATCAACACATGATGGGTCTTCTCTTGTCTTGATGATCAACTCATGATCATCTCTTCTTGATAAGCATCAACTCATGATGCATCATTTACACCAAGCTCTTGACTTGATGATCAACTCATGATCATCCCAAGTCTTCATCATCCCGAACATAACTCGTATATCCAACTCATGGAAAATGTTAGTTCCACAATGTGATCATCATTAATTACCACACCATACCATTAACTCATAATGGTGGGACAAGATACCTCAATCTTTCCCTCTTTGGTAATTGATGATAACCACTTAAATTTTCATAAATTTAATGATGATAAATGAGAGAACAATTGAGTATATAAACTACACAAGTTATATATATTCTAACATGAGTATACAAGAACTACACAAGTTCTATATACTCATAACATGAGTATATACGAACTACACAAGTTTTGTATACTCAAAGGTTTTGTTTCAACGTAAAGATCCTTAGTATATGTGGAAAATGGAATATGGATCAATACTAATGAAACCACAAAGTATAGGATAAAACTCCCCCTAAATGTGTGCATACACAAATGTGTAATGAGGTCATATGCACATATTCAAGTTTAACTTAAGGTTGAGTTCAATCCTATATTTTTGGATCCGAGAAATGCAACATTATATAAATTGAGATGTCGATTGCATACCTCGTTGTGTTTCACCTTTATATCCAAATGAGACTACATAAAGATGATACTTGATAAAAGAGTTAGTCTCATATTTGGATTTGTCATTAATCACCAAAACAATCCATTAACTCATAATGGCGGGTCTAGATCTTTCAATCTCCCCCTTTTTGGTGATTGATGACAAATCCATTATCAATAACAGCATTTGGATATTTATAGACATAAGAAAAGAATTTAAACTAATGAACTATGTCTATGCATCATATGAGGTGAAACATAAAGTAATAAACAAAATGCATATGAAAAACATTCTCCCCCTTACACATTTAATGCATATGTTTTCCCTCTTTTGGCATGTCTAAACAAATCAATCATCCAAATGAAGAATATTGATAAAAACATTCTCCCCCTTTTGGCATAAATCACCCAAAAGCACAAGACAAATCTTAGCCAAAAGAAGTATTTGCAAATCAATACCACTTGCAAAAACAATGAGATTGGTCACAAAAAGTATAAATTGAACTTATATGACCAAGGTGGAATTTTTGTTCTCAAGATGTGAGAGGAGAAACAAGGATAGGTTACAAACCTATTGATCATAACATTCTCCCCAAAGCAAATCAAAACATTGAGAACCACTTGAAATGATAGTTGAAACATATTCAACTAACCTCCCCATTTTTGAAAAGGAATATAGATAATCTCTCATTTTAACAATTTTCACAAACTATGTTGAGAGAACATAAAGAATGATGCTTGAGAGAGATTTTTATAAAATTTGTGTAATTTCTCTTGTAAAGAGGGACATCCACGACAGGAGACAAGAAGATATAATCAGACACAAATATATTCATTCATAAACACATCTCATCCACATCTCATCCACAACTCATGCAAACATAAATCATGACATAAAAAACACGTTCTCACGCAGAGTAGCAAAAGATAGCATAGCCAAAATGAGAGTCATACAACCAAGTAGTCATAAAAGATATTACAATTTTTTTGCATACAAGGTCTAATGACCTAAATAGAACAAATGGCTACTGCTCAGCAGGAGGATCCTGAGAGGATGAAGGCTGATCTCCTCGCCAAAAGAAGGAGGGAAGGTGAGGTCCACGTCCAGATCGTTGATAATAAAGAGGTGCGCCGCTGCTGGAAGGCGATGAAATCGCCGCAGATCCGCTATCCGAAAGAGCAGCAGTATCAAACCGGATGTGGTAGCACCTCAAACTCATCCAATCGAGAAAAAGTAGTGCTGAAAAGCCTCCCGAGATGAGCGAATCGATCCACACTCACCAAGATTAAGCATCTTTGCTAGGATGTGGTCTTGAGCACGGGATCTGAGAGAAGGAGCCACATCACGACATCGAGTAGGTGGAGGAGGAGCCACTGGAGCAGGAGGAGCAGGAGGAGCGGTGGAGCAGGAGGAGGAGGAGCGCCCAGGTCTGTATTCTTTATGCTCTATGTCACAGGAGTATTGAATTCAATTATGCTCTTGATAAGCCTCATTATGTAGGGAGCATAATAAATACTCTTAGACTTGTCTCCCTTGGAGGTGTCAATCTCTCTGAAAATAAGATCTATGACATCAAGCGAGTGCCCTCCATAATGTACTGAATCGCATTCCATGCCCTCCCATGGATTTCATCATTGTTCCCACTCGGGAAGAATGATGATCTCATGATCCTGTTTATAATATCGGGAGGAAGGAGTCTGTCACCTTACCGCAAGAATGAGGATTATTTCGATCATAGAACTCATCTATTTGAGCAAGGTTTAGGGGTTCTGCAAATGGATCCTTACACCCTTGATTCCTTCAAACCTAAGGCTTCCATGAACTGCTTTCTTGTAGCTGTAATTTTCTATGCCTGATCATCCAAACAAGCTTGTCGTAATCCGGAGACACGAAAACTGTTGCATAAAACTGTCTGATGACTTTAGAATGAAAGCTGCAGTTCAGAGAAACCAAGGTATCCAAACCTACATATTTGAAAAGTCTGTAAAGTCCATTGTAGGTTGGATTCTGTGCCAGGTAGTTCCATTTGACATATCTGTGATTAGCAAATTTTTTCTTCGCATAGATAATCTTGAATACATCTTGCTGAAACTTGGTGTGGAACATACCCATCGTTGCAGATTCTGAGAACTGATACTGATCAACATGTCTCAATATTGTATAATCTTCACTTCTTAACCTTGAGACATCAAGGCCAAAGAATTGAGACTCATCTGGAGCGTCCTCATTATCATCTTCATCCTCCTCAACATCATTTCCAGCGTTCTCATCAAAGTCATTGTCGCTGCCGTTGTTATCCGAACTTGATTCCTCCACTTCTTCCATAGAAGCGTCTTCAATGTCGTCCTCAACTGGAGCTTTCCCTCTGGATGAAGAAGGAGAAGGAGAAGGAGGGGGTCCACCCGAACGACTGGCCACGCGCTTGTTCTAAGATAGCTCACGGAATATAACCAAAGGATCAAACAAGGAATAGATAATAAACTTATGAATACACATTGGTGTCATTGACATGCTCTCGACACAAAGCGGTCCGATCATTGCATCCACGGCCGGTCGGACTGCCACAGAGGCCGGTCCGACCGCCATTGTGGCGCCGGTCGGACTGCCACTGAGGCCGGTCCGACTGCCATGTGGTACCGGTCGGACCGACGGTTACAGAACCAGTGAGATGAACTTTGTGATTTTCACAAATTTTCATCATTCAAGCAATGTCATCAAGTGCATTCATTTGTCTATTCACAAACTACTTGCAGGACAAAGTTTTGCCACAAAATCTAGTGAACAAGATAGGATTTTTGACAAACCCTAGAATTTTGGGGCAAATCACAAATGAGAGTAATGCAAGTAGATCGAGGATACTTACTGGCTCTATTGAAGAGGAGTAACACAGGGGATGCCTCCTTGAAGAGAATGGAGAGCCAAAAATTCGAAAGTTTGCAAGTTCTTCCCTCACCTAGGGTTCCAAAATGTGGGAGAGATAGCCCATCAATCCACAAAGTAATTGGAGGGAATGGAAGAGGAGATGAGGGAGAGCAAGTGGATACCTTGAATCCCCAAATGGACGGCCGGAGGAGGAGATCCGAAGGGAGAAGGTCTTGGCTACCGAGAGAGGAGAGAAAAAGAGTGGTTCGGTTTGGGGAGAAAGGTGGAGTGAGAGAAAGGCTCTCGGTTGAAGGGTTTTTAACCTTTTCCCGCAAAACCGGTCGGACCGCCGGGCCAACGCCGGTCGGACCGGTGGGATCTCGATCGGATCGCCTATAGAGGCTTGGTCGGACTGTGTCATCTGAAGTGACACACGCTTCAAAGTGAGAGGAGAGGAAAAGAGAGAATTGTTGTATTTTACTCCAAATTTTGCACAATCAATCAAATAAACATCTTTGGAGTATTTCCAACTTATATAGCCCATAAGAATAGAATTTTAAAATAGTTTTTATAATTTAAGCTCTTGGTTTTCGGAAATGAAATATATTTCTAAGAACTTTCATCAAAAGATCCAAATTGAGCAAATGATGAATTTTAAAGCATCCAATTGCATGTATGAGTCATAAATATCATTATGAACATATTCATATGAAGAATTTTAGTTCATATGGAAAAACTCACTTAAGTGCTAGAAAGTGACCACTTAGGTCATAGTAGTATTTTGGACGAGTTTGAAAATCAAATATCTTTTTCTAGGTTGGTCTTTTGAAAATCCTTTGAATACCAAAAATATTTAGAATAACCAACTCTAGGATTTTCCTTTTGGCAAGATTTTCAAATTCCTTTTAGAATAGATTTTACACAAAAATCTAGTTTATGTCAAAAACAAGATACTATAATGTAGGATTTTAGCTAGAAATGCATTTTTACTTAAAATAGGTTTTTCTAAAGCCAAAACCTTTGGTAAACCTTTCAAAAGCATTTGTATATATTTTGCAATTAATTTTTCAAGGAATTACTAATAGTTATCAAATTTTTGACTTTTGGCTAAAAGGCTTATTTTTGAAAAGCAATACTAGCACTTAATTTATTTGGGCACATTTAGGGATGTGATATACATGGCTATGATTTAGTACTCCCTTAATGTGCCATTCCAACTTGCTCAAGATATGAATAATGAACATTGAGAACATAGAGCAAGAACACCCTTTAATAAGATTTTCATGAAATGCAACCTACACAAGGTATAAAGGGGCTAGATACTTCAATGTAAATACTTGTTACCGAGATGGCATTGGTTCTTGATGTGAAACGATTATCCTCAAACTTGGCTCCAATTTGATATATGATGACATCCATCTTTATATGAATAAGCCAAGTCTCCAATGCCTCTCCAAGTACCTATTAAGCATTTAAGCGCATTTTGGTACCCAAAACTAGGTTGGGTCCACGAATGTTAGTCACAATAGATTTGGGCACCCAAATGGCCCTAGCATTAGTTTTATGTGTACTAACTATTCTAGCAAACACATTGCCATTAATATCCTTCCTAAGCAAATATTGATCATTATAAATAATGGGCTTAGGAGTGATACCTTTGGGACAACCCTTACTCATATGTCCCTTTTCCGGCAATTGTAGCAAGTTCAAGTTTGTATTCGTCTTTTACCTTCTTTACTTGCTCCTTGCCGGTTTGCCTTTTCTTTGATGACAATTGCTTGTCATTCACCTTGTTAGGACACACCGAGGCGAAGTGGCCCTTTCCTTTGCATCCATGGCACTTGATATTCTTCGTGTTTCTTGCGTTGTGCCTTGTCTTGCTTGTCTCCTTTTTCTTAGGAGTGAAGCCAATTCCACTCTTATCTTGCAAGCGTCTTTGCTTGCTCAATATATCGTCAAGAGTGGCCTTCCCTTTTAGGCCTCTTTCCAAGTCATTCTTCAATTTGTTGACTTGGGCCTTGAGCTCATTGTTTTCCTCTACAATGTTAGTATTGCAAGATATGGAGGAAATAGTAGCATCTATTTTGGAGCAACAAGGCATATCAATTAAATCCTCACATGAGGTGGATACATTAGCCTTAGATGAGATGCAAGATGTAGGAACTACGCATGGCATATCATCTAATAACTTGCATGTAATGCCTATATCCACCTTGGACTTATTAAGATCCTTGAGAAGGAGAGTCTCATGAGCTTCTTTTAGCTCTTCATAAGAATCCTTGAGAGAAAGAAATTCTTTCTTCAAGACTTTGAATTTGACTTCTCCTTGCCAAGATATTCATTTAAGTCTTCTAACATTTCCATCAACTCATCATAGGTGGGTTCTTCATTTTCGTTTACCTCATTATTACCTTTAGCCATGAAGCATTGAGTTGATGTGGAGGGAGTTGAGGAGTCCTCATTTTCGTTTTCGGAGCTTGAAGTTGAGCATTCTTCTTCCGACATCCATTCTTGTGTGCAATCATCACTAGTTGAAGTGGATAATTCATATTGATCTTGAATATATGTCCACATCTCATGAACGTTCTTGAGATTGCATATGGCATCAAAAGGTCTACGCCAAAGCACTAAATAAGGCGTTAGTAGCTTGAGCGTCGAGATGTAAGCATTTCTCTTCCTCAATGGTTGGAGCAAAATGATCCAATGGAGGAGAAAAGCCTACATCTACAATCCGCCATATTTTTGGACTCATGGCCCTAAAATAACAAGACATGCGGATTTTCCATTGAGCATAATTTGTGCCATCAAATATAGGTGCTTCACCTAGGTGCACTAAATCTCTAGTTGCCATCCTTTACTCTCTAGACGGTTAAGTCTAATAAATGAGAGACCAAGCTCGATACCACTTGTAAGATCGAGGTGGCGACTAGAGGGGGTGAATAGGCGGTTTTAAAAATCTATCGCGCTAAACCAATATATAAATGCGGAAGCTAATATCGAATTGGTTTTGCACAATTAAAACCTAAAACAACTAGACTCAACTAAGTGCAAACAAAATGAACACAATACAATATGAGCAATCATACAAGATATATAAGCAATTAAAGCAAGAATGTAAATAGCTCAAAGTAAAGCACAAGTAAAAACAAGATGACACGATTATGTTTTACCGTGGTGTTCGGAGACTTGCGGTCTCCCTAATCCACGTTGAGGTAAGCCCAACCCGCGTTAGACCGGCTCCTCAAATGAGCACACACCTCCGAGGTAAGTCCAACACTTGGACCGGTTCCAAACCGAACCAACACCTCGCTCAACTATGGTTGCTCTTCCTCCACTCCGAGATGGCGAGCACCAAACCACTCACAACCGTCGGGCCTTCTCACAAGCTTCTTGAGAAGGTCACCGAGCACGACGCCCACGCCGCCTAGGTGTCGGCAAACACCAAGAGTAACAAATCCAAACTTTCACTTGAACTAATCAAGTGTCAACGCCACGTGGATACACAATCCACTACCTAAGGCAACACATGCACTTAGGGTTTGCTCTCTAGTCTCACCAAGTGCAACACATGCACAAAAGAGAATAGAGACTTGCTCTTAGCTCAAAGAATGAGTGTATCACTTAACAATGGCACAAGAACTTCTCCCAACCGCCAAGGTGTCTATATATAGCCCACACACAAAAACTAGCCGTTGGGAGAAGATTCCATCAAAACGACCAGTACGGTCGATCGCCAACCAATGGCCGGTCGGATCGCTTCCACGCGCCAACGGCTAGAAAAGTAGCCGTTGGGCCTTCACGGTCTCGACCGCCATGCACCGGCGGTCGGACCTCGGAATATCGGTCCGACCGCCCGTCGGCCGGCCGGTCCGACCGCCTTCGAATTTGGCTAAGTCCCAAAATGGGAGCTCGAAAAACGTTCGCTCGAACTCGGAACTTCCTCACCGCTGAAGCTCGATTTTACAACAATGAACTTCCGCACAAGGAAATCGGTTCAAGTGTAATCGGTCGACCGCCGTAGCACACCGGTCGGACCGATTTGCCACCGGCCCGATCGGTGACCACCGCCGGTCCGACCAGCTGAACACAGAGCCAAAGCCAATTGCACCACTTCAAATGGCAAAACACATTCGCTCATTTGAATGCAATTTTCGACAAGGTTTCAAAGACGATATTCTCAAGAGGTTACAAAACACATTTGCTAACCCTTAGAATACTCATCACAAGGAATAAGGTACATGGACTTACACCATTTGCAAAACGCATTTGCAAACTTAAGTCACATGCTACAAGGGTTATGCATGAGCCTCGATTATTTGCAAAACACATTCGCAAATAAATAGCATCATGCCTAGATGAGCTAGAGCAAATATAATGAGCTATCAACACATGACTAACTCAAACTACTAGTTAAGACCCTCTTAATAGTACGGCAACCTATACTAGCAATCCGGTCTTCCAACCAAACACCAAGACCGGAAAAGACTAGGAACACATCCTTAGCCCTAGCTAGTCATACCTTTGCCTTGCATCTTCTTGAAGCTTGATGACGCACATCAACACTTCAAGTCCGGTCTTTAACTTTGACACTCATCAACTCATGATGATTTCTTCACTCGGGATCTTGTCTTGAACATCATCAACACATGATGATTTCTCCATCCCGAGTCTTCACATGCATCAACACATGATGCGATCCTTCACTTGACCTCCATCAACACATGATGGGTCTTTCTTGTCTTGATGATCAACTCATGATCATCTCTTCTTGATAAGCATCAACTCATGATGCATCATTTACACTAAGCTCTTGACTTGATGATCAACTCATGATCATCCCAAGTCTTCATCATCCCGAACATAACCTCGTATATCCAACTCATGGAAAATGTTAGTTCCACAATGTGATCATCATTAATTACCACACCATACCATTAACTCATAATGGTGGGACAAGATACCTCAATCTTTCCTCTTTGGTAATTGATGATAACCACTTAAATTTTCATAAATTTAATGATGATAAATGAGAGAACAATTGAGTATATAAACTACACAAGTTATATATACTCTAACATGAGTATACAAGAACTACACAAGTTCTATATACTCATAACATGAGTATATACGAACTACACAAGTTTTGTATACTCAAAGGTTTTGTTTCAACGTAAAGATCCTTAGTATATGTGGAAAATGGAATATGGATCAATACTAATGAAACCACAAAGTATAGGATAAAACTCCCCCTAAATGTGTGCATACACAAATGTGTAATGAGGTCATATGCACATATTCAAGTTTAACTTAAGGTTGAGTTCAATCCTATATTTTTGGATCCGAGAAATGCAACATTATATAAATTGAGATGTCGATTGCATACCTCGTTGTGTTTCACCTTTATATCCAAATGAGACTACATAAAGATGATACTTGATAAAAGAGTTAGTCTCATATTTGGATTTGTCATTAATCACCAAAACAATCCATTAACTCATAATGGCGGGTCTAGATCTTTCAGGCCTCCTTTTATGTGTACAGGGAGTAGGGAATTTCCCGAATCAAGAAGATTTTGCGTGCCCTGCATGTGCCACTGGGAAATTAATAACTAGACCTTTTTGCTCTGAAAGCGAAGGATGAAGTCCCTGCATTCCTGGACCGCATTCAGGAAGACTTTTGTGGTCCTATACAACCCCTGTAAGGGCCCCCTTTTGGTATTTTATGGTGTTCATCGATGCTTCCTCGAAATGGTCGCACATGTTTATTGTCTACGAGAAACTACGCTTTTGCAGAGCTAATCTCATAGATAATTAAAATTAGAAATAATTTCCCTGATCATCATGTAAAGTCCACGAGAATGGACAATGCTGGAGAATTTTCTTCAAAGACAGGTAAGCATAGGGTTCTGCTTTCTGCCCTCTTCCTTTTGGTACCCCAATCGAGCCTCGTCCTGGCGCGTAGCGCCAGCGATCCTCACACCCGAGCCGCCGCTGTCCCCTGGTGACATGGCCACCTGTGTCAGCGCCACCTCACCCATCCTAGCCGCATCATTGCCTGCGTGGAGCCCGCGTCAGCCCACCTCTGTGTTGCAAGCTGGATCTACAGTGGACCCTCGTGCCGTGGTAGACTTGGTCCATGGTCGTGTGGCCCACTTGTCAGTGGCACAAGCGTTTTGTTCTGAAAAATAACTCCGGTCGAAAATCAAATTCCAGTCGTTGACGTCATCGTGATGCAATAAATTGATTTTCCTTTAGAAAATAAATCCCAAAAATCCGAAAACGCTCATTTTCATCATTTCTTGTGATTTCCAACTTCTGAGAGCCCGTTCTCCTTCGTTTGAGCTTCGATTCGTGTGATTCAAATTTATAAATTCATCTAAATTCAATATATAGCTATTTACACTAGAGTCATTTAATTTGGAGTTCATTTGAATTTACTTCATTTTCTCATATAGATTTTGACAACTCTGGGCAACTCGAATTATTCAAGAGTTAGACCCTCAAGCTTTCGAGTAAAACAAGTTGAATATTTGATCATACTTGAATCCTAGTATTTCAAATTATTTAAATTTTGTTTTAAATTATTATTGCATGTGTATTTATATTCAAGTTATTTAAATATCTATTTTTAAATTATAGTTATTCACAATTCCTTTGTATAGCCAAATGTTGCTATTGAAGTAGCCATCCCTGATATTATAGTTAAAATCTAGTTGGTACATTAGTATGAACTAGACATGTTACAAAACGTTATGCTTAGTCAAAGCCTAAATCAGAAGTATTTAATTTGGGGAATATAGCAAAAAGTTCAAGTATGATTTAAAATGAGGTTATGGTATAGTCGTTACCATAGGAATTTATTAAATGAATTGACTTGGTAAATAAAAGTAAAAATTGGTTTGGACTTGGGCGAAATGGATGTTTGGATGGTGCACGTTGATGCAGGGATCAAATCATTTCTATCATCGAGACCAGGGGTTATTTTGGAAAGTTGTCCAAGTCGTTAATGACCGGTCTTCGAGCAGTATCTTGCTAAGCCCCATCGTACTATCCCAAGTCTGAAAGTTGGTAGTACTTGGTTAACTAATTTGTAATATTTCACCGTGGTCGTGCCATCCGGTTGCGTGAATATCTTTATGAACAACTTTTATGTATTCTCACATGGCGCAAGAGGAGGCTTAAATCCGGCGGGTTTCTATCCAAAGGAAACAAAACCTTAGCGAGGTGGGACTACGGTGGGATGACACATTGTAAAAGTCTAGTGATAATGACTTAGTCGCACATCTTCGCCAGTGTGTTAGACGAACATTATAAGTCAATTATCTTTTGTGAGTAAAGTTGATTTTAAAATACTTTAACAAATGTTTTTGGATAGTTTATCCGATTGAAATTTTTGGTGGTTTGCCATGTGATAGGAATATATCCTTCACCAATTATTGTATAAAGGTTATCTACTATAAAACTGTCATTTAAAACCTGATGTTAGCTATAGAATATACTGCTTTAGAATTTAGTATGAATATTTAAATGAAAAATATCATTTTATGCAAATTGAGCCATATAAGTATTCCTTTGATGAATTCTTGCATGCAATATAATATATTATTGGGTGTAACTTACAGAGTGAATTCATTTGTACTCACCTTTCTTAATAAATTGTTGATAGGAGAAGAGTATTACATGGATGATGAGAACTTAGACGATTAGGCTACGCTCTCAGGCGATTGCATGTGGTGAATCGTGTGGTCTACTTTACTGCCTTTGTTTCCGCTGTATTTTGCTTATTGGTTTTATGTCTCTTTTGTATTAAATTTTAATTATTATCAATGAATGTCGTATTATGATTATGCTATCTATTTTTATTTAACTGTGTACACTAATTGTTCATAAATTAGTGTATGAAATACCGATCCTTCGCTTCGAGTTCGACACCAGCAGAGCATGTTGAACAATTAGTATATGAAACACCGGGAATTCAAAGTCCTTCGCTTCCGGACTCGACACCAGCGCATCATGCATGCAGATTGCGGGATATTTCCTCTCTTATCCGCCCTGTTCCAGCGCAACCTGAGCGGCAGCTGTTGATTCCGGACCGACCACGCCAGAGTCGCCGTCGCGAAAAGCTGACGTGGGGCGGCTCCCCTCGCCTCTCATCCGTTCGCGCGTACGAAACCCCCCTCGGGCTAGCATCGGATTCGACTCGTGTTCATAGCGAATTCAAGAAGAAAAAACTGGGGCCTTTGGCCTTTGGAGGAACGAAGAACGCCCAGTAAGCAACCAGGAAGATAGGGATCGTGATAGGGAGCTCTAGTGTTTTTTGCGTGAGCAAGAATGTGGTTGGGAAAATAGATTGCCAGCGGAGGAAAAGACGATGCGCTTAGGGGAAGTTGATCGAGACGGTAAAAAAAAAGACTCATGTGGTGGCTGATGAGAAGTGAGTAGCGAGTTTTTTCTTTTTTTAAAAAATAATATTTTTAATTTTTTTATATAAAAATCGGTAATCATTTTTAACAAATTACAAAAATAAATCACTGTTATTCGTTCGTCTAGCGACAGGGGACCCTAAACAGTGGGGTTAGGTTTCTGTTGCTAGTTCAAATATGAACCTAGAAATTTTTAAATATAGAAAATTAGCAAAAAAATTATGAATTTTTTTTGTGTAACATTCCAACATAGTTTTTTTGCTTGTGTAATTTTGTCATAATTTTATCCGTTCTGAATTGTTCTCTAAAATTTATTTAAATATATTGTTTTAAAAATTTGTAAATATACAAAATTAGGTCCAAAAATTATCAAAAAAATTTGTGAACACTCCTTACCGACAGGAATCTAACCCACGGTTCAGAAAGTCTGACGACAGGGGTCAATTTTTATAATTTTTTGCGATAATTATCTAGTTTCGTAAAAAAAATCAAAAAAAAATCAGTGAGTGGCTAGAAATCGTCCCATACCTTTTCGTTGCTCCGTATGTCTCCTAGCGTTTTCCTATTAAATGCCGTGATCGATGTGATGTGCCAGTCGTTGCTAAATGTCAGTTTGTGGGCCAAGCAGTCATGCAATTTGTCAGTGTCACAATCCATGGCATAAAGTGCGGACAAAGAAGAACCACACACGGTATGACATCACATCAATGGGAAGAAATTTTAGTACCTGTCTGCTGCTGGCTTGCTGCCGTTAGGCAGGAGTCGAGGGCAACCACCTGATTGGCTAAAAGGTTTGGCAAGTCTTTCCACGGCTGGTGATAGTTTCGGGCAAAGCATTACTGCACTGTAAAACTGAACTTTAGCTGGAAATGAAAATTACTCGAAGGCAATGCTTAACACATAGCATGTGAATAATTACCGAGGACTTGATAGGGAGAAATACGAATGGTGAACTGGGTAGAAATATATAAATGCAAAGTCCCAACACTCACGCGCATATGCACTCATGGGCCACAACTGGGCCTAATCTTATGTGGGCGGGGATGTCACATTACCATCACCCTTAACTTTAGTACGCTATTTTTTTTTAACTTGTAGTATAATTAAAGAGTACTTTGATCCGATTTTATTTTCAAAAGTATTTTGTACGGTACTATCACTCTGTCTCCACCTCCCACCCAAATGGCAAAATCGTATCGCCAACGCACCACGGCGGAGCCCAAAGCCAGCATCGCGCCCCCCCCGTCGGGGCCGGGGCCGGGGCCGCCGGGCGAGGCCGAACTCCGCGAGTACGGGCGGGGGCGGGCGCTGTGGTCGCACCCAACCTCGCGGTGGTCGCGTGCGACCTGTTCACCTTCTGGCTCCGCCCCCCGCAACCGAGGTACGCAGATGCATGCTAGTGGAGGAGTTGTGCGATTTTGTGATTCTGCACTATACTGATATCGTTCGACAGTAGCAAACTTAATGTAAAATTCCTGCGGCATTTTACATATAGAACTTGCAAAATATGAAGAAAAAAACCGATAAATACCTAGAAGGAACTAGTCATTTTTTTTAATTAAAAAGAAAATAGGCATTCAAATTCGAGTCGAGGACTGGCCCAATTCCTCTGATTACAATGCACATATCAACTCATACATGCACACCCAGATATCGACATGGCAAGCTTGCTTTTATCCAATGGAACAAGACATGCACATCAATGGAGCACGGATTGCTATTAAGCGCACTTTACTTAATTATCAAGTATTACCAATTCGTTGCACAAGCTAGTAAAGTACTTATCGCAACATCTTACATAAGTGAACTTACGAAGGATGGGATGTCAAGAGGAGGCTGGGGAACATCTATTGCTCCATCGAGCATCTTAATCACCTTAAGCATAGTTGGACGCATCGCCGGTTCATCCTGGATGCACCAAAGTGCTACTGTCATGAATCTTTCCACCATCTTCATATTAATCATGGCGTCCTCATCACCTTCAACCAACAAGCCAAGCCGACCGCAGCGATAGCAGTCATATGCCCAGTATGTCAATATTACTTGATCCTCGTCGGCAGCCTTAAGGTCCACGTTCCGCCTGCAGCACACAATCTCAAGTAGGACTATCCCAAAGCTGTACACGTCTACTTTAGTAGAGATACCCACATTCTTGAACCACTCAGGAGCAAAGTATCCTCGAGTACCCCTGATGCCAGTGCTGGTTTGTGTCTGCTCAGTTTTTAGCAGCTTCGCGAGGCCAAAGTCTGATATTTTTGCTACAAAGTTGTCATCAAGAAGGATGTTCTCGGGTTTTATGTCACAGTGTATGATCTGCTTGCCACACTCCTGATGCAAGTAAAGCAGTCCTCTTGCCACACCATGGGCAATGTCAAGTCGGAGGTCCCATGGTGGCCTCATGCCGCTGAAGAGGAACTTAGTAAGAGAGCCATTGCCCATGAATGGATACACCAGAAGCCTTTCAGTTCCTTCATAGCAGTATCCCAGCAATTGGATTAAGTTCTTGTGGAGTGTATGCCCAATTGTTTCAACTTCCATGGTGAACTCCCTCTCTGTCTCTCTTGGGATTCTGTCAATCTTCTTGACTGCGATGCTGGTCCCGAACTCATCTTGCAGGCACCCCTTGTAAACAACACCAGAAGCCCCCCTGCCCACCTCCTCACTGAACCCATTGGTTGCCTCCTCAAGCTCTTCGTAAGAGAAAGCTCTTGTGGTCACCCTGCTCCATGGTTGTGATGGAATCTTTTTTTTTCTGACAATCCTGCAACATGTTCTTAGGAACTGGCCTGAAATGAAGAGAAGGTTTACAAAGACAGAGCTACCTAGAAGGATGGAGCCTCCAAGTATCAAATCCTTCCTAGTGGTTTTCCATTTACTGTTGGCTTCAGTATTTAGTTGAGGCTGGGCATTATTATTCTTTGGCACCTTGAGGAAAACCATCCTCGGAACATCACTCCCTTCTCTCCCATTGGACAAAGGTAGCTTTTTCTTCCAGCAACGCTCAGTCTGATGATCAAACACTGCAGCAGCACAGAAGCAATCGGTCAAGCACAAGTTTTGGCAAGTACTTTCATTTACGGGGTAGTACTGCTCGTAGGCACGAAGAGGCCAGTCAATGTTAGTCATTTTAAACATTTCGAACTGCTCTAGAACCTCTGCCTCACTGAAGTCGCAACTCTGTAATGCAAAATCTGGCTTGCACCCTTTGTACTTCCTTTCCAGATCAAAGAACTTGTACCGTGGTGCACAGTCACAATCTGTCTGTGTCTGGTTCCAGTTGAACAGGCAATAGCTGTTGTACCCACACACTCCACTGCCAAAGTTTGAATAGATTATGCTGCAGATATTTGTTGGCACAGATTGCACTACTGTCCATCGTGCAGGCAGCCCTCTGCTTACTGCTTCCTTTTTTGGATACTTGTATTGTCGAAGAACACCATCTGGGTCGAGTGTTGCCCGGTGGTAAACAAATTCTATTGAGTCTATATCTGTTGGCATGATGATCGTGCGTTGCGTGGTGTTCTCTGAGGTATAGTAGATTGTGCCATTCACATCATAAACCAGCTTCCAGTCTCTTCCGCTTGTGTTAGTGGACCAATAAGCATCATCTTCGTAGTTGAATCCAGTGGGCACAGCAACTGGATAGAAAGTGAGGTTGCCGTTTGCTTCGAGACTGAGGATAAACCGACCATTAGAGTAGTCGGTGTCCATAAGCCTGGCCTGGAGTTTAGTTCCATTTGGCAGCTCTTGGGAGGGCAAGATGGTGTCCGCTGGTGCAGTAAAACTTTCCCACTTGGGAGAGCCATCTGCTCCGAAAATTGCAAAATTGCCACTGTCGTTCATATAGGCATAAGCACCACCGGCAATCTGGGAGCTCCATACCTCAGTTCCAGTGGGATCACGGAGGGATAGCAAACCATCAGGGGTGAGCTGCAGGCTCGAATCATATGGTACTGCCGTGGTACCATTGGCGTACCAAACAACAGTCTTGTCATGAATCTGATCAAACCAGATGGCAAGTAGATAGAGGGAAGAGTTGGTCTCCAGGGGGCGGAAACCGAAGGCAAAGTCACCAGAGGGTGAGAGCCATGATTTGTTTGGGCCCTCAGGATTCAGAGTGGATCCCAAGCTGATATTGTGCTGAGCTATAGTACATGAGTGGAGCGGTAGGAACAATAGGAAGATGGAGAGGAATAGATGTGCCATTGTTCTTGGCTGGTTGTTCCTTCTAATGACAATTTATGCGCAGTGAATGGTAGAATTTTCAGATCACGCGGTAAACTGTAACATACTGAGACTTAAAGACTTTTCCATGGGACGACTTTGATAGTTCAGTGAAGGACTCGTTTGAAAACACGCCAACACGGAGCTGAAAGCACTGTATTAATCCTGTATACTCGTATTTTCGTGGAACGAAAGATATCTTCACTGAATTCCAGACTACGAGTAGGAAGCACACTGCACACTCCAAATATGAAACCGCAGAGGATTTTGAACAGGTGAAGTCGCTTGGTTTCTTTGAAGCAGCTTGTTACACCCAAATGATTGTTGAAAAATGTAGTCCACATTGTCGCTGTGGAACAGCTGTCAAAATCGAATTAACCGTTAATAGTCTGGACCAGTCTCTGTCTTGAAGATTATTCTACTAATCGACAATTTTTGAGCTCATGGATGGTTGTGATGAGAACCGCAGAGGATTTTGCATAGGTGAAGTCGCTTGGTTTCTTTGAAGCAGCTTGTTACACCCAAAAGCTTGTTGAAAAATGTAGTCCACATTATCGCTGTAGAACAGCTATCAAAATTGAATTAACCATTAATATTCTGGACCAGTCTCTGTCTTGAAGATTATTATACTAATCGACAATTTTGGAGTTCATGGATGGTTGTGGTCTCATCAGAGATAAGAAGAAAATTTTGTTTCAATATTGGTACTCTGACAGGGAAATTATTGTTTTGTTCCCATTTGAAAGAATTCAGTATAGCACGCCTGTAATTGGTACTAAATCATCATTTTCCATTTGAAAGAACTCAGTATAGCACGCCTTTAATTGGTACTAAATCATCATACTTTTCTATTTTCTACACTCAGGACCAAGCTAGAGCTTTATGTGGCTACTCTTGTAATAAAGATGTACATTTCTATTTTATTGTTATGTTGCGCAACTCGATAAAATGGCTTGCTATTCGTCGGAGCGGTGTTCTACTAGGCATTTAATAGTAATCCGTATGCCTAAGTGTGATTACCCTAGGGTAATGACACGGGCGCTACACTCAGGACCAAGCTAGAAGTGCTGCTTGTCTTTTTCTATTTTCCTGTGAACTTAATGGATGCAATTCTGATTTTATCTGGAGTCCTTTACTGTCGAAGCCATTGACTTGGTGCCAGTGGCGGAACTAGGAATTTGGGAGATCCAGAGTAAACTTGTAGTGTAAAATATACCGAGGCACAATGTGATTCAATAGTCTAGGAAATCAAAATTCAAGACTTCAAAATGGAGTCAAGGCTAACATCGGTGCTCACTGCCCACTGTCTTGGTGCTGCCTCGATAGTTGGTGACTCGGTGCCTCACCGTCCCCGCGCCATAGCCCCTGCGCCGTGCCTCAGCGCCTGCCCGCGCCCACGCTGCAGCCCTCGTGGCCACACCGCAGCCCTCAGTGCCTGCTCGTGTTGCACCGCGCCATGCTGCAGCACCCACCCTCGCCCACATCGCGCTATAGCGGCTGCACGGTGGAGCGTGGAGAAGCTAGGTGTTGGAGTCTTGGAGGAATGGGGAATGGAATGATTAGAGATTTAGGGAATTAGAGTTACCTAGTGCTGTGCATTTTATTGGCTTGGGCTGCATCTGGGCCAGCTTCCACTCGGCGTCTCGACCCATGTCCCACGACCAACGCGACGAGGAGACTACGGTGCAGCTCCTGCGCCCTCATGGCGTCATGGCGGCTTGGCCTTTGTTGGGGGAAGGGGGTGGAGGGGTCCGCCTAGGAGACCTTGGCAGCCGCCCCTGCTTGCTCTAGCGGTAGTTCCGCCCTGCCTGGTGCCGAAGACTTTGAGAGGTTCAATGTAGGGTGCAATTGCCAAGCTGATAAGGGTAAGCCAAATTCATCGTCGTGATAGGTACTATTACCAAGCTATTTATGGAAATGATAAGCACAAGCTGTGACGGTCTTGAAACTACATCGTGCCAAATTATATCACTTCAAACACTAGCCCTAGATGTTTTTTGGTTGAAAGAAACAAGCAGGAGAGCTCCCTATTATATTGATAAAATAGAGGTCCGATCCTAAAGGATCACAAAAGATTAAAAGAAAAGAAGAAACTCTCGGGTGGTTCAAAGTTTGAAAGATACAAAATAGCTATTAGCCCAGGAAGGTTGCACTAGGCACCTCTCTCTAGTTGGATTAAGCCCTTGATTTCTCTTTGTTCTTGGCCACAGTCTACTTTGTCTCGTAGTCCACACAAGGATTTCTCCACTGTCCAATTTGCATGGTCTTGACAATCATGGTACTCAGCGTCTTCCTTCGCATGCAAAGAACAACAGCAAGCATGACAACCAACAAAAGCAAAGGAATCTTGGCGCCACTGCTGCCGCCCCGAATCCAGCCTCTACTGCCTTGGATTTCGTCGCCACTTCCCTCTCCTCTGTTTGCCGCCGTCGCCGCCTCAGATCTCTATTCCACCACCACTGCCACCTGGTCGGTCGCTGATTCCTCCTCTCGCCCATGCTGTCACCTCGGATCCATCCCGCTTCTCCATGTTCGGTTCGACAGGATAAATTTTCGGGAGTGGGCTCTGCACCTAAGGATTCACCTCAATAGCTAGTGCATTCGGTAACCTCACCAGTGAACAACCCTGTCTGCCTCGGTCTACACTGCCAGTTCTGCCCGCTCTTCCTGCTGGTGAGGATTAGGCTGCTCAGGAGACCGCCATTGCTGCTCTAGAAGAGACCCTAGAGCTCTACTAGTCTAAGTTGCATGCCTATGAGAGATGGCAGGATGCTGAAGCTATGCTATCGCCATCCTGATGGGCAGCATGCTAGTGGCCATCTCCATGGATGTGATGGAGCTACCAACGACTCAACTGATGTGGGAGCGTTTCCGAGCTCACTACCAACCGACGAGTGAGGGGGCGAGACAGAGGGGGTGAGCAAGAGGGGAAAAAGGGGGTCCTGGTGCTCCTCTTTATAGAAGAGGGGGGAGGCGCAGGGGCAAAGCTCGATGGCAAGGGTGTGGGGTGATTCGGCTGGGACAAGGGTGACGTGACGGGAGCAGGTGGGGGAGGAGAAAGAACAGAGGGGGGGGGTGCGGTGAAAGACGAGCAATTAATTGCGCATGCTGCTGAGGAAAATGAGGGAGGGAATCACACGGGGGCGACGACTTTGCATTGGTGGTGACGCGAGCTCGCGCACGGGCGGCATGAGCGAGAGGAAAGAGATGGTGACAAAGCAAGGTGGAGGCTGACAGGTGGGGCCCATCTCTCGACGAGGGCGAGAGCGGGAGGAGGTGGAGCGAATTGGCGCTCGGGAGAACGGGCCAACGAAATGGGCCGAGGCACGGGGAATAGGAACAGGCTGGAGAGAATTCGACCCAATAGAGAAAGAGAATTTTAAATGATTTTTGAATTACCAAAATCGAGAAAAAGGAAATTGGTTTTTTAAAATAGTAAATGAAGTCCAAAATTTCTAGAAAAATCATCAGAAATTCCTTGAATTAATTTGAACTTAATAAGATTATGTATAACTTAAAGTTATCTTTTTAATTTTGCAAATAAATTATTTTTAATTTTTGGGGAAAAGGAAAAACCTTTTTTAAAATCCAAGAAAAGACTTTAAATAATATATTTTACTTTAAATACTAGAAAACCCAATTAAACCAAATTTGAATTAATTGAGGTTTGATTGATTCATATTAAATTATTTTTATTTTTCTAAAATTTCCAATTAGGCTTTAGCAATTCAATAAAATCAAATGATTATTTTTATTTTTAATTTTTTTTTCAAAAACCCTAAAAATTAGGATGTTACACTTGTTGTCACCAATCAATGATGGTAGAGAAATTTGAGGATTGAATGTGTTGCAAGTTATCAAAGTTGTACCAACTTAGTATCAGGGTCCACATATCCGAGGCAAAAGAATAGCATAGGGTGAGGTGGAGTCCTGTTTCGTGGTGACTGTTGCATAGCAAAAAAGATTGATGGTGAGGCCATCCATGGGGTGCTAGGTTCTCCGTAGTTAGGTTCTTGTTTTGCATTTGTTTTCCGCCCCGCTGTACAAATGATTTCTATGTTGTACGCTTCGTAACTTCCTCAGAATTGAGCAAGGTAAGACGACTTGCACGTGTAATGATCGTGGTTCATCTAGTGCCATTTGATGGCATCTGGCGTATCTGGTTGTAAATGGATACCCTGTAGCCATCCCCAATGTGCTACGAATTCTTCTAGTCGAGTGAAGTTTGATATTTTGCTTCAGGGCGTTCTGATCCAGTTGTTGTTCTGCATCTCAATAAGAACCGATCTATTTTTCTCCTAGAAATCTTGAATAGATTGGGGGCGAGGTGCTTTGGTGCGTCCCCTTTCTAGCCATCTGTTGTGCCAAAATTTTGCCTTGGCACCGTCGCCGATCACTATATCAGTGGATATGTTGAAGGGATGCTTGTCCATTTTATCACATGGTCGTTCCGTTCCAATCCATGGTTTGGTGGAGTTCGCCCAATCATACTAGAGCTAGCGTAGGCGCAAAGCTCTACTAAACTTCTCTAGGTCCATGATTCCAAGACCACCGAGTTTTTTTGGCCTAGAGACTTCTGCCCAGCTGACCAGACAATGGCCTCCATTAGCATCCTCTTAACCTTTCCAAAGGAAGGATCTCTGCGATCTATCCATCTTTTTCTTTGCCCACTTGGCCAGTGGGAAGATGGTAAGGTGTTTGGTTGGAATAGAGGAGAGGATCGAGTTAATCAAGGCTAATATTCCAGCTGGAGAGAGGAGTCTTCCTTTCCATCCTGAAAGTCGTGCTGCCATCTTTTCGATGATCGGCTGTACATGGACTCTCTTGGCTTTGCGGATGTGCATCGTGGATTTTTTGAAGTTTATGACCAGTCCTGTTGCCTGGCCGAACATAGTGAGGATTTGCATCGATATCCTCCTTTATTGGTTTAACGAAGATGGCTGCATCGTCCGCGTAAAGTGAGGTCCTCATTTTGGAGTGCAAAAGGGTGAGAGGATGTTCTGTCTTGTTGCTAGATCTAGGATCCTTTGGAGAGGATCTGTGGCGATAATAAAATAGCATTGGTGATAACGGATCCCCGTTTGTGCTGGGAGATGTCTCCTGGCTGACCGTTGAGAAGAGCTCTCGATGAGGACGAGCAAAAAAGGATGGAAACCCATTCACACCAGCGGTGGCCGAAGCCACGTGCCTGCAGGGTTTCAAGGAGGCAACCCCAATTCAGGGAGTCAAAGGACTTCAGCGATGTCCAATTCGAGGAAAAGGACTTCAGCGATGTCCAATGTATTTTTTTTTTAATGAAGGCACTCTGACTGGGGGAGATGAGATTGTCTAAGCTTGGGCCAAAAGTATGTTTGCCTGGAGTTTGGAGAAAGTATTCACCATACTGTGCTAGAGGCTAATAAGCCGGTAATCAGTGATCATCGAAGCATCCGATTTTTTCGGAATGGGAACGATGTTAGTCGTGTTGATTAGGTCGAAGCCTAGGCCTCTCCCGTCACCAAACTATTTATGGAAACTAGTTCAATGATAGTGCTTTACCGTAGACAAATAAAAAAAATCATATTTAACTTAGCACGTCGAGTGTTATTGCACTTTATGAAAACCATCGGTTCTGCCATGACACTCAGTTGAGCTCCGCCATGGCACATGTTCACTTATTCCCAACCATATTCAGCGTCCGCGGCTCTGCCGCTGCGGCACCCCACGTCCCGCCTCTACCCTATGCCCGATCTTCTCGGACACCCTCGACACTGTCGCTGCGGCACCACACGTCATGCCCCCGCTCCCATGCTTGATCTGCTTCGCACCATGGGCCACACCGCTATGCCTGTCGAAATGTTGTTATCGCACCAGCTCTGCCGAGACTGGAAGATGTAGCTTTGCTCGACGAATTATAATCGTAATTTGTTGAGGAATTGTTAGGAGAGCTTATAAAGAGAAAAAAAAATGTTGGAATAAGATTGTAGTTTGTTCAGATAAGATCGTAGTTTGTTATAAGTTTGTTAGGGAATCTAATAAATAGAAGAGAAAAATATGAGAGAGGTTCGCACAATACACCTTGACATATACCATAAAAAGACCTCGCTGCCGGTATAGCAGGGCCAAGGGCATAGCTTGGCTGTGATACTTCTCATGCCGGAGCTGCCAAACATGAAGAACAGTAACACACATCAGTGATCATATCGGAGATCAAAAATCTCAAAGCACAAAAGAACAAAGGATAAAAAAAATCCCCAGTTACAATATAATGATTCCATCTACCAACACATCAGTTCGGAGAACATAAGGATTTATATTTAGACAAAAAAAAACGAGATGATCGATGGTAGAAGGAACCATCATCAATAGCCTTATCGCTGCATATGAGGCCACGTTACACCTAGATCTCAGCGGCCGCCCGCCGGAGGCGCTCATCCAGATCGACAACGCACCGGTGGGTGCCATCCAGTTCGGCGTCCTTGTCTGACAACCACCAAATTGCCATCGACGACGACGCCATGCCCATTGACGACGGCAGGGCTGGGACTAAGGTCATGGTAAGTGCGGTGGGTGGCGTCAATGGCGAGCACAACAACGCGGGTAGAAGATGGGCGCGAAAATGGCAGAGAACGTGAGGTCGCGGCAGTGCAAGTCGGAGAGAAGAATGCCTTACGGAGTCGTGCAGGTGCAAGGCGAGGGGGAGCGCCGACGTTTGGGAGTAGAGGGCGTGTGATTCGAGGTAAGCGAGCGACACTAGGAACGTTGCGAAGAGAATAGGAAAGACGTGTTTATTGAGCCCACATGGTGGCACTATAATATTAGTGAGGGAACCGAAGTAAAGAACACATCATTTACCACCACTAGATTTTTTTTTTAAGGAGTGAATATTATAAGCACAGGCTGTGGCAGTCTTGAAATACGTCGTGCAAAAGTATATCATTGCATACACTGGCCCGAAAGTAGTTTTGCTGTCTCGGAGGGCACTGTATAATTCCAAATCACAGGTCATTACGGTATTATTCCATTGAATAATTGAACAGGGTTGTAAGTAGTTCCACGACTGAGGTTTCAATTAATTCGCGTAGTATAACTGCACACGATTCTTGCTAGAAATCTGGTGGTGTATTGTGTTGCTGTTTAGAAAGGGAAATTTACACTGTATATAGAAATTTGATTCGCAGTGGCCTTGACCTGTTGCTTGGCATGCTTTGTGCGTTTGAGTTGCTGCAGTGTAAGATTTTGTGAGACAGCGGCGTCATTGATCTCCTTTTCCCTCCCCCCTTTGAGCTATTGTCATTTCCCATAAGAATTGATTCCCGTTCACGGGTTCCATGCCCAATAACTGGGATGGATCCAGACAGAGGAATTTCCATGGTTCCTGCTAAGTTTCATGCCAAGGAAGATGGCTTCAAAGCTGTTGTCGAGCGCAGGAGAAAAACGGTGTACGGCTGATGACCTGACGCACGAGAGCTCCGTGACGATGGATTCACGGGTGGCGCTGGCGCGGCCGACCGCTGCATGTAATTGTTGCGCAGGAAGACGGCGGGCGAGTTCACCTTCACCAGTCAACATACGCACGCGCGTCCACCAGCCCATTTTCCTAGCTTCACGGGCGATCTCATCTATCCATCGGCCCCGCCGCCGGAGCGGCCCACTTTCCCCGAACGCTCAGCCCGCCCCGCCTTCCGCTCAAACCTCTCCGCCCGTCTGCACGTCGCTCACCACGCGCCACGTCCCAACCTTGGTAGCTGAGTTTTTTTTTTCTTTCTAAAATAACATAGCAAAAATAGTTTTTTTTATAAATGAATTAGTAAAAATAGCATACGTATCGCGCTCAAAATTGACAAGAAGTAACATACCATATACCCAAAGGTAGACCACGTGGCGACTGCACAAAGCTCGATAGGTGACGTGTGTTGGCCACCTGTCGCGAACGGGAGGTGCCATCGCGGCATGTTGCCAGCACACGTCACATGTAGCACTCCTAATTCGCAATAGGTCATCTCCTATTAATTTTGAGTGTATTATGGGTGCTATTTTTCTAAATTCGTTTGCATTGCACTATTTTTGCAGCTTGATCACGAAATAATACCATTCTAGAAGTAAAAAAAAACTCACCCAAGCGTTCCTTAACCAGAAAGGAGTAACCATGCACACACCCCAGAACCCAACCTCGATGTCGGGCACGCCAGGCCGTGACCGACGCCTTGCCTGGCTGGAGCACATACGCCGAGTCGATGACTGAAAGGTACCCATGCCACATCCTCTGCCTTTGCAACTGCAACAGAAGAGGGCAAAAATATTTGTGACATTCGCCCAATCCTATCCGTAGATAACAAAGCGGACGGTCCGGATTGAACGCTACAACGGAAAACACATAAAAAGCTCGGCAGTGTTTATTGCAGCTACAGTACACATACAGGACCCGGATGCATCTCACGCGTTGATTTTTGATCCAACTACCCAAAATGATAATGGCACCGTTGCCTTTAAAACTTGAGGAGGTTGTGGTTCCTTAATTCTGCTGTTTGCCTATAATCCATGCCATGCAATGGCCTGCCTATCACCAAGAAAGAGACTAAGTCCTATTTGTTTAGGCTTAGATGTTTTGGTTTATAGTTTAAAGTCAATTTTTTGGCTTAATCAGCTTATAAGCCCATGAGCTTTTAAGCTAAGTTGTGGATATCATGGGAATATACTCATGATCTTAGGATGATGTTACAATTGGCAATGACATTGAAGGTTTATCGAATTACGCATTTTGACAAAAGTTCAGGTGCTATCAGGTCACTAGCGGTCAGACCGGCTAAGAGGAAGCGGTCGGACCGGCCAGTGGCGGTCGGATCGGCCAATAAGCGGTGGTCCGACCGGCTTGGTGGCGGTCAGACCGACCACCTCGTGGCTGTATGACCTGCCATTATAAAAGTTGGATTTTGGAGCTAGGTCAAAAATAGAGGGTGTAGGAAAGAGAGAGAATTCTCCTACACTTAGTCTCATAATTTTTGGAGCTTCCAGTTGAAAGATCTATTCATTTGAAATTTCCAAAGAGGTCTCGGATTTGTAGGGTGAAAATTTGGCTAAGTCCCTAGATGGGCGGTTAGACCGGCCCATGGGTGGCGGTCTGACCGGATTTCACTTATTCGTCAGCCATTTTGGCAGAGATTTTTGTTGGTTAAGTCAAGTTCATAGTTTTCAGTGCATATGTGTTGCATAATGCATGTTTTGACTAACGTGGATCAAGTTGCGAAGAACTTGTTCCCGGAATCAATTTCTTTGTCTATTGTTGTGCAGGACGCTTGGAGGTCAACGACGGTCAACGGCGAGGATGATCGGGACTAGGCTTGGAGAGCTGAGGTTCATAACGATCGAGGATGCCGTGATGAAGTTATTGGACTCAAGCATGTCACAAAATGAACAAGGATGACCGAACGGGAAGTTCGGTGCGACGGGTTGCATCAAGCAGCACAGGGGTCGGTGCAAGTGCCATGGTGGTTTCGGTGGGAGCCGGATGGGAGAGACTTGTCGATATGAAAGAGCAGTTGATCAACCTACACATGGCAAAGCATGAGATTGCTTCATGAAGATTGGATTCGGTCTTTGGAGAAGGATCGATAAGTGGTATTTTGGTAACTTCACCAAGATACCACCTTTATTTCTTTTGGCTAAACTGCAGCGAAAGACGGCGCAAAGAAAAGTGGTTTAAGTCAAGAGAAGATGAAGAGACACTTTGAAATGCGTGCGTGAGTGAAACCCATTTATGTGTGGGCTTAACGGGTGCCCATTTGGGAATACCTTCTAGAAACTAACCACCACTATAAATAAGGGGGTGCTGGTTGTGCATCTCCCACATCTTGTGTCTTTTGTTGAAACCCTAGTTTTGGTGTTTAGAGAGAATAGTGGAGAGGTTAGGTTTCTAGAGATTGGATTGATTGTGTGCTCAAGTGTTGAGTATTCATCCTCCATGATTGAGTGGTTGTAAACCAATGTCTATATCGAATCAATCCATGCAAGATTGCTCAAGTTGATTCTCTTTATGTTCTTGCTTTCTATTTTGTGATTTTGAGGCTTTCTTTGATCCACTACTTTTCTCTTGGTTTTTGGTTTGGATCTTACTTGCTGTGACATGTGGGAACACATCTAGAACCATCTTGATTATCTATAACCAACAAGCAAGTTTTTGGATCATATTTCGATTTTGACTTGGTTTTGGACCAACCTTCACTCAAACGGAAAAAGATCAGAACTTTGACAAAGATCTTCGCGATATTTGATTGGAATAGGTTCCTGGCATCCTAGAGAAGGTGTGTTCCAAGTTTCGTGAAGTTTGAAGTTGTGGATCAAAAGTTAGACCTATTTGTGATTTTGTTTTCGGACTGTTTTTACTGTTCATCGTGCTGGAGGTCAGACCGCCCCCTGTGAGAGGTCAGACCGCCCATGGAGAGGTCAGACCACCCATGTTAAGAAGTCAGACCGCCCAACTCTTTGGAAATTGAGTTTTTGATGATTTTGGTTGTTTTGCTCGGGGTTTCGATTGGATTCAATACAAATCTTCTGCTATGCTTGTACTTTGATCTTCATAGTTTTCATAGCTATTGGAGTGAAAATCTTGTTGAATCCAATCTTGGTGAAAAAGAAGTCGTGCTCTTATTCACCCCCCTCTAGTCGCCGTTTCGGTCCAACACAAGTTCTAGTGTTTGGTAATCTAGCTTTTTATATGATGTTGTCTTATTAAGTTGTGTGTGAGGGATAAAAAGTTTGAATTACCCTTGAGGGTTTGAAGGATCTTTTTAAGCATGTATTTAAACTTATTATTGCATGTGATTTGTAAATATAACGATACGTGCAAGTGTACATATGAAACAAAAAAGATTTTGCTCGTTCATGCGTGTATTAATTTTGTACATTGTGTAGTGAAAGAAATTAATATAGAAAGACATATATTAGTCAACCAAACAAAATAATATTCAATCATATCATATTTATGTAATCTTTTTATCCTTTTGCGGCCATTAAAGAAGTAGTAATGCTATCACAAAAGACACTCATATCGCCATCAACAATTGCTGATCCATTGACACCGTGCCCTCCAAATGATTCAGTTTGTGTATCGTTTGGATCATAATCTTCGTCAAGATCACATCTCTCAAAAAGTTCATCACGTAAAGCACTATCTCGGATGAAGTTGTGTAGCGCCATACATGTAATTATCATTTTCGTTTGAATCTTCATTTTGTAACTTGGCAAAGCCAACAAGATTCTCTATTTCATCTTCAACACACCAAAGAAACGCTCAATCACATTGCGAAGGGACGAGTGAGCGTGATTGAACACCTCGTATTTCCTACTTAGTTGTTGACCATGGTGAAATTCTGGTAGATGATACTTTTGTCCTTTGTAAGGAGCTAGATAGCCCTTTCGATTGGGATAACCCGCATCAATAAGGTAATATTTTTCTACATACATGAAACATATAAATATTGACAATAAAAATTAGGAAGGCTATCATAATAATTAATTATATGATTAAAGAAGCATAGTATCTTCTAGAGGATGTAGAAACCGGTTCGAATACTTGTCCAAAGTGTTATTGAAAATCCTTGTGTCATGCGCTGAACCCGGCCATTCGGCGACAACAAATGTAAACCTCATATCGAAGTCACACACTGCCATCATATTTTGAGATGTATATCCATGGCGATCAGTGTGAGCAACCTACTCATCCGCTGGAACAACAACAAGTATATGTGTGCCATCAATTGCACCTATGCAATTGTTAAAATGAGGTGTGAAGCGGTTATCTTGAAGTCTTAGATGCACTATTGTGAACTCCGGATTCATTGGTCGAATATTATCTTCAGATAAATGATAGACATATTGCAAGACTTCACCAAACTTTCTATTGATTGTTTCTGTGGACCTTTTGAAGCAATTTTGAACTTGACTAACCGACTGAAGGTGACCAACTGTCCACAAAAATATAGCTAAAGATTCTATGAAAGTCATAGTCCTAGTTGATTTCAAGCCATAATTTGCAACCAAAGTTTCATGCAAACTATAAAAAACAATCCTACTTATTCGGAACATCGAGTAACAATCTCTATCATCGCTCAGTTGCTCAACAACCCATTCATAACCAGTCAGGAGTGCATACCTTTTTGTTTAGGTAAGTGTCATAGTAGTGCATACCTACATAACTAGCCGCTGTAACAAAATTCTGAAATGGCAACTTCCTCTTTTTTATTATTTCGATATCGTCTTCTCTCAAACCACTCTCAGTGGTTGAACCATCAATATCATTTGATGAGCTCATCTACAAATAATAACAATGATTAGTAACATAGAACATGATATAATCTAATTGAGAACACATTAGAAGGTAACAATAATACTAGTACGACATAACTGAACAGTTTCACCCCATTATGATTTAATTGAGAACACATTAGAAGGTAATAATAATACTAGTACGACATAACTGAATAGTTTCAACCCCATTATGGTTTAATTGAGAACACATTAGAAGGTAACAACAATTCGAGTACGATATAATATTAATAGTTTCAACCCTACATAAGCATCACCGAGTAGTTTTCAAAATGAAAAAGAACTACAAAAAAAAATCTAATCTTGCTTCATCTTGAGATCAAACACCCTCTTGAGCCAGTTCATCTTTACTTCATCGGTCTTCCTAGTGACAAACACTTCTCGATTTTCTAGTTTAGTAAAGAGTCTTGTCGCAATGAAGTGTTCATCACTTCCTTCTACTACCCCAGCCTGAATAGCTACATCCATAGCATCCGCTATAGATTGCCCACTCTGAATAGGGCCTTTTGCCATAATATCCACTATGCGCTTGAAATCCCTAGCTATTGGATTTTTCTTGTTCTTCTTTGGGCTAGGCTTAATATTATTAACCCTACGCTTCGCAACGACCTTCGGTTTCGTGCAGATGACCTCATTGTTCTCTACATTGGCGCAGCGTCTTCCTCGCCGTCCTCCGAACAATCAATGTCCACAACGGTTTAGTCTTCTTTAGTAGACTCACTCGAGATGGCTGAAGTGTTACCCGTGACATGAGCCTTGTCAAACATGCGATCCATATCATCTAGGTTCTCATGTGGTCCATCACGAAAATGTTTAGGATATTGCTGAAAATTTAAAAAATAACTGAAGTTAGCACAAATTAAATATGAGATCATACATATTAATAAATAGATATTTATACAATTACTACCTTGTGCTCCTTCCACCAAGCATCAAATGAAGATGTAGTTCCTTTTTATGATCCCAACCTAGTCCAGTTGCTTTTTGTTTTAAATCGTTCCACAAGTTGTATTCTTTCTTCATATTTTTTAGTTATTTTTTTGTCGTGTTTTTCTCTATCCTTTCAAAGAACTTCTTTTGGAGGTTCTTTTAACCTGTGGTATTCAAACATCCCAATGGTCTATTCTTGGCAGCAACTTCCTCAACATAGATCTGACAAAATATCCTGTTACCAAATGTATCCCAATTTACCTTGCTGATGGCAACTAGTTCCGTCTATACAATTTACATGATGATTTATAATTTTTGAGGGCACAATATAATGATATGCAAAACTAATATTGTAACTACTCAACAGATGTAGAGACACAACCCTAAACAGACTATATCACTCAACAGATATAAATACTCAACAGATGTAGAAACTTAAAACAGATAATATCCAACAGATGTTCATCAAATACATCAAATTTTATATATACCAAGTGCATGGCAAGAAACCATGCATGTTCCTCTCCCTTGCATCTGCACCAAACCACTCAGAAATCTTTGAGTAAACTTTGGCTATCTTCGTAACCACATAAATCCGCGCGCAGTTGACTTCTACTCCTGCAAATACCTGTACCGCACACTGTTCTTCTCCTCATCAAGTGCAATAATTCCGCTCGTTAATCCGATCGCAATGGGAAACCACATTGTTGCTCTCCTACCCCTACTCCTATCGCTGCTACTCGCCACCTCGCTCTCTCAGTCTCAGGACAAGGACGACCCTGACCTCCCCACGCTGCTCAAGATCAAGGAGCAGTTCGGCAACCCGGCCGCGTTCGCGTCCTGGCAGCCCGGCACCGATCACTGCCAGTGGCCGAACGCGTACTGCAACCAGTACCGCCGCGTCGTCGCGCTCTTCCTCGAGAACCTCAACATCACCTCCCCGCTCCCGCCGGCCATCGGCGAGCTCGACCAGCTCCACACCATCAACATCGACAACATCCCCGGCCTGTCCGGCCCCATCCCGGACTCATTCGGCAACCTCTCGCACCTCTCCATCTTCAACATCATGCGCACCTCGGTTTCTGGCGCCCTGCCGGCGTCCCTCTCCCGCACAAACCTCTCCTCCGTCAGCTTCTTCGGCAACAAGCTCACCGGCATGATCCCCAAGTCCCTCCAGGACCTGCCGCACCTGACCTACTTCGACGCCGCGAACAACGACCTCGTCGGGCCGATCCCGCCGCGGCTGGTGCACGGCGGGACGGCCGAGTCGCCGCTGGGCCTGACGCTGTCCAACAACCGGCTGTCGGGGACGATCCCCTGGATCTACGCGGTCGAGAGGTACTTCATGAATTTCAGGGTGGCCAACAATCGACTCACTGGCGACGCCTCGTTCCTGTTCGGACGGCGCAAGACGGTGTCGGACATCGACCTGTCCGGGAACAGTCTGCGGTTCAACCTGACGGGCGTGGACATGCCCAAGAACCTTTTATTCCTGAACCTGAGCCGCAACCGGATATACGGCCGCGTGCCGGCGTCGCTCTGGCAGTCGAGGGTGGTGAGGCTGGACTTCAGCTACAACGAGCTCTGCGGGGAGATTCCCACCGGCGGGCAGATGGCGCGGTTCAAGGCGGAGGCGTACGAGCACAACAAGTGCCTGTGCGGGACTCCGCTGCCGCCGTGCTAGAGCGCGCGCGGTGGCTAAGCTGACCGTGTTACGTGCAGGATCTGTCTCGCGTTCGGTGTTACTGTGTACGCAGTGCAATGCAACGAATAGTTTGTGCTTCCATCAGAGCGGCTCCGGCCGGTTCGGTACAACTACAAGGCACAGCTGAATACTTTCACGGGCTTAATCCAAGCCGTTTTCGGGCCATATAAGAATACCATTTTTTTTCTTCTAATGGAGTTCGGCTCCAAATTGGGCTTCTTTTTGCATCGGCAAATCTGTTTGGTCTGGTACTGGTTCCCTCTAAAAAATTGGTTGGTCTGGCCATGGTTTGAAATTTGGATGTTTGACCCGTCACGTGTGCTACGGCATTGTTTCACCTTTGGTTGCGCCGTCGTCCTCACCTCTGGTCTCCCCTCCCGGCAACGTTGGCCGCTAGCCAACCTTGTCCTCACTGCTGCTTTGGCCGCGCGCCCGAGCGTCAATGGAGCCACTGCGGCTCCACGTGCGGGCGGCTACGCACCTATGCTTCTTTCGTGCGCTGGCAGCCTAGCCGAGCCGAGGGCCGTCGCCGACTGGCACCGTCTCCACCCCCCACCTCCGTAGCTTCAGCCGGGTAGCCATCTAGGAGGTTGCTTTGTCATCTCTCATTTATTTTTGTTTGTTTTACAGTGTGGATAACTGGATATTGCTACGCAAAATGTTTTTTTTTTAAAAAAAGAGAGAAGCAGGACAATGGAACTGGTAGGTAAATTTGTATTTTCTTCAGCTACTAGTTCTCATGATTCTATCGGTTCTCCTCCTCAGTGTATGCTCTCTTCGTACTGTTATTATACCAGATATGTGATATCCAAAAATTTGCACTGAAATATTTTAAATTACCATATGGAATGTCACAGAAACACGCGTGATTCTGCTCGTTTGAAAAGAAATAGAACCCTTCTTACTTTTAGATGCAAATAGAGTTTGCACCACAAGTAGCAATGTTGTACTGATGTATACCTAGTCTGGGATGCCTGCAGTGCTACAGATAAACATATTCAGACATGAAATGGTATCGTGGTGGTGTTTATTAGATCTTGTCGGAGATCCAAATCTGCAAGCTATACTTCGCAGCTGATAAAGTAAATCGGTATTGACAGAGCCAAGGACCGTGATACATGACCCAGTGCTCTGATCAAGGAGACAAGGAGTAATCAATGCATAGGTACCTACCTAACTTCATGACAGATACAGAGAGCTGCGTGCACGACAATCTGGAGCAAAATGCTCTACAATTTCTACTTGGAAGTTGAATATGCTGTCATAGTGGTCACCACTCAACAACATTCCAATACAAGCTTTCTTATAGGAGCAAAAAAGGGGATAAATTTATACCATGCATGAGCCTATACATGTGCTTCCAAGAAGAGCCTTTCACATGTAGCAAAGCTTCTCTGTCATCGCCGATCACCCCTCAAATGGTGCATGAGCACTTGAGCAGTAGTGATATCTAGTCTTCTTCTCCTGCCATTTCTCCTTCTACCTGTTGCTTCCATCACCTACAATGGTGCCTATGAGCCACCCGTCAGCCGGAGCAGCTTCCCCGAAGGGTTCATCTTTGGCATGGCGTCATCGTCCTATCAGGTTCCACTCCTCTTCCTGTCTTCGTTAGTATGCTCTTTTCAGTTTAACCTCATACTAGATGAGCCAACTTGATTGTATTTCACCCGTAAAGGTTTTTGAAATAGAACTAACTCAAGTTAAGATCCTATGTCCGTTTTTGATCGTAGATACGATTGTTTAAACAGTTTAGACTCTACAGAGGTTGTACACTGTACCCACAAGAGATAATCATACTCGTTACCCCACATGATTCCTTAGTTATGTAGTTGAATGATCGTCACAGTAACATTTCAAACTACCTCATCTCTTCCGTCATCTCACCCCTATGGACCACTCTCATAAGTTGTGTGGGATGTTCACCACAACGACTAACGCAGCTGGCAACTTCACCCTACCTCGGTGTCCCTTTCGAGACGAAACACATCCTGCAGCTTACACACTTCCAAACTCCAATTTGTGGGATGGCATTGAGGGTTTAATAATTTTACTAAGCCAAGTTTCACTTTACAGACTTGCGGTTGTATTTGTTTTACACAGGAGGTCATGACAAAGATTAAGTTCTTAATCCATCTGGGCGGTTCATACCACATACCAACACTCTCGTGCACGGCGACACCCACTACTCTTTCCATCTGCTCAGATGTGGTACTAGCAAGTTGTTTAGGGTTTTGGGGAGAAAAACTAATTAACACAACACGCCAGTCATTTACATCCAATGACAGCCCAAAACCACGTTCATGATTAAAAGATGTTGATCAGAATATTTATTGTCCTGGTACTTAAGCAAAACTAGTATATCGCTTAAGTACAACCTATGCTAGTATTTACCATATATTTACTAGGGTGACATGGAATGAGGGATTCAATTTATCAAAGGATGGATAATACTTAATTAATCATCAAATGAGTGTTTAACTACCTTAAACTTTAACATACATTTGATTACAAAATTAAAGCATGCAACTTTGATATTTTAAATAAATATAATTTACATAAAATGTAGGCTCAAAATGATCAAAGTATTGATCCACCTTGGTTAAAGGTAGTAGGGCCTTGGTACTCTTGAACTTGGTCGAAAGGGAGGTCTTCTGCGTCTTCGAACCATAATCACAAGAAAGTAACAGAAAAAGACAAAACAGCAGAGAGAGCAAATAAATACAAAACCCTTAACAAATGAACTCCAAATTGAACAAGATCAGTGACATTAACAAGATCTTGAATTTAGAAAATTTTAGGAACAAGTTTCATAATTTTTAGAGTTATAACGAAAAAGATATAAATCTTTGAAGCTTTTTAATTGAATTATTAATTGAAAATAAAATCAGCAAAAACCGAAAATTCCATGTGGTGACACGTGGCATGCACATAGGACTCGGTCCACCGCACAGTGCGTGGACCGAGACCATACGCACCAGCTCATGGGTCCACGACATAGTGAGCGTGGGGCCCACCTGTCAGCCTCAAACGACGCTGTGCGTGTGGGGGGCCCACCTATCACCATGGCCAGCGGAAAAAAGAGGCGGCGCAGCTGTCGCTCTCCGCGCTGTGGCGAAGAGAGGAGGGAGAGGGAGAGGCGGGGAGGGGAGGGGAAGGGGCGCACGGCGGCGGTGGGAGCTAGTAGGAGGGAGAGGGAGGGAGCGGGCGGCGCCGGGAGCGGGGCCGGAGGTGGGGACGAAGCCGGCGTGGAAGCGACAACGGCGGCGACCGGGGCGCGGGAAGAAGGCGTGGCGTTGGCGTCGGCAACGAAGGTGAGGCAGTGGCGTTGGGGGAGAAAGGGAAGGTGCGCTTAAATAGCCGAGGGAGGGGAGAGGAGAAGACGCGGCGCGGGGAGGGGGCGAAGGAGCGAGAAGGGGACCCAGGTGGCGTCTGGTGGTCGGCCGACACACAGCGGCGCTGGTGGGGGGGAGGCCGGAGGTGGAGTGGGCCAGGATGAGCGGCTGGCCCGAGACGGCCCAATCCCAGGTGAGTTTGAACTCAAACTCAATTTTTTTTTAAAAAAAAAATTGCTTTGAAGTTGCGAAATCAAAACTCAATCTCTTCCTTGAAATTTTGAGAATGTTACACTAAGTATTAGACGGAAAGGAGAAGAATGAGTGTAGAGAACGGATAAATGTATGAATGTTGATGTCACTGTTTGTGTGGTTAGCATGGGTTCTTTGTCGATTGTATCGTGGAGGTGATTTGGGGGGACCGTAGATGCGTATAATGGGTATCAGATTTATCGCAGCATGGCATAAGATTTATGGATAGCAGACCAAGTCGAAACGTAGATGACAGGTTTTTTTGGTGGGTTACTAACATATGGTACCGTCGGTTCTACACTGGGTTGTAGAGTGCATAGTTCTGCATACAAAATATTGCATTTGGTTCACAAAAGGTTATAGCATGTTTGATAACATGAGAGAGCCTATGGCTTGGAGATATTACTGATAAATAACTACAAAAGACACATGATCTTGCTGCTAGGTTTAAGGGTCTGGTGCAGGTGTTGTGTTTGGGGACTGAATTTGTCAGGTGCGGTAGCAGCGAGCTGTTTACGTTCTGCTGTGTACAAGATGGAAAGCAAGTGCAGTAGCGTTAGTTGTGCCTGGAATAGACGAAAATAACTACGCAGAAAATTGTACAGACCGTACCTCGTGTTTAGTGTGAGGTTTCGTCATCTTGTTGCTTCTTCTTCGTAGTATAGGGGGGGTTAGTGGATCAGTACAAAGCTCATCTTGTTTGCTGCACAACATAGAGAAAATGTGAGATACAGTTTTGAATATGTATTCTGTCTAAGATATATGGCAATGCTATATGACTGTTTAGCATAGTTTGGTGTATAGACGATTACTGTGTGAAGTCTTTTTACCTTATCAAGGAAAAACAGAGATAAGCGTCAGTTGTTCCAGAATCCTTATGTATGGATTGGTGATGATTAGAAAAAGATATGTAAACAAACGATTACAACACGTATTTATATATGTAAACTACCAGGCAGAAATATGAACGTGATGATGCAAATTTCTATGCACAACAGATATGTACTATTCTGCAGGTATATGAGAAGAAGTTTAGTGATGTATATATGCAGTAGAGGTATTGCATATAGAAAGTGTTACTGTAATGCTATAAGCTATTATATGAAGCAGGTCGAAGTGTCCACAGTTTGAGCGGCAAAGAAGGAGCTATATTAAAGCAATAAGGAGTAAGACTTGAATTGTGCCACATATTAGGAAAAAAGGCCAGGGAAATATTGTTTCACTAAATGTACTAATGTGAAGTTTGATAGTAGCAGTCACTTACAGTGCATGTGTATAGAGGATTCGCTGTAGTATGGTCGCTAGCGGTAAGATCATCTATTTTTTTTTCTGTGGTCTCCACATTCTGCAGGTAGTGTACACATAAAATTTGTAATAGTAAATAGTAATATTATGTTCGACAATACGAATGTGATGAAACGCGAAATCTGGAATCTCTGTGTGTTTGGACTGCCAAATTTTTTGTTTGTGGGTACGTATGCTTCATATATAGAGTTAGCAGGTTGCAACATTCTCGTTTTCAAAAGTTAAATAGTAATTGATTTTTGGTTTTTTAAATCTTGCTTCGGAGTGATGTCATCAGTACCTTCTAAATTGGGCCCAGCTCCTCGTCCCAGCCGGCTTGCTTCCCTCCAGGCCCATCTTCCTCTCGGCCCAACTTGCTCCCCTGACCCATCTTCCTCCTGTCACCTCCCCACCACCCGCTGCCGCCGCCTGCGTCTGCGCCTGTGCCCAACGCGCATGTCACTTCCCCGCCGCTTGCACCTGCGCCTGCGCCCAACGCGCACATAGTCTGTCCGTCGCCGTCGCGCTTAGCAGTGTCGTGTGTGTGCGCCTCGCAGTGCACCCACGCCATGCCGTCGCCCATTCCGCGCGCCCGCCGCTCCCGTCGGCTCTCGCGGCTCCTCCCCCCTCCTCGTGGCTATAAGAAGCCTCGACCGCCTCCCCTTCTTCTCCCCTCCCCCACCTCGCCTCCTTCTCCTTCCTTAGAGCCGAGTCGAAGCCCCGCTCCCACCTCGACCGGCCTCCCCACCAGCCAGCCGCTCCAGCACCCCCACCGCGTCGCCGCCTGGTCTCGAGGTGCCCCAGGAGCCGAGGAAGCTAACCCCTCTCCTCCCCTCTCCTTCCCTGCTCCGGCGCCCCCTTCTTCCCCACCTCGGTCGCCGCCGCCCTGGCTCCGCCTCCGACTTCCCCCACCTCCTGGTGTTGCCCGAGCCCCGCTCCCTTCTTCCCCTCACTGCCGCTCGCCGCCGCCGCCCTCGCTCCCGAGCCCTCCCTCCCTCTCTCTCTGTGATGGAGAACGCGAGGCGACGCCGCCCCTTTTAACCCCCCGACTGTGGTTGACAAGCGGGCCCCACCGACACTGTTTCGTAGACCGATGGACCATGGACCCGCACAATGCGCGGTGACCTCCGGTCCACGTACTGTTCACGTGGACTAAACACTGTGCAATGGCCCCACATGTCAGTTGGCTACTGTTCACTCTCTCTCCTCTTTTTATTTTTCTGATTTATTTACAATTCAAATTTTGGAAGCTCCGTTCTCCTCCGTTATAACTCCAAAAATTACGATTTTTGTCTCTAAATTTGTCTAAATTCAAGATCTTGCTAATGACAATGGTCTTGTTTAATTTATAGCTCATTTATTATGTCATTAGTATTTATTTGCTCTCTTTGCTTGTTGCTCCTTTTTCCAGTACATTCGTCCGATTAGGGTTCGAAGAAACATGAGATCTCCAACTCGATCAAGCACAAGACTATCAAGACTCTCTTACCTTTAACTAAGGCGAGTTGACAGATCATTTTGAACCTACATTTTATGTAAATTATATTTATTTAAATTACCAAAACTGCATGCTTTAATTCTTTAATCAAATGTATGTTAAAGTTTAAGGTAGTTAAATACCCATTTGATGATTATTTATTTATTAAGCCATCCTTTGATAATCGAATCTATTATTTCATATCACTCTAGTAGCTATGTGGTAAATATTAGTATAGGTTGTACTTAAACGACATGGTAGTCTTGCTTAAGTATCGGGACAATAAATATCCTAATCGTTATCTTTTAATCATGAAAGTAGTTTTGGGCAGTCATTGTGGGTAAATGACTGACGTGTTGAGATAATTAGTTTTTCTCCCCAAAACTTTAAACAACTTACTATTACCACATCTGAGCGGATGGAATAGTGGTGGGTGCCGTCATGCACGAGAGTGGTTGATAGGTGGTATGAACCGCCCGGATGGATTAATGACTTAATCTTGTCATGACCCCGTGTAAAATAAGTACAACCACAAGTTTGTAAAGTACAACTTGGCCCAGTAAATTTATTAAACTATGAATGTTATCTCGCTGGAGGGGTTGCGGGATCGTGCAAGCACCGAACATGGTCCGGCTTGAAGGGGACACCGGTGTAAGGTGAAGTTGTCAGTTGCGCTAGACATTGTCGGTAATCCAGTTACGCTAGTTGCTAAGGTGAATATTCCGCACAACTTATGGACGTGGTCCATATGGGTGAGATAACGAAAGGGGCGAAATATTTTGAAAGGTTACTGTGATGGTCGCTCAACTGCATGACTAAGGAATCATGTGGAGCAACGAGTCTGATTATCTCTTGTGGGTACAATGTACAATATCTGCAGAGTCTAAACTGTTTAAACAGCCGCGCCTATGGTCAAACGCGGACATGGGGGCTTACTAGAGTTAGTTCAATTTCAAAAACCTTGGTGGGTGGTATGAAAATCAGGTCGAGCTCACCTAGCCCTGAGATTGGATTTTTTTTAGCCATCGAGTTCAGTGGTGTTGAGGAGTGGAGGTAGCTCTAATCAATTGAAGCATTTGTAGAGTTTCCGATGGAGGGAACCTCCACTGTTAATTATTATTGCAATTACTTTCTTTAACAAAATGCAATTTGGTTAAAACACCAAGTCATATGAATTTGTTATTATGATAATTGAAAAAGTTGTTTTAGTAAATAAAAGAACCCGAGCCACCTTTGTTAAGCCATGCATGTATATTATTGCATTTTGTGTGTTGGCTCGCTAGCATAGAAGTTGTGCTCATTCTCGCTCACCTTCGAACCCTCCAAATAATGTGGATCAAGTGGACTATGCGTACTATAAAGACTCAGAAGTCGACGGACAAGGAAACGATGAAGAGTAGTCTAATTCTGTAGTCTAGATCTCGCCTCAGTCTAGTGGACTTGTCCGGTACTTGCGTACACCGATATTATCCGACCCCCTTAGTTAATATCCGTTGTACACAATCTACTCCAGTCGCTTGTCTGTGGAGAGATGAGCTCTACCCTTTTGCTTTCGATGTAGCTTACATTGGTTTTATATAATGTATTCAATTTGGTCCGCCCTTTTGTAAAACTCGACCCGACGTGGTCTATGTTATTATGAAGTTTGTAATATATTTGAATGGTTTAATTCACGTTTTGTATGAAATGATTCAGTAATGTGCATGTGAGTGCTATCTACTGATCTAGGGAATAACACATTAATTTCGCAGAGAATTTGAATTTATAAAATCCGAGTCTGACAGAGGTAGATATAATAACGTTGATAACCTGGTCTGAAGATTTCGATGAGTCGAAAGTCTTTTTCGAGTAGAAAAAACTGCGACATGCGTTGTCTTTAGGCTGGTGATAATAAGCAAAGGTTCTAGCATGTAGTAATGGTGTGGCCGAAAATTAAAGAAGGTAGCAGTAAAGTAGAGCTAGGAATGTACTGTTTGGGAGCATGCTCTGCAGTAGTAGACAGGTGAGTTGGAGTTGGTGGTGTGCGCTTGGATGCCTAGGTACCTAGAAACATACATATTGTTATGAAGCAGAACAGTGGAGTATGCTTTGCATACAAAGTAACGATAGCAGTATTGATACGTACTCGTGATTGCTTCTTGTATCGAGATGTGTCTTTTTCAATTGCGTCAGTGCTGATTGCTGAATATGGAACGTGACTTCCAAGATGGGTCATAGAGAAATTTCTCCGCTTGCGATGTCATGCTCATGCACTCCTGACCGACGGCGCCGGAAGAATTAGCTCGTTGTTTTGGAGCCTATTCAATTCTCAAGAGACAGTTGCCTGCTCGGTCCATACCACCATCTAGATAAAGAGAAATTTTATGGTATATTTTACTAATAGTATATACTGG
Source organism: Hsuehochloa calcarea (assembly GCA_036346395.1). Lineage (NCBI taxonomy): Eukaryota > Viridiplantae > Streptophyta > Magnoliopsida > Poales > Poaceae > Hsuehochloa > Hsuehochloa calcarea. The sequence continues at coordinate 18,776,355 of CM070600.1, forward strand.
TATTATAAATTAAATTTAATCATTGATTTATTAAGAATGTAATAGATTTTTATTTTCATGAAAGCACTAGGACTAGAAACGAGTCGGCTCGTTTTGAAATGCTCGAAGATCTTTGAGCTTGGCTCGGCTTCAAAGCTGGCTCGAGCCGACTCACAAGCTCCCTAAAATTCTAATAACTTGCTAGTACCACATCAAGCTCCCTAAAATCCTAATAACTTGTTAGTGTATGTGGTATGAACCGCCTGATGAATTAAGGACTTAATCTTGTCTTGAACTCCCTTGTAAACAAGTACAACCGCAAGTCTACAAAGTGCAACTTAGCCTAATAAAAATATTAAACCCTGGATGTCATCTCGCTGGATGGATAGCGGGAATGTGCAAGCGCGTGTTGCGACCGGCTTGAAGGGACACCGGTGTAGGTGAAGTTGCCAATCGCTGAGGTGAATATCTCACACAACGTATGGGTGTAACTCCATATGGGTGAGATGACAGAAAGGGGGAGATAATGAGAACGGTTACTGTGATGATCGCTCAACCACATAACTACGGAATCATATAGAATAACAAGTATGATTATCTCTTATGGGTACAATGTACAACATCTCTGCAGATTCTAAACTGTATAAACAGCCGTGCCTACGGTCAAAGGCGGATATGAGATCTTAACTTGAGTTAATTCTATTTCAAAAACCTTGTGGATGGTATGCAAACCAGGTCGGCTCACTTAGCCTGAGGTCTGGCTTTTCCGGATCGTCGTATCCAGTGTGGTTATTGTATGGAGGTAGCTCTAATAAAAAAAATAAGCATGAAGGTGGAGGTAGCCTCTGCTAATTTAATTATTGCACAATTAATCTCTTTAATAAAATACTTTTTGGTTAAAATGCTAAGTGATAGGGATTTTGTACATACAATAACTAAAAATATTGTTTTAGCAAATAAAAGAAACTTGAGCCATCCTTGTTAATCATTGTATGTATATTACTGCATTATGTGTTGGTTTACGAGCACGAAAGTTGTACTCAATCCCGCTCTCCCCAACCCTTCAGATTTTCCGGATCAAGGAGACTACGCCTACTTCGAGGATCCCGAAGTCGACAGCCAGGGAAACGATGAAGAATAGTTTAGATTATGTAGTCTAGGTTTCACCCCAATCTAGTGAACTCGTCGGTACTTGCGTACAACCGATATTACCCAAACCCTTGGATAATATCAGTCGTACACAGGTCACCCATGTCGCTTGCATGTGGAGAGATGAGCCCTATCCCCTTTTACTTCCACTGTAGCTACATCGCTTTCTTTTATGTAATAAATTTGGCATAGTGGACATTTTATAAAACTCGACTCAGACGTGATCTATGTCACTCCGATGTTTATTTACTAGTTGAATGTCTTAATTCTCACTTTGTATGACACGATTCGGCAATGTGTCTGCGGTGATTATCTATTGATCCAATGAATAGCATAATTTTTTCACAGAGAATTTAAATTTACAAAATTCAAGTCGGACAGCAGCGAAGGATCAGCTCCAATCAACAGCTTATCCAATCCTCCCAGCCGGCGTGCGGGGAGAAGAGATAGGTGCCCGCACGCAAGAAAGCGAAGAAAAACTGGACGCGAAGAACAGACTAGACAGAAATCGAAGGCGAAAGAAAGCGGCTGCTGTGAAGTAGTGAGGTACAAGAAAGGACTTTTTCTATTGTTCGTGGGAGGAATTGAAGCCAGAAAATTATAGACCGGAAGAGTAGGAACCGGAAAGTAGAAGAAGAGTTAGGACATATTTTTTTAAGGGAACTCAGTTTTTATACAAAACTAATACCAAGTTTTTACGAACCAACCATTGATTCACGACCTGACGGGAGATACCAGCTCAACATGAACCACAATGAAATAACAAAAGCACCAAGCATCCTGGCAAAATAAACCGACGCTACCCAAAAGACACCCTATATCACAAGCCCAAAATGAACCACAATGAAATAACAAAAGCACCAAGCATCCTGGCAAAATAAACCGACGCTACCCAAAAGACACCCTATATCACAAGCCCAAAGTCTAGAAATCTAAACTAGATTTAAACTTCATGCTTCGCACAAAAGCTTTTCATGTTTTCAGCCAAACGAATCATCTTGTCCAACTCCCACAACCATCTTCTTTGATCAGAATTCGCCTAGAGGTAGAACATCTTGGAGTATTCCTTGGCCTCCTCAAGCGGCACCTTCCTCAGGAGCCTTGACAAGGATACGCGGTCGAACACCTTGCCGTCCTCGTCCTCATCCTCCCAGATGGTGCAGCCTTCCTCCTCGGCCTCGGCTCTGTCGCCGCACGAAACACACATGTAGTCCCCACTTGTTATGATTGTCGCTTGTATTCAATATGAGGCCAATAGGCCAGAATATATACACAGGTACAGGTTACAGATAAGGAAACCAAAATATATATAGAGTTCTACTCTAACACAAATATATCTTTAACACCCCCCCTCAAACTCATGGTGGATCAACAACACTGAGTTTGGAGAGGTAGAAGCCGTGCTGTGCTCGAGTCTGGGCTTTCGTGAAAAAATCGCGAAACCCTAGGTTTGCTCTGATACCATGTTATGATTGTCGCTTGTATTCAATATGAGGCCAATAGGCCAGAATATATACACAGGTACAGGTTACAGATAAGGAAACCAAAATATATCTAGAGTTCTACTCTAACACAAATATATCTCTAACTATATCTCTAACACCACTAACGCCAGCCGCCACCTTCGCTTCCTGTACGCCGGCGGCCTCTGCGTCCGCCTTCTCCACCCACCGCGGCTGCACCCGTACCATCTGCAGCACACCAGTTGCCCTGCCTCCACTCGTCCGCCTCCGTCTCCTCGCCGGCCTCTCGCCACCGTCTCGCAGCCACAGCCAGGGAAAACATTATCGGTAAAAAATTTTTATTGGAGGGTACCAATAACACCGGTTTTCGCCGGTTACCGAAAATTTTGGACGAAATTTTTTCATTGAAATTTGATTTTTTTTTTCATATGTAAAGACAACAATTATATAAATTTTGAATTTGGATGAAAAATTAAATAAATTATTATTTTTAACCCGGTATAAAAATTTATTAAACCCACCAGTAACCGGCGATTACCAATGAAATTTCAACGGTAGAATTTTCACTGGCCGCGGCGTGTGGAGGGCGGCCCGCGGCTGCTGCATGATGATTGAGCTATGTTCATACCACATGCAGTAATTCAACATTTCAACCTGGTTGGTTAGCATCTTAAAGATCTTACAAACATCTACCATCATACAGTTTATAATGAATTTAATTCAGTTAATTTCAAAACATCGGTCAAGTGAAACAATCAATAAAATATAACTTTGATAATAAATTCCCTTTTATTCAGATTAGCCTCAAATTCCATCTCTGTAGCAAGTTGGGCAGAGTGTCATGGGACCAAAAAGCTACTTTCTGTTCTAACCTCAAATTTCCTTCACTCGCCAGCACACAGGCATGTGTATCTGACATCTATGTGTCTACGTCTCTGCCAGCCATGCTAAAGGCAGCTTATATTAATCATGCTTAAGTATCTAGTTAAGAATAAAACCGATCTTTGGTAGCAATTCCAAGTTTCCAACCACTCCAAAGATGTAAAAAAGAAGGTGCGTATACAGTTATATACAGTGCCATAGTAAAGAGGTGTGTCTGAATGTCAGAAGTCTGAACATTTTTGCCGTCATTATTGGGAAGTTCAATTGTCAATTTTTTTAGATGAGTTCCATCGACAATTAGGATAGCATATCCATCTGTCAATGGTGTTATTTGTTTATTAATCGTGATGACTTGCGAGGGAAATCATTGTGAGCAAGATTTTGTTCTTTCTACACAAATTGATGCTGGTTTACTGATTAGCTTGACCTGGAAAACCAATCACGACGCTTTCAGATACCTCAATTCCAATTCACGTGATGGATTAGTCAAGAAGTAACCATCTGTTCAATTCCCTTTCGTCCCTACGTTAGTTCCTGCACACAGCTTACAAAGCAAGCCGTTGCATTATTTATCTACAAGCTTAATTTGACGTGTATACACCGTAGTCCAAAGGGGCATTGGACAAACCAGGGGTAAATTGCGTGTACAGTTGAATTTTTCTTAGCAAGAGTGTAGAATTGAATTTAAGTGGTGAAACAAAGGACAAGGTGCCATCTTTGTTCATAAACAAATGCTTTAGTTTTTTTTTTTAATCTTTAAGTGATGAAACAATGGATCTGTGCAATGCTTGAATAAAAGTGTGACTTTCAATTTCTTAGGGTTTGGAAGTGATTTGTTGAAGTGTAGCAGTGACCTTACTTATATTGTATATGCATGAATGAACTCTTACTGGATGTATTCCTCATGTTTGATATATTATCTTTATATAGCAACCCCTTTTATACTCCCTATATATATTGCCCATTGGGCCCTCTTGAATATTACACAGTATTCATAACATAGTATCAGAACATAAGACACTATCCTAGCTTGTTCCCTTCCGCTACCATCCCCGGCTGCCGTCGTCGTTCCTTCCGACGTCGTCCCCCACCCGATCGCCGTCTGGCCTGAGCGCCATTGCGAATCGCTGCTCCTAAAGAGCCGCGCCGCCGCCGCGAGTTGCCGCTCCCGAAGAGCCGCTCCGCCGCCACGAGTTGCCGCTCCCGAAGAGCCGCGCCGCCGCCACACGGGCTGCCCAACGCTTCCGCCGATCGGGAGCCCCAGGCGAGGACCGTCGTGAGTCGCCGCTCTCGCCCGAGGACGATACCCGAAGACGAACCGACACCGGACGACGTCATCGCCCAACACCGGCTGTAGCACGTCGGACAACGCTTCTGACCCACCGCCACCGCTTGGAAACGCTCGCCATCACGCCATCGCTGCCAGCAGGGGAGCTATGCCCCCCGCGTGCGCGTGTGTTGGCTGTGTGGGCCGTTTTGAGCCGGCTGCTGCTGTCTGTTAGACTTGTTGTATTGGTCGCCGCACTGTCCAGCTGCCTACTAACGGCTTCTGTTCCATCAGCTGTGATTTCATTCTCAGGAACGAAGCTTAATGGGACGAACTACAGGTTGCGATCTTCCCTCATGGAGATCACACTTGATGGTCTTCGCCTCTAGGGACATGTTACTGGTGCTCGATCTTGTCCACTGTCGCCAGTTCAGCTTTCTTCCAGTCGGCCTACCTCTGCACCTCCTGCAGAAGATGAGGCTGCCAAGAAGGAGGCAGAGGTCGCTATTGCTGCTGCTGACGTTGCTGAAGAGGCCTTTAAGTATGCTATAGACACTTTTGAGCACTGGTGTGCTGACGAGGCTCGTGTTTGAGCCATCCTAGTGGTTAGCGTCGACTACTCCATCCAGCCAGATATTGTTGGTTTACGTGCCACTCGTAAGATTTGGGAGTACTTGCGCAAGCGATACTAGTAGAGTAGTGATGCTCAGTTCTTCTCGCTTCAACGTGAGTTGGAGGCGCTTCGCTAGGAGGATTCCTCCGTCGACGATTTCTTATGAGCCCTGGCTAGTCTCTGGCGCCAGCTGGATGAGCTAGCTTCTCTGCTCTGCCAGGAGTGTCATAAAGTGCAGAAGGCGGATCGTGATCGCCTTCGCGTTTATGACTTCGTCTGCCGTCGCCCAGAGTTTGAGCCTATCAGGGCTCAACTACTGAGCCGCTCACCACGACCGACAGTCACCGAGGCTCTTTCGACGCTTCGTGCTGAGGAGCTTCACCGCGGGTTAGCAACACAGTTTGTTTCGGTTGTGCTTGCTACCTCTTCTTCTTCGACTACACCGACGTTTTCTGCTTCGACTACAGTCCCTCCTCAGGTGTCTGTTTCTGCTCCTATTTTTGCACCAACTGGGGGTTCAGTGCAATTATTACAAGAACTTCGGGTACGACTATCAGCGTTGTGCGGTGCGAAAACAACAAAACAAGGCGCGTGGAGTTCCACGCTCCAAGGGAGGATAGGGAGGCCCTTCCTCGACTGGAGGACAGACTAGCATGTGAGGATCTTTTTCGCAAGGTGAATTTATTCAGCAGTTCTGCTAGGCTATACTTCAGCAGCTCTCTCACAGCTGAGCAGGTTCTGCTAGTTTAGCTCGGACGTCTCGTCCAGGTACCTCTTGGGTTTTGGATTCTGGGGTCTCTTTCCACATGATACCGGACACCACATCTCTCACTTCAGTAGGACCTCTTGATTTTCTCATCTCTGTTTAGACAGCTGATCGTACTCCTCTGTCTGTCAGCTGTTAAGGCACTCTGTTGTCCACTGTTTTTTTTGTTCTAGCTGTTTTCTATGTTCCCATGCTTACCATGCAGCTTCTCTAGGTGGGTTAGCTCATTGTTCTTGGTTGCAGGGTTGGTTTTGACTCTCACACCTGTTTTATCCAGGATCGACAAACAGGGACGGTACTTGGGACTGGCCGGCGTCGTAGGGATCGTCAGGGTCTCTACATCCTTGATCGCCTCCACCTTCTGTCCACTTCAGCTGCTCCTATCACCTCTACGTCTACTTCCATCGTCACTGCCGTCTTTGTGCAGTGGCATCATCGTTTAGGTCACTTGTGTGGATCCCGACTTTCTTCATTTGTTCGTCAGAGTGTTCTTGGACGTGTTACTGTTAAAATGTTCACATTTTGGTAGGGTTGTAAGCTAGGCAAGTAGCTGTAACTTTCTTATCATTCTAGTGAGTCCTTGTCTTCTCGTCCTTTTGACTTAGTTCATTCAGATTTATGGAGACCTACGCCTATTATCTCTAAAGGCGGGCATAAACTTTATGTGATCTTCATTGATGATTATTCCTGTTTTACATGGATTTTCCCTATGTCTAATCATGATCAGTTTCTTGCGATCTATTGTAGCTTTGCTATGATGGTTCGTACTCAGTTTAATTCTCTCATCCGTACTTTTCGCTGTTATTCTGCTGGCGAGTACTGTTCTGACGCTTTTACACGATTTCTTTCTGAGCAGGGCACTCTTTACCAGTCTTCTTGTCATGGTGTCCATACTCAGAATAGGGTTGCTGAGCGCAAATATCGTCATCTGATTGAGACTGTCCGTACTCTTCTCCTTGCCTCTCATGTTCCACCACAGTTCTGGGTTGATACTGTTTCTACGGCTGCATACCTCGTCAATATACAACCTTTCACTGCTCTTAAGGGTGTTTGTTCTATAGAGTGGCTCTACTCTCGAGCCCCTCAGTACACTCACCTTTGTATTTTTGATTGTACTTGTTTTGTTTTGCTGCAGCCTCGTGAACGCACTAAGCTATCGGCCAGTCAGTTGAGTACATGTTTCTTGGTTATAGTTCTGAACATAAGGGTTATCGTTGCTGGGATCCTTCTGCTCGACGGATCAGTATTTCACGAGACGTTGTCTTTGACGAATTTTGACCTTTCTTCTATTGAGATTCGACCCCTCCTGTTTCCACCGTTGAGTCAATTTCATGGTTGTCTCTTTCTGACTCTTCACCAATTTCTCCACTATCATAGTCTTCTCCTGGTCTGTCTCCAGTGGTTCCTTCTATACCTTCACCTCTGGTGTTGTCTCCTGCAGCACCGCCTCTTATTCCTGTAGCATAACTGTCTCGTTTCTTTGGTATTCACTACTCCAGCGTCCTTGTTCTTCCCTAGTCTTATCTCCTAGTATCTTGCTGATACCCACATCTGATCCTCCTGCTGATGCTCCTCGTTACGCCTTTTGTGACCGGACATCCCTTTGGTCTCCTGATCATCTTGGATTTTCTCTGATAGCTCATGCTCTCTCTGTCACCGAGCCTAGTTCTTATCGTGAGGCCGCTCCTCATTTTGAGTGACAGCTCGCTATGGCAGAGGAGCTTGATGCTCTTCGACGTACGGAGACTTGAGATATTATACCGACACCTGTGCATGCTCGTCCGATCACGTGCAAGTGGGTGTACACAATTAAGACCTAGTTTGATGGTACTATCGAGTGCTACTAGCCTCGCCTTGTGGCACGTGGCTTTCAGCAGGAGTACGGTCGTGACTACGATGAGACTTTTGCCTCTGTTGCCCATATGACCAATGTTCACACGCTTGTTGCGGTTGCTTATGTTCGCCGGTGGTCTATCTCTCAGCTGGATGTTAATAATACTTTTTTTAATGGTGTTTGGCATTATAAGGTCTAGATGCAGCCATCACTTGGGTGTTTTGTTCCTAATAGGCATGTTTGTCATTTTCATCGTGCTCTTTATGGTCTCAAACATGCTCCTTGTACTTGGTTTGCGTGTTTTACTTCAGTGATTACTACTGTCGGTTTCACTGCCAGTTCCCATGACCCTCCTCCTTTTATCCATGTTTCATCTCGGGGGTAGGACACTGCTTCTTCTGTATGTTGATGACATGCTCATCACTGGTGATGATTCCTCCTTCATCACATATGTGAAGAAGCATCTTAGTGAGCAGTTTTTGATGGTTGATCTTGGCTCTCTTACATACTCTTTGGGATTGAGGTCTCTTCCATGCCTGAGGGCTACTACCTCTCCCAGCAGAAGTATGTCCAGGATCTTTTGACCGGTCTGGTCCGACTGACACTCGCACTACTGAGACTCTTATGGAGCTATCCCTCCAGCTTCGTGTCACTAATGGTGATCTTCTTGAGGATACTCCTCGATATCGTCATCTTGTTGGGAGTTTGGTGTACCTTATGAGCACTCGTCCTGATATTACTTCGTTGTTCATATCTTGAGTCAATTCATGGCTCATCCTACCCATCTTCACTATAGTCACATTCTTCGTGTTCTTCACTAGTTGCGTGGGACTATATCTCGTCGTTTGTTTTTTCCTAGCTCCACCTCACTACAGCTTCAGGCGTACTCCGATGCGACTTGGGCTAGTAATCCTTTTGATCGTCATTCTCTTTCCGCTTAATGTGTTTTTCTTGGCTTCTCCCTGATTGCCTGAAAGACTAAGAAGCAGACTGCAGTTTTTCGTTCGAGTGCAGAGGTTGAGTTAAGAGCTATGGCAGCAGTGACAGCAGATGTTACTTGGTTGAGGTGACTACTTGTAGATTTTAGAGTGCCTGTGATGGGACCTACGACTCTTTTGTTTGACAGTACATGTGCTATCAGTATTGCACGGGACCTAGTGAAGCGTAAGCTCACCAAGCACATCAATGTGGATGTTTTATACACTCGCTCACAGGTGCAGAAGAGAGTACTTGCTTTACAGTTTGTGCTATCATAATTACATGTTGCTGACTTCTTTATGAAGCCACAGACTAGGGCACAACATTTGTATTTTCTCTCCAAACTTAGTATGTGTGATCCACTATGAGTTTGAGGGGATGTTAGAATATGACTCTTTTTATATATATTTTTATCTGTGTATGGCAACCCCTTTGTACTCTCTCTATATATATATTACTCATTGGGCTCTCTTGAATATTACACAATATTCATAACAGTATTAAAATTAATAGTGTTCTCTGTAAGCTCTGATTTAGACTTGCTTGACATTAATGCCGACAAAGCACATTCAAGTTGGGTGATCTAATCCGCTGCTAAGATTGTTGTTGCAGCAGTAAAGTGTTATTTCTAGATACTTCTGCTGTTACCGAATCGAAGTCCATATCATTAGTGGTTTCTTCTGTAAGAGGGAAAAAAAACATTTTCTTTTGTTTATAGTAGTTACTAGATAGCATTTGTCTTAGTTTCTGACTATATGTAGATTTGACCTGAATATCAAAATAGATTTTTCGCAGCTTATACAATGTTCTTTCACTATATGCAGGCTGAACTTTTAAGGGGGAGAATTGGGAACTTTGGAAGACTAATTAAATTACTGGAGTTGATGCTTCCCTAGTGAGTTTCTGTAATGGCTAATTTGAGGTAATTATGAGTACCAGGCCATACTTTTGTACCGGCTTTTGATGGAATGGAGGGAGATCATATAAAAAATTCTGAAAAGGACTATCATGGTCCTTGTTTTTTTATGGAGAACCCTTGTATTTTGTAGCTGTTAGTGACTGCCAGTAAAAGCTATTTTTCCAGTACTGTTTTGCCATTTCTGTTTATCACAGAACTGTGTGGTCTTTCTTCAATTGATCTAACGTAGATACGATTTTTGTGTATTTGTATTATTTTTTAGAAAGAACAATATCTCTGTTCCAAACTTATGTTTTTTAGGTCGCAGAGCTCAAAACTGCAAAATTCTCCCAATGCTAGGACATGTTCAAATGCTTCTCCTACTTATTGGAAAAACTACAGCAGCAGCAGTGACTTGCATTTTGTAAAACAGAATAGTATCAGATCCACCTATGTCAACATGTGTTTAGTTGCTTGTAATGGGAATATGATTTTTTAAAAATAATATTAATTTTAAAATAATTACAAAATTAAATAGTCATTTTTTTTATTACAAAATAGGCTACTATTGTTATCATTTGAAATGATGATATGGTCATATCGCCATTTGAAATAGCGACAATAGCACTGTCACCATGGCAACAATGTTGAAATGGCGGGAGATGCTTAATTCGTCATTTCAAATGGAGACATGAGTTGGAAATTGAAAAAATATTTATATCGATAGATAATTCAGCTTCAAATTTTAGTGGATTTTACTAAGTTTATTGGTAATATCTTTAAGTGTCTTCAAAGCTTCAAATGATGACAGGGTCCTACAAGAACTGGGGGTGCTGCTCCGGATTGCCACACCTGAACGTGAACAAGAGTGAATCATATGTCTTAGCTCTAAACTGTCAGAACTCAGACTAAACGCACGCAGAGAATCACTTAATTAGTAGCCCAAAAAGTTCAATGTACTTTGGAAAACCCTGGATGAGCGGACAGGGAAGCACTGAAGGGAGGCAACGAAAAAGGCCGCTGCAAGCGCTGACCAGGACCCCGAAGCATTGCCAGAGTTACCCATAGATTGTCCTAGTGTGAGGAGGAAGACGGGTGTGGGGGGGGTGAAATGCTTCTCGGACTGAATTGAGCACGAGCCTAAATTGAAATAGTCGCTGTTACATGACAAGGATGGTGCTCGATATGGTGTCATAACATCTAATCCAGTCGAGTTGTACAATTGGGTCATGCACGGCGTGAGGTGCCTCCCTTTGGTTGGTATTGTGGAGAAAATTCTTTGCAGTATAACAAATTACTTTGTTGACCGAACCAACAACGCATCGCTTTCCATGGCAAATGATATAATACTGTACCCACCATGATCACCAAGTACATAAATTATGCGTGTGAGACAAAGAGACGCATCGGGGATGAGACAAAGAGATGCATCGAGGAGCCTAAGCGGCATTGATGCGTTTAAGAGATACATATCACAGATGGTTCCAAACACAAACCGTTTGTGATATGTAATTATCGCAGATGGCTTGTGAATGAGAGTGTCTATGAATTATCACAGACGGTTCTAGCCATCGCTAGTAACATAAACGGTCGCGCTTGTAAAACCGTCTGGAGAATCGTCTGTGATGAGGCGTCTAGTATAGACATTTTTGTAGTAGTGTACAAAATTCATAAACTTGTTATTACAAACCTTGCAACAATATAAAATAGTAGTTGCAACAGTCTGAAAACAAATATGCAACATTCAGAACAAATCCACAACAAATGGATTTCCTACAACTAACCAGGAACATGTATTGCAACAATGAAGAAAGGGGTTGCAACAAATTAAGAACATGCATGCAACAACAGACCGAAGGAGGATGCGTGTGGACGGAGGTAAAGAACTGAGTTCCGGGGAGGAGGCGGTGGCGGCTGGCTCGATGTCTCGTTGCCCTTGGGCCTGGATCAGCCAAGGGCGAGAGAAATCCAGTGATCTTCTAGTGTGCCACCCTCTCATCGCCTTCAAATGATGAATAGAAAGAGGAAGATAAGGATGCCGATGATGGCCTTGGCTACGAGGTCGCCAACGAGTTGCTGTAACGTAAGATGTGAGGTTTAGGACTTGAGGCATGGGACATCGCAGATCAGCGGGAACGTTTAGAACCGTCTGTGATTATTGTATCACAGACAGTTTCAATGAGGCGTCTTCTATAACCTGTTTTGTAGTAGTGATTATTGTATCACAGACAGTTTCAATGAGGTGTCTTCTATAACCTGTTTTGTAGTAGTGAACTCCGCCTCCAGATTGTCCGCCCACACCTCCCGGGTCTCCACTGGCTTCTGCAGCCGTGGGATCTGAGATTGCCATGACAGATTCCCCCTCGAAATCGATGATTTCTGTGGTTTGGTCGGCGCTTCGGATTGAAGATTTGGGGAAAAATGTTCGAAGGGGAGCGAAGGGAGAAAAAGGCTCTAGATTTTTAGACGGGGAAGGTGGGAGTTGGGAGTGAAGTTGGTGGGGCTGCTAGGTGCTGAGCCTCGAACCGTTCGAGCAAACTGTTTTCTTCGGACGAAAAGAGCCCGAGCATTATCCATGTCTATATGTGACGTCCCTGCTCAGCAACCGATAAACATCGCCAGTCCCAACACTGTCACGCATAGAAAAATGCCAGACTTTTATCGCAATATCGTGTCGTTGGCTACCAAATCTTGTGGATATATATCCAACCAAAACTGCAAGCTGTAATTGAAACCGGACGAGTAACCAACAGCAGTGACAGAGCCAATAACCATTGTTATTATTATTTTGCGAGGAATAACCATTATGTAATTACCCAGCTCGCTGATCAACACGTAAATTAACCAACGAAATTTACATCCCTACCAAACCCTGTGGCAGAGATGCACGCACGAGCAGCCCGAGCCGCATGCCCGCATGTAACAAACCGGTATTCTACGGGTTTTTTTTCCTACTGGGAGGATAGATGTCTCTGTGATGGTGGATCACCAGCTCGCCACTCGGCAGTTGCAACTTGCAATTCCACACACACCATGCACGAGCCTATATATGTGTGGTGCCCAGGGAAGCCTCTCACTTGTACCAAGCTAGCTCTGTGTGTGTGTGTGTGTGTGTGTGTGTGCACACCATGGCTGCAGGAGCAGTGGTGATGCCTGGTCGTCTTGTCCTCCCGTTACTCCTTCTAGCCGTCGCTTCCGGCGCCCACGACGGCACCGGCGAGCCGCCGATCGGCCGGAGAAGCTTTCCCGAGGGGTTCATCTTCGGGACGGCCTCGGCGTCCTATCAGGTTTCCACTTCCCTTCATTTATAAACAGGATATATACTACTGCCTTCTGATCAGCTGGATAAAGCTTTTGCCAATCCGGTGCATGCCACACGAACTTCTAATGGCAAGCACAAGAAAGAAAAAGATTGCATCAAACTGCTACCAAAGACTTCACCGGAACTCAAGTCCCCTAAAGAATCTAGCTAAAAGTGGTTAGCTACTACTGCACTTGTAGTGCGTCCCTGCAAATTTTCACGATGAAACACAATCATAGTTGTGGGTTATACAAAGGTAATCAATGCAGTGAACACTGCGTGATATTTATATGTACGATTGCTACTCGTCCACTTTTCTTGTGTTCTCTCAAGTACAGACACATAAGGTGTCATGCAGATACCAACAGATAATGGTACAAAATAACACTCAAAGTTGGCATATAGCTAGGAGTCCATGTGGTCCATGATCTGATCCAAGCATTGACTGGCCAATCAACTATTTCTCATCGATCACGACGTGTTTTGTTTTTGTCTGATCTTAACTATGAGTTGGCTGGGCCTTCACATGCAGTATGAGGGTGGTGCAACGGAGGGGGGCAGGGGACCAAGCATCTGGGACACCTTCACTCACCAGCACCCAGGCATGTGTATCTGACATCTATGTGTCTGCGTCTCTGCCTGCCATGCTAAACGCAGCTTATACTAATCATGCTTAAGTATCTAGTTAAGAATAAAACCGATCTTTGGTAGCAAATCCAAGTTTCCAACTGCTCCAAAGATGTAAAAAAGAAGGTGCGTATACAGTTACATACAGTGTCATAGTAAAGAGGTGTGACTGACTGTCTGAAGTCTGAACATTTTTGCTGGCATTATTGGGAAGTTCAATTGTCAATTTTTTTAGATAAGTTCCATCGACAATTAGGATAGCATATGCATCTGTCAATGGTGTTATTTGTTTATCAATCGTGATGACTCGCGAGGGAAATCATTGTGAGGAAGATTTTGTTCTTTCTACCTGGAAATCCAATCACGACGCTTTCAGATACCTCAATTTCAATTCACGTGATGGATTAGTCAAGAAGTGACCATCTGCTCATTTCCCTTTCGTCCATACATTATTTCCTGCACACAGCTGACAAAGGAAGCCGTTGCATTATTTATCTAGCAACCTGTGGCTGCAAAGCTTATTTTGACGTGTATACACCATAGTCCAAAGGGACATAGGACAAACCAGGGATAAATTGCGTGTACAGTTGAATTTTTCAAAACAAGAGTGTAGAATTGAATTTAAGTGATGAAACAATGGACAAGGTGCCATCTTTTGCCATAAAAAAATCTCTGATTTGGCAGATAAAATCGCCGACAGAAGCAACGGGGATGTAGCCGTGGATTCCTATCATCTCTACAAGGTAGCAATTAGTTTTTTTTTAACGGGAGCAATTGGCATTTTAAGTAGCTGACTAGCTGAACTGCTCTTTTCAGTGAATTTTTTGTAAGAATTTTACTTAGATATACACCCCAAGTTGTGTTAGGTTCTTTATTTCTATTAGATTAAGGAGATATTGATTATTCAGTTTATCATAAGTTCATTAAATTTTAATTCCAAAATACCAAAGGAAAATTAGTTTAGTGCTGACCAAGAGGGACTTGCCAAAAAATGCAGCAAGATGTAGACATCATGAAGGATATGGGAATGGATGCATACAGGTTCTCCATCTCATGGACAAGAATTCTTCCAAGTACGTGCCCATATCTTTCAGAAGCGATAAAATGCACTGTCAGAGTCTTATGAACAGACAACTAGCTTATCCGATGCTATTCTCTCACTTTTTTTTCTCCCGAGTAGAAGATTTGGCATACCTTCCTAATTTCAAGTTGATCACACAAATGTTAACGTCTGATTATCGTGGCAGATGGAAGTCTGAGCAGCGGAGTCAACAGAGAAGGTGTCAGGTATTACAGCAACTTGATCGATGAGCTCTTGTTGAAAGGTACACATGTATGTTCTTCAGTATTTAGTTAGACTTTTCCAATAGCTGTAGCGTGTAAATACTATTATTAGGTCCATTTAAGACGTGTTACAATCTACTATATTTGTAGGGGTGCAACCATTTGTGACCCTTTTCCACTGGGACTCACCTCAGGCATTGGAAGATAAATATGGAGGGTTTCTTAGCCCTAATATCATGTAAGTCAAAGATTCTTTTTTCATTATTTTTTTGCTTAAAAATACCACTGGTACAACCTATATAATTTAACTGAAAAGCTACCACATTAAGAAACACTAATTGAGTATGATAATATGAAGTTAGGTATCGTTCGCGCTAGGAGCTCTCGCTCTCTCGCCCCTTACGCCACCCCGCTCCCCCTCACGCTGCCTGCCACCAGTGAAAACTTTCTTGGTTTCAATTTTTTACCGGAGGGGACCGGTAAGGCCGGTTACCGGCGAAAACCAGAAATTTCAGCCAATTTCGACCTAAATTTTCAAAAATATTTTTGAACATTTTGAATTTTAAATTAAAAAATCAAATTCGAACATAATTCATGCAAATTCGAATTTTTTTTGAACAAATTTTATCGAAACCGATTTTTCGCCGCCGGTAAAAATTCTGCCGGCTACCGCTGGTAACCAGCGAAATTTCACCGGTAACATTTTCACTGCCTGCCACTCCGGCGGCGGTGGCCACATTAGCCTCCCCTTCGCGCCCCACCCCTCCCCCCACAAGCCCCCATGGCCTCGTCGTCCTCGGAGCTGGACTTCCGTGTTGCCATTCTTGGCAAGCGGTCGGAGAAGGAGCGGCGATGGTGCAAATCTTCCCTTTCTAGCCCGAAATCCGTAGAGTCCCGGTGCCGGTCGCCTCCACCTCTGCCTTCCCATCTCGGCTCGTTACCTTGCTCTGAGCCATGGTCTCCTTCCCTTGTCTGGTGGTTGTTCCCCAGATCGAAAAGAAAATCCACACCGAAGCCGCGGGCAAGTCGGTCCTTTTCTTGGACGGTGGTCTTCCTCAAGAGTGCGCACCCCGCAACCGATCCTCGTCGTGCAGCCGGCTCTAGCACATCAAGTCGCTCTGGCCACCCGGGCTGGGAGCCTGGGACAAGGGATGGCTGGTAGGAAGTTCGTTCTCGGCGGTCCTGGCGTAGAAGGCCGCTGCCTCCTCGACGACAAGCAACCGCTCACCAGCCGGTCCCCAAGGATCTAGTTGGCCTCTGTTTCAACTGCTTTGCCAGTGATCATGTAGCAGTGACATGTCGTAATCCCACGCGGTGCTTCCGGTGCATAGACATCGGGCACACTACACTTCACTACATGAGGCCCCTGACCCCCGCGTGCCACCGGCAACTGATCCTGCTCCTCCACGTCCAGACTGTTGGAAATTAATCTAGACTTGCCAAGTATAGGGTGTTAGGATCCTGATGCAATCAGTGTCTGATCAATTTAGTTTATTTCCTCTGTTAGCTTTCCATATTTAGTTTTGGTGTCCTAATGTGAGTCTGAGTAGGTTTCCTACTAAGAAACGAATTGGATCAAAAAATCTAAGTGCTTAGCCTATATAAAGGCATCTATGGTCTTGTAACTTGAACAACAAGAGCAATAGAGTAAGAGAAAATCAGAAAAACTGTTGTTGCTCGGTGGCACAAAATTTTTGTAGTGTTCTTGTGTTCGCGTTCGAGGGTTCCATTGCGTTCGCGTGTGTTCATCTTCGGTTTGGGCCAACAATTGGTATCAGAGCAAGGTGCGAGGAGGCGAGGAAGCTGTGTGGCGCGGACGGACAACGCGTGGCTCGGTCGGGTGACGACGGCTCTCGGCGGTTGCGACACTACGCCTCGGGCGCACGAGGTGTAGCGCGTCATGTCGCAGCAGATGCCGTCCACGCAGAAGTTCGTGGACAGTGATGACACCTCAGACACGGCGGCATCCAAGGCACCGGCAAAGGTGGGTTCGGTAACCTTTCAATACCCAATGCTCACTGAGACCAACTATGGCTCTTGGGCGGTGAAGATGAAGGTGTTCATGCGTGCACAAGGGGTGTGGGCAGCGGTGGAAGGCAAAGAGTTGGTCGATGAGCGCAAGGACCAGATGGCTCTCGCCGCCATATTCCAAGCCGTGCCCGAGGCCATGATGATGGTCTTGGCCGAATATGAGACATCCAAGGAGGCTTGGGACACTATGAAGGAGATGCACGTCGGCGCTGACCGCGTCAAGGAGGCACGAGCACAGACTCTCATGAGTGAGTTCGATGTAATGAAGATGAAGGAGACTGAGTCCATCAATGACTTCGCCATGAAGCTGACCACCATCGTCAACGAGATTCGTGTCCTCGGAGACAAGATGGAGGAGCGCACCGTCGTGAAGAAGTTTCTTCGTGCCAAGACCAAAAAATTCTTACCGATCGTCTCCACCATTGAGCAATTTGCTGATATGAAGACGATGACGATTGTGGAGGTGGTTGGGCGACTGAAGGCATACGAGGAACGCACAAAGGGACGGCGGCACGACGAGGAAGGTGAGTATCTACTACTCACTCGTGACGAGTGGGAATCCAGGTCCAATAAAAAGGGCACCAACAACTCTGGCATGAAGAATCGCAAGTTCGACAAGACGAAGATTCGCTACTACAACTGTCAGGACTACGAGCAGTTCACTTCTGAATGCCGTAATCCCAGAAAGGAGAAAGCGGAGGCGCATTTAATTGTGGCCGATGCTGAATACGAGCCAGCGTTACTCTGATGCTAAGTTGAGTTCGGGATGTTGAGGAGGTGTGTTCGCCGTCCTGAGTCGAGGCTCCTGAGTTGTGTCTGGGATGTTGAGGAGGTGTGTTCGCCATCCTGTGCTGAGTATCAGTTGGGCAAGTCGTAGTTGAGACTGACTGCCGCAACAAGTTAGAGTTGGCAAGTCTATATTAGGGGGGATTGTTGGAAATTAATCTAGACTTGCCAAGTATAGGGTGTTAGGATCCTGATGCAATCAGCATCGGATCAATTTAGTTTATTTCCTTTGGTAGCTTTTCATATTTAGTTTTGGTGTTCTAATGTGAGTCCAAGTAGGTTTCCTACTAAGAAACGAATTGAATCAAAGAATCCAAGTGCTTAGCCTATATAAAGGCATCTATGGTCTTGTAACTTGAACAACAAGAGCAATAGAGCAAGAGAAAATCAGAAAAGCTGCTGTTGTTCCGGCGGCACAAAATTTTTGTAGTGTTCTTGTGTTCGCGTTCGAAGATTCCATTGCGTTCGCGTGTGTTTGTCTTCGGTTTGGGCCAACACAGTCACAACCGCATGCCTACCTTCTCTCCTTGGTGCGGAACGGGCGGTGCTGCAGCCGTTGCAACGGCGCCGGGTCTCGCTGGAGTAGGAGACCCAGTCAGGGCGTCAGCCTGTTGGTCATTGCCATGGGAGTGTACTCCAGTCCAGCCTCCCACGACGTACCTCCTCAGGTCCAGCATGGAGACGCCGATGATGAATTTCCCTAGGAAATCCGCTTCACCAACCGAGTTCGGAGGTTTGAGTCGCCCCCTTGACGTCGGCCATGCGTGACATGGCGTTGTGTCTCGAGCGCGCACTGATCGTTTACGTCGGTGGGACTAGATTGGCGGTGTCGACGTAGGACATCACTCAGGCGATCTCCTTAGAACGTGGGTTGGCGCACACAAGCATCTCGGTCCACCCCTATTACCGGAGAACTACCTAGTGGTCTTTGACACTCACTCCAACAAGGATCGTGTCTTGCTTGCGGAATCCATCAAAATGGAGCGCTTCCTCCTTCTGCTCAGGCCATGGTCGAGGTTAGTTCAGGCGTCAACCCACCACCTAAGGTTCCGCGTCAAGCTCAGCCTTGTAGGCCTGCCGATTCACGCGTGGAGTCTCGCTACAGTCTCAGCGATCCTAGCTCCCTCTTATTGGGTAGAGTCCTTCGATATCCTATGGAATTAGGGGATTAATTATTACGTGTCTTTTGTAGGATCTCATACATTTTATTTATAGTTTTAAAATAGAATTCAACTCTAATACAACTCGTTATTTAGATCTAACATAAACTCTCCAACACTCCCCCTTAAGATGAGCCGAAGATATCGGTCATGCTCATCTTGTTACATATTGTAGCACACTCACTAGGATCTAACCCTTTAGTAAAATAGTCAGTTAACTATTCACCACACTTAACATCCTCCAACTTCAATATTCTGGCATCAAGCTTTTCCTTGATGAGAAACCTATCAATCTCAACATGCTTGGTATGATCATGCTGAACTAGATTGTTAGCAACGTTAATTGCAGATTTATTATCACAATACAACACCAAGAGATTATTCTTTCATACCCGAAGCTCAGACAATAAACCCTTCATCCATATCATTTCACTCACACTCACACTCACACTCACACTCACACTCACACTCACACTCACACTCAATGCCATTGCTCTGTACTCTGCCTCTGCAGTAGAGCGAGCCACAATCTCCTGCTTCTTGCTTCTCCATGACACAAGGTTACCTCACACAAAGATGCAATATCAGAGGTAGATCTCCTATCATCCACACTGCTCGCCCAATCAGTATCGTAATACCCTTCACATTCATATATTGATTCTTCCTAAACCAAAGGTATTTCCCAGGGCTACTCTTCAAATATCGCAGGATTCAATAGACAATATCCATGTGTCCTGTTTGATTTCCTCATCATCATTTCCAGTGATCACAATATCATCAACATAGACTGTCAATATAGTGATATGTGATCCTCTATGCCTATAAAATACAATATGATCTCCATTGCACTGAGAGTAGCCCATACTACAGACTGCACGCCTCAATCTTTCAAACCACGCCCTTGGAGACTGTTTCAGACCGTATAAGGACTTCTTGAGTTTACACACCTTCCTCCCAGTCTGTCTGTTCTCAAAGCCTGAGGGAATCTCCATGCATACCTTCTCTTGTAAATCACCATGTAGAAAAAGCATTCTTCACATCCAACTGATGTAGAGGCCATCCGAAGTAAGTTGCACAGGAGATCAACGTTCTTACCGTGCTCATCTTCACTACTAGTGCAAAGGTCTCATCATAGTATATCCCATATATTTGACTATCACCTTTTTCAACCAATAGTTTCTTGTATCTCTCTATCTTGCCTTCATGAGTTTGCTTAATTGTGAACACCCATTTGCATCCTACTGCCCTTTTTCCTGCTGGAAGTGGAACAAGATCCCGTATCTTGTTCTTCTAAAATACACTAAGTTCCTCCTTCATGGCATCCTTCCACTTAGGATCTTGCTTAGCAGCTCGCCAATCCTTTAGAACATGCACTGTCTGAAAAGATGCAATAAATGCTTTATATGCAGTAAGATATGGGAATATGAGATGAAATTTGCAATGTCATGCTTAAAGCCATACCGGACTGGAGGCTTTCCTGCATTAGCTCTAGTTTCCCTACATTGTACAAGTGGTAACTCTAGATTAGAGTGATTAGAATAAAAATTACCACTCGCCCAAGGGGAGGCAAGGAAATTGATGGAGAAAGACCTGAGGAGGGATTTGGGACTGGATCAACTGGTAAGGCTGGCTGTTCAGAAGGTTGTGGCAATGTCGGCTGTTCAGAAAGCTCCGTCGTTGGTTGCTCAGGTGCTGACTGCTTGTCTCTCGGCTTCTCCCTCTATTTCTCAAAGCGTCTTCGCTGATAAATCTTCAATTCTTTTTGGGCTATCACATCTCTCGCATATTTCGTTAGGTTTTGGCACGAAATTGTCCCCACAATGACTTCTTCTCATTGACTCTCCTTGTTCTCCCACTCTCGACTGTCACCCTCAATGATAGGAGAAGACTCCAAAAACCGATCAAGAATATCTTCACTCGTGTAGTAAGACTCAAACTCCTTGAATGTCACATCCATACTCACTAACAACTTTCATTCAACTGGGTTCCAGCATCTATAGCCCTTCTGACTTGATGAATAACATATAAAGATATATTTCAATGCATGTGGGTCTAGTTTGCCAACAGTTGATCGGTGATCTCGTACAAAAAAAACACACAACCAAATACCTTGGGAGGCACCTTGAACTCCCGCTGACCCAAAAGAAGTTCAGCTGGAGACCCCATCCCAAATATTCAAGACGGTATGCGATTGATAAGATACACTGCCGTCATTACTGCCTCGCTCCACAATCCCTTTAGCACATTCATCTGAAACATGAGTGAACGTGCTACCTCTAACAAATATCGATTCTTCCTTTTAGCCACTCCATTCTGAGGTGAGGTTCCTGGACTAGTAGTCTGATGAAGTATCCCCTCTTTTGAGAGCTACGCTGCAAACTCCTTATTAACATACTCAGTCCCATTATCTAATCAAATAATCTGAACCTTTGCGTCAAACTGAGTAGCAACTATCCTATGGAAGTCATGAAATCATCGAATGACCTCGCTCTTGTGTTTCATCATATAAATCCAAGTCATACGAGTATAGCAATCAATAAATGTGACAAACCACTTAAAACCACTTACAGAAGTAACTAAGCACAGACCCCAAACATCCGAATGTATTAATATAAAATGTTCATAACTTCGAAGACCAATACTACTATATGTACATCGTGTATGCTTTCCAAACTCACAAACATCACACATAAGTTTACTCTTGTTTACCCTTTTGAATAAATCAGGATGTAACTGACTTAAACTCTCAAATGATAGATGTACTAAGCGACGATGATGTAATAAAACTTCTCCCTCGATTTCTCCTATAGCCACAGCCAATGACGCATCAACCTGATCAATGTACCACAACCCATTACGCCTTATTCCAGTCTCAATCCTCTTTCCAGTTCTCTTCTCCTAGAACAAACACGAATCCTCATCAAATGTGACAGTGTGTTTGAATTGGTCAATGATAGAATTGACTGAAAGAAGGTTGACTGGAAATAAGGGTACATGCAAAACGGATGATAAAGCAATGGATGGTGTGCACTCTACAGATCCTACACCCTGAATAAGCTAGGAGGTTCCATTAGTTGTTTGGATAGTTTCAGAATGAGTATATAGGGTGTAAGATGTGAAAGCACTAAGTGAACCCGTGACATGCTTGGATACCCCTGAATCTATGATCCAATCAATATGAGAGTGCTTATATGTGGATGCAAGTGCATGTGTCTGAGTACCTCCGCCCACGTGGGCATAGTTTGCAAAGTTACTAAAGGAGGTGGAATCATGAGAAGTCTCTAATGCCTTTCACGGCCGCCACTTCTCCCACTGCACAGCTTGCTCGTCTATCAGAGTAACATATGTGATCTCCTCTGTCAAGGCCACATTAGCCTTGGGGTCAACTCGGCCCCTTTCTTGACCTCCACCTCCACGACCACCACGATCTCCACCTCGGCCTCGATAATCTCCACCTCAGCCTCCACGACCTCCACCTCGACCTCAATACTGTGGAGAAGGGTAAACACGGCTCAGATGTCCTCTCATCCCACATTTGTAGCACTCCCTATCATCTGGTATGGCGTACACCGATCTGACTGGGTTGTTGTCCCCCATTACTCGTAGTCGAACCTCCTCCTGCACCATAGCTGAAATAGCCTCCTCCATAGTAGCCAAGTTGCCAAGTGAAACATGGCAGCCCTTCTACTCTCAAACTTTGGGTTCAGTCCTTTTAGAAAGTGTGTAACCCTTCTGCGTTGCAACCACACCCTACCAGCCTCAATATCACTAGCACATGTTAACTGCAGTGGACAATAATCATCTAAATCCGCCCACAGTTGTTGTAGTTCACTAGCATACTACTAGACGGTATTCTCATCTAGTTCCAGGGCCTCCACCTTGCACTGGACATCCACCATCATCATCACATTTTCTGCACCGAAGTACATGTTCTTAGTGTATTCCACATCGCTGGTGCACTCTACATCATCTCCACCATTCGAGCAATGGATATAAACATCAAAGTTAGCGACCAAGCTACTACCACAGAGTTGGTAGTATTCCACATCCTCCAATATATGCTCGCCTTATCTGCAGGATCAACGCAAGTCTCCCGTAGGTAGTGCTCCACACCCTTGGTCCTCAGAATAAGGTAAGCCCTTCTAGACCAACTCAGGTAATTCTTACTTTCTTTCAACTTTACATCATTCAGCATTAACTCCAGCTTTAAGTCAGATGACCTTGCACCAACCCTCGGACCTATCATACCTGTCGCGAAGAGATCCTATAACATGCTTCTGATGTCACCTTGAGTTACTAGCGTTGAAGTAGTTTCAACAACTGTCTTCCTTTTCTCTTCTACCGCCCTCATTGCGGCTTCTTCCTACTCCTTCCTTGCAGGCTCAATTTCCTCAGTGGTCATCTTCTCAATCAACCAGAGTAATGCCAATTACTACCAAGATATATTTCATGTATCTCCCACGATCATGACAATTCTTCACGAATCAATATTATGTCGAACCTCGATGATTCTTACCTTGCCGAACTGATCCCCTCCTTTTTTTCTTCTTTCTTTTCCACCGATATGGCTCCCGATCTTTTCCTTCTTTCTTCCCACCTACCCGGCTCCCGACCGGTTTCTTTTCCTTCCACTGACGTTCCTTCCTTCCTCCCAATTGTTTCTTCCTCCACCGAAAGAGGCGAGGCGGCGACTAGAGGCGATGGCGAGGGCGACCAGATGCAACGACTAGAGGTGGCGACGACGGGCGGAGAAGGCAGATCAAGCGTGAGTGACGGCGAGGGAGAGCGATGGCAGCGACCAGAGGCGGCGATGCCGGAGTTGCATCTCAACTCGAGCCCGTGCTTCCCCTTAGCTGCAGCTCATGCTCATGTGCGAGACAAGCTTGCTTTCTTAATACCTTCCATGGTTCCAATGATATTTAGATCATCTTCAAACACTGAGATTATACAAAATCCATCCTAGGATCGTCGTATAAATACATAGGAATTATTCTCATTGTTCGTGTAGTCTTTCTTGCATAGAAAGTCGCTTCAAGCGATTATACCACATCCTGCCTGATTGCTTAACTTCGTATAGTGACTTTCTGAGTTTCACACTGTACAGATTTCTATTTGCTCTGTCTTGGTTCTAGACAGGGATACATTCAAGTATCTTCATATAAATGTCTAAATCCAATATTCCATAAAGGTATGCTGTTACCATATCCATCAATTTCACCTTTAACTTCAAGTTTACTGCCATTGAGATTAAATATCTAAAAGGTGTTTCACCCATGACTGAGGAATAGGTTTCTTCATAAACAACTCCTGGATGTTGAGTGAAACCTTGTGCAACAAGCCTTGATTTACTTCATTATTTTCATTTATCTTTCGAACAAATACCCACTTATCCCCTACGGGGTGCACATGGGGAGACGAACGGTTTACTGGTCCAAACACATTTCTTTTATTCAGAGAAAATAATTCTATTTCTATTGTCTTCTTCCAATCTTCTCAATCTAATTTTTTTTGCATTCAGCAAGCGATGCAGGCTCTGGATCAAGATCGATGATTGTGATAATTTTCTTTGTAAAGTAAATGTCAACATTGGTTGTTGTCTTATTCATAGATTCTCCCGATGTCACAAAGTTTATAGCTATTTTTTCAAGGGGTGATTCTTGTAATGCTTCTAATGCTTCTACTTGGTCACCGCTATTTCTAATTACGGGGGCAAGTCCCTTTAGTTTTTTAGCTCCGATGTGTGCACACACATCTATATTGATGTCTCCCTTTATGGGGATGTTCAATTCTGGTATGCCTTTCCTGAAGGTTCCATACTAGTGTCAGGTCTCAACTGGCTCCTTCTGGCTCTGGGGAGTTTAGTGATCGACTGTGTCAAGTCCTTCTTATCCTTTTTCACCAGGCGTCTCCGGTTACTTCGGATTCGAGGGGCTGTAGTTCTTGTCCTTTCAAAAGCCTTAGGACGGGATTATGGATACCTTCATCGGTATTTCAACTCTCTTTGGTGCATTGCGTGCAAGCACATGCGACTTGGTCACACTCTTCAAATCACTAAAGTGGTCAGACTGATGATTTGCTCATGCTTGCAAATCAATTATTTTCTGGACTGCAATTGTCTTCTAGACTTCAATTATCTTCTGGACTTCTCTATATGCTTCACTAGTGCGCGGGTCATGTGCATGGATTTAAATTATCTTATGTACTTCTCTATTTCCCGACATTTTTCATCAAGGGGTTGATTTCCCGCCTAATGACGGGAAACTGGTCTCATCTAATATAATATCAGCGAATCGGGCAGTATGCAAATCTCTTATCATAGGGTCCAAATACCTGATTATAGATGTTGTCTCATAACCAACATATATCCCAAACTTTCGGAGAAGGCCCATTGCAGTTCGTTGTGGTGGTGGTATAGATATACAACCTTACAACCAAAGATGATAAATTTTCGGTGCTGACTCTTGCACTAGTTGCATAGGTGAATAGATGTTATATGCCGACGGTCTAATATTGATGAGAGTTGCTGCGAGCAGAACTGCATGTCCCTAACATATATTTGATTAATTACAATTCTTCAAAGTTGTCAGGCAAAAATTTAATTCTTTTAATTAATGCCTCTACTAATCCATTCTGGGTGTGGACATGTGGTACGAAATGCTCAATTTTATTTCCCATTGCCATATATAATCATCAAATGCCTTTGAAGTAAATTCTTCGGTGTTGTTCATTCTGGTGGACTTCACATGATGATCAGAGAAATTATTCTTAATTTTAATGATATGCGAGATTAGCTTTGCAAAAGTGTACTTTCTCGTAGATAATAAACATACATGCGACTATTTCGAGGAAGCATCGATGAGAACCATAAAATACCTAAATAGCTGTATAGGGCCGTAAAAGTCTCCCTGGATACGGTCCAGGAATGCAGGTACTTCATCCTTCGCTTTCAGAGCAGATGGTTTAGTAATTAAATTCCCGGGGGCACATGCGGGGCACACAAAATCTCCCGATTCGGGAAATTCTTTACATTGACATTGTGTCTCTGAGAATTAGTAATTATATTTCTCATCATTCTAAGATCGGGGTGGCATAATCTATCATGTCGGAGATAGAAAAGTTCAGATCTTCTAAGTTCGGTTTTCAAGGTAGTATATGTTGTAGATACCTTAATGTTAGTGTAGTATATCCCAGTTTCAAATGAAGGAAGTTATTCTAATACCATTTTTCTCCTTTCTTCACGCTTTGTAATGAGTAGGTATTCCTTACCACACTCTTCTTCAGTCTCTACGTGGAAACCATTAGCACGAATATTCTTAAGATTTCTAGTCAATTCTGGGTACAAGACTTCTTTAATGACCAAAGTTGTGCGCATCGGGAGTATAATTGTGGCCCTTCCTGAGCCTATTATACAAGTATCGATGTATGCGATTGTCGTAAGACTACCAGCATTCTTGCTGATCCACTGAAAAAGTTTTATCTCTCTCAAGGTGGTATTCATTGTGCCGCTACCTACTAAGCACACTCCCTCCATAGGGCGCCACAAGCGTTCTAATATAATGTACTTTATTAATATGCAGCAGAAAGCAAGCAACATATAAATAAAATACTTCAGATATCATAACATAACTTGCTATTATAAATACGGGAAAATAAGCTTTGCAGGACTCATAATAAGAATTTGATGCTTTGCTCACCTAGAGCTTACAACTATTATTCAATAATTCAATGTTCTGCTTAATTACAAACTGCAAGTTACTATAAAAGATACAAGTGCAATGCGTGCACTATATCGAATTAGCGAAGTATTCATAAACTTCTGCCTCAATCTGCTACATGGCGATCTTCTCCTCTTGGACAACTATGGCTATGGCCGCTGCGATGTCCAAAGGAGGGATGATTGGGGCTACTACTAGGTTGTCCATATCCATGAGTGCAACTAATGGATGTGGATCCTCCGTACCTACAATGATGAGGTGTGCTTCATGCTATCCTATGCCCTTGTTCTTAGACTGGAAAACATCAATAACGTGCGACCCACGACCTTACCCGTCTTGTCCCTCTTCTTCGTGAGAGGCTTCATCACCTTGTAGCTGCTAGCATTGGTTTCATGACCAACATTGCTACTAGGTGGTTGTGAGATGTAGTTCTTCTTGATAACATCATCGTGAGCTTTCGCAATTTGCATGGTGTCAATAAATGTGCCATACTCTTTGTAACCGTCTTGACGATAGTTGCGTGCGTATTACAACGCATTTGAGTGAAAGGTAGAGAGTCTTCTCAATTTTCTTCTCATCTATGATTACATTATCACAGAGCTGAAGACTTGTACAAGTTCTGTACAAATTATGGCCATGCTGGGTCAGTTCTTCGAACTCCTTGTTCGTGGTGCCAGTCATTTTCTATATTCATGCAAAGAGTTCATAAGATTACTACTAGTAATTTTCATAAAATGGTTGCAAATTTCTCAAAATGCTCTCCGAACTCCCAATTCATAATTCCATACTTTTCTATGCATTTTCATGATTTACTGTTATTTTAAGTGATTAAAAGCAATATAAACAATCACAAATAATCAAAACAGTAAATACAGTAAATAAATTGCATAGAAATAATAATAACAAAGTTAAACATGTTTTAAATGCTAAAACCGATTCAAAAATTGAATTCTCGAGACCCTTTTATGCTTGAAAAAGAACTTCCGGTGAATTCTGTAATTTTCAGGGGTTAAAATGTGAAATTTCAGTTCCGAGAAAAAATTTCGCGTAATTTTCAAAAATTCCGAGGGGTTTTCCGCAAAATTTCCTTATTTGCGAAAAATTTCCCATAATTTTTAGAATTTCGAGGATCTTTTTTGCAAAAACAAAATTTTCTTTTCCTTTTTTCTTCGGCCAGAAAACAATTGGGCCAGCCTTCTTGGCCCATTCTGCCGTCGCTAAAAGGGGAGGGGTCGGCGGTAGGGTTTCCCTACCCCCTGTGCACCCGAGTGGCGGCGCGCTTGGCGATACCGCACCGGCGCCGGAGCCACGTCTTGGCGGGGCGGCCGGCGCTGGAGCCACGCGGCAAAGTGGTGGCCGCAACGACGGCGGGAGAAGCCGCATCATGAAGCGGCGGCGGCGATCAAGGCGCGGTGGAGCCGTGTCGCGGCGGCGGTGGTGCGGCGCGCTGCCGGCCGACCGATCGCTCTCTCCTAAATTTTTTTTCATCTCTGTGATTCTTTGCGGGGCGTCGCCGACCGGCAGTTGCGGCGGCTGCTGGCCGGTAGGGGGGCGGCGCACAGCTCCAGCCGTGCATCGGTCGTTCTTTAATACTGTTCACACGTGATTACTGTGCATGCGCGATTACTGTTCATGCAATTCCTGCGCGATTACTGTTCATTCACAATCCACCTATCATCTTTTTCCGACAACTTCAAGTCGGCTCGCGGTAGATTAGAACGGATTTGCAAATTTCAATCTACGGTTCAATCGTCATCCACTTTTTCATGCAATCTACCGATCGGCTTGGCCGGCGACTTCAAGTCGGCTCGTAGTAGATTAGAGCGGATTTGCACCGTAGGTTACAATCTAGAAAGTCAAATTTGCAGAATTGAAATCAATCTAGAAAAACGATTCGATCTACGAGTGTCGTTCATCGACGGTTACCTTTCGATCCGAGGAGAATCGATTGTGCTGATAACATGTTGAGGAACCGCCGCTAGCAAGTCTAGTCTGAACGATAACCTCGTAGACAAACATAGAATCACATCAAATAATGAAAGAACACAAGAACAGAATAGTAGATTGAACACAGAGATGTAGGGGACTTGTTACTTCTCTTTATCGCTCTTCATACTATTAACTTTTTACAATGACTAGTACCCCTATTTATAAGCTAAAGATCCTGCTATAATTTAGGATGGAGCGTCCATATATGAACCGGCTATTGGACTAGGCCCATAGTTTTCCAACAAACACGAGGGCTCCGGCTACCAGCCAAGCGGCGCCAGAGTTTCGCCACCCATCTGCCCTTCGTCCGGTCGCTCCACAAACTGCCTCCCCTCCTTGTGTTGCGGCATGTCGCCTGCCAGACAAAATGGAAATGGGCCACATCGGATCTTGCTAGTACTTCACCCCTACGGACCGCATTGCCTTCAGGGCCAGTGCCTTACGGTCCTGTGGTCGTGCCTTTGGATGATCATCTACTGGCTTCACATGTGCATCGTAACCAAAGACTCATGAGCTCGGTGGCATATTTAGCTCTAGCCCCTTCTAAGATATCTTTGATTTCATGTTCGCGTTCTAAGCAGAAAGTGCAAAGGCTAGAATCAACCACTACAGAAGCAACAAACTTGCAAGACTCTAAGTATTTTTCACATGGAGCAGATTTAACCTCAACTAGCTCAGTTCTAGCATTTTCAAGTTGTTGCAAAGTAATATTATGAGCAGATTGCAGTTTAGCAAATTCTAAGTGCATAGCATGGCAAGATGAACATTCACCAGATTCAAGAGACTTAGCATTTGTAAGTTCTAAAGTTAAAATATCTACTTGTGACTCTAAGTCCTTGTTCTTGGCCATGATGAACTCTAAAGCCTTATCCTGACTCATGAGTTGCTCAAACATAGATTCACATCTATCAGAAAGGACATCATAAGAGGGAGGTACCTCATCGTTGTCGTCGTCAACGGAGTCGGCCATGAAACACAAACTGGTGAAGTCCTTGGCCTTCCCTTCTTCTTGTTTTGAGGGATCTCCTCCTCCCTGTCCTCCTCGCTCCCGGAGTCATCATCGCTTAAGGATTGTTCCCCAAAAGCGGCAAGAACTCGGTGAGCGGCCTTCGTCAGTTGGGCAACATCATACCTTGAGTTGTTCCATTGAGGCTTCTTCCAAGCTGGCTTTCCCTCCTTATGGTTGCTCTTACCTTTCAGCTTGGGGCAATTTGCCCGGATATGATTAAGCTCACCACACGCATAGTAAGTCACAGGACCTCCTCGATTTCTATTTCTCATATTGTTGTTGGCCTGTGTGACCTTTTTGACTATGAGGGCCAACCCAGCCTCAGGAAGACTCTCAAACTCCTCTTCATGAATAGCAGATAAATCAGCAAGCGAAAATCCAGAAGAAGACTCAAAAGACTCATCAGAAGCTCTCTTGAGCGGGTCTGCTACCAAAGCCATGTTTTCCTTCTTGGGATGATCAATCCTCTTGATCTCATGAGTCTTGAGCTTGCTATAGAGCAACTCTAAAGTCAGATCAGAGAGGTTGACATTCTCCTCAATGGCGGTAGCCTTTATCTTCCACTCCTTGGTGTTGATTGCAGCCAAGAGGTGAGTGGCATTTTTAGACTGAGAATATTCAATACCAACAGCTTTCATCTGATTAATCACTTTATTAAAGCGACTGAAAATGTCATCGATGCTCTCTCTAGGACGCATATCGAATTTGTTATATTTACGCTTATAGATTGTTTGGTGTACTTTCCTGACTTGGGATGAACCCTCATGGTAGGTTTCGAGAGTGTTCCAAATCTCGTGTGCAGTCTCAAGATTGCAAATCCGATCATACTCCTGTCTACCAAGCACACCATATAAGAGGTTTTTAGCCTTATTGTTGTTAGCCAAGAGGGCTTCTGAAGCCGGTGTAGCAACTTCGGGCACAACGAGCGGGATTTGAACAACCTCCCATATAGTGTGTCCTTCGCTCTCAAGGAAGACTCGCATGCAATTCCTCCAATAGGCATAGTCGTGCCCATCGAAGATATGCGGCTTCATAGAGTATCTATCCATCGCCAAGTTCAATGACCGATTAAGATCAAGATTGAACTAACCGGGCTCTGATACCACTTCTTGGACCGAAAAGGCGACTAGAGGGGGGTGAATAGGAGCACTCTCACTTTTTCACAAATAATTGATCCAACACAAATTTTACTCCAGTAGCTATGGAAGCTATGAAGATCAGTATATCAGTACATCGGAAGACTAATATTGAATCCAATTTAAACCCCTAAACAATACAACAAAATCAACAAAGACTAAAGCAATTCAATGCACCGCGGTCGGATCCGCTGGGTCAATGGCGGTCTGACCGATGACCTGGCGGTCTGACCGGTGGCCTTGGGCGGTCTGACCGCTGACCTTCAGAACAGATCAAAACAGCCCGATGACGTAGTTGCAAATAGATGAAACTTTTGATCATCAACTCCAAATTTGATGAAACTTTGAACACACCTTCTCAATGATGTCAGAAACCTATTCCAATCGAAGATTGTGATGATTCTTGGAAGAATAACGATCCCTTTCCGTTTGATTGAAGAAAGGTTCAAAACCGGTTCAAAACGAAAACTAGATCCAAAATCTTGCTCGTGGGTGATTGATGATCAAGATGATCCTAGATATGTTCCCACATATCACAGCAAGCTAGATCATGTGAAGAATTCAATCAAAAACTCGCGGATCAAAGAAAGACTCAAAATCATGAAATATAGATAAAGAACGCAAAGAGACAAGACATGATCAAACTTTCTCTAGATTGATTTGATATGATTTGGGCTTACAGCCACTCCATCAATGGAGGACAATGCTCAATCCAAGAGCACGAAAATCACATCAAACTCTCAAAAACCCTAGCCTCCACAAAAGCTCTCCCTAACCAAATTAGGGTTTCAAATAGCAAAAGAGGCGAAGAGGAGGTGCCAAATAATATAGTTAATTGTACTAAAACTGCCTAATTTTTCGATAATATAATAGGACCATCCTACGTAATTCTCCTAAAAATATTGTCAACACCACAATGTTCACCAATTAAAATACCCTCGGTTCCAATTGTCAATAGCTTCTAGAGTTCTTTTGCCCATTTTTCTGGTCAATATATTGTTTACTGGAACTGATGAAAAGTGAGTCCGGGTTGTCTAATATGCCTGCATTCGTGGACCTATGCGTTTTGCATTTGACAGTAATAAGCTAACCAAAAACTTAGTCCTTATAAGAACAAACTCCTCTGTATTGACACTGCTACCACAATAGTATTTCCTGTATTTTTTGTAGTTTGTATATATACTGAAGTTACTCGATCACTAAAAAACTGTAACTGTTGCAGAAATGATTATAAGGACTATGCAGAAGTCTGCTTCAAAGAGTTTGGTGACCGAGTGAAACACTGGATCACGTTCAATGAGCCTTGGACCTTCTGCTCTAATGGCTATGCATCTGGACAGCATGCACCAGGCCGGTGTTCACCATGGGAGAAGGGAAAATGTAGTGTTGGGGATTCAGGAAGGGAGCCTTACACTGCATGTCATCATCAACTACTAGCCCATGCTGAAACAGTTCGATTGTACAAAGAGAAATACCAGGTTTTTAATGAGCCTTTTTGCATTTGCAGCTCATCCGCGAACGATGAATCAATCAGAAGTCTGCAAATTTGAGTTTGATACTCCAGTATTATCACTAAGATTTAGTTTCAGTTCAGTCCTGGTGTACAGTGGGGAAATACAGTCAATTAGTTTACCAGCTGAATTATAGAACCTCAGGAAAAATATCTGATCGCTGTCCATAGTTGGTTAGTTATTTTATCAGTTCCAACCTGTTCTCCAAAGAATTAGTAACCCTAGTAACAGCAGCTGGCTATTTTAGATTTTTCTACCACTATTCTGAAATGCATTCCTGAAAAAAGAAGCCTCAGAGCCATAGTCATGTGCACATACACACATTAGTAGTTAGTTATGTATATATTCAGAAGTTCTACACTTTACCAAATAGTAACGTGTTTTAGGGCTTATAGGATGGATACTTGAATTAAAACATGAAATTTGTATATATACGGATACATTAGTACTTATGGTCTTATGGCATGAATAAATCCCAGAGCACGCATGCACTTTGAATTCAGAAAAAAATGCATATGAAAAGGAGAAAACTTAGGAGAATATGTTCTGTTTGCCAAATAAATTTCATTTAGACCATGATTTGGATGTAGCATTCACATTTGATAATATATTGAATGCCAAATGCAGGCCATTCAAAAAGGAAAGATAGGAATAACTTTAGTCTCCCATTGGTTCGTTCCCTTCTCCCGTTCTAAATCCAACGATGATGCAACAAGACGCGCCATAGACTTCATGTTTGGATGGTAAATTCTCTGTGCCACACGTAAATTCATTATCAAAGTCCACAAGAAAATACAAATCTTACTAGGAATATTCTTCTAGGTTTATGGATCCCCTCATTAGAGGAGAATACCCGCTAAGTATGAGAGGATTGGTCGGAAACCGCTTGCCACAGTTCACCAAAGAACAATCTGAGTTGGTCAAGGGTGCATTTGACTTCATTGGGCTCAACTACTACACTGCAAACTATGCTGATAACCTCCCTCCATCAAATGGCCTTAACACCAGCTATAACACTGATTCTCGAGCTAACCTTACAGGTGAGTCAACAAACTCAATGATCAATCAACTCCTGTTCTTCATTTATCATTCTAATATTAATGGAGAATGTTCAAATTGAAGCATGCATGAGTGCTCTGTTTACAATTCTGAACTACAGAGAAATGTCGAAACTTTGGCACAAAATAGACAACTATTGTCCAAGAGTCCTGTAGCATTTCCGGCAAGCATGCAGTCATATCAAGTGTAGCCTTTGTTACATTAAGACATTTACTTGACGTCATTCAGGCATTAATATTTGAGATTTGGTTTGGAGTTACATACACTCATAGCTTATAATATATCATTTAGGCATTAATATTTGAGATTTGGTTTGGAGTTACATACACTCGTAGCTTATAATATATACTGACCTCGTCCGATTATGTTAGGTGTTCGAAACGGTGTCCCCATAGGTCCTCAGGTAACCTACCCACTTCCTTCTCTTAAAACAAACCGCTGGTTATTTCCCCACTTTTTATTTATGATGATTAAATTCCATAAATTACATGCATGTAGGCTGCTTCATCTTGGCTCTACATCTACCCTCCAGGGTTCCGTGAGCTCCTGCTTTATGTTAAGGAGACCTATGGAAATCCTACCGTCTACATCACTGAAAATGGTGAGTTCCAATTAATAACAAGTTCTCTAGTTTCTCACTGCGAGCGCAAGCCAATATCATACTATACCATGTTCTGATTTCGCAATCAAGTCAACATTGTAGCATAACTTAAAGTATTTTCCTCTCCTAGCTAGCTATTTCAAAAGAAAAATGTATTCTCCTCTCCTTAAAACCAAAGAACCAGACTTAACCAAAAACTATTTTTCTCTGTATGTTAGGCGTCGACGAAGCCAACAACAAGAGCTTACCACTCCAGGAAGCCCTGAAGGATGACACCAGGATAGAGTACTACAACAAGCACCTTCTGTCCCTGCTAAGTGCCATAAGGTCTGAGCACTAATTCATACACTCAGCTGTCAGTGAAGTACACTTTAAGATGCTAGCTGACAGTGCATTCCATTTGTCTTCACAGGGATGGAGCGAACGTGAAAGGATACTTTGCATGGTCGCTGCTCGATAACTTTGAGTGGGCGAGCGGCTACACGGTTCGATTCGGGATAAACTTCGTCGACTACAACGATGGACTGAAGAGATACCCCAAGAACTCCGCCCATTGGTTCAAGAAGTTCCTCCAGAAGTGAACATAATTAAACTTGGCACCAGCAACAAGACGCGAGGTAGTGTGTATTACAATAAGCGACTATGCAATTTGCTGGAAATGAAACGTGTATTCGTCGCGGCGTAATTAAGAGCCTTTTTCAATTGTGTCAGTGCTGAATATGGAACGTAACTTTCTAACTGGGCCTAGATACAGATATGTCGGATCAAGATTTTCTAATCCCAAATCCTCTGTGAATATATTGTGCTATTCTCTGGATCAGTAGATAGCACTCACAGATACATCATTGAATCATTTCATACACGGCTTAAAATCATATCATTCATTACTTTAACACATACCTCTTCGGACCAAGTTTTACAATTAGAGCCGAACAGACCAAACAATTACATCACAAAGTAGCGGAAGCGACAACGGAAGCAAAATGGGTGATGACACATCTCTCCACAGGCAAGTGTAACATCCTGTTTTTGATTAAGGATTCAAAAATCAAAAAAATTGGATTTCAATTTCAAAATCAAAAACGGTTTTCAAAAATTCAAACCCTAACCCTAACCCTCACCTCGGCCCGGTTCTTGGCGCCTCCGCTTCCCGCTCGGTGCCGCCCGCGCCGCCGCCTCGGTCGCCGCCCTGCGCCCGACGCCGACACCGCGCCGCCGCCTCGACCTCGTCCGTCCGTCCGCGACGCGCGCCGGACCCCTTTCTCCTCCCTCCTCCCGCGCGCGCATGGGCTTTCTCCTCCTCCGCCTCCGCGCGCCGGCTTTGCCTCCTCGCCTCGGCTATTTAAGCCGCACCCGGGCCTCCTCCTTTCGCCTCCTCCACCTCCGCTGGCCGTTGTCGTTGCCGAGCGCTCCCGCCGAGCCGCCGCCGCCGCCGTCTTCGTCTTCGCCTCGGCCGCCGCTCCTCCTCCGGCTCGGCCTCGGCGCCTCCTCGTCGCCTCACCGAGCCCCCGCTTCCGTCTCCTCGGCCTCGCCCGGCGCCCCTTCTCCTTCGCCTCGGCTCCGCTCCCGCCCGCCGTTCTTCTCCGTCGCCACGCCGTGCCAGGCGCCGCCGCTCCTCGCTCGCCTCTCTCTTCCCCCTCTCTCGTTCTCTCGGCGGAGAAGACCATGGTTGCCGCGCTGTGAGCGCGACAGATTTTATCGCGCCAGGCTGCGCCTGACAAACGGGCCCTCCTCGCCGCGCGCGCCGACAGGTGGGTCCCACCCGCCGCCAGGCCTCGACAGGTGGGCCCCTGGCCATCGTGGCCGTCTTGGCGTCTTGCGTGGACTCGATCCACGAGCACGATGCCGTGGATCGAACACACACGCCCGCGTGTCGGCATGGGATTTTCCGGTTTTTCGATTTTACATTTAATTGGAAAATCATTTAAAAACTTCCAAAATTCATATCTTTTTCTGTATAACTCCAAAAATTGTGAAACCAATTTCTAAAATTTTCTAAAATCAAGATCTTGCTAATGGTACTGGTCTTATTCATTTTGGGATTTATTATTTATTGAGTTGGTATTTATTTGCTCTCTTTGCCGTTGTGTCTTTTTCCGGTACTTTCGACCGATTAGGATTCGAAGACGTCGGAGACCTCCACTTCGATCAAGCTCAAGAATACCAAGACCCCGCTGCCTTTAACCAAGGCGAGTCAATACTTTGATCATTCCGAACCTACATTTTATGCAAACTATGTTTATTTAAAATAGCAAAGTTGCATGCTTTAATTTCGTAATCAATATTATGTTAAAGCTTAAGGTAGTTAAATACCCATTTGTTGATTAATTACTTATTAAGCCATCCTTTGATAATTGAATCCAGTATTCCTTGTCACCCTAGTAATTATATGGTAATACTAGTATAGGTTGTACTTAAGCGACATGCTAGTCTTGCTTAAGTACTGGGACAATAAATATTCCGATCATCATCCTTTAAACATGAAAAATAGTTTTGGGCAGTCATTGGATGTAAATGACTGGGGTGTTGTGTTAATTGGTTTTTCCTCCCCAAAACCCCAATAACTTGCCGTTGCTGTCTGGGCGGATGGTATGATGAATGAGAGGGTGATGGGTGCTAATGTAGCCCAGGGAACGTGGTTAACATTGGAATGAACCGCCCAGATAACCTTAAAGACTTAATCTTGTCATGGTCTCCTGTGTAAAACAAGTACAACCGCAAGTCTGCAAAGTGCAACTTGGCTTAGTAAATGTATTAAATCTTGGAAGTCATCTCATCGGTGGTCGAGCAAGGTAGTGCAAGTAGTGGATTCGATCCAACTTGAATGGGACACCAAGGGAAGGGTGAAGCCACCAGCTACGCAAGTCGTGGTGGCAGACATCCCGCACAACTTATGGGACCCACCGCAAGTGGGGGCAGCCCATACGAGTGAGATGACAGAAGAGGCAAGATACATTGAAAAGTTACTGTGACGATCGCTCAACTACATGACTAAGGAATCATGTGGAGTAACGAGTATGATTATCTCTTGTGGGTACAGTGTACAACCTCTGTATAGTCTAAACTGTTTAAACAGCCGCGCCTTCGGTCAAAGGCAGACATGGGAACTTAACCTGAGTTAGTTCTATTTCAAAAAAAATCTTTGTGGGTGGTATTGAAATGTGTTGGGCTCATCCAACCCTTGTTTTGGATTTTCCTGGGTAGCCTTATCCAGTGTTGATAATCGGTGGACGTAACCGTTATCCAAATTTAAGCATAAGGTGGAGGTAACCTTCGCTGTTATTTATTATTGCACAAATACTCTCTTTAATAAAAATGCAATTGTGTTCAAAACGCTAAGTCATAAGACTTTGTAATTATGATAATTGAAAATGTTACTTTAGCAAATAAAAGAACCTGAGCCATCCTTGTTAAGCCTTGCATGTATACTATTGCATTCTGTGTGTTGGCTCGCGAGCACGGTAGTTGTGCTCATTCTCGCTCTTTCCCCAAACCCTCAGAAGCAGGAAATTCCGGAGATTACGACTACTACGAAGAA
Source organism: Hsuehochloa calcarea (assembly GCA_036346395.1). Lineage (NCBI taxonomy): Eukaryota > Viridiplantae > Streptophyta > Magnoliopsida > Poales > Poaceae > Hsuehochloa > Hsuehochloa calcarea. Next base: position 18,813,931 of record CM070600.1, read on the forward strand.
CCAGATGTCTGAAGACCCAGGAGTTCTTGAAGCGTAGTTTAGTTCTTAGTTGGTCTAGTCTCGCCCCAGTCTAGCTGACTCCGCTGGTACCTAGGTGCATCCCATATTATCTGAGTTTTGGGTAATATCGGATGTACACAGGTTTCCCCAGTCACTTGCCTGTGGAGAGATGTGCCCTCACCCCTTTTTGCTTCCGTTGTCGCTTCCGCTACTTTTATAATGTAATCATTTGGCCTGGTGGCCCTTATGTAAAACTTGACCTGATACGGTCTATGTAAACTCTGATGTGTTAAATTAATGAATGGTATGGTTTTACGCCATTGTATGAATGATTCAGTGATGTATCTGTGAGTGCTATCTACTGATCCAGGGAATAGCACAGTTATTCGCAGAGGATTCGGGATTAGAAAATCCGGGTCCGACAGCAAGTGACTGGGGAAACCTGTGTACTCCGATATTACCTGAAAACTCAGATAATATAGGAGGCACATAAGTACCAGCGGAGTAAGCTAGACTGAGGCGAGACTAGAACAACTAAGGACTAAACTATGCTTCAAGAACTCCTGGGTCTTCAAACATCTGGTTCCTCGTAGTAGTCGTAATCTCCAATATTTCCTGCTTCTGAGGGTTTGGGGAAAGAGCGAGAATGAGCACAACCACCGTACACGCGAGCCAATACACAGTATGCAATAGTATACATGCAATGCTTAACAATGATGGCTCGGATTCTTTTATTTGCTAAAGCAACATTTTCAATTGTCATAAATACAAATCCCTATGACTTAGCGTTTTAAACAAATTGTATTTTTATTAAAGAGAATAAGTGCAATATTAAATAACAGCGGAGGTTATCTCCACCTCATGCTTAATTTTGATAACGGTTACATCCACCAATTATCATCACTGGGTAAGGCTACCCAGGAAAAATCCAAAACAAGGGCTAGATGAGCCCGCCACATTTTTCAATCCACCCACAAAGGTTTTTGAAGTAGAACTAACTCAGGTTAAGTTCCCATGTCCGCCTTTGACCGTAGGTGTGGCTGTTTAAACAGTTTAGACTATGCAGAGGTTGTACACTGTACCCACAATAGATAATCATACTCGTTACCCGACATGATTCCTTAGTCATGTAGTTGAGCGATCGTCACAGTAACATTTCAAACTACCTTGCCCCTTCCATCATCTCACCCCTATGGCCAATTCCATAAGTTGTGCATGATGTTTACCACAATGACTAGCGCAACTAGCCCCGTCCACAACGACTAGCGCAGCTGGCAACTTCACCTTCCCCGATGTCCCTTTCAAGCCAGCATACGTCCTTCTGCTTGCACACTTCTGAACACCAGGTGTGGAATGACATACAGGGTTTAATAATTTTACTAAGCCAAGTTGCACTTTACAGACTTGTGATTGTACTTGTTTTACACAGGAGGTCATGACAAGATTAAGTTATTAATCTATCTGGACGGCTCATACCATATTCCACCAATTCTCGTGCTACATCCGCACCACCACTCTTTCCATCCACCCAAATGTGGTACTAGCAAGTTGTTTAGAGTTTTGGGGAGGAAAACCAATTAACACAACATGCTAGTCATTTACATTCAATGATTGCCAAAAACCACTTTCATGATTAAAAGATGTTGATTAGGACATTTATTGTTCCGGTACTTAAGCAAGACTAGCATGTCGCTTAAGTACAACCTATAACTAGTATTTACCACATTATTACTAGGGTGACAAAGAATACTGGATTCAATTTATCAAAGGATGGGTAATACTTAATTAATCATCAAGTAGGTGTTTAACTACCTTAAGCTTTAACATACATTTGATTACAGAAGTAAAGCATGCAACTTTGATATTTTAAATAAACATAGTTTGCATAAAATGTAGGCTCAAAATGATCAAAGTATTGACTCGTCTTGGTTAAAGGCAGCGGGGTCTTGGTATTCTTGAGCTTGATCGAAGTTGAGGTCTTCTGCGTCTTCGAACCCTAATTGGACGAAAGTACCAAAAAAAGACACAACAGCAGATAGAGTAAATAAATACCAAACTCATAATAAATGAACTCCAAATTGAACATGCTCCGGTGGCCATTAGCAAGATCTTGATTTTATAAAATTTTAGAAACAAGTTTCATAATTTTTGGAGTTATAATGAAAAAGATATGAATTTTTGAAGTTTTCTAACATGATTTTCAATTGAAAAGAAAATTAGAAAACTTGAAAAACTCCCGTGCTGACACGTGGCACGCACTGAGCGCGGTCCACAAGTACTGTATCATGGACCGAGTCCACGCGCACCGGTCCACGAGCATGTTGCGAGCCCACCCGCGGCCGACATCAGAAGCGGGTGGGGCCCACCTGCCGATCACGCAGCGGGGTAAAAGGGGGTGGTTGTGTCGGCGACGCTTAGCGTCGTCGCCGAGAGAGAGAGAAGGGGGAGGAGGAGCGGAGGAGAGGGTAGCTAGGCGAGGCGGCGACGAGGCGGCCGGAGGTGGAGGGACCGAGGCGGGCCGGGGCGCTTGAGGCGGCGGACCCATCGGCGCGCGGCGGAGGTGGACGCGAAGGGCGCGGGGTGGGAAGAAGAGGGGTGCCTCCTCGGCTCCCGGGGGCACCTCGAGGAGTGGCGGCGGTGGCGAAGCCGAAGCGGCCGGAGAGGAGGAGGCGTCGGCTGGCTCGGGCTCAGCGACGATTCGGTGAAGAGGAAGGTTGAGGTGGGGAGGGGAAGGCAAGGGGAGGTGCTGGCTTTTATAGTCGCCAGGAGGAGGATTGGCGAGGATGGCGGTGAAGCGACTGGGCGGGGGGAGGAGGCGTGCTGCTGTCGGCTGTGGCAGGGGGGTTGGCAGAGGTGGAAGGCCAGTGGTTGGCGGGGAGAGGGGGTGAGGGGACGGGGCGGAGAGGAGGCGGTGGCGTGCGCATGGGAGGGGCAGAGGGAGCGGCGCTCAAATCGAGGTAAGAACGAGATCTTGGAAGATTTGATCACTGCAAATTTTTATTCTTGCAAAACTTTGGGTTTTTGAACTGATGATGTTACAAGATACTATCCAACGAACAACTGATTGACCATAGTGAATTAGTGACCTCAAAAAGAGAAGGGAAAAAAACGATAGACCATAGAGAAATCTCTCCATCTGCCGTGTCCTGTGGGCCAGAGCCGACGGCGCCTGAAGGGTTAGCTCTATGTTGTTTTTGGAGCCTCTTCAGGGACAGCATCATGATCTCATTGCTGTCTATTATATCCCACCATCCAAATATATAGACCACATGCATATGATATGTAATGTCTGCAAATTGAGCCTGCCTGCTCTAACATTAACGCCAAGAAGTCGATCTCATTGGTGATCATGCAATGGCCAGCTGTACGATCAATATATATATATATATATAACCACGAAATGCACACCCCACCAACCTAATCTTATGGCAGATGCGTTTAGCTGCATGCACGAGCGGCACGACCATCTGTAACAAGACTATATATAATTCTACAGTTTGTCTACTGTGAATATGCCGATCCCGATTGTCTTCATCACGGTGGTCACCACTCAGCGACATCAAATAATTCAACGGTCAACAGAAGGTTCCCTGTAATGGACAGAAAACAGATTAAGGGTTGTTCGGCACGGCTATAACTTTTTTGAAAAATAGTTTTCGGTTGAACTATAGAGTTGAACGGTTGAACTGAAAAGATTTGGTGCTTAGTTGTTTGTCTTTTAGGTAGACTGGCCACAGATTCTAAGTTGAAAAAATATCTGAAATACCCTTAAGGCAAATGATGGCTTGTTTAATGTTATTTAATGACAGTTAACAACAATTAATGGCAACTAACGATAATTGACGATACTTTACGATAACTACTGCAATTAACGATAATTAAAGCAATTGACGGCAACTAACCGAACAGTAATTAACGCAATTGACTTCAATTACGATAATTAACAATTATTACATAAATAATTTTTTGCAATAAAAAATTATTACATAAATAATTTTTTCAATAAATAATTGTTGCATAAACAACTATTACAATAAATAAATATTTATTACATAAATAATTCATTTACAACATGAAAAAGACAAAAATATAAAATTGGAAAAAATAAAAATAGCGGCGTCGGTGGAGGACGGCCACGGCCGCGTCGAGGGAGGATAGCGTGGGCAATAGCGGCTCAGAGGAGGAGGAGAAGGGGAGGGCGACGGCTGCTCGGGCGCCGCACGCAGGGAGGAGGGGGAGCGGAGGGGAGGAGCGAGATGACAATGCGGGAGAGAGGAGGGCATAGGACACGGGAGGTGGTGCTAGGGTTAGGGTTAGGGCAAGGGAGAGGGTTTTGTTCTGTGGAAAAAGTGGGTAATTACCCCCTCAACTTTAGAGGTGTCGGTGTATTAGAACCGATCTTACGTAAAGATTGTTTGATTCGGGGGGTCTCCTAGAGATAAGATCACGCAGAGTGGATTGACACGGGATGTTTAGACAGGTTCAGGCCTTCTCCGGAGAGAATAATAACCCTAATCCTCTGTGTATGGTATTCTTGATGATCAAGTAAAAGACTAAGACTATTACAGAGAATAGCACTTGTGTTCCTACTTGACTGGCTCTTGTTCGCTTGCCCCTATCTCTCTGATTGATGCCCTTATATAGTCGTGAAGAAGTAGCCGTTTCGTCCTACGGAAGATGCGCCTAATTAATGTAGTAACGGGCGCATGATGGTAGTAATTACCGGCGCCTTGACTTCTTCACGCCGTCGCAATTATCTTCCGAGAGATAATGGGGTATTTACACACCATTAATACGCGGAATAATAGTGCGTGTAGACCGTTCGGATTCCTTAATCAATTGGACCTACCCGTCTGTAGGTTTGATTATAAGGTGGTCGTAGTTTTCCTGGTCGTAGAAGGACTTACGATCGGTAGCGATCGTAGAAGAACTTACGACTATGTAGTGGTCGTAGAAGGACTTACGATCAGGTAGCAGTCGTAGAATAACTTACGACTATGTAATGGTCGTAGAAGGACTTACGACCATGATGTAGTGGTCGTAGAAGGACTTACGATCAGGTAGCAGTCGTAGAATAACTTACGACTATGTAATGGTCGTAGAAGGACTTACGACCATGATGTAGTCGTAGAAGAACTTACGACTATGGGGGTGATTGTAGAAGAACTTACAATCAAAGGTTAGGCCTCCCTTATAGAAATAAGGGTACTTCGGGACTATGTGACATCATATTTACCCATAATAAGAATTACAGATAAAAGATAAAATGAGGATTATTAGATCCTCGTCATCTAGCCCCTGACTTCAAGTGAAAGTAACTTACTTGGTGAAGGTTTCAGTAAATGGTCTTACGACCATGAAAATGTCGTAGAACAATAGTCGAAGGAAGAACTCTTCGATATTTGAATGCTACTTTGACCAGAATTTGTTTGGTCAAGAAGGTTGCTTACAACTATCAAAAGTCATAAGAACCCCTACAACCGTAGTAGTCGTAGTAGGCGATTGGAGAAAAACCTTCCGATTGATACTTCCTTTGACCGTAAAGACTTGGTCGGAAAGTAATTTTACTTGGAGATGATAAAACAAACATAACTTTCTCGACTGCCGTGGGAATTGCAAACGATCTCTACAGATCTGTTGATGAGACGGTTCCCAAGTGATCGCAGCAAGTGAAGATTGTTTACAACTTAAAAGTCGTAAAAACCCTACGACCGTCGGTGGTCGTAGTGGGGAATCGGAGAAAAGCCTTTCCGATTGATACTTCCTTCGACCGAAATACTTGGTCAAGAATGTAATTTTGCTTGGGGTGACGATACGCACCTAATTTTTCTCGAGCGGACCATCCGGGAATTGCAACCGCCTCTCGGACTTGTCCGATGAAGCGGTTCCGGCGGTACAACCAACTCCTCTGACCTATAGGCGAGACGGTTTCGGCGGCGGAGATCGCGTGATTATAAAAACTTACCAGAGGTAGACTTGGATTCTTACTTTTCCCAAATCACTCACCGTTCTTCGAGCTCTTGCTTTCTCCGTCTTCGACTAGGTTTCATCTTCTCGCCGCCAACCCAATCAAAAAACTTCTTGCTTCGGCGAAATGGCCAGAGAGTTTCGAATGGGAGGAATCGGAGATGGATGCGCTAAGATCAAGATCTTGGTCGATCTTGGGAAGATCCCGAGAAGGCTCGTGAAGTGGATTCCGCTATCGGGCAAAGATCGCCATCGGGGAAAATGGGCAAATCCGCCTTCCAAGCGTATTGTGAGTGCGGCCTTCGATTGCTGCCCACCCTTTCTTCTGAGAGTACTCGAACACTTTGGGGTGGAACCGTGAACTTAGGTCCCAATTCCATTACCATGTTGAGTGTGTTCGTGTATCCGTGCGAGGCGCACTGGGATTCCGGCGGATCTCGAGCTGTTCCAATATTATTATGGGATGGCTCGACAAACCGAATCGCGGAAGCTGTGGTTCAAGCTCCACGACTCAAGTCGAAGGAGTACATTCAGAGTTTCACCCGTCTTCGTGGTCGAGTGGAGGAAGAGGTGGTTCTACCGAAGGTCACCTCAAGCGACCTTTCTTTCGTGGGGAAAGTCATTGAAAAGAAATCTTCATGGATTCAACCTCGAAGATATTAGCGGATTAGCCCTTATATTCAAGCCATTAAGGACTTGAAGGAAGAAGGGTGACCGGATGGCATGTGGTGAAAGATTTCATCACACGCGAATTAGTCCTCTCAAGAAACGAGCATCTCCTATGTGGAGGTACTCGGGAAGAGGAGACCCCACCGAGACTACGAGGAGGGTAAGCAATTGTCGACTTAACTCTCCGCTTGGTCTTTCTCAACTTTGTCTAATATTTTTATCTGTTTACGGATCTTTCACAGTGAGGTTGACTCAGTCGACTCATCTGTGAGAAGTCCCCGCCACTCGAGGGCGGTTCCTCAAGTCATTGCGGTTTTGTCCGCAGATGAAAGGATAGAGCGCCTAAAGGTAATCGTAAATCGATTCTCTCTTTAGGACTTTATAGTCGTAGAAGATACTTACGACTAATGGTGATCGAGAATATCTTACAATCAAGAAAAAGTCGAGAAAAACTTACGACTTGGTACTAGTCGTAGAAAAACTTACGACTAATTAGTGATTCTTCTTTTCTGTTTTGCTTTACGTAAAGTAGGCATGGAAAATCGCCAGACGACGAAGAAGTCGCTCGATGACTATTGGCGCCGGGTTGTCGAAGACAAAGACTCGGCTCCTCCTCAAGAGACGCCGACTTGTAAAATCTGCCGACAAGGGGGAGCAAGTTCGAGTTCGGTCTTTCGACCAAACCTCTACAAGACACGCGGCAAATGTAGTTGTATCTCGCCGAGGCCGCAGCCGTCGAAGCCGAGGAGGTTGAAGCAGTTGAACCTCTCAAGCGCAAACCTCGCAAGGCTAAGGTACCCTTCTATTATGACACGGAATCTTTCGCGATTGGTGCCACTCCTAGTTTTATTAAACAACCGGAAAGGAGAAGCTGGAAGGATTTTATGTCTTTTATGAAGGGCGATCTTTGCATCGGACAACTCGCAATCGAGGGCGGTCTTTTCGGAATGGTCGAGACACCTCTCGTCCATCCAGAAGATCAGGAAACCAGAGCTCTGGTTCCTGTTCAAACTCTACGACCAGACGTGGTCGTAGCTGAGCCAAATGTTGAACCTCGACCAGACGTGGTCGTGGAGAAGAAGAGGTCCTCCGTTGGGAGGATTGCTCCAAAATTCTGGTTAAGACCGAGTGCGAGGTATGTGAAATGTCTTGAAGTGTAAGAAGGACATTTACCTTTTCTTTTCACAACTTTGATTTGCTTTTCTTTATTTGGTCCGACTCCTTGACCCGGAATGCTTCACGAGAAGTCCATTGCTATCCCTTCACTCATCGGAGAGGTAGCAACGGAGGTGGTCGAAGCATCACCCTTGGCCCAGGTGGCCGATGAAGTCGAGACTCCCAGAGTGTCTCCACATCTGCCAAGTCGTAATTCACGACTCTTGAGGTAGCGGCCACATCTTGTTGAGGTGGCGCCACGACTCATCAAGTCGTAGAAACAACAGAGGCGGTGTGGAAGCCTCTGGTCAAGGTGGTGACCACCTGCGACCGCTCTGGGAAGGAAATCGAGGAGGCGTTCCTTCCCTACCCAAAGAGAAATCACAGAACCGGAAGGAGAAAATTTCAACTTCGTGGTGACTTCTTTGGCCCTGCCTCCGTCATAGGGTCTTCGCACAAATCTCGTGACCGAGTCCCCATCCCAAAGATATTCCCAATACGGATAATACTTTTGACAACGCGCCTCGAGAAGGTGTGGTGGGACAAAGTCGCGAGGATAGATAAGTGCTGACACCGGACCTTGTATATTCGATTTTTGCTAGAACGACTATGAATGTAAGTATCTTGAGAATACTTATATATGTGGCTTTCCTTCCCTTCTCTTTGTTTTCTTTTGCGTAAAGCTCGAGCAAATTCTTTGTTGTCGGTGAGTATCATCGACAACTTTTAGAGCTAAGACAAGAGAAGGAACTACTCTGCTGTGAGGCGGAGAGGTGGTAAGTCAATTATCATTCATAGTTGTTTTGACTTAAATACTCGTAAAAAGTTTCACGAGAATAGTCATGGAAGAAACTCATGATTTAAGTATCGATCGAAAAGAACTTACGACTATTTACGACCGGTGGTGGTCATAGAAAGACTTACAACCATATCTTAGTCGCAGAAAAACTTACGACTAGGTCGGTGGTTGTAGAAGTACTCACAACCATTCGGTGATGTTTATCTTCGTTCGTTTTTGTAGGTTAAGCGGTGATACGAAGACCTTAGTGACTCACTCACCGTGAAAAGAGGAGTCGAGAAGGCTAAGGAATGAAGTATTAGTTCTCTCGGATAGACTTGAGACTGCTCTGCATCTAAAAGATTGCAGGAAAAAATAAGCGATAAGTTACGAACTTAAGATCGCTTTTGATCTTTAACCTTTACTCGACCCTCCTTTCTTCTCGGATAAAGAAAAAGAGATGCGGAAGCTCGCATCAAGTTCAAGAAAAATCTTTGGTTATTCAGAGTTTTCCGCATTACCGCGAATAAGGATCAAGAACTCGAGGGTTTTAGAACTCGATTAACGAGTAAGTAAATCTTTACTGTTATTCTTTTTGAGTATTTTCCTTTTCTAATGCCAATTTCTTGTTCGTAAATTGCTGCCCAATTGAGAAGCCTCGAGGTGAAATCCAAGCAAAGACCTTAATCGCAATGAGTCCGTCCGCATTGCTAAGATGAATGCAGAGGACATCGAGCATGGGAGCAAAAGCATGTCAAACTATTGCTTCCCATCGAGAAGAGGTCAAGAAATTGGATTCTCAATTAGTAGGTAAGAAAAGCTTTTACCTATAATTATCTTTGTGTTATCTTCCTCTAGAAGTATATCTTTGTTTGACCGATATTATTCTTTTCGTAACAAGTGGTCGAAAACAAGAAGCTTGCGAGGCTTCGACTTGTACCCAACAGAGATGGAGTCGATGAAGACTAGTCTTCAAGGCAACATCACTCTCCTGAACAATGTGCTTAATGAGCTACATTCTGAGGGAAAACTCCTCGAGAAGATACCATAGCTGCTCACACAAGTACCATTGGGGAACAAGTCGGAAAATTGCAAGAAATGGTGACCACTCAAGACTAATCTTTGAATCGATAAGGGAAGCAATGAAGTCTGCAGATAGTTACGCTTTGGCGAAACTTAAAGCTCAAGACCCCGCCTTAATGTTAAACCAATTGAAGCCGACTTCGATCGTCTCCGAATCGAGGCAAGTCGTCGATTGAGGAAATGATCGATTGGTAAAAGGTATGAGGAAATGCACTAGGCTCTCCCTTCGAGTAATCTTGTAACTACCTTGTAAGGCGCATAATTTTTGTTAATGAGTAATATATGATCCGCTTCATTTCCTGAAAATCATCTTGTCGAGTAGTTAGTAACTCAAAAGATAATAAACGAACGAAAGACTAAGAATTGAAGTCAAATTAATAACTTTATCCTAGCCCCCGACTATTTGCTTAGATTGTTTAGACAATCTAAATAAATAGTGTTTAAAAATGGGGTTTCTGAAAACAAAGAGAGGTTTATTTAACTTATAGCTTTTGTTACGGTTGTTAAGCACTGGTCGAAAAGAGTAGAAACGACTTGACACTAGGAAGTTCCTTCTAGTGGGCGGGACCACGTCAGCGAGAGGAAAGACTTCGACTAGGTGATGTTCCCATCTCGACTAGTTTAATCAAACCAAGAACAAAGAACTTGAGTTAAACAAACGCCTTAGAGTACTTTAGTCATTCGCTCGTCCTTTTTGGTGGACTTGATAAGTCTTTTCCAAAGAGCAAAAGTAGGAGGCGAGCGACACTAGGAAGTTTCCTTCTAGTGGGCGGTGACCACATGCAGAGAGGAAAGACTTGACTAGGTGTGTCTCTTCCTTCACCGCTTAAAACAAATCGAGTACACTAAATGTGGTCGAACAAATGTAAGAAAGTGCACTCTACTTAGAATATTTTTGAATTTTGGAAAAAATAGACTAAGATTGAGAGAGTTGGCTTTGATAACATTACGACTAGATAAAACCCGAGCTCTTTGTATTGGCGTAAAAGTGAGTAACGAGTCGATGCTAGGAAATTCCTTCTAGTGGGCGTAACCACATGCAGAGAGGAGAAGTTTCACCGGATGATGTTTTCGCCGCGGTGTAAAGAAAGCTGCGTGTTTTCATATCATAGTCGAAAGATTAAAAAGCACTACTCAAAAATTAAGGCAAAAGAGGTAGAAAGAACTCGGACTTTTATTGCACGAGAAGCTGGTCACACATAGAATTTGCGAATCGGGTCGATGTTCCAAGAGTTTGAGAGAACTCGTCCATCTTCCATTGCTAGTCGTGATCAGGCTCGCCGAAAGTTACTTCGACCATCGTAAGGACCTTCCCATTTAGGGAAAGTTTATTCCGATTAGACTTGGATTGGCGAGCCTCAATACTAAGTCACCTCAAAGAAGGCCGCGAGGTTGGACCTTACGATTATAGTATCTGCGCGCAGGCTTGTTGGTAGACCGCCGAACGGATTAAGGCTAGGTTTCTCCTCTCTTCGAGTAGGTTAATGTCATCTCGCTCAAGTTGTTCCCGGTCCGAGTTGTTGAAGGTTTCAACTCGTGTCGACCGCAATTTTAGCTCCGGAGGAAGCATGGCTTCGCCCAAAAACTAGAAAAATGGTGTTTCTCCCGTTGCTCGATCGGTGGTCGCATTTAACCGCCCATAATATGGAGGGTAATTCTTGTACCCAAGCCCCGAGCGCTAACAAGTCGGGTCAAGACTCGAGTTTTAATTCCTCGCATTATTTGGCCGCTTGCACGCTCGACCGCCCCATTGCTTTGGGGATGTGCAACAGAGGCATAGCATAGCTTGGTACCCAACTCGTCGCAAAATTCTCAAATTTTGCACTTGCTAATTGTTTACCATTGTGCGTAATTATCCGACTTAACTCCAAATCGACTAATTACGCTTCTCATCATGAACCTTTTGTCGCTCTGCTGTTATCCGATTCTGAGTTCACCGATCCATTTTGTGAACGTGTCAATAGCCACAAAAGGAATTCAAACCTCCCGGAGCTTTGGGAAACGGTCCTAGGATATCAAGCCCCTGTGTCGCAAAAGGCCAAGAAAGAGGTATTGTTTGTAATGCTTGAGTGGTTGGTGTATCTGTCTACCATGGAATTGGCATCGACACACTTTTTAACCACCTCCATAGCATCGCATGTGGTCAGAGGCCAAGTAAAAACCTTGTCGAAAGGCTTTACCAACCAATGTTCTCAGAGGAGGCATGCGCCCCACAGATGCCTTGTGTATATCGTGAAGGAGTGTTATTCCTTCGCTTTATGGAATGCATCGCATGAGTATTCCTTGGGTTCCTCGCTTATAGAGGACTCCTTCAACCAAAGTATACATTTTGGCTTTTCGATAATCGACCGCCTCAAGATCATCTTTGCACTGGAACCCTTGTAAAGATACTCGTAGATGGGAGTCATCCGTATCCTCGTAATCTAATGAGGCCATCTCAAGAGGAGGTGTTTCGATTCTTCGACTGAGACGGTTTTGGAGTTGCTCCAAGAAAACTCCTTTTGGTACCGTGGATCGGGAAGAAGCCATCCGAGCAAGTTGGTCTCATGAGGAAATTATCCTTTCGAGGGATAAATTGTACCTCAAACCTAAAAATGTTTTTCTAGCTTACGTTTTCGATAAGTACCGAGCCATTGTTGAGTTAGAGCACCGTACTCTTTCCGATTTGATTCACGACTAGTTGAGAGTCTCCTCTCACGAGTAGTCGACGAATTGAGAGTGCTTTCGCGGCTCGTATGCCGCCTAGCAAACCTTCGTACTCGCCACATTGTTAGTAGCCCAAAGTTTAATTGTATGGCATACTTTAAGGTTTCTCCTAGGAGATACCAGACTACCTCGACCCCGAGCCACTTAAAGTAAGTGACCGTCAGTACATCATCCATCGGGTCGTGGGAATCGATCGGGATCCCGAACAGTTCAGATTTGTCCATTCGCGACAAAGTCCGCCAAGATCCGGGATTTTATGGCCGTCGACACGAAATGGAGGTCGAACTCCCAAGTTCGATTGACCATTTTGCCATGCGTCCCATTGCTTCCTTATTATGGAGGATTGCTCCCAAAGGAAACTCGACGGACAGCCTATTTTGTGCGCTCAAAATAATGCCGCATTTCCTCGAAGACATGAGGAGGGCATATAGAAGTTTTGGACCCGAGGGTAACGCTCCTTAGGCCCGTAAAACTTCGGCGACGAGTAAACCGGTCGTTGTACGTTTTCACGCTCTACGACTAGTATCGCGCTTGTCGCTCGTGGCGTGGCGGCTAGGTAAATTAAGAGCGCCTCTTCCGCTTTGGAGAAACCGAACAGAGCACTCGAAGATACCTCTTGACATCCTCAAAGGCAACGTTTGCCTCGCTCGACCACTCAAAACCTTCATGTCTCCGAGAAGTTTAAAGAAAGGTAGTCCTTTTCTCCTAGTCGTGCGATGAAACGACTTAAAGCCGCCATGCACCCAAAGGAGTTTTTGACTTCCTTTTTGTGTTTGGAGGACGATCCGAGGATGGCTTTTATTTTTTCAGATTTGCTTCGATTCCTCGCTCGGATACTAGGAATCCAAGCAATTTTCCCAAGAAATTCCAAACACACACTTCTCTCGATTGAGTTTTAAGCGGTGCTTTCGAGGTTGTCGAATGTTTCTTGTAGGTCGGTGATATGATTAAGTCTCTTAATGCTTTTTACGACTAGATCATCAACATAGGCTTCCAAATTCGGCCTAATTGAGATGAAAAGTCGATTGCATTAAGCGTTGAAAAGAAGCACCGCATTCTTTAGACCAAATGGCATTTTGACATAGCAAAAGGTACCAAATGGAGTAATGAATGCGGTCTTTTCTTCATCGCTTAAACACATATTGATCCGTGGTATCCGAATATGCATCTAAAAACTTAATATCTCACAACTCGCAGCTTGAATCAACCGGTGATCAATACGAGGTAAAGGGAAATCATCTTTTGGACAAGCTTTATTAAGATCAATAAAGTCCACGCACATACGCCATTTGCCGCTTGACTTTTTGACCATTACAGGTTAGCCAACCACTCGGGTGGTTGACTTCTCTTATAAAGCCCGCTTAAGTAGCTTATCCAACTCGACTTAATAGCATCTCGTCGATCAGGCAAATCTCCGTAATTTTTGTTTTACGGTACTTTATCAGTAGTAAAGCTAGCACGTGCTCGATCACCTCCCGGGACTCCGGCATGTCGGATGCTTGCCACGCGAAGACATCTGCGTTAGCTCTGAGGAAGGTAATGAGGGCGCCTTCCTATTTGGGATCGGAAGTCTCCCCGATGCGAGCAGTCTCGAGGGTTCTCTGCGCCCGGAGGAACCTCTTTGACTTGGTCGCTCGGCTTTGGTGTGACTTTAGGCTTCGACTTGCTAGTCGGTCGACTTTCATCTCGAGTTGGTATTTGACCAACCATCTCGAGGATCGACGGCCGCAGACTATACGCCATCTTTTGTCACATCGAATGGTGATCACTCCTTTGGGACTCGCATCTTAAGACATTGATACCCGTAATGAGTAGCCATTAAGAATTTTGCCAAAGTTGGTCGTCCGAGTATGGCATTATATGCCGATCGAAATCGACCACATCAAAGGAGACTTTCTACGTCACGAAATTACTTGGTGAGCCAAATGTTAAAGGAAGAGAAACTTGGCCAATAGGTTTGGTCAAGACCCTGCACAATTCCATGAAAGGAGTATCGCATCGCCTTACCTTTGTCCCGGTACTTGCATCTCGTCCGTGGCATTAGTAAATAATATGTTCAAAGAATCGCCACCATCAACCAACACTCGATTGACCCGACAGCTTGTTGATGGTGGGTTCGACCACAATCGGATATCGACTGATCGACTCGTAGTGATCGGACGATCATCCTTCTCAAAAGAGATGGTAACTTCCGACCACTTGGTAATTTATTGACGAGGAGTATGTAGAGAATTTACCTCTCGTCCGCAGCCTTTAAGTTGTCGTTTGGAGTCGATGCCGATGATCCTCCGTAGATGTGCTCAACGGTATGTTGCGGATCTTGGAACGGCATCTCCTCATCATCCGACGACTTTGGCCACTCGTATGTCCTACCCGCCGAGAGTAGGGAGTGGTGCTTTGTTGTAGTAGTCTTCGAGCTTTCTTTGGAAAACTCTAGCTATGGAGGTCATGTCCTTCCTTTTATGAAAAGGACACCACCTTGGTTTGTCGTTCCTACGATCGGGCGCTTACCTTTGCCTTGATCGTGGTACGACTTGGTGGTTTGGGGCTCTCCATCTTCACGGCGTAACCTCCTTGGAACCACCGGCTTGTGGTTTTGATTTTTATTTTCTTCTTGGACTTTTTGCTTTTTATCTTTACCAACTTCACCGGCTCTCGAGGAGTATATGTTTCTCGATCGATAGTGTTGTTCCACCTGACCGCCTCGTAAGCGATTGCATATCGATCGCCATCTCAAGAGTTCGGCAATGATGTTGGGAGGATTCAGAGCAATGTCCTCCGTTATTCTTCATGCGGACTCCTTGCTTAAAAGCCCCGATCACAGAGGAATCGAAATTTCCGAATTGAGTTACGAACCCGACTAAAGCGCTTGATGAATTGACGCAAAGTCTCGTTGTTGTTCTGCTTTATCCGTGCAAGTCGCCTTCTTTTCGTATGTTGTATGTGCCTTGGAAATTCGCTGTAGAAGATCACAGAGGTGTTGCTAAGAGTAGATCGACTCGAGTGGTTGGTTTAATAACCACGATCGAGCGGATCCTTCGAGCACAATCGGAAGGTAATTCGCCATTACATGCTCTCCTCCTCCGCCGCTCGGACGGTGTTAGATAGATCTCAAGAAATTCGATGGGATTTTGAGATCCATCAAATTTCTCCATGTTCACCGGTCGAAATGAGGTGGCCGTGAACCGCTCAAGGTCGGCGAAAATGCCCGGCATCCGTAATCACTTCTTGACGCCTTCTTTGTAGAAAAGAAGGGTTAATGTCACCAGTGATCGATACGACGATACCGTGAACAGTCGACTTTGCTCGTAGTAGGCCTCGGCTTCACGAGGAGAATACTCCTCGTATTCCACTCGCTAGAATTTCTTTGTCGAAGTGGTGAATGATCACCTCTTCGAGGGGCTTGATCTTCACCGATCGAAGGTATTTCTCGAATAGGGAATCGATTCGACTTATGGTCGTGTCGATTCCTACGAGAGAAATATTCGATTGATCGTAGCCGAGGAAGTCGATTGCTACGACTACCGAGTGTTGTCGATGAGGTACCTCCGCCTTGTCATTACGATTCAAGTCTTTGCGTAATCTCTTCAAAGAAAGAGATCGTATCGCGCTCGAGCAAGCTCTTGATCGGGATTCTCGAGCAAGTCGTTGATGTTCGGAGTTCTTGTACCTCCTCCGATGTTGAATGCGCCTGCAAGTTCTTACTCGATCGCCATTTTCTTTCTTCTCGACGACATCAAAATCCTCCTCCTCGTGTCTTTGAGGCCTTCTTAGTGGAGTGCGAGAATGTCGAGGATTTCTCGCTCATCAGTGTTGGTCCTCTCGCCAACGGTGGTGCCCTTGCCATTACCACGAGGGGCGCAGTGTGTGATCTTCGGGAGTGTCTTATCTCGGCCTCCATGAGGTCGACTCGATTTGGGGAAGGACGAAGACCTCCGCTGATGATTCTCACTTGCGCCGAGGCCTCCCGCTGAGGAGTGCTCGAGGGACACCATCTCGCGATTTTGGAGTAATCCTCCGTAGGGGAACTCCGGTTATAATCGCCTCCATTCGCAAATGAGATCTGCGGGAGACGGCCGAATTTGCTGTGAAAAGCATGCTTGATCCCACCCTCTCCGAGTTACCCCGAGAGAGAATCACTAGATGTGGTGGAGTCCTCGGAATGGTGGCTCCTTAACTTGACTTACCAAGTCGGACCGCCTTAAGGGGACTTGAACACTCGGAGAAAAACTCTCGTCGCGTTGTGAGTCCTCACCGGGCGGTCTGGTCGGATTGACCCTTGTCCTTTGAGGGAAATGGCTCCTCTGTTGGACGTATTGTTGTGGGGATAAGGATCCTCCTCAACTCTATTAATGGGATGGTTTCTGGAGAATAATCTCAGAAGGCAACATCACCATCACGGATGCATCACTCGGCTCATGGTCGAAACCGCATCCATGTCGACGTCACAGAATCGCCAAGTCAAACCGGTTCTCCTCGCTCCATTCTCCCGCCATGATTGCATGAGATTGGAAAAAGAGAGTATGTTGACAAGAGATTACGGAAGATCCCCACTGACGGCGCCAACCGCCGGTGTATTAGAACCGATCTTACGTAAAGATTGTTTGATTCGGGGTCTCCTAGAGATAAGATCACGCAGAGTGGATTGACACGGATGTTTAGACAGTTCGTGCCTTCTCCGAGAGAATAATAACCCTAATCCTGTGTGTATGGTATTCTTGATGATCAAGTAAAAGACTAAGACTATTAGAGAATAGCACTTGTGTTCCTACTTGGTCGGGCTCTTGTTCGCTTGCCCTATCTCTCCGATTGATGCCCTTATATAGTCGTGAAGAAGTAGCCGTTTTGTCCTGCGGGAGATGCGCCTAATTAATGTAGTAACGGGCGCATGATGGCAGTAATTACCGGCGCCTTGACTTCTTCACGCCGTCTGGCAATTATCTTCCAGAGATAATGGGGTATTTACACACCATTAATACGCGGAATAATAGTGCGTGTAGACCGTTCGGATTCCTTAATCAATTGGACCTACCCGTCTGTAGGTTTGATTATAAGGTGGTCGTAGTTTTCCTGGTCGTAGAAGGACTTACGATCGTAGCGATCAGAGAAGAACTTACGACTATGTAGTGGTCGAGAAGGACTTACGATCGTGTAGCGATCGTAGAATAACTTACGACTATGTAATGGTCGTAGAAGGACTTACGACCATGATGTAGTGGTCGTAGAAGGACTTACGATCGTAGATCGTAGAATAACTTACGACTATGTAATGGTCGTAGAAGGACTTACGACCATGATGTAGTCGTAGAAGAACTTACGACTATGGGGGTGATTGTAGAAGAACTTACAATCAAAAGTTAGGCCTCTCCCTTATAGAAATAAGGGGTACTTATGGGGACTATGTGACATCATATTTACCCATAATAAGAATTACAGATAAAAGATAAAATGAGGATTATTAGATCCTCGTCAAGAGGCAAAGACGGAACGAAGGCTACGGGAAGCTGCCCTCGACAGCGTCCGGCTTTGGGAAAAGCCGATGATAAAAGTCACTCGTTTAGGACGGCTTGCGGCTTTTCCGAGTGAAAAGCCGAAGCCGTCCCAAACAAGGCCTAAGATATCTTCTCAGCATGCATGGACATATATATGTGGTGCCAAGGGAAGCCTTTCGCATATATAAAGCTACCTCTATTATTCTCTGTGATCACACACCACATGTCTACTGAGGAGTGAGCATGCATGGGCATATGTATGTGGTGCCAAGGGAAGCCTTTCGCATATATAAAGCTAGTTCTATTATTTTCTATGATCACACACCACATGGTTGCAGAGGAGTGCAGTCAGACTAGTGAACAGTGTGGTCAGATGGGTGAATAGTTTTTTTTGGTAGGTTTATTTACTTTTTGGTAGTTTTATTGACTAAGTAGCAAAAACAAAATGCACACTAACGGAAGAGTGGCAAAAACAAAATTATCGTAGCAAAAGAAGACACGGTAATAGAAGGGACCCTTGGTGTCCTCGAGTGACTAGAGAATCCTCAAGAGAAGGGATCAGTTGCCAGGAAAAGGTGTGTGTATTAGTTGCTCCAAAAATTGGATCTATCTTGTTATATGGGGGGAAGGCGGCTATTTATAGCGTCCTTAACAGGGTACTTGACATTACTATCATACTCCTTAAAAGGTCATATACGTGTAGGGGCTGCAGGGGCTTTTTTCACTTCTACGCGTAGCCTTCCGCCCATGGTGGACCCTCTTGGGCTTGGTCCACCTAGTTGGTGCACCTGATCCATCGGCGCCCGAGACACCTCACCTGGTATAGGACGCCCCTGGGCCGAGGAGGCCCCGGGCACCCTTCACTTCTCCCGAGGTGGCCCTGGACAAACCGTAGCTCTTGGGCTTGCAGTGCTCCGGTGGCCTCTAGGCTTCACCCGAGCATCCCGAAGAGGCGCCTAGTACTGCTGAGGTGGGGTTGGCCGTGGGCCCTCTTTGGCTCCCCTGAGGTGGTCCCGGAGGACTCGTTGCTTCCGGCCTTGCGGTACCCGGTGACCCTCCAGGGAGGCTCTGGGTCTTGCTCGGAGCCTCCCCGTACGGGCGCCTGGTGCCCCCAGAGGGGGGAGGCTTTGTGCTCGAGGGTCACGGGGTCTATCCCGCAGTCTTCGCTGGGTCGTTGGGGGCCGGTGGGGCCACCCTTACGACAAGCCCCTTGCGGTTGAAGTCCTGCTTTGTCCTGTTTCCCCCGGCGCACGTCTCCTTCTGGGATGCTCCGATGCGTTGCTCGGGGTTGCTTCTTATTGCGGTCGGGTTCAGTTGGCCGGTGGTCTTGATGGAGCCTCTTTGGGTGATGTGCGCCGTCGTTTGGTGTTGCGCTCTGACGCCGTTTGTTGGGTCTTGTGTGATATAATGATGTGTAACCGTTGCTCCGTTTGAGGTGCACGTGTCAAGCGATGATTGGTGTGTGGTTTTTTGGCTTTCGCGCCCTGTCGTTTCGTGGGCCTGGCTCGGGTATAAATAAGGGGTGTATCCCCCCTTCTGCCACTCCATTCCTTTGTGAAAACCCTTGAAGCTATTTTTGTTTGAGTGTGCGTTGCTTCTTCGAGGGGCCTAGCTCCGGTGCCTTTACGCTGTGCGGATTCATGACAAAGTGGACCAGGTACGGTGGCAGGGCAGTTGCCTATACCGACGAGCTTGGTCACTCCTCAGTGACCCAGCATGTCCTGCGGACGCTAAAGGGTGAGGGGAAGTTGTCGGATCTTGCGAAGGTGCCAGCCCCAGCGTGGAGACAGTGTCGGAGCCTCGGGAGGACGAGGCTATTGTCTTCGTCGTCTTCTTCAATGCTGGCCTTCGCTTTCCCTGCGTGGAGTTGGTGGCCCATGTACTCCAATTGTACCGGGTGGAGCTGGTGCGGTTGACGCCTAACTCCATCGTCAAGCTCGGCCTGTTCGAGTGGGTGATGCGGTCCGCGGGTGTGAGCGGAGAGGGTCGGCTCTTCGCGTACCTCCATAATGGGCGGTGTCAACCGAAGAATAAGAAGGATACCGATGAGACACTTAACTTTGGAAGTGTCAACTTTCAACCGAAGGCGCGCTGCCTCTGGTATTTGCCGACTCCCACGTCCAAGAACAGGTGGGAGACTGACTGCACAAGACAGTGGTTTTAGCATAAGTCCCCATCGGGCGACGACTTGTGCTCGACCGGAGGGCCTATCCAACTCACCACCTCCCCAGAGATTGACTTGACATCAAGGGAGGAAGCGCTTCTCCAGCTGCTGCTGACTACGATGCGGAGGCTCTCCACCAGGGACCTTGTGGAGGGGTTCTGCGCGCTTCGGGTACGACCCCTAGCGCGGGGGTTGAACGTGAAGCTTGGGGCGACGAGGGGTGACCTCCCCTCCTTCGATCTGTCGGGCAGCGAGGGAGGCATCGATTATTCAATTTATTTTTGCCTTCGGTATAACGGTGCTCTTGCAGTGTTGCCCATCGACGAGGCTACGAGGGTTGCGGAGTAGCTTCTGGGCTCCTATACTGGGGAGGAGCATGCGAAGCAGGGGCTGGTGGTGCGCGAGCCTTGCCTGAACCGGGCGTATTTGGACCTGGCTATTCGCCTGGCGAAGCGCCCTGACCCCGATGAAGGGAGGAAGAAGAAGGGCCGCGTGCTGGAAGAACTGAATACCCTGGGGCCAATTGGAGCGGTGCCCTTGCAATGTGTTGGTGCTGGGGGTGTGTGCGGCTCCCGCTGCGTGAGGGTAGATGTAGCAGAACGTTCGTCGAAGGTGGCGCGGGGTCCCACGGGCGGGTAGAGCGTGCAAGCTCAATGGGCTCTTCATCAGAAGTGCACCTGGTTTCCCCGGTGGCTGTTGGAGAGGGTGCGGAGGCGGTGGAGAGGGTGGCATGCTCATTTCGTGTGGTGAGCTTGGCCTCGAAGAGTCTTCGGTTGGGACGCATTCACAAGTGTACGACCGAGGATCTGAGGATACCTTAGTGGAGGTACCTGCTCCCACCCAGGACACGACTGGTGAGTTCCCCCATGCTCATTTTCATTATTGCTAACTCACTGACTTGTTAACATGCTTCGCAGTGGTGAGCGACGAGGAGGCCAACACCGGCGGTTCCGGTGCCGGGGGGTCAGAGGGTGACTCCGGTGTCGGTGGGGCTAAGGGTGTTCGATGCCAGGGGATTCGGGGTGGTGGGCCCAGCTGCTGGCACGTCTGGTGCCGCGGGTACCGAGGACCCTTGTCCGCTGTGTACCAATGATTTCAAGGTTATTGTCGGGGCAGTGACTGTTTGCGAGGAGTGGCTCACTTTGCCGCCCCGCCCTGTGTGGAGCAGCTTTTTCGATGCATGTCCACGCACCGGATGTTCAGGTTGATCGAGATGAATGCCGCGAGGGTATGGTCGGATATTCTTATCCCCTTTTCAACCGAAGCATCCCGAAGAGGCACCTGGTACTGCTAAGGTGGAGTCGTCCGCGGGGCCTCTCCGGCTCCCCTGAGGTGGCCCCGAAGGACTCGTTGCTTCCAGCCTCGTGGTACCCCAGCGACCCTCCGGGGAGGCTCCGGATCTTACTTGTCCAAAAGCTTGCTTGTGGATGGAAGATAGTTAAGATGATCTTAGATCGGTTCCCACAAGTCCTAGCAAGCTAGATCGCAGCAAAAGACCCAGCCAAAACCCTTGGAACACAAAAAAACCCAAGGTGAGAATAATAATAAGAGAGAACTCATCTTTAGAGCAAACTTGATTGGATTGATTAGAGTGATTGTGGGTTTACAACTACTCCACCGTAGAGGACAAAATCTTATACTTGAGCACCCAATTTCTTAGCCCATCTCTCTAAAACCCTAGCCTTATCTATTTCCTCCACTTTCCCCAAATATCATATTATTATTTTCAAGGCTTGGTTGTGCAAATCATGCACCAACTCTTATATTGTGGATGCTAGGTCTAGAGAGAAAACCTAACAGACACTTGTTAAGCTCACACATAAACAGATCTACACTCACGCACGTTTATCAAAACAGACAACGTAGATGCTCACCCTACCCACCAAATCTTATGGTAGACACGTCTACAAACCGTAAACTATCACAGACGATTTAATCTATAAACCGTCTGTAATAGTCAACTATCACAGACGGTTCTCGGTCTCACGAAACCGTCTATGATGACGTTTCTAAACCGTCTGTGAATACATTTTCTGTAGTAGTGGCTGCATACGAGCGGTAGGATTATATATAACTCTACAGTTTTCTACTGTGAATATGCCGATGCCGATGTCTTCATCAGGATGGTCACCACTCAGCAACAGCAATTAATTCAACGGTAATGGAAAGAAAATAGATTAAGATATGTGGTGCCAAGGGAAGAATTTCTCATATAGAAAGCTAGCTCTATTATTCTCTGTGATCACACGCCACATGTCTGCAGGAGTGGTGATGCCTGGTCGTCTTCTCCTCCCATTTCTCCTCCTGGCCGTCGCTTCCGGCGTCTACGATGGCGCCGGCCAGCTGCCGCCGATACACCGGAGAAGCTTCCCTGAGGGGTTCATCTTCGGGACGGCATCGTCGTCCTATCAGGTCTCCACTTCTCTTTCGTTCATAGCTCGTACATAACATAGGTTGTTGGTTTTTTTTTGGGTTCAGCATTCCTAAACTAGAACAATGTAATGGCTGGGTTGCGGCCTCTACGGCCAGTTGTATCTCGACTTTTTTTCTTCGTCTTTTTCCTCTCAAAATCTTCGTCTTTTTCCTCTCAAAAAAATGTCTCCTGCGGCCGGGTTCTAAAAAAAAAGTGATCACGGGAGTTTACCGGATTGAGTGAAACAAATGGACAGGAAGCATATAGTTACTAGTTAGTAACAAATGGGAGAGAGACAGAAAAAAAAAACTCAAATTTGGCATATGGGGTTCCATGATCTGATCCAAGCATTCACTAACCAATTAACTATTTCTCACCACGGCGAGTTTTGTTTCGCTCTGATCTTAATTACGAGAGTTGACTGGGCCTTCACATGCAGTACGAGGGTGGTGCAATGGAGGGGGGTAGGGGACCAAGCATCTGGGACACTTTCACCCACCAGCATCCAGGCATGTATATACATCTGCTATCCGCAGCTTATATTAATCATGTTTAAGCACTGTGTATATATTTTGTCAAGAATAAAATCAATCTTTTGTACCACTTCAAAGATGTAAGAAAGAAGCTGCTGCACATAATATCCTACTATACCATGTAAAGGGACGTGTGTTTGAATGTCTGGTCAATTTTTTATGTCAATATGTGTAAGTTCTATTGACAATCAGACCGTACTATCCATCCGTCAATGGTGCCATGGTGTGATTATCAGTTACTGATAGCCGAGAGGGAGATACTCAGCAAGCGACTAATAATAAAAAATGCAAATCATGCATGAGTAACGCCTTAATCAATCAGTCCTATTGAAAACCCAACCTTTTATAGAAAATAAAGTTTTAGTGAGAAAATATATGTTTTATTAAAAAGTTCTACTAATCACCCGTTTCGAGGGTTCGAGCCACCGAAAGGTTCCCACAGCCTCCAATCCATAGGCTAGTGTGAATTCACGTTTTCTCTGCAGAGATGTCTCGCTTTGCCCACCCACGGTACACCCTGACCATCCCTGCCATCGGATTTCCAATGTTCACTTAACACAGGGCTAGGTCAAAATACAATTTTCCCCTGAGTCCGTACGTAATACCTTCACTTGCTTGAGTAAACATGGGTAGGTCTCGCGCAAGTCATCTTCCTTCTCCCACATCGCTTCCCGCGCCGAGTGATTCTTCCATTCCACCCTGAAGAACCTGATAGTTCTCTTTCTCAATTTCCTTTCTTCTGTCTCAAGTATCTTCGTAGGCCGTTCTTCATATGTCAAGTCAGGTGTTAGGGAAATATCTAAATCTGGGAGTTGCTCGGATTTGGTGGTTGTAAATTAGATGTCGAATTCAACTTTTTGTGTTTAATTTGCTAGTAATGTGGCGACTACTACTAATTTAGCCAGCAACGTGGCAACGATTGGCCACGTTAACACTACATTATGACGTCATTAGCTACGGGGCATTTCAATTGTGACTTATGAGGAAGATTATGTTCTTTCTACACAAATCGATACTGGTTTTGTTCTGTCACTCCGGTCATGACGCTTTCATAATTCTAGCCGACATGATGGAACCG
This sequence comes from Hsuehochloa calcarea, assembly GCA_036346395.1. NCBI lineage: Eukaryota > Viridiplantae > Streptophyta > Magnoliopsida > Poales > Poaceae > Hsuehochloa > Hsuehochloa calcarea. Next base: position 18,837,969 of record CM070600.1, read on the forward strand.
TTGAATTGCCGACCTACCTGTGGGTGTAAAGCTGAATTTGACCTGCTGACAACAAACCCCGACGGGGCAATGTGACAAACCAGGAGCAACTTGCTGTAAAATTGAATTTAAATCCTGTTGTTCCTTTAAAAAGTGAATTCAAATGACCAGAATCGATGAGCAATGAGCCTTTTATTTTCGTAACTGTCTTTCTGGTTTTAGCAGATAAAATTGCCGACAGAAGCAACGGGGATGTGGCAGTGAACTCCTACCATCTTTACAAGGTAGAAATTTAGTGTTTTTTAATTAGCTGACCTGCTTTTCAATGGATTTTTTTAGCATTTTCATTAGTTATTTGATCAAACTTGTGTTCTCTGTTTCTATTTGGAGTAAGAAAACTCGGTAGTACTGATCCAGAGGAACTTGCGGAAAACTGCAGGAAGATGTGGACATCATGAAGGATATGGGAATGGATGCGTACAGGTTCTCCATCTCATGGACAAGAATTCTTCCAAGTACTTGACCATATCTTTCAGACCTGATACAAATACAATGCACTCTCCGACGGCTAGTTTATCTGGAAGCTGTTCTCCTTGTTTTATTCTCAAGTAGAATATTTTGCATGTCTTCGTAATTGCAAGTTGATAGCATGTTCACATCGACAATAATGTCTGACGGCATGACAGATGGAAGTCTGAGCGGTGGAGTCAACAAAGAAGGCGTCAAGTATTACAACAGTTTGATCAATGAGCTCCTGTCGAAAGGTGTGTGTATATATATATATATATATATAGTATATAATATATAATTGACATATTTTGGGTAAAGTGTTGCTAATCACAATCTTAATCGTTGGATCTGGATTGAACAACCAAGATTAATAGGGCTCCCACCTCCAAACCATTTAATAATCCTGCATACTCCCACCTTCAATGCGCATTCATTAATACGCCTGCATTAAACACTCTGCATACTCCCACCACCAATGCTCTGCATTAAAGACCATGCATGATCCAACGGTCAAGATTGTCATTAACACATTAGCACTCAATTACCCATTAGCACTATATATATATATATATAATTTTTAGTATTTAATTAGTTTTTTTATCCATAGTTGCAACTTGCATGGACCATTAGATCCATTCTTTATGTTAGAAATTGACAGGCAAATAACAAAGTAGATCAAGAACAGAGAGACACTGATTTTTACGTGAAAACCCCTTTCGAAAAAAAACCACAGGGTTACGACGACGATCTTCACTATATCAGAAAAGGTGTTTACAAAACGCATAGATTTTCATGAGTCGTTAACTCTTTCCGTGCGGTTTACAAAGGGTATATATGGTGGTATAAAACTGACTCAAGTTGAAGACGAAAACAAATCCAAAAAAGTAGAAGAATCCGTACCACGGGGGCTACGTCATGAGCCTCCGCCTCCAAACCTTGATCTCTTTAGAATTTGGATCACATATCAACAATCTCCATCTTTAGACGAATTCGCTCCTTGTAGCATATGAAAAACTTCTCCAACAAATAAATAATCACTGTGCACCGAAAGTCTCTTGGACTAAACTTTAACACCAACCAAGCTTGAGCAAAGCTCAAACTTAGTAACTAGAACTGGCTTTGTAATCATATCAGCAGGATTATCATGAGTACTTATCTTGCATACCTTAACATTACCTTGAGCAATGACATCTCGAATATAATGATATATGACATCAATGTGCTTTGTTCTTTTATAAAATATATGATCCTTTGTAATGCATATAACACTTTGACTGTCACAAAACATAGTAATGCAAAAAGTATCTCCACAAAGCCCAGTGTATAAACCTCTCAACCATGTAGCTTCTTTGCATGCTTCAGAAATAGCCATATACTCTGCTTCAGTGGTAAATAAAACTACAGTGGCCTGTAAACTTGCTTTCCAACTTACAGCACAACCACCAATGGTGAACACATAACCTGTAAGTGACCTCCTCTTGTCCAAATCACTAGCATAATCAGAATCGACATAACCAATAAGTCCATTTCTAGATTTTTCAAACTGTAAACAAGCATTAGATGTACCACACAAGTATCTGAAAATCCACTGAACTGCTTTACAATGCTCTTTACCAGAATTAGCCATGAATCTACTAACAACACTTAGTGCATGTGATAAATCAAGATGAGAACATACCATAGCATACATAAGAGAACCAACTGCACTAGAATATGAAACTTGAAATATGTACTCAACATCATCATCTGACTATGGGCATAATGTTGAAGACAATCTGAAATGTGCAGCTAATGGAGTACTCACTGGTTTAGCCTCATACATATTAAAGCGACGAATGACCTTATCAATATACCCTTTCTGACTTAGGTATAATTTTCCAAAGGGCATGTCTCTGGATATCTCCATGCTAACAATTTTCTTTGCTGCACCTAAATCCTTCATCTGAAATTCATCACTCAATTGCGCCTTTAACTTTGTTATCTTTTGTTTTATATTTTGCTGCAATCAACATGTCATCAACATATAGGAGCAAATATATAGTTGAACTATTGACAACTTTCAAATAAAAACTACTATCATTATCATACCTCTTAAAATCTTGAGAAAGTATGAAGGTGTCAAATCTCTTATACCACCGCCTAAGAGATTATTTTAATCCATAAAGAGGCTTCTTTAACTTACAAACAATGTTCTCTTTTTCAGAAACAATGAAACCTTCAGGTTGATCCATATATATATCTTCTTCTAACTCCTTATGTAAAAATACAGTTTTAACATCTAACTGTTGAAGCTCATAATTATGTATAGCAACTATACTGAGCAAAGTGTGAATTGAGCTATATTTAACAACAGGGGAAAAACTTCATTAAAGTCAAAACCTAAAATCTGACTATAACATTTGACAACTAATCTTGCTTTATACCTTGTCTCATCATTTAGATAAATACATTTTTTCACTTGAAAACCCACTTGCAACGGATGGACTTTTTCTTTTTTTGACAACTTTACTAATTCCCAAGTGTTATTCTTTTCAAGTGACTCCATCTCATCATGCATAGCATTTATCCACTTATTACAATCAGTAGAGTTAATAGCCTCAGAGTACGATGAAGGTTCTGTATTACCTTCAATTTCTTCTGCCACACTCAAAGCATAAGCAACAATATTAACTTCTTCAATCAACCTCTTGGGTGGATTAATATCCCTCCTAGGCCTATCAACTGCAATAGACCGTTGTGGTGCGTGCTCAACAATAGGTGCACCATGAACAACAAAATTTTCTTTATCTGATGTGCCACCTGAACCAACAGAGTGCTCCACCTGAACACTTGAATTCTGCTCACTCTCAACAGGAACATTTGTAGGCAGTTTATCATGAAGCATAGCAGATTCATTAAAGACAATATCTCTGCTAATCACAACCTTATTTATTTCAGAATTCCACAACTTATATCATTTAACACCATATTCGTAACCAAGAAATATGCATTTAACAACTCTAGGCTCTAATTTTTCATTGTCAACATGAGCATAAGTAGCACAACCAAAAACTCTCAATTCAGAATAATTTGCTGGGGAACTAGACCATACCTCAATTGGAGTCTTTTTTTCAATTGTAATAGAGGGTGACTGATTAATAAGATAGCAAGTAGTGGAAACGGCTTCAGCCCAAAAACGTCTATGCAAACCTGCTGTCGGACCCGGAATTTCTCAATCCGGAATCCTCTGTGAAACCACTGTGTTATTCCCTAGATCAGTAGATAGCACTTCACAGGCACAATGCTGAATTAAACCATACATGGCGTAAAATCATTTCATTCATTAATTTACACATCAAAGTTTACATAGACCGCTTCGGGCCAATTTTTACAATAAAGGCCGAACAGGCCAAATGAATACATTACAAAAGATAGCGGAAGCAACAATGGAAGCAAATGGGTGAGGGCACATCTTACCGCAGGCAAGTGACTGGGGAACCCGTGTACGCCCGATATTATCCGAAAACCTCGGACAATATAGGAGGCACACAAGAACCGACGGAGTCAGCTAGACTAGGGTGAGACTAGAACAACTAAGGACTAAACTACGCTTCAATGATTCCTAGGTCTTCAGACTTCTTGATCCTTGTTGCAGTCGACAGCTCCAGGGTTCCTGTTTCTGAGGGTTTGGGGAAAGAGTGAGGATGAGCACAACTGCCGTGCTCGCGAGCCAACATAACAGATGCAATAATATACATGCAAGGTGTAACAAGGATGGCTCAGGTTCTTTTATTTGCGTAAAGCAGCATTTATAACTACAGATATTAGAAAATCCTATCACTTAGCATTTGAACCAAATTGCATTTTTAAAGAGATTAATTGTGTAATAATTAATAAAAGCAGAGGCTACCTCCACCTTCATGCTTATATTTTTGTTGGTGGTCATACCCACCTATTACCAACGCTGGGTAAGAATACCTAGGAAAATCCAAATCAAGGGCTAGGTGAGCCCCGCACATTTTCCAACCCATCCACAAAGTTTTTGAAATATAACTATATCTTGTAAGTTCCTATGCCCGCCCTTGACCGTGGGCACGGCTGTTCGAACAGTTTTTATTATCTGCAGAGATCGCACATCTTTACCCACAAGAGATAATCGTCTTGACATGTACGCACATTTCCTTGGACATGTGAATCAAGGGGAGATTATCACAAGGCCTTTACAAGGCACCCTCGATATTTGCCACACCCGCTAAGGTTTCACCTGAGCGGGGTTTCGTTCTCGTGGGACTCGACAACCAGCCCAGACCCCCTCTTGCGCCATACGACTTACATCTAGGTTCCGCAAGTCGCATACCTCAACCCGTAGCCTCGTGGGCTCACGGTGAAGGGGTGCCCCTCCAATGGTGTAGCTCGTACCGAAGGTCACCAATTAATTAGCCAGGTCGACACCCATTATAGAACTTGTGGTTGTACTGTTTTGCAATAGGAGGTCATCACAGGATTAAGTCCTTAAGATCATCTAGGCGGTTCTTACCACATACCCACCATAAAAATATCCTGGGCTACATTAGCACCCAACCATTTACCCTCCAGCTTAACATCCGCCCAGATGGGTATTAGCAAATTTTTAGAGTTTTGGAGAGGTATAAAACAAATTATCCAACCAATTCAGTCATTCTGCCCAATGACTGCCCAAAACAATTGATGATGATTTGGGGTAGAATTACCCCGGTACTTAAACAAGTCTAGCATGGCGTTTAAGTACGACCTATAACTAGTAGGTTACCAGATATTTACTAGGGTGACAAGTATTTTTGGGAGTTCAATTATCAAGGGAATGGTATAATAATTATTTAATCATCAAATAGGCATTTAACTACCTTAGAGTGTTTGACATACATTTGCATAGAAATTAAAGCATGCAATTTGATATTTTAAAAGAATATAATTTGCAAAAAAATGTAGGATCAATATGATCAAAGTGTTGACTCGCCTGGGCTATTTTTACCGTGGCCTTGATCTTACTCAAAGCCTGATTGAACAGGGGTTCAAAGTCTTGGTTGGCGTCTTTGCTTGAACCTTGGATTTGCTTGAGTCGTCGTTCCTTCTGGACTTTGATTTCTAATTACGCAATAACGATCGAAAAACCAAATAAATCCAAAGATCTCAAAAGACCAAATAAAACACAAGAGAAGGGTTTGAGCGACACTGGAAGGTTTGACGGAGTCAAACGTCCAGTTGAGCGAAAGGATGGATGACAGAGAATTTCTGTCCGGAGGGAGGATACAAGGAGGGAAGGTCGAAGGAGTTTTTGCCGGAATGCTCTACTGCGGACTCGAAAGACTTCAAGACTGTACCACTACAGGCGACAAAGCAACTTAACTACCGGTTCTATACCAATCTAGAATACCTGATCGACACAAAATCCAATGGCAATTCAATCCCAATCTCAGCTGCCAGATAATGCTCAACGATTCACTTGTTAGCTACTCAACCTACTACCAATTCAAGACACAGATTCTATTGCCAAACCACAAATCATTTCCAAACAATACAAATTGATAAAGCAATCAAATCAATACTTTCAGCTTTCACCAAATATCATTACTTCCAACTATCATTGACCTACTGATGAAACAATAACCAACAACTAACAATTGATTAACAAATCCAATAGACAATACTGCCACTGAAGATTAAAGCTATCCCTAATAATCAGGATCACAACCAATCATATTACTACCAAAACACTTATACTAATGATCCGTAATCATAGACAATTAACCAATAATCAACTTACTACCAACAAAACATCCTACTATACTTATTGCAACAATTCTCAATTGTCGGATCGATTGCAACCTCCTTGCTACCGCTGCGATCTGGGGAAATAACTACGAATCAACTATTGACAATTGAAACCGATGAATAACAATTAATCGCAACTTCTACAACACAACAACTTGATTGACAGATTAACACAAACTCAACTATCGATTGATCACAGACTTTCCAATTGCAAGCCATACAAACTACTGACCTAATGCACCAAGTCATAATCGCCAAATTAATCAATTTAGTTCGTCAAATGACATAATAATTCACAAATGACTCCATTGTCGGTTTACACACATATGTCAAATACAAAACACATATCATTGACATCAATACCGATATCTCTTACTGACGATTATAGGGACACATACAACAACCAATCACTGCCATCGATAAGGATATTCAAAATGCTACCAAACATTGAAGATCATTAATCACATACAATAATCAACAACAATCAATAACTGGAGAAGCAATGCACAACCCTCACAATTCCTTACTCACTGTCAACAACATTGTCACCGAGATTTCAAATTGCCAAACTCAACCTACTGCCAACCAATCAAGCCTTCAACTGATGAGGCAACCATTCACAACAATCAATCAATTACTGATACTGAAGATTATTGCTACTGATCAACACTCAAACGTCACTATTGCTGTCTGTTTTGGATCCTCAGGGGAGCAGTCGGCCGAGAGGGCAGGGCAAAGGGGGAGCTCGGCCATGTGAGGGAGCAATCGGCAGGGGAGCAAAGGAGAGGGCTTCGGGGGTGAGTGGGCCAGTTTGACTAGGCAGGGAAGGGGTGCACTGGGCGGTGAGGGAGCTGAGGGAGGTGGAGCTGGGTCGGAGCGGCATTGAGCCAAGAGGGGCTGGTGGCGGCCGGGGATGGACAGGCTTGGCGGCCACAGTGGCGACGGCTGGAGGGAGGGGAGCACTTGACCAACATGAGTAGTAGAGAGGGGAGGAGAGCTCACTAAGCCAATGGCGAAGGCGGAGGAGCTCGGGAGGTGGTCGGTGATGGGAGCCGGGTTGGCGCTGGAAGGAGAGCACGGCGATGGCGGTCCCGGGGAGGCGGGGGGCTGCAGACATGGTCGGGGACGTCACCACGGGGCTCCTGGTGCCGGTGCTCGGACCGAGGCGACGGCGAGGGCGACTAGTGGTGGAAACGGTGATTCGGCAGCGGACGGAGGAGAAGCCGAATCAGGGAAGAAGAGAGCTCTTTGGAGAACTTACCCGGGGAAGGAGGGAAGGAGCGGGGCGGGGAGTTCGGGAGGAGGAAGATGGGCTACTTATAGCCGGGGATGGGGATGAGGTTGGGGAGGAGCTGACGGCAGCGGAGGGGACGACGGCATGGGCGTCGGTGTGGCGGGAGGTCGACGGGACGGCGCCGCAGTGGGGGCGAGCGACGGACCGGGCAAAGCGGAGCTGACCTGGGGAGCTCCACCGCTCGGACCGGGCAGAGGCATGCAGCGAGGACGGAGGGGACGGCGCTGACGCCACGGAGGTATGGCGACGGAGTGGCGGCATGGCGGAGTCGGTGGAGATGACGTGCAGTGGGGGCGGGCGCAGGGCATGGCGCAGAGGAGCCGGTGGTGAGGATGACGTCGGCGGCATGGGAGGTGGGGGCGTCTCTTGGGGAAGATGGGCCGGGCTGAGCCAGAGGAGAAGGCAGAGGCCGGCCGAGGAGAGGGAGACGGAGACGGAGGGGTCGGCGGAGGCGGCGCAGTCGAGGGAGACGAAGGGCGACGGGCGAGATGGAGCGGACCAGCCGAGGCGACGGGAGAGTGTCGGCGGAAGAGAAGGCTATGCGGGCGTGGGGAGACGAAACGAGCGTCGGCTGTAGCGAGGAAAGAGGGGGCTGGAGTGAAATGGATAAGGGAGAGGGAAAGAAACGAGCGAGGCAGGCTGGACAGGGGAGTTGGTAGGGTCGGCGGGAGGGGGAAAAGAGGAAGAGAGCGGGCCGGGCCGGTTCGGAGGAAAATGAATGGGTCGGGGGAAAGAATTGGCCCGGGAAGGGGGGAAAGAAAAGAAGAAGGGGGAAGAAAAATAAGTGGGCCAAATTTAAAAGGGTGGCCCACAAATAAGGGGCAAGATTTTGAGAGGGGTCCAAAATCCGAAAAAGATGAATTCAATTTGAATTTGGAATTTGAAATTTTGAGGATGGATTTGAAACACAAACCCGAGCTTTAAAGAGAGCTCAAAATTTTGGAATTTAAGCGACGAATTGAAAATCAATGAAAATTGAAATTAATTGATCGGCACTATTTGCCATCCAAACACGGGGTGTTACACTTGCATTTGACAACATGCAACGTGCCTTGAAAATGATGGTCCTGTTCATACGCTCAGCTATACCGTTTTGTTGAGGAGTATGGGGAACAGTGTAGTGCCTAACAATGCCTTCAGTCTTGCAATATGATTCAAATTCATAGAACATAATTTCATCCCATTATCAGTGTGAAGTTTCTTTACATTCTTTTCAGATTGTCTTTCAACCATAGTCTTCCACTCTTTAAAAGCTGAAAATGCTTCTGATTTATGCTTCAAGAAATAAGGACATACTCTTCTAGAGTAATCATCAATAAATTGTTAACATATAACGAGCAACTCTTAACGATGGCTTGCGAGATGGTCCCCATAAATCAGAATGCACATAATCCAAAATACCTTCTGTAGTATGAACCGAAGTATTGAACTTCACGCTCTTGTGCTTGCCGAAGATGCAATGCTAACAAAATTTCAGGTCGCCGATGTTATATCCTTCAAAAAGTCCTCTCTTGCTTAATTCCGCCAAGCCAAATTCACTCATATGCCCAAGACGCATATGCCAAAGATTAGTAGCATCAAAATCTGATAACCTTTTTGAAACAACAGTAGCATTACCTGTAACTGTCGTACCTCAGAGATAATATGGGCCATTAGTAGCCCTTTTGTCACCTTTCATTACAACAAGAGAACCTTTTGTGACCTTGAGTACACTACCTCCACCTGAATACTTGTAATCTTTATCATCAAGAGCACTCAGTGAAATAAGATTTATCTTAATGTCTGGAATGTATCGAACATTCGATAAGGTTCTAATGGTGTCATCAAACATCTTGATCCGAATAAAGCCAATGCCTGCTACCTTACATGCTGAATCATCACACATCAAAACAGAACCAGAACTATTGACTGGCTCATAAGAGGTAAACCAATCTCTATTCGGGCACATATGAAAAGTGCAGGCGGTATCAAGAATCCATTCATCATTAGTTTTGGCACATCCAGCAAAAACAGAAACAACAAGCATCTCACCATCAGAACTACTATCACGAGCTATATTTGCAGTACCTTCATCTTATGTTTTACCTTTCGGTTTGTATGTGTCATTCCTCTTTTCTTTGTTCTGCAACTTGTAGCATTCAGATATGTCGTGCCCACTTTTCTTGCAATATTTGCACGACTTGTACCTGCCTCTGGATTTTGACCAGTCCTTGTAATCGTTAAAACTTTTGCCTCGAGATCCATTGTTTGAGGTCTTCTCCTTTTGCCTGCCACGAACAAACAAGCCTTCTACTTGTGGACCTGAGCCTTCAGAAGACACCATTTGTTTCATCTTTTCCTTGGCATGTAAGGCTTCATAAACCACATTGAGGGTCAGCGTATCACGACTAGACAATATGGTATCTCTTAAATTTGAGTATGAACTAGGCAGAGAACAAAAAGAATTAAACCCAAATCTTCCTGGTCATATTTTACCTCCATTGACTCTAGGTCAGAGACAATCTCTTTAAATTCCAAAAGATGATTCAACATATTACCTCCTTCTTGCAACTTGTGTAAGAATAATTTTTGCTTGAGATGCATCTTGCTGGTGAGATTCTTTATTATGCATATCACTTCCAGCTTCAGCCATAGAGCATCAGCCGACGTGATTTTCAGCACCTCTTGCAGAATATTATTATGCAGGTGAAGTTGAAGTTGGGACCAAGTATTGGCTGCCTTCTTCCCGAAGCCATCCAGCGCCTCATCCAGATCGGATTACGCCAATAACGTATGCATCTTGACTTGCCACAGAGAGAATCATGTGTCCCGATCCAGCAGCGGAAGATCATACTTCAATGACGCCATATCAAACAAACCCTAGATTGAAATGGGCAACGAACATGTCTCTGATACCACTTGTTAGAAATCAACAGGCAAATAACAAAGTAGATCAAGAACAAAGAGACACTGATTTTTATTTCACTAGATGATTCTTAATTCTTAATATTTGAAATCTTTATATATTTGTAGGGGTGCAGCCATTTGTGACCCTTTTCCACTGGGACTCACCTCAGGCATTGGAAGACAGATATGGAGGGTTTCTTAGCCCTAACATCATGTAAGTCAACGATTCTTTCGTCCTTTTTTCTGCTAAAAAGTATCATTACACCAACCTATATAAGTTAACTTGGAAAGTGTAGGAGATATTAGATTTTAGGTAAGAGTACAAGGCGTGTGCGAGTTGGACTCAGTTGTGTTAGAGTCGAACGGTAATATTTGGCACTATAAATAAACGGTATGGGATCCAAAGAGGGACACACAATTATTTCTGAAATCCTACATAGTATCAGAGCCAATCCATCCCAAACCCTAATCCAAGCAAACCCTTACCTCGGAACCGTCGGCATTGATGTCAGGGGCGGATCTACTGTAGCACACCAGGGTGTACAGGACACCGGGTCCAAAAATTATTTTACTTTGGAAATAACCATGTATATGTAATGTGGACACTTCTAGCCCAACATAAGAGGACACCCTAAGCCACAGCCCAGCCGAACGCGGTCCATCTTGCCTCAGGGACTCCCGGTCATTTTCATTCTGGATCCGCCACTAGTCGTTGTCGATTCGCCGATCGCTGCTATCCCATCGTGTGTGGTCCTCTGAGACCGTGTCTCACAGGAGCGGACAGGCGGTCAGTTGGGTTGCGTGCAGGGACCACGCGGTGTGGGAGGTACGACGGTGATTGAAGCCCATCCAGGAGGCAATGGCTGGCGACAGTGGAAGAGGAGGAGGAGGAGGACGAGGATCCGGACGTGAACGGGGTCGGAGGTGAGGGAGGAGGGATCCGGCCGGTGGTGGCGGGATCCGACGCTCAGAAGGAGAGATCCGGCACTCGGGCTGGCTCGGAAGGAGGTGGAGGAGGAGCCTTGGAGCGGTGGAGCTTGGGAAAAGGAATTCGGTGCTTGGCCAGCGGTGGAGATGGCAAGAAGGCGCTTCGGGTAGCGGGCCAATGGAATCCGGCGGCAGGTGACTGGATCCGGGTGTGGGCGAGGAAGGCGAGGAGGCGGCGCGTCGGGGCTCGGTGCGAAGCCAGTGGCAGAGGAGTTTGGTCGCTCAGAGCGGCGGAGGAGAAGGCGCTCGGAGGAGAGAAGAAGGAAGAAAGAAGGCGCTCCAGGCGATTTGGCGTGGCGACAGAGAGAGGGAGGCAACGAGTGGTGCGGCGCAACACTCGGAGGAGCTGGCGCCCAACGGAAGGAGCTTCGGTGTGGCGGTAGAGGAAGAAGAAGGGGGTCGGGAGGAAGAGCTGTGCTCACTCAGGCTTGGGCTCGGGAGGAAGAAGGTGAGGGGAGGAAGACGAGTGAAGGAGGAAGAAAGGAGAGAGAGGAAAGGCAGATGTCTGCCATGCGGGAGGGTGAAATGGAGAGAAAGGAAAGGGAAGAAAAGAAAAGAAAAGAAAAGAAAAGAAAAGGAGAAAAATAAAGGAAAATAAAAAAAAGAGAAGGAGATCTGGTGATCCGGATTCGGTGTGGTGTTGGTGGGGAGATCCGGTGTGGATGTGTGGATGATCCGGTGTGGTGTCAATACGGAGGATCCAGTGTGGATGTGTGGAGGATTTGATCTGGTGTGCGTGCTTCAAGGGTAGAGGATCTTCTGATCCGATGTGGAAGTCTGGTGATCTGATCAGGTGTGGAGGATTTTATCTGGTGTGGATCCAGATTGGTAGAGAATCTGGTGTGGTCAATTGATCTAGTGTGATCTGGTATGGCAGGATCTCGGGTGGTCTAGTGTGGCAGGATCTAGTGTGGTCCGAGGATCTGATGTGATTGTGTGTGTTGTGTTGGGGAAAGGAGAGAGATGATGGTGTGTTTGCTGAGAGTTCTTGCTGATTTGTTGCTTGATGGCGGAGTTGTGTTTGCTGAGAGTTTTACTTGTTGTGTTGATGGTGGTGAGGGAAGCTTAGGTGGTGATAATACGACATAAAGCATGGAAGACAGGGGGAGAGGACTATTCAGGCAATGACTCTGGTGGTTGAGCTCGATGATGGTGATGACGAAGTAGAAGCTGGGGTAGCTCCATTGGAGGCTATGGTGATGCGATTGGTGTCATGCGGTGGTGTTGGTACGGGTGCCGGAGATAGTGTTGCTGGTGAGGTCCAAAAGAGGATTGGGACTGGAGCCAGGCATAATGGTCTATGACAGAGATAGAAGTGGTGGAGACCGAGGCTCGGGCATGTGGGCAGAGTGGAGGCCGAGGGTGGCTGGGGGCATGAGGGTAGAGGAAGAGGAGGTTGAGGTTGGGGCAGCTGGTAGATGGTGCAGATGGATTTGGTGATGTCCCTAATAGTATTGGTTGTGAGCAACTTTTGGTCTTTGTGATGGTATTAGTTATAGAGTCAATGGTAGGTTTGGTAGATTCTAGTAATGGTATTGCAATATGTAACAAGATGGACATAACTGTTATCTTATGCTCATCTTAAGGGGGAGTGTTGGAGATATTAGAGTTTAGGTAAGAGTCCAAGTCATATACGAGTCGGACTCAAGTTGTGTTAGAGCCGGACTGTAATATTTGATACTATAAATAAAGGGTGTGAGGATTCCAAGAGAGACGCACAGTTATTTCCAAAATCCTACCGAAAGTAACCGGATTAAAATACACTAATTGAATACAATGTGGTCATTTAATTGTACTGAAACTGCTTCTTTCAAATAAAAACACAGCATGGCCGTAGTATGTACTTCAATTAAAACTACTATCCACACCGTTGCATGTCCCAACTAAAATTCCCTCCATCTCAATTGCCAATTTCTTGTAGAGTTTTTTTGCCCATTTTTCTGGTCATATATTGTTTACTGGAACTGATTAAATGCAAGTCTGGATGAACTGTCTAATATGTATGCAGTATGCAGCATCCTTGCATGGACAACTTTTGTATTGGGCAGTAACAAACTAACAACAAAATTAGTCCCTAACAGAAACAAACTTTTGTGCATTTTCACTGACACGAAAGATCCACTTTAGTAATTTCTTCCGCTATGCTTTGCGGTTTGTATAGTTACATACTACTACACTAAAGTTACTCACTGTAAAAAACTAACTGGTGCAGAAATGACTACAAGGATTATGCTGAAGTCTGCTTCAGAGAGTTTGGAGATCGAGTGAAACACTGGATCACGTTCAATGAGCCCTTTTCCTTCTGTGTTGCGGGCTATGCATATGGTATGTTTGCACCAGGCCGGTGTTCGCCCTGGGAGCAGGGAAAATGCAGTGATGGGGATTCAGGAAGGGAGCCTTACACTGCATGCCACCATCAACTGCTCGCCCATGCAGAGACCGTTATATTGTATAAAGGGAAATATCAGGTGACTAACGAACCCTTGATTATGCAGTTGCAATTCATCCATGAATGATGTATTAATCAGAAATATGCAAATTTGAGTTTGATACTCCTGTATTTATCACTTGGCATTTAGTTTAACACTTTAAAGTTCAGTCCTGGTGTACAGTGGGGAAATACAGTTGTTTTCCAACTAAATTGTAACTTTTAGAATATATAGCACTGGCATTGATAGTGGTTTAGTGACTTTTATCATATGCTATTTGTGTTCCACAGAATTGGTACATTTAGCCCTTTGTGGATAGATTAACCTAATTACTTCATCTAGCTATTTCAGATTCAGTGTAGCACTATATATTGTGAACTGAATTCCTGAAAGAAAAACAGCATCAGAACCACAGTCATGTACATATACTGGTCTATGGATATATTCACAAGTTCTACAATCCACTACATAATAAATTTGTTTTAGGCCTTGGAGGTTGAATAGAACTTGAATTCGAACACGATGTTCAAATACAAATACATTAGTAGTTAGTTACAATCTTATGGAAGGATTAAATCCCTAAGCATGCACACATTTTGAATTCAGAAAATATTGCATATGAAAAAGAGCAAGCTTAGGAGGATACGTTCTGTTTGACAAATGAATTCTATTTAGACCATGATTTGGTTTCAGCACTCACACTTGATGATATAATGCATATCAAAAGCAGGCCGTGCAGAAGGGAAAGATTGGGATAACTTTAGTCTCAAACTGGTTTGTTCCCTTCCGCCGTTCGAAATCCAACGACGATGCAGCAAGACGCGCTATAGACTTCATGCTTGGATGGTAAATTCTCTATGATGCACAAATAATTCCATTGTCAAAGTCTAGAAGAAAATGCAAATATTACTATGAATGCACTTCTAGGTTTATGGACCCCCTCATTAGAGGAGACTACCCCCTAAGCATGAGAGAATTGGTTGGAAATCGCTTGCCACAGTTCACCAAAGAACAATCTGAATTGGTCAAGGGTGCATTTGACTTCATTGGACTCAACTACTACACTGCAAATTATGCTGAAAATCTTCCTCCATCAAATGGCCTTAACAACAGCTATAATACTGATGCTCGAGCTAATCTTACTGGTGAGTCATGCTAAAGTCATGGATCAATCTATTTATGTTCTTCATTGAGCAATCTAATATTAATGGAGACTTGGAGAGTCATTTAGGCATGCAAGAGTACTGTGTTTGCAAAACTGAAATACAAATATATGGCAAAACTCTTGTCCAATAGTACTGTAGCATTCCGACAAACATGCAGTCATATCAAGTGTAGCCTCTGTTACATTAAATCATTTGCATGACATTATTTTGGCATGAATATTTCAGATATGTTCTCGAAATGCATGTATTTGTAGCATATTATCTGTTAATATGTACTAACCTTGCCCGATTATGTTAGGAGTTCGAAATGGTGTTCCCATAGGTCCTCAGGTAACCTACCACTTCTCCACATAAAAAAATCATCAATAATTTTCCCTACTTTTTATGAGTGGTGATTCAGTTCAATAAATGACATGCATAGGCTGCTTCACCTTGGATCTACGTCTACCCTCAAGGGTTCCGCAAGCTGCTGCTTTATGTTAAGGAGAACTATGGCAATCCTACTGTCTACATCACTGAAAATGGTAAGCTCCAATCAATAAGGTCTCTAATTTCTCAGATAGAGTGCAAATCAATATTACAGTATAACATCTTCTAATTATGCAATCAAGTCAATACTGTACTATAACTTAAAAGTGTGTTTTACTCTCTATGGCTATGTACAAAAGGAAAGCATTTTCCTCTACTAGAAACTGAAGAACCGGACTGAAACTTATCTGAAAATATTGTTTCGAATTTTAGGCGTCGACGAAGCCAACAACAAGAGCCTAACACTCCAGGAATCCCTGAAGGATGACACCAGGATAGAGTACTACCACAAGCACCTTCTTTCCCTGTTAAGTGCTATAAGGTATGAGCACTGATTCAGCCACTAAACTGTCCATAAACTCAAGATGCTACCAGTTGGCAACGCATTGCATTTTTTCTTCACAGGGATGGGGCAAACGTGAAAGGGTACTTTGCATGGTCGCTGCTCGATAACTTCGAGTGGGCGAGCGGATACACGGTGCGATTTGGGATAAACTTTGTGGACTACAACGATGGACAGAAGCGATACCCCAAGAATTCCGCCCGTTGGTTCAGGAAGTTCCTTCAGAAATGAGCAGAAACTACTTGGCACCAGCAGGAGGAATGTGATATCTAGGAACAATGTAAGGTCGGATTGAGTTGCCCCATATGCAATGTACCACGCGAGGCGTGCATTGTTGTATCACAATAAAATGATAAATGATTGACTTACTGTGCAGTTTGTTGGTATAAAGCATTAAGTATGTTTGTGTCGCGGTGTAAAGATGGACGGACAGTGGCGGCGGCCGGAGGCGCAGCCCCGGCTTGGACGTTCGAGTTTAGACGGCAGGTTGGAGAAGGTTCCCTGGGCTGTTGGGCCTTCTCAGTTCCTTCTCCTAGGCTGTGGGCCACGCTTGAGCTGATTGAGTCCACGTCCATGATTAGCGGAGAGACCGAGTACACGTCCGTGTTTTATTTCTCAGATCAACCAAACACTCCAAAAGGAACCGGGCCATCGCCTGGATGCCCTGTTATGATTATACAATACAAAAATGAGTTCATTAATCACTACAATAGCAATTCATTCGTAGATTTGTAAAATAATGGAGAAAGGAACTTTGCATAGTTATTTCTCGAGCAATTTAACTCAAATACTTCTCGAACTTGGTTTCTTGACTTCATGATGTAATACACCTAGCAAGAGGTATTTAAAGAGCATGGTGAAAGAATTATACACTGCTTTTAAAACAATAAAACTCGGATAATGCAGTTGCCTCCTCGTCGTAGCTAGGGTCTTATATTAACCTTGTCTCGTAAGCACCGGCTATATTTTTGTGCTACGTTCACCACTGAAGATAAATGGACGAATGCGCTCAAAATATAGACAATATGTTAATTTTAAATTTTATTATGAAACAAAGATCACATAAAATTAAATATATATAAAGTAAAACTAACAATAGACAACTCATTGCACTTCTAAACATACACAATAATAGAATTATAACAGAATAGTTTAGTCGCACAACCAACTTACAGTCGGACTTGATAAAGAACAGGAATCAGCACATACTACAAGCAGTGCATAACGTAGATGAAACAGTGAAGCGAGCGGTCGCGCAGATGCGCTGCCTAGAAATATTATTGTCGCCCTATGCAGGTGAACTCTGCGACAATGGTTCTGAGATACCCGCTCACCGTCCTTCTCGGTACATGCTGAGGAGAAGGGATGACTTATTTCGACAACACAACTCTCCAGCAAAATAGAACAGAGAGGAAGAAGAAGAACATAGAAGTGAATCAATTTGTATCAGGTCTGGCCATCTCCAGATCTTTTTAAGGTCAAGACAATTACTCTCTAGTAATTGCTTAATAAATCGCATATTAAACCACTAGTAACTGCTAATTCAAAACCAATTCATTGTAATTAACCAGTGTTTACAAGTTTCTGATTACACACTGGTCTACAGGCTTCGATCACTGGTCTACAACTTCGACCAGTATATTTTGACAACACTGGTTTATGGATTCGACCACTATTTTTCGACCACTGTGTTTCAACTACTTTATTTCGACTACAGTGTTTTGACTATTTTATTTTGACCACACTAGTCTATGGATTTAACCAGTGTTTTTCGACCACTGTGTTTCGACTATTTTATTTATTTCGACCACTTTATTTCGATCACACTGGTCTATAGATCTGACCAGTGTTTTTCCACCACTGTGTTTCGACCACTTTATAAGGAGAGAGAGAAATGAACAGTTAGAAAAAAAAACAGGTAGACTAGGTTCACGGTCGCGTGTCGCAAGTCACATGATTGTCACGCTGTAAGATCGAGGAGGCCGACTAGAGGGGGATGAATAGGTGGTTTTAAAAATCTTTTGGCTAAAACCAATTTCTAATGCGGAAGAGTAAGTCAAATCGGTTTTGCACAATTAAGGTCTAAAATAACTAGTCTCACTAAGTGCACCAACAATATAAGACTATGTCAATGATAGCAAATATACAAAGACATAAAAGCAATTTAATTCTAGGAATGTAAATTGCACAAGGTAAATCACTAGAGAGCAAACCACAAAGACACAAGGACTTTTTACCGTGGTGTTCGGAGACTTGCCGGTCTCCCCTAATCCACGTTGAGGTAAGCTAAAACTAATTGGACCGGCTCCACGAATTAAGCCAAACATCTCAATTCCACTAGTGGTAGCTCTTTCCTGCTCCGGGTAGGTGAGCTCCAATCTTCACAACACGCTGAGCCTCTTCACAATCCTCTTTGAAGAGATCACCGGACAGACGCCTCCAACGTCGCCTAGAAGTCGGCAAACTCCAAGAGTAATAAGTCAAGCCCCTTGCTTGACTCTTACCACGTGCAACGAATACACAAGCTCAAGTGGATATGAAATCCAACTCTAGATGCAACACATGCAACTAGGGACCTCTCTCCTTGCTCACAAGGTGCAACACATGCACAATTAAGAGGAGAAACTCACACTAGCTCAATAGAATTAAATAGAGTGCCAAAGGTTATTCCACAACCGGCCAAGGGGGTATTTATAGCCCCCACCACTGAAACTAGCCGTTACGACCATTTTTCTGGAAAATCAGGATTTGCGGTAGTACCGCCGTTGAAAACCCGGTACTACCGATCTTCGGCTCAACAGTCGGAACAGTAGCATTTAATGCTCTGAATTAGTCGTTACACATAAAGTTATGGTACTACCGCCAACTATAAATCGGTACTACCGCATCACGGTCGTACCGCTCGGCTAGAACAGAGCTTCCGTTTTCCAGAGCTCAAGAATTCTCAAAAACACCTTCTCTGGAAAACTCATACCGCCATGTAAATATTGGTACTACCGCACTCCGGTAGTACCACTCAAGAGAATGTCGTTTTACTGATTCAAGGGAGATCAAAGTTCCTAAAAACACTCTCTCTGTTATATATGTACCGCCACATAAATATCGGTACTACCTACTTGTGGTAGTACCGCGGTTGAAGTGCGGTCGTTCCGATTTTCATAGAGTATCAAACCACTCAAAAACACACTTTATGTATTTTACGTACCGCCGTACATTTTTAGGTACTACCGACCTACGGTAGTACCGCAGTTCAAATGTGGTCGTTTCGATTATCAGAGATATTCAAAACATTCGAAAAACATACTCTCTGAAAATACGTATCACCAAATAAATATCGGTACTATCGACTTGCGGTAGTACCGCTTATCAACAGCGGTCATACCGTTTTTCAAAACAGTTTTCCAAAAACTCAAATCAAAGCAATGCATGAACCTTAACAATTTACTAAACATATTTGCAAACTTAGATGATGCAACAAGGAGTAGGTATATATGAACTTCAACCATTTGCAAAGCATAGTCACATGCTACAAGTATTAAATGCATGAGCCTCGACTATTTTCATAACACATTCGCAAATACTAGCATCATGCCATGGTGAGCTAAAGCAAGCGAGATTGAGCTATCGACACATGATGAGACTCAAGCTACTAGGCAAGACCCCTCTTAATAGAACAGCAACATATACTAGCAATCCGGTCTCTCAATCAAACACCGAGACCGATAAAAGACTAGGAACACATCTTTAGCCCTAGCCAGTCATACATTTACCTTGCATATCCTCTTGAAGCTTGATGACGCACATCTTCACTTCAAGCCCGAGTTCTTGACTTGAATATCATCAACACATGATGTTCTTCTTCACTTCGGGATCTTGTCTTGATGCCCATCAACACATGATGACATCCTTCATCCCGAATCTTGACTTGAATATCATCAACACATGATGATCTTCTTCACGTGCCCTCCATCAACACATGATGGGTCTTCTCTTCACTTGATGATCAACTCATGATCATCTTCTCTTCAAGATCTTAATATGCATCAACACATGATGCATCCTTCATTTAACTTGATGAAAATTAACTCATGATGTCATCCCAAGTCATCGTCATCATGGAACTCAATATATTTCACCAACTTATGAAAAATGTTAGTTCCACAATGTGATTGTCATTAATTACCACAGCATACCATTAACTCACAATGGTGGAATAAGATAATTTAATATTTCCCACTTTGGTAATCGCTGACAACCATCACAATTACAAATAATTGAGTATAAGAACATATGTGTATATATAAACTACATGTGCAGCCGCAGTAGGAGTAGCGAGGACGGCCACCGCCAGATGGAGGGCGGCCACCACCACCTGTGGCAGCCGCTGGAGGAGGCAGTGTGCTGAAGCGTGGAGCAGTTGGTGTAGCAGGTGGACGAGCGGTGAGCACGGAGGGGAGTGGCATCAGACCAGCACCACTCAAACGAGTTTCCTCTGCACGTATCTCGGTAAGAGCCTTCAGAAGAGTAACACGAGGGTGGCGTGCAAGAAACTGGGCACGCCTCTGCTCGAACTCAGGACGAAGGCCAGTAAGGAACTCGTAGACACGCTAAAACTCCAGGTCAGCACGCACAGCCGGACAGCACGAACATGAGCGACATCCAGCAGTGCGAAGAGAGTCCAGCTGACGCCAAACAATAGAACTCTGAGTGTAGAAAGCATCAACAGTAGTATCACCCTGCTAAAGAGAGTGCTCTTGGCGGACCACGGACAGGTAGAGGGCATCACCAGAGGGCTCGTACCACTGACGAAGGTGGGTCCACATATGTAAAGCCGTAGGGAGTCCCACAACCTCAGAAGAGAACTGAGGCTAGCACTGGCGATGAAAATAGTAGCAGCCCGAGCGTCGTCGTCGTACCACTGAGTGTATGCAGTTAGTCGATCTTTGTAAGAATCCAGAGCCTCTTGGTAGGCAGAGGTAGTTTTATCATCAGCAAGGCCAGCAGCCTCAACAACAGCCTTGTCGGCTGTCGGGGGCAGCGCAACAGGCGTAGGCTCCGTCGAAGGAGTAGGGCAAGGCGGGCAGGTGACATCGCTAGAGAGGACACCTCAGAGACGAAGAACACGTATGTGGATGCGCATGTAAGATACGAAGTTGGTGTAATTAACACCATTGAAGATCACCGGACAGCGAGGGAGGGAAACGGTGCTCATTGGTAGGAGGCGCTGGACGGCGCGGCTGTAAGATCGAGGTGGCCGACTAGAGGGGGGTGAATAGGCGGTTTTAAAAATCTATCGCGCTAAACCAATATATAAATGCGGAAGCTAATATCGAATTGGTTTTGCACAATTAAAACCTAAAACAACTAGGCTCAACTAAGTGCACCGACAATATGAACACAATACAATATGAGCAATCATACAAGATATATAAGCAATTAAAGCAAGAATGTAAATAGCTCAAAGTAAAGCACAAGTAAAAACAAGATGACACGATTATGTTTTACCGTGGTGTTCGGAGACTTGTCGGTCTCCCCTAATCCACGTTGAGGTAAGCCCAACCCGCGTTGGACCGGCTCCTCAAATGAGCACACACCTCGAGGTAAGTCCAACACTTGGACCGGTTCCAAACCGAACCAACACCTCGCTCAACTGTGGTTGCTCTTCCTCCACTCCGAGATGGCGAGCACCAAACCACTCACAACCGTCGGGCCTTCTCACAAGCTTCTTGAGAAGGTCACCGAGCACGACGCCTCCACGCCGTCTAGGTGTCGGCAAACACCAAGAGAAACAAGTCTCAACGATCACTTGAACTAATCAAGTGTCAACGCTCAAGTGGATACTCAATCCACTACCTAAGGCAACACATGCACTTAGGGTTTGCTCTCAACACTCACTAAGTGCAACACATGCACAAAAGAGATGAGAGGCTTGCTCTTAGCTCAATAGAATGAATATGGGCACCAAAGAACCTCTCCCAACCGGCCAAGGTGGCTATATATAGCCCACACACAAAAACTAGCCGTTGGAGGCAAAGTTGCAGAAAAATCGGAAATCGGAAGTTCCGCCAACTAATATGCGGAACTACCGCTTTCACTGCTCATGGGTCAGACGGTGCATAACGGCTCAAAAACTAGCCGTTAAAACTTTTGGTGCGGAAGTTCCAAGAGACAAATATCGGAACTTCCGATAATATCGGAAGTTCCGCAGTACAAAAATCGGAACTTCCGCAGCCCAATTTCAGCACAGACGATACTCGGTAAAATGTCATAACTTTTGACTCCGATGTCGGAATTGAGTGATCTCGGACTCTATGGAAAGCTTATTCAGAGGGCTACACAACCCACCTATTTGATTGATCTCAAACACATTTGATCAAATCAAAAAGCACAACTCCAAAGAGCCACTATCATGATCTAAGTCCAAATAAATAGCAATAAGCAATCTTAGACCATGCCAAGGGAAAATGCATGAATCCCAACAATTTGCAAAACACATTTGCAAACTTAGATCATGCCACAAGGTGTAGGTACATGGACTTCAACCATTTGCAAAACACATTCGCAAAAGTATAGTCACATGCTACAAGGATTAATCAGATAAGCCTCAACTATTTGCAAAACACATTCGCAAATAATAGCATCATGCCATGTAGAGCTAGAGCAAGTAAGATTGAGCTATCAACACATGATGAGACTCAAGCTACTAGACAAGACCCCTCTTAATAGTACGGCAACCTATACTAGCAATCCGGTCTTCCAACCAAACACCAAGACCGGTAAAAGACTAGGAACACATCATTAGCCCTAGCTAGTCATACCTTTGCCATGAGCATCTTCTTGAAGCTTGATGACGCACATCTTCACTTCAAGTCCGGTCATCGTCTTGACATGCATCAACCCATGATGCATCCTTTACTTGACCTCCATCAACACATGATGGGTCTTCTCTTGACTTGACGATCAACTCATGATCATCTCCTTCTTCGAGATCTTGTTATGCATCAACACACGATACATCCTCTTCTTGAACCTTGACTTGATGACGATCAACTCATGATGTCATCCAAAGTCTTCGTCACCCTAGAACATAGCCTATTCATCCAACTCATGAAAATGTTAGTCCCACAATGATTAACAATAATTATCAAGATATACATGCAACAAATGCTTCTAAACAAACTATTGTAGAAAGGTGCGGTACTACCGCCAACTATCATGCGGTAGTTCCGATTATCGAAGTTCCGCTCATTTCATTGCGGAACTACCGCACTTGCGAAAATGGCTAAGTCCCTAAAAAGGGTACTCTCTGGAAAAATCAAACCGCGCATTTTTCGGACCATCCGATAATCGGAACTTCCGCTCTTATCATTGCGGAACTTCCGCACTCGAGAAATCGGCTAAGTCCCAAACCGGATGCTCTGGAAAATCAAGCACGGAAATCGGATCGTCGATAATCGGAACTTCCGCACGTATAACGCCGGAACTTCCGATTGTGCACAGAGAGAAAGATTTTGCTTTTAAAACCAAACCAAAAGACAATGCATGATCCTAAGTTGATCTTTTACCATCTTTGCATTTCCTTTTCATGTCTTCATTCAGACTCCGGGACTAAGCCTTGAACACATCTTAGCACACACATTAGTCCCACAACACAATTGCAAATAATTGAATATAAAGCAATATGAGTATATATGAACTACACAAGTTTTATATACTCAAAGGATTTGTTTCAAAGTAATGATCCTTAATATGTGAGGAGAATGGAATATGGATCAATACTTATACCACAAAATATAGAGTGAACTCCCCCTAAATGTGTGCATACACAAATGTGTAATAAGAACATATGCACATATTCAAGTTTAACTTATGGTTGAGTTCAACCTATATTTTGGATTCGAGGAATGCAACAATATATAAGATTAAGATGTCGATTGCATACCTCATTGAATTTCACCTTTATATCCAAATGAGACTACACAAGATATTACTAGATAAAAGAGTTAGTCTCATATTTGGATTTGTCATTAATCACCAAAACAATCCATTAACTCATAATGGCGGGTCTAGATCTTTCAATCTCCCCCTTTTTGGTGATTGATGACAAATCCTTTTTCAATAACAACATTTGGATATAAATAGACATAACAGAGAATTTAAGTTAATGAACTATATCTATGCATGCCATAAGGTGAAATTTTAAACGTCAATCATTATGCATATGAGAATGATATACTATACATTTAATGCATTCTCCCTTTTGGCAATTCTCCTCTTTTGGCATTTTAAACAAATGAAACATCCAAATGGAAGAGTATTGATATAAACATTCTCCCCTTTTGGCATTAATCACTAAAAAGGACACAAAGGAGGTTTGCAAATCGATACCACTAGCAAATATCGAGGTTGGTCACAAAAGTATGAATTGAACTTATATGACCAAAGGAGATTTTGTTCTCAAGATATGAGAGGAGAAACAAAGATAGGTTATAAACCTATTGATCATAACATTTTCCCCTTTTAAATCAGAATATTGAGAACCACTTGAAATGATACGACTTGAGATGATATTTGAAATACATTCAAATAATCTCCTTCTTTGAAGTCTTCTCAAGAACATTTTCAAATTCCAAAACGAGAAGATCAAAGATGGCCAATACTGAAAATATGTGGAAGCAAGCTCAGAAAAATATGAAATTAATCATGGAGCTAGTGCTGGCATATACACACAATTTTCATTTTGGGAGGATTAACCAAATGTCAACCAATTTAAAGATATGAAAATCACAAAGTTTCAAAAAAAACTGAAAAATTCAGGATTTTCAGATTTTTGACAATTCATTTGAGCCTCAAAAGACAGCTGAGAAAATGGGTAAAATGGTTCCAATAAATTTGAGAAATTTTTTCAACATAGAACAACTATAGAGGATCAAATTTCATTATTATAGCTTCCTCTAATTGTGAACCCATTTAAAGATACAAAATTCACAAATCTGCTCAAAACCATGCACAAATCTGAAATTTCAGCTTTTGAGCAAAGAGAGAAAAAGTCAAAACTTTTTCAATTCAAGTCGAAATACCTTCAAATTTGGAAGAAATAAACTTTAGACTCCTGAGAAACTTATCCAAGAAGAATTTTCGAAAAAGGAGTCTCCAATCAAAAGATATGCCAATTTAGGCTTTGAAGGTAAGATTTTAGTTTAAAGAGAAGAAAAGTTAATACTTTTACAAATGAAGTCCAAATTCTTTGAAAAGTTCCAGATTTGAACTTTGGACTATTTAGAGTGTTTTCCAACAAGAATTTTTTAAAAAGGACTTTTCTTTCAAAAGATATGGCAAAATGCGCATTGAAGGTATATAAAGAGAGCAATTTTGCCTTTAAGATCCAAAATGCAAGCTAATTTGGATTTCATGGAGTTTTTCACTTTGTTAGCTTTGTATGAGTTAGAAATACTATTTCAAGCCAAGATACACAAAGAAATCCGGCTCAAATAGCAAAACTCACTATATGCAAGAATAGGTCATTTTGGGTCAAAGCGAGTTTTTCGGTGAATTTCAAATGAGTATAGATTTTCAACAGTTGGTCTTTTGTAAAAACTTTGAACTTGAGAAATGTTTGAAATGACCAACCCTATGAGTTTGGTATTGAAAACTTTTTCAAAAACTCAATAGATTTTGATTTAAGGAAATATGTCATTTAATTCAAAATCAAGATCATATAAGATCCTTTTGAGGCCAAATTTTCTATTTTGTTTCCAAAGTAGGAATTTTTACTTCAAAAACATTTGAAAACATTTGAAATACATTTTTAGATACTTTTGTATAGTTTTTCACAAGATTGACCGTTTTGAGCAAAAAGCCACTTGTAAAAAATATTTGGACTTTCGAATGGAAGGCTTGATTTTGAAAAGCTAATCTTGCATATAATTTATAATGTCACTCCAAGAATACCAAATGAAGCAAATGAGAATGAAACACATTCATTCACAAGATCCAATAAATCATTTTAGGCAAGTAAAATAGTTTTCTCAAATTACATAAATTTTGTAACACCATAATCTTTTAAGAATTTTTCACAAAGAAAAACTCCCCCTTACACAAAGGGTTCCTCTTGGCATTCCTTTCTTCTCATTTGACATACAAATGATTTTCTTATTTCCTTGTCATCTTCTCCTTTGTCATCGTTTTAGCATAAGCCCATCCGATTTTATACAACTTGTAAAAGATACCACAAAACGGAGAGAGCTTTAGATAAAAGAAGATTTTGATCGGCAAGGATGAATAGAGGATACCACTTTAACGAATAAGATGATATCACTTGAAAAGATAAATCTCATGCCGAGATCAAGATGATCAAAATAAGCTATCACTTTTGAAAGAATTCCACTTGAGAGATGCAATTGCATTTGAAATCAAGGAAAAGTAGTAGTGGATAGCTAGCAATGATATCAAGGATCAACTTGACCAAAGAAAGCAGCCACAAAAGATTTAGAATTGAAATGGAATGAAATGACTGACTTGTCAGAACAATCGGAAGTTCCGCCAACTAATGTGCGGAAGTTCCGGACATCGGAAGTTCCGAACCTGGAGTGCCGGTAGTTCCGATTATCCTGACACTTCAAGGATTGATCTTGGGATTTGAAGAAAAGAAGGAATTGTTGTATTTTACTCCAAATCTTTGCATAATCAATCAAATAAACATCTTTGCCGTATTTACAACTTATATAGCCCATAAAAATAAAATTTAAAATAGTTTTTATAAATTAAGCTTTTGGTTTTCGGAAAAGAAACATATTTCCATGAACTTTCATCAAAAGATCCAAATTGAGCAAATGATGAATTTTAAAGCATCCAATTGCATGTATGAGTCATAAATATCATTATGAACATATTCATATGAAGAATTTTGGTTCATATGGAAAAACTCACTTAAGTGCTAAAAAGTGACCACTTAGGTCATAGTAGTATTTTGGACGAGTTTGAAAATCAAATATCTTTTTCTAGGTTGGTCTTTTGAAAATCCTTTGAATACCAAAAATGTTTAGAATAACCAACTCTAGGATTTTCCTTTTGGCAAGATTTTCAAATTCCGTTTAGAATAGATTTTACACAAAAATCTAGTTTATGTCAAAAACAAGATACTATAATGTAGGATTTTTGCTAGAAATGCATTTTTACTTAAAATAGGTTTTTCTAAAGCCAAAACCTTTGGTAAACCTTTCAAAAGCATTTGTATACATTTTGCAATTAATTTTTCAAAGAATTACTAATAGTTATCAAATTTTTGACTTTTGGCTAAAAGGCTTATTTTTGAAAAGCAATACTAGCACTTAATTTATTTGGGCACATTTAGGGATGTGATATACATGGCTATGATTTAGCACTCCCCCTTAATGTGCCACTACCATCTTGCTCAAGATATTTAATAAAGAACATTATGAACATAGAGCAAGAGCACCCCTTTTTAAAATAATTTTTATGAAATGCAACCTACACAAGGCATAAGGGGCTAGATACTTCAATGTAAGTACTTGTTACCGAAATGACATTGGCTTATGATACGACATGATTATCCTTAGGCTTGGCTCCAATTTCGCATATGGTGATCCGTCCACCTCTTCATATGAGCCAAACATCCAATGCCTTTCCAAGTACCTATTCATCATTTAAGCACTTTGGTACCCAAAACTTGGTTGGGTCCACGAATGTTAGTCACAATAGATTTGGGCACCCAAATGGCCCTCACAATAGTTTTAGGAGAACTAACATTCCTAGCAAACACATTGCCATTAATATCCTTTCTAAGCAAATAATGATCATTATAAATAATGGGCTTAGGAGTGATACCTTTGGGACATTGTTTACTCATGTGTCCCTTTTCCAACAATTGTAGCAAGTTCGAAGTTTGTATTCATCTTTTACCTTCTTTACTTGCTCCTTACCGGTTCGCCTCTTCTTTGATGACAATTTCTTGTCATTCACTTTGTTTGGGCACACGGAGGCGAAGTGGCCCTTTCCATTGCATCCATGGCACTTGACATTCTTCGTATGTCTTGCATTGTGCCTAGTCTTGCTTGTCTCCTTCTTCTTAGGAGTGAAGCCAATTCCACTCTTATCTTGCAAGCGTCTTTGCTTGCTCAATATATCGTCAAGAGTGGCCTTCCCTTTTTGGCCTCTTTCCAAGTCATTCTTCAATTTGTTGACTTGGGCCTTGAGCTCTTTGTTTTCCTCTACAATGTCAGTATTGCAAGATATGGAGGAAATAGGAGCATCTATTTTGGAGCAACACGGCATATCAATTAAACCCTCACATGAGGTGGATACACTAACCTTAGATGAAATGCATGAGGTAGAAGCTATACATGGCAAATCATCTATTAAATTACATTCAATGCCTATATGCACCTTAGAGCTATTTAGATTATTTAGGAGGAGAGTTTCATGATCATCCGTTAAAACATCATAATCATTTTGAAGAGAGACATACTCTTTCTTCAAAACTTTGAATTTTGATTTCTCCTTTCCTAAATATTCATTGAGCTCTTCTAGCATATCCATCAACTCCTCATATGAAGGCTCATCGTTATCATTTACCTCATTATTACCTTTAGCCATAAAACATTGAGTTGATGAAGATGGAGTTGAGGAGTCCTCATTTTCGTTGTCGGAGCTTGAAGTTGAGCATTCTTCTTCCGACATCCATTCTTGTGTGCAATCGTCACTAGTGGAAGTGGACAATTCATATTGATCTTGAATATATGTCCACATCTCATGAGCGTTCTTGAGATTGCATACCTTGTCAAATATATCTATGCTCAAAGCACTAAATAAGGCGTTAGTAGCTTGAGCGTCGAGATGTAAGCATTTCTCTTCCTCAATGGTTGGAGCAAAATGATCCAATGGAGGAGAAAAGCCTACATCTACAATCCGCCATATTTTTGGACTCATGGCCCTAAAATAACAAGACATGCGGATTTTCCATTGAGCATAATTTGTGCCATCAAATAGAGGTGCTTCACCTAGGTGCACTAAATCTCTAGTTGCCATCCTTTACTCTCTAGACGGTTAAGTCTAATAAATGAGAGACCAAGCTCTGATACCACTTGTAAGATCGAGGTGGCCGACTAGAGGGGGGTGAATAGGCGGTTTTAAAAATCTATCGCGCTAAACCAATATATAAATGCGGAAGCTAATATCGAATTGGTTTTGCACAATTAAAACCTAAAACAACTAGGCTCAACTAAGTGCACCGACAATATGAACACAATACAATATGAGCAATCATACAAGATATATAAGCAATTAAAGCAAGAATGTAAATAGCTCAAAGTAAAGCACAAGTAAAAACAAGATGACACGATTATGTTTTACCGTGGTGTTCGGAGACTTGCCGGTCTCCCCTAATCCACGTTGAGGTAAGCCCAACCCGCGTTGGACCGGCTCCTCAAATGAGCACACACCTCCGAGGTAAGTCCAACACTTGGACCGGTTCCAAACCGAACCAACACCTCGCTCAACTGTGGTTGCTCTTCCTCCACTCCGGAGATGGCGAGCACCAAACCACTCACAACCGTCGGGCCTTCTCACAAGCTTCTTGAGAAGGTCACCGAGCACGACGCCTCCACGCCGCCTAGGTGTCGGCAAACACCAAGAGAAACAAGTCTCAACGATCACTTGAACTAATCAAGTGTCAACGCTCAAGTGGATACTCAATCCACTACCTAAGGCAACACATGCACTTAGGGTTTGCTCTCAACACTCACTAAGTGCAACACATGCACAAAAGAGATGAGAGGCTTGCTCTTAGCTCAATAGAATGAATATGGGCACCAAAGAACCTCTCCCAACCGCCAAGGTGGCTATATATAGCCCACACACAAAAACTAGCCGTTGGAGGCAAAGTTGCAGAAAAATCGGAAATCGGAAGTTCCGCCAACTAATATGCGGAACTACCGCTTTTCACTGTTCATGGGTCAGACGGTGCATAACGACTCAAAAACTAGCCGTTAAAACTTTTGGTGCGGAAGTTCCAGATACAAATATCGGAACTTCCGATAACATCGGAAGTTCCGCAAGACAAAAATCGGAACTTCCGCAGCCCAATTTCAGCACGACGATACTCGGTAAAATGTCATAACTTTTGACTCGATGTCGGAATTGAGTGATCTCGGACTCTATGGAAAGCTTATTCAGAGGGCTACACAACCCACCTATTTGATTGATCTCAAACACATTTGATCAAATCAAAAAGCACAACTCCAAAGAGCCACTATCATGATCTAAGTCCAAATAAATAGCAATAAGCAATCTTAGACCATGCCAAGGAAAATGCATGAATCCCAACAATTTGCAAAACACATTTGCAAACTTAGATCATGCCACAAGGTGTAGGTACATGGACTTCAACCATTTGCAAAACACATTCGCAAAAGTATAGTCACATGCTACAAGGATTAATCAGATAAGCCTCAACTATTTGCAAAACACATTCGCAAATAATAGCATCATGCCATGTAGAGCTAGAGCAAGTAAGATTGAGCTATCAACACATGATGAGACTCAAGCTACTAGACAAGACCCCTCTTAATAGTACGGCAACCTATACTAGCAATCCGGTCTTCCAACCAAACACCAAGACCGGTAAAAGACTAGGAACACATCCTTAGCCCTAGCTAGTCATACCTTTGCCATGAGCATCTTCTTGAAGCTTGATGACGCACATCTTCACTTCAAGTCCGGTCATCGTCTTGACATGCATCAACCCATGATGCATCCTTTACTTGACCTCCATCAACACATGATGGGTCTTCTTGACTTGACGATCAACTCATGATCATCTCCTTCTTCGAGATCTTGTTATGCATCAACACACGATACATCCTCTTCTTGAACCTTGACTTGATGACGATCAACTCATGATGTCATCCAAAGTCTTCGTCACCCTAGAACATAGCCTATTCATCCAACTCATGAAAAATGTTAGTCCCACAATGATTAACAATAATTATCAAGATATACATGCAACAAATGCTTCTAAACAAACTATTGTAGAAGGTGCGGTACTACCGCCAACTATCATGCGGTAGTTCCGATTATCGGAAGTTCCGCTCATTTCATTGCGGAACTACCGCACTTGCGAAAATGGCTAAGTCCCTAAAAAGGGTACTCTCTGGAAAAATCAAACCGCGCATTTTTCGGACCATCCGATAATCGGAACTTCCGCTCTTATCATTGCGAACTTCCGCACTCGAGAAATTGGCTAAGTCCCAAACCGGATGCTCTCGGAAAAATCAAGCATTGGAAATCGGATCGTCGATAATCGGAACTTCCGCACGATAACGCCGAACTTCCGATTGTGCCTGAGAGAAAGATTTTGCTTTTAAAACCAAACCAAAAGACAATGCATGATCCTAAGTTGATCTTTTACCATCTTTGCATTTCCTTTTCATGTCTTCATTCGGACTCGGACTAAGCCTTGAACACATCTTAGCACACACATTAGTCCCACAACACAATTGCAAATAATTGAATATAAAGCAATATGAGTATATATGAACTACACAAGTTTTATATACTCAAAGGATTTGTTTCAAAGTAATGATCCTTAATATGTGAGGAGAATGGAATATGAATCAATACTTATGAAACCACAAAATATAGAGTGAACTCCCCCTAAATGTGTGCATACACAAATGTGTAATAAGAACATATGCACATATTCAAGTTTAACTTATGGTTGAGTTCAACCTATATTTTGGATTCGAGGAATGCAACAATATATAAGATTAAGATGTCGATTGCATACCTCATTGAATTTCACCTTTATATCCAAATGAGACTACACAAGATATTACTAGATAAAAGAGTTAGTCTCATATTTGGATTTATCATTAATCACCAAAACAATCCATTAACTCATAATGGCGGGTCTAGATCTTTCAGCGGCGACCAAGGTAACGTAGTCTACCAAGTGGCGCTGGGCGGCGCGGCGGTTAGACCGACACTTTTTTTCTTAAACTTCACAGGCTTCAAACTTCATGGGCCGGCCGAACCGCCGACTCCTTTTAATGGGCCGAGACGCCGCCAAAGACCCACGATGCGCGTGCGGGGAGCTAGGGTTCCCCCTTGCTGCCGCTCGGGTGGCGGCGGGAGCGGGAGCGTTGGCGGTGGCGGCAGATCGGAGATCGGCGGCGGAGGAACAGGCGTTGGCGATCAGCGGCGGCGTCGCGTGGCGGCGGCGGAGGCGGCGTTGGCGACGAGTCGGCAACGGTAGCCGAGCTCCTGGCGGCACCGAGCCATCAGTAGCCGAGGTGATGTGACGCCTAGGGAGTACTACTGGTCATCATGGCAGCAGCACCGGGCCATCAGTAGCTGTTTCAGAAGGCAAGAGATGTGTAACTGTGTAAAGGGTGAATCGACAATCTACCGTATTTTACGTGTGATTTTGATAAAGTCTCGTTATGTTCCTTGTAATATATATTTTATCATATTTTTTCTTGCCTCTTAACTTGTTTTGCCATTTTAGAGTATTTAAATCATATTTTACTCTTATTGGTCCTGACCCAATAAGATTTCTTCTGCACTTTGATGGTAAAATTAAGTGCAGGAGACAGGATTTAGTACCATCCAAGAACGAAATCCAAGGCGCGCAATGCCGCATCGATGTCGGAGCTCCGCCGGATGATAGCGTGATAAGGAACAAACCAGGCCGAATTTAGAGCTATCTCAATCTCTCTCTCTATATATAGAGAGAGAGAAAGAGAGAAATATATGTTGCAGATGATTTGATTCTCTGCTCTTGCGAAAAATGAATTGGCTAATATCTATGTGGGCTTCCTTCCAACAATTGAATTGGCTAATACCTGTATGGGCCTAAGGAGATTAGCAGCATTACCCAAGTGCTCGGACACAGGAAAAAGGAAGGAGAAACATATAGAGGCCACCCTAGTTTGTGCATTCTTTTTGGGCTGGACTGGGCCAGATTAAGCCCTTAACTTGTAGAACAAATCTTGATCAGGACTAAACTTGCGAGATGCACTGTTCCATCTAATCAAGGACCAAGGCCCATGGGCATGGCAAAGCCGAAAAGGTATGTCATTTTTGGTATTTAAACCAGAATGCAAATCCCAGTCTGTTGAAGAGAAACTTTTTTTAGAGGAATGGTTACAGAAACTTACTAGTAACACAGTAGTTTAACAAATCAAGTGACTTTAACTAAGTCCTAAAGCCAACCCTCTCCTTGAAAAAAAAAGAGAAAGGAACAAGAAGAAGAAAGCATATGCTATTCTCACGTACCGAGCTGCGAATCATACGGCAGCGTCATTCCAATCCCGTTGCGCAAACCGACGGCCAATATGTTATTTTCACACCGAACAGCAAGCGCGCAACAAAGGATAGATATGGTCCAGCTCATTCCTAGAAAATAATGAAGAAAGGCTTGCATCGAGGTCATCGATTGATCTACTTTGTCACTAGAATTACTAGTGTGCAGTAGGACACTAAGGCGCCTGTACGAAACTAGGTAGCACTAGAATATTCCCGTCACTTCGGGTGACTAGTGCTTCAGATGTTACGATATCACTATGCTTTACTTTTCGTTGAATTGACTTTTTTATTATGTTCGGAATAGTAAAAGTAGTACCGTGCAAAATAGTGAAAATAATACAAAAGGTTGGAAATGCAACGTACCATGCTCTTAATTGTGAAAGCCAAATATCGCACTCTCAACCTATGGAACCTTAGAAGGAACCTACTACAGACTAGAACCGTGGAAGGAAGAGTTACTTACATACTTAATCACTAAAGGATAGACAACTTTAGACAAAAAATTTTTTGCTTTCGCGGTACGTCGGTTCCGCGATCAGGCGGTACGTCGGTTCCGCGATCAGGGAGCACGGTACCTGGCTTTTGCGGACTGAGAGCACGGTACGTGACCTTTCTAATCTGTCGCAGTGCTATTTTTTCAATTTTGTACGAGTATAGACTACTTTTATTGTTACAAATAAAAAGTATGTCAATTAAACCAAAGATTTTGCACTGTAGTATGCAGGTTTCGTTTTCTTTGTTAGTGACGTTTTTCAGATGAAAGTTTGTTAGTGAGCATTCATGTTACCTTTTGTATGTACTTTCAATCTTCGTCGACAAATCTTGAGATATATGGATGCATGAGCCCCATTTGCAAATTATTTTCCTATAGCTCTGTCCCTGTGGACTGTCGTAACAACCGCGCTACCCAAATGTCCAACTCATTCATTTTTTTTAATCGTAATTTTTCCTTTGTTTTTTTTACTACAGTTGTCGATGTATCTGGGTAGTAAATAAATTAACTGACTTGTGGGAGCTAAATCCTATGCTAAGCATCAAAAGTTACGTCCATTCATCCGTTTCACGGCGGCGTCTCCATTGATTCTTACCGGGAAAATCTAGTGATACAAGCCAACAACGTCGTTCTTAATCAACACGTCGCTACGCACGGCGCGGCAAACGGCCGGCTAGGCGGCTAGCTAGCCATGCATGATGCATGCGCAGGCCGATCGTACGTGCAGCTACCGTGCAGGGCGCGCTCGTCCAGCGTCGCACCAATGCCGTCGAACCTTAGGCGCGCGGCCCGCTAGTGTATGCTTCCATTGCCGCGCGCGCGCCCGTGAGAGGGTACCAAAACGACGCATGCAGCATGGTGTTTTTGTGCCGGATCGGGACGACGGACGGACGGACGGACTCGCAGCGCGCGAGAGAGAGAGAGAGGAGCAGAGTTGGTGGGCACGATTTAGAAATGTTACGCTCAAAGTTGCATGTTAGAGATTATATCGATATTCAAACTGTTATATATTTTTGAATAGATAGTAATTTCCTGGGAGAGTACGATTTAGAAATATCTATCATAAAAACTTGAGAATATGTAACAAGAACTATCTGTAATTTATTTAAAGAAGGTGAACTGGGACTTGAACCTGTGACCTCAACTAGCACAAAACCTCGTGTCACTATGTGTCCAGGCCAAATAGGTGTAGCTATTCAAGCAGAAAAGCTCAAATCAACAAAAAATAATAATTTGAAAGTGTTGAGTGCACAAAATCAGATAATACTCGTATCAATGAAACCTGATGCAAATTCCATGTAATTGTACAGGTAGATTATAATATATGTCCTCATATCTGATATAGAGTTGTGCTCTTGGTGGAACTACAATGCGTTCCTTACTATTAACACATGGTAAATTTTAAGATCTCGTTTATAACACTAGATTTTTTTTTTTGCAATTCCTAAGGGAGTTAAAATTTCCCCTTTAAATTTCTTGCAAAGTTATTTTGAAAATCATGTGTTCCAACCCGAACTTTACACGATGAAAACACCAGGTTAGTCGAAAATAACATGTTTGTTTGGATTTGGATAATGATGGGCTCTGATTTTTTTGGATATGGAATTATGGATCTTTACTCATTTCAATTGAATTGAGTTTGGTCAATTTGGATATGGATTTGACGTAAATTTCTATGCCCAAGAAGCGACAGAGAGAGAGAGAGAAAAAAAAACTACCGTGCCCTTTCCCCATCAGTCTCGAAAAAACTACGGGCAGGCGGTCTCGGCCGGCGGAGACCACAACCCCCCACCGGCCGGTAATTCCCGGGGCTTACGAAGAATATGCGCGCCCATTCCCTAGGCGGCGGTAACAGAAGAGCCCGCCCACCTTCGCCGAGTTGCCGCGCGGTGCTCCCCCAACCCGTTTGTCGCGACGCCCTTGGCCACGGAAGGGAATCTGCTCGGTTTTAAATACCGCCCTGAGGTCACCGTGCCAATGCCACGATCCGAACTGGAGGGAGACTGCGCCTGCGTGGGGAGCCACAACGGGAGCTGCCATTTGGCGCCAACGCGCAACTTCCTGCACCCCGGACGCCCGCCTGGAGAGGTATTAGTAATAGTGTCTTTTCCCTTCCACCTTGGAGTTGGACGACCCCTGCCTGCTCCATCCTTGCTATATTTGCTTCCTCATTTGTGTTGGTCTGTGTGGTTGCTTGTGTTCTTTGACCTGGAGATGTGATGTGAGCCAGGTGAGTACCACCTGGCTTCCTCTGTTAGGTTTTGTTCAGTAAATAGGTTTGTGTGAGGTAGCTTTCTTCGCTTTTAGCCTTTTACTTCGTTCGGCTATGGAGGGTTCAGGGTTGTTTAGTTCTAGGGTGCAATGCCATAGTAATGCAATTTGCAAGTACTCTGTACCTGACATGTATGATGATGTATGCTCCTCTGCTTGTCCGAGTTCTTTCTTGGTTGTCTATCTATTGCGTTTGATCAATATGTTGCTTCTTTTCTACCTGTGCCTGAGGTTCCATAATTTGTTGAGAAATTGAGGCTGTTGGGTAGTTGGGTCAAGTAATATTCGGTTCTAGCTGGAGTTGTCTGATAAAGATGAGTAAAAAAAAAATTCTGTCAGTCAGAACAATACCCATGCGTAGTTTCTTTCGATACTGTCGCACATATCGAATAACCATGCTTATCAAACTGCTTTTCAGACCGTGATTCTTTTGGAAGGGGGGGGGTGCAAATTCCTGGCTTCTTTTAATGAGAAAATTGTTTCTACATATTTGCTTTACCATGCAACGCACATAAAATAGCCTAATTGCTTCATCTTGAGGATAGAGTAGTCTAGTTACTCTACTACATTATGAACCTTGATGTTGTTTTTGAATCTTGACAGAACAAGTTGATAATTTACGACTACAATAACTTTCTGCTTCTTACTGTGGCTTTAAAGTTTCCTTTCTTGAATGAAAACCGGCAGGAGGGTTGCCCATTATATTAATAGAGAAGGGGCGGAAACAAAGCCGCAAAGTATAGATTTAAAAAAGGCCTTAATTACAGGGGGTTGAAAAGCTCCATACACTTGGCCCCCGCCAGGGACTAAGTTCGACCCTCCTCCTTGATCTTCGCTATCAGATCCTACGGTGCGGTGGCTCTATTATTGAAAATTCTTGCATTTCGTTCCTTCCAAATCTCCCAAATAATTAGGAGTAGGATCGTGATCGTGGCCATCCTGGGGGAGCCTTTCCTCTCCTCTATGTTGGATCACCAGTCCAAGATGTTAGTGCTAGGGGGCCAGAAGGAAGGCTGCAAACTCTCGATTCCTAACTGGTCTGCCATATGCTTGCAAATTCTTGAGGTGAAACGGTATTGGGCGAAAAGATGATGGACCGATTCCGGAGTGTATCTGCAGAGGGGGCAAAAGCGTTGGTTTGGCCACCCTCATGCTTCCAGTCCGAGGTCCAAAGTTTCCTAAACATGCTCTGATAGAATTTCCCTCCTTCCGGTCATCATGTCATACGAAATGAGGTTGCAATCACTGGATGATAATTAATTGGCAATTCCTTGTTGGTCAACAAGCTAGTATTTCGAATAGCGGCATTTATATTCCTTGTCATAGGATTGACATTTACAATTTCCTATGGGCTAGCTGCAATGTTAATTACAATGGGGTCTGACATATCCTGAAGTTATAGTTTTCAGGCTTTAATTCATCAAGAGGAATTCAAGTGGCATGCCCAAAGTGGTTTTGCTTTTAAGTGAATACTGTAGATATGACCGTTAAAAAGTGCTAACGTCACATATTTCTATGTAAATTTGGCAGGTTGACTTATCAAGGACCACCATTGGTCGAAAATGGACCCAAGAAAATCAATAGATGATAATTTCTCTAAGTTGCATCCAAGTTTGCCAGTAGACACTAGAATTGGCATTGTGGGGGCAGGGCCAAGCGGCTTATCAGCAGCGTATGCACTAGCTAAGCTAGGGTATTGCAATGTAACTGTGTTTGAGAAATGCCAGACTGTTTCAGGGATGTGTGAGTCCATTGACATTGAAGGTGAGGAACTTACTAAGTGTACTTTTATTCAGTCATCATTTTCTCCACAAATTTAGTTATCAGTGACATTTATATTCAGGAAGGACATATGATCTGGGAGGACAAGTTATAGCAGCAAACAGTGCCCCTGTTATAACTCACCTGGCAAAGGAACTAGGGTCTGAGTTTGAAGAGATGGACTCACACAAGCTTGCTCTGATTGACAGCCAAACTGGAAATATTCGAGATCTTGAAGTAGCTGAGGACTATGTGTCCATGATATCTCTGACACTAAAACTACAGGTGAGTTGTTCTAGAATAATTTCGATTAGAAATAACTGGGTCAAAAAATAGAATAAGTTCAGTGCCAAAATTAGAGATAATTGGGTCTACTTTACCACTGATAACACTCTCTGTTTCTAACATGCATATTCTTTGGTAATTCTTATAGGACGAGGCAAATAAGTCAGGACGAGTGGGACTTCATGCTCTCAGTGGATTGGCATCTGATCCAGCTCTTGAGTTTTTGAAGCAACATGGAATAAATTCAGTGCCAAAATCTGTAGCATATGGCTACACCGCTTCTGGCTATGGTTTTGTTCAAGACATGCCCTATGCTTTCATTCAGGAGTTTACTAGAACCTCTATGTCTGGCAAAATCCGACGTTTTAAGCATGGTTACATGAGCATGTGGGAGAAACTTAGACAGTCATTACCATTTGAAGTTCTTTGTGGCACGGAGGTTCTGAGAGTCGGACGCAACAGCTGCGGTGCAATTGTAACCATCAAGAATAACAATGGTGACAAGAAAATTATGGAATTTGACAAAATTATTTTCTCAGGTACTCTTGCTTTCAAGAACAGCAAGACATATCGATCTTCTAGTCTCACTGGTAAGCATAATTTATATTCACCTTGGCTTTGATGGAAGTTAGTGTTTCAGTTGTCTGATTAGTTCGTCTGCTTCTTTCTTCAGATGGAGAAAGTGAAGTGGTGGAGCTGAATGATCTCGAAAGAGAACTATTCAGTAAGGTTCAGACAATCGACTACTATACTACTGTTGTTAAGATTAATGGATTTGAGCACATGCCAAAGGGATTTTACTACTTCGGAGAATTCATGGAGGATCCAACAACAATAGGGCAGCCAGTGGCAATGCAAAGATTCTTTGCTGACACAAACATTTTCTTGTTCTGGTCTTATGGGAATTCAGCAGACATTAAGGGTTCATTTGTGGCTGAATGTGTGACTGATGTCGTGAGTTCTATGGGAGGCACTGTTCAGAAAGTGATTTTGCAGCGGCGATTCAAGTACTTCCCTCATGTGAGCAGCGAAGGTATAGCTTAATAGCATCACCATTGATGGTCAAGTCTTTTATTCTTCCTCGTTCCAACTATGATGATTTCCTGCATTGCAGACATGAAAAATGGATTCTACGAGAGGTTGGAGTCTCAGTTGCAAGGCTTTCAGAACACTTACTATGTCGGAGGTCTGCTAGCTTTTGAGCTTACCGAAAGAAATGCTTCATACTCCATTGTGGCTATTTGTAAACACTTTGCCATCAATGGTGAGCAACCAATGACTCCGTATGTTAAGGTGAGCTAGAAAATACTGTCGTAATGCAGTTCAACTATTGCTACCACTTTTATCGTATTTCTGAAAGGAATTATGCTTATGTTTTTCAATGCTTGTTTACACAGAGATTATTTCCTCTGTCCCGCAACAGTAATCCTTCACCTCCCAGAGATCTTGGTGAGCTTGATGGTGTTGAATTTCCCGACCTTCCATCACTGGATGGATATTTGCAATACTGGGGAACTCACAGAGTCACTGAGAAGAATGTTATCTATACTTGGATCAATGAAGAAGGGAAAATCATGAATCGAAGAACCTACCAGGAGCTTCATGAGAATGCATATCACATTGCACACAAACTATTGACAAGCACGAAGCCTATTATCAAGCCTGGTGACAGAGTTCTCCTTATTCACCTCCCTGGTTTGGAGTTTATTGATGCATTCTTTGGGTGCATTATAGCAAGAGTTATACCAGTCCCAGTTTTGCCCCCTGATCCAATGCAAAGGGGTGGGCAAGCGCTTCTCAAAGTTGAGAACGTCTGTAAGGTTTGCAATGCTGTGGCAATTCTATCCGCCTCTTCATACCATGCTGCCGTACGCGCAGGTTATGTCAAGAACATTGTCACACTAGCAAAGAGTGCTCAGAAATGCTCAGCACAGTGGCCTGACATCCCATGGATTCACACTGACTCATGGATAAAGAACTTCCGGCGAAATCCAGAAAGCTTCAACCCGGACAATGTTTTATCTATGATTACCAAGCCCCAGCCAAGTGATTTGTGCTTTCTACAGTTCACTTCGGGTTCCACTGGTGATGCAAAGGGGGTGATGATAACTCATGGAGGACTAATCCACAACGTGAAGATGATGAAGAAGCAATATAAAAGTACCTCAAAAACTGTCCTTATCAGTTGGCTTCCACAGTACCATGACATGGGTTTAATAGGGGGTATTTTCACTGCTCTTGTAAGTGGAGGAACTGCCATTCTATTTTCACCTATGACATTTATTAGAAATCCCCTCCTGTGGCTGCAAACAATCAATGACTACCATGGAACCCATAGTGCAGGTCCAAACTTTGCATTTGAACTCGTGATAAGAAGGCTTGAGGCCGAGAAGAACAAAGTCTATGACCTCTCTTCAATGATCTTCCTCATGATTGCGGCGGAGCCAGTAAGGCAAAAAACTCTCAGAAGGTTCATAGAGTTGACTCAAACTTTGGGCCTTTCTGAAGGTGCTCTTGCACCTGGGTATGGTCTTGCTGAGAACTGTGTCTTTGTTAGCTGTGCCTTTGGTGAATGCAAGCCGGTTTACATAGATTGGCAAGGAAGAGTATGCTGTGGGTATGTTAAGCAAGATGATACCGGTGTTGTCATCAGAATTGTTGATGTGGACTCTTTGACAGAGCATCAAGAGGATGGTGTTGAGGGTGAGATATGGATTAGCAGTCCTAGTTCTGGAGTTGGTTATTGGGGCGATCAGGAAATTAGCCAGAAAACTTTCTGCAATCAGCTCAAGAACTACCCCAGCAAGAAGTTCACAAGAACAGGTGATTTAGGCCGGATCATTGACGGTAAACTTTTTATCACAGGAAGGATCAAAGATCTTATCATTGTTGCTGGCAAAAATATTTATTCTGCAGATGTAGAGAAGACAGTTGAAAATTCTTCCGTGGTCCTCCGACCGGGTTGTTGTGCTGTGGTTGGTGTCCCAGAGGAAGTTCTTACTCAGAAAGGCATCTCAATTCCTGATTCTTCTGATCCGGTTGGACTTGTCGTGATTGCAGAGGTTAGGGAGGGTAAGGCAGTCTCTGAAGAGATCATTGACAACATCAAAGCACATGTGGCGGAGGAGCATGGTGTAACTGTTGCATCTGTCAAGCTTATCAAGCCTAGAACCATATGCAAGACAACATCTGGGAAGATACGGAGATTTGAATGCATGAAGCAGTTTGTTGACAATACTCTTAGCTTGGCCAATGGTAATCATGTATCTAAGAAGAAGAGTCTTTTCCGGTCTCTCACAACAGGAACTGGCATGGAGGCAAGGAGGCCCTTCTTGAAGCAGACTGTTAATCCCACCATTTGCCCTCGGCCTGAAAGCAAAGTGAAAAACTCCAGGGAGATTACTGAGTTTCTGACACAGATAGTATCAGATCAAACAGGCATTCCAAAGGACAAAATTTCTCCAACTGAAAGCCTACCTTCTTATGGTTTCGATTCCATTGCGGTTGTCCGAGCAGCCCAGAAGCTCTCGGATTTTCTCGGTACACCTGTTGGAGCCATCGACATCTTTACGGCAAGCTGTATTTCTGAGCTTGCTAGCTTCGTAGAGAATTTGGTGCATAAGTCACAACCACTGTTGGCACGTGACGTATCTTGCTCTACAGAGGATGAGAGTTTAGTGGTTCCCATAGAGGTCACCAGTGCAGATTTCGGTTTGTTTGCTACTGGGATCCTCCAACTCCTAGCTCTTACCTATGTCTGTTTTATGCTACTACTCCCAGCATATTTCGCAAGTTTGACGTACATGAGCATGCTCTATCCAGTTAGTCTGGTTAAATCATCACTGCTGAGCTATGTTAGTTCTTTGGTCATGGCACCTATTGCATGGATTTGTTATGTCCTGTTCACCTCTTTATCATTGTCTATCTTGGGGAAGTCATTCCTTCAGCCAAATTATGTTCTGACCCCTGATGTTTCAATATGGTCTGTTGACTTTGTGAAATGGTGGGCACTAAACAAGGCACAAGTGTTAGCTGCAAAGATGCTTGCTGTTCATCTAAAGGGCACAATCTTCTTGAATTATTGGTTCAAGATGCAAGGAGCTCGGATCGGGTCATCTGTTGTTATTGACACGGTAGACATCACCGACCCATCCTTGTTAGTCATCGCAGATGGTGCAGTGATCGCAGAAGGTGTTCTTGTTCAGGGCCATGAAGTCCGTAATGAAGTGCTGAGTTTTAGGCATGTCATGATTGGCCGCGAGGCGTCAATTGGCCCTTATGCGGTGCTTCAGAAGGGCACTGTTGTGGACGATGGCGCTGTGGTTCCACCATTGCAAAAGGCTGAGCCAGGG
Source organism: Hsuehochloa calcarea (assembly GCA_036346395.1). NCBI lineage: Eukaryota > Viridiplantae > Streptophyta > Magnoliopsida > Poales > Poaceae > Hsuehochloa > Hsuehochloa calcarea. Next base: position 18,880,368 of record CM070600.1, read on the forward strand.
AAACCAACATATCAGACTAACAAAACTTCTGCAAACATGAAGGTAATCAGAAATATTTGAATTTGAATATCTTACACTAATCAGTTGTGCTAAAAAATACTACAAATAGCTTGCTCATGCTTGAGCAGAAATTCTTAGTTCGTCATGACATTGCGGTTAGTAAGCTACAGACTTATAGTATATCATCGGTGAAGTTTCCACCAATGGAGTTGCTTACTTTTAGTTATTACAGTTAGAGGCCATAATTTTGACATATTTTAGAGATGGAGAAATTTTATCAGGGATGCCACTGTGCTATACAGCAAAGGATATGTGTTAGTGGTCAAGCAAAAAATCATGTAAATTTACCTGGTGAACTCCTTTGTACATGTTAGTGTGTGTGCATTAAGGGGAGCCACATACTTACGCTGTTGTGAGAGACCGGAATGCACCGGCAATGCATGCAAAGAGTTATCATATGCTAAGAAAATGATATGTTTTGTTATCATATGACCATCTACCTTTTGTGCAGGAAGAAGCAAGGAAAGCAACCATGCTACTTGAACACCTCGTTAGCATCTATGCAGTGGGCTTCCTGGGTGCTCTGTCTAGCGCAATCGTCTACATGCTGTACGCTCACTTCTCCGGCACCGCGGCTTCACTTCAGCACTTCTCGTTTGCATGCATTGCCGGTGCGTTCCACTGGTTACCAGCTGCCATCACCACTTACGCTGTGATTGTCCGGGAGACACCCGCAAGTCCATTGGCATTTGCTCTCTTCATCGCCTTCGCCTATTTGACCTACGGTGTCATCCTCAGTCTTCTCACTAGTACAGTCAACACAGCTGTTGCTACAAGGACGGGAACCAAGCATAAGGATATGACAAGTTTGATCCAGCGGCGCATAAACATCGCTGCACACCTCAGATTTTCAAAGATGCTATCCGGAACAGAAGCCTTCTGCATGTACTTGAGGCTTCTCGGTGCAAAGATTGGCAGGCATTGCTCTATCCGAGCCATCAATCCGGTGACGAATCCTGAACTGATCAGCATCGGTGATGGAGTCCATCTAGGTGACTTCTGCCACATTGTTCCAGGGTTCTACTCCTCTAAGGGATTTACTGGTGCGGAGATAAAGGTCCAGGAGAACACCGTGGTTGGCAGTGGCAGCTTGCTCCTCCCCGGCTCAGTCCTCCGAGAGAATGTCATCCTCGGAGCACTCTCTGTGGCACCAGAGAACTCTGTTCTGCAGCAAGGCGGTGTCTACGTTGGGGCACAATCTCTGACCTTGGTGAAGAACACCTTGTTTGCAGAAGATGAGCGGATTGAAGAGATGGACCCAATGTACAAGAAGATTGTTGGGAACCTTGCAGCGAACTTGGCCATCACTACCATGAACGTCAAGTCAAGGTACTTCCACCGCATCGGCGTAAGCGGACGGGGGGTCCTAAGAATGTACCAAGATATACCATCATTGCCCAAGCACAAGATATTTGGTGTCGGCAAGTCTTTCCCTGTGATCGTCCGACACAGTAACAGCCTGAGTGCAGATGATGATGCAAGGCTCGATGCACGCGGTGCGGCAGTGCGGATTCTCTCAGACGACGGCGATGTGCCTCTTCTCGACCTAACTTTGAAGAGTGGCAAGGCATTCTACGCACGCACAATCGCCGACTTCGCCACCTGGCTGGTTTGTGGCCTGCCGGCGAGGGAAGAGCAAGTGAAGCGTGCTCCACACATCCGTGATGCCGTCTGGGGCTCCTTGCGGGACACCAACTCTTACACCGTGCTGCATTACTACTCGAACATTTGCCGGCTGCTGCGGTTCGAGGACGGGAAGGAGATGTATGCGAAATTCAACCTTCGTCCTATGGATCAGGGCATATCAGAGGACTCCGGTCAGGTGGTGCCGAGGGGTATCTTGCCGCCGGAGACCGGTGCAATCCCAAGGGACGAGGGTGACACACGCCCGTTGCTCTTCCTCGCCGACGACTTTCGTCGGAGGGTGGAATCCCCGGACGGGGTGCGCTACGTTTTCCAACTGCAACTCAGGGAAGTCCCATCCGACACCGACACCTGCGACGTCGCCCTCGACTGCACGCGGCCGTGGGACAAGGCCGAGTTTCCGTACCTCGATGTGGGAGAGATAAGCATCGACCGCAATGTCCCAGCGGACGAGACAGAGAAGCTCGAATTCAACCCATTCCTCCGGTGCCCAGAGGTGGACGTCATCCCGGCGACGTCCTGCAAGCAGAGCGCGTCCATCGACCACGGGCGCTCACTGGTCTACGAGATATGCCAGCGCGTACGGAACGGCGAGCCACTGCCAGCGTCATGGCGGGCATTCCTCGAGCAGTCGGACACCAAGATTGACTTGTCGGGCTGCCCAGTCGCCGCGGCGACACACGTGAGATCCAACGCCGGTGATGCCACCAAGGTGACACTGGCCAGGACATGGTACCAGGCGCTCTGGGCCACGCTGTGCCAGCCGCTGCTGCAGACATTGGTGCCATACTTTGCCCTGGGCCTAGTCATCTTCCTCCCACTCCAGGGCCTCCTCGCCGTCACCGCAGCCACCGACATGCCACTCTACTGGCTCCTGCCCGTCTTCTGGGCCGTGTCGGGCGTTGCCGCCATGGCCACATGCGCAGTGGCGAAGTGGGTGCTGGTCGGCAGCAGGGGCGACGGTGACACGGTGCACATCTGGGCACCGCCCGTGTTCCTGGACACGATCTGGCAGGCCATACGGACGGCCACAGCGGAGTACTTCGCAGAGCTGACGTGCGGGTCCGTCCTGTTCGCGGTGTGGATGCGGCTGATGGGATCCTCTGTAGCCGTCGCCGACGGTGTCTACGTGGACTCCATGGGCGCACTGCTGAACCCAGAGATGGTGCACCTGGAGCGGGGCGCGAGCGTGGGACGGGACGCGCTGCTGTTCGGGCACGTGTACGAGGGTGAGGGCGGGAAGGTGAAGTTCGGCAAAGTCTGCGTCGGGGAGGACGGGTTTGTCGGCAGCAGGGCCGTGGCGATGCCGGGCGTTAGGGTCGACGACGGCGGCTGCCTCGGCGCTTTGGGGCTGGCCATGAAGGGGGAGATCGTGAAGCACAAGATATAGTCGGTGTGTGAGATGCCTCACTAGCAACATTGGTGAAGCGCTACTTGTCGTTTTTTGTTTGTTTTAGCTGCAGTGTTGCAGCTGTGCTTCTTACAGTTGTACTCTTTGTTGCTTCTATATGTAGAGTAATGATAATACGGTAATATGATCAATAAGTGGCTGCTGGGAGAAGAAATAATCGATTGTAAACTATCAGCTAAGATGGTCTTACTGCAATAATATGGAACAAGTTAATCGATCATTATTGTGGTCACTGCATCTTGAGAGCTTACTACATTTCTGGTTCATCAAGAGCGTCGTGCAATTCAGTAAAAAAAAATGTAAGGCCAATTTCAGTATTTCCCCCTTGTGATTTGCAAGAGAGTTGATAACTGAATCAAAATATAGTTGTTTTGATGTCGGATCCGGATTTTCTAATCTCGAATCCTCTGTGAAAAGTACTGTGTTACTCCCTGGATCAGTAGGTAGCACTCACAGACTCATTGCTGAATCATTTCATACATGGCGTGAATTAAAACATTCAATAAATTACAACTTTCAGAGTAACATAGACCACGTCGGGTTAAGTTTTATAAAAGGGTCGGACAGGCCAAATCGATTACATCACATTAAAGCACGTAGCTACAACGGAAGCAAAAGAGGGGATATGGCTCATCTCTCCACAGACAAGCGACTGGGGTGACCTGCGTACGACTGATATTATCCAAGGATTGGGTAATATCGGTTGTAAGCAAGTACCGACGAGACCACTAGACTGAGGCGAGACCTAGACTACAAAATCTAGACTACTCTTCAGAGTTCCCTTGGTCGTCGACTTTGGGATCCTCGTAGTACGCGTAGTCTCCTTGATCCATATCATCTGGAGGGTTTGGGGAGAGCGAGAGTGAGCACAACCACCGCGCTCGCGAGCTAACACACAGTATGCAAAGTATGCATGCAAGGCTTAACAAGGATGACTCAGTTTCTTTTATTTGCTAAAGCAACATTTTCAATTATCATAATTACAAATTCCTATGACTTAGCATTTTAAACAAATTGCATTTTTATTAAAAAGAGTAAGTGCAATAATAAATAACAGTAGATGTTCCCTTCATCGGAACTCTACACATGCATCATTTTTGCTTGAGCTACATCCGCTCCTTCACACCACTGAGCTCAACGGCTCAGGAAAAATCCAATCTCAAGCTAGGTGAGCCGTCCTAGTTGTAATCCACCCACAAAGTTTTTTGAAATAGAACTAACTCAAGTTAAGATTTCATGCCCGCCTTTGACCATAGTGCGCGGCTGTTTAAACAGTTTAAACTCTGCAGAGGTTGTACACTGTACCCGCAACAGATAATCATACTTATTACCCCACATGATTTCTTAGTCATGTAGTTGAGCGATCGTCACAGTAACATTTTTAACTATCTCGCTCATTCCGTCCTCTCACCCCTATGCCCAATTCCATAAGTTGTGTGGGATGTTTACCACAACGACTAGCGCAACTGGCCCCGGCCACAACGACTAGCGCAGCTGGCAACTTCATCCTCCCCGGTGCCCCTTTCAAGCCAGCGTATGTCCTGCCGTTTGCACACTTCTAAACACCAGTTGTGGGATGACATTCAGGGTTCAGTAATTTTACTAAGCCAAGTTGCACTTTGTAGACTTACGGTTGTACTTGTTTTACACAGGAGGTCATGACAAGATTAAGCTCTTAATCCATCTGGACGGTTCATACCACATTCCACCCATTCTCGTGCTACATCCGCACCCACCACTCTTTCCATCTGCCCAGATGTGGTACTAGCAAGTTGTTTAGGGTTTCAGGGAGGAAAACTAATTAACATAACATGCCAGTCATTTACATCCAATGACTGCCCAAAACTACTTTCATGATTAAAAGATGATAAATATGATATTTATTGTCCCAGTACTTATGCAAGACAAGCATGTCGCTTAAGTACAACCTATACTATTATTTACCACACATTTACTAGGGTGACATGGAATAAGGGATTCAATTTATCAAAGGATGGGTGATAATTAATTAATCATCAAATGAGTGTTTAACTACCTTAAGCTTTAACATACATTTGATTACAGAATTAAAGCATGCAACTTTGATATTTTAAATAAACATAATTTGCATAAAATGCAGGCTCAAAATGATCAAAATATTGACTCGCCTTGGTTAAAGGCAGTGGGGTCTTGGTACTCTTGTGCTTGATCGAAGGGGGTCTCCTGCGTCTTCGAACTCTAATCGGACGAAAGTACGAGAAAAAGACACAACAGTAAAGAGAGTAAATAAATATCAAACTCATAATAAATGAACTCCAATTTGAACAAGACCAGTTCCATTAGCAAGGTCTTGAATTTATAAAATTTTAGAAACAAGTTTCATAATTTTTTGAGTTATAAAGAAAAATATGTTAATTTTTTAAGCTTTCCAATGGATTTTTTAATTGAAAACAAAATAAGAAAACTGGATTAACAGGAGCTGACACGTGGCACGTGTACTGTGCGCGGTCCATGGCACAGTGCGCATGGACCGGGTCCATGCGCACGGGGTGCATGGTCCACGAGCACTGTTGCGTGGACCGGAGGTCACACGCACTGTGTCGGTCCACGGGTTCACCGGTCTACGGAACAATACTGGTGGACCCACCTGTTAGCGACACGACGCGGCAGAGCCGAGGGCGACGGCAACCAAGCTCGGGAGGCGAAGGCAGCGGCGGCAACAAGGGAGACGTCGGCGACGAAGGCGAAGGGAGGAGGCGGTGGAGTGGAGGGGGAGGAAGGAGAGGCGGCCCGACTATTTATAGCCGGCGGAGGCGAGAGCCGTTGGAGGGGGGCTCGGGCGCACGCACGATCCCGAGGCGCGCCGAGGTGACGGGGTGGGAGCAGCGCTGGCGGCCTTCGGGACCGGCGAGGCGAGAGCGAGCGAGAAGGGACGGCCCGACGGGACCGAGCGAAGGCGGAGGACGGCGATGGCGTCACACGGTGCGGCGAGGATGGGCGGGGACGGAACAGCGCGAGGAGGGGCGCCGAAGTCGCGGCGCAGAGGAGGTGAAGGGGTGGAGGGGGAGGAAGTGAAGGCGCCCCGGGCTTCTTATAGCCGGCGGAAGTGGGGAGAGGAGAGCTCGTGCGATCCCAGCGCGCCGCCGCCATGAGTGCTGCAGCAGAGAAGACCGGCAGGAGGCGAAGTGCGGCGGCAGTGTTAGTGAGGAGGCGGTGAGGGACAAGGCGAGGATGGCGCTGCAATGAGTGGAGCAGAGGGTGTAGAGGGGGGGATTGGCGAGGAGGGGCGGTGGCGTGCTCGCATGGGAGAGAGAGAGGGTGGGACAGCGCCCAGGGCCGAGGCGGGCGGAGGAGAACCGGGCCGGGACGGGCCCAAACTGAGGTAAGGATGAGGATTTTGAAAACTTTGCAAATTTTAAATTTTGAAATATCAATGAAATTTGAGGATGCTACATTTGTTTTGCGTTGTTGTTTGTAGGTAGACTCAACTATTTTCCCCTCTAGCAGCCTGACAGCAAGGTGATGAACTTCCTATAAAGTACTCAATACTTTTTCCCAGACCCTTTTTGTGAACTATACTTTTTTTTCTTCTTTTCAGAATCTTGTATTTATGTGTTCATGGATTGATGAAAGATGCGTTCCAGCTTGTCTGTGTTCCTCGCTGTTCAAACTTCACACTAGTGTGGCCTGCCAGAGTGAAAAGCGCTGGAATTTAGATCTGGACGAGGCAGGATGGCATTGGCATCCTGTTTCATGTTTGACAACGTTTTGATTGCTGATGATGAGAAGGTTGCCACCTCTATTCCTGGAGACATGGAACCCAAGTATGAGAATGGGAAGGATAAGGATTTGTTTTGCATTGCGGTTGCTCTCAAAAAGCATTTGTGTATTTTTGTTTCTGGATACATCGATTAGTTGAGGGTATTTTTCAGGAGCTATACTGCAATGGATAAAGATTCTTGTAACTAATTAAATTCAATGGCACAATAAAACTCAAACTGGCCCTTAAAACACTGCATGCTGGTGATATTTCGAATTATAACATTGCAGATTTCTTAGGTACTGTAACACAAAAATATATTAGAAATCTGTGACAAGCTCAACTCTATTTAAGATACAAAGACATGCATTATAGTACCTGCCCATGCAGTTGAACGGAAATCGTCTCATACTCCATCTAACCAAAAAAAAAATATGAATAGATTTGTCTCTAAAAATACTTTGATAATGTCATTATTTGTTTTGGTTTTGTGAATTACAAAATAGATTGGTGATCAAAATTATGTTTTGAAGACCGTATCATGTCCAAAACACATTTATCGTTACACAACCCAACACCTCATGATCTTGTTAATTCTAATCTATATTTTTAATGCTAGCACAGAAAACTATTTGATTCCAGGTTAACGGTCATTTACCAAAAAAAAAAACTTTTTACCCTGATGGTAAGGTTGGAGATATTTTGAAGTTTAAGCCCATCTGTTCTGTCTTACTACCATCCAAAGAAAGAAAAAGCGAAAAAGACGGCGGGCAGTGGCAAGGCCGTAATATCATGCAACGGCTCTGATCATCTGCTCAACAACACCCAGTTACCCAGTCTCCACCAGCTGTCCCTGACGTCAGCGACGGCACACCGCCAAGCCGAAATCCTCGGGCGCACCGAGCCACTCGCTCACTGCGACAGGGGCCCACCGCGCCATCTCCCTCTCTGCGGCCGGGTCCCACGCGGTAGCGCTCGCCGTCACGGCGCGGCTGAGTCAGGTGCGGCGTAGCAAGAATCCACTGCCCTTAGCGTGATCGAGCGGCCGGATGCTCGCCACGTGTCCCACGGCACGTGCCCGTACGGCGAAGCGCCTGCACCTGCGCATCTGCATTCTGCGCCTCCCCGTTTGAGTCCACCAAACCGAACGCAAAAGAACTTCTCTGCTGCGGGTTGGAAGATTAGAGCAGAAAAAAAAAGGCTCCATTTTTTTTCTCCCTTCCGCGTCTTGGCGTGAGCGAGGAGGTCAAGGTCGGATTGGATGGCTCATGCGGCCGTCAAGCCGTGCTTCGTCGTCGCCGTGCTCGCCGTCGCCGTCTTCCTCGCCAGCTTGCCACCCGCCGCCTCCTCGTCTTCCCGGGCAGGTACCGTACGTCGTGCGTTATACCCCATCGTGAAGCACGTTCTTGGTTCTTGCGCCGTCCGAAATCACTTGCGTTCTTGACGCTTTTTTCCTTCTTGCACCCCCTCTTCGCCGGTGCAGCAGTGGCATTACAACGAGTCGAGATGGCGGCCATGTCCACCGCGCAGGACTTGCAGGAGAAGCCGGATGTGACCAAGGTAAAGAAGAGCATCCACCTTGCCATGTTAGAACTTGTAACCAAAAAAAGGTGGCTCTTTTGATGGTTTCTTGGTGCGTTCTCATGGGGTTTAGGGTGCGCAGGGCGCGGAGGAGGACGTGAGCACGACAGGGTTCGGTGCGGAGTCCGAGAGGGAGGTGCCCACCGGGCCGGACCCGATCCACCACCACGGCCGGGGACCCAGGCGCCAGTCACCGTGATCGCGCGCGCGGCAGGGGAGGATCCTTCCTTGTGTGGGTTTAACTGGGTGTGAGCCATGAAGAACCAGATTCTATGGCCTATGTCTGGGTTGCGTTCTTTTTGTTGAATCTGTGATGCACTTTGGATTCCGATTCTATTGTTGTTGTAGGAAACACAGTATCAGAGCTAGTTATCATCAACTTTGTTTGGCATACTGATCAAAGGAAAGGCAATACAATTCATAATAAGTACTGTACAATGGATAACATGAGTTGTTCTTCCCCTGAAAATCTTTGCTTGCTTTTGTTACTACTTCTTTACCTTTTTGTTATTTTTTGTGGTTTTGATTTTTGAATAGGCAACTTGCTCCTGTTTCAACTATTCCTTATGTTGATGCATGATTGTTCAAGTTAGAGATTGAGGGCAAGAAGCAAGAACTTTAGTTCTTTCTCTATTCCAAGAAGAAAGGAACTTTATTCTGTTGTGTGTTAGGGCAGGGAAAGAGTTCATGCCCGGTTGTCTGAGACGTGCTGGCTCTTTTTGAGGCCTGGGATGCGAGTGCTATGTGCATCTGGCTTGGCTCAAAACATACAAGACTTCATTTTCTTCATATTTTTCCACCTGGATTTGCTAGCATTCTGGCTATTATAACGTTTTCAGTTGCACTTTCTATACGTTCTTGTTCAACCTTTTAGATGTAATTTAGTTCAATTGCATTGCATCTATACTTAGAAAAATATTTGGATGAGCACAAGGGCAACTTTCTCTATTTATAAATGTAGACGAAGGTGCATTTTACAACAAAAAAGTGGAATGTAGGTTATCTGTCAGGGTATTATATGTTCCATGATCTATGGGGTATATTTTCTTTACAATGGAGGTGTATGGTGCTAGGTGTTGGATTTAATCTTGTTTTAGTTTTTTCAGTTTCCGTTTCCGAGTAGGGGGGTTTGAATATGTGTCTGAATCGGTTGTGCATATGGGTATAAAAGTTAGCTTAGAGCTATGTATATGGGTGAGTTGAGAAGAAAAAAAACACAAAAAGAGGAGCATTGCTCCCGGAAAGAAATCGTTCTTTGTCTTGGGTTTGCTTGTCTCACCAGGAAAGAAAAGCGTAGCTTTGCTACTAGCTTCGAGAAGACAAGGAAGAGAGCTAGGAGGTGTCTCACGACTTGTGAAGACATTGCTCTCACACGAAGAAGCAAGGCATTGTTTCAAATGAAGAAGCAAGGCGCTGCTTGGAGTGGTCATGTCAGGATGTACGGTCACGAGGCTTCACGTGAAGACCTTGAGGCACAGACGGTCCATCACGCACGGTGTGAGCCTCGCTTTGGCGCGGCGGGCCTATCACGAGCGGTTCTATTTAGAACCGTTTATGATGGTCAATTATGCTACGATATAGAACCGTGCCTCACGGTTTAGAACCGTGCAGCGATATCACGAGCGGAAGAAGCAAGACATTGTTTCAAATGAAGAAGCATATAAAATCCTCACCGCGCCGCTTGGAGTGGTCACCGCTCCAGCGCCACTTCCACGCCCTAGCTCCTCCAACTGCGCCACTTCACGCCCTGTCGGGATGCTCCTCCTCTAATCTTGGTATGAGCACATGATCGATCTTGCACCGTCAATGTTGGAATCTTAGTTTTGAATAATGGTTTCCCTTATAACTAATGAACTAAAATTTGACTTAGGAGTGGTAACTTAATAAAATTGAATTAGGTCTAATAATCACTAAAATTTGAGTTAGGATAATTAATTGGCTTAAAAATAAAATTTACACACCGGTTCACGATCTTGTGGGGTTTGGGTCAAGCAATATTGCATTTGCGGATTCCGTATTTCGTGTTAATAAGTGTTGTATGAGATGATGCCTATATTTGGGTTGCATGATTGTTCAATTGAGATAGATATCGTGTCGAGAGGTAGGGATCATGGTTGTGGCCGTAGGCATGGCTACGCTATGCCACCGCGTGTGGTACTTAACTAGTGAAGACTTTTCTTTCAATAACCTTAGATGCAAATGTTGGAGAATGAGTTTATATTGCACATTTTCGTTTGCTATAAATTAATCGCTAATCAATTTGACACTAATTTGTTACATGCGAGTGTAGATGGATCGAATCGGATGTGCGGTGTGAACCGTGTGAGTCAAGATTACATTAATGGCGTGGTTGCTTTTAGAAGAGCCACGAAGCGGGATATGTTGAAGAAGGGATAAATTTTATGTCTTGTCCGTGCATTGATTGCGTAATCGAAGATGTTTAACAACGCGCGCAGATCGAAGCGCACTTGATTGAAGGGTTTCAAAAAGGGTATACATGTTGGACCGACCACGGTGAAGAGCGATTATACGAAGTTAATAATGGCGACATCGCCGAGGAAGTCAACGATTTCTTGGATGTGGTGTGCTTTTGATGAGGATAGGGGCACGATGACAATCTGGATCGGATGCTACGCGATGCGTAAGAGAACTACAGTGAGAGAGAGTTTTGTAAATTCGATGGCTTAAGGAAGGACTCGGTGAGACCTTTGTTCCCGGCCGCAAGCCGAATACACAAGGTTGTCAACCGTGCTTGAACCGCTGAAATTGAAGGCAAGCAATAGTTGGTCCGATAAGAGTTTCACGGCGTTGTTAGGTCTCTAGCGGACATCCTTCCGGAGGGAAGCGTGTTGCCCAAACACCACCTATCAAGCAAAGAAGGTTATTTGCCCATTGGGAATGGAAGTAGAAAGAATACATGCATGTCCGAACGATTGTATCCTCTACAGTAAAGAGTATGCAGACATGCATTATTGTCCGTGTGCAAAGCATCCCGATACAAGCGTCAAAATATCGCTAAGGTGAAGCAAGGACCTCTGCTAAGATGTTGTGGTATTTGCTGTAATCCCACGTTTGAAGCGTTTATTTGCGAACCCAAAGGAGGCAAGATTGTTGCGTTGGCACTCAGAGGAGCGTAAGAGAGATGGAAAGCTAAGACACCTCACGATTACGCCGATGGAGAAACTTCGATCGAGCTTGAAGAGTTCGGTCTTGAACCGAGGAACATAAGGTTAGGGTTGAGTACGGATGGAATGAATCCTTTCGGTAACATGAGCAACCGACATAGCACTGCCCGTGAATCTATGTATGTACGACCTTCCTCCTTGGCTCAGATAAAGCGGAAGTACATTTTGATGTCACTACTTATCCAAGGGCGAAGCAACACGGGAATGATATTGATGTGTACCTAGCACCATTCTTTGGAAGATCTTGTGACACCGTGGAGCGAAGGGTGCAGGTATGGGATGCGTACAAGCGAGAGAACTTCACTTTACGCGCCATGTTGTTCTCGCACCATCAATGATTTTCCGCCCTTGGTAACCCGTCGAGCCAAAGTACAAAAGGAGCCAAAGCCTCGTCCCTTGCTTAGATGCTACGGAGAGTGTATGGTTGAACAACTCGCAAAAATCGTATATGCGTCACCGTAGGTTCCTTCCGAGAGTCACCCATACCGCAAGATGAAGAAACAATTCGACGGAAATAAGGAAGGCGGTTCACTTCAAGGGCTTTTAGTGGGAAAGAGGTCTATGATATGGTTAAGGATATCGATGTTGTGCTTGGGAAGGGACGTAAATTAAGAACCCGTGAGAAGAACATCCGGAAGAAGCGGTCAATTTTTGGGACTTGCCTTATTGGGAGTACTTAGAAGTTCGCCCTTGCATCGACGTTATGCGAGAGAAGAATGTATGTGATAGCTTGATTGGTCTCTTCTTTGAACATTAGTGGCAAAACAAAGGATGGTGTTAACGCATGGCGTGACTTGGTCGATATGAACATAAGGACCGAGTTAGCACCGAAAGAGACCGACACAGACTAACGTACCTTCCCCGACTTGCTACACTCTGCCCAAGGCGAGAGAAATGAAGCGTGCGAGCTTGCACGGTGTGAAAGTCCGTCTGGTTACTCCGCTAACATTAAGAAACTTGTTTCTATGCAAGATTTGAAATTAATTGGTATGAAGTCGCATGATTGTCGTGTCTTGATGACACAAATGCTTCTGTTGCAATTAGGAGTATCTTGCCGAACAAGGTCCGAGTGGCAATCTTGAGGTCGTGTTATTTCTTCAACTCAATTGCTCGAGAAGGTCATCGATCCCCAAGGACTAGATGCTCTGCGGCCGAGGTAGTGACGACTACGTGTCATCTTGAGATGTATTTCCTGCGTTATTTTTCGATATCATGGTCCATCTCATTGTTCACCTTGTGAAAGAGATAAAGATATGCGGCCTGTGTTTCTCGTCATATGTACCCGTTCGAGAGGTACATGGAATTCTCAAGTCCTACGACGGAATCGATCTCGACCGGGGCGACATCATCGAAGGTTATGCAACGGAAGAGGTCATTGAGTTCTGCGTCGACTACATGGCTCGGTGGATCCGATTGGTGTGCCTCTATCTCGTCATGAGGGGAGCTGGATGGTATCGGGACCATCGAAGGAAATCAATCACTCCCGATCTGGATACGTGCGCTCGAGCCCATTTCACGGTCTTGCAACACATGACCCAAGTGTACCCGTACATCGACGAGCACAAAGACATGGTACGCCAGCGAGAATCCGGACCGGTCGAAGGTTTGGATCACCGAGAGCACAACCGTCGGTTCAACGAATGGTTAAAGCGCGAATCACTCGAGGTCATCAAGTGATGATCTACGCTATGGTTGGCAAGAGGGCCTGATTTACAATTGTCACATGGCAAGGATCGACATAAATGGGTACACATTTTATACGGCACTCGGGATAGGAAGAGCACTGAGTCGCGAGCAGCGGTGTCCGCATAGATGCATTCGATCGATGGGTGAGGAGCTCGTACTATGGGCAAATAGAGGAGATATGGGAGATCGACTACGTGCTTTTCAAGATCCCCTATTTGGTGCCGTTGGGTCCATCTCCCACGGTGAAGGTCGACAAAGCGGCGTCACTACCGTGGACCTCGAGCGTGTCGGATACAAAGGCGAACCATTCGATCTTGGCTAACCAAGTTGTTCAAGTCTTCTATGTAACCGACCCGGCAAATAAGAAGCGCCACGTAGTTCTTCATGGAAAAAGGAGGATTGTCGGAGTTGAGAATGTAGTGGACGAGGAAGAATACAATCAATTTGACGAGTTGCCACCTTTCGGAGACGGCATCAGGCTCGAGGAAGAACCCAGTGAGGAAGCTAGCTATATCTTGCGTCGATCATCATGAAGGGTCGTATTTTAATTAAGAATTTAATTACTCCATTGTAATTAATTTATTTATTCCATTGTCATGTGTTAATGTGTTATGGACTTGTGATCTTTAATATTGATATCAATGTGGATATTCATGGTAATGTTGAGTTGAATTAGATATGAACTTTTGAACTCAAACTTGTCATCATACTGCTTATCCAACAGATCATACATGCTGTAGTGGGATATCACAGACGGTTCTAATATAGAAGGATTTTGCTTCAAACCATCACACATTTACACCTCTACAAATATTAGTTAGCAAGATGCAAAACAACCTAATTAAAATGGCGTGAAAGATGATCTTAAGATTTTTGTTCAATCTATGATGTGTTGTCTCTGCTTTTGGAAGATGACACTTTTGCTTGAGTATACCTTCCTGAACAGTGCTTATGGTTAGTTTGCTTTTTCGTGCAACAGTTTTTTTAAAAAAGATTAGCTCAATTATATGTCTTTCTAAAACATATATAGAATTTTTTTGGTAATAGGTTCACAGTTTTCAATGGCACTCAAACTTGTCACTGCTTATCCAACAGATCATACATGCTGTAGTGGGATATCACAGACGGTTCTAATATAGAACCGTCTGTGATATGCACACATCACAGACGGTTCTAATATAGAACCGTCTGTGATGCGAACCCATCACAGACGGTTAAAATGCGTGATGTGTGCATATCACGAGCGGTTCTTTAATAGAACCGTCTCGTGATATGTACACATCCTGAGCAGTTCTTTAGAACCGTGCGTGATATTATATCACTGACGGTTCTCGAAAGAACCGTCTATGATGTTATCTTTATAAGGGCGGACCGCTAGGGTTTTGCTTATTCTTCACCTCTCACGCGCCCCTTCGTCGCCCGTGCTCGCCCGCCGGTTCCTCGGTCTTGCTCCTGCGCCTCGGCCCGCCTCGATTCTGCGCCTCTCCCTCGGAGATCTCGCCTCCTCCTCCTTCGCCCCGCGGCCAGCCCGCGCCTGCTGTCGCCTCCTGCCTCGGCCGCCTCTGCCGGTCGCTCCGCTCCCTCGCCCGGCTCGGCGCCTCTGCTGCGCCGACCTCGCTCCGCTCGGCCCGGCACCGCGGCGTCGCCTCTACTCCATCGGCTCGCCTCACGCCCTCTGCCCGATCCCCTACCCGTGGTACTCCTAGTTGCATATTAGGTTAAAGTTTTTTCTTCACGAAATTTGTTGCAGTAGTCCTTGAAGATATCAGAATCCATGGAATCTGAACCCTGAGGACTATCTGGAACTTGATCTTTAAAATGCTATGTCACTTACATTCTTTATGCTTCACGAAAGTAAGTTGATGCATGTTAGACACACTCAGTCACCAGTAATATTGTTAGGGATTTCATCAATTATATTGGTTCTCCTTTTATGAGCATCAGACAAACACAAACTCAATATCAGTTTAATGCCGGTTTGCACGTCTACTCTTTCTTGCAATGCATAGTCCCCTGTAATCTTGCAGTACGCTCTCAGCAAAACAATCCACCAAAGTCCTGCCAAAGGATAAGTTAGGTTAGAATAGAAGGATAAACATTTAGCTGTTGTTAATAATTATTATTCTATAATAACACAAAACTTCAAAAGAAAAGTGCTTATGTGTAATGAATAATGATGTAATATATCTGCACTAGAGAGAGAGATACGAGAATCAACAGGAGCTACGGCCAATAGCGACTCGCCAAAGTCGTGGTCCAAAACCTCCTCAAATGCTTCATTTTTTCATCAAGAGGCCTGATCCTAATCTTGAAGCTAGGCGGCATCAAGCCTTGCCTGTGGTCATAATACCAACGATTTTCTCCACTCGGCCATCAAATAAAGGACAAAGATCGGTGATTGAAAACTTAAATTAATTCAAGTGCGGATAACAAGCTTATAACAAAACTAAGTTCACAAGCAGTTATGAATAAGCCATTTTTTTAGGTTAGATGGTAAATGTGGTGGCCTGAGTGTTGCGACTTCAACGCAAATTTTGACAAAGATCTAGTTACATGGCCTAGTGTCCGATTTTTCACATCCGAATTAGCTTTGAGAATCCTCTAATAACAAGTTTTGTTCCATTCATACGTGGTAGTATTGATTTCATATAGGTATACAAAATTGAATTGATGAAAGCAGGCTTGCAATTTGTGCTATTGGGGTTTGGCAAGAGGATTCTCAAAGCGAAATCTTTAGATCAATCCATCCCCATTAAAATGATTTTGTATACAATCTCGGGTTGAGAACCATTGAAAAATTGAGTATAGGGCCTATTTGTTTCTCAAAAAATTCTTTGAAGGAGAGTACCTTTATCTCGACCTATTACCATCGAATCTTAGTTTTACCGGCTAGAATATTAATTCTTCGATTGATTTCTACTTTTGCATTTCTTGACATGTATATGAAAGACTTGGAATTTATCATAAGCGATCTTTCTTTGAGAGGGAGCACAACAGCCGAACAAATAAGAAAGCTAGGTACTTCATAGAAGAATAGGTTTGTGCAAATACTGCTTTGCCCTCCTTGTCTTCTTCCTTTTCTTCCTCCAAGCAAAATCAACCATGGACTATAAGGTGTAGCTTCGCTTGGTCCGATGCTCGATGGTGACCCATGGAGCAGCGGAGGGAGGCGAGGAGGCGGTTAGAGGAGGGGTCCCGTGCGGATGGTGGCGGAGGAGGTGAGGAGGTGTATGAGGCGGACGGGAAGGGGTTCCATGCGAGCTTGCGGTGGAGGGAGGTGAGGAGGCGGTCGGGGATGGCCCCACATGAGCCAAGGCGAAGGGAGGCGAAGAGGTGGCGGATCTCATTTGCCTCTACCTTACGTATCCTTGCTTCTAGTCTTCTACAAGACTACCTCTCTGGGTACATTGGACAAGATTACCCTGTTCGATGGTGAGCAAGATATATGGACATGCATGCTCCTCTGTATTGGGTTGGGGGGATATAGAAAGGGCCATTCTTGGCTCGAGTTTTGTAGTTAAGGCTCTATAGATATCTGTGTGGGTAGTCTCGATACTTAGGGTGCCGACTAATGCAGGTAAACACAGGAACCGTGATGATTCTTATGGTACATCGACGGCAATTTATTTTATTTTACTCGAGATGGCAAGCGTTGATTATATTTGTTTATATTTTTGTGCAATTTCCATATATTATATACTATGTAATAATTGCGCACGTAACTTATATAGATAGCAAGTAAGCGAGATGTCGAGGCACCGTCTTCGCCGCCGTCATCGGCGTCGCCAAATCGTCTGGATCTCCGATCAAGGTGGTACGCAGCGAGAAGGCGAGGAATATCCAAATTGCCCTCGGGCGCATGGCGATCACGGAGGTCGATGGCGTCGGGATCCCGCCGAGTCCCAAGAAAGCGGTGCGAGATTCGGACCGTCTGCGGGGTACTTGTAAGGAACGGGTCCCCATAACCACCCCAACACGGAAGTGTCGGCGGATGTCTGAGAGACCGGTTGGGTCGAGCTTTACGCCTCGTTCACTTTCCCCGGCAGACGGACACGTGTGTGATGGCACGCGCTGCTCGCGATGTGCCACGCGTGGAGGACCTTCAAGAGCCTGCTTGTCACGCAGTTTGTGAACACTGGTCGGACGCCCTTCACGAAGTATCCTTTCTTGTCGCGGGATACATGGGATGCCTTCGTGCAGATGAAGACGACGGCCGAATTTCGAGAGCAAAGTGCGGCGCCGAGCTCTCGGGCCCAAAACATTCACCCCACAAACTCGGCAGGCCTGATGCAGCGGGTAAAGCCACGAAGTGGGCGGCGGAGGACGAGACCGATGCCCGACCGCTTCTTGGGATCTCGACGAGCGCTCGAGCACAGTTAGAGCGAGGGCATCAGCCACGTCTTCGGGCAGCATCTCTTTCGCAAACCAGGCAGACGAGGCAGTGTCCCAACGCCTGGTAAATACGTCGAACCACTTAGTTGTTAATAAGTCCATAACTTCATGGTGTCTATAATAACATGATGTCCTCTTGCAGGAAGCATTGACTTCGCATCTTCCCAAGGTTCCTCGAAGTGGGACGGGGAGAAGGATGTACTATCTACTACCGGAAAACAAGGAGCACCGGTCGCACGCGAGGCGTTGGGGTTTACGTACCTTGGAGGATGGATTCCCCACGACTCCGCCACATATAGGAGTAGGAAGAGATCCAAGGACCAAAGACGACGCTCGGTGGAACATGTCATTATTGAAAAATTTCAAGGACAAATAACAAGTTCTGAGAACCAAGTAAATGAACTCATGAGGCGCAAGCCGCCACATTAATTTGGGAGCAAGTCCTCCTCAACATCGGATGGCGTCGCGTCCACACATAATTCTGGACATGACGACGTGCAATTACCGATCGACGACATCGAGGTAATGTACATCTCTGGAATGCTCCAAATATAGACATATAGGACGCCTTAGCTAATTGTGTACCGTTTTGTAGGAGCCGACGCCACCGCAAGCTCAAGTGAGGATGGTTGGGTCGATTGCTATTGAATTTGGGCGGGTATGGTGTATCCATACGGGAAGAGGCGATCAAAGACGGTGCCCGGTGGCGCGAGGTTACGCCGAGTGCGGTGGACATGGTACATGACAATTTCATGGCCATCCCACTGGAAATTCCCCCGAACGAAGAAATCACAACACTAGGGGATGCCGTGCACACTTTTATCCAGTGGCCCAAGAAGGACATCGCCCTGGACCCTGCAGTGACGCGATATCGTCACGACCCGCCTGCCTCTCCAATAGGACCCTCGATGAGTCCGCCCCAGCCTTCGCTTCAGAAGCCCGCCTCATCGGTTCCCGTCGAGAAGACGCCGAAGGGACAAGACAAGCGTGTCACCATATCAGTCCCTGAGTCATCTCCAGAGAAGACGTACCGCAGGCGTGTCATTACGGGCAAATCGATATCGAAGAAGATTCAAGCGCCTGCCAAGCCCGGGCAATACTCCCTTGGATATCCGTTGGTCTCTGACAAAGAACTAACCGGCTCGGGACTAGCTTGTCAATCTTTGCATGAGTGGTACATGCGCAAGACCCAAGAGGAGGAGCCATCTTGGAATCGCGTCACGACACGGAGCGAGCATTTTCATCACGAGGCGGGCCACCGTCGTGGGCTTCGAGGACTTATTCGACCTATACAACCTAACTGCCATCGGCGCCTCACTTCTACGATGTTGGACACTGTAAGTGTGTACAATCAATTTCTACACTCACGTGATAGCGATAAATATCACAACTCATTCCTTACGCATGATACATTATGAAATGTGCCCGTCGAACCAACGAGCCGGTGGGTTTCCTCGACCGCACGTGATCTCGAGCAAACAATAAACCAAGACGCATCCTACGTCGAGAATTACATAAAAATGGGATTGCTTGCTCAGAACGGCAAGGAGTACATAATGGTGCCGTACAACCAGGAGTAAGTGCTTCACTACTTGCTACACAAAATTCGTTTGAACATATATAGGTTTATGACTATAGCGACATACATGAGTAGGTTCCATGGATTCTTGTGATTATTGTGCCAAAGAGGAACATGGTATTGTACCTTGATTCTCTACTCAACAAAACCATGACTTCACCCTTCTTAAAGTAATACTCGAAAGGTACGATCATTTCCTCCGCACATAATTGTATTGTAGTCTTCCTTCATTTGAAATGGACGAGGATAACTTTTGGAATCATGTAGGGCGTTCATCGGCTATGTTCTTGAGGAGGTTTATACAAGGAACGGACGCCACACTAACCCACAAGATGCGATTTCGACGCGATACAACACAATAATAATATATCATACTCGTAAATATTGCGTCTCGAACCGATTGTACCTATATATGTATACCCATTTTTGCGGTCTGCCGGCAAAAACAAGATCACCTATGCGCATTCTCGTATGCCATCATATGCGGCTATTGATTAATTCCACGATACACGATCCCGGGTAGGTCAATCTCGCTATAGTTATTTTCTAATTATAAATTTAAATATATATTCTTACTACTTTACTCTTGCTAGCGACGGGACTTCAACGTCTGATTAAAAGCACTCCGGAAGAACGAGGTCACACATGTTCGAGGGTTGCTCTGCTGACTTCATCAAGTCGGAAATCGTTAACCCCGACGGAGAGTTTCACGTCGTCGACTAGTTGTAATTGATTCAATATTGTAACTCACTTTGACTAGTTGTAATTCAATTTATAACTCTAGCGACAATACTTCAAACATTCTTTTTAATTGATTTTGAGTTAAATGAACACTTCCGATTGTCAACAATAATGCGTGATGTAGCCGTTTACGCTTGTTTGTTTTCAGAGGGCATGGCTAGCAATTCACGAGGCTAGTGAAAATACGACAAAAAGCGGTTAGTGGAAGGACATATCACGACGGTTTAAACCAAGAACCGCTCGTGATATGCAAGCCTCCTGAGCAGTTACGAGCTCAAACCGTCGTGATATGTGAAATATCACAAAGCGGTTTTATAATAGAACCGTCGTGATAAATATCACGAGCGGTTTTTAATAGAACCGTCGTGATATGGAAGTATCACGAGCGGTTCTATTAAAAACCGTCGTGATACTTTCGTATCCTGACAGTTTAAACCAAGAAAATCAGTGATACTTGATATCACGAGCGGTTCTATTAAAAAACCGTCTGTGATAAACATATCATAGACGGTTGAAAAACCGTCTGTGATAACCGCCTGTTATCACAGACATAAAAATGCGAGCGGTTCAAAAAATGCGTGATGACGATTCGAACCGTGCGTGATAAGGTTTTCTGTAGTAGTGTGGTTTTCTCTGGAAGAAGAACCGAGCGCAGAGACAGAGCAAAAACAACGAAAATTCCAACAGTTGGATCAGAGCGTTCTGATATTGGTGGTACGTGAAGATCATGGGTGATAAGGCAAAGACTCGGGATGAGCCGTTCTCCCTCCTATATCATGTCCTGACGACCGACAATTACCCAGTGTGGGCAATGAAGATGAAGGCGAACACACGCGCCTAGGGAGTCTGGGGTGCAATTGATCCGAAAGCGAAGGACAAGGAGATGGACGACAAGTTGGACCAGATGGCTTTGGCCATCATCTACCAGGCGGTGTCAGATTCCATGATGCAGTAGCTCATCGGTAAGGAGATGGCGCGTGAGCGCGTGGGTGACGCTTCAAAAGATGCACGAGGGAGTTGATCGCGTGAAGGAGGTGCGGCTCCAGAATTTGCACACCGAGTTCGAAAATCTCCAGATGGGAGAAACCCAGTCGGTGGACGAGTTCGCCAGCAAGCTGACTTCACTGTACAATCAGATTGTCTCTCTTGGTGACAAGATAGAGGAATATGTTGCAGTGAAGAAATACCTACGCATGCTACCAGAAAAGTTCGTACCTGTCGTCACCACGCTCATGTACTCCTCGGATCTGGAGACAAAGAAGATCGAGGAGATCACCGATTCCCTCAAGGGACATGAGAAACTACTGAGGGAGTATTAGTCCCGTAACGAGCAAAGGTATCAGTCACATAACGAGCAGGCATTGCTTTTAAAGGGGATACAAGAAGTGGTGGCAGACAATTTTACAAGGAATCGTTGGAGGAGGAGGACCATGGCTCATCAAGAAGCCATGAGCACGAGCATGGACGTGAGCGTGAGCGAGGCGGCAGAGAAGGACGTGGAGATTGGGTTAGGCAAGACGATGGTGACAGATCCCATGATAAGTCACATATCAAGTGTTTTAAATGTGATAAGTATGGTCACTACACGTCAGAGTGCCGCAGCCATATAAAGTGCTTCAAATGTGACAAGTATAGACACTACACCTCATATTGCCGAAACAAGAAGAAGAACAAGGAGGTAAACCTCACCCGAGCTAGTGAAGACGACGAGTCGACCCTGCTTTTATCCTTATGTGTCAACGAGACGCCGGTCATGGTGATGTTGAATGAGGAGAACGTAGTTCCTAAACTAAGCACAGAGGGAGGCAACTATGATCATACTGATGAGTGGTACTTGGACAATGGAGCAAGCAATCACATGACGGGAGATCGCTCCATGTTCCATGAGCTAGACAAGAAGATTTCAGGGAAAATCAAGTTTGGCGACGGCTCCACGGTACAAATAAGAGGCAAATGATCAATGCTATTGCAATGCAAGAACGACGATTAGAGGATGCTGACTGAAATTTATTATATATCAAATCTGTGTAACAACATACTCAGTCTTGGGCAGTTGGCGGAACAGGGGTGGAGCTGCAGGATGAGTTCTTGCGTGTCTATGACAAGAACAAAGATCTGTTGATAAAGGTGAAAAGATCCTCGAACCGGTTGTATAAATTTTTTTCTAAAAACTTGTAAACCGGTTTGTGTGAAGGATAGTATAGAGGAGCCAGAGTGGGACTTAGGTATCGAATCAGAACATGGTGGGACCCAAGAGTGGTACGCAGTTGGCGTAGGAGGCGCAACAGGCAAAACCTTGAGAGGTCCAAATGGTGTGCAGCAAGTCCCGCATGGCACTACAGAGGGCGGTGAGTCCTACACATATGAAGGGCGTAGTGTACACGAAGTTGACGCGGGAGGAAGAGACGGTGTAGCCTTAGCTAAGATGTACGCGGGGAAGTGGGCAGACTTGGTCTAAGAGAGATGAACGAAAGGCTCAGGTAATAACGAAGCCCAGGCAGTCGTGGGAGCAGATACTCCAGCCCCAAGCGGGCATGCAAGGAAGGACGAGTTCAGTCCAAGTGCGAGACGCGATAAGCGTTGGTTTATGCAAAGCTCAGGATGGAACAAGCGCAGGTGGTAGGGCGGTATCGGCCCAGGAAGGAACGCCTTACGGGAGTGCAGGTAAAAGAGGAGATTTGGTAAATCATATGAGAGAGAAGATTGGCTTGACCAAGATGAAGAAACAAGATTAAGGGGATGATTGTTGGATTTAATCTTGTTTTAGTTTTTTTTTCAGTTTCTGTTTTGGTTTCGTTTCTGAGTAGGAGAAGGTTTTTTGAATATGTGTCTGAGTCGGTTGTGCATATGGGTATAAAAGTTAGCTTAGAGCCATGTATCTGGGTAAGTTGAGAAGAAGAAAAAACACAAAAAGAGGAGCATTGCTCCCGGAAAGAAATCGTTCTTTGTCTTGGGTTTGCTTGTCTCACCAGGAAAGAAAAGTGTAGCTTTGCTACTAGCTTCGAGAAGACAAGGAAGAGAGCTAGGAGGGCTGTGCTGCTGACAACTTCACGTGAAGGCGTTGAGGCACAGGAGTGCTGCTGCTCCCTCACGCGAAGAAGCAAGGCGCTGCTTGGAGCGGTCACGTCAGGATGTACGGGTCACGTCGAAGGTAGAAGGACTAGCGGGTCCAGGGAGAAAACATGTTCTTTGGACGACGCAGAGTAAAGGGATTGAGTGGTTTTTTTTGGAAGAAGAACCGAGCGCAGAGACAGAGCAAAACAACGAAAATTCCAACACTAGGCAGGTTACCAGATTTCCTACAGCCTGCAGAAAGTAATCAGTAGCTTTGGTATTTTGCAAGAGTGCCCAGGAATCAAAGTAGAGCACTTGAATCTGTCTGCAAAGCTTGGCACAGTGCCAATGTGAATTGTGTTTTGCAGTGTTAAAAAAGAAATTGCGTTTAATTTGTTCCACGCAATCTTTCCTTCCGAAATTCAAGCGGGCACTTCGGAACAATAAGCAGCCTTGCAAATGGTCATGGAACAAATTAAACGCAATTTCTTTTTTAACATTACAAAAATCAATTCATATTGGCATTTAGTTGCGGCCATTGGAGCGCAGCTTACAATTGCACTGCCCAGAGCACGTTGAAACAAACAAGTTAAAAAAGGTGAAAACAAAAATGACGAATTCATGAAGCAGCATACAGATCGAAAGATTGAAAATTATTTAAAGAACAAGGAAAATACAATTATTTTTAGCGAGAGAGAGAGAGAGAGAGAAGTGAAGTACTAATGCACAGTATACACCCACTAAAAAGTGCACTGCTTGGCGCGAGAGGCCCAAATAGCCGGCCCGTTACGAACACACGAAAGCTAGGGTTGGTTTACCACCTCCCAGATCCCCCGCCGCTACGCGATATAAAGGCGAGCCCTAACGCCCGCCCAGTGCTCTCGCATTCCGCCTCCACTCCCCGCAGCCGCCGAGCCGCGAGCCGATCCAATGGCGCCGACGTCGAAGCTGTCGCAGGGCATCAAGAAGGCGTCGCGGTCGCACCTGTACCACAGCCGCGGGCTGTGGGCCATCAAGGCCAAGCACGGCGGCGCCTTCCCCAAGGCCGAGAAGCCCGCCGCGCCCGGCGCCGCCCCCAAGTTCTACCCCGCCGACGACGTCAAGCCTCGCCAGCCGAGCACCCGCAAGCCCAAGCCCACCAAGCTCAGGTCCTAGCGGTGGCGGCATCTTCTGAGTTCGATTTGTTTGCTGAGACTTTCGAGTCCTGACGCTTTCTGGTGCAGGTCGTCCATTACGCCGGGGACTGTGCTGATCCTGCTCGCCGGTAGGTTCATGGGGAAGCGCGTCGTGTTCCTCAAGCAGCTCAAATCTGGCCTGCTTCTTGTCACTGGTAAGTCTATATGTTGCTAGTGTTGCACAATTCAGTTTCCTGGTTAGTTTGAAATTGTGTTAGATTGCTTCATGCTGTTGCATAGTATAATTTTATGTTTCCAATCTGTGATAACATTTCGTTAGTTGTACTGAAACTGAAAGTAGTTTGTTACATTGTCTAATTTGCGTGTATGTAATTTCTAGTGGGCGATTCTAGGTTGTGCATTAGATTAGTATATTGTTTTGTGGGATGAAAGGCTGGATCATTGGATTAGTATCTTCTTGCCGTATAAGATCTACAATTATATATTAATCTTATTTGTTTGCACATTGTCATGTGCTTAGAAGGAAACTGGTTTCATCACTTGCTGGAAACTGAGGTATTTCATCATGTTTTAACTGTTTGATTGGTATTCATGTTTGACTGTGGAACTTCCCGGATCATTTTAAGCATAATTCGGATATTTTCTGAGCTTTAGAGATATGGTAGCAAGTTTAGTCTGATGGCCTTGCCTTGTTGTATTTGCAAACTGAAGATTTCCTTAGTGGTGAAATTTGGATTTGTTGCAGTTGATAGTGTTAGGTAAAATTCGGTTTGGCATGGTCGTAGTGGTTTGCAAATGTAAATTTTTAGCTTGTGTTATATTTAGTCTTTCCTCACAAGACATGACCTTTTCCAGTTATATATGATCTCTATCTGTAATGGCTTATCAGAATTTTGTAGGGAGTGTTGTTTTCAGATGTATTGGAATAATTTCTCCTATAGTTCATAATCTTATCCCTGCATTTGATATGAGTTAACTTGTAAATGCCTCTATAGTTTCCACTATATACTTTGGTGCCACTGATGCTTTTTACTCTGAGAATCTCCAACAAAATATTTCTATTGCAGTCTTATTCCTTAGACAAATGGCTTCTCCAATCTCCAATCACTAGCATGTGGAATTTTCATGCTCCTCTGTGTTAAAGATGGACAATCTTGAGACTGCATCAAGGATGTTAAAAATTGATTTTGAGATCTAGTAGGATTTATAAAAGGCGACAAATGCATATGCACATTTTACAATTATCCCTTTTTGATGTGTTTACTCCAACTTGTTTGTTTTATTCAGCTGCTCTATCAGTTTATGTATGCTGAAGTAATATCAGTATCCATGATATGCTTGTGCAATTTTCTTTGTTAGATGCTGCTATCAATGTACTATCAGATAAGCAATTCACAAATAGAACCGGTTGTAATTCCTATAATCAAGGATCCTACATTTTTTTGTTTATTTCCCTAAGCTATCTTTTTCTCTGAACTGTATATTGCATTCAGGTTCTTATCATAATATTGTCATGTGTACCTATTGTACTTGGAGCTTATATTCCAATCCCTCTTAGGACCCTTCAAGGTCAATGGC
Organism: Hsuehochloa calcarea; assembly: GCA_036346395.1. Lineage (NCBI taxonomy): Eukaryota > Viridiplantae > Streptophyta > Magnoliopsida > Poales > Poaceae > Hsuehochloa > Hsuehochloa calcarea. Next base: position 18,906,154 of record CM070600.1, read on the forward strand.
GTTCCAATCCGCCGTGTGAACCAGGCCTACGTCATTGCAACATCCACAAAGGTTGATATCTCCAGTGTTAATGTGGAGAAGTTTGATGACAAGTACTTCGCTAGGGACAAGAAGAAGAAGGCGAAGAAGACTGAGGGGGAACTTTTTGAGACCGACAAGGAGGTACATCTTTATATAATCTGAACCTCGTTTTCTTGTACATATAACATTGCCTTCCAGTACTTATTATGGTGGAACTCATCTGTATGTTTTAGGCGACCAAGGACCTGCCACAGTTCAAGAAAGAGGACCAGAAGGCCGTGGACGCTGAGCTGATCAAAGCTATCGAGGCTGTACCAGATCTGAAAACCTACCTTGGTGCGCGGTTCTCTCTCAGGGACGGGGACAAGCCCCATGAGATGGCTTTCTAGATTAGTTGGCGCTAGGTACTAGCTCTGAAGTCACTTTGCCTGGTCTGTCTTGAGCGCGCTCTTGAATTTTGTATCTGATTGGTGAACCTTTCGTTTCCATTAAAATCTGTCTTGTCAAATCTTACGTGAAGTCTCAAACAATTCACTGGTTAATTTTAGTGATGTTTGGCACAATACCAATACACATAAGCATTTTGCACTTCCAAGTCCCGTGCTGTTGTTCCTGCATTCGATCATGGCTTCAAATTTTCGAAGTGTCTCGCCAGGAGTCTATATTTGAATTGGTGTTGGGCCTTCACTTTCACCAGTATGGAATGGTGTCAAAAATTGAAGAAATTTTGTGTATCCAGTTTCCAACGTGTTTTTTGCATTGTAAATTAAGCCCATTCTCACTTTGAATTATCAAATCACGGGTACTCACATGTAAAATTTGGTATCTTCCACCTAGGATGAGTGTTATGTATTTGTTAAATGCAATTTTAGCTATGCGTTGCTGTATTTTGATCAGGCTGATGGGAGTATGACCAGGGTGATGCACTGTACAAATGTACTGGCAACAAACTGAACAAAGCAACGTAGTGTGCTTAGTAAAACTCGTAACTGTAGCTAAACATAAGTGCATCACACCAAATCGGTCAAGAAAGCACAGCGTGTACAAACCGCAACGAACTGAGGCTATAACATTGTATCGGCACGGGACGGCAGCCTCTTGAAGAAGTTGCCGGCGGCCGATGGCATCCGGCTCCGGAACCGCGGGTGGCGGAGCACGTACAGCCCGACGGCGAGCCCCACAACCCGGAACGGCGTGACGTAGAGCACGACTGCGGTGACGAGGCAGAGCATCGTGAACAGCGCCGTGCCCCTCGGGTCCCTCCACGCAAGCAGCGACCGCACCCGCTCGCCCTGCGTCGCCAAGTCCCCGACCACCGTCTGGATCCGCCCGGCCACGCTCCGCAGCCGGTCGTACCGCACGCTCACCACGTCGTTTGGCCTCGACGTCGGGAATGTGTCCAGCTCCTCGTCAAGCTCGTCGGGGTGGGTCACCTCGGCGCAGGAGAGCCTCACATCCATGTGCGGCGGGCGGCGCGGCCGGCGGCGGTAGTTCCAGACGCCGATCATGGACATGTACAGGAACATGGTCGGCAGGATGAGCCCCGGGAAGCACATGAGGGTCACGAAGAGCAGGTGCACGAGGATGGTCGTTGCCGGGTTCCTCCAGTGGCACACGTCGGCGAGCCACCGCACCGTGCTGGCCGCGCCGGACAGCATCGCCGTGACCCGGAAGAAGTTGGCCTTGCTGCGCCGCATGCTCCACACGTGCGAGTCCGCGTCCAGCATGCACTCCACAACCTCCCGACGCAGCGGCGGCTCGGCCCGGCTCAGCCGTGCCGCCACGATGCTCATCGCCTGGCGCCGGAGCCCGTCGAGCTGCACGATGGTGAATGGCTGGGCGTAGTGCATCTTGGGGAGGAGGGGCTGGCCGTAGAGGTACACGACGCTGGCGAGAGAGAGGCATGTGAGGCGCACGGCGAGGCAGAGCTCGCCGTTCTTGCGCACGCCGGACGGGTGCAGCTCGACGTTCTTGGTGTACAGCTTGTCCATTTCCAGCGTCGATAGGCGTATCCTGATCTTGCCGATCCTCTTGTCCTTGATGGCGCCGTTGCCGCTGCCGCCCGCGGCGGCATTGCCGAGGTGGCAGTTGTCGAACATGGCGAGCGTGAGCACCGTGCACGGGTCGTACACTTCCCATGTGTACTGCTCGTTCCACCGCGGGCTGCACGAGTCGACGACGGTGCGCGTGCGCACCCACTTCTGCCCGTACTTGGCGATGCAGTACGCGTCGGTCGTGCCCCGGCCGTCGATGGTCATGTAACATCCTGTTTTTGTAAGAGTTTTAAAATCAAATTTTGATTTTCAAAATTTAAAAATTTGCAAACTCAAACTCTAACCTGGTTGGTTCGGGCCCGTCCCGGCCCGGTTCTTCGCCCGCCTTGGCCCGGTCTCCCGCCGCCTCGCCCGCGCGCGCGACGCCACCGCCTCTCCCCAATCCGGCGCTGCTCTCCGGCTCCGTCGCCGACCGCAGCAGATTGCCGACCTCTCCCTCACCCGCGCCCGCACGCCTCCACCCACGCCTGCTCTCTCCCTCGCCTTGTCTCTATCACCGCCCTCGCGCCAACCGCTTCTTCCTCCCTCTCTCCCACTCAACCTTCGCTGGTCACCTCGCCGCCCGGGGGACTGCGCTTGCCTCCTCTCGCTCTCCTCCTCGCCACGGCTGGGCCGCCTCCTTCTTCTCCTTCCTCCTCTCACCCTTCACCTCCTCCGGCCACCTGTCGCCTTGTCTCCTTGGGCCGTCGCCGTCGCTTCCTCCTCTCCGCCGCCTCTCTTCTCCGCCTCCACCGAGCGCTCCTTCCCCTCTCTCCTGCCTTGCCAGGTCGCCTCCCTCCTCCCCCCGCTCCTCTCTTTCTCCTCTCTTTTCTCGCCCCTCACCTTCTCCGCGACGGAGAAGGCGGCGACGCGTTGGAGAACGCGTCGCCCGCCTTGTCTCCATGCGGTAGTAAGTGGGGGCTCCGTCCGGTCCACGCCTTGTCTTGTGGCGGAGGCCACTGTCGGGGAAATTTTTCGATTTTCCGATTTTCTTTAATTGAAAATCGTTTAAAAGCTTCAAAATTTATATCTTTTTCGTATAACTCCAAAATTATGAAACCAGTTTCTAAAATTTTCTAAAATCAAGATCTTGCTAATGGCCTTGGTCTTGTTCATTTTGGAGTTTATTTATTATGAGTTTGATATTAATTTTCTCTCTTTCTTTGTGTCTTTTTTTTGGCTTCGTCAGATTAGGGTTCAAGAGCGGAGACCTCAACTTCGATCAAGCTCAAGAATACCAAGACCCCGCTGACTTTAACCAAGGCGAGTCAATACTTTGATCATTCTGAGCCTACATTTTATGCAAATTATGTTTATTTAAAATATCAAAGTTGCATGCTTTACTTTTGTAATCAAATGTATGTTAAAGCTTAAGGTAGTTAACACCTTCTCCACTTATTAAGCCATCCTTTGATAAATTGAATCCAATATTCTTTGTCACCCTAGTAAATATATGGTAAATACTTGCCTAGGTTGTACTTAAGCGACATGCTAGTCTTGCTTAAGTACCGGGACAATAAATGTCCCGATCATCATCTTTTAAACATGAAAAATGGTTTTGGGTAGTCATTGGATGTAGATGACTGGTGTGTTGTGTTAATTGGTTTTCCTTCCCAAAACCCTAAACAACTTGCTAGTACTACATCTGGACGGATGGAAAGAGTGGTGGGTGCGGACGTAGCACGAGCATGGTTGGTATGTGGTATGAACCGTCTAGATGAATTAAGGACTTAAACTTGTCATGACCTCCTGTGTAAAACCAGTACAACCGCAAGTCTGCAAAGTGCAACTTGGCTTAGTAAAATTATTGAACCCTGAAAGTCATCCCACAACTTGTGTTTAGAAGTGTGCAAGCGGCATGACGTATGCTAGCTTGAATGGGACACCGAAAACGGTGAAGTTATCAGCTGCGCTAGTCGTTGTGGCCGGGGCCAGCTGCGCTAGTCGTTGTGGTAAGCATCCCGCACAACTTATGGAATTGGCCATAGGGGTGAGATGACGAAAGGGGCAAGGTAGTTTGAAACGTTACTGTGACGATTGCTCAACTACATGACTAAGGAATCATGTGGGGTAACGAGTATGATTATCTCTTGTGGGTACAGTGTACAACCTCTGCAGAGTCTAAACTATTTAAACAGCCGCGCCTACGGTTAAAGGCGGACATGGGAACTTAACCTGAGCTAGTTCTATTTCAAAAATCTTTGTGGGTGGAATGGAAATGGTTGGGCTCATCTAGCCCTTGTTTTGGATTTTTCCTGGGTAGCCTTACCCAGTGTTGATAATCGGTGGATGTAGCCGTTATCAAAATTAAGCATGAGGTGGAGGTAACCTCTACTGGTATTTAATAATTGCACTTTTTCTCTTTAATGAAAATGCAATTTGTTTAAAATGCTAAGTCATAGGGATTTGTATTCATGATAATTGAAAATATTGCTTTAGTAAATAAAAGAACCTGAGCCATTCTTGTTAAGCCTTGCATGTATACTATTGCATTCTGTGTGTTGGCTCGCGAGCACGGTAGCTGTGCTCATTCTTGCTCTTTCCCCAAACCCTCAGAAGCAGGAAATATTGGAGATTATGACTACTACGAGGAACCAGATGTCTGAAGACTCAGGAGTTCTTGAAGCTTAGTTTAGTCCTTAGTTGTTCTAGTCTCGCCCCAGTCTGGCTGACTCCGCTAGTACCTAGGTGCATCCTATATTATCTGAGTTTTCGGGTAATATCGGATGTACACAGGTTTCCCCAGTCGCTTGCCTGTGGAGAGATGTGCCCCCCTTTTTGCTTCCGTTGTCGCTTCCGCTACTTTTGTGATGTAATCATTTGGCCTGTTCGGCCTCGCCCGCGCCCGCACGCCTCCGCCCACGCCTGCTCTCTCTCTCGCCTTGTCTCCATCACCGCCCCTCTGCGCCAACCAGCTTCCTCCCCCCTCTGCCACCCCTGCCTTCGCCCGGTCACCTCCGGCCGCCTCGGGACCGCGCGCCTGCTCCCTCTCGCCCTCCTCCTCGCCCGACGGCTATAAGAAGCCGGGCCGCCCTCCCTTCCTCCCCCTTCCACTCCACCGCCCCTCCCGAGCCTCGGCTTCGCCGCCCTCGCCTCCTCCTCCCGCGCCCGAACTGTTGCCACCCCCGGCTTCCTCGCCGACGTTTTTAATCGCCGCCGTCGCAACTAACAGTCGGGCCCCACCCGATGATGTCACCGACAGTGGGCCCAGCAAGCAGGTTTGATCATGACGGGACCTCGACCATGAGGGTTTGTCATAAGGCGACCCATCGCCCCAACGACCCGACGAAGACCGTGGGGCAGACCCCGCGACCCGCGAGCGCGAAGGCCCCCTCCAGGGGGTACCAAGCGCACTTTCAGGAAGGCCCGAAGGTTGCTAGAGGGTCGCTAGAGCACCGCGAAGCCAAAAGTAGCGGGTCCTCGGGACCACCTCGGGGGAGATGGAGGGTGCTCGTAGCCAACCTCACCTCAATAGTACCAAACGTCCCTTCGGGATGCCCCGGGGGAAGCCCAACAACAGCCACCGGAGCACCGCAAGTCCAGGAGTCGCGGGTCATCCAGGGCCACCTCGGGAGAAGCGAAGGGCGTGTGGGGCCTCCTTGGCCCGGGGGTGTCCTTCGCGCCACGAAGGGCCTCGGACGCCAGTGAACCGGACGCACCAACCTGCTGGACCAAGCCCAGGAAGGTCTACTGTGGGCCGAAGGCTATGCATAGGGGTGGGAAAAGCCCCTACACGCATAGGAGCTTTTTAAGGGTATGATAGTAATATCAAGTGCCCTGTTGTACATTTCTCTATGTAATAACTTAGATCTAGTTTTTGGGATAATTAATATACATACTTTTTCTGGCAACTGGTCCTCTCTCCGAGTATTCTCTGGTCACTCTGATGATATCGGGGGGTCCCTCTCTTCCGGTTAGTCTTCTTTGCTACGACAAACAACTCCCCCACTGTTCCAACTGGCGACAAGGTCTCTGTCGTCAATTAGATTGGCGAGAGGAGGCTATCACCGTTTCAAATGACGATAGGAATCTGGTTTTGTAAATAAAAACATAACTATTTAATTTTATAATTATCTTTTAAAACAGTGTCATAAAAAAAAACGCATAAAACTCCCCCAACCAAGCAATCGCCCCCAATCATCAAACCCTAGATAGCCTGACACCGAATCCGTCCGTCGCCATGCCGCCGTTCCGGCGCTGGGCGGACCTGCCGCCGGACCTGCTCTGCCGCATCGGCGACCGCCTCGACCTCAAGTGCTACGCCAGCGCGCGGGGCGCCTGCACGGCGTGGCGCTACGCGCTCGCGCCGGCGTCCCCGTCGCTCCTCGTCGTCGCCGACGACGCCAGGTGCTGCCCCTCCGCTGCCTCCCTCCCCACGCGCCGCTCCTTCGAGCTCACGGCGATCCTCTCCGGCGGCCGATGCGTCGGCTCCAGCAACGGCTGGCTCGCCCTCTCCGTCGGCCTCTTCGGCGGGCAGAGCGTCTTCGTCCTCTTCAACCCCGTCACCGCCACCGAGATCGTCCTGCCGCCGCTGATCTACGAGAGCAGGTGGGTCTCCAAGCTCGTCTTCGCGCCCAACCCCGCCAAGGACGACTTCGCCGCCGCCGCCATCTGCGACATCGACAGGCTCGCCTATGTCACCGCTGGGGCCAGGAGGTGGGCCGTCCTTGATCCCGTCCGTCTTGTCAGCGGCGACCAACTCGCCGACGTCGTCTACCATGACAAAGGTAAGGTCTACTGCCTCACGAGGTGCGGAGACGTGCACGTGCTCCGCCTACCCGAGCGCCACCGCCGGAAACCTGCCACCGTCGAGGATCCAGGCTCCTCAGAACCAGAGGTACCCGTGCTTTCGTCCCATGAATGGGCACTTGGTTTTCGAACTAGGCGAACTCAGCAACAGCCCAATTTGCGCATGATCTACTATGAGCATTTCCGATCGAGAGATCAGATGCCATTCAAGATTACTTTCTGTTCGGATGCATTCATCCCTCTTTGGAGAGTTCCACCTGGATCTCTCGGACCGGACCGTAATGCACCGGCCACAGTCGAGCCCTTGTTGTCGGAGGGCAACCTCCCGTTCGACCCTGCCACCTGTTTTGCTCCGCCATACAACACCGTGTCAGTTTTTACTAGTGCCAAGAACCTGGTGCTCTGTGAGGGTAACCTGTACCAAATCTGGAGGAATGCGAGCTGTACTGTTACGTTGCAGCTGCCAGGAGGTGGTCATCGTCGTGTATCAGAGAATGAAATATTGGTTCTGAGGTATTATCCCCGGCGACAACCATGCTGGGATGTTGTGACGGACTTGGGGGGCTACTCAGTGTTTGTCGGGAGGAACAATGCAGTGTCGATGTATTCGGAGGGTTTGCCGGGGCTGAAGGGAAACTGTGTTTACTGGATTGGTGGGCGGGGTAGGGATCAGGGCATGGTCTTTGACATGGAAACTGGGAGGTCTGCACCTTGCCTTTCCTCAGTTGGCGGCATACCAGGGCCTCCACACAGCACAATCTGCTGGTACTTCTTGAGTGACATAATGAACAGCAGCAACAATAGTGGAGGAAGAAGAGTTTATCAGACCCGAGCAAGAGCCCGGGCTGAACGTGAACAAGATCTGGAAGAGTAACGCGCGACTAAACTGTTTGGCGACATAGTGAGCACCACCAGCCACAATGGTGGAAGTTGAGTTTATTGTACCTGAGCCAGAGCCCGATCTGAGCATGCACAATATCTGGCAGTGTGTTGCTAAACTGCTTGATGTGTGGCCGATAATTTGTTTTAATTTCTCTGTTCCCTAAAATAACGTGCTTCAGTCTTCTGTTCGTATGTAGCCCATATCATCTTTGTATGTTTATGTCATGTAATGGAATAATCGATGTCATCTTTGTAAGGTTATATTCTTCATATTATGATGGAATAAGAAAAAGGATTCTGTAATATTTGTGAGTTGGGAGTTGTTCTGAATTGCAGTATCACTGGTTTCTCTTGAAGTTCCTTTTGTACTCTCAAATCTGATTGCAGGATAATGGAGATCAGATTGAAGCCTTCTCTTATTCTGTTAAGTAGATTGACCCCCTAATGTCATGACAATCCCAAACTATGTACAACAAGCAAGGATTACATAGTAACAAATAGTCTGAACTCTGAACATCACAACCGGAGTCTTGAGGTGCTGCTCCATTCCAGATTCCAAAACAATTTCAGTGGACGACGCCGTCTGCCGTCTATGGATGAACGCTGAAATACAGCGCCTGCAGCGACCGGACGACCTCATCCATGGCCGGCCTCTGGTCGGGCATCACCGATGTGCAGCGCACTGCGAGCTCCAGGGCTGCTTGCATCCACTGCTGTGCCGTGCGGGAGACGTCCGGGTCGAATATCTGTGATGCACCGTCGGTCACGTTGATCCGCCTCCGCACCCACCTGACGATGTCCACCGAGTCCTTCGATGCCGGCTGCTCAGCTGGCTTTCCGGTGATCAGCTCCAGAAGAATAACTCCAAAGCTGTAGACGTCCATGAGGTTCGTTGGGTTCTTGGTGCAGTTTTGCTCTGGTTTCAGGAGAAGAGCAAAGAATTTCAGTGAAATCTATTGCAATAAATCTTCTTTCATGACGGTACTGGCTGTATAGTCAAACTTTCATGATATCCGAAGTGCAATTATGCTGTGAAATCAGTGCTAAAAACACTGCTGCTGAGTAAAAAAAATGAATTAAAACACACACGCACGAGGCGATGATGCCTAGTACGCAAAATGCTTCTGAAGATCAGACTACGCACGCAGACTCTTCCCATATGAATGCATCCATTCAACTACGTGAAAGCTTACCTGGTGCGATATAGCACTTGTAATTCAAACCCGAAGCCAATGAAGATAGGTACGCCTTTTCCCCTACGATGTGATCAATCCCAAATCCAGTAACCCTGGGCTCAAATTCATCATCAAGTAGCACATTGCTCGACTTAAGATCTCGATGCAGCACGCGAGGAGTATAATCATGATGAAGGTACACCAATCCCTGAGCTACTCCCAGTGCAATCCTTAGCCTGTCGTTCCACCCCATTGTGAATTTCGGCGCGCAGATCATATCCTGCAAGCTTCCCCTCTGCAAGTACTCATATATGATACTGACCTCGCCTTCCGAGTAGAAGAAGCCTAGCATCTTGGCAATATTCTTGTGCCGGATTTTTGCCAATACCTTCATCTCATTCTTCACTTCTCTGAATGTTAGCTTTCCTGAACTGACCAGCCTCTTCACTGCGACATTTTGCCCGTCTTGTAGCTCGATCAGATAGACGTTTCCAAATGCTCCCCGGCCAATCACGTTCTTGTCGTGGAACGCGGCGAACAATTCCTTTCCGGTGATCTTGATTGGGTAAAAGAGCACCAGCTTCCATGGGGAGGACTTGTTGCCATGTAACCTCCTGCAAACTGCAAATGCTCCTATAGCTAGCAGCGTCACTCCGGTAACGAACGACGCCACGGTTGCGGCTAATGCTAGTCTCTGATGCTTTCTCAGTGGCGCATCGCAATCGTTCGGCAATCCAGGACCGCAAAGCCCGGGGTTCCCTTGAAGAAACACGGCAGGAAGGCCGGAGACCAGCTCCGGAGGCACACGACCAGAGAGCTGGTTGTACGAGACGTTGAGCAATGCAAGCTTTAGGTCCTGGAGTTCTGCCGGAATGCCACCGGTGAGGCCGTTGCTGGACAGGTCAATGTACGTCAGCACCGGCAAGTCCCCGAGAGACGCCGGTATTGGCCCGGTGAAACCGTTGCCGGACAAGTACAGCGACACCAGCCTCTTGCAGTTCTTGAACTCCGGGATCGAACCGGAGAGAGAATTGTGGGAGATGTTTATGATGCTCATCGCCGGTGAGTCACAGAAGTTGTCCGGCAAGCTGCCATTGAGCTCGTTCAGGGAGGCGGAGAACCGGTACATGGTGCGGATCAGGCCGATGCTCTGAGGTATCCCACCGGAGAAGCTGTTGCTGTCAACTTGAATCTGCTCGAGCCGAGACGCCCCGCTGGGGAACTCCGGTAACCGGCCGGAGAACAGATTGTTCTCGGCGCGGATCACCCGCAAATCCGGCAGCGACCACAGGCCTGCGGGGAGCTCCCCGGTGAACGCGTTGCCCTGCACCTCAAACCTCTGCAGCATCACGCACTTCTCAATTTCCTTCGGAAATGGCCCAGTGAATCCATTCTGCGACAAATCCAGAGACAGCAGCTTCTGAAACTTGAGACCGAACCCAGGAGGCACAGCTCCTGTTAAGCTGTTCATGGACAGATCAAGAACCTCCAATTGCTCTAACCCAAGAAAATTTTCAGGGATCACGCCGCTAAACCCTGACCCCTTCAAGAACAGCCACCTGAGGCTTGCCATCTCGCCGAGCTCTGGCGGCAGCTCGGACTCCAAGAATTGGTTCTTGGACAGGTCCAAGAAGTGCAGCCTGGTTAGGTTCCCGAACAGCGCCGGGTGGAGCATGCCGGAAAGCCGGTTGCCGCCCAAGTTGAGCACCTGGAGGCCCCGCAGCGCCGCGAGACCGGGGGGCAGCTGCCCTTCGATGTCGTTGCCGCTTAGGTCGAGCGACGTGAGCGAGGCGAGCATGCCAAACTGGTCGGGGAGCGGGCCCCAGAAGGCACCGGAGCTGAGATTGAGGGAGACGAGCGAGGTGCACCGCGAGAGCTGCAGCGGGATGGTCTGGTTGAAGCCGTTGGACGCGAGGCTGAGGGCGACGAGGCCGGGGACGCGACAGAGGGAGGCGGCGGCGATGTCGCCGGAGAGGCCGAGGCCCTGGAGGGAGACGGAGACTGTGGTTGCTTCGGCTGCGGCGGTGCAGGCGATGTGCGACCAGTTGCAGTAGGGTGTGGAGGGGGACCATGAGGAGAGGGCGTTGGAGGGGTCCTGCAGGGAGGCCTTGAGGCTGAGCAGAAGGTCTTGGGGCTGCTCTGCCGCCGCCGGTGGCGGTGAGGTCGAGGTGGCGATCAATGGTGAGAGGAGAAGCAAGAGGAGCTCGAAGAGAGGGAGGTAGGTGGTGGTGGTTGCCATGGACGGAGCTGAAGTGCAGCTGTGCAGGAGTGCGTGCGTGATGTGTTGTTGACTGCGAGTGAGTGTGTTGCAGCTGATCAGTCAGGGCTTGACTGTTTTGTGGGCCATGGTCAGGCGGAGTTTTCTCAGTGTGTTTGATTGATGGCCGGTCGTTGCTCGTATCGTACGCATGCACCACCTCCCCTTGCTGATACTGATGTACTAATGAATGATTCGTTCATCAGCTCGTCAGATCAGCAGCAGATGAGTAGACTGCACAGGCAGTGGGTTAATATATCAGCTGCAGTCTGCAGGATCGTACAATGTGGTAGGGTGAGCCATGTTGGATGTTCTGCCCTTTTTGCGATTATTTTCCTTTGGACTTCTGGACGGGACACCCGCGCTTTTGGACTTTGGAGTGGCGCCTTTGTCCTGCTGCTATACTGGAGGTGATGTGACGCCTAGGGAGTACTACTGGTCATCATGGCAGCAGCACCGGGCCATCAGTAGCTGTTTCTGAAGGCAAGAGATGTGTAACTGTGTAAAGGGTGAATCGACAATCTACAGTATTTTACGTGTGATTTTGATAAAGTCTCGTTATGTTTCTTGTAATATATCTTTTATCATATTTTTTCTTGCCTCTTAACTTGTTTTGCCATTTTCGAGTATTTAAATCATATTTTGCTCTTATTGGTCCTGACTCACGTGGCCATAGACGATCTTACCCTACCTTCTCCCCATCCATCCGGCACTTCTTTCTCTTCCATACACAAGCCAACTAGTTGAGGACTCGACCTCCTGATCGTCCACTGCACCTTGATGAGCCGCAACACCGCTTCAATACATGCCTTCCCGAATCGAGAGCGTCATGCGGTGTTCCTAAGCCATCTCATCGTTTTCCTTCCGCCGATTCGGGGTTTCCTCGCCCACAACACGCCGCTGCTTCATCTTCCTCACATCCACCCAAAAAGCATCGCGGCCATTGCCATCTTCGCTCGGTGAGTTTCAACCCGATTGCTCACTCATGAAGCATCGCTTGACCCTCCTCTACTCACCCCCACCACCCCCACTCACATTCTCCCTCTCTACAGCACCGCCGCCGCGTGGACCTCACCGCGTTGCAGTGGGCTCAAATCTCTAGGCCGCTTCTCTACTCCTCCACCTCCATCGTCTATTTTGGTGAGTTCCTCTCCCCCCATGGATGCTCATGCGCACCTCCTTTTCCTCACTCAACGCCGCTATCCCTTCTACTCCTCTAGCACCGATCACCGCTTGACCTTGCGCCCCGTCGCCTTGGGCCATCTCCTGCAACTCGCCACCATCCATAGGACTACCTACCCTTCCCCAATCCATTTTCCCTCTCGCCGGCGTAGAGCCCTGCCCGAGCCGCTTTGTCTCCTCCTCTGTTTTCTTTTGGGCACAACATATAGCTGGTCCGGGATGGATTGATCGAGAGGGCAAAATCGTCCATGACTATGTGGGCTATGGCCAATAATACCAAACAAAAATGATTTTAATACTCAAAAATGACAAATAATCAAGAAGGCAAGAAAATATGTGGCAAAAGATCTATTGCAAGGAACATAATGATATTTTATCAAAACCACTAGTAAGTATGGCAAATTGTCAATTCCCCCTTGTGTAAATGGTATCATGGATTCTACTACTTGTTGTACCTGCAAGTTCTCATCTCACTTTCTAGGATGCCTTGGCTTCCAGGGTTACACCAGCTTTGATAGCAGAGAATGTAGGAAAAATTATATGTAAATTTTCTCTCATACATTGTCAAACAAAGAAAAAGGTCACTATAACACTCGAACTTTGCTCAAAAGTCTGTCCAACATCTCGAACTATGAAATCAAACATTTGACCTCACCCCTTCCCCTCCCAAACTTTGCAATCCAGATCAAATAACACCCTGACCCGGTTTCGCGTGGTAGTATTGCCCATGTAGCACGATGAGTGAGCGGTTTTGTCATATAGGATGACACGTTAGCCAAGTTTAGGTGAATGATAGGTGAGATCCACAAAGACTCCTCCCCAAAACACAACAGAGGGAAGGAGCTACAGGGGGTAGTGGCCATGGAAGCGCAGAAAGTAGCTCGGTGGGGAGAAACCCCTGTGGGCCCCACTTGCCATTGACCTAACTTGGCCAATGTGTTATCCTACATGGCAAAATCGCCTAGTCATTGTGCCACGTGAGGCAATACTACCCTACGAAATCGGGTCAAAATGTTATTTAAACCGGATTGCAAAGTTCGAATAATCAAATGTCTGATTTCATAGCTCGATGTGTTGAACGAACTTTCAAACAAAGTTAATGTTAACTACAATCATGACCCAAAAGAAAGTTACCTTCAATCATTGGCGCAGAGACAGCCAAGTACTCAGACAAACAGTAAAACAACTACCCCAATATTTTAATCCTCGATGATTAACATCACGGAAATCGTTACAGCATAAGTCCAGTTCAAAGAAAGAAATAAAATACTATGCGAAATTTGCATGAAGAAATAGTAATAAGCTGGGAGACAGTAAGATGGGGTTATGACAGAGGTGGTGGTCGTCATCTTCCAATCACCTGCCTTTTCACCAGACAATATGAACTCGGAGCTTAGCTGCCCGTGACTTTTTTTGGATGTTTTTTCCTCCTTCCAAGATGAATGTACTTTCTCGGATAAAATATGTACACTTCATATCATCCAGGTTCATTGGACAGGTGATACAGGCAGGGTTTGTACACACTACATTAAAAAAATGCCAGATTGAAGGCTTAAAAATCGTGGAGTAGAAAGACGCAGATTTCGACACGATCACATAATTTAACAAGGAAACCGTGGAAGCTGAATAATCTATCGATAATAACAAATGATGAAATGCTCCTATCACATTCAACAGCCTTTTCTTTTCTTTTTCGATATTTTTCCAATCCACAAACTTCACATAGCCAGCACAGCATGAATACCTTGCCGATAGGAAAAAGCGCACAAAATCGCTCATAGAATATGGCTCAAATTTTCAGTTTCACAAAAACCAGGCTGGTACTAGCTAAAGCTCTGCAACTAAATAGTATTTACCAAAAGAGGCTGAACTATGAAATGGTCACCAAAAGCTCCTGCTGAGCAATCAAATGGTCGCAGTCGCACCAACATCCTGTTTTGGCTCAGTGCGCGTGTAGGTGAAGCTTCGTGTGATTGGGGTTACCATCTGATTCCCAGGAGTTACAGGTGCAGTTCGACTAGGTTTTCCAGCATCAACGGAATCATCAGTGTCACGCTTCCATTGAAAACTCCGAGCACCGCCTCTGAGTGGTAGATGCCCACGGATAGAACCAGGAAATGTTGGCCTTGGGTATGCGGTTCTAATGAGCCTTGAAGCGAATGGTGATCCCCTAGAAGCACGGGACCAGCCAGGCAGTCGAGGCACTTCAAGACTGCTTCTTCGAACAACCTGCAGCACAACATAGTTAATTGCTAGGAGCAGGTATGCGACAAGTCGTGAAAAGTACTTCTAAGATCTTGCTGTCGTGAATATTTATTTCTACATGAACACTAAAAAAGTGCAACATCGACTGCAATTGCCAGGGTATACCTTTTATTGTCATAATTTACCAATAGGGTATGATCTCATATACGCAAGATGGAAAACACTAATAAGGATACTGACAAAGGAATGGTACATTTCATGCACATGTATCATGGAAAATGAACAGCACAACTCAAAATTGCATTTTTGTGTGCACTGAAGCAGCTCAAACTAATGGAACCTCCTTTATTCACAACAATATCTTCTAAAGTTGGAAGTTCAACAGCAAACCTTACTAGAGCAGCTGGATCATGTATTGCAATCCACAAATTCAATAGAAAACCTTGCTGACGATAAAAATTTATAACAAGACAATTTTACCTTCAAAATGCGCGACATAAAAGATGTGCCATTCAGGGTTAGTGCCTGCTCTGCAGATTCTTTGTGCAAGAACTCAATGTACGCTGAACTGATCAAACAAAAAGAAAGAAAAATCAACTAAGTATATTCTCTAAACAAATGCTGATGTTTCAGAATGTTCAGAGAAGACAATTCATACCCTGTTGGCTGACCAGTGACACCATCAGTCACAATAAGAGTTTTTAGCACAGCTCCAAACTTATTGAAATGACGAGAAAGAGCATCTTTTGTTGCAGCAAAATGTACCTAAAACACCAACAGAACAACCGCTAGTAACAGAGGAACTCTTCAGCTTCATAAACAGAAGGGCACAAGAAGAGAAACACTTACATTGCTAACAAAGACAGTTCTAGAATCAGTGCCATCTTCAGGTTGACCTGTAGAGTTTGATCCAACAGCTAAAGAAAAAACAGAAACTTCCTTAATCAATCAGGGGGACAGAAGTACATAACTAACATGTAAAACAAGTATATTTAATCGGATAAAAAAGTCATAGCATAATAGAGATATTTCAAATAAAAACTGATATAGTAACTTTCAATCAAATAAAGGATGTGTTTCATAATCAAATACAGTACTCCGTACTTGTATAAATGCTTAATACATCAGGAAAATAAGTACATGACATATCTCTCAAACTCTACTGTCATAATTTAGAGTAAAAAACAAGATAATTCACACAAAAAAACTAAATGTCAAAAAAAAAATGCTCGTAAATTTACAAAGATAAAAAAGCTAGCGGTCAGACAATAGCAGTTTCTGTGATATCAGGAGTAGCCCTTCCTTGTTCCTACTAGCAAAGGACCTTATACTTGATATCAAGCGCTACAAGAACCATCAAACTTCAGAAATTCTAATAGGCTAAATAACTTTTTCCACACAAACATTTCCTTCAACCAATAAAGTAGTTGTAATTCATAACAATGAGCAGTGCCACATACCAAGTGATGAAGCCTTCTGTGCCTCCAACATAGAAGTTGAATGCACCAAATCCTGGAATATATTTTCAAAAAGGTTATTGCAACAGCATGATGCATCACAGATAATCCAGAAAATAAAAATGTTATATGAATCAGCAGAAAAGAAACACACATAAAAGGATTAGAGAAAAGACATGGAAAAAAAAGCATAAAAGAAGACACAAATGGAGGAGCCAAGAATGCAGAAATGATGTATTCAATGCCAATAGGTAAATGTAAAAATGTCCATGTAGTATATGTTTATAAGATTTGCTGTCCTGCCTGTGTAGTGTCAAGTGTGTGTTCCAACAAACTTATGAAATTTGCTGTCCTACACATAATTTAGAAAATCCTTACTTAATGAGCTGCAAGATTTGTGTATGGACTTTCTTTCCTCCCTCTAAGGAGTAGGGTGATTTCTGTATCAATTAGCATGTTTTATATGAATATACACTGTAGCATGCTGGATGCTTTGCCTTGAAACATTATATTAAAGGAAGATTAAATTTCTTAGCGTACTGAACATGTGAGGAACTCAAATTCTTAGGCAATGATTCCAAGCTATTAATTCCATCGGAAAAGCACTAGTGGTATAATCTAGTTTTTCATGAGCTTAGCCAATATACAGTTTAAGAAGGAAACAAATGCTAGCCGTTGGAAACGAGAGAAAACAAACTTACTTTGGAATTATCAGTCATGGGTGTGTTGTTAGCATGTGCAACTGTCACATTTGATTTTCTTGAGCCAGTACCTTTCTTCTCCGTGGGCACTTGAGGCTCAAATGTGACAGCATTCCTTGCTGTTTCATGGTTGGGAGGCTTCCGGATATTACTGTTAGCAGAAATATTTATGATCTTTTCAGATGGTCTTGGTCCTGAACTAGCATGCGTCCCCTGGGCTATCGATCTTCTGCTTCTTACAGAAGCAGCTCCTTGTACCATATTGTACCCCACTACTAATGACTCTTTGCCTCCACTAGAAGGCAATGTACTGCAGTAAGAACCCAAACCATTATACCTAACTGCACCGGTGTCATCATACCCATCGAAATCTAACGCAGAATCAGCAGCCCGCTCTGCTTTCTGGTCATACATGCAAGAATCGCCACCAACATACTGATTTCTTTCATGTAATTCTACTTGATTTGCTCTGGCATTATCTATATCCTCATATTCTCCTGGATCTTGTTCTCTGAAATCAGATGATTCTTCAGTAACATTCAACACACGCCTTCTACCCAATCTGTTAAACACGCTTTCAGAATATCTGTCCTTGAGAACATCTTCTGCAGCCTCAGCTGCAGCTCTTAATGCTGTTGTGGCACCGGGTATTCTCACATCAGAATTTATTTTCTGCAACCTAACATCAAGTGCTGAATCTGACACCATGGTAGACACCACAGAACAAAGTCGCTTGGAAGCTGATTCTGATCTAGGGGTCATTGGCTGCACAGTTCTGACAGCATCACGAACAGCAAACTGAAGAAGCCGGCGTGGTGCATCAATAACTTGGTGGGATGTTCTCTGAAAAAATAAATTAAAAATATTACCACAAAGAACAAGAATGGAAAAAAAAAGAACCTGCTACAAATTGAGAGGCTTTACAGTAGTTCAGAAATCATATATGGTAATGAACTAATGATATAAATAAACAAGGATAACACATCATAAAAATACTATGGTTGATCCACCAACTTCATATCTCAGGTGTTCCAAAGCACTATCATGGTTGAAAGTCGATCCAGTTTTGAAAGTTTAGGGTGTTAAATATCAAGTTTCATGGTTGAGGGTGAAATTAGACTTTTTGTGAAAGTTTGGGGGTTCCAAAATAAAATTTCATAAAATGGAATGGGTATATATAATAGTGTTATTCCACTGAACAACAAAAAATAATTACCAGAAGCTACATACAAATCATATAACAGGATTAGACAGACACCAGGGTTTGCAGGTTCAAGTCTATAAAAAGGTAAAAGGTCATAACGATGTCCAAATACAAGCACACAAGCAGGTTCTTCAGGGGACATGATGGTAGCTGATATGCAAAAAAATTTAACCAACAAAGACAATTAAAATGTTCTAAAATTATAAGAATCTTGTCAGAATCGAGGTGCTGTAAACAGGAAGAGTATCATTCAATCATGTAGGAATTGATATAGGGATACAAAGAAAAAAGCTATAAGCAGGTTTCATGTAGTAGACTTTCAAGGCTACAGAAAAGCATATGCCAACATGTTAATTTATTGATATGATACTGTCTATTGATGATATGACTTGATAATTAATAATCTAACATACAAACAATGCAAAAATCATGTCATGAATGTTGCCAAGTTTTGCAAAATATGAAAATAGACTATATGACTGAGAGAGCCTTAGAAACCTTCATTTGTCGTGCATCCTCCTCTCTGCTTCTCTTTCTATGGTGATGCATGTCAGGTGAGCGGGTTTGACTGACGGCATGTGATTTATGAAAAGTTTTTCCCTCTGCATTTGAAACAGTAGCTACAACACTTCGAAGGGGTACTGCCTCTGATTGTTCTCGAACAATTCCTCCCCACTCCCTCTTCTGTTGAATTCTCGTTGTCTTCTGAGTTTCAACTTCAGGTTCACTATTAGTCTGTATACTGCTAGTCAAATTATGTACAGGCAAGCCTCTAGCAGTACTGTGAGTGCTTTTAGCTTCATCATTAGTAGAGACAGCTTTGGATTGCACATAAAGGTGCAAATTTGAGGAGAGGTGGTCCCATAACCTGCATGACCATAGATTCTCAGTGTTGTGAGAACAAACGGTATATAGAAAAAGAAATCGAAGTTACAAAAGTTCAGGTGATGAGATAATAACCAGGATACAAATGCATCATTTTCACCGCCCAAGAAAACCTGCAGCTCCTTTGCAGCCTCATCCTTCCGTCTTCCATTTCTGAGCAATACCACGACATACTCCTGACCCACAAGATGAAATAGTTATATCAACAATTTCAATGGTTTGTGGATCTGTACATCAAAATCACGCTTAATATCAATTTGTTTGTATTGTTCGTCACATAGTGCTTAGCAACAAAATTTCGAGACCTCAACCAACCAATGGTTACCTGCCACCAAAGGATATGACATGCAAAATAATCCAAAACACACTTAGCCTCAAAAGACGATTCAGCCAATGGGAGCACACAGCATTGCCACTCCAATTAAACACAGCAGGTACCCAAACTTCAACTCAGCACTAATAATCAACAAGTAAACTGCCCCCCAAAAAACTATAATATTTGTTAGCTAATTCACCACGCTCCCTTAAAAATGCATAATCCGATCCCATATACTGCCGAGCACCAGCTACTCACGTTATCCAATCTAGCGCCTAAACTTGGGGCAAAAATCATATGACTCCCAATCCTTAAAACACAGGAACCGCAATAAACCCCAATGCCGATAGCACGGCACTGTGCACAAACCTAAACGAAACCAACTCCACCATCTCACACGATCCCGCGAAATCCAAACAATCGGTTATCCACCCCGACGGAACGGAATTATATCGATAGTACCGCTAGGGTTTTAGCGATGGATCGGAGATCACATCGCGCCGCGGGGAGGCGCTCACCGCGAGGGTGTCGTCGTAGTAGTCACCCATGAGCTCCCTGAGCTTCTCCTTCACGCGATCCTGCAGTAGAGCCACCCCCTCGCCGCTGAAGTTGGCCTTGAACGTCCTCTCGCCGCCGTCCATGGGGAACCCTAGATTCCCGCCCTCCCCGCACCAGCCGGCGCTCCAACAATTCAGCCGGCAGCGGCAGCGGCAGCGGCGTCGCCGTGTTTAAGGTCGCCCGCGAGGCGCGAGACGGAGGCGGCGGGGAGGGCAGGGCAGGGCAGGGAGGGGGCGGGGGGCGGCACCCGAGCGGCGTCGGGCCTGGAGTCTGGACTGTCGCGTGGGGTTTCTTTACGTTTTTTTGGGCGGCCCTGGACGGCGTGGCGTTGTGGCGTTGTGACTTGTGAGGCGGAGATGCGTTTTTTTGCTGCCGCGCCGGTGCGACACGATCGGTGCGAGACGTGTCGTGTGGGCGCAGCGGCCGCGCCGGTTTGGTGGTACGTTTGCTTGGTTGGAAATTTGGAGCGAACGAGATTTTTGCAGGGCCGGCCGGGTCGGCACTCGGCGCGTACGGGGAAAACTTCGTTTTTTCGTCGCGCCGCGCAGTGGAACGACGTGTGCTTTTTTATGGAGAGGCGGGCAGCGACAGCGTTGGTTTTTGCCTAGGTTCGTCGAGCCGTCGACCGTGTAAGTCCGTAACTCTGCTTGTCGCAAGTGTTACGTTTGGACGACAATGGTACAACAATCATGTGATGTAACTTTCAAAAGTATATATTTACATTCTAATACTCCTTGCTCCCAATAAAACTACATTGCATACCGATAAATTTCACATTATTTATGTTTTCTTAATAGTGTTGTAAAGTTATAGGACGTACATAGGTTACATAAAAATGTCCATGCATGCATGGTGGTGTTACCCAAATTTGGCAATTTTTAGGGTGACAGGTGAGATCCTAAGACAAGGCCAATGACAAGCCCATACGATCAACGTGCGAGACATGATCCATAGCCGAAGCAAACGAAGACCGCGCCAAGCTTGCTGCTGTCGAGCCGTGCATGCAAAGAAATACATCTCCTATATTGGTGAACACGCGGAGTATGACGGCGAGGATCAAGGTGAGGAGGTCGGCGATCGTTGCGATTTTTCCTCACGATGTCGTCGTCCACATCGTCGGCCTCGTGGCCGCGAGCTCTCCTCAACCCATTGCTGACCTCTGCCGCCTACGAGTCACGTACGTATTCTGTTCTTTTATTTTTGGTAGATTTGGAGTCGGCATGTTGTTCGGTTTTTGTTCCGAGTTAGATTCTGAAGATGGCTGTAGCGTATTATATCCTAGTTAATTGTCGGAAAGCTTGAGGTGTTCGTTTCAGGTTCTGGTTCTGGTAGAGAACCTAATTGTAATTCCTCTTAAAATCTATAAAAGGAGAAAAATTGAAAAGTCATATCAGTTGATACGACACAAAATAATCTCGTGTTGATTTCATTTTGTGTCCAATATCTAGATCTGAATTAAATTTGACTAGCAACAACGATCTTACTTTGGCCTAACTTTTAATTTTTCTTATGGAGTAATTCTTGTATTAAGATTTTGTTGTCTTAAATTTTATAGCTGCAAGGCTATGTACAAGGCGTCCAAGGAGCGCACGTGGGGAGGCGCGTGGCGCTGGAGCGGGAGGAGGCGATGAAGTGGTAGGACAACAAGCACTACCTCGCCGTCGTCAATCACCTGGCCGCGCGCTAGCAACCCGAAGGCCTGCTTCATCGTCGGCCTTGCGCTTGTCTTCGCACTCAAGACATGCATCGCGGCCTCGTGTCCCTTGAACGGGTGACCGTCGCCGACCACAAGGCCGCATCCTACGTGCTCGGCCTCCTCCTTTACACGGCCCACGAGACATGCGACATTAGGAAGCACTATATTAGCCAGGTCGAGAGTGAGCTAGCCGGCGGCGGGTGTGAGACGGCCATGAGGACTAATCGGGAGTGCAGATCGTGCCGGAGGCTCGCTGCGGACAGGGTCCAGGAGGTGGCATGGAAGAAGATGGCAGGGGCACTGGGCCGGGTGTGGGCGTTGTCGGAGGACGACCACCCGTGCACGAGCACTGGCTGCGGTAGATGGAAGGGTGGGACGACTACGTCGTCTTCTGCAGCGACGACTGTAGTATTAGGCATGAGTATGCCAAGTTCTTTGCAGAGATGTTGAGATGTTGAACTACTTGCCATAAAATTATCGATTTTAGCATAGTTTTAGCAAATATTCATATATAATTCTTTACTAATATGTGGATGTGTCATATGTACTTTTGAATTTATATTTATGTATGAATATTATAACAGACGGTTCTATTATGGAATCGTTTGTGATGTGAGACTATATCATAAATGGTTATATTATGGAACCGTCTGTGATATCTATTTATTAATAGGAGTCCGCTAGGATTTATGCCCTAACTCGTCACTCCCTAGCGCCCTTACTCTCGCCCGTTCCTCTCCCCACCCGAGTGCCCCTGACCTCGACGCTACCGCCTGAAGTCTCCTCCCCGACGGCCGCCCCCAAGTCGCACCTTCTCCCCGACGCCCTTCTTCCTGTCGCCGCCGGTTGTGACACCACGGTTCACTGCACAAGACACTCTTATGATAAGAGTATCTTATGCAGTGTCACCGTTGTGACACAACTACAGTGACGCCGTCACGACCACCGGTCCAATCGACCTCCCTCGGCAAAATCCACCTCCCCGCCGCTAGATCTGCCTTCCCCTCTTCGACCTCTCAACCGAGCTCCCCCGGCTACCTCTCCACTGACCTCCCCCGGCTACCTCTCCATTCTCTGTTACTTCAATTTTTGAGTTTGAGTTTGACTTGTTTACTGATGTGGGTTGTTGTTGCTTATGCATACATGCAGGAGATGGATGTGGTGAGCTACTGCTGGTGGTCGATTTGTCGGTTGCACTGGGGTAACTACTCCCCTTTCCTCTCTATATATCTCTTTCCTCTCTTTGCTCTGTGATGTGGGTGATGAATGATGTGGGTTATTGGTGGATGATATGGATGGGTTCTCTGTGTATGATGTTGGTTCATGAGATGTGAATCGGATGGGATAAAATATGAGTCTTTACACATACAAAATTTTCATTCTCTGTTACTTCAGTTTTTGGGTTTGAGTTAAACTTGTTTACTGATGTGGGTTATTGTTGTTTATGCATACATGCAGGAGATGGATGTGGTGAGCTACTGCCGGTGGTCGATTTGCCGATTGCATTGGGGTAACTACTTCCCTTTACTCTCTATCTCTTTCCCTCCCCTTGCTCTATGATGTGGTGATGAATGATGTGGGCTTTGGTGGGTGTTATGAGATGGTTGGATGATATATGTAGGTTCTCTATAAAGTCTCCCAAGTAGTGGCTACTTGTGCCTTTAAAACAGGCTTTATATATATATATATATATATATATATATATATATATATATATATATATATATATATATATATATATTGTTCAGAGTCCCCGCCACTTTCGAGGGTCGCCCACTTGACATGAGGAGGATGAGACAATAGCCACGGGCAACTTCAAAAAGCATAACTATCAAATGAGCACATGGACATCCAATTACCTGGATGCCGTCGATAGGTAATTGGACATCGATAGGCTCAGAAAATGGCGTGGACGAGCAAGTATTCCAATTGGGAAGTGACATCATGTATCAGCAACCAACCATAGAACTTGACAACTTGACAAGCTGATACATGATGCCACTTCTCAGTCGGAGTATCTGCGCGTCCACACCATTTTCTGAACATAGTGACGTCCAATTACCTGTCGACGGCATCCAGGTAATTGATGTCCACATGCTCTCCTGACAGTCATGCTTCTTGAAGTTGCTCATACTGCATGGACGACCCCCCGAAAGTGGCTAGAGGACTACGAACTATATATATATATATATATATATATATATATATATATATATATATATATATATATATATATAGCCGATTTTAAAGGCACAAGTAGCCACTGCTTGGAGACTTTATAGAGAAGAGTCATCACATACGGTTTCATCTACAAACCGTCTGTAATACATCAGCCATCACAGACGGGTTGTACAAACAGCCTGTAATGACTGATGTATCATGACGGTTTTGGGTTAATAACCGTATGTGATAGTCTGCATCACAGATGGTTCGAAAACCGTCTGTGATGACCTCATGTCATTACTGACTCATAAACTCAGATGATTCATGAAACCGTCTGTGATGACGTGTTTTAACCGTCTGTGGAAATCTTTCCTGTAGTAGTGATATATGCAACAAGGATAGAAGCCAAGCCAAGGTAGATATGCATGCATACAAGATGGAAACAAAAGCCAAGCAAAAGGGG
Source organism: Hsuehochloa calcarea (assembly GCA_036346395.1). Lineage (NCBI taxonomy): Eukaryota > Viridiplantae > Streptophyta > Magnoliopsida > Poales > Poaceae > Hsuehochloa > Hsuehochloa calcarea. The sequence goes on from CM070600.1 coordinate 18,930,101, forward strand.
GAAGATACCAATCTATCTATTTATCTATATCTATACTGATTGGAGGCTCTCTTGCAAGCCCCTATATTAATCCTAAAATGTAAAAAGGTAGAAATTCCCACATTAATAGGAGAAAAATAAAAAGGCTAAAAATTCCCACATTAATAGGAGAAAAATAAAAAGCTAGAAATTCCCACATTAATTAGAGAAAACAGAAAAATCCTAACTATCCAATTTATAAAAGGTATAAATTCCCACATTAATCAGATAAAAAAAAAAAAAACTAAAAATACCTACATTAGTCAGAGAAAAAGAAAAAAAAAATCCTAACTATCCTATTAGAAGGCGAACGTACGTAGGTAGCGGATAAAAAATAAGACCCGGAGGATACACGTAGAAACAGTTTATGGCCGCCCAACATTTATCTTTTGACTTTACTTTTCATGCACCTCTTGTACCTATGTAATTCTATGTTGATTTCTATCCTTCATAGTTGTTTTTGTTCGATCTTGCTGTCACACCTTGGTCCACTGGGTGCTTGACCGCTGCACCCATCACAAGGACGCGGTGTTGTTGATCCGGGTATTTTCTAGCGGCAACACATGGTTTCCTTGTTCGAAAGGAGCAAAGCTTGACTTAAATAATCCAGGCGATTCGATCATTTTCTCTCTATCATGGTTATGCGTTTGGATGTGTTGTGCTACGGAATAATTAAGTTGTTTATTGAGTTTGTCATATCTCAGTATCCCATGCATGAAAGTTAAGTTCTTTAATAATAAAAAGCGGTTTTACTAGTCCACGGTCGCTTGAAAACCAAGGAAGTTTAAGTTGATTTACTCACATTTGGATCGCGTGTGGACGACGATGCTGAGTTCGGATTAGGGTTCACTGGTGCCCTATGGCTTAGAGGGAGGCGGTGGGCAGTGGAGGTCGGCGGGGGTGACGAGCCGACGAGATCGAAGTGGTTAGGAGGCGACGAGAGGCGGTGTCTGTAGCCATCGGAGATGAGGAAGAGAGCGGCAACGGGGCATTTCACCGCAGAGGAGGAAGAAGCGGCGGCGGTGGCGGGGATTGGAGAGGCGGGACGGAGGAGGAGGGTGCAGGGAAGGTGCTCGTCGGCGGGGCTCGCCAACGTCGAAGAGGTAGCGGGAGGCGGCGCAAGGTGCGAGTGTGCGGGAGTGAGGGAGCTGATGGGTGAGAGATAGGGTTAAGGTAAGTATAGTTTGCATGAATCTTGGAACATCAGTGATTGTGGTTTTTTAAAAAACAACCGACTGTGCTACAATCGTCCCAATAAAAAAAAACACCACTTGCACTCTCAGAAGATGTACTGAAAATCATGCTATGGAGGTGGCTTGGGTTCAGGCTTGTATACATCAATATAGCCCACGTCGATCAGCCCAACCCAGTTGGAGCTGTCTCCAAACAGTAGCTTCATGCTTCATCTTTTTTTATTTCTTGCGACAAGAATCATATGCTTCACGCATACCGGCCAGTATCCCTATTTCTAACCTAACCAGGGCCCTGAAAGTCATACATACCGGCAAGTGCAGACTAGCAAACCCGCCGGCGGCAAGAACTCGGGAGAATCCAAGACCTGCAACTCACCACTTACCAGCGTCCAAATCCTGCATGTACTTTTCGAAGCGCGCAATTCATGCAGTACACACCAAACCTTTATTTACAATCGAATCAGAATACACCCAAAAAAGCAGGAGCTACCTATCAGCGATGGTTCGGTATACCGTCTTTCATACGACAAAATGGTTACCTTTGTAACCTTTGCACCGCAACTAACTTGCAAGTACTGCTTACCTGCACCCATCTCGGAACTGCACAGTGTTCAGTAGAGCCAGCGCAACGATAAGCACTCTGGCAACTTTACCATATATAGTGTAAAAGTACCCACCCAATCATCTGAAACCAGTCTGCCTAGCAGTGATGGGTGATGACTGGTGACCAGGCCTGCTGGCTGAGTTACATGCGTGCGCAGCTCCAATATTCCAAAGCGTGTCAAAACCCTTGGCCTTTTCATGTAGCGGCTGCACCCTGCACATGTAGGAATATTGGCTACCTAGCTAGCCCGGCAAAGCCTAAACCCCCGGGTGAATTCCTGGCCAATGCATCTGGGGGGATATATTAATTCATCAGAGGCCTAACTGTGTGTGCACTTGCTGACTTGCAGCAGCAGAGCTGCCGTTCTTTTCGGCTGTAACCATCGGTCGATCCCCGCACTAACCTCGCAACCTTTTCATGCTTTTGCGAGTGCTCCTCCCTCCCCCACCACCACCACCACCACCAGTCCACCACCCTCCAGCCCCGCCTTGTGCTTTTCATCTTTTAATCGAGACCCTGTCCAAGTTCTTGTATCCTTGTGTTTGTTTTGTTATGACCTACGAGAGTGAGATCAATCCTCTGTGTATATAATACGATGCTTGCGATCTAGCTCCCCAAGATGTTGTCGAGGCAGTAAACCTGACCACAAGAGAGAGAACCTGACCACAAGAGAGAGAGAGAGAGACAGAGAGACAGAGATGCATATTAAAACTTGTGGCAGAATAGCCTAGCAGAAGACTTCTTGCCATGTGAGCGCGTGATCTTGGAGCAGAGAGGCCAAAAGGCAAGCTGATTTCTTGGCAGTCCCCCGTGCGCGCGTGTTAGCGACCTCTGTCCTAGCGATGTGGGGTGTGCTGTCTCTTGTCCGGCAAGGCCTGCGGCGGCGGAGGGCGCGGGTGGTGGACGAGAGCGCGCTCGGCCATGGCGCTGCGGGCGACGCCGGCGCAGATGCGACGACCATCGGCGACGCGCGCGCCGTGCCGCCGAGCGGGCCCAGCGCGCTGGCCAGGGCGCTCCTGGCGATGGCGTGCGCCGTCCGCCTAGACGGCGAGGACGTCGGCGACGCGGAGGCGTGGGCGGCAAGCGGGTGGAGGCCGGGCGCCGACGAGGTCAGCCACCTCATGGTGCGCGAGAGCATGCGCTATGCTATCTACGCGTAGGTGTACGTACGTACGCCTCGCGTACGTGTTGGTGATATACATGTAATCATGTATCCATTATTACCGTTTGATTGTATATTGAATCTTGATGAGATGGTATGGTACACAGTAGATTAATCTATTGGGCTGACTATGTGCAGTCGTCTGAAAACTAAAAAAAAATAGTCACTTTTTTTTAGTCATTGGATCACCATCTAATAACTTAATTTTTTATGTTGAATTTTTAAAAATATATCAAAGTAAATTTAGATGAACCCTACAAATACAAAAGCAAAAAAAAAAAAATCTAAACTAGATAAAAGTAATCTAGGTGAACCTTACAAATACAAAAACAAAACAAAAAAAAAATCAAAAAAATAGACAAAAGTAGTAAATCCAGGTGAACCTTACAAATACAAAAAATAAAAATAAATTAGACAAAAGTAAATCTAGATGAACCTTACAAAAAAAAATCTAAACTACACAAAAAAAATAAATCTAGTTGAACTTAACAAAAACAAAAACAAATATAACTAAAAGTTAAAATAAAGCTGTACTTAAATTGCACATCACTTGTTAGTGCAATTTTATGATTAATACTGTGTAATTGTAAATAACTGGTTTTTTTAAATCAGACGACTATAAGCCAGCAAACACGTTAATCTACAGAGTGGCAACAATAATCCGTAAATACGTAGGATACTACTTTTTACCACTGCAATGGATCGGATGTGTCTTCTTGCTTTACTTACACTCTTGTCACCGGCTCATAGCTAGGCTATACGCTATACTATGCATTCTGCTTTGTACTTTGGCCCCGGCCTTGTTCACTTTTTGTTTCGAAGGGTTATGAAATTTTGTGTGGATAATTTGCAATCATAGAATTTCGATAATAGTTGTGTATTCCGTAGGATTCTTACATCCTTTATTTATTGTCTAAAGATTGAATCCAACTTTAATATAAGATGAGCTCCAACCCTAACATGACTCCTTACTAGTTCCTAATACTAACTCACCAACACTCCCTCTCAAGATGGGTTGAAACTATCAATCATGTTCATCTTGTTACATATTGTAGCACCCTCGTTAGGACCTACCCTTTAGTGAAACAAACAGCTAACTGTTCAGCAGATTTGACATACTCCAACTTCAGCATCCTACCATCGAGCTTTTCCTTGATAAAGAACTTATCAATCTCAACGTGCTTGGTATGATCATGTTGTACTAGGTTGTTAGCAATGTTGATTGCAGATTTATTGTCGCAATGCAACACAAAGAAATTATTCCACAATACCCGAAGCTTAGACAATAAATCATTCATCTATATCATTTCACTCACACTCAATGTCATTGCTATGTACTCTCACTACTACAGAAAATCTTATCACAGACGGTTCGGAACCGTCATCACAGACGGTTTTTGAACCGTCTGAATTTTTATGTCTGTGATAACAGGCGGTTATCACAGACGGTTTTTCAACCGTCTGTGATAAGTTTAACACAGACGGTTTTTTATTAGAGCCGTCTCTGATTATGAAGTATCACAGACGGTTCTATTACCAAACCGTTTGTGAATCTGAAGTATCACAGACGGTTTGATCTAAGAACCGTCTGTGAGGCTTGCATATCACACACGGTTCTTGGTTTAAACCGTCTGTGATTACCTCTGTGATTACCTAGTATCACACACGGTTTTGAACAAAACCGTCTGTGATATGTCCTTCCACTAACTAGTTTTTGTCGTATTTTCAGCTAGCCTCAGGAATTGCTAGCCATGCCCTCAAAACAAACAAGGTAAACAATGACATCACATATTATTGTTGACAACTCAAAGTGATCATTTAACTCAAAATCAATTACAAACGAATAAGTAGAAACAGCTACATCACAGATTATTGTTGACAACTCAAAGTGTTCATTTAACTCAAAATCAATTACAAAAGAATATTTCAAGTATTGTCGCTAGAGTTACAAATTGAATTACAACTAGTCAAAGTGAGTTAAATATTGAATCAATTACAACTAGTCGACGACGTGAAACTCTCCGTCGGGGTTAACGATTTCGACTTGATGAAGTCTGCAGAGCAACCTCGAACGTGTGTGACCTCGTTCTTCCGGAGTGCTTTTAACTCTAGGTTCAAGTCCGCCGCTAGCAAGAGTAAAGTAGTAAGAATATATATTTAAATTTATAATTAGAAAATAACTATAGCGAGATTGACCTACCTAGGATCGTGTGTCGTGGAATTAATCAATAGCCGCATATGATGGCATACGAGAATGCGATAGGTGATCTTGTTTTTGTGGCGACCGCAAAAATGGATATACATATATAGGTACATCTACCGAGACGCAATATTTACTGAGTATGATATATTATTATTGTGTTGTATCGCGTCTGGAAATCGCATCTTGTGGGTTAGTGTGGCGCTGTTCCTTGTATAAACCTCCCTCGGCAACATAGCCGATGAACGCCTACATGATTCCAAAAGTTATCCTCGCCCATTTCAAACGAAGGAAGACTACAATACAATTATGTGCGGAGGAAATGATCGTACCTTTCGAGTATTCCTTTAAGAAGGGTGAAGTCATGGTTTTGTTGAGTAGAGAATCAAGGTACAATACCATGTTCCTCTTTGGCACAATAATCACAAGAATCCGTGAAACCTACTCATGTATGTCGCTATAGTCATAAACCTATATATGTTCAAACGAATTTTGTGTAGCAAGTAGTGAAGCACTTACTCGGTTGTACGGCACCATTATGTACTCCTTGCCGCTCGAGCAAGCAATCCCATTTTTATGTAATTCTCGACGAGGATGCGCCTTGGTTTATTGTTTGCTCGAGATCACGTATGGTCGAGGAAACCCACCGTTCGTTGATTCGACGGGCACATTTCATAATGTATCCGTATGTAAGGAATGAGTTGTGATATTTATCGCTATCACGCGAGTGTAGAAATTGATTGTACACACTTACAAATGTTCAACATCGTAGAAGTGAGGCGCCGAGGCGCTTAGGTTGTATAGGTCGAATAAGTCCTCGGCCCACGACGAAGTGGCCCGCCTCGTGATGAAAATGCTCGCCCGTGATCGACGCCGATTCCAAGATGGCTCCTCCTCTTGGGTCTTGCGATGTACCACTTATGCAAAGATTGACAAGCTAGTCCCGAGCCGGTTAGTTCTTTGTCGAGACCAACGGATATCCAAGGGAGTATTGCCCAGCTTGGCGGCGCTTGAATCTTCTTCGATATCGATTTGTTCGTAACGAGACGCTGCGATGACGCCTTCTCCGAGATGACTCAGGACCGATATGGTGACACGCTTGTCTTGTCCTTCGGCGCCTTCTCGACGGAACCGATGAGGCGGGCTTCAAGCGAAGGTCGGGCGGACTCATCGAGGGTCCTATTGGAGAGGCAGCGCTCGTGACGATATCGCGTCATCGCAGGTCGAGCGATGTCCTTCTTGGGCCATTGGATAAAAGTGTGCACGGCATCCCTAGTGTTGTGATTTCTTCATTCGGGAATCTCAATGGATGGCCATGAAATTGTCATGTACCATGTCCACCGCACTCGGCATAACCTTGCGCCACCGGGCACCATGTCAGATCGCTTCTTCTGGTATGGATACACCATACCCCGCCAAATTTCAATAGCAATCGACCCAACCATCCTCACTTGAGCTTGCAGGCGCCGGCTTCTACAAAACGGTACACAATTAGCTAAGGCGCCCTATATGTCTATATTTGGAGTATTCCGAGATGTACATTACCTCGATATCGCCGATCGGTAATTGCACGCCGTCATGTCCGTAATTATGTGTGGACGCGAGGCTACTCCGATGTTGAGGAGGACTTGCTCCCAAATTAATGTGGGCGGCTTGCGCCTCATGAGTTCATTTACTTGGTTCTCAGAACTTGTTATTTGTCCTTGAAATTTTTCAATAATGACATGTTCCACCGTAAGCGCCATGTTGGTCCTGGATCTCTTCCTACTCCTATATGTGGCGGAGTCTTGTGGGAATCCATCCTCCAAGGTACGTAAACCCCAACGCCTCGCGTGCGACCCGGTGCTCCTTGTTTCCGGGTCGTAGATAGTACATCCTTCTCCCCGCCCACTTCGAGGAACCTTGGGAAGATGCGACGTCAATGCTTCTGCAAGAGGACATCATGTTATTATAGACACCATGAAGTTATGAACTTATTAACAACTAAGTGGTTCGACATATTTACCAGCGCTGGGACACCGCCGCCTCGCCTGGTTTGCGAAAGAGATGTCGCTCAAGACGTGGTCGATGCCCTCGCTCTTAACTGTGCTCGAGCGCGCTCGTCGAGATCCCAACAAACGGTCGGGCGGCGGTCTCGCCCTCCGCCGCCCACTTTGTGGCTTTACGCGTACCAGCCGTGCCGAAGTTTGTGGGGTGAGTGTTTTGGGCACGAGAGCTCGGCGCCGCACTTTGCTCCCCGAAATTCGCCGTCGCCTTCATCTCGCACGAAGGCATCCCATGTATCCCACGACAAGAAAGGATACTTCGTGAAGGGCGTCCGACCGTGTTCACGCATCGCGTGACAAGCGCCTCTTGAAGGTCCTCCACGCGTGGCACATCGCGGCGGCCATGCGCATCGCACACGTGTCCGGTTTGCTTTGTGGAAAGTGAACGAGGCGTAAAGCTCACCACAACCGGTCTCTCAGACATCCGTCGACACTTCCAGTTGGGGTGGTTATGGGGACCCGTTCCTTACAAGTACCCGCAGACGGTCCGGAATCTTGGTGCGCGTTTGGGACTCGGCCGATCCCGACATCACCGACCTCCGTGATCGTCATGCGGCCCGACGGCAATTTAGAGATTCCTCCGCCATCTCGCCTGCACTCACCTTGATCGGAGATCCAGACGCATTTGGCGACGTCGCTGACGGCGGCGAAGACGGTGCCTCTGCCATCTCGCTAACTTGCTATCTATATAAGTTACGTACGCAATGATTACTCACAGTGCATGAATAATCTGAAGTATGGTGTGGAGGCATGCAATTTCTAAAACAGCTTTTCCTTAAATGATATTTTTAGGCTCTCATCCCCTCTCGTCCCCCTTTGATTGTTGGCCATGATCTTACAAATAATATTAGATGTCATCTAATTTCTAAAACAGTTTTTCCTTAAATGATATTTTTTGTTAATAAATTAATGTTTGATACCTCACAAAAAACACTTATGTTACTTCTTTAGGTAATTTTTATAGTATTACAACCCATCTATTCTATCAAAGATTTTTCATATATATATATATATATGGCAATCCACGTGTCATGTATATGAGGGTCATGGGGCACATAACAACTGGCATGTGGAGTGGCAACATAGGAGGCACATAACATTGAAGGGTCCTAACATAAATAAGGTAAAATGGTATGCAAAGAAGATCTACATAGAAATATTTATCGATACACTAGTACAAAACATGTTATCCTGGATGCTTCATCACAGATGCATGAATAATCTGAAGTATGGTGTGGAGGCATGCAATTCACTGCAACAAAAGTAATGGAACTTCTATGTGTATAGTATATACTTGTTTACGCTCATAAGTATATACATGTGTATACTTGAGGTGTACATAAATCTCCGATTATAGTATTGCCAAATCAAGAAGAAATAAAAGACAGAGTAAGCAACACATGTAGAGCTCAAATCAATATGCTATCACATCAATTTCAAGATATGACAATTATTATCACAGAGCAATTCCAACAGAGCCCACAAAAGTCACTTTGCAATATATATATCTCCTAGTACTAACAAATCAATTTCAGACTTGACTTAGTACAAAGATATATATACTCAAAGTGATACTCAATAATTGAATACAAAGATACTCACAAGACGATGTATATCACAAGTATATGGCATCACAAGTTACTTGATCATTCTGCAAACCCTGCATGCATTGCCGCAAATACCAAAAAGACCATCTAGAATAGAGCACACCCATTAAAGTAAGAGCAAAGAAGGAATTGCCGTCGAGTACCATAGGGATCATCATCGCTTCCGGATCAACTTAGATTAGTCAAGACTCGAGTACCAAGGCTACCCATACCAACTTAGGTTAACCGCACCTTGATTCTCAAGATACCTAGACTAACCCAAATCACCAAGACTGGATAACCGCGATACCTAGACTAACCTAAGTAAATCTAAGCTATCTTATTCCCGTAGGTTTCATCATTCAGCCAAAGCAATAGCAAGGGCCAAGAAATATCCTGCATAGGGCAATAGGGAGAGGAGGCAATGGTAAGAAGGTGAGTGCACAGCTAGGAGAGAAGGCCACCAATACATTCCCCACCAGAGCCTGTGCCACCCCCAGATTCATTTCCCAAGCCAACAGCAAAGACAAGTTCATCCCCCCAAGAAGCCAGAAAGCCAAAGACACAAGCCCTCCCCGGCCATTCTCCCTTTTCCCCATTCCTTCCCAATAAGGCCAGAGGCTGAGAGGCAAGAAGAAGAAGCAAAGAACGAGCCGTAAGGCGATCCCATCAAAAGGTAACCCATTCATACACCACTATGAACTACCCACTGCACAAGTAGCAACCACACCACACCTCAAGAACATTATCATTCCCAATCACACCCTGCAGTATCAAGCATTCATCGCTCATCTCGAGAAATGGGAGGATCTGGGATCATGATACCTAGACTAACCCAAATGCAACCTTTGGTTTTCATCCTTACTCACCGGGTCGGCAGGGCGGGGGCGACCGGATGAAGGCGAGGACGAAGGAGGCGGCGCTGGTCTGAGGTGGACGAAGGAGGCGCGCTGGCCTGAGGCGTGGACGAAGGGAGGCGGCGCCGGCCTGAGGCGGGACGAAGGCAGCGGCCCCGTAAACCCTCACGCAGAGAATGGTGAAAAAGCAGAGTGTACAACCGCTCGATGATAGAATGACTTATATACATGGATATCACTGCACGGTTCTATGATAGAACCGTCAGGATAATGCATCACGCACGGTTACATAATAGAACCGCTCAGGATGTTAACTATCGCTGACGGTTCTATTATGGAACCGTCGTGATAACTTAGAAAGGAGACCTTATTTTAATATCACGACGGTTCCATAATCAACCGTCTGTGATATGTTGATATCACGCATTTGCTCATTAATAGAACCGCTCGTGATATTAAGTATATGCTGACGGTTCTATTATAGAAGCGCTCGTGATATCTCCCAATGAACCGCCCATCGCTAGATCAACGATCCAAGTTCATCCACGCCGATTTAATTTTGGATTTTCCCGAGAAGGCTTATTTGTTATCTAAAAATACAATTTAATTCAAAATGCATAACTTTTCTCTCAGAACTATTTTTGAGTGAATCCAATTTTTTGGATTCCTCTATTAATGAGCTTATCGTGAAAATTAGTTTGGAACATGTTACTATTTCCGAAAAGTTTACTTATGCATTTTACTTTTGCTCATTTCAAGGCTTTGAAAATTGTAGAAAGTGCATCATAGCTCCAAATGAGATGAATCCAATTGGGTTGTTCATCTCATGAGGTGCTTGATTCACTGTACTATAGCTCCAAATGAGGTGTTTAATTTTCTCATATATATCTTTTGCATTACAAGTCCGATAAACCGGTCTCACACGACCAACCGAGGCAAATTGACCGATTTAGCACCGCCCATAACACGTGACGCGCTTCCATGTTAACATCAAATTAATTACAATGGAATATATACATGCTTAATTGAAATACGATCCTTCATGATGATCGACGCAAGATATAGCTAGCTTCCTCACCGGGTTCTTCCACTATCGATGCGCTCTCCAAAGGAGACAACTCATCAAATTGATTGTACTCTTCCTCATCCACGACATTCTCAACTCCGACAATTCTTCTTTTCCCATGAAGAACTACGTGGCGGTTCTTATTTGCCGAGTCCGTTACATAAAAACTTGAACAACTTGCTTAGCGATACGAATGGTTCGCCCTTGTATCCGACACGCTTGAGGTCCACATGAGTGACACCGCATTTGTCGACCTTCACGCCTCGCGGAAGTTTAACCCAATGACATCAAACAGGGGATCTTGAAAAGTACATAGTCAAGCTCCCAAATCTCCTCTACGAACCCATAGTACGAGTTCGACACCATTGCTCGCGATCGTGCTCTTCCTATCCCGAAATGCCAGATAAAACGTGTACCCATTTATGTCGATCCTTGCCATGTCACAATTGTAAATTTTGGTCCTTTGGCCAACCATATAGCGCTTTCATCACTTGATGTCCTCCGATGAATCGCATCTTTAACCATTCGCTGAACCGACGGTTGTGTTTCTCTCGTGATCCAAACCTCCGACCGTGCGGATTTCATTGCCGTAACATGTCTTTGTGCTCGCCGATGTACGGGACACTTGGGTCATGTGTTGCAAGACCGTGAAATGGGCTTTGCGCACGTATTTAGATCGGGAGTGATTTCTTTCCTTCCGATGGTCCCGATACCTCTAGTCTCCCCTCATGACGAGATAGAGGCACACCCATCGGTTCCACCTGAGCCATGTAGTCGACGCAGAACTCAATGACCTCTTCGGTTGCATAACCTTCGATGATACTGCCCTCCGGCCGAGATCGATTCCGTACGTAGGACTTGAGAATTCCCATGTATCTCTCAAATGGGTACATATGACGTAGGAACACAGGGTCGCATATCTTTATCTCTTTCACAAGGTGAACAGTGAGATGGACCATGATATCGAAAAATGACGGAGGGAAATACATCTCAAGATGACATAGAGTCGCCACCACCTCTACCGCAGAGCGCCGAGTCCTTCGGATCGATGACCTTCCGAGCAATTGAATTAAAAAATAACACGACCTAAAGATTACCACTAACCTTGTTCTAGAAGATACTCCTAACGCAATAGGAAGCATTTGTGTCATCAGCACATGACAATCATGAGACTTCATACCAATTAATTTCAAATCTTTCATGGAAACAAGTTTCTTAATATTGGTGGAGTAACCGGACGGAACTTTCACACCATGCAAGCTTTGACACAGTTCATTTATCTCGGCCTTGGACAAAGTGTAGCAAGCGGGGAAGGTACGCTCGTCCTTTATCGGTCTCTTTCGGTGCTAACTCGGTTCTTATGTTCATATCAACCAAGTCACGCCGTATGCGTTAACACCGCTTTTGTTTTGCCAACGATGTTCAAGAAGAGACCAATCAAGCTATCACATACATTCTTCACGTGCATGACGTCGATGCAGTGGCGAACTTCTAAGTGCTCCCAATAAGGCAAGTCCCAAAAAATTGACCGCTTCTTCCAGATGTTTTTCTGAGGGGTTCTTAATTTACATCCCTTTCCAAACACAACATCAATATCCTTAACCATATCATAGACCTCTTTCCTCTAAAAGCCCTTGAGTGAATCGTTCTCCTTATTTCCATCGAATTGTTTCTTCATCTTGCGGTATGGGTGACTCGGGAAGGAACCTACGGTGACGATATACACGCTTTTGCGAGTTGTTCAAACCATACACTCTCGGTACCATCTAAGCAAAGTGCGACAGCTTTGGCTCCCTTTGTAATCGAACCCCGACAGTTACCAAGGGCGGGAAAATCATTGATGGTGCGTAATAACATGGCGTAAAGTGAAGTTCTCTCGCTTGTACGCATCCCATACTTGTACCCTTCGGTCCAAAGTGTCACAAGATCTTCCAAAGAATGGTGCTAGGTACACATCAATATCGCTCCTGTGTTGCTTCGCCCATGGATAAGTAGTGACATCAAAATGTACTTTCGCTTCATACACACCAAGGAGGAAGGTTGTACATACATAGATTCACTGCCAAGTGCTATGTCGGCCGCTTCATGTTACCGAAAGGATTCATTCCATCCGTACTCAACCCTAACCTTATGTTCCTGCTCGCACCGAACTCTTCAAGCTCCGATCAAGTTTCTCCACCGCGTAATCAGCAGGTGTCTTAGCTTTCCATCTCTCTTACGCCTCCTCGAGTGCCAACGCAGCAATCTTGCCTCCTTTAGGTTCGCAAATAAACGCTTCAAACGTGGTATTACAGCAGATACCACAACATCTTAGCAGGAGGTCCTTGCTTCACCTTAGCAGATTTTGACGCTTGTATCGGATGCTTTGCACACGGACATACATGCATGTCTGCATACTCTTTACTGTAGAGGATACAATCGTTCGGACATGCATGTATTCCTTCTACTTCCATTCCCAATGGGCAAATAACCTTCTTTGCTTGATAGGTGGTGTTGGGCAACACGCTTCTCCTAAGGATGTCCGCTAGAGACCTAATAACGCCGTGAAACTCTTATCTGACCAACTATTGCTTGCCTTCAATTTCAGCAGCTCAACACGGCTGACAACCTTGTGTATCCCGGCTTGCACCAGGAACAAAGGTCTCACCGAGTCCTCCCTTAAGCCCTCGAATTTACAAAACTCTCTCCCACTGTAGTTCTCTTCTGCATCGCGTAGCATCTGATCCAAATTGTCATCGTGCCCCTATCCTCATCAAAAGCACACCACATCCGCAAATCATTGACTTCCTCGGCGATGTCATCATTATTAACTTCGTATAATCTGCTCTTCACCGTGACTGGTCCAACATGTATACCCTTTTTTGAAACCCCTTCGAATCAAGTGCGCTTCGATCTGCGCCGCGTTGTTAAACATCTTCATATTACCGCAATCAATGCACGGACAGTACATAAAATTTATCCCCTTCTTCAACATATCCCGCCAATGCTCTTCTAAAAGCAACCACGCCATTAATGTACTCTTGACTCACACTGCTCACACCGCACATCCAGTTTCGATCCATCTACACTACGCATGTAACAAATTAGTGTCAAATTGATTAGCGATTAATTTATAGCAAACATAAAGGGTTATAGATCGTTACCCTCGGAGCTCACGAAGAAAATATCTAATATCTCTCGATAATCCTCACCTTCTCCTCCCTTCCCTCTCTGCTTGGCAAGACAATGGGCTTCCTATTTACCAAACATACTTAAATAGTTATGTACAAGGAGAAACAATAACTCCCTAATAGAACGAAAATGTGCAATATAAACTCATTCTCCAACATTTGCATCTAAGGTTATTGAAAGAAAACTCTTCACTAGTTATGTACCACACGCGGTGGCATAGCGAGCCATGCCTACGGCCACAACCATGATCCCTACCTCTCGACACCGATATCTATCTCAATTGAACAATCATGCAACCCAAATATAGGCATCATCTCATACTCTTCACTAGTTATGTACCACACGCGGTGACTCAGCAAGTATGTAATAAATCAATAGTAACAACACCATTCTCAATATTCACAGTTAGCATCTACACTATCTTTTCTCCTTTCTTTTAGTCAATGCATTAACACACAATAAAATACCAAGTCCACAAGCATCTCCAAGCTCATACCAAGATAGAGGAGGAGCCGCAGTTGGAGGAGCTAGCAGGCAGGAAGTGGAGCCTGGAGCGTAGAGACAGTGGCGAGGCAAAAGGCAAGGCGGCATGGCAGTAAGGGCAAAGGGACACAATGGCAAGGCGGCCGAGGGATGTGTCGGCCAATTTATATGAAGCTCAGAAATACAGATTTGTTCTTATTGTGAACCGCTCGTGATAGTAAATTATCGCGCACGGTTCCCAATAAGAATCGCTCAGGATTATCCTGCACGGTTCTATTTAAGAACCGCTCAGGATTTCTGGATTATCACGCACGGTTCTTAAATAGAACTGCTCGATAATTCACTGCACGGTTCTTATTGGGAACCGCTCTGTGATATTTATTATCGCTGCACGGTTCACAATAAGAACCGTCTGTGATGGGCCGTCTGCTATTGCCTCTTTTGTAGTAGTGTCTGCTTCTGCAGTAGACTGGGCCACAACCTCCTGCTTCTTGCTCCTTTATGACACAAGGTTGCCTCCCACAAATACGCAATATCCAGAGGTAGACCTCCTTGTCATCCACACTGTTCTCCCAATCAGCATCACAATACCCTTTCATATTCAGGTGTTGATTCTTCCTGAACCAAAGGCTTTTCCCTGGGCACTCTGTTTAAATACCGCAGAATTCGATAGACAACATCCATATTCATGTTTTGGGATAATGCATATATCGACTAACCACACTCACTACATATAAAATGTCAGGTATTGTATGACACAAATAGATGAGACGCCAACAAGTCTTTGATAAGCTTCCTTTTCAACTGGATCTCCCGACCCAGTACATAGCTTGTGATTCCTATCAATAGGTGAAGCTATAGGGCGACACCAAAGCATACCTATTTCTACCAGCAGATCAAGGCATACTTCCTCTTGGAGAGAACTATACCATTCGAAGAACGAACAATCTCAATCCCAAGAAAGTATCGAAGAGTTCCAAAATCTTTCACTTCAAATGCCTCTCCTAGTCTTTTCTTTAAGGACTTGATTTCCTTAGTATCATCTTTAGTGATCACAATATCATCAACACAGACTACCAATACGATGATATGTGATCCTCTATGCCTATAAAATATAGTATGATCTCGATTGCACTGAGAATAGCCCATATGGCTTCAGACCGTTTAAAGACTTTTTGAGTTTACACACATTCTCATCAGTCTGTCTGTTCTCAAAGCCTTGAGAAATCTCCATGTATACCTCCGCTTGTAAATCACCTTGTAGAAACACATTTTTCACATCCAACTGATGTAGGGGCCATCCGAAGTTAGTTGCACAAGAGATCAATGTTCTTACTGTGTTCATCTTGACCACTGGTGCAAATATCCCATCATAGTCTATCTCATGTGTTTGACTATAACCTTTTGCAACTAATCGTGCCTTGTATCTCTCTATCTTGCCTTAGGGAGTTTGCTTAATCGTAAACACTCATTTGCATCCTACTGCCCTTTTTCCTGCTGATAGTGGAACAAGATCTCATGTCTTGTTCTTCTGAAGTGCACTAAGATCCTTTTCATGGCATCCTTCTATTTATGATCATGCTTAGCAGCTCGTCAATCCTTTGGAAAATGCATTGCCAGAAGAGATGCAATGAATGCTTTGTATGCAGGTGAGATATGATAATATGAGAGGCTTTCCGGTATTAGCTCTAGTTTCCCTACGTTGCGTAAATGGAAACTCTAGATAGAAGTGATTAGAAGGAACATTACCACTCGCCCCAAAGGGAGGTAAAGAACTTGATGGAGAGAGACCCGATGAGAGATTTGGGACTGGATCAACTAGCAAGGTCGGCTGTTCAGGCGTGGCTATTCTGGTTGCGCCTCTTGCAGCTCCGCTAGTGGCTAAGGTGCTAACCTCTACTTCTCCCCCCTGTTTCCTAAAGCGCATTCGTTGATAAACCTTCAATTCTTTTGGGGCTATCACATCTCTCGCATGTTCCATTAGACTCGGGCATGGAATTATCCTCACAATGACTTCTTCTCATTGACTACCACTCTTCTTGTTCTCCCCCTCTCGACTGTCACCCTTAGTGATAGGAGAGAACTCATCCAAAAACTGACCAAGAGTACCTTCACTCGTGTAGTAGGGCTCAAATTCTCAGAATGTCACATCCATACTCACGAACAACCTTCACTTAACTGGGTTCTAGCATCTATAGCCCTTCTGACTTGATCAGTAGCATATAAAAATACACTTCAATGCCTGCGGATCCAACTTGACAACCGCTGGTCGGTGATACCGTACAAAGCACAAATAACCAAACACCTTGGGAGGAACCTTGAACTCCCACTGATCCAAAAGAAGCTTAGCTAGAGACTTCATCCCAAGTATTCGAGATGGCATGCGATTGATGCTATACGTTGTAATCATCACTGCCTCGCCCCACAGTCTCTTTGGCACATTCATCTGAAATATGAGTGAACATGCTACATCTAACAAATGTTGATTCTTCCTTTCAGCCACTCCATTATGAGGTGGGGTTCCTGGACAAGTAGTCTGATGAACCATCCCCTCCTTTGAGAGATACGCTACAAAGTACTTGTTAACAAACTCAATTCCATTGTTTGTTCAAAGAATCCAAACCTGTCCATCAAACTGAGTAGCAACTATCTTATAGAAGTCCTAAAAACACTAAGTGACATCACTCTTATGCTTCATCATATAAATCCAAATCATACGAGTATAGCTATCAATAAATATAACAAACAACTAAAAACCACTCATAGAAGTAACTGAGCACGGATCCCAAACATCATAATGTATTAATATAAAATGTTCATAACTCCGAAGACCAATGCTACTATATGTAGACCGTGTATGCTTTCCAAACTCACAACAAGTTTACTCTTGTCTACCTTTTTGAACAGACCAGAGTATAACTGACTTAAACTTTCAAATGACAGATATCCCAAGCGATGATGATGTAATAAAACTTCTCCCTCAACTCCTACAATCACAGTCAATGCCTCATCAACTTGATCAATGTACTATAACCCAATACGCCTAATTCCAGTCCCAATCCTCTTCCCAGTTCTCTTCTCCTGGAACAAACACAAATTCTCATCAAATATGACTGTGCATTTGAATTGGTCAATGATAGAACTAACTAAAAGAAGGTTGACTAGAATGGAGGGAACATGCAAAACAGATGATAAAGCAAAGGATGGTGTGCACTCTATAGATTTTACACCCTGAATAAGATGGGAGGTTCTATCAGCTGTTTGGACAGTTTCAGAATGAGTATATGGGTTGTAAGATGAAAATACGCTAAATGAACCCATGACACGTTTGGATACCACTGAATATGTGATCAAATCAATATAAAAGTGCTTATAGGTGGATGCAGGTGTATGGGCTTGAATACCTTCGCCCAAGTGGGCGTAGTTGCCAAAGTTACCAAAAGAGGTGGAATCATGAGTAGTCTCCAATTCTTTCCCTACTGCCACTTCTCCCACTGCATAGCTTACTCACTGTCAGAGTAACAGATGTGATCACCTCTGTCAGGGCTATATTAGCCCCAGGGCCAACTCGGCCCCTTCCTCGACCTCTACGACCATCACGATCTTCACCTCGGCCTCCAAACAGTAGAGAAGGACAAGCACGACTCAGATATCTTCTCATCCCATAGTTGTAGCACCTCCTATCATCTAGTATGACGTATGCAGATCTAACAAGGTTGTTGTCCCCTATTACTCGCAATTGAATCTCCTCATGTATCATAGCCGAAATAGCCTCCTCCATAGTACGCAAGTTTCCCAAGTGAAATATGGCAGCCATTCTACTATCAAACTTTGGGTTCAGTCTCTTCAAAAAGTGTGTAACATGTCTGCGTTGCAGCCACACTCTGCCAGCCTCAGTATCACCTAGCACATGTTGACTGCAGTAGATCATAGTGATCAAAATCCGCCCACAGCTGCTACAATTCACTAGCATACTCCTGGACGGTCTTCTCCTATTTCAAAGCCTCCAGCTTACCCTTGACCTCCATCGTCATCATCATATTTCCTGCCCCTGAGTACATGTTACCCAACGTCTTTCAGATCGCTTGTGCACTTTGCATTATCTCCACTATCCGAGTGATGGATGGAGACATTGAAATTAACAACCAAGCCACAACCACAGAGTTGGTGGTATTCTACACCCTTCAATCCATACTCGCCTTCTCTACAGGCTCAACATAAGTTTCCTGCAGATAGTGCTCCACCCCTTTCGTCCTCAGAATCAGCTGGACCCTTCTAGACCAACTCAGATAATTCTTGCTCCTTCCAAATTTACATCATTTGGCATCAGCTCCAACTTTAATTCAGATAACCCTACAGCAGCCCTCGGACCTATCATACTTGTCGCTAAGAGGTCCTGTAACATGCTCCTCATGTCACCTTGCATGACCAGCAGGGAAGTAGTTTCAATAACTATCTTTCTCCTCTCTTCTACCGCCCTCATTACGGCTTCTTCCTCCGCCTTCCTTGAAGCCTCATTCTCCTCAAGGGTCATCTTCTCAAACAACTGGAGCAATATCAATCACTACCAAGATATGTCACGTATCACCCACGATCACGGTAACCCTTCACGCATCAACGTTCGCTGAACCTTGGTGAGTGCCTTCATGGTTACCCAAATCATGCAGAGCCATGACATAAAAAACAAATTCAATACAAAACCCTTTTTTTTCTCTCTCGATGTTCTTCTTTCGACCGACACCCTCGCTCTCCTCCTTTATTTTTCTTCGCGCTTTTCTTCTCTAGGAACACTCTCGACTTCCTCTACTCCCCTTCTTCTTTGGTTCACAAAGATCCACGCAATGCTGGCATTCCAGGAGGCGGCTCCCCTTCTTCTTTGGTTCACCAAGCAGTGGCGACGATCCGGTTCTAGATCCACGCAGTGCTGGCGTTCCAGGAGGCGGTTCCCTTCTTCTTCTTTGGTTCACCAAGTAACGGCGGCGATCCGGTTGTAGATTCACACCATGCTGACGTTCCAGGAGGCGGCTCCCCTTCTTCTTCTTTGGTTCACCAAGCAACGACGGTGTTCCGGTTCCAGATCCACGCAATGCTGGCGTTCCAGGAGGCGGCTCCCCTTCATCTTCTTTGGTTGACTAAGCAATGGCGGCGATTTGGTTCCAAATCCACACAATGCTAGCATTCCAAGAGGCGGTTCCCTTCTTCTTCTTTGGTTCACCAAGCAACGATGGCGACTTGGTTCCAGATCCACACAGTGCTGGTATTCCAGGAGGCGGCAGAGGCCTACCTCGTCGGATTTGGCGGCGGCGGCGGCTTCATGTTCCGAGCTCCGACCTCTTCCTCCCTGCCTGCCCGAGCTCACTCGAGGCGGCGCAACCGCAACCCGAGCTCGGCCTTGAGGCGACGCGACGCGACGGCTCGGTTGCAAGAGGCAACGAGGATGAGGACGAACGACGGCGGCGGTGGCTAAGGTAAGCGAGGGTTAGGATAAGGGTTCGGTGGTGGTGGATGAAACGGGGATGACTCTGATACCATATAAAATTTCGAGAATAGTTGTTTGTATCCCATTAGATCCTCACACTCTTTATTTATAGTATAAAGATTGAATCCGATTCTAATATAAGATGAGCTCCAACCTTAACATGACTCCTTACTAGTTCCTAATATTAACTCACCAACAGGTACATATGTGTATTATTTGTCATATCACTGATCTGTTCTTGTAAATACTCGAAAGCAAAGATTCGTGCTTGTGTATGCAAAAGTAGAATGCAAAGATTTGTTGGATTATCTGCTGGGTCGATGTGCTTCAGTTCTTTTGGAAGAAACAGGACAGGACATGGATGTGAAGCACACTAAAGCATGTGTAGTTGTGTACTGATGATTCCTTCTGTAAAATTCAGGCAAGGACTAAATGATAACCGTTGCTCGGGTATGCATGCATGGTCCTGAATGGAAGGGAGCTTGGCTTTCAACCGTCCGATCAGAAAAAGAACAATCGACAGCCTAAGGATCTAAAGGGGGAAATCTCCTACCTGTTTATTCAACATGATCAATCTAGATCAAGAGTCTATTTTTCATTGAACAAGCCATCCTCCCGGCGATCACCGTCTGCATGCAGCAACGACGAATCTGCCTTGTGCCATACGCTTCAGTCTTCACCAAATCCGCATGTACATCGCACAACTACTGCATGAGTGTGTGGTCGGCATACAACTCGACTCGTCCCTGTTCAGTACAGTTGCTGTGCGACGACGATCATTTCGCAGTCCTGATCGTGGCAGACTTTGGCGAGGATCACACATGGTGGAGTTCACGGCCCTACGGATCTTGAGCGATCAAGAGATGCCAAAATTCTCGGTGCCTGGAAAGGAAGACAAGGGGACCGGCATGCCGTGTACAAGATAAGCCATGGCCAATGGCCAAGTTGCCGAGCTTTACAGAGGAAAAGAGGATGGAGTTCACTTCACAGGTGAGATGGATCAGGTTCAGAGTAACAAGGAATTTGTTGAGGATGAAGTCAACAAGTGCTGTGTTTGTGTGGATTGATTAGGTCAGACACGATGAATCAACTCGTCTTGCTGACTGTTGCGCTGTCAACCGAGGCCTTGCGAATTGCGATAGTGTCGCCTGAATTTACACGATATGAACAGGAACTTATATTACACCTGGCTGATCTTAATACGAACTAGCCGATTGGCCCGCGCAATTGCACGGTTTGATGTACAATAGTATATATTTACGCAATTCCAAATTTTAAAAGTTACATTTTGAAATATAAATTTGAATTTGTGATATTGATTTCTTATTTAATTAGCAAATTTTATTTTGAGATCACTCTCCTTATGTGTGAATGAGAGGATTGAGAGGTAGGTTCATCCAGGAAATTTACACTCTCAACCTTTGAATTAAACGCAATGCTACATATTTCTCTTTTTTTCAAATTAATATATCTATAAAACCAATTATTGAATCCAAGTCTTTAAAATTAGGCTCCATCAAATCAAGGGTTAAATTTTATTTAAATCTTTTCAAATTAATATAGCTCTAAGAAAACTATCTCTACTACTTACAATAAGGAGTTGGGTGTGATACGTCCGTTCTCCCCACTCATTCGTCTTAGAAAGCAGGCGTGCTGCTAGGTGGGCCCCCACAACCACACGTGATCTCCTTCCACAACCATCGGCAGTGCCCGCCCTAACTCTCACCTCTCCCCCGAAACCGCCGCTCGCACCCCTCCAAATCTTTCGTTGTCGCCGCCCCCTTCCCAAGCCTCTGGCTGCTGCTGTGCCCCCTCCACTACGATACCACCGCCATCACCGCCTCCCCCGGCATCTCGCAATGCCACCCCTCCTCGGTCTCTTGCGACCTCGCCATCCGCTCCCATGGCATCTCACGTCTCCGCCACGACTCCTCATGTCCGCATCCGGAGCATGTCGCCGCCACAACCCAAAATGGGAAACGTCGGAGCAACAACGACATCGTTCTGTGCCCTTACCCTCGCCCTTGCCAGTGTGCTCGGGGTGAAGTTGATTGTGCCTCTGGGTCTTCAAGGTCATTGACGCCAGTGCGCCTGTGTTGCCGCGCCTACAAAGGGATGCACAGCTGCCGCGGCAACGTCGCTCCGTGCCCATGCTGTCATTGGCGTTCGTGCTGTAAAACAACCCCTGGTTGGGAAGCAGCCTACAAACTTAGACATTGCAATTTACAATCAAGGACATGCCTGAGTGGCGGTTGCATTGAGTTAAGCATGTTTTCCTATTTATTCTTCTCCTTCTCCTTCTTTTTCTTCATCTATTTCTCATGTCTCCTCCATCTCCGCAACACACTATGCAACTGTACTGATGACCTCCTATTTCTTGCTCCCTATGTAGTTTGACTTATATTCAAGCCTTCGAGTTGACTAAGGATTGGAATGACACGTCGTTGTCAGGGTGCTGCGAGGTGAGGGGACGTCCATTTGGGCGAGTCATCATGTTGTGTTCTTCTAATGCGAGTCCTTGGATGGTTCATATGGTTGCAGGACGGTCTACACAATGGGTATATTATTTTGCTAAGGAGCGGGCACTACCACGAGCCCGTGTTCAATTGCAGTTAGGTAAGTCATTTTGGTGCTGACCTTCGTTCCGTTTTGCGGACATGTAACTATTCTGAATTGCTTATAGAATCATGTACAAAATTAGTGATTGGGTCACTCGCTCCCGTACAATGTAGAATTTAACTTTTTGTATATATAATAACACACTCTTTTTTGTAAGAGAAATCATCCATAACTCTAGAGGTGGCCAAATGGGTCGTACCGGCCAGGCTGGCTTGGCCCGAGGTATGGCACTGTTGGCCCAGCCCGCATTGTTCATGGGTCGGACCGGTACGACACGATAGGCCGGGCTATGCCTGGGCAGCCACCCCGGTCTGAAAGCCCCGGGAGATTTAACTTGTAATGTTTAACCTTCCCAACGGTCCTAACATCACAAGAGAAATTTTTCGCTCTCGGTGTATTATGTACCTCTCAGGAGTGGTACACAAACACCTTCACAAACATCAAGCCATACACAAGTTATTACAATACCAAAATCTTCATAGTTTACAACATAAAACACATACAAGGTTCAGATTTCATACATAGGGCCGACCGGCCAAATAGCACAATAAAATATCGAGTTCGCAATGGAAACACAAGCCATAAAATGGCAGCAAAGAAAAGCCAATTGACTGCCCTTACGCACAAGGCAACCGGCCGATAAACCACCGAGCCAATCGTCACGTTTGTTGTCGATTCACAATGGCTAACCCCTTGGGGGTCAATCTCCTATGAACAAATGGATAATCTGGTTAAGTACAAAATTGTACTCGCAAGATTTACAAACAACAGAATAAAGTAGATGCATTCAGGTATCAAAGAAATGCTACTACACTAGACAATTATCAACATAAAGGCACTTTCTTTGCAATAGAGTAATAGATTGTAAAGCAATTTACCAAATCTATTTTATGTGTTTAAATAATAGCGAGGCAATATTTAGAGATATAAATAACAACCTAGAAGTGGTTGCCCATAGCCACCACAACAATAGCACAAATTACCCATTGTACCACCCGATTTTAAGTTTTATCGAAAAGTTTGAGTCGAACTCTTGCAAAACCTAATCCAGCATATCCATAACGAAGGACATGGCTATTCGAATAGATTAAACCCTACAGGCGTGTACAACTTTACCTACACACCAGACCACTCCTTTTCCGAGCTATATAGCACACTTCCGAAGGTATGCCGACAGAGCTAAGTCCTACAAGACATTTTCCAATGAAATATATTAGCTAAGACCCACCCTATGGGTGAAACCCTCCGTGAACCACCCTTGTGCGTGCAGACGGGGCTCCCACGGAGGACCCATATGTTGTGTCGAAGCCACCAGTAAAGCCTCAGTAACTACCGATGCACTTTAGGTGAGGGAACCTTCTCGGATCCTAGCCGCACATTTCGAACAACAATAAAATATTTTTCATCCTAACACTACCACCCGCGGCTCTGAGTTAACACATAACAAAGTACTAAGTCAAGAGGGGTTCCCAATACCCTCGGGTGGATGAACGCAATAATGCTTGGATCAGTGTGACACAAGATGTTTGGTCCTTGTTGACTCGGCACAAACCACACACCCAATAACCACACCATCTAACCACATGCCCAAATCCAAATCGTTTTATTTTTAGTTTTAGTTTTCAAAATATGATACTTACATGCGTACCCTTACCCGAGTAATTAGAGTGATGATATAATGATCGTCGCCAAAATGACGATCCCTATTATGCTGAACTAAGCATTGCTAATTAGTGACACCAACTCGTATACGATATATAAATGACCATAACTCCTCCACCGAGCTCTAATTCATCAGCAGGGATATTAACATAGGCTAAGTGGCAAGTATGAATATTTAACTATAGCTCATGCAACTATGAGTATTAGCTACCTCTAACGAGAAATTAATCATCAAAATAGAACATGCATACATACAGTTGCAAACAAGATAATTTGTATTAAACATAATAGGATCAATGTGATCAACAGGGGGGCTACTTTCCTTTGTTGGAGATAGTCCAGGTGCTGTTGAGGATCACTCCCGTAGAAAATCGAATCTCCAAAATCTATCGAACGAATGAGAATATCAAATAAGAACGAATAACACCGAATTCATCCAAAAATTTGAATTCATCCAAAAATTCAAAATCATCCAAAATGTCTGAAATCTACACAAAAGTTAGAGTGTGATTTTATATTAATTTATAAATACATATCATTTGATTTTGAATTTGAATGTAGGAGTTATGCAATAAACAATTTCCGTCGAAAAGAAAATGCTAGAAAATAGCACTCGGTTAGTGCAGCCCGAATTAATTCTTTTCGTGACAATTTCCAGAATGGTGGTGGATAAAAAGACTATATGTTATAACATGGCATAAAATTTGATTAACAAAAAAATTGGATTCATCTCATTTGGAGTTCATATGAATTTTCAAAGTTAAATGAATTTTCAGTGCAAAATAATTCTTTTCTGAATTTAATTCTAATATAAAAATTTTATGTGATAGTAACATATTTCAAACCTATTCTAAGTTAAAGTATAATAAAAATAGAAACCAAAAAAATTGGTTTCACTCAATTTGGAGTTGATTTGAATTAGTTATGAATTTTTGAAGTTATTTGAATTTATAGTGCAAAATTAATTCATTTCAAAAAATCTATTCGCATTAAATACTTTTTATACATGGGTGAGTCTAGCCATTGTCACTTACCAGTGGGTCCACTTAACAATGCTTTCTTTTCTTTTATTTCTCGAAATAAAACTCTACTGACATGTGGAACCCTACTGTCATAGGCTAGTTTCATGAAATAGTGTGTGGGCCGAAAGTCCACCGCACAACGCCTGGGTCTACCGGTGTACACTATGCACTTAATGCATCGGGGCCCACGTGTCAATGACTCTAAAGAAGCTGAGGTTTTAAACTCTCCTCGTTAACTGCTCACGGGCACGCATGTCATACTCATAGAGCGACATTAACTCGACATTTAACTACCACTTAACTCTAATTGGGTTTAATGATTAAGCTACAGTTCTTGTCCATTCCCGACAATAGAGCAGCTCTCGACGCTGCTCACATTCGCGTTTGTTGCCAGCGGTAGAGGGCATGGCGGCGCCGACTAAGTACAAAAATGGGACCCTGGGGTCTAGGCGGTCCCAAGGGTGGCCAGAACATCGTCGGCGGTGGACCGTAGCGATGGTGTGGCGATCTTTGGTGGCGGTGACGTTCGGCCAAAATGTCACATCGCAACCTGACAGTGCTTTGAGCTATCTAATCGCACACAAGTGACCATGAGGTACTAGGAGCTCACCAGAGTAGAATATGGCTAATGAGACGGTTGGAGATGGTCCGACGACAGAGTCCAGTGGTGGCGCGGTGACGTTGTCGTGTCGGCGGCATTGCAGAGAAAGGGGGCAAAGGTGAAAGGTGGGGAAACTAAGGAGTGGTGTGGACACGCTTTTGGCGAAAAGAATTGGACTTGTTGGTGATCTAGAACCGATCTTACGTATGATTATTTGATCAGAGGGTCTCCTGTGATTAACCACGCAGAGAGAAGACACATAGATTTTATACAGGTTCAAGCATTCTGATGCGAGAATAACAACCCTACTCTTGTGTGTATTGTATTGAATATGAGAGGACAAGTAACAATCAAGAGGAAAACTGAAGTCTAAGTCCTCTACTCCTGATCGTGCTTCTCCCCTCCTGTCGTCTACTGATTCCACCCTTTATATAGTGCTCGACGAGGGCGGTGGTTTCTCTAGTCCAAAGGGTGCCTCAACGCTTCAGATGATGAAGCGGTTTCTGGAGATTATTGCTGGAGTAGTAATGTCCCCACATCGCTAGGAATTTATCATCAGGACAGCGAGATTAATCATGCAATTATTCCAAGGAATAACAGTGTAATTAACTACCCCTTATCTTTAAACATGGTTTAGAAGACTCCCTGATCGACTAGGCCTACATGTCTGTAGGCTCCATCGACTAGAGACTGGTCATAGGACTTACGACCAGGAGATAGTAATATAAAAGCTTACGACTAGTGATTGGTCGTAGAGGAACTTACAACTAGGGGATGGTCGTAGAAAAGCTTACGACCTTCTCCCTTATGGATAAGGGGTATACTTACGAGAAGTTTAAAGATATTGTTATCTACAATAAGAATTATAGATAAATGAATAAAATAAGGATTATTAGATCCTTATCATCTAGCTCCCCAGTTTCAAGTGAAAATAACTTATTTGGAAAGAGAGTCGTAGAAAATCATACGACTACAAGGTGGTCGTAGAAAATCTTACGACTACAAGGTGGTCGTAGTATGATGATCAGAAGTAAAACATTTCAGACTGGTATTTCATTTGACCAGAAAAAGAATTGGTCAAGAAGGTAGTTTCACTTGAGGTGAAAAGACATACTCAGTTTTCTCGAACAAACAGATTTAAGAATTCCAATTAACTCTCACAGTCCTGTCCGTTGGGGCGATTCTCGAAGAGGTAAAACTGTTGAGTTACCACATTCTTTAACTCAAGCGTGGTGAAGGATTTCATCACGCACCGCATTAACCCTCTGAAGAAACGAGCACATACCATGTGGAGGTACTCGGGGCCGAAAGATTCTACTAGGGATTACGAGAAGGGTAAATAAATTTTCAACTTATCTCTTTTCCTGTTGATTTCGAACTTGGCTATTGAATGTTTATTTACCTATACAAACTTCTCACAAGCGAAAATTGACACTCGAGTCAAGCTCGTTTGTGAAAAATCCCCACCACCAAATTTGGTGGCTCCTCTAATCCTAGCGGTCTTGTCCGCACAGGATAAGATGGAACACCTAAAGGTAATCAAAGATTAATTTCTTCTTTAGGATCTCATAGTCGTAGAAATACTTACGACCAGGGGATTGTCATAGAAAAACATACGACTGGATACTAGTCGTAGAATGACTTACGACCAGGGGATGGTAGTGGAAAATGACCACTTATTAACATATTTTTCTGACTCCTGCAGAAAGTAGGCATGGAAGACCATTAAGACGACAAAGAGGTCGAATTGATGGTCGTCGGAACTGGGGCGGAGGAAAGCAAGGTTCCTCTGGTCAAAATGCGTCGCCTTGTGAGGGTCGTCGACAAGGGAGGCGGTGCTTCGACCAGGCCTTTTGGGAAATTCACTCCAGACATGACTGCTATAGAGATAGCAGAGGCGGTCAATGCGACTGAAACTCTCAAACATAAAACCCCCAAGACTAAGGTACCCTTCTACTATGACAACAAGACTTTCACAGATTCTGTATCTCGTGACCTTGTCAAGCAACTAGAAAAGGAGAATTATAAAAGATTTATGTCTTTTGTGAAGGAAAATGTTGCGTCAACAGGGCCTGTGGTCGAGGGAAGTGCTGCTGTTGGGGTGATCGAGACAGGTCTCATCCATCAGGAGAGACAGGAGGCTCAAGAAGCGGCAATTCTCACTCAAGACCTACGGTCAAGCATGGTCATAGTGACCCCTATCCCTCAACTCGAACATCGATCACACGTGGTCGATGAGAAGAAGCAAAAGAAATCTTCCCTCGACTACGAGTCACATGTAGCCTTTGGAATTTCGACTACTTGTCTTGTTCTCATATCGACTTTAACCTTTGCAAGTTTAAGGGCGACGAAAAGACCATAGCTGATTCACTCAACTACGAGATAGCCGAGACGAAGAAGCTAAGGGAGGAAAAGAATACCCGTTAAAGAAGCTTCAGGAAGCTAATTCTACAATTCACGAGTTGCAGAATGAGATAAACAATAAGTGTTGAACTTAAGACTGCTTATACAATTAACTTTCTTTTCTTCTTCTAACTCTTTTCCCTTGATAGAAAAAGATATCGAAATGAGTAAACTTCATATTGAGATCGAATCAAATACCTTGGTCGTCAACGAGCTTACCCGTATCGGCAAAGAAAAAGAAAAGAGTATCAAGTCGTGAGAAGAGCAGTGCGCAAAGAGTGTTGCCTCCCACGATGACGAAGTCAAGAAGCTTGACATCCGACTAGTAGGTAAGAAAATCTTTACCTACGACCAGTTTTACTGACTAACCTTTGGAAAGTATTGTTCTGACTAGTCTTACTCTTTACGGAGCAAGCAGTCCAAATAAAACAACTCCAGAGACTTTTGACTCGTAACCAGGAGGAGAAGAAGTCAACGAAGACCAATCTTCAAGATAATATTTCTCTTCTCAACAATATACTCAGAGAACTTGGTGCTAAGGAGGTCACTCTTCTTGAAGGCACCATGATTGCACATACGAGTGCTATTGGAGAACAAGTCAAAAACATGCAAGAGTTAGTAACCACTCTGAGGACCAACCAGGCTGACTCAATCAGACAGGCGGTCGAAAGTGCAGTGAGCTATGCCTTGGCAAACCTCAAAGCTTATGACCATAATCTTGTTCTTCAAGCAATCGAGGCTGATTTCGACTGCTCTGCAGTAGAGGCCACTCAGCTAATTGCAGAAGTCAAGCCAGTTAGCCAGAAAGTCACGGAGGAGATGTAGATTGGATCTCCTTTCTCAGAGTAGTTTGTAGTAGGAAACTTGTAAAGACAAGATTTTTGAGTATGAATATATATCCGCTTTTTCCTGCAAATCATCTTGTCGAGTAGTTAGTAACTTATAAGATAATGAATAAAAAAGAAATTAAGACTAAGAATTGAAGTCATATTAATAACTTTATGCTAGCCCCTGACTATTTGCTTAGTTTATTTAGATAAACTAAGTAAATAGTGTGAAAAGGGTTTTCTTAAAAAATATAGGTTTTGCTAACTTATAGTTTTCGAACACGATTATCATGTACTGGTCGTAAGAGTAGGAATGAGTCGACACTAGGAAGTTTCTTCTAGTGGGCAGAACCACGTGCAAAAAGGAAAGGTTTCGACTAGGTGATGTTACCCTTTCTAATCAGATTAATCAAATCAAGAGCGGCAACTTAAGTTAGACAAACGTCTGGAGTACCTTAAAAATTCATTCGACCTTTTCCAGTGGACTTGATAGGTTTGCCCTAGTAGCAAGAGTTAGAAATATGACAACGCTAGGAAGTTCTTTCTAGTGGGTAGGACCACGTGCAGAGAGGAAAGACTTTGACTAGGTATTGTGTCTTTCTCCTACCAGTTGTAATGAACCAAGTTTACCTAAAGTAGTTCAACAAATTAAAAAAGTGTACTATGCTTAGAGTATTTTGCAAAATGAATGAAGAAATAAACTAAGATGAAAAGAGTTGGCTCGAAAATACTTCGACCATGTTTGTTGAACCCGAGCTCTTTGTGTTGCCAGCAAAAGTGAGGAACGAGTCAATACTAGGAAGTTCCTTCTAGTAGATAGGACCACGTGCAGAGAGGAAAGACTTCGACTAGGTGAAGTTACCGTCCTTTCAACCAGTGTAAAGAAAGACTCAGTGTTTAAAAAATTATCAAAAAATTATCAAAGCGCTACTGAATGTAAGAAAATAAAGATAGAAAGAACCTGATACTTTATTGTCGGGATGGTTGGTTACACATAAAATTTACGTAACTGGTCGATATTCCAAGAATTGGAGAGAACTCAGCTGTCTTCCATTGCCAGGCGTATCGAACCTGGTCGCATAACTTCGACCACTGTGTAAGGACCTTCCTAATTGGGGGAAAGTTTGTTCCAATTAGACTGGGATTGAATCGTCTTCAATACCAAATCACCTACAGCAAGGCTGCGAGGTTGGACCTTACGATCATAGTATTTGTGCAGGGCTTGTTGATAGACTGCTGAATGGATTAAGGCTTGATTTCTCCTCTTCGAGTAGGTTGATGTCATTTGCTCGAAGTTGTTCCTGGATAGAGTCGTTGAAAGTTTAGATCCTTGTCAACCTTATCTTTAGTACTGATGGAAGCATGGCTTCGGCACCGAAAACTAGGGGAAAAAAAGGACGATCTACCTCGAGATCTTCATCAGGTATTGTACCCTTCTGAAGATACTAGTAGATGGGATTCATCCAAGTATCCTTGTATTCTAGAGAGGCTATCTCAATAGAAGGTGTCTGTGGTGCTACGACCAGAGACGACTTCTGGAGCTGCTCCAAGAAAACTCGTTTTGGTACTTATGATCGGGAAGAAGCCATACGAGCAACCTAGTCTGCGAAGAAATTATCTTTCTGAGGGATAAAGTGTACCTTGAAACCAAAAAAATGCTTTTCAAGCTTTCGAATATTTGATAAGTACCGAGACATGGTCAGGTTAGAGCACTAGTACTCTTTTCTGACCTGTTTCACAACTAGTTGAGAGTCTCCTATCACGAGTAGTCGTCAAATTCTGAGCGCTTTCGCTGCTCGTATGCTAGCCAATAAACCTTCGTCTTCTGCCACGTTATTTGTGGCAGACAAGTGTAATTGAATAGCATACTTTAAGGACTCTCCTGTAGGAGATTCCAGGACCACCCAGCCCCCAAGCCACTTCACGTAAGTGACATGTCAAAGTACGTCGTCCACTGGTCGTGGGTATCGTACTAGGAATCCTGAACAGGTTCAGGATTTGTCTATTTGGCGACAAAGCCTGCTAAGATCTGGGATTTAATGGTCGTTCGAAGCACGAAATGGAGATTCAACACCCCAAGTTCTACTGACCATTTTGCCATGCGTCCCGCTGCTTCCCTGTTCTAGGGGACCACTTCTAAGGGAAATTCAAATGACACAATTATCTTGTGCGCCTGAAAATAATGCTGCAGTTTTCTCGAAGACATAAGGAGGGCATATAGAAGTTTTTGAACCAGAGGGTGTCATTCCTTAGGCCCGTGTAAAACTTCACTTACGTAGTAAACTGGTCGTTGGATGTTTTTACGTTCTACGACCAGTTATGCGCTCACTGCATGTGACGTGGCAGCTAGATAAACTAAGAGCATCTCTTCTGGTTTCGAAGAAAGTAAAATAGGAGCACTCGTAAGATACATCTTGACATTCTCAAAGACAGCGTTTGCCTCTTCTGACCACTCAAAACCCTCGTGCTTCCTTATAAGTTTGAAGAAATATAGTACTTTTTCTCCCAGGCGTGCGATGAAACAACTTAAAGTAGTCATGTACCCTGTGAGTTTCTGGACTTCTTTCTTCGTGGTCGGAGGGTGCATTTGCACAATGGCCTTTATCTTTTCAAGATTTGCTTCGATTCCTCGTACAGAGACAAGGAATCCAAGCATTTATTCTGAAGAGATCCCAAATACACACTTCTTAAGATTGAGTTTCAAGCGGTGTTTTTTGAGGTTATCGAATGTTTCTTACAAGTCAGAAATATGATTAAGTTGTTTGATGCTTTTTATGACTAGATTATTAACATAAGCTTCCAAATTTCGGCCTAACTGAGGTGAAAAAGTCGATTGTATCAAGTGTTGAAAAGAAGCGCCATCATTTTTTTAGGCCAAATGGAATTTTGACATAGCAAAATATTACAAATGGTGTAATAAATACGATGTTTTCTTCATCTTCTACACATATACCATTCTGATGATAACCAAAATATGCATCTAGAAAACTTAATACTTTACAACCAGAAGTAGAATCAACCAACTAATAGATACGAGGTAAAGGGAAATTATCTTTTGGGCATGCTTTATTGAGATCAATGAAGTCTACACACATACGCCACTTGTCATTAGACTTTCTAACCATTACAGGGTTAACCAACTAATCTGGGTGGTCAACTTTTCTTATAAAGTCTGCTTTAAGTAGCTTGCCCAATTCTGATCTAATAGCATATTGACGATCAGATGCAAATCTGTAATTTTTGTTTTATGAGTTTCTTATCAGGCTGTAATGCTAGCATGTGCTCGATCACCTCCCTGGGGACTCCGGGCATATGAGATGCTTGCCACTCGAAGACATCTGCGTTAGCTTGGAGGAAAGTGACGATGACGTCTTCCTATTTGGGGTCGAAAGTATCCCCGATGCGAACGGTCTTCGAGGGCTCCTCTGGATCCAGAGGAACCTCTTTGACATAGTTGTTCGGTTTTGGTGCAGTTTTAGGCTTCGAATGCTTGGTCGAAAGTTGCTCCTTGCTTTCTTCTTGAGTTGGTATATTACCAACCATCTCGAGGGATCGACAGTCATACGTATACGCTATCTTTTTATCACAATGAATTGTGATTACTCCTTTAGGGCCTGGCATCTTAAGACATTGATACCCATAATGAGTATCCATTAAGAATTTTACCAAAGTTGGTCATCCGAGTATGGCATTATATGTCGTATCGAAATCGACTACATCAAATGATATTTTCTCTGTCCTGAAATTCCTGAAGAACCAAACGTTAAAAGAAGAGAAATTTGGCTAATAGGATTGACCAAAGACCCCAATACAAACCCATGAGTATCGTACCAGCCTTACCATGGTTCTGGGTACTTGCATCTCGTCAAGGGAACTCGTAAATAAGATGTTTAATGAGCTGCCACCATCAACTAACACCCGATTTACTCAAGAGTTATTGATGGTAGGCTCGACCACAATCGGAAACCAACCTAGTCGAGTAGGATGGATTGGGCAACCACTTTGGCAATTTATTAACAAGAGTTGGGTTAATGGAGTTTACCTCGCGTTCAGCACTCTTAAGCTGTCGTTTTGACTCGTATGCCGATGATCCCCCATAGATATGCTCGATGGTATGCTTCGGATCCTGGAACGACATCTCCTCCTCCTCGTTCGACTGCTTACGACTACCCGCTTAACCTACCGCCTTGAGAGTAGGGAGATGTCCTTTGGCAGTATAATAGTCATCAAGTTTTCGTTGGAAAACCCGGTAATTGCGAAGGTCGTGTCCTTCCGTTTTTATGGAAAGGGTACCACCTAGGCTTATCGTTCTTTCGCTCGGGACGCTTACCTTTGCTCCTGTTGGAGTTCAGCTTGGAACTTCATGGCTCCTTATCGCTTACAGCCAAAACTTCCTTAGAACTGTTGGCTCGATGCTTTTGACCCTTCGCCTTGTTCTTAGATTTCTTGACCTTCTTATCATTCTTTTTGCTACTTTCGCCTGCTTCTTGAGGATTTTTGTTGTCCCAATCGATGGCTTTGTTCCACTCGACTGCTTCAGCGGCAGTCGCATATCGATCGGCCATCTCGAAGAGCTCAGCAACAGTAGCCTTGGGATTCAAAGCGATGTCCTCGGTAATCCTTGTACTGTCAACTCCCCGCTTAAAGGCTCTAATAACAGATGAGTCAGAAACCTCTGGAATCGAATTACGAACCTAACTGAAATGCCTGATGAATTGGCATAAGGTCTCATGGTCGTTTTGTCTAATCCTGTGCAGGTTGTCCCCCTTTCCAGGGAGATTATAGGTGCCCTGAAAATTGGCCAGCAGAAGGTCGCAGAGGTGTTACCACGGATAGATAGACTCAAGTGGCTGGTTTAGTAGCCATGATCGAGCGTACCTTTTGAGCACAGCTGGAAGGTAATTCGCCATGATGTGCTCTCCTCCTCCTGCTCCCCGGACAGTTATTGTGTAGATCTGAAGGAATTTGATGGGATTCAAAGATCCATCAAACTTCTCCATGTTCACTGATCGAAACCGACGCAACCAACGAACTACTCGGAGGTCGGGTGAGAATGCATGACATCCTGCGGATATCATGGGGATATTCTCATGATCTTATGATGATGTTACAATTTGCAATGACGTTGAAGGTTTGTCGAATCACGCGTTTTCGGCATGTTTTCAGGGCTGTCAAGTCTTGGGCGGTCTAACCGGCCAGGTCGGTGGTCCGACCGGCCACCCCTGGTGGTCAGAACGGTCAGGGGCGGTCCGACCGGCCATAGGCGACGGTCGGACCGGCCAGTATATGATTGGTGGAGTTTGGAGCTAGGCCAAAAATAGGGGTGTAGGCAAGAGAGGGGATTCTCATACACTTAGTCTCATAATTTTTTGAGCTTCCAGTCAAAAGATCTATTCGTTTGAATTTTCAGAGAGGTTTCGGATTTCAAGGGTCGAAAATTGGCTAAGTCCCTTGCTGGGCGGTCAGACCGGCCATGGGGCGGATCAAACCGGCCCATGGGTGGCGGTCTGACCGATTTTTACTTGTTCATCGCCATTTTGGCGGCGATGTTTATTGATTAGGTCAAGTTCATGAGTTTCAGTGCTTATATGTTGCATGTTGCATGTTTGGACTAACGTGGGTCAAGTTGCGAAGAACTTGTTCCCGGAATCGATTTCTTGCACTATTGTTGTGCAGGTGACATGGAGGTCAACGACGGTCAACGGCGAGGATGATCAGGACTAGGCTTGGAGAGCTGAGGTTCAGAACGATCGAGGATGCCAGGTGAAGTCATTTGATTCAAGCATGGCGCAAAATGGACAAGGATGACCGAACGGGGACTTCGGTGCGACGGGTCGCATCAAGCGGCGTGGGGTCGGTGCAAGTGCTATAGTAGTTTCGGTGGAAGCCGTATGGGAGAGACTTGCCGACATGATGAGAGCCGTTGATCAACCTACACGTGGCAAAGCATGGGATTGCTTCATGAAGATTGGACTCGGTCTCTGGAGAAGGATCTAGAAGGGGTATTTTGGTAATATCTCTAAAATACCGCCTTGATTGCTTTTGGCTAAACCGCGGCGCAAGACGACGCAAGGAGAAGCGGTTTAGGTCAAGAGAAGATGAAGACGACGCTTTAAAATATGTGCGTGAGTTAAACCCGTTTAACGGGTGCCCAATAGGAAACTCTCCCAATAGGAGAGTGTTGTAGCACATTCTTTATCCTTTTGCTTATTTTGAAACCCTAGTTTGCTTTTGAGATTAGGGAGCGGAGAGGTTAGTATTCTTGAGAGGAGATTGATTGTGTGCTCATGTATTGAGTTTTGTCCACCTTAATGGAGTGGATGTAAACCAGCAACAATCACAAATAAATCTATGCAAGTTCTCTTGATATGAGTCTCTTTTCGTTCTTGCTCTCTATTTTGTGATTTTGGGGCTTTCTTTGATTCTCAAGTCTTCTTTTGGTTTCTGCGCCTAATATTGGTTGTTGTGACATGTGGGAACTTATCTAGGATCATCTCTAACCCACGAGCAAGTTTTTGGATCTAGTTTTTGTTTTAACTCGGTTTTAACCATTCTTCACTCAAATGGAAAAAGGTCAGAACTTTACTAAGGATCTTCACGATCTTTGATTGGAATAGGTTCCTGATATCCTAGAGAATGTGTGTTCCAAGTTTCATCAGTTGTAGATCAAAAGTTAGACCTATATGTAACTTCATTTTCGGGCTGATTTTTCTGTTCATCAGGCTGGTCAGACCACCCAACACTTGAAAATCGAGTCTTTGTTGTTTTTGGTTGTTTTGCTCCGGGGTTTCTATTGGATTCAATACAAGACTTCTTTTGTGCTTGTATATTGATCTTCATAGCTCTCATAGCTATCGGAGTGAAATACGTATTGAATCTAATCTTGGTGAAAAAGAGATCGTGCTCCTATTCACCCCCTCTAGTCGTCGTTTCGGTCCAACACATCCGATAATGACTTCTTGATGCCTTCTTTGCGGGAAAGAATGGTTGATATCACCAGGTGATCGTATACGATGATACCCAGTTGTGAGTAGACCTGACCTATAGTAGGCCTCGGCCTTATGAGGTAAATACTCCTAGTATTCCATCGGTCGTCGCAGATTTTTGGATCGGAGTGGTGAACGATCACCTCCCTTAGGAGCTTGTTGATCGTCGGACGTTCG
This sequence comes from Hsuehochloa calcarea, assembly GCA_036346395.1. Lineage (NCBI taxonomy): Eukaryota > Viridiplantae > Streptophyta > Magnoliopsida > Poales > Poaceae > Hsuehochloa > Hsuehochloa calcarea. Next base: position 18,966,262 of record CM070600.1, read on the forward strand.
AAGAAGTCTTCTTCGACTGGAGTTAAGGTTAGGGGAACAACGTAATCTATTGTTGCTCCAGTCTCCATGAGGCGAGTTGTTTGAACGACTTGTGGTCGACAGAGTTGTACCGCTACGACTTCCAGAATGATGTCGCGGAGGATGCTCAAGTCTTGACATCGTGCTTCGAAGCCTTCGTGGTTCACACGATCTCTTCGACGAAGAGGTCATACCCTGGTGCTCGTGCAAGTTCTTGAGTTGGGTTCTTGAGCATATTATTTATGTGCTGGGGTTCTCTAGCTTCTTCAGACTGATATTAAACACCCCAAGACAAATTTCTCTGCGCCGTCATTCTTCTCCTTCGAGTTGTCTCAGGATCATCTACATCTGACCCTTGAGTTTGCCTCAATGGAGTGCGATCATTTCCAGGATTTATGCCACGCTCATCAGAGTATTGATCCCGTCCGTTGGCTGAGGCATCCTCATCATTGCTATGAGGGGTCGTAGGGTGTGATCGGCGAGGAGCATCCTCAGACCTGCTTTTAGGAGAGAGATCATGATCTGAGGGGAGGTCGAAGACCTCCTGTGTATGATCTCTACTTGCACTTGAGGCGGCTTGAAGAGTAGTCAAATGACACCGTCTGGCAACTTGGAGTAAACCCCTCCAAGAAGGGGAACTCCGGGCTATAACCATATGTGTCCGCAGGTGAGCTCTGCGAACGTGTGGTCGAACTCATAGGATCAGGGTGCTCCCCCATATCCTCTGTGGGGGTAACCGCAAAGTTACGACCTATAGTTGTTGATGGAGTCCCGGAATGACGGCTTACAGGACTTGCCTCGTTAGGTCGGACTACCTCAGGTGGACTCGAACATTCGGAGGGAGAATTCTCATCATGTTGTGATCCTGCCCGGTTGCAATCCTGATTGTGGTCAGATAGACCCTTGCCCTTTGAGGAAACTGGTCCCTCAGTTGGACGTATTGTTGTGGGGGAGAAAGGATCCCTCCTCAACTCCATCAGTGGCATGGTCTCCTGGATCTGGAAAATGATCGCTGGAGGCGGCATTACCATCAGATGAAAAGGTACTCAGCTCGTAGTTGAAACTGGAATCCATGTCGATGTCTGCGTAGTCGGTCAAGTCGAACCAATTCTCCCCGTTCCACTTTCCTACCATGGAAGCATTACAAAAAAAGAGAATTTGTTGACTAGGAATCATCGGAAGATCCTCACGGTCGACGCCAACTGCCGGTGATCTTGAACTGATCTTACGTATGATTGTTTGATTCGAGGGTCTCCTAAGATTGACCACGTAGAGAGAAGACATAGGGATTTTATACAGGTTCGGGCTTTCTGATGCGAGAATAACAATCATACTCCTGTGTGTATTGTATTGAATATGAGAGGACAAGTAACCATCAAGAGGAAAACCGAGGTCTAAGTCATCTACTCCGGATCGTACTTCTCCCCTCCTATCGTCTGCTAATTCTACCCTTTATGTAGTGCACAACGAGGGCGGGGTTTCTCTAGTGCAAAGGGCGTCTCAACGCTTCATATGATGAAGCAGTTATTGGAGATTATTGCTGGAGTAGTAACATTCCCACGTCGCTAGGAGGTTATCATCAGGACAGAGAGATTAATCATGCAGTTATTCCAAGGAATAACAGCGTAATTAACTACCCCATATATCAAACATGGTGTAGAAGACTCCCTGATCGACTAGGCCTACATGTCAATAGGCTCCATCGACTAGAGACTGGTCGTAGAAGAACTTACGACCAGGTAGTGGTCATAGTAAAGCTTACGACCACAAACTGGTCATAGGAGGACTTATGACCAGGGGATAGTCGTAGAAAAGCTTACGACTAGGGACTAGTCGTAAAAGAACTTACGACCAGGGCATGTTCGTAGAAAAGGTTACGAACTTCTCCCTTATGGATAAGAGGTATACTTACAAGAAGTGTAAAGATATTGTTATCTACAATAAGAATTATAGATAAATAAATAAAATGAGGATTATTAGATCCTCGTCAGGACTGAATCTCACCCGAGAGGAAATGGTGCCAGTGGTGGCGCTTTCGGCTGTGCGTGAGGAAGATGACGGTGGTGTGGCGCTCCTGTGGGTGAAGAATTAAATTGGGTGAGGGGAAGTGATCCTTGGGGGTTAGAGCACAAGGTATCACAGTTAGTTTGGTAAGGCCTCACCGGGGTGACGCGGAGTGCCGGGGGAGGATGGAGTTGAGCCGATGGCGATGACCAGTGGCGGCGAGTAGAGCTTCACCGTGGGGGAGATAGCCTGAGCAATGAGAAGGAAAAAAGGAAGGTTGGGAGAGCTTAAGTGATATCAAGAGATGGTTACAAAGCAAGCAATTGCTAAATGGATTACCTCACCGGAGATGGGGACGAAAGAGGTAATTTTCAGCTGAAGTGAAGATAAACCAAATTCCGGTGAACCCTGAGGATGAACGATGAAATTAGGTTAGGGGAAACAATTATAAGACCCCGGAACACGATATGACGCGGGTAGAAGTGAGGGAGCATCACTGGTGCGGTGAGGACACGACAGTGCTGCCCGTGTAACCGCATTGTACCTCTCATGCTACAGTAATTGCTAATTTGCTATAGCAACATGTCAGTGAGCATGAATACTTTGTGCTACTGATAATAAGTTTCTTATAGTTTTGTTTACACGGGCAACACTTTAGCACGAGAGGTACTATGCGGTTAAAATATGTGCACTTGATGCCAATGCCTTCAGATACAATGAATTCTAGATCTTTTTTAGAAGGCCTCTATATCCTTAATTACTAACATTTAGCACTAACACTATCTCATCCAAGCTTACTCATGATTTGTTTTCTTTCTTCTTTAGTCTTAGATGTGCGAACCAAGGCACTGCCTGTTTGCCAACTAACATTTATGATGAAATTAATTTTGGTTATCAGTCATTAAATATGAATACATTTTTCGTTGGTACATCAATCAATTACCATTTATTTCATATTCTGATAGAGCTTATCTACATGGAATTCCTTAAAAAGAGGCATATATTTGTTTTTATTGTGGTCTGTGATCTGAATTTGATAATATGGCCTCAAATTGTGTGAAAATTAAATTTGTTTTATCAACCATCATGATTTCAACTTTTTAAGTATATGTTTACTTAAAGGTTATGGAATACAACAAAATCTTATGTATCTGGTTAGTTTTTTCCATACGATGATGCAAGCTTATGTCCTGCATGCCACTCATACATGTCAATTGCTTCTTGTGTGTTTGCATATTTTGATATATGATTGTTGTCACTGGTTTTGTTCGTAGGGCACTGTCATATTTGATGGTGACATGATGTAGATATCAACGCAAGAAAAGTTACTTTTTTAAAGGTGAAAATAGCTCTCTTCCAATGCTCTGAAGTCTTATTTGACACTTGACCGCTTTGCAATAAGAGATGTAAATCTGCTGCCTAATGAAATAGAGACTTCAGTAACTAATAATGCTCAATTCGGTGCAAATTATTCACCAAGCTTGGGTCAAATAAGTGAATGTACTCTGGTTTTGTTTGAACTTGTATCCAGAGATACTTGTTAGCTGAATTGATATTAAGAAATTATTGATTTATAAATTGTGGTTTTGGTTGGCCATCTAATAGTATGGTAAAAACCGAGAACTAAAGAGTTCAAGAGCAATTCATCAATTCTATGCATGTAACATCTGCATCTATTTTGTCATAAGATCTTTGTATTTATAGGTGTTAGGTTGTTCAAATGTGCTCCATACCTACCAGAACTTATTATAATGCTAAAAAATTATAGGTTTGTTAAGCTCATTGCTCATAAATTATTGGTGCAAAGTATGAGTTTCTGTTGCAACATATGTTCACATGATTAGTCAAATATAAATATTTAAAATTAGGGTCTACCAATTTAACGGTCAGGGGTTTTCCTTTTTTGTTAGAATTTATAGCATATTTTTCTTTTTTTTCTTAGTGGCTGTAGAAGGCATGTCATCGACTTTTTTCTTACCAGTTGTAAAAGGTCCGTCATCGACTTGTAATATATAACAGATGAAAGTATCAAGGCCCCTAAGGTGTTTTTGGTAATTAATGATTGTGGATATCATGGGGATATGCTCGTGATCTTAGGATGATGTTACAATTGGCAATGGCGTTGAAGGTTTATCGAATCACATGTTTTCGGCAAAGTTCAGGTGTTGTCAAGTCGCTGGCGGTCAGACCGGCCTGTGTGGTGGTCAGACTAGCTACCTCTGGCGGTCAAACCGGTCACGCCTTGGTTCTAGATGTTGGCGGTCAGACCGGCCATGGGCGGTGGTCTGACCGGCCATTAAGTGTCTTTGAATTTAGAGTTGGGCCAAAAATAGAGGATGTACGCAAAAAAGAGATTCTCCTACACTTGGTCTCATAATTTTTGGAGCTTCGAGTCAAAAGTTCTATTCGTTTGAAATTTCCAGAGAGATCTCGGATTTCTAAGGAGAAAATTTGGCTAAGTCCCCTGCTGGGTGGTCAGACCGACCAGAGGGCGGTCAGACCGACCAGAGGTGGTAGTCGTGCCGATTTTGACTTGTTCGCCGGCCAGCGTAGCGGCGATGTTTATTGGTTAGGTCAAGTTTATGGGTTTCAGTGCATATGTGTGGCATGATGCATGTTTTGACTAACATGGATCAAGTTGCGAAGAACTTATTCCTGGAATCGATATCTTGGTCTATTGTTGTGCAGGTGGCTTGGAGGTCAACGGCGAGGATGATCGGGACTAGGCTTGGAGAGCTGAGGTTCCGAATGATCGAGTATGCCGGGTGAAGTCGAAGGACTCAAGCATGGCGCAAAATGGACAACGATGACCGAACGGGAAGTTCGGTGCGACGGGTTGCATCAAGCACTACGAGGGTCGATGCAAGTGTCATAGTGGTTTTTGTGGGAGCCGGATGGGAGAGACTTATTGACATGAAGAGAGTCGTTGATTAACCTACACGTGGTGAAGCATGAGATTGCTTCATGAAGTTTGGACTCGGTATTTGGAGAAGGATCGTGAAGGGGTATTTTGGTAACTTCACCAAAATACCACCTTGATGGCTTTTGGCTAAACCGCGGTGCAAGACGGCGCAAGGAGAAGTAGTTTAGCTCAATAGAAGATGAAGATGGTGCTTTGAAATACGTGCATTAGTTAAACAAGCAAGATTCCTCAAGATGATCTTCTTCTTGTTCTTTCTCTCTATTTTGTGATTTTGGGGCTTTCTGATCCTTCGGTTTTCCTTTAGTTTCTGGTCTGGATCTTGCTTGCTTTGACATGTGGGAATACATCTAGGATCATCTTTAACCCACGAGCAAGTTTTTGGATCATATTTTGGTTTTGACTCGGTTTTAGAGCAACCTTCACTCAAACAGAAAAAGATCAAAACTTTGGCAAAGATCTTCACAATCCTTGATTGTAATAGGTTTCTGACATCCTATAGAATGTGTGTTCCAAGTTTCGTCGAGTTTAGAGTTATGGATCAAAAGTTGGACTAATTTGTGATTTCGAGTTTGGGCTGATTTTACTGTTCATCGGGCTGGAGGTCAGACCACCCCATGTGAAAGTCAGACCGTCAGGTTGAGAGGTCTGACCGCCCATCTCTTTAGGATTTGAGTTTTTGTTCGTTTTGCTTTGGGGTTTTGATTAGATTCAATACAAATCTTCCGTTATGCTTGTATATTGATCTTCATAGCTCTCATAGCTATTTGAGTAAAAATGTGTTGAATTCGATCTAGGTGAAAAAGAGATCGTGCTCCTATTCACCCCCCTCTAGTCGTTGTTTCGGTACAACAATGATTACAATGTATTAAGGAACTAACATGTGTGCTAAGATGTTTTAAAGGTTTTAGTCCCGGAGTTTGATTGATGACAAGATGTTGGCAATGCAATGTGGTTACAAGATTGACTTGGCTCATAAGCAAAGGTATTGTATAGCCTAAAGATTCTTTATAGTTTTTACTGGTCTCGGTGATTGGAGAAAGGACCGGATTTATATGATAAATATCGTACTATAAAGAGGGTCATGACTAGTAACTTGAGGATCCATTTTTGTGTCATCTTGATCAATTAGGGTTCATGCCCTTAGAATAGCTTCTGAAAATTCTTTACAGAAAATCGGTACGACCGCAGTTAAACAACGGTACTGTCACAGGTCGGTAGTACCGAAATATACATGGTGGTACGTAAATTCCAGATAGCTTGTTTTTGGAGTATTTTGCTCTCTCCTGGAAATCGGTATCACCGCATTTGAACTGCGGTACTATCGTAGGTCGGTAGTACCAAAATCTACTTGGCTGTATGTATTTTCCGAAGAGTATGTTTTGGGAGTTTCTCATTTTCTCAAAAAAGTATGACCGCATTTCTTGAGCGGTACTACCGCGGGTTGGTAGTACTGGATTTTATATAGCGGTATGTTATTTCCAGAGAGGGTATGTTTCTGTGATTTCAGAGTATCAGATTCTAGTTGGCGGTAGTACCGCAAATTCGTTTATAATGGCTAGTTTAGAGCATTAAATGCAATAGTTACGACCATTGAACAATGGTTCTGGTAGTACTGGATTTCTTCAGTGGTACTACCGCAAATGCTGATTTTTCTAAGAATCATCTCAAACGGCTAGTTTTTGTTGGTGAGAGTTATAAATACCCTCCCACCTGCCTCTAGCTGAGCACCATTGGCTATATTGAATACACTTGAGCTCTTGGGTCACTCTCTTCTACTCATTTGCTCTGAATTCTCATTTTGAGGTAGTTGAGAGCATTCAAGTGCATTGCATTATTATTGGCACTTGAATTTCCTCAAGCAAACACTTTGTTTATTACTCTTGGTGCTTGTTGGCACCTAGACGGCTTTGGAGAAAGTCTTGCACGGTGAGATCTTAAAGGAGATTGTAAAGAGTCCCGACAACGGATTGTGAAGTGGTATTGTGCTCACCACCTCTGGAGACGAGAAAGAGCAACTCTAGTGATCGAGGGAAGTGCTCGTCTAGAGCCAACTTGATCTGTTCAAGTTTTCTCAACGTGGATTAATGAAGATTGACAAGTCTTCGATTCCACGGGAAAAATATCGTTGGTCTCCATTGTGATTTATTTTTTACCTTTACTATTTTCGCATTTACATTTCTAGCAATTTAATTATATAAATTGTTTAGCTAGATTTGTACTTAGTATTGGTACAATATTGAAATTATCTTAACATAGCATTGTTTTTCATTCCTTGAATTGTGCTAGAAAACTTTGTTAGGACAAACAAGATGAAATTGTTAATTAATCAAAAAGTTTCATAAACATCATATTCAACCATCTCTAGTCGGTTATCCTTAATCCTATAACAGATAGATTGGAACCCGCAACCTATATTTTTCATTTGCGGCATCCAACTCGGTAAAATTGTTTTTTTAATGTGGCTACCATTTGTAAGTCTTAATCGACATAAGGCTGGCTAGCGTAGGTCCTTGGCCTCGGCCATTCAGGGACCGGGATTAGATTCGATCAGCTTCTGCTGACGAGCCTCCTTCTCGGTCTCCGAGGACTTAGATATCTTACGCACATGTCGACCGCGAATTTTCAAAATACAAAAATAAATATTTGAACCAAAAAATAATAATAATGGTTCATGTCATCGGTAGAACTGACGATAGGCTCCAATCGCCAATTCAACTGGCGACAGATACCCTGCCCCCCTTCTGTCACTAGTCCGACTTCCTGTCGCCAGTTGAACTAACAACAATAAATGAACAGTCACCTCAACTGGCAACAGAAATTCAGCCATAAAAACACCCAAAAAATCAGCTCAAACTCATTTTAATTCCGAAAAAAAAAACAGAAAGAGAGGACGAGAGGGAGAGAAGAAAGGTAGTGAAGCTATGTCAGTAAGTCGCGAAGGAGAGATAGACGGAGCATCGATCCGATCGGCCATCTTGCAAGTATATTTTTTTGAACTTTGTACACTATGTCAAAACATTGTCGGTTAGCAAACAAAAATAACGATATAGAATTTAGTAGATTGGATAAATGTAGTTCAATTATGTAGTACATCTTTTGAGCTGTGTACTTGGTAGGTAGAGGGTAATGTAAATAATACTAGTTTTATTTAGCTCCCCATTTATGCGTGGTAATTATATTGTTAATACCGGAAGTTATTTTTTCAGTAGGAAAGTAGCATGAGTCGTTTTAAAATTGAAAGAAAAATCAACAGCAACTAATTAGGGTAGGTAGAGCCTAATTGAATTAATCGCAGCTTTATTTAGCTCCCTATTTGTGTGCGGTAATTATATTGTAATTATTGAGAATTAATTTATAACTAGGAAAATAGCATGACACGTTTTAAAATTACACAGAAAATCTGGAGCAGCTAATTACGGTAGGTAGAGCCTAATAGAAAATATCCCAACTTTATTTAGCTATGTAGGTTAGGTAGAGCGTAATCGCAACTTTATAACTTGTCGCATAAATTTGGTTTCTAATTGTGGTTGGTAATTAGTTTCCTAATGTCGCTTCGTATTATCTTCTTATATATTTTGTAGTTTTACAATGCATGTACTGAATTTTCAGGTATGGCGGACCCAGACTACGCTGTCGAGTGGTCGTACGAGTTGCTTGATGCAGTGATTGACCTACATCACCGTAGCCGCCTCAGTGCCATCCTCCCCCAGGAGGGCGAGGCGCCAATTGAGCTTGACTACTACGTGTGGACTAACATTCGTTTGTAACCTAACCCAACACAGGTAGAGAGCGGTAGGCCTCCTTCCGTTGGCACGGATGGTGTAGGCGACGTGGGAAGACGACCAGGATCGAGGTCATGGTTGTACGTCCATGCGTTTTCCATACAACCGGGCGTTTTCCATACGCCTGGACGCTACTGACGGCGTTGGTCGACCGCTGGAGGCTGAAGACACACACGTTTTACCTCCTGTGCGGGGGGATGACATCGACGCTGCAGACATGACCTTCCTGACCGGGTTGCCCTGCGCAGGCTTCCCCATGGCGGCGTATGAGACCTCGCCCACGTGGCGCATGGAGTTCCTAGCGAGGTTCCAGGATGTGCTGCCACCGGACAGCGATTACCATGAATTCAGCAGCCCGCACGGGCCGAAGTTGAGGTGGATCTGCTAGTTTTATGTAAGTATTCGTAACTATTGTCCCTCGCATCAATTCATTTGTGAACCTTGCTGACGTGTATATAACTTCTTGCAGCCCGAGCGTATGGCGGAGGACGCACCCGACGAGATGGTGAGGAGGCACTTCGAGACCTACCTACTGTGGCTGTTTGGGTGGGTCATGTTCCTAGGGTCCCACGGTGACAGTGTCAATAAGCACTTCCAGTAGGTGTCCTACTTAGGCTGAAATGCATACACTCACCAAGGGCATCTCTCTATTTCGCACTTCACGTTGTAGCATCTTGGATTAGACTTGACGATTGTGAATGTGCGCCGCACCAACAAGACCCAGAATTTGACCACCTCCTGCACGGCCTTCTTGCATTCGTACACAGCTCCTTGCCTGACCTCTCTCTGGTCGTACTCCCACGGCACACGGGAGCCTTCGTCGATGATGAAGTTGTTGAACTGATATGTGTTCCACTCGGATGGAACCACCAGCTGGTCCACATCATCCTCGTCATCGGATCCTTCATCTTTTGACAATGCATTGTAGCCCCGGGATTCCTGGTCCATCCTTTGCACAATGGCTATCAACTCCTCACCCTTGTCAGTAAGCCCACTGGCATGCCTGACTGAAGGAGCTACTTCTTCAGGGTCTTCGTCGACAGCATCAGCAACTCTGGGAGCTTCGACAACTGTGTGCGTCGCGCTAGGGCTGGAGCCACCGACTTCTTCAGCATCACCACCCCCTTCTTGTTCAGCTGCGGATCTAAGAATGGACTTTGCATATGTCTGGGCCAGAAGGACCAAATCTCACCCTCCCTCCCTCGCGCCACACGTAGATATGATATCATGACTTTGTTCCCTTCAGTTACACTAACTTCAAATATGTGGGTTGTGTTGCTCGAAGGGCAATGCAACTCAATCTTAGATCATACACATCACGGTCTACTTGGAATGTGTGAAACAACCATTGCATCACAGTGTCCCATGTACGCCCCTCTGCTCTTAGCAGGGGCACAATCGCCGATTGAAAATAACGTAGGTCAATCCCCTCGGGACCTTCCAGAGTAGTCCCTGAACCGTAGAATATTTTGAAATTGGTGACGTCCGACATAATTGACGCACTGCACCATAAATAACATTTTCACGATTAACCACATATCTAAAATAAGACTACCTATCGAAAAGAATTATGTACAACATACTGCACTAGCAATCGTACATCCAAAACTATGTAATCCATTCGGTTCAAAAAATTACCTCACAGGTGGGGAACCAGACGGGCAGTGCTTCGCTATCTTCTCTCCTCCCCTCTCCTCCTCTCTCTTCCCTCCTCTTGTTTTTCTGAACACAAATGAATCATGAGCCGAATTTTAAGGTTTCATCGAGCACCGCCATGTGACTAGCGCCACACACAGCCTGACAGTCACGCAGACTAGCACACACTTGGCATACCATGTCGATCTGATCATTGTGTGAGGTAAGTGCAGTGGAACGGTGGCGATTCTCCCCGCTAGTTGTTTTTTCTGTTGCCGGTGAGGTGGTGTGACGTGATGCTCAGGCGGAGGCTATGTGGTAGCTACTAGCTAGCAAGCAAGCAATGGCACTTTCTAACATTGATCACAATTGTATGATGATCAGTATTTAGCATATGCTCTACCTGAAGACAACTTCCGTTGAAGTCTTGTTGCTCTTATGCGTTTCATATATTTTTCAAAAATGAATATAGGCAAAGATATTGTGATCAAATCAACTGGATTATCAAAATGTAGAATCTTACATACAAATATCCTATTACTCATATGGAGATTTTAGGATAACTACTACAGGGAACACGGTGACGGCGGCGAGTGGGCAGCACCATGCCGGCCACCATGGCTCTCGTTAAAAATACGAATGTCGTACGTGTGATGAACAATAATCAGTTGTTAAACCCTAATCAGCAATTAACATATCTAATCTCAGGTTCAAAAATTAATTTACCAGGTTAATCTAATAGCAAACTAAGGATTGAAAAGAGATAATCCCGATCGATATACCCATTGGCGGAAGAACAATTCGTGATGATAACGTGTGAAGTATCGATGCCGTAATTGGAAAACAATCAATCAATCACACAAAGAACACTAAAAAGAGACTTCATCTGTATGTTCTTGTTCATAAAGGGATATTTATAACCCAAAAAGTTAAAACCACTCTAAAGATGGTTTAGTATTTTGCCCGTACTACTTATGCCTCCTCGTCTGATTTTCCGTTCCTCACTACAGCCTTGGCAGCGGCGTCCCCAGTAATCCCCGTCCCTCCGCTGCCACCGCTCCTCCTCTGTCCTCGGCTCGTCACTGCACCACGGCGGCGACAGCCATCTCTTTTATATGCTGGATCACCTGGAGGCTGGAGATGATCCATCCGCCAGAACAAAATAATCAGAGGCTCAGATTGTTGGAGAACCGTACCATCTGAATTGCAGAACATAATCCAAAACCTAGAGAAGAACTTAACAATATATTCCCACACATATGTACTGAAATCGCTAGGGCAACCCACAGAGAAGTGTCATAGGCAGTCAGAACAAGCCCGCAATGCAAAAATTACAGAAGAACAAATGAATTACTAGGGGAGAAAAAAAGAAACAAAATATCGGATTAGTAGATTGGCATGACCGCCCAGCTCTAGCGTGTCATGTTGCATTGCAAGCTCAGACCAGGGGACGACAGGCGCAAAGCATTGCCAGCGAGATGAGGATCGGGATGTGCGTCTGCATCCTGTTTGCAAGCGACGGTGCTGGAGCTGTACCGTTGTTTGATCTGGCAGGAGGAAGGGGTGGTTCTGCCACATCTGAGTCTGTCAGAAGGGGCATCGGAGCCAATGCCGGTGGCTGGGCAAGTTTACTGATGATCTGCAGCAGATCACCGGGATGAGCTGGGGCCATAAACCTCGGCGTGTTGTTCCCCATGTTCATACAAGTGTTCACTGCAAAACAGAATGCATGATGTGAATAGACAGAAAACTGCAGGTGTTTTGGGTGCATACTAAACTGAAGCACGCCTACAAGAAAAGGCTAACCAGGCATACATTTGTATCTCCGAGCTGTCGCAGGGAAATCAGTAATTAGCCCATCCACTCCAGCACCCTGAACATATGCATTGATCTGTGCGGTCGCATCAGAGAAGAAGTCATATGGTTGAGAAGCAAACTCATTCATGAGAGTATAAACATAGACCGAGAGACCAGCGGTCTGCAGGGACTGCACAAGATCGGTCTGGTAGGTTGTGAAATGGTGGTTTTCAGGGAAAACAGAGCTAGCATCAACAGAAACGGCACCGGCGAACTTTTTTATGTCAGCGAGAGAGGAAGGTGCAGCGTCCCTGACATCTTCACTGATCATGTACACAAGGTCATACTTTGTTTGCTGCTTGAACTTCACCAGAACCGAGCTGTTGGTTGACTGAATCATAACTTTTGGGGCAGTTTGGTTGCTGTAACCAGCATTTTCAAGGGCTTTGATAACTGCATCTACCATGTCAAATCCAAGTTCCTCTGCCAGAAAAGCACCATGCTGCAAAATATAAATACCAAGTTAATTGAGAGCACAAAGCTCTTACTGGAACTCAGTAAGAATATATTTTTACAGTTGATAGTTGGTTAGAATGCTTAAGCACTGAAATATGGAACAAATGTTAAATGCTTGACAGGACAAACTAACGATTCTACAGGAATAAAAACAGCTAATATAGTCACAGAAAAGAAATGAACGAAGTGGCAAAATGTAGTCTTATTCATGCACTCAAAGAATCATTCATAACATAAAATTCTCACCTCTACACTGATCATGATTCCCAATAAATCCTTATCTTTTGTGAAGTCCAGAAAGTCTGATAATCTCATGAAATTTCCTGCGTTCCTGTATCTCGGATTTCTGTCCAATTTGAAGGTGCTAAATGGGGTAGATATTTTGGCTGTAAGGATGGTGGGAAATCAGTCAAACAGTAAATGTTCGATGGCAATGAAGCAAAACAATATCAGAGGAATAAACTGTCTGTCTAGTTATAAAAATATACAAGTAGGCAATCAAGATCAGATAGCTGACTTAAGATCTAACAAATTAGTTTTTTCTATATTTGTTCACGACACAAAAATATATTTTGTTGCAGTTCCCTTAATATGCAGCAACATTTCAATTCAACTTACGTCTCAGATTCTTTACAGTGTCATCCCAAGTGAGGTTGAAAGTAAAGACTCCTTGCACACTCTGAATATCTTTCATTACTGCTGTCTGAGAGGCAAATTGTGATCTTGCAACAGTCGTATCATCCATTAGATTGATGGAACTCATGCATATTGGTATGCCATCTTTGGTCACTTGAACAGGGCAATCGATGACATCTGCACCATCATCAACTGCTTTTTGATAAGCCAGATCGGTACAGCCCGGGTAATCCCCACTAGCACCATTGTGGGAAATAATTAGAGGCTTTCCTGAATGTTCCAAATTTGAAAAGTGTGGTCAGTACCAAAAGCAAACATGAAGCATGAAAGAAGATGAACAGAGGAACTGAACTACGCATACCATGATCTGTGTTGCTTTTGTTTAAATTGGTGAAACAGCCTGCACAGACAAAATATAGAACAGTGTGGGTTGAGAAGTTATAATCATACTGTATCGATCAGATAGAATATATTGTATAAACACAAACTATAGAAACACAAAATGAAGTTCGGAATATGCATGTTAAAAGGGGAAAAGTGCACTAAATGTTTATGGCAAATGCTACTTTTTTTCCCTACAAAAAAGACAACTCCAATAACAAAGGAGTTGTAGCTCTTAACTTTCAAGAGTAGGTACTAGATAGGTTAATACTTTGCTATGCATGCCTCTTATCTCACAGGTTAGTTTTTTAGTCAAATACCGGTTCATATCCTATTAGGATTAGGAGTCCTAGTGTTAAGTTGAGGAGTCCTCTTGACAGTAATTTGATGTGTGGGTCTCACAGGTTAGTTTTTTAGTCAAATACCGGTTCATATCCTATTAGGATTAGGAGTCCTAGTGTTAAGTTGAGGAGTCCTCTTGACAGTAATTTGATGTGTGGGTCATTACTGGACTTAATTTGTCATAACATACTTTATTGGACTGTGTAACCTGGATAATCAATTAGGGTGGAGCTGGAATTCAAAACCCAGCAGGATCATAGGCTCAGACTAACCAGTTCTAAACTTAAAATCCACCCAATTGAACTTGGTGCTTAGACTTGATTTATGCACATTGCTACCAAAGAAAAAGATTACTGTGGGGGGCTAATTCATATATTTGAAGTTGTTATCAATCAATATCTTATGAATATGCTTGCATAAAGATAAAGATGACCCGGTCTGGAAGTACACACCAAAAAAGAGAAGCAATTGAATCTTCCAGAAGCAATCCATTATATCAAATATTCAGAACTGTAATTTGGGTGTGAAAAGAAATTTGGGAATTTCAAGTTGTATTTCATGTTGTGTATCAGGAAAATGGTAAAACTATGCACTTAGGGACTTTGGCTAGAGTTAATGAGCTATTAGGCTCTGTTCTAAAGACAATCTTTGCTTTATAAAGTGATGTTTTCTTCAGGAATAGAACAGAAACACTGTCTCCATTACCAAGAGGAATTATAAAAGATAAAACCAGCAATATCCTCAATGTTTTTGTGGTTTAATCCAAATTCATCCTCTTCAGAAAATGGAAGATGGATGACACCGAATCATGAGTGCATGAAAAATTGAAGAAGCATGTATTGCTGCAACAATATTGTAGAAAGAATAAGGACTCACTAATGGCCTCTGAAGGTGTAACAGGGAAATCAGTCAATACACCGTCAACAGAGAAGGCACCATTATCAATGAACGAGAGATATTCCGCTAATGGATCATAGCTATGGTTGTAACTGAGCATAAAGTCATTCGCAAAATCGGCAGCATAAATTTCCAACCCTGCTTTATGGGCATCATTGACGACTGAAGTGTATGGTTGCAGGTAATTATCTGGTGAAACAGGCCAGATATAGTGCTTCGGAACAAGTATCCCAGATGCAAATGTCTTGACAAATGTAAGATTTTTCAACATGGAACCATATGTCTGTTTCGTAGATGATTCGAGAATGGTCTCGTCAAGAAAGCGGAACACGAGCTTTGTTTTGTTGCTAGTCCTTCCGAGTATGCTGGTGAGGAAGCTCACTTCAGGTGATGAGATATAGTTAGCAACAACACGTTTCGATACAGAAAGGATGTAGTTCCTCATGCTCAGATTGAACTGGCTGTAGAAACTGTCATGCTGCAAATGGTACAAAGCAGAGGTTTTCAGTGACAGCAAAACTCCTACAACATAATATACCACATGCGAACAAGATTCTTAATTGTACCTGGACATTGAGCCAAATTCCAGGAGGCTTAAACTTGGATGCCACGTCTTCAACAGCAAGTATTGGAAAGTAGCTTGGATCAAACGCGGGCGTGCGATAAAAGATTGACTGCTTCACTGATCAGCATATATACCACAATTAGTTATACAAGTAACTAGACCAACCACATTTTTCAAATCATAGAAAGGTCAAAACACTAGGCATTTCCTTTTTACTCATCCAAAATTGGCAAGACCACAGACAGTTTAAAAAAAACTGCAATGTTTGGTAACTTAGAACACTATGGTAGCACTTACAAGACACTTGTCCGAGCTCGGTGCCATTGTAGTCCACGGAGAACCATCCCGTCGTAGACACACCATTAACAAGGTAGCTCTTCTTGCCCTTCGGATAGTAATCTGGAATATTGGTACAGTTGTCCATCTTTATGTCTGGTAGGCAGATGCCAAGGCCATCATTGGTCAGCCGAACGTCACAATATAGGATCGTATCAGGCGAGCTAGCAATCAGCGCGAACCGATAAGCGAATTCGCTTGAATCAGGGAACAAGCCTGAAAATCCACCCTTAGCTATGATTGCTGGAGCATTGCCTGAAACATTAAACTCATTGTTAGCCTTGTGGATGCCTGAAATGACCGGATCCTAATTCCCTATTAGCACATAGCAGTCACGCACTCCTAATCTCCAGAAGCTGCTGCCATGTCCTAACAATATGTCTGTCAGGTGAAAAGGGCTATCAGCTACCCAAAAAAGGCATTTTGGCCGGTCCCGATCTTCTAATATAAAATGTAAAATTCGTAGCTAAGTTGTTGAAACAACGCTAAAATGGGTGAGAAATGAACTAGGCCATCGTGCCAAGAATCAAACCAATGTGTCGCAAAAATGTAAACTTGAGCAAAAAAAAAATGGGCACGCATCGTAAAGATCCAGCTCAAAATGGTGGTAAATATTCTAAAATCGCAGGCAAAACTTCCTCTATGGACCAAGAACTGCAATAAATGAACTCAGATCAGAGCGCGCACACACACAACCAACCAAGAAAACAAGGGGAGCCCGAAGAATGTACCGCTCAGTGTCTTCCAAGAAGAGGCCGTCTGCGCAGCGGCCATGCCCAGCCACAGCAACACGAATGACGCAAGCGCGGAGCAGACATGGCTGCCCCTCATTGCCGCCAGAGAGCACTGCCCTCACCGCAAGCACCCCAAGAACACGAGATACACAAGGGAATGGTGGTGGGGGGGGGGGGGGCGCTGAGCTGTGTAGGGGAGAGGATGAGAGGAGACCAGGAAGGAGGTGGCAGCGGCCGGGGGGTGGGGGGGGAAGGTAGTGGGAGTAGTGGTCAAATAATGAGATATGTGCCTCCGGACACCGGAGTCCAGTCCCCCATTGATGCTCCCAGGACTGTTTGTTCTTTACTGTGTTTTCCTTGTCATTTATGGGAACAAGTACGATCCCAGTGAGGACTAATTGGGTAGTTTATATTTTTAGTACCAGTTCTTCTGTGATTGGGCTGGGCTAAAGGTGTGTTTGGATGGATGAAAGAAGTTGACGGAATGGTTCGGTTTAAGTGGATGGATGGTTTTGAATGGAACGATATCAGTATCGTGTTTGGTTTATTAGATGAGATCGTACAATGTTTTTATTTAGTTGGATGGATGAATAGAGAGAAGAGGTCAGCAAACAGAAAACAGAGAAGGGGTAGAGGTCGGTGAAGGAGCTACAGAGCGGAAGGTGTGACCCAAAAAATGGGTCTCCGTGGGGAAGAGGAGTCCAAGGGTGGCGGCGGCGCGGCTGAAGGTGGACAGGTAGCGGCCAGGTGTGCGGCGTGCAGCGGCCGGAGATGGGGGAGGAACGGGGGTGGCGATGCTCGGGTGGGAAAGGGAGGAAAATAAGGCGAGCATGGCGAGAGTGAGACTAGGGGAGCTCACCCATGTGATTGGTCGGGGGAGAGAAGGACCGAGGAGACCCGGAGACGAGGGCCGGTGGCGACACGGTCGGCTCACCGGTGTGTCGGTGCTATGGGGTAGGGTAGAGGGAGTGGGTGGCGGGGAGGAAAGGGGAGGGCGAGGAGGTGCTCAAGTGGAGAGGAATCGAAGCAATACTCACCGGACAAAGAATGATGGCGGCTTAAGGAAGACGACGGCACGCGGCGCTCCGGTGGGAGAATCTTGGAATTGATAGAGGAAAGTGTACTTGAGTGTTGGAACACGTCGTGACGCAGGTAGCTCGGGAGGAGCGCATTGAGGCGGTCGGAACAGCGACGGTGACGCGGCGGCCGATGCGAGAGCTTAAGCGGCGACGTGATTTGAGGTGAGCTTGAGGAGAAAAAAAGAAGAAGGGGGAAGGGGATGGAGGGGGAGAACAAGACGGGGAGGAGGAGGAGGGGCGTGGCGTGGCTCGCTGGGCGGCGGCAAAGACGGCCAGTGAGCGCCTGACAGCGCGCTCGACGAGGCGACGCTAAACCGCGTGGTTCACTCATTTTCGTCGAACGAAGTGGTACAATATCTCAGTCGAATATTCCCCTCAGTGGAACGCTTCGGTCCTAGATCGATTGATTCCATTCAGCAAACCAAACGCTTGAACATGTTCATTTCCTGAACCATCCCATACCAGACCACTTTATTCACTCATCCAAATACACCCTAAAAGAACATGACAAAACCATGGTGAAGTGGCACCATGAGCTAGTGCAAATCACCCTCATTTCCTTGTGTAACATTTTTATTTACCTCACCATCTAAGACAAGTTGCACTCAAAAAATTGAATTGGAACAAACATAGTTAACCGACGCTTATTAGTGCTACCATTTGTCTTTACAAAACAACAAAGTTTTTCTTTTTTTGCAAATTTCACTTTGAACTACCTAATCTTACTATAGTTTCATTTTGCACACCCTTAGCAAATCTTTTCACTTTACACCATATCTTCTTACCATGTGTTACGTTTTGCACTATGATAAGGATTTTGTTGTCTTCTTCGATGCTCGCCAACAGCGAACAGCAGCAGTGAGAGGGAAACATGAGAGGCATGCGGGGAGCTTGCCTGCGACAATACACGACCGGTGAGGTGACAGAAACCCAAAAAATAGAGAGAGAGAAGTTGTTTTGCCACCGCCAACGATACTCCTGCTACTCTTCTCTGCTTTCAACCCATTTTATAACTCTACCTACCTCGCTCTCTCTCCATCCCTTGCCTCACCGATGCCTCCCACATCGTCGTTTATCGTCGCTGAGCACCAAAGAAGACGACTAAATCCTTACACTGGTGTAAAGTGCAACACATGTAAGAAGAGTTAATCCAAAGTGAAAAAATTTGCTAAGTATGGCGCAAAGTGAAACTACAGTAAAATTATATGATCTAAAGTAAAATTATGATAAAATTATACGCTGAAATTTACTATCTTTTATAAAGATAGGCACGTGACATGCTTCCACGTCGATACGCAGGAGCTGTAGTATACTCCTAAGTCTAAGTCCTAACATGTTGCACTGTAACAAATTTTCACCGTGACATAGAAATAGGCAAATAGCATCCAAATCGCTGTGGGAGATGTGTACTGTACTACCGGTACATCTCAACAGAGCGACAGAGCCTGGACCTGGAGCCCCCTGACACCCTGAGGGTCCCCGCAGAATAATGGCGACGCGGAGCTCGACTGGAGGCAGCGGCGTGCCACACTGACAGGTCGGGCCGACGCCACGGACGTCCCCACCCGTCACCGAGCGATGCCCCGCGGCCGCTCGCTCCGCCTAAGGGAAGAAAAAAAGACGGGGGAGGCAGCAGCTGCTTGGCCTAACTGGCACGCACTTCAGTTCCTCGGATCCCGGCCGCGTCGGGGAGCGGCGTGCGGCGTGCGGCTGTCCAGCCGGACGTGCGAAAGTACGAAACGGCTCGGTCGGCTGACGACGCGAAATCACCCGTTCCGCCCGGGCTGGCGGGTCTCCGCGGTTCGGCACGTCCGGCGTTCAGAGCCGTGTCGTGTCGTGTCGTGGCACGATTTTCTGATCCCGATTCCACAAAATCTGATTACGATTATATTTTTTTCGGGGAGAACTGTTCTTGCTGAATAATCGAAGAGGAGAAAGAGAAACCGATAACTCTCTGGCTCAGAGAGAGGAGGGTGGCCACAGTGAATTCGTCGTCGCGGCCACGTTTAAGAGGCGCGAGTCAAGTCAGACAATAATGTTCTCCTCGCCCTATGCAACCAATCAAGTGCATTAAACAATCCGCTGATGCAATCAGAGTGCCTGCTATTTTTCTTGGCCGACGCAGGTGGCCATCATGAACAACACAAACTCTCATGTCCCAAGCTTATCGAAATTCAGGTAGAATCAAGTGTACATAACTCCGTTGGATCAATTCAGCTTTTCATTTCTGTTTTGTCTCTCTTTTCCACGAAAGATAGCAGTGCTCTTGCAGTAAACTGTAAACATGAAGCAATTAGCCACCGTGTCAAGTTTGACCTGCCACTACTGCTGCATAAGTTAGTTGCATTTTGCTAAGAGAATACACAATAGTGTGACGTCAGTTGTGGATATGAGATGATATAGAGGAGAGAGGGGGCTTAGAGAATCGAGTCATCTCTCATGAGAAACGAAACACATTGTACATAGAGAACCTGTATATAAAGACACGTAAAAAGACAACTCATTATAGAAGCTGTCTTTAGTGCTGACTATAGATAACATTGAGGGATACTATAAACAGTTGTTGTCTATACCATTGTACATGCCCTAAGACACAATAAAGCGACAACCATCACTATTAATTCCGGGTTCGTTTTTAGGCCGGGTCGTAACTCGTAGTTAATCGTGTTTGACGGTGCGTTTACACGTTGCTAGTCTGACACATCGGTCGCCCTGTACAATTACCGCTCATCGGGGGCGGAGCTAGGCCTTAGGCCTCTGAGGCAATTGTTCGAGGCCTAGGATCAAAGCTCATGTTTTTTTTTGAAAAATCAGTAAATTACGATTTTGTCCCAAAAGCAGCTGAGTTGGCCGAGGCTTGGCCCATGACCAGCTCTGCCAGTAAGATCGAGGAGGCCGACTAGAGGGGGTGAATAGACGGTGAGGACATGATTGGCCCGTGCATCACCAGCTTTCTTCCGACCGGCCACAAGGAGTATTTATACACCCCCACACAAAAACTAGTCGTTGGAGGAGAATCAATGCAAAAGTAGGAAGGTCGGTCAGACCGCAGGCACATGGCTGATCAGACCGGGCTACAGAGTAACGGTAAATTTTGCTGTAATCATTGCTACAAACTACAACCATTATGTCATGTCCGGTCAGTTCGCCCACACATGGTCCGATCAAACTGGGTTCAAAAGATTTCCAAATCAGAGAAATCATACTACTGGAAAAAGCTGACCGGTGATAACATTTTTGTGTATATGACATGCGAGACACAGCTGAAAAAAGTTTGGCATGCTTAACTTGTGGCTAGAACCAAACATTAGCCTAACTTGATCAAACTTGCCTAAGGCACTTGTGGCAGAGTATGACAACTGTAACACCCCGGTCTAACACTGAGCCCAGAATGCCACTAAATTACACTAAATATCAATTTCAACACCAATTATTATAAATTACTGCAAGCATATCAATGATAAAACTCGTCCACGAGTCACATTAACACAAGCATGACGATATGACAATCGTGGATAATTACTTCCTAGGAAGCTTGACAAGGTAATAAATCAAGATCAAAACAAAACCAATCGAATAAAGTCTATTAAATGAATAATCAACTCCAACCTATCATCTATGGCTAAGAAATACTATCATGTTCTAATTATAAATAATCATGCTAATAAAGTATCTCATAGCCAATGTTTCAAGTATTTGAATGTATGATGTGGTTCCAAGTGCATTAGCCATTTCCATGTGCAACGTCGTCAACAGTCATCTAAAAACAACAATAAATCAAGAGTGAGTTCACGACTCAGCAAGCACAATAATAAACAATGAACAATGATTAATCAACTGTAAACAATATCATAATCAACATCAACTGTTTTTTTCTTTATTCTTATACTCAATCACCAAATCTTCTTTTCATTAAATGCAAGGTATCCATATACTACATGTCCACATGCAACTCTTTTCGTGTATACTGGTATAGTATGAGTGTACACTCGCGATAATGTTCATTCTCAAGCTCATCCTCCAAAAGGATTGGGGACCTCCTCCACTCCCGTAGAGTCTTTACCAACAAAGTAGATATGTGATCACCATGATCATCTTATCTTCATGCAATGATGCTTATGAATGCTCGATTTTACATGAGTTCATCAATAATACCGTCATCCAATATTATTGAATTCATCAATACAATTAATATCATGACTACTCATATTGTTTGCAATTAAATAAGAAGAAAACAAAAACAATATAATGGTAATGAGTGATAAAGAATACAACGATCCACCATCAATCACTATCTACTATGCACTTGTCTCTTTATCCCCTTGGAGCTGGATAACGAGACGGTGGCAAGGCACTAGAGGTCACTCCCTGGACAATTAATGCAAGACAAATCTCAAGATCACAACATCACAACACCCACACTTTACACTTATCATCATAGCATGTCTATGCCAAACCGACCCAATTAACCCAAAACTGTCGGACGCACTACCTGCTGTCCCAGTAGTAAAAGCTCCCTAACTTATTCATCTGGACTCCAAATTTAACCAACCAAGACTTTCTAGAATCCTCACAAAAAAGGCTAGAACTTTCTAGTCGTGACGACCTCTTATTCTACTATTTCCTTTCGGAGACCGTCCCAGAATCTCTTAGGACAGTTCGTTTCACAATTTCGTATCTTTAATTCTAAAACTTAAAAAAAAAAAGATACCAGTTCTGGAAACTACATAATTTTTTTAACTTATTCAAGTTATAACCATATTTTAATTCTGTCATTTACTATAAGAAACTGACCCATCTTCACAACGTCTGCCAGCTATGTCTAAATTCTGGACAGCGACATTCTTGAGGCCACAACTTTTCACTCGCTACTCTTATTCTAATGATCCAGACATTCCTGGAAAGCTAACGAGATTATCTAACTTTTATCTAATTGGACTGACCTATGAATCGAAGCATAAATACTTCAAATCGCCCCCGTAAGGTTCTGTATCTAACCTCGATGACCTAGGTCCTGGAGGAACCCATAGGGAGGTCCAACTGGGCCTCCGGAAGGGGTTTCAGGAACGGTCAAAGAAAAGACTTTTGGGCACACCTTTTGATTGGTTAATGGAGCTTGGGCCCAAAAAACTTAGGCCCCGTAAAATCCTAGCTTATCTATAAATAAGCAAATAAAGATATACCCGGACAATTGACTAGTCAATAATCCTCGTCAATAGCAACCTTTGGATTCCAACCAAAGTGTGGCATGCCACGATTATGGCTAGGAACCAAACACTAGCCTTGTTTGATCAAACTTTTCTAAGGCAAATGTGGCAACCTTAGGTTCTAACCTAACGCCCAACACTCCATTTTCTTCAACAGCCCCACACTGATTTGAAGTTTTGAATGTTCAGATGAGGAGTACTAGGTCTATGGGAGAGTGGTTTCTTTGATATGAGTATATGTTGGGATATGGGCATGCTACACTAGCGTGCAACAAAAGGTTTCTACCATGTAAAACATTAAGTCATGCGAATAAGATATCATAAACCGTTACCACTAGATGTGTAACCCGATCCAACGCCGCGCGCGTCGATGTAGTGGAAGTAGTTGATCGTCTAACGTCCTTAGCGCCTATCGTTTCCTCCAGCAGTCCCTCGCGTTCCTTACGTACGCCGTGGATCGTCCTCAATCATCGCAGCAACGCCTCTACGGTATCCACACATCTAGAGGTGGAACACCATGCGTCGGTGTGCTAGCACCAGCGTGCACGACAAAGCCTTCGGGGGGGAGGTGGCTAGGGTTTCGGTGAGTTGTGCAACCTTATCCCCAAAGCCCCCATGCCTCTTCTTGTAAGGAGCCCTTAACGAATTCATATGTTAGAAACCCATTATGGCTCTTAACCACGTACGTATTATAATATGATTTAAGGATTTAACAGATCCAATCCGAACTAGTTTGTTCCAACTCATTAAGTGTTTAACCCTAGGTTAATGCGTAATCGGTTGTGACCCCATAAACTCCTTTCCAATTAACAAGTCAGTAGCGGTTCCTAGCAGGGTATAGCGACTCCCGAATACACATAAAGATCATATCGAATGAACCTTTATAAAACTCATGTGTTGATCTCTTTGCCTCACGGTACTAGATCGAACTCAAGGCGAGATGTGTGCCATCTGATGATAGCTCGATCCTTCACGATAGTAGATTACTTAATTGTAGTTGACTTCTCAACCATATTCGACAAGACCATGCACTTAATCCAACCACATCAAGGGACTAGAGATATCTCTCCCATTAAAGAGAAGGGGAAAATTACATCTTGATTGTTCATATTCTCCCATATGTTTTATAGTAAATTTGAAAGGTACATTCATGACTAACTATTTACAGAGTAACGTTTGACAACCTCTAAATAAACTATTACATATGTAGGAAACAACAACGACCTCAGGTCTAAGAATCTCACATATACTATGTATGAGATCAACTGATGACACTTAAAAATATAACAAATCTTGAAGTATCTCAAGGCGGGTCAATCCAACACTATGTTCTCCAACGTATATCCATGATTTGACATCTTATATCCATGATCCGTGAAACATGATCATCAATCAATACATGTGTTGATCTATAAATCATAAGTGTCTCACATAATGACATAAAATCAAGGATGTTTAGAATGACATCATAAAACATAAATAGAGAGTTTCACAAACAAGTCATATATTTGGCAGCTCACATACTTGCCAATAAATATAGATGATATTTCATTCAAGGCACAAAATAACATATCATTCAAAAAATTATAAACATAGAAAGGAGTGAATTATCTCTATAATTACCTTTCTGCATATCACTAACAGTATCTGGCTTGATTATCTGCCTTGTACAAAGGCAAGTTCAGGCTTGGATGCCAGCACGCGCGCGATGCCCAATCATTGGAACAGACTGGAAAACACAGTTGCTTTTTTGTTTGAACAACTCGTGTTAGGCTAGCTGTGATAGAATTGTACTCCATCTAAAAGGAAGGAAGAAAAAATTGAACGCGCTAATGAAACCATTGGGTTCCAATGTGCGATAATGGCGGGAGATTGGCGTCCTAATAACGGAGAGGTTTCGATCGATTTGATTTGATCCAAGGCCGGCGTCCTTTTCCATTCAAGTGGATGGCACATGACATGTTGGGCCTTGTCTCCTGACATGTGAGCAATCTTTAATGATCCTAGGAGCAAGTAACTAACCATAAACGACCTTCACATGGAGCAGTAATTTCTGGCATTGGAACCCGCCAATCTCGGAGCTGAAATGGCTACATGCTACTCTGCTACAGTACAGTCCAATGCAATCTCATCTCATCTCATCTCATCTAGCAATTAGCATGCATAAACCTGAACTCTTTTAGATGGATTTTCAGGTAAATTTTCTCTATAGCAAGGATGGCCCCTGATGGAATCAAGCATATGTTTTTCTTTTCTTTTCTTTTCTTTTTCAGTTCCTACTTGCATGGGAGAAGAAGATTTGCCGAGACGTGCAGCTGTGGACCGCCGGCCAGTTCACCTCTCGAAGATTTTGTTGTGAAATGCCCGGCTGTTATAGCCCAGGAATCTTCTTCTCATCACAAAGGAGGAGATCATGGGAAGGCTTTCCATTTGCCACCCCCAGCTAAAGAAATCCCAAGCACATGGAGATCCCATCCCATCCATCCATCCATCCGTCCGAGGACCCATAGTTGTTTGGCATCTATGTTTGTTCTCTCCCCTTTTCATCTCCTCATGTCAACTATACCAACAACCCAATGCTAGTAGCTTTGCATCATATGGTTCCTTCTTTCCGATGCATTGCAATGGAGCACTAGTGCTACTACGCTCTATGGTCTCACTGGCACAGAAAAGCGAAATGAAGTGTGACCCTATGGCCACCACTCACCGGAGGCACACAAAGTTCGGATTGAGATCTTCTGCAACGAAAAAGTTAATACAAAGAATCTATAGTGTTGAAGTATTAAAAGCAACCTCCACCGTTTAATCAAAATAAAGTCCGACATCGATACAATGTTTCTGCTACAGCAGTTTTGAATCAAAATAAAGTCCGACGTCGATACAATATTTCTGCTACAGTTTTGATACACAAAAGTGGCATAGTCTTTTTTCCCCTGCTGCCGCGGTGCTCCAGTGGATCACTGTTCACTTCCCAGCTGTTCGTATGGCGACCTCTACAACCCTGCGGATCCCACGAAGTTAGCGACCGGGTGACACAACCGTCGGTCGGTTGCCAACCCGAAGTGAATATTTCGGTACGACATGTTACTTTGGGAAATGGAATATGGCAATAGAGGAAAAGGAGAGGAGATTTTAGAAAGAAACTAACTACAGCTCATGCCATCTGTGTTCCAGCTCGGCGGTGCGAGTATTCCTCAGTACTCGCATCACATGACGCCCATGCTGCAGCTGCAGCTGCAGTGCAGAAATGCAGGGCCCGAGGGCCCCGGCTGGCTCCTGAAGCTGAAAGTCGCCTTCCTACCCTGTCTGCCCTGTAGGCCCACGCACGTTTTCGGCTTCTCACCCGGTAATTGGGCCTATTCGTATGTCGCTGGGCCTTCTCCCAGGCCTGAATTGCCGGATAGTCGCCGATTTGATTATCCGTCGTGAGATGGACGTACGATACGACATTACATTACGTACGTACGTATGTATGTCATTTCGAGACGAGGAAAGAAAAATGTCTAGTCGTTCGTCCACATGTATGCATGTCTTCGGTGAGACACGGAGAGTGGCAGGCCAGTAACGCCGAGAAATACTTGCGGCGCGCACGTCTCCAGCGCTCGCCGGGGAGGAAGGGCTACTTCGCGGCTTTGCGACCCCGCGGGGAGCACAATGCCACAGACACACGACGGCCGGCCGAGGCAAGCTAGAGAATTCTGGGAATCACGGTCGATCGTATTGATCGCATGCGTTGCCGGCCGGCTGCCCGCCGTTCTGTCAAAAGAGATCATGATGGATTGAGATGCTCAGAAGTCGCAATTCATGTTCTGACACAATCATTCTTTTTTTTCCTTCTCGTCAACAGCACTTGTTAAATCAATATCAGTTCGCATGTCTAGTTTGTGCTTCCTGTCGGTGCATATTAGTTTTGTTCTTCTCTATCTTACTGTATTCTTGAAATAATCTGAATTAGTGTCCCGTTTTGGATGATTTTTTTCGAAGGTTTTTACAATTACCATGAAGTAAGTGAGGCAATTAGTTGATAACGCTCCTCGCAAAAAAAAAACCCGGCCGCAAGGAATTTTATACAAAATGCAATTTAACAGCGCTCCTGCAGATCAGGATAACCGGCACCGCCACCTAAACAAAAACATTCCCATTCCGCACGATCGTGTTCACATCCTCGGCTGACCACATAACAGTGACAACTGATAACATAGCTAACGGCCTAGCCCCAACCGAGTGCCACCCCCTGTAGTTTAACCATTTATTATACGATCGATCCACCACTCAATCTGCTATAAATACCATGCGTGCTGCCATGGCAGCTTCACCGCAGCCTCGATAAGGTGTGCAGTAGCTAGCTTTATCTGTATTTAGCAAGTGTTCATCTTGCTTATACTTGTTGCTAGTATAGCACAAGGTTTGCAGAAATCGAGCTTAAAGCGGCTGTTCTTGTCAGTACATTGCTATGCCTCGCGCTCTCCCGCGGGGCATTCTCAGAGGGCACCGATTGAGACGCCGGCGCCGGCACCACGCCACGTTAATCTCGCCGACCTGCTCTCCCTCGCCAGTCCGTACTGCACATTCCTCGACTACCTCACAAAGACCGACGTAATCAGTGTTAAGAAACTGAGTCCAGACCAGACAGGTTTGATCCATAGTGAGCTTCTTATCTTCCCAGTAGACTATATAAAAGGGACTCTCAATCATTATAGAAGAGTAATAAAGAGAAATCAGAAATCCTATCATATACTTGTGTTCAATCTACTATTCTGTACTTGTGTTCTTGTATTATTCTTACGATTCTAAGTTTGTCTACGATGTAATCGCTCGAACATGATTCGCCAATGACGGTTCCTCAACATGTTATCAGTACGACTACTCTCCCCGGCTTGCACGGATTGAAAATGTAATAGTCAAGAACGACGCTAGTAAATTGAATAGTTTTTTAGATCGCTTTCAATTCCGCAGTTGTTGCTTTCTATATTGTTTTATCCTATGGTGCAAATTTGCTCTAATCTACTGCGAGCCGGCTTGAAGTCGCCGGCACAAAGTCGATCAGTGGATTGCACGAAAGAGTAGATGTCGATTGCACCGTGGATTATAGATTATAAATCCACTCTAAAATATCGCAAGCCGACTTAAAGTCGCCAGCCAAGCTGATTGGTAAATCGCATGAAAGAGAGGATGTGGATTGCACTGTAGATCGATGCATGAACAATGAACAATTAATAGTGAATATTGATGCATGAACAGTAAAAAAAAAGTGGGCGCAGCCCCGTACGACCGCACCCTCACGATACAGACGGTGCGCGCCGCCTGGCAACCCAAAGCGATGTCGGCCGCCCATAGATAGCCACCGCAGAAGCCGCCCGGCCGCGCCGCCCCACCCATGTAGCGACCACAAGACGTCACGCCCGCCGCGGCCGTCGCCGTTGTTATTATTATTTATATGCAATTTACATATTGTATTTACTATTTTGATTATTTGTGATTGTTTATGTTGCTTTTAATCACTAAAAATAGCAGTAAATCATAAAAAAATAGAAAAAATACAGGATCACGAACCGAGAGTTCGAAGAGCATTATGAGAATTTTACAACTATTTTTTTTGTAAATTATTAGTAGTAATCTTATGAACTCTTTGCATGAAAAATGTAGATGATTGACATCACGAATCAGGATTTCGAAGAGATGGCCCGGTATGACCAGAATTTGTACAGAATTTGTATCAGTCTTCAACTCTGTGGTAAGGTAATCACAGATGAGCAAAAGATTGAGAAAATTATCTCTACCTTTTACCTAAATACGGTGCAATCCGCACGCAACTATCGTCGAGACGGCTACTAGGAGTATGTCAAATTGATTGACATCATGAAAGTTCGGAAGCTCATGATGATGTTCTAAGAAAGAACTACATCTCACAGCCGCCTAGTAGCAATGTTGGCCATGTAGCCAATGCTAGCAGGTACAAGGTGAGGAATCCTCTCACAAAGGTGAGAGGCAAGAAGGGTAAAGTCGTGGGTCACACGTTATTGATGCTTTCCGGTCTAAGAAGAATGACAAACGACAACATGGGGCACACATCTCTGTTCCAGGCACAGAGGATCCACAGCCATTAGTTGCACTCATGGATGTGGACTTCCCAGTAGCAGCCCCCATCATCCCCCTTTGGACATCGCACCAGTCGCAGCCGTAGTTGCCCAAGAGGAGAAGATCGTCATGGAGCAGATTCAGGCAGAAGTTTCTGCATACTTTGCTGATTCGATCTAGTGCACGTATTGCGCTTAGATATTTTTACAGTGACTTGCAATTTGTGATTGTGATAGAACATTGAATTATTGAATAATAGTTGTAAGCTCTAGGAGAAAAAATATTAAATTTTTATGATGAGTTCTGCAAGGCTTAATTTTTCTATATTTATAATAACAAGTTATGTTCTGGTATTTGAAGTATCAGAACACGTGTGACGCCCTATGGAGGAAGAGTGCTTAGCGAATAGCGGTACAATGAATACCACCTTGAGAGAGATGAAGTTTTTTCAATCAATCAACAAGAATGCTGGTAGTCTTAAGAAAATCGCAGCAGTGATGCTAGTATAATAGGCTCAGGAAGAGCCACAATTATACTCCTGATGGGCACAACTTTGATCATTAAAAATACCTTGTTATACCCAAAATCGACTAGAACTCTCAAGGATATTCACGCTAACGGTTTCCACCTAGAGACTGAAGAAGAGTATGGTAAGAAATATTTGCTCATTACAAAGTGTGAAGAAAGTGAAAAAGTGTATTAGAACAATTTTCTTCATATGAATCTGGGCTATACTACATTAATATTAAGACACTTGCAGCCTATACTGTCCTAAAAATCGTATTGAGAAGTTATGAACTTTTCTATCACTGACATGATAGATTATGTCACTCAGGTCTTAGGATGATGAGAAATATCATTAACAATTTACAGGAACATAATATCGATCGATGTAAAAAATTCCCGAATTAAGAAGATTTTGTGTGCCCCGCGTGTGCCACTAGAAAATTAATTACTAGACCTTCTCGCTCCAAAAGTGAAGAATGCAATCCTTGCATTCCTGGACCGTATATAGGGAGATATTTGCGGTCATATACAGCCCCTGTCAGGGCTATTTAGGAATTTTATGGTGCTCATCGATGCTTCCTCGAAATGGTCGTACGTATGTTTATTGTCTACGAGAAACTACGCTTTTGCAAAGCTAATCTCGCATATAATTAAAATAATTTCACCGATCATCATGTGAAGTCCATCAGAATAGACAACACCAGAGAATTTACCTCAAAAGCATTTGATGATTATTGCATGGCACTGGGAATTAAAGTTGAGCATTCCGTACCGCATGCCTCCACCCAGAATGGACTAACAGAATTTTAATTTGCCAACTACATGTTAGGAACACGCAGTCCTGCACGCAGCAGCTCTCATCAATTTTTAGACCATCGGTAAATAACATCTATTCACCAATTCAACTAGCGCAAGGGTCAGCATAAAAAATTTCTCATTTTCGCATATTTGGTTGCAAGGTTTATGTACCTATACCACCACCGCAGTGAACTACAAAGGGCCCTCTCTGAAAGTCTGGGATATATGTTGGTTATGAGACAACATCCATAATCAGGTATTTGGACCCCATGATTGGAGTGCAGTCCGCTTCGTAGATAGCATATTTGCTTAGTATTGTTTCACATCATTAGGGGGAGGAAATCAACCCTTGATGAAAAATATCAAAAAATAACGTGGCAAGATACGGAAATCTATGCACATGACCCAAGCACTAGTGAAGCAAATAGAGAAATCCAGAAGATAATTGAATTTTAGAAGACAAGAGAAGTCCAGAAGATAATTGAAGTCCAGAAAATAATTGACTTTAATGTGATGTTTCATACAAAATTATTTAACATTATCCTGAAGAAAATCTTCCTAGCTATGACTTCTCATATGTTGCAATTCGTACTTAGCCAAATTAACAAGTGTTATAGGAGTAATTTTATCTTTGTCCCTCTTTTGCAAAGATTGATATAAATCATCTGTGTACCCAAGTATGACTAGCATCAAGTTTATCATAAAAACAAAATCAAATGACTCAAAGGTCGCCAATATAGCATGGGTTTTCCCCATTCATTCTTTAGGTATGGATCTTTTCCAATCTTTATGAGTACTTTGCGAATTGTAGAATATAAATCTATAATGTGCAAAATAGTTTTATAACGAGGACCTCAACGCGTGTTACCGGGCCTAACCAATCCCATCTCTTGTATCAATCCTCGTCCACTTTCAATTTCACCAGAATCTAGTGCTTCCAAAACTTCCCGAGCTCTATTTTTTCGAAGCATTTCATGGCGCTTACAAGAAACTTCAATAACTTTCAGCAAATTTGATAGTTGGTCATAAAACCAAACACAATCAGTATTGCCCTTAAAAACAACCACAAGAACTAATTGGAGTTGATGTGCAAAAAAATTGATGTAATAAGTAGAAGGAGACTCATTCATAATCAAAGTTTTCAACCCTTTAAACTCGTCTTTCATGTTACTAGCCCCATCATATCCTTGCCTGCGGATTTGAGTAAGACTCAAAGAGTGATCAATAAGTTAAGACTCAATTGCATTCTTAAGTGACGAAGAAGTGGTATCAGTTACATGAACTACTCCAAAGAACCGCTCACATACCCTTTCTAGTTTACCAACATAACGCAAACAAAGAGCTAGTTGTTGCTTTTGGGATACATTAGTTGACTCATCAGCTAGAATTGCAAAGTGGGCATCACCAATGCCTTCAGTTATTTGTCTAGTAGTTTTCTTGTCACAACAACTAATAATTTCCTTTTGTATGGGATGGGAAGTCAAAATGCAATTTCTTGAAGCATTTTTCAAAACAGCCTTATCAACTTCTTCAATAGTTTCTGCAAGATATTTCAAATGTTCAAGGAAGTTTCCCGTGTTACTAGGTTGTTCACTTTCATCATGTCCACAACATGCCAATCCTTGATGCAAAATAAACCTCAAGCACTAAGTGAATAAGTGAATCTAGCCTTGTAAAGATGTTTGTCCTCTTTAGTTCGTTTCACAATAACATGAGTAT
Source organism: Hsuehochloa calcarea (assembly GCA_036346395.1). Taxonomy (NCBI): domain Eukaryota; kingdom Viridiplantae; phylum Streptophyta; class Magnoliopsida; order Poales; family Poaceae; genus Hsuehochloa; species Hsuehochloa calcarea. The sequence goes on from CM070600.1 coordinate 18,998,216, forward strand.
CTGAAGTTTTTGGTTTTACAAAGAAGTTATATTTCTCTTGAGCTTAATTATGGACATTTCTTATACCACCCACATGTTTGTCAAGTGCATCATATCTATTCCAATTTCTCCAAGCACTTTTAACAAAGCTATCACCCCCACAATTTTCTCCTTGAACAGATAATAGACAAAGCAAAATGCAGCATCCTTTTCGACACTATATTCAATCCAATGGTACTTATCAAACCAAGTAAGTCTGAAGCGACGTCTTTTACCTGATATTTCCCTAATGGGATGATCATGTGTATAAGGTTGGCATGACCCTTTCATAATATATCTGCTACGAACTGCATCTTGATCATTGACGACATAGTTCGTGATGAGTGTCTTTTTCCCTAGATCATGGGGAAGAAGCTCCATATCATAAATGCTTTCCTTACTACGAGGAAGTGTATTTGAAGCTCATGTGCTTCTGGGTTGGGGTTGGGGTTAGGGTTGGGCATTGACAACAACCACAACATCAATCACAACATCAATATTTTCCGTCTGAGAAAAAGACAATTGATTCCCACTTGCTTGAGTTCCTCCGCTTCCTTCTTGAGTCTCCTCCCCTTGGACCCTTTTAGCTGGTGACGAATAAGAAAGGATGTATCTATTCCTCTTCATGTCTCTATATTGACAAATCACAACAATTTTTTCAAATTTTCATTCAGAATATTTCACAAATCCCAAATCAGAATCAAAGCCTTTACTTACTATACCGCGCCCCTTGCGACTCCCGCTGACCCGCTCAATCGCTCCCATGTTGTGCCGCACTGGCGCGCCTCGTCGCTGCTCTTGTGTTGAGCCGCGCACTGCTTGCCTGCCCCGCGCCGCGCCGCCACCCGCCAAACCATCGTCATGGGAAGCACCGCGTCGCATGCTGCTCCCGTGTCCCTGTTACCCCCGCATCGTGCCGCACCAATGCGTTGCTCCCACGCCGCATGCCCCTCACCTGCTCACGACTACGCATCGCACTGCGCCACTACCCACCGAGACGCCGTCGTGGAGAGCGAGGGGCAGGGAGGTGAGGATTAGGGTTAGGGATTGGGGGGCTTGTGGTATGTGAAGTTGGGATTGGGGTAGGCTGGGAGCCTGGACTCTGGAGTTGTGTGAGTGGGCCACTGGGTTGAGGATTGGGGCTAGCCACCAGTGGGCCGTCGGGTTGGAGATTCTCCTGCGTGGCTGGGCTTTCAAGAGGTACACATTAAGACCCACACTATAAACACGATCCAACTGCAAATCTAATATCTGAACAAACTTTTTATTTGTAAGTATATCCGGATATATCGAACATCCGTGCTGGGTGCCGCTGCAAACCTCAAACTTGGATAGCCTCCGCATCTGGAGGTCAGGTTCAGGAAGCTGTTGATAGACACTCACACACCGATGGATGCTACAAAAATGCGGCATGCATGAGCAGGAAGGACAATGAGGCTGCAGCTCTGATCTTTTTTAGGCGGTTTTGTACGTGGGGCCAGCCGGGATTACCTGGCTGGTCAGGGAAGGAAAGCACAGCAGGCAGGGGACGGTCAAGGCACGGCACGTTCAGGGAGCATAGGCAGCCTTGTTCTCTCTCCTCTGCTTCAGCATGTGAGATTCTGAACGGATCCATAGTTGGATGCTGCAAAAAGGGAGGTACTCTAGTCCTGTCTAGATGATAGGGGTGGAGACGTGGAGTATTGGAGTGTGATGGACTAGATAGATACAGGGTATGTTTGGAATAGGATCGGTTTTAGCTTTTTTTGCATTAAAAAATCAAAAAACATTTCAAACGGGCTACTTTTCACATTTACTATGTTTGGAATAGGATCGGTTTTAGCTTTTTTTTTCTTTAAAAAATCAAAAATCATTTCAAACGGGCTACTTTTTCACACTTACTTTTTTTAAAAGTCATGAGTCGTCGAGAGGTAACTTCCCACAACCCTATTCAAAATTACATATGAAGTTCGTGTTATTTACCACCTTCGACCGGCTATAAAATTAGCCAGTCAACCTTCCCCCATTTGATCCCGATTCCCAAACCCTAGCTGCGCCCCCGAGCGTGTTGGCCACTGCCTTCGCCCGGCGGCCCTCTAGCCCGCACACGCCTCCTCCGGTCGCCCTACCCGCATGCCAACACCTCCCCCGCGTTGTCCTCCCGCTCGCCAGCGCCTCCCCCCGCCGTCCGCCCTCGACCGGATCTGGGCGCCGCCTCACTCCTCCGACCGGATCTAGGCATCGCCTCCCTCCTCCGACCGGGCCCGCGCGTGGGAGTCGAGCCCCGGAAGCAGCTCCTCTCCATCATCCGCGACTCCGCTGCTGAGAAGTCGCACGGTGGTAGCGCCCTCGCCGCCCCCCCAAAACCCTATGATTTTGCATCCTCGGATGATCCAGTGCATCTCTCACTTATCGTTTGCAGAGCGGGGTGTCGCACTTGAAGCGGCGGCTCCTCCACCTGGGCTCTAATCTGGAGGCGCTTAAGGTAAGGAATTCAGACAATTGCTGCAGATTAGTGCTCTGGTTTGTGGGTTTAATATTACACGCTCATATCTTTATGTTGGCGTGTATGATTAGAACTGGAAATGCTGGGATGTTTTTTGGTGCTTGATGTAATGGCTCCAAAAGTGCAAGGGAGACGGTGAGAGGTGAGTAGGATGAACTTTGTCTAGTACCGCGTTGTTGGGCTTTTGAATGCATTTCTGTAAGATAATTTTGTTGGTAGCCACTAAATCATCCATACACCTACCTTGGTTGGAGTTTTAAGAATTGTACGTTTGCATTATTCTTTACAATATTTCTTGGTGCTCATAAGCTTGCTATTTTAGTTGTATGAAGCTGGTGAAGTTATCCCTAACCCTAGTAAGGTGATGTCTGATAACGGCTCTTCTATTCTTTTTTAAAAAACTAAATATATGAATATTTCAGAAAAGATACCGCCGTGCCGAAGAGACCCGTAGAGTTGAGTTGGGGTCTTTCTTGAGCCTAGCGGAGTACAGCTACAGGCAAGACGGCCACTTTTTTCTGCTAGTACTAGTACTGCTCCAGTAACTCCACTGGCCGTTGTGCGCGGCAGATTTTGCTCCTGCATAGTTGCATTTCTCGGCCACGTAAACGGAGTAGCAGTAGTAACAGTGTAGTACCGCATGGCAGTGATGGTTATAGGGTTGTGCTCACAGGGTTGTGCTGTGCCCATACGGTATGGACCCGCTGTACTTTGGATCATGTCATGTTGTGCTCGCTCGGCCCGACCACTCTATCATATCGTGCCGTATCGGCACATTTCGTCCCCGATTAGGCCCAGATACGGCTCAAAGCCTGCTGTGCCGGAGTCGTGTTGTGCCAGTTCAAACCCAACTCTAAATAACTATAGATGCTAGGGAAGACAACCCACTCCCTCTCGCCATAGCCTCCTCCTCCTGGACGCCGATGAGAAACTCAGCCCAACTCGGCCGCGCCACGCGCTTGCGATGGAGGTGGCTGGAGGGGCGGCGGCGGCACGTGGGGAGGGAGAGGGAGGAGGTGGCTGGAGGAGTGGAGGGAGGAGCGGCCGGCGGCACATGGGGAGGGAGACAGCTGGAGCTAAAGGGAGGAGAATCATAGAATGTGATTAGGGATTGAGAATTTAGGAACCAAAGCTCGGGAGAAGGGGTTGGGGGAGGCCGGGAGGGATGTTGAACCAGGCCAGGTGGCAGACGGATGTGATTGGTTGGGCCAAGTTAGGGTGAGAGAGTGATTGGACCAAACCGAATGGGAAGAGATCGGGTTAAAACGGGAAAATTGAGTCTATTTTGTGCTAAACTGGTCTAAGTATAACACAACTGATTATACCGTATCGTACCGTCTAACATACCGCGCTCTCAGATCTAGTTCAGTCACCGTCTATACCGCACCGTATCGATATCGTGTTTAAATTGAATTGTCCCGACTGAGACTCGGCCAGACCGAAAAAGAACGGCCCAAACCCCGGCTCCAGGCACGACTGCGAAGAAATGACTGCTCCGAATCTGCAATTCGGTAGTAGTGCTTACTGAAATGATACTACTACTCCCGAAGCGGTGATAATCTGATGTGGTAGTACTGCTCTAATACGGATATGTGTAGTTGAGAAGAGTGGTTGGTTCGGTTTTAAATACGGGCCACGTACTCCTACGTCGGGATCTTGCATTCAATGGCGCCAGTGAATTGCGGTCGTTATATTGCTTCCCACGGTTGTGTTGCGGATGCCGTGCAAACGCAAACTTGAGAGGTGCATCCTACTCGGATTTTAAAAATCGTCCTGTTAAGGTCCAGTTTGGATTGCAATTTTTTTTTTCCTTCTTTTGATTTCTACGAGACCGTCTTCGCAGGAATCGGGAAAAATTACCAGACCTTGGAATGCAAAACTTACCTAGCAATTCAACACAGATGAAGTGTTTCTTCGCGAACTCCGGTATAATTACTTTTTAAAGGGAATCTCATATAATCACTTGCAAACAGGAAGAAAAACTGTTAGTGAGATATCGTTCGTTCGTTCCCTCTCTCGATCAACTGAATCAACAGCCGATGGGTAGCTCCTCCGAACCATCGCATTCTCTTCCTGCAAAACTAGAGGAGGCCCTTAACATTATTGCGTGTACTTCAACAGGAACTGATCCTATCAGAATTGACAATGACTAGTGGGTTTGGCGCATGAGTCATAATGCGCAAGCTGAAAAATTGCTAGTGGATTTCCAGCCTTAAAAAACAGCAGGCTATAGACTATACACTATAGTACATATATCAATACGGGTTTACATACCCTGGCACGAAATCTATGCTGACGATGGCGCACGTACTCGAGGCTTGGATTTATGATATCTTCATGAGAACCACGCGGTACATCCACTGCTTGCCTTTACTCATCGGCGACAAGTCTTATCAATTCTTGTCTGGATCATCGAATAAATATAGCGATGAAAAAGGCTCACGCTCGAGTACGTACGTACTCCATCTCTTACTCCTCCACCAAGTACTGAATTTTTGGTCGATACAGTAACTTTTAAAGTTGTAATTGAAGAGTTAACCATCGCTGTACCGTACTTGTAAATTTAGCACTGTTACTATATAACAATTGTGCGGAGAGCGCTCCCAGCAGCCACCTCATCGCATTGCCGTGCGGTAATACCGCCACCGCCGCCACGTGCCACTCCCGGCTCCGCCGCCATGTCATCTGTTGCCGCACGACGGTCGTACGACAACGCCCTACACGCCGCCACGTGTCAGTGCAGGGTTAGTTAGGGTTTCTAAAATTAGAGTTTAGTGGCTGTTTGTATGAATTTTTAAATATAGCAAACGAGTTCTAAAAATCATAAAATTTTATATAGAGTCTTCCGACACAGTGTACTTACTTGTGTCAATTTTCTCTAATTTTATTCCTTCATAATGTTTCTCGCAATTTCATATAAGTGTACCGTTTATACAAATTTGTGAGCCTGTGACCATCCGATAAATTACCTATCGCAGTAGACGCATGCCCTCCCTCGCCCGTTGCCGCACGGCCGTCATGCGGTGGCCCTCCCCCGCAGCTGTCGTTGGGAGATGCTGCAAAGCCTAGGCCCCTCCGCCTAATTCCACCGTCCCTCCTCTCTCCTCCGCACATCTATCGTCTCATCCGGAAATCTCGACGCCAAAGCTTACAGAATTCTCGGCACCAACACCGCGGCTCCTCCTTCGCTAAGCTATAAATACCGAGCTCTCGCATTCACTCTTCGCTTATCTCAATTGTGTTTCGATTCTCGTTCTGGCGCTCGTCGCTGAGATTCAAAGAACATAACATAATTAATTTTATTGGAAGATTAAATATTTTCTTGCTTTTCATCATTCGTCGCTCTGCCTTTTGTGCTTTCCCTCGAAAGGCAGGTAATTTATCGAAAACTTTTGCTGTTATTATCGTAGTCGTAAATATTCAGTCTTAGTCAGCTAGCCGTAATTAGTTAGTTTAGGGGTAATTAATTAATCATAATTAGTTAGTTTACTGGTAATGAATTAGTTTATGGTAATTAATTAGTTTACTGGTAATGAATTAGTTTAGGGGTAATTAATTACCGTACTCGTAAATAACTTATTGGAAATGAAGTGGGATTTTTAATGGTAATTAATCAGTCATAATTAGTTAGTTTAGAGGTAATTAATCAGTCGTAATTAGTAAGTTTAGTGGTCATTACTTATCTTGCTAGTAATAAATTAGTTTAGTGCTTATACATTAGTGGAAATGAACTACTAGTAATTTATTTAGTGGTAATACCATCACTTGCATACAATATATCGTATTTGTGGATATCATGGGGATATGCTCCAGATCTTAGGATGATGTGACAATTGGCAATGGCGTTAACGGTTTGTCGTTTCACGGGTTTTCGACAAAGTTTGAGCTATTTAGGCATTACGGGCGAGGCGGTCCGACCGCCATAGCATGGCGATCGGCCGGTCCCAATCGGTCGGGCCGGCCATGTGCGGCGTGTCGGGCCGGCCGTGACTGTAAATGGTCGAGCAGTGGGCCAAAATAGAGGTGTAGGCAAGTGAGGAGATCCCATTGCTCTTAGTCCCATAATTTTGGAGTCTCGATAAAAAGTTCTATTGGTTTAAAGTTTCCAGAGGTTTGGATTTTCGGGGTTGAAAATTGGCTAAGTCCTTCGGCGATCGGACCGCCTATGGTGGCGGTCCGGCCAAGCAAGCAGTGATCGAGCCGCCACGAGGTGATCGGCCGGTTGTTACTGAACGTCGCCCGTCGTGGCGGCGTTGTTCGATGGTTAGGTCAAAGTCATGAGTTTGATGCATATGTGTTGCATGATGCATGTTTTGACTAACGTGGGTCAAGTTGTGAAGAACTTGTTCCGGTTTCGATTTGCTTGTCTATTGTTGTGCGAGTTGCTTGGTGGTCAACGACGGTCAACGGCGAGGATGATCGGGACTAAGCTTGGAGCCGAGGTCGAACGATCGAGTATCTTGGGTGAAGTCAATGGAGTCAAGCATGGCACAGAATGGACAATGATGACCGAGCAGGCGATTCGGTGCGGCCCAGTTGGATCAAGCGGCGCGGGGTGGTGCAAGTGCCATGGTGGTTACGGTGGGGCCGGATGGGAGAGACTTGCCGACATGATGAGAGCCATTGATAAACCTACACGTGGCGAAGCATGGGAGGTGCTTCACAAAGATGGAACTTCGGTCTTTGCGAAAAGATCGAGAAGGGGTATGTTGGTAATTATACCAAATACCGCCTTGGTGACCTTTGACGACCAGCGGCGCAAGATGGCGTGGAGAAGCGGAATAGGTCAAGAGGAGATGAAGACGGCGCTCGAGAAGCGTGCGTGTGTGACCCGCTTGTTTTGGGCCTTAACGGAGCCCATTTGGGTTACTCTTCTAGAAGGTCTAAGTCTCCACTATAAATAGAGGAGGAGGTGGTGCACCCTTCAACCCTTTTACTTGAAACCCTAGTTTTGGCTTGAGTGCTTAGGGAAGGTTTAGTGGAGATTAGGGTTCTAGAGAGAGAGTTGTTTTGATCTTGTGTCCATGCGTATCGGTATGAGTGGTCATGTCGATCGTTATCAAATCAATCAAAGAAGAGTTCTCTCCAAGATGAGTTCATTTGTCTTCTTTCTCTCTATTTGAGTATTTGAGGTGTTTCTTTGATTTCCGAGCTTTTGATTGCCTTACTGTCTTGATCCACTCGATCGTCACTTGGAATAGTTCCCAGATATCCTTAGGGAGGTGTGTTCCAAGTTTGGTCGAGTTTGATTGGATATATCAAAAGTTAGATTGTGTTTCGTTTTGGTTTCAGATCTGGAACAGTGCCTCTGCAGAGAATCGGTTAGACCGCTCCTCGGTCTTGGTCGGGATCGGTCGCCTTCTTGCCGGTCAGACCGCTAGCAATACGCCGGTCTGACCGCCCGTTGGTTTTGGTTCTGTTTTGCTCTTTTGCTTTGGGGATATAAGTTTGGATTCAATACTAGCTTTCCGCTGTACTGGTATATAGATCTTCATAGCTTTCATAGCTATTGGAGTGAAATTGGATTGAATCCATTCTTTGTGAAAAAGTGAGTGTGCTCCTATTCACCCCCTCTAATCGCCTTTTCGGTCCAACAAGTGGTATCGAGCCGGTTAGTTCAATCTTGATCTTAAGGTCCACCGAACTGGCGATGGATAAGTACTCGACAAAGCCGCATATCTTCAATGGGCTCGACTATGCCTATTGGAAGAATCGCATGCGAGTCTTCCTTGAGAGCGAAGGACAAGCTATATGGGAGGTTGTTCGAGCTCGCTCATTTTACTGAGATTGCCACGCAAGCTTGGCAATACTTTTGGCTAACAACAACAAGGCAAAGAACCTCCTATATCTTTGGGCTTGGTAGACAAGAGTATGGCATGATTTGCAATCTTACGATCACGCATGAAATTTGGCACACCCTCGAAACTTACCATGAGGATCGTCCTAGATTAAACAAGTGCGCCAGACGGTCTATAAGCGAGAGTACAACAAATTCGAGATGCGTCCTGGCGAGAGCATCGATGACGTTTTTACTCGCTTCAACAAGGTTGTCAATCTGTTGACATTGAGTACTCCCAATCTGAGAATGTCACTCACCTCTTGGCTGCAATTAACACCAAGGAGTGGGAGATGAAAGCTACTGCCATAGAGGAGAACGTCGATCTCTCTACTCTCACCTTGGAGCTGCTTTATAGTAAGCTCAAGACTCATGAGATCAAAAGAGGTAGTCTTCCTAAGAAGGACAGCATGGCTTTGGTAGCTGATCCTCTTTCAAAAGCTTTTGATGGTTCTTCTGAGTCCTCTTTGGGTTTCTCTCTTGCTTGTTTATCTACAATTCGTGAAGAGAATTTTGAGAGTCTTCCTGAGCCCGAGCTAGCCCTCATAGTCAAGAAAGCCACACGGGCTTACAACAATATGAGAAACAAAAAGAGAGGTGGCCCTGTGACTTGCTACGAGTGTGGTGAGCTTTACCATATTCGGGCTAACTGCCCCAAGCTGAAGGGTAAGGGTAACCATAAGGAGGGAAAGCCAGCTTGGAAGAAGCCTCAATGGAACAAATCAAAGTTTGATACTGCCAAGCTGATGAAGGCTGCTCACCGGGTCCTTACCGCTTTTGGAGATCAATCCTTGAGTGATGTGGACTCTGGGAGCGAGGAGGACAAGGAGGAGGAGGAGCCACCTAAAGACAAGAAAGGGAAGACCAAGGATTTCACCGGCATGTGCTTCATGGCTGACTCCGTCGATGTCGATGATGATGATGAGGTATCTCTATCTTATGATGTCCTTTCTACTAGATGCGAGAATATGTATGAGCAATTACTTAGTCAGGATAAGGCTTTAAAGTTCATCATGGTTAAGAACAAGGATCTAGAGTCACAAGTTGAAAATTTGACATTAGAACTTGTAAATGCTAAGAGTCTAGACGTTGATGAATGTTCTTCTTGCCATGTTTTGCACTCAATTGTCTAAACTACAACTTTGCTCTTGATCTTGCTTTGCATCAACTTGAAAATGCTAGAACCGAGCTAGTTGAGGTCAAATCGCTCCATGTCTTAAATGCTTAGAGTCTAGCAAGTTGGATGTTTTCGAACCAAGAGAGTCTCGCTCTTGCTCTCTCTGCTTAGAACGTGAGCGTGAAATTAAAGACATTTTAAAAGCGACTAGAGAGAAATATGCCAAGCTTAAGGATGATATTAATTACGCTACTTGTACTTTATGTCCCGCTCTTAAGCTTGAAATTGCTAATTATAAGGAGAGGCTTGCAAAGGTTAATAAACCTAAAATTTGTCAATCATGTGTTGATCTTAGGAAAGATAATGTTTATCTAGAGAACACACTGCAAAAATTCTCTAGTGGAGAAAAACAATTAAACATGATTCTTGACAAGTCTAGAACTCCTTCTAAGAAGCAAGGCTTAGGATACAACTCTGCCCAGAACAAATCCAAGACTAAGGTCATTCAGGTCTTGAAAAATGGCTTAATTGAATTCAAAACCCAACCTGCGAAAATTGCTTTTAAACCTGCAGGTTCAGTCCAACCTTCTTTTGAGTCAAAAGGTGCTTCTCCCAGTGGTACAAAATACCATTGCACCTATTGCGAGAAGAGTGGACATTTAGTTGAGTTCTGTTGGCGTAGGTTGAAAAATGCTAATCATGCTAGAACTTTATTTCATCAACCTAGAGCTTATGTGAAACATGGTTATGTTCTTAGACAGAATGCATCTCATGTGTTTGTAACCATTGCTCATGATAGGACTTCAACTAGGATCAAGGACACTCATTACGCTTTGCATAGTACTTTCAGACGTGTGTCTCGATCTTGGGTTCCCAAGTCTATTTTAACTAACTTGATGTTGAGACACATCGATCTTTTGTGCCTTGATTTTCGGGATCGTCGCGGAAGGAGGAAGAACACGTGGCTCGTCGACTCATTTATTCACGCCACATGACCGGAGACTCAAGATGGTTCACTTCCTTCACGCGGCGACGGGTGATGATTTCATCACCTTGGAGATGATTCACAAGGCGGATCAAAGGCTGGATCGATCGGGGTGAGCGACAAGTTCATTCTCAAGGATGTCGCTCTCGTGTCCAAGCTAAGGTACAATCTCCTTTCTGTCTCACAGCTTCTCGATGATGGCTATGAGACTAGATTTAAGAAGAACGCTTGTCGGGTGCTTGATTCTCTTGGTGAGCTCGTTTTGGAATTTCTAGAGTTGGTAGAATATTTGGAGTGATTTTTACAATCTCTTGCCGGATCTCTTAAGTGTTTAGTTGCATCTTCTTCTGATATCTGGTTTTGGCACCGACGCTTGGGGCACATTGGTTTTGATCATCTGACACAAGTTAGCGGCCTTGATCTCATGAGAGGTTTGCCTAAACTCAATGCTGTCAAAGATGTTGTATGTGCTCCCTGTAGGCATGGCAAGCAAGTTGCCGCTTCACATCCCTCATTGACTATGGTCATGACTGACGGACCGGGACAGTTGCTTCATATGGATACTGTTGGTCCTGCTAGGGTTCGGTCAGTCGGTGGCAATTGGTACAATCTTGTCATAGTCGATGATTTTTCGAGATATTCTTGGGTGTTCTGTCTTGCTTCGAAGGATGAGGTCTTTGATCATTATCATGATCTTGTTCTTCGCTTGGCTTCTGAACTTCCTGGTGCCTTGAGAGCAATCCGTAGTGACAATGGCACGGAGTTCAAGAATGCCTCTTTTGCCTCTTTTTGTGCTGAGCGCGGCTTTGAGCATCAGTTCTCTTCTCCACATGTCCCTCAACAAAATGGCGTTGTGGAAAGAAAGAACAGGACCTTAGTCTCGATAGCTAGGACGATGCTAGATGAGTATAACACACCGAGGTGGTTTTGGGCCGAAGCTATTGCTCTGACTTGCCATATTTCAAATCGTGTCTTTCTGAGACCGTCTTTGGGTAAGACTTCTTATGAGCTCCGTTTTGGCAGAAAACCCTCAATTTCGCACTTTAGAGTCTTTGGATCGAAGTGTTTTATTCTCAAGACAGGGAACCTAGATAAATTTGAATCAAGAACTTGTGATGGTTTATTTCTAGGTTATCCTGCTCATTCGAGGGTTTTCGGGTTTTAATGTTGAAACTAACATTGTCAGGAGACATGCATTGTCACTTTTGATGAGACTGAAGATGTTTAAGGCATTGTGTCTAGACAAGAGATGTTTGGATAGACCAAGAACACCTGGACGACGAGGCATTATGACAACCAACATGTCCGAGATCTACAACAGCTTTCTCAAAGGTTGTTGGACCGAAAAGGCGACTAGAGGGGGGGTTGAATAGGAGCACGCTCACTTTTTCACAAATAATGGATTCAACAATTTCACTCCAGCACTATGAAAGATGTGAAGATGAGTATATCAGTACAGCGGAAGACTAATATTGAATCCAATATAAACCCCTAAGCAATACGATAAAAACAACAAAGATTATAGCGAATCAATACACTGCCGATCGGACCGCTGTCTAACTAGCAGTCGGACCGATTTCCTGTCGGTCTGACCGGTGATGCTAGCCGATATGACCGCTGGACTCCAGAACAGTAAAACAGCCCGATGACGAAGTTGTAAATAGATGAAACTTTTGATCTACAACTTCAAACTTGATGAAACTTAGAGCACACATTCTCTATGATATCAGGAAGCTATTCCAATCAAATATTGTGATAATTCTTGGAAGAATAAAAAATGATTTTCCGTTTGATCAAAGAAGGGTTCAAAACCGGGTCAAAACGAAAAACTTGATACAAGATCTTGCTCGTGGGTTATTGATGATCAAGATGATCCTAGATAGGTTCCCACACGTCACAGCAAGCTAAATCACATGAAGAATTCAATCAAAAACTCACGGATCAAAGTAAGACTCAAAATCATCAAATATAGAGAAATAACGCAATGAGATAAAACATTGATCAACCTTTCCTTTGATTGATTGATATGATATGAGCTTACAGCCTCTCCATCAATGGAGGACAATGCTCAATCCAAGAGCACGAAAATCACATCAAACTATCAAGAACCCTAGGCTCTACAAAAACTCTCCCTAAGAAAATTAGGGTTTACAAAAATTGCAAAAGAGACCGAGAGAAGGTGCAGCCACCTCCCTCTCCTATTTATAGTGGAGGCCTGGACCTTCTAGAAGTTTGACTCTATTGGGCTCCCGTTAAGGCCCAAAACAAACGGGACACTTACGCACGTATTTTAATGCGCCGTCTTTAACACCCTTTGACCTAACTAGCTACACCTTGCGCCATCTTGCGCCTCGATTAGCTAATAGGTCACCCTTGTCCATCTTGCACCACGCTTGAGTATATTGACCTCACCCAGCATCGTGGATCGTTCTGGACCTCACCTCTCCAAGCCTAGTCCCGATCATCCTCGCCGTTGACCGTCGTTGACCACCAAGCAACCTGCACAACAATAGACAAGTAAACCGAATTTGGAAACAAGTTCTTGACAACTTGATCCATGTTAGTCAAAACATGCATCATGCAACATATATGCCACAAACTCATGACTTTGACCTCGAAAATCGCCGCCACGACAGGCCCAGCTCCTTTGCACATCGAAGCAACACCCATCGGATCGGATGATTGGTAGTCTCTATGAGCGAGTCACTCGCTCCAGGTATCATGATCCGAGTCTTTTCTCACTCTGCATTTGTAGCGTCTTTTGAACCCAAAGATAAATCACATGCTTTATCTGATGCTAGCTGGGTCAATGCCATGCATGAGGAGTTAGAAAATTTTAAAAGAAATAAAGTATGGAACCTAGTAGAACCTCCTAGTGGTCATAATGTTATAGGAACCCGCTGGGTTTTCAAAAACAAACAAAATGAGAATGGTTCTGTGGTTAGAAACACGGCTAGGTTAGTAGCTCAGGGTTTTAGCCAGGTTGAGGGGTTAGATTTTGATGGGACCTTTGCTCCTGTTGCTAGACTAGAAGCTATTCACATTCTTCTTGCATTTGCTGCCTCTAAGGGCTTTAGATTATATCAGATGGATGTTAAGAGTGCCTTTCTGAATGGTTTCATAGAGGAGGAGGTTTATGTTAGGCAACCCCCAGGCTTTGAAAATCCCAAAAACCCACATCATGTCTTCAAGCTATCCAAACCCTTGTATGGTCTTAAACAAGCCCCTAGAGCCTCGTATGATAGACTTAAGACCTTCTTGCTTAAAAATAATTTTGAGATGGGTAAGGTAGACAAGACCTTGTTCATTCTTAGGCGTGGCAATGATTTCTTACTTGCTCAGTTCGTTGATGATATTATCTTTGGTGGTTCTTCTCATGCTCTTGTTTCCGGCTTTTACGAGACTATGTCCGGAGAATTTGAGATGAGCATGATGGGAGAGCTCAATTACTTTACGGGCTTCAAATCAAGCAATGTAAGGAAGGATCTTCATCCATCGACGAAGTATACTAAGGATCTGCTCAAGCGCTTGACATGGGTGGCGCAAGCGATCGCCACTCCCATGGCGACCGGCGGCTTTGGATCGGATGAGGAAGGAGAAGCCGTGGATCAGCGCAGTCTGCTTGGCATGATCGGCTCCCTCACACTGCAGCGACCTCAGGCCGGACATCCACTTCACGATCGCCTCTGCGCGAGTTTGAGCGTCTCGAGAACTTCCATCGCCCAGCGATTAAGCGCATATTCGGTATTTACACTCTACCCTCGGTATGGCATTTGGTACTCTGCTCTTCTTCTTTGTCCATTCGGGGTTTTACGATTACGATTTTGCGGTGTCATCGACGATAGGAAGAGTACCTCGGGCACTTGTCACTTCTAGGCATACATTTGTCTCTTGGTCTTCAGAGGCAGTCCTCTGTTGCACAATCTCTGCTGAAATTTGAATATGTAGCTCTTGCTAGTTCTTTGTAGTCGATTTTGTGGATGGTATCCACTCTTAAGGACTATGGGTTAAATTTTGCTAGTGTTCCTCTTTTACGTAATAACATACGCTATTAACATTGCTAAGAACTACTGTGCAACACTCTAGGAATGAAGCACATAGACATTCGCTATCACTTCCTTAGAGATCATGTCGAGAAGAGAGATATTGTGCAACATTGCCAATGTGTTCATCAAGGGGGAGATTGTGGATATCATGGGGATATGCTCCAGATCTTAGGATGATATGACAATTGGCAATGGCGTTAACGATTTGCGTTTCACGGGTTTTCGACAAAGTTTGAGCTATTCGGGCATTACGGGCGGGCGGTCCGCCGCCATAGCATGGTGATCCGGCCGGTCCCAATCGATCGGAATAAGCCATGTGCTGTGGTCGGCCGCCGTGATGAAAATGGTCGAGCAGTGAGCCAAAAATAGAGGTGTAGGCAAGTGAGGAGATCCCATTGCTCTTAGTCCCATAATTTTGAGTCTCGATAAAAAGTTCTATTGGTTTAAAGTTTCCGAGTAGGTTTGGATTTTTGGGGTTGAAAATTGGCTAAGTCCTTCGGGCGGTCGGACGGCCTATGGTTGTGATCCGGCCGCAAAAGCAGCGTGATCGAGCCGCCTGCCGAGAAGCGATCGACCGGTTGTTCCTGAAACGTCGCCCGTCGTGGCGGCGTTGTTAGATGGTTAGGTCAAAGTCATGAGTTTGAGTGCATATGTGTTGCATGATGCATGTTTTGACTAACGTGGGTCAAGTTGTGAAGAATTTGTTCCGGTTTGATTTGCTTGTCTATTGTTGTGCGAGTTGCTTGGTGGTCGTGACGGTCAGCGGCGAGGATGATCGGGACTAAGCTTGGAAGCGAGGTCGAGCGATCGAGTATGCGGGTGAAATCAATGGAGTCAAGCATGGCACAGAATGAACAATGATGACCGAGCAGGCGATTCGGTCTTGATTGGTTGGATCAAGCGGCGCGGGAGTCGGTGCAAGTGCCATGGTGGTTACGGTGGGGCCGGGATGGGAGACTTGCAGACATGATGAGAGCCATTGATCAACCTACACGTGGCGAAGCATGGGAGGTGCTTCACAAAGATGGAACTCGGTCTTTGCGAAAAGATCGAGAAGGGTATGTTAGTAATTATACCAAATACCGCCTTGGTGACCTTTGACGACCAGCGGCGCAAGATGGCGTGAGAAGCGGAATATGTCAAGAGGAGATGAAGGCGGCGCTTGAGCGTCGCGTGTGTGACCCGTTTGTTTTGGGCCTTAGGGAGTCCATTTGGGTTACTCTTCTAGAAGGTCTAAGTCTCCACTATAAATAGAGGAGGGAGGTGGCTGCACCCCTTCAACCCTTTTTACTTGAAACCCTAGTTTTGGCTTGAGTGCTTAGGGAAGGTTTAGTGGAGATTAGGGTTCTAGAGAGAGAGAGTTGTTTTGATCTTGTGTCCATGCGTATCGGTATGAGTGGCTATAATCGATACGTTATCAAATCAATCCAAAGAAGAGTTCTCTCCAAGATGAGTTCATTTGTCTTCTTTCTCTCTATTTGAGTATTTGAGGTGTTTCTTTGATTTCTGAGCTTTTGATTGCCTTACTGTCTTGATCCACTCGATCGTCACTTGGAATAGTTCCCAGATATCCTTAGGGAGGTGTGTTCCAAGTTTGGTCGAGTTTGATTGGATATATCAAAAGTTAGATCGTGTTTCGTTTTGGTTTCAGATCTGGAACAGTGCCTCTGCAGAGAATCGGTCAGACCGCCCCTCGGTCTTGGTCGGGCCAGGTCACCTTTAATCGGTCGGACCGCTAGTCATGTGATCGACCGCTTGGATCAATTTTAGTTCTGTTTTGCTCTTTTGCTTTGGGGATATAAGTTTGGATTCAATACTAGCTTTCATTTATCTTGGTATATAGATCTTCATAGCTTTCATAGCTATTGGAGTGAAATTGGATTGAATCCATTCTTTGTGAAAAGTGGCGTGCTCCTATTCCCCCTCTAGTCGCCTTTTCGGTCCAACAGTATTTAATTACACATATGGGTTGGACCTGTTAGTATTTTAGGTAATAGCGGATGGTGTTGTTGTGGCTTGAGAGAGTTAGGCATTTCAAACCATGGTAAAATCACGAGTTTTTAATACAAACGAAATGCGTGATGAGGATGGGTAGTCCTGAGCGGTTACGTGATACTTCACAAATGGTTTTCAACACGATAAATGCGTGATATTACTTCTTTACAAACAATTTTCGATGCATCGATAACACAAGCGATTCGTTAAACCAAAATTATCGTGATTGTATTTCATCTGAGACGGTTTTGGTCAGCGAAATCTATGTGAGGCATCCACTATTAGTCTTTTGTAGTAGTGTCGCATATGTTGCTAGCCTCATCACGTACCTAGTTGAGACGAGGCGTGCTGTCTCCCCAAGATCTTGATGTCGAAGTCACCAATCGGTGGCTATATTGTCAACTACTGAGCAAGCTCAGGCTAGCAAGCGAGAAGGTCATCGAGTCCATGTCACGAGACACGAAGGCGTACAACCTTGTCTTGATGTTGCTTCACAGTTGCGAATCAAACCCCAGAACATACATAAACAAGCTTGACCGTGAAGATGCAAAGAAAGGTTCCAACTCCTTCATACAGGATCGGGTGTTCTAAGCTTTCGCTCAGGCCATCGGGGGCTTCCAGTTATGTTGTCCCGTGCTAACGATGGATGAAACTTTCCTCACGGGGAGGTACAAGGGTGCCATCCTCACAGCGGTGGTGGCCGACGCAAATGACCGGCTTCTCCGGAGGCATTTGCCATTGTGGAGAGTGAGAACACATCTAAGTGGTGGTTGTTCTGGCGGACATGAAGAGGCGGTGGAG
This sequence comes from Hsuehochloa calcarea, assembly GCA_036346395.1. Lineage (NCBI taxonomy): Eukaryota > Viridiplantae > Streptophyta > Magnoliopsida > Poales > Poaceae > Hsuehochloa > Hsuehochloa calcarea. The sequence continues at coordinate 19,015,499 of CM070600.1, forward strand.
GAGGCGGGGATAACATCGCCTAATCGTGGACCGCAATCTTTGGGTTGTTGGCGGCTTCTCGGCACCATGTAACGTGGGATAGATCTGTCTCACTAGTGGAGCGACGAAGCGATCCGGTGGTGCATAAGGCATCTTGCATCTAACTTGTTCACACGGTTCTGCGGTCAGGAGGTTATGAAGATGTTTAAGGCATTGTGTCTTCAGAACAAGGGGTGGAAGTTTGACTCCATTTGGATAGGCCTAGAACACCGGACTACGAGGCATACAAGGGAGTCCACTCGGAGGAGAGCAACCATGATGCCATAAGCTTCTCGGAGTGGATTAATGGCCACTGGTGAATTGGAGAAATAGTCCCTACTCTATGACACGCAGACGGTGCAAGGTGCGGGATTATGACAACCAACATATCGAGATCTACAGACTTTCTCAAAGGTACATTGGACCGAAAAGGCGACTAGAGGGGGGGTTGAATAGGAGCACGCTCACTTTTTCACAAATAATGGATTCAACAATTTCACTCCAGCAGCTATGGAAGATGTGAAGATGAGTATATCGATCTGAATGGAAGACTAATATTGAATCAATATAAACCCTAAGCAATCGATAAAAACAACAAAGATTATAGCGAATCAATACCTTTGCCGATCGGACATTTGTCTAACTAGCGATCGGACCGATTTCTGTCGATCGGCCGGTGATGCTAGCCGATATGACCATTGGACTCGAAACGATAAAAGCGACCGATGGCGAAGTTGTAAATAGATGAAACTTTTGATCTACAACTTCAAACTTGATGAAACTTGGAGCACACATTCTCTATGATACCAGGAAGCTATTCCAATCAAATATTGTGATAATTCTTGGAAGAATAAAAAATCATTTTCCGTTTGATCAAAGAAGGGTTCAAAGCGGGTCAAAGCGAAAAACTTGATACAAGATCTTGCTCGTGGGTCATTGATGATCAAGATGATCCTAGATAGGTTCCCACGTCACGGCAAGCTAAATCACATGAAGAATTCAATCAAAACTCACGGATCAAAGTAAGACTCAAAATCATCAAATATAGAGAAATAGCGCAATGAGATAAAACATTGATCAACCTTTCCTTTGATTGATTGATATGATATGGGCTTCTGACCTCTCCATCAATGGAGGACAATGCTCAATCCAAGAGCACGAAAATCACATCAAACTATCAAGAACCTAGCCTCTACAAAAACTCTCCCTAAGAAAATTAGGGTTTACAAAAATTGCAAAGAGGCCAGAGAGAAGGTGCGACCACCTCCCTCTCCTATTTATAGTGGAGGCTGGACCTTCTAGAAGTTTGACTCTATTGGGCTCCGTTAAGGCCCAAAACAAGCGGGACACTTCACGCGTAATTTAATCGCCGTCTTTAACACCCTTTGACCTAACTAGCTACCTTGCGCTATCTTGCGCCTCGATTAGCTAATAGGTCACCCTTGTCCATCTTGCACCACGCAGGTATATTGACCTCACTTGACATCGTGGATCGTTACGGACCTCACCTCTCAAAGCCTAGTCCGATCATCCTCATGGTTGACCGTCGTTGACCACCAAGCAACTTGCACAACAATAGACAAATAAACCGAATTTGAAACAAGTTCTTCACAACTTGATCTATGTTAGTCAAAACATGCATCATGCAACATATGTGCCACGAAACTCATGACTTTGACCTAACAAGCGAAAATCGCGCCACGACGAGGCGACGAACCAAGTGAAACCGGTCAGACCGCCCAGGCGGTCGGCCGCCGCCCTGGCGTCGACCGCTAGCTATTGGCCGATCGACCGCGATGTGACTTAGCCGATTTTCAACCTCAAGCCGAAACCTCACGAAAATTTCAAACCAATAGAACTTTTGACGGAGACTCCAAAAATTATGAGACCAAGTGCAATAGAATCCTCTCATTTGCTGCTACCTCTAATTTTGGCCCGGCTCAATCAACATAGCGGTCGGACCGATTTAGGACCGGTCGACCATGACCGACCATGTAGTCGGACGATTCGGACTGACGAGCTGGACCTTTGCGAAAACACGTGAAGCGACAAACCGTAAACACCATTGCCAATTGTCACATCATCCTAAGATCTGGAGCATATCCCATGATATCCACAATCTCCCCTTGATGAACACATTGGCAACAATCCAGAAAATGTAATTTGGAGGTTTGAAAAGTAAAATACTTTCATTTTCGCACAAAAGCACAACTTGCTCCATATGAAAGCAATGGAAATGACCAAGCTGGCATCAAAATAGCATAGGCATGTGAGATAAGGCAAAAGAAAGCATACAAACTTTAATTTCCAGAAAAGAGTCAAAAAACTCACATAAGGTCCATATGAAAGAACAACTGTTCAATTAACCTATGATCATTGTGAGGATAAATAATTGCAATTCAAGTTCAGAAAAGTCAATAAGACAAAAAGAATTTAATTCAAAAACTCCCCCTCACTATGATCCTCAGATATCAGAAAATTTCAGATTCTCCTATTTCTCCCTATTTTTATCATTTATATATATATTCTCCCCCTTTGTACAAAATGATATATCTTCTCCCTCAACATTGAAATATATTCCCCCCCCCCTTTGACAATGGAGTCATCAAGGAATCACGCCTTCCTCTCATCCAGAGATAACAAATGCAGAATGAAGAAAGAAGCATAAGAAGGAGTATGCATGAAGTGCAATGCAGTAGCTTCATTTTTTTATTTTACAATTTTTGATTACAAGAAGCTTTAGAAATTACCCAAAAGAACAAGCTAGCATCTCTAATATTGCACAAACAACATATCAAACCTAACAAAGCTAGCAAGATCATGACAAGACATATATATCAAAGTGTAGGACCGGAAAGGCGACTAGAGGGGGGTGAATATACGCTTTCTTAATTTTTGACTTTAATCAAATTCAACACGCACTTTTCTTCAATGGTTATGAAAGCCAAGAAGATCGATAAATGCCTGAGGAAGCCTTGTCTTTGAATCGATTCCCCCTTGAACACAAGATTCAACAATGGAGAATTGATCTCACTGGACCGGTCTAACCGTCGGCAAAATGGCGGTCTGAAAGCTGGCGGTCCGACCGGCGACCAACTGGCCGTCGAATGGTGGTGATCGGCCGTCGATATAAATCGGTCGAACCGATTTAGTCGATAAGCCTTGCACAATGCCCAAATCAAAGCGAAAATTGGTACAACTTTTGATTTAACCAATGAAACTTGACCAAACTTGAGCACACCTCCCTAAGGATATCTGGGACCTATTCCTAGCGACGATCGTCCAGATCCACTTCAAAAAATTGAAATCTTTAGGTTTCACCAAAGAAGTGTTCAAAACCTAGAAATATGAAAAACTTGAGACAAAACTTGCTTGTGGAGGATTGAAGATTTAGATGGTTCGAGTATTCCACACACCATAGCAAGGTAAATGAGGTCAAGAGACCAACCAAAAACAAGCAACACGTATTCCGACCGCCTGCTGGTTTTGGTTCTGCTTTTGCTCTTTTGCTTTGGGGATATAAGTTTGATTCAATACTAGCTTCCAACAGATCGGTATATAGATCTTCATAGCTTTCATAGCTATTGGAGTGAAATTGGATTGAATCCATTCTTTGTGAAAAAGTGAGCGTGCTCCTATTCCCCCCCCCTCTAGTCGCCTTTTCGGTCCAACAGTATTTAATTACACATATGGGTTGGACCTGTTAGTATTTTAGGTAATAGCGGATGGTGTTGTTGTGGCTTCAGAGAGTTAGGCATTTCAAACCATGGTAAAATCACAGAGTTTTTAATACAAACCGTCTGTGATGAGGATGGGTAGTCACAGACGGTTCTGTGATACTTCACAAATGGTTTTCAACACGAATCGTCTGTGATATTACTTCTTTACAAACAATTTTCAGTGCATCCAGTAACACAAACAGTCGTTAAACCAAAATTATCTGTGATTGTATTTCATACAGACGGTTTTGGTCAACCGTCTATGACGAGGCATCCACTATTAGTCTTTTTGTAGTAGTGTCCGCATATGTTGCTAGCCTCATCACGTACCTAGTTGAGACAGACGTGTCTGTCTCCCCAAGATGCTGATGTCAGAAGTCACCAATCAGACTGGCTATATTGTCAGCTACAGCAAGCTCCGACTAGCAAAGCAGAAGGTCATCGAGTCCATGTACGAGACACACGAAGAGGCGTACAACCTTGTGCTGATATTGCTTCACCAGATTGCCGAATCAAACCCCAGAACATACATAAACAAGCTTGACCGTGAAGATGCAAAGAAAGGTTCCAACTCCTTCATACAGGATCGGGTGTTCTAAGCTTTCGCTCAGGCCATCGGGGGCTTCCAGTTATGTTGTCCCGTGCTAACGATGGATGAAACTTTCCTCACGGGGAGGTACAAGGGTGCCATCCTCACAGCGGTGGTGGCCGACGCAAATGACCAGCTTCTCCCGGAGGCATTTGCCATTGTGGAGAGTGAGAACACATCTAGCTGGTGGTTGTTCCTGGCGGACATGAAGAGGGCGGTGGAGGGAGACGGGGATAACATCTGCCTAATCGTGGACCGCAATGCTGGGTTGTTGGCGGCTATCAGCACCATGTAACGTGGGATAGATCTGTCTCACTAGTGGAACGACGAGCGATCCAGGTGGTGCATAAGGCATCTTGCATCTAACTTGTTCACACGGTTCTGCGGTCAGGAGGTTATGAAGATGTTTAAGGCATTGTGTCTTCAGAACAAGAGGTGGAAGTTTGACTCCATTTGGATAGACCAAGAACACCGGACGACGAGGCATACAAGGGAGTCCACTCCGGAGGGAGAGCAACCCAACAGTGCCATAAGCTTCTCGGAGTGGATTAATGGCCACACAGCTGAATTGGAGAAATGGTCCCTACTCTATGACACAGACGGTGCAAGGTACGGGATTATGACAACCAACATGTCTGAGATCTACAACAGCTTTCTCAAAGGTTGTTGGACCGAAAAGGCGACTAGAGGGGGGGTTGAATAGGAGCACGCTCACTTTTTCACAAATAATGGATTCAACAATTTCACTCCAGCAGCTATGGAAGATGTGAAGATGAGTATATCAGTACAGCGGAAGACTAATATTGAATCCAATATAAACCCCTAAGCAATACGATAAAAACAACAAAGATTATAGCGAATCAATACACTGCCGATCGGACCGCTGTCTAACTAGCAGTCGGACCGATTTCCTGTCGGTCTGACCGGTGATGCTAGCCGATATGACCGCTGGACTCCAGAACAGTAAAACAGCCCGATGACGAAGTTGTAAATAGATGAAACTTTTGATCTACAACTTCAAACTTGATGAAACTTGGAGCACACATTCTCTATGATACCAGGAAGCTATTCCAATCAAATATTGTGATAATTCTTGGAAGAATAAAAAATCATTTTCCGTTTGATCAAAGAAGGGTTCAAAACCGGGTCAAAACGAAAAACTTGATACAAGATCTTGCTCGTGGGTCATTGATGATCAAGATGATCCTAGATAGGTTCCCACACGTCACAGCAAGCTAAATCACATGAAGAATTCAATCAAAAACTCACGGATCAAAGTAAGACTCAAAATCATCAAATATAGAGAAATAACGCAATGAGATAAAACATTGATCAACCTTTCCTTTGATTGATTGATATGATATGGGCTTACAGCCTCTCCATCAATGGAGGACAATGCTCAATCCAAGAGCACGAAAATCACATCAAACTATCAAGAACCCTAGCCTCTACAAAAACTCTCCCTAAGAAAATTAGGGTTTACAAAAATTGCAAAAGAGACCGAGAGAAGGTGCAGCCACCTCCCTCTCCTATTTATAGTGGAGGCCTGGACCTTCTAGAAGTTTGACTCTATTGGGCTCCCGTTAAGGCCCAAAACAAACGGGACACTTACGCACGTAATTTAATGCGCCGTCTTTAACACCCTTTGACCTAACTAGCTACACCTTGCGCTATCTTGCGCCTCGATTAGCTAATAGGTCACCCTTGTCCATCTTGCACCACGCTTGAGTATATTGACCTCACCCAGCATCGTGGATCGTTCTGGACCTCACCTCTCCAAGCCTAGTCCCGATCATCCTCGCCGTTGACCGTCGTTGACCACCAAGCAACCTGCACAACAATAGACAAGTAAACCGAATTTGGAAACAAGTTCTTGACAACTTGATCCATGTTAGTCAAAACATGCATCATGCAACATATATGCCCTGAAACTCATGACTTTGACCTAACAAACGAAAATCGCCGCCACGACGGGCGATTTAACCAGTGAAAACCGGTCGATCGCCCCAGGCCGGTCGACGCCTTCACCTGGCCGGTCTGACCGCTAGCTATTGGCCGATCTGACCGCCAGTAATGACTTAGCCGATTTTCAACATCTGAAAACCGAAACCTACTGAAAATTTCAAACCAATAGAACTTTTGACCGGAGACTCCAAAAATTATGAGACCAAGTGCAATAGAATCCCTCTGTTGCCTGCTACCTCTAATTTTGGCCCAGCTCAATCCAACATAAGCGGCGGTCGGACCGATTTAGGACCGGTCTGACCGCCGGCCATTAGCAGGTCAGACCAGTTCAGACCTGACAGAACTGGACCTTTGCCGAAAACACGTGAAACGACAAACCGTAAACACCATTGCCAATTGTCACATCATCCTAAGATCTGGAGCATATCCCCATGATATCCACAATCTCCCCCTTGATGAACACATTGGCAACAATCCAGAAAATGTAATTTGGAGGTTTGAAAAGTAAAATACTTTCATTTTCGCACAAAAGCACAACTTGCTCCATATGAAAGCAATGGAAATGACCAAGCTGGCATCAAAATAGCATAGGCATGTGAGATAAGGCAAAAGAAAGCATACAAACTTTAATTTCCAGAAAAGAGTCAAAAAACTCACATAAGGTCCATATGAAAGAACAACTGTTCAATTAACCTATGATCATTGTGAGGATAAATAATTGCAATTCAAGTTCAGAAAAGTCAATAAGACAAAAAGAATTTAATTCAAAAACTCCCCCTCACTATGATCCTCAGATATCAGAAAATTTCATATTCTCCTATTTCTCCCTATTTTTATCATTTTTATATATATTCTCCCCCTTTGTACAATAATGATATATCTTCTCCCTCAACATTGAAATATATTCCCCCCTTTGACAATGGAGTCATCAAGGAATCACGCCTTCCTCTCATCCAGAGATAACAAATGCAGAATGAAGAAAGAAGCATAAGAAGGAGTATGCATGAAGTGCAATGCAGTAGCTTCATTTTTTTATTTTACAATTTTTGATTACAAGAAGCTTTAGAAATTACCCAAAAGAACAAGCTACCATATCTAATATTGCACAAACAACATATCAAGCCTAACAAAGCTAGCAAGATCATGACAAGACATATATATCAAATTGTAGGACTGGAAAGACGACTAGAGGGGGGTGAATAGACGCTTTCTTAATTTTTGACTTTAATCAAATTCAACACGCACTTTTCTTCAATGGTTATGAAAGCCAAGAAGATCAGTAAATGCACAGAGGAAGCCTTGTGCTGAATCTGATTTCCCCCTTGAACACAAGATTCAACAATGGAGAATTGATCTCACTGAACCGGTCTAACCGTCGGCAAAATGGCGGTCTGAAAGCTGGCGGTCCGACCGGCGACCAACTGACCGTCCGAATGGCTGACGGTCTGACCGCCGGTATAAAATCGGTCGAACCGATTTAGTCCAGTAGCACTGCACAATGCCCAAATCCAAAACGAAAATTGGTACAACTTTTGATTTAACCAATGAAACTTGACCAAAGGATATCTGGGACCTATTCCTAGCGACGATCGTCCAGATCCACTTCAAAAAATTGAAATCTTTAGGTTTCACCAAAGAAGTGTTCATAACCTAGAAATATGAAAAACTTGAGACAAAACTTGCTTGTGGAGGATTGAAGATTTAGATGGTTCCAGAGTATTCCCACACACCATAGCAAGGTAAATGAGGTCAAGAGACCAACCAAAAACAACTGGATCATGGAAGCACCAAAATCATCAAAAGAGAGAAGAAAACATATGAGACTTCATCCTTGAACAAACATCCATAGATCGATTGATTCAAGATGTTGCTTGTCAAAGCCACTCCCTCAAGGAGGACAAGAGCTCAATCAAAGAGCACACAAATAAATATCTCTCTAAACCCAAGACTCTCCTCTCAAACCCTAGAAAACTTAGGGTTTTATCAAATGAATGCTTCAAGGGGATTTTCCAACTCCCCCTTTCTATTTATAGGAAGGCCTAGGGTTTCTAGTGGGCTCCCATTAAGGCAAAATACAAATGGGACACACACACCCACAAATCTGTTGAAGCAATCGCCTGCTTCACCACGTGTAGGTTGATCAGCGGCTCTCATCATGTCGGCAAGTCTCTCCCGTTCGAATCCCATCGGAACCTCCAAGGCACTTGCACCAACTCCCGCGCCGCTTGATCCAACCAGCTGCAACGAACTGCCCGTTCGAACCATCTTGACCATTCTGCACCATGCTTGAGTCACACGACTCCACACGGCATCCATGATCGTTCTGGACATCAGCTCTCCAAGCTTAGTCCCGATCCTCCTCGCCGTTGACATCGTTAACCTGCAAGCCACCTGCACAGCAATAGACAAAAAAAATAGTCTCTGGGAACAAGTTCTTCACAACTTGACCCACATTAGCTCAACAATGCAATATGCAACAATAAAGCATTGAAACTCATATAATAGACGCCATCAAAACACAACAATGCCAAAGTGACCGAAGTTCAAGTGGAAGCCGGTCTGACTTCCATACCCACCGGTCGGACCGATTTCACGTCGGTCCGACCGATTTCATAACGCCGGTCCGACCGCTCCAAATGACTTAGCCAAATTTCAAACTTGAAAATCCGAAACTCTCTGGAATTTTCAAATGAATAGAATTTTTGACTGGGAGCTCTAAAAATTATTTGACCACATCCAGGAGACTCCCCTCTCATGCCTACACAACCAATTTTTGGCCTAACTCTAAAATCCATCATCAATCGTGGTCTGGTCGGACGCAATGCTCGCCGGATCGGATCACACGGCCGGCCCGATTGGTGGTTTGGCGGTCTAACCTAACAGAACCTCACAAAGACAGAGCGCTTCAAAACACGAGATTTTGCAAACAACAACGCGATTGCCAATTGCCTCATCATCCTAAGATCATGCACATATCCCCACGATATCCACACAAAGCTAAGCACGAAGGCTCAAAAGTAAAGAAATAGATTTGATCAATTTAAGCAAAGCTTCAAATTCAGCAAGTTCATCAACAGGGATACTAAAGTGAAACTGGCCATGTCAAAATATCAAAGTGAGATATAAAAATATAACAAAGACCACATTAAGAGTCAATCAGGTCCTGTATTGAATCATTTTGCTCATTTTTCCCAAATGCCCATTTTTCAACAGTTTTCACATTTACACTGAATATTGAAGTTGACTAATGATCTAACTTAGGGACAAGATCCTGGACTAGGAGCAATCCATAAACTCATTCTAAGCTTCGAACAGAAGTTGATTAAAGGTATATCTTATTAAAGAATATCCTGGACTAGGAGCCATCCACAAAATCTTTCTAAGCTTCTACCAGGGCGACAAATCTTGAGGTTCATGTCATTTCTGACAAGCAGTCCCCATGAGATCATCTTGGATTATCAAACTATCTCCAAGTTCATGTCTTTGACAAGCAATCTCGTAAGAATAGATTGGCACAATTTAAGCATAAGACAATATTGATTTTCCATGTTCCACAAGAGCAGTTTTAGAATCTCAAGAACACAAGAAGCTCAAGTAATGGTCAATTTTAGATTCAAGAGCTAACAAAGCAATTCTGACAGCGCTAATGTCACAAAAAGAGCACTAATTGCGTAACTCGCTAAAACATCCACAAATTATAATTTTTTTAGTTCGAGTTGTTTTTAGAGTTCTAGCTCATACAGCAAAGACTTATCTATATATGTGAAAGCATGATAATTCTAGCAAGTCAAAGAATTAGACATGACATTTAGCAAGAATTGAAATACTAAAGCTCCAAAGGGTAATAGGCAAAGCTTCATCAATTTTAAAAGATAGACAGAAAAACTTATATTACAATGCATCTTTTTGGATACCACTTGTTGGATTTTTATATCACTTTTTATATGAATGCAATATGATACAATGAGATGCAATAAAAGCCTAAAAACTTAAAAAGTTCAAAAAGATCAATAAGTTCAGAAAAGAACAAGAAAAGATCAAAAGAACAAGGTAAGATCTGAAAAGATCGAACTACTCCTCAAACCAACCCATAGAGATAAATTACCCCTAACTCGCTTCTCAAGGTGGCAAACCTAGTTGGGTCTAAAGGCTTGGTAATGATATCGGCCAGTTGAGCCTCGGACTCCACAAAGTGCAGCATAATATCACCTTTCTCGACATGATCTCTAAGGAAGTGATAGCGAATATCTATGTGCTTGGTTCTAAAGTGTTGCACAGGGTTCTTAGCAATATTAATGGCAGAAGTGTTATCACAGAAAAGAGAAACACTAGCAAAATTTAACCCATAATCCTTAAGAGTGGTTACCATCCATAAAATCTGACTACAACAACTAGCAGCAGCTACATATTCAGGTTCAGCATTGGATTGTGCAACAGAAGACTGCTTCTTAGAAAACCAAGATACAAGAGAAGTGCTTAGGAAGTGACAAGTATCTGAGGTACTCTTCCTATCAAGCCGACAGCCCACCAAATCAGAGTCAGAAAACCCCCGAATGGACAAAGATGACGAGCAGGAATACCAAATGCTATACAGAAGGGTAGAGTGTAAATACCTGAATATGCGCTTAACGGCTTGGCGATGGGAAGTCCTCGGAGACGCTTAAAACCTCGCATAGAGGCAGACCGTAAAGTGGATGTCCGGTCTCGAGGCCGTCAGATAAAGAAGGGAGCCGATCATGCTGCGGTACTCGCATTGATCCACGGCTTCTCCATCCTCATCTGGATCCAAAACAATCGAAGTTGTCATGGGAGTGGAGATTGGCTTGCAGTCACCCATGTCGAAACGTTTGAGCAAGTTCTTAGTGTACTTTGTCTAATGAATGAAGATCCCTTCCTTGCATTGCTTAATTTGAAGCCCCAAAAACTAATTCAGCTCTCCCATCATACTCATCTCAAATTCCCTAGACATAGTCCCAGAAAAGCTGGAAACAAGAGCATTAGAAGAACCACCAAAAATAATATCATCAACGTAAATTTGAGCAAGCAGGGAGTCATTACCACACATAAGAATGAACAAAGTCTTGTCTACCTTACCCATCTCAAAATTATTCTTAAGTAAAAAGGTCTTAAGTCTATCATACCAGGCTCTAGGGGCTTGTTTAAGACCATACAAGGCTTTGGATAGCTTGAACACATCATTTGAGTACTTGGGATTCTCAAAGTCCGGGGTTACCTAGCATAAACTTCCTCCTCAATGAAACCATTTAAAAAGACACTTTTAACATCCATATGATATAATCTAAAACCCTTAGATGCAGCAAATGCAAGCAGAATACGAATGACTTCTAGTCTTACAATAGGAGCAAAGGTCTCATCAAAATCTAACCCCTCAACTTGACTAAAATCCTAAGCTACCAACCTAGCCTTGTTTCTAATTACAGAACCATCCTCATTTTGTTTGTTTTTGAAAACCCAGCGGATTACTATAACATTTTGGCCACTAGGAGGTTCTACTAGATTCCAAACCTTATTCTTCTCAAAATTCTCAAATTTCTCATGAATGGTATTAACCCAGCTAGAATCCGATAAAATATGTGATATATCGCGGGTTCAAAAGAAGCAACAAATGCAGAGTGAGAATAGAGATTTGGATCATAATACCTGGAGCGAGTGACTCGCTCATGAAGATTTCCAATTATCTGATCCGTAGGGTGCCTTTGAATGTGAAGCGGTGCACCCGGAGAAGAAAGCATCTCTTCAACCTCCGCAGGTACTGCTGATGATGACGATGCAGCAGGGGCCTCATCTGAAGGCGAAGTAGTCAAACAGGTTCTTATGCTGGAAAAGGAGCGTCAACAGCAGCAGGTGAAAGAACATCAAATCCTTCATCATCTTCCACTATGAATATGCTCTCTGTCACCTGTGTATCACCTGAAATATCTGATCTAGCTCCAGGGCTAGTCTCATCAAAAGTGACATTGCATGTCTCCTGAACAAGGTTAGTTTCAGCATTAAAAACCCGAAAACCGCTCGAGTGTGCAGGATAACCTAGAAATAAAAACATCAAAAGTTCTTGACTCAAATTTATCTAGATTTCATGTCTTCAGAATAAAACATTTAGATCCAAAGACTCGAAAGTGCGAAACAGAGGGTTTTCTACAAAATCGAAGCTCATAGGCAGTCTTGCCCAAAGAAGGTCTCACAAAAATACGATTAGCAATATGGCAAGCAGTAGCAACAGCTTCGGTCCAAAATCTCCTTGGTGTGCTATACTCATCTAGCATCGTCCTAGCCATCTCGACCAGGGTCATGTTCTTCCTTTCTACAACGTCATTTTGTTGAGGGACGTGTGGAGAAGAGAACTGATGCTCAATTCCACGCTCAGCACAAAAAGAAGCAAATAAGGCATTCTTGAACTCCGTGCCATTGTCACTGCGGATCGCTCTCAAGGCACCCGGAAGTTCAGAAGCCAAACGCAGTACAAGATCATGATAATAATTAAAAGCTTCATCATTCGAAGCAAGAAAGAACACCCAAGTGTATCAAGAAAAATCATCGACTATGACAAGAATGTAACATTTTCAACCAAATGACCGAACCCTAGCAGGACCAACAATATCCATATGAAGCAACTGTCCCGGTCCGTCAGTCATGACCATAGTCACTGAAGGGTGTGAGGCGGCAACTTGCTTGCCATGCCTACAAGACGCACAAACAACATCTTTGATGGATTTGAGTTTGGGCAAACCTCTCATGAGCTCAAGGTTGCCAAAGTGAGAACTCAGAAGAAGAAGATGAAATCAAACATTTTAGAGAACCAGCAAGAAAATTAGAAAAGTCAGCTCCTAAGATACTAGCAACTCTAGTAATTCTAAAAACAAGCTCACCAGTTGAATCAAGCACCCGACAAGTATTTTTCTTAAATATAGTCTCATATCCATCATCAAGAAGTTGAGAGATAGAAAGCAAATTAAACCTTAGCTCGTCCTTAAGGGCGATGTCCTTGAGGATGAAACTGTCGTTCACCCTGATTGATCTCGTTCCTTCAATCCGCCCTTGTTTATCATCTCCAAAGGTGATGAAATTATCACCTGTCAACCGCGTGAAAGAGGTCAACCATCTTGAGTCTCCGGTCATGTGGCGTGAATAGCCGGAGTCGATGAACCACGTGTCCTTCCTCTTTCCGCGATAATCCTGAAAATCAAGGAACAGAAGAAAGATGTGTCTCAATACTAGGGTTAGTTAAACAAGACTTAGGAACCCAGTACTGAGACACACGGCTGCGAGTAGTATGCAAAGCAGAAGTGCTATCCTTGATTTTATTTGAAGTTCTGTTATGAGCAATGGTTAAAGTAATATGAGAGTTATCCTGTCTAGGACATGATGATGAGCATGTGACACAAATCTTAAACCAGGTTTATTCTTTTCTATGTTACCATGTCTCATAGAAGTTCTAGTTTTATTACATAAAATTCTAGTAAAAATTTTCTTATCATTTTTCAACCTATGCCAACAAAACTCAATCAAATGCTCTTCCTTTTTACAATAGGTGCAATGATACTTAATACCACTAGGAGAAGCACCCTTAGATTTAACAGATGGTTGGGCAATACTTGCTGATTTAAAGATAGTTTTTGCAGTTGTGTTTTGAATTCAATTAACCCATTTTCTAGGACTTGAGTAACTTTTAGGTTAGAATTATTTTGAACATGATTGTATTCTAATCCTTGCTTCTTATAAGGAGTTTTAGACTTGTCCAGAATCATGTTTAACTGTTTCTTACCTTTAGAGAATTTTTCTAAGGTATCCTTAAGATAAGCAATTTCTTCTTTAAAATTAACACATGATTCACAGGTTTTACCCTTAATGGCTCTTAACATATTTTTCCTTATATAAATCAGTTTCAAGTTTAAGAGCTGGACATGAAGCACATGTAGAAGACCCAATACTGTCATTAAGCTTGGCATATTTAGATCTAGCTGCTTCTAAGATAACTTTAACTTCATGTTTGTGTTCTAAGCAGAAAGTGCAAAAAATAGGATCAACCACACCAGAAGCAACTAACTTGCTAGACTCTAAGCATTTTTCACATAGAGCAGTTTTAACTTCAACAAGTTCGGTCCTAGCATTTTCAAGTTGTTGCAAAGTAATATCATGAGCAGATTGCAGTTTAGCAAATTCTAAGTGCATAGCATGGCAAGATGAACATTCATCAGATTCAAGAGTCTTAGCATTTTCAAGTTCTAAAGTTAAATTATCTATTTGTGACTCTAATTCCTTATTCTTGGCCTTGACAAACTCTAAAACCTTATCCTGACTCATGAGTTGCTCAAACATAGATTCACATCTATCAGAAAGAACATCATAGGAAGAAGGTACCTCATTGTTGTCGTCGTCAACGGAGTCGGCCATGAAGCACAAGCCGGTGAAGTCCTTGGCCTTCCCTTTCTTTTTGCTTTGAGGTATCTCCTCCTCCTTGTCCTCCTCACTCCCGGAGTCAACATCGATTAAGGATTGATCCTCAAAAGCAGCAAGCACCCAGTGAGCGGCCTTTGTTAGCTTGGCAGTATCAAACCTTGATTTGTTCCATTTAGGCTTCTTTCAAGCTGGCTTTCCCTCCTTATGGTTGCTCTTACCTTTCAGCTTGGGGCAATTTACCCGGATATGATTAAGCTTACCACACTCATAGCAAGTCACGGGATCTCCTCGATTTCTGTTTCTCATATTATTGTAGGCCCGTGTGACCTTTTTTACTATAAGGGCCAAACCAGCCAGAAGACTTTCAAACTCTTCTTCATGAATTGCAGATAAACCAGCAAGCAAAAATCTAGAAGCTCTATTGAGCGGGTCTACTACTAAAGACATATTTTCCTTTTTGGGATGATCAATCCTCTTGATCTCATGAGTCTAAAGCTTGCTATAGAGCAGCTCCAAAGTCAGATCAGAAAGATTTACATTCTCCTCAATGGCTGTAGCCTTTATCTCCCACACCTCGGTGTTGATTGCAGCCAAGAGGTGTGTGGCATTTTCAGATTGAGAATATTCAATACCAACAGCTTTCATCTAATTAATCATTTTATTAAAGCGACTGAAAATGTCATCGATGCTCTTTCCAGGACGCATCTTGAATTTGTTATATTCACACTTATAGACTGTTTAGCGTACTTTCTTAACTTGGGACGAACCCTCATGATAGGTTTCGAGAGTGTTCCAAATCTCATGCGCAGTCTCAAGATTGCAAATCCGATCGTACTCCTGTCTCTCAAGCCCACCATATAATAGGTTTTTACTGTTGTTAGCCAAAAGGGTTTTGAAGCAAGCGTAGCAACTTCGGGCACAACGAGCGGGACTCGAACAACCTCCCATATAGTGTGTCCTTCGCTCTTAAGGCTAGTCCCGATCATCCTCGCCGTTGACCGTCGTTGACCACCAAGCAACCTGCACAACAATAGACAAGTAAACCGAATTTGGGAACAAGTTCTTCACAACTTGACCCATGTTAGTCAAAACATGCATCATGCAACATATATGCCCTGAAACTCATTACTTTGACCTAACAAACGAAAATCGCCAGTGAAAACAAAGTAATGACTTAGCCGATTTTCAACCTCTGAAAATCAAGTGAAAACCGGTCTGACCGCCCCCCTGGCCGGTCTGACCGCCAGCTATTGGCCGGTCTAACCGCCAGTAATGACTTAGCCGATTTTCAACCTCTGAAAACCGAAACCTACTGGAAATTTCAAACAAATAGAACTTTTGACTGGAGACTCCAAAAATTATGAGACCAAGTGCAATAGAATTCCCTCTGTTGCCTGCTACCTCTATTTTTGGCCCAGCTCAATCCAATACTTTCTGATGTTGGCCGATCCGACCGCCGCTTATGGCCGGTCGGACCGATTTGGGACCGGTGTGACAGCCGGCTATTGGCTGGTCAGACCGGTTCAGACCTGACAGATCTGAACCTTTACTGAAAACACGTGAAACGACAAACCGTAAACGCCATTGCCAATTGTCACATCATCATAAGATCTGAAGCATATTCCTATGATATCCACAAAGGTGTGTGGTGCCTCCTTATCACCGCAATCGTCTAGGAGATATGGACTCGCACTGTTGGTTATTTCATCAATAGAGCCACTGCAGCCAGGCGGTAGATGGAGGAAGGCAAACAGTGGTCTGAGAACACGCAGAGGCATATGGATCGGAAGATGGAGAAGGCCTGAATGCACGACATCCAGGTGATCAACGGCCTCAAGCGGAAGTACGAGATCAGGCTTCGGTAGAAATACGCCAACAATCATGCCAAGGGGAAAGGAAACAGGCATGCACCCTGGGTGCTATAGCGACATGCATCAGCAACAAGCCGAAACTCCTCAACAAGCCATGCTCACATGTGTACAAGGTGTGTGCACAAATGCAGCAGATGTCTGTCACCCGGGCGTAATCCATATCGACGACGTGAGTTATGAAGAATTTACATCATTGTTACGTTTTTTGACTGTACGATGCACTTACATCATGAAATCGCAGGACATGGATGACTTCGACATACCAGCCCGACGTGGAGAGTCCCGCGACAAGGGGTAGGCTCCTTCGACCAAGACCGGCCGACGTCATTGCGTATTCGACTGACCGGGTGCACTCTGTATCGAAGATGTGGGTTATATACAATTTACATCCTTATTACGTTTCTTACTGTACGATCCACTTACATCATGGAATCACCTAACATAGACGATTTCAACACTCGCCGCCACCATGGGCAGCCCCGAGACAAGGGGCACTCGCAATGGCACCTTGGAGACTAGTTGCACACATCGTTAAATAACAGCCCCGAGACAAGGGACACTCGCTATTGGACTTTATATCATGCATCCTGTCCAACTCCAACTTGAACTACATCAGCATTCCTATAGATGCAACCGGAGTTTCATATCCTGGTATTAACCTAAGTAACACTAGACTGCATCAGCATTCATGTAGAGAAAGCAATGTGTCGAGAAAATGTGGAATGTCGAAAGACCACGAATGTGCTACTGGCTTGAAAAGACTGCTAACACCAATCAACATGCATTGAAGGCGCTACTATGTGATGAGGTGAGCTCACCAAGAAAAGAGATTGCCGTAGAGACTAGTTGCAGACACCTATGTTTTTATGTTATAGGACGCTCTTTGTTAATTTATCAGTTTTTTGTGGATGCTATTCTTTAATACTGTATTGTACCACAGACTGGGTAAGCTTGTGCATGAACCAATTGAGGGAAATGTGTGGTGTTCAAATCATATGACGATGTACCGTAGCCTTCGAAACGCACACGAGTCAGAAGTTACGGTATATCGTTATATGATCTGCATGCTACGTATTTCCCTCAGTTGGTTAATGAACAAACTTATCTAGCTTGTGGTACAATACAATATTAAAGAATATCATCTGCAGTAGACTGCTAAATTAACAAATACTATCCTATTTCATCATGTTACATGTGATAATATTCCGTCCTCCTCCATCTCGGTTCCTGCACAAGCTTATCTAGACTTTGGTATATCCCGTGTTATGCCATTATGTTCGGGTATATTTGTATTCATATTTTATTTTTTTTATATTTATACATGTATTTTGGTTGTTATGTGTGTACTCCTGTGCCATATTGTACATCGACATCTCGAATGGAGTTGCAATGCAGTTTTTTTTTCATACATTCCAAGTCTCAAGAAATCATGAAACCCTAATTTCCAAAACCTAAAATTCAAATTTTCGCAGTATAAATCCTAAATTTTACAATTCCAGAACACATATCAAATCGTCCAAATAGTACACATTCAAGTCCACTGCGTGAGGTGTCTTTAAAATAGAATTCATAAGTTTTGGAGCTCAATTTCTACATTTGCATATTCGTACAAATAGTATACTTATATGAAATTGTGAGAAAAACTTATAAAGGAATAAAATTATGCAAAATTTACACAAGAAAGTACACTGTGTCGAAGGACTCCACATAAAATTTCATAATTTTTGGAACTCGTTTGCTATATTTAAAAATTCATACAAACATACGCAAAACCCTAACTAAACCATAACCGATGGCACGTGGCGGCGTTGGGGTGTTGCTGTACAGCCACCGTGTGGCAACCGTTGCCGCACGGTGGCCGTGCAGCAACAGGATGAGGCAGCAGGTGGGGAACGCTCTACGCAAGGTGGTCGTGCAACAATGGTGCTAAATGTGCAAATACGGTGCCGTGGTGGTCAATCTTGCAAATGCAACATCAAAACATGTTGTATTCGCAAAAAAAATCCAAAGTACTAGTCTATGTAATCTCTAGAGAAAATGTACTGCTCCTACTCCATCTTTTACCGTTGTGCGTGCTAGCTATAACTTATACTCCAACAATTATATAAGAGTAAATTCATAATATATCACGAAATAACTATATGATTCACAATATGTTACTCATTATGGGGCGGACATGTGTGTCCAGAGCTTATATGTCAGCGAGATATTAGTAACATACTGTGAAGATCTAAAATTGTTCAGTGACATATAGCAAATTGCCCCATTATCTATATATTTAAAATTTAGAACACCGATTCTGGATTTCTTCTACTAGCTATCTATGCCTATGCTGGCTTTATTTGACCGTGTTGTTTCTATTTTGTTATTATTATTCATGATATATAACGAAATGTTCATTGAACCCCCGTCGTAAATAAAAAAAATGTTCATTGAACCAAAAGGATTTGTATCATATCTATCTCTGCAAGTTAGCATGTGCGGTGGTACAACGTCGGGTTAGGATCGAGTCGAGTAACAACTAGTTTCAACACAGGGAGCCGTTTAGGTGCCTGTTCTTTACGGTCCCATTAATTTTCCATGAATGCACTAGCGGAATAATGAAGAATAACATGTACTATTTTCATTTTCCACTGAAAACAAAAATATAGTTTACCTGTTTCACAATATTTATCTACACCTTATCACGCACATAGACCAAGTGTTAAATGTAAGAAAATTTTGAAGAGAAGTGCTCATACGTACCTATATTAAATAACATACTACAACAATACAACCACTTAACATCTCCGAAGCATTTAAGTAGAGACAGATAATGAAAACATTTGTAGAGAAAGAGTGCGAATATATTACAATAGCTTTACTCTTGATGTCCTTAACGGGCAAATACTTTAAAACAAAGACTTCTGAAAGCATGGACAAATGTTGTGAAATGGAGGTTTGAAAGTTTAATTAATCATTCGATCAGTTGCTTCTGGCTATATGTATCACAAGTAGGGTAACCCAACTAAAAACTTTAATTTTAAGGAAAAAGTATATATTTGGTCTCTCAACTTTTCACTTCGTTTATTTTTTGTCCCTCATCTGCAATACCGGGTATAACGCTCCCTCGAAATGTCAATACCACGCAAAAACAAATCCTTTCTTTCGTTTGATAGTGTTTTTGTGCCACATGACGTCCACGATGGCAACCGTGCGTTGACTCAGTCACTCGGTCGCAACTTATCCTTAATAGAACACTACGCCGCCGCACTATCTCCTCTCTCTCTCTCTCTATCGGCGGCAATTGGAGTGGATTGGGGTTTGGAGAGTGGTGCCCGACGACCGGAGGCGGCGCCATGGCAATCTCTGGGAGCTTCAGGTCGATGGTGACCGAAGGAATAACGAGATTTGTGTTATTGACTCTACCCTCCGTCGGCGCAGTTCATGGTGCTTCCACAACGCCGATCTCGTACAGAAAGCGACGACCGGAGTACACTCCAACTATCTATTGAATTGGAGGGAGAAGACTAGTCGGTGGATATCGTGGAGCAACTCAAACCTACCACGAAGGTACATGACATGCATGCGAGCTTGCGTAAGTTTTCTTCGCTAATTTTCCAATTCGCTTTTTTTTGAGGCTATGCTTAATTGTGATTGGTAATTGAAGGTTGGAGGCTGCAAGTTTTGGGCATGGTCCGACGATGAGACAACCCTATTCTTGAGACAGCTTCTACTGGACTTGTGCGATGTTGTTAGGGCGTTGAGGAAGGAGAATGGTGAGCTCAGTGGAGGCATTGCCTGCATCTTTGGATGTTGCTTCAACTATTCTAACCATTCTCTTCCCTTTCCTACTAGGCAATGCATTGTAGAATTTCTGCTTGGAAGCCATATCCTTTTGTGTGTAACCTTGTGACATTGGTATCACCTCCACCTCTTTGCTAGCATCATCTGAGATAGCCTCATTATCATTTATCTACAGTCAAGCTTCAACCTCATATTCCCAATCACTGCATTTATCTTCTTTGTCACTCATATCATCTGAGCCAACATCAACTGCCACTACCTCAACGAAGATTTCCACAACGCCCCCATCAGTGATACAATCACCATGGTCTGGCGGGCCTTGTCATTTGTTAACACACTTAGCCCATTCTTCAAAACTTTGCCAGGAAACAGCCAATGCATGAGTACCAAATCCACATCCTCCCAGTGGTCCTTCAAATGTCCTTTTACCTCGAGCAGAGACAACTTATCACAATCTATGTAAGACATGCCATCTCTTCCTCCGTAATAATGCAAATTTCTTCCCATCATCAATGAAATCACCATTGTAATAGAACCTAACCACTAACAAACCAACCGTTACTACACTACCCTTTCTGCAACACTAAACAACTTGTCGAACACAAAACATCCAAAGAAATCATAGAAAAACCCTAGCATGGCAGATCTAATATTAAAGAACTAACCTTTAGCCATGTTCTTATTCTTTGAAAATCTGCACGCATCACCGCTGTTGTCGGCGCATTCTCTCCGCTAGCTACGGTAGCTATACTCTCCGACAAGGGGGGGGGTCTGGCCATATGAATATCGGGAGGGGCTACAATCTTTGGGAGATTTTCCGTCGCCGCTAAGAGAGCAAGAGAGAGAGAGTGGCATCAACAACCTTCATTGTTTTAAGCGAGTGACTGAGTCAACGCATGATTACCACTGTGGACGCCACGTGGCACAAAACAACTATCAAACAAACGAAAGGATTACTTTTGCATGGTATTGATATTTCAAGGACATGTTTGAAAATTAAACGAAACGAAGAGTTGAGCGACCAAATATGTACTTATTCCTAATTTTAATGGTGGTACTGTGAAAATCACAAGTTTACACTGAGACGCACGCCAGATATGATAATAAATAATTATTAACGGTTTACTAGTAAAAGTTAATTGTCTGTTGTCCAAGCACTAGTAGCTATATGGGTTGCACCCACATTATATAATATAACCATACCTGATTTAAAATCGAGATTTTTTTAGGTATACATATGTGAATTTGCAATAAAATGGATTGTTTGTCGCAAAATTCGTACACATTTTTCAAGTTAATATGACAAAAATAATCACATTCTTGTTTGAATAGGAATGGAATAAAATCAACCCTTTCAAATTAAAAAATATTTTAATTCAAATTTGATTCAATTCGAAAAATTGAATAACTCACGGTGTATCGAAAACAAACCCTTACGTGGAAAGTTAAGGCAGCACATTCCCAGGTGAATCGTTCTTTTAAACCGGCCAAAAAACCATCATTAGTCATTTTCGCTAGATTGAGAGTACAAACCGTACCTCAATCAAAAATCATAAATTCGAAAACACCAAAAGCTCCAAGACAAACAAAACAAAACCAGAAAGAAAAATCCGAGCCAAAACAAATGATCAAAACGGGAGAGACAAGAGAAAGGCAGTTTGCAAGGAGATGAACGCCGAGCATGCCATCAATGTCTCTCTCTCTCTCTCTCTCTCTCGTTCCCAACGAATCCTTCCGCACATCTCCCACCCTCCGGTCAAACCGCCACTCCTCTCTCTCCTCTGTTTCTCCTTTCTCTCTCTATTTCCCTTTCCCGTTCTCTCACTAGCATAAAAGAACTGTATGAAACGGAGGAAAGAGAGAGAGAGAGGGAGCCGAGTAATAATGGCTGGAGGATCCTTCTTTTCCTGACTCCCTGCGGCTGCAGCTCATCATTTGTCTCAGATCCTTGTGCTTTGTTCCTGTTGTGCTGCTGGTCTTGGGTATTGGTGGACTGAGCCATCGGGAGCGGGACAAGAGGGAGCCTCGCCATTGGGCTCCTGCGATCTTGTTCCATTGGCATTGCTCCTGAATCACACAGGTTCGTGTTCCGTTTCTATCGAATGTTTCTTTATTGCTAAACTCTTCTATGGATATCCTGCCGTTTCCAAGGGCATGCAAGCCTGTTCTTGTGAGGAGATTTGGTTTCTTTCTCTCTGCATTTTGGTATGTCTTCTTTGTGATCTGAAATTCTTTTGTTGTGGTAAGATCCTACTATTCTATACCATGATTTGATTCCCTTCCTGAAAAGAAGATCACGGTTTGGGGTTGTGGAATTCGGCTTTGGCAGTTCTGTTTCAGAATGTGGCGCTGTTGGATTTTTATTGATTTTTTCTCTGCGAAATGCGCGTTGTTTCTGATCCACTTTTGTCTTATTTTTGAACAATACTGCCTTCTCTGCCTTGTTCTTCTAAGAAAGGCACAAACTTTGCGCCGATCGACATTGTCGGAATGAGCTTGATTTGGATGTCTCCGTTGTTGGCTTGTCCTTTCTGATCTCTGATTTGGTTCTCCAGCTCTGTGTTTCTCGTGTAATCCCTGATGTATTCATCTCTTCCAATGATCCTTCATTTCCCCATCTTGGAGAAGATTGAACCTTTTTACATCAAAAGAGTGATCTTTTCTTTGTACTATCGTTGTTTGGCTCATCAGGGCGTTCTTGACAGTTTCTCTCTCTGTTTTTAATCCATGTTACATCGAGAATGGGTGTTCTTACCATTCATCCCTACCTTCTCTTAAATACAATCTGCACCATTTTCACCAAAATCTTATTGAAGAAGAAATTTCATTGTCTTACCAAAAGAGTAATTTTGAAGAGCTCGCGAGAAAAGTTGTTCCCTGTTGTTATGCACCTTGAACTCCGAGCCTTAGGGGAGTCCCCAAACTAGCAGCACACTGTTTGGGGTCCATGCCTCCTCTTTTCCTATTCCTGAAGTGAATAAGATAGGTCGTCCACTCCCCTTTTATTTATTTAGTTTTTGCTCTCTTTTTTAGTTTTCTATTCTTTGCGGAGGACTGTGCTGGTCGCATCCACCTGACCCGGATTGTTGGGCTAAATTGCCCCCCTTTTTTAAATCTGTAATACAAAAAATAGTCTAGACTGGTAAAAAATACAAAAAATAGCATTGTAACACGCATCTACGCATCTATTGTGCTCTTAGTTCGCGTAAACCACGGACAACGTTCTACCACCTGCCATGCTTTCAGCCTGTGGTAAAAACGTTTGTGCGTGCGCGGACTGAAGTGCGGCAAGTGGTCTACGCGGGCTAAGAGCGCCAGAGGGACATATGTCGCCTCACTAACCTACCTTGGTGTCATTTCTATCATTTTGGACGCAAGAGCTACCTTTGTTATTTCGTTTAAAAACGAGCTAAACGAGATTTTTTTAGAGTTGTCATTTACTAACATGACATGCACACGGTTTCAGTTTTGGGATCAGCTTCAGATTTCATAGGACAAAAAATGGAGTTTTGGAATCGAGTCTGCTTCTGTTGCGAGAAGATTGTGCTGCTTTGTAAAATTAGAAGTTTGTGATGGTGCGAAGAAGAGGATCAATTTGAAGTTCTCATAGAAAATTTTGGGGGTCTGTTCTTGTTTTAGAGGGATCCCTTTTGGAGAAGACTGCCATCTTGCATTGGTTTTCTTGCTGAATTTGAGTTTGTATCGGAAATAACTTTGCTGTGGAATGTTTGGTAATGCCTCTTTTGCACCGTTAGCTCAATTCTTCATCTCTATGGTGCTTGTTCCCAGACTTGTGTGAGACTAACAGATTCCATTCTTTGTTTCTTTTTGTTCTTGTTTTCTTCTGACTTCTATCCTGTATGGCTCCATTCACAATGTCTCTGCATATTAATTCAACCAGACAAAGATTATCCCTGTCACTACATTCCTGAATATTATAACTGATTGTTGCCTTCCTGATGGTTCTTAGCTCTCTGAATGTCTCGTTACTAATGTTTAGCCTAAATTGTACTTACGTGTGATTATTTTCAAACACTAGGTTGAGCAATTCCAGGCTGAGATGGATGGCCACATAGCGATTGAGGAGTGGAAGGATCCCAATCCAGGCTCAGAATGCTCGATGCCGAGCTTCCTGACCGAAGCATTTCCACCGGATGCCATAGGAGAGGGTCGCAGTGATGGTTATAAGGCTGGATTTGTGAAGCATGGCTTGTCAGTGGGTGTGGGATCACCTCAGGAGGAAGGGCAGTCGCTGCCGATGACGCCGCACTTTGGCCAGAAGTCCAGCTTCAGAAACAGCTTCGCCGAGAGGATGCAGGCAAGAGCTGGATTCAGCGTTGCGAAGCTCAGCATGCCGTGCATCCCACCAGCTGCAGCTGATAGCACGCCATCAGGAGTTCTGTCACCGTACCTAACAATCCCGGCTGGCCTGAGCCCGGCAACGCTGTTGGAATCGCCAGTCTTCCTTTCCAATGCCATGGTATGCATTATGTATTCTCATGGTTATGGTTTC
Source organism: Hsuehochloa calcarea (assembly GCA_036346395.1). Taxonomy (NCBI): domain Eukaryota; kingdom Viridiplantae; phylum Streptophyta; class Magnoliopsida; order Poales; family Poaceae; genus Hsuehochloa; species Hsuehochloa calcarea. Next base: position 19,040,378 of record CM070600.1, read on the forward strand.
AGTGTGAGAAAGTAGGAATTGTGATCGCTTTTGTCTATGGGATGCTAAATTGGCAGGTCTAGAATGTTTGCTTTATAACTTTTGACCACTTCGGACGTTCGTGAAAGTTCAGACTTTGGTTCCATGATCCTTGCAGCTTTGTTTTCCAACTTCCACAATCTCTTCTTTTCAAACAAACAAACTGCGAAACTTTCCTCGAAAGCCAAAATACGATCACTCCAATCATTCCTTGCGAATACATGATGTATTTCTTCTTTAATCTTGCGTCATTGCAGACCCAAATTATCCCCTATATCCAGGTATAAATACAAACGAGGTTATTACTGTTGTCAAAAGAGAAATGAAACTATGTATTAGTTCTGTTCTTTTTCATATATGAACGTTTCATATATGAACGAACTCTAAGTATGCAATGTCTTACAGAGATCAATTGAAATATTTTTTCCTCAGTGTATGCATCATATATGGTGATTTATGAGAGATTAATTTCAAAAACAAAAAAACAGACGCCTGGTACTGAAGCTAGTACTTACATGTCAACCATGGGTTTTTCCGTGCAATGCATCAGGGCCAGGCCTCACCAACCACTGGGAAGTTACTCATGCTTGGTGGTAGCAATGACAATGATCCTATTAGATTTGAAAGTCCCCCAATTGAAGATGGTCCTGATGCATTTTCTTTCAAGCCTTTGGAGCTGAAATCCTCACAGTACACAGCTGAAGAAAAGAAGGTGAGCAGCTATTTGAAATTGTTTATAGGTTATCCTTAACACTGAAAAAATAAGACCATGTTATGACATTATGCTTCTTTGCTACGATGGCAGTACCTCTGTACTGAGCCATATTAATAAACAATGGAGTTGGTACTTGATAGTAATGACTATTTTCAAAATGTAATCACACTTTACATAAATGACATGTTCGATTGATGTGGTTTTTCCCTGAAGTATTTTTTCGGTTGCATACCTGTCACTGATTTGTACACAGAATTTATTTATTTTTCCCCAAATGGTTGGAACACTACATGTTTAACTTTTCTAACCATGGAGTTGGCATTGATGACTATTTTCTTCATGTAACAGAAGTTTACATGAATGATCAATTTTATCAATTGGATCTTGTTAAGTATTTTGTGGGTTGCATTCTTGCAATCAATTTGTACACAAAATGTATTCTTTTTTTTTCAAAGAGCAAGGTAGCTGGTAAGCCTGGTACTACCTTTTAGCCCATTATTGTCGCTACTTAATGGAGTAAGACATCCTAGGGACCAGCCAGGTTTCCGGTGAAACTACTAGATAAATCGGCGAGTTTCATGTAGAAAATTTCAGAACTTTCCACTACATGATCATTTCTCCACATCCTAGGGAATGATCAATTTTAAGACTCTGGAGTGGATACGTTTATTGATTACTGTTTAATTGCTTTTCTCCGCTTTTTTTCTATCAGTACTAGAAAACGTGGTTGATGATACTGCCATGTTTTTTTTAAATGTGAATAAAGCTTTTCTATTTTCCTCAGACCTTATGTGACACACCTTCCTTTGCCTTCAGGAATCTCTATCAAACAATCAACATCCATCAGTACCAAGCACAGAGGTTTCTGTGAAGACTGAAACTAACATTCAGATGGCACAAGAGGCTAATTTGCTGGGCCATTTGAACCAACATCAGTTCAACGGGCAAGCCCTTGTGAAGAGTAGTTCTCATGACTCCAAGCTCAATCGTCAAGCACCTGGCACCGTTGCAGGCGGTGACAACGCATCACCTCCGGATCATGGCCAACCTGCAGCGGAAGGCCACGACGCGAAGGGGACTACCCTGCAATGGCCACTGCCGCGCCAGCTGAGGATAGGTACAGTTGGAGGAAGTATGGGCAGAAGCAAGTGAAGCACAGCGAGTACCCGCGAAGCTACTACAAGTGCACACACCCCAATTGCCAAGTCAAGAAGAAGGTGGAGCGCTCGCACGAGGGGCACATCACGGAGATCATCTACAAGGGCACGCACAACCACCCGATGCCCGCCCAGAGCCGTCGGCCTGGCGTTCCACCCTTTCATCCATTCAGTGATGCACAAATGGACGCGTCCGACAACAACCCCTCGCTCACAGCCAAACGTGGAAGCAAGGTCGTTGTGGCATACCAGTGTGACCGTCCAAGATTGGCGCGGTGATGGCCTGGAGGCGACGTCGTCCCCTCGGTTCCCGGTGACCTTTGCGACACGTCAGCTTCGATGCAGGTCCATGATGGCGGCGCCGGTTCGAGTCCCCGGAGGGTGTAGATGTTACATTTGCAGTGTCTGACGAGGTGGACGGGGATGACAGGGTGACTCATGGCAGCATATCCCAGAACGCTGCCGACGCCGAGGGCGACGAGCTGGAGTCCAAAAGAAGGTCACTATCTTATCTCCTCCCCTGTTTCTTTCAGGACAGTGTACATTGCAGCTTGCAGAAATACCAGCTAAGTTAGTACTAGTAGTGAGTGCTCACACAAGATTTGTCATCTGAATGTTTCAGGAAGCTGGAGTCGTGTGCCATTGAAATGAGCACTACGTCAAGAGCTGTCCGCGAGCCTCGAGTCGTGATCCAGACGACGAGCGAGGTCGACATCCTCGACGACGGCTACCGCTGGCGCAAATACGGGCAGAAGGTCGTCAAAGGCAACCCGAATCCAAGGTTTGTCTGAAACATTATCATCTTTAACAGCTGCTAGAATCACGCACTCCCATTTCACTAGTCGTTCTTTGCTCAAATGTGTGTCTTTGCGTCGTTTTCAGGAGCTACTACAAGTGCACGCACCCGGGCTGCTCGGTGCGGAAGCACGTGGAGCGCGCGTCGCACGACCTCAAGTCCGTGATCACCACGTACGAGGGCAAGCACAACCACGAGGTCCCGGCAGCGAGGAACAGCAGCCACCCGAGCTCAGCGTCCGGCGCAGCGGGCACGGCCCCCTGCGCGGGGCCGTCGCAGCCCCACGCTGGTGGCGCCCGCAGGCCGGAGCCACCGTCGGTGCAGGACGGCCTGATGAGGCTGGGCAGCAGCGGCGCGCCGCTCGCGGCGTTCGGCCTGCAGCTGAGGAACCCGCTCGCGCCGATGAGCAACTTCCCGTACTCGCTCAGCCACGCGGCAGCAGTCCTGCCGATGCCAGCGGGGCTCGGCGCCGTGGAGGGGCTGAAGCTCCCGATGCTGGCACCGTCTCTGCACCCGTTACTGAGGCACCGGCAGGCGATGGAGACGGCGGGTTTCATGGTGCCCAAGGGCGAGGTGAAGAACGAGGCCATGCCGATCAACGCCGCCGGCACCTCCGGCGCGGCTGCGTCCATGTATCAGCAGATGATGAGCAGGCTGCCTCTGGGGCATCAGATGTAGATAATAAAAAGAGGATTAGAGGATGGACACATGCTTCTTAAGTTAATTAATCGTCTTAAGTTCCGATGATAAGTATACCGCGGAAACAAGCACCCTTCAGTTCTTGCTTGCGATTTTTTCTTCACCTTCTTTTTCCAACTTCGTTTCTTTTTCAGGAATCATTACTGCCGTTCGTTTCTTCTTCAGGAATCATTACTGCCGTTCGTTTATTTCAGCTTCTGTTCAGCAACAGCATTTCGTGCTTCAGTTGAGCTGATGGAACGTTCGACTATCAGTGGCAGGTTGCTTGCAGAGACATGGTTTCGTGTCCACCGCAAGACTTTGAACCCTGCTCCTACATATAAGTGCGTGCTACTAGTAGTCAGGTGTCAGGCCAATCGAAATGGCGTGGCTAACTCGCTATTAGAGCTGTTCAATCAGGTATCAGGCCAATCGAAATGGCGTGGCTAACTTGCTATTAGAGCTGTTCAATCGCCAGGTCGGGCCTGCTTTGGGCCGGGCTCCGGCCTCAAACGGACAGGGCTGAGTCCGGACGGGTCCGACCTGAAAATCGGTTTTTTGATTTAAACTTGATTTAAACACATTATTTTACTTATTTTTTTTGGAATAAAACAACAACATTTAATTCATTTTTCAGAATTAAATAAACAGTTTTTTAAAATCCCATTTCTCGGGACTTTTGGACCAAAAACTGAATCCCAAGCTCGGCCCGAAATGGCTTGGGCTCGGGATGTACTCATTTTCCTTTTTTTAAGGTTTTCCTACGTTGAGTTTTTACTTGACAATAGTTTTAACAAGACAACTATTATTATATTAATAAAATTTTATTGTATTTTCAATATATTTGTGTCATTTTTTACAATTTTTATGTGTATTTATGAACTCTATATTTTTTTTATAATTTTTTGGAATTAAAAAAAAACTGATTTAAAAAAAATAGGCTAAACGGATTCGTACCGACACGACACGATCGGCTTTCGGATGGGCCGACATGATAAAATTTAATTCTTTTACAGTACAGAATAAGCTGTGCCTAGGCCTGGCCGGTGCTGCCTACTTAGCCACGCCTGCTCCCTCTCCTCTGGCGCGTGCCACACGCCACGTAGCAAAAGGGTCCTTCTGCTCCCTTCCCCTCCTCTAGGGTCAGGAAGGTTTTGCAGCCGCACAAGTTGCACCGGAGAGACGGGTAAATCGCGCATCATCCTATTCCTCACTTACACTTCCACCACCCAAAAGAAAACACAAGAAATGGGAGCGTTTTTCTTTGCTTGGACTATCTCACTTTTGAGTCGCTCTCCTTTTGAATTTCCTCCCTAGCTAGTTTTGTTTATTTGTCTTCCCCTAAAAGTCTTCTTTTCTCGTTGAAGCTGAACCCCTTTTCCTATGATTTTCACGTTTGGTTTCTTAAATTTAGATGGTGTTCATGAGGATGTTCGCGTGAACGGTGACGTGGGGAAAACAATACTTGAGCCCCACCTTTTTCCTGACCCTGCTCAGGTTCCAGCGCCACATGCAGTTGCCAATGTGCACGAGCGATCCGTCTAGCCAATTCCTCCACCACCATCTTTGGATCAAATGTCGACATTCCATCGTTGACGTAACTATGGAAGGTCCTATTGGCCTTAACAAGGCATAGCCAGTAACCCGGCAAGTTGGGCGGCCACCCAACCTCACTGACGGCGAGCAATGGACTGCTTAAGAAAGTTTTACCAACTTCATTAGGTGTTACACACACGGGCGGAATAAGACCTTAGACTAACTGGGCTATAGACCAAAGACTTATGATTAAAATCCCATGAATATTCTCTTAAAAATCACCAAACAAATAAATTCGACCTAAGAACAATTGGCGACTCGCCCCGTCTTAAAGCTGTTTTGCATTTAGTACCACGAAGTTTAGCGCAACGATTTCATCTACCGACCTTACCTTCGACCCCATGCCAAGTGATTGGTGGTGGCGCCGCACCTTCCCATTTCCCTGGCAACGATTTCAAAATTTCCATGCAATTCACCCAAAGAAAAAGAGAAACTTCAAGCTAGTTTTGAGGCGTTCTCGATCATTGACGGACATAATACTAGTAGATCATACAGTGAATCCCTTGTTAGCTCATGCGGGGCCTCTACGTAGGAAGAGAGAGAGAGAGAGAGAGAGAGAGAGAGAGAGAGAGGAGGCGACAGTACTGGTTGCGATCGTACCCCAAATTCGTGTACAATATGCCACGAATCTACGTGTAATTAATTACACAGACACGCACACACACATGACATGAGAAGTTTGGTGAGAAATTGCAATATGGAGAAACAGTTGGGGCGGTGTTGCCAAATGCCAGGTGCCAACTACTGGTCCGGTGGTCTCTGTCATTGTGTGTCTGTTTCACCCTTTCAGAAAAGGAGGAAAAGTCACTTGGATATATATGCTCACTTAGCCAAACAAAAACAAAAAAAAAAAAAAAAGGGGCACCATCTCAGTTTCAAACCCTTCGACGTAGGGACGAAGAAGAAACAGGATATGGCGGGCGTCACCAGACAGTAATTTTTAAATCTTTTTGGGATCGCAAAATTTTCGTAAGGATTCTGGAGGACTTAGAACTGTTTCTCGAAGAATTTCTGTGCAATTTTTGGGTTGCAAACGAGACCCTAATACGTCGCGATCTCTGTCAAAACTACTGTGGCATGATACGGTATTCACTCTCAATCTTCGGGTGCTTTTATTTGGAATTAGTCGGCACTGCACTTTTGCTGGTTGATGCATGTGTACTGTGAACAGCTCCATGTACTCTGATTCTCTGAACCTGCCTGTAGATGACGGGCTGGGGTTTATTGTTGGTAGCAGTGTGCTGGTTGGCTTATTTTAAACATTATATTAACTCCCAAATTCAATCGAAAAGTAAAGACTACAAATCTCAAGAGAATAATGCTAAAGACTACAAATCTCAAGAGAATAATGCAAAAAAAAACAGTCCCGCAAGAAAATATAAGTCGATAGCCAAACCACATGATTCGTTACGTAATTTGACATGGCAAAGCCAAACACGTCTAGCTACGACAAATTGCACACCTCTAGTGCAAGCTTAGGATAGATAAAAGCCCTCGGTTTCTTACCAAGAACCGGCAGTATTAATTACACGAAGTAGCTGTACTCCTAATTGTGCATAAGATAATCACGGAAGGTTACTGCGCTGCTAGAAATCAAATGCAACGGGAGAGATGCTACACAAGTAACCAAAAGAAATGCCGACACTGAACTTCACAGGACAGCTACCAAGCATTAGTAATTAACAAACCACAATTACGTAAATCTCCACAAGAAAAAGAGAGGGATCAAAAATCTCTCTCGAATCAAACGATACTCGGAAAGCGTTGAGAAGCGCGACAAGTCGTTGTCCCGAAGAACAATTACGCCCCGGGATCCCAAGCGTTTAGTTCCCTAAGATACGACACCACTGTCCGCTGATCGTGACAAGCCGAATCAGCGGAATCGACGCCCAGGAAATGGAAATGCAGTGCAGTGGCGACGAGGAGGATGCATGCCACCAGTGCTGCCCAAGCACCAATGCAACACAGAGAAAGCACAGCAGAGCCACCACGAACGTCACAGGTAAATTCCAGCGACAATCAAGAATTAGAACCGCTGATCAAGGCACTGAACAGAACTAATCCGATCAAACCACGTCCACGAGACAGGGAACCACGCGACCATGCCGTGAGACCGCGGCGTCTCTGCAAGACTTGGCGCCGCCGGGAGCGCCGCCGATGGAATCCGCCGAGTGGTTGCGCTGTCCGCGAGTCGACCACAGAGGGTGTGTATGGTTGTGGTGCAGATGTGTTTTGTGGAGGAGAATCGGTAGGAGAGGCAGGAGGAGGAGCTCGCATGGATTGAATTCACGGATGGGCGTCGAAGCTGGGGAACCAGGATCGATTCCCCACGACTCGCACGTCCCATGCCTGATTGATTCCCCATCTCCTTTCCTCTATTACAATGACAGGCGGGTCCTTCTTCTCTCCCTCTTCTATTATCCAATTTATTTCCAGAATTTGGAAAAGTCGTTAATTGGAAATTTCAATGGTTTTTCAATCGAAAATCCCAACATTTATTTCGCAATTTTTTTCTCCCACTAGTAAAACGTCGTGGACAGCTGAATATATATACCCAAGTTGAGTACTGGGTACCATCAGTGGAGTTAATCATCCAATTAATCAGTCTACCAAAGCAAGCCTTAAAAGTGACAATTTTGGTCTGTTTGTTCTGATCACCGGAGGAAATGCTAATTTTCGGACATACCACACTCGGGAGTCGGGACTGGGCCAACCTAGTTCGTCCTACCAAAAGGTGGAGTGACACGTACATGAGGATTTAACAGGCTAGGGCGAGCCAGGTTACCAGCGACAACGATTTAGCGAAATTTCAAAGACTAAAACTAGCTTGATTGGGCATTATATTGCTACAAGGATCATCCCAAGGTGCCCATGGACCCACTAGCAGCAACCACAGTTGACGAGACATGGCACAACACAAGCTTTGGCACCATTTGATAGCTTGACAGGGGGGAGACATTTGTGCCCATACTCCTCCAGGCCACGTTCAAGAAAGAAGACCCCAGTGGATGCGGTTATCCATCCACATCCAAGCCCATAATGGGGGCTGGTTTCAAAAACCGGATGGGGGTTCATTCCTAGGCCAAAATCGCTTTAAATAGGAACAATGAATTTTGACACCGCGAGGAGGAGAAGGAGAAGAAGCAAGAGAGGAGGAGGGGCGCCAAAAGAAAAGAAACGGTGACCCCTCTCTGTTGCTATCTTAAGCAGAGGAGGAGGAGGAGGCAAATTAAGCTTTGGGTCCAAGTCCAAGGAGGAGGAGGCAAAGCTTTGGGTTGGGTGAGGACGACCTTTCAATGTTCCGATTCATTGCAGCTGGACCCTCCCCACATTTATAATCTTTCTTTGTGCCCACCCATTGGCTACTGGTATTAGTTACTTTTGTGAAAGAAAAATCTTCCCAACATTTGGGGGTGCTTATCAAACATTTTGATCATATTAGTTTCAGTTTATTTTTCAGAATTGCTAAAAAACTGTCGTATATATATTTTTTTAAAAAAACAGTCGATTTCCGACCTCACAATTCTGCTTGAAGATTCGTGCTTCGGCCAGACGGAGATTTGCTAAATAACATTCGACTGTTTTCTTTTATCAAAATAGTCGAATTTTCATCTGTCCAATATGCTTTAAGATTAGCACTTCTTCTCATACCATGAATTGGGCCCGAATTTATTATATATTTTTTCGGACCATAACGGGTTCACAACATTATCATATTTTTTTGTCAGTATAGGATTTTTTTTGTCTTTGTTTTCGCTAAATATCTGAAAGTATATGTTAGATTTTGAATCATGTGATGGAAATATGAGTTATTAAAACTTTCGACAATAATTACAGTGATCAAGAACAAAAATTACATACATAATTTCTTCTAATTTATGTATAATGAAGTTTTAAATGAACTAAAATTTGACTGTTTTATGTTGAGAAAATAGGCGAATGTTGTATAGATGCACCTTTTATTTTTTTTATTACAAGAAAGACACACACACACACGAGAGTGTGCTCCCTTAGCACGCGTCTATAAAGATAGAGACCGGGGATAAATATATGACGTCATAAATGTTCAACTGTAATAACATGTACGTAAAGGCGGACGTTATGATTTAATCTCTGTTTCGTGAAGTCACACACCCATAACCCCATCATCCCCCCAAGAGGGCAAGAGGTGGTTCCCGGTTTCAGTTTTTATGTAGATTTAGCATAACGAAATTGAGTCCTTGAAGAAAATTTACGGACTCCCCTTACCTTTAGGTCCAAATGAATGCTGCTGCCCATTAAATAAATTGTGGCTCAATCAAGATAGGTTTGAGAAAGTAAGAAACCAAATCCGAGTATTTGTACCACTATTTGGGGGGACTAAGACTCCGTTCGGAATATTTCTACAGGAATTGTACTTTTCCTGTAAAATTTCTGTGTTCTAAACGGAGCATAAATTATTATTATTTTAATAAGAGCAAGGGACTAAATTACTTGTGAAGCATCCTGGCAAGTTTTTTTCTTCCTTATCAATTATATGCCACTTCCTATTGTTGTGTCAAATGGCACTATACACATCGGTAAGCAGCTATATACGGCGATGTATCGGTTTAGGGAACACACAGTTTGCGACAACCCATAAGATAAGCGCCATAGTATTTTATCACTTGTCATATCATTTTTAATCACACCTATTGTATAGTACACGAGGGCATGATATATTTTTTAAAAGCATGTGTAAAGACATGTGATGTGTTTAGGATATGACAACGATCGAACACTCGAGTAGTTTTGCATCCAATAATTTTAGTACAAGCGCAATAGTTCGTCCAGTACGCATATTCTTATTACGCTGCCTCCAATGATTTTTGCCATGAATATAAGCAAACTAGTTTCTCTCTTTTTCTTTTCTTGCCATGAATAAACTGCATTTATTTGCTGGGCTCGTGATTTTGCATTTACTCTTACTCGTACGAAAATATACCACGGCATGCCATTCCCGATAAATCGGTCTTTTAAGGTTGGTGAAGAGCTCTAATTAACTCCAAATTACTACTAGTGTTGTTTCAATTTTACGGGTAACATTTGTAAATTTTGCATGATAGTCCAAGTTAACGTAGTTCCACTCGAGAGTAAGTAGACAACAACTCTACACTCCCACAAATCAATTGATGCCAACACTATTTATCAACCAATTCCTCTGGTTTCATCTACCTTTACGACTACAGTTATGTTTGGAACGTAAGAATTTTACTCTCTTTTTTTTTTTTTGCTTTCACGGAAAATTCACATGATTACTATGTTCGAGACGGACCTAGCTAGACCAACATATATACGCACTAATGCATATGTCACCGTGGGATAAATGGGTGAGCCGTGGCGAGAGCACGGAATTCATGAAAACAAATATTAGTCCTAAGCGTCAATCATGGACTGGACCGACGAACGCACAGCTATCGTTTGTGTCGTTCCGGCAGTGAATGGCGGACAGAGGATGAGGAATTGACGATACCGAGCAAGGCATACGTTTTCCACACACACGCACATTGCTTTCCAACCTCTCTCGAGCTTTCCTGCAGGTAAAATCGAAGCATCGATCAATCACGCAGGGGGGGGGGAGAGACGGGTGGACGCAACAAAAGACGCAGTAGAACGGTGGAAGTGAAGTGAGATCAACCAGCCAATGGCGTCAACTCAGCGGCTGCCGGCCTCGGCCTGTGCTGCGGTGCGCCAGTTTGATGGCTGTTTCTCGGAGTACAATTCCACTGTAAAGATCTGGCACAAAAGTCTGTGCGTCGCCCAATCATCTTGCCCCACGCCGCTTCACGGAGATCACACTGATATGGATGGAGCGTCAATTATTGCCAGCTACGCCAAATCGAGAGAGTTACTGGTCTCTTTTATGAATAGCATGTTTAGTCCTCAAATGACAAAAATATCATCTCTCTACGGTGCTTCGTGTGCCCACACTTTATCGCACTTCTCATCTACAGTAGGCTATTTATCACACTTTTAATCCGCAGTAGAAACATGTCTGCCCACGATAGACGTGTGCGCAAGCCAACCTGCGGCGGATGAGGATCGTGGAAGGTGGCTTTCGCGGATAGGAAGTGTGGATATCATGGGGATATACTCCAGATCTTAGGATGATGTGACAATTGGCAATGTAGTTAATGGTTTGTCGTTTCACGGGTTTTCGACAAAGTTTCAGATCTGTTTAGGCATTCTGGACAGGGGCGGTCCGACCGGCCATAGCATGGCGGTCCGACCGGTCCCAAATCGGTCGGACCGGCCATGTGCGCGGTCGACCGCCGTGACCAAAATGGTCGAATGGGTGGGCCAAAAATAGGTGTTGTAGACAAGTGAGGGATCCTAATACACTTGGTCTCATAATTTTTGGAGTTCCCAAGCAAAGTTCTATTGGTTTAAAGTTTCCAGAGGTTTGGATTTTCGGGGTTGAAAATTGGCTAAGTCCTCTACGGCGGTCCGACCGCCTTGTGGTGGCGGTCGACCGGTGGTTACGGCCGACCGCCCTAAGGGGCGGTCGACCAGATCGACTTGTTCATCGGCCAACCGTGGCGATGATGTTTTGTTAGGTCAAAGTCATGGGTTTCAGCATATGTGTTGCATGATGCATGTTTTGACTAACGTGGGTCAAGTTGTGAAGAACTTGTTCCGGATTCGATTTGCTTGTTTATTGTTGTGCAGTTGCTTGGTGGTCAACGACGGTCAACGGCGAGGATGATCGGACTAGGCTTGGAGAGCCGAGGTCCGTAACGATCGACGATGCCGGGCGAGGTCAATGAACTCAAGTGTGGTGCGAGAATAGACAAGGATGACCGAACGGCGATTCGGGCAGAATCGTTGGATCAAGCGGCGACGGGCCTGCAAGTGCCATGGTGGTTCGGTGGGAGCGGATGGGAGAGACTTGCCGACATGTTGAGAGCCGTTGATCAACTTACACGTGGCGAAGCATGGGAGGTGCTTCACAAAGATGGGACTCGGTCTTTGCAAAAGATCGAGAAGGGTATTTTGGTAATTATACCAAATACCGCTTTGGTGACTTTGACGACTCGCGCGCAAGATGGCGTGGAGAAGCGGAGTAGGTCAAGAGGAGATGAAGACGGCGCTTCAAGATGCGTGCGTGTGTGACCCGCTTGTTTTGGGCCTTAACGGAGCCCATTAGGGTTACTCTTCTAGAAGGTTTAAGTCTCCACTATAAATAGAGGAGGAGGTGGTCGCACCCTTCAACCCTTTCATGCTTGAAACCCTAGTTTTGGCTTAAGTGCTTAGGGAAGGTTTAGTGGAGATTAGGGTTCTAGAGAGAGAGATGTTTTGATCTTGTGTCCATGCGTATCCGTATGAGTGGTCAGAATCGATACATTATCAAATCAATCCAAAGAAGAGTTCTCTTCAAGATGAGTTCATTTGCCCTTCTTCTCTCTATTTGGTGATTTTGAGTCTTTCTTTGATTCGCATGTTTTTGATTGATTTCTTCTCATGATCTAGCTTGCTGTGACATGTGGGAACACATCTAAGATCATCTTGATCATCAATCACCCACGAGCAAGTTTTTGGATCTAGTTTTCGTTTTGACTCGGTTTTGAACCATCCCTCTCTCAAACTGAAAAAGGTCATAACTTTCCCATGGATCTTCACGATCTTCGATTGGAATAGGTTCCTGACATCCTAGAGAAGGTGTGTACCAAGTTTCATCAAGTTTGGAGTTGTAGATCAAAAGTTACATCTATTTGCAACTTCGTTTTTCGGGCTGATTTCACTGTTCATCGACTGGAGGTCGGACCGCCCCTCATCAGAGGTCGGACCGCCCATAGGACCGGTCGGACCGCCCTTGAATAGAGGTCAGACCGCCCCACACTTAGGAAATTCAGTTTCGGTTGTTTTTGGTTGTTTTGCTTCGGGGTTTTGATTGGATTCAATCCTAGTCTTCCGCTGTACTGGTATATCGATCTTCATAGCTTCTATAGCTATTGGAGTGAAATTTGTCTTGAATCTAATCGTGGTTGAAAAAGTGAGCGTGCTCCTATTCACCCCCCCTCTAGTCGCCTTTTCGGTCCAACAAGTGGTATCAGAGCCCGGTTAGTTCAATCTTGATCTTAACCGGTCACTGAACTTGGCGATGGATAAGTACTCGACAAAGCCGCATGTCTTCAATGGGCTCGACTATGCCTATTGGAAGAATCGCATGCGAGTCTTCCTTGAGAGCGAAGGACAAGCTATATGGGAGGTTGTTAGAGCTCGCTGCTTTTACTCGAGATTGCCACGCAAGCTTGGCAATACTTTGGCTAACAACAACAAGGCAAAGAATCTCCTATATGCCGGGCTTGGTAGACAAGAGTATGACAGATTTGCAATCTTACGATCAAGACATGAAATTTGGCACACCTCGAAACTTACCATGAGGATCGTCCCAGATTAAACAAGTGCGCCAGACGGTCTATAAGTTTAGAGTACAACAAATTCGAGATGCGCCTGGCGAGAGCATCGATGACGTTTTACTCGCTTCAACAAGGTTGTCAATCGATGAAAGTCGTTGACATTGAGTACTCTCAACTGAGAATGCCACTCACCTCTTGGCCGCAATCAACACCAAGGAGTGGGAGATGAAGGCTACACGCCATAGAGGAGAACGTCGATCTCTACTCTCACCTTGAGCCGCTTTATAGTAAGCTCAAAACTCATGAGATCAAGAGAGGTAGTCTTCCTAAGAAGGACAAAGATGGCTTTGGTAGCCGATCCTCTTTCAAGAGCTTCGATGGTTTTTCCGAGTCCTCTTCGGTTTTTCTCTTGCTGCTTATCCACAATTCGTGAAGAGGATTTTGAGAGTCTTCCTGAGCCCGAGCTAGCCCTCATAGTCAAGAAAGTCACACGGGCTTACAACAATGTGAGAAACAAAAGAGAGGTGGCCCTGTGACTTGCTACGAGTGTGGTGAGCTTTACCATATTCGGCTAATCGCCCTAAGTCAAGGGTAAGGGTAACCATAAGGAGGGAAAGCCACTTGGAAGAAGCCTCAAGGGAATAAATCAAGGTTTGATGTCGCTAAGTCGATGAAGGTCGCCACCGGTCCTTGCCGCTTTGGAGATCAACTTGAGCGATGTGGACTCGGGAGCGAGGAGGACAAGGAGGAGGAGGAGCCACCTCAAGACAAGAAAGGAAGACCAAGGACTTCACCCATGTGCTTCATGGTCGACTCAACGACGCCGATGATGATGATGAGGTATCCCTATCTTATGATGTCCTTTCGCTAGATGCGAGAATATGTATGAGCAATTGCTTAGTCGAGGATAAGGCTTTAAAATTCATCATGGTTAAGAACAAGGATCTAGAGTCACAAGTTGAAAATTTGACATTAGAACTTGTGAATGCTAAGAGTCTAGACGTTGATGAATGTTCATCTTGCCATGCTTTGCACTCAACTGCCTAAACGCACCGCTCTTAATACCGCTTTGCATCAACTTGAAAATGCTAGAACCGAGCTAGTTGAGGTCAAATCGCTCCATGTCTTAAATGTTTAGAGTCTAGCAAGTTGGATGTTTCGAGCCAAGAGAGTCTCGCTCTTGCTCGTTGCTTAGAACATGAACGTGAAATTAAAGACATTTTAAAAGCACTAGAGAGAAATATGCCAAGCTTAAGGACAAGATAATTTCGCTAATTGTACTTTATGTCCCGCTCTTAAGCTTGAAATTGCTAATTATAAGGAGAAGCTTGCAAAGGTTAATAAACCTAAAATTTGTCAATCATGTGTTGATCTTAGGAAAGATAATGTTTATCTAGAGAACACACTGCAAAAATTCTCTAGTGGAGAAAACAATTAAACATGATTCTTGACAAGTCTAGAACTCCTTCTAAGAAGCAAGGCTTAGGATACAACTCGCCTTAACAAATCCAAGACTAAGGTCATTCAGGTCTTGGAAAATGGCTTAGTTGAATTCAAAACCCAACTCGCAAAATTGCTTTCAAACTCGCAGTTCTGTCCAACCTTCTTTTGAGTCAAAAGGTGCTTCTCCCAGGGTACAAAATACCATTGCACCTATTAAGTAGAAGAGTGGACATTTAGTTGAGTTCTGTTGGCATGAGGTTGAAAAATGCTAATCATGCTAGAACTTTATTTCATCAACCTAGAGCTTGTGTGAAACATGGTCATGAAAAGAAGAAGAAACCCAGTCTAGGATACACTACACATGCTTATCATCATCATGTTCCTGCATGAATGCATCTCATGTGTTTGTAACCATTGCTCATGATAGGACTTCAACTAGGATCAAGGACACTCATTCGCTTTGCATACTACTCATGAGACGTGTGTCTCAAGATCGGGTTCCAAAGTCTATTTTAACTAACTTGATGATTGAGACACATCGATCTTTTGTGCCTTGATTTTCGGGATCGCCGCGGAAGGAGGAAGAACACGTGGCTCGCCGACTCGTACTGCTCACGCCACATGACCGAGACTCTAGATGGTTCACTTCCTTCACGCGGCGACGGTGATGACTTCATCACCTTCGAGATGATTCACAAGGGCGGATCGAAGGAACCTGGATCGATCGGGGTGAACGATGTGTTCATTCTCAAGGATGTCGCTCTTGTGTCCAAGCTAAGGTACAATCTCCTTTCGTCTCACTTCTCGATGATGGCTATGAGACTAGATTTAAGAAGAACGCTTGTCGGGTGCTTGATTCTTTTGGTGAGCTCATTTTGGAATTTCTAGAGTTGGTAGAATATTTGGAGCTGATTTTTCGAATCTCTTTGGATCTCTCAAATGTTTAGTTGCATCTTCTTTCGATATCGGCTTTGGCACCGACGCTTGGGGCACATTGGTTTTGATCATCCGACACGAGTTAGCGGCCTTGATCTCATGAGAGGCTTGCCTAAACTCAAAGTCGTCAAAGATGTGATGTGCTCCTCGTAGGCATGGCAAGCAAGTTGCCGCCTCACACCCTTCATTGACTATGGTCATGACCGACTGACCGACAGCTTGCTTCATATGGATACCGTTGGTCCCGCTAGGTTCGGCCATCGGTGGCAATTGGTACATTCTTGTCATAGTCGATGATTTTTCGAGATATTCTTGGGTGTTCTTTCTTGCTTCGAAGGATGAGGTCTTTGATCATTATCATGATCTTGTTCTCCGTTTGGCTTCTGAACTTCCTGGTGCCTTGAGAGCAATCCGCAGTGACAATGGCACGGAGTTCAAGAATGCCTCGCTTGCCTCTTTTGTGCCGAAGCGCAGATTGAGCATCGTTCTCTTCTCCACACGCCCTCAACAAAATGGCGTTGTGGAAAGGAAGAACAGACCTTAGTCTCGATGGCTAGGACGATGCTAGATGAGTATAGCACACCGAGGAGGTTTTGGGCCGAAGCTATTGCTACAGCTTGCCATATTTCAAATCGTGTCTTTCTGAGACCGTCTTTGGGCAAGACTTCTTATGAGCTTCGTTTTGGCAGAAAACCCTCGCCGCACTTTCGAGTCTTTGGATCGAAGTGTTTTATTCTCAAGACAGGAACCTAGACAAATTTGAATCAAGAACTTGTGATGGTTTATTTCTAGGTTATCCCGCTCATTCGAGGGTTTTCGGTTTTTAATGTTGAAACTAACATTGTCCAGGAGACATGCAATGTCACTTTTGATGAGACTAGCCCTGCAGCTAGATCCGATGTTTCAGGTGACTTACAGGTGACAGAGAGCATATTTGTTGAGGAAGATGAGGATGAAATTGATGATGCTCCTCCACTTGTCGCTAATGTCCGATTCGGCTCCGAACTCAGCACGATCGCTTCACCTCCAATTGAGGCTCTGCCGCATCTTCTTCATCGATAGATCGGAGGTTGAGGAGATACTATCTCCCCAGCGCTCCTTTGCACATCGAGCGGCACCTTCTGGATCGATGATTGGTAGTCTCCATGAGCGAGTCACTCGCCTGTATCATGATCCGAGTCTTTTCTCTCACTGCATTTGTAGCGTCCTTTGAACCCAAAGATATATCACATGCTTTATCCGATGCTAGTTGGGTCAATGCCATGCATGAGGAGTTAGAAAACTTTGAAAGAAATAAAGTCTGGAACCTTGTAGAACCTCCTAGTGGTCATAATGTAATTGGTACTGCTGGGTGTTTAAAATAAACAAAATGAGGATGGTTCTGTGGTTAGAAACAAGGCTAGGTTGGTAGCTCGTGGTTTTAGCCAAAGTTGAGGGGTTAGATTTTGATGAGACCTTCGCTCTGTTGCTAGATTAGAAGCCATTCAGATCATGCTTGCATTCATTGCATCTAAAGGTTTTAGGTTGCATCAAATGGATGTTAAGAGTGCTTTTTCAATGGTTTTATAGAGGAAGAAGTGTATGTTAGGCAACCCCGGCTTTGAGGATCCCAAGCACCTCGATCGTGTCTTTAAGCTATCCAAAGCCTTGTATGGTCTTAAGCAAGCCCTAGAGCCCGGTATGATAGACTTAAGACCTTTCTCGCTTAAGAATGATTTTAAAATGGGAAAAGTTGATAAGACTCTATTCATTCTTAGGCATGGCAATGACTTCGCTTGTTCAGATTTACGTTGATGATATTATCTTTGGTGGTTCCTCTCATGCTCGTTTCAGCTTTTTCGAGACCATGTCCAGAGAATTTGAGATGAGTATGATGGGCGAGCTCAACTACTTTACAGGGCCGCAAATCAAGCAATGCAAGGAAGGGATCTTCATCCATCAAACGGTACACCAAGGATCTTCTCAAGCGTTTTGATATGGGTGATCGCAAGGCGATCGCCACTCCCATGGCGACTTCGATCGCTGGATCCAGATGAGGAAGGGAAGCCGTGGATCAACGCGAGTACCGCATGAGATGATCGGCTCCCTCCTGCACTGACGGCCTCAAGACCGGACATCCACTTCGCGCCGCCTCTGCGCGAGGTTTCAGCGCCACCGAGGACTTCACATCGCCAAGCCGTTAAGCGCATCTTCGTGTATTTACATTCTACTCTCCAAGATGGCATTTGGTATTCTTGCTCTTCTTCGTCCATTCGGGGTTTTCGATTCGATTTTGCGGGTCAGAGGCTAGATAGGAAGAGCACTTCCGTACATGTCATTTCTTAGGCACGCCTCTTGTCTCTTGGTCTTCTAGGAAGCGGTCTTACTGTTGCTCAATCCATTCTGAAGTTGAATATGTAGCCGCCGCTAGTCAGAGTCGATTTTGTGGATGGTGTCCACTCTTAAGGACTTTGGGTTAAATTTTGCTAGTGTTCCTCTTTCTCGTGATAACACTTCGCTATTAACATTGCTAAGAACCTGTGCAACACTCTAGGACCAAGCACATAGACATTCGCTATCACTTCCTTAGAGACCATGTCGAGAAGGGTGATATTGTGCTGCATTTTGTGGAGTCCGAGGGTCAATTGGCTGATATCCTCACCAAACCTTTAGACCCAACTAGGTTTGCCACCTTGAGAAGTGAGTTAGGGGTAATTTATCCCTATGGGTTGGTTTGAGGGGGAGTTCGATCTTTTCTGATCTTACCTTGTTCTTTTGATCTTTTATTGTTCTTTTTCTGAACTTATTGATCTTTTTGAACTTTTTAGGTTTTTAGGCTTTTTATTGCATCTCATTGTATCATATTGCATTCATATGAAAAATATATCAAGCGGTATGAAAAATCCAAAAAGATGCATTGTATTATAAGATCTTCTGCTTATCTTTTAAAATTGATGAAGCTTTGCCTATTACCCTTTGGAGCTTTAGTATTTCAATTCTTGCTCAATGCCATGTCTAGTTCCTTGACTTGCTAAAATTATCATGCTTTTACATGTGTAGCTAAGTCTTTGCTATATGAGCTAGAACTTTAAAACAACTCGAACTAAAAATTGCAATTTGTGGATGTTTTAGCGAGTTGCGCAATTAGTGCTCCTTTTGTGACATTGGCCCTGTCAGAATTGCTTTGTTAGCTCTTTGATCTAAAATTGACCATTACTTGAGCTTTTGTGTTCTTGAGATTCTAAAACTGCTCTTGTGAAAAATGAAAAATCAAGATTGTCTTATGATTAAAATGTGCCAAACTACTCTTACGAGACTGCTTGTCAAATGACATTAACTTGGAGATAGTTTGATGATCCAGACGATCTCATGGGGACTGCTTGTCAGAAACGACATGAACCTCAAGATCTGTCGCCCTGGTAGAAGCTTAGAAAGAGTTTGTGGATGGCTCCTAGTCCAGGATCTTCTTTACTAAGATATACCTTTAATCAACTTTCGGTCAAGCTTAGGATGAGTTTGTGGATGGCTCCTAGTCCAGATCTTGTCACTAAGTTAGATCATTAGTCAACTTCAAATATTCAATGCATATGTGAAAACTGCTGACAAATGGGCTTTTAAGAAATTCGAGCAAAATGATTCAATACAGACTGATTGACTCTTAATGTGGTCTTTGTTAGATTTTTGATCTCACTTTGACATTTTGACATGGCCAATTTCATTTTAGGATCCTGTTGATGAACTTTGTGAATTTGAAGCTTTGCTTAAATTGATCAAATCCATTGCTTTACTTTTGAGCCTTTTGCTTAGCTTTGTTATATATGTCTTACCATGATCTTGCTAGCACTATCGGGCTTGATATGTTGTTTGTGCAATATTAGAAATGCTAGCTAGCTCTTTTGGGTAATCTTCAAAGCTTCGTGTAATCAAAAATTGAAAATACAAAATGAAGCCACCCATTGCATCTCATGCATACTTCTTCTTTTGCTTCTTTCTTCATTACGCAAATTGCTATCTCTGGATGAGAGGAAGGCGTGATTCCTTGATGACTCCATTGTCAAAGGGGAGAAGATATTTTCAATGTTGGGAAGTTTATACAAAGGGAGAAAGTTGGAGAATTTGAAATTTTTCAAACCGAGGATCATAGTGAGGGGGAGTTTTTGAATTGCATTCTTATTGCCTTATTGACTCTTCTGAACTTGAATTGCATTTATTACACCTCACAATGATCAAAGGTCAATTGAACAATTGTTCTTTCATATGGACCTTAAGTGAGATTTTTGACTTTTCCGAAATCAAAGTTTTTATGCTTTCTTTTGCCTTATCTCACTTGTCTATGCTATTATGATGCCAGCTTGGTCATTTCCATTGCTTTCTCTTGCTTATGGACCAAGTTGTGCCTTTGTGCGAAAACGAAAGTATTTTACTTTTCAAACCTTCAAATTACATTTTCTGGATTATTGCCAATGTGTTCATCAAGGGGGAGATTGTGGATATCATGGGATATACTCCGATCTTAGGATGATGTGACAATTGGCAATGGAGTTAATGGTTTGTCGTTTCACGGGTTTTCGACAAAGTTTCAGATCTGCTTAGGCATTTCGACGGGCGGTCCGACCGCCATAGCATGGCGGTCCGACCGGTCCCAAATCGATCGGGCCGCCCATGCGTGGTCGACCGGCCGTGACCAAAATGGTCGAATGGGTGGGCCAAAATAGGTGTTGTAGACAAGTGAGGGGATCCTAATACACTTGGTCTCATAATTTTGGAGTTCCAAGCAAAAGTTCTATTGGTTTAAAGTTTCCAGAGGTTTTGGATTTTGGGGTTGAAAATTGGCTAAGTCCTCACGCGGTCCGACCGCCTTGTGGTGGCGATCGACCGCCGGTTGAAGCGATCGACCGCCCTAAGGGGCTGGCCCGACCGTCTCGACTTGTTCATCGGCCAACCGTGGCGATGATGTTTTGTTAGGTCAAAGTCATGGGTTTGGTGCATATGTGTTGCATGATGCATGTTTTGACTAACGTGGGTCAAGTTGTGAAGAACTTGTTCCTGATTCGATTTGCTTGTTTATTGTTGTGCAAAGTTGCTTGGTGGTCAACGACGGTCAACGGCGAGGATGATCGGGACTAGGCTTGGAGAGCTGAGGTCCAGAACGATCGACGATGCCGGGTGAGGTCAATGAACTCAAGTGTGGTGCAGAATAGACAAGGATGACCGAACAGGCGATTCGGGCAGAATCGGTTGGATCAAGCGGCACGGGCCTGCAAGTGCCATGGTGGTTCTGGTGGGAGCCGGATGGGAGAGACTTGCCGACATGTTGAGAGCCGTTGATCAACTTACACGTGGCGAAGCATGGGAGGTGCTTCACAAAGATGGGACTCGGTCTTTGCAAAAAGATCGAGAAGGGGTATTTTGGTAATTATACCAAATACCGCTTTGGTGACTTTGACGACTCGCGCGCAAGATGGCGTGGAGAAGCGGAGTAGGTCAAGAGGAGATGAAGACGGCGCTTCAAGATGCGTGCGTGTGTGACCCGCTTGTTTTGGGCCTTAACGGAGCCCATTAGGTTACTCTTCTAGAAGGTTTAAGTCTCCACTATAAATAGAGGAGGAGGTGGTCGCACCCTTCAACCCTTTCATGCTTGAAACCCTAGTTTTGGCTTAAGTGCTTAGGGAAGGTTTAGTGGAGATTAGGGTTCTAGAGAGAGAGAGATGTTTTGATCTTGTGTCCATGCGTATCCGTATGAGTGGCTGTAATCGATACATTATCAAATCAATCCAAAGAAGAGTTCTCTTCAAGATGAGTTCATTTGCCCTTCTTCTCTCTATTTGGTGATTTTGAGTCTTTCTTTGATTCGCATGTTTTTGATTGATTTCTTCTCATGATCTAGCTTGTCGTGACATGTGGGAACACATCTAAGATCATCTTGATCATCAATCACCCACGAGCAAGTTTTTGGATCTAGTTTTCGTTTTGACTCGGTTTTGAACCATCCCTCTCTCAAACTGAAAAAGGTCATAACTTTCCCATGGATCTTCACGATCTTCGATTGGAATAGGTTCCTGACATCCTAGAGAAGGTGTGTACCAAGTTTCATCAAGTTTGGAGTTGTAGATCAAAAGTTACATCTATTTGCAACCGTTTTTGGCCGATTTCATCTGTTCATCGATCGAGGTCGGACCGCCTCATCGAGGTCGGACCGCCCATAGGACCGGTCGGACCGCCCTTGAATAGAGGTCGACCGCCCACACTTAGGAAATTCAGTTTGGTTGTTTTTGGTTGTTTTGCTTCGGGGTTTTGATTGGATTCAATCCTAGTCTTCCACAGATCTTGGTATATCGATCTTCATAGCTTCTATAGCTATTGGAGTGAAATTTGTCTTGAATCTAATCGTGGTTGAAAAAGTGAGCGTGCTCCTATTCACCCCCCCCCTCTAGTCGCCTTTTCGGTCCAACAGGAAGCATGGTAGGGAACACATGAAAATTTCATTTGAATTTTATCCATAGGTGCTAGCTAGCGTTTTGGACTTGGGCTCCGGTGCTAGCCCTTAGAGCAGGC
Source organism: Hsuehochloa calcarea (assembly GCA_036346395.1). Lineage (NCBI taxonomy): Eukaryota > Viridiplantae > Streptophyta > Magnoliopsida > Poales > Poaceae > Hsuehochloa > Hsuehochloa calcarea. Next base: position 19,062,629 of record CM070600.1, read on the forward strand.
TAGCACAAATATGATATTTTATTTAATTATAGATCTTGTCTTTGAGAGAGAATGAGATGCTACACGTTGCAGTTAAAAAGTAAATCTAATACCTATGTGATGTAACAGTAAAGTTACGGTCCTAACACCGCCTCACATTGTGCATGGTCTTAGTGGCGAAGGGACGGAGAGGCAGGCAGCGGCATAGCTCCTCCCATAGTTGGTGTACCCCATTGCTACACACAAAAAATACAATACAATACAATGTAGCGAAGAGTTCGTTTGTCCCTCTCAATTAGAGGTGGGAGTTGGGCCGTCTGCGTCGCGTCCGCCCGCCCACCCAGCTTCTGCTGCCGGCCGCGTCGTCTTGCGTCGCGTCTACCACTTCGCCTCTGGACAGGCCCAAGCACGGCCTAAAGCCCATCGTGCTGGGTCGTGCCGTGCCAGCCCAAGCCCAGCCCAAAATTACTATATACGGCGGAGGTGGCGATGGTGGTGGCGACCGCCATCTTCATTCCTCTCGTGCCCGCCTAATTAAGAACCTAGTTAAAATTGAATTAATTGGTAAAAACATGGGCACGTAAATATTTCGGAGGAAAAATAAATTTTTATTGATATTTTACCGATACAATGTTGCTGACTCGTTAAAAACCTTATGCCCCAGAGTGGGGTTCCCCGAGTAAGGAAAAGAGTACAGTAACAACATGCGTACATACTAACTACTCATCAATATCGAGATCGTTCATGCATTCGAGGTCAGCAGACGCCTGCACGATCTCAAGATCCTCTAGTTGATACTGTTGTTGCTCTTTAGCTAATTCCCAGTCCTTTGCGCCGTGATTGCCTCCACCATCTTAGGCGTGAGGGATGCTCTTCTTTCTTCAATTATTCTTCCTGCCATGCTGAACGTTGCTTCTGAAGAGACAGTGGACACCGGCACCGGCAGAACATCCCGTGCAAAATGTGACAGCACAGGAAATGTCCGCTTGTTGTTCTTCCACCAATCGAGCAAGTCTATCTTTTCACCGAAAAGATCAGGATCGATGTTTGCAAAATCATGCTCCAAGTAGTGGTTTAGCTCTGAGACAGGATTCCACACGGGAGCTGCCTGAGATTGAGAGGATGAAGAACTGGACTTGCCCTTTAGCTTCTTCCACAAGTCGGATGTCAAGCTTTTCTTTCCTTGTCGCGTCTGCTGTGAGGCCTCCGATCTCGCGCTGCTGCCGAATTTGTTATGATACATGCGGAAAACACGAAAAAACTCATCTTTGACATGTGCGAAAGCTTCCGAGTAATCAAGACCGAGGCATTCACCTATTCCCTTCAGACCGAGCTGCAAACCTGACAACTTTTTCGTATGATCAAAAATGATAGCAAAGCAATACACGTGTGAAATAGAACCAAAATATATAATAAAATTTTCCTGCATTAGTGCGACAGTATGAACTAAAAGTGGATCCTTCCTAGATTTGGCAATCTTACCTGCAATTAACCAAATATATTCTATAACTAAGGGAGAGGTAGGGTAATAAACACCAGATAACATCTTTGTTGCTTTATAAAAATATTTTAAAACTCTCAAAACGACTAGCATCCGCCAATCAATTAGTAACTACTAGTTCATTGTCTTGAGAGTTAGCGTTGACAAAAACGGATATGACATGTTCGTACCCTTGTAACTTCTTTAACATGATATAGGTTGAGTTCCACCTCACCTTCATGTCAAGACCGAATTTTCTTGGCTCCTTCCCATTGGCCGCGCAGTACTCCGCGAACCTAGCTGCCACTTGTGGGGAATTTGTGAGGTAGTGAACGGCGTCGCGTACATTGTTCAAAAATCCGCCAATCGCTTGCATACCATCTTGAACAACAAGGTTCAAGATATGGTATACGCATCTCTGGTGGAGAAAATAACCACCAATATACGTCTGCAAGCTTGGGGTGAGGATGTTCATAGCAGTCGTGTTGGCTGATGTGTTATCAAGAGTTATAGAGGCAATCTTATTATCTATCTTAAAATCATCAAGTACGTGTAGTATATGCTCGGCAATGGCCTCTCCCGTGTGTGATTCGTTAATTATCTTAAACCCTATGACTCTCTTGTTTAGCTTGTAATTGTCGTCTAAATAATAGGATAAAACACTAAGGTAGGCACTTCTCTGGTGTGATGATGTTCAAATGTCTGAAGTTATAGTAAAAGAGAACTGAACTTGTAGGAATAGTTCTTTTAGCTCCGCTAGTTCCTTACGATACATCCGTAAAATATCAGATGTAGTGGTTCTCCTACTAACATGTTGGTACTGTGGGCAAAAGCCGCGTTAGATCATTTTTTCGAACGCGCGACTTTCACCCATCCTAATCGGTTGATCTTCTGCAACAGTATATCTAGCAATTTCCTCACGAGCAGAAAGCGGGTTGTATACCCAAGTACTTACAGAGCCATCTGTCTCGAAGTTTAGCTGCGTTTGTACTCCTCCCCCTCGGTTCTGCGCTCCGATCTTGCGCAAGCATGCTTTGTAGTGCCGGTTCAAGTGGTCTCTGCAGCTGCACGAGCAGATAATTTAGCTTGGCAATAATTACATATTGCGATATCTACCGTTTGACCATCTTGGATTTCCTGGCTCCAGGTCATGTGCTTCCAGCAATTCGCCCTTCGTCCAGACCCGCCAATGTTGCCGTCCGTGGACGCGGGAGAGAACTCTGGAGGCCCCATTGGCTCCGGACCGCCCTGGTACTCCTCGTAGCCCTCCGTACCGTCCATATGACGGTCATCCATGCCGTAGTCTCCCATGCTTGGCGAGAACTGGCGAGCATCAACGGGAGTCGGAGCCGGAGGAGGACTAGGGGAGAGATGGCGAGAGCTTACACTAAGTCGCTCTGCTGTCCTTTTTGTGCTCCGACTCCTCGGTAGCATACCGCTCGGGAACTCCTTGGTGCTCCGACTCCTTCGCAGCATAATGGGTGAATAGATGGTGAATAAATGGGGAGGGTAGATGGATGTTGAAGAAATAAGGAGAGTGGATGGAAGATGAAGAAATGAAAGCTGTTTTTTGTATGGTGAAGAAAAGAGATCAGTGAGTTGATTTTCGTTGCTGAGCACGGCGATTGACGAATGCTTGGTGATTTTATAGGCACGGTGAGTTGCCGAACATTGAAGTTCTCGAACGTTGCGCTTCCGAAATCCGAACGTTACCGCTCTGACGCTCTCTATCTGAATGAAAGCAAAACAACAAGTGTCCGTTTGAAAGCAAAACTGATTTGATTTGAAAGAAAGCGAAAGCTGTGTCTCGATCTCTCATATTCCCTCTGCCTCTCTCTCTCCCTCTCTCGGTTTCTCTCCCTCCCCTCTTTTTCCCCGCCCCTCTCTTTTTCCCCGCCCCCTCGTCTCCATCGCCCCCTTCGCCCCTCGTCTTCCTCGCCTGCTCCCGTCCCCTCGCCTCACCCCCTCCCCCGGTTGCCCCCCTCGCCGTCCTCGCCTCCCCCGTCGCCTCCTCCCCGCCGCCTCCCGGTTGCCCCTCGCCGTCCTCGCCTTCCTCCCCATCGCCTCCACTAGTCCACCCCGTCCCCGGCCGCCTCGCCTCCCGCTGCTCCCTCCCGGCCACGATAGACGTGTGCGCAAGCCAACCTGCGGCGGATGAGGATCGTGGAAGGTGGCTTTCGCGGATAGGAAGCATGGTAGGGAACACATGAAAATTTCATTTGAATTTTATCCATAGGTGCTAGCTAGCGTTTTGGACTTGGGCTCCGGTGCTAGCCCTTAGAGCAAGCTAGCACAAATATGATATTTTATTTAATTATAGATCTTGTCTTTGAGAGAGAATGAGATGCTACACGCTGCAGTTAAAGAGTAAATCTAATACCTATGTGATGTAACAGTAAAGTTACGGTCCTAACACCATCTCACATTGTGCATGGTCTTAGAGGCAGGCAGCGGCATAGCTCCTCCCATAGTTGGTGTACCCCATTGCTACACACAAAAAATACAATACAATACAATGTAGCGAAGAGTTCGTTTGTCCCTCTCAATTAGAGGTGGGAGTTGGGCCATGCCGTGCCGGCCCGGCCCGGGCCCACCGTGCTTCCGCGCGCGTCGTGCCGTGTCGTCTTGACCACTTTGCCTCTGGCCGTGCCGAGCACGGCCCAAAGCCCATCGTCTTTGGGTCGTGCTGCACCGACAAGTTCATTAAAATTACTATATACTGCGGAGGTGGCGATGGTGGTGGCGACCGCCATCTTCATTCCTCTCGTGCCCGTCTAATTAAGAACCTAGTTAAAATTGAATTAATTGGTAAAAATATGGACACGTAAATATTTCGGAGGAAAATTAAATTTTTATTGATATTTTACTGATACAATGTTACTGCCTCGTTAAAAACCTTACGCCCCAGAGTGGGGTTCCCCGAGTAAGGAAAAGAGTACAGTAACAACATACGTACATACTAGCTACTCATCAATGTCGAGATCGTTCATGCATTCGAGGTCAGCATACGCCTGCACGATCTCAAGATCCTCCAGTTGATGCTGTTGTTGCTCTTTAGCCAATTCTCAGTCCTTTGCGCCGTGATTGCCTCCACCATCTTAGGCGTGAGGGATGATCTTCTTTCTTTAATTATTCTCGATCCACCCCGTCCCGGTCGCCCCCTCCCCGTCGTCTCCCTCCCGGTCGCCACCACCACCTCGTCGCCGCCTCCCGTCGCCTCGCCTCCTCCGCCGGCCCCGCCCTCTTCCAATGGCTCGGTGTGAGGCGGAGCGGGCAGCAGCGAGGCGCGGAGGCAAACCGAGGCAGCGGCGGCGGCGAAGATGTGGCGGAGTCGAGGAGGCGCGCGGGAGGCCCTCCCCATCCCCACCGGCCACCACCACCAGCCACAGAGTCCATCCCGCCACCACTGGGCGGAGGCGGTACGAGTGACGCGGAGCCGAGGCCGGCGCGGCGCGGCGGAGGCGAGCCGCCGAGGCGTGGAGAGGCGGCGGAGGCGCTAGGAGGCGTGCTGTCTGGCTGGAGGGGGCGAGGCGGGAGCCGGGACGTCGACGACAACGCGCGCGCCCTTCCAGCCTCCTCCGCGGCGGCCCCGCCCGCAACCGGTCTTCATCGCCTGCGGCGTGCTCACTCCTCGTGCCAGCGTCCCGGTCCCGGCTGGAGACTGGAGTCGGCGGGAGGCGTGCCCGGCTGTGCCGTGCTTCGACCGTGTTGGACCGGTCGTGCTTTGAGCTGGCCCAGAAAAACCCGGCCCAACTCCCACCTCTACTCTCAATTATTCACCTTGTACTATTCGGCTGTCTAAGTGGTAATTATTTTTAGCTCCGCTACTCATGCCACTCAACATGGTGAGTGACAGCATCCACAGTGTTTGCTCTAAGGTGGGTACTAGTGTTGATTGGATCCTTAGGGTCAACCGGGTGGGGGCACTAGCCTGAAAAATGAAGAACTTGCCGTCAAGCTTGTGGCCCGGTCTTAGTGAATTTCTTTCAAAAATTAATAGCACAAAACATGGTGTCGTACCCACCAATGGGCTGACGTGCCGCCGGATCCAGCCGAGTGGGATGCTAGGGAAGCGGCGGCGCTGGCGGATCCGGCCGCTCGGAGGCTGGGAAGGCAAAAAAGGGAATTCAAAAGGAATATTTTAAATAAGACGTGGGGGGCAAAAGTGTGAAATAAAAAAAACTTGTTATCGAGCAAGAATTTGGGGGGCAAACACGGCCATATTTTGTTTTGGAAACTTGGAGTTTGGATTGGACAAGCTCAAATCAGAATTCAACAAGAGAGGGTTGTAAATCCACGCACACTACTCGTAGTGAAACTTCTGTTATAAAGACTTCATATAGCTACTGGATATGTATAGGCGTTTAATTTATAATAAGATGGTTAACATAGGTTAATTAATCTGTACACACATCAATTGTTAATTTGGGGTTGTAGCCGTCTAGTTCATAGGTAAGGTGCATGATTCATCAAGTTTTTAATCGAGTCCAATCCATCTTTCCCTTTCGCCGAGCTCCCTGAACCCGGGTTAAACAGTCAGAATTAGTGAGTCGGCGTGACGCCGCTAGAAATTTTCTCTCTCCTCCCCTCTTGACATGACTAATGTAATATATATATTCTTTGAGATGCGTGACTAATGCAATGTCGACAATACATTACGATCAGGGAAGAAAAGTTTAATCGCACCATCTCAGGTCTTAGTTTAATTAATCAAATCTCGTATCGATCGCACGCTGCTACTTTAGATTGCTTTGATCATGTCTGTCCGGTGTGCGTCATTTCTGTGCGCTTTTCTCGGCCGTCCATTTAATCATATCTAATCTACCCCTAGAAAATTAATATGCATGCATGAATGCATGCATGGAAAGCTAGCGTCAAATTGTGAATTCTCAAGCCCAGCATTCACGCTGTATACACACATACGTGTACGCGTAGCTTTTCTCGGTCTCGATTGCTTCCCGCCGACGGCCAAGGACAAACCCACGTGGTATCTTGATCGTACGTACGTGCGTACGTCGTCCCCCGTTTACATACATACGCACGGATACACGGAGGCAGGCTAGCTACTGTGTATCGAGACAATCTTGTCGGTAGAAATACTACACGTACCAGCAAAGGTTACACAGACGCTTACTAGTAGGTGTATGCATGGGCTCCCTGATCTGCAGACAAGCCAAAGTTTACCAGAGAGATGCATGCATGAAATGGAGGAGGAAGACTTGAATGCAAGGCAGTGCTGTGCATGCTCGTTCGGGGGGCAGTGCGGCGCAAGAATTGAACGTGCAGGAGCTAGCTGGCTGGGTTTAAGATGGAAGCCCTCCGGATCAGTTGTTGGTTCGGTAGATTGAAAGGGATCATTGATTGACGGAGAGGCATCACGGTGAGGTTCTCCCCTAACAAATTTTCTTTCGTTCAAGATTGACGCCGCGACGTATACGTACGTGTGTGCGACACACGTGCCTACAACGTAGGAGTCTACTGTGAATGAAGTTGATCAGAATGCTTGACAAATTCACCGATCCCACGTGCTACGACCGGTCCATGTACATATGTGCATTGCGACGGTACTGATCGGCAGGCGGGTTTGGGGCCGGCCGTCGGCGGGACATTAGGAGAGCAGCGCTAGCGAGCGGGTTGTTTGGGGGGTAAACCAACCTATAGATATGGTCATAGTGTGCCAATCTAGTGTGATTAGCATCATCTGAAATTATGGATTTCACATCTATATCTAGCCAATTGAAGTACCCGTGAAGTTACGTACACTTGCATTGCAAGTTATAGGAAAAAGGAGACCTACAAGATCTCGCTGCACTACCATATATATGCCCCCATTTGAACACGATAAACTTTATTGATTCCTATGGGAGATGAATTGCTATCTGTGAAATCAAATAAAATTCATGTGTTCTGAACAGAGCCGAAGCTTTGCTTTCTTAGAACAAGGTTTAATTCTAGGAGGATCACTTTGAAACCGAAATTTGGACAAAATTTCAACGCCTAGTGCTTAATTTCCAAATGTACTCATTGCGCACATTTGTATTTTAATTAGGTGACATGACATCTTACAATATCTTTCACAAGAGAGCATCGCTACGTGTACAAACAACTTCTCATATAGACAATTATTATAATTTATGGTAACCACTTATTAGTGACCGTTGTGATTTCTATATGAGAATTTAGATATAGAATAATTCCTAATTTTTTTAATCAAATCAGCGTTAAAGGCAAAAAAAAAACTTCTCTACATATGAGGTTTGTCAAACTGAAATTGATTAACCACCACAGAATAGAAAAGTCTTGGTAACATTCAAGGGGACCACGGAGTTTGATTCCCCATCATCTTCTTGCCAGCGCGGCTCAGGGGAGGGGACCCCACTATCTATTCTCCAGAGTATGAATTATTTCTATCTCCATAGGTAGTATCTAGCAGAATACATCTAGAATTATTAAGGATTTGCTTGATGCATTACCGCTCTAATCAAAGGCATGAAACAACAGACCCGCCATCCCAAAAGAACTCATTTCTCCGGCGAAATATTATGTTTACGAATAACATAATGTTTGTGGGGACTGTGTGTAGCAGCTTTTTTTGTTGGAGAGAGAGAGAGAGAGAGAGAGAGAGGTTGCTACGAGTAGCTGAACGTTTGTCCTCAAATAATCTGGCTGTTACACTTTTCCAAGTGAGGACAGGCATTAGTGATCTTAATAGCAAAATTTGGTGTTAACCCTGGCTTGCATGGTCGAACTGCCAAAGATTTATCTGGTGGCTCTTGTGCTATCGATATGTATGCTGCTAAAAAACATCATCTAATTTGTTTGGTAAACGTGGGTATATATGCACCCATAATTCAATGTAAACTATATGTAAGCTTTGTGTATGAGCAATCAAAACTTGGTGAGGAACTGATGTTGTCTGGATCGTACGTACTTGCAATGACATGAACAGAATTTCATAGAAGCTTTTGAGGTGAGAACACTTTGTATACGAATGTAGCCTAATCTGTCGATGCAAAAAAAAAAACAACTACTCAAAAGTTGGAATGAATATATACAGTCCACTATGATCAGAGGAACATATAGCTTTTCAAATATACATCAAAAGACTAAAATGTCAATGTCAACTTGGAGAATATTTTTGAAACATATTCTTTCATTTAACTCGTTATCGATCTCAACAGATGTCAGAAGGAAAAAAGGGGGACACCGAGATACATTTATGCTGCCGTGAGACATCTGTTTCTTTGAAAATGCTATCCAACAATAAAGTAAAACAATCGAAACAAGGTCGTGCAATTGTAGACGACATCTCATCGTCTCAAACAAACAAATTTGGAATCCAAGTAAGCCAAGATGTTGGTAGGAAGTTGGAACCCTTTGAATTGAAAGGCGAAAAAGGATAATATATAGGAATGTCGCTGACGAGTGAAATACCTATGACTATAGTCATGAGAGTATAAGAGTATTAAAATGTATCTACTATTGTGCAAGCCTGCAGTTACCACACTTAATTCGTTATGTGCCAACCATAGTTACCTATAATGCAGTACACCCGGGTGGCAAAAAAACCAGGGCAGTACTGTTCTTTAGGACGCTGGTTCGGAGCACAAAAGGTAATGTTAGTGAATTTGAAAAAGAAAAAGAAGAAGAAAGGGAGAAGGAGAGGGGATGATCGAATCGGCCTAGCACTCCAAGACCAGGCAAGCCTAATCCCTTCCCGTCCCCTATTAGGGCTTCTCACACACAGTGACATTATAAATGGTAGTTGAGCTACCATTATTTACCATTGCTTGAGCCGCCGCCGGTCATCCATCATTCTCTTCCTTTGCATCGTTGTCCCTATTCACACTTTGCATCGTTGTCCCTATTCACACCGAAGCTCGACGATTCAGATCAACTGCAACCCACGATCTAGATCGTCAACATGCGGTTGTATATCCGTCCGATTACCATCCCTAGTGCCAGCTATTGAATGACGCATTAGGATACATGGTTGATAAGGAAACCAGTATGTGGTAGTGTGCATATGACAACACAATATTGTGTGCCAGCTGCTGAATGACGCATTATGATACATGGTTCGGTGGTGTGCAGACGACAGCACACACTATGTGCTAGCTATTAATTGACGCGTTGTGATACATGGTTGATAATGAACTGATATGTGATAGTTGTAAACGATAGCATAACACTACGAGCCAAATGTTAAATGACGCATTGCGATACATGGTTGACTAGAATGTTAATAGAAATGAAGTATTTTTTTAATAACAAATTCAAAATCAATAGCACAATGTATTTATTTTATGAAAATCCACACCGAAGTCAGAAAAAAATTAATTTAACTTAAAGAGACAAAAGTTATTTATGTTCTTTCAAGGAAAAGGCTGGAAATCTGAAGTTAGTGAAAAAAAGAGGGGTTTATTCGAAAGAAAGCACGGTGGCATTTCTAGGATATCCTTGTACCACTAGGGGCCAAATGATATCACCTTCAAACAATCAACAAGACAACAAAGAAAGAGGTAAGAGAGAGAGAAATGAAAGAAAGAAGAAATAGAGTTGGTGTGGGATAGGACAGGTCCCAGAAAAAAAAAACTCATTTCTTTGCCTGGGCTCTCTCTCTCTCAAAGCAAATACACTGTACACACACAAACTCTCTCTCCCAGTCTCTCTCCCGAGTTGCTGTACAGCCCTGCCTTTGCCTTGGTGGAGAACCAGATGCCTTTGATGTGTGAGTGGTTGGTGTTTCCTTCTCTCCTTTTTTTTTTTTTAATTTCTTCACCCGAGTCTCTTATTGCTGTGCGGAACTAGGAGAGAAAGAGAGAGAGAGAGGGATAGATAGTAGTAAGCCAACAAAATCAGCAGCCTCTCCCCCCATTTTTCTTCCCCTTTCCCTTGCCTCTCCTCTCCTCTCCATCCGCTTTCTGCCCCGAGAAATCAAACTCCCACCACCAGAGAGCCCCTCACTCTCACTCTCACTCTCACTCCTATCTCCCCCCATCGAATCACTGGGCGGATCTACCAGGATGCGCCTTCTTGCGTGCGCGCGCGGCTTGGGGATTAGATATGAAGAAAGGTGAGGACTTTGGTGTTCTGTGTTGCTGTGATTTCTTAGCCTGTTCTTGCTTCTCTACCTGTGTCCGTTATATATTTTTTTCCTGGTTCCTGGGATTTTTCTCTCGCTGGTCGTGCTGGATCTTGGCTGTTTTTCCTCTTGATGCGTATGCTGTTCCTATCTACACAGAGAGTGTTCTTTGATTCCTTGGATTTCTCCAGATTTTGTGCAGATTATGCCCTGTCCTCCACTCTTGTGCTTCCATGAGTACTCATCCTTTTCCAAGCTGAAGAAATCCCCATTAGGCCAGAGATTAAGCATCAAGATCCTTTCTTTTCTTGATTTCTCATGGTATGTCTGGTTAATCTACCCCTATCCCCTTCTCTTCTTTTGCTATTTATTTCCCCATCAAGAAAGCACTACCATACAAGCTAAGCCTCCAGTGCTTAGTAACTGTTCATGTCTTGTTCTCTGCTGTTGCCTTTGTGCAAATCCTTGCAAGAGCTATGTGATCTGTGTAAGTTTCCCCCTAATCTGCTTATTGATTTGGCCCTCCCTTCCCCTTGCTTGTCATGGTCATGATATTTCATGTGCTTTGGACTAATCTGACATCAGCTACTCCTCCCCTCTTCTTCTCTTCCCACTCCATTCCAATCTCTCTTGCAGTTTCCATCCACATAAAATGACACCATGATATTTCCCAAGGAGAGTTCGCGTGATGGGTGGACATGAAATAACATGGGTCTTGCTTTCTCTTTGCAGGTGCCTGATGAGGTAGTGGTGCGGCCAACGAAGCGAAGTTTCTTGCTTTCCACCTGTTGAACTTACCATCTTGTTATGCTGGAGGCCAAGGATAAGAGCAGGCCCAATTGCTTCAGAGCTCTTGGGTTCTTGGTGCCGACTGTAGCAGCCGCAGCAGTAGATCTGGGGAGGTTAGTGAAGGCGTTCATCAGATGTTATCCAGTGAGCACCCTTCAGGACCCTCATGCTCCTCCAAGTCTGCTGCCCCGGGTGTGAGCGCTGATCCGGCGACGTCCCCGCCGAGGCGCCGGCGTGCCAGGATCCCACAGATCTGGTCCAACCGCGCCCCAAGTTCTCCATAAGGTGAAAAGGAGAATATGGATTAGCCTGGGTGTTTTAAGTTCTTGATGATGGATTTGTGTCTTTCTAATGCATGGATTAATTATAGGCTGCAGTTTTGAGGGGTCGGATTGGGTATGAATTGTTGCTTTCAGGGGTTAATCTGTGTAATTGTTGGGGGTGCTTAAAGCTTAATTAGTTTATTTTTTTGTTGATTAATAAAAAGGTGGCCTTTTTCACCACAAGAATCTGAAAACAAAAGGATGCCTCGTTTGATGAATCTTTGTCAGCATCTTCAGTACGTCCATGAAGATGTTTTTTTCTTCTCCTTTATTTTCGACATATTATGTAGGGGGTTGAATCTAGTACAGTTTGGCAATACTATACGACATATGGTGTTCTTCATCTATGTACACATGAGCATATGCTAATGGATCCGTGTTTCTCTATTTCCAGAGATTATGTTTTTGCTTCGAGGAGCAAAGGCATCAAGAGAAGCTGGCCTTTCCATCCACAGTCGCTGCAGCTTTGCCTGAAGCGTGGTGTGAAGGATCTACTGCCTCCATTCGAGCCTCCTGATTTGATTCGATCACGGTCTTTCTATACTTGCATAGACGTTGAGCAATCTGCTGCGTGTTCAGAAGCCTGCCCTTCTGTTGGTCTGTTGAAGACTAGAGATGCTGGTTCGTCTAATGTGATTACAAGCGATATCAACTTCCAGTCATGTCAACCGGCAGACGGGTCACTCGGTCCGTCCCAGTACACACCACCGGAGGATGGGAAATCTGCTATTGACCAAGGGGAGATACTAATGAATCAGACCATACTGATGAGGTTATACCAGTAGATCTGCAAGATAATAGTTGCACCAAAGCAAGTCAACGAACCGAGGTTGCTGTACCCTCTTGGCGGTCGAAAAATCTTGACTCACCGTGTGAGCCTTCAGAAAAGAAGTGTAAATTGGTAGTCAAGTTAAGCTCTGTGACAGATATTCGGCGGACAGAAGACGTAGCATCAAACTCTAGCTCAGTTTCGGACCCAATGGCTTCGAAAACCTGTCCTGTTTGCAAAGTGTTTGCTTCCACATCGAACACCACCTTGAATGCCCACATAGATCAGTGCCTTTCTGTTGAGTCTAATACTGAGTTAGTAGAGACAGGTTTCTTGAAGCCGAAAGTGAAGCTAAGGAAGAAGCGATTGATGGTGGATATTTACAAGACAGCCCTTCCATACACTCTTGAGGACCTTGATCGGAGGAATGGGACTAATTGGGCTATCGAATTGGCTATGTCCACTGTGAACAAGGAGGTTTGCACTGAGAACCGAAGCCCAGAAGTGGTACCATTCGACCCAAGAGATGATGAAAGAGAAGGGGATGTCTATGTTGATTCTAATGGAATAAAAATTCGAATTTTGTCCAAGTCTAGTGATGCACCTTTGGTGTTAAGGGATGAGCTTAGTTCAAGGAAAGTTGCAAAGCATGAGACTGGAAAGAGTATATCGATGGGCAAGACGTTCTTAAAATCTAATTTTGTTAAGAATATGAAGCTCAAGGTACATGGAAAGAAGTTCAGCAAACTAAACCATCTGAATTCCCAGGTATGCAATGTCATTAGCTTCTTACACAGGTTGTTTTTTAGTGTAACTTTAGTTATGTGTTTATTGCCTGACATAGCCTGATATGTGGACCATTATTCCATGGAGCTCACACTCATGAGTCATGAATCTTGATTTGTCACCCCTCTTAGATTATGGTTCAGATTGTTGTGGATGCTGTTTTAACTGAGCTTTTCTTCTCTGTCATGTTTTAATAATCTCCACATTGCTGTAAAAGATATGGAAGAACAGACAAATGCTTCACTTGGACACGATACTGTTTGCTCACAAATGTAGATGTGAGGGTATGCAACTAGTTGACGTAATTGCAGAGCCTAGTGTTTACTTGTTAAAATTCTGTTTTTACATAGGACATTACAGTGTTCACGACTTGATGGAAAAGCTTAGCAGCAGTGACAGACCCGTGTGTATACTCTTTTAGGTCCTGGAGGCAATGTTGAGCATTCACTACATTTTGGCATCTGAGTTTTATGAACCTGTATAGTGTTCTCGATGAGTTAATTTTATGCTTGATATTAGTCTTCTACATGCCATGTTGTTTGGTGGCTGTTATGATATTTCTGATTTTTTTTGTCCAAATCATTTGTCAATTGCATATGATAATAGTTTGCTCTCCAGTTGATTTCATTTAATTACATTTTTATTTTGCACCTTTGATTTTATTCTCGTGAGACATCCAGGTTCAAGCATACCCAGATCGAGATATCCATGATGACACCTCTGAGGAGGAGCCTGCCATGCATGTGCGGAAACCTACTGCAAGCACCAGTCGTGGTGGTTCGGAAGCTATTAGGCAATGGGTGTGCTCCAAACGCTCAGATCTTGCTAAGAATTTTAGCAGAAAGCTTGCTGATAAAGCATCCGATAGTATGACACCGGAACACGGAAATTGGCTAGGAACCGCATGCTTGCCTTTGATGATTCTCAAATTCCAGAAAGTCATACCGAGGCATTTTCTTCGCAGTCACCAGAAGAAAGGTTCTGCGATCAGAGGAAAGGTTCTGCGAGAATGCTCAGATCAATTCCTAGATGGTCATCAAAAACTCCTTCGTCCAGCAGTGTTATGCCAAAAGTACCTAGATCAGCCGCTGCTCTTGCAAAGCGAAAAATTAAGGAGATTGGAAGGAGAGAAGCTTATAAGTCTGATAATTATTGTACAATGAGGAATTCCACGTCGGTAAAACGCTCTGAAGGTCGGAGTTTCTCCTTCTCCATTGCAGGACTGAATGATGACCCGAATAGGGTAGCATCTACTTCTAAAAGTTCCGGAAGCACAGATCCCTGTTGAGGACTGGCAGACGTGAATTTTCATCTTCCAATAGTGGGTTAGTTCATGGTTTTGGTCAAGACCATGAATCTGATCCCAGACATGTAAACAAGAAGTCCAGGGTTAGTAATGACGACACCTCCAAGAAGGTTGCGAAGCATACTCAAGAAGATACTGCAGATAATGACTTCTCTTCTGGAAGTGACATGCCAGCATTTGGACAAGGGGATGATCAACATGATGTGGCACAACAAGCAGCAAGTACACAGATGGATTATGAAGGTGAAGAACATGAAACTGAAATCCAATATGCTGCCTCACCCTCCAGAAGTAATCATGTGGACTGTTGCAATGAAATAAGCAGTGGTTCTTTGAGTCCTGAAAATAACAAAACAGGCGATGATGTATTGGCTGAAGGCTATAGTATAGAGATGGAGGATCAATGCTCTGCTGAGCAATTAGCACATCATGCTCATATGTCCAACATTGTTGCCAATAATGAGATGGAGGAATGGCAAATAGATCCAGCTTCAACTAAGGAATCTAGCCCGTGTTTGACTAATAACAGGGACATGGGTCTTGGAGCTCCTCAGGATAACTCGTCAATAACGTCGAACAGAGAAGACTCTAACCAAGATCATGGTTTGGCATTTGATCCGGACTCATCTGACTCTCCTTTTTCGACTGCCTCGACTATGTCTCCTCCAATTGCTTGAAGGACTCAAGAATTAAAGAGTCCGAACCAGGTCCATCTACTGTAAATGTTAGAACTGTTGAACAAAGGATGTCTGGGAACTCAAATCAAGAAACCAAGTCAATGCCTCTAGCAAGAGAAGGTGGACAGTTGCCTAATGAGAAGCCCTTTTGTTGCTCTTGTCGGAGAGCATCTCCAGGGAGTCTCAGTTACACCATCAAAGTGCAACAGCCAGATCAATGCCGACTTTTACTGGAAAGCAGGTTCCACAGTTGCACATTGGTTTGCGGGCATCATCATCTTTCAGCACATACCAAAGAACCAATACAAAGGCAAACCCTTGCTTAGATTCACATGATCAGGCGTTAGCTGCTAAGATTTCGGCTGAATCTACCATGAGCCTCCCATCTTATACGACAGATTGTATGAGCCCATCATTACAAACTCAGCTCCCTTCGCCGTCAAATCCTATTCTGAGACTGATGGGCAAGAACTTGATGGTGATGAACAGTGAAGGGAGTGGGCATCCTCAAGCACCAAGTTCAGACTACATACTGAGAGGGAATTACATGGCACCTGTTGGTTTCGTGCCTCCAAACTACCAACATCTCGGTGATTCTGCATTTATGAATGCGGCCGTCAACAACCAGTCACCAAATTCCTCTATCAAGTGTTCAAGCTGGCAACTTTGTTGGGCCTCCCTTGCACAGTGGTTCCATGATGCAATCTGATCATCATTCCCAGCAGAAACCCTACAGAAATCTTGTTCCAGTCATGCATCACCCAGCTTACATGATGAAAGAAGTAATCATGATTAATGACTCTCCTGAACGCAGAAGTGAGCCACAAGTCAATGTGCTTCTTCCCAATGCGCCCTCGCCAACAACAATCTCAGTTCCAAACACTATGGCGCCAAGGCCATTTTACTGCCTTCCATCCCCAAGGCAGATTTTGCCAAGGGAGAGTGCTGTTGGATCCCTGCCTGTATTCACGAACATTGGCCCAATGGTTGGTGTTAGCTCGTCGAGTCAAGGAAGCAAATCAGAAATAGCCAATCCTTACATGTCAAATCCGTTCTACATCCAGTCTCCATCAGGTTACATAAACCCGCCAGTCTACTATTCGCAGAATTTACGGTGAAAACTTCTCAGTAACTCAAATGACCAAGAGAGCTCCATTTAATTTTGTTGGTCATCACCGCCAAACTGGGGAAAATGAGAGCTTTGTGATGGGTCTAAAATACTGAGATTAGTGAACCTGCGTGATATGTCTGACTTTCGTGAGGATTTTTCACCTAGGTTGCTTCTTTAGTTTTTCCTCTCAGGTAAACATGTTTGCCTTCAAAGTATTTTAATCATTCTGCGAAGTTGCAGTAAATTATAGTATGGCATTGTCCAATAGTGCTCAAGGATATATCTCACTATTTATCGAAGAAACTAATAGCTTACATTCAAGCAAGTTTTTTCTTTTCACTACTGTTCTTCCGCTCTGCTCTGCGAATAGTTACTTACAGTTTGTGATAGTTGATGCAACTGCAGCAAAAGATGATGCCAATATAAAATAGTGAACTTTGCATTGCATTGACAGAAAATCAGCAAAGGAATTTGCATAATTGTATAAAGTTTAGTTTTGATGAACCAACATCTGTATCGTTCCTTGGTTTATGAGTTAATTTAGAGTAGCTTCGGATTTCCTCTGTGAGGTCAAATCAAGTTGGAGAGAAAAACTGACCTGCAAATAGCATTTGAAACCCTGTTTGGTTGGATCCGTGTTGCTAACTAAAACCTGATGGTTTAAGGTTCTAAAGTTGAATTGAAAAAAGATGCACTTACAGATGGATTATAGATGGCTTTAGTTTGGAGTGGTGAAAGAAAGTTCATAGTAATAGAAAGTGCACAAATCCAGGAATGACTGCACCCACTGGAATTCCTCTTAGAATGTGAATGTATGCAACAATTGATTAAGGTCACCTGAAGAACAACTAATGACATGCGATACTAAGAACATTACCCCTAGGCCCCAACCGAGTGGTTGCATAAATCTCTGTTCAGATACTTCTCAAAAGAGAAATAGTTTCTTTTTCTTTGTAGTGCCATGTTGAGTCCTAGGAATTGGTGTGCTGCGTCACTCATGTTTGGAACCTTTACCTAGAGCCAAGGATCGAAAAACCGTTTTCGAGGGAGATCCCGCCGGGCGACTGAGAAAAAAAAAACTGTCGGTTACCGGTTTTCCTGAAAAAAAAACCGGTTGAATTTTGCATGAATTCGTTTTAAAAACCATCTGAAAATTAAAATTTAAAATTTGAATTTACAAACCCCAGAAAAACCAGCTGGTATTTAACTTCCTGCTACCTACCGGTAAGTCCGGTTACCCGGGATTTCTATCCCTGCCTAGAGCCATCTCTTGCCGGTGATTAGTCCGTTAGGCATCCATTGACAATTGAGGGCAGTTTTGATCACATATTACCACGACTCCAAACAAACCTTTGAGTTTCTCTTCTGTTTAGGGTTGTGGGTTGTCCTGTAACTTAAACGTGGAGGTGGTTTGCTGATTTCATGGCTTTATGCATGTGTTCTTTGGCTCTTATTGTCATATAGAATGGACAATTAACTGTGCAAATAAATGGTAGTCCTTGCCATTCTTGGTGCCATGTCTGTATTACTGTATATATGTCAAATCGCAGAAACGTGCACGAACAAGCTCGTAGTTCTGTCTGATGAAATTCCGACCTTTCCATTCTGTTATTTCAGAGGGTGTCCATTCAAGGATTTTATGACAATTTATGCGTTTGAAACGTAGAAATTTGGTTTTCCAAATTTGCAAACAGCTTCTATAATTTGGTTTATTTGTAAGAAGTCTTTTTCTGACTTTCCAAGTGAGAAGGAAAAGAGGACTGCTCACAAGTCACGGTAGTCCCTTGGCCCCTTAAAACGTTGCTAAAAATAGAGGAAAATACCTCACCTGCCATGTCCATTACTACCGACTAAACCTAGTTCGTTCAATCCTAAATCCATTTCCCACCTCAATTTTGCATGGTTCAATATTCTAAAAATAGCATGATGTACATAACAAGTTATGCCCACAAATGTTAGGACTTTGTCCGGTTGGTAGTAATGAACATATCATGCAGGGGTATTTTCGTCCATATAAACATACGTAATTAAGTACGGGGTCTGAATACGTACAAAAGTTATGTAAAAGGTACATAATGATATATCTTCAAATATGATCACGCTACGATGGTATATTTCAAAAAAAAAACTCTTCGATGTTATATTTCAAAATCGTGCACTTTACGATGATATATATCTAATTTTTTTTCTATTAAAATTCCTCGAATTCATTCCACCTCTTTAGTTCAATTTTTTTAGCTATACGACGACATAGATTCTGATCGAGAATAGACAAACTCCAGTAGAGGCGTTGGGACGGAGACGGTGAAAGAGCAGTCCCATAACCATTAACCAACCGCAACAACAATTTGGTGCCCAATAAATACTTCACTAGCCTGCTACTATTAGCGACTTCGTTTTCAGCGGATGGTCCCGAACAGTCGGCTACCACCACCACCACACCGAGAAAAAGGATGATCCCAGACGGGGAAGAGAGAGATATGCTGTGCTGTGCTGTGCTACTGGTGTTGTAGGCTCTGGTAGCCTCTCTTTCTCTCGGTGGGGTGGTGGTGTGGTGCACGTAACAGAGATCCGTAACGATCCAATAATTCAGGCTTGGCACCGTCACATGAGCCGTAGCCGCTGCGGCCGTACGCTTGCCCCGATTTGGTTGGGGGAGTAATAAAGGGGGATCGATGCATGGTTTCTCTGTCTAGATCTCATCATCAGTACGTCTGTTCGATGGGGATGAGTGAGAGAGAGAGAGAGAGAGAGAGAGAGAGAGAGGTGTCTTCCACTCTTTTGGCCTTTTGGGGCTATCTATCAACAGTGGCTAAATCCTGCAAAAAAAAAAAGAGATGGGAAAAGGGAGAGGGGATGAAAGAGAGCTGTGGACCAACAGTAGAGAGAGAGAAGAGTCAGATCAAAATAATGCCTTCTCGAACATGATTGCTGTTGCTTTGGTCCCATGATTTGATTGACGATCTTTTATCAACTTAATAGTTTTTATTATAAACTAAACCTGTTTATGCAACATCAAGCATTGGAAGCACATCGATCATTTGTTTTTCTTGCAGCTGCACTTACTTTACAAAGCGTGTGTGCAGTGCAGCTCGATCGTGTTCTTTTGGTTGGGATGGACAGTACTTTGCCTTGTATGAAAAGCATTGATGTGCTTTGCATCCTAGAAGTGTGGCAAATATCTTGATGGCGCAGCACAACGTCCAGGAAAGACCTTAAACTCGGATGTCCTTGCCATGGTAGTACAGACTAACAGACATCGGCAGCTGTCCGAGTAAAAGAGTTGGACAAAAAAAAATTTGCAGGCAAAATAGCTGGAAATTATATATACACATCAAGACAATGATACAATGAGCTGTAGCTAGCACATGGAAAGACAGATGCCAAGCTCAGAAAACTGCTGAACTGCAGACCGAGTTATGCAAATGCAATTAATTAATTAAATGTACAACACAGAGCTTAAATGAAGTAAGTATACTAGTGCAAGAGATGAAGGCTATCATGCAACATATGTGGTGATGTCCGTTTGTGCACGCTACCGTTGTGAACGTAAGACAAGTCTAATGCTCTTATGTAAACGTAAGAGAAGTCTAACGCTCTTAGGGCCTGTTCAAGTGCGAACAAAATCCTACGAGACTTTATCACTTTTATATCTATATTAGATTATATTAGGGCTTGTTTGATTGGTGCTATGGATTTGATACTTGAAAAAAAAATGGTGTCCAGAGGTAACTTGAAAAATAGATAATTTTTGCATGACTAGACAAACCTGAAGATGACTTGTATGATTGAAAACCTATGTTTGAAATTAGTAGATAAAAAATAAATTGTTGAATCGAAGCTATGAACAATGGATCAGAGCAGCCTGAGCTCCCAGACGCTTGGTTTTCACGTCTAGGCCTGGCACCTCTCTAGGTTGGCATCCAAACGAGGTGCTGACAGCCTCCAGGGTCTCTCCCGGCCAGGCAAAAAGCTTCAGGGGCTCAAAGCAAACTGGCCCTTAATCTAATGGCATATGGTAAAATAAATCAACAACCTTGTTGTATCTCCAAAAAAAATTCGTGATTTAGAAGGGGGCAAGATAAGAGATGCACTAAACACACGCATACAAAATGCATCCCGGTGCCAGGCCCCAGGGAAACGAGATTTCGCCGCTTTCGGTCGTGAGCCAGGGCTGCCGCTCCGTGCAAGAGGAGGGGCGACACGGTTGCTCTGTTAAGAAACTAGGCCTAGAATGTGGGAGAGTCTTCGTATAATTAGATTTCTCATCCAACCCTGATACTTATACAAAGGAGAGAGCACTTTCATTATAACACATCTATTGAGAAGTAATAAAGCAATCCATGAAGTCTACTCATATCTCTGTGTTTAATCTATTGTTATATTTTGTGTTGTTAATTCGTTCTTACGATTCTAAATATTGTATATGAAGTACCTGCTCGAACTAAACCCACTAGCGACGGTTACTCAACACGTTATCAGCACGATCGACTCTCCTCGCATCAAAAGGTAACCGTCGATGAACGATACTCGTGGATTGAAAACGTTTTTTTTTTCTAGATTGCTTTCAATTCTGCAAATTTAACTTTCTAGATTGGTTTTCTACGGTACAAATTCGTTATAATCTACCACGAGCAGACTTAAAATCGCCGATACAATGCCGATCGATGGATTGTATGAAAGATTAGATGTTGATTGCATCATAGATTATTGCATGAACAAGAAAATAAATAAAAGAACGAGCCGGCCAAGAAGCACCGCACGCATCACCGATCTGTGCCGTTTGTATACATGCACTTCTCAGTCACGTCAACACCGTAAGTTGTCGTCTTGGTATGTGTGCCAAAACGATCCTCCAAGAACTGATCTACACTCGCATGATTATGAACAGTCCCCATTGCATTACATAAACAGTGAAAAAAGGGCTGAAGCACCGGCTGGAGCCGTGCGCCGCCGCCGACCTCCACCGGCCGGCGCCCGTTGGCCCGAAGCCGCCGACCGCCGCGCATGAAGCCGGAGGAGCAGCACCACAAGCACAGTACGAGAAAAAGGGGCCGGCTTGAAGCCGAAACCCCGCCCCCCGCCCCGTCGCCGGCCCCGAAGCCGCGCCCACACCCGAAGGCGCCGCCAACCACCAAAACATCACAGGAAAGGGGGGGAGGGGAAGAGCCGCCGGAACCCGGGGGAGGGACGTGCCGCCGCCGGCCATGAAGCCAGACGGCACCGCCACCTTTCGGCCGCCCCGCAGCGCGGCCGGCCCCTCCCGCTGCCGCCCCGTAGCGTCTCCAGCCGCCTCGCAAGCCATGCGCCGCCTCGAAGGCACCAGCCACCGGCCACCCATGTCGGAAGCGATCCGCCTCGCCGACTCCCGCACACGCTTGCCGGTCAAGCGCCGCCGCCGCACCAGCCGTCCTCCCGCCGGCGCCGCCCCACAGCCACCGCACTCCCGCTGTGGCCGCCGCCGCCGCCGCCGCCGCCTCGAGGCGCGGCCGGTCCCGCCGGCGCCGACCCGCAGCCGCAGTCGCATGTCGCCGCCACCGAAGCGCCTGTGGAGGGAAAACCTAAATCCCCCCCCGGGCGTTGCTCTTAAGAAACCGGCAAGCGGGCCGGCGAGCAGGCCGTCAAAAACGGCCGGCGAAACGGGTTGGCACGGGCCGGAAAAATGAAAAAAAGAAGGAAAAATCAGAAAATCCCATGTTTTGCAAAATGGCCCCTCGGAATTCTACAAATTACGAGGTTTTTTGGGAAACAGAAACTTTGTCAGTAAACCCCTCGGAACGTCCGATAATAACGTAAAAAAATCTCAGAACTGATATTTTCGCATATTAGCCCATAAAATTGCAGAATTCACCGAAAAATCATATTCCAGCAGAAAAGGGCATCGAAAATCCAAATTTTGAATCAATTTTTGCATTTGACACATATTTCACCTTGTTATTGTTATTTATATGCAATTTATGTATTGTATTTACTGTTTTGATTATCTATGATTATTTATATTACTTTTAATCACTAAAAATAGCAGTAAATCATGAAAATGCATAGAAAAATACGGGATCACGAACTGGAAGTTTGAAGAGCATTGCTACAATTTTGCAACCATTTTATGTAAATTACCAGCAGTAATCTTATGAACTTTTTTATGAATATGGAAATGACTGGCATCACGAACCAGGAGTTCGAAGAACTGACCCAGCATGGCCAGAATTTGTACAGAATTTGTACGGTCTTCAACTCTGTCATAAGGTAATCACGGATGAGCAGAAGATTGAGAAGACTCACTCTACCTTTCACCCGAATGCGGTGCAATCCGCACACAACTATTGTTAAAATGGCTACAAGAAGTATGCCGTAGTGATTGACATCATGAAAGTTGTGAAAGCTCAAGATGATGTTCTAAGAAAAAAAAAACTACATCCCACAGCCGCTTAGTAGCAATGTTGGCCATGAAGACAATGCTAGCAGCTACAAGGCGAGGAAGTCTCTCACGAAGGAGAGGGGCAAGAAGGGTAAGGTCGTGGGTCGCATCACGTTATTGATGTTTTTAGTCTAAGAAAAGAGCAAATGATAGCATGAGGCACACCTCGCTATTGCAGGCACGAATGATCCACACCCATTAGTTGCACTTATAGATGTGGACAGCTTAGTAGCAGCCCCATCATTCCTCCTTTGGACATAATAGCGGCCGCAGCCGTAGTTGACCAAAAGGAGAAGATCACCATGTAGCGGATTGAGGCAAAAGCTTATGAATATTTCGCTGATTCGATCTAGTACACACATTACACTTGGATCTTTTATAATAACTTGCAGTTTACAATTGAAGCAGAACATTGAATTATTTTATTTGAATAATGGTTGTAAGCATTATAATTCTTATGATGAAACCCGCAAGACTTATATTCCCGTATTTATGATAGCAAGTTATGTTCTAATATCTAAAGTATTTTATTTTATGTGTTGTTAGATTTCTGCTACATATTAATAAAGTTGGATTTCTGCTACATATTAATAAAGTATATTATATTAGCATGCATGTAGCGCCCTATAAAGGAAGTGTGCTTAGCAGGTAGCGGCACAATGAATACCACCTTGAGAGAGACAAAATTTTTCAGTCGATCAGTAAGAATGCTTCTAGCCTTACGACAATCGCGGGCAGCGATACGTGTATAATAGGCTCGAGGAAGGGCCATAATTATACTCTCGACGGACACAACTTTGGTCATGAAAGAAGCCTTGTTGTGCCCATAATCGACTAGAACTCTCAAGAATATTCGCGCTAACGGTTTCCACTTAGAGACCGAAGAAGAGCATGATAAGGAATACATGCTCATTACAAAGCATGAAAAAAAGTAGAAAAATGGTATTATAACGACTTCCTTTATCTGAAAATGGGCTATACTACACTAACATTAAGGCATCTGCAACTTATACTGCCATGAAAACTGTATTTAGAAGCTCTGAAACTTTTCTATCTCTGGCATGATAGATTATGCCGCGTAGGTCTTAAGATGATGAGAAATATAATTAACAATTCACAGGGACATAATGTCAATGTAAAGAACTTCCCGAATCCGAAAGATTTTGTGTGCCCTCACGTGCCACCGGGAAACTGATTACTAGACCCTTTACTCTGAAAGTAAAGGATGGAATCCCTACATTCCTGGACCGTATCCAGGGAGATATTTGCGGTCCTAAATAGCCACTGTCATGGCCATTTATGTATTTTAGGGTGCTCATCGATGCTTCCTCGAAATGGTCGCACGATTATTTATTATCTACGAGAAAGCACGCTTCTGCAAAGCTAATCTCGTAGATAATTAACATTAAGAATAATTTCCCTGATCATCATGTGAAGTCCACCAGAATGGACAACGCCGGAGAATTTACTTCGATGACATGTGGTAATTATTGTGTGAAAATGAGAATTAAAATTGAGCATCTCGTACCGCATGTCCACACTCAGAATGGATTAGCAGAATTGTTATTTATCAACTACATGTTGGGGACACGCAGTCCTGCACGTAACAACTCTCATCAATTTTAGACCACCGGCATATAACGTCCATTCACCTATGCAACTAGCACAAGGGTCAACACCTAAAAAAATCTCTCATCTTTGCAGGTTTGGTTGTAAGGTTTATGTACCTATACCACAATCACAACGAACTGAGATGGGCACTCTCTAAAAGTCTAGGATATACGTTGGTTATGAGATAGCATCAATAATCAGTTATTTGGACCCCACGACTAGAGATTTGCATGCAGCTCACTTCGCTGATAGCATATTAGATGAGAATTATTTCTCATCATTAGGGGGAATCAACCCTTGATGAAAAATATCGAGAAATAAAGAAGTCCAGAAGATAATTGAAGTCTAGAAGACAATTGAAGTCTAGAAGATAATTGAAATCCATGCATATGACCCACGCACTAGTGAAGCAAAATAGAGAAGTCCAGAAGATAATTGAAGTCTAGAAGACAATTGAAGTCTAGAAGACAATTGCAGTCCATAAGATAATTGATTTGCAAGCATTAGCGAATAAACTGCCTAACCACTTTAGTGATTTGAAGAGCGTGACCAAGTCGCATATGCATGTACGCAATGCACCGGAGAGGGTTGAAATACCGATGAAGGTATCCCTAATCCCGCCCTAAGGCCTCTGAAAGGACGAGAACTCCAGCCCCTCGAATCCGAAGTAACCGGGGACGCCTGGTGAAAAAGGATAATAAAGACTTGACACAGCCGATCACCAAAGTGCCCCAAAACCAAAAGGGTAGCCAGTTGAGACCTGACACCGGTATGAAATCTTCAGAAAAGGCATAGTAGAATTGAACATCCCCACGAAGGGAGACATCAGCATGGATGTGTGCGCACACATCGGAGATGAAAAACTAAAGGGACTTGGCCAGCAATTGAAAGCAGTGGTGAGCAAGTAGAAGTATTAGAAGTATCGCCCTATGAAAATCCGCAGTGATAACGGTTCCGAGTTCAAAAACACTAATATTGAAGATTATTGTAATGAACTTAGAATAAAGCATGAGCTTTCCACTACTTACACTCGGAGCAAAATGGAGTTGTAGAGAGGAAAAATAGTACATTAATAGAAATGGCTAGAACAATGCTTGATGAGTATAATACTTCCGATCGCTTTTGGGCGGAAGCCATTAATACCACTTGTCATGCCATAAACCGTCTTTATTTGCGTAGGCTTTTGAAAAAGACTTCTTATGAACTCCTTGTTGGAAGAAAACCGAACATCTCTTACTTTAGAGTATTTGGTTGCAAATGCTATATCTTAAGAAAGGGTGTTCAACTTTCTAAATTTGCAAGTCGTTGTGATGTTGGTTTTCTACTTGGTTATTCTTCAAATAGCAAAGCATATCGTGTCTTTAACAAAACTAGTGGTATTGTTGAAGAAAGACACGATGTATAATTTGATTAGACTAACGGCTCTCAAGAAGAGCAAGAATATTTTGATGATATAGACAATAGAGCTCTTATGGAAGCAATGAAAAATATGCAAATTGGAGACATTAAACCTAAAGAATATCAAAATGAACCATCATCTTCTACACAAGTCGAACCACCTACCTCGTCCGTGACAAATCAAGTTGATCATAATGAAGAAGATGTCAAGGAAGATGATCAATGATTGAATCTACCTCCAAGAATCCACAACGCAATAGCTAAAGACCATCCAATAGACCAAATATTGGGTGACGCGAGTAAGGGTGTCCAAACTCGCTCTCGTATTGCTTCTTTTTGCGAACATTACTCTTTTGTTTCTTCTCTTGAACCAAAACGTATAGATGAAGCACTAGATGATCTGGATTGGGCGAATGCTATGCATGAAGAGCTAAATAACTTCACCCGGAATGATGTTTGGACAATGGTGGAAAGACCCAAGGAGCATAATGTTATTGGCACAAAATGGGTCTTCCGAAACAAACAAGATGAAAATGGAGTTGTGGTAAGAAATAAGGCAAGGTTAGTCGCTCAAGGATATACTCAAGTCGAGGGTCTAGATTATAATGAAACATTTGCACCTGTAGCAAGACTTGAGTCTATTCGTATTTTACTTGCTTTTGCACATGCACTTTGGGCCTAAGTTGCATTTTTGTCATTTTTAAGGTGTCATTTCTTAATTTTTTGCTCCAAATGTGATATGTTCGTAAAAATTATTTTCTTAGATAGACATTAGTCTTCTTGTTACATAATAATCCAGAATGATACTTGGTTGAGTGCAAAACTAAGGATTATTTACAAAATCATCAATTTCAGCATCCTCTTCCTGAAGTGTCAGGATAATCGGAACTACCGGCCTTCCAGGTCCGAAACTTCCGATTTTCGGAACTTTCGCTGTTAAATTGCGAAACTTCCGTTTTTCGGCAGTTGGGAGGCATTATCTTCCCTGCGGAACTTCTCTCTCCTGCCGCCGCCCTCATTTCTCCCGAGCCCTCTCTTCTTCTCTCCCGAAGATCCTCAATTCCCCACCAAAAAACTTGGTTTTTCTTCGGGTTTTCTTCAATCCCGTCCAATCATTTGCATCTCAATGGTTCATTCTCTTGTCTCCTCAAGGTAAAATCATTCTCCTTTCGGATTTTTCCTTCTCATGAACCCTATATATTAAATTTTTGGGGAAATGCAAATGTGGATGATTTCTGTGAAAATTTCTTGGGCAAATAGGTTTATTCAGTATTATATGGTGTATATGCATCGATTTCATGGACTCAATCCATCAAAAACACTGAAAATCCACTAAACTAGTTGCCCTAGAATCGGCCCAGGATAATCGGAACTTCCGCTACCGGTTCAAAATTATGAAACTTTCGATTTTCCTGACAAGAACAGAACTTTCATCTCTTTCATTTGAGTCTATTTTTGACACTTCAATCATGTCTTTTGAAGATGCCTAAGACTCGAGGAACTATCAAGAAGTCCTATGGGGATGCCGGCCAATCATCTTCTCGAACACCTCCCTTAGAACAAGAAGAAGTAATGAAGGCTATTGAGGACCAAAGGGAAACTTCTGAGAACTCAGATACAGAGGCGAGTGCATCGGATAAGGGCTGTCAATCGGAATTTGATGATGAATTGGGAGAGCCCGAGGAACCACAGATTGATCTTAAATCTCTGACAGCCGATGACTATGCTCTTCTTCGGCATAAAGATCAGTATTCGCTACATCGCAAATGTGACGATCCTCGCTTTTACACCAACTTTTAGAGGCAAGTGTATGAACTCTTCTATGGACCTAACAAGCTATTTGCCGATCATAAGTGTATAAATTGGTCATACCTCAGTGGGCTGGACAAGTATGAGGGCACATATAGACTTTTTCAGCGAGCTGGGATCCATGACTTTGTGGCACTTAAATGCAATTATAGTGACGAAATCATTCGTCAATTTTATGCCACAGTGCACATTTCTCCAGATTTCTCTCAGCTTACCTGGATGACAGGGACAGTCAAATACTCGTGCACAAAACATGCTTTTGAGGGTACCTTGGATATAGAGTCAAGCAGGTTTGAGCAGATTTATGATAGACCTGTTCTTCCTCTTCATGCTTGGACTGAATTTTATGACACCACTCAAAGATATGTCTCTGGTAAGATCACTGGTCTTCTCCCTTTTCCCAGCTTGGTAAATCGGATAATTAACCATACTATATTGCCAAAAAGTGGGAATTATGATGCAATAAGGGGGCATGTATGGAACATTATGGACTGCATTATGCATGGGAGAAAATTTGATGTGGTTGATGTTGTTGTGAGGGAGATTGCTGCCTCTAAGAATGATCGAGTCAACAGAATAAATTTTGCTCCATATATTATGGCCCTGATT
This sequence comes from Hsuehochloa calcarea, assembly GCA_036346395.1. Classification (NCBI taxonomy): domain Eukaryota; kingdom Viridiplantae; phylum Streptophyta; class Magnoliopsida; order Poales; family Poaceae; genus Hsuehochloa; species Hsuehochloa calcarea. The sequence goes on from CM070600.1 coordinate 19,090,779, forward strand.
GTTCGTCAAACTGACTATAATGGAGCTACGCCATCGCCCCCACAAGTTCTACAAGCCTAGAGAGGGTCCTCCTATTCCTGCAAACCTTTGGCACCCTCCAGTAGAAGAACCTGAAGCTGCCCCTGCTGCTGCCCTTCCACAAGGCCAGGACTCGCTTGATCAAATTTATGCTACTATCTTGGAGATGAAAGCGTCTCAGGAGGCCTTTCAGGCAGCAACCAACACACGATTGGATGCGTTTGAGGCTGCTACCACCTCCAGGTTGGATGCCCTCTCCGCCATCTTTGTAGAGCAGCTTCTTCCTCCCATCCGTTTTGCACGTCGACGCCTCCGCTCTCCTTCTCGTGATCCTCCACAAGACCCTGCAGAGTGAAGCGTTTTTTTGGTCACTTGATGACAAAGGGGGAGAGGAGTGAGTTAGTGTGAGAGCTTAGAGGGAATTTATCTATTATGTAATAGACTGCCGTTTATTAAGTGTGGTTTGTAATGACTTTGGTAATATTTTGCCTATGATGATATCTCATGTTATTTGGATATTTTTGTTGTACTTGGATCTGAGTTTATGGTTATGATGTTGAATGACTATGATATTTGAATTCATTATCTCCAAACATTGTCATTCGATATTGCTCTTTTCAAGTATCAACAATCTACAGAAACTCCACCAAAATTTTTTGAAAATCCAAACATGTGCTTTGCATTATCTTCTATTCAATATGCACATGTTAATGGGGAGCTTTCTGTTTAAAACTCAATATCTCTCACATCTTTATTGTGTTGTCATCAATTACCAAAAAGGGGGAGATTGAAAGCATCTAGGCCCCTAAAAATATGTTTTGGTAATAAATGACATTATGTGAATATGAGACTAATATGTTTGTTGAAGTGATTACAAGGTTTAGTCCTAAATGACAAAGTCAAATCAAAGAGCTGCATGTCAAAGAATGTCAGGAAGATGGAATTTGTCTCAAGGGTAAGGTACAAATAGACTAGGACCCTTTTTTTAATTTTACCGATCTTTGGAGTATGGTGGAAGATTGGATTTTAAGATAAATGCCTTACTATTAAGGGGGAGATTGTCTGGTAGCTTGAAAGCACTTCATTATGCCTTTGGATCAACTTAGGATCATGCATGCTCTCTTGTTCTGGTTTTAAAATCAAAATCATCTTTTCAGTACGTAATCGGAAGTTCCGGCGTTATAACTGTGGAACTTCCGCTGGGCGGATCTTCCGATATTTTCGCGGAACGTATTTTCCAGAGAGTACCCTTTTTCTTGACTTAGCCGATTTTTCGAAGTGCGGAAGTACCGCCATGATGGGAGCGGAACTACCACACCGCGAAAGTACGGATTTTTGCGCGGAACGTTTTTTCACAGAGTACCTCTTTTCGGGACTTAGCCATTTTTCATAAGCGCGGTAGTTCCGCCATGATACGAGCGGAACTTCCGATTATCGGCTGCTCTGAATTTCTTACAGAGTGTTTTTTTCAGAGAGTACCCTTTGGGGACTTAGTCATTCTTCGCAAGTGTGGTAGTTCCGCCATGATATGAGCGGAGCTTCCGATTATCGGACGAACCGAATTTTAGTTGGCGAAGTTCGCACATAAATTCAACGGCTATAATCAGAGCATTTAATGCCACTGTAATGACCGTTGCAGTACACTCGATGCAAGGGCGGAAGTTCCGCATGGTACATGGCGGAAGTTTCGATTTCCCTAAAAATTTCTGGATTCTTCATGTAATGGTCATATTTGGTTGTGAGAGGTATAAATGCACCCCCACCAGCTCAAGGAGTAAGTTATCGAGTATTCATTCGATACACTTGAGCTTTGAGCACCCTCCTCACTCCTCATTTACTCTCTTTACACAAATTTATGAGGTTGTGAGTAAAACCGAGAGCATTGCATTCTAGTTGATCCTTTGGCTCTTGGTTGCCATTAAGCGAAGGTCAAGGTCTATTCTCTTGGTGCTTCTTGGCACCTAGACGGCTTGGCGGAGGTTGTGCGGTGATCTCTTCAAGAAGTTTGTGAAGAGGCCCGACGCCGGTTGTTGTTGGTCGGTGTTCACCAACTCCGGAGAGGAGGAAGAACAACCAAGTGATTACGAGGGAAGGCTTAATTTATGGAGCCGGCTTGATCGAGTCAAGCTTTCTTAACGTGGACTAGTGAAGATCGACAAATCTTCGATACCACGGGAAAAACCTCTTTGTCCCATTGCGGTTATTTCTTGTCTTTACTTATTACAATTAATTTTGTAGCATATATTTTGTGATAGATAGCTTTGCTTAGTTCATCTTGCTAAATTGTTCAATTTGATCTTGAATTTTTAGAAACCTCCTATTCACCCTCCTCTAGTCGGTTATTCTTGATCCTACAAAGGTTCGATTTTGAAAAGGTATATCCTTCGAAAGTGCCGATGGTCGAAAGATCCTCATCACATAGTGAGTGGCGTGGTCGGGGACTCAAGACAAGGACCCGTGGACTAGGTTTGGGACTTTGGGTATTTATTATATAAAAGAAGAGGGGAGTAAGTACGACCACCAAGGACCATATATTAAGATAATATATGAATATTTTATTCCTCAACACCTCCTATTCACCCCCCCTCTAGTCGGTTATCCTTGATCCTACAAAGGTTCAATTTTGAAAAGGTATATCATTCGAAAGTGGAGCACTCATATATGTATGTAGCAAACTGTAGTAGATCAGACATTACATTTGTCGTAAACCTATTGGCAAGGTTTAGTACATAACCTACCAAAGGCATTGGCGGGAAATAATGGACATCTTCCATTACCTCCAAGGAAGCAAAGAACTTAGTCTGTTCTACAGAAAGAACCAAGACCTGTCTATGAATAGCTATGCAGATGTCGTGTTCCTGTCGAACCAGCATACAACCAAATCACAAACAGGCTATGTATTCCTATGCGGTGAAACTGTAATTCTATGAAAATCGTCTAAGAAAAGTTTTGTATCGACTTCGACGGACCACTCGCAAATCATAGCACTATACGAGGCCTCACAAGAATGTACTTGGCTTTGGCGGATGATTCATCACATCCAGCAGTCATGTGGATTGAATACCGTGCAAACTCCCACTATTATCTATGAAGATAATGCAGCTTGTGTTGCACAAGAGCGAATGAGTTATGTGAAGAGTCCCCTCACAAAGTATATCAACCCCACGTTCTTCTATGCTCATGAATTACAAAAGATGGACGAAATTAAGGTACTGCATACTAAGTCATGTGAGAAACTTACAGATTCATTCACTAAGTCACTTCCAGCATCTATCTTTGAAAGGTGCATACGTGGAATTGGAATGATAAGACTTAGAGAAGTGCAGAATTCAGGTGGAGAATCTTCAAGAACTCATTGTTGAATCTTGATCATGAAGATCGAGTACCCAAAGAAGAAATCCTGGAGATTAAATGAAATTGGGTGGATTGTACTCTTTTTCCTTTGACAAGTTTTCCTGAAGTTCCCGGCTAATGTTTTTAATGAGGTAATTCGTGCAACGCAACGGAACGCATGCCATGTACCCTTTCTCTAAAATTTTCCACTGGGTTTTTATGGAGTTTTAACGAGACATGAATATGTCGAATACGTGTCCAAGGGGGAGTGTTAAGAAACCGGGTCCAGGACTTCGGAGAGTCCTGACCCAATTGGACTCCTCATCCAACCCTGATGCTTATATAAAGGAGGGAGCCTCCTCATTATAACACATCTATTGAGAAGCAATAAAGCAAACCCCGAAGTCTCCTCATATCTCTATGTTCAATCTATTGTTGTATCTTGTGTTATTGATTCGTTCTTACAATTCTGAATATTGTATACGAGGTACCCGCTCAAACTGAACTCAACAACGACGGTTACTCAACAGCTCCCTCCCTCCCCGCCACGCCATTTGCCTCCCTTTCGGCTTTTCCCGCACCCCTCGGCTCTCCAAACAAACGTGGCCCATCTTGTCTTTGGTTTTTTGTTTTTTGTGAGAGGAATAGGTACGGTCTCGGTCGATAAATCTCCAAGCAAGCCCTCTACGCCCCCGCTAAAAGGAGCACGGCACAATAACCCTGCGATGGGCCATTCTGCGTGGGGCAAGAAACATGGGCTCTTCCGGCTTTTCTCAACGGTAGCAGGCCGGAAGCCATGGCACGCTGATGAAGTTTGGGTGCGATTGCGACATCTGCAAATTTGCAAATTGTTTTGAGTTGAGGTGACTTCCTGTACATCCGTCGCCTTTTCCCGTTTCGTGATTTCCTCTCTTCGCGGCTTGTCCGCCACTTCACGGAAATTCCCCGCAGAATATTTTTATATGGAGCTCTCTCCTCCGGTCCGGTCTTTGTAGTCTCCACTCATCGGCCACCCCGTTCCCGAATCCGTTGCGCCAGGTACATAAATCCTCCTCTCGCTTCGTCCATTCGTGCGAATTTCCACGTAAATTTCGCTCCATTTTCTTGATGACGATAGGCTCTAGGGTAGTTTCTTGGATTTTGCGTGGCCACCTTGGAAATGTTCTTCCGGGGTTGAATTGGTTGCAACTGGAAGCCTGGCATATAAATTTCGGGTGTTTGTGTTAGGAGAAAAATCATAGCCAAACCCTAGACACCTAATTGCCTGCGGCGGAATTGCGTTTCTCTTCCCGTGTAGGATTGGGGTAGAGATGGCTGGAATTAGGATTGCTCAGTTGGATTTTACAACTATGGACAGGGATTTAGCCCAGCCACCTGCAAGGTTGCTTCTCGATTCTTCTCTCATTGAGACGAATTGGGGCAAAGTGGTTCATTTTGAATTTGGTTGTGCAACTAGAGTGGAGGATTTTACCGAATTGCAGTTGAGGAGGATTAAAATTGCTAGCTTGGATCGTGCTTCTGGGAAGGAGAATCTAACTTGATTTCTTCCGAAGTTGCCTTTCGATGACAAGGCTCTTGCGCACAAGTTAGCTCTATCATGTGTAGCAACGCAAGAAAAGTATTTTGCCCACACATCACCAAGGAAAGGGTGTAGATCGAGGAGATGGAGAAGAGTGAGGAGGGAATTACGAGACATCCCATTGGATTTGAATGTCAATTTTTTGGTGCTAGCCACCGCAACTCATTGGGCATAGGATCACGATTTTAGACAAAATGCCATTAGGGCCCAGCTTTGTTGAAAGCAGAGGTCTAATAGGATCAAAGATATATGGACATTGTAATAGGAAAAGGATTAGGGTGAAGGATTTTGGTGCGGGGGCAATAGGACGCAAGACGCTATTCGGGACAAGGGAGAGGCTTATACTGTTGAATCTTACTTGGTAACATCTTATGCAGGTGACACTTTTAGCAACAACAGGCATCAAATAATGTTGATGAGCTACGACGGGGATCAAAGTGAGGACCGCAAAGTCAGGAGGTTTAATCAGTATACCAAAAAGACAGTGGGGGTGATGAGATGGTAAGGGGGTATTTTAGTTTGGATCAGATCGAAGAGCAAAATGAAGAAAATGAGTGGAGTTGGGTGCCCCAAGATGGTGATCCTCTTGCTGAATCAATTTCTTCACTTCAGACAACACAAGAAGTTCTTGAACTGGTAAATTCCTATCTTCATTGATGTTTATTGCACACTTTGTTTTTTAATTTGATCGTGTAGTAATCAGTAGGTACCCTTTTCCCCCTTTGTGCTTGTGAACCATCTTAGACAAATAGTGGTAGCTTGTGTGTATAGTGCTTTGGTAAGTTCTTGAACTCTTTAAGTTTCTATCAGAGAGAAAGCTTCAATGTCCAATTGGCCCCTGACAACATGACCTCACAATATTTTAGGATCCCACAACAAATATGTTGATTTTTATCGAGCAGGTGACTGCTGACTTTCTTCTGTTCCTGCTGATTTAAGGACAATAGGTAGTTTTGTCTAGGTATACACGATAATAGTTAGTTACAGCTCCCACGCTTGTAATATTTTTGTGTTTTATGGAGTGTTGCATTTATGTAGTACATGCCAAAACACTCCTTTATTTTTGCTAGTTGAATTAATAGATACACACAAAAGTTAATGGGTTCTCCTGTGCTATTTTTATTTTAATAACAGACGGTGAAGCATTTCTGACCGTATGAAGTATCCTTGCACAACATTGACAAGGCTTTTTATAACATAGTTTTTGAACAAGCCTTTCACAACATAATTTAGGTTTAGGAGTTATGTGTGAATGGCAATGCATGCACTTCTGAAAGTGTTCTTTTGGCTAACTCATGTTCTGATGAATCACTTAACTCCCATTGCTCTTGGCTGTAACGGAAGCTGTGTCAACCTTGTTCATAGTGGATTATTCTGTGGAATCTCATTATTGTGACAATGTTCTTATCTTTTTAGCTTTCCAGCTTGCATTTGTTTATGCTTGTGTGACACTACCTGTAATAAGTGCTATGTTCTACCTGTGTTCTTGTTCTAAAATTATCAGAACTTGGCAACGAGTTCGGGATTAAGGATTTGAGCAATGAGAACAGAGAAAAAGATGTGTTCGTTTTGCCTGATATAAACGGTGACGTATTGGAAATGAATCAAAAGATGAAACATCTTGAACACAAACTGAAAGAAACGTCAAATACTATCAGAGAGAAGGATTTAAGATTATCCAAGCTTCAAGTACTTATCAATAATGCGCATATACCAACGCCGCAAAAGGAGGTCACCAACATCGATCAGTTGGAGATGGAGTTTGAGCTCCAACTGCAGGAGAAAATACAAGTCGAAGTTCAGTGTCTAGTGATGGTGAAAGCGAGACAAAGCTGGCAAGTTCGAGCAGAGGATCAGATTGCCTTGGAGGAGCACAAGCTGTCTGCTGGGGATGATACAAGAATGATGCTCAAGCTACTAGACACGGAGAACAAGATCCTCATGCTGAAAGAGCAGGTGGACCAGTTAGAGATCCACGAGAAAGAGCTCTTTGGGACGACGGAAGTCCTGAGGATGCAAAGTAGAACCTTCAAAATATGCCTCTTTGGCCTCATTCAGTTGATAATGTTGTGCCTTTCCTTGAAAATGTTCTTCACGCAGGCTTCGGTCCCCTTTGGTGATGATGTACCAACATGATTTAGTCAACATTCTTTTAGTCTGTAAATCCGGTCGCTTGATTCGCAAGGTTTTTAGGTCTAATCTCAATACAGTGAAGTGCACGTGGTGATGGATGTACATCTGAAACTACGCATATTCTGTAACATAAATATGTGCATAAATTTGGGTTTGGCTGACTAAGCTAATGGTAGTTTACATCTACTGGAAAGTGCCAGCGCCAGTTTCCTTTGATGATTTTTATTTTTTATTTTTTGAGTTGACTATTCGGCGTACAGACAGCACTCTGGCCTTCTCCAGCCCTTGGAGATGATGCAAGTCTCGGAATAGCTACAGGCAGCGAGAGCGATCAGACCCGTCGTTTCCTGCCTTTTTTCGTATTTCATCGAAGGACCAAGATAAAGAATTTCTGTGTGGAACTTGTGTTCATACATCAAGCATGCGTGCATAGTGGCATAATGCAAGGTTTCATTTAATTTGCACACACTCTGGTTTGCCATGAGAGGGCAGCTGGGAGGTCAAGAGAGCTTAGCCGCCAAACAAACAAAGTGTGGTTTGCCATAAGAGGGCAGCTGGGAGGTCAAGAGAGCTCAGCCGCCGAACAAACAAGCGTCTCGGTCCGTCCACCTCACCTTCGTATAGGCGCGCCAAGCCGGCGACTGCCACAGCGTTCAGTCCAAAACGCACGCTGGAAATCCGAAACTACACGCCCGCCCGGCACTAGCTCGACAGTTTCGACGAGGTTTGCCGGCTGCCACTGTCGCCACGTACCAAGGTTCCAAATTTTAACGAAATTTCGCAAAATTTTGGTGAAGCTCATAATTTTTCCCTTCTGGCAAAAAAATAATAATAATCGGTTGCACATGAATTCAGGGTAAACTCAAACAGAATTCAAAATTAAGTGCAGAAAGCTGCACGCAGTTCACGTGGACCACGTGGTGTGCATCTGTTTGGGTAATTAACTGGGGTTTATGTTGCAAGTTTGGGTTGGATTGGCTAATCATAGTATAGCTATATCTAGTAGCTAGCTAATGCTAGGTTTCAAAACAAAATTGTAGCATACTAGTAGCTAATGATCATCAGCTAGCCCGTAAAACGAAGAAATGGTAGGGCAGACTTTCACTGCCGCAATGGCAGTGGTTCAACCTTGTGGTGCTTAATTAGACTATGTTTGGAACGTCCAAATTTCACATGAAATAGTTTGATTTTCATCGGGGTAAAATCTCTCTTCCCAAAGAAGGCCCACATGAACTAGCATAATGTTTGTTGCCTGCTAGCTGCATGCGCAGTAACAGTCCAGCCGTTTCAAGACTTGATGCTGCAAAATTTTTTCTTCATAATTCCCCAGTGCTAGTCATGGAAAATTTTGTGTTCTTTTCCCCCATTGAGTCTTGTATTATTGCTCATGAAGACACCAATAAACTATATTTTGACGCGAGAATTCAATTCGTCACGTCAATCCTGGTTTTAGCTATTGTAGAAGTCAGATTACTCTAGTGAACCACAGCCTTCAGTTAAGTCAGGAGGAAAAGCATGAACAGTACAGCAGCACCAAAGAACTCTGAAAGAACAATACAATGAGAAGTTCCACGTATTACGTATAGCGGTATAGGTGATCTAGGACATCCTTCTACTCAAACAGAAAATAGAACATCATTTGTAATCAAGAACTATATCCAGCAGGGCATATCCCAACTTCCCAATTAATACAAAACCAGATATTACATTCTTACTAGCTTGTACGTAAGAATATTCAGAACATTTTACCTGCAGCTAGCTATATCTCCAGAATGCAGATGCGACTGGGAACTCATATATTTCGAAGCAAGATCACCAGCGCTGACGGATCAAACCTCGTAAACCCCTAAATGGCATAGTGACACACTAGCTAGGACCATGCCATGATGCTTCCTGTTGTAACATGGAGTTCAAACTTCAAAGCAGCCCAGTATTCCAAGGCTGGCTAGGGCAAGTTCTCCTTCTCCCCTTCATTCCTGGGCAGCTCGTTGAGGTCAAAGTCCCGTGGCACCCCACTAGGCGCCGCCGCGGCTTTTGCAAGGAGCTTATCCGCGAGCCAGTGCTTCCGCATGTGGCCGCCGAGCGCCTGCCCGGTGGGGAAGGTCAGGTGGCACCGGGAGCACGGGTGATGCGCCGGGCTCTGCGCCATCGGCACCAGCGGGTATTCCCGGCGCTCCTCGCCAAGCCCGGCGGCTGCGGCAATGACGCTGTGGCTGTGGTGGTGCGCCATGATGTTGTGCACGGCGTGGGCCACGGCGAGCCCGTCGACGTGCTGCGCGCCGCCGTACTTGCCCTTGTTGTGGCTTGCCATGTGGCCGCCTAGGGCTTGGTGGGTGGGGAACGTCTTGTGGCACGTTGGGCACCCGTACCTCCGGTCTGACGCCGGCGACGGTATGCGCCTTGCGGGCTTCTTGACGTCCGCGGCTTCTGGTGGCGGGGATGCTGGCGTCTGCTCGAGATCATGGAGTCGTCGCTTCTTAGGCTTCTTGGCACCGGGTGAGACGGGCTTGTCGGCAGGACCGCCGTTCTTGGTGCGGACCACGATGAGGACAGCATCTGTTACAGGCTCTAGCTTCGTAGGCTTCTTCACCTCCGGCGTATGAGGCTCAGCAGTGACCTTGGCGACATGCTCCGGTCGAAGAACATGCTCGGCCTCCGCCGCCTGGGGCTCCATGACGACCTTGAAGACATGCTCCAGTTGCGCAGGCTTCTCAGCTTCCCACATGTGCTGCCCCGCGACGGCGCCAGCGACATGACGATCTGGTACCATAGGCTGCTCGACTTCCGGCTCGTGGTGCATCTCGACGGCGTCGGCGACATGATCTGGTAGCATAGGCTGCTCGACACCTGGCATCTGGTGGTCCGCGATGGCGTCGGCGACATGCACCGGTTGCATAGGCAGCTCTGGTTCCGGCGTCTGGCCCCGCGAGGACATGTCCAAGAGAATCATCGCAGCCTCTTCCTCGCTGCAGATAGACTGCAGCACCGCCACGGGCGCAGCCCTCTCGGCATCGGCAGTGGGTGGCACGCGCCCGCGCTTCGCCATCGCCGGCCACCTCGTGGAGAGCTCGGCCTCCTTCCATGGCACTTTCTTGGGCTTCTTGTCTCCAGACACGGCAGCAGAGGCAGTCGGGCTCATCGTCGAGAACTCAGCCTCCTTCCGTGGCACCTTCCTCGGCTTCTTGCCTCCGACCATGGCAGCAGTAGCGGCGTGCGCCGGGCGGGTCGCCCCTGTAGCCCTTCTCCGGGTGGCACCTCAGGTGCCCGTACATTGCCTTGTCCGACAGGAAGGCCTTGCCGCACTCGGGGCACGTCAGGTCGCGCGCGCCGCCTCCCTCCGCGGCCTTGTCATTGTCCATCCCCATTGGCGCAACGCCATTACCTTGACTGCTCAGGCTCTTTCCGTAACGCGGCAACGCCGGCGCGTCATCGGCATCACCACCCAAGCCGATGCCTTGCACCTCGAGCTTCAGCAGCACTGCCTTCGCTGCGAGCTTCGGCACGTCGTCTTCAGTGGTATGAACTGCCGCCGCCGCCGCCGCCGCCGCCGCCTGGATGTAGTAGGCTCGCGAGTCCATGAGGTGGTCGCGGTGGTGGTGGTGAGGTTACTACTGCAAAGGGAGGAGTAATTAACTGAGGTTAATGGCGATGTTGTGGCTTCTGGGTGGTTGTATCCGTTTCAAGGGTTAACAAGAAACGGAAACAAACACGGCCTGAATCTTTAAAAGTCTCCGATCTCAGGACAACTCCTTTTCTTCACCTGGAAAAGAAGTTAGGAAAGTGACCAACCAGATAAAGACTCAAACTGTCGTGCAAAAAAAGGACTCGGAATATTTATTTAAACAAGCACCAAAGCCGAGTTTGTTTCCACTAGATAGAAGCACATTTTAATTAGTTGGTGAAAAAAAAAACGCATAAAATAATGGGATAGGGTGTAACAAACAAATTGCATGCGCCTTCAACCAAATAAAACCACCGAAGAAAAGGAACCAAATCTCCCGTGCATAGCTCAACCATGGAGGTGGCAATATCTTGTGTGAGAATTAGTACGGGAGTAGTAAAAGAAGCTAGCTGCTGCAAAGGTTCACCTAATTCCAGTGAAGTAACGAGAACATGCAGTGGAGAAAACGAAAGTTCCATGGACCGAAGTGACAGGTGATCTCTTGCAGCCTTTTCTGTCAAAAGAGTACTAGAAGCACAGAGATAAGAACCACACTAGTACTACCTGAAGTGCACTGCTACTACCTACTAGCTAGCATTGGGAAAGGGAAAGCTAACGATTTCTAGCACAGGAGCTAACCAAGGCTTGCACAACACACCCTACTGAGGCAAAGGGAATATCACTAAAATTGATGGGGAAAATATGTTTTCTCGGAAGGAAAAAAAAACGGAAGGCTTGGATCTGCACCGATCTCATGCATGCACGGAGCAATCGGAAAGAAATCGGTCAAACAGGGAAAGATTTGATCGAGGCGCTTATTAGCAAGAGATAACCCAGCTGCAAATTAATCCACCGCAAATGAAGAATGAAACCATGATGAGAAAGAAAACAAATCCAGGAAACAAAAAATAAATAAATAACCCACATTGAAAACGGTGGCAAGAAAACAGCAGCTAGCCCGGATTAAAAAGAAGCAAAACAAATGGACATGAAGTCTCACCAGAAAAAGAAAAGCGCAGCTGAAAAAAACCGAAGTTCAACTGAACGACGAAAGGCTGACCAAAAAAGAGACGAAAATCTCCAACGACTCAAAACCCCATGGGGGATCGATCACCTAACCAAAGCGCGAGTGCATAACCAATGAGAAACTAAAGAAGAGGAAAATAAGAAAACCGAAACAACCCGGGCTCGCTCGCCCAAATCCCAAGAAAGCTGCCTTTCGGATCAGAAGACCCAAGAAGTACCATAGAATTCAGCGGAAGCAATGAAAGAGCGGCTGAACAAGCAGATAAGATATCTTCCACCGGAATCCCAACAAGATCAGAGGAGAGCCGAGGGGAAAGGAACAAGATCCTGACAAAACAGGAGGCGGCTAAACGATAGGCATTCCGCCGAAATTAACTACCAGCAAGCTGGGAAGCCGAAAAGAAGAGACCAAATTATTAATCCACACGCACCGCGAACGAGAGCACCTGAAGAGAAACCCAAAAGGTGATGAAAGTTTCAGAACCTTCAGACCACGCAAATCCCATCGGCCGAAACGACCAAACGTGCCATGCACGAACAATCGATCGGATGAGGGGGGACAGGGTGGAAATCAATCTCACCTCAGGAACAGCTGCTAGCTGAAACCCACGAGTCAAGGCGCGCGGCGATCGAGAAACAGAGCTGGGTGGATGATAGCAGCCACCAGAGCCCGCACCGCACGCCACAAGAAAAACCCAGCGGAGGCGAGGCAAGGCGAGGATGGTAACTCTCACGCACGCACGCTGCACGCACCTCCTCTCCTCAGTGGGGACTAGTAGTATCTCTGAGAGAGAGAGAGAGAGAGAGAGAGAATGCGGCGCACTAGTTATAGTAGGAACGCTAAATGAGGGGGGATATGAGATGAGACGGGGGTGGGGGTGGGGGTGGCCGCGTGGGATCGCGAATCGTGATCGTGATCGGGCTCCGGGATTGATGTGTGGGGTGGCACGAACGAGCCATACGCACAATCGCAACGATATGATGTTTCTTGAATTTCTTGCTACTCCTAGCTGGTTACTGTTACTGCTATCTGTAATCCCTTCTTAAATATTTTTGTTTTTACTCCCCCTCCCCCCTTTTTACCCCTTCTAGCTAGGTGGTTAGTAAATGCAATCCCTTGTTTGGGCTACTTACGTACAGCCACGCGCTAGCTGTCATTTTTCATTCCCTCTGTGTGTCGGTAGTTTGTTAGGGGAGCAGTCCAAATTCCACCAAGGTCGGCAATATATATATTTTTTATTTCCTAAAGATTTGTATAATGGTATAGATATCTGCTGTCTATAGTAATTTTTTCTAGACAACTCATATAATGTATTGTGGTGATACAGTCGGCTACATGATGGTAGATAACACATAATATTTTAATATTTTTCTTGATTCTGGTGATACGGTCAGCTATATGATTGTAGACAACACATTTCTCTCTCTTTATTTTCTTTCATCCACATCAGCTTAAATACTACGTAACAAGAGTTATAGATAATTGATGTAACCATGTTGTATATGACCTAAGTAGTTAGCAAAACACACACACACAGAGAGAGAGAGAGAGAGAGAGAGTTCTCTTCCTTTCAATTTTGGAATGCACGGAGCTGGCCTCTTGCTTGCATACGTGACAGGCGGTAGTAGTACGCGAGTAAACAATGTCATTTCAGGCCGTGGTGAGTAAACGAAAAGTCAATTCATTATCTCAGCGGGCGTTTCTACACATTGAAATGCTTTCACATGCATTATATTTCTTAATTGTCCTGACTTTGGAGTAGAAATAGTGAAGTGAGAATAGGCACGTGGAGCTGCACCAATTACTGAAGTAATCTGTTTCTTGTTCACAGTGGGACCTGCTTGGTTATTATGCTTGTTGTTGAGAGAGAGAAAGAGCTAGAGACGATAGTTGTTGCAGTAGTAGTAGTGTAGTACTACTTGGGAGCACGTTGGCTATCTCATATCCCAAAAAAACACATAGTAAGCACATTTTGCGTGTGTAATAGGGTAAAAGAACACATGGTACATTTTGCGTGTGTAATAGATACGTGCACGTACGTTTATGTATACATATAGGGTGTGCGTTGTGTGTATACGTCTGTCTAGTACCTTCTCTCTAAAAAATATATAATACGCCTTGCGTGGCAAGCTTAAGCTCACGCTTGCCATTCTGGTTATTTATTAAGTAAAGATGGGATGCTTCAGCTCAAAAAATGAAGAATAAGAATCCAAGATGATGTGGTAGATGCCAACATGCATGTACATTGCATGGATTGATGGATAAGTAACAGCACGCCTAACTCCCGAGCATAAGATCAACGTGGCCATTAATAAAAGAATTTACTACGTGTTGAATTGACCCAGCAGCCCCCTAGTACAATTTCATATAAGTTGTTTCAAGCAGGTTACAACAAAAATCAGAACAAGAAACTTGTGTGTTAAATTAGAACTCACGACTACTGCTACATAATATGCATATATACTTCTGCAGATTGATGCTTTATTATTAATTATTATTAAAAAAATCGTTGCCAAGTGTGGGCCTTGACCCTTTGCATTCTCTTTGATTGTCAATTGCCTGTTACTAGCTAGCATAGTGTCATAGCGGCACCAATGCTGTGAATGTGACTTCTAGGCTAGTAATTACAGACAGCACTAATTTTTGTACTGTTCAGAAAAGAGGGGCACCATGCATGCTAGCTGCAATCTAGATGGACCTGGACAAAGAGACAATTAAGGGAGTGATTTAAGACACTAGGAGGCCTGTCCAGAAAAAATTATCCACGAAAAGAGCAGGACGATCCACGCGAACGATTCTTTGCCGCCCCTTCCTTTTTTGTAAGTAGTCGGGTCTTCTCTTCGGGACAGATCCAGGATGCAAGGCCTGTACTCACAATGTTTGCGGAGGTTAAAAAATATGGCAAAATATGACAGATAAATCTGTGCTCGTGAAATGTACGTACGTGGCAACTGGCAATTATGTGCAGCACTGTGCATGCTTGTAAATTGGTCACAGTTCGATCAGATGGCGCCAAGTCCAAGTACTAGCTCACCAATTTGGAGATTTCCACGGCACACATGAGAGGAACCAATCACAATTCAAAACAGGAGTCACTCAGACCTCACCCCAAGTATACCAACACATTACACAACCTTTTCAAAGAAAAAAAGAGCTACACAAACCTCCTCAAATAATAGCGGCGGGGGAAGGGGCCTGGCCCTCCTATGGTTTTGTAGCCCGTAGTATTTGTCATTACTCCTAAGTAATCATATTTATCCTCTAATGATCTATCCTTAATGCTCCCGTTTGAAGCATGTTGTTATTTGTAGGACCTCAGATTTCTCCATCCGGATTCCTCTGTGAAATCACTGTGTTATTCTATGGATCAGTAGATAGCACTTCACAAAACATTGTTGAATCAAACCATACATGGCTCAAAAAATTTTCATTCATTAATTTACCATCAGAGTTTATATAGGCCGCTTCGAGCCAATTTTTACAATAAGGACAGAACATGCCAAATGAATACATTACAAAAGATAGCGGAAGCAACAACGGAAGCAAAGGGGTGATGGCACATCTTACCACAGGCAAGTGACCGGGGAACCCATGTACGCCCGATATTATCCGAAAACTTCGGACAATATAGGAGGTACACAAGAACCGGCGGAGTCAGCTAGACTGGGGTGAGACTAGAACAGCTAAGGACTAAACTACGCTCGTGACTCCGGATCTTCGACATATCGGACCCTTGTTGCGATCGGCGTACTCGTGGTTTCTGTTTCGAGGGTTTGGGAAAAGAGCGAGGATGAGCACAATTACCGTGCTCGTGAGCCAACACAACAGATGCAATAATATATATGCAAGGTTTAATAAGGATGGCTCGGTTCTTTTATTTGCGTAAAACAACATTTATAAATATAGATATTAGAAAATCCTATCACTTATCATTTTAACCAAATTGTATTTTAAAGAGATTAATTGTGCAATAATTAATAAAAGCACAGGCTACCTCCACCTTCATGCTTATATTTGATGGTGGTTATACCCACCTATTACCAACGCTGGGTAAGAATATCCAGGGAAAATCCAAATCAAGGGCTAGGTGAGCCCCGCACATTTTTCATCCCATCCACAAAATTTTTTGAAATAGAACTATATCTTGTAAGTTCCTACGCCCGCTCGTGACCGTGGGCACGGCTGTTCGAATAGTTTTTATTCTTTGCAGAGATTGTACATCTTTACCCACAAGAGATAATCAGCTTGATATGTACACATATTTTTGTAGACATGTGAATCAAGGGAGATATCACAAGGCCTTTACAAGGCATCTCTCGATATTTACCACACCCGCTAAGGTTTCACATGAGTAGGATTTCGTTCCTATGGGACCCAACAACCACTTACCCAGACACCCTCTTGCGCCATGCGACTTACGCCTAGGGTCCCGCAAGTCACATACCCCAACCCGTAGCCTCGTGGGCTCATGGTGAAGGGGAGTCCCCAATGGTGCAGCGCGTACCGGTGGGCACTAATTAGTTAGCCAAGTCGATACCATTATAGACTTGTGGCTGTACTGTTTTACAATAGGAGGTCGTCACAGGATTAAGTCCTTAAGATCATCTGGGTGGTTCTTACCACATACCAACCATTCTCGTGCTCGACGGCACCCACCACCCTTCCATCCGCCCAGATGAGGTATTAGCAAGTTTTAGGGTTTTGGAGAAGTATAAAACAAATTATCCAACCAATCCGGTCATTCTCCCCAATGACTGCCCAAAATAATTGTCATGATTAAAGAAAGATGATTTGGAGTAGTGACACCCCGGTACTCAAATAAGTCTAGCATGGCGTTTAAGTACGACCTATAACTAGTAGGTTATCATATATTTACTAGGGTGACAAGGATATTGGGAGTTCAATTTTCAAAGAAATGGTATAATAATTATTTAATCATAAAATAGACATTTAACTACCTTAGAGTATTTGACATACATTTGTATAGAAATTAAAGCATGTAATTTGATATTTTAAAAGAATATAATTTGTATAAAATTGTAGGATCAATATGATCAAAGTGTTGACTCGTTTGGGCTATTTTACCGTGACCTTGATCTTACTCAAAGCCTGCTTGAACAGGGGTTCAAAATCTTGGTCGGCGTCTTTGATTGAATCTTGGTTCTGCCCGAGTCGTCGATTCTTATAGACCTCGATTTCTAATTACGCAACAACGATCGAAAAACCAAATAAATCCAAAGAACTCAAAAGACAAAATGAAACACAAAATAGGGCCGCGGAGATCGAGCTTGAGAGAAGGGTTTGGGCGACACTGGAATGTTTGAGAGAGTCAAACATCTAGTTGGGCGAAAGGAGGAATGGCAGAGAATTTCACGGGAGGGAGGATACAAAGGAGGGTAAGGTCGAAGGAGTTTTTGTCGGAATGCTCTACTACGGATTTGGAAGATAGCAAGACTATACTACTACAGGGTCAACAATTATATTAACTACGAGCTCTACACCAAATCTAAA
This sequence comes from Hsuehochloa calcarea, assembly GCA_036346395.1. Classification (NCBI taxonomy): domain Eukaryota; kingdom Viridiplantae; phylum Streptophyta; class Magnoliopsida; order Poales; family Poaceae; genus Hsuehochloa; species Hsuehochloa calcarea. The sequence goes on from CM070600.1 coordinate 19,108,041, forward strand.
TATAAGAGCAACACATACACTCAAATATCAGTTCAATATCAAACTCAGCTGCCAGATAATACGCCATGATTCAAATACAAGTTTAAGCACATATTTTCTAATTGACAGATTAAGCACAGAGGTTCAATGTTAGATTAAAAATCATTACCAAACAATTATTACTTTCAGCTTAGTCAAAATACAGTTACTTCCAACTATCATTGACCTACTGATGAAGCACTAACCAACAGCTAACAATTGATTAACAAAACAAATAGATATTACTGCTACTGAAGATCAAAGCTATCCCTATCAATTTAGGATTACAAACAACCATTCAACTACTGCTAGCAAAGCAAAGGACAGATAATACAGAGCTTCAAATGCTAGAACAAACATGGTTTCAATTGACAAATTATCACAGACTCAGCTATCGGTTTAACACAGACTTTCAAAAGCACAAGATCTCATACCAGATTATGCATAGAGTTCAACCACAAACTTTCCAATTGCAAGCCATACAAACTATTGACCTAATGCATCAATTCACAAATGCCAAGTCACTCAATTCAGGTCGTCGAAATGTCAGAATACCCCACAAATGATCCATTGCCGGATTATACACCAATATTCAATTGCTAGACAAAACACACATTATTGACAATACAGTGCTACTGATGAGCATTTAACCAAAAATCAACAATCAATTTACCGCCACAACAACTAATGATGATCCAAAGAGACATAGATAACAATCAATATTTTAGTTTACTCAATCAATGGAGGAACCAAGATTTGCAGCGATTAACAGGCAAACGACAGCAATTCAAATAAGGATTCAATTGCTAACTCTTACTGCCCATCGACACCGAACTGGAGAGACATGATTCACATACAACAATTTCATCTTATTCACTGACAACAACTACTGTTCAATAATCAATAATCAAAGACAATCACAGGTAATAATTCAATTCACTGCCAAACCATGCTTTACTAGAGGAGCGATAACTACAGCCAACCCTACTGACCTGGCCGACAAAATCACATACACCGATCCATACTTCAGCTGTGAACAAAGATTCGGCAGTAGACAATTTATAGCAAACATGGGGGCTATTGACAGGCAACAATCGACACTGATGCTGCTGTCTGGTCTTTGGACCGACAGAGGGGGGCAGAGGAGGGAGGCAGGGCAAGGGGGGAAGGCTCGGCCAAAGTGAGGGAGCAGGGTGCAGAGAGAAGGAGGGTGAGCGGGCCGGTCTGACCTGGGAGCAGGGGCGCACGAGGGTGGCTGAGCAGCATGGCCGGGGAAGATAGAGAGGGGGAGGAGAGCAAGGGCACTGGGAGGAGGAGGGGAGGCTCACCGAGCGTTGGTGGAGGCAGAGAAGCGCTGGAAGTGGCCGTCGATGGAAGCCGAGGCGGCGCGGGGAGGCTCATCGAGTGTTGGTGGAGGCATTGAATGAATGCCCTGTTGTATTTCTCCATACCATCGATCCATTGGAAGAAGTAGCAACATTTTGATGACTGCCATTATGCACGAATAAAGTTAGCGATATGTGAAATGCAATATTCAATGTGAAAAATCGATGTGTATGAGAGATTCTCTTACACAAATACCCCCTCCCCCGTAGGTGTAGTATGCCCAACGGTCTACGAGTGTGTGGACTGAATGATATTTGTTGGGTTACCACAGTCACACTGCAGGCGTGGAAACTCCGATCGTATAGGTGCATCCTTGCAAGAACGATCTGGGTAGGTTCCCACCTTCTAGGCAACCCACTTTTGCTTCTGCATCATCTCCCCGTAATTTGACATCTCCAAGCCCAACGAACCAATCTCCTTTATCTCTGTTCTCCCTCCTTTCTCCTTTCAAAATTATTTCGAGTGGAGTGTTGGTTGTGGTGGTGGAGGTGTAGTGATGGGGGTAAATTACGACGAATGGTGGTGCACTCCCATCCGTGAGGGAATCTTTCTGCACAGGAAAGCTCTGGGAGGTATCAATTCGTTGGTGAAAGTTGATGAGTGATGTCTATGCACCGAGAAAAGCTAACGTGTGTAGTATTTTCAGTCTTAAAAGGTCGCATGGCATGGTGGGTCATTTCAGTCTGCAAAGGTGGGATGCCTGGTGAGCGGTGTCTATTCACTGAGAAAAGCTGACGCGGATTGTCATTTTCGGTTTGAAAAAGGTAGCATAGCATGGTGTGGTCATTTTGGTCTGAAAATATGGGATGACTGGTGAGTGATGTGTACTCACTAAGATAAACTAGTGCAGTTCATCATTTCTGCCTAAAAAGGGTGACATGACATGATGTAATTATTTCAATCTGAAAAAGGTAGGATGACTGGTGAGTGATGTCTACTCGTTGAGAAAAGCTTACGCGAGTTGTTATTTCGGTCTGAAAATGTGTCATGACATGGTGTGGTCATTTCGATCTGAAAAGGTTGGATGACTGGTGAGTGATGTCTACTCACTGAGATAAGCTCGCGTGAGTTGTCATTTCAGTATGAAAGGTGGCATGGCATGGTGTGTTTGGGTCGGTATAAAAAGATGGGACAACTGGTGAGTGGTATCTACTCATTGAGATAAGTTGGCACAGATTGTCATTTCAGTTTGAAAAGGTGACATGACATAGTGTTGTCATTTCTATCAGTAAAAGTGGGATGACTGGTGAGTGATGTCTATTCACTGAGAAAACCGGGCTAGGATTGTCATTTCAGTCTAAAAAGGTGACATAACATGGTGTGATCATTTAGTGGCTCTGGTGGGATAGCATGGGTTGTTGTGGCCTTTTTAGTATGAAAAGGTTGGATCCACTGTCCACTGAGTACATGCGCGATACAAAGAACATGCAAAAGATTGAAAGTTCATACATAGTGCACCTTTATTTGTACACAATACATGCTAAACATATTATTAGTAGACATTCACCTAAAATAGTTTGCACTATTTAATATACATTTTCATGTATCACCGAAGTAACTAAACTTTGCTAATCCAAACCTAATCATGTTACCTAATCAGTGGCTAATTAACATACAAGTAATTTAATGATGATTATTTTCCTAATAGTGTGCGTCAAAAAATGACATAACCATCAACGACCACGTTAAAATATTTTTCCTACATAGACAATAATCTCGCTAAACACATTCACAATATTTACCAGATTTTTTCCAGATGCACTACAATATTATTTGTACACAATATGCACTAAACATTTTATTTTTAGACAATCACCCAAATAATTATCACTATTTAATCTACATTTTGCTATATCGCTAAAGCATCCACACTTTGGTAATCCTAACCTAATTATGTTACCTAACATGTTTAAGCGATCGTAACATTGCCAAATAGCTAATCAAACATTAATCAGACAATTAATACACAACATGCATGCGAAAAATTACATCTTCTCGAAGATCTTCGCTTAATATAGAACTTTATCAATTAATACAACTGGTAAATATTGCTTCAAATTCTCTTAAATCGACAACAAAATAGGAATTTCTGACTACCTCGCTCCGTTTCTCTGCGCCAAACAAATGGTCTTTGGGGGGGGGTTGACGAGCGCACTGGCAACTACCACCCACCATCTCGGTGCATGTAGGGACAACGACGCGACGTGAGGGACAACGAAGGATGCAACGACACAACGAGCGACTGGACCTGGCGTTGCGGCAGCTCGAGACCTGCGCGCCTAGTGCGCGGCGGGTCGCCTAGTGCACTTCGACCTTCGGAGGGTGTGTGGGGTTTGCGGGGTCCGTGGTGATGACACATGCACAGTAGTCTACAGCAATGCTATTTTTATCATTTCGAATATGACATGGCTAGATTTGCTAACGTGTTAAAAAAAAACATGCCAAATGAGGCAGAAAATATAGTTGGGGAGCATGTGTTTTTCTCCGTGGTGATGAACAGCACAGTATCAATAGTAGAGAGTGGCACATTGTTTTTCAGTGCTTTCCTTCTGCATTGGAGTGGAGTGCTATATACACTTGTCAGATTGCCACGTTACTAGTGCATATGCAATTCCATATGCTCAGCACTGTTTTCCTTTCGACTTCCTAGCCCTCAATTTGCATCTCGTAATTGGTTCAGATAGGATATATGTCATGAACTCATGATCATGCGTAAGCCATGCGCCTGCACGATTGATTTTACTGAAATGGTGGAAAAGAACATGATTCGGGGGTTCTTGAAATTGCAGTCCCTGGCCTCGGTGTTCTTGCTGACAAGGACAGGAGAATAAAATAGCAGCCTCATCTCAAGAGTGTATCAAAATACAGCACATAGAAATGTCGCTTTTAAACTCACCCACTGGAAAGAGCCTATTAAGATAACTGTGTCCAGAATAGTTTTTTGGTTTTTGCTGATTTTTAATTGTTTGAAATTCTCAAGTTACCTATAATTGTATAGTATTAAATCTAAACTTGCATCACTAAGTGATGTACAATTTTAGTATAGTTTTAATGTAACTTTTAGTTTTATTTATTTTTGTATTTGTAGGGTTCATTTAGATTTGCTTTTGTCTAGTTTAGATTTTTTTTGTATTGGTAAGATTCACCTTGATTTATTTTTGTCTAGCATAGATTTTATTTTTGCATTAGTAGGTTCATCTGGATTTACTTTTATCTAGTTTATAATTTTTTTTGTTTTACTATTTTGTAGAGTTTGCTAAATTTATTTATTTATTGTCTATATTTATATTAGCGAGGGGAAAATCTGTCCATCGAACAATGAAAAAAGACGACCGACCACGGGTACCCTGGACAGACCCATAGTTTTTTCTCGAACAGTTTGGCCCTCTTTGATCGGTGATTATGATACTTTTTTAGACAAAAGGATCATACCCCACGTTTATTGAAAGCTAGTTCAGAAGATTTCTAATACTGACAGTAGCAAAGACAAATAACACAAAAAATGATCTTGAAATTCTCACTACTACATTGCGAAAGTTCTTTCCAACTAGACCATTCATTCATCTCAATGTCACAGTTAACGTCAGTGAGTTCGAGCAAATGAATACTATTACTATTGCAGTTTTTCCCCCCCTGAATTGACCGTGCGCTTTGACCCAAAGAGGTCAAGCTCTATGCACGCATTCGGCGCGGCACTTCACGCTGTCAGGAAGTACATCTCAACCCGTTGATGCCACGCGCTGCATCCATCATAGCGCCACGAGCAGAGCGGTTCGCCGGACAGACTGGCGAAAACGCGACGGACGCCGCGAGCGCTTGGAGAACGGGTTGACTGACCGGGCGCTGTGTGGGTGGGCAACCTGTCAAGGCCCCGGGGCTCACGCGTTGGGCGGGCGTTGAATTCTTTATGCCGCTCATGCCGCCTTCGCCCGTGCGCGCCCCGCCCTTCCCGTTCCGCCGGCAGCACGCACGCACGCGCCTATATTTATACGTCCAGCGGCGCCTGATGTAAGCGCCAAACCTCAACCATCACTCGCAGTCTCACAGAGCGTAGCATTACGGTTGCAGCGGGGGCGGCGGGATCTCCACGAATAGCGTGTTGCGAACGGCCTGAGACGCTGACATGGGCCGGATCCCGTGCTGCGAGAAGGACAACGTGAAGCGCGGGCAGTGGACTCCCGAGGAGGACAACAAGCTGCTCTCCTACATCACGCAGTACGGCACGCGCAACTGGCGCCTCATCCCCAAGAATGCCGGTGCGTGCGTGTCGGCCGCGCGCGCAGACGCCGGCCAATCCGTGCTCTCTCTCTCTCTCTCCCCGGTTAAGTGTAAATAGCAGATGCTTGTTGGTGGTTCTGACCGGGGTGGGTTGCTGCACGTGACAGGATTGCAGCGGTGCGGGAAGAGCTGCCGGCTTCGGTGGACCAACTACCTGCGGCCCGACCTCAAGCACGGCGAGTTCACCGACGCCGAGGAGCAGACCATCATCAAGCTGCACTCCGTCGTCGGCAACAGGTAGCAATTGACTTCTTCCCTGGTGTTTTGGAGCTTCTTCTCGATCGTCTTTTGGAGCTTCTTCTCGATCGTCTTCTGTTATATAACATGTCTGAGCAACGCGTTGAACACAATGTGCGATGTGTCGGCGTGCAGGTGGTCGGTGATAGCGGCGCAGCTGCCGGGGCGGACGGACAACGACGTCAAGAACCACTGGAACACGAAGCTCAAGAGGAAGCTGTCCGGGATGGGCATCGATCCCGTCACGCACAAGTCCTTCTCGCACCTCATGGCCGAGATCGCCACCACGCTGGCGCCGCCGCAGGTCGCGCACCTCGCCGAGGCCGCCCTGGGTTGCTTCAAGGACGAGATGCTCCACCTCCTCACCAAGAAGCGCCCCTCCGACTTCCCCTCGCCCGCCGTGCCCGACATGGCGGTGGGCGCCAGCGCCGGCATGGGCGCGGGCGCTCTCGCCGCGCCCTGCTTCCCCGCGCCGCCGCAGGCCCACGACACCATCGAACGCATCAAGCTGGGCCTGTCCCGCGCCATCATGAGCGAGCCAACCACCGCCGCCGCCGACATGTCGTGGCTGCCGGGCGACATGTCCGAGGGGCTGGCCGGGATGCACGCCACGTACAACCCCGCGCACGCGCAGGAGTTCCGGTACGAGGGGGCGGCGTCAGGGTACGCCCTTGGCGGCGACGGCGACCAGGGCACGTCAATGTGGAGCCACCAGAGCATGTACAGCGGGAGCTCCGGCACCGAGGGGGCAGGCCGGCATTGCCGGAGAGAGGCAACGACAGCGTCGGCAGCGGCGGCGGCGACGACGAGGCGGACGACGGCAAGGATAGCGGGAAGGGAGGCTCCGACATGTCGGGCCTGTTTGGCCCCGACTGTGCACTCTGGGACTTGCCCGATGAGCTGGCGAATCACATGGTGTGACTAAATGTGCATAAATTAACAAAGCGAAACTTACCATGATCGAAGAACAGCAGTTGCAGAAGAAAAGAAACGGTAGAGCGAAAAATTGCTAGAAATAACAAGATTTCCCAGTGTGTCAGAGAAAAGCTAGAATAAATGGGGAACTGAAAATATGTATTTTTGTTGCATGCATGCAAAACACAAAAATGTTAAATGTTGATGACAGCTATACAGCGGGAGGCCATGAAAACAGAAAATATGAGCAACGGACAAACAGATCATTCAGTCCACTGATTCAACGTGTGCCTGACTGTAACATGTTATTGTTTCGATAAAATCACTCCGTTTTTCCTTGAATGAAGCAAGATCACACTTACAATTAACGTTACCGAGTCACACACACACACGACCATGACTTCTTTCCGGTGTATTATATGGAATCCGGTGGAATTACGTAACACTCTTACGAAATTGCTACAAAATTTATGTATATCAAACCGGCTGTTTAAGTACTTTTACCCTAACACATTGCATTTTTTGTAGGGAAAAACTAAACACATACTTCCCGTTTGGAACGATTTTTTTGTATGAATTGAACTGTTTCCTATGAGATTCATGTGAAATTCATACGTTCCATTTGGCCAAAACCCTTGATAAAGGTAGTGAATCTAACAACTTTAATCAACTATGAACTTTAGATCAAAATTGTCAGATTCAGCTGTGTTGAACTGCTGATAAAAGCCCCAATTTTTTGCAACGGCAGTTTCTCGCACTTCAGGAGAGGCTGTTGATCAGACGGTCTCCTACACAGCACATGCCATTGATAGCATCCGACGGCTAGAAACGGTCTAGCCCAAAGCACCGAGCTTCACCCTTCCACCGTTTATTTCGTCCCTCGGAAATCTTCCGAAGCACCCCGTTTCACCGTTTCAATTCCCCATGGCGGCGGCGGCGCAGCTCTACGGATCGGCCGCGGCGGCGGCGGCATACCGACGATTTCCAGCCTGCAGAGTTCCCTTCTCCTGCCAGTTTCCGCAGAACCCTCTCGTCGGTTCCCCAAAGGTATAAATAATCCCGATCCAAACGCTAAACCCTATCTATCAGTAACTTGGTATCTTTGCCTGTGTTTGTCACGCTCGCTTGATCTGAAGGAGGAGATATTCCTGGTTTATAAGAGTTAGCGATCGTTGGCCACAAGATGATTTTACTGGGGGGACCTCTGGGAAGTTTCTCCTTTTGAGCGTATTTGATCATTGACGATGTTGCGTGCGTTGTCAAATGTAAAGATTAGATCATGAAGAGGTGAAAAATATATTATTATTTGGTGTTGTTGGGTTGGTGAAGCTGCTCATGGAATTTCGGCGAAATAAACACTGGAATTCATGCTTCTGTAGTTTCAAGTGTAATTGTTCTTGTACTAGAGGTTGGACTTGGTTCATGCAGACTTTAGGTTGTTGCTTGAGCCGGTGCTCTTATGTGCTGGTGTCTACTAAATAAACTAAAACGCGGAATGAAGCTATTCCCTATTGTCCTTGAGGTGTCCAGTATTTCATCAGTACTTGTACTTCTGCACTTGTTGGGAGGACCTTGAGATGAAAACTGAAGTTGTTTCGAATGTTCTGTTATCAGAGGAATAATATAGATCTCGGATCACTATTGGAAATAGATGCATTTTTGGCGGATGCATGGCTTGAGATGCATTGTAGTGTCTATGTTGCTATTTCTATTCTTCTGGAAAATGTACATGATAAAGTTTTGATGTTAAAGCTGTTCTATGAATCCATGCTCTTGCTACAAGATTTGATTGGGGTATAATTAACTGAATAAAAAAAGTGAAGGCCAAAAGCATTTGAATTGATTTTTAACATATTTTGTTGCCTCCTCAGCTTTCCATTTCTACCAGTGGGGTGGGTATGAAGCCATTTGGTTTTGGTGCTAAAGTTTCAACAAAATGTGCAAGTGAGAACACTCGGGTTGAAGAGTTAAACTTGAGATCAAATCCGACAGATGAATTAGTAGAAGCAGATGAAGATGTTATTCCCCATAAGAGGAGTGCTAAAATCCATGATTTTTGCCTTGGGATCCCTTTCGGTAAGTTTGAATACCATGAATGTAAAATTCTGATACGCAAGTTTCCAGATGGATTTGAATTTGTACGTACTTGTTTTCTTGTTTAGGAAAACTGCTCTCTTAAGTGTTGTTCTTTTCCTCTTGTTTAAATAGAAGTGTACATGTAACTTCTTGCAAGTAAAGATGAGATCCCCATTGAATAATTACCTACAATTGTTGTAAAAGTGTGTTGATTGCTACAGCAGGTTTCAGAAGCACTGCAATTTCCTCAAGCAAAGCTCCTGGAAGTTCATTAGATTAAGGTTTTCTCTGTTATGTAGATATGATTAATCACATAACAAATCCTAAATCAGTGGAAAATATCAGTGTCATTACTATGTTCTCCATCCACACTTAAAAACATGAAATGGTCCTTATTTCATTGATGTTGTCTTCAGGCATGAACACTAGTCCATATTTCCCAATGGGTTAGTATTTTGACTTTTGGACTTTAAATTATGTGGATAGTAGCACTGTTGATACCAACTTTGTTATCTTTCTTGTATCCGCATAACACATAAATACATAACAATACTTCATTTTCTTGTGAGGGGAATAACAACACTACATTTGGTAATGCAGGTGGTCTTTTATTCTGTTTGGGGCTTCTAGGATACATTTTCTCCAGAAGTACCATAAGTCTTGTCTTAGGTGTTGCACCAGGGCTTGCTACACTCTTTCTTGGTACTCTCAGTCTAAAGTTTTGGAGGAGTGGAAGATCCAGCTTCCTATTTATCTTGGGCCAAGCAGGTGAGATAAGCATCGCCATACTTAGCTCACTGTTACTCAGTGTACTGAGTTAAAATGTAATCAACATTCAATCCATGGATTATATGTTGCTTATTGACCTGTTCTATCTGTGCTTTTGCAGCAATTTCTGCTCTCCTAGCATGGAAGTATTCTCATGCCTACCTCTTGGTAACTATTGTGAAATGTTCCGGTTCTTTTGGAGCATTCCCACTTTCTTAATGTGGCATTAATCTTTACCTGTTTCTGCAGACAAATAGACTCCTTCCTTGGGGCTTCTATGCTTCACTGAGGTACTTCGCTCTCTATTGTTCATCTAAACCCTGTTTATTTTTGGGAAAGTAGACCTGATGTATCTCTCTCCCCTTCAAATGTTACAGCACTTCGATGGCTTGTTTCTACGCTTATGTGCTGCTTGCCGGAGGAAATCCACCACCTAAGAAGTTGGCGGCGGCTCCATCATCGTCATAGATCAGGAAACAGACATTCGTTTCAGTGTCATAGTGTGATTTGGCCTTTGTGCATCGTGCTGCGACTGCGAGTATAGAAGAATTTTGACTTTCTCAGTATCGCCCCGTTGTATATTCCCCAAGCTTTGGTTCACTTTGGCCAGGCTTTATGAATTTTAGTTGTGATAGTGTGAAACTTTGGGCAAGTAGCTTTGCAGGATAATGACAATCCAGCCTTGTTGAGCATACTGTTTTCTTTTCTCCATGAACATAATAAATGTTTTTTTGGGACGACATTGGAGTATATTTGACGTACTCAGCTACGAATAACAGTTCGAAGTGCGAATGAACTTTTAGCTTAAGTTCTCAAAGGAATAAAAAAAAATCGAACCAATTGATCGCGTGATGGTTCTGTAGTTACCAAATCTGCCTCTTGTCATGCAATCGTTCTAAGCTCTGTCGAATAGGGTATGGGAGATGGATAATTTTTACTAGAGATGATCCCGTTTTGAATTTAAAAAAGAAGGGAACAACAGAGTTGACAATTTTTTCAAAGAACATATAGTTAGCATTTTTTTTTAAAAAAGAACAATGGATTTGAAGAAAAGTTGCTCCCACTCCCAACGAGTCAAGATAGAAAGCCCAAGAACGGCCCAAGTCAACTAATTCACCTCCCTCGGCCAGATCAGCCTTCGAACTAGGGTTTTACTCCTCCCGCTCCCAGGAAGCGAACAGCTCGACCTCCTCCGGTTCCGCCCGTCGCTCAGCACCGCCTCCTCCCGGCCGCCGCCAAGATGAAGCTCGTCAGGTAACACTCTCCGTTCTGGCCTCCCCTTCGTTCCGTTGGTTTGGCTTTGCCGTGTCCTCGCTGATTCGTTTGGTTCAAACTTCCGCCGAATTTGGTGCTGATTTGGGTGTGTGGGGGTTTTGACGTAGGTTCTTGATGAAGCTGAACAACGAGACGGTCACCATCGAGCTCAAGAACGGCACCATCGTCCACGGCACCATCACCGGTAAGCTTCGACCTCACCCCCAGGTGGGGAATACTTCGAAATTTTAGGGGTTTTCCCCGTGCGTGCGTTCTTAGGATTTGTTAGTTTTGTGCTCGGGCTTGGTATTTTTGGAGAGCTAGTGGGACGTGTTTGTGCGTTCTTGTTGTTTGTCTGAGAGCGCGGCGTTGTTTTGTTAGGTTTTGGAAGTTGTAGAACTGAACATGCCTTTTGTGCTTGTCACGCACAGTTTAGTGATGTTTTGTGCAGTTGAAGCCGTAGGTAGCTCACTGTGTCACTGAGATGACGTTGTTTAGGTTCAATTGGGCTTGGAGTTTTAGGGTTTTGGAAGTTGTAGAACTGAACATGCCTTTTGTGCTTGTCACGCACAGTTTAGTGATGTTTTGTGCAGTTGAAGCCGTAGGTAGCTCACTGTGTCACTGAGATGACGTTGTTTAGGTTCAATTGGGCTTGGAGTTTTACTTTTTAGTCCTTTGTCCTGCTTGGTTCGTAGAAAATTTGATTCATGTGAATTGCATGGAGTTTGTTCACAGTTAGTCTTCTCTTTCTGTGAACAATGAGTCTCGTTCCTGACGACCAATTTGTTGGAGATGATTTTTTATATTGACATCTTCAGTTTTAGATCTATATGCAACGAAAATGGTGGGATGCGTACCTTTATGAAATTGTAGTGGCGTACATCAGTTGGTGATAAGAACTCGAACAATGCATTGGGATGTTCCACTGAGCCGGGCTGAAAGTGCAATGTTTCTAGTCTCTCTTGAACTTACTTTTGTTGATTCCTTGATGAATTTTATTCCTGTGGAAGGGTGGGGCCTAAAAGAGACAGCGTGGTACTTCATATACTGAAAGATAAACAATTACAAATAATTTAAGAATATTTGATGACATTTAGTTGCAAGTGGAGAATACTGGTTTTGTCCTAAGAAGGATTTTTATAGAAAATAGGAAATGAAGACTGGAATGATACTTTTCAATTTACTAGCTTTCTTCGTGTTACTTAAGGTGTTTTGGGTGGCTAAGGCTATCGTCAAATTACATTTTGTTGGTAGGTGGCACAAGACTGGATTGCTCATTAACAGAAAAAAAAAATGCATCGGCCATCGTAGAAGTATTATTTTGTGCAACTTTTTATTACAGTTTGGAAAAATCATTGTTTTAACACAGTTTGGATTTTCAGTCATGTACTCTCACAATTTTGCATTCTCTCAGTTTATTTTGCTAGCAATTGTGGGATTGGGATCTTGATTATTGTGTACGGCGGATCCTCTGATTCGTGCACATTTTGTAGGTGTTGACATAAGTATGAACACACATCTAAAGACTGTGAAGCTTACTCTGAAAGGGAAGAATCATGTAACCCTTGATCATCTTAGTGTGAGAGGAAACAACATTCGATATTACATCCTCCCTGATAGCTTAAATCTGGAAACATTGCTGGTGGAGGATACCCCTAGGGTCAAGCCTAAGAAGCCAACTGCAGGTTTTATTTTACCCCAGCCTTCTATTTTCGAGTTTAATTACCACAAGAATTACTAACTGACCGACCAATCTTTGTTTGAAATCAGGGAAGCCTTTGGGTCGGGGTCGGGGACGGGGACGGGGACGTGGTCGGGGCCGCGGACGCTGAGCTTTATCATTCCCTGCCTTGGAAGCTCTCGCACTGCAAGTTTCCCTACAATGTAACCTACTTTATCTGCAAGCTATGTGGAAGAATGTTTTCCCTTCATCTCGGCAATTTGACCCAATGTTTCCCTTCATCTCGGCAATTTGACCCAATGTTCATGTCCATGTTAGGTTACATCATTCGTAATTAATGCGTGCTGCCTTTTCTGAGGAACCCTACATGTGAGGCTCCAGAGACTTTTGAAATTGTAAGTGATATGCCTGTGTTGTTAGTTGTTACCCTGGAATTCTGTAGGACTGCTTGAAATTAAATTGGGGATGTGATCACTGGTATTGCAGATCACATATCGACTTATTGAGTTCAGTTGAATCACCTTCGATTTACAATTTCCTCTCGTATGTTGTGATGTTTGGTTTTGTTGCTCTTTTCTGCTAATACTGAATAAACGCTTGGATTATCTTGAGCTGTTGAGCGTGTCTGGTCTGGAATCTCAGTGATGAATCGCGATTTGGTTGTGGTATTATTAGCTTGGTCGTGGTGGTCGCTTTTGTTAGGAGGTTTATGGCTATTTTTTTTGAAACCCAAAGGAATCATCTCTTTTACTTGTAACAATTACGTCGTCCACAATTGGTTGGTCTAAATAAACGGTGAAGTGGGTGGATTAACATTCCTCTCTCACCTTCGTAACCTCTCGATGCTTCCGTTGATTCTGAGCATGCTGCGGCATTGCCTAGCCATCCAATGGACGTCGTTGATCCATCCGTTGGCGCGTCAGATCAGGTCCATGGTGTTGTCACCCCCCGCCCTCCCAACGGAGGCTCCCCCTCTTCTTTTCTTTGCGTGCCGTGATTTCCCAATCCCATGTGCCACGCCGCGCTCACGCGTCTTGGGCGGGCAATCCGTCGGACGGACCGCACGAGCGGTGCCCTCGTCGCCCACATGCCGGCCGCGACCCCGCCGTGCCGCCTTGTCTCCGATCCCAGCCGGGCGGCAGCCGCGCGCGCACGGTGCGAGGCCGTGTTTGCGCGATGTCCTGCAACTAGTAGAAGTCCACGTGGAAAACTCTACAGGTGAAATTTTGCTAGTACCTGACGTTATCAATGAAGTCGATAAAATTTCATACTAGGAGAAAAGATTGGATTCATCTAATTTTCATTCAAATTGAAATTTCAATTCAAAATTTAGATAAATTCCATCTTTACATCTGAAAATTCAAATTTTCAATTCAAAAATTGAATACAAAATTTTACAAAAATATTTGGTAACAGTTGGTTACCCGTTCTATTAGCGGGTTCGATAAAATTCCCGAAACTATAGTTTTCCCAACGCTCCACTGAGTAGCACCTGGCGCCCGCAACTCGGCAAGGCCGCGAAGCGTATTGTCGTCTTCAGCTTCGGGAATGGTCCAGCGATATCATCTGATGTAGGGTATAGATCAAGACGAATTAAAACTTCGATGACGATTATTTTTTTCCGCCGAGTTTTGATAAGAGTTAAATGAACACCTTGTTCCAAAAGAAAGAGAGAGAGAGAGAAAAGAAGAAGTTAAAACGAACATTCGTAGTAATTCCTCACGCTCAAAAAAAGAAAAAGAAAACATTCGTGATAATTGGCTAGTTGCCCCAATCAGAATAAGTATGCATCGCGATCGTATTCATTGCTGCAACCTCGTCGCGCATCCATCCATTCCTACTGTACCTAAATCACATCACCAATTCAGCACACAGCATTATCCTGTTCTAAGGGTAAAAACACAATTGGTCCATAACAAAAATGAAGGTCACATCGAGAGGATAAGAACACCACGATTAGGCCAAACAGTTCTGATTCCGAGCAAAGGAAAAGCCTAGCTAGTCACCCGAACAGTTGCCTAGCTTCGGTAGCAAGCGATACCATACCATCGAAGAGAGGCAGAAGTAACGACACTTGTGTTGGCTGTGTAGCAGTTCCTCTCTGATAAAAAGCCGTGCGTGCAGCAGCAGCTTGCTTGGCTGTGAAGAAACCTGCACGTCGTCACCTGGAGAAAGGGAGGAGGCGCCGCGCCGGCACGATGTGCAAGCTCAAGTTCAACAAGGAGCGGGTGGGGTGCTTCCTGCTCGTGCTGCTGGTCGTCGTCCTCCTCATCGGCGTCCTATTCGGGCTCGGCGTGTTCCGGCACGGCTACGAGAGATTCAAGGACCTCTCCCGCAACCACACCTGCTACGACTGCAGCACGCACTAGGCTCCGCGCGCACGACCACAGATGCGCCTGCGCAGCAGTGCAGAGAGGTGTACGCCTTCTTCGTTGGATCGAGCTACTGATGTGTAAATTAAGCGAGCTGTGCAGATTCTTGTTGCTCTGGTGTGGTGTCCTGACAAATTCGTGCTACTTTTGACTCGGTAGTTTTTCTTCTTCGTTGTTTGTGTTGCCTTTTTCGTTTACTGATGGGTTTTGTTCTTGTCAAAAGCAAGAGAGAACTGCCGTTTTCTTGTGTATTACTGTATTCAGTTAGTAGGAACGCCGGAATGGCTTTACTTATTTCAGACTAAGCCTAAGGTGAATAGTTCAATTCACAATAAATAAAAAACAAGTTGGAATTCAACCCGAACGGCAAGCTCTTAACATATAATTTAGGCCTGATGAACATGCACCCACTAATGAATGTGTTCAGAAACATGACCCGCTTGTTCTTCGCGTCAATACTAGAAGTTAAAAGTGCTTCATAAACATTTTTGCTTATATATCTGATTCTCCCTAGGGCAGGCCTAAGTCAATCAAGGTATCTCCACTAAAAAGAAAAAGGACCGGCAAGATATGTGTACTGGTAAACAACAAAAGGTTCCTTGGACAACGAACTCGACTAATTTAAGTTCCATAGCTTTGCATAAATAACTCGATAAATTTTAATAGAATTATGATTCCTACTTTCTTTTTAGAGTAGGATTCTACTTCAACTTGAAGAAGAACTAGGTGACTATATAAATCTATAAGGGGTTGCTATAGGAACCCAAGAAGCAAGCAAGAAAAGCAAGTCAAGCAAGAGAAAATCATCCAAAATAGAGGACACGAGGGGATTACAGGCTAGGTTATTCTTTAGCACTAGATTCTTGTACAGGAAAAGGATCCGAGCTTCTAAGAGGTTCGAAAGGGTTGTGAGAGAACGACAATCCTTTGTACTCTTTTGAGCTCGTGCTTAAAGAATTTGCGGTCGGTTTCGTCAAATATTTATCTCTTGTCGTGGTTGTTTTGCCGTCATTATTTCGCCTCTCTCTACAGGATTCATTTACTTCATTCTTGATACCAACCTGAGTTTGATTATCGATCTACTGAAGTATCTCGTATGCAAGCGAACAGAGCGATCCAATCGTCCATTCACGTGTCGTATCTTACAACTCTTATCCGATCCGAGGGCTGCTACACATAAGGCAGGGTATTGGAGTATAACAAATGGAACTAGAGCCAAGACTGGATTAATTTGATTTGTGAGGATTGACAAAGCATCATGCGGCACAAGATCAAGATTGATGTCGACGATGTGTAGTCAAGTAGAGAAATTTAATGGAGAAGGAAATTTCAGTGTATGGCAATGCGTGGTGAAGGATGTTCTTGTGCAACAAGGGTTAATCGATGCTCTTGAATGAGATAAACTGGAAAAGACATCCAATAAAGACTAGAAGGTGACAGGGCAGAAGGACGTTAGTACAATCCATTTATATCTCTCCGATGAGGTAAAGTATTCCGTGATCATAGATAATTCACGGAAGAAATTACGGGTGGACTTGGAAAAATTGTATATGGCGAAGTCGTTGACAAACTAGTGGGTGCTAAAGTGGCAATTGTACAGGTTGCGAATAGAGGAAGACACACGGTTTGTTGATTATCTCAATATCTTCAACAAACTTGTGACACATCTTATTAGTGTAGATGAGAAAATTGAGAAGAACGACAAGGTCATCATACTGACATCATCTCTACCACCATTGTGGGAGCAATTTGTGATGAATGAGGCAATTGCATACCTATTGGAGGCATTGTCCTTGAAGAAGCTATTGGAATATTCATCCTTGGGTGATCAAGCATTGGCTTTCATAGATGTCGTAGGCAAAAACAATAATCACAGGAAAAATGAGGACGAGAGTAGGGCACACATGGATACTATCCATGTGACCAGGAAGATCATATGATTAAAGGTTGTCTGAGTTTGAAGAAAATGAAGGGTGCGTGCTTAATCATGGTAGCAAAGGGTGATTTGGGCGTACTAGTCGTCAATCAATCAGATACTTCTTATGGATGAATATTAGATCGGGTTGTTGCTTCCACATATGTTCGACGAGGGAGATGTTCGACGAAGGATCTCTACAACTGGCATATGGAACTGTTCACTTGGTTGATTGCAAGGAGTATACAATTACTGAGGAGTGAACGGTCACATTAGAGATGTATAATAAAGCACATCGCACATTGATGGGAGTTCGGTATGTTTCCGGCTTAAAGAAAAATATAATATATGTAAGTTCGCTTAAACTCGAAGGTTGTGAGGTTTTAATTCGAGGTGGAGTCATACGAGTTACTTGTAAAGGGCCGGTAATCATAGAAAGTACCTGGAGCAATGGAGGATACCTATTGGTGGGTAAAGCTAAATGAAGGGCAACCTATGGGAGGTTTAATAAAAATCCTGGACAGGAGAGAGAGAAAACATGTCGTCAAGGGTAGGTACATAACTACAAAGATGGTTGTAAACTCTAACAATCGCAAAGGTGAACATGCTGGAAGAAGGAAGACGTGGTGGGACCAACCATGTGGTACTTCCGAGCAAGTGGACCTCAAAGGTTGATACGGGGTGGTCCCATCTTCTCGAGTAGAACCGTGGATAAATTATGCTTAGCGATAAACAACACTCAGCTGTACACCACACACCAGTGCACATATTTGTAGCTCTATGGATATTCGCCAATATGCACCGGAATGATCGCCGCCAGACCACGAGCGGAGATCGCCAAACCCTTAATTCCTAGCAAAAAAGCAAACTTGACCTTGACTTGTAGAATGAACAACAGATCGTCTAATTCTCTCTCAGAAATCCTTGCATGAATTCTGGAACGAAAGAACAAGCAATAGTTTTTTATTCAATTCTTGTGCATAATGATCTCATAGCATAACCATCCGCTAGACATTTTAATGGACCAAGGCCCATAGCCTTCAGCTGATTGACAGAGACGTACAAGGTAAGCTATCGACTGATTAAGTGTGTTTCCAAATCCTTGGCTAATTACAACTAAAAATAGAAGCCTGCCTATCGTGTTTCCACCGAACAACAGCATGACTACATGTGTTTCCACTGAAAAGAAATGTTGTTCGGCCTAGTGCAAGACATGTTGGTTATCTCCAAATCACATGTGATGCTTGGATGCATGCATGGCATCTAATCCGAAATGTACTAATAGAAGCAGCAGTACACGTTGATGGTGATATACTCTAGAGGTAATTATAGAGATGATTGTATCACATCTATATTTATGAGTTATTGAATAAGTGTTACTCTGTTCCTTGAATGAATCATGAGTTATAAAGATCAACGAGTACGTGACTTGTTGGTGAAGCTCTTTTAACTTATGATGATGTCGCTCTAAATGTATCTCTGGTCGTATGACACCGGTCGAAACACCAGTGATCCTATCGACCAACACATGTATTGATTGATGACCATGTTTCACCGGTCATGGATATAGGGATATCGAATCAATAATGTGAACACATATTAGAGAACATGGTGTTGGATCGACCAACCTTGAGACACTACTGAGATTGTTATAATTTCACATGTCATCAGTTAGTCTCAAGCAATGATGATGTATAATCCTTAGACCTGAGATCAACATGGTTTTCTACATATGTAAGAGTACACTTTGGGGTTACCAAACACTACACCATAACTGTGTAGTTATAAAGGTAGCTTTCAGGTATATTATAAAATACGCGGAAGAATGTGACAGGTCGGATATGAGATTTGCCCCTCCTAACATAACAAGAGAGATATCTCAGGGCTCCTCGATGTGGTCGGATAAAGAAAGTGCATGACCATGCCACTGGTGGCCAAAGAATTCGACCACATGAAGTTACCCGATACTTGATCTAAAAAGTATTGAACAGTCCATGGATAACATAACATCTCACCTGGAGTTCAACCAGATATCGTGAGGCAAAGGGAGAATACATGAGCAAGTCTTTCAATTCAATCAGATACGGACTAGTCGTATGGAGATACGAGTTGATCGTAGGTTGGTCGAACATGATCACTAACTGATCGAAACCTTGTCGTAAGGAGTTACGAACTGGTCAAGATAAAAAAATGAGCTGGTCGTATAGAGATACGAGCTGGTCGTTAGTGATAAGGACCTGGTTGTAGATTATATTGCATTAAGGTTCGTCCGATATAACTTGTGTGTATTCGGGAATCGCTATGTCCTGCTAGGTACCACGACCCATGGTCGGAAAAGGTTTCCGAGTCACAACCAATTACGCATGAAGCTACAGAGTCACACATTTAACGGGTTGAAACAAACCAGTATGGATACGATTTGTCAAACGTATTCGGATAGTTTCCATCACAGGCACTATATAACGAGATGCTTAAGGCTATTGGAAGAAGAACATGAGATGAGGTAGACATGTCAAGCGTTGACGAGAGTTGCTCCAAACCCTAGACGCCATCTTCTTGAGAGGGCCTTCTCGTGCGACTTTGTGCTAGCGCGCCGGCGTACGTCGTTTTTGCCCTGGATGTGTGGATACTGTAGAGACGCTACTGTGGTTGTTGTTGCGCTTAAGGACGATCCGCGACCTTGGCGAGGAACTCGATTTGTTGCTTGAGGAGACGATCAACTATGAGAAGACGATCGACTACGTTGGACGATTAACTACAACCACTACATCGACACGCTCTTCGTTGGACCAGGCTGCTCCAACTCTTCTTCCGCTGCATTGCGCGTCTGGGGGTAACGATCTGTGATCTCTTGCTTGTATGACATCCTGGTTTATGTGGTAGAATTTTTGAATTGCCAGCTAGCGTAGCTTACTTGTATTCCTTCACATGTAACGTGGAGTTGATCAGGAATATATGTGTATATTTGGCCTTGACACTTAACGAGAACATGTGATGGTCGACTGCTTCCTTTTGATGATCTCAAAGTGTAGCGCCGACTCCTGTATCACCAGCGACAGTGTGTCTTCTCCTTCCTCAAACCTAAGAACAAGTAAAGTACAAGCGTTGGGTAGTATAAAATTCTCGTTAAAATTAATGACATGTTCATTAAGGAGCAAGTTCACCTGATCTTGTAGTTTCTTGGCACATGCTCTTGTAATTGGTCCAGTCGGCAGCTCGATGCGTATATCTTGAGCATCAGGTGGAGGAAAAGAATGTGTCGTAGGGACGCCCTCATCATCCTCTCCCTATTGAAAAGATGTCATCCTCGACGCTAGATTAAAAGCACCGAAGAACGGCGATAAATCAACAATGTTGAATGTCGAGATCACGCCATAGTCATCTCCCAGAAGCTTGATTTTGTATGTATTGTCATTAATCCGCTCAAGCACTTTGAAAGGCTCATCTCCTCGTGGCTACAATTTTGATCTGCGTCGATCCGGAAAGTGTGGTCGGGTTGGCAGCTTTACTCCCAGAATCAAATCAATATGATGCTCTATCCCGCGGATTGGTGGCAAACCAGTGGGCATTTCCTCCGAAAATACGTCGCTAAATTCCTGCAAAACATGAGAGACACCACTAGGAAGAGACGTCAAGTCGTCAGGCGAAAGTAATGCATCTTTGTACAAAAGTACAAAGTGCATCAAATTGGGATTCTCACAAAAAGCTCTCATATCTGATTTGGTGGCTAACATTATTAACCCTTTCTCTGCCTCACTTTTCTTTTTACTACTCAATTTTGGCTTGTCACTCTCACTCACCGAAGGTGGAATATCTCTATTTCGTGTACTCTCAATTTTCACCTTAACTTTCTTCTTATCAGCCTTGACTATCTCTGTCGGTGTAAGTAGATACAAAATTACATCTGTGCCACTCCACTTAAACTTATAGCAGTTTGTATGCCCATCATGATAAACATGGTGATAAATTGCCATGGGCACCCTATAGCAAGTGACAAACTGACATGGGCACCACATCTCAAACAATGGTATCCTCATAATTGTTAATCGTGAAGTGCACCTTCAACATATGACTGACTTTCACCTTGCCCACATCGCTCAATCACTACACATGATAAGGATGAGGATGCGGTAAATATTTTAACCCCAATTTTGTGCACATATCCTTACTGGCCAGATTATACAACTTCCTCTATCAATTATCACTTTGAACACTTTACTGCCAACTGTCGCCCATGATTGAAACAAATTACACCGTTGTATGGTAGACTGGCTTTGTGACATGCTAAGTACACGAGGTGTGCACACTAGCATATGCTCTCCCTCCAGTGACCCCAGCCTACAGTCCAATCTCTCATCCGTTGTGGGATCCTCCGCAAAATCAACAAACGGAGTAGTATCGTCGTCATCACTAGCTGAAATATACCCATCATCAGTAAGTATCATAACTTTATTATTTGAACAATTTTTTTGAAAATGATCAACCCCCATGCACTTGTAGCATGTCATATCACGTGAACGGCCTGTAGAACCCATCGAGGATGTCGTGCCAGCAGCGGGCGCCTGTAGCGGCGTACTATATGACTTCCTCTATGCTAAACTGCGTGGAACTGAATTGCCCCCGAATGGAGCGGGCTTGCCTGGCTGTCCCGTGCTGTACGGTGGTGTCGTGCTCTCTTAATAACGTTGTCGTGCAGCATACTTAGCATCTTCAATGACTTGTTTCTCAGCATCACGTGTCTGATGCATCAACTTGACCATGTTGTTGTATTGATGATGATTATCAATCCGCCGAATAGCATAATTCATCCCAGCAAGAAAGCGAGTCATCGCTTGTTCCTCATTCTCACACACATCAGAATGTATGATAATCTGATTCTTCTCTTTATAATACTCATCAACTGATTTCAAACCCTGTCGTAACCCAATCAGCTTCTCATGCAGTGAACACTTGTGTAGGAACAAAGCGCGTGTGCATCTGCCGCTTCAGCTCGTCCCATGTAACAACATGTGTTTGTGTCGCTCCATACGCAGTTGCACACAACGCTCCCACCATGTAGCAGTATATATGTCCAAAGCAGCAACAGCAAGGTCCAACTAGCGTTGATCAGAATAGCGGTTCAAGCGGAACAGCTTATCAACTTTCAGCTCCTATGCAAGATAAACCTCTACCTCTATAGTACCCTCAAAGGACAACATTGTGAACTTGGGATTTGCAACCAAATCATCAACGCCCTTATCACGCTGACGATTGCGCGCATACTGATTATGTTGACAGCGTGGCAAGTAGTCGGAGAACACGGACTCAGTCGCCGTCGTCGTCATCGTGGCGGTTGCCGCAGCCTCCTCTATGGGCACCATAGTAGGCACCCCCATAGGTGTTGTCGTGCGCACCTCCATAGACGCCACCGTGGACGCCGTCGTTGGCACCCGGTGGGCGCCGCCTCCTCCAGCGTCGTTGCCATAGCCGCGACCTCGGCAAGAGCACGATGTTGTTGCACCGCCTCGCGTACATGCACCAATTCGTCGAGTTGTCATTGGTGTGGTTCATCCTCGCACTGTCGTCTAGCGGCAGCCTCCGCATCCGTCTCGTCGTGCAGCTTGTACGGGAGGTGTACACTCCCTTCATCGCCACGTGTACCTAGCTGCACCGAAGCTGTGAGCTTGGCAATGGCGTCCAGCATCACCTTGTGCTTGTCGTCGACGGTCACAGACAACTTCTGGAAATCTGTCCCCAGGCCGTCCAAGTTGTTTTGGACACGTACAAGGTCGCTGCGCACCTGGTCAACCTTGGCTCGGAACTCATCCTGAAGCATGGCACGAAGTGTAAGGTAGTGCATCTTGGTGACCAGATCAGTATGGTTGCTGTCAAGATTCTTGTCCTGCTCACTTCCTGATATGATTACAGTAGCAAAAATACTATGTGAAAATATATGTGAAAAACAAGTGGTAATATCTCAACTATTATTCTGAAACAAAGCAAGTTGTACTGTTCCAAAGTAAATTAACAGTGGCAAAAACTTACACTCGTAGCAACAAACGACCAACCAAGATTGTGGGAGAGAATATCAAGAACGACAGTCAATACATGACACAGATATTTTTGGTGGAGCTAGGTGAGGAAAACAACCTAACAAATTCAAAATTTAAAGATTGTTGAGCTAGTTAGCAATCTAAACAAAACTCACAATGTCTAATTGCTGATCGATAAATATAAGTGAGGAATAGATAGTAACACACACACAACGATAATGGGAATATTGCAAACAAAAGAATGAGCTATAAAAATTGAGTGTCGTCGAAGCTCATATTGCAACAGTGCAAGAAGAGATGCTAGCTATTGCTCAAAATGAAATAAGAGGGCACAAGATTGCTCAACTACGTGCGTAAAACATTGGAAACAAAAAATTTGATGATATGCAGGTAGGGCCGAAACCTTTTCTTTCTGTTGCATTTTCTTTCTCTCTTTCTTTTGCTTGTTCTCACGGCCAACTACTAATCAGCAAGGCTGTTTTTTTACTCACACCCAAGCAACTCGCGCAAGGCTATTTTTTGTTTTTTTTAACTCACGCAAGCACTACTAACTCACGTATGACAAATACAAAAATGGTGATGAACAACTGGACGAACAAACTTGTGGTGCACAACCTACAACGATCAATCCCTTGAGCAAATCTACAGCTAGTCTCAAGAGGGAAAAAGATAACGCAAACATGTGGAGCTCGCTAACAAACTTGTGACACTATCACGAAACGACGACTAAAGTGATGCAAACGGAACACAACCAGCAACTAAACACAATGAACGAGTGGATTAAGACATAACAACATGCACTAAAAATACTGAATTAAACTACAGCAAAAGATAATTTTTTGTGGCTTTTCAGTGTATAGGATAGAAAAACATTCTACTAAAGGTGGGAGGAGAAACCAAAAAAAGGGGGAAACAAAAAAACGGCGAAGTTGACTTGTAGCGAGTTTTTAGAGGAGCATAGTGAATTTAGCAGATAAGAGTTAAGATGAAGATTGTTGAGATAGGGTGACTCATATCCTATTCTTTTAGGACTTAAATAGATGTGTTGCATAAATAACTACATGAAGCCTAATAAAAATATGATTCCTACTTCTATTTAGAGTAGGATTCATACTTCACTTTGGAGGAGAACTAGAAGACTATATAAACCCAAAAGGGGTGGCTATAGGAACCCAAGAAGCAAGCAAGAATAAGCAAGCCAAACAAGATAAACTCATCCAAAGTACAAGGCAGAAGATGATTATAGGCTAGGTTATTCTTAAGCACTTGATTCTTGTATAGACAAGGATTTGAGGTCTTAAGAGGTTCGAGAGGGTTGTGAGATAGCGATAATATGTTGTACTTTTTTAAGGTCGTGCTTAAGGAATCTACGGTCGGCTTCATCAAATTTATCTCTCGTCGCAATTGCTTCGCCACAGTTATTTCGGTTATCCCTACGAGATTCATCTACTTCATTCTTGATATCGTGAACGTACGCGTTGTATCTCACAAACTCTGATCCGATCCGAGGCTCCATGCGCGGCCCTAACAGATTGATTCGTCTAAAAAATTTCGTTATCATGAAATCTACTCATTCATTTTTTTAACTTGATTAAGCTGATTCCTTGATCGGAAAGAAAGAAAGAAAGATGATTCCGTCCGTGATGCAACTCGGTCGATTGAACGATCGATCAACACACTGTTGCCACCTTAAACTAATTTATTCACACACACAACAAACATAAAACTTGTCTAGTCGTAATACTCCTAGACTATAGTCCTACATAGTGTCTGAGTGTCTACCGAGTCTTACATGCACTTTACCTTACACTTGTTGTTTACTTCTTTCGTGCTTGGTAACTAAGAGCTAGGGGAGATGGCTGTGAGGAGGGTGTGGCTTTGGACTACTTTTATAGCGGCTCAGCTCCAACAGGGGACGTGCAATAATGGCTAGGCCTTTAGCTTTCTCGTGGTTTCTTTTTTCTTTTTTTGGCTAGTATTAATTATCTTTCTTACTCTATGAAATGCTTGTTTGTTTACTCGATCTAGGTCTGCCACCTCATCTGCACAAGAGGCCCACAATCGTAGGTGCCATATGGCAGACCTGGACTATTAATAGTTTCATCGGCTGTTGTTAGTAACCTAAACAATTTAGATGGTTTCTGCAAGAGATTTAGATGATCTGCCTCCACATTGTCATTCTATAATATTTTTGTGAACTCCATTTTGCTTCAAATTCGTAGGTTCCATTTAAATATGTCACTGACTTAAGTTTTGCCTGATTCAGAGTGCCAACAAGTTGCTGCTCTAGGCTCCTTCTGGTATGGTACATTTGTTACATATTCGAATATTAATATCTAGTGAGTAATACAAATAATATATGTGTGTCATATGGACCAAACACAATCCTACAACAGAGAGGTGCACACACATTCCATCCCGGTGATGCTAATGTACAAACACCGTGTACCGCATCGATAACAATTTACTTTAATTGGCTTCGTATCTTCAAAAACAAATATCAGACACCACATATCAAATAACGTTACGACACACCGAATAACATACAAACCACTGCTTAGTACCGTATATCCAATGAACGAGGGCAGCGAAGTGCGCTATACCACCTAGTAATAGTAAGAAACAAAGTTCTTTCATCAAAGGGAGGTCTATTCAAGACAATTTCTGTTATGTTCAAGGTGTAGCAAAGCTATGTCATCAAAAGAAGAAAGCTCAGATTCTTCTTAAGCTTGATATTGCAAAAGCCTTTGATACCATTTCGTGGCCTTTTCTCTTAGAAGTTCTGCAGCATAGGGGGTTCGGCCCTCGTTGGAGGGAATGGATTTGCATTCTTCTCTCTTCGGCTAGTACAAAAATCATTTTAAATGGAGAACCTGGACATAGCATTCTCAATGAGCATGGATTGAGGTAAGGTGACCCGTTGTAGCCCTTACTCTTTATCTTGGTGATGGAGGTTCTAAATAAACTCTTTCAAAAAGCTAATGATTTTGGATTATTTGATCCGATGGGTCAAAGAGCCATCAAATACCAAGCTTCCTTTTATGATGATGATGTTATGGTCTTTGCCCCGCCACAACAACATGACCTCCTATCGGTCAAGGAAATTCTTCATATTTTTGGCAGGATATCCGGCTTGATCACCAACTTGAAGACATTCAAGCAATCTCTAATTTATTCAATTGCAAAATATCTAATTTTCCTTGCAGCTATTTGGGGCTTCCCTTGACTGTTACAAGGCTCTGAAAGATGGACTTCCAATCGTTGTTGGATAAGCTCCCCCTCAAGCTTCTGAAGTGGAAAGGCTCCCTTCTTTCTATGGGAGGCCGACTAGTGCAGGTCAAAGCCGTTTTAACCTCAATGTCTATATATCACCTTATAGCTATGACATTGCCTAAGTGGGTTCTCAAGGCTATTGATAAAATTAGAAGGAGTTTTTTGTGGACTAGAGAAGAGGCGGCTAGAGGGAGCAAATGTCTTGTTGCTTGGAATTGTGTTTGTAAACCTCTAATATATGAAGGTCTTGGCATTCAAAGCTTGCAGACCGTGGGGTTTTCCTTGCAATTGAGATGGCTTTTGTTGCAGAGAGTTGATAATAGTCGAGCATGGTCAGAGCTTTGATTCCAGCACAATCAGGTGGTCCTTTCCTTCTTTCAAGCATCTCTCAAATTTGTGCTTGGAGATGTCCGCAATGTCCTCTTCTAGACTGACCACTGGTTAGAAGGAAAACCTATCAGCTTCTACGCTCCTAACATTTTTCAACTAGTGGGGAAGAGAATTAAAACTACTAGAACAGTAAAAGAGGCATTACATGATTTTTTTGTGGATGAATGGTATTCAGGGCAGCTTGTATGTTGTTGCTATTGAAGAATGTATTTGCCTCTAGAGATTTATCTCGAGTGTGCGCTTGCAAGAAAACTCATAGGACTTGATTCAGTGGAAATGGTCTTCATCGGCCTCTTATACCACCAACTCTGCGTAATGTGCCTTTTTCATGGAGCTGTGCATTTTTCATGTGCTTTTATTTGGAAATCTAAAGCCCCTTTAAAGATAAAATTCTTTGCTTGGCTTGCAATTCTGAAGAGGACTTGGACTGCTGATAGACTTCAGAGATATGGCCTACAACATCCTGCAGCCTGCGTAATGTGTGATCAGGAGAAGGAAACTGTTGACCATCTCCTGATCAGTTGCGTTGCAGCAAAAGAGATTTGGTTTGTCATTCTTAGCCTATCAAATTATGGCCATTTGGCACCCATTGCATCTCTTCAGGTCATAGAATGGTGGCCACATATTAGAAGAAAAAATTCAGAAGGAGAAGCGTGGATTGGACACTCTTGTGCTCTTGGTCATACGGACGATTTGGAAGGAGCGTAATACGTGAATTTTCAACAACAAGAGCAACTCGTTGTCGTTGCAAAATTGATGTAGTCAAGCAGGAAGAAAGTCAATGGAT
This sequence comes from Hsuehochloa calcarea, assembly GCA_036346395.1. Taxonomy (NCBI): domain Eukaryota; kingdom Viridiplantae; phylum Streptophyta; class Magnoliopsida; order Poales; family Poaceae; genus Hsuehochloa; species Hsuehochloa calcarea. Next base: position 19,135,423 of record CM070600.1, read on the forward strand.
TATAGCTGGAATAGCCTGCTTGAAAGTTTGGTTACCTTAGATCTTTCTTTGGCCGCTGTTTTTCTAGGCTTTTTGGCCGCTGTTTTTTCTTCTACTAGCACTTTGATGCTAGTTTTGTTCAGACATTTCTTTCTTTCTATCTATTAATGGTATAACGCGCAAGCCTCTTGCCTGTTCTAAAAAAATAGTAAGAAATAATAAAAATGATTAATATCAGGTGCTGGGGCCAACATCAAACACGGAGACATATATGCTTTCTAAAACTTAAGAACCAATGGAAATACAGAGGTCATGTATGTCTAGCTTTGGTTGCTACTAGTATATTTTCTGAAAAGTTGTACCACATAGGATAAGACAAATTGAAACATGCACCGAGTGGTCGCATGGAGTGACCATTGACCAAGCATCCTGCAGGTTGCACCAGCTACAAAATGTAATGTTGGGCCCGGATTTTCTAATCCTGAATCCTCTGCGAATACACTGTGCTATTACTTGGATCAGTATATAGCACTCACAGATACATTACTGAATCATTCCATACATAGCGTAAAACCATATCATTCATTAATTTAACACATCAGAGTTTACATAGACCGCTTCGGGCCAAGTTTTACAATAAAGGTCGAACAGGCCAAACAATTACATCACAAAGTAGCGGAAGCAACAACGGAAACAAAAGGAGTGAGGGCACATCTCTCCACAGGCAAGCGACTGGGGAAACCTGTGTACATCCGATATTATCCAAAACTCAGATAATACAGGATGCACATAAGTACCAGCGGAGTCAGCTAGACTGAGGCGAGACTAGAACGGCTATAGACTAAAATATGCTTCAAAAACTCCTGAGTCTTCAGATATATGTTTCCTCGTAGTAGTTGAAAGCTTCAGGATTTCCTACTTCTGAGGGTTTAGGGAAAGAGCGAGGATGAGCACAACTTTCGTGCTCGTGAGCCAACACGCAGTGTGCAATAGTATACATGCAAGGTTTAACAAGTATGACTCAAGTTCTTTTATTTGCTAAAGCAACACTTTCAATTTTCATAGTTACAAATTCCTATGACTTAGCATTTTGAACAAATTGCATTTTATTAAAGAGAGTAAGTGCAATATATTAAATAACAATGGAGGTTACCTCCACCTCATGCTTAATTTTGATAGCGGTTACATCCACCGATTATCAGCACTGGGTAAGACTACCCAGGAAAAATCCAAAACAAGGGCTAGATGAGCCCGTCACATTTTCTATCCACCCACAAAGGTTTTTGAAATATAACTAACTCAAGTTAAGTTCTCATGTCCGCCTTTGACCGTAGGCGCGGCTGTTTAAACAGTTTAAACTCTGCAGAGGTTGTACACTGTACCCACAAGAGATAATCATACTCGTTATCCCACATGATTCCTTAGTCATGTAGTTGAGCGATCGTCACAGTAACGTTTCAAACTACCTTGCCCCTTCCGTCATCTCACCCCTATGGCCAACTCCATAAGTTGTGCGGGATGTTTACCACAACGACTAGCGCAGCTGGCCCCGGCCAGAACGACTAGCGCAGCTGGCAACTTCACCCTCCCCGGTGTCCCTTTCAAGCTAGCATACGTTCTGCCGCTTTCACACTTCTAAACACTAGTTGTGGGATGATATTCAGGGTTCAGTAATTTTACTAAGTCAAGTTGCACTTTGCAGACTTACGGTTGTACTTGTTTTACACATGAGGTCAATACAAGATTAAGTCATTAATTCATTAATTCATCTAGACTGTTCATACCACATACCAACCATTCTCATGCTACATCTGCACCCACCACTCTTTCCATCTGCCCAGATGTGGCACTAGCAAGTTGTTTAGGGTTGGAGGAAAAACCAATTAACACAATACGACAATCGTTACAGTAACTTTTCAAACTATCTTGCCCCTTCTGTCATCTCACCCCTATGGCCAATCCCATAAGTTGTGCTAAATATTTACCACAACGACTAGCGCAGCTAGCAACTTCACCCTCCCTCGGTGTCCCTTTCAAACCAGTATACATTCTGCCGCTTGCATACTTCCAAACACCAGTTGTGGGATGACATTCATGGTTCAATAATTTTAATAAGCCAAATTGCACTTTGCAGACTTACGGTTGTACTTGTTTTACACAGGAGGTCATGACAAGATTAAGTCCTTAATCCATCTGGACGGTTCATACCACATTCCACACATTCTCGTGCTACATTCGCACCCACCACTCTTTCCATCCGCCCAGATGTGGTACTAGCAAGTTGTTTAGGGTTTTGGGGAGGAAAACCAATTAACACAACACACCAGTCATTTACATCCAATAACTGTCCAAAACCACTTTCATGATTAAAATATGATGATCGAAATATTTATTATCCCGATACTTAAGCAAGACTAGCATGTCGCTTAAGTACAACCTATGCAAGTATTTACCACATAATTACTAGGGTGACATGGAATGAGTCATTCAATTTATCAAAGGATGGATAGTACTTAATAAATCATCAAATGAGTGTTTAACTACCTTAAGCTTTAACATACATTTGATTATAGAATTAAAGCATGCAACTTTGATATTTCAAATAAATATAATTTGCATAAAATATGGGCTCAAAATGATCAAAGTATTGACTCGCCTGGGTCAGGTTATCGCGGCCTTGATCTTACTCAGGGCCTTCTCTGCCAGGGGTCTTGAATTCTTGGTCTGCGTCTTTATCAGAATCTTGATCCTGCTTGAGTTGTTGTTTCTTCTGGACTCTGACTCCTAATTACACGATAACAAGCGAGAAAATCAATTAAGTCCAAAGAACTTCAAAAGACCAGATACATTCAAAGAGCTTTAAATAAGTTTTACGATGAACGAGCTTAAGAGACAAGATTCAGCGAGGCGGGGATGTTTGACAAAGTCAAATGTCCAACTAAGCGAAAAGGGTCATGGCTGAAAAACTCTGCCGGGGAAAAACAAGGGAGAATCTAAGTTGAAGAACTTTCGCAGGGATACTCCACTTCGGATTTGGAAGATGGCAAGATATTGAGATTAACAAGTTAATCCCGAATGGCTTCCCAAATATTTTTAGAAAATACATATTAATTGCTAATACCGCAAAGCCTTTTGAACGATAGCGGAAAAGTTGAATACATTCGTTTTATCAAATATTTGACATGATTGCAGAGGCGATTACGAAGGTCATTTGCATAACATCCATTTCCAGATATTTTGCAAATTATGCTCTTAATCGACGACTCTCAAGTATTAGCGAAATGGATAATTCTGTTAACACTTGTCAATTGGCGGGTTAACCATTAACAATGGTTAATCGAATTATCGCAATTTACAACACAATCGTTAGAGAATAAACAATTTAGATATATTTTTGCCAAATGGGAAGCTATTAATCGATCGAGGTTTAAACAAAACATTATCGCCAAACAAACTTCATTACACAATTTTCTTTGCCAAACTCAACCTCGGCTACTGCTCCACGACTACACTTCACGGGGTTAACAAAATATATGCAAGATCAATACACCAATCATCAATACACAGATCAATCACTCAAATACATATGACACAACCCGCTACTGATTGATCCACTTCTGATGCTCTTCTGTCCCATTCACAGGGGGTGGCTCACTGCCAGAGAGAGACAGAAAGAGAGAGAGAACAGGGGGCGGCAGCAGAGGAGGAGGGGAGCGCGCGACGGCGGCTGCCGGCGGCGGGTGACGGCCAGAGGGGCAGCGGGGATGGGCAAAACGGATCGACGGGATAGGGAGGAGGCCAAGGGAGGCGGCGGTGCGGCCGGAGCGGTGCTGAAGAGGTGGTGGCGGCGAGCAGAGCGCACGAGCACAGAGGACACTAGCGGCGACGATGGCCAGAGGGAGGAGAGGGGGAGGGGGAGGAGCACATGAGCACCGGGGTGGATCAAGGGAGTTCATCGAGTGTTGGGCGGGGGAAGCGGTGGAGACGGCCGACGCGGGAGCCGAGGTGGTGGGGAGGCGACGGGGCGGCGAGCAGGCGGGCGGAAGCTCGGCCGACAAAGTGAGATGCGTTGGGCGAAGGCGCGGATTGGCCGAGGAGCGGGAGGGAGGGGAGAAGGGTGGTGGTGGCACCGAGCTCCACAGAGAGCGGGAGGAGAGGAGGCGAGAGGGAGATGATGGGGCGGCTTTGTAGCCGGGAAGAGGCGGAAAGCCGGAGGAGCGGCGGCAATGGCGAGATGGGGAAAGCCTGACGTCGCGAGGGGGGGGTCACGGGCGCAGAGAGTCTGGCAGAAAGGCGCGGATCCGAGGAGGCAGGGTGTCTGGGCGGGCTAGGAAGAGGAGGCAGCAGACCGGCGCGAAGGAGAAAGGGAGGGCCCGAGCGGAGACGAGCCGGGAGAGGAGGCGCCGGGTGCGGAGAGAAAAAGGAGAAAGGGAGAAAAGAGCCAGGGCGGCACAGGGGGGAGGAAAGAGAGAAAGATTGGGCCGGGGAGAGAAAAGGAGTCGGGCCGGGGAAATGGTTGGGCTGGGAGAAAAAAGGAGGGAGAAATGGGCCAGGCCAAAGAAAAAAGAGTGGGTCCAAAATTTAAAAAAGGGAAAATCAATTTGAGATTTGAATTCAGGTGTTGAAAGGAGGTTTGAAACACAAACCCGAGCTTAACGGAAGCTAAGAGTTTTTTAAAAATTAAATGACAAATTTGACAAACGAACGAAAATCAAAAATCAAAACAGATATTAATTACCGTCCGAAAACGGAACGTTACATGTAACATACATTCCACGTGGCAATTCGTGCTCTTTGTGAAGGACTAACTCTGTTCTAACAGATGAGTGAAAAACTGTTACCAATTTCATGGAGTTAGCATGCGTATTTGTTTGCTAATGCAGGGGAGATAGTCATACTAGCACAGTAGCACATACCACCAATGTTAAACAGTATTAACTTGTTTTTGCTTTAGGCTAAAGCCTTTGGTCCCATTTCTGGACAGGATGTGTGCTTCATCGTATGGATCACGCAAAGACACAAAACCTAGATTGAGTAGATAATTATGCAATAAGAAGTTGACAATGGTATAGGCAAAGCAAGTTTTTTTTCCTCTAAAAACGAGTTTATCCTTGACTGTGCCATCAAACACGTCAGATCAAAATTGCAAAGACGCATGAAGAACTGTAAGGCCCTGACAAAAGGGGGATTCCCCTGCTTTTATTGAAAGCAACATGTTCAGATATTACAGAGAGGACAACGGCTATAAAGCCCGTAACATTCAGTTCAAAGGAAATAAAGAAAATCTTAGACTCTCCTACAGACATTCAGACGACTCCACATATTAACCCCACCACAAAACCACTACAAAAGAAACTACCACTATTCGACTTTGGACAACATGAAACACAAGCATTCTCAGCATTCTTGACTTCTCCTGTTACGATTTAGCTTCAGGGATCTTGCCTGCATCTTGCGCGCTTCAGCAGCCGCATGCACCAAAGCTTTGTCTTTCTCCTTCAGTAATAACTTCCATTGCTGCATCAAAGTGGTTATTTTGTGAAGGATGTCAGTTGGTTTTTCAATCAGCCTGCCTTCTATAGCCATTTTATTCTAACCCTCCAAAGAGACCAACACACAACACTTGCCCCAAAATATCATGATTTTACTCTGAGCCCCTCCCTGTTTCATCCATCCAGTCACGAAGTCCTCCTTAAGTGACTGGTGAGCCACCCTCCTCCATCTGGGCACTCCGTTCGCGATCAGGTGGTCTTGATGAGCTGATTTCATGAGTTCATGCCGAACCCAGATTGCATAGCATACGGAGCCGGAGTTAGGATATGACATTACAGTACTATACAGAAATTACTGATACTGAAAACAGTAAGTTTCACCATTAATTACAGCACTTATTGCTTACTTAAGACCATCTATACGCCTCCATTTCAATATCATCAATTGGATCCCATTTCGATCAGATTCAATGGAGACCTCTACTCTACTACATCCTATAACAGATTTGATAATGTGGCATACCCACATCAAAAATACACTGATGGCGTTGCTATATCCTGCAATCTTTTGACCACTTCCCACTTCACATCAGCGGGTCTTCGGAGATTCCGTGGAGGGCTTTGGTGATGATCCACTGTATGCCGCCGCCAGGATGTAATGCCGAGGACGGCGTAGCCCTTTGATGAAGCAGTGGGAGGCGTTGCCGGAGGAGGATCTCCGTGGCTGAGGGTCTCTGCAAGTACCGGAGCCTGAGGTAGAAGACAGAGGCAACGCCGCAACGGCCAATTAAGTTGGAGTTGATTTAAGACATGCCGTCGCCCCTACTTGAATCTTCTCTTGAATCAAGTAGCCTCTGCAAATGGCTTGGCTTATTTCAGACCCTAGCCTAAGGTGAATAGTGCAATACCCAAAAACCAAAAAAAAAAAAAAAACTCAAGATGGAACTCAATCCGAACGGTATGCCCTGACATACAAGCAAACTTTAGGCCTGATTAACATGTACCTACTAATATGATCCCCTTGTCCTCGCATCAATCTTGGTTAGAACTTAGAAGTGCTTTAGAAACTTTTTGCTTATATATCTGAATTCTCCCTACGGCAGGCCTAAGTTAAGCAAGATATCTCCACCAAGAAAAAGAATAGACCAGCAATATCATCTTACTGCTGACAACAAAATCTTCTCTGGACAAACTTAACTAATTTGCATACGTTACATTCCGTGGCTAAAGCGCCCTTGCAGAAGCAGAGCTTAGGTCCAAAAACAAGTTTGTCATATCATTTTGCTGATAGACCTAAGCTTGAGCTTAGGCCAAAACAAGCCCTAAGCAATTTTGCAAGTATGTTATAAACTGATTTGGTGGTTAACAAATTTACATGAAAAGAACTCCAGTACCGGAATGTTTGGAGATGATTAAAACAACCACATCTAACCAGGGGCGAATTCACCATCGGTGCTAGTGGGTGCTCAAGCACCCCCTCCCACCACCGGACCCCTAGCAGTACCATATACCCATGAGGCTATGAGCACCGGCGATGGCGAGAGCTAACTCTGCAGTTGTGCTAGAGGAGACGAGGAGTGGAGTGGAGGACTGGAGGTTGAAGAAACTCACCGTGAGGTATGTGGGCTGTGGCTTAAGGAGTTAAGGGCTTAAGGCCCAGTCGGGCTGCTAGGCGCTGGCCCAATCAGTGCTAGACTACTAGCTTTAGGCCTCCACTGCTCGTGAGCGTGTGCATGGTGCGTCGACTAGGGCTAGGGCGCGACACGAAGGGGAGCTGCGCAGCCGAACTGCTGGAGCCCGGAGCGGCGGAGCCCGAAGGTGGGAAGCCGGAGGGTGGAGGCGAGAGGCGACTGATGGGCGGCCATGGCGCCGACGGGGCGCGTGTCAGGATCGCGATGTCGCGAGCCGACTCGACTCCGTCGCCCGTCGATTCGCTCGGTAGCTCCCATTTCCTCGAGACTCTAGTACTTGATAGAATTGCGGTCTTGCGGATACTTATAGCAAGGAGTCCAAAATTGCATACAAGATTCATTTGATTGCAATACGGTAGAGCTCCCCCCTCGATTTTCATCCTGGATTCACCACTGCATCTAACCATACATTTTTATTTTAATTACACAAGCAAATGGATAGAATTCGTGAATGCTAAATGACATGAAGCAAGAAACATTTGATATATTACAAGTACTGTACAGTTTACGAACAGCTGACATAAATGAACTGAATCCTTGACTTATTCACTGCAATATAATCCATAGGTGCGCGAAATAACAAAGCACCCTGGAGCAACTATTTCCCACTCAGCAACATAAAGATAGTGCAACGGCTATGTGACACATGACAGGTGCCTTTGTACATCATTCCATTAGCTGCAGCAGCCACCACCTTGAGAAGATGAGGCACCGGCACCTCCAGATTGGCCAGGGACTACGTAGCCAATTTTGATTCCATAAGACTAAAATTTAAGGGAAAACATCAGTTCATACTCAGGGTCGGTAACACAATACTGTAATAAAAGCAATCACATGTGTTTTGTAGAGGAGAAAAAGGTTGCAGTCGGGGAAATGGCATTCGCTACTATTGAAAGTTGAAACACTGCTGCCCTTCCACTTATTAACTTCCTCTGTCAATCTTGAAAGGTAACAAATCTCTCTCTTTTTCACAGGGATGACGACGAAGTTGGGACCGAAACCCGGTGGAAGGGCAACACATGGAATGCACCTTTTTCAAACAGCACAAGCAAAGCAAAAACAAAGAAACAATCCCCAGGGCACATAAAGAGGGGCGGCAGAGAATGGAGAGAGTCCTGGACAGATGGTTTTTTGGTTTCGTTGGTTTTATTTCTTTCCACATTCAGTTTTCATCATGGATTACGTCTGTAAGATCGAATTTTTTTGTACTTTGGGTTTTCTATCCGCCTTTAATGCAGCAATAGCAGCTCTCTTGCCATTCCTTAAAAAAAAACAAATCTCTCTCTTTCAGCATGAAGAAAACAAGCTCCTTATTCCATTAGACTACAGAATCAAATTATGCAATATTGTCATTTTCATGTTTGGCTATTCTTACTGCTCTTAGGAGTTTGGTATATAAAGGCTGTCAGCAAAAGAGACAGGCTTTCTACCAGACGGGAAAGCACAAAGGAAGGCATATATGCACATTGCAAGGCAATGATTTATATATTTGTTAAGTGGGACGAGAGTACTTGGAATGAATATTAAACAGAGCGACTCGAGGATCGCAAAGTAGTCATGTATCAAAATAAAGGTGGTTCTGCCTCATCTCAGGTAAAAATTTTGTGGTCCAATATGTTGATTAAGAATGTACTTTTAAGTTGTGTAAATAATGCTCAAAGTAACATCATAGTGCCCACTACTTATCATTTTTCAGTAAGCATACCAAAATAAATGATTTGACATTTGAAATTTTACCTCATTAGATACGTCGAAAACACCATCTTGGATTTTCTTGTATATTGCTCCAGCAGTCTTGACGAATCCCTGTATTTCAAATGGAATGAGAAAATTTGGAAATATTCTTAATTGCACAGAGATGCACTAGGAATCAATCACCTCCTCAACATTTTGTGCGGTTTTTGCAGATGCCTCCATAAAGATCAGACCATGCTCCTTTGCAAACTGGTCGCCTTCCTCATAGCTCACTGCACGCCTATGGGATAGATCACATTTGTTCCCAATTAGCATTATTGTCATATTAGCATTGGCGTGTTGCCTTGCATCTTCCAGCCAGCTGGCAAGATGATTGAAAGTCTCCCTCCTGAAGTCGGTTGAACAAAAATGTGCATGCCACACAATAAGCACAATTCGGGAAGCCATGCATTTAAAACTTAACCAAGAAGCTTTCGATTTATTTGGGCAAGTACCTGGTGATGTCATAGACCAAAAGAGCACCAGCAGCCCCTCTGTAGTATGATCTAGTTATAGATCTGAATGACTCCTGGCCTGCCTGTAATATTAACAGGTAATAAGAACAGCACGAGATGAGTGTGTGCCTTGAGAACGAATGTTCGTATGCGATATTAAGGTTTACCACATGAGAGATGGCCAAGGATAACTTGATAACAAATGGTCAAATAGTTCCCAATGCAAAGCAAAGCTAAACAGTTCTCCCAGTTTAATGAGGGCAAATTCATATGGAACGGTGACTATATAATGGAACTCGTCTAATTTATTGTTCTCGGTACCAAAGCCAACAAACTTCATTCTACTGGTCCCATCAATTGGCAACAAGCACACTTAAGTAATCACAATGAAGCTACTCTCGGCGTTATATCTCTATTGATACTAGATCCTACAAACACCAAACGATCTAAGTAGCGTGGAAAAGACGAAAAGGTTGCAGGGGTACCGTGTCCCAAATCTGGAGCTTGATGGGCTTGTTGTCGATGGTGATCATCCGGGCGCCGAACTCGACGCCGATGGTGAGGTCATGGACAGGCTGGAACCGCTTGTCGGTGAACTGCAGCAGCAGGCACGACTTGCCAACACCTGCACATCAACAGCAGCCAAACCGTGCCGCCGTACACGCGGACAAGAAGCGAATCAGTTTAGGCAAGTAGATCTCCCTAGCAACAAGAGCAGCCAAGAACTGTACGGGTCCAATCCAGGCCCGGAACAGGACGGTGGAGGAGGAGCGAGAGGAAGGGGCCGATCGATCGAGGCGCGGAGACGGACCTGTGTCGCCGATGATGATGTACTTGAAGAGGTAGGCGTACGACATCTCTCCGCTCCTCCGAGAATCGCGAGGGGGCGGGCAGGGGATTCGCGAGGTGTGCGTGGGCAAGAGGAGGATGAAGAGGAACTGTGGGGGTTCCTTCGGAGAGGGGGAGAGAGGGGAGGAGGAAACGTGATCAGGTGAGCAGGAAACGTGATTACGTGAGCGAAGCGGCGACAGCTAATTTGGGGGCGGTCGCGTGCGGATTGTTGGTTTGTTATCTCGGCCGACCGACGGTGGAGGCCGGAGGGAAGCAAACAGCGGGGAAGGAGAAACAGCCGTGCGGCCGTGCCTGCCAACCCGAGCCGAGTTCAGCTTCTCCAGAAGCATCCAGGTGGGCTCCGGTGGACGCAGGTCGTCGAACTGGATTCGGGAAGGAGAGAGCTTATAGACGAGCCTGAACCTGAACTAATAAATATGGAAAATTTGGCTTTCATGCTACCCACATGTCACAAGTACAAAACATTACTCGATCTCACCGGTTCACTTCGATACTCTTGAGAATTTGCACCGTTAAACCTTTTTACCATTCCGTTCATATCGGTTACACTCTCGCAATTCTCAGTATTTTGAGACAACGCCGACGGAGGGGGTGTGCCATGCCGATGCGCAAGAAGGTCGCAGCGGTGCATCGCTTGGACTATTAGACGGCAGTAGTAGGTTAGTGCCTCTGGCTGATCGAAGAGCGGGTTGAACAGACGCAAAAATGTAATCGCTTTCATTCGACGGAATGGTGGAAAATACTGAGTAATCTATTAAGGTGAACTGTCGTAGCAGGCACAAGGGGTGTCCCGTGTTCTAAGATATCATAATACCAGTATACCATCAGAGATAGTGTGCATGTATAGATCAAGTCTATATAGTATATATTGATAAATATTCTCAAGTACCCCTCTCTCCTCAATGCATTTTGAGGATAAAAAGGTAAATGTTCTTTTTACCCTTATAAATTAAGCCTCAAGAGTATGTACAAAAAGGGCTTTTCCCTCATTCTCTCGTAGATACATTCAATACAATATCAACACATCCCTTGTCTTTGGCTTCTCTGTCGTTCGGTCTCATCACAAGATAAATAGTATTATGTACCCACCATCTAGCATTTCTTGTTACGACAGTTTGCGCCATCCGTCGGGACCGAACAAAAGGTTACGGCTAAGCATAAAAAGAAAGAGAGCCGAAGCCCACTTTTTCAGACGAAGCAACCGAGCCGAAGCCTATTTTTCGGCAGAAGAACCCAATCCGAAGCCCATCTTTCGATCGAAGCACTTGAGCCCCCCCCCCCCTAGCCGCGCGGAGCACCTCACAGGTGGTCCCCTCGGCCTCCTGTGCCTCGCGCCCGAGCTCCACGCCGCATTCGCTCCGATCTCAACATCCCGTTGAAGCATCTTCACCCCAACAGCCCTCGACATCACCCTATCGCCGGCCTCGAGCCCTCGCACTCCGCTGCCGGCTTCGCCCATGCGCCGCTACCTCCGGAGCGGCACGGCCTCGAGGAACGCTTAGCACGCTCCACCTCGGTCGGCCTCGACACATCGTCGCCGCGTGGACCACCTCGCGCGCTTCGTCGGCGCCCCTCGAGCCGCTTCAACAATCGCTCGTCATGCCCCCGCGCCCAGGCTCCAGCGTGCCCTTCCGCGCCCTCAGGGACCTCACCGCCGCCGAGGGGCCGTCTCACCCTTGCGCGGAGGGCTTTGGCGCCTCGCGGCTACCAAGGGAGCTAGCACCTTCGGCGCAGCTCTCCCTGGGGCACACCAATGCCTTCGGCAGGCACGAGTGTATAAACAAAACACCACACATGGTCCCGAGCCCCGGTGCAAACTAATTCACTCTCGCGAGTGTGAAGTGTATAAATAAGACACGCGTATGGCCTCGAGCCCCAGCACACACTAACTCACTCCCTGCGAGTGTGAAGTGTCTAAATAAGACGATGTGCATGGCCTCGAGCCCCAACGTACACTAACTCACCCTCGCGGGTCTGAAGTGTATAAATAAGACGTCGTGCATGGTCCGAACTCGGGCACACACTAACTCACTCTCCGCGAGTGAGAAGTGTATAAATAAGATGCCGCACATGGCCTCGAGCCTCAGCGCACACTAACTTACCCTCGCGGGTGTGAAGTGTCTAAATAAGACGCCGCACATGGCCCTGAGCCCTGGCGCACACTAACTCACTCTCTCGCGAGTATGAAGTGTCTAAATAATATGCCGCGTATGGTCCCGAGTCTCGGCGCACACTAACTCACCATCGCGGGTGTGAAGTGTCTAAATAAGGCATCGTGCATGGCCCCAAGCCCCAGCGCACACTAACTTACCCTCGTGGGTGTGAAGTGTCTAAATAAGATGTCGCGTATGGCCCCGAGCCCCGATTCACACTAACTCACTCCCACAAGTGTGAAGTGTCTAAATAAGACGTCGCGCACGGCCCGAACCCCGGCGCACACTAACTCACCCTCACAGGTGTGAAGTGTCTAAATAAGACACCGTGTATGGCCCTGAGCCCCGGCGCACACTAACTCACTCTTCGCGAGTGTGAAGTGTCTAAATAAGATGCCGCGCATGGCCCCGAGCCCTAGGGCACACTAACTCACTCCCCCGCGAGTGTGAAGTGTCTATATAAGACGTCACGCGTGGCCCCGAGCCCCGGCGCACACTTACCCTCGCGGGTGTGAAGTGTCTAAATAAGGCACCGCGCATAGGCTCGAGCCTCGGCGCACATTAACTCGCCCTTGCGGGTGTGAAGTGTCTAAATAAGACACCACGCATGGCCCCGAGCCCCGGCGCACACTAACTCGCGTATGGCCAACCCTAGTCATTCTGAAGGCTCTACCTCGGCGACTAGCGATTCTCCCGCTTCGAGGGCCTTGCCTCAGCAGAGAGACATTTCATATCGCTATCAAACGCGTAAAATCCTAGTTGTTCTGGAGGCCCCGCCTCAGTGACTAGGGAATCTCCCGCCTCGAGGGTCTCGCCTCGGCGGAGCGATATTTCACATCGTGCTTAATCAAGCAAAAAACTATAATCCTTCCGAAGGCCCCACCTCGGCGGCTAGGGAGTCTCCCGCCTCGAGGGTCTTACCTCGGCGGATAGACATTTCACATCGCGCTCAATCGCGTAAAATCCCCTAGTTGTTCCGAAGGCCCCACCTAGGCGACTAGGGAGTCTCCTGCCTCGAGGGCCTCGTCTCGGCAGAGAGACATTTCATATCGCGCTCAATCGCGTAAAACAAAAACCCTAGTCGTTCAAGGCACCGCCTCGGTGACTAGGGAGTCTCCCGCCTCAAGGGCCTCGCCTCGACAGAGAGACATTTCATATCGTGCTCAAACGCGCAAGACCCTAGTCATTCCGAAGGCCCCACCTCGGTGACTAGGGAGTTTCCTGTCTCGAGGGCCTCTCCTCAGCAGAGAGATATTTCACATTGCGCTTAATCGCACAAGAAAAAACCCTAGTCGTTCCAAAGGCCCCACCTCAGCGACTAGATAGTCTCTCCCTCGGGGGCCTCACCTCACCGGAGAGACATTTCACATCGCACTCAAACACGCAAAATTCTAGTCGTTCTGAAGGCCCCGCCTTGGCGACTAGGAGTCTCCCGCCTTGAGGTCTCACCTCGGCAGAGAGACATTTCATATCGCGCTCAAACATGCAAGACCCTAGTCGTTCCGAAGGCCCCACCTTGGTGACTAGAGACTCTCCCGCCTCGAGGGCCTCGCCTTGGCGGAGAGATATTTCATATCGTGCTCAATCGCGTAACAAAAAATCATAGTCATTCCGAAGGCCCCACCTCGGCGACTACGGAGTCTCCCGCCTTGAGGGCCTTGCCTCGGCAGAGAAACCTTTCATGTTGCGCTCAAACGCGCAAAACCCCCTAGTCGTTCCGAAGGCCCCACCTCGGCGACTAGGGAACATCCCGCCTCGATGGCCTCACCTCGGCGGAGAGACATCTCACATCACGCTCCATCGCGCTCAAACGCACAAAGTAGTCATTTCGAAGGCCCCGCCTTGAAGGCCTCACCTCGAGTAAACCTCGTGAATCAAGCACCAGACGAGCCCAATCAAAATAGTTAGGGGACGGCGATCGGCATATCCTCCCCCTTGCTAGCTTTATGGGCTCCCAAACAAGCCCAATCAAACACAGTTAGGGGACGGTGATCGGCTTTGCCTCTCCCTCGCTAGCTTTGAGCTCCCAAACAAGCCCAATAAAAAAAGTCAAGGGACGGCTATCGACCTCGCCTCCCCCTCACTTTGGGCTCCCAGGCTCCCCCAATAAAAAAGTTAGGAGACGGCGATCAGCTTCGCTTCCCCCTCGCTAGCTTTGGATCTCCAAACGAGCCCAATAAAACAACCCTTCATGCCACCGCAAGTTGCGTGTGCAAATCACTAGGGGTAGCCAGTACCAGACCCCCAACAGGACCATCGCAAACGGGCATACCAAAGAAGTAATCAAACACAAGGGTAGCACGACTGCCACAATGCGCTACCTGCCTCGAGGGCCATGCCCTGGAGTAGCTGCTCCGCGTCGCCTTCGCACCCACGAGCCCCGCCGCTGCTCATCGCCCGCCTCGAAGGTCATGCCTCGACGTGACGGCTCCGCGTCGCCTTCGCCCCCACGGACTCCGTCGCTGCTCATCGCCCGCCTTGAGGGTCATGCCTCAACGTGGCGGCTCTGTGTCGCCTTCACTCCCACGGGCTCCGCCGCTGCTCACCGCCCGCCTTGAGGCTATTGCCTTGGGCGGCCCGACGCCGCCCGCCGAGGCCATGACTCGGCGTGGCGGCTCCATCGCCGCCGCTTCACGGCTCGCCGCCGCCACCACCCGCCTCGGCGAGACGGCCTCGACACGCCACTCGCCTCGAGGGCCATACCTCGGAGTGGTGGCTCCACGACACCTTCGCCCCCACGGGCTCCGCCGCAGCTCACCGCCCGCCTTGAGGCCATCGCCTCTGCGGCGGCGGGACGACCCTGACGCGTCACCTGTCTCGAGAGTCATGCCTCAGTGGGACGACCTCGTGTCGATCTCTTCGGGGTATTCCAACTCCCGAGAGGCCAGGGGCAATAGGATTGCGTCTGCTAGCCCATCGGGATCGCAAGACCTATCCTCGCGGCCTCGGATCACACAGACGAAGGAGTTATCATAGTAGGGTACCAAGGGGTGCCTCCGCACCCTAGAATTGGCAGGAATACTTTGATCTCCTCTCGTAAGACAAAAAGTACTCTCTACTTACTGTCCCGTCTAGTTTGTATTTTGCCGAACGAACCGCCTTAGTTCTTTCGTCAGTGGATGATGGCCATCCGAACGAGAAGCGTTCGGCCCAACGATGCCGCTGGTTTTCCCAATTGGTGGAGGGAGATTTCACGGGCCAGCAGGCCGGCCTCCATTGTGCCGTGCGCCCGTTGGGTTCCTCCCGTTAGCTCGGCCCACTCTGCGTCCGCACGGGCCACGCGCTGTCCGCGGCTGCGCACCGGCCGCCAACCCGCGGCAGTCAGCCACGCCCCACGCGCAGCTCGCGCCGTCTGACCTTTTGGCATAGGCGCTACCCGGCCCCGTGCTGCCCGACCAGATTGGGCCTTCGGCTCATGTGGCCGAGCAAAACATCACGTCCGCCGCGTTGAGTTCAACGGCCATCACGGTTGCAAAACTAGGCGTGCTCCGCATGCAACTGAGCCAGAGGGCAAATTTTCGCGAGAAACATTTTCCAGGAAATTTAGAAACTTACAGGAGTACCGCCTGGCGTGGAGGCCCATCTGGCCGGGGATCCAGTCCAAGATAGCGAGTATGATCTTGCACTACTACACGAGCAAGTCAGCACACGTGAAGTTGTTGTTCGGCACTGTACACATCGTACATGTTCACCAGCGCCTACAATAACTTTCGCCTCGAGAGGAATCAATCACTGTGCGGACAGGACGGCGATTACACGCGCACAGTGGCGCGCGGCTGCAACAGTAGACCGAATGCACGCACGCACGCATCAATGCCGGCCTCTGGAGTCGAGCGGAGTAGCGGTCTAGCTACCTCACCCAACGACCGTCCCCAGCTAAGTAAAGCCGGCGCCGTCGGCTCGGTTGCTTCGGCTGCTCGAGGTTTGGTGCGCGCGGCCGGCCGGTGGGTTCGACCACGAAGCGTGATGCAGGATGCATCATCGTCCCAGCCGTGGTCAAAAGCGCCGCACAATTAACAAAGCTGCACTCCACGCCACGCACGACCGAGCTAGCAAGCTAGCTAGCTAGCGACTAGGTCTTAACAAACTAGTTAATCATCATTACAAATAAAGCTCAAAGCTAATCGATCGATCGGCTGCGACTAAAGGCTTCCCCTTGACCATGCACTCCACGTATAGCCATTAGTCAATGCTCACATGACCGAAAGTGAACACAGGGCGAGGGATCATGGCGTTATGCGGCGCCGTCTAGCCACCGGCGCTCTGCGCTGCGCAGGT
This sequence comes from Hsuehochloa calcarea, assembly GCA_036346395.1. NCBI lineage: Eukaryota > Viridiplantae > Streptophyta > Magnoliopsida > Poales > Poaceae > Hsuehochloa > Hsuehochloa calcarea. The sequence goes on from CM070600.1 coordinate 19,152,057, forward strand.
TGCCGCCGCGCGCGGGGTCTGGATTCAGTGTACGTGCGTGCGTGAGTGCGCATGCGCGCGCGTGGCTTCTTTTCGGTTTCGTACGACATGGAATCGGACACCACCGCTGCACCTGCATGCATGTGGACGCGTGGCGATAGTTTAATTTGACTTTGGCCGAACCCACGGTTTGAACTGACCCAAATCTAACAACAGGCGACCGATCATATCATGAGCGTGCAAGCAGATCACTAGCCGCAATGGGAAAAACTATTCCTCTGCTTTTAATTTGGAAGTGATCGCATCAGAGGACCATGCATGCCTGCTTTTCCCTACTGCACATAAGCTTACCACCGCCTAGTCCTCTCCTCCTCCGCGGCATCCCCAAGACCCCAACACCCACCGCCTGGGCCGCCTCCTCGAGGAACTCCACCGCCTTCGTCCCGGGGCCCGGCGGCGGGTGGAGCTCCTGCACGAGCCTGGAGGCGAGGTGGGGGCGTGGCTGGAGCCTGGAGGCGAGGTGGGGGCGTGGAGCTGGCGGGCTGCGTGGCGGCGGATGAGGAATGGGAGGAGTCGAGGAGAGGAGATGACCCGGCGGGGAAGATGAAGTGCATCGGATGATCGAAATCGGATTTGGGGAGAAGAAAACGAGAAGGCTTGAGGCTTTGAGCCTTTGACCGCGAGAAGCTTCTCGGGCTCTCGGTCTTGGCCGGCGCGGGCCTGAAAAAAAGAGAGGGAGAATGAAAAAAAAAGAGAGGGAATGGGAAAAAAAGGAGGGAAAAAAAGGAAATGGGATAGGAAAAATTAAAAAAATATATAGGGAATATAGAATGAAAAAAAATATTCATAATACTGTAACACATAAATATTCAGGGGAATAACTAAAATTTATTCATTGTTTGATACAGTACAAATACAAAGTTTGCTGCCTCGTTAAAAACCTTACCCCCAATGTGGGGTACCCCTGGTAAGGAAAAGAGTGCAGCAACTACATAAACATAAATAGACTAGTTGACGTCGAGATTCTCTAGGTCGGCTATCGCCTCCGCGATCTCCGGATCCTCGAGCTGATGTTGCGTCCGTTCATCTGCGCTCTCCCAGTCTTTGAGGCATGTGAGTGCCTCAACCATCTCAGGTGTGAGAGACGACCTCCTTGGCTCGATAATCCTCCCCACTGTACTGAAAGTGGCTTCCGATGAGACAGTCGACACCGGAACCACAAGTACATCTCGTGCAAAATGTGACAGCACGGGATAAATACGCTGGTGGTTCTTCCACCACAAGAGGAGGTTGACATCATTTCCATCCGCGAAGTCAAGCTCGGTGTCCGCAAAAGGTGTGTCGAGGTAGTGGTTGATCTCAACTCTTGGATTCCATTGAGACCGGTTTGGCGCACGAGAAGATGAACTGGATGCCGGCCCTTTCAGCTTCTTCCAGACGTTGGAAGCGCTCACATTGCGCTGTCCTTGTTGCGTTGTTGAGGCGATTGTTCTCGATTGACTTCACGCCAAACTTTTCATAATACAAATCGAAAACTCAAAAGCTCGTCATGAATGTGAGTGTAAGCCTCGAAAAATCAAGATCAAATGCATCCCCAATTCCTCGTAAGCCCCCTTCAGATCGCTAATTTTCTCCGAGGGTCCATAATAGTACCAAAACAAAAGAGATGTGGGATAGCTTGAAAATATTTTAAAATTTTCTCTGCATTGGTTCAATAATAGGTCTCGTAAGGGCATCATCTCTGCTTTTCCTTAAAAGCGTTAGCGATAGTCCAAAGCCACTCGATGACTAAGCAAGAAGTAGGATAGTAAACACCGGATAAAATTGTGGTTGCATCGTAAAATACTTTCAAAATTCACAAAACGACCGCAACTAGCCAATCTGCTTCAAGAACCAACTGCTTACGAATTAGTATTGATTGAATAGAGTAATAATGTACTGCATCTTTGCACCGCTCCAACATAGTATACGTGGAGTTCCACCACACCTTCATGTCCAGTTGAATTTCCTTGGTCTCTTATTGTTGGCCTTGCAAGACTTCTCGAATCGGGCATATCTTGAAATAAATCAGTAATGAACCGGATAGCATCGCGTATATTGTCTAGACTAGGTTTCATTACCGCAAGCTCGCTCGCACGATGAGGTTCAAGATGTGACACATGCATCTCTCGTGGAGGACGAAACCACCAATGTAGGACTCGGATGCGGTGCGAGGAACTCCATGGCCGTCGTGTTAGTGAGGCATTGTCAAGAGTGATGGCAATAATTTTGTTCTCTATTTTAAAATCCTTAATGACTTCTAATACGCGTTACAGCGATGGCCTCTCCAAAGGTGTGCCTCATCGATAGACTGAACCCTATGACTCGCTTGTTCAAGTTATAATCATCATCTAAGTAATGCGCAACAACACTAAGATAGCCCGCCTTTGGTGGGATGAAGTCCATATATCGGAAGTTAAAGCGAAAGAAAAGGTAACTTTCAAGAAGTTTTCTTTCAAACTTGACGATTTACGTTGGTAGAGTTCTAATATGTCTCGCGTAGATTGTTCTCCTACTTACGTGTTGGTATTGCGGGCAAAACCCACGTTGAATCATTCTTCAAACTAGAGCTTTCGCCGTCCTAATCGGAAGATCCTCAAGAACTATATATCTAGCAATTTCGTCTCTAGCTACCTGAGGGTTGTACATCCATGTACTTACTGAACCATCGGGGCCAAAGTTAAGCTGGGTCTCGACGTTCCTTCCTTGCGTCCGTCCAGCCGCTATCTTCTTCAAACACGCTGCGCTGTCGCTTGAGATGACTGTACCTCCACCGAGCGCAAGTGCATAATTTAGCATGACAATATTTACATGTGGCATAAGGTACCGACGCCTGGCCCTCTGCTTCTATGTTATACTCCATATGCTTCCAACACCATGCACGTCGGCCGACGGAGCTTCCACCAGTTGCACCGGCCTCGTCGTCTAGGGTGGAGACGTTTGGGGTGAAGACGTGTGGGGTGGAGACGTGGGCATCCTCAAAGCCCTCCGTTCCATCCATATGTTGATCATCCATACCATAGTCTCCCATGCCCGGGGAGAGTTGGCGAGGATCGATCTCTTGCTCGTGCACTTCTTGTAGGGGAGGAGGACTAGGAGTGCGAGGGCGTGCTCACGCTCCGCCTCTTGCTTTTCTTCTTTCCAAACATACTGGACGACTACAATCTAGATAGCAAAGAGATAGCAAATAGAAAGGAAACAGATTGTATTGTGCTGTGAGCTGTGAACAAACGAGGAGGGACGAGGAATTTATAGGGAGAAAGAAATACCGAACGTTACTCATACTCACACACAACGTCTCTTATGATAAGACTCAACGCCTCGGCTCCATCGCAAAAACACTGAGCGTGAATCTAGCTAGCCAACCTCCCAACGTCTTTTGTGACAAGACTCTACGCCTCGCATACAGCAAAGACTCCACTCCGTGACGGTGCATCGGTCTCGAGCTCATTGTCGGTCTGCAAAGACTCCACTCCACGCCTCGCCATCGCCGCAGGGGGCACAGTCGACCGCGCTTGGCATGTGGATCGCTCATCCGCAGTCGCCTTTCTTTTTCCGCTGAGTCCCCAACTCCCCATTCCCCAACCCCTCCACTCCCACGCCTCCGGCTGTCCGGCCTCTCCTCTCCCCCACACGGCGCCTCCGGCCTCCCCTCTCCCCCTCCTCCTCCGGCCGCCACCCTCCCCTCTCCGACCGCCTCCCACTCCACTCCCCCCACGCACGCCTCCCCTCTCCCCCAAGGGCCAAGGCCACACCCACAACCCCTCCGGTCGCCTCCCCTCTCCCCCTCCTCCGGCCGCCCCCACTCCACTCCCCACGCCTCCCTCTCCCCAACCCTCCGGTCGCCTCCCTCTCCGGTCCGGCCGCCCCCTCTCTCCCCTCCTCCGCCGCCCTCCTCTCCACTCCGCGAGGGGCCCGTGGGCTGAGGGGCCTCAGTGCGCAAGGCTGGCCAGACATGGTGGCGCTGGCGCAGTGCCTCGGCGGCGGCGCCATGTGCGCCGTGCGGTGCGGGCTCAGGGTTCAGGGGGGCTCGTCAAGGCGTTCCAGAGCCAGATCCGCCGACCGCGCCTTCGCCGCCCTTCTCGCCGGGTGGGGAACTGATGAGCAAAGGATTTTGTGATTGTGAATTTGTGATTGTGAATTTGATTGTGAATTTGATTGTGAATTTGTGAATGAATGATTTGTTTTCTCCATTTGATGTGGGATTGGAGTGTGTTTGCTGTTTGCATTTGCGCTGCGGGCCTGCGGCCGAGGGCGGCGACAGAGGGGCACGAGCGTGGTGGTCGGTGGCCTGGGTGCCGCACTGCCGGGTGCGGCATTGCAGTGCATTGCCTCGAGAAGCATCGATGGGGTTGCCAAGATCTGTCGCCCTTCTCGTGCTCTTCTCGATCTTGTGGAGAGGTAAGTAATCTGTGGTGAATTCATGCTTCTTCTTTTTTTTGTTGGAGTTGAGTTCTTGTGAGGTTAGTAATGGCGGGGCGCGGCAGCGTAGCCGAGGAGGCGTGTGTTTTTGGTGGTGTGTTGCGAGAGGGGAGGCGGCGACGTTCACGTTCGTGAACCGGCGTGACACGGTGTGGCCGGGCGCCCCGTCTAACGCCGGCAGCAGCCGCCGGGCACCACGGGTTCGAAGCCGCCGCCGCGCGGCGGCTGCGTGCGTGCGGCGCCGTCGGCCGGTCTCGCCGCCGTGCTCGCCGCGCGCCGCCGCTGCGGCTCGTCGTGCCGCCTTTGGGCCCTCCGAGCAAGAACGCGCCGCGGCCGCCCAAGCACGGTCCACGGCGGCGTGCCGTGCCGCGCCGCCCGCCGTGTCGGGAGCCGTGCCCAAGACGGTCCTAGGTGTCGTGCGCGCCGCCCGGCCCTAAACATGCTCTCGGCCGTGCCGTGCTTCTACCGTACCGGCCCGGCCGTGCCGTGGGCCGGCCCGCAAAAGTCCTGGCCCATGCCCAGGTCTACCACCGCCTAGAAGGGTGGTCAGTGGAGTACTCCAATTTTGCCCTGCATACATGCACAGAGTCATAGCTGTCGTGCAGGGGATTCCACGTGTTGCGTGATGCTGTTCGGGTGAAGTTCAGAAAAGAAAATGGAAATGCCAAGTGGGAAAATTCCCAAATTAGCTATCAACATATGCATAAAAGTTTAGGATTTAAAATGTATAGGGCAGAACAGAAGCTAGCTAGGACTCCTTAAATGAGTAGTGACGGACATGATGCATTAGAAATGACTCAATGAGTAGTGTTTTCTAGGAGAAAAAAAAAAGTAGTGTGGAAGCACTACTTAAGTATTGTACATATATATTTCCCTATCACCTAGCATGCAGCACCAAACCTCAATATATACTAAACATATGCATGGTAATAATTAAGGAGCTAGCATGCAACACACCAGCTATAAAATTAGCTTAACTGCCTATCATCTTTCCTGATAAAACATCTCAATTATGAGTAGTACAACCAAGATCCAAAGGAATATGTTTCCCACATGCACGCATTAAAACAAACAAACAAACAAACACACACAAAAAAAAAAAGACAGGATGTAACAGTGTAAACAAATCCACAGCAAACCATTAACTACATCGATTAATCAACTGCAAACATAGCGAATGGAACGCCGCCACGCCGCCTCCCCTGGGGCTGCTTTCTATCAAGAGGTCAGGGCCACCATGTCGCACGTGCACCATGGATTATTGGAGCCAAGATATGTGTGGACTGACGCATCGATCAGAACAACGAAAGCGAGATGATCATACAACTCACTGCTCCATATGATTGGCTTTGCGATGCATACTTGCAGCAAAAGGGTAAATCACCGGTGGTTGCTAGCAGCCGCGCGCGATGACCAGGACATGCACGCATGATTTGGTGGCTCATGCATATATCTTTGTGTCAAAAAAATTGGCATTCCTTTTGGGACATTTGAAAGGACAACATATATAGTCGCACACGTACCACATATTCCATTAGCAAGTAGATAGCTAGGGAATTATAAGATCGATGGCATCTTTTGGTTGATCGATCCATCCATCCATCCATCCATCCATTGTTGTTGGTGGTCCTGACCCTTTGGAGAAAAAATAATAATAAGGCCCCTTTGGAAAAAGCTAGATAAAGGTTATAAGTAGCGATAGCACACTACTGGGGAAAAACCTAACGAGGGAAGTCGAGTTTTAGTTTCTTGGGTTTCAATTGTTTTGTGTTGCAAATTTTGAAACGAAGGAAGAACGCAGATCAAAACAGGCCTGATGCATGCATGGGTTGGTGACACGTCCAACCCATGTTACCATGTGCTCCCTCTTTACGTGTCGGTGTCGGTGCAGCGGTGGTAGGCACTTGGCTACCTCTTTTGCACCTACCTACCTAGCTAGCTATATAGCATGTACTCCCTCGGTTCTTTCTATAAATTTTGGACACCTGCAACGGTTTCTAATACAACTCTTTTTAATTACATGTTAGTAAATTTTATTAAAATATAAAGATATCGAAGTATATTAGTGATTAAAGTTAAAATATCCATGTTAACCGAATGCAGAACAGGGAGTATGAATGTAACTCTGGTTTTTTGCTTAGCTGTCGACGCGACGCAGCACACGTACGACGGTGTAACAACCATTAATTTCTCCATTATTGTCGGAGAGAGATATATATAGACAGAGGAAAATATATACCGAAATGCCCCCGTAAATAAACATGCATGGTTAACCATCTTCACTTGATCATGACCATCAGCATCACCCCCGCGTACGTCCTCTCTATGGAAAAACACGGACGTACGTACGTACGTAGGTTCTGTTCCTCTACTCAAACTGACGGCCGTGGTCTAGCGACGATATCTATCTAATATGTATTGTTGTTGGAGATGCGACATGCATGGTAGCTAGCTATAGCCATGTGGATGGATACCAAATGGGTGCCGAATTCTAACGACCTTAGCCTTTTAGCATCGATCGATCGATGACAGATTATATTGGCTCGTGCTCGATCGATCTCGTGCACATGGCCGGCCCTACACCAAATTATATGCACGCACGTACGCTTGATAAGGTCACTGATTGAACATAGCTAGAATCGCACGTACACTAGACATACGTACGGCCTTCCAAAATAGAAGTCCGTGCAATGCCTGTACGTACAAACAATTTTATAAACCATGCATGTGCTAGTTGTAGACCCTCGATCTCATGCCATTTATGTGTGTAGGACTTACGTACTCAATTAGAAAGTAGCTAGCAGTGTGTGTGTGTGTGTGTGTGTGTGTGTGTGTGTGTGTGTGTAGCCAAGATCTGACAAGAGATGTCGCAAACGAACGAGTGTTAATTATAGTAACCCGGCTCACCAAAGATACGACGGCTAGCATTTCGCGCGAGTTTTGGATCCATCTCGTCAGGCTAGCTAGCTAGCACCCCCTGTTGATTTAATCGCCGAAGTCGATCGTCAGATTTGTCTCGACGACAGATCGATAATATTGGGACATACGGCCTGAGAACTAAATGATTTTTTAGCGTTGCGAACATAATTTGTCACGCCGTTGGATCGATTATGTTAATTTGGATAAGGATATGTATCTTTGTTCTGATTCCTGGGGTTGGCTGTCTGCACATCGTTTGTCACGTTTGCTAGCTTGTGCGGCAGCGTCACTGCTTAACATAAGCAGGCCGATTTGGAATCCCGGATCTAAAAGATTGCTATTACTACTGCTACGTACGTACCACCCACCATGGAATCCATAGATTTCTCGGTCTTTTCTGTTGTGCGATTCGTTGCTTTTCAAATAAGCGCATGCTGATTTCGGATATACATTTCTCATTTGGCGATTAGGGTGTGTTGCCTAATTCTGTGCTAAAAATGCCAACTTAAATCCCAGAATAAGACATCTACAATTCGCTACGCAGTAGTGTTCCAAACAACTTATGATGTGCAGCAGGAGCAGCAGCAGTAAAAAAAAAGGCAGCCCCATTGATCACAACTCACAAGTTCACAAGTATATACTCCATGCACCAAACACATGCACAGGCACGCACGAGAGAGAGTAATGGCGTGCGGTGGGCATAGAGAATTACACAACGGCGTACACAAGTAGTACGGTCTAGCTGATTGAGAGGTATACCAAGACTAGGCTCCAAAAGGCAAGCTAGGCATGGAAAGCTGGAGCACGCAAGTACACCCTACGATGCGAAGTAGGGCGTCCTGCTGGCATCCATGCATGGGCACATGCCTGTGTAGCCCGTGTACCACCCTCTCCTCTACTCTACGCGCATGCATGCATGCATGCGCTGCTGCCGAGTACTGGAGGTGGAGCTAGCATGCATGCATGCAGTTACGACCACATGCACGGTGGCATGGTGCATGGGTAGGTTCAGGACTAGAGTGGGCGTGGGCGTGGGCTGGGCGTGCACTGTGTACCTGTGTGTAAGTACGTCCCTAGAGCAAATCTACGCGTACGAACAGGTTAGATAGTCTATATATTGACCAATATATGCATACGACCACATGCAATGCAAGAATCTTAGTCTATAAAGAGAGGGAATATCTGGAGACGTCAATGTACAAATCTTGAAACACATCCAATTATCCGACATTTAGAAAATCATGTGAAATATATCCTCCCCAAAAAAACACTCGAGTGTGATATAGCAAATAAGATACGTATATGTAGATCTACATGTAACTAAACCGAAGAGAGATAATGAAGCTAACCATATATTCCTCGAATTGGTGAAAAGAATCCAAAATGGAATGCGCGAGAGGGGCACGTACGTAGCTTTGACCATATCTGCTGCTCCATACGAACTGTATCGATCGAGCACATATCATATCATTGGATAAAACATAGAGAGGTATTTGTCGATGATCTGAACATGGATTCGTTATCAAATTTATACGAGAAATAATATAAAAACGCTATCAAAAGCGAAGACCCTTTATTGATGTGGACACACTGAGTATTTGCATAAAAATACAATGAATGTTATAGAATGATCGTGATTGAAACGTAAGAGCTGAATCTATCACTACTGCAGACGGGCTCTTTGCCGAGTGCTTAGGGCACTCGGCAAAGCCCCTATTGCACTCGGCAAAGTCTTTGCCGAGTGCCGCACTCGGCAAAGAGCAGTCGGCAAAGAACCCGTCGGCAAAGGTTTCTTTGCCGAGTGCCACATATCGGGCACTCGGTAAAGCCTTTGCCGAGTGTCACGTCAGCACTCGGCAAAAAAATCCGCGTCAACTCGACGGCCTCTTTGCCGAGTGCCACCTCGCACACTCTAAGCAACGTAATTTTTTTCTTTTTTGAAAATTCTTTGCCGAGTGCGGACTCTTGCACTCGGCAAAGAAATTTTTTTGTTTTTTTAAAAAATTGCCGAGTGCCATCGCTATGGCACTCGGCAAAGCCGAATTTGTTTTCGCTTCCCGATTTGTCGAGTGCAATAGTATGGCACTCGGCAAAGCGGGAAATTGATTTTGCTTCAGCCTTTGCCGAGTGCCATACTATTGCACTCGCAAACTGGGAAATTGGGAAATTGGTGTTCACAGCGCGACTTTGCCGAAAGTGCCACACTCGGCAAAGCCTTCTTTCCGAGTGTGGCACTTTCGGCAAAAAGGAAAAATCCTATTTTTTGATTTTTGCTTTCCATCAAGACAAACAAAGAAATCACATATATATCAACACACAAAGACAGGATATATAACATACACATCCATATTCCATCACATACACATCCATAACCCATCACATACACATCCACCATCCATAATACATCACATACAAATCCATTGTCCATAATACATCACATACATTCGCATCATCCATGACAATATCCATCACATACATTCACATCATCCATGACAATATCCATCACAATATATATATGTCGTAGTAGTAGTCCAACATAAGACTAAGTCTAACACAAGTCCATACAACATAAAAGAAACAAATAAACGGTACCTCATCGCCACCTCCCCACCCGAGTGTGAATTGCCACCTTGAGGAGGCAGGGTTGGCCACCGACTGTGGAGAAGGGCCACCTTGAGGAGTCGGGTTGAACCCGCCGATCGTGGTCGCACAAAGGAGAAGCGAATTCATGAGTATCTACAGGAGGGCCGCACAAGCTAAAGGAATAAACAACCATATATACTCACCGGAGTCCCTACAGAGGAGGAGGAGCCTGGCCCGAGCGAGCAATGATCGGGCACGACCACACTGGCAAGGCTCAAGGCTCGCCATGAAGTCAACATGTCCTGCGGCCTCGCCTCGGCCGCCTCCAGGCTTGTGCAGTCTCCATCTCCAGACGGTGGGCCTCACTTTGGCCGCCTTCTGGGCCTCCAACCTCCGCAAGTCGGCTCGCAACATTCCACCCGCAATGTTTAAACAATGCAAAGGCAAGGTAGATGTGTAAAAGCAATGAACGATTTAATAAAACAAGATTAACACGGAGTTCCGCCATCTGCTGCTTTGTGAGGTCTGCCGAGAGCGTATGGGAGGAGGAGCTCGTGCTCCTTGCTCGAATCTCGGCGAGGGTGGGAACAGAGGCGAGTCGATCGTGCTGTCCGCCATCCAAGACGGCCGTCTTTGCTTCCTCCTCCCACCTCATCGGAGGTCTCGTGTCCGTGGTGGGTGGCGGATCGAAGTCCTCCCATGGCGCCATGGCCGCCGAGGTGTACTCGCTAAGCTTGCTTTGTGGACGCCGCGTTCAGACGCCTCGGGCCCGCCCGCCGGGTTGTAGGTGACCGGGGCCGCCGCCTTGCCCTTGTGTGCTGTGGCGACGCCATGAACTCGTTGCATTCTGGCCTTGGTGCGCTGGGACCGCGAGGAAAACACAAAGATGATTACAAGTAATGAGAATTGAGCGTTAGAATAAATAAATAAAGATGAAAACACAAAGAAGATTACCCATGTGCGGGCGTGACGCTACGAGGCTCGGTTGCCTTGGTGGTGTGGCGCCCACCCATCTGCAGCGGCGATCCGACGGATGTTGTGCTTCCCGACCACTCCTCCGAGAGCCACTGCCCACAATGGCCTCCCACAGAGAGCGGTGCTCGGGCGCACCAATCAGACATTGCCGCATGCCATCAAGTTATTGATATGTCGAAGATGAAATGAAGCCTACCTATTCTTCATAGAAGGAGTCAGATAATGTTTCAGACTTACCGAGAGGTGCGCCTTGGTGAGCGTCCCGTCTCGCATCGGCCTTCCTCACCACCGACCAAGGACGCGTCGTGGCGTAGTTGATGATGCACCGAGCCGCGTCTCGTGGTACAGTCCGAGAGTCGGACCCATGGACCTTGTCCCGCACTCGCGCCCGATCCTCAAACCCTTCGTCGCACTGAAGAAGTCTCGCATCTGGACATCATGTATCGCTTCATTATTTCAAGAACGACCAATGAATGCGTAGTATTGACCAATTTAGTGCGATGAAGACTCACCCGTAACTCGGCCTTGATCCGCCGCAAGCGGTGCCGAACTCATTGCCTCGGCGGCGTAGAAGTGGTCCCACGTCCAGGGCGGCGAAGTCACCGAGGCGTAGGTGACCATGCCAGGGTGGTGCTGCCGAATCAGAAGGCCCAGGGTGGCATTGATGTGCCGGCCCGTTCCGGACACAACTTCCCGATTCTTTGCAAGAGTCATTAAAAGAATTGTTAGTCTCCAGTTCGATTTTCAACATGTCATATGAAATAGTAGTGAAATAATACTTACTTGTCGCCGATGGGTCGAATCACCGGGCGCCGGTGAAGTGGGATCGGCCGCGCCGGGAGCTGCGAGGGCCCGCGCAAGTAGACTCCCGACGAGGTAGAGCGAGGCGGTGCAAGTGGAACCCATCATTGCCGATATCGCCGCCTCCCCGTGGTCCGACGAGTCGAGGAAGTGCCACCCTCCTATGTGCAGCCCACCGCTGGTCGTCCTCGCCCACCGACGGGTGGCAATGGCCGCACTCGTCCCTGACGGCCATGGGGGCGGCCTCTCCTCGTCCTCCTCGTCGGGCGGCTCCCGGCAAGGGGTCGTCCTCAAGCATGGGGTGGTGAGCGCTCCCTCATGTAGAGGAGTTGACCCCGACGGCCCGCCTTCGCGCCAAGCATTTTGTCGAGTGCCTGCAATTTCAAAGAGTAAACCAATTAGCACAGTTAAATTACAAGTACTTATAAAGAGATGCAAAATGAACGAAACATAATTGCAATAATAATAATAATAATATAGTATTACATGAATTAGAAATATTCTTCACGATCGGCAATGTACCGGATCATAGGTGTAAATCATCACTATCAATATTGTCGAGTAAATCGGGCTCATCTCCATCGTTGTCATCATTGTCATCGCTTAACCGTAATCGCCAAGCATTTGTAAGTCCTTAGCATTTTGCACCTCTTCTCCGTCGTCCTCATCTCCACCGTCCTGATCAATGTCATTGTCTACTTCCATGCCCATCAGCGAAAACATGTCTATGTCAAACCTCCCTTCTAGCCCCTCGGGTTGATAGAACTCCCGTGTGTTTGGGTCAAAGTTGTAATCCTCATCGTTTGGGACAGGCAGTTTACCGTGCGGCGATACCAACTGCACAAGGTACCAACCGATAAGATTGGGGTCTTTTTGGCACGCCCATGGGAGATAATAAACTTGCGTGGCTGTTGAGCCACAATATAGACATCCTCTCCTTGATAGACGTAATCCGTCGAATTTCGACTTGTCCAATCTCGGGGTCGTTCTCGTGATATTAGGATCGAACCAATGGCATTTGAATACGATCGATTAGGAGCTTTGCGACACTCAAAATTGAGCTCAGATATTTCTTCTACTATGCCGTAGTAGTCGCGCTCATCGGTGCGGGCGCATTTAACTCCTAGATTCGTGGTTTTCCGATTGGGCCGACTCGCTCGTAGTTTCTTGTGTGAAGCGATAGCCATTCACATCATAAACGGTGAATGACTTGACCTTGTAGGCGAAGCCTTTGGCGAGCCCTTTCAACTCAAAGATCCATTTCAGATCCTTGCGGGCTCGCAAGGTGAGGCCGATAGATCGTTACATTACTCGTCAGTAGTAGCAAAGTGGGATGTCAAAGATTGAACGAGGTTAATTGGACAAGACCTTCAGATCGAACTGGATATGAAATCGGGCACACCATCTTTGAGAAGACTATCTTCTTCTTGAGGGGAAGGAGCCCTATTCCCTCTCCTGTATTTATTTAGAAATTCCCTGAAAAAACAAGAGATAAGGGGGTTGGATAGATGGAGGATAGTGACAAGGGCGTATGTAACAAGCTCATTGAGAACTTACTGCACATAAGGCTTCACTTCGTCAAGGTTCAACAACACATACAAGATGATAGTGCGCCACTCATCATGCCGCAAGGTCTTGGTGCCCGATGTGCTTGCCTTTCCGAGTTGCCCTTTGAAAAGGCTGAGGTTCGATGAACTCTCGTCCGCGTTGTAACGAGGGGGACGATTGTGCACGCTGGGAAGGCCATCCTTATAGTATGCTGTTGTGAAGTTTGAGACCTCCTCCAGAATGAATGCCTCTGCCACAGAAGCCTCAATTTTGGCTTTATTTCTACACTTTTTCCAAGAATCTTTAGACATCTCTCAATTGTATAGCACCAACGGCTCGCACGGCCCCCATTCGTGCCTCGTCACGGTAGGTGCAAAATCGATGTCTTTGCATCGCCAGAAGAAACCGGGTGGGAAGATCTTCTCCAACTTGCGAGCAACACAGTGCCACTTTCTCCAAGTCATCAATCACGCCCCGAGATAACTCCTTGGCACAAAGTGGCGGAAGAAATAGCTCAACTCGCCAAAGACGCGCCACACATGCTCGTGGACGATCCCCGTCATCGCAGAAGTAGCCGCTCAATCCATATGTGGTAGTCATGACTCTTCATCCCTAAGACTCGCATAGTGGACAAGTTCACTCCCTACTCAAATTCGCGCATGCCCATCGTGGAACATTAACGTCTGGATCCACTGCAGTATTTCCTTCCTTTGGTCCCTTCTCAAGACGAAATCGACCGAGTCCTTCTCCATTTCTTGCCGCGCGGAGGCTTCATCACTTGCTTTGGCCTATCGCACATCGCTGCTGTGTCCGATCTAGCCTTAACGTTGTCCTTTGACTTATCGGGAATGTCCATGAGTGTTGCAAAAAGCGCCTCGGCGATATTCTTTTTCGTGTGCATTACATCAATGTTGTGTGGAAGAAGAAGGTCATTGAAATAGGGAGCCTAGTCAAGCCCGATTTATGAGTCCACCGTGTTCCTCACCATATCCAATAAAACCACCTTTCTCTTTATCATGTTTGAGAGCCTCTATCTCAAAGACGGACCTCGGCACCGGTCATCATCGAGGTGCGTGGTCGGTGACTTGAACCCCTTTCTGAAGTTCTTGACGTCTCGTCGAATGGATGGTCAATAGGAGGAATTGACGATGTTGGTCAAACGAAGAAAACTTGCCACCCTCTTCACCAAGTGAACCTCACAAATTGTCTTGCATATTGGGCATGGGAACTTCCGTGAACACACCACGCGAGAATATGCCATACGCCAGAAGTCATGCAGGAGTAGTGGTACCACACATGCATTGTGAAGTTCTTCTTTGTAGCTCGGTCGTATGTCGCACCCCTTTTCCCAAGCAAGGATCAATTCATCAATGAGAGGCTCCATGAACAAACCCATCTTGTTCCCCGGGTGTCCAGGAATTATCAGTGACAAGAATACGTTCTTGGGTTGAAACATGACGCCGGGGGGGAGATTGAGGGGGATCACGAACACGGGCCAACAAGTGTACGGGGCCGCCAGCAATCCATAGGGGTTGAACCCATCTGTTGCCAGCGCTATACGTACATTCCGAGCCTCCTCAGCTTTACCATGATGTATGCCATCGAAATGGGTCCATGCATCGCCATCCGATGGGTGTACCATCTTGTCAGCATTGTATCTTTTACCATGTTTGTGCCATGTCATCTGTTTCGCGGACTCCTCTGTCATGTACAGCCGTTGGATCCTCGGTATGACAGAAGATACCGTAGGACCTTGGCGGGATACCAAGTCGCTCCTTCTTGCCATCACTAGTGTCGACCTCCAGATACCTAGAGGATTTGCACTTTGGACAGTGCGTTGCTTTCTCGTGATCTTTCCTAAATAGGACGCAACCATTCGGACAAGCATGGATGTGCTCATACGGCATCTTAAGGGCACGAAGAAGTTTCTGTGACTCGTACAAGTTCTTCGGCAAAATGTGACCCTCGAGCGAGGATCCAACAACCGCCAACATACCATCGGTTGTCTCGACTCATGCTACATCGCGACTTGAACGCCATTAGGCGCCCAATGGCATCCATTCATAAACCATTGTCTTTTCGTGAAGGGGCTTCGTGTCAAGACAAAGATATCGTAGTACGCCTTTGCGGATTCCTCCGCTCGTCCTCTAATCCTTCACCGAACCGTGCCTCCCGAAAGTCATCCATCCATCGCTACCCGGCATCTCCATCAAAAGCCTCGAGGCGTGGTCTCACCACCTCCTCTCTAATACGATCGGCTTCACCATGGTGGATCCAGCAGTATAGTTTGGCGTGAATCCATACTTGCAAAGATCTTCCCCACGCTCTTCCTATTCTTTCTTACACGGTTGTCACATTTGTCGCAGGGACACGACATCCGACTCGACCCTCTAGCGACCTCGCCAAATGAATGCTCCAAGAAAGCATTAGTCTTAGTCATCCATTCGGGGTCATACTTGCGTGGCCGTGTACATCCAATCACGGTTCTCCATCCTCCGCATATACATATGTAGCGAGTAATATAACCAAAGAATTGCATCCGCCCGGCGTTCCTACCATCTAATAGGTGAGGATAGGTCCTAATCCACTTGCGGATGCGTAGATGAGGTCGGTTTCAATGCTCGCTCCTATCCGAGATCGAATTTGAAGATTTTCTCATTGTTCTCCCGATACACGCCCCGCAAGGGAGAGTGTGTATCCGGAGAACAACAGGAGGTGATGCCGAAAGTCCGCTCTCGGACCGAGCGAACCATGGAAACTAACCTCATCTACGCATCCGTGGGTCGTCCAAAATCGTGGACAATCCGAAGAGATACGGCCGCAGATATGCAAAGATCTCGCATACCTCCGACCGTATCTCTTTCGAACGGAGACGCCTAATCGGGCTACGTGACCATATAAAACATGCATGCAAAGGAGGAGGGGTTATACCTAGGGTGGCGGTGGAGTCGAAGCTAGCGGGCGATGGCGGTTCGGCAAATGGCGAGGCGATGCGGTGCAGCAAGATCGCATGTCTAAATTATTATCATACTATGCATGGCTTCCTCCAAGCCAAGATACTACATGAAAAAGTGAACAATACATATCTCGAACAATTAAAGCAGATAATTACGGTAGAAAAGAATAGTTTTGCCACGCCAAGAAGCCCACAGAGCACTATGGTGTTCGGTTTCGAGGATTTCGTGCAAGAAATCGTCAACAAAAAATCAAGCGCATAATAATTGCTCGTTAATTATTGCACTTATAGCATCAACGAAATTTTATGCAATCACAAAACTACAAAAGCGTAAACCTTCGAAGCAAAGACAATGGATTTCATTACACATCAATACATTTTACATTTTGGTGGTAATCACTACAAACACTAAGGAGTGTTAAGGTTACATCTTTCAAAATAAATTATCTCTGCTTGAAGAACACCAACAAACATTAGCAATCCCTTCTTTCATAGCACCACACATATCATGACATCAACAAATACCTTGATGTTTAAGAACTGATAAATTCTAACATCTTAGAGTATTAACTTCTTGCAAGGTGCACTTGCAAATATTAACACAGTAATGAACTCACTTTTAGTTAACTCAATCAATAGCAAATACAAGCGAAAGATTAAGCAGTAGATTAAGCAGTAGATGGTTGGGAAACTCATAGCACCACACATATCATGACACCATTGATGATATCATTATTGCATTTGAGAAGCAATACAAGCGAAAGATGATGAATAGTATTTCATTATACCAAATATGTGTTGGGCTGCCATACCAGGCCAAGGAAATGACTGGATTACAACATTAGCAATGCTGCCATACCCTATCAAAGATTTTTCTTATTGCATGATGTCTCTGCTCTTTATGCCCTATATGGTTGAAGTCACACAGTCGCTTAAACTGCCGCATACCTCTCATAATATGAGTATCTGACGTCATGTCTATGCCTTAATTCAAAGTGAAAGTAGGCAGAAGCTAAGATTTCATGCTCTTGACGGTTCCACCTCAAACAATACACTACTGCATGTCTAAATTATTATCATACTATGCATGGCTTCCTCCAAGCCAAGATTACTACATGAAAAGCTTAACAATACAATAATCCTTTGATCTAGTAGAATTTATCAAGCAATCAAACAAATTGAGCAATAATAGACTAACCAACTTGGAAATTAATCAAGCAGCAGATTGCCGCAACTAATAAACTAACCAACTTGGAAATTAATTAAGCAGCAGATTGTGTTGTAAACAGTATAAATTCAACAAATGATAAAAAAAAACAATTCCAGCATAATCATAAGATAATAAAGCATTAACCCACCAAAGATTTAAGTATTTAAGTGACCAAATCAACATAATCAAATGTAAATCCTCCAAGTCGTTAAAATTGAAAGAAATGCTAAACAAATACCACATGTATACGATACAAATCAAGATATATTGCTCGATTTGAGTGAAAAATGCACCTTGAGCTCTAATTAATGCTTTACTAATCGATCAAATTAACCTCATGCACAAAACTAAAACTTACACTTTCGTCAAGAGTAGATCAACAAAGAATCACATAATTGATTACTCCGGTCTATAAGCCAACGCACCACTAATTAACTTTTCGGAGAAAGCACATCACGTTGATCAAGATTAGATCAATTCACTACGTAATAACCAATAGAATTATTTGCAAGTTGATCGATTAAGCAATACGTAAAGAATCACTAGAGACAACATGACAAAGAATAAGCCACTCTATTAGAGCTCAAGTCCGACTAATTAATCTTACCAATTTCAAAGCATAAGACAATTTACATCATCGAGCAATAACAGAGCCCACTCATCAATTTGCAATATCTCCAGAGCTAGATTCAGATATCAGAACTAACACAAATCAAGAATATCAACTAGCACCGCAACTATATACGCAAGAATCAGCCGAAGTAACACTAAGGTACAATACTCACTGGAGCAGCGATACTCAGAGATAAAATGCCAAACTTCCTCCTTTGGAACCGACCAAAGAAAGAAGCCGAGGGACAGGAAGATTTGCTGTACAAGATCCCCAAGATGTTGCTTCGGCCGGAGGCAACACACAGAGCACCAAAACAGATCAAGCCACACTTCTTCCACTGATTTCCAGATCCAGAGGGTTCCCTCGGTGGAACCTCCTCGAACCCAATCAACGAAAGCGTGCAAGAAGAACCAGCGGGAAGAGCAAGGAACAGATTCTAACTCAATGCTCCAGGAAACCTCAAAACCCAAAGTCAATCGGAAAGGAAGCAGGTAGAATCAAGACTGGGGAAAACTGCTTGTTCTTCGCATCCGATCCAACACCAAAGAGGGCTAACCTGGTAGCTAATAAAGGGGAGAACCAAAGGGGCTACTCGATTGCTCGAACGTTTGGCGCAAAAATCGCCGAGCCGATCGAGCCCGGTGAACACGGAGGAGGCGAACGCGGGGGCGCGGGCGCGAGGGGCGTGGTGGTGCTGAAGGAAGCGTGGCGGGGGCGGGCGTGGCGGCGCGCGGAAGCGCAATGAGGAGAGAGAGTAAGAGGAGAGAGAAATGAGAGAAGCGAGAGAGAGCGCATGGCCAGCGCGGTGAAGGGATAAGGCGCGGCGAAGATCCTATTTGCCGAGTGCCGGTGGCGGCACTTTCGGCAAAGAATTTATGTTGCTTGAGTGCCAACCCTAGGCACTCTAACAAACTAAATTTTTTTTTGGTTTTTTGGCACCAATTTTTTTTTGAAGCTTTAGTACACTACCACAAACAACATGTTTAAATTTGGGATATTTTCATTGCCTTTTGGCATATTTCTATAGTTTATTTTGTTTTGTTGAATTTTTCCAAAAATATGTAAGTTTGAACTGCAGGTGCATCGAATAATGGATTACATTCGTTCAAAAAATGTTATCCTTATTTCTTAGTGTAAATTTAGGCTAAATCCAGGAACTGTCTCGAAATTTCGATCACCGTGCTCACGGGGCAACGCCGCCAACTTGCGTGGGAGTGGTTTTTTAATTATATAAAATGCGAACGAATTCTGAAAATCATGAAACTTGTCGAGTTGTCGCCGTATTATATGCGTATACCGTGGAAATTTTTTTAAAAAGTTTCGAGCACGCTGTCACGTACGATGCTCGCAAACCAGGAGATCTCACGCATTTTATATAATTAAAAAACCACTCCCACGCAAGTTGGCGGCGTTGCCCCGTGAGCACGGTGATCGAAATTTCGAGACAGTTCCTGGATTTAGCCTAAATTTACACTAAGAAATAAGGATAACATTTTTTGAACGAATGTAATCCATTATTCGATGCACCTGCAGTTCAAACTTACATATTTTTGGAAAAATTCAACAAAACAAAATAAACTATAGAAATATGCCAAAAGGCAATGAAAATATCCCAAATTTAAACATGTTGTTTGTGGTAGTGTACTAAAGCTTCAAAAAAAAATTGGTGCCAAAAACCAAAAAAAAAATTAGTTTGCCGAGTGTTTAGGTTGGCACTAAGCAACATAAATTCTTTTGCCGAAAGTTAACGGAGGGCACTCGGCAAAGAGAACGCCACTGGATGCCGTTAGGCCCTGCCTACCTTTGCCGAGTGCCTACCTTTGCCGAGTGCCTGGCACTTGGCAAAGATAGGCTTTGCCGAGTGCAGGTAGTTGCCGAGTGCCAGGCACTCGGCAAAAGGCCTCTTTGCCGAGTGCCAGACTTTGCCGAGTGCAGCGCTCGGCAAAGTAGGTCTTTGCCGAGTGCCCGCAATTTGGCACTCGGCAAAGATTTGTGCACTCGGCAAATCGGGTGTTTCCCGTAGTGTATCCTATTACAAAGTACATGGGTTACCCCCCTTTATAGTTACTGAAGGAGTGTCAATTATTATTGTTAAAGGCGTATCTAATCTTCACACACGTTCTTTAGTAGAGTCTTGAGCTATTATGTCTTTTAGCCAACCGTCAGAAGTTGCCAGTCCTGTGGGAAACTGTCATGTCTTCCGGCCAATTCGCTGGTCCGGAACTGTCCAAAACCGCATAGTTGGTCGGACGATGTCCACAGCTGGTTGTTTCATGACTCCAACTGGTCATCAACCAGTTGGGTCGTAATAAAGAGCATTGAAATTCCTGTAAAATACCAGTTATAGGTTCATAACCGTAATAAAGGTGCCTCTCACATATGGGCTTACCTTTACAGAGTCTTTGATTTTGACCAAAAATGTTGATCTAGTCAAGAATCCTCATCAGTATTATTGCATGCACACCGGGGGTGTGATGAATAATGGAGATTGCGTTGTTTCGTGCTTCCCCTGATAAAGACAGGCGTGGTTTCTTGAGCGGCCAATAGCAGTGTGTGTGTGTGTATAGCCAAGATCTGACAAGAGATGTCGCAAACGAACGAGTGTTAATAATGTCTACTTCAAGCTTGGTGGTGGTGTAGTCCGGCGTTCGGCAACATGCACTCGATGTTAGTGCATCTCTCGGCATGGACTTTCAACTTCCTTTGTGTTGTGTTGTGTTGTGTTGTGTTGTTATTCTCTACTGTAGTTTGGTGTAGTTGCTCTAGCCGCACCTGGTTTCCCATCCCCTTCTCAATTGTAACCTTGACCAAACGGCTCCTTAAGAAGGGTTGTCGAGCCCGGTCTTGTAATGCCTTCTGAGTAATCAATTTAATTTCAAGAGGGGTACTGTTCCCCTCGGTCGTAACCAGGAAAAAGTAAAAAAAAAATATCGTTCAATTTCTGATTATACGAAACTAAGTTAGACACGCAACCACGTTTTCATCACACCCAAGTGTTCTCCACCAGTGCGGTACCTGAAATCCCCTTGATCCCGCGTGTCAGTGACTTGGGAGTCACATTTTTGGACACATTTCGCATCTTCCTACAATCCTACGTGAGTTACTAAGTACCACCAGTACTACTACTACTCCAGCATGTTCGATCCATAGGTTACCTTTGGATGGGAGATGAGGCAGCGGCAAGTAAGGCAGGTGTGAGAGCCCAGTTGGTCTGGGAGGACGTCCGGCGTTGATCTGTTCCTGTACGCGCGCACGGGTGCATGGGTTCGGTTGGTCGTTTGGGGAGGAGGGACGTGGGGAATTGAATCGATGACACCAACAAATGAATGCGCCCCTCGTGCGGGTGCGGACGCGGAATGGTCAAACGAAACAAACGCCCCCTGCCGCGCATGGGGATGCGTACGTAGGCTCGCTGCGGGTGCGAATCCCGAACCAATCACACTTCACACGCCCGCATGCTCACGCGGCACGCCCTCCCATCTCTCTCTCATTGCGAAGGGTGAGGTGAGAGATGACCAGAGGACAGAGAAGCAGAGCGAGACTCAGACTCGCTCTGGCAAGTCCCCGTGCCATCTCGAGACGCGCGAAGGGCGCGGGTCCCGAGGTGCCTCGTGCGAGCACGCAACTGTGCAAGGCAAGCGGCATGCGCACAGTGACTCAGTCTGTGAGCACTGAGCAGATGCCTCGCCCCTGCGGTGCCCGTGAGGGCCTCCAACAGCAGTCATCTAATCGAGCGAAGGAGAGGGTGATAGATACAAGAATTCAGTGTTAAATAATAACCTAAGTCTTTAGGGTCTCGTGCGAGGTTCATTGGCGGAGCTACAGGGTATGCCGGCTATGCCCCAAGATACCCTGCTTTCCCGATTTGGCGCGGCGTTGCACGACCACTTTGCGGGATTACGTATATATTCCTTCGTATAAGTTTCTCTTGCTTGGACCAAAATGCTTAATGTATATTATTCTTGGATACACAAATGAGTTTTTGATTCATACCACACTTTTCAAGTCTCAGAACAGAGTCACCCAATCTCAATATGGGAGCTACAGGAGAGAGGAAGAAAATTTGATGGGTGAGGGTCTCGTGCGAGGTTCTATCCTATCAACCGTTAATTTTGTTGATAAAAAAAGAATTAACGGCCGATAAAGAGGAACCTCACAGCGAATATCGTTCCAGGGAGACGGGGGTAGAGAGGACAAGCTAATGAAGGGCTCGAGGAGATAGATAGCAGCTTCTGCGAAACAGAGGTAATTCAGTGGGAAACAGGAAAACAACAGAAACCATTTTAGTCACAGGATTAGCATCTCTACTGCTGATTAGTTAATGATGAGAGAACAAGGAGGCGGGACAAAACGCAATCAAGTACGAATGGCTCCAAATCTCGCTAGCGCCCTGGATGAACAGAGCCCTGGACAAAACGCAATTAAGTGCGTAAGCGGAATGGTCCAAACGAGCCCACCGCTGCAAAATCCATAGCAGGATACGGGCGGAGCTTGGGAACAAAGGGACAAGGGCGCGCACGGCGCAGAGATTGAAAGGCATCTCGATCGGCGAGAGGAGAAGAACAAACGACGACGGTGCGATGCGGGGGGCTTTGCATCTGAATCTGAATGTAAAAGCCAAAATGATGTTATGAACACATGTCCTTGACATCTTTTCTTTCCTCCATCTCTGTTCCAACTTGGAGGCCCACTGTCTAGTCAACCTACACCCCTCTTGACAAGTTGGATTGGTACCATAAAACTAGATGGAGTAGTTTTTTTTCTTTTCAGTTTTGTGCATGCGACTTTTTAATGATATTTTTTTCTCTCTCTTTGGCTTTTATTTATTTATTTATCCTCTCTCTTCAACATTTATGAGTAAACCCACACCCATATTATTATCTATCTTATTCCCAATACATTAACACTGGGGACATCATGTTCATTTATCTCCACCCTCCTCGTGATTTTACAACGTTTCTAATATTCATGTGTGACCAAAAAAACGTCTTATAAGGATGAATACTCTGTATCTTTACAAAAACAGAGCCCCATATATTGACACATTAGCATTTTACAATGGCCATTTAAAAGTTAAAAAGAATATGCAAGACACCACTCGTATATATGCGGCATGAAGGCTAGTTCTTTTTCCCGGCAAATTAGGTCAGCGGCCATTTTCTGCAGAAAAGTGGAGGATAACAGCACAAGCATTCTGGATATTATTCATGAATGGTTCGTCTTATAGAAAAAAAAGCCATTAGTGCAGGCAACTTAGACGATGAAGTATCGATCAAGAGGTCCTGTGCCTAGTCTAGTGTTTATTCCTAGCTCAATCGTAACGCTCGAGCAAGTAGACGTATCAAATCAAGCTGCAACTGACCTGTTTAGGAGTAGGTCATCTACTTGTGGTTAAGTACCCTAACGGTTTGTTTGGCAATCATTGGAGGGAGTTTAGAGAGAGATTGGACATGATAGTTTTTTTAAAAATAAAAAAATCTTAATCCCCTCTTTGGCAAGAGTAATGGGAAATAGTGGGGAATTAATTTCTAACTTGGAATAAGTCATAATAAAAAGCTTAAATGCATTCACTTCTAATTCCCACACCGGTTTAAAATGGTGATCCCCGATCTCCTGATACCCATCCCACCTAATTTTCCATGTCCACTAACCAAATAAGATATTATATAACCCCAAACCCCAAACCCTAATCCCTAAATTCTCATTTCCTCACCCATTCCTGCTAACCAAATAAATCGTAAGGTTACATCTCCTGTTGACATAAGTCTATTTTTAAGAACATGTTGTCTTGCGGTGGCCATGCTGAGTTTTCGAAGATTACCACCCATGTTTAAATATAACTTACATATTTTGCTAGGATAACCCTTGCATTTATAGCTGCCATGTTTAAGTTAGAAAAATAGCTCCTTTCCTGTAATAATCTAGAAAAATCATGTGTTTCAAAATAGGGCTTAAATTAATATTTTTCCCCGCTAGGTTAGTGGATCAAAATTCACTAAGAGCAAGAAAACTCTTTCAAAATTCAAGGATTTTAAAGATAGCACGCTCTACAACATCGCCCATTGTTTTGGATAAAGCCCCCAAAACAACCAGATCATGATCGAGCCCCAACCAAAGCAAAAAGAGGTAATACAAAAAGGGGTAATACAAGAGGGATAGGAGAGAAAGGTAAGGTTAGATCTGACCAATTGGGAAAAAACAGTGTAATGAGAGAGATTAAATTTTGTGTTTGTTTGTGGGCACCCCCATCGATGAGGGTGAGGTGAACCTATCTGTACTGCAACCGCTGCCACTCGTGCGGCTCCTTAAGTATATTACCCACCACCACCATCTCCTTAAAGGAATATTTTTTCCCCAACAGTTGCTCATGTTTTTGTGTCCTTTGGGTCGAGCAACCCAATGCTACAAGTACACCTAGATCTGCTCATACAAGTGTACATCCCAGTAAATATTTCAGAACCTTTCTTTTGACTCTGGCTAAAGCGATACCTTGGAATCCGTGTCGTAGTATGTTCAAAACTATTTAAATTAGTTTTAAAAAACTATCGTTAGATTTATCGTTAAAAATTATATTATATTTTTACTAATATACAATAAGATAAAATTACAAAAATTAACATCAAAGTTATGTTATACAGTGATTAAAAAAACATCACTAAAAAGTACGAGAGTTACTGTACTCATTTACAGTACCTAGGTACTTTACCATAGTCCAAATTTTAGGTTTGACTATGTGCCACTCCATGGTACTGGTAGTAGTACTATTCTACTTGATCTCGTCTATGCAGTATTTTTTATTGGCCTATGCATTATTGACACGGCATCAGTTTAATCTACGTTTTTTAAAGCTTTATGATCACTATAATTTATATATTTGAAACTTACTCGATGCATATTTTTGATTGGGTTATTCATTGTGGATACAGTGGTAATGAAAAGTAATAGTTTAGTGGGCTTTCAAATTTAGTTAATCAAATCGGTGTTTTTTGGGCCCTAATTAACTTTCAAAAGCCTCTCCACAAAGGTGCATATTATTGTTGGTGCTTAGTTGGGTACATTTTGGTGGCCATTGTAGGAGTAGGTCTAATAATTGCCAGCACAGGTGGGTTACACAGGGTGGGGAGGGTTGCAGTGGTTGTCGGAGTTCCACCGTGCCAAAAGACTAGTCCATATTTGTTTACAATTTATACGTAGGTAGAGCTGTAAAATGTATATAGAAACTGTGCAAAAAAAAAATCATATATATCTCTCGGTATATATGTTATACTTATCATATGTAAGGATATCTTGTAACGACGCATGATAAGTCAAGTTAGATTAGGTCGCTGCACCAAGATATTGCAAATTGAGATGCCCTGTTGCTTAGGTTCACCTGCTGGACTTCGGTTCATCTTGAGCCGGTCCTATAGTATTTGTTCATAGTTGATCGATGTAGGGTGACCAAGCAAGGGAAATGTACATGTTGACCTAGGACGATGAGATTGTACATGCATACGGAGTAGTTTGACTTTTGGGCATAGCTTGGTAAAGGGCTGTCAGACTTGTGTGGAGAAACAGGGTAAAGAAGAGGGAGATAAGATAATGAAAATTATACATAAAAAACGGGTTATTAACAGGACACGTAACCAAAGTAATCAAGGTATGTAAAACATAATATCAACTGAAATTGCTTATATCTATCCCGAGTTATTTAACACCATATTTGTGCACAAATCAACCTCAATTTGTCCTCCTTCAAGAATTCCTATGGTTCAAAGAATACAAATGAGCCTTTTTTTCCAGATAAAAATGGTTTTCGGAACGACTAGCCGGGACATCTCATGTGGTGTGTTTTATCAAACTAACTACATAGGGTCCTCTTAATCGACGACGCCTAACAAATTTTACACATCCGTCTTCTCAATTCTTACTGTTTTGGGTTATACTATACTTAGCGGTGTGTACAGTTAGAATGTAGTATGCTAAGTTTTCACACATATATGGATTGCCTTTTTGTATATTCATGTTTTGTTTTATGCAAATTTGGCTTATGTGTTATAGCATGTCAAATCCTAATGTTCAAAAAAAAAAAATCAGCTAAACCCTTACCACCCGCGTACAACAGCCACATCCGCGCCATTTGGCGCGGGTTGCCTTCTAGTATGTTATAATTATCATATGTAAGGATATCTTGTAACGACGCATGATAAGTCAAGTTAGATTAGGTCGCTGCACCAAGATATGCAAATTGAGATGCCCTGTTGCTTAGGTTCACCTGCTGGACTTCGGTTCATCTTGAGCCGGTCCTATAGTATTTGTTCATAGTTGATCGATGTAGGGTGACCAAGCAAGGGAAATGTACATGTTGACCTAGGGCGATGAGATTGTACATGCATACGGAGTAGTTTGACTTTTGGGCATAGCTTGGTAAAGGGCTGTCAGACTTGTGTGGAGAAACAGGGTAAAGAAGAGGGAGATAACATAATGAAAATTATACATAAAAAAGGTTATTGCTGCCAATTAGTCATAGTAGTACTCCGTATTTGCCAAGTATCAGAGGACAACTCATTGCTCTGCAGCGAACGATAGAGCCAAGGATTATACTGTCCTTCAACGGCGGTTGGGAGGAGATCACTGTTATATATATATATATATATATATATATATATATATATATATATATATATATATATATATATATATATATATGTGTGTGTGTGTGTGTTATATAGAGTAGGACTCCAGATATTATTTGATTTTCTTATATGTAACCCGTACTTGTCTATATATACAGGCCCTTTGGCCCTTTGATAATACAAGTTGCTATTCCTAACATGGTATCAGAGCCCTAGGGTTACCTCTCTTCCGTACGTGCAACTCATCCTCTCCTCATCTGACCTAGCTGCCGCCGTCGCTGGCTTGCCGCTTCGGTCGGCCTCCCTCCGAATCTAGTCGCTCACGGCTTCCTTCTCCTGTCGTTGCACAGATCGACTCCTCGCAGGCTGCCGCCGCCGCCTCCGCGACGAGCTCGCAGAGCCAGCTGCCGCTTTTTTCTCCGTCCGCCTGCCGCCTCTCGAATCGCGGTCGCCGTTGTCATCGCGCGCGCGCCGTCATCGCTCCCGGACGCCGAGATCGAAGTCTTCGCGCGAGCCGCCATCGCCGCCCCGGACACCGCCAGAAGCCGCCTCCAAAGGCCGACCAAGTCGCTATTCAAGCCGCTTCAAGGTCATTGCGCTCGGCATCATCTCCTCCGACGCCGTCGCCGTTGCCTCCGCAACTCCTCGCCGCCGCCCAAGCCGCCCGCCGCTTCACCAAGAAATCGCTTGGGGAACCCTAGTCCTCCAGTCGTTTCTTCATAAGCAGGTCGGGCCGGCCGTGGCATTTTGAGTCGGGCCAAAAAGGCAAAACAGGCCCGAGAGAAGAAAAAAAACGCCGTTCTAACCGCCGCGTCGTTCAGCGCCGCCTGTTAGACTTCGTTGCCTTGGTCGCCGCCGCCAGTGGGCCGCTACCAATGGGCACTGCTTCCCTCCTCACGCCCGGTGATCTTCGATGGTGTTAATTACACCGAATTCGTGTCTCACATGCGCATCCACATGCGTGGTCTTCGTCTCTGGGGCGTCCTCTCTGGCGATGTCACCTGCCCGCCTTGCCCTACTCCTCCGACGGAGCCTCCGTCTGTTGTGCTGCCCTCGACAGCCGACAAGGTTGCTGTCGATGCTGCTGGTCTTGCTGATGAGAAGGCTGTCTCTGCCTACCAAGAGGCTCTGGATTCCTACATGGATCGCTTGACCGCCTACACTCAGTGGTGCGACGACGACGCTCGGGCTGCTGATGTCTTCATCGCCAGTATTCAGCCTCAGTTCTCTTCTGAGGTTGTGGAACTTTCTTTGGCTGTTCAGATGTGGACTCACCTTCGTCAGCGCTACGAACCCTCTGGAGATGCTCTCTACCTGTCCGTGGTTTGCCAGGAGTACTCTCTTCAGCAGGGTGATGCTACTGTTGACGCTTTCTACGCTCATAGTTCTCGCATCGCGTCACCGAACTCTCTCGACCGCCTTGGTTCGACATACGCATAACCTTCGCAGCTTAGCGCCAGAGTCCTATGCATCTGCACTTGGCCGCATGTACCCGCAATACATTTCTCTCTCTACCTGCGTGTTTGACTGCACCTTGAGCAGCAGCAGCCTAGATGCTCCTCTACATTGGACCATCCTCCTATTCCTAGCTAGCCCTCCTTGATAAAAGCTACTCACACAGTGCATATACAAAGATAAAACAAAGCAAGAAATAAATAACTTCAAAAGAAGGCCAAAGCAAGGAAACAAAAGGCCTTAATTTTTCTTTCCCTCCCTCTCCCTTTCTCTCCCTTTGCCAAGATCCTTCCTGCCTTGCTTCTACTACTATATAGTCTCCCCCTCACCTTCCATTCTATAGAGAGAGAGAGAGGGGGAGAAACAGAGGGTGGTGAGCAAGTGAAGGGTAGATAAACAGACACAGAGGCAGACTCCATGCTTGTGAGATGAGACTAGGTGGTGGTGGTGGTGCCGCCTGGTGTGTGCTATGATGGTGGGAGGAGAGCTTGTGCTGGCTGCTCTGGTGATTCTGCTTACCTTGCTTATGATCCTGGTGCTGAGCCACTTCCTGCCTTTGTTTCTGAATCCCAGGGCTCCCAAGGGCAGCTTTGGGTGGCCTCTCCTTGGTGAGACCCTGAGGTTCCTCAGCCCTCATGCTTCCAACACCCTGGGCAGCTTCTTGGAGGAGCACTGCTCCAGGTAATCAGCAGCAGTAACATTTCTATCACCACCACAAATCTTCTTACCATGCAATTAAGTATTGTATCATTATTTCATGTGACAGCAAAAGTTAATGCTGCTGTCATGTCTCAGTAGCTTTTCTCTCTCTTTTTTTCCTTCTGAGGCTGTGATATGAGTTGGACAGTGTAGTGTAGGTGCGTGTAACTTGCTTCTGAAGAAGTGAGAAAAAAAGGGAAGGTAGCACACTAACACTAGCATGGCAACATTGTTGATGTGATATTGTTGCAGGTATGGGAGGGTGTTCAAGTCCCATCTGTTCTGCACCCCCACCATAGTGTCCTGTGACCAGGAACTGAACCACTTCATCCTGCAGAATGAGGAGAGGCTGTTCCAGTGCAGCTACCCCAGACCAATTCATGGCATACTGGGCAAGTCCTCCATGCTGGTGGTCCTGGGGGAGGACCACAAGAGGCTCAGGAACTTTGCTCTAGCCCTGGTCACCTCCACAAAGCTCAAGCCCGGCTACCTCGGTGACATTGAGAAGGTTGCACTG
This sequence comes from Hsuehochloa calcarea, assembly GCA_036346395.1. Classification (NCBI taxonomy): domain Eukaryota; kingdom Viridiplantae; phylum Streptophyta; class Magnoliopsida; order Poales; family Poaceae; genus Hsuehochloa; species Hsuehochloa calcarea. The sequence goes on from CM070600.1 coordinate 19,181,388, forward strand.
CACATAGTTGGGTCATGGCATGGCAAGGCCGGCAAGGACAAGAGCTGCAGGGTCAAGGTCATCACCTTCTGTGAGGAGGCAAGAAAGGTTAGCAAGTGTACTGACTAAACCAGAGCCATATCACTAGAGGGACATTCCCTTGAAACATGGAGTAAAAACTCTGCACATGTTACCTACATCATCATGTTGTTACTTGCTGCTGCATGAATCTTTTCCCAAGGTGGCTTTGACTTACCAGGGTCTTTTTCTTCTTCTTTTTAAACTTTTGTTTTTGGTGTGTGCTCTTAATTTCCTTGAGAAGCACAGTTTGCATTCAGTGTGATAGTGAAGCAGGTGCTGGGGCTCTCACCAGAGGAGCCAGTCACTGCCATGATACTGGAGGACTTCCTCACCTTCATGAAGGGCCTCATCTCTTTCCCTCTCTACATCCCAGGGACCCCTATGCCAAAGCTGTCCGGGTAATTAATTAAACATCTCTTTTCACAGCAGCTTGTTTAAGTTAAACTGTCAAAGTTTCAAGCCTTTTTGTATACTTACCATCATAGCTCATGAAACTAGTACACACACTAATGTTTACATTAAAGATGTGCTATAATAACACTGCTGCTCTTGTCCGGTGATCCTCACAGGCCAGAGAGAGGATATCAAGCACTGTGAAGGGTATTATTGAGGAGAGGAGGAGTGCTGGATCCTGCAAGAAGGGTGATTTCCTTGACGTGCTCCTCTCAAGCAATGAGCTCTCTGATGAGGAGAAAGTGAGCTTTGTGCTGGACTCCCTGCTAGGAGGATATGAGACCACCTCACTCTTGATTTCCATGGTTGTGTATTTCCTTGGGCAGTCAGCTCAAGATCTGGACCTAGTGAAGGTACATGCATGCTTCCCATGGTGAAGCTAGCCATAGGTGATTGATGGGTAGTTGGGTGCCTGTCACTAACTATTTATGAACATGCTATGCATATGCAGAGGGAGCATCAGGGCATAAGATCTAGCAAAGGGAAGGAGGAGTGCTTGAGCTCTGAGGACTACAAGAAGATGGAATATACCCAACATGTAAGATCATCATTCAATACATGCTTTAGCATTAATTAGTAAGCCAGGAGCCATTTTCTATTATCAGCAATGTACAGAAATATGTGACCCTCCAAAATTTGATGTTTGTTTTGCTTATTCAGACCATTTTGTCCATATGCCTACCTATATATAGAATTTTGACTAGAGCAAAAAACTCTTTATAAAACAGTGCAAATGGGGAAAGGGACTTGTTCTGTAATAATGGAAATGGTGCAGTAACGCGTAAGTGCATGTCCTTACAGGTTATCAATGAGGCGCTGAGATGTGGAAACATTGTCAAGTTTGTCCACAGGAAGGCTCTCGAAGATGTCAGATATAAAGGTAATTAACCCTACTTGAGGGTCCATTGTGCTCATCACATGATAATGGATCAGGCAAAGGGAATGGTTGCACCTTTATTGCTGATTTTAAGCATTGCTATTCCTAAAATACCTAGCTTTTGATAGAAGATGCTCCAAAGCAAGTGGCTCTTTTTTTTTGCTCCGTTGCAGAGTATCTGATTCCATCTGGTTGGAAGGTCCTACCTGTTTTCAGCGCTGTTCATTTGAACCCCTCACTTCATGGAAATGCCCAACAATTTCAGCCTTGTAGATGGGAGGTATGTCTGTTCTTCATGACCTGTGCATGGAGACACCTCAGTACTTAACATCCAAATTAGTAATGAGCTAATGAGTAATAATTCATACCAGTTAGGTCATGAAGCTTAGCTTTGTCATAATATAATTTTCTATAATACTATTAATTTATGCGATGAAAAGGCTAAGAGCACCTATCAGGAGAGCTTATCTGGAGCTTTGAAAGAATCTTCTTTAAAGGGTGTTCTCTAACTAATAGCTACCTTTAATTAGTGAGTGTCCAACTATGACATAATTACTTGCAACTATTCTGGTATCTTCATATGCCAAGCAAGCTCTGCCTGAGGCTGTAGTGCGTTTTGTACATGGTCCTAACCATGATTCCTCATTCAAAGCCAGCATTCTTGGCTTTGCTTCCTTTTCTAAGCTTTCTTGATGAAGCTAATGGTCTGATTGATTCAAGTGTATGCCTTATCTGATTGATTGATGCACCAGGGCGCAAGCCAAGGGACAAGCAAGAAGTTTACGCCGTTCGGCGGTGGCCTCCGGCTCTGCCCTGGATCAGAGCTTGCCAAAGTAGAGGCTGCTTTCTTCCTCCATCACCTTGTGCTCAATTTCAGGTAAAACAAAAGGGCATATTTGTCCTACCCGAGTAGGAGATACATAGGTATTAGATATATCACTGATGCGGTCAGAGCTACAAAATCGACAAATCGAAGAAGCAATCAATGAACATGAAGAATACTTTTAAGAAAAAAAAATCAACTTAAGAAAGAAACTAATGCAGTGGGGACGACGTTAAATAGGGGACACGAACAGGAACACAGATTGATGCAGTTATCACTCTCATACTAATAATAGATTGGCAACAAGGCTATAACAAACAACTAGTCTCTCTCATTTATGCTCTTTGCCTACAAGGACCGCAAGTCTAAAATCAGCTAAACTGTGTATTTTCGGAACCGGCACTGTAGAACGTAGCATCAGACGACAACACACAGTACAAACATGGCAGCATGGAGTTTTCGATAAGTAGGCTATGCAAGTTGAGTGGTACCATGCTACCATATAGGATAAAAGAGTGTCGTAGTGTGATCAAGCTCCCAAATCAGGTTTATTAATATTTGCAACTATCTGAATGTGACTGCCATTGCTGTTCTTTTTCAGAGTACGAGAGAAATGCTTATTGAATCTCCCTGCTACTGTGTTGGTTGACCATCCTTCTTCGTTTCTTGAAAAATTGGTGACCTTGCAGATGGAGGATCGATGGCGATGACATTCCGATGGCATACCCGTACGTAGAGTTCCAGAGAGGTTTGCCGATAGAAATCGAGCCAGTTTGCTCTGAATCTTGACCGGGTTGCAGTTGCAGTCATGGCGGTGAGTTCATCAGTTAGGCCTCCAAGAGAGGGGACAATGATTTGTCAGTGAAGAGATCGCAAGAAGTGAAGAAACACTGAGCACTAGCTAGTAGTAGCTAGCATGAGGCAGCTGAGATTGTAATTTGTCGTACATGGTGTAGATATATTTTGTCCATGCGATTACCTGAGGTGGCGGTGGTTGGTTCTTCACCCTGTAACATTCTCCGCTGTTTCAACTACTATTCTATAGAAAAATTGGGCTCTTGGGATTTCGAAGGGTTTGGCATTTATATTTTCTAGAACTCGATATGGCCAAAATATTTAAGAACGAATTAGTCCGAATATATGCTTCAAAACTGGGACCAACAGTGATGTACTGCATTACTGGTGTAGCATCCCAAAATTAAATTCTAATTTTGAGATTATGTACTATAAATGCATTAGTGAAAATACTTTGATTATTTGCATATGAAAAATACCATATTGATATTAGTTTTTAATTTAAAAGCTAAACATGAACTACAAACAAATAGGTGCTAAAAAAATAGATAAAAAAAATAAAAATATCAAAGGAGAGAAATATTTCGGACATAATATCCTAGAAATAATTCACAAAAGAATTTATATGAAATTTTAATTAGAAAAATATTTAAAAAAGAGCAAAACAGAAACCGGTATGATTTTTTTTATAGAAATTCACAGAACGTATTATCATCTTAAAAATATACAGAAGAAACTACATTAAGTCAGGAGCCTACACAAAAATTTTCATTAAATTCCAAAGTAAATTAAATAGTAAATAAAATTGGCAACTAATTCAATAGAAAAAATTAAAAATCCAAATATATATATCTCTCTCTCCGACCTGTGGGCGGGTCGGCAAAGAATTCAATAGAAAAAAATTAAAAATCCAAATCTCACTCTCTCTCTTCGACCTGTGGGCCCATCCACAGGGATCGTCTTCCACCTCATGGCGCCAAGCGCCAGCGGACGCTCGCGAGCTCTCCGCACCGCCCGTGGTTTCCACATCGTCGACAGTTTTCCCCTACCGGCCACACATGTCCCGTCACCTCGCCATCAAGCCCCGCCCATATCTTTGCTCTGGTCGTATCTCGCTTCTGCTCGTACACCACCAAAGACCCCCCGAGAGCTCCGCTAACCTACCCGGGCTCTTCCTCGTTTATCTCCGCCCCTCCACCTATAAAAAGGCCACCTCGAGCTGCGTCCCATCTTTTCCAACTCAGTGTGCACCATCTCCTCTTTCCTCTTCCACTCAAACAAGCTCTAGAGCTCGGAGAGCGCAACCCTAGTTTCGACCATGTGCCGCCACCTTCGTCCTCGACGCCGTGAAGGGTTTTGTATCACCTTTACTGCGTCATATCGCGTTCCAATGACCACTTAGGATACCCCCTTACTTGTTTTCATACTCGATTCACAGGATTAGCTGAATTGACCCTTCGTCCTCGTCTCCGACCAGAACCGCCGCTCCAGTCGTAGCTGGAGCTTCACTACATCGCGAGCCTATTCCTCACGCTTGGAGCATCGCAGGACCATCGCCAAGCTCCTTCGACTATTGGACTTTGATCTCCTTCACACGAGCCTCTCTTCCACGTGCGACCAACCTCGCCACCTCGGCTCGCCGTCGACCAGTCATCTCCGACCACCTCCAAGCCTCCGCGTCCTTCCGGTATGACCCTAGTAGCATGTAGATGCTTATGTGCGCGTTAGTCTAGAAAGGGCGTTGCTCTTTCGAGCTCTTGCCCTTCGTCGTAGCAGCTCCTCCGCTCGACACCGGCGAGCCACCGTGTCAGGCCACCTCTGGCCTCACCATCGGTGCCGGCGGATGCGCAAGGGTATGAAGATTCCATTTTGGGCACCCTCCAACCCCTACGAGTATCACACTGCTGGCAAGCGTGGGCTCGAGCGCCACCACACGGCTTTTGTCGAGCTCATCATTAGCGTCTTAACTATGGCCGTTAAGACCAAATCAATGTTTAGTTGTCAGGTTAGCCCTAATGATTCACTGACATGTGGGACCCGACCAAAAGTTAATGAAAAACATAAATCAAAACGTTCTCGTAGACTAGTATATGACACGCGATCCCCACAGCTTAAGTGCACAGTAAAACCTCCATCCGACCTGGTGGTTGAAACCCCCCTCCTATCAGGTAGTCGAAACCTCCTTCCAACCGCGTGTAGTCGAAACTTCCAGACGACCATGCGTAGTTGAATCTCCTTCCGACCAGATAGTCGAAACCTCCTTCCGACCACGTGTTGTCGAAACTCCTTCGACCAGTTAGTCAAAACCCACTTCCGACCACGTGTACTCGAACCTCCTTCCGACAAGTTAGTCAAGATGATGAACAGTACTCGAAAAATAAACAGTACTCAAAACTATTTTGCTTTTTCCAGGGATTTTCAATCCAACTCAACTTCAACTCTTAATAACTTTTGCCACGAAACTCCAAATTTAATGAATTTTTTTTTCTCTAAATTCTTCTAAAATCATAATCTACTAGAGTATGTATTTTTTATTTTGGTTACTGTTGAATTTATTTGGTGTTATTATATTCTTTTCTGGCTCTTTTTGAATTAGACGATGATTGCTCCGGTTATTATTGCGACGACCAACAAATCATATCTCTAGAACAGTAAAAATAAGGCAAGAACCCCGTTGATCATGTCGATCCTAATATTTTAATTATTGTAGTTTGTTTTGTAAATCGTATTATGCATGCTTGTATGTTGTGTATGAAAAATGCTATTATTGGAAAAATAGTAGTTATAATCCTATTTGTTGCATTATCCTTTTGAAATGTTGATCCCATACTGTTGTAACCATTATAAAATGGGTTAGGCATTATGTAATGTTAATTGAAAAAATTTCAATGCGATTATCGCACAACTACAACTAGAGCGATAGCTTTGCTGAAAAATTGATAAAAGGACAATATGATAATTTGGGAATATTTTTAAAAATATCTAGAGAGGGTATCTCTATTATTTGATATGAAAATAAAATGAAAACCTTAGTTTTAGAAGCGGGCGAGTTATATTGTATTATGAAAAAGTGGGGATTTTGACTCACTAGTAGCTAGGGTGGAGTTCTCGTCCGTAGTCGATTAAGGACAGAAGCCAGCAAATCCAGAACTAAGACCTAATCGTACAACCGTATGTGCTAGGATGGGGTAGCTGTAGTTAACTAAGTTATCGAATCATAGCCTTGCATGATAGTAGGCAGAAGTAGTGTGAGCAATTTCTATTACCGTCACAACTGCGAATGGCTCACTTCAACGAGTTTCCATCCGTAGAGTGAGGACTCCTCATACTACGGGTTTCAATCCGAGTAATTGGGGATAATAATTCACATGGCTAGTATAAGGTCAGGGCTAGATAATGTAAAGGCTGCATCGCGAACTCTAGATTGCTTACCTTTGGTAGTGAGCAGTGATATAAAGATATTCCAAGCAACTGGAATACCGCGTACTATGGATAAAGTTGTACACCTCTGCAGAGTGAAAAATTATTCGAATAGCCGTGCTCGCTGTAACACTTTGGCTATTCGGAAGCCAAAATATTACATAAAGTACTAACATACAACCACATTGCGAAAGAATTTAAACAATACATCAATCCAATAGCATATAAAGATCACCATCTATTGGTATGATTGCAAGAATATAATCTGAATCCGTCCACATAACACAAATTCCAAATATCCAAGTCTACTGAATCAATTATGATAATTCAAATACTAGTCTAATTAGGAATTACCAGCAGTTATTTAATCAACCAAAACATAGGGAATGATATCATCCACCATCATACCCTAGTTATTACAGTTCAGCTTTAACAAATGAAAGGCAAGGACAAGTTCAAATAAATGAAAACTGAATATTGTGAAGTGAAAGAAAGAATGAGAAGTGAATGATGTGATCCACGTGACTAAACCCTCCCATGAATGCTGTCTTCAATAGTTACCTAAAACAAATAAACACTGCAAGGATGAGTCCACGACTCAGCAAGTACAACGGAATAAAGCGAACCATACTGAATATGAACATATCAATCACAGAATAGAATGCGAATGTATAACAGATGAATAAGAACATAACATCACATAATAGAAATTGAAGGTAGAATGGATGGAATCACATGAATGAATGAAATGCATGAACTCCACTTCTGCTTATACCGGTATACACCCGTCGGTGTTCACTTAGGCCCGCATTTAACAAAATACGGGGATCCAAGGCCCGTGTGAAGAACGTTTCATACGGGGATCCAAATCTGCCCACATTGGAATGGTGGGTCTTACATGCCCATACTGGAATTGATGGGTCTATACATTCCACTCCCGTGGACGAAATATGAACAATGAATGAATGTAGTCCTGGATCATAGAAATAACAGTATGAATCATCAAGCACTCAACATTCACCAACAATAAGACTCACAAGGTATTTGCCCATATTGAAATTACGAGACTTCACTACCCACTCGCATGGGCGAACAGGAATGAAAGAACGAATGAATATAATGACTGCAGTCCTATTATTGAAGAATCATGGTATATTAACTATGAAAAGAAACAAGGAATACCTAAATTACCCATTTCATATTCATCAATCAAGTGGAACAACAACAAACAAGACAAATCAATTGTACTTGCCTTGCGAACTGCGACACGTTAGGAGGCAAGGACGAAGCCACTAATCTCGAATTCTCTTCTCCTACACAAATTAATTATTTTAATAAGTAACAACGTGAAAAGGGCGCTACTCAAAACGCTTAGTCGCCGCATCTTAAACACAAGGTTCACATAGTCGATCTACCCAATTAAACCGATAGTCTAGCAGGATGGTAATCTGGACAGTGATACTAAAAACACCATACCTTTCGCTCTGAGACTCGAAAAGGGGTGATTTCAGATCCTATGGAAAGGTAACGAAAATCTCCACATTAACCTAGTTGGCTGAACCTTCTGATTTAGGCAACAACCTAGGCTAACATTTAGATGATAGTCTTAATATAAAATCTGTCTAGCATAATTACACCGAAGTAAAGAAATAATCATAACTTTTGATTAATTTAACCAAAATTCATGATTCTTGTCATTTTGGAAAGCTAAGAACAAGACCTTAAAAAGTCTAGTTGGCATGATACTCATAATTTTCTTTTACCAAAATCTAGCCCACGACTCAAAACTACAATCAGCAAACCGACAACCATTCAAGACAGCAGCACGGAAAAATTCATATATATTAATGTGGGACTCGGAACGAGATGAGTCCAATGCTCAAAAAAAATTTAACGAGCATACCTACAAAACTCTAGTTGACAAGATTTCCAAATTCTGCCAAAATAATTAACTAAACGGTAGGTGAATATGCTTGACAGAAATCTGTCCAGACGAACGGAACAACATCGAAGAACATAGCATAATTTTTAATCTATAAATCCAATTAGAGTGTTCTTTATCAATATAGAAATATGATAAAATTATCTACAAAATTTTGGGTGACAAATCTGAATCTAATCCTAACCAAATCATAATTTGTGAAAAGTGATCGTGCTCCTATTCACCCCCCCTCTAGTAGCCTTTTCGGTCCAACAATAACCTAAAGCATTTCATGAAATTATGCAAATAGATTTGAAATGGTGAGAAATTCAAAAGTTTATCTGTATCTGAAATTTAAATTACACGTGACAAAATTGGATGAGTTCAACTTGTGTTTTTGCTTATACTTGGAGTCAAAATTGGTAATTTTTTTAAATCATTTGTCTGTAAAGATATAAACTTTTTAGGAGTTGTGCTTGATATTTATTCTCGTGCTGACCTGTGTTGCAGATTGATCAGAAGAAGCAAGCTGTTGCAGTTTTTTTTCCACTATTCATAGTTTGTTATGGTGTGCATTAGCGAGGGAGTTCGCCCAACTGATCTCGGGTAGCATCTTATGAAGGTATATTTATTATCCCGAGTTAAAGTTTTGTGATATCTCCATGTTGCGCATTTATCACCATGATGTTTTTTTTAATGTCCCCCCCGAGCATACGAAGATCTTATTCTTGTCAGATTTTCTTCTTACCATATCCACTCCAGTGTAGGATTACGTATTTAATAACTATCGGTCTTTTTATGAAAAGGTTGACATCTTCCACCGTAGTTCAATATGTTATTTCGTGTGAGTTTCGTTAGGTTTTAGTCCATTAGATTTTTTTTACATGCTGATCATCATGTTCATTTGCGTAGCTTTATCTTTGTGTCCGCACAATCCATACAAAAAATCATCCTCAATCTTAGTTCTAGTTTTGGCCCGAAGGTTGGAAACCCTAGCCGCCTCTCTCGAGTTGGCTGGTTGGGAGTCGTAGCCGCCAATTGAGAAAGAACCAAATTGATCTCAATCTCGTGGAGTTGGATAAGAATCCTTGCTGTTCGAAATTGATCCACAGGTTTCCTTTTCGAATTCTATTGGTAAGGAAAGAGTCTGAACCGACTCCAAGAGTTTCTATGTGAATCCATTATTTTCCAATTTTGGAAGTTAAGTCTTAGATTATTTACGGTTTCCAACTTGCACCCCAGTAACCGACATTTTAGGTTAAATTCGAGCTTCACGTATACTCTTTCTCCTTGGAGACTAGCTATTGAATTGTGCTCTTAGGGCTGCTTTTGAGATTATACACTTGCTGTTATTTGCAACTTGAGGCAAACCCTATTTCGGCCGAGGTGCATTAGAAGAGAGAAAAGAGGCAGTCGCAAAGACAAAAGCCATGGCTTGATACTAAAAAAGAGAGAGCAAAATCGTGAATTTTGAGAAAGAAAAGAGTGGAAGAGAACATTTTCGGTTGCTACAATGTCGGTCCAGGTTTCCGGATCATGTATTTCATTTTTTCTTGAGCAATCTTGTGCCCTTACATAAACATTTGCGCTTGGCTAGCGTCTCTCCGGTACTTCATGCAAAACGAACTAGTTCAATCTCAAATTTAGTTTGCATCTCACTAGTTCATTCCTTGTTTGTATTAAGTCATATTTATCTTTGCGTGTGTGTTCATACATTTCGCTTAAACCTTCTGGATCAACATTTAAGCAAAGTTTTCTAGCTTATATTATCACTTAGCTTAACATCCTAGAATTGTAAAATTTAGTAGGTATACAGTTACCCTACCAAGCTTCAATAAACTCATGTGTCGTGCATAGCTTTGCTCTTGAAATTCGCTCACACATCACCTTGTGTGTTTCTGCTGCCCTGAAGTGTAAGTATTGTTGATCTTAATTCTTTTCGAAACGGTAAAGAAACTTTACTTTGTTTAGAATTGTGAGTTGAGTGATCCCCACATATATCCACCTATACTTTGTTGTGTGCATCACTAACCATGGCAGGATCTGAAGTGGAGGTGGAGGATCCTACTGCATCAGTCCCGCAGTACCGGTTTGATGCATTGCGCGCTGAGTTGCAATGAGAGTTCAGGAAGAACCTGGATTATGTGGCTTCAAATATTGGCGAGGACATGCAGAGCGGGGGTTGCGAGTTGCTAATGAGATCAATACCTTGCGGCAAGGCATTGCTGAACTCAAGGAGATGCTTGGGGGAAACCAAGGAGATGTTGGACGTGTGGATGGTCCAAAAGCTGATGAGTCCCATGCTGAGTTAGCTGCACGTGCTGAGCAAATACACCATAACCCTGGACGTGGTCGTGGGTGCCCTCCTGGCCTTGGACGTGGTCGTGGGCGTGCCCGAGGTTTTGGTCAAGGTGGTGCTGTGACATACGATGTTAATTGGGATGACAACCTTCATTTATACCACAATGATAATTATCGTCGTTGACAACATGATGATGATGATTTGGAAAGGTCAAGTTGAGCATTCCCAAATTGCAAGGAGGAACTGATCCTAAAGAGTACCTCACATGGGAGTTGAAAGTGGATAAATTATTATGTTTGCAGTGATGTTCTGAAGATAGCAAATTAAAGCTTGCTGCTATGGAATTTAAGAAAATATTGTTTGAACAAGGTGATTTAGTTTGGGTTCATTTTCACAAAGAACGCTTTCTGGAGAGGCGTAAATCCAAGTTAATGCCACGTGGTGATAGCCCTTTTAAAGTGCTTGCCAAGATCAATGATAATGCATATAAGATTGAGCTTCCAGGCGATAACTATAAGGTCAGTGCTACTTTTAATGTTGCTGATTTGTCACCATTCTTTGGGCAAGACGATACAGAGTCGAGGATGACTCATTTTCAAGAGAGAGAGGATGATGAGGACATACCTACAAGTACTACATCTTGCACTCCAAGTGTGCATGAGGTTGTTCATGAAGCACCAAATGGTCCAATGACTAGAGCAAGAGCCAAGCTTATAAACTATCAAGTGCTTTTGTTTCTTAAATAAATTCCTATTGACTTTGATACGAAGGGGATACTAACTCATGCAAATACATTGTGTATTCTCAAATTTGAACATTGTGAAGCTTTTGAAATCGAGAGAGAGAGAGAGAGAGAGAGAGAGAGAGAAATGGGAGGGAGGTCGGTGCCAAAGCAATGGAGGAGAACTATAGAAGATCAAGGAAGGTCCACGACCAGGTCCGTTGTCGCGACCAGGTCCACAACCAGATCCACGACCAGGTTCGTTGTCACAACCAGGTCCACGACCAGATCCACGACCAGGTCCACGACCAGGTCTTGGCCAAAGGTTGTAGTCGTGCAGGGCAGGGAATGCCGGTCGGAGTCTATGACCAGATGCTGCTATGTAGCACTAAAGGGGAAGGTCCAAGAAGCCCAAGACTTAGAGAAAGAAATCAAACCACGTGGGGGCCCAAGGTGTGAACGGTACATCTCATGAATAGTAAATCCGAACACTATGTTTAGATTAAGAGTTGGATTCGAAATCCTTTGGCCGAATCAATTAGGAGCCAGTCCTAGGCCTTGGTGCGTGAGTTAAGGGGGGAAAGCATAAATACCACCGTGACCCCTCTATGTCTCTTAGATCACGTTAAGCTATTATTTTTCAAACACCATATGTTTGTTTCTCCTGTTGTGCTCATAGCCAAAACAATGAGAATTGAGCGTTCAGAATCAGGGGTCGTTCTTGCTTTTTCCGTTGGGAATTGAGGATTTGACGATCTTTGCTTTGTGGTGAGCGAGAATCTAATCAAGTGTGTGTTTGGGCGAATTTTGCAAAGAGTTTCAAGTCCGTGCATTGGTGCGGGAATTAGCTAGCGGTTTGTCAGGATACACAAGTTATCGAGAGGTTTTACGTCGAGAAGATCGGACACCCATTATCACTTGTTATGCTCAGAGTTCTCAGCATTTTGAGGCATTGGAAAATATTAGACTTTAGAGAAGTGCAGAAAGAGGGGATTAAGGTAGATTCTATGATGATCGGAAGCGTTTTAGAAGCATGCGGTGGTTTGAAAAGCATCTCATTGCTAAAGCAAGTGCATTCTTATGTTATTAGAAATGACTTGCTTGATTTGGTGCTGAAGAATAGAATTATAGATATATATGGGGAGCGTGGAGAGGTTTACCATTCAATTCATATATTTGAAAGGGCAGAGAAAAAAAGGATATTGTTACTTGGACTCGTATGATCAACTGTTATGCAAATAATGGGCTGTTAAATGAAGCTGTTGAATTGTTTGTTGAGATACAAAAGGCAGATGTTCAACCTGATTCTGTAGCACTAGTAAGTATTATGAGGGCTGTCGCTGGTTTGTCATCCTTGACAAAAGGAAAGGAAGTTCATGGCTTTCTTATCAGAAGGAATTTTCCTATGGAAGCTGCGGTGATTAGTTCCCTCGTGGACATGTATTCTGGTTGCAGAAGCATGAACTATGCTCTCAAAAGTATTTGATGGGGTACAATGTAAAGATGTGGTTTCTTTGGACAGCGATGATTAATGCTACTGGGATGCATGGTCATGGCCAGCATTCCATAGACTTTCAAGAGAATGCTAGAGGCCGGTGTAGTTCCTGATCATGTTTCTTTTCTTGCTCTGTTGTATGCTTGTAGTCATTCAAAGCTTGTCGCTGAGGGTAAATATTATATGGATATGATGATGAGCAAGTACGGGTTAAAACCATGGCAGGAACACTATGCCTGTGTGGTTGATCTTCTTGGCCGCTCAGGCCAGACCGAGGAGGCTTACGGATTCATCAAGTCTATGCCCGTGGAACCAAAATCTGTGGTATGGTGTGCACTCCTTGGGGCATGTCGTGTACACAAGAACCATGAGCTTGCTGTGGTTGCAGCCAATAAGCTTCTTGAGTTGGAACCAGATAACCCAGGTAATTATGTCCCTGTATCAAATGTTTTTGTTGAGATGAGCAAGTGGAACAAGGTCAAGGAGGTTAGAACCAGGATGACGGAACGGGGGTTGAGAAAAGATCCGGCCTGCAGCTGGATTGAGATTGGAAATAATGTACACAGTTTCATTGCAAGAGATCATTCTCACAGAAACTCACAGACAATCCATCTCAAACTTGCCGAAATAACCGAAAAACTGTGGAAAAAAGGTGGGTACACCGAGGACACAAGGTTTGTTCTGCATTATGTGAGCGAAGAAGAGAAGATAGATATGCTGCATATGCACAGCGAGAGGCTTGCGATAGCATTCGGTTTGATCAGCACTCGTTCAGGTACACCTCTAAGGATAGCCAAGAACCTCAGAGTGTGCGGCGACTGACATGAGTTCACCAAGCTAGTGTCCAAGCTGTTTGAAAGGGAAATTGTGGTCCGAGATGCCAACAGGTTTCATCATTTCCTGTGGAGACTTCTGGTGAATGTGGCTGGACTATACAAGCATAGAACATTGGGATCTTGTTGACGAAGAGGACACTCCAGAGGCAATATTGATGAAACTGGGTGGGTACGTGTGGTGTGGATATTATGGGGATATACTTGTGATCTTAAGATGATGTTATAATTAACAATGGTGTTGAAGGTTTGTCGAATCACGCGTTTTCGGTAAAGTTTATGTGCTGTCAGGTTACTAGCGGTCAGACCGGCCTGTGTGGCGGTTTGATCGGCCACCTCTGGCGATCAGACCGGCCAGGCCTCGGGCTTAGAAGCTGGTGGTCAGACCGACCATGGGAGGCGGTCTGACCGGCCATAAAATAACTTGGTTTTTGGAGCTAGGTCAAAAATAGAGGGTGTAGGTAAGAGAGCGGATTCTCCTAGACTTGGTCTCATAATTTTAGAGCTTCCAGTCAAAAAAAGATCTATTCGTTTGAAATTTTCAGAGAGGTTTCGGATTTTCAGGGAGGAATTTTGGCTAAGTCCTTAGCTGGGCAGTCTGACCGACTAGGGGGCAGTCAAACCGGCCCTTAAGTGGTGGTCTGATCGGTTTTCACTTGTTCGTCGGCCATTGTGGCGGCGATGTTTATTTTCATGAGTTTCAGTTCATATGTGTTGCATGATGCATGTTTTGACTAACGTGGGTCAAGTTGCAAAGAACTTATTCCCGGAATCGATTTCTTGGTCTATTGTTGTGCAGGTGGCTTGGAGCTCAACGACGGTCAACGGCGAGGATGATCGGGACTAAGCTTGGAGAGCTGGGGTTCAGAAAGATCGAGGATGCCAGGTGAAGTCGATGGATTCAAGCATGGCGCAAAATGGACAATGATGACCGAACGAGAAGTTCGGTGCGACGGGTTGCATCAAGCGGTGCGGGGGTCGGTGCAAGTGCTATGGTGGTTTCGGTGGGAGCCGGATGGGAGAGACTTACTGACATGAAGAGAGCCGTTGATCAACCTACACGTGGCGAAGTATGGGATTGCTTCATAAAGATTGGACTCAGTCTTTGGAGAAGGATTGAGAAGGGGTATTTTGGTAACTTCACCAAGATACCGCCTTGATTGTTTTTGGCTAAACCGCGGCGCAAGACGGCGCAAGGAGAAGTGGTTTAGGTCAAGAGAAGATGAAGGTGACGCTTTAAAATGCGTGTGTGAGCGAAGCTCCCGTTTGTGTGTGGGCTTAATGGGTGCCCATCAGGGAATACCTTCTAGAAGTTAGCCTCCACTATGAATAGGGGAGGGTGCTGGTTGTGCACCTCCCACCCCTTGTGTTTTTTTGAAACCCTAATGTTGGTGTTTAGGGAGAATAGTGGAGAGGTTAGGTTTCTGAAGATTGGATTGATTGTGTGCTCAAGTGTTGAGTATTCATCCTTCATGATGGAGTGGCTATATACCAACATCTATCTCGAATCAATCCATGCAAGATTGCTCAAGTTGATTATCTTTATGTTCTTGCACTCTATTTTGTGATTTTAGGGTTTTCTTTGATTCACTCATTTTCTCTTGATTTATGGCCTAGATCTTGCTTGCTGTGATATGTGGGGACACATCTAGGATCATCTTGATCATCTATAATTCATGAGCAAGTTTTTGGATTATATTTCGGTTTTAACTCGATTTTGGACCATCCTTCACTCAAACGGAAAAAGTTCAAAACTTTGACAAAGATCTTCGCGATCTTTGATTGGAATAGGTTCCTGACATCCTAGAGAAGGTGTGTTCCAAGTTTCATGAAGTTTGGAGTTGTGGATCAAAAGTTAGACCTATTTGTGATTTCATTTTTGGGCTGATTTTAATGTTCATTGTGCTGGAGGTCAGACCGCCCCATGTAAAAATCGACCCGCCAATCTGAGAGGTCAGACCGGCCAACTTATTGCAGATTGAGTTTTTATGGTTTTTGGTTGTTTTGCTTCGGGGTTTTGATTGGATTCAATACAAGTCTCCCGCTATGCTTGTACAATGATCTTCATAGCTCTCATAGCTATTAGAGTGAAAATCTTATTGAATCCGTGTCGGGACCCAAATATGCAAATATGGACCCTCTGTGTATTCTGCACTAGTCCAGAATCACGCTAGTGCACACAGTGTCAACATCGATGAAATATCACATCCATACAACGAATATAAGAATAAACGAGTACTTTGAATAACAATTAACTGTTGGGACCTTACGGTCGAGTGTTACATTTATTAAGCCATGCAGGGCTGACAATAAAGAATAAACTGCAGTGGAAACGAAGTAAACTCCAGTGGGCTCCCATCAATTTACCACAGGCAACTGACTGGGATCAAGACCCTAACGATCAACCTTCGTAGAACTCTTCTTCAAAAGCAGGCGACGACTCCTCCACTTCTGTTGATTTGTTTAGCAAGAGTGAGTACACACTGTACTCACAAGTCATACCACAGAATGCAATTATACATGATGGCTTATTCCAGAGAAATAGCTTCTGTGGTTATTTTGCGGAAATACAACATTTGCAATTGAATACAAATAATAGATTGAAACATAATTGAAAACAATTAAAGAATATTAATTTAACAATTGGTTTCACAAAGGACACACAGTCTAAACAACATATTCACACATCTGTACAAGTTATCTCACACAGCTGACCCTTCCCAAATGTTTCATGAAAATCTACCCCTCGTGTGAAATTCCCGAGCATGTCCATAACCGAGGATGTGGCTATTCGAATAGATTGGTTTAACACTCTGCAGAGTTTGTACACTTTACCCACAAGATGTAACCAATCGGATCAGAGTTGATCACAACAAAACCTTTCAGAGACTTCATCTCAAACAATGACACTCCCGATGTGCTTTCCTACCGGCCAACCGATACACACAGCGTTTGGTTACGACACACATCGTTGGACAGGGATGCAGCGAACTGTTCCGCGATGTGACATATCACACCTCCAGCCCATCATACAGCTTAAAATACAATCTGAGTTGTCAATGTCAAGACTCCATAACTTACTAAGTTAGGCCCAGCCCATACTAGGCATGTGGTTGTACAGTAAGGCCCAGTTCAATGACGCACAAAGTTAAATCCTGAATTGACTAAGGCAAGACTTCCAGTTTTTCTCAAATCATAAAGTTTATAGCACACAGCTCCACCAATCACATAGAATCCACCACTTGCCTCAGTCTAAATCTTTTCCCACCATGTTGATTAAGTGCAACACATGCCATCACGAGTAACAGCACACAACACACACAGTTTCTTCACACAGTTCCATAATCACTTAGTCAAGTTTATAATTGCAACTCTCATGAAATGATGACTCGTGGCATGGCTAAGCAATCTACTCGTATCTAACCAACCCACGTTGGTGCTACGATAATACCAACTAGTAATGAACCAACCTAGGGTGACAAAAGATCATGGCATACAATAGACAAGGTGGATATAACAAATTGGATTAATAACTATCCCAAAAGCATTTAAATAAATACTTGAAATAGAATGCAATACATTGAAATAGAATGCAATACATTGAAATAAAGTATTTTGAAAGCTGGGTTCAATATGATCAAAGGTATAACTTGCCTTGGAATAGATCTAGATATTGGACTTGGTCTTGAGGTGCTCCTTCTTCTGCAAAACTTCCCGAAGTATCGACGTCTACTCGCAAACGAGACAAAAGAAATAAAAACAAATAAATAACAGAGGTAAAACCAACTCCAAAAATCAAATAAAATTCACCATTAAATATATCTTGATTTTATATGAATTTACAAATTTGAATGGGCTCAATCGGAGGTCGGATGCAAAAGATATGAGCTTTTGAAGTTTTGAAAATCAATTAAAACCCTAATTTGTATTTAAACGATTTTCCCAAATTATTTTTATAACAGAAAATCGGATTAATGACGTCGGCTGATGTCAGCGATGAATTTCCAAAAAAAATACATAGATTTAAAACAGATCTGACATGTGGGCCCCACATGTTAGCCTCGGGTCTCATGGTGGACCGAGTGCACCGAGCCGAGGGAGAACTAGCCTGGTGGACCGGGGCGACGTGGCTCTGACGATGCAGCCATGCAGGCGACACGCCAGCACTGAGGGGGATGTGGCTGCACACGTGGGAAGCCACGGAGGCAGAACGCCGACGGCACTCCGGCGACCACGGATCCGGCGGATAACGGCGGCTCAGCGGCGGCGGAGGTGCACTTTGACTCAGCGTGACCTGGCAATCCTGGTGACGTGGTCACTACCCGCGGAGATGACAAGAACGGCGGCGGCGACACGAGGAGCGGTAGAGCGGTACGGCCGAAGGTGGCGGCGACGACGAGTAGAGCTTCCCAAGGGCAACGAACGCACGCATAGGGTTGCCCTCGACGTGGCGAACTCAGTGGTGGGCTCAGTGGCGGCTGAAGCTCACCGATGGCGACGCAATTCGGCGAGGAAGCTCACGGCGGCGAGCTAGGGTTGGCGGCTGTGGGGAAAAGGCGGCGGGGGTGGATGCGATCCTCGTGACACGGACGCGGCTTTAAATAGGGCCAAGAAACCCTAGAACCCATGTCGAGGACGGCGGCGGTGCGTGCGGGAGAATCGGAACGAAGTCCCGATCGGAGACAATGAACAGTGCTTGATGGGACCCACTTGTCAGCGGCGGCGGCTCGGACGAAGGTGTGTGGCAAAAGGCGACGCCTCGGTGGTCCCACTTGACAGAGAGACGGAAGCGGGAGCCACGCGGCGACAATCCAACGAGGCAAGGTGGGCGAGCTCGCGGGCATCCGATCGAAGGAGGGGGCACGCGTCAAGCCTCCAACGGACGAGGGCGCGGCCGAGCGGCGAGATGGGCTGGCGTGCGGGAATAGTGTTGGGCTTCGGCCCAACACTGTTCGAATAAATAAATTTGATTTTTCTTTTTAGAAAATCCAGAAAATTGCAAATAGTAATTAGAAAATAGCAAATGACTTTGGAAAAATTCTAGAAATCTCTCGAAAATATATCCAATCACAATCCAAATAAAATAATTTTGGCAATTGTTGATGTTGGACTTAAGCACATTAAATTATTTTGTCCTTAAAGTCCATATCAAGCTTTTAATTTAAATTCAAACAAATTGCAAATGGAGAGATTTTCAACTAGCAACTGAATAAAAAGGTTTTCAAAGGCTAAAAAGTTGGGATGTTACAATCCGATCTTGGTGAAAAAGAGATCGTGCTCGTATTCACCCTCCCTCTAGTCGCCGTTTCGGTCCAACAGCATGGAAAATCAGAAATGGCCTTTCCTGCTCCCTACCAAGAGGCCTCACCGCTCATTCCGGTTAAGTTAATCCAGCATGTGCTTTTGATCTCTAGATGGAGCAACCGAGAAAGAAAGCATTCGTAATTAACACTTCGGGTAGGGCCATTAGATGGAGGCTAAATCACGCAACGGTGTTTGATATATCCAAATTGGGTTCAATGCAATGTAAATGATTCTCTCTTTCTAAAATTCGATGCACGATTTTTTTTTGTTCATAAACATGTGAGGTTTCAGGTTTATAAGAGGATGTCGTACTCTATTATCTAAACTAGCAGGGTGGTCCGCTCATTTGCGCGGCTAGATTTGTTTTAAATTTTTTAATGTCAAATGATATAACTTAGATGTTTGATAATATATTTACGTATCTCGTAGCTATTTAATTTTTTAAGATATCATAAATATTAGAAATAACAATAGAAACTTGAAGAAAAACACAACTTGAGGAACCTAACTGATGTATGAGTTTTGATGGAATAAAATCTCTAGCGTAATAAATTAACCACTCCACATCATGTATGCATCATGTAATTGTATGCTCTTATTTTTTTCTCCACTGGTTACTATTTTCTAAAATATTTGCACGCACATGTACCTCAGCTAATCTCAAGCAATACGTTGATTATATATACAACAAATTATCTTATTAGTTTACATGGTATTAGAGTACCTTACTCACATATACTGAGAGACCATGTGAGAGGTGTCCCCATGCGGGTGATGAGTTGAGAGACCATGTGAGAGGTGTCCCCATGCGGGTGATGAGTATTTGACACTTTTGTTGAAAAGTTTGTGATTTGATTCATTGTTGTGTCTTCTTTGCTTTGATTCTGTCTTTGTGCGGAACTTCCGCCCTGGGAATGCGGAAGTACTGATCATCGGAACTTCCTCCCTGGGAAAGCGGAACTTCCGATTGACCCGAGCAGTGTGTTTTGATTTTGTAATGTGCGGAGCCTCCGCCCTGGGAGTGCGGAAGTACCGATCATCGGAACTTCCGCCCTGGAGAAAACGGAACTTTCGATTGTGCGCAGACCTGAGCAGTGAGTGTATGATTTTCGATTTTGAGTTAGTTGGGTCGTGTATGAGTTTGAGATAAGTACAATTGTTAATACCATTATCTCGAACAATGCTATGTGATATGTTTCTTGTCTATGTTGGCTGCAGGACGTCGAGGCGGAGTCGTGGCGAGACACGTGGAGACCGAACTAGACGCAGGTGGCGTTGAGGTCAGAACGGTCAAGGTGTGTCGAAGACGGCGTGAACTCAAAGTGGTTGCGAGTCGTGGACAACAAGGAATGTGGGACCTTCCAGAAGGTGCACGAGGGGCGAAAGGGTAATTTCGCAAGGCGGCACAAGTGGAAGCGGGATCCGTTCGGGTTTAGCCGGCGTAACGGGTTGGAGACCCGTTAGCCAAGGGCTATAAATAGAGGTGAAGGCCTAGTTGTATGGTGACTTTTGGTGAGAATGAATTAGGGTTAGCTAGTCAAAAGAGGCTTTGAGAGGTTGTTTTGCTTTATGGCTTTAGTTGTTGGGAGAAGGCAGGAGATGTCTCTGTGTGTGTGCCTCTCTTCTTGACCTACTGGCTCTCTTTCTCATTTTGAGTCTGGGTGTGTTCTTGAGATGGAGAGGGAGAGGATGGATTGAGTTCTTTGTAATCATTCCTCTGTGTGTGTCTCTGTAATCCATTGGTGCAAGGAATGAAAAATCTCCTGTTTACTTTCCAGTTCATGCCTCTGTTCTTATTCTCTCGTTAAGGCTTGATTCTTGGGATTTTAGTTTTTGGTTTGATTCTGGTTGGGAAGTGCCAAAATGAGTTGCTCTTTGTTGGGATGATGCCACAGGATCATTTGATCAACTTTTCCCAAGAGCAAATCAACTGTAATCTCAGTTCTTGATTTTTGGCTTTCTCTGTTCTTCCTTCCCGTGCCTAGGTCTTGGATGAAAATCTTGTTTCCCTTCTTGAGATGGCATAAAACTTGGCATGTTGAATCTATAGGCTGTTAAGTAGCTACCCTCAAAGTTTCATCACTCAAGAATTCAAGAATCATGCGAATTTCAGTTTTTGGTCTTTCCTATCAAATATTCAAGAAATCCGATTTCACTTTGATTAATGGATCTTTGTCTGCGATTCCTTCTCAATGAGGTCAAGATGTTGTTTAGGATGATGTCCTGTGAGACTTGACCCGAGAAGAGCAGCAATTTTTTGAGTATTTCGGATTTTTGGAAATTTCGAAGAGCGTCTTTGTTTATGTATTGTTCTTACATTCGGGACAATCGGAACTTCCATTTTTTTTTACACAGAGGCGGAACTACTAGCGTGCGGAACTTCCGCGACCGAAGACGGAACTTTCGATTGTCGACAGAGCATCTATGTAAATTTGGGAACTTCACTGGGTGTCTCATGATTTTTGGAGTCTCCAGAGTAAAGTTCTATTGGTTTAAGTTTCCGAAGGTTTGGATTTTGGGAGCTTGAATTTGGCTAAGTCTTAGGCGGTCCGGCCGCTCAGGGAGCGGTCCGGCCGCCATGGCGGTCCGACTGGGCACCCGGGCCGACCAGAATTACTTGAACGTCGGCCAACCGTGGCGATGTTGTTTTGTTAGGTCAAAGTCATTGGTTTCATGGCATATGATTTGCATGATGCATGTTTTGACTAACATGGGTCAAGTTGTGAAGAACTTGTTCCGAATCGTGTTTTCTTGTGCGTGGTTGTGCCGGAACTACAAAAGTTAGACCTAATTGCAACTTCGTCATCGGGTGATTTTACGTTTCGGATCGGTTCTGAGATCTGCCGTCCGACCGCGTCACCACCGGTCCGACCGATTTTGAGCGGTCCGACCGCCAAGATAACGGTCCGATCCGCCCGAGAATCGGTCCGACTTGTTCACTACAATGTCGGACCGCCTTGATGCTTGTATTGCTTTAATTCTTAGTTGATTATTGTCGCATTGCTTAGGGGTTTTATTGGATTCAATACTAGTCTTCCACAGATCTTGGTATATTGCAATTCTTTTGGCTAACAACAATAAGGCTAAGAATCTTTTATATGGTGCACTTGGTAGACAAGAATATGATAGAATTTGCAATCTTTCAATCTGCATGAAATTTGGAACACTCTCGAAACATATCATGAGGGTTCGTCCCAAATCAAAAAGGTGCGCCAAACATTTACAAGCGTGAGTACAATAAATTCGAGATGCGCCCCGGAGAGCATCGATGACATTTTCATCGCTTTAATAAAGATGCCACCCATCTCTTGGCCGCAATCAACACCAAGGAGTGGGAGATGAAAGCTACCGCTATAGAAGAAAATGTTGATCTTTCAAGTCTTACTTTAGAATTGCTTTATAGTAAACTCAAGACTCATGAAATTAAAAGAGTTGATCATCCTAAGAAAGATAATTTAGCTTTGGTAGCAGATCCTCTCAAAAGGCTTTTGATGACTCTTGTGAATCTTCTTCGGATTTTCATTTGCTTGTTTATCTGCTATTCATGAAGAGGAGCTTGAAAGTATTCTCAAGCAGAGTTAGCTCTTCTAGCTAAGAAATTCACACAGGCCTACAATAATGTGAGAAACAAAAGAGAGGTGGTCGGTAACATGCTATGAATGTGGTGAGCTCAATCATATCCGCAAATTGCCCCAAGTGAAAGGTAAGAGCAATCATAAGGAAGGAAAGCTACTTGGAAGAAGCCTCCTTTCAACAAATCAAGGTATGAGGCAAATAAGCTTGTGAAGGTCGCTCACGGGTCCTTGCCGCTTTTGAGGATCAATCCTTGAGCGATGTGGATACAGGGAGTGAGGAGGACAAGGAGGAGGAGATCCCTCAAGGTAAAAAGAAAGGGAAGGCCAAAGACTTCATGGCATGTGCTTCATGGTCGACACGGAGGACATTGATGATAATGAGGTATCTTTTCTTATGATGAGCTTTACGCTAAATATGATTCTATAGTTGAGCAATTGCTTAGTCAAGATGAAGCGCTTGAATTTGTTATGACAAAAATAAGAAATTAGAGTCAGAAATTACCAAGTTACAATCTGCTCATAATATTTGTGTACAACAACTTGAGAATGCTAAATCTGAACTAAATGAAATTAAAAGTGCTCCTTGTGAAAAATGTTTAGAATCTAGTAAATTGATTGCTTTTGATGTTTTTGATTCTAGCCCTTGCACTTCATGCTTAGAAAAAGAACGTGAAATCAAAGATATCTTAGAAGCTGCTAGAGTCAAATATGCTAAGCTTAAGGACAATATTGAAAATACTACTTGTGCTTCATGTTCCACTCTTAAGCTTGAAATTGCTTTGTATAAGGAAAATCTATGGATAAAACTTGTGATTCTTGTGTTAACTTGAGAAAAGAAAATGCTTACCTTCATGATACATTAGAGAAATTTTCTAAAGGTAAGAAACAATTAAACATGATTCTTGACAAGTCTAAAACTCCTTATAAGAAGCAAGGTTTAGGATTCAATTCTTTTCAAGACAATTCAAACCCAAAAGTCATTCAAGTCTTGGAAAAAGGTTTAATTGAATTCAAAACCCAACCTGCAAAAACATCTTTTAAATCTGCAGGTTTTGCCCAACCTTGTATTAATTCAAATGGTGCTTCTTCTAGTGGTACCAAGTACCATTGCACTTATTGCAAAAAAGGTGGACATTTGATTGAAATCTTTGTTGGCGTGAGGTTGAAAAATGATAGGAAAAATTTTGATAGAATTTCATTCATGCAACCTAGAGCTTCTATGAGACATGGTAACACTTGAAAAGAATAAACACGGATTAGGATTTTATCTCGACAAAGCCGGTCGACCGCCCATGGACAGCTTCAAGTCTCATTTTAATTTAAACATTGCTCATAACCAAATGTTAAATGAAATCAAGGATAGTACTTGGTTTGTATACTCCTTTAGACGTGTGTCTCGAAGATCGATTCCTAAATCTTGTTTATCTAATCCAAAGATTGAGACACATCGTTCTTTGCTCCTTGATTTTTAGGATTACCGCGGAAAGGGAAGAACACGTGGTTCGTTGACTCGGATGTTCACGCCACATGACCAGAACTCAAAATGGTTCACCTCTTTCACGCGAGCAACAGTGATGACTTCATCACCTTTGGAGATGATACACAAGGGCGAATTGAAGGAACAGGATCAATTAGGGTAAACAACAAATTCATTCTAAAGGATGTCGCTCTTGTGGACAAGCTTAGGTATAATCTCCTTTCTCGCTTCTCACTTCTTGATGATGGGTATGAGACTGCTTTTAAGAAAAATGCTTGTCGTGTGCTTGATTCTCGTGAGCTTGTGTTTGGAATCTCTAGAGTTGGTAGAATTTTTGAGCCGATTTTCGTAATCTCTTCTTTGGATCTCTTAAATGTTTGCTTACATCTTCTTCTGATTTTTGGCTTTGGCATCGACGCTTGGGGCACATTGGTTTTGATCATTTGACGCGAGTTAGCAACCTTGATCTCATGAGAGGTTTGCCTAAGCTCAAAGTCAGTCAAAGATGTTTGATGTGCGCCTTGTAGGCATGGCAAACAAGTTCTTGCCTCACACCCTTACGTGACTATGGTTATGACCGACGGACCAGATGCTTGCTTCATATGGATCTTGTTGGTCCCGCTAGAGTCGATCGATTGGTGGAAAATGGTATATTCTAGTCATAGTCGATGATCTTTCAAGATATACTTGGGTGTTCTTTCTTACTTCAAAGGATGAAGCTTTTGGTTATTTTCATGATCTTGTTCTTCGCTTGGCTTCGAGCTTCTCGGTGCTTTGAGAGCGATTCAGCGATGATAATGGCACGGAGTTCAAAATGCTTCTTTTGCTTCTTTTGTGCTTGGCGTGGTATTGAGCATCGCTTCTCCTCTCCACACGCCCTCAACAAAATGGCGTGGTGGAAAGGAAGAATAGGACCTTGGTCGAAATGGCTAGGACGATGCTAGATGAGTATAGCACACCTAGGAGATTTTGGGCGAAGCTATTGCTCTCGCTTGCCATATTGTCAATCGTGTCTTTTGAGACCTTCTTTAGGCAAGACTCCTTATGAGCTTCGTTTTGGTAGAAAACCCTCTGCTTTCGCATTTTGAGTTTTGGATCAAAATGTTTTATTCTTAAGACAGCAATTTAGATAAATTTGAATCAAGAACTTTTGATGGGGTATTTTTGGGTTATCCTGCTCATTCGAGGGTTTTCGAGTTTTTAATCTGAGACTAACATTATTCGGAGACTTGTAATGTCACTTTTGATGAGACTAGCCCCGAGCTAGATCAATTACTACTGAGATGATTTACAGTGTGAGAGTATTTTGTGGAGGAAGATGAGGACGGTTAATGTCATTCCCTCATCCGCTTGCCGGCGCCCATATTGATACAAGAACTCGCCACGCCTACTTCACCTTCATTGAGGCTCTGCTGCATCATCATCATCAGCAGACTCATGAGGTCGAAGAAACGACATCTCACCCGGCGCCCACTTCGCATTCAGAGACAAAGATCCTCGGAGCAGATAATAGGTAATCTACATGAGCGAGTCACTCGCTCGGGTATAATGATCCAAATCTCTACTCTCATTCGGCTTTTGTTGCTTCTTTTGAACCCGCGATATATCACATGCTTTATCCGATTCTAGCGGGTAAATGCCATGCATGAGGAGTTAGAGAATTTTGAAAGAAACAAAGTTTGGAACCTAGTAGAACCTCCTAGTGGTCATAATGTTATAGGAACCCGTTGGGTGTTTAAGAATAAACAAGGTGAGGATGGTTATGTGGTTAGAAATAAGGCCAGATTGGTAGCTCAGGGTTTCAGCCAAGTTGAGGGGTTAGATTTTGATGAGACATTTGCTCTGTTGCTAGACTAGAAGCCATTCGCATTCTCGTTGCATTTGTTGCATATCAAAAGGTTTTAAATTATATCAGATGGATGTTAAAAGTGCCTTTTTAAATGGTTTCATAGATGAGGAAGTGTATGTTAAGCAACCCCCTGGTTTTGAGGATCCTAAATATCCAAATCGTGTTTTCAAGCTATCTAAAGCATTGTATGGTCTTAAACAAGCCCCTAGAGCCTGGTATGATAGACTTAAGACCTTCTTGCTTAAAAATAATTTTGAGATGGGTAAAGTGGATAAAACTCTATTCATTCTTAGACGTGACAATGACTTCCTGCTTGCTCAAATTTATGTGGATGATATTATCTTTGGTGGTTCCTCTAATGCTCTTGTTTCCAGCTTTTCTGACACTATGTCCAGGGAATTTGAGATGAGTATGATGGGAGAGCTTAATTACTTTTTGGGACTTCAAATCAAGCAATGCAAGGAAGGAACTTTCATCCATCAGACGAAGTACACTAAAGATCTTCTCAAACGCTTCAACATGGGTGACTTGCAAGCCAATTTCCACTCCCATGGCAACTTCAACGCTTTGGATCCAGATGAGGAAGGAGAAGTCGTGGATCAACGCGAGTACCGCAGATGATCGGCTCCCTTACAGATTTGACCTCGAGACCAGGACATTCACTTCACAGTATGCCTTTGTGCAAGATTTCAGCGTCTCGAGAACTTCCCATCGCCAAGCCGCGTTAAGCGCATATTCGGTATTTACACTCTACCCTCTTATATGGCATTTGGTATTCCCGCTCTTCACTTTGTCCATTAGAGGTTTTTGATTCGATTTTGCGGTGTCGGTTAGATAGGAAGAGTACTCGTGCACTGTCACTTTCTAGGCACGTCTCTTGTATCTTGGTCTTCTAGAAGCGGTCTTCGTTGCACAATCCATTCTTGGCGAGTATGTAGTGCCGCTAGTTCTCAGAGCTGATTTTGTGGATGACGTCCACTTTGAAAGATTATGGGTTAAACTTTGCTAGTGTTCCTCTTTTCTGTGATAACACTTCTGCTATTAATATTGCTAAAAACCCAGTGCAACATTCTAGGACTAAGCACATAGACATTCGCTTTCACTTCCTTAAAGATCATGTTGAAAAAGGTGATATTGTGATGCACTTTGTAGAGTCCGAAGCTCAATTGGCAGATATTCTTACCAAGCCTTTAGATCAAACCAGATTTTCCTCCTTAAGAAGTGAGTTAGGGGTAATTTATCCTTATGGGTTGGTTTGAGGGGGAGTTTGATCTTTTTCTTATCTTTCCTTGTTCTTTTGATCTTTTATTGTTCTTTTTTCTGAACTTAGTGATCTTTTCGAACTTTTTAGGTTTTTAGGCTTTTTAATTGCATCTCATTGTGTCATATTGCATTCATATGAAAAATACAACAAGTGGTATGAAAAATCCAAAAAGATGCATTGTAATATAAGATTTTCTGCTTATCTTTTAAAATTGATGAAGCTTTGCCTATTACCCTTTAGAGCTTTTGTATTTCAATTCTTGCTCAATGTCATGTCTAGTTCTTTGACTTGCTAGAATTATCATGCTTTTACATGTGTAGCTAAGTCTTTGCTATATGAGCTAGAACCTTTTAAACAACTCAAACTAAGAAATTGCAATTTGTGGATGTTTTAGCGAGTTGCGTAATTAGTGCTCCTCTTGTGACATTGGCCCTGTCAGGATTGCTTTGTTAGCTCTTTGATCTAAAATTGACCATTACTTGAGCTTTTGTGTTCTTGAGATTCTAAAAATGCTCTTGTGAAAAATGAAAATCAAGATTGTCTTATGCTTAAATTGTGCCAAACTATTCTTACGAGACTGCTTGTCAAATGACATGAACTTGGAGATAGTTTGATGAACCAGACGATCTCATGGGGACTGCTTGTCAGAAATGACATGAACCTCAAGATTTGTCGCCCCGGTAGAAGCTTAGAAAGAGTTTGTGGATGGCTCCTAGTCCAGGATCTTCTTTACTAAGATATACCTTTAATCAACTTTTGGTCGAAGCTTAGGATGAGTTTGTGGATGGCTCCTAGTCCAGGATCTTGTCACTAAGTTAGATCATTAGTCAACTTCAATATTCAATGCAAATGAGAAAAATGTTGACAAATGGGCGTTTACAAAATATTGAGCAAAATGATTCAATACGGGACTTGATTGACTCTTAATGTGGTCTTTGTTAGATTTTTGATCTCACTTTGACATTTTGACATGGCCAATTTCACTTTAGGATCCCTGTTGATGAAACTTGCTGAATTTGAAGCGCTTAAATTGATCAAATCTAATGCTTTACTTTTGAGCCTTTGTGCTTAGCTTTGATATATATGTCTTACCATGATCTTGCTAGCGTTGTCGCTTGATATGTTTGTTTGTGCAATATTAGAGATACTAGCTTGTTCTTTTGGGTAATCTCCAAAGCTTCTTATCAAAAATTGAAAAATACAAAAATTGAAGCCAACAAGCCTTTATGCTTCTTTTGTTTCTGCTTCTTTCTTTATTTCTTCTTTATTCTCTATTTGTTATTCTTCTACCAAGTTGGTCGCTTCTCTTGAACAATTGTTCTTTCGACGCTTTCCAACTCAATGATGTGGCTTCCTTACCAACTATGATGACCTCCCATCTTCTATCTTTTAGACGGTCCCAAATCGTTAGGGCGGTCGGATCAAGTGGTCAAATGTGGGCCAAAAATAGGTGTTGTAGGCAAGTGAGGGATCAATGCACTTGGTCTCATGATTTTTGGAGTCTCCAAGAGTTCTATTGGTTTAAGTTTCAGGTTTCGGTTTTGGGAGCTTGAATTTGGCTAAGTTCTAGGCGGTGGCTCAATAGGTCCTCAATAGCGGGCGATGTTGTTTTGTTAGGTCAAAGTCATTGGTTTCATGGCATATGATTTGCATGATGCATGTTTTGACTAACATGGGTCAAGTGAAGAACTTGGAATCGTGTTTTCTTGTGCGTGGTTGTGTAGCTTGGTGGACGACGGTCAACGGCGAAGAGAATCGGGACTAGACTTGAAGAGTTGACCGATACGATGCGGGTGAGGTCAACGACAAGCGTGACACAAGATGGACAAGGGTGACCTATTGGCGAATCCATGGCGCATGGTGAAGCGGTTTAGGAGGTTAAAGACGGCGCGCCGCGAAGCGTGCGTGTGTGACCCGCTTGTTAGTGGGCCTTCGGAGCCCAATTAAGTCAAACCCTAAGAGTTTTAGGCCTCCACTATAAATAGGAGGAGATGGTGGTTGCACCTCTCTCTCTCCTTTTATGTTTCAAAACCCTAATTGTCTTTAGGGAGTTGAGGTGGAGGCTAGGGCTCTTGATGGTTTGTGGTGAATTTCGTGATCCTTGATTGTCCATCGATCCATGATGGTGTGGATGTAATCCAAGAACAATCACGAAATCAATCTATGCAAGGTTTGCTTGAGATAAGTCTCTTTTCGTTCTTGCTTTCAATTTCGTGTTTTTAGGGCTTTCCGCGAGTTTGTGATTGATTCTTTCACGTGAATTAGCTGTGATATGTGTGAATCTATCTAGCATCATCTTGATCATCAATCTCTCACCAAGCTTTAGGATCAAGTTTTCGTTCTTGCCCGCTTTTAGAGTTAATCAATTGACAATTGCTCAAGATCGTTCCAAGAATTATCATAATATTCGAATAGGTCCTCAATAGCATAGAGAAGGTGTGCAAAGTTTCATGAAGTTTGGAGTTGAGAATCAAAAGTTAGACCTAATTGCAAATCATGGGTGATTTTATCTGCTTCAGATCCAGATCGCCGGTCCGCGTCACCAGTTCACTACAAGATAAATGATCGTCAAAGCCGATCATTTCGCCAAGATTTGTATTGCTTTAATTTTGCCGATTATTGTCGCATTGCTTAGGGGTTTTATTGATTCAATACTAGTCTTCCGCAGATGGTATATTGATCTTCATAGCTTTCTAATAGCTACCGGAGTGAAATTGTATTGAGTTCATAATTTGTGAAAAAGTGAGCGTGCTCCTATTCACCCCCCCTCTAGTCGCCTTTACGGTCCAACAATATCGTTGTTCTTATTTTTGGGAACATGCTTGTGTAGGCGGTGAGACATCACGTGTGGGAACACCTCCGTTGCCTGCTAACGAGTCACAACGCGAAAGGCAAGCATCAGATGTTAAGCGGTGTTGAATTCAAAGGAATGCATAATGATATGTTGTTTACATGAATGTTTTGTGCTTTGTTCATGATGTTGATACACTGCAAGTAACTTATATACTATGATTGATGCATTATGTGATGTGTGAATGAATGATTATATTTGTTCGTATTTGTATATGAATGCCATGTGTATCTTTTCGTTTATGAGTACTATTCAATCTTACCATGGGATCACATCATGACATGCATAAATTACCTTTGTAAGACCCATCAATTCCAAAGATGGGCACTTGAAAATCCCATCAATTCCGTAATGGGCACGTGAGTCCACCATTCCAATGTGGGCCACGTTACGTGAGTCCACCATTCCAATGTGGGCCACGTTGACTACCGTATGAAATGTTCTTCATATTTGTTACTTTAAGTGAACACCGACGGGTGTTTCACTCGCTATACCTGCGTATATGCCGCGATATGTCCAATTCCTTCAATGCATCATTCCACTTCATCCATTCATAAAGTTGTTTCCCATCAATGTTCAAGTTATGATTGTGATATATTGTTCATGGTATGTTTGATTGTTACATACAAGTACATGCTGAGTCTTTGGCTCATTCTTGCTTTGTTGTTTTATTTAGGTAAATGACAAGGAAGAATGATCTCGTGGCGGGTAGTTCAACACGATGCACTCACTACCATAATCCAAACATTTTGAGAAATTTTACTGTCGTTATTTATGTCTTGTGTTGAATTGTATTAAGCCATTTTGGTCATAACTACCGTATCCCTCTGAATTGTTTATTTCCATTCCGTTGATTAAACTTGATGATAAATTCTTGTTTCCGTATATCCTTATTACTTGCTTCACCTTGTCATGTGTTTTGATGTTATTCTTCTAAAGAGTAGTGGTTGTAGGTGACATCTTGACTTCCTTATAGTCAGGGTGTTACATGGATGCATCCACATATATACACATGCACGATATTATACTTGCTCGATGTCTTCTTCTACCAAGTTGGTCGCTTCTCTTCGACGTTTTCCAACTCAATGATGTGGCTTCCTTACCAACTATGATGACCTCCCATCTTCACTGATGCCGGTATGTCTGCTTTAGTCGCTATCTAACGATATGGAGAATCTTCTTGCCATTACCGAAGACGCCGTGTCACCAACGATGGCAACTCCTAGCTACGCGATAACCCTATATCATCGATAGCTCGTCTTCAATACAAAGCTTCATCTCCCCTTTGCTAGCACTCCCTCATCATCAAGCTTCTTTGACCACTAACTTTTTCAACAACGCTGATGTTCACCACTTGTCATCACAACACTTGGCTCCTTCGACTCCGACCTTTCTCTTCGGAAGCTCCAGCAAGTAGTACAACATTGTCCTCATGGAACGGCTAATGTGAGCAGCATGGAATTGTTCTTATCTTTGCCGCCACTACCTCGGCTCTTTGTTTCCTTGTGGATCAATGTCTTCCTGTAGAACAGATCAAAACAATTGTACTCTTTTGTGGTCTCATCCGCACCATTCGTGGTATCCTCATTATAACATATATTTAATTTATTCAAAATTTTAGTTAGTTAGGGATTTTACTTTGGAATTCGTATGGAAATGGAATGTCATATTTCTTTTATTTTTGTCCCTAATTTAAATTATTTTTGCTGGAATTCGAATTACATTTATTTATGGATTTTAATTTGGAATTTGTATCGAAATCAAATTTCTAATTTTAATTTATTTTTATACCAAATAGCAGATATTTTTTTTTGTTGAAATTCGAATAACAAACCAATTGCAATTTTTGTTTAATTTTTTTACTATTGGTTACATTTATTTAGGATTTTATTTAGGAATTGTATGTAAATCAAATTGACAATGTTATTTTTTTGTTCTGAATTTACTTATTTAAATATTTTACTTTAGATTTCATATGGAAATCAAATTGTAATTTTTTTTTTTATCCCAACTTTTAATATATTTTTTGTTGGAATTCGTATACTAATTCAATTGCTAATTTTTTTATAAAAATTATTGTGAATTATAGTTTTTAGTAGTTTTATTTTCGAATTCATATTGAAATCAATTTTCTTGTTTCATTTTTAAATCCGAAATCTAGGTATTTTTTGTTGGAATTCGTAAACTAATAAGGAAATTATTTGGAATTATTTTTTAGGAATTCATATCAAAGTCAATTTACTAATTTATTTTATTTTAATCGTAATTTTAGTTATGTAGGGATTTATTTGGAATTTATATTAAAATCAAAGTGCTAATTTTTTTTGAAATCCAGTTCTTTTTTGTTAGAATTTTTATAATAATTCAATTGCATTTTTTGTTTTTATTCCAAATTATATTTATTTATCAAATTGATAATTATAGTTTTTGTTGTTTTGATTTTTAGCTATTTATGTATTTTACTTTGGAATTCGTATCCAGATCAAATTGTGAATTTTATTTTATTTTTAACTTGAATTGGTGTAATAATCCAATTGCTAATTTTTTAAATGATTTTTAAAAATTACAGTTATTAGTGATTTTACTTTGGATTTCATATCGAAATCAATTTCCTTATTTTATTTTATTATTTTATTTTGAATTCCAGTTATTTTTTTGTTGGAATTCGTATACTAATCCAATTTCCAATTTTTTTATTTTTATTCCGAATTATATTTTGCTAGTGATTTTACGTTGAAATTTTTATGAAAATTAGTTTGCTAATTAATTTTATTATTTATTCTGAATTTTAGTTATTTTTACATTGTATTAGGGATGTACTCATATTTTTATATTGTACTTGATATAGACTCTTTCCTCTAATCTAGATCGTTATAATCTGAACCCATCATAATTAACAGTGTGGATGTTTCTCTTTTTTCACCGATTAACGTGAGAATTTCTAGCCCTTGATAGCGAATGCGGTGGCTTATTTTTCTATTTCTTTATATATATTAATTCTGAATTCCAGTTATTTTGTTTGAATTCGTATAGTAGTCCAATTTCTATTTTTTTATTCCGAATTATGTTTATATGGTGATTTTACTTTGGAATTCATATGAAAATTAATTTAATAAATTAATTATATTTTATTCTAATTTTTAGTTATTTTTGCATTGTACTTGAGATGGATTCTTATTTCTATATTGTACTTGACATATACTATTTTCTTTAATCTAGATCGTTATAATTTGGACCCACCATAATCAATGGTGTGGAAATTTATCTTTTTTCATCGATTAATGTGTGAATTTCTAGTCTTTGAGAGCTTTTAGCTATTATGTATTTCTACTCTGGAATTCGTATTGAGATCAAATTGCAAATTTTATTTTATTTTTAACTTGAATTTGTATAATAATCCAATTGCTAATTTTTTAAACAATTGTTAAAAATTACAGTTATTAGTGATTTTACTTTGGATTTCAAATCGAAATCAATTTGCTTATTTTATTTTATTTTATTTTATTTTATTTTTATTCTGAATTCCAGTTATTTTTTGTTGGAATTCGTATACTAATCCAATTTCCATTTTTTTATTCTGAATTATCTTTATCTAGTGATTTTACTTAGGAATTCGTATGAAAATTAATTTGCTAAATTAATTTTATATTTTATTATGAATTTCAGTCATTTTTTCATTGTAATTGAGAAGGACTCTTATTTTTATATTGTACTTGACATAGACTCTTTCCTTTAATCTAGATCATTATAATTTAGACCCACCATAATCAACAGTGTGGATGTTTCTATTTTTCACCGATTAACGTGAGAATTTCTAGCGCTTGAGAGCGAACGTGGTGGCTTCTTTTTCTATCGATTTTTATATTTTTATTCTAAATTCTAGTTATTTTTTGTTGGAATTCGTATACTAATTCAATTTCTATCTTTTTTATTTTTATTCTGAATTATGTTTATCTGGTGATTTTACTTAGGAATTAGTATGAAAATTAATTTGCTAAATTACTTTTATTTTTTATTTCAAATTTTAGTTATTTTTACATTGCACTTGAGATGGATTCTTATTTCTATATTGTACTTAGACTCTTTTCTTTAATATAGATCGTTATAATCTGGACCCATCGTAATCATCGGTGTGAATGTTTATCTTTTTTCACCGATTAATGTGGAAACTTCTAACCTTTGAGAGCGAGTATGATGGTTTCGTTTTCTATCGCTTTAATATTATAATAGATAGAAGATAGATAGATAGTTTCTGGTGCACGATGCAGACGGTGGATGGCGCGGATTAAGGTGAAGGAAACCATCGGTGGTATGTGGGTTAGTTGGGTTGTGCCACTAATACATAAAAGCTCATCACAGACGGTTCTAAACCATCATCACAGACGGTTTTTGAACCATCTGAATTTTTGTGTCTGTGATGACACGAGGTCATCACAGATGGTTTTTTAACCGTCTGTGATAGTCTATTTTCACAGACGATTCGTGAATAGAACCGTCTGTGATAGTTACTATCACAGACGGTTCTTGTTTAGAACCGTCTGTGATAGTTTTTCTATGGCAAAAAAAATGAAAACGGCATGCATCACCATTATTTTTAGTGGTTGGTATTTCAATGGCTCTGACACCATGGTTAGCCGCTGGAGGCCAATTTCTGGCATCAAATTTTGAGCAGCATTATGTGAGGAGTTTATTGCTGGTGGAAAGTGAGGTATATTCTTTATCTCTGTTGTCATAGGTCAACTCAATTGTCACCTACTGCTTTGATTTCATTTTCTGCAATCATGGCTAAATCCAAAAACATTGTAATTTTTTCTCATAGTCTAATTTGTAATGTACTGTCATGTTCAAGGCAAATTTGGACTTTGAGAATGCCTACTATCGTAGCTTATGCTCGACTGGGGCCATTCACATGCACGCCCTAGCGAATCAAACATTATAAATTAGCAGCCTTGTTTACTATATTTATGATCTAGTAATTTCCAGTGGGTCAGTCCTAAAACTACGAGCAGTCCCAAAATGAATTTGTTTGCATTTTGATTTTCTTGTAATTTCTTAGTTTCTATTGCTGCAGTAATCAACTTTTTTCCTTACAGAATGATGCCATTATCTTGCAAGAATTTTAAAACTACTTCAAAACTAGTTGAAATCCTAAATCCACGACATACAAATTGCTCTCAAGCAACAATTCTTCCAAAACCCTAAATCCGCAAATCGAACCTATTTAATCCGAAAAAAGAGAGGGAATGGGTGGGAATACCTTGGGGGATGATCTCCCCGGGTTTATAGACTCGGAATTGGCTCCAAATGGATGGATTTGGGGAGGCTGTGGGTGGGAAGGAGAGAGAGCGCGCATGAGGAGAGAGAGGGACCGAGGGAAAAAATGAAGAACTGGGGATTATCGAAGGAATGGAGATGAATGACTCTGTTAATATAGAGAGATTTTCGGGAGCCCGCCATTAGGTGCAAATTTTCGTTTTCCCGCCTAACGAAACAAAAGTATCACAAACGGTTTTATACAAACCCTACCGCAGCAGAGGATTGGCTACCCAAACCCTACCGCGGCAGTGGATTGGCTGCCCAAACCCTACCGCGGCAGTGGATTGGCTGCCCAAACCTTACCGCGGCAGAGGATTGGCTACCCAAACCCTACCGTGGCAGAGTATTGGTTGCCATGGTAAAACCCTAAAATCACAGACGGTTCTAACCACGAACAAATGCGTGATGAGATCTCATCACGCAGCGATTCGTGGTTAGAACCGCTCGTGATATTCTCGATATCGCGGGCGGTTCGTGGTTAGGACCGTCGTGATGCTTCACAGACGGTCCTAACCACGAACCGCTGCGTGATATCTACATATCACTGCACGGTTCGTCTTGGAACCGTCGTGATTATTTATCACGCACGGTTTCAAGAACCGAAATGCGTGATGAGTAAATCTTCTATAGCCTGTTTTGTAGTAGTGTGCCTGTGAGCCTATGACAGAGCCGACCAGTTGGAGTGCGTGGCTTCGTTGCGTTGCTAGCGCAACCAAGGTGTTGAACAACGGTATAGGCTGGAGACCAAGGATCAAAATCTCGGTACCGGATACAATACCGCTCGACACCATTTCTCCGTTACCGGCCGGTAACCAGAAATCTTGAAAAAACTGGGTCAAAGTTTGAAAACTAAAATATGAATTTACTTAAAAACCAGTTAAAATTTAAAATCTAAAATTTGAATTTGCTAAATCAGACCCAAAAAAAAAAAAATCAACCGGTTTTCTAAATAAATCCAGTACCAACGGTAAAACTGGTAACCGGCGTTGTACATGTGTATAGCATTGTGTCCTTTTCAATGATTGAAGTGATCGACGTCGGCTTGGACCTTCCTTGGACTCTAGCCGGCACTCAATTGCCACCTATCAATACAGCACCAAGCAGAGCTCGTGCAGTACTATGCAGGTCAATAAAGCAATAAATAGGATAGGATACCAGGTCACCAACTCACGAGGAGTCTTAGTAACACTGGCCGGCAGATCCATCTCCAATAGTAGGGTTTATATGGGTAATCCCCTGTACCTCTAACAATAGTAAGGTTTATATGGGTAATTCCTTGCACCTCTAAATTGATTGATGGATCTGCCGGCCAGTGTTCTTACGGACTCCTCATGAATTGGTGACCTGGTATCCTATCCTATTTATTGCTTTATTGACCTGCGTGGTACTCCACCGAGCTCTGTAATTGAGTACCGGCCAGACTCCATGAAAGGTCCAAGCTGGCCTCGATCACTTCAATCATTGAAAAGGCACAGTGCTATACACGTACAACGCTATAAATTACAGTAGTACCCAATCATTAATTGATAAACATAAAGCATTCAACAGCTTTCCTGTACCAAACCTGCGACACCTTTCTTATTTTACCTAAGTAGATGGTATATTGCCTTTTAACTATATCACGTTAATAAAATTTTATACGGAGAAGAGTAGAAAAGGAGAGAGAGAGTATAGATCATTTCTTTCTGAAGAGATTATCGTGCACATAAAATAAGACATAATACATTAATTTACTCTCGTTGACATGTAGATCCGTATCAAAAGAAAATTATAAAATACAAATATTGAAGAGTGTGCTAGAGACTATCTATTGAAGATGTTATCTCTAGCATATATTAGAGATAAGATCATCTCTAACTATTGAAGATACACTAAGGACCAATTTGGAGGTACATGGGAATTACCCATATAAAACCTACTATTGTCATTGTGTGCAAAATTTTTTGGCACTACTAAAATTTGGTCATGGAATTCTTGGCCAATGTTTTAGCACTAAAATAAACTAAAGATCCAATATATATAAAAAAGAATCTTACTAAAGTTTGGTAACACATCGGTAACAAACTAAATGTGTGCTAAATTTGGTGGAAGTTACAAAAAAATTTGGTAACCTAAATTTTGGCACGCGTTGACTTAGAACCAAACAGCCCCATAACCTTTTCCATTTGGTCTTATTTTCTGAAATCTTATAAGTACTATATGCCTTACTCAGATTTATTGTTTCCTTGTTGTGTTGCCGTATGCTCAAGTTTTGGACATGACTTCTAGGATCTTGAAAGATGCCAATGACAACCAGAGCATGTTCCTCTTGAAAGGCAACCGAAAAGCCTCATTGGAGCTTCTATTGTTGTTCGGAATGAACGCATGAAGGTAAACTTCAATGATTCGTAATCTCGAATCAACTTAGATATTAACCAATAATAAAGTCTGTTCTTTCAGCTTTTGGGCAAGAAGAGGACTGTCAACCAGGTTGGGTCGAGCAGCCAAACTCTTGCTGCTAAGAAGCTTAAGGGTAGCGACCACGGCCAACATTTCTACTACTTTACCAGCAATTCGGTCCAAAGCGTATTCATGACTGACCAATGGCGCAAGAGAAGTTGGCTAAAATTGCCAAGGCTGTTGAGATCGCCAGAGTTACCCAGGTGCAGAAAATAAAATCTAGGAATCAAAATGAATCTCCATGTCTTCTCTCTTCCACTCTCCTTCGGCCATGATGGTGTAGCAGTAGCACTACCGCTATATCTCAGGCAGTCTTTTGGGAGGTCAGAGTAGAACCAGTCTTTGTGGTAATCACACCACGAATCCTTGATTCGTAAGACTGGATATGGCTTGGTACTGTTATCATACAACTTGAAATATACACTACCAACTATACCTTGACTGCTATTGTTTGTGGGTAAATTGGTAAAAGCGGCAAAAAAAACACTAACAAAAGGCGGGATACAAGGAAAGCTTCGCACAAATGTGAAAAGACACTGAGAATCAAAATGAAATTTGGACCTAAATGGACCAATTCCAAATGACGGTGGTTGAGAATGTTGGCAATTTTTTTTTTGCTTTTGGGAAGTCGAAATTAACCCCAAGCAAACAAAAGATCCAAAATGTGACGTTCCGTGTCATTACCCTAGGGGTAGAACACCGCCCGACGAATGCAAACCATTTTATCGAGTTGCGCAGTAACAATAAGATAGAATCTGTACAATACAAGAGTAGCCACATAAGGCTAGAGTTCTTAATAAAGCTATTACACAAACTCAAAAGGAGCTTCCGCCTCGAGGCGCCTCCTACTCGCCCCACGAGTCAAAGATGGCTTCCAAGTCCTCGCCACGGGTGCCTTCTCCTTCAGCCGTGCATCAGAAGTCCTTCGTCCCACTTGGATAGCTCCCTACGGACTAGGATCTTTTTTTTTTTTGATCTCGGTCTTTATCACAAATTCTAAAATCATCTCATTCGAAAATAAATTATTAAAATATTAAGTGGCAATTTTAATTCAAAATACTACTAGTCACTCGGAAAGAAGAAAGACCCCGTGGTTCCTCAGAGACTCCAATCCAGAGACCGGTATGAATTCATGATTTGTATAATCGCAGCAGCCCCATTTCCTTTGATGCGAGAGTTCGTAATACGTAACGCTTTCCGTGTTACGTGATTAAGTCTCCACCCATTGTTTTCCGTCGGTGTCCCGAGCGCACCGATCCTCCACCGAAGTTCCAACAAAAGAGTAATAGTTTTGTTAGTCCTTATATTATAGCCGTAGGTAAAGGGGTCCCACCTCTTACCATCATCATCATTATCATCATCATCTCTTTTCTCTACCAAGGCCCCCTTTACCCACATAGTAATTCTCAATCTCATCTCATCTCAGCTTTCTTATCTTTCTCATCATCTCAATCCAATTTAATTTTGAGAAATAGTTTGGATGCAGTACATATATAATAGAGCAATATACGGTTTACATTTAACATAACTATATTTATGCTCAAAAGGATAGCTTGCCTTTAGAGTCGTAGGAAAGGTCGGTGATGACGAATCTCTTATCAGCTTCTCCTGTTGACACTGGTTTGCCCTCTGTAGCAAAGCGGTAGCACGAATAATATATAAATAAATACTTAGTTGAGTTTGAGTGATAATCATAAAATGCTAATACGTCTATGTTAGACTTTTGAACCGACCCAGCTTAGCACTCTCCGCTAAAAATCGAATCGCTAACTCGCTAACCGCATGACGGCCTAGCTCACGCCCTCAACACTACCACTTAGGCTAAACCGGTTCCTATAGCTTCTAATCCTAATTTCTAATCACCTACTCACCTAATTACTAAACCCTATTCACTAATTAAAACTAACACCAAACCGGCTAAACCCTCTCTAATCCTAACCCTAACCCTAATCTAACCCTACTCGCTAAACACTTTTAACCCTAAACTAACCCCTTCCTTAATCACCCCTAACCCTAACTAAACCCCTAATCTACCCCTCTCTCTCCCTCTTCTCTCTTCTCACTCTCTCTGGCACGACTCCCCTCATCCTCTTCTCACGACACTCCACTCTCGCCTTGGCTCGCTCGAGATGGAAAAGATCAAATCTATATTGATGCTATTGGGATCCGTGATGGGAATGGATGATGGAGCAGAAGGTGGTTGCCGGGCCGCTTGAGCTCCTGATCTCACCTTGCTCTGGGCAGTGGTGGCTTCTGGCTGGAGGCTTTGCTTTGTATTGTGAATCTGGGAATGAGAACTGGCTTCAGGGGAGGGGAATGTATTGCTGTGTTGCTGGGTGTGAATGCACGGTGGCTTGAGGGGATGTATTTGTTTGTTGGCCGGCTATACGGGGAGATGCATTTGTCAGGTCTTCTTGGTGTTTTCTTCGGCTATGTCTTTGTGCTATCCTGGGGATGCATTGGCTGGTCTTTGTTGCTTTTTCTTTGGGAAGGCATTTCGGGGGAAATGTAGTTAGGCTTGGCTTCTGGAAGGGGGAATGCATTTGCTGCTGCCCTGTTTGGGTTCGGCCAGAGGAGATGTACTTCGTGTCAGCCGGCCTCCGTGCTTGATATTTTGATGGCTTGGTCGGCTTGCTCTGAGAGAGGTCCAAGGGCTCTCGGCTAAGGGGATGGATTGGCAAGATTGGTTGTCGCACCGGTGAAGCTTGCCGAGGTGTGGTTACCGGGTATGCACCGAGGGTTTATATTTGGGGTTTTGGCAAATGCAAATAGTGGGTGTTGGGTTCTAATAATGCCTGATGACAGATGTCGAAGGATCCGACATGGATTTTGGATTGGCTCAACATCCTCCTCGGTCGGATTCTATTCGATCAAAGCCTTGGCTGGAATGTAGCCTTGATCTTCAAGCATCTGAATCTACTCTTCTGTGAAAGAAGATTTACTCCAGGCCGCCATGGATGAGGTCGTGAAGGATTGAAAGGAATTGAAGAGAAGGGGAAAAGTTTTGAGGAAGACGAAGGGCTTCGGGGATGTCAAGGTGAAAGGGTAGAAAATATAAGGTAACTTGAATCCTTATACTTTTTTAAACCTCAAACTGATCCTCCTCGATCCGCGGACGTATCCCATTGAGGTAGGATGTGCTGTTTTAAAACAAGGATTTTCTCTCTCCCACGTTCATATGAAATGACTGAAATAATTGGGGAGGGAAAGTAGTTTTTGAAACTTTTTTCGAGGCAAGAAGACTTTTAAAAATATTAAAATATTAACTCAAGGCTTGGGGCAGGTGACGAGGAATCTTGACCAGGTCGATATGTTTGGTCAATATAGGTAAAAGCCCACTTAGTCAAGATCCATTTAAGTACTTCAAATAAGGTTCACCTAATACCCTAGTCACACCTACGACTATGGAGTAGACAATACCTTATCTCTCTATATGTCTGGTCGGCAACAACCAGTTAACACCCATTAACGAACAACTATGAGCAATAAACAATCTCCGACCAGTAACCACTCACTTATAGAGTATAACTGGTAAGAGACAAGGCAGTTTACCATGTGAGCATTTAACACGTGAGAGCGGTTAATGGAGGATCTAGGAACCTACGACGGTTCATTAGGGGCACAACGGTTCAAGACAAAAGGCGTCTATTGAAGCATTAACTATCACCCCTTAGATAGATACAAATTAGATGGCTACGTGCCATCAAGGAGAACAATGATATTTCACATTCATAGCATTATACTATTGTAAACTCTTTGTCCACATCAATAAATTCTCTAGGTGTATTTTTGCGTTCTCTACTTCTCATAAGTTCGATAGTAAGACTCTGTATCCTGTACATCGACAATTAGAAATTCATTCAGAGTATGACCTATATAATCTTTTAAAAAATAGGAGTTTGACCTATGGACAAGATTTTAGAGTGACACCGGTAGTTGACGCGTTGTGCGCACATTTCACACCATCCCACCATCATAGTTATATATTGAACACCTTTTTAAATTGTGCTAGAGAAAGGATGCACAACATAACTGTGATTTTGCTGAAGCAATTAGCGCCATTGCAATTATATAGTACATAATCGAGTGCCCAAGCGTTGCAACAGATATCAAATAAACATACCATAAGTTCTAAATGTGTGTGTTTCCTTTTATAATT
This sequence comes from Hsuehochloa calcarea, assembly GCA_036346395.1. Classification (NCBI taxonomy): domain Eukaryota; kingdom Viridiplantae; phylum Streptophyta; class Magnoliopsida; order Poales; family Poaceae; genus Hsuehochloa; species Hsuehochloa calcarea. Next base: position 19,223,322 of record CM070600.1, read on the forward strand.
GAGTAGGTCGCACTAAATCAACCCTGTAAAATTCAACGTGCACAAATAATTTATATATTAGATACCAAGGCAACACGAGGGCGACTCAACCCCCAGCCAGGCGCACCACCCACCACCCCATCGCTCCTCATTGTCGGTGGCCGCGGCGGCGCCGCCAACCCCCTCTTCCATGCCCTCTCCCATGATCCTTCCCATCCTCCTCCCTGTCTCTCCCCCATTGGGAAGGTGTCCAAATCTGTTTTCGTTGTGGTCGGATCCGCACCCTGCTGCAAAGCTCACCAGCACCGGAGGTGAGGGCATACTCTGTGCACTCCCTGTCCCTCATCTGTGCCCCCACATCCTCACTCCTTCCCCCTCCCGTTGTCTTCCTCTCCTTTTGACATTTCTAGATTTGGATGCCATGTTGAGGGGATTTCCTTTGGTTGGTGGCGTTGTGTGGTGTCGACCACCTTAAATCACCTAGTGCTTCTTCCTCTTTGTCCCCATGTCCAGCTTCGTGACCGCCCACGGTGGTGCCCTATGCTTAGCATTTTGTTGCTTGAGGGTCTCAAGCTTCGACGGCTCCTATCTGGCAGGTTGTTCTATTCCATCCAAAGCTGGCTTAACGAGCTCCTCAGATCCACCCCTTTTGTTGAGATATGTGATCCAAATTTCTAATGTGGTTGTATTCAAATGTGCCATATTATCGGATAAGTTTCTTACTTAGACTCCAAGTCATGTTACCCATTTATATACCTCTTGTAAGCCGCACGGGAGAGTTGAAGTCTCATTGTACTCCCCTGCGATTTGTAAACACTCCTCATATAGCGATCATCGCCGGTTGGTGCTGGTGGTTTTTTTTTCCCGCAAGGGTTTTTCACGTAAAATTCGTGTTTCCTTTTGTCCTTATTTTATCTAATAATTGATATCAGAGCACAGAAAATTAGGGTTTTGAGAGATACGAAAAAAATAACAGATTGATCCCGCCTCCGTCTCGCGTTGCACTTCATCTGAAGCCATCGTCTTTCGCCAGCTCCTCGGTCCGCGCATCGTCATCCACAGGCGTCTTCGTCCAACGCGAAGAAGTATCAGCTGCAGCCAGCTCGTTTCTTCACCTTGGTCCGTGCTCGTCGTCATCCGCGTCTGCGAGTCTTCTTCGCGCGTCCTCCTGTCCTCGGTCCAGGGCCAGCAAGCTTCGATCCATGCGCCATTAGCCGGACCAGCCTTGAGCCGAACGACTACACGCGGGAAGCAGGGCCATCATTTTTTCGGCTAGTTAAAGCAACGAAGTAAGACAAGCCGCACGCATTAACACCAGAAGTCCAAAACGAAAGCTTCGGAGCTCAGACCACGTGGAGGTCCAAGATTATGGCAATAACAAAGGTCCCATCAATCCTTTCATTATTAAATGCCGAAGCAAGCTCCCTGGTTGATTCACTTCTTCATCCAAGTTTTGGTGAATTTTTCTAAGTCCACACGAGAAGCATACCAGTAGTTTTGAAGATCTTTGTTTCGCGTACACAGAAGGTGTACCAAAGAGGTTGTGATTTTTGCTAGATTTTCGCATATCAATACCAGCAATTTCAGGATTTATTTCTCATGGCGACTTTGAAGTATGATCTTTTACTCCTGTGTCGAGACACAAGATTTTTGTTATGGCAAGTCAAGATGAGGGCTGTGTTGGCACAGATGGATTTGGATGATGCATTAGAAGGCTTTGAGAAACAACCTACCACATGGACCGCAGATGAGAAGCGCAAAGATCGTAAGGCTTTATCTCAGATTCACCTTCATTTATCAAATGATATTTTGCAAGAGGTTTTGAAGCAGAAGACATCTGCTGTATTATGGTGAAGCTGGAATAAATTTACATGACAAAGGATCTCACCAGCAAGATGCATCTCAAGCAGAAAGTGTACTCTCACAAATTGTAAGAAAGAGGATCCGTGCTTGATAATCTTTCGGTGTTTAAGGACATCGTTGCCGACCTAGAGTCGATGGAGGTAAAATATGATGATGAGGATTTGAGTCTTATTCTTTTGTGTTCCCTGCCTAGTTCTTTTTTCAAATTTTAGAGATACCATATTATATAGCAGAGATACTCTCACGTTTAATGAAGTTTATGAAGCTTTGCATGCTAAGGAGTAGATGAAATAGATGATACATTCTAAAAATTCAAGCACGCATAGAGAAGGTTTGTTTGTTCGTGGCAGGCAAAAGGAGAAGAACCCAAACAATGGATCTCGATGCAAAAGTTTGAACGGCTACAAGAACCAGTTGAAATGTAGAGGCAAGTATAAGTCGTGCAAATATTGCATGAAAAATGGGCACAACATCTCTGAAAGCTGAACGCTACAGAATAAAGAAAAGAGAGCTGGCTATTATAAGCCAAAAGGTAAACCAGATGATGAAGCGAAAGCATCCCTTGTTGCTGATGAAAGTTCTAGAAGAGAAATTCTTATTACTTTTGTTGGATGTGCTAAGACCAGTGATGAATGGATTTATGATTCTACTTGTACCTTTCATATGTGTCCTAGTAGGGACTAGTTTGCCACCTATGAACCTGTTGAAGGTGCTACTATGTTGATGGGTGATAACTCATTTTGTAAGGTTGCAGGAATTGATTCAATTCAGATCAAGATGTTTGATGGTATTGTCAGAACTTTGACAGATGTCAGGCACATTTCAGATTTGAAAAGGAACCTCATCTCTTTTAGTACTCTTGATGCTAAAGGGTACAAATATTTAGGTGAAGGTGGAGTTTTAAAGGTATCAAAAGGCTCTCTTGTTGCAATGAAAACTGATATTAAATTTGCTAATCTGTACCACCTGCGAGGTACTACAATATCATTTAATATTGATGTAATTTCAAGTTCATTATCTGATTCTGATGCTACTAATCTTTGGCATATGCATCTTGGGCATATGAGTGAAATTGGTTTGACAGAATTGAGCAAGAGATGACTTCTTGATGGTGAAGGATCTAGACCCGCCATTATGAGTTAATGGAATATTTTGGTGATTAATGACAAATCTAAATATGAGACTAACTCTTTTGTCTAGTATTATTTTGTGTAGTCTCATTTGGATATAAAGGTGAAATTCAACGAGGTATGCAATCAACATCTTAATCTTATATATTGTTGCATTCCTCGGATCCAAAATATAGGTTGAACTCAACCATAAGTTAAACTTGAATATGTGCATATGATCTTATTACACATTTGTGTATGCACACATTTAGGGAGAGCTCACGCTATATTTTGTGGTTTCATTAGTATTGATCCATATTCCATTTTCCACACATATTTGGGATCTTTACTTTGAAAACATATCCGATTGAGTCTACAAAGCTTGTGTAGTTTTGTATATTCATGATTTGAGTATGTAGAAGTTGTGTAGTTCTCACATACTCGTGTTGTGAGTGTATATATATATATATATATATATATATATGACTTGTGTAGTTTTTATATATACACTCATATTGTTACAATTATCAATTCAATTTATGTGCAATCGAAATGGTTATCATCAATTACCAAAGAGGGAAAGATTGAGTATCTTGTCCCACAATTATGAGTTAATGGTATTGTGTGGTAATTAATGACAATCATATTGTGGAACTAACATTTTTCATGAGTTGGATATATAGGTTATGTTCCAGGATAATGAAGACTTGGGATGATCATGAGTTGATCATCAAGTCAAGATTCAAGAAAAGGATACATCATGTGTTGATGTGTGTGAAGAGCTTGAAGAAAAAGAAATCATCGTGTGTCGATGATGTTCAAGAAGAAGAGATGATCATGAGTTGATCATCAAGTCAAGAGTGCATCATGAGTTGATGCATGCCAAGTAATTGACCCGGACTTGAAGTGATGGTGTGCGTCATCAAGCTTCATGATAGTGCAAGGCAAAGGTATGACTAGCTAGGGCTAAGGATGAGTTCCTAGTCTTTTACCGGTCTTGGTGTTTGGTTGATAGACCGGATTGCTAGTATAGGATTGCCGTACTATTAAGAGGGGTCTTAACTAGTAGTTTGAGTTAGTCATGTGTTGATAGCTCATTATGTTTGCTCTAGCTCATCTATGCATGGAGCTATTATTTGTGAATTTGTTTTGCAAATGATTGATGCTCACGTATTTTATCTTTGTAGCATGGGACTATATTTTGCAAATGTGTTTTGCAAATGGTTGAAATCCATGAACCTTAGCCTTGTGGCATGATGCTAAAATTTGCGAATGTGTTTTGCAAATAGTTGATGCTCATGTTTGTTTTCTTGCAGCATATGACTTAAGTTTGCAAATATGTTTTGCAAATGGTGTAAGTCCATGTACCTTTTTTTTCCTTGTGGTATGATTCTAAAAGTTGGCAAATGTGTTTTGCAACTTGTTAGAAATCTTGCTATTGATCCTTGTCGGCATGGCTTATCAATTGGTAAATGTATTTTGCAATTGAAGTTGTTGAAAAAGCCATTGCTGTGTTTGTTAGGATAATCGGTAGTTCCGCAATGTGATGGGTGGAACTTCCTATTATCGGTAGTTCCACAATATGATGGGCGGAACTTCCTATTATCGGTAGTTCCACAATGTAATGGGAGGAACTTTCGATTATCGGTAGCTCCAAAAATTTGGCGGAACGTTTTTTCCAGAGAGCACCCCTTTTGGGACTTAGCCAAATTTCTGGAAGTGCGGTAGTTCTGCAATGATACGTGCGGAACTTCCAAAATAGGAACTTCCGCATTTTGGTTGGCGAAAGTTCCGCTCTCAATTTCCAACGGCTAGTTTCTCGTCTGATATAGTCGTTATTGTGCTTGTCGCTGAGGTGCGGTAGTTCCGGCCGATACATGGCGAACTTCCGATTTCCCTGATTTTCTCTGGAACTTTGCTTCCAACGGTTAGGTTTTGTGTGTGGGCTATATATATGAGCCTTGGCCGGTTGGAAGAGGTTGCTGGTGATATTGTGAACATCCTTTGAGCCTCTTGAGCTAAGAGCAAGCCTCTCCTCTCTTATGTGCATGTGTTGCACTTGGTGAGCTTGGAGAGTAAACCCTATGTGCATTTGTTGCCTTAGGTAGTGGATTGTGTATCCACTTGAGCGTTGACACTTGATTAGTTCAAGTGAAAGTTGAGATTTGTTTCTCTTGGTGTTTGCCGACACCTAGATGGCGTGGAGGTGTCGTGCCCGGTGATCTTCTCAAGAAGCTTGTGAGAAGGCCCGATGGTTTCTGAGTGGTTTGGTGCTCGCCATCTCCGGATCGGAGGAAGAGCAACCCTAGTGGAGCGAGGTGTTGGTTCGGTTTGGAACCGGTCCAAGTGTTGGACTTACCTCGGAGGTGTTGGCTTAATTAGTGGAGCCGGTCCAACGTGGTTGGGCTTACCTCAACGTAGATTAGGGAGACCGACAAGTCTCCGAATACCACGGTAGAACATAATTGTGTCACCTTATTTTACTTGTGCTTTACTTTGAGCAATTTACATTACTTACTTTAATTGCTTACATATCTTTGTATGATTGCTCCCTTGTATTGTTAGTGCACTTAGTTGGGCCTAGTTGATTTAGGTTTTAATTGTGCAAAACTAATTCGTATTAGCTTCGCATCATATATTAGTTTAGAGCCAAAAGATTTTTTAAAACCGCCTATTCACCCCCTCTAGTTGGCCACCTCGGTCTTACAGATGGACATAACATCGGCAAGCTGATATTTTGTGAGCATTGTGTGTTTGGTAAACACAAGAGGGTGAGGTTCAATACTTCATTTCATACTATAGAAGGTATTTTGGATTATATGCATTCTGATTTATGGGGACCATCTCGCAAGACATCGCTAAGAGGCGCTAGCTATATGTTAACAATTATTGATGATTATTCTAGAAGAGTGTGGCCTTATTTCTTGAAGCATAAATCAGAAGCATTTTCAGTATTTAAAGAGTGGAAGACTATGGTTGAAAGGCAAACTGAAAAGAAGGTAAAGAATCTTCGCACTGATAATGGGATGAAATTCTGTTCTAATGAATTTGAATCATATTGCAAGACTGAAGGCATTGTTAGGCACTACACCGGTCCTCATACTCCTCAACAAAATGGTATAGCTGAGCGTATGAACAGGGCCATCATTTCGAAGGCACGTTGTATGTTGTCTATCGGTCACCCTCTTTTGCAATTGAAAATAAGAATCCAATTGAGGTATGGTCTGGTTCCCCAGCAAATTACTCAAAATTGAATATTTTTGGTTGTACTGCTTACGCTCATATTGATAATAGAAAATTAGAGCCTACAGTTGTTAAGTGCATCTTTATTGGTTATAAATTTGGTGTTAAAGGTTACAAATTGTGGAATCCTAAAAAAAATAAGGTTGTGATTAGCAGAAACATTGTCTTTAATGAATCTGCTATGTTTCATGATAAACTGCCTACTAATGTTCCTGTTGAGAGTAAGCAGAATTCAAGTATTCAGGTGGACCATTTTGTTGGTTCAGATAATACATCAGATAAGAAAAATATTGTTGTTCATGATGCACCTATTTTTGAGAATCCTCGTATTATTGAGCAGCCACCACAACGGTCCATTGTAGTTGATAGACCTAGGAGGGAGATTAATCCACCAAAGAAGTTGATTGAAAAAGTTAATATTGTTGCTTATGCTTTGAGTGTAGCAGAAGAAGTTGAAGGTAATGTAGAACCTTCATCATACTCTAAGGCTATTGAATCCACTGATTGTAATAAGTGGATAATTGCTATGCATGATGAGATGAAATCACTTGAAAAGAATGACACTTGAGAACTAGTGAAATTGCCAAAAGAGAAGAAGTCTGTTCATTGCAAGTGGATTTTTAAAAGAAAGGAAGGTATTTCTCTTACTGAACCAGTAAGGTATAAAGCAAGGTTAGTTGCTAAAGGTTATAGTCAGATTTCAGGTATTGATTTTAATGATATATTTTCCCCAGTTGTGAAGCATAGTTCTATTCACATTTTACTCAGTAGTATTGCTATGCTTGATTATGAACTTGAGCAATTAGATGTTAAAACTATATTTATACATGAAGAGTTGGAAGAAGATATTTATATGGACCAACCCGAGGGTTTTGTTATTCCAGGAAAAAAAACACATTGTTTGTAGATTAAAGAAATCTCTTTATGGTTTGAAGCAATATCCTAGGCAATGGTACAAGAGATTTGACTCTTGTATGCTCTCTCATGATTTTTAGCGGTCTAATTATAATTGTTGTGTTTATTTTATTTGTTTCTCTATGTTGATGATATGTTGATTGCTGCAAAAGATAAGCCAGAAATAGCAAAACTGAAAGCACAGTCGAGTAATGAATTTGAGATGAAAGACCTAGGTGCAGCAAAGAAAATACTTGGCATTGAGATTATTAGAGAGAGAAAATATGGCAAGTTATACCTTAGTCAACAAGGTTACATTGAGAAGGTCATTTGTCATTTTAATATGCATGATGCAAAACCAGTGAGTACTCCATTAGCTTCGCATTTTAGATTATCTTCAGCTTTGTGTCCTGAGTCAGATTATGATGTTGAGTACATGTCTAGAGTTCCATATTCCAGTGCAGTTGGTTCTCTTATGTATGCTATGGTTTGTTCTCGTCCTGATTTATCTCATGCACTGAGTGATGTTAGTAGACACATGGCTAATTCTGGAAAAGTGCATTGGAAAGCAGTTCAGTGAATTTTTAGATATTTGTGTGGCACTTCTGATGCTCGTTTGCAGTTTGGGAATTCTAGAGATGAACTTGTTGGTTATGTTGACTTTGATTATTCTGGTGATTTGGACAAGAAGAGGACCGGTCTCTCACAGGTTATATTTTCACAATCGGTGGTTGTGCTGTTAGTTGGAAAATAAGTTTGCAAGTTACTGTAGCATTATCTACCCTGAAGCAAAATATATGGCTATTTTTGAAGATTGTAAAGAAGCTATTTGGTTGAGAGGTTTGTACACTGAGTTTTGTGGAGATAATTCTTGCACCATACTGTATTTTGTGATAGTCAGAGTGCTATATGCCTTACAAAGGATCAGATGTTCCATGAGAGAACAAAGCACATTGATGTGAGATATCACTTTATTCGAGGTGTTATTGCTCATGGTGATGTCAAGGTGTGCAAGATAAGTACTCATGATAATCCTGTTCGAAGCGGACAGACCGGCTTTCTGGGCTAAATACGGAGGGTTAGATGATATGATGACAAAGCGTGTAGGAGCGTTGTCGATTGGTTGTGGTTCTTATGATGCTGTAGCTTGTATTGAGATTTGTGTATTTAATGTAGGAGAGGCGTACTTGTTCAAATCGTCAAGTCGCAACTAGTAAAGGCAAGTGCATGGTAGAGCAGCGATCAATGATCGTTATCTTCTATTAAATTTGAGCTTTGCTCAAGCTTAGTTGGTATCACAGTTTAGTTCTAGAGACTAATTGACGCACGATAATTTTTTATATCTTATTGTGGGGTTATTTGGTGATTGATGATTATTCATTTTGTTACAAGAGGAAATTCATCTCAAGGTGAAGATTGTTGAGATATATGATTCGAATTCCTAATGTGGTTGTATTTAAACATGCCATATTAGCGGATAAGTTTCTTATTTGGACTCCAAGTCATTTTACCCCTTTATATACCTCTTGTAAACCGCACGGGAGAGTTGACGCCTCATTGTAATCCCCTGTGATTTGTAAACACTCTTCATATAGTGATTGTCGCCGGTTGGCTCCCGTGGTTTTTTCCCGCAAGTGTTTTCCACGTAAAATTCGTGTCTCCTGTTGTCCCTATTTTATCTAACACCTTCCTCGGATAATCTCGTTCTTGTTTGATGTATGGGTCGAACGAGTGGCGACTAGACGACCAGATGGCTAGATGCAGATGATGGCGTCAACCTCGGTGGCCGAGCATCGGTCGGCGACCTTTTGCATGGCACATGGCCATGGATTGGTGAGCCGCGATGCTTAACGAGCATGTTTGGAATAGGCGCAAGTTGAGTATGATGATCTTCGGCGGGAAGGGTCCAATCATCAGTTCGAAACTGGGTTAGCGATGCCCTTGATCCACCCTCAAATCTCCTCGGCCTCCTTCGATGGTAGTCCCCTTTCTCCGTGAAGGGTGTCGACGGAATGGCAAACAGATGACTGAGGCTCAAGGCGGCAAGCCACATAGTATGGTAGAGGGCCATGAGCCGGTTAGTTGGTTCATCATTTCATTGTATCCATTACCTTGGTTTTAGTCATATGAAGATGGGCGAAGAAGAACTCAATCATTGGGCTTGAGTCATCAAGCTAAGTCTCTTGGCAGGAGGCCTGATCCAGTCACCGACTTGCAGTGTCACAAACGCCGACATTGGACATACATTCAAATTTTGAATTTTGAATTGGGAGCTTCACCTTCAGAGTCTTCTGCTTTCCTATTATTATGTCTTTTCCCTGTGTGAGCATTGATGTAACCTTTCTGCTAGAGCAGCAAGTCCATGTAGCCTACGACCAAGCTAGGTCACTCCTCGGTGATTTGACTCTACTCGAGACCCTTGTATCACTTTTGAAGCAATGCAAATGTTCAAGTGGGCTTTTAGCCCACCGTTGAGTCTGAGTGGCCCAATCTGAATAGTTATGGGCTAAGAACCCCCGCCGCCCCACGCACAACGCATATCAACGGTAATAGGTAGTGTGTGTGATAGTAATTCTAATACCATTTTTACTGCCGGACTATCTCATAGTGTATAATTTTTTTTGGGACACGGTCCCACTATCCGCACACGCGTGGCATTGTTTGGCAACGTTGAGAAAAGTAATTGTGATACCCTTTTTACTACCCCATGACACCTAAGCGAACTGTTTTTCTTGGGTTACGATCCCACGCCCTCGGTGCTTAGCATGGCAGTAAATCTTTTTGTAGTGCTATAGTAAAAGACACAATGAGATCGCAGTAAAATTTCTTATAATGTTGCAGTAAAAGACACAATGAGATCATAGTAAATCGCTTTTGTAGTGCTGCAATAAAAACACAAGAAAGTTGCTATTAAAAGACACAATGAAGTTGCAGTAAAAGGTATAATAAAGTCGCATTAAATCTCTTATGGTACTGCACTAAAACACAAGGATATTTGCAGTAAAAATCACAAATAGGTCGCACTAAATCTCTTGTAGTGCTGCAGTAAAAGGGGGCATCGGAAGAGGGGGTGGGGTGGTAGATTGAGGGCACACATGTGGTTTTACGGTCGGCTGTGCCGCGCAAATACGATGCAGTAATTGATTAGCTTAGGTACAATAAATTCGAACTTTCGGTGCAGTAATTTTTTTACAACGTACTCATCATGTATCTCTTTTTGTTAAGCACGTTTTCCCTCAGCAAAACAGTTCAAACGGATTGTAAATAAGATAAATGGTTTAGAATATATTGTCATTCAAAGTTTGCAATTAGCCTACACTTTTCTCTCCACTGCCCTTAGCACTCAGCGTGACAGTAAATCTCTTGTAGTGATGCAAAAAAAACACACAACGAGGTTGCATGGGGCGCACATAGTTTTACTATCGGTTGCGTGGGGCACTGCGGTTCGATCGGTTGTACGAGGGGACGGCCGGAGCGTAGAATAACCTATTCTGCACTCAAGTGTATAATAGCGCTACCGTGTGTGTGTATATACATACATACACACACACACACACACACACACATATTGTTATTCAAAATTTGCAATCAACCCACGTTTCTTTCTCCACCCGCCAATCTACGCTCAGCGTGGCAGTAAATCTCTTGTACTAGCTGTAGTAAAAGGCACAACGAGGTCACAATAAAGCTCTTGTAGTGCCGCAATAAATGTCTTCTAGTGCTGCAATAAAAGGCACAATGAGGTCGCAATAAATCTCTTGTAGTGTTGTAGTAAAAAGCACAACAAGATCGTAGTAAATCTCTTGTAGTGTGGCGATATAAGCACAAGGAGGTTGCAATAAAAATGCACAATGTGAAGTGGTGGATTGAGGGGAGTGTGCGGATTTTTACTGTCGGTTGCATGGGGCGTGTACGGTTTTACGGTCGGTTGCGTGGGGCGCTGTAGTAAAAACATAAGGAGGTTGCAGTAAAAGGCACAATGATGTCGCAGCTAATCTCTAGTAGTGCTACAGTAAAAGGCAAATGAGGTTGTTGTAAATATCTTGTAATGCGGCAGTAAAAGCACAACGACATTGCAGTAAAAGACACAATGTGGGGTGATGGATTGTGGGGGCACGCGTGGTTTTACGGTCAGTGGCGTGGGTCACCCGCGATTTTATGGTCGGTTGCATGGGGCATGCATGATTTTTTACTGTCGGTTGCCTCAGACGATGTAGTAATTGATTGACTTAGATACAGTAAATTAGAACTTTCAGTGCAGTGGTTGTTTTTTATAGCGTAAAAACATACTCATCATGGATATCTTTTTGTTAAGCATATTTTTTCTAGTAAAACTCTTCAAACGGATTGTAAATAAGATAAATGGTTTAGCAGATATTGTTATTCAAAATTTACAATTAACCCACGCTTCACTCTCCACGCGCTCCTTTGCGCTTAGCCCGGTAGTAAATCTCTTATAGTGTTGCATTAAAATGCACAATGAGGTTGCAGTGGGCGCGCGCGGTTTTTACTATCAGTTGAGTGAGGCGCACATAATTTTACAGTCGATTGCGCAGGGGGCGACTGGAGCGTAGAATAAGCTATTTTTAAGTAGAATAGTGCTACGTGTGTGTGTCTATATATCGAAGGCAGTAATCTAAAATATGACATCTAGTAAATATGTTATCTGTAAACGAAAACTGCAAGTCCAAACTGGATCATTATTTGTATTTACATATAGCCAAATAGTGTGGCTAGTCACTTCTTATAAAAGATTAAAAAGGGAGAAACCTAAAAGATGAAATTTCTAGTGGCCAATGTAGACTGCTAGCTCGGTCTTCAAAACTTCATAGACGACATCATCGGCATCGGAGGGTTTGAGATTAGCGTAGGTAGCCTGAAACATGTCCACCCATTGACGTGCACGTCGACATCGGATTTCCAAATGAACTTGCGTAACAGAAAGTAAAGACACATTTTAGATGTATACCAGTAATATCATGTTCAAACAGAAGTAAAACGTTACCACACTTACAGTAACTACCAAAAAACAAAAAGCGCAAGCGGGTTTACGGCAGTAACGCGATGTGCCTTCTCGCAGTAATATTATGTGTCATTTACAGTAAAAAACAATTACTGTATCTATGATATCATTTACTGAATTAGTAACTCGACGTGCCCTTTTCGCAGTAAAACTAGCATCCTGAATATTATGGCTCCATCTTTTTCGCGAAACAATAGTAAAATGTTTTTTTAATACCACGAGGTGACGCGCGGTCATTTGCGTCGAACGGCACCGAGCCATTTTATCTTCATCTAGATGCGCCGCTTTACTGCCAATCTCGAGCGAGAGGCGCGGGTACTATGGCATGTATATATATAGACATACACACACATATGCTATCGATGAATTACTATCGATATTTGTGAGTAAAAGCGGGGGACACGGCCCTCAAGAGCACTGAAGAAGAGGTATCATGTTTTTTAGACAAGTTCAGACCTTCTCTGACGAGAATAATAACCATACTTATGTATTCTTTTATTGAATGAGATTATAAAGCACAAAGAGCCACTGAAACTATGAATGTTGTCAATGGTGTCTATGTGTCGGCCTCTCTTCCTCTATCTACAAGCACCACCCCTTATAAAGCGTTGAAGGGGTGATATTGTTGTTCTCTCTCCCTCTTAGCGTGACAGGATTTAACCAAAAAATGGACGCGTTCAAAAGGGTCGGTGGCGTGACAGCATAATTTGGTCACACCACGGTAGGTGTTGTGACATCATAGTTTAGTTAGACCACGGGTCATAGCGTGACAAAAGATACAAGAATTGTAAATAAAATTAGGAAGGTGCTATCTTTAAAATAGTTTTTTTTAAAAAAAAAGATTACAAAATAAAAAGGATCCACAATAGAACAGCACAGTGAAAACCGTACACGTCTAGCAATGGTGTATTGTGAAGTCTATCTAACAATTTTCCGTAGGCCATTAAACCCATGAACTTTAACCACGGGGCTCTCTGCATGGCATTCTGCATGTTGTGGTTCTGCTTTTCTGATATTGTTTTAAATAATACATTAAAAAAGAGTTACATAAATAATTAGTCAAGAAAATAAATTACAAAGAAAATAAATTACAAAGCTAGATCTTTGAATTGACGACAGAGAGCTGTCACAATTTCAATTGGTGATAGGGATCCTGCCACCCATAGAAGAGTGCCTTGTCGCAATTGAATAGGTGATAGAGATTAAATTCGTGAGTTGCTCTTGTCTAGAAGGGTATATACTACTAGAGAAATCGCTGTCGCCAATTCACTTAACGATAAATGTCTAGTTTTGTAAATTTTTTGATTATTTATTTTTGTAATTCTTTTTAAAAATATATTATTAAAAAATAATCCTTCTTTTCAACCACTGTGCCTGTACATGTTCAGCAAAGAACTATATATATGTATACAATTGAGCAGGTAGTATGGCAGAGTATTGTACCGGTAAATCTTGTCAGTTCATGCATGCATGCTCGAATTTTGCTTGCTGCTGTTTAACTAAACTGATCGACTCGGTCTACGTACGCACGCGGCCGCAGCTTCGGAGAAGCGCGCAACGTGGCCATTGGGTAAGCCCTTCCGGTTCCTGTCTCTCGGATCATCCCTCCACCACCCTCTACCTCTCCGCACCGTTTGCACCCCTTTTCTTTTCCTGTAGCATCACCACCGCGGTCGACCGCCCCGCGCCGCCGCCAATGCATGTCGTTAGCCCGCTCTGCTCTCCTCCGCCCCCACTATCTGCCCCCATGAGTTCCCTGTAGCCCCCTCCTGCTCATGCGCACGTTATTATCTTTCCCCTCCCTACTCCGGCGCTTGCTCCCTTTCCTCCCCCACGCCAGCCGCCATGTGACGCCGCCAACTTGCCCTAGCGCCGCTTGGGCCGCACCACCAATGCTCCCAGGGTCACCTCTCTGGCTGGTTCTGTTTTTGCCTTCAGCGGCCGCACGCTTTAGTTTTGTAAATCATATGTTTAGTTTTGTAATTTTTTTATTTATTTCTGTAATTATTATTTTTAAATGTATTATTGAGAAAACTCCTTTTTCTATCACTGTGCCTGTACATGTTCATCAAAGAACTATATATGTATACAATTGAGCAGGTAGCATGGCAGAGTATCGTATCGGTAAATCTTGTTAGTTCATGCAAGCATGCTCGAATCTTTGCTTGCTTTTGTTTAACTAGATCGACTCGGTCTACGTACGCACGCGGCCGCAGCTTCGGAGAAGCGCGCAACGTGGCCAGTGGGCAAGTGATCAGTTGGCTAGCGACGCGTTGGATCTCGTCAAATCATTGTCAACGCTTAGCCTTTCGATTTAGAAATCGATCTGAAACTGGAAATCGAAGAAATATTTAATAAAAAATGATCATGTATATTTATATTAAATGATATATTAGAATCATTTAATTCTTTCTAAAACATTTAGATAAAGATAGAGAAGATAAAAATTATAATAACTATATTCTAAATTTTTTAATAAATAAATATATTAAAATAGATTCCCGTAAACCAATATAGCGAAACAGAGAAAGTAATACTGTAGCTGGGAAGGGAAGTCACGGCGTGACTTTGTTCATGTATCAACCGTCCTTTTTCTAATCAATGGTCCAGATTTATAAACTTCTTTTCTCTTCCCCAAGTTGAGTTCTTTCGTCTTCTCATGGTCAGATTTGCTCCGCCATTAACAGGAGATTAAAACAATTACTTCTGTGCGATTTGCATCGCTTAGCTGCAAATGAGATAAATTGTTCCTCTGTATATCCTTCGCGCGGCGCGCTGCAATGTCATGCTACGTGGCAATTTTTAAAAATAATAATTATTTTATTCTAAAATAGAGTAATATATCTGTTTTTTTTTTAGTTTACAGAAATAATACTATGTCACTCTCCCGTTAGACGATTTGGATCTAGTCATGCAACTATTAGTCGATTGGTCCAAGTCGCCCAACCATGGAGCTACACGTGAAGTAGTCGCTAGATGGCTGAGTGATTTCTGGTCGTCGCTCAATGGTTGGCGACTACTCTACTTGTCGCTCGACTGCTGGACGATTTTAAATAATAACATTATTATTTTATTAATCTACTGAAAATAATTGTGTAAAAATAAATGTAAATTTTTGTAGGTAATATATTTAGCAAATCTTGTTTGTATGTTGTTTATTTTTTGAAATAAAATGGTGGTGATAAAGTTGATTGCTTTGTTTGTGATTTTCGTAGAGTTTCAAGGGTAAATCTTGTCAGTTCATGCAAGTATGCTCGAATCTTTGCTCGCTGCTGTTTAACTAGATCGACTCGGTCTACGTACGCACGCGGCCGCAGCTTCGGAGAAGCGCGCAACGTGGCCAGTGGGCAAGTGATCAGTTGGCTAGCGACGCGTTGGATCTCGTCAAATCATTGTCAACGCTTAGCCTTTCGATTTAGAAATCGATCTGAAACTCGAAACACTGAATCAAAGAAATATTTGATACAAAATAATCATACATATTCATATTAAATGATATACTAAATTATTTAAATTCTTCTAAAACATTTAGATGAAAAATAGAGAATATAAAAATTATAATAACTAGACTCTAGATTTTCGATCTCGAGTATTAGTGGTGCGTTGATGTCGTTCCATCTCGAGGATTAACTCGTGTGCCCGAAGTGATGATAAGCACTGGCTCCTGGTGTCCGGCAAGCACTGTTGGGATGGAGCCGCACAGATGCATAGCTGCTTTTGTGCAGGGTGTCGTACGTTGGTTGGGAGTTGGAATTGCAGATAGGCAAGGAAGGAAGATGGGCTGATAAATCTGGAGCATTGATCTAGAGATGGACGGCTGATTATGGAGGAAAGTCACGCCTTTCAGCACGTCCGAGGATCTGGCTCCACCGCTCCAGTAGTTGGGACTATTTGGTTCTCTCCCACCCGCGCCTACTACCGGTGTATAAATAAGCGCCGTGGGCGAAGCTAGCTCCTTCACAACACAGCTCTTGGTTGGTTGCATCTGCAAAAGATCGATCAATAGCCACCCAATTAGCTAGCCTCATCGATCGATCACAGTGTTCTTTCCCAAATTGCTCGTTAGAAACAGATAAACAGCGGCAAGAACGTACGCAATGAAGGTAAGCAACTAGTTCATACTCTGCTATCTTTGTTTCGCAGCTTCAATTCGAGCATTCTGAAAATGAAGCATGCGACTCATCGTTTCGCTTTCTTGCTTGCTTGATACAGCAAAAGATTGTTATCAAGGTGAGCATGCCGTGCGAGAAAAGCCGGTCCAAAGCCATGGCGCTGGCCGCGAGAGAAACCGGTATTCATATTTGCAGTTTGCACACGCAAACGCGCGCGCGCATGCACTCTTTATGGTTTCTTTCTCTTGTGCTTTGTTCAGTACTAATACCGGTACGGCCGCGTGCAGGGGTGAGCTCGGTGGGGATAATCGGCGACGGCAAGGACCGGCTGGAGGTGGTCGGCGACGGCGTCGATCCGGTCTGCCTCGTTAGCTGCCTGCGCCGTAAGCTCGGCCACGCCGAGATCCTGCAGGTGGAGGAGGTGAAGGACGACAAGAAGCCGGCTGGCAAGAAGCAGGACGAGCCGAAGCTTCCGCTGCCGCAATGCTACCCCTGTTACTATTACTACCCGCCGCCGCCGCTGGCCGTCTGCGACGAGCCGTGCACTTGCTCCGTCATGTAATTACTAGGGATCGATTTTGCTGTAATTTTGTAAGCAACTTCAAAGAGTTAATCGATATGTGAAAATAAAGAGTAACATCTTCGTAAAGTGTTCATGCACACCAGGTGATTTGGGCTTCGCTTTTGAGTGTGAAGAGGATGGCTAGTCAAACAATGTGCATGTACATATTTATACGTCACCTGCCAGGAAAATTAACGTCAGGATGCCCACGTCATAGTGGCTTATATCATATGATCGATCCGCCGTGTGCATTTCCCGCCATATAAATGAACTGATACAGGTTCCTTCTGTCGTAGTGCGTTACTCCTACATTCTGCGTGTGGTTTTCTCCGTACGGTCAAAACATTTGAATAAGAACAGTACGGTGGAAAACCTAAAATTCTTCAGTGATTTCTCTGCTGGTCAATGTTCTTACAGTGGCATGATATTCTTGGTCCTCATGAGTTGGTGAAGTCTACGAGTAAACCTAGTGACTGATCAGAACAAAGAAAAGTACAAAGATGTCCATGTCACATTGTCGATCTCAGGAACCTAAATGGCTAAGCTGAGGCCGGTATTTGTAAATCTAGCTCTTTTCGTGCTGTATTGTCAAAACTGACAGTACGGATATGCCTCCTCCCGCCATCTGTCCTCTACCGCACACCTCTAGTCCGAACGAGGGTATATCCATGTTGCCAACACTCCGACACGCCTCTGCCAGCTGTCCAGAGCCCGGACGCGCCTCCGCATGCCATGTGGCCACTCCACCGTTCGCTGGACGCACAGACACTTCTCATTCCAGTCCTCCCTCGCCCAGACCCCCTCCTCTGCCGGCCCCTCGCACCGATGTGCCATGTGGGTGTGTCCGCCCCCTGGTCCACCCACCAAACCGTGCCCTACGACTAGGGCACATGCGCATTTTATTATTTTGCCGAAAGCCTCCCGCGTCCCCTCGTTCATTTCCTCCGTCTCATCCATCACATCGCTGCCTCTGTTCGCTTGCGTGCGTAATCGCAGCGCACAACAGGCGGTATTCTCTCCCGTTGCCTCGCCGTCGCGCGAAACGCCTTCACACGATTATAAAAACCGGCGTCGCACTCGCTCTCACTCTCATTCTGGAATTCATTCTTGTTTTTGCGCTCGTCGTTGAGAACACAAAGAATTGAACTCAAAATTTATTCGGATTACGCTGTGAATTAAGTAGTGTTTAGAGCAGTGCTTATGATCATATAAGTACAGAGAGGTGACACAAGGCAAGGTAATTTTTTTGTCCTATGCTTTAGTTGTAATTATTTTAGTCGTAGTTTATTAGTAGTAATTTATAAGTGGCAGTTAGTTGGTGGTAATTTACCCGTAGTTTATAAGTCGTTATTAAATTATTAATAATGAAGCAATCGTAATTAAATACTCATAGTAAATTACTCGTAAGTAATTTATTGATAAGTTATCAATTTATTGATAGTTAATTAATTATTCATATTTTATTACTCGTATTTAATTGCTTACTTGTATGTAATATGTCGTAATTATTTCTATCATGGTTTTGTAGTGGCAAATAAATTACTGGTAAGTAATTAGTATTAATTAGTTTAGTCCTATTTCATTAGTCGTAAGTAATTAGTTAGACATAATTAATTTATGGTAATAAACTGGTCCTAATTAATTAGACATAATTAATTTTGTGGTAATTAACTGGTCTAATTAATTTGTCATAACTAATTTAGTGGCAATTAATCAATAATAATTACTAAATTATAATTATTTGAGTAGTAGTTTATTTGTGGTAATTGCATTAGTGCAAATTAAGCGATCGAATTTACGTGGCCATAATTAATATGTTGGTAAGTAAGGACTTGTAGTTAATTAGTGGGAATTACTTAGATGTGATGAATTACTCGTAAGTAATTTATTGAAGAGTAAAACATTTGTTGGTAATTAATTGATTTTTTGTATTTAATTACTATCATTTATTGCATACTTGTATGTAATATGTCATAATTATTTATGTCATGGGCAATTAGTGGCAAATAAATTGCTTGTATTTAATTAGTATTAATTAGCTCAATCATATTCAATTAGTGGTAATTGAAGAAATAATCACATGCAAATAGTCATGTACAGTTAATGAATTAGTGCTAATTACATACCTTTGTTATATTGCGTACCGTAAATCGGGTTGTTGTGGCTATATGTAATTTCGAACATGCAAGACTTTGTAGTGTTTTATGGCAAAGGTCTTGTACAGGCTGGACCCGATGGGTTGGACCTGTCGAGATGCCAGTACAGGGTGGTCCGGATGGAGGGCTAGATGTGATGAATATTCATGATCTTAGGAGCAGCATCCAGAGGGCGCACTGCATATCAAAGAGGTGAGTTACGTACAATTTGCATCCTGATTATGTATTTGACTTTACGTTGTGCTAAAATCATGCAATCGCAGAACACGAATGACTTCGACACTCGCCGCCGCCATGGGCAGTCCTGAGAAAAGGGGAAGGGGTTGATGCGCCGCGAAGACTAATTGCGTTGCTCCTTTTTCCCGATTTAAAATAAGCCGCTTATGTATCTTATGTGTTTTCTGGCTTGTTTAGTCGTGCATACTATCGTTTGTAATGCACATAAGCAAACCACACGCGACATTTAATTCGCTAATTACAATGTGCATTCCGAAATGTGGTCAATTTAATTTATCAATTTTTTTATTGCAACTCCACATGAAATGTTAAAACTGACGTGACTCCCCTCGGGTCTAGGGTTTCAAGATTTCATTTGAAGCCCCCGACTTTTATGATTTCATGTGAATCTGCAACCGATAAACTCCGACAATACACACAATACATACAAAATATGCATACAAACATAGCGCAACAAAAGCGCATACCATCTATGTAATTCAATTGCACACGGGATACAATATGGCTCACTCGTCTGAGCCACTCTCTGGTCGCTGCATCTGTGTCTGTGTGCGCATCCTGGTTTTGCATTAAGCATGTCCTGTGGGATATGTTAACCGGTCTGGAGAGCGCATATCGGTTCGGGGGGCACTACTACAGAAAAGCTCATCACAGACGGTTCGTAACAGTCATCATAAACGGTTTTTGAACCGTCTAAAATTTTATGACTGTGATAAAGGCGGTTATCACAGACGGTTGAAAACCGTCTGTGATAAGTCTTTAGACCTAATTAATTTTTATCATATTTTCAGCTAGCCTCAGGAATTGCTAGCCATACCCTCTGAAAACTAGCAAGCAGAAACATATCACAGATAATTGTTGACAACTCAAAGTGATCATTTAACTCAAAATCAATTACAAAAGAATGTTTCAAGTATATATTATCGCTAGAGTTACAAATTGAATTACAACGGTCAAAGTGAATTACAATATTGAATCAATTGTTTCGAGGTCGTTCATCGGTGTCGATGGCGTGAAACTCTCCGGTGGTGTTAACTATGTCTGCCTTGATGAAGACGCAGAGCTCCCCTCGAACGTGCATGACCTGGTCCATCTCGAGTGCATTTAACTCTATGTTCAAGCCCTGTCGCTAGCAGGAGTAAAGTAGTAAGCATATATATTTAAATTTATAATTAGAAAATAATTATTATGAGATTGACAAACTTGGGGATCGTGCGTCCTAGAAGCAATCAATAGCTGCATATGATGGCATACGTAGAATGCGCATAGGTGATCTCGTTTTTGCTGGCGGCACTGCAAAAATAGTATTACATATATATGTACAGTCAGTTCGAGACGTAATATTACGGAGTATGATATATGATTATTGTGTTGTAGCGCGTACCGAAAATCACATCCTGTGAGTCAGTGTGGCGCTCGTTCCCTTGCATAATTAAAAATAATTATCCTTGTCCATTTCAAACGAAGGAAGACACAATAGAGTTATGTGCGGAGGAAATAAACATACCTGTCGAGTATTCCTTTAAGAAGGGTGAAGTCGTGATTTTTGTTGAGTAGAGAATCAAGGTACAATACCATGTTCCTCTTTGGCACAAGAATCAGAAGAATCCAGTGGAACCTACTCATGTATGTCGCTATAGTCATAAACCTATGTTGAAACGTAATTTGTATAGCAAATATTGAAGCACTTACTTCTTGTTGTAGGGCACCATTATGTAGTCCTTGTCGTCCAGAGCAAGCAATCCCATTTTTATGTAATTTTCGACGTAGGATGCGTCTTGGTTGATTGTTTGCTCAGAGACCACGTGTGGGTCGAGGAAACCCACCGGTTCTTTCATTCGACGGGCACATTTCATAATGTATATGTACATAAGCAATGAGTTATTATATTTATCGGTATCACGTGAGTGTAGAAATTGATTGTACACACTTACAGTGTCCAGCATCGTAGAAGTGAGGCGTTAGGGCAGTTAGGTTGTGTAGGTCAAATAAGTCTTCGATGCCCACGACGAAATGGCCAGGCTCGTGGAGAAAATGCTCCCTCTCGTATCTGACGGTGATTCCAGTATGGCCCCCCTCCTCTCGGGTCTTGCGCAAGTACCAATCATGCAAAGCTTGACAAGCTAGTTCTGAGCTCTTTATTTCTGCGCCGGAGACCAACGGACTTCCGATGGAGTATTTTACGGGTTTGGGAGGTGCCTTAATGTTCTTCGATTTGATTTCTCCTAAACGAGGCGGCTGACGGACGTCTTCCCGTGAGACACCTCAGGGACCGATATGGTGACACGCTTTTCTTGTCCCTTCGCTGTCTTCTCGACGGGAAGCGATGTGGCGGCCTTCTGAAGCTTTGGTTGAGGCGACTCATCGAGGGTCCTACCGAGAGGCGTGGTCTGTCGATATCGCACTTGAAGGGTCGGTCGATGTCCTTCTTGGGCCTTTGGATAAAAGTGTGCGTGGCATCCCTAGTGTTCTAATTTCTTCGTTCGGGGAATCTCGGTAGGATGGCCATGAAATTGTCATGTACCATGTCCACCGCACCTAGCGTAACCTCGCCACCGGGCACTCAGGTCGATCGCCCCATCGGTATGGATACACCATACGCCGCCCAGCCTCAATAGGAATCGATCCAAACATCCTCACTTGGAGCTTGTAAGGCATCGGCCCCTACAAAATGGTACACAACTAGCTAAGGCGTCCTATAGGTCTATCTTTGGAGCATTCCAGAGATGTACATTACCTCGATGTCGTCGATCGGTAATTGCACGTCGTCATGTCCGTAATTATGTGTGGACGCGACGCTACTCCGATGTCGGCGTGACTTGCTCCCAAATTATCAGGGGCGGCTTGCGCCTGCATGAGTTGATTTACTTGGTTCTGCAAGTTTGTTATTTATTCTTGAAATTTTTCAATAATCACATGTTCCAACCGAGCGTCGTGTTGGTCCTTGGATCTCTTCCTACTCCTATATGTGTCGGAGTTGTGTGGAAATCCATCCCTCCAAGGTACATAAACCCCAACACCTCGTGTGCGACCCGGGTGCTCCTTGTTTCCCGGTGGTCAGAGCGGACATCCTTCTCCTATGCTCCCGCCTCGAAGGAACCTTGGGAAGATGCGGAAGTCAATGCTTCCTGCAAGAGGACATCATGTTATTGTAGACACCATAAAGTTATGGACTTATTAACAATTAAGTGGTTCGACAAATTTACCAGGCGTTGAGACACTGCCTCGTCTGCCGGGTTTGTGAAAGAGATGCTGCCCGAAGAC
Source organism: Hsuehochloa calcarea (assembly GCA_036346395.1). NCBI lineage: Eukaryota > Viridiplantae > Streptophyta > Magnoliopsida > Poales > Poaceae > Hsuehochloa > Hsuehochloa calcarea. The sequence goes on from CM070600.1 coordinate 19,245,764, forward strand.
GTGGCTGATGCCCTCGCTCTTAACCAGGCTCGAGCGCGCTCGTCTGAGATCTCAGCAAACGGTCGGGTAGCGGTCTCGTCCTCCGCCGCCCATTGTGTGGCTTTACCCGCGTACCCAGCGGTGCCGAGTCTGTGGGGGTGAGTGTTTTGTGCCTGAATAGCTCTGTGCGCCGCACTTTGCTCCTGAAATTCGGTCGTCGTCTTCATCTGCACGAATGCGTGCCATGTATCCCGCGACAAAAATTGATACGTCGTGAAGGGCGTCCGACAAGTGTTCACGTACTGCGTGACAAGCAGGCTCTTGAAGGTCCTCCACGCGTGGGACATCGCGAGCAGCGCGTGCCATCGCACACGCGTGCGGTCCGCCGTGGAAAGTGAACGAGGTAGAAAGTTCAGTCCACAACTGGTCACTCTGTACATCCGTCAGAGACTTCCAGGTTGGGGTGGTGATGGGGACCCGTTCCCTTGCAAGTACCCCACAGACGGTCCGGAATATCGCAACTGCTTTCTTGAGACTCAGCGGGATCCCGACGTTACTAACCTCTGTGATCATCATGCGGCCCGAGGGCAATTTGGAGATTCCTCTGCCTTCTCGCCTGCGTACCACCTTGATCGGAGATCCAGACGCATTTGGCGACGTCGCTGATGGCGGCGAAGACGGTGCCTCTGCTATCTATATAAGTTACGTACGCAATGATTACATAATCAAATAGAAGTTACCCATTGAACCTAAATATATGATACGTATTAAATAAAATATATGAAATTGCATTAAAAAACTGCAAAGGAGAAGAAAATATTGTAAACAAACAAACACACGTACAGGGATGTAACGGTAAGTACATGTTAAACTTATAGCGGTCAGTAGGTTCGATTCCTGACAGATGCAGGTGCACAGCATAAAACGATAAGAGCAGCCGGTGTCTAAACTCGTATACCTTTTTACGAGGGGGTAAAACCCAGGTAAAGACACGTCCGTCTAATAGCTTTGCGGATATAAAATAACACATTTTTTTATTTTGGACTAAATGCAATTTAAGGGATTGCATTTATAAACAAGGATGAACTATTCTCATCAATGGCAAATGATACGACCTCTATTGTACAATATAAGATCATCTACACACTATATTCCCTCTACAAATATTGCTGCAGAGCTAGATCAAACACAGATTTTCCAAGGTGCCAGATTACTCCAGCCACTGCTGCTAAACAACAAACACTGCCACTGATGATTCCCATAGCTCTCTTAACAAAACACTCAACTCGAGAAGTAAGAGTCACAGTTAACAATCCACACTCAATTCACTGCCAACAACCATCCATTGACATTCAAGATCACTGCCAACCCCTATCTATCAATGAACTGAGGAGGCAATAAACCTCAACCAACAATCAATACCTCCGGCTCGACCAACAACTGGCCTCGGCAGCTGATGAGGACATCCCTACTATGGATACAGCCGCACCTACACACACAACTCATCCACAACTAGTATAAGGACCTCTTACCCGAGCTCGTGCTCGCCAACTTAATTATCATGTGAATTCGTTCCTATGTTTATATATTACTGAGAATAAACCGCTACCTAATGCAAGTGATTTAATTGTGCTTAGGAACATGGGAACGGATCAAGGAGAGGCTTGTGCAGTCATGGACATGCATGGAAGATATAATGGAGCTCACCACGTCACTTTGGGTCCATGTCAAGCAAGAGTTCGAGTTGGGCTCGTTCTGGATTCGAATTCGGACTGCTGCGATAGTACTAAATTCAAACAATCGTAACTTCTTCATACAAACTCCGTTTGGGGTGATTCTGGACTTCATGGAAAGCTTATCAAGTCTACTTTCCAACGGATCCAAGATCATCATCAAAATCTATCCGAGCCGACTACAATCATCAAAAGAGTCTATATCTATTTCTAAGTACGAGTCAAACGGGTGCTGCGTCACCTCCATTTGGGCCCATGGGCCTTGTAACCCTAGGGGCGTGCACCCACTTCGCTGGCCGCCACCCCTGGCCGTCTCCCTATATAGGAGCCGCTATCTCCTTTTTCTAGAACTTGGATTTCGTTTGATTAGTTTCTCCATTGTGAAAACTCTCGTTCTTCGCTTGTGTCCACTAGACCAACTGTAAAGGACCTCTGCGGAATCCCACCTTCTGAACTCAATCAAATATTTGCAATTCACATTGCTTTTTACCTCGTTCTTGCTTGTTCTTCAATTGCTTGCAGGAATTGATCCTCATGATCAGGTCAACCGGGTCTTTGGCACGGTTGATAACGACTTGGTGGTTAGTTCAGCGATTGCTTGGTTCGTGCGTGCTGCGTTCGTAGCCTGGATCGTGAGAGTTGACCATCATCCAATCGAATTTACCTCTCTCACCGATAGATCGGGACAACAGAGTATTTCAGCAGCAGTTCATGGCAGCAAAATACTCAGACATTACTAACGTTGTTCAAACCATAATCAAATAACAGAGATTCACCAAATATTTACAAGTTTTACCACCAAAGCTAATTGCCAGATTAGCTAAACAAAGCCATCGCCATCGATGAGAGGGGGCCATCGGCGACAGAGGTGCCGAGAGGGAGAGAGGGCACAGAGGGGGGGCCGTCGGTAGAGAAGCAGGGGAGAAAAGGGGGCTCTCGGCGGCGGCACGGCGTGCAAGTGAGGTCGGAGAGGCGCGGGCGGTGAAATGGGATGCCGAGGATAGGAGGAGGCCGAGGGAGGTGGTGGCGCGGCCAAACGGTCTTTGGCGAGGCGGCGGCGGCGGGAGCGGACGGCCGCAGGGGTCGGTTAGTGGCGATGGCGGACGGAGGAGTGGAGAGGAAATGGAGGTGCGCAAGGGCATGAGGGAGGAGAGGGGATGCTCACCAAGCCTTCGGTGGAGGTGGGGTGCACCGGAGCGGCCGGCGACGGAGCCGAGGCGGTCGGAGGGGCGCGACGGCCGGCTTATGGGATGGCCGAGCGCGGGGCGAAGCTTCCGCGGCACCGAATCGGCCAGAGGAGCACCGGTGGCCGGATCGGGAGGCGGCGTTGGTGGCGCCGGATCGGGGGCGGCGCGGCGATTTCGAGAAGTGTTAAGAACTAGGGCAACAATTCGAGCGTTGCACTTATATGGACTAACATCACGAGCGGTTCTTTAATAGAACCGCTCAGGATTATTTATCACGCACGAGCAGTTCTATTAAAGAACCGTCTGTGATAACCCTAAACATCACAGACGGTTCTTTAATGGAGCCATCTGTGATGTGAGTAATCAATACAGGCCGTTGATATCCAAATCGGACAGTTCAAGTGAACGGGGTGATCGGTCGGTCCGATCGGCCACTCAATCCTGGCCGTTGATATCCAAATCGGACAGTTCAAATGAAAGCGGCGATCAGCCGGTCCGATCGGCCACTCAATCCAGGCCGTGATCTCCAAATCGGACGCCTCGGATCCAGGAGCGGGAAGGCCCGAGTGGTCCGAACGGGTACGAGATCTGGACCGGAGGATCTCCATCGGACGGCTCACACACGACGCGGTTAGGCGGTTGAGCTGAACTACGAGACTCGGGTCGGAGTCTGACTCGGGTTCGAGCCCGAGGAACAGTGATTCCAGATTTTGAATTGAAAGACTTAGATGATTTGGGAATTTCCAGAGGTAGCTCCACAGCTCCAAAAATTCTAAAAATTTTACTGAGTGATCTTTACTTCAAGATCTACCTTGTATGAATTTTCCAAAATTTCTTATGGCATTGCCCGCTAGAAAATTCACAAGCTGCTGGACAGGGGGTTTGACCAGGGAGACAACAGGTTTGACCAGCCCTTAAGAAATAGCAAATAATTTCTAAAAATTATGAAATTTCTCAGGGAGGTTACCCAGATGATCAAGAATTTAGGAAAAATATTTATCGAGGATGATCACAAGGTTTGACTAGAAGACCTTGAATTGCAACACTTCGAGTCAATAACCTTAATTGAATTTGAAGTCCACATTTCAAGGAGATAAATTCTAGAGAATTCAAATGACAACAAGGATACATCCAAAAGTTTTAATTTATCCTCATTTTAATACATTTGAAACACAACTAGTTGTCGGTCTGACCATTTGACTTTGCTCATTTAACTTTGCTCAAATGACAAAACACATTTGCCCATTTGTGTGCATTTCCAACAAGATTTTAAAGATGATATTCTCAACAAGTTGATAACTCTAACAAGTCTGCATTAACATCAACATTAGAGATGACAAGTCCATAACACATGTTAACATCAAATTACAATGGAATACATGCTTAATTGATACCGTCTCCGAAAGGAGGCAACTCGTCAAATTGATTGTACTCTTCCTCATCCACGACATTCTCAACTCCGACAATCCTTCTTTTCCCATGAAGAACTACGTGGCGGTTCTTATTTGCTGGGTCCGTTACATAAAAAAACCTGAACAACTTGCTTAGCCAGTACAAATGGTTCGTCCTTGTATCTGACACGTTTGAGGTCCACAGTAGTGACGCCGTACTTGTCGACCTACACGCCCTGCGGAAGTTTAACCCAATGACACTGAAACAGGGGGATCTTGAAAAGTACATAGTCGAGCTCCCAAATCTCCTCTACGAACCCATAGTACGAGTTCAACCCACTTGCCCCCGCGGTATTGAACCCCTCGTGAAATGCATATATGCGGACACCATTGCTCGGATCAGGCTCTTCCTATCCTGAGCTGCCATATAAAACGTGTACCCATTTATGTCGTATCCTTACCATGTCACAATTGTAAATTTTAGTCCTTTGGCCAACCATAGCAGCGTTTCATCACTTGATGACCTCCAAGTGAATCGCATCTTTAACCATTCGTTGAACCGACGGTTGTGCTCTCTCGTTATCCAAACTTCCGACCGATCTGGATTCTGTTGGCGTACCATGTCTTTGTGCTCATCGATCTACGGGGACACCTGGGTCATGTGTTGCAAGACCGTGAAATGGGCATGCGTGTATGTATCTAGATCAGGAGTGATTGCTTTCCTCCCGATGGTCCTGATACCCTCCAGTCTCCCCTCGTGACGAGATAGAGGCACACCTATTGGTTCCATCTGAGCCATGTAGTCGATGCAGAACTCAATAACCTCTTCGGTTGCATAACCTTCGATGATACTGCCCTCCGGCCGAGATCGATTCCGTACGTAGGACTTCATAATTCCCATGTATCTCTCGAAAGGGTACATATAACGTAGGAACACAGGGCCGCATATCTTTATCTCTTTCACAAGGTGAACAATGAGATGGACCATGATATCAAAAAATGACGGAGGGAAATACATCTCAAGATGACATAGAGTCGTCACCACCTCGGCCTGCAGAGCGTCGAGTCCTTCGGGATCGATGACCTTCTGAGCAATTGAGTTAAAGAAATAACACAGCCTAAAGATTACCACTCGGACCTTGTTTAGTAAGATACACCTAATTGCAACAGGAAGCATCTGTGTCATCAGCACATGACAATCATGAGACTTCATACTAATTAATTTCAAATCTTTCATAGAAACAAGTTTCTTAATATTGGCATAGTAACCGGACGGAACTTTCACACCATGCAAGCTTTGACACAGTTCATTTCTCTCGGCCTTGGACAAAGTGTAGCAAGCTGGGGGAAGGTACGTTTGTCCTTTATCGGTCTCTTTCGGTGCTAACTCGGTTCTTATGTTCATATCAACCAAGTCACACCGTGCGTTAACACCGTCTTTTGTTTTGCCACTAATGTTCAGTAAGAGACCACTCAAGCTATCACATACATTCTTCTCCACGTGCATGACGTCGATGAAGTGGCGAACTTCTAAGTGCTCCCAATAAGGCAAGTCCCAAAAAAATGACCGCTTCTTCCAGATGTTTTTCTGAGGGGTCCTTAATTTACATCCATTTCCAAGCACAACATCGATATCCTTAACCATATCATAGACCTCTTTCCCTCTAAAAGCCCTTGGAGCTGAACCGTCCTCCTTATTTTCGTCGAATTGTTTCTTCATCTTGCGGTATGGGTGAATCCTGGGAAGGAACCTACGGTGACGATATACACGATTTGCGCGAGTTGTTCACCATACACTCTGCACCATCTAAGCAAAGGCGACGGACTTTGGCTCCTTTTGTACTGAACCCCGACAGGTTACCAAGGGCAGGAAAATCATTGATGGTGCAGAATAACATGGCACGTAAAGTGAAGTTCTCTCGTGTGTACGCATCCCATACTTGTACCCCTTCTTTCCAAAGTGTCACAAAATCTTCCAGCAATGGTGCTAGGTACACATCAATATCGTTCCCAGGTTGCTTCGGCCCTTGGATAAGTAGTGACATCAAAATGTATTTCCGCTTCATACATAGCCAGGGAGGAAGGTTGTACATGCATAGATTCACGGGCCAGGTGCTATGTCGCCAGCTCATGTTACCGAAAGGATTCATTCCGTCCGTACTCAACCCTAACCTTATGTTCCTCGGTTCCGCACCGAACTCTTCGAAGCTCCGATCGAAGTTTCTCCACTAAGCGTAATCGCAGGTGTCCGAGCTTCCCATCTTTCTTACGCCTCCGAGTGCCAACGCATCAATCTTGCCTCCTTTCGGTTCGCAAATAAACGCTTCAAGCGCGGGATCACAGTGATACCACAACATCTTAGCAGAGGTCCTTGCTTCGCTTTAGCAGATTCTTACGCTTGTATCGGATACTTTGCACACGGGACATACATGCATGTCCGCATACTCTTTACGGTAGAGGATACAATCGTTCGGACATGCATGTATTCTTTCTACTTCCATTCCCAATGGACAAATAACCTTCTAAGCTTGGTAGGTCGTCTTTGGGCAACACGCTTCCCTCCGTAAGGATGTCAGCTAAGAGACCTAACAACGCCGTAAAACTCTTGTCGGACCAACCATTGCTTGCCTTCAATTTCAGCAGTTCAAGCACGGTTGATAACCTTGTGTATTCTGGCTTGTAGCCAGGGAACAAAGGTTTCCCCGAGTCCTCCATTAAGCCCTCAAATTTACGAAACTCTCTCTCACCGTAGAGCCTGGAATGCCACCAAACTACTCTTATCATCTATTATACATCAACACACTATGAAATTTCAGCAAGCATAACAACATTAAAACCCGTCCACGGGTCGCATTAACACAAGCATAACACTATGACAATCATAAATAAATTAGACCTAGGAGCATAGCAAAATAATAAACCAAGATTAACATAAACCAAGCATCTATGGTTATTCAATACCATCATGTCCTAGATATAAATATTCATATTATTCTAAAAGTTTCTCATGTTCAATGAATCAAATAATTGGGTGAAGTGCATGATTCCAAGCGCATGACCCTTCCCGAGTAAAACGTCATCACGGTCACCTAAAAACAACAATAGAGCAAGAATGAGTCCAAGACTCAAAGAAATACATAATAAAGCCATAAACAATAGTTTATTAACCATAATCAAAGTTATCATCATCATCCATTTAGTTAATGCCATTGTCATTCTCAAACAAACAAGTCATATTCCATATAGGTAAAGTTGCACAATTTAACAATTTACTTAGATATGCGAATGCACCAACATGCTCATGCTCATATGCATCTCATCACCGATACCCAGATAGCTGAGTGTTCACCCGTCGATGACACACTCTATCCTTCACTCCCGTGAAGTCCCCACCAAAGTAGGATTTTATCTAGAGCTCTTTGGACTAGTCATGTATCTTTCTCACCGACCTCACCGAATAGTTACATGACTTTCTCACCGACTGCTCATGCAACCCCCGTCATGATGAATGTAAATGATGCGACATCTTTATTTATTCATCAACATAGTCCATCTCATTAACTCACTATCTCCTCCTCATTATCTCAATATCATAATCTCATTCACTCAAGGTCATCAATATCACGTATAAGAATAAGCTGAACGAAAGCATAATAAATAGCATGATAAGTAACAACAATAATCATGGTGAACAACCCATTGTTCACCACTCTACCATGTACTTGCCTTCCATGTTGTGGACGAGTTAGGAGGCAACGACGGAATTTCTCCACTCCCGCCCCACCGCCTACACAAATATTCATTCAAATAAGAATAACAAGACAGGACGTGGCTACAAGCGTTTTACCATAACCTCTATCTAATCAACAAAATCAAAAACTCAAAATGACGAATTAACTAATCACCAATATCAGCCCTTCTGAACAGCAGTACGAGAAAAATCGTAATTAAATATATGTAAATCCGAATGACTTGAAACTAGTGCTCAAATACTCTTAACGCATAACACTACGAAACTCTAGTTGACTGGATCTTTTGATTCGGCCAAAACAGTGGCCTAAACAACAGATGAAAACACAAACAGATAACTGTCCAGATTACAGAACAGTAGCAAAGAAAATAGTGTAACTTTCAATATACTGATCCAATTGAGGTGATATTTATCAACTCGGAAAGATAATTTCAAGGGCTACAAAAACCTAGTTGGGTGGAAGTTCTGAATCGGACTCTAACTAGATCAAAACCGAGGGGCAAACCAGCAGTTCCAAATTCTCAGGCAGACAGGACAGTGCGCGATTAAAAATTCATATCTCCTAAATCGTAAGGCGGAATCTAGTGATCTCGGTGCCAAAAGAAAGATAAAGACATCAGGAACAAAACTATAGAAGACAAAAATAACAGATTCGGCCTCTAAGTAAATCATAATGGCCCGACAAGAAAATCTACCAAATCACGTCAGCTCTCCTGGACAGTCGCGGTAAAACTACCATATCTCTTAAACCGTAACTCCAAATCAGATGATCTCGGTGCCAAAAGAAAGCTAAGACAAAGGGCTACAACTTTCTAAGAGGTGAGAAGATCAGAAAACGTACAGAACTTACCTAAAACTGACGATCAACAGTGGCGCAGGGAAGAGGTCGGGAGAGGCGGCGGCTCAAGTGGGAGGAATGGGGAGAGGAGGAGGGGATTAGGGTTTTGGGGGGTGGGAACCCCCCCTTTATGGCGGCCACACTTGGGCCCTCTGGACCGCATGCCTGTGCCCAAGTTGTCGAATAAAAGCAGAAATCCCCTTTATTTTCAGGTATTTTTCTCTTCTTTTATTACCTTTTCTTCTCCTGGCTAAATTCCTAATTACCTGATTAATTTCCGGGGTATTACATTCTACCCCTTAAATGAATTGACCCGAATTCTAACCATGGGTAACGACCGTACCAAAATTTACTAACACTTTACCGTAATATCACGATGTCAAGTGAATAACTCTAGATAAAGTGGCGCATGGGACTCCAATTTCGTGTCGCTCTCTCTCATGCGATGTGTCCACAACACCTTGACGTACACCAACGTCCGTGCCTCAAAGACCCGCTCGACCTCTCCGTATGTGCACGGATGTGACTCAACTGTGAGGTCTTGCTCACTAGTTCGTGGCTCCAAAGAAATTTTTTATGCTCCGGTTTCTCAAAACTTTCTCAAAGACCAAGACATGAAACATATTGTAGCACCGCACATAGACTCGTAAAGGTCCGGTGTTGGGCTAGCTTCCCAATTCTCGCTTAATCAGAACGGTCCCACGCACCTCAGCCGAGCTTCCCTTTGGTTCCAAATCACGAATTTGCACGTAAACACATGGAACCCTTGTTCCATCTCTCGATCGATCTGCTCATCCTAACACGACAAACCTTCATTAAGTAGGGACGCACGACACCACTTATTTAAACAACTTTAAATAATCGAACTCAATCAAAACAAGGATTCACAATGCAACCCAACCTTAACCGCCCTTCCTCTAAAGCACCAAGATCCAAAATCGAAGATTCATCAAGGAACCTTTTGATTCCAACTAGACCGCTTGCAAATAAACACCACATGGGCCAACAGAGAATTCATTTAAATGCCCATATCAAACACTCCATTTACTCCCTAAACCGAAAACCACCTTGTCGATCATAAAGTCAACTCAAATTGCACATGATCCCCATCATAAAACTCAATGAAACAAACACCTCTCTCCTCGAGAAAACATTCTTTCCTCATAGGTTCTTTTAAGAAACAAATCCTTTCCCAAATCACAGGCTTCCAAATCATCACACTAATTCATTCTCTTAATCGACAATCCCACAACGACCCCCAAACCGAAGGAACAACCATACTCATTTAGAGGGACTATACTAATCCACATAAGGTTTCTCTAGCCTCCACCTATCTGAATGGAATTATTGTGACAAGTGGTTTTCCACAACTCAATAAAGACTGCTCACCGCGCCACAACACCTCATTCTCGCTACTGATAATCAACTGGAACTTCTCAACAAGACAATCTCATTTATTACATCAAATGGGTTCTATCAAAGATCTTCACCCTATTGGAATCCACTTTTTTTTTCTACTGCTACACATAGTCATCGAGCAACTAAGGGTCTAGTATAGATCACCAAACCAAAATTCCACCCCGAAGGCTCCTACAATTATGATTCGTTGTAACAGATACGAAACTGTCCAATCTACTGACTGAAAACTCACACAATCCAACATACTCAATCATTAGCACCGGCCTGTAAACATATTATCGGCCCAATCAACTCTAGAAAGATTCTAACTTCCAGAGTATTACTCATCAAACTATGTCATACTTAACAATGACTCCACAATTCTGTTGTTTCTTTAATCGCCGTAATGATTAGATTACTCGCTAATTCCTCTCATTAAACCACACCATCATAAACCACCTACACAACCTTGTAAGTTCATTATCCATTTGTGATACTCTACTAAATTGATCAAGATTCCTATACTTTCGATAATTCCAACATTCCAGCATGAATGAGGGTTCCTGGATTTTAATTCGCTATGAGTTCCACTAGTTGCAACACTATCAATTGTATTCCAACGACAAATATTCCATGGATTCTCTCCAAAAGTTATAGGTCAAAACCAATCCACCCTCTACAGTTCCTTACCTAAATTGGTTCATAAAACTTCACCACTACCATATACTTGTCCACCACCAACCAGCCTCATATGGCACTTTATAAGACTTGGCAAGACGAGTTAGTTAAACCCTTGCTCAAAAGGAAAGAGACAAACATACACAAATTTCAACACACAAGAAAACGTTGCTCCTTGAGGAGCACGAGACCAAGAGAAGCAATCAAATAGTAATGATCTCAAAACAAAATATGTGTCCACAATGAGTGAAAAAGTTCCACTAGATTCTCAAGCTCCATAAATCATAATAAAACATTGCTATGAAAATCCAAGAAACTCTTAAGTCAGAATGATAGAAAAGTTGCAGATTACAATTCTTAACTCCAACCCCAATTACGCAAGATACTTGTTTCCTGTTAGCAAATAAAGCAATTTTCTTTGGTTCCATCATTACTTGCGAACCCAAACAAGAGGTGCATTTAAAATCAAATCACATTAATCACTTAAGAACCAAATAGAACCTCCTAATACGTCATATTGCTCAAATTAATTTCATCTACTACATAGATCATGAACTCCCAATGCACCATGAATGCCAAACCGCAAACATTTCATTTAGTCGATAATCTGAAAGACCATTAACTTACTTTTCTCTAGAGGAATCATTACCACTCCAACGAGTCGAATCTCTTGCGCACCATCTTACTAACATCAAGAATAATACCCTTTTTACAAGAATCATTATCATCATCTCCTTCATTACAAAGCCCCAAGCGCTCACCAACAGTTCCATATTACTTGTATCATCTCAACTTCAAATTGAGGGTATACTAAAATCATGCAACCTCACTACAACAACTACTTTAATTTAGAGGGAATCTACTACACAATTTAATAGGTTATACCAAAACCCTTTCATCAGAGGCATACTATTATCCGACAATTTCATCGTCATGCAAACACCTGTCTCCTATTCAATCATATCATAAACCCTTCTAAAAGAAACACAATAAACTATTTCATAATATTTCGTTATTTCAATAATATTCTAACGGTCAACTTGTCCTAGAGATTATCCGATACACAAACCACACTATCAAAGCAAACCTCTTTAACAAGGCCATGCAGTACACAGCCAACCTCATAAAACACACATGAATAAATTACTTTTAAATTTCAACCCTTTACCTCTTAACAATGCTCACACTAATCTAGTACACACTAATTCCAACTGAGGTTATCATAAACCATTGATGGTTATCCAATCATGGACGAATCTATGGTTCTTTCTCTATTTGTATTCCCTGCATACACAAGATCATCAAGTAACTAATCAAAGAAAGTTCCATATCATTATCTCTGAGACAACAAATGAACAAATCCTTATGTCTCTCATTCTACATCGTTAGATTAGCCTATCGAGACCAAATAATCCAACAAGTTTAGCAAACTACACAATTCTAATAATCAACCATTTCATCAATGTTCCACACTTTTAATAACTCTATTGATTCCAACAAAGTATAGTCACCCTCATATTCACGACTCATCAAGAACTACTAGAGGACAATATCGACTTACCCGATTTCACTTCGGGTACTCGTTAAAATTTATTATGCACCGTGATCGCAAACCCAGTCGATAACCCATATCATACCCATTAATTTCTTTGATAGTAACCTCTCGCTTAACCATGAGAATACATCGCTAAAAGGATTTAACATTTTCTTTCATAAAAGAGAACCATTCAACTTCAACGCCGTAATACCCAAAAGAGTTACATTGAGTCAAACCTTCCACATACTAAAAGACTCGCAAAAGAAAACCTTCATTATCCAAATCATCAAGCTTAAATACATGGATCATGTTTACCAATAAGAAAGACAAAACTCCAATTCAAAGGTCAACCTTGACAGCTAACCAAGCTCACCAAGAGCAAGAATAACTCAACAATTGGGAAAACAATAATTGCTTTAAGAGACAAGTTAGCCAACTAAACACATTAATCTTTCTCGAAGCAACCATCAACCACAATGAACTTCTCAAGGACCAAATAGAACTTTTCAACACGCCGCTTGTACCCACTAATCCATGAGAATTCATCAACCAACAATGGCTAATCGAATATCCCAATGAAAACTCAAGAAAACAACAAGCTTCCCAAGGAGACCCATCCCCAACTTTCATAACAAAGTTTCTCGGAGTAAACACTTCCTTTCCCCTACCACCAACGACAAGACAACCCGACCATACCTATGGCCATAACCACAATCTCTACCTCTCAAAGATCTACTATCATCACATATAACAATCACGTAACCAAATCATAAGCATTCATAATCAATTCATATCAAGAATAATCAATGCTACATAACGGAAACGTAAATGCAATGCTTTGCCCATTCCCATCCCTCTTGCACCGGTGTGTCAAGTTTTAAGTTAATTAACCATTAACATCTTTTTGTACAAATCAAGTTACCTAAGTTGCTAAGCTATTCACCACGGACCTAAAGCCGTGCTCGATACTAATCTGTAACACCCTCACCCAACACCGAGCCGGAATGCCACCAAACTACTCTTATCATCTATTATACATCAACACACTATGAAATTTCAGCAAGCATAACAACATTAAAACCCGTCCACGGTCGCATTAACACAAGCATAACACTATGACAATCATAAATAAATTAGACCTAGGAGCATAGCAAAATAATAAACCAAGATTAACATAAACCAAGCATCTATGGTTATTCAATACCATCATGTCCTAGATATAAATATTCATGTTATTCTAAAAGTTTCTCATGTTCAATGAATCAAATAATTGGGTGAAGTGCATGATTCCAAGTGCGCTAGCCCTTCCGAGTAAAACGTCATCATTGGTTACCTAAAAACAACAATAGAGCAAGAATGAGTCCAAGACTCAAGAATACATAATAAAGCCATAAACAATAGTTTATTAACCATAATCAAAGTTATCATCATCATCCATTTAGTTAATGCCATTGTCATTCTCAAACAAACAAGTCATATTCCATATAGGTAAAGTTGCACAATTTAACAATTTACTTAGATATGCGAATGCACCAACATGCTCATGCTCATATGCATCTCATCACCGATCTGGGGATAGCGGAGTGTTCACCGTCGATGACACACTCTATCCTTCACTCCCGTGAAGTCCCCACCAAAGTAGGATTTTATCTAGAGCTCTTCTGACTAGTCATGTATCTTTCTCACCGACCACCGAATAGTTACATGACTTTCTCACCGACTGCTCATGCAACCCCGTCATGATGAATGTAAATGATGCGACATCTTTATTTATTCATCAACATAGTCCATCTCATTAACTCACTATCTCCTCCTCATTATCTCAATATCATAATCTCATTCACTCAAGGTCATCAATATCATGTATAAGAATAAGCTGAACGAAAGCATAATAAATAGCATGATAAGTAACAACAATAATCATGGTGAACAACCCATTGTTCACCACTCTACCATGTACTTGCCTTCCGCACCAGGACGAGTTAGGAGGCAACGACGAATTTCTCCACTCCCGCCCCACCGCCTACACAAATATTCATTCAAATAAGAATAACAAGACAGGACGTGGCTACAAGCGTTTTACCATAACCTCTATCTAATCAACAAAACCAAAACTCAAAATGACGAATTAACTAATCAGCCAATATCAGCCCTTCGAACAGCAGTACGAGAAAATCGTAATTAAATATATGTAAACCGAATGACTTGAAACCAGTGCTCAAATACTCTTAACGCATAACACTACGAAACTCTAGTTGACTGGATCTTTTGATTCGGCCAAAACAGTGGCCTAAACAACAGATGAAAACACAAACAGATAACTGTCCAGATTACAGAACAGTAGCAAAGAAAATAGTGTAACTTTCAATATACTGATCCAATTGAGGTGATCTTTATCAACTCGGAAAGATAATTTCAAGGGCTACAAAAACCTAGTTGGGTGGAAGTTCTGAATCGGACTCTAAATAGATCAAAACCGAGGGGCAAACCAGCAGTTCCAAATTCTCAGGCAGACAGGACAGTGCGCGATTAAAAATTCATATCTCCTAAATCGTAAGGCGGAATCTAGTGATCTCGGTGCCAAAAGAAAGATAAATACATCAGGAACAAAACTCTAGAAGACGAAAATAACAGATTCGGCCTCTAAGTAAATCATAATGGCCCGACAAGAAAATCTACCAAATCACGTCAGCTCTCCTAGACAGTCGCGGTAAAACTATCATATCTCCTAAACCGTAACTCCAAATCAGATGATCTCAGTGCCAAAAGAAAGCTAAGACAAAGGGCTACAACTTTCTAAGAGGTGAGAAGATCAGAAAACGTACAGAACTTACCCAAAACTGACGATCAACAGTGGCGCAGGGAAGAGGTCGGGAGAGGCGGCGGCTCAAGTGGGAGGAATGGGGAGAGGAGGAGGGGATTAGGGTTTTGGGGGGTGGGAACCCCCCCTTTATGGCCGGCCACACTTGGGCCCCTCCTGGACCGCGGCCCAGGCCCAAGTTGTCGAATAAAATCAGAAATCCCCCTTTATTTTTGGGTATTTTTCTCTTCTTTTATTGCCTTTTCTTCTCCTGGCTAAATTCCTAATTACCTGATTAATTTCCGGGGTATTACAGTTCGCTTCTGCATCGCGTAGCATCTGATCCAGATTGTCATCATGCGACCTATCCTCATCAAAAGCACATTCCATACATCGCATATCGTTGACTTCCTCGGCGATGTCGCCATTATTGACTAGGTATAATCGCTCTTCATCATGTTCGCTCCAACATGTATATCCTTTTTGAAACCCTTCAGAAGTGAGCTTCGATCTTATTTGGGTTGTTAAACATTTTCATATTACCGCAATCAATGCATGGACAAGATATAAATTTTATCCCCTTCTTCAACATATCACCTTCGTGGCTCTTCTAAAAGCAAACACGCCATTAATATACTCTTCACTCACACGGTTCTCAATGTACATCCAGTTTTGGTCCATCTACACGTATACGCACGTAACAAATTAATTAGTGTTAAATTATATTAATAAACCGCAAGTACCCTTCATAATGACCAAACACATTAGTGATTAGTCTAGAGAAAATATAAAGGGTTACAGATCGTTACACATTAGTGATTAGTCTAGAGTAAAAAATAAAGGGTTACAGATCGTTACCCTTCTCTCCAAGGTGGCGCAATGTGGGAGGAGACAGCAGAGGTGCCGCAATGGGGGAGGAGGAGGTAGGGAGTAATGACCAAACGGAATGGGCAAAGAATGTGCATGGAAGGAGGCGCAGCGGCAAGGTGGCGCAACGGGGAGGAGGCGGCGAAGAAGAAGAGACGACGGTTCAGATAAAGAACCGCTTGTGATACTTATTTATCACAGATGGTTAACGAAGAACGATGCTCAGGATAATTTTATCACAGATGGTTCCAAAGGAACCGTCTGTGATGGGGTATCTAGTATCGCATATTTTGTAGTAGTGGGGGGGGGGGTACGGAGACCGTTGGGTGGGCGGAGGTGCATCAACAAGCTGACTCTGGCCCAACTGAATCTGTGCAACTTAAATGTCGTCTAGTTGAGTCATGCCAAACTAGTTACCTCCTTCAATCATGCCAATAATGAAGGAATCAAGAAATCCATGCCCAGATCGTCCGCCCCTAGGTACGATGTTTGCAACTCCCTTGGTGCAAACTAACTCTGGCCTTGATCGTGTGATGTGCCAGCAACCTTGTAGGAGCTCGGCCCTTGGTATGGTATTCCGTACTGATCAACGTACGACAGGGGTGGGTGCCCTGGGTGTCGTGTACTCCCTGGGAGTAGTTGGGAAGGTCGTATCCTTGTCGGTTGATGGATGGCTGTCACCCCCAAGGTCAAATGAAGGCTGCAAGATGGAATGATGTCAGGAGAAATAAATATTCAAGACATAAACTAAACATCTCGTACCTCTCGGATGTGCAGTGCAGATGACCTAGGGGAGCAATAGTCTGAGTACAGGGTGCGGACGACAAAAGTGATGCATCCCAACGGGCGTGCGGCTAGAGGATGACATGATCTTAGCACGACCTAAGGCGTAATAAAAAAACAACACATAAATTTGTACATAACGTACCTCCCTGCCGATCTGCAATGCGGATGACTGACAGGGAGCGCTACGATGCCCACCGAACTGACTAGACGGTGCTAACCTAGTAGATGAGCACGGTCGTCCCACTCGGTGCGCAGCATGTAGGACGTCGTCTCTCGACCGATCGCAGCTCATGTTCTTTATTATATTCTTCGACTCCGCAAAAATGTTCTTCATAGTGCTCAGAAGCCTTGGTACGGTGTGCTCTAGGCTGCTGATGGCGGTCTCGGATGCCTTGCGATCCGCTGAAACCATTCGAACTGAAATGACAGTCAAGAGTTGTTCAGTAACAAACAGTACAAATATCATTAATGAAACAAGCAAATATTTTCAGTGCTTTACGGTGCCATCACGTTATGGCTACCGGTCGATTGAACAAGTGACGGAGCCTCTCCTGGTGTGTCACCTACTCTGGACGCTCTGGCGGAGGACGACTGAGTCTGGTGTGTGACCGTGCTACGTACCACTCGATGTACTGACTGTATGTTCGTACATCGTACGGTCGCTACTCTTGTAGGACCTCGATGTGCACCGTCTCCGTCCAAGTTGTAACCCACTCATGTTGGACTGCTTGCGAGTCCTCAGCATGTCAACCTGCCCTCGATTGCTTGCATTCCAGACGAATTGATGTTAAAACATCATATGTAAGTATGAAGTGTAAACATTACTCAGATGGAGTTGGACTTAGAAGTGGACGTCTCCCTAAAGGATCCTACCACCGGAGGGGGCACAAGCTGCTACAAATCAAATCTGTTATGCTACGCTCTGCGGCGCCTAAGGCTCCACCATATGGTTAAAAACTAAGTGGCAAGTTGTCACCCATAATTCGTCATCCTACGTGCATTTCACGGACAGTTCGTGTGGCACTACCATATTCATAAAATCTGGGCTCCATGGAGCCCATATGATGTCGTTGTCGTGCAATGACTCGAATTCGTTGTGGAACAAGTAGCACCTCGTCGGTCTGTCCTTAGCCCAATACAACTGGGTAGCAGTCCTCCGGTAGCCCATAGTGCGCCCGTCTATTGGGTCATGCAACTCGGGGTACGACTGCACTATTATCTCGAAGGAGGGCCGCCCAACAAGGAAGTGCTCCCAACTCCATAGCTGCAGGAGCACGTAGCAGATGGTAAGGACCGGTTTCACACCAGTCTCATGCCGCGAAGCGTCACACAACCCCCTGTATGTGGTGCAAAGAACGGATCATCCCCAACTATACTGAGGCATCGCCCCATTCACCGCGTCAGCCAAAGACTCAGCAATGCGAATGAAGCTGGGGTACACCCAATCGCCCTGCGTGGTGGGAAACAAGACTAAGCCAAAAAGATGAAGAAGGTAAGCGGCAAGTGCGTCCTAACAACCTCATTAGGTGCATCCGGTGGACATTGATTGAAATTCCTCAATCAAGTCCGAGAGACACAATGGGCGACCGCCATTAATATACTCTTCACTCTACGGTTCTCAATGTACATCCAGTTTGGTCCATCTACACGTATACGCACGTAACAAATTAATTAGTGTTAAATTATATTAATAAACCGCAAGTACCCTTCATAATGACCAAACACATTAGTGATTAGTCTAGAGCAAATATAAAGGGTTACAGATCGTTACACATTAGTGATTAGTCTAGAGTAAAAAATAAAGGGTTACAGATCGTTACCCTTCTCTCGAAGGTGGCGCAATGTGGGAGGAGACAACAGAGGTGCCGCAATGGGGGAGGAGGAGGTAGGGGTAACAGCTCAAAACGGAATGGGCAGCAATGTGCATGGAAGGAGGCAGCAGCAGCAAGGTGGCGCAACGGGGGAGGAGGCAGCAGCAGCAGCAGCATAGACGGTTCGTATAAAGAACCGTTTGTGATACTTATTTATCACAGATGGTTAACGAAGAACGGTCTGTGATAATTTTATCACAGATGGTTCCAAAGGAACCGTCTGTGATGAGGTATCTAGTATCGCATATTTTGTAGTAGTGGAAGTGCGGAGACCGTTGGGTGGGCGGAGGTGCATCAACAAGCTGACTCTGGCCCAACTGAATCTGTGCAACATCAATGTCGTCTAGTTGAGTCATGCCAAACTAGTTACCTCCTTCAATCATGCCAATAATGAAGGAATCAAGAAATCCATGCCCAGATCGTCCGCCCCTAGGTACGATGTTTGCAACTCCCTTGGTGCAAACTAACTCTGGCCTTGATCGTGTGATGTGCCAGCAACCTTGTAGGAGCTCGGCCCTTGGTATGGTATTCCGTACTGATCAACGTACGACAGGGGTGGGTGCCCTGGGCGTCGTGTACTCCCTGGGAGTAGTTGGGAAGGTCGTATCCTCGTCGGTTGATGGATGGCTGTCACCCCCAAGGTCAAATGAAGGCTACAAGATGGAATGATGTCAGGAGAAATAAATATTCAAGACATAAACTAAACATCTCGTACCTCTCGGATGTGCAGTGCAGATGACCTAGGGGGAGCAATAGTCTGAGTACAGGGTGCGGACGATAAAAGTGATGCATCCCAACGGGCGTGCGGCTAGAGGATGACATGATCTTAGCACAACCTAAGGCGTAATAAAAAAAACAACACATAAATTTGTACATAACGTACCTCCCTGCCGATCTGCAATGCGGATGACTGACGGGGAGCGCTACGATGCCCACCGAACTGACTAGACGGTGCTAACCTAGTAGATTAGCACGGTCGTCCCACTCGGTGCGCAGCATGTAGGACGTCGTCTCTCGACCGACCGCAGCTCATGTTCTTTATTATATTCTTCGACTCCGCAAAAATGTTCTTCATAGTGCTCAGAAGCCTTGGTACGGTGTGCTCTAGGCTGCTGATGGCGGTCTCGGATGCCTTGCGATCCGCTGAAACCATTCGAACTGAAATGACAGTCAAGAGTTGTTCAGTAACAAACAGTACAAATATCATTAATGAAACAAGCACATATTTTCAGTGCTTTACAGTGCCATCACGTTGCGAAGCGCTGTGTCGATTGAACAAGTGACGGAGCCTCTCCTGGTGTGTCACCTACTCTGGACGCTCTGGCGGAGGACGACTGAGTCTGGTGTGTGACCGTGCTACGTACCACTCGATGTACTGACTGTATGTTCGTACATCGTACGGTCGCTACTCTTGTAGGACCTCGATGTGCACCGTCTCCGTCCAAGTTGTAACCCACTCATGTTGGACTGCTTGCGAGTCCTCAGCATGTCAACCTGCCCTCGATTGCTTGCATTCCAGACGAATTGATGTTAAAACATCATATGTAAGTATGAAGTGTAAACATTACTCAGATGGAGTTGGACTTAGAAGTGGACGTCTCCCTAAAGGATCCTACCACCGGAGGGGGCACAAGCTGCTACAAATCAAACTGTTGTGTTACGCGCTCTGCAGCGCCTAAGGCTCCACCATATGGTTAAAAACTAAGTGGCAAGTTGTCACCCATAATTCGTCATCCTACGTGCATTTCACGGACAGTTCGTGTGGCACTACCATATTCATAAAATCTGGGCTCCATGGAGCCCATATGATGTCGTTGTCGTGCAATGACTCGAATTCGTTGTGGAACAAGTAGCACCTCGTCGGTCTGTCCTTAGCCCAATACAACTGGGTAGCAGTCCTCCGGTAGCCCATAGTGCGCCCGTCTATTGGGTCATGCAACTCGGGGTACGACTGCACTATTATCTCGAAGGAGGGCCGCCCAACAAGGAAGTGCTCCCAACTCCATAGCTGCAGGAGCACGTAGCAGATGGTAAGGACCGGTTTCACACCAGTCTCATGCCGCGAAGCGTCACACAACCCCCTGTATGTGGTGCAAAGAACGGATCATCCCCAACTATACTGAGGCATCGCCCCATTCACCGCGTCAGCCAAAGACTCAGCAATGCGAATGAAGCTGGGGTACACCCAATCGCCCTGCGTGGTGGGAAACAAGACTAAGCCAAAAAATGAAGAAGGTAAGCGGCAAGTGCGTCCTAACAACCTCGTTAGGTGCATCCGGTGGACATTGATTGAAATTCCTCAATCAAGTCCGAGAGACACAATGGGCGCGGTCCGGGACAAGTATCACAAACTGATGCCCCAACTGGGCCTTCTAGTCTGTCTGCAGACGACCTAGAACAAGTGGCTCTCCCCTGATCGGGAGACCGGTCAAGAATGAGACGTAGCAAGTGTCGAGCTCCCAGTAATGCCTCTTCGAACGAAGCATGTGGGGTGGAGGATCATCCATGTCCTCAGTGATCCATAACTTGCACCGGTGATGCTCGTCGTAGGAGGGTTCCAGTAGTTCCGGCAGAGCCATGGTTTGCAAGAGATGGAAGACACATATTATTAGCGAAAAAATTAATAATGATGATTAATTACTACAAATTAATATTTTACGACTAATTAAGTACAAATAAATTAATTAAAACTTATTTAATTGCGACAAATTAATTTTGACCAATTAAGTATGATTTAATTGATTTGTGACTAAATTAATTACGATTAGACGAGTTATGAGTCATTATGGCTAATTAAATATGACTAAAATAATTATAGCTAATTAACTACCCACTAATTAACTACAACTAACTAACTAAGACTAAATTAATGACGAGTAAATACTAATGACTATGTAAATCATGCCTACTTAATTACACCTACTTAATTACGACTACTTAGTTATGACTAAATTAATTATAACTAATTAACCATGACTAAATTAATTTCCATTAACTAATTGTGGCTAATTAGTTACGAATATTTACCTAAGAATTATTTAATTATGACAAAAATAATATTGACTAACTTAATTAGGGATAATTAATCATGTTAAAATTAACTATAACTAACTAATTACGCCTAATTAATTACTACTATTTAACTGTGAAATTCAGTAAATATGACTAAATAGTAGTGACTAATTTATTTGAGCCTAATTAAATACAACTAATTAACAACAACTAAATTAATTACGAGTAACTAATTGTGGCTAGTTAATTACAAATATTTAACTATGAATTAAGTAATTACAACAAAATAGTAATGACTAACTTAAATATGAATAATTAACTACGAGTAAATTAGTTATGCCTGAGGCATACAGAAAAACTTACCTCCTCTTAATCACTACTCTAAATAGTCTCTAATCGACAACAAAATCACAGCTCCCTCGCTCGCTCAAATCCCTCTACCTCATGAACGCGAGAGCGAGAGCGCAAGAATCAGAGTGAGAGCGAGAGCGAGCGAGAGCGATGTCGGTTTTTATAGCTGCGCGAACGAAACTTACACCGACCATGAAGTGACAAGAGGGAATTGATTCCCTCCCGTGCAGTGTGAAGGGATACGGGTAGGCTACACTAACTGGTAATTCAAAAATTCTACCACGTAAAACAAGATGCCAGGCAAGAAAGAGATCACAGATCGTTACCACCAGACGCGCAATGCAGAGGGAGTAGAGTTGGAGCAGCCTGGTCCAACGAAGAGCGTGTTCTTGGATATTTGATACCAGATCGGTTGCTCATATTTGTAATTCAATGCAAGAACTGATAATGAGTAGAATCTTGGCAAGAGGAGATTTGATCTTCATGTGGGCAATGGAGCAAGAGTTGTTGCATTAGCAATTAGCACTTTACCATTAGCTTTAACCTCAGAATTAGTTATGGAACTAAATAATTATTATTATGTTCCAGCCTTATGCAAAAAAAAATATTATTTATGCTTCTTGTTTGGGAGTAGAAGGTTATGAGTTCAGAATAAAAAACAATTGTTGTTCAATTTATTTTGAAGGTATGGTTTATGGTCATGCTCAATTGGTGAATGGATTGTATGTATTAAATCTCGAGGATATGCCTATCTATAATATATCTGCTAAGAGGCTTCAACCTAATGAATTGAAACCCACTTTTATTTGGCATTGTCGACTAGGTCATATAAATGAGAAACACATGATGAAGATCCATAAAGATGGTCTTTTTAAACTCATTTGATTTTGAATCATTTGAAACATGTGAACCTTGTTTACTTAGCAAGATGACAAGAGTACCTTTCACGACTAGAGGTGAGAGGGCAAAAGTCTTATTGGCCATTATATATATAGACTAGTCGTATGGTGATACGACCAGGTCCAGACTAGTCGTATAGTTATAGGACCAGATCCGGACTAGTCATACGAACTGGTCGAGGCCAAATAGGACCTGGTCGTAGATCATATTGAATTAAGGTTCATCTGATATAATTTGTGTGTATTCGAGAATCGTTATGTCCTGCTAAGTACCACTAACGACTCATGGTCGAAAAAAGTTTCCGAGTCACAACCGAACTACACATGAACCTACAGGGTCTCATACTTAACGAGTTGGAACAAACCAATACGGATATGATTCGTCAAACGTGTTCGTATATGATCCGTCACGGACACTATATAAGGAGATGCTTGAGGCTATGGGGTGGCATGCGTAATAAAGGAGACACACGACACAAGTTGACGTGAGTTGCTTCAAACCCTAGCCGCCATCTTCTTGAGAGAACCTTCCCGTCCGACTTGTTACAAGCATATCGGCGTACGGCGTCCCTGCCCTAGACGTGTAGATACCTTAGAGGCGCTACATCGGTTGCTATTGTGCTCGAAGATGATCCACGACTTTGTAAGGAAAGTGATCGGTTGCTGGAGGAGATGATCGGTAATGACTACGTTGAACGATTAACTGCGGGGATGATCGACTATCTTAGACGATCGACTGCGACAACTACATCGACACGCTCTTCGTTGGACTACGCTGCTCCAACTCTTCTTCCGCTTGCCCACCTGTGACGTAATTTTTTGAACCGAATAAATTACATAGTTGTAGATGTACGGTTGCGTAGTACAGTATGTTGTACACAATTATTTTCGGTGGGTAGTCTTGTTTTAGATGTGTGGTTAATCGTGGAAGTGTTCTTCATGGTGCAATGCATCAATTATGTCGAACGTCACCAATTTTAAAATTTACTACGCTCTGGTGACTATTATGGAGGGTTCCGAGGGAATTGACCTACATTATTTCCAATCAACGATCGTGCCCCTGCCAAGAGCAGAGGGGCGTACATGGTGCGCTGTGATGCAGTGGTTGTTTCACACATTCTAAGTAGAGCATGATGTGTATGATCTGAGATTGAGTTGTCTTGCCCCTCGAGCAATACAACCCACATATTTGGAGTTAGTACAGCTGAAGGAAACAAAGTCATGGCATTCATATCTATACGTGGCGAGGGATGGAGGGTGGGATTTGGCCATTCTGGCCCAGACAAATGCCAAGCCCATTCTTGCATCCGCGACTAAACAAGAAGGGGTGGTAATGCCAAAGAAGAAGTCGGTGACTCCAGCCACAGCGCGGCGCACAGAGTGCCCAAAGCTCCCGGAGTTGCAGATGCTATCGACGAAGACCCTGAAGAAGTAGCTCCTTTAGTCAGACAGACCAGTAGGCTTACTGACGAGGGTGGGGAGCAGGAAGCCATAGTACAAAGAATGGACCAGGAATCTCGGGACTACAATGCATTGCCAGAAGATGAAGAATCCGACTACGAGGATGATGTACCAGCTGGCGGTTCCATCTGAGTGGAACACAAACCATTTCGACAACCTCGTCGTCGACGAAGGCTCCCATGTGCTGTGGGAGTACGACCAGAGCGAGGTCAGACAAGGAGCTGTGTACAAATGCAAGGAGGTCGTGCGGCAGCTGTGTACAGATTCACGTCAGCAATGTTCACAGATGAATTGATGTGAGAGGATAATAGTTACGAAGACTTACGTAAAACTGGCAGATCCACCTCAGCGTCGGCCTATGCGGGTTCCGGACTCGTGGTAATCGCTGCCCGGCGGCAGCACATCCTGGAACCTCGCTAGGAACTCCGTGCGCCACGTGGGAGAGATCTCATACGCCGCCATGGGAAACTGCGCAGGACAACCCGGTCAAGAAGCTCACGTCCTGCAGCGTCGGCGTTATCTCCCCGCATGGGAGGTGAAACATGTGTGTCTCTGGCCTCCAGCGGTCGACTAACGCCGTCAGTAGGGCCAGGTCGTATAGAAAATGCCTGGACATACGACCAGGACCAAGCCTGGTCGTCCTCCCACGTCGCCTCCACTATCCGTGCCAGCGAAAGTAGGTCTGCCGCTCTCAACCTGCGTCGGGTCAGGATACGAACGAACGTTAGTCCACACGTAGTAGTCAGGCCAGAAATGATTACACGAAGATCGCAATGGAACGTACCTCGGCACCCAGCTGGGGTGCAACCTCCAGGCCCTGATGGGTGTGCACAGCCGCAACGCACCAAGCTCAATCGGCGCCTCGTCCTCCTGAGGGATGATGATACTGAGGTGGCTACGGTGATGTAGGTCAATCATTGGGTCAAGCAACTTGTACGACCACTCGGCAGCGTGGTATGGGTCCACCATACCTGAAATTTCAGTGCATACATTATAAAGACTACGAAATATGTAAAACGGTAATACAAAGCGACATTAGCAAACTAATTACCAACCACAAATAGAAACCAAATTTATGTGATAAGCCATAAAGCTGCGATTACATTCTACCTAACCTACAGAGCTAAATAAAGCTGGGATTTTTTCGATTAGGCTCTACCTACCCTAATTAGTTCCTCTGGATTTTCGTTGTAATTTTAAAACGTGTCATGCTATTTTTCTGGTTATAAATTAGTTCCCAACATCAACAATACAATTACTGCTCACAAATAGGGAGCTAAATAAAGCTGTGATTAATTCGATTAGGCTCTACATACCCTAATTAGCTACACGGATTTTCCTTATAATTTTCAAACTTGTCATGCTATTTTCCTACTTAAAAAATAATTTCGATATTAATAATATAATTATTGTGCACAAATGGGGAGCTAAATAAAACTTGTATTATTTACATTACCCTTTACCTACCTCGTACACAGCTCAAAAGATGTATTACATAATTGGACTACAACTATCTGATCTACTAAATTCTATGTCGCTATTTTTGTTTGCTAATCGACAATGTTTTAACATAATGTACAAAGTTCAAAAAAAATGTATCTGCAGGATGGCCGATCGGATCCGATGCTCCGTCTATCTCTCCTCCGCAACGAATTGGCAGAGCTTCGCTACAGTTCTTACCTCCCTCTCCTAATATCTTTCTATTTTTTCTAGAATTAAAATGAGTTTGGACTAATTTTTGGGTGTCTTTATAGTTGGATTCCTGTCGCCAGAACCTTTCTACGACCATATCATGGACGTATGCCCTTCTACTACTGCCTCATGGTCGTAAGCCTTTCTACGACCAAGTCAATTAAGACCACCCTATAGTCAGCAAAGTTTACAAACATGCGGACCTAATTGATTAGGTAATCTTATACACTGTGTATATCTATACAGAGTAGTTAATATACGCTATTATCTTCTAGGATAACTGCATGTACTATGCCTCTATCTTTGATGATAACCACCAGGCAATGTGGGATGTCATCTCTCTGAAAAATAACTTGCATCAACGCGCGCATTACATCAAACGTTGAGACGCATCTTGGCCTGGAGTAACTGCCACCCCTTCATGCGCTATATAAAGGCCAAAGTCAGTGGACATTGGGGCAGATCGGGAGGAGACATTAAGCATTAGCTTTCTTCTTGATTGTAAAAAACATAGTCAATACATCAACACATGAGTAAGGTATTATTCTCTCAAGAGAATATATGAACTGTCTAAATTATTGTATCTTTCTCTGCGTGGTTCTAATTCTAGGAGACCCTCAAATATTCATTCGTAAGATCGATACTAGATTATCAATAGTAATTAAGAAATTGTAATTGTTTGAGTCATAGTTTATTAGTGGTAATTACATTAGTGCAAATGAAGTGTCATAATTATTTTTTCTCCGTAGATTCGTGGTAACTAAACCACATAATTAATTAGGGGTTTTATGAGGTTTGATAGTCGTAAGCAACCTTCTTAAGTAAGCAAATTCCTGAGTCAAAGTAGTACTCAAATGTAGTAAGTAATTTATTTACAAGTTCCATTTTGATTAATTATTTTCATAACGATTATTTTAATTGTTGACTTGTATGTAATATATCGTAAAGTCCATTTGCAAATAATTTTCACCAAGTTAGTTACAAATTAATTTGCTAATTACATAAGTTTTATTACGTCGGGCTAGATGACGAGGATCTAATAATCCTCATTTTATCTTTTATCTATAATTCTTATTATGGGTAAATATGATGTCACATAGTCCCCAGAAGTACCCCTTATATTTATAAGGGGGAGACCTACCAAGTGATTGTAAGATCTTCTACAATCACCCCCATAGTCGTAAGTCTTA
Source organism: Hsuehochloa calcarea (assembly GCA_036346395.1). Taxonomy (NCBI): domain Eukaryota; kingdom Viridiplantae; phylum Streptophyta; class Magnoliopsida; order Poales; family Poaceae; genus Hsuehochloa; species Hsuehochloa calcarea. Next base: position 19,273,185 of record CM070600.1, read on the forward strand.
CTACGACTATGTCATGGTCGTAAGTCCTTCTACGACCACTACCTGGTCGTAAGTCTTTCTACGACCATTACCCAGTCGTAAGTCCTTCTACGACTATTGCCCAGTCGTAAGCTCTACTACGACTTATACCCAGTCGTAAGTCCTACTACGACCAAGTAAACCACGACCACCTTATAATCAAACCTACAAGCGAGTGGGTCCAATTGATTAAGGAATCCGAACGGTCCACATGCACTATTATTCCGCGTAGTAATAGTGCTTAAATACCCCATTACCTCTGAAAGATAACTGCCAGACGGCGTGAAGAAGCCAATGCGCCGGTAATTACTGCCATCATGCGCCCATTATTGGCTTAATTAGGCGCCTCTTCCGTAGGACAAAATAGCTACTTCTTCACGACTATATAAAGACATCAATCGGAGGGTGAAAGGGAGGCAAAACAGAGCGAGTCAAGGAGAAACACAAGTACTGTTCTCTGTAATAGTCTTAGTTTCTTGCTTGATCATCGAGAATACGGTCAATACCATACACACACACAGGAGTAGGGTTATTATTCTCCCCGGAGAAGGCCTGAACCTGTCTAAACATCCCGTATCAACCACTTTGCGTGATTTCATCTCTAGGAGACCCCGAATCAAATAATCTTTCGTAAGATCGGTTCTAATACACAAGCGGTTGGCGCCGACAGTGGGGATCTTAGGTAATCTCTTGTCAACATACTCTCTTTTTCCAATCTCATGTAATCATGGCAGGAGAATGGAACGAGGAGAACTGGTTTGACTTGGCAGATTACGCAGATGTCGACATGGATGCCGGTTTCGACTACGAGCCGAGTGATGCATCCGCTGATGGTGATGTTGCCTCCGGAGATCATTCTCCAGGAAACCATCCCATCAATGGAGTTGAGGAGGGATCCTTATCCCCCACAACGATACGTCCAACAGAGGAGCCAATTCCCTCAAAGGACAAGGGTCAATCCGACTGTAACCGCACCTGGAGGACTCACGACACGACGAGTTTTTCCTCCAAGTGTCCAAGTCCCCCTAAGGCGGTCCGACCTAGTGAGACAAGTTCTGAGAGCCACCATTCCAGGACTCCACCAACATCTGGTGATCCTCTCTCTCAGGGTAACTCCAGAGAGGGTGGGATCAAGCATGCTTTTCCTACAAATTCGACCGTCTCTCCGCAGATCTCATTTGCGGACGAGAGCGATTATAACCTGAGTTCCCCTACGGAGGATTACTCCAAGTCGCCAGATGGTGTCTCTCGAGTACTCCTCAAGCGGGAGGCCTCGAGCGCAAGTGAGAATCATCAGCGGAGGTCTTCGTCCTTCCCTCAAATCGGTCGACCTCATGGAGGCCGAGATAAGAACACTCCCGAAGATCACTGCTGCGCGCCCTCGTGGTAATGGCAAGGGCACCACCGGTGACGACGAGAACCAACACTCGATGAGCGAGGGAAATCCTCGACATTCTCGCACTCCACTGAGAAGGCCTCAAAGATCTGATGAAGAGGATTTTGAGGCCATCCGACGAAGAAGATTGCAGCCGTAAGAATCGCTGCAGGCGCATCCAATATCGGTCGAAGGAGGTGCAAGAACTCCAGGACATCAACGACTTGCTCGAAAATCCCACCCAAGAGCTTGCTCGAACGCCAGGGTACGATCTCTTTCTTTGAAGAGATTGCGCAAAGGCTTCGAACCGTGATGACAAGACTGGAAGTACCTCGTCGACATCATTCAGGTAGTCGTAGCAATGCGACTTCCTCAGCTACCAGTCAATCAAATATTTCACCACGTAGAAATCGACACGGCCATAAGTCGCATCGATCCCCTACTCGGGAGAAATACATTTCGATTGGCTGATGATCAAGAAGCCCTGAGAGGTGATAATTCACCACTCGACAAGGAAATCCATAACGGATGGAGTACGAGGATTATTCCTCGAGAGCGAGACCTACTACAGACAGTCACTGTTCTCGGGTATCGTCGTATACGATCACCTGGTGACATTAACCCTTCTTTCCTGCAAAGAAGGCGTCAAGAAGTTATTACCGGATGCTGGGCATTTTCGCCGACCTTGGCGATTCCGCCACCTCATTTTCGACCAGTGAACATGGAGAAGTTTGATGGATCTCAAAATCCCATCGAATTTCTTCAGATCTATACAACAGCTGTCCGAGCAGCAGGAGGAGGAGAGCATGTAATGGTAAATTACCTTCCGACTGTGCTTGAAGGATCCGCTCGATCGTGGTTATTAAACCAACCACTCGAGTCGATCTACTCTTGGCAACACCTCTGCGATCTTCTACAGGCGAATTTCCAAGGCACATACAACCATACGAAAGGAAGGCGACTTGCCGGATAAAGCGAACAACAACGAGACTTTGCGTCAATTCATCAAACGCTTTAGTCAGGTTCGTAACTCAATTCCGGAAATTTCTGACTCATCTGTGATCAGGGCTTTTAAGCAAGGAGTCCGTAGTAGAAGGATAACAGAGGATATTGCTTTAAATCCTCCCAACACTGTTGCCGAGCTCTTCGAGATGGCCGATCAATATGCGACTGCTTCTGAGGCGGTCGAATGGAACAACACTATTGATCGAGAAACGTACACTCCTCGAGAGCCAGGTGAAGTTGGTAAGGACAAAAAAGCAAAGAAGTCCAAGAAGAAAATAAAGAGTCAAAAACCACAAACCAGTGGTTTCAAGGAGGTCTTGGCCGTGAAAGATAAAGAGCCCCGAACCACCAAGTCGTACCCTGATCAAGGCAAAGGTAAGCGCCCTGATCGTAGGAACGACAAACCAAGGTGGTGTCCTTTTCATAAGAAGGAAGGACATGACCTCCGCAACTGCCGAGTTTTCCAAAGAAAGCTCGAGGACTACTACAACGGCAAAGAGCCACTCCCCACTCTCGAGCAAGTAGGGAATACGAGTGGCCAAAAGTCGTCGGATGATGAAGAGATGCCGTTCCAAGATCCGCAACATACCGTAAAGCACATCTACGGAGGATCATCGACATACGAGTCGAAACGACAACTCAAAGCTGCCGGACGAGAGGTAAACTCTATAGATGCTCCTCTTGTCAATAATTTACCGAAGTGGTCGGAAGTTACCATTTCTTTTGAGAAGGGTGACTGCCCGATCACTTCGAATCGATCAGGTCGATATCCGATTGTGGTCGAACCCACCATCAACAACTGTCGGGTCAATCGAGTGTTGGTTGATGGTGGCAGTTCCTTGAACATACTATTTACTAATGCCCTGGACGAGATGCAAGTACCCAGGACAAAGGTAAGACCGGTACGATACTCTTTTCATGGAATCGTACCGGGGTCTTCGGCCAAACCCATTGGTCAAGTTTCTCTTCCTTTAACATTTGGCTCACCAAGTAATTTGGTGACGAGAAAGTCTCCTTTGATGTGGTCGATTTCGATACGGCATATAACGCCATACTCGGACGACCAACTTTGGCAAAATTCTTAATGGCTACTCATTATGGGTATCAATGTCTTAAGATGCCAGGTCCCAAAGGAGTGATCACAATTCATTGTGACAAGAAGATGGCGATAATCTGCGACCATCGATCCTCGAGATGGTTGGTCAAATACCAACTCGAGATTAAAGTCACCTTCGACTAGCAAGTCAAGCCTAAAGTCGCACCAAAGCCGAACGACCAAGTCAAAGAGGTTCCTCGGGCCGAGAGAAACCCTCAAGACATTCGCATCGGGGAGACTTCCGACCCCAAATAGGAAGACACCCTCATTACCTTCCTCCGAGCTAACGCAGATGTCTTCGCGTGGCAAGCATCCGACATGCCCGGAGTCCCCAGGGAGGTGATCGAGCACAGGCTAGCTTTACGGCCTGATAAAGTACCCGTAAAACAAAAATTACGGAGATTTGCCCCTGATCGACGAGATGCTATTAAATCAGAATTGGATAAGCTACTTAAAGCAGGCTTTATAAGAGAAGTCAACCACCCAGAGTGGTTGGCTAACCCTGTAATGGTCAAAAAGTCAAACGGCAAATGGCGTATGTGCGTAGACTTTACTGATCTTAATAAAGCTTGTCCAAAAGATGATTTTCCTTTACCTCGTATCGATCAGTTGGTTGATTCTACTGCAGGTTGTGAAATATTAAGTTTTTTAGATGCATATTCTGGATATCACCAGATCAATATGTGTCTGAACGATGAAGAAAAGACCGCATTCATTACACCATTTGGTACCTTTTGCTATGTCAAAATGCCATTTGGTCTAAAGAATGCCGGTGCTTCTTTTCAACGCTTAATGCAATCGACTTTTTCATCTCAATTAGGTAGGAAATCGAAGCCTATGTTGATGATCTAGTCGTAAAAAGCGTTAAGAAATTTAATCATATCACCGACCTACAAGAAACATTCGACAATCTCAGAAAGCACCGCTTAAAACTTAATCCCGAGAAGTGTGTGTTTGGAATTTCTTCAGGAAAATTGCTTGGATTCCTAGTATCTGAACGAGGAATCGAAGCAAATCCTGAAAAAATAAAGGCCATCCTCGGATCGCCCTCCGACCACAAAAAGGAAGTCCGAAACTCTTTGGGTGCATGGCGGCTTTAAGTCGTTTCATCGCACGACTAGGAGAAAAAGGACTACCTTTCTTTAAACTTCTCAGGAGACATGAAGGTTTTGAGTGGTCGAGCGAGGCAAACGCTGCCTTCGAGGATGTCAAGAGGTACCTTTCGAGTGCTCTGTTCGGTTTCTCTAAAGCGGAAGAGGCGCTCTTAATTTACCTATTTGCCACGCCACGAGCGGCAAGCGCGATCTTGGTCGTAGAAGCGTGAAAGCGTACAACGACCGGTTTACTCGTCCGAAGTTTTACGGGCCTAAGGGCGTTACCCTCGGGTCCAAAAACTTCTATATGCCCTCCTCATGTCTTGAGAAGCTGCGGCATTATTTTCAAAGCGCACAAAATAGTTGTGTCGTCGAGTTTCCTTTGGGAGCAATCCTCCATAATAAGGAAGCAATGGGGCGCATGGCAAAATGGTCGGTCGAACTTGGGAGTTCGACCTCCATTCGTGTCGACGGCCATAAAATCCAGATCTTGGCGGACTTTGTCGTCGAATGGACAAATCTGAACTGTTTAGGATCCCGATACAATTCCCGACCGATGGATGATGTACTTTGACGGGTCACTTACTTTAAGTGGCTCGAAAGTCGGGTGGTCTGGTATCTCCTCTGGAGAAACCTTAAAGTATGCCATACAATTAAACTTTCGGGCCACTAACAATGTGGCGAGAATCGAAGGTTTGCTAGGCGGCATACAGTGCGAAAGCACTCTCGATTAAATCGACTACTCGTGAGAGGAGACTCTCAACTAGTCGTGAATCAAGTCGGGAAAGAGTACGGTGCTCTAGCTCGACAATGTCTCGGTACTTATCGAATCGTAAGCTAGAAAAGCATTTTTAGGTTTGAGGTACAATTCATCCTCAAAGGATAATTTCCTCGCAGACCAACTTGCTCGGATGGCTTCTTCCCGATCTGCAGTACCAAAGGAGTTTTCTTGGAGCAACTCCAAAAGCCGTCTCTGGTCGAAGAACCAGAGACACCTCCTATTGAGATGGCCTCACTAGATTACGAGGATACCTGGATGACTCCCATCTACGAGTATCTTCACAAGGGTTCGTAGTACCCGAGGATGATCTTGAGGCACATCGTTTATCCCGAAAAGCCAAAATATATACTTTGGTGAAGGAGTCCTCTACAAGCGAGGAACCCAAGGGATACTCATGCGATGCATTCCGCAAAGCGAAGGAATAACACTCCTTCATGATATACGGTGGCATCATGGGACGCATGCTTCCTCTGAACATTGGTCGGTAAAGCCTTTCGACAAGGTTTCTCTTGGCCTCTGACCTGTCACGATGCCAAAGAGGTGGTTAAAAGTGTGTCAATGCCGGTTTCATGGTGAGCGGATACACCAACCAGCTCAAGCATTACAAACAATACCTCTTTCTTGGCCTTTTGTGACCTTGGGTCTCGATATCCTAGGACCGTTTCCCAAAGCTCCAGGAGGTTTCGAATTCCTTTTTGTGGCCATTGACACGTTCACAAAATGGATCGAAGCCGAACCTATAACTGTAACTGGGATAACAACGGAAGCAGCAAAAAGGTTCATGATGAGATGCGTAATTAGCCGATTTGGAGTTAAGTCGGATAATTACGAACAATGGTAAACAATTCGCAAGTGCAAAATTTGAGGAATTTTGCGACGAGTTAGGTACCAAGTTATGCTATGCTACATTGCACATCCCCAAAGCAACGGGCGGTTGAACGTGCAAATGGCCAAATAATGCGAGGAATTAAAACCCGAGTCTTCGACCAGCTTGTTAAGCGCTCGGGGCTTGGGTACAAGAATTACCTTACGTATTATGGGCGGTTAAATGCGACCACTAGTCGGCGACAGGAGAAACACCATTCTTTCTAGTGTTTGGGTCGAAGCCATGCTTCCTCCGGAGCTAAAATTGCGATCGACACGAGTTGAAACCTTCAACAACTCCGATAAGGAACAACTTCGAGCAGATGACATTAACCTACTCGAAGAAAGGAGAAACATGGCCTTAATCCGTTCAGCAGTCTACCAACAAGCCCTACGCAGATACTACGATCGTAAGGTCCGGCCTCGCAGCCTTGCTGTAGGTGACTTGGTATTGAAGCTCTGCCAAACCAAGTCTAATCGGAATAAACTTTCTCCCAAGTGGGAAGGTCCTTACACAGTGGTCGAAGTCACTCGGCCAGGGTCGATACGACTAGCAATGGAAGACGGACAGGTTCTCTCAAATTCTTGGAACATCGACCAGTTACGCAAATTCTATGTGTGACCAACCTCTCAGACAATAAAAGTCCAGGTTCCTTCTACCTCTTTTGTCTTATTTTTGAGCAGTGCTTTTATAATCTTTCGACTAAGATCCAAAAATGCCCAGTCTTCTTTACACTGGTCGAAAGGCAAGTAACATCATCTAGTCGAAGTCTCTCCTCTCTGCATGTGGTCCCGCCCACTAGAAGGAACTTCCTAGCATCGACTCGTTACTCACTTTTGTTGCCAATACAGAGAGCTCAGGTTCTATCTAGTCGAAATGTTCTTCAAGCCAACTCTTCCCATCTTAGTTTATTTTTTCAGTAATTTCAAAAATATTCTAAGTAGAGTGCACTTTCTTATATTTATTCGACCACCTTTGGTGTACTCGTTTCGTTTTAATCGGTGAAGGAAGAGATACACCTAGTCGAAGCCTTTCCTCTCTGCACGTGGTCCTGCCCACTAGAAGGAACTTCCTAGCGTTGCTCAGTCTCCTACTTTTGCTACTGGAAAAAACTTATCGAGTCCATTGAAAAAGGGCGAACGAATTTTTAAAGTCCTCTAAGACGTTTGCTTAACTCAAGTTGTTGTTCCTGGTTCGATTAAACTAGTCGGAGGTGGTAACATCACCTAGTCGAAGCCTTTCTCTCTGCACGTGGTCCTGCCCACTAGAAGGAACTTCCTAGTGTCGAGCCGTTTCTACTCTTTCGACCAGTGCTTGACAACCATAACAAAACTATAAGTTAAATAAACCTCTCTTTGTTTTAAACCCCATTTCTAAATACTATTTACTTAGATTGTCTAAACAAGCTAAGCAAATAGTCGGGGGCTAGGATAAAGTTATTAATTTGACTTCAATTCTTAGTTTTTCATTCGTTTATTATCTTTTGAGTTACTAACTACTCGACAAGATGATTTTCAGGAAACAAGATGGCCTAGGATAAAGTTATTAATTTAACTCCAGTCCTTGGTTTTTCATTCGTCTATTATCTTTTGAGTTACTAACTACTCGACAAGATGATTTTGAAACAAGTTGGATCATATATTTCTCATCAACGAAATTATACGCTTTACAAAGTAGTTACAAGATTACTACGAGGGGAGTGCCTATTTGCATTTCCTCGCCACCTTTTTGCCAATCGTTGCATTTTCTCAATCGACGACTTGCCTCGATTCGGGACGATCGAAGTAAACTTCGATTGGTTGCACATTAAGCGGGGTCTTGAGCTTTAAGTTTCGCCAAAGCGTAACTTCTGCGACTTCAATGCCTCCTTATTGATTCGGCTTGATTAGCCTTGAGTGGTCACCATTTCTTGCAAGTTTTCGACTTGTTCCCCAATGGTACTTATGTGAGCAGCTACAGTATCTTCCCGATGAGTTTTTCCCTCAGAATGTAGCTCACCAAGTACATTGTTCAGGAGTGTGATGTTGCCTTGAGGACTAGTCTTCATTGACTCCATCTCCTGTTGGGTACGAGTCGAAGCCTCGCGAAGTTTCTTGTTTTCGACCACTTGTTCTGAAAAGAATAAAACCGGTCAAACAAAAATAAACTTCTAGAGGAAGATAACACAAAGATAATAATAGGTAAAAGAATTTCTTACCTACTAGTTGAGAGTCCAATTTCTTGACCTCTTCTTCATGGGAAGCAATGGTTTCAGCGTGCTTTTTATCCCATGATCTGATGTCCTCTGCATTCATCTTAGCAATGCGACGGACTCATTGTAGATCGAGTCTTCTCTTGGATTTGACCTCGAGGCTTCTCAACTCGGCGTGACAATTTACGAACAAGAAATTAGCATTAGAAAAGGAAAAATACTCGAAAAGGACAACATGTAAAGAATTGCTTACCTGTTATTCGAGTTCTCAGACCCTCGAGTTCCTGATCCTTGTTCTTAGTAATGCGAGAAAACTCCTGAATGACCAAAGCCTTTTCTTCAACTTCGGTCCGAAGCTTCCGCATCTCATCTTCTTTTTCTGGAAAAGAAATGAGAGTTGGGTAAAGGTTAAAGATAAAAGCAGTCTTAAGTTGGCACTTCTTGTTTTATTTTTCTCGCAATCTTCTAGATGCAGAGATGGCTTCTCGAAGTCTATCCGAGAGGACTATTACTTCCTCCCTTAGCTTTCTCGACTCCTCTTTTTCATAATCGAGTGAGTCAGCTAAGGTCTTCGTATCGCTTTTTAGCCTACAGAGGACAAAAATGAAGATAAACATCAGTCGATTGGTTGCAAGTCCTTCTACAACCACCGACCTAGTCGTAAGTTTTTCTACGACTATGTCATGGTCGTAAGTCTTTCTACGACCACCACTTGGTCGTAAGTAGTCGTAAGCTCTTTACGACCAGTACTTTGTCATGACTATTCTTGTAAAACACTATACGAGCAGTCAAGTCGAAAACGACTATGAATAACAGTAACTTACCATCTCTCTGCCTGTATGCAGAGTTCTTCTTTCTCTTGTCGCAGCTCTAAAAGTTGTCGATGATACTCACCGACAACGGCAATTTGCTCTAGAGCTTTCTGCAAAAAGAAGACAGTGAGGAGAAAAGGAAAGCCACATATATAAGTATTCTAAAAATACTTACATTCATAGTCGACCTAGCAAAGGTCGAATACACAAAATCCGGGTTCTGCAGCTTGTCTATCCTCGCGACTTTATCCCACCACACCTCCTCAAGGCGCTCATTGTCGAAGGTATTTCCTCTATTTGGAATATCCTTGGGATGGGGACTTCGGTCGCGAGATCTCAGAAGCGCAAGACCCTATGACGAAGCAGGTCCAAAGAAATCAGCACAGAAGTTGAAAGGTTCTTCATCCTCTGATTCTGTGGCTGCATTTTCTCTTTGGACACCGGAAGGAATGTCTGCCACGACTTCCTTTCCGGTACGGTGTGCAGAGTCATCATCACCTTGACCGGGGGCTCTTGCAGCTGCCTCTGTGGTCTCTACGACTTGATGGTCGCGTTGCCCTCTCGATGAGTCGTAGCTTATGACTTGATGGTTGTAGCTACGACCACATCAGTTGGAGAAACCACTTCGGGAGCCACCTGGGCCAAGGAAGCTCCTTCAACCACTTCCATTGTTACCTCTTCAGCAACTGAAGAAGTAATAATGTGCTTCTCAACGGAAGCATCCCAGAAATTTGAAGGAGTCGGACTAAAATAAAGAGAAGCAAATCAGGTTGTGAAAAGGAAAAAGGTAAATGTTGTTCTTACACTTTAGTACATTTCACATACCTCTGCACCCTGGTCTTAACCAGGAATTTAGGAGCAATCCTCCCAACGGAGGACCTCTTCTTCTCCACGACCACGTCTGGTCGAAGTTCAACAATTGGCCCAGCTACGACCACGTCTGGTCGTAGAGTTTGAACAGGAACCAGAGCTCTGGTCTCCTGGTTCTCTGGATGGCCGAGATCAGTCTCGACCATTCCAAGAGCAGCACTACCCTCGATTGCGAGTTGTCTTTGGAGCAACATCGTCCTTCATAAAAGACATAAAATCTTTCCGGATCTCTTTTTCGGTTGCTTAACAAAACTAGGAGTGGCGAGAAGCTGCGAAAGATTCCTTGTCATAATAGAAGGGTACCTTAGCCTTGCGAGGTTTGCGCTTAAGAGATTGGTTGCTTCAACCTCCTCGGCCCGATAGGCTGCGAGCCTCGGCGAGATATGGCTACTACATTGCCGCAGCTTTGTAGAGGGTGCGGTCGAAAGATCGAGCTCGAGCTTGCTCCTCCCTTGTCGGCAGATCTTGCAAGTCGGCGTCTCTTAGATGGAGGAGCCGAGCCTTTGTCTTCGACAACCTGCGCCAATAGTCATCGAGACGACTTCCTCGTCGTCACGGCGATTTTCCATGCCTACTTTACGTAATAAAAAGAAAAAAGAAGAGTCACTAATTAGTCGTAAGTTTTTCTACGACCGGTGCCAAGTCGTAAGTTTTTCTACGACACTTTCTTGATCGCAAGACTTTCTACTATCACCATTAGTCGTAAGTATCTTCTACGACTATAAAGTCCTAGAGAAAGAATCAACTTTTTAATTACCTTTAGGCGCTCTATCCTTTCATCTGCGGACAAAGCCGCAATGATTTGAGAACCACCCTCGGAGTGGCGGAGATTTCTCACGGATGAGTCGACTCTAGAGTCAACCTCGGCTGTGAAGATGCGTAATAAGCAGATAAGAATTTTAGACAATGTTGAGGAAGACCAAACCAAAAGCTAAGTCGATGATTACTTACCTCGTCGTAATCTCGGTTGGGTCTCTCTCCCGAGTATCTCCACATAGGAGATGCTCGTTTCTTCAAGGACTAATATGGGGTGTGATAAAATCTTTTACCACATGCCATCCGGTCGACCCTCTTCTTTCAAGTCCTTGATGGCTTGAATATAGGGGCAATCCAAATGATATCTTGAGTCGAATCCCATGAAGATTTCTTCTCGCGACCTTCCCGCTAAAGAAGAGGTGTCTTGAGAGGTGACTTTCGGTAGAAACCACCTCTTCCTCCACCCCGCCATGAAGACCGGGTAAAACTCTGAATATACTCCTTCGACTTGAATCGTGGAGCTTGAGGCCATGACTTAGGCGATTCGGTTTGTCGAGCCATCCCATAATAATATTGGAATAGCTCGAGGTCCGCCGGAATCCCCAGGTACGCCTCGCACAGGTACACGAAGACACTCAACATGGTAATGGAATTAGGACCTAAGTTCACTAATTCCACCCCAAAGTGCTCGAGTACCACTGTAAGAAAGGGGTGAGCAGGCAGTCGAGGCCGCACTCACAATACGCTTGGAAGACGGGGATTTGCCCATTTTCCCCCGACGGCCAGTGCTGCCCAATAGCCGGAACTCACTTCACCAGAGCCTTCTCTGGAATCTTCCCGGCGTCGACCAAGATTTTGATCTTGGCCGCATCCATCTCCGATTCTTCCCATTCGGAAACTCTCTTGGCCATTTCGCTCAGAAACAAGAAGTTTTTTGATTGTGTTGGCGGCGGAGAAGATGAAACCTAGTCGAAGACGGAGAAAGCAAGAGCTCAAAGAACAGCAGAGCGATTTGAGGAAAAGGTAAAAATCCAAGTTTAACTCCTGGTGAGTTTTTATAACCGCACGATTGCCACCGCTTCGGAAACCGTCTCGTCCATAGGTCTGTGGGAGTTGGTTGCACCGCTTCGGGAACCGCCTCATAGGACAAGTCTGTGAGAGTCGGTTGCAATTCCCCAGATGGTCCGTTCGAGAAAATTAGGTACGCTTCGTCACCTCCAAGCGAAATTACTTTCTTGACCAAGTCTTTCTGGTCGAAAGAAGTATCAATCGGAAGGGTTTTTTCTCCGATCCCCCTACTACGACCACTTCACGGTCGTAGGGGTTTTTACGACTTTTTGATAGTCGTAAGCAATCTTCACGATTGCAACCGCTTCGGGAACCGTCTTGTCGGTGTATTAGAACCGATCTTACGTAAAGATTGTTTGATTCGGGGGGTCTCCTAGAGATAAGATCACGCAGAGTGGATTGACACGGGATGTTTAGGCAGTTGAGGCCTTCTCGAGAGAATAATAACCCTAATCATGTGTGTATGGTATTCTTGATGATCAAGTAAAAGACTAAGACTATTACGAGAGAATAGCACTTGTGTTCCTACTTGGTGGCTCTTGTTTCCTCCTCCCTTATCTCTCGATCGATGCCCTTATATAGTCGTGAAGAAGTAGCCGTTTTGCCTGCGAAATGCGCTGATTAATTCGATGCTTGGCGCATGATGGCAGTAATTACCGGCGCCTCGGCTTCTTCACGCCGTCTGGCAATTATCTTCCAGAGATAATGGGGTAATTACGCACCATTAATAAGCGGAATAATAGTGCGTGCAGACCGTTCGGATTCCTTAATCAATTGGACCCACTCGCCTGTAGGTTTGATTATAAGGTGGTCGTAGTTTACAGTCGTAGAAGAACTTACGACCAGGTAGCAGTCGTAGAAGGACTTACGACTAGGTAGTAGTCGTAGAAGGACTTACGACTATGTAGTGGTCGTAGAAGGACTTACGACCATGATATAGTCGTAGCAAGACTTACAACCACTCATTGGACTTCTCCTTTTAGATAAGGGGTACCTCAGGGACTATGTGACATCATATTTACCCATAATAAGAATTATAGATAAAAGATAAAAATGAGGATTATTAGATCCTCGTCATCTAGCCCCGACTTCAAGTGAAAGTAACTTACTTGATAAAGGTTTAGTAAATGGACTTACGACCATGAGAATGTCGTAGAAGCGATAGTCGAAGGAAAAACTCTTCGACATTTGAGTGTTGCTTTGACCGAGAATTTGCTTTATCGGGAAGGTTGCTTACGACTATTAAAAAGTCATAAAAACCCTATGACCGTCGATGGTCGTGGTAGGGAATCGGAGAAAAAGCTCTTAGATTGATACTTCCTTCGACTAGAAAGACTTGGTCAAGAATGTAATTTTGCTTGGAGGTGACAATACGTACCTACTTTTTCTCGAGCGGACCATCGGAGAATTGCAACCGTCTCTCATAGACTTGTCAGATGAAGCGGTTCGGCGGTACAACCATCTATCATAGACCTATAGCGGGGCCCGGTTTCGGCGGCGGAGATCGTCTTGATTATAAAAACTTACGGGAGGTAGACTTGGATTTTACTCTTCCCCAAATCACTCATTGTTCTTGAGCTCTTGCTTTCTCAGTCTTGACTAGGTTTCATCTTCTCGCCGCCAACCCAATCAAAAACTTCTTGCTTACGGCGAAATGGCCAAGAGAGTTTACGAATGGGAGGAATCGGAGATGGATGCGGCTAAGATCAAGATCTTGGTCGATGCCGGGAAGATTCCAGAGAAGGCTCTGGTGAAGTGGATTCCGGCTATTGGGCAGCACTGGCCATCGGGGGAAAATGGGCAAATCCCCGTCTTCCAAGCGTATTGTGAGTCGGCCTTGATTGCTGCCCACCCCTTTCTTCTGATAGTACTCGAACACTTTGGGGTGGGCCCGGTGAACTTAGGTCCCAATTCCATTACCATGTTGAGTGTGTTCGTGTATGCTGTGCGGCGTGCACAGGGATTCGGCGGATCTCGATTTGTTCCAATATTATTATGGGATGGCTCGACAAGCCGGAATCGCCGGAAGCTGTGATGCAAGCTCCACGACTCGAAGTCGAAGGAGTACATTCAGAGTTTCACCCGGTCTTCGTGGCCGAGCTGGAGGAAGAGGTGGTTCTACTGGAAGGTCACCTCTGAAGACAGCCTTTCTTTCGTGGGGAAGGCTGCGGAAAAGAAATCTTCATGGGACTCAACCCCTGAAGATATCAACCGGATTAGCCCTTATATTCAAGCCATTAAGGACTTGAAGGAAGAAGGGCTGACCGGATGGCATGTGGTGAAAGATTTCATCACCGCAGAATTAGTCCTCTGAAGAAGCGAGCATCTCCTATGTGGAGGTACTCGGGAGAGGAGACCCCGAGAGACTACGAGGAGGGTAAGCAATTGTCGACTTAACTCTCCGTTTGGTCTTTCTCAACCTTGTCTAATATTTTTATCTGTTTACACAGATCTTTCACAGGCTGAGGTTGACTCCAGAGTCAGACTCATCTGTGAGAAGTCCCCGCCAGTCCGAGGGGCGGTTCCTCAAGTCATTGCGGTTTTGTCATGAGATGAAAGGATAGGCGCCTAAAGGTAATCAATCGATTCTCTCTTTAGGACTTTATAGTCGTAGAAGATACTTACGACTAATGGTGATCGTAGAATATCTTACAATCAAGAAAAGTCGTAGAAAAACTTACGACTTGGTACTAGTCGTAGAAAAACTTACGACAAATTAGTGATTCTTCTTTTTTGTTTTGCTTTACGAGAAAGTAGGCATGGAAAATCGCCGGGACGACGAAGAAGTCGTCTTGATGACTATTAGTATTTGGGTTGTCGAAGACAAAGACTCGGCTCCTCCTCGAAGAGGCGTCGACTTGTAAAATCTGCAGACAAGGGAGCAAGTTCGAGTTACGGTCTTTCGACCAAACCCTCTACAAGACTGCGGCGGTGTAGTTATATCTGAAGCCGAGGCGCGGCCGTCGGCCGAAGAGGTTGAAGCGGTTGAACCTCTCAGCGCAAACCTCGCAAGGCTAAGGTACCCTTCTATTATGACACGGAATCTTTGCGATTGGTGCCACTCCTAGTTTTATTAAGAAACTTGAAAGGAGAAGCTGGAAGGATTTTGTGTCTTTATGAAGGACGATCTTTGCATCGGCACAACACGCTGGCGAGGCGATCTTTATACGGAATGGTCGAGACCGATCTCGTCCATCAAAAGATCGAGAAACGAGCTCGGTTCTGTTCAAACTTCTGACGGGCGTGGTCGTGGTGAGCCAATTGTTGAACCTCGACCGGGCGTGGTCGTGGAGAAGAAGAGGTCCTCCGTTGGGAGGATTGCTCCAAAATTCTGGTTAAGACCGAGTGCGGTATGTGAAATGTCTTGAAGTGTAAGAACGACATTTACCTTTTTCTTTTCACAACTTTGATTTGCTTTTCTTTATTTTAGTCAGACTCCTTGACCCAGGAATGCTTGTGAGAAGTCCATTGCTATCCCTTCACTATTGGAGAGGTAGCAGCGGAGGTGGAAGCATCACCCTTGGCCGGTGGCGATGAAGTCGAGACTCCCAGTGTCTCCACATCTGCTGAAGTCGTAACTCGACTCTTGAGGTGCGGTATTCTTGTTGAGGTGGCGCTCGACTCTGAAGTCGTAGAAACAACGAGGCATTGTGGAAACCTCTGGTCAAGGTGGTGACCGATCTATGCACCGCTCTGGGAAGGAAATCGTGGGGCGTTCCTTCCCTACCCAAGAAATCCAGAACCGAAGGAGAAAATTTCAACCGTGGTGACTTCTTTGGGCTGCCTCCGTCGTAGGGTCTGCTGCTTACGGATCTCGTGTGAGTCCCCATCCCAAAGATATTCCCAATACGGAGAATACTTTTGACAACGAGCGCCTCGAGAAGGTGTGGTGGGACAAAGTCGCGAGGATAGATAAGGCTGCGACACGGACCTTGTATATTCGATTTTTGCTAGAGCGACTATGAATGTAAGTATCTTGAATACTTATATATGTGGCTTTCCTTCCCTTCTCCTTTGTTTTCTTCTTGCGAGAAGCTGCGGAGCAAATTCTTTGTTGTCGGTGAGTATCATCGACAACTTTTAAACTAAGACAAGAGAAAGAATTACTCTGCTGAGGCGAGAGAGGTGGTAAGTCACTTATCATTCATAGTTGTTTTGACTTAAATACTCGTAAAATGTTTCACGAGAAAAGTCATGGAAGAAACTCATGTGAAGTATTAGTCGTAAAAGCTTACGACTACTTTCAACTAGGTAGTGGTCATAGAAAGACTTACAACCATATCCTAGTCGCGAGAAAAACTTACGACTAGGTTGGTGGTTGTAGAAGTACTCACAACCATTCGGTGATGTTTATCTTCGTTCTGTTTTTGTAGGTTAAGCGGTGATCGAAGACCTTAGTGACTCACTCGACTATGAAAAGAGAGTCGAGGAGGCTAAGGAATGAAGTATTAGTTCTCTCGGATAGACTTCGAGAGTGTCTCTGCATCTAAGAAATTGCGGGAAAAATAAGCGATGAAGTCTTGAACTTAAGGCTGCTTTTGAGTTTTAACCTTTACTTAACTCTCATTTCTTCTTTAGATAAAGAAAATGAGATCAGCTCGGGGTGAAGTTGGAGACAAAGCTTTGGTAATTGAGGAGTTTTCCGTATTACCAAGAATAAGGATCAAGAACTCGAAGTTACGAGAACTCAAATAGTAAGTAAGTAACTCTTTACTGTTGTCCTTTTGAGTATTTTCCTTTTCTAATGACAATTTCTTGTTGAAATTCTGCCCAATTGAGAAGCCTTGAGGTGAAATCCAAGCAAAGACCTTAATTTGCAATGAGTCGTCGCATTGCTAAGATGAATCTGAGAGGACATCAAAGCATGGGGGCAAAAGCATCTTTGAAACCGTTGCTTCCCATCGAGAAGAGGTCAAGAAATTGGATTCTCAATTAGTAGGTAAGAAAAAGCTTTTACCTATAATTATCTTTGTGTTATCTTCCTCTAGAAGTATATTTTTGTTTGACCGATATTATTCTTTTGAACAAGTGGTGAAAACAAGAAGCATGAGGCTTCGACTTGTACCCAACAGGAGATGGAGTCGATGAAGACTAGTCTTCAAGGCGACATCACTCTCTGAACAATGTGTAGTGAGCTACATTACGAGGAAAAACTCCTCGAGAAGATACCATAGTTGCTCACATAAGTACCATTGGGGAACAAGTCGGAAAATTGCAAGAAATGGTGACCACTCGAAGACTAATCAAAATTTGAATCAATAAGGGAAGCGATCGAAGCTGCGATAAGTTGCAGCTTTGGCGAAACTTAAAGCTCAAGACCCCGCCTTAATGTT
Organism: Hsuehochloa calcarea; assembly: GCA_036346395.1. Taxonomy (NCBI): domain Eukaryota; kingdom Viridiplantae; phylum Streptophyta; class Magnoliopsida; order Poales; family Poaceae; genus Hsuehochloa; species Hsuehochloa calcarea. The sequence goes on from CM070600.1 coordinate 19,290,449, forward strand.
AAACCAATTGAAGCCGACTTGTATCACGAATCGAGGCAAGTCGTCGATTGAGAAATGCGATCGATTGGTAAAAAGGTGGCGGAGGAAATGCGGCTAGGCTCTCCCCTTGAGTAATCTTGTAACTACCTTGTAAAGCGGACAATTTTGTTAATGAGTAATATATGATCCGCTTCATTTCACGAAAATCATCTTGTCGAGTAGTTAGTAACTCAAAAGATAATAAGCGAGCGAAAGACTAAGAATTGAAGTCAAATTAATAACTTTATCCTAGCCCCGACTATTTGCTTAGATTGTTTAGACAATCTAAATAAATAGTGTTTAAAAATGGGGTTTACGAAAACAAAGAGAGGTTTATTTAACTTATAGCTTTTGTTGTGGTTGTTAAGCCTTTGGTGAAAAGAGTAGAAAGCGACTTGACACTAGGAAGTTCCTTCTAGTGGCGGGACCACGTGCGAGAGGAAAGACTTTGACTAGGTGATGTTCCCATCTCGACTAGTTTAATCAAACCAAGAACGACAACTTGAGTTAAACAAGCGTCTAAGAGTACTTTAGTCATTCGTTCGTCCTTTTTGGTGGACTTGATAAGTCTTTTCGATAGCAAAAGTAGGAGGCGGCGACACTAGGAAGTTTCCTTCTAGTGGGCGGGACCACATGCAGAGAGGAAAGACTTCGACTAGGTGTGTCTCTTCCTTCGACCGATTAAAACAAATCAGTACACCAAATGTGGTCGAACAAATGTAAGAAAGTGCACTCTACTTAGAATATTTTTTGAATTTCTTGGAAAAAATAGACTAAGATTGAGAGAGTTGGCTTTGATAACATTATGACTAGATAAAACCGAGCTCTTTGTATTGTGAGAAAAAGTGAGTAGCAGTCGATGCTAGGAAATTCCTTCTAGTGGGCGAGCCACATGCAGAGAGGAGAAGTTTCGACGGATGGCGTTTCTCGCTTTTACGCGGTGTAAAAAAAGCTGCGTGTTTTCATATCATAGTCGAAAGATTAAAAAGCACTACTCAAAAATTAAGGCAAAAGAGGTAGAAAGAACACGGACTTTTATTGCACGAGCCCAGTCACACATAGAATTTGCGTGGCGGTCGATGTTCCAAGAGTTTGAGAGAACACATCCATCTTCCATTGCTAGTCGTGCAGGCCACGGCGAGTTAGCCGACCGACCTTGTGTAAGGACCTTCCCATTTAGGGAAAGTTTATTCGATTAGACTTGGATTGGCGAGCCTCAATACCAAATCACCTCTGACAAGGCTGCGAGGTTGGACCTTACGATTATAGTATCTGCGGGGCTTGTTGGTAGGCTGCGAGCGGATTAAGGCTAGGTTTCTCCTCTCTTGAGTAGGTTAATGTCATCTGCTCAGTTGTTCTGATACGAGTTGTTGAAGGTTTCAACTCGTGTCGACCATAATTTTAGCTCGGAGGAAGCATGGCCGGCTCAAAACTAGAAAAAATGGTGTTTCTCTGTTGCTCATTGGTGGTCGTCTGAGCGCCCATAATATGGAAGGTAATTCTTGTACCCAAGCCCCGAGCGCTTAACAAGGTGGTCGAAGACTCGAGTTTAATTCCTCGCATTATTTGGCGTTTGCGTTCGAGCCCCATTGCTTTGGGGATGTGCAGCGAAGCATAGCATAACAGTACCCAACTCGTCGCAAAATTCACGAAATTTTGCACTTGCGGTGTTTACCATTATGCGTAATTATCAGACTCGGAACTCCAAATCGACTAATTCGCTTCTCATCATGAACCTTTTCTTTGCTTAGTTGTTATCGATTCTGAGTTCGACTTGATCCATTTGTGAGCGTGTCAATAGCCACAAAAGGAATTGAAACCTCTGGAGCTTTGGGAAGCGGTCCTAGGATATCAAGCCCCAGTGCAAAAGGCCAAGAAAGAGTATTGTTTGTAATGCTTGGTGGTTGGTGTATCATCTACCATGGAATTGTACTTTGGACACACTTTTTAACCACCTCCATAGCATCGTCTGGTCATGTAGGCGATAAAAACCTTGTCGAAAGGCTTTACCAACCAATGTTACGTAGGAGGCATCGTCCCACGGATGCCACTTGTGTATATCGTGAAGGAGTGTTATTCCTTCGTTTTGCGGAATGCATCGCATGAGTATTCCTTGGGTTCCTCGTTTATAGAGGACTCCTTCAACCAAAGTATACATTTTGGCTTTTGGGATAATCGATCGCCTCAAGATCATCTTGGTCTGGAACCCTTGTAAAGATACTCGTAGATGGGAATCATCGGTATCCTCGTAATCTAATGAGGCCATCTCAAGAGGAGGTGTTTACGGTTCTTCGACGAGAGGCGGTTTTAGAGTTGCTCCAAGAAAACTCCTTTTATGCTTGTGGATCGGGAAGAAGCCATCCGAGCGGTTAGTCTGCGAGAAATTATCCTTTCGAGGATAAATTGTACCTCGAAACCTAAAAATGTTTTTCTAGCTTACGTGCTTACGATAAGTACCGAGCCATTGTTGAGTTAGAGCATTGGTACTCTTTCGATTTGATTCACGACTAGTTGAGAGTCTCCTCTCACGAGTAGTCGGCGAATCGAGAGTGCTTTCGCACTCGTATGCCGGCTAGCAAACCTTACTCTGCTACATTGTTAGTAGCACGAAAGTTTAATTGTATGGCATACTTTAAGGTTTCTCCGGTAGGAGATACGGAGACCACCCGACCCAGAGCCACTTAAAGTAAGTGACCGTCAAAGTACATCATCCAGTGGTCGTGGGAATCGTCTTGGGGATCTGAGCGAGTTGAGATTTGTCCATTCGGCGACAAAGTGCGCCAAGATCTGGGATTTTATGGCGTTCGGGACACGAAATGGAGTCGAACTCCCAAGTTCGTGACCATTTTGCCATGCGTCCATTGTTTCCTTATTATGGAGGATTGCTCCCAAAGGAAACTCGGGCAAGCCTGACTATTTTGTGCTTTGAAAATAATGCCGATTTCCTCGAAGACATGAGGAGGGCATATAGAAGTTTTTGGACACGAGGTAGCGCTCCTTAGGCCGTGTAAAACTCTGCGGCGTAGTAAACCGGTCGTTATGCGTTTTCACGTTCTACGACTAATCTGCGCTTCTTTGCTGTGGCGTGGCGGCTAGGTAAATTAAGGCGTCTCTTACGGCTTTGGAGAAACGAGCAGGAGCACTCGAAAGATACCTCTTGACATCCTCAAAGGCAGCGTTTGCCTCGTTCGACCACTCAAAACCTTCATGTCTCTGAGAAGTTTAAAGAAAGGTAGTCCTTTTCTCCTAGTCGTGCGATGAAACGACTTAAAGCGCCATGCACCCAGTGAGTTTTGGACTTCCTTTTTGTGTTTGGAGGGCGCATCGGAGGATGGCTTTTATTTTTCAGAGTTTGCTTGATTCCTCGTTCGGATACTAGGAATCCAAGCAATTTTCTGAAGAAATTCCAAAACACACTTCTGGATTGAGTTTTAAGCGGTGCTTTACGAGGTTGTCGAATGTTTCTTGTAGGTCGGTGATATGATTAAGTCTCTTAATGCTTTTACGACTAGATCATCAACATAGGCTTCCAAATTCCGGCCTAATTGAGATGAAAAAGTCGATTGCATTAAGCGTTGAAAAGAAGCACCGGCATTCTTTAGACCAAATGGCATTTTGACATAGCAAAAGGTACCAAATGGAGTAATGAATGCGGTCTTTTCTTCATCGTTTAAACACATATTGATCGGTGGTATCCGAATATGCATCTAAAAACTTAATATCTCACAACTGCGGTTGAATCAACGGTGATCGTCGAGGTAAAGGAAATCATCTTTTGGACAAGCTTTATTAAGATCGGTAAAGTCCACGCACATACGCCATTTGCCGTTTGACTTTTGACCATTGAGGTTAGCCAACCACTCGGGTGGTTGACTTCTCTTATAAAGCACGCTTTAAGTAGCTTATCAACTCGATTTAATAGCATCTCGTCGATCGGGGCAAATCTCCGTAATTTTGTTTCTGGTACTTTATCGGCCGTAAAGCTAGCACTGTGCTCGATCACCTCCACAGGGACTCGGGCATGTCGGATGCTTGCCACGCAAAGACATCTGCGTTAGCTCGGAGGAAGGTAATGAGGCGTCTTCCTATTTGGGGTCGGAAGTCTCCCGTCTGAGCGATCTTGAGGTTCTTCTGCGTCGGAGGAACCTCTTTGACTTGGTCGTTCGGCTTTGGTGCGACTTTGAAGCCCGACTTGCTAGTCGAAGGTGACTTTCATCTCGAGTTGGTATTTGACCAACCATCTCGAGGATCGGCGGTCGTGACTATCGCCATCTTTTGTCACATGAATGGTGATCACTCCTTTGGGACTGGCATCTTAAGACATTGATACGTAATGAGTAGCCATTAAGAATTTTGCCAAAGTTGGTCGTCAGAGTATGGCGTTATATGCGTGTCGAAATCGACCACATCAAAGGAGACTTTCTCGTCACGAAATTACTTGGTGAGCCAAATGTTAAAGGAAGAGAAACTTGGCCAATAGGTTTGGTGAAGACCGGTACAATTCCATGAAAGGAGTATCGTCACCGGCCTTACCTTTGTCTGGGTACTTGCATCTCGTCCGGGGCATTAGTAAATAATATGTTTAAGAGCGCCACCATCAACCAACACTCGATTGACCCGACGGTTGTTGATGGTGGGTTCGATTCTAATCGGATATCGACTGATCGACTCGTAGTGATCGGACGGTCATCTTTCTCAAAGAGATGGTAACTTCAGACCACGGTAATTTATTGACGAGAGGAGTATGTAGAGAATTTACCTCTCGTCCGTGACTTTAAGTTGTCGTTTGGAGTCGTATCGATGATCCTCGTAGATGTGCTCAGCGGTATGTTGCGGATCTTGGAGCGGCATCTCCTCATCATCCGAGCGACTTTTGGCCACTCGTATGTCCTACTGCTCTAGAGTAGGGAGTGGTGCTTTCCGTTGTAGTAGTCCTCGAGCTTTCTTTGGAAAACTTCGGCGATTCTGGAGATCATGTCCTTCCTTTTTATGAAAAGGACACCACCTTGGTTTGTCGTTCCTACGATCGGCGCTTACCTTTGCCTTGATCGAGTGCGACTTGGTGGTTGGGGCTCTCCATCTTTCACGGCTAGAACCTCCTTGGAACCAGCGGCTTGTGGTTTTGATTTTTATTTTCTTCTTGGACTTTTTGCTTTTTATCCTTACCAACTTCACGGCTCTCGAGGAGTATATGTTTCTCGATCGATAGTGTTGTTCCACTCATTGCCTCGAAGCGATTGCATATCGATCGGCCATCTCGAAGAGTTCGACAGCGATGTTGGGAGGATTGAGCAATGTCCTCCGTTATTCTTCTCTGCGGACTCCTTGCTTAAAAGCCACGATCACGGAGGAATCGAAATTTCCGAATTGAGTTCTGAACGACTAAAGCGTTTGATGAATTGGCGCAAAGTTTCGTTGTTGTTACATTTTATCCGGTGCAAGTCGTCTTCTTTTCGAGGCGGTTGTATGTGCCTTGGAAATTCGCTGTAGAAGATCACGAGGTGTTGCCAGAGTAGATCGACTCGAGTGGTTGGTTTAATAACCACGATCGGCGGATCCTTCGAGCACGATCGGAAGGTAATTCGCCATTACATGCTCTCCTCCTCCTGCTTTGCTCGGACGGTATTGTATAGATCTGAAGAAATTCGATGGGATTTTGAGATCCATCAAATTTCTCCATGTTCCTTTGGTCGAAAATGAGGTGGCAATGAGCGCTCGAAGGTCGGCGAAAATGCGGCATCCGGTAATCACTTCTTAGCGCCTTCTTTGTAGAAAAGAAGGGTTAATGTCACCGGTGATCGTATCTGACGATACCCGTGTGGTGACTGTTACGTAGTAGGCCTCGGTTCTCGAGGAGAATACTCCTCGTATTCCACTCGTTGTGAATTTCTTTGTCGAAGTGGTGAATGATCACCTCTTGAGGGCTTCTTGATCTTGGTGATCGAAGGTATTTCTCGAATAGGGAATCGATTCGACTTGTGGTCGTGTCGATTCCTCGTGAAAATATTCGATTGATAGTAGGCGAGGAAGTCGTATTACTACGACTACGAGTGTTGTCGATGAGGTACCTCGGTCTTGTCATCACGAGTTCGAAGTCTTTGCGTAATCTCTTGACAAAGAGATCGTACCACTGGCGTTCGAGCAAGCTCTTGGTGGGATTCTCGAGCAAGTCGTTGATGTTCGGAGTTCTTGTACCTCCTCCGTGATGTTGAATGCGCCGAGCAAGTTCTTACGGTCGCAATTTTCTTTCTTCGGCGACATCAAAATCCTCCTCATCGGGTTTTTGAGGCCTTCTTAGTGGAGTGCGAGAATGTCGAGGATTTCCCTCGCGTTCATCAGTGTTGGTCCTCTCACTTAGCGGTGGTGCCCTTGCCATTACCACGGGCGCGGTGTGTGATCTTCGGGAGTGTCCTTATCTCGGCCTCCATGAGGTTGACCCTGATTTGGGGGAAGGACGAAGACCTCCCGTTGATGATTCTCACTTGCGCTCGAGGCCTCCCCGCTTGAGGAGTGCTCGAGGGACACCATCTGGCGACTTGGAGTAATCCCCTCCGGTGGGGAACTCAGGGTTATAAGCATCTCCGTTCGCAAATGAGATCTGCGGGAGGCGGTCGAATTCGCGGGAAAAGCATGCTTGATCCCACCCTCTCTGGAGTTACCCTGAGAGAGAGAATCACTAGATGCTGGTGGAGTCCTGGAATGGTGGCTCCCAGAACTTGACTTACCAAGTCGGACCGTCTTAAGGGGACTTGAACACTTGGAGAAAAAACTCTCGTCGCGTTGTGAGTCCTCCAGAGGCGGTCTGGTCGGATTGACCCTTGTCCTTTGAGAAATGGCTCCTCTGTTGGACGTATTGTTGTGGGGGATAAGGATCCCTCCTCAACTCTATTAATGGGATGGTTTCCTGGAGAATAATCTCCGAAGGCAACATCACCATCAGCGGATGCATCACTCGGTTCATAGTCGAAACCGGCATCCATGTCGACGTCTGCGTAATCTGCCAAGTCAAACCAGTTCTCCTCGTTCCATTCTCCTGCCATGATTGCATGAGATTGGAAAAAGAAGTATGTTGACAAGAGATTACGGAAGATCCCCACGTCGGCGCCAGCCGCCGGTGTATTAGAACCGATCTTACGTAAAGATTGTTTGATTGGGGTCTCCTAGAGATAAGATCACGCGAGTGGATTGACACGGGATGTTTAGGCAGTTGAGGCCTTCTCGGAGAGAATAATAACCCTAATCTGTGTGTATGGTATTCTTGATGATCAAGTAAAGACTAAGACTATTAGAGAATAGCACTTGTGTTCCTACTTGGTAGCTCTTCTTTCCTCCTCCTTATCTCTCGATCGATGCCCTTATATAGTCGTGAAGAAGTAGCCGTTTTGCCACTGCGGAAATGCGCTGATTAATTCGATGCAGGCGCATGATGGCGGTAATTACCGGCGCCTCGGCTTCTTCACGCCGTCTGGCAATTATCTTCCAGAGATAATGGGGTAATTACGCACCATTAATAAGCGGAATAATAGTGCGTGCAGACCGTTCGGATTCCTTAATCAATTGGACCCACTCGCTTTGTAGGTTTGATTATAAGGTGGTCGTAGTTTACACAGTCGTAGAAGAACTTACGACCGGTAGCAGTCGTAGAAGGACTTACGACTAGGTAGTAGTCGTAGAAGGACTTACGACTATGTAGTGGTCGTAGAAGGACTTACGACCATGATATAGTCGTAGCAAGACTTACAACCACTCATTGGACTTCTCCCTTTTAGATAAGGGGTACCTCTGGGGACTGTGTGACATCATATTTACCCATAATAAGAATTATAGATAAAAGATAAAAATGAGGATTATTAGATCCTCGTCACGTCTCATCAATATATCTGGGGGAGTCGTTTGCAATTCCCCAGATGGTCTGTTCGGGAAAATTAAGTTCGTTTTGTCACCTCCAAGCGAAATTACTTTCTTGACCAAGTCTTTCTGGTCGAAGGAAGTATCAAACGGAAGGGTTTTTTCTCCGATCGTCATACTACGACCACTTCACAGTCGTAGGGGTTTTTATGACTTTTTGATAGTCGTAAGCAACCTTCTTAACCAAGCAAATTCCTGGTCAAAGTAGCACTCAAATGTCGAAGAGTTTTTCCTTCGACCATTATTCTACGATATTTTCATAGTCGTAAGTCCATTTGCAAATCCTTCACCAAGTTAGTTACTTTCACTTGAAGCTGCGGGGCTAGATGACGAGGATCTAATAATCCTCATTTTATCTTTTATCTATAATTCTTATTATGGGTAAATATGATGTCACATAGTCCCCAGAAGTACCCCTTATATTTATAAGGGGGAGACCTACCAAGTGATTGTAAGATCTTCTACAATCACCCCCATAGTCGTAAGTCTTACTACGACTATGTCATGGTCGTAAGTCCTTCTACGACCACTACCTGGTCGTAAGTCTTTCTACGACCATTACCCAGTCGTAAGTCCTTCTACAACTATTGCCCAATCGTAAGCTCTACTACGACTTATACCCAGTCGTAAGTCCTACTACGACCAAGTAAACCACGATCACCTTATAATCAAACCTACAAGCGAGTGGGTCCAATTGATTAAGGAATCCGAACGGTCCACATGCACTATTATTCCGCGTAGTAATAGTGCTTAAATACCCATTACCTCGAAGATAAGCGCGACGGCGTGAAGAAGCCAATGCGCCGGTAATTACTGCCATCATGCGCTCATTACTGGCTTAATTAGGCGCCTCTTCCGCAGGACAAAACGACTACTTCTTCACGACTATATAAAGACATCAATCGGATGGTGAAAGGGAGGCAAAACAGAGCGAGTCAAGGAGAAACACAAGTACTGTTCTCTGTAATAGTCTTAGTTTCTTGCTTGATCATCGAGAATACAGTCAATACCATACACACACACAGGAGTAGGGTTATTATTCTCCCCGGAGAAGGCCTGAACCTGTCTAAACATCCCGTGTCAACCACTCTGCGTGATTTCATCTCTAGGAGACTCCCCGAATCAAATAATCTTTACGTAAGATCGGTTCTAATACACCGACAGACTTGTTGTGGATTTAAGTAATTTCTAACATGCAAGATTGGTAAAATCACATACATTTCTTAATACAAACCATGACCGTCTGTGATGAGATGCTTATCACAGACGGTTCATGATACGAACCGTCTATGATATGTGATTCGCAGCGCAGGAGATCGAAAAATTTTGAACGCGTGCGCGGGAGGTAAAATATTTTGGCCCTGTCCTTATAAATAATAGCCGAGTGTTATATGTTGACCACTTTGTTCTAGGATATTTCTCTTAACATGTGTTACTTATGCCATTTTCTAACTGAGAGTACATGAAACATCCTAATCTACACTAACTTTTTCGTGAGATTGTATCCTACAGTATAACTCAAATAAACCATTTTGTTCTAGTTAATTCTACCGGTGCACTTCAATTGATGTCTAAGTTACAATTGCAATCCATGATAACCCATTTTATTATTCTTGATTATTTTTTTTACAATTTTTTTCAGCCGCGGTGGGGGAGTTATTTTTGAAATTTTAACACTACAAGAACTACTTTTAGAATATCAGTGATCTGGCTAAATACATCCAAAATTCGAATCAATCACGGGCTCCACCTGCATTTGTCAGGTTCCCAAGGTAGACGGCGGGCTTGGAATCTGGACCCTACTGCACATGCGTGGCAGTCAATCTGCAATCACTGCTACTACTCTCAACTTGCGAGTTACCAAGGATCGATGGAGTACGACAATGACGCCCTGCGAGTTGATGCACTGGCTGCAACTCGCACAGAAGTCTACGACGCAATATATCGGACCCACTCGTCAATGCATGAATCTTACAAATCTTGCATCAAGACAGATGGTGGAGTGCCCGGGTTGTTTTGTTCTTCATATCTTGTGTGTATCGTCCCACATCGATCCCCTTGGTCTGGATATGTTTACGATGTCTAACGACTGTCTATAAAATCATCATGTATTCTAAACGAGGCTCAAATTTGGTATGCCCTCTTCCTATTTTTTTCCCCCTTCCAATAGTAGTTTTCTAGCCAATTAGCAACAGCACAGTGCTGCTCAATTAGGATAAGCATGCCTGCTCGGTTAGTAGAACCGACCATAATTGTACAAGTGATCGCCTCCATCAAGTAGTCTAGCATACAGTACTACTACTAAAAAAATTTCCCCTTGTCTGTACGCGTATATATAACGATGACGTGCACATGACAGGACACTGCTTTCGTAAGCCGGAGGCGTCCGTTTTTTTGTCAGACAAATGACATCTAGTTCTCAAGTACAAACGGACCATGCTTGTTGTATAGTATGCTGTACCAGGTAGGAGGAGTAACGACAACGACAAACGGACCATGACAAGCAGTACAAATACGAGTCGTTATCGGTTGCAGCTTAATAAATTGGCGGATGGCAGGCAACGAAATTTGATCCTGGATTGCACACTGAATTATCAGCCCGTCCTTGCAAATAAAGTGGTCTCGTACCTTAAGGCCACTTGCCCTTTGTGGTCGTAGCTACAGAAATTTTGTATGGCAACAGAATATATCATCCTCTACATTTATAAAATTTTAGAACTTTTTAAAACTTCTAGGTGTTAAATGCACGAAGGACAAGAGATGCACATGATATTCTCGTGCAGTTAGACGGAACGGTAACCCCAAGTTTACACTTAATTTGCTCCATTTTACCGCTTTTCTTGCTTCAGAGAGATGCGGATGACAGTGTGTGGTTTTTGTCATATCGTCGTGCGTGGGGCTCCAATAGTCACGTGTATTTGAGGTGCATTGTTGGGAAAGTGCTCTTCGACCACCGATCTCTAAGAGATCAAGGTCTTGTCGGGAAGCATCCCGCTCTTCTTCATAACCCCAAACTTCTTATCAATCAACTCAGAAGTCAGCCAGCTGAAGATGAGATCCGACATTGTTGGGTTTTTTTGCAAGAAGATGAACAAGATTCGAAGGCGATTCTGAGAGCATAAAACCCCAAGGCGGCGTACTACGAGGATTTTATAGGGGTTCCCTTTAACTACAAAAAGGGAGTTGCTCGAAGCCTAATAGACACAAATCTCTTCGGTATCCTAGGCAGTTCATCAACTTCAAATTTTAAAGTGAATACAAACCAATTCATTATTCTCGCCATTAAACGAAGGATTTCTCGATATAGATCCCATCGGAGGAAGTTCACATTACAAATCCACTTAAAAGTTTGGGGCTAGCTGGTGAGGATTAAATTTCTAAATACTACTTTAACATTTAATTAAATATCACATGGCCTTTATGGTCATAACCCACGTGGTTAAAGATCCCTATGGTCATGACAATCCCAGAGGTTGCTCTACGAGTAACCTCGGTCGGAGAGACACTGTATCTATTGTCCGACAAGATAACTGTTCGAAGAATCTTTGAATTGATACTTAGACCCGATTTCAAATATATTCCTTCCGTGTGATGAAGGAGATATGTGTCTTATCTGCTTCAAACCACACGATGTTTTTCAGCTCTATGTCACTAACAATAACTACTACACAGTTTTTGCTTATATTTGTATTCCACTGACACCAACCGACGATCAAGTGTTCTTCCACTGACAACAACCGCCTCCCCGATCAGACGTGTCGTTTTTAAAAGGTGTCTTCTTTAGAAATAACTGGCATATATTCGCTAGTATTTAAAGATGGATCAAGACAAATGAGAGGACATATACGAGTCGTTATCGGTTGCAGCTTAATAAATTGGCGGATGGCAGGCAACGAATTTTGATCCTGGATTGCACACTGAATTATCAGCCCGTCCTTGCAATTAAAGTGGCCTCGTACCTTAAGGCCACTTGTCCTTTGTGGCCGTAGCTACAGAAATTTTGTATGGCTACAAAATATACCATCCTCTACATTTATAAAATTTTAGAATTTTTTTTAACTTCTAGATGTTAAATGCACGAAGGACGAAGAGATGCACTTGATATTCTCATGCAGTTACGCCAAGACGGATCGGCAACCCAAGTTTACACTTAATTTGCTCTATTTTACCGCCTTTCTTGCTTTAGAGAGATGACAGTGTGTGTTTTGTCATATCGTCGTGCGTGGGGCTCCAATAGTTGTTGAATATATTAGTATTTTTTGAATTACTTTAATTCAGAAATATACTAGATGAATTATGGATAATACTCTAACCTTTTTCATAAAACAAATAATCATGAACACCATAGTTATATGAATTTCTAGAAAAACAGAAACTAGTATTCATATCTCAGTGTTCAAGACAATAGATAATAAAACTAAACAACAACAAGTGTGAGATAGATATATCTAGAACCAGTAGAAGGAACAGCAGCAGCAGAAGTGTTGGCGAGGTCGTCGTCCGCTATGGCGTAGTGGACGTCGTGGTAGTAGTCGTGCAGTTGATGTAGATGTAGCAGATGATCGAATGAAAACGAAGCAGCGAGCAGTCGCGTGAACGCTCCCCAAAAACCTTATTCGTCCTCGCTCGTGCAAGCCTTCAAGGACGAGAGTTCCGGAGGCCTGCTCTCCCGGTTCAACCGTGCACGCGACTCACCGGGATGATATCACCAGATCCAGCAACAAAACGATGGAGAAGTTGTCTTAGTTTGCGTAGAGAGTCAAAACGGAGAAGAACCAAAATCCAAACTTTTAATAGCCAAAAACAAAGAGGTCAGAGGAAACGGTCGCCGATGATTTGCCATCAATCAGTGCTAACCGCGGCCATTACTCACTAGTAACTGGACCGTTACTACCAGCTGTTTGTTAATACCATTAAAACGGGTATGTGCGTTTCGATTTTGAATAGATAAAGAAAAACGTGCCCGCACCCGACGTGCCTGCACGGCACGACACGACATGGCACGGCTCGGCACGGCACGGCTCAGCGAGGCGAGGCGAGCGAGCGAGCGGCGTATGTGTTGACTTTCTCCAATTCCACAAGGGGGCTACCACGTTCCACCTTATAAAGTGGTGTAACTCCCATTCAACTCTCCATGTGAGACTAAGCAATTTTAGCACGTGCATATAGACCTTTGAGATTTTTCAGAAATTAATTAGAATTAAAACTGGGCCCAGCCCGTATTAATTCCAACAATCCCCCACCAGATCTCAAAGACACGTGTCAAATGCCTTGATCCACAGTATTGTTTTAATATACCAGTGTTTTGATAGAGACCGATTAAGGTTGAACATCCATCTAGAACAGAAGCTACACTTATCCACAACTGCACAATGGACTAAGCATTGAATTTGCAATTTTGTGTGAATAAATTTCACTTAAATCCATAACTAATACTAGGTTGTCAGGCATCCCCGCGGGTTGGAGCATATAAGTTATACTCTGGTCTATTCATGAGCTTCCTAGAGATTACCCTATCTCATAGACTTGACTAGCAGTCGGGCTTGTATAGGTGTGTTCTTTCAAGACTGCTCTGTAGGACAACATTTTGCTTAATAAGCCACAGAACACATTAAGATAAAAATCAACCTGTCATATAGATTTAGGAGAGAATTACATCTCCAATGGAGTGGGTCTATAAAAGTACTCTCCTCCCAGTTACCCAATAGCTTGTTTCGCCAGTCCTACTTCACGGAATCTCCGATCACATAGGATTGGTTACCACTATGGTATAACTCACGTGGGTCTCAAACTCATTTCCCTCGATGCATTGTCTATCACATTCCGTGATAAACCTTTTGTGAAGGGATCTGCCAGATTCTTAGCTATTTGAATATAATCCAAAGCTATTACTCCAGAGTTTCTCATTTTGCTGACAGACTTTAGTCTTCTCTTCGCATGTCTTGATGCCTTCATATTATCCTTAGAATTGTTCACCTTGACGATCACAGTCTGATTATCACAGTTCATCAAAATGGCCGGTACCGTTTTTTCAACCACCGGCAAATCCATCAAGAGCTCATGAAGCCATTCGGCTTGAACAGTGGTAGTATCTAATACTGTGAGTTCTGCTTCTATTGTTGACCTCATTAAGATGATCTGCTTTAAAGTGAGTTGCTCGAAGCCCAATAGACACAAATCTCTTTGGTATCCCAGACAGTTCATCAACTTTAAAGTGAATACAAACCAATTCATTATTCTCGCCATTAAACGAAGGATTTCCCGATATAGATCCCATCGGAGGAAGTTCACATTACAAATCCACCTAAAAGTTTGGGGGCTAGCTGATGAGGATTAAATTTCTAAATACTACTTTAACATTTAATTAAAGACCACGTGGCCTTTATGGTCGTAACCCACGTGGTTAAAGACCCCTGTGGTCATGACAATCCTAGAGGTTACTCTACGAGTAACCTCGGTCGGAGAGACACTGTACCTATTGTCCGACAAGATAACTGCTCGAAGAATCTTTGAATTGGTACTTAGACCCGATTCCAAATATATTCCTTCTGTGTGATGAAGGAGATATGTGTCTTATCTGCTCCAAACCACACGATGTTTTTCAGCCCTATGTCACTAACAATAACTACTACACAGTTTTGCTTATGTTTGTATCCCACTAACACCAACCTACGATCAGGTGTTCTTCCACTGACAACAACTGCCTCCCCTACCAGACGCGTCGTTTCCAAAAGGTGTCTTCTCCAGAAATAACTGGCACCTATTCACTAGTGTTTAAGGGTGGATGACGAACAACATTAAAAGAGAACAAATTAAGCACAACAAACAAGACAAATGAGAGGACAAGTGATTCAATATCACTATAGACAACTCAATTTCTCTAAGCAATATACTCAGTGTAATTATGGCTAGTATATCGTCTTGCCAAAGGTATCCCTGTAAAAAAATAGTTTATTGTAATAAAGAGCAACCATATTCTCCTCCAAGAATGCTCATAGATTTTCCTTATTTCATTTCGTAAGATCGGCGACTTGAATGTCGATAGACACTAAATGAATTTTGACTGATTAACCACGACTAAATTAATTATGACTAATTAATGACGACTATTAATTGAGACTTAATTAACTACAACTAATTAATTCCAACTAATTATTTATGACTAATTAAATAACTAACAGTGACTAGTTATGACTAATTAATTTGTAACTAATTAACTATGCCATAAATAATTATGCAAGATTAATTTAACTACGACCTAATTAATTGCAACTAATTAACTCACATAAATTTTATTATGAAAAATTGAAAATGACTAAATTCATTACTCCCAAATAAATACAACTAATTAACTGTTAGTAAGTAACTACGACTAATTGAATAACTAATAGTTAATAAATCAAATACGTACGAGAAAAGACTTGCCTGCTAATATGGCCGCTAATGACGGCTCTAAACAATTCTTAATCTTCTGCGAAAAGGAAATCGACAGAACGAACAAGAACGAGAGAGCGAGGATGCTGGTTTACGAACGAGCGAGGATGAAAATTTGTGAACCGTCGCACCGTCACCTCAGAATTTATAGCCGCCTAATGCAAATCACGGCCGACCGCGAAACGACAGGAGGAATCGGATTCCCTTCTGCGCACGTGGCTTGCATGCATACATGCAGGGAGGTGGATGGCGATAGGGAATAAATCGCGACAGTAACAGATGGCGATGGGGAATAAAACGCAAGCAGGCAAGGCGTCTGGGGCAGGGAGGATCGGATGTTGCCCACGTGGTGCGTCCGGGCGAAGTCCAGGTGAGGGGCCTGCAGAGTCGACTGGCCGGGAGACACGCGGCTTATACAGGCGATGGGCGCGCGGCATGGTCTTGTCCGGGCCATGGGCACACGAAGGCGGTTTGTTCGGGCAACACGCGTGCGGACAGCACACGTTCGGACGCGGGGCGAACGGAGCTACCACGTGTTGAGTGTGGAAACATCTGGACTAAGGGAGTACGGATTTTGGTGCGTACGGACTAGGGAAGAGCGGTTGAGGACAAGTGGTGGGAGAAGACACATTCGTGCTGTCATTTTGAGTATTACAACATGAGAAACGCTATATTTATAAATTAAGAAAAACAGGTACAACCGTGTCATTTAGGCTCGTCGGTTTGCTAGTCTAACCCAAAAAAAAAAACGAAAATTGTACTTCCGAGAAATGGGAGATATATATGACTCGTTACCAGTACACGTCCTAACACCACCGGTACTCTGTATGCACAGTACAGGGACAGCAAGACGTTCTTTTCTTCCATCGGCACCTATCACTTTGGTTTCTTTTATTGGAGACCCCTAAAACAGTTGCAGATTAAACCATGAGGGTGAGAATTTTCGGCTCTGTTTCTGTTGATGTGTCTGTGTTACTGTGTCTAACACCTGAATTGCATCAAAATTCTTCGGAAGGAGATTATCATCCGGATGCAACCGGGCTCCGACAAATCCCATCAGAAGGCGTTGAAGGCGGCAGCTACAGTCAGATGTATGCTACTTCTGAATCTGAATTCAGAATTCGTTCTTCCCTTCCTTATTCCTCTTAAGAAACCGAAACCATCCATTGCAAGGCCATCGGTCGAACGCATACGAGATGCAACTTAATTTGAGACGAAGAATGCTTTCCTGGTTTGATCAGGAGTCGAGTCGGTTACGGTGACCGGCAGGGACGAGGACCTGCTGCTGGTGATCAGCGACGACGTGGACACGAGCAAACTGACCAAGAAGTTGAGGAAGGAAGTTGGAGAGGCCGAGATGGTGGAGCTGCGGACTCTAGATATTGCAGGCAGTACGGGAGAGCTCCTGCCGGCCGGCACGTCCAAGGACATCGTCGTCGCACAGTCCCGGTCCCCGTACCACTGGCACCCCACTCCCGGCCGGAGCTTGCCACGAGGCGAGCGCATCACGTGCCCAGTCGCCGCGCCATTGGCGGCGACCAACGCCGGGGCCGCACGGTGGCCGGCAGAACACATGGCCACCGCCGCACGGTGGCCGACCGAGCACAGGAAGGCGGGTTACTAACTTACTATACCCGCACGCCCAGCCCGCGCTACTACTACGCGTCGCCCTTGGACGGGCAAGGCGGGTACGGGAGCAGCTACGCGCGCACGGCGGCGCTGAGCCACCCGGCGAACTACTCGCCGATGATCGAGCGGCACGACTACCACGCAGTGGGCCGCTCGCGCAAGGCGGGGAGGCATAGGCACGGCGGCGGAGAGCCCAACTGTTGCTCGATATTGTAGCTCGTTTTGGTTCCTTTTTTTTTTACCGTGGTTGCAGACTTGCAGAGTCGAATCTCCTGCTAGGTAACGTGTACAAGTACAATGAGTCAATACCCCAAGGATAGATCTAGTGCAGATAAACCTCTTGCTTGTTGGACGAAACAGGCGTGGTAACATGTAGTAAGCGCACGGATTGGTCATGGCTCACCATAGGTTTTAGCTGAAGGGCTTGAAGTCGTCGTCGCCTTCTTCTCCTTCTTTTGAGAGAGAGAGGCCACCATTTGTTGAAATCGGAGAAGGGCCAACTGGGCGAGGCAAGCTTAGATCAATCAACCCAACCTAAGCTGAGAGAGAGAGAGAGAGAGAGAGAGAGAGAGCACATCTCATTGGAATAGGCCCAGAACATACCAGCGAGACAAGGCTGGCTAAGGCGGGCCACGCCGAGCTTTTGGCCTAGATCGAGTAAAGTTGAACACGAGCTGACTCGGAGTCTCGGACGAGTGGGCTAGAACTCGAGAACGTCAGATGCTGATGCGATATGTAACATACCAACGGGCAACAGCAGGACAGTGCGAAGCAGCAAATGGAAACAACAGAGTGAATTTACTAGTGCATAAACCCAAAAAAATTACCCAAAGGAAAC
Source organism: Hsuehochloa calcarea (assembly GCA_036346395.1). Lineage (NCBI taxonomy): Eukaryota > Viridiplantae > Streptophyta > Magnoliopsida > Poales > Poaceae > Hsuehochloa > Hsuehochloa calcarea. The sequence continues at coordinate 19,308,276 of CM070600.1, forward strand.
TAACCAGGCAAGCCTTGAATACTGGTACTTTTTCTTCCAATTTTATCCCTAGAAAGCAGCACTTAAGGGTACATTTGGAAAGCAGAAATTTTACATAACCGGGGAAAAATTTGGAGTCGTAGCACAGGTTATTCCTCTCTTCCTCCTGCAATTCCAAAACTCTTTCTCCGGTCAGCTTCTACCACGCAGTCCCGTTCCCATCTACTGCAACATTAAAAAAAAATTAAAGGCCTGCTCTGACACTGCGGCAGCTCTGCAACGTGGCAGATCTGACCGGACGGATCGACTGTTTGAATCCCTCGTATAATCAGACAGAAAGAAGGGGATCAAGATGGAACAAAATACAGTACTACTCATCAGTCATCAAGCGTTTGAATCTTTCGGGCTCCGAAAATAATCACTGCTCCACACCCAGTTGCAGCCCAGCCCACACTCACACATGCGCGCGTGCCCAAACAGCAAACAGCCACCGGACACCGAATCCCGACGCGAGACGACGTCCCACCGCCCACGTGTAGCGATCTCGTCGGCTGCCACCGCTGCTCGGCGCGTTTGCTTCGCGCAGCGGACGCGCCTATCTTTCAGCGTTGCAGCTCGGGTAAAATTCACTTTAACACCCTGCGAGTTCAAAATATTCCGTAGCTGCCACAGGAGACTTTTCGGTTGAAGTCCCCCCTCTGCCTCGGGCTCGGGGTTTTTCAAATACTCCTCTCCTGCCTGCCCCCTCTGGGCTCGTCGCTGCCGTTGCACAGTGCAGAGTCGAGTGGTTGAGGTGGGGGGTGTGAGCGGTGACGTTGGCGAGTTTGGTTGGGGAGTCGGGGGAGCGTTGGTGTGGTGCGCAAGCTAGGCGACGGCGGCGGCCGGGGTGATGATGAGGCTGCTCGGCGCGGCGGCGGCGGGGGAGGACGGGAAGATCAACGACGAGGGGATGGCGCTGCGCAAGGTCGAGGAAGCCGGTGAGTAATGCTCGGGTATTCGCGTCGCGAAAGGGGGTTTCTCTCTGATCCGCATTTGGCATTCGACACTGTAATTCACGGTTAGGTGATCTGCATTTGGCCGCCGATGATCAGTTGTGCTGTTCAGGCCGTGGTGGGAGTAGCTCACCGCGGCATTCTCACGGCTGCACCCAGGAAGTGGATTGGTACTACATGGGAAAACATTCTTAAGCTTTGTTTAATGTACTCCGCTACTCTGTCGTAATTAACGTACTAGATACTAGTACTGCCAGCGACTGCATATGGTAAGACATGCGTTCATGAGTGCGACCTAAGCATGCCGGCGTTTGATGCTTCCCTTCCCCTCCTCTTCTGGTCATCCTTTCCGGTAGCCATGACAAGGGGAGGTGGAGCAGTGTTTGACTAGTCGGATCGATTGCATCTGAGACTTGGCTATTAAGTCTTCATATTATCTACGAGATTACGATTATCTTTCGTTTTTTTAGTTTTAATATATATAGGTCAATCTGAAGAATTGTTGTATTGCCCTATCGATAACGCCATACTAGTATCGTGTACCGGTGCTTCCTAGGTTATGTTGCATTAAGCACATGGGACATTCTCGTCGTAACTGATTATTGCGCAAGTACACGAAAAAGACATGTTGAATTTAGCATATCAAATTCCAGTTCCTATTTTGCATTCAGATTTTTTTATTAAAAAAAAATCCGTATTAGGAAGATCAAACCACAGTACCACACGATCGTGTTTCATCTGCACAAGCCAATTCACCTACTCCTAGTTTGTTACGATTGCGAACCTCTCTGACTCGGATCTGTTGCCGATGCGGCCGCCGCAGCTGCGCGGAGGTGCGAGGCGGCGCGATGGCTGCGGCAGATGGAGCCGGCGTCGGCGGAGTCCCTGCCGGAGAGGCCGTCCGAGGAGGAGTTCTGTACGGAGCTGCGCAACGGGCTCGTCCTCTGCAACGTTCTCAACCGCGTCAACCCCGGCGCCGTCCCCAAGGTGCGTCCCTGACATGACACCCAACAAAACCGATCAGATTGAGAGTGAAAAGAAAGGGTCAAATGTGTCGAGAGTTTTCACGAATCTGTGGAAGTTGGTGCTTGGAATCTCAGTGCCTTTTGTTGTTTCGACAGGTTGTGAAGAATCCCATTGTGGCGGTGCAGTCGTCTGATGGGGCGGCGCAATCTGCGATTCAGTACTTTGAGAACACGAGGAACTTCCTCGTTGCAGTTAGCGAGATGAATCTGTTGACGTTTGAAGCTTCCGATATAGAGAAGGTACAGCCTTGACGTATCATTTAAGTGTTGCCCGGCTGTTCTCGGTAGAGCTGAGACTTGTCTGTGGTTTTTCGGGTCGGGCTGAGGCCCGGTCGACACAGCACGGTCTAGACATGGTACGGACGGTGGGCTGGACTAGGTTTGACAATGTGGCTCATTGGGCGGCACGACACGGCCAGTTGAACTGTGCTTAGACTGATTCAGCACGAAATAGGTCCAACCTTCCCGTTCTAGCTCAATCCCTCCCCCCCCCTTAGCCTGGCCCAAACACTCCTCCACCCCGGCTTGGCCCAACCAATCAACCCCTCTGCCACCCGGCCTGGCCCAACATCCCTCCCGACCTCCTCCAACCCCTTCTCCCGAGCCCAAGCTCCCAAATTCACAATCTCTAATCACATTATCTGATTTCCCCTCCCTCCAACTCCAGCCACCTCCCTCCCCACGCGTCGCAGATCACCGCCCTCCCTCCCCACGAGCCGCCGGCTACCCCCTCCCGCCCATCCTCCAGCCACCTCCCTCCCTCTCCCTCCCCACGCGTCGCCGCCTGCCTCCTCCCTCCAGCCACCTCCTCATCGTCGTCCTTCTCACCCCCTTCGCAAGCGCGCGGTGCGGCCGAGGTGGGTGGAGTTCTTCATCGGCGTCCAGGAGGAGGAAGAGGCTATGGCGAGAGGAAGCGGGCGTGGATGGCGCACAGATGTCTTTGTCTTCCTGGGCGGCGGCGGCTGTCGTCTTCCCGGGCGTCTATAGTTACTTAGGGTTGGGCTTGGGCCGGCACGACACGACCCTGGCACAACGGGCTTTGGGTCGTGCCTGGGCCTAGCCAGAGGTGAGGTGGGCCGACACAGCACGACGCGGCCCGAAGCATGGCGAGCCCGTGCGTGCGGCACGGCACGGCACTACCCAAAGCCCACCACTAGTTCTTGGTATATCATGACATTTCTTTATTATTCTAATGAGTAGTTTGAGTTGCCCAATTTATAGCCTTAGCGTTGGGATATGAGTAGGCTACACTAGCGCACAATAAAAATTTCTAGGAAGCGAGTAAGAGATCGTAGATTATTACCACTATACGCGCAGTGCCCTTGCTAGGCTTTGGTTGAGCCAAGTCCTTTCTTTGGTGGGCTAGTCGGTGTTTTGTTCCCGTGTTGGTCTTAGTTTTTTCGTTTCAGCTGCTTCTTCTTGTTCTTTCGCTTTTCATGTTGTAATCCTTCGGGTTGTTGTTGTTCTAGAAGAAAAAAATCACCAATCTTGGATCCTCACTAAACCACACCATTCAATCTCATCTATACAACCTTGCAAATTACACAATCGCAATACCCTAACTATTTGACCAAGTTTTTTTTCTTTGCAATATTCCACCCACGAACAAAAAATCTTGGATGTTCTACTAGTTGTAACACTAATCAGTTTTATTTCAACGACAATCATTCTATTTAAATCAAATTCTCTCCAAGAATTATAGCACAAAATCAAATCGCCCTCTTTTGCACCTCAAATAACTTGGTACCCAAAACTTCACAAAATCACCTACTTAGCCACCACTACCTCGTTGCCACTAGACACTCTACAAGATTTTTGTAAAACAAATCGATTATTCCTTTCTCAAAAGAAGAGGCAAATAAAAATAATTTTCAGCACACAAAAAAAATTTACCGTTCGTAGTAAACACAAGACCAACGGATATAGTCAAATAGCAATGATCTCGAAAAAGTAAAAGATGGGACCACAGTTGAGGGCATAAGTTCCACAAGAAGAGAATATCAAACCTCAACCAATAAGAATAAAGTATTGCTTTTGAAACTCGAGAAACTCTTATGCGACAAAACAACAAGGTTAAGCATGCTTCAATAAATTGCAAAATTACAAAGCTTGACTCCAACATAAAATACTTCTATTACACTCTTTCCTTTAACAAAGAAAATGATTTTATTTGCTTACAACTTTTATTTTTCCAGCTAAAACAAGAAGAGCTTTTAAGACCAAATTACATGAATCACTTAACAACAAATGGAACTTTCCAACACAACAAGTTGGTAAAATAATTTTTTTAAGCAACCGCGTAAATCATGAACTCCGAAAGATGCAAAACTCGAAACTTTTTCATTTGATCAATATCACGAAAGACAATTAAATTATTTTCTTTATAAAGGAATAAACACTACCATCACGATCCCTTACTGACAATCTTACTTACATCAATATAATACACTCTTAGCAAGAATCATTATAGCCTACTATCCATCCTAATACTATATAAAGACACAATAAATTATTTCATAATATTTTTTGTTTCAATAAGATTGCAAAAAACAACTTAATCTAGGGAAAACCTAGTGCACAAACCACAATGTTGAAACCAAAACTCTTTTAACAAGATCATACATATAACAATTTCACAAGGCACACTAATAAAGATCACTTATTAAATCTATTCATTCAACCTTTAGTAACGCTCAACACCAAAATTTAGCGCACGCTAACAGCACTCTAGAGATTCTCATTAATAACTAACAATTGTATTAGTCATGTAAGTAATTGTAGCCTTACTTCTATTTACAATCACATAAATATTTATAAACATAGATTCAACATTTCACCTTATGTTCAGAAATTAGGAAAAAAAATATTGTTAAAGATTTAATAATATAATCTTCTATAAAACAAAGCTTCACAAAATGATACATCAACATTCATCTAGTCCTTTATGCATGTTTCAATAATTTTTGCATGTCAAGAATTAATTAAATCTAACAATTATATAAGATCATCAAGTATATGAATAGATGATAAATTTAATATTAATATCCACTAAAGAAACAATCTAACACCTCATTAACTTAACAATCCCAAACGGTTAGATTAATTCTTTGAGACCAAATAATTCAAATTATCCAATAAGTTTAGCAAATTAAACAATCTTAATGATCAGATCAGTTCATCAATGTTCCACACTTACTAATAACTAATGGGTTTCAAATGACTATGGACATATTCTTAATCACAATTCATCAATAAATACTACAAGCAAACATCAAATTAATCAACTGCACTTTCAAGGGTATTAGTTAAAATTAATTATGCACCACGCTACAAACCCACCTTGATATCTCATACAATATCAACTAATTCCTTTAATTACAACCTCTCACTTGACCATAACAGGACATTACAAAAAGGATTTTTTTACACTTTCTTTCATAAAGGGGAAACATTAAACTTCAACACTCAAATTATTTGTAAAAGAAATACACGGGCCAGAGCTCCATATGTTAAAGAATTCACAAAAGAAAACTGTCATTATCCAAAATACCAGGCAAACAAATGAGCTACGTTTCCCAGCAAGAAAGATATCTCTCATGAAAAGATCAACCTTGCCAATTAATAACCCTCGTAAATAGCAAAATAGCTCAACTGTCAAAATAGATAATAACTGATCTATAAAACAAATAGCGACCAACTGAAACCCATCAACTACATCGTAACCATTATCCAAAGAAAGTTCATCAATCACAAGAAACTATAACCAGAATAACCAAATGCAAAATCAAGTAAGACAACAACTTTTCCAAAGAAACCGTATCCAGCCTCGGTAACTAAATTACCCAAGAAAAACCCTTCACTATTCCCATACCACGAACGGTCGTACAACTTAGTCATGCCTATGGCCACGTCAACGATCTCTACCTCTCGGCATCGACTATCATCACTCCTAATAATCAAATCACAAGCATTCAGAATCATCTCATATCATAAATCATCAATACAACATAATGGAAGCGTAAATGCAATGCTCGACCCATTCCATCCTACTGTGCACCAATGTGTCAAGTTTTAGTTGATTAACCATTAGTAAATTTGAGTTAAGTTTACTAGTCCTAGAGCAAATTTTAGCAAATTAAGTTTACCTAAGTTGTTAAACTATTCACCACGGACCTAAAACTCGCTCTGATATCAACTGTAATACCCCGGCCTAATACTGAGCCCGGAATGCCACTAAATTACCTGAACTACTAATTTAAATCACCTGTTACATTAAATTTCAGCAAGCATATGACGAATAAAATCCCATCCATGGGACAATACATGAAATAAATAAGACATTTGAACTGCATAATGATCAACACAAATAAATGGTAATACAGAATAGGGAATCAAAAGAGGATAAACCAAGCCATCAAATAAATAATCAACTTATAACCATCACCTAAGCCTAATCAACAATTATAAGTCCTAAAAAGAATTATTCATCACACCAAAATAAACATTCACATGGCCAATTAATTCATTTGAATGAAGAAAGTGTGATTGTCCATATGTACTAGCCATTCCCATGCGAGATGCCATCAACGACCACCTAAAGCAACAAAATAAATAAGAGTGAGTCCACGACCCAGCAAGCACTAGATACAATAGTAAGAACACAAGCTCATTAACAATCGATGCATTATCAAAAGTCTCATGATTCTCATTCTCAACAATATAATTCTCATGTATGCAAATGTCATGATGCACCTCTTTCAACTGATACTGGTATAGCGAAGTGTTCACCCGTCGGCGACACACTTTTCTCCCCCACCTTCTTGAGGGTGGGGTCCCTACCGCTGTAGGATTTCAACATGGGGCAGGCCCGATTAGCCATAAACAAGTCATAAACATGGCAGTACTCACCGCCCTGACCCTTATGCAAGTGAATGATGCAACAATTCATTAAACAACAATAATCTCACCATGTCATCCCCATGGTAGTTGCATCAAATATCACAATTGCATCAATATCACAATATATCTCTTTTCATCAATATTACCATGTCAAATATTTAACTTAACATAATATAAATAAATCTCATGTCAAATAAACCGACATAAAAATGGCAACCACCCGTTCACCATTATACCAAGACTTGCCTCTTTAGCTTTTAGGAGCTGGATGATGCAAAGGCGGCATGTCGCTAGAGGCAACACTCCCTGGACAACGAATTGATATACATTCAAAAACATGCCAAACACAGTACCAAAACATCACATAATCCGCCCTAGCATGGTTACGCGAAAACGATCCAAATAACTTACTTCTACCGATTGACATACTCGTTGTCCCAGTAGTAAAATAACTCTAACTTATTCATCCGACCTCCAAATTCAACCATCCAACATTTTCTGGAATCCTCGCGAGAAACCTACAACTTCCTAATTGTGACAAACCTCTGATTCTACTGTTCCCTGTCCCATTTCTTTCCCCCAAAGACCATCCTAAAATCTGTCAGGACAGTCCACTTCACTATTTTATATCTTTAATTCTAAAACTTGAAAAATATATTAATGATATCAGTTCTGGAAACTACACAAAAAAAATTTAAATTATTCAAGTTATCACCATCTTCACGATGTCAGCTAGCTACGTCCAGATTCTGGTCAGCGACCTTCTCTAGGCCATATCTTTTTTCTCGCTACTCTGATTCTAATGATCCAGACCTTCCTAGAAAGCTAATGAGATTATCTAACTTTTCTCTAATTGGAAAATCCAAGCCTAAGTACCCCGAATCGCCCCCACAAGGTTATGCGTCCAACGTTGACGAACTAGAGTAGACTGAAAACTAACTTTCCCCTAATCAAAACGATCTACAAACTTAACATTGACTAATCTATGGCAAAACTTAGGGATTAACAGGGTTTACCCTTGACGATCATGACGAATCACGTGAACCCACGAAAACCTCATCTTTTCCTTCCTTTTCTTCTTCTTCTCCTCTCTTCGCCTTTCCTTCTTGCTTCTCATCTCATCCTGTTGGCTTTCTTCTCCCCTCAGCAGCAGTACCAGCGGCTAGGCTGGCAGCGCGACGTGGCAGCAGGTAAGGGTTGTGGTGCCCTAGGGCAAGGGGCAGGGGGGCATGGGTAAGGAGAGGGGTGGTGGCTAGGGCAGGGCTGCCGCCCCCCTCAGCTCTTTTATTAGCGCCGGCACAACCACCTTGGGCCTCGGTGCTGTGGGCCGGAAGCCCATGACCAGGTTTTCTTCCTTTTGCGGAAAACCCCCTCTAAATCCTCTTTAATTCCTTCTCTAATGCTTTTCAGGATATTACACGTATGTTGTGGATCATCCTCAATCAACATAGCAGGGATCGCAACAGAGCCTTTATGGTATCCACACATCCAGGGGTGGAACTCTGTGCGCCGGTGTGCTAGCACCAGCGCGCACGACAAGGCCTTCAGGGAGGAGGCGGCTGGGGTTTCGGTGGGTGGTGCAATATCATCCCAAAAGCCCCCACGTCCCCCCTTATAAAGAGACCCTAACGGATCCCTACGTTAGAAACTTATTATGACTTTTAACCATGTACAGATTATAATCTGATTTAAGCATCTAACGAATCCAATCCAAACCAGTTTTTTCGAACTCATTAAGTATGTAACCATGTAGGTTCATGTGTAATCGGTAATGACCCAGAAACTCCTTTCCGATCCACAAGTCGGTAGTGGTTTCTAGCAGGACACAGCGACTCCCGAATACACATAAAGATCATATCGGACGAACCTTTATAAAGCTCATGTGTTGATCCCTTTGCATCATGATTATAGATCAAACTCAAGACGAGATGCGTGTCATCCTATGATAGCTCGATCCTTCACTCGATATTGTAGTGGATTACTTAGTTGTAGTTGACTCCTCGATCATGTTCAGTATGGCCATGCATTTCCTTAATCCATCCACGTTGAGTGGCCCAGATATATCTCTCCCGTTAAAGAGGAGGGACAAATTCCACCTTGATCGCTCACATTCCTCTGCATATTTCATAGTAAACCCGAAAGCTAGCATTATGACTACCCATTTACGGGGTAGTATTTGGCAACCCCTAAGTAAACTATTACATTATAAGAAACCACGACGATCTCAGGTCTAAGAATCATACATACACTATGTATAAGACCAAGCAATGACACTTAAGAATATAACAATTCTTGTAGTGTCTCGACACTATGTTCTCCAACACATGCCTATATTATTGATTTGATATCTTATATCCATGATCTGTGAAATGTAATCATCAATCAATACATGTGTTGATCCATAAATCATAAGTATCCCACATAATCACATAAGATCAGGGATGATTAGAATGACATCATAAACATAAATAGAGAGTTTCACAAATAAGTCACATACTTACAATCAATATAAATGATATTTCATTCAAGAGACAAAATAACATATTATTCAAAAGTTCATAAATATAAAAGCGATGCAATAATCTCTATGATTGCCTCTAGGACATATCACTAACACTTAGAGATTCACTGAATTTGTTGTCCATTTGCCAGAAAGTAGGCCAAAGCTTCTCATCGGAATTTGTTATGGGTCTTCTATTTTTTTGTTTTCATTTTAAGTTCGCTAGGAACAAACAAACAGAATACATTTAGAGTCTTAGTGATAGGGTGCATCAATGGGGTAAATATCTTCACTCAAGCAACCCCGTCTTAAATGCTACTTTATAATTTAGCTCAATATTTTTAAACTTGTGGCATCTAAATTCTACCCACAACATTGACAGGGAGGTTCATCAATGAAAGTTGTCGACTGCATACTTTGTCTCAAAGGATACCACGAGTGGAAGCTCTCAGGTGGGATCGGTATATGGCGGTATGGCGGCATTGTGAAGATCGCGCCCTCAAGCAAGAGGTTGCCTTCACATTCATCTAGGGGTGGAGGCTCAGCTGACCTGAACCAACAAATGCTGGAATTTGTGCATCTTCTCTCCGAGGTTTCCCTTGAGGAATCTAGACTTGGAGAATCACAGCGTTCTCTTTTCCAGCACTTTGTTCTTCGAGTTGTGCGGGCATTCCTTCTGGAATGGGGTGAGGCTGAGGACTTGCCTTTAGATGATATGGTAGGTAAGTCCTTATTCTTACATATTTGTCGATCCTTTTAATTCTCGTTTGATTGATGTCCTCACCGAACAATGCTGAACCTTGACCAAAATAACCTCTGGGGTGAATTCCTTGTGTTGGTGAATTTTTCAGGTCCTTGAAACAATACTCGAGCAAGCCTGTAAAGAATGGTGCATTCTTCTCTCTTCCCATCGAAACCAGGTACGATATCATATTTATAGTCCTCGATGTCCATTTGTTGTAATGATATAAATTTATGTACAGTACCCAACATGTAGCATTTGCCCAATTTCAATAATAGTCCTTCTATAAACAATTGTAAAAAACCCGAAACTCTGCTAATGATTATTGTATACGTACTTTTAAACGTGTCATATCTAACAGGTCAGATCACTTCTAAGGAAGATGATGAAAGATGAAAATGGAACACTCTCTAAACTGGAATTGATCGAAGCTATCTCAAAATCTCTCAAGGAGAATACTGAGTGCTTATTCTCTTCATTGCGGTTACCCTGTGGTAGCCGCAAACACTTGATTGATGGGGGAGGACTTGAACACCAACAAGAAGAGCTGGAGGTAGGGAGTGTTGTGCAATAAATTGCGCTGCTGAGATTGTTAGTTGGCAATCTGTCTAGAATAAAACCAACACTCTTTTTCTTCCCTTATTACATTAACAACACCACATCTACTTGCGAATATTTTGCAGCAATTGCATGTTTCTCTTGTCAGGACCCCTTTTCTAACAATAAGTAGTAGTGAAAATAGTGAGCACTAGCTAGCACTTTTGCACCCCTCTAATGACAACTATCCTGTTCAAGACTAAGATATTAAGAATTAAAATGGTCTTTGGCATCATAAATTCTGCTGCACTTAGCTGATTATGATTATTCTATTGAAATTTGACATATTCAGAAGTTAAAACTGTCCTTCAATGAGATGAAGTTTCAAGTTGAATCTACTCGAGCTAAATGGGAGGAAGACTTGAGGAGGCTAGGTGAGTAATGCATTTGAAATTTTGTCTAACACTGTGTTCCTTGATCTCTAATCAGTATCTTAATATTATAGAAAGCTATTTTGAGGCTCAGAACCATAATGCTTACCACAAGTTACTCGACGAAAATCGTAAGTTGTACAATCAAGTACAAGATCTTAAAGGTAAACTACAAATATATTAGCTTCATTTGACTAGTAGTAAGATACTTAGTTACTGATTACTTCCAAATGTTTCTTAGGTAGCATTCGAGTGTACTGTAGAGTGAAACCTTTCCTGAAGACACAATCTGGTCAAAGATCTATTGTTGATCATATTGGGGAAAAAGGGAGATCATGATTATGAACCCTCAAAAGCAAGGAAAGGATGGACGGAAGATATTCTCATTCAACAGAATATTTGGACCTAATGCTTCACAATGTACATCACCAACCTTTCTCAAATTTCGTTTCTCATTTACTGCAAATTGATAGCATTCCCTCTAGAACTTTGTAAATAAGACCTAATCATTCATGAGGAGGTTATGTGATTTTTCTTAGTTATATAGTAATTATTCAAAATGATGTTTTTTTTGCAACGAATGAATTATTTATTTAATTCATGATGCAAAGAGCAATATATGATTATATGAATCTGTTGGTCAGAAAAAGAATGATGCATTACTTTGGAGAATGTCAGATATTTTTTGCAGGAGATGTAGTTTTGTGGCAACTCTTAATTGTACCTGTCTTATGTTACTCACCTTGACTTGTTTTCTTGGTGACAGCTGAAGTTTTTGCTGATACACAACCATTGATCAGATCCGTGATGGATGGCTATAATGTTTGTATATTTGCATATGGTCAAACAGGATCTGGAAAAACATATACTATGGTAATTCCTCACAAGCCATTGTACTTAAAAGTTTAAACATTAGTTCTATGGAACGTTTTCAAATCAAGAAACCCAATACTATAACAAAAAACAAAGTGTTAAACACTGGTTAACAATAATAACAACAATGTCCTTTTGTAAGTTACTTATTTTCATCACACGTCATGGTATTTTGTTGGTTTCTTTATGACGGTGTATTTTTTGCATACATTACTCAGATCGGTCCAGATATAACAGCAGAGGAAACTTGGGGCGTGAACTACCGATCGCTAAACGATCTGTTTGGTATTTCTCAAAATAGAGCAGATACGACCACATATGATGTGAAAGTTCAGATGATTGAAATATACAATGAACAAGTGAGGGATCTATTGATGGACGATGGTGCAAACAAAAAATATCCTTTCATGATTGCTAAAAGAATTATTTCAAGTTGGCATTTGAAAACAATAATTGGCATTCGAAAACAATAATTTGAAGTAATATGTTTCCCCATGCATTGTTAAAATCCCCCCATTATATGGCATTATGGCACATGAAATATATTGCTTTATGTTCACTTTCCTTGTTTCATTGTTAAAACTTTCCTTAAATATATTTTTTCTTTTGGATCTTTTTCTTAACCATAAACACATTAGAGATACGTAACAGTTCTCATGTAAATGGACTCAACATCCCAGATGCAAATCTAGTGCCAGTGAAATGTGCGCAGGACGTTTTGGATCTGATGAAAGTTGGTCACAGGAATCGGGCAGTTGGAGCAACTGCTCTTAATGAACGAAGTAGCCGCTCACACAGGTATTTTATACAAATTCACTTTATCTCATCCTTAGTATAATATCTTTGAATATTGTCCTTTTCTAGAGATAATCTCTCATGAATCGTTTAGTGATATACGCATAATCAAATTCACTGCATGTGGTAATTTTGTTACTCTTCTGTAGTGTGTTGACAGTTCATGTGCAAGGGAAAGAGAGAATTTCTGGTTCAACTCTAAGAGGATGCCTTCATCTGGTGGATCTTGCAGGAAGTGAGAGGGTGGACAAGTCTGAGGCCACTGGAGAAAGATTAACTGAAGCCAAGCATATAAACAAATCACTATCCGCACTTGGTGATGTTATAGCTGCACTTGCCCAAAAGAGTTCCCACGTTCCATACCGGAATAGCAAGCTAACACAAGTACTACAAGATTCCCTAGGTACACAGAACCTCTTACCAAGATTAAACTTGTTTAGTCACGAATGCCCACATAGCAAATTATATGTTTACTCTTCTTGTAATATAGGTGGTCAGGCAAAGACATTGATGTTTGCGCATGTGAATCCTCAAGCAGATGCTTTTGGTGAAACAATGAGCACTCTCAAGTTTGCCGAGCGTGTAGCCACAATAGAACTTGGTGCAGCTCGTGTTAATAAGGAAGCTGGGCAGGTCAAAGACCTGAAGGAAGAGGTATGATTATGACATTGCGTTGTTGAAACGTAGCAGGCATTGGAACTTTGTTTTCATAACTCGTGGTATGTGTCTTTGTAGATTGCTAAACTAAAATTGGCATTAGACGATAAGGAACGTGAAGCAGCACAGCTAAAAGATGTTGCTAACCGTGTGGCCTCTGAGATGAGAAATGCGAGAACGGGATCACCTCTAACCACCAGCTTGTCCTTGAAGCCTGAAGCTGGTCAGGATTCCAGTGTTGACACTTGTACAAGTGAGGTATTTTGCTTTAGACCTCCCTGAAAGCTCATTCAACTTGTTTTTTACAACAGTGTTATGTTCATCTATTGGAATTAGCTTCTTGCAAGTTACAACGCTTAACACATTACTCACGTATCTTAACCATATGGCGTCTCACAGAAATGTCCTAAAGATATGTCTTGTTCCATTGGCAGATCAGAAGCCCGTCATCTGGAAAACAGAGAAGGTTTCGCTCTCCATTATCAGTGAGAGAGTTGGATGGCAAGTCACCTGTCATCAACAGGGAATTATACCCGAGTTCGCGGAAGTTTAAGACTCCATCTCCTCCAGTAAGAAGATCATTGTCTTCCGAGAAAGTTGGCATCGCCAAAAGTGTGGAGAAAACCGAAAGCATTGACTGTACGCCTATATCAAGGATTGAAGTGCCTGCAAAAGTACTGAACAGCAGCTCTAGGAACACGCCTTCATCCGTTCTGACAGCTCAAAGTTTACGGAAATTCCGAGACTCAGAAGAAAACAGAAGCACAAGACCATCTGTTCGAGAAAACATGACAAAGAACAGGCCTGACAGTGCGACAAAGGCTCAGAAAGAAGAGCAAATGGCAATCAAATACGCAGGTGCTAGAGTGAGGTCAGATGCCATGAGCACGAAGAATTCATCCGAAATGGAAAACGAGTCTGCGAACAGCGAGCCCACCTTCCATTTCAACCGAAAGGCGAAGTTCCCGCCACAAGCAACAAGACAGTCCCAAAGCATCGACCTTAGGTACGATTCTTCAGCTATTTTTCTTACCTGGTAGTGGTAGTTGCACTGCATCTCTTTCAGGTTTCTTCTACTTGCCAATGCACATGTGATTTTGCTAACAGAGGCGTTTTTTTGGCATTGTCAGGGCCTCGGTCCGGGAGATGGAGCCTCTGACTGAAGGGAAGCATCGCCGGAACTGGCCGCCTTACACCAAAAGAACCAATATCCCCGTGCCGGAGACCCGGCGCAGCGTCTCTCTGCCCCGCGGGAAGATTGCTCTTGTGTGAATCTAGCTTCGTTACGAATTATATTAGTTGATTCGATGATGCAACGTTTTGTGAATGTGATAATTGTACGCCTGTTTTCGGTTCTTGAATAGTAATTCTCAGTTTTGTCATTGGAGTTTCAAAACCTATTTCAAACTAGCTTGTATTTGCAAAAATCTCTTGCTTCTACCTCATTTGAAATTTTCGGATTTGAATTTGATTTTGAATCCCTTCTTCAAATTCAAATCCCCTCTGTGGGCTCGGCTCATTTCCCAGCCCAGCCCAGCTCCCCCTTGGCCTCCCCACGCCCCACCTCCTCCCCTTTTCTCTGGTCATGCCAACCGAGCGCTCCAGCGAACGCTCTACGCTCCGCATGAGTGCCTGCGCCTCTACTGCCACCTGCCCGCCCGTGACGCCAGCAGCCCAACACCCAGCTCGCCCTCACCAGTGCCCATCGCTCGAGCACCTGCTCCCGTCCTGTCGCGCCAGAGCTCGCCTCGCTCGGTTCCGTCGCCGTGCAAAGCGCCCATGCTGCCGGGACGCGCTCCCATGCGCTCGATCAGTGTTGCGTCCGCGCCTTCGTCAGCAAGCGCCAGCGTCCACCTGCTCCTCTACCACCCTTGACCTCGGCATTCACCGTGTCCTATCCAACACCGAGCCAGAGCCCGCTCCCACCCTGTCCTGTCGCCGTGACACCGCGCCCGCCTCAGCTCCCTGGCCGCGTGCTACGCTCCGCACGCGCGTCTGCGCCACTCAACCAGCCCACATCACCTTGTCTACTCCGCCACCTGCTATGGCCGCCCAAGTCATCGCCGCACTCACCTTCCCGCGCTGCTTGCGTCAACAAGCCCTGCCATAGTCGTGTCCTCGCCAGAAGTCGGCCATCTCGGGACCGCACGCTCCTCGCTAGAGCCCCAACGGCTCCCCTCTTTTCCCCGGCTATAAGAGCCCCTGGAGCCTCCCTCTTGCCTCCC
The DNA here is from genome assembly GCA_036346395.1 of Hsuehochloa calcarea. Classification (NCBI taxonomy): domain Eukaryota; kingdom Viridiplantae; phylum Streptophyta; class Magnoliopsida; order Poales; family Poaceae; genus Hsuehochloa; species Hsuehochloa calcarea. Next base: position 19,323,931 of record CM070600.1, read on the forward strand.
CGCGTCGCCCTTTCGCTCTAGTAAGCCCTGTCAAAGAAATCGCCCAAACCTCCCTTTTCGGCCGCCGCGCTCCCAACTCCGATCAGCTACTCCGATGAGCTCCCTACCGCCCCACCACCGTTACCCTGTGTTCCCGACCGCAAGGAACTCCTCCCCCAAGTGGATTGAAGTTTGGTCCACCACAGCACCCGGATTTGGTTTTCTTCCCCACCTCCGGTCGAATCGCCCCCCTTCCAGCACCGTTCGAGCTCCAGTGCGCCTCGGTCCAATCACCGACACCGGGGCGGCTCCATCGCCGGATGCGCTATACGCAGAATCGTGGTCCTTCGGCGCTTCGGATCGGACGTCCACAGTTGGACTTGGGAGCGTACATGGTCAGCCTATACACCAAGGATGACGACGTGGACCGACCGACCATGGGCATGGTGTGGTGCCACCGACGGGTTAGTTTCGTGAACATTTATTATTTTCTCGTAATGCAATCATAATTTTGTGTGCTAAGTTTTCCTTTAGTCTATTCCATAGGTGACCTACACATCTATCACCACGCAGGGGTCGTACCCGGACTACGTCGCAATGTTCGACCAGCTAACAGATGACCGCGTCATCTGGAGACCGTACACTCAGGAGAGGGTGTCCGTGCACGCGCCCGAATGACTGTCCAATCTGTGCACACGAGACTACGTGTACTAGTACACGCGAAGGGCCTTGGTGCACGAGGTTTTCGTGGAGGAGTACCAGGTGGCGCAAGTCATGCGCTAGTTCGGCCTGCGACAGCATGTCCCAGCCCCCTGGGTGCAGCGGCTACCGACCCACGTCCATGGATAAGTTCGCGCTTTAATTCTTTAGTACAATCTGCGTTACATACATACCAAATAATTATATTACCATCCACAGGTACACTAGGAAGGGAGTACATGGTACTACCACCTGGACGGAGAAGATGTTCCCTTGGCTTCAGGGCTGTCTCAGCGCCTACACCGACGTCGTCTTGGAGGGTGCTTACTATGACCTCAGGGAGTACAAGGAGTACATGGAGTGTACGCCAGTCAGACGAGACTTCGCTGCTTCCGGGTTGTGGTCGACCCACCACGACACAAGGTTGCGACGTCGACACGTACCTCACATAGCCGGACTCCGCATTCCACCGTGTGGTACGTATTCTACGGTCGGTACTTCATATTTAATTCGCTAGATTTAGGTTTCCAACTTATTGATTACGTGTGTAGGTGGATCTACACCAGGAGGTCCTCAAGTTGACAGCTTCCACGTAGCAGTTGTCTCTTGGGAGGAGATCAGAGGGATCTTACAACGCATCGCGGAGAAGGCGAGGCGAGGGATACAGATCGCGATTTGTCGTACGTCGAGGAACCCAGTGAACCCACCAATGCGTGGACAGGGGCCAGCCATGGTGGCTCACGGCCACGGGCTCCTCCCGGACGTGGTGGGCGGGTCCTCGTGGCATTGTGGTGGGAGCTCCTTGGGACAGTTTGCGGTGAGCATAGCACATTCACTTCTGCTTCTTTATTTCGAACCCCACTAGTTACTAATGGTAATCTTCTCTTGCAGGTCCTCAGTTCCACCAATACACGGGACAGGAGTACGCGGAGTCATCCGCGGCTACCTTCGTGCCCCCAGGTATGACTACCTTGCTTGATTTCGTAACGTCCTATTTCGTAGTTTTCCCATGATTGCATACATAATATAATGTTTCATAGGTTGTGCATAGCGTTGGGACGAAGCGGACTTGTCATACAACGAGATATTCGCCGATGACTTCTACTTCCCCCGGGAACAGGCCTCCGCGAGGGCTTCTCAGCTGCCAGGTGCGCCGGAGCCGACCCTACCAACGTAGGACCTAGACGTCGCAACACCACCTCCGGCTACTCGCGCCAGTCGGGTATGTCGGCCGACTGACCCTTTGACGTGCTCTCACGGTCGGGGAGCGGCCGAGGCGACACAGAGTACGCCCAAGAGGGCCGCCGAGAGATGTTTGTTCAATCATATCATGTAACTATTAATTTTTGTACAACTATAGTAATGCCAGTATAGTGTTTTATTATCTCTTTTTGGAGTGGACACTCCGCACCACCCACTCTCTATGCATTGCGACATGACACAACGAGACAGCTTTACGCATTCACGTGACACAACGAGTCAACTTTGCGTAAACACGTGACCAACGAGTCAGCCTTGCACAGTGACGTGACCCAATGAGACAGCTTTGCGCAGAGACGTGACCCAATGAGTCAGCTTTGGGCAGAGACGTGACCCAACGAGTTAGCTTTGCGTAGAGACGTGACCCAATGAGTTTGCTTTTCTGCAGCAATGTGATCTAACGACTCAGCTTTGCACAGAGACATGATCAAACGAGACAGCTTTGCGCAAAATGAAGGATCTAGACCCACCATTACGAGTTAATGGAGTGTTTTGATGATTAATGATAAATCTATTTGTGAGACTAGCATTTCTATTTTTATATCTAGTATGTAGTCTCATTTGGATATAAATGTGAAATTCAATGAGGTATGCATTCAACATCATATTTCTATATATATTGTTGCATTCCTCGGATCCAAAATATAGGTTGAACTCAACCATAAGTTTAACTTGAATATGTGCATATGTTCCGATTATACATTTATGTATGCACACATTTAGGGGGAGTTCACTCCATATTTTGTGGTTTCATTAGTATTGATCCATATTCCGTTCTCCACATATATTTGGGATCTTTACTTTGAAACATATCCTTTTGCGTATATAAAACTTGTGTGGTTCTTGTATACTCATGTTGTGAGTATATAAAACTTGTGTAGTTCTTATATACTCATGTTGTGTTACATTCAATTATCTACATTCATTTATTTGCAATTGAAGTGGTCATCATCAATTACCAAATAGGAAAAGATTGGAGTATCATGTCCCACCATTATGAGTTAATGGTATGATGTGGTAATAAATGATAATCATATTGTGGAAATAACATTTTCCATGAGTTGGATGAATAGGTTATGTTCTAGGGTGATGAAGACTTAGGATGACATCATGAGTTGATCATCATCAAGTCAAGATGTAAGAAGAAGATGCATCATGTGTTGATGCATATGAAGAGCTTGAAAAATGGGAATCATCGTGTGTATGATGTTCAAGAAATAGAACCATCATGTGTTGATAGAGGTCTAGTGAAGAATGCATCATGAGTTGATGCATATTCAAGTCAAGAGCTTGAAGAAAAGAAATCATCATGTGTCGATGATGTTCAAGAAGAGGAGATGGTCATGAGTGTATCATCAAGTCAAGAAAAGACCCATCATGTGTTGATGGAGGTCTAATGAAGGATACATCATGTGTTGATGCATATCAAGACTTGGAGTAAAGGATACATCATGTGTTGATGCATGTCAAGACTCGGGATGAAGAAATCATCATGTGTTGATGATGTTCAAGACAAGATCCCGAAGTGAAGAAGATCATCATGTGTTGATGATTATCAAGCCAATGACCCGAACTTGAAGTGATAATGTGCGTCATCGAGCTTCAGGAAGATGTAAGACAAAGGTATAACTAGCTAGGGCTAAAGATGTGTTTCTAGTCTTTTACCGGTATTGGTGTTTGGTTGGAACACCGGATTTCTAGTATAGGTTGTCGTATTATTAAGAGGGGTCTTAACTAGTAGCATGAGTTAGTCAAGTGTTGATAGCTGTAAGATCTAGGAGGCCGACTAGAGGGGGTGAATAGGCGGTTTTAAAATTCTTTCGGGTAAAACCAATATATAATGCGGAAGCTAATAACAATTGATTTTGCACAATAAAAATCTAAATCAACTAGGCTCGACTAAGTGCACCAACAATATGAATACAATTCAATGAGAGCAATCATACAAAGATATATAAGCAATTAAAGCACGTAATGTAAATTACTCAAAGTAAAGCACAAGAAGATCAAACCACAATAGACACAATGATGTTTTACCGTGGTGTTCGGAGACTTGCCGGTCTCCCCTAATCCACTAATTAAGTCAACACCTCCGAGGTAAGTCCAACCACATGGACCGGTTCCAGCACGAACTAACACCCGTTCCACTAGGGTTGCTCTTCCTCCACTCCGGAGATGGCGAGCACCAAACCACTCACAATACGCCGGGCCTTCTCACAAGCTTCTTGAGAAGATCACCGGACACGCCGCCTCCACGCCGTCTAGGTGTCGGCAAACACCAAGAGTAACAAGACTCAATTTTCACTTGAACTAATCAAGTGTCTAAACTCAGTGGATACACAATCCACTACCTAAGGCAACACATGCACTTAGGGTTTGCTCTCAAATCTCACTAAGTGCAACACATACTCAAAAGAGAAGAGAGGGTTTGCTCTTAGCTCACAAAGAATGAGTATGGCACTCACAAATAACAGAAACAACAACAACAACCTTCTCCAACCAGGCAAGGTGGGTATTTAGAGCCCACACTAAAAAACTAGCCGTTGGAGGAAAGATTCCCTCGAATCAGCGCAGGGCCGGTCTGACCGCCAACTAACGGCCGGTCGGACCACCCATGCGCCAACGACTATAAACTAGTTGTTGGACTCACGGTCGGTCAGGCCGCCAACTAATGGCCGGTTAGACTGCCGCCAAATCGGTCAGACCGCCAAAGGAAATTCAGCACGATCCAAAGTGGTGCTTCTCTAAGAAAAATGTACCGCGAAAACCTCGGTACTTCCGCTCTCCGGTAGTACCATTTATTTAACGCCGGTACTACCACACATAGAATCAAATCAAGGGGAAATCGATTGGACCGCCTAAAACATGGCAGTCTGGCCGATATGCCACCGGTCAGACCGGTGACCACTGGCGGTCAAACCGCCAGGCGCCAGAGAGAGACCTTTTTCACTTCGCTCAAATGGCAAACCACATTCGCTCATTTGAGTGCAATTCTAACAAGGTTTAGAGGTGATATTCTCAACAAGTTACAAAACACATTTGCCAACCTTTAGAATACTCACCACAAGGAATAAGGTACATGGACTTACACCATTTGAAAAACACATTTGCAAAGTTAAGTCACATGCTACAAGAAATCAAACATGAGCATCAACTATTTACAAAACACATTCGCAAATAACAGCATCATGCCACAAGGCTAAGGTGCATGGATTTCAACCATGTGCAAAACACATTTGCAAACTATAATATCATGCTACAAAGATTAAATGCATGAGCCTCGGTTATTTACAAAACACATTCACAAATAATAGCTCTATGCATAGATGAGCTAGAGCAAACACAATGAACTATCAACACATGACTAACTCATGCTACTAGTCAAGACCCCTCTTAATAGTACGGCAACCTATACTAGCAATCCGGTCTTCCAACCAAACTCTAAGACCGGTAAAAGACTAGGAACACATCCTTAGCCCTAGCTAGTCATACCTTTGCCTTGCATCTTCTTGAAGCTTGATGACGCAATCATCGCTTCAAGTCCGGGTCCTTGACTTGATAATCATCAACACATGATGATCTCCTTTTTTTTCAAGTTCTTATCTTGAATGTGCGTCAACTCATGACGCATTCTTCACTCGACCTCCATCAACACATGATGGATCTTCTCTTGACTTGATGTGCATCAACTCATGATGCATCTTTTACTCCAAGTCTTAATATACATCAACACATGATGCATCCTTCATTAGACCTCCATCAACACATGATGGGTCTTCTCTTTAAACATCATCAACACACGATGATTTCCATTTCTTTAAGCTCTTCAAATGCATGAACACATGATGCATTCTTTACTTGAATCTTGACTGGATGATACTAGACAAGAGAGTTAGTCTCATATTTGGATTTGTCATTAATCACCAAAACATTCTATTAACTCATAATGGCGGGTATGGATCCTTTAATTTTTCCCTTTTTGGTGATTGATGACAAATCCATTATCAATAACAATATTTGGATATAAATAGACATAACATTCATATCATAAGAATTTAAGCTATTGAACTATGTCTATGCATATCATGAGGTGAAATTTAAAACTTCAAACAATATGCATATAAGAATGATATGCTTGTAAAATCAATGCATTCTCCCCTTTTGGCATAATACAAATTAACCAAATCAAGCATCCAAATGGAAGAATATGGATATATTATTCAGGAATATGGATATATTATTCATCCAAATGTTGGGATATTGATAACATCAAATATTCATCCAAATGTGGGGATATTGATAACATAAAAATTCTCCCCATTTTAGCATTAAACACCAAAAAGTCCAAAACACATCTAAAGCCAAGAAATAGATTTTGCAAAGCAAAGAACTTGGCTATTTACATTATTTTGTTGAAAATCATGAAGTATTCTCTCCTTTTGACATAAATCACTCAAAGATAAAGTAAGATCAAAAAGAGAATTTTTCAACTTGTGGAGCTTAGTCACAAAGAATATGAAATTTATACTTATGACCAATGGAGATGTTGTTCTCAATATATGTGAGGAGAAACAAAATAGGTCACGAACCTATTGATCATAGCACATTCTCCCCTTTTTCAACCAATTAGATTGAGAACCACCTGAAATGATATTTGAAATACCACTTGTAAAATTTTGATTTTTCATAAATATTTTAGCCTTTAAAACAAGATACCACTTGTACAAAAAAAATTGATTTTTCACGAAACTCTAGCCTTTAAAACAAGATAACACTTTTAAAATCCTTTTGACTAGAAGACTTGTTTAAAAGAATACCACTTGTAAATAAAATTTTAAAGAAAACTTGTTTAAACAGATAATTTTGCATAAGATTGACAGTTACCACGTCAAAAATATCAAATGAAGTAAATAAGAATGAAACACATTCATTCACAAGATTTATAAATCATTTTGGGCAAATAAGTAAACCAATTTTCCCAATATTAATACTTTACCCAATTTTTAATTAAGCCCAAAAATATTAATGGGGTTTTCACATAGAAAAACTCTCCCTCACACAAAGGTTCCTATTTAACAATCTTCTTTCTCCTTTGACACACAAAGGTTCATCTTCCATCTTGTCATCTTTTTATGATTAATCCATCCATAAACTCATGATGATATTTGATACACCTTGCAATAGTAAATGATATAAAGGATAATTGATTCCATTTGTAGAAAATTGATACCACTTTGAGAAAAGCACTTGATACCAAGAATAGTTGATTCTATTTGTAAATACTTGGTACCACTTGTAAGCATAACTAAAGTTTGCAAGGTGCTTAAACTTCTCTCGCAAAAGATCTTCAAAGAAAGCATCCAAAGAGAAGAGAGGAAGAGAGAATCCACTCCTATACAAAGGGTACTTGAGCTTTTAGATAAGAGAGGATACTGATCGGCAAGGAAGAATTGTAGATACCATGTTAACGAATAAGATGATATCACTTGTAAAGATAAATCTCATGCCGAGATCAAGATAATCAAAGGTGGCTACCACCTTTGGAAAGGATGCCACTTGAAAGATGCAATTGCATTTGTAATCAAGAAAAATAGTAGTGGGTAGCTGACAAGGATAGCAAGTATCAACTTGACCATAGGAAGCATCCACGAAAAATTTAGAATAAGTGATGGAGGAGAAAACTCTTCGGGCTTGAGTTAATAGAATTTTCACGCAAAATCGGTCTGGCCGCTTGTAATACCCCGGAAACGGATCGGTAATTAGAGATTCTGATTCCATATTGATAAAGATCATCTCCATAGGATCAATATACTGAAAGTTACAGGCTTTTCTTTACGACTGTTCTGAAATCTGGACAGGTTTCTGTCGGTGTCTTCTTGGGCAGTTTGGTCCTCTGTTTTGGCCAAATCAGGAGATCTCACCAACTAAAGTTTCGTAGCCTGGTTCGTTAGGAAAAGATGAGAACTAGTTTCAGGTCTTTAGGAGTTACAGATAATTAATTGTGAATTTTATCGTACAACTGCCAGAAGAGTAGTAATATGGTCTTTTTGGTGTAGTTGTCAAATTGAACCCTTGGTTGTGTGGGTTGGTTAGAGGGTATGATAGGACACGTGTAGATACATCATACCTTGTTATGCTTATTCCGTGTAAATGCTTGTGTAGGCGGTGAGGCGGTGGGTGGAAGGACACCTTCGTTGCTTCCTAGTACGTCGCAGCACGGAAGGCAAGTACTGTTTGTTAATTTGTGTTGTTTTCAAGGGAATGCATGACGATGTGGTGAATTTATGATTGCTATTGCGTTGTGCTCATGATGTGGATAGGTTTTAATATTTATGCTTCTTGTGATACATGATTCATTCCATTCATGCATGTTTCGTTTCCGTCCACGGGAGTAGAAATTTGATTAAGTCCCATCAATTTCAGAATGGGCATGTAAGACCCACCATTCCAATGTGAGCAATGTTGGACACCCGTACGAAACGTTCTTCATACGGTATTTGAGGTCCCCGTACTTGGTTAATCACGGGCTTAAGTGAACACCGACGGTGTGTCACTCACTATACCTAGTATATGTTGTGAGCGATCCATTCCTTCATTGCATAATGCCATTTCATTCATATACATTTGAGTTCAAATATGTTTTGCACAAACAGATTGTGGTTTGCTTTGCTCGCTTTATGATTCTGTCGTTTGTTTAAGTACTTGCTGAGTCTTTGGCTCATCCTTGTTTTGTGTGTTTTATTTAGGTAAATGAGGAGGAGGGCAAGTCCTTTATGTTTCTATTCCGACCACTAGGCGTTGATAATGGATTCGGATTTGGGTACATTCTTAGTATTTATTAGTTTTGTGTGGCTTCGAATAGCGGTGTTACTAACTAAAGCAAAGTCGGTTGGATTGAGGTGGGCGGTCGACCGCTTAGCTCTGAATCTGACAAACAGTTTTAGAACAAGAGATTTGATACCAAGAAAAGAGTAATTTATTGTATTTTACTCCAAACCTTTACATAATCAACCAAATAAACACATTTGGAGTATTTTCAACTTATATAGCCCTTGAAAATCCAAATCTTAAATAGTTTTTATAAATTAAGCTTTTCTTTTGCAAATGAAACGTATTTTCCTGAATTTCATCAAAAGATCCAGATTGAGCATTTGGTCGAATTTAAAGCATCCAATTGCATGTGTGAGTCACAAATACCATTATGAACATATTCATGTGAATAATTTTGGTTCATATGGCAAAACTCACTAAAGTGTTAGAAAGTGACCACTTAGGTCAAAGTTGTATTTTGGACGAATTTGAAATTCAAATATCTTTTGCTAGGTTGGTCTTTTCCTTTTGGGAAGATTTTCAAATTCCTTTAAGAATAGATTTTACACAAAAATCTAGTTGTGGTCCAAAACAAGATACCATAATCTAGGATTTTGGCTAGAAACTCATTTTCACTCAAAATAGGTTTTTCTAGAGCCAAAACTTTTGGTAAATCTTTGAAAAGCATTTGCATATATTTTGCAACTAATTTTTCAAAGAATTACTAATACTTATGAAATTTTTGACTTTTGGCTAAAAGGCTCCTTTTTTAAAACCAATACTAGCACTTAATTCATTTGAGCACACATAGAGATGTGATATACATAATTATGACTTATCACTCCCCTTTAATGTGCCACTACCATCTTGCTCAAGATTTTAATAATGAAGATTATAAACAAGAGCAAGAACACCCCTTTTAATATGATTTTTATGAAATGCAACCTACACAAGGCATAAAGGGGCTAGAAACTTCAATGTAGCTACTTGTCACCGAAATAGCATTGGTTTATGACATGAAGTGATCGTCCTCAAGCTTGGCACCAATTTTGATATATGATGAAATCCACCTTTATATTAATAAGCCAAGCCTCCAATGCCTCACCATGTACCTATTAAGCATTAAAGCGCATTTTGGTACCCAATACTTGGTTGGATCCATAAATGTTAGCCACAATATATTTGGGCACCCAAATGGCCCTAGTAATAGTTTTACATGAACTAACATTCCTAGCAAACACATTGCCATAGTTATCCTTCATAAGCGAATAATCATTATTATAAATAATAGGCTTAGGAGTGGTACATTTGGGACATTGTTGACCAATATGTCCCTTTTCTCGGCAATTGTAGCAAGTTGGGCTTTTGCTTCCCCTACTTGTCTTATTCTCTTGCTCATTGCCCGCTTGCCTCATTTTTGAATGTCTTGTCCTAACATCCATTTGATTAGGGCACACCGAGGCATAGTGGCCCTTTCCGTTGCATCCATGGCACTTGGCATATTTTTCGTATGTCTTGCGTTGTGTCTAGTCTTGCTATTCTCTCTTTTCTTGGGAGTGTAGCCAATGCCACTCTTATCTTGCAAGTGTCTTTGCTTGCTCAATATGTCGTCGAGAGTGGCCTTTCCCTTGAAGCTTCTTTCCAAGTTAAATTTCAATTTGATGACTTGGACCTTGAGCTCATTATTTTCCTCTACAAGGTTAGTATCACAAGGTATAGAAGAAATAAGAGCATCTAATTTAGAGCAACAAGGCATATCAAATAAATCCTCACACGAGGTGGATATGCTAACCTTAGATGAAATGCAAGGGTTTGCAACTACACATGGTATATCATCTAATAAATTACATACAATGTCTATATCCACCTTAGAGCTATTGAGCTTATATAGGAGGAGAGCTTCATGTTCATCCTTTAAAACATCATAATTGTTTTGCAGTGAGACATATTTTTTCTTCAAAACTTTGAATTTCAATTTCTCCTTTCCTAAATATTCATTGAGCTCTTCTAACATATCCATCAACTCATCATAGGTAGGTTCATTATTATCATTTACATCATTGTTACCTTTAGCCATAAAGCAATGAGGCGATTTAGATGGAGTTGAGGAGTCCTCATTGTCGTCGTCGGAGCTTGAGGTTGAGCATTCTTCTTCGAAGTCCATTATTTTGTGCAATCGTCACTAGTAGATATGGATATTTCATAATGATCTTGAATATATGTCCACATTTCTTGAGCGCTCTTGAGATTGCATATGGCATCAAATATTTCTATACTCAAAGCACTAAATAAAGCGTTAGTAGCTTGAGCATCGAGATGCGAGCATTTCTCTTCCTCAATGGTTGGAGCAAGAGGATCCTTTAGAGGAGAAAAGCCTAACTTTTCTCCAAGTCTTGATATGCATCAACACATGATGCATCCTTCATTAGACCTCTATCAACACATGATGGGTCTTCTCTTTAAACATCATCGACACACGATGATTCTCATTTCTTTAAGCTTTTCATATGCATCAACACATGATGCATTCTTTACTTGAATCTTGACTTGATGATCAACTCATGATCATCCCAAGTCTTCATCACCCTGGAACATAACCTATTCATCCAACTCATGAAAAATGCTAGTTCCACAACATGGTTATCATTAATTACCACACCATACCATTAACTCATAATGGTGGGACAATATACTTCAATCTTTCCCTTTTTGGTAATTGATGATAACCACTTCAATTGCACATAAATTGAATGTAGATAATGTAACACAACATGAGTATATATGAACTACACAAGTTATATATACTCCAACATGAGTATGCAAGAACTACACAAGTTCTATATACTCACAACATGAGTATACGAGAACTACACAAGTTCTACATACTCAAAACATGAGTATACAAGAACTACACAAGTTTTGTATACTCAAACGGATATATTTCAAAGTAGAGATTCTTAATATATGTGAAAAACGGAATATGGATCAATACTAATGAGACCACAAAATATAGAATAAACTCCCCTAAATGTGTGCATACACAAATGTGTAATAAGATCATATGCACATATACAAGTTAAACTTATGGTTGAGTTCATCCTATATTTTGGATACGAGGAATGCAACAATATATAAGATTAAGATGTCGATTGCATACCTCGTTGAATTTCACATTTATATCCAAATGAGACTACACAAGATAATACTAGACAAGAGAGTTAGTCTCATATTTGGATTTGTCATTAATCACCAAAACATTCCATTAACTCATAATGGCTGGTCTAGATCCTTCAATAGCTCATTGTGCTTGCTCTAGCTCATCTATGTATGGAGCTATTATTTACGAATGTGTTTTGCAAATAGCCGAGGCTCATGCATTTAATCATTGTAGCATGGGACTATGATTTGCAAATGTGTTTTGCAAATGGTTGAAGTCCATGCACCTTCGCCTTGTGGCATGATACTATTATTTGCAAATGTGTTTTGCAAATAGTTGATGCACATGCATGTTTCTTGTAACATGTGACTTGAGTTTGCAAATGTATTTTGCAAATGGTTCAAGTCCATGTATCTTATTCCTTGTGGTGTGATTCTAAAAGTTAGCAAATATGTTTTGCAACTTGTTAGGAATCTTACATGTGATCCTCATTGGCATGGCTCATTAATTGGCAAATGTGTTTTGCAATTGAAGTTGTTGTGAAAGCCATTGTTATTTTTCTCAAGAATATCGGTAGTACCATCATTAACTCGGCGGAACTACCGCGCAGCGATAGTACCGGAGTTCATGTGGCGGAACTACCGCAACCCAGATGGTCCGAAATCCGGCGGTACGTATTTTCCAGAGAGATGCTTTTTCGAGTTTGTTTTGCTCTCTTGGAAGTGTGGCAGTACCGGCGTGTTGGGAGCGGAACTACCATAGCTCGGTATTTCCGGAGGTTGGAGCGGTACGTTTTTCCAGTAGGTGCCATGTGTTGGACTTTAGTGGAAGCGGTAGTACCGCCCTTCAGAATCGGAATGACCGGAGTGTGAAACTACCGCAAGATCAACGTCGGTAGTATCGCAATGCACTTTTCAACGGTTAGTTTTTCGTTTGATATAGTCGTTACTGTGCTTGTCGTGTAGGTGCGGTAGTACCGGCCGTAGAACAGCGGTAGTACCGCTTGTGCTGATTTTTTAGCAAAATCTTCGCCAACGGCTAGTTTTTGTGTGTGGGCTATAAATACACATCTTGGCTGGTTGGAGGTAGTTGTTGCTGGTGAACATATTCATTCTTTGAGCAAAGAGCAAGCCACTCATATCTTATTTGCATGTGTTGCACTTAGTGAGCTTGGAGAGCAAATCCTTAGTGCATGTGTTGCCTTAGGTAGTGGATTGTGTATCCACTTGAGCTTAGACACTTAATTAGTTCAAGTGAGAGTTGAGATTTGTTACCCTTGGTGTTTGCCGACACCTAGACTGCGTGGAGGCGTCGTGGACCGGTGATCTTCTCAAGAAGCTTGTGAGAAGGCCCAACGTTGTTGTGAGTGGTTTGGTGCTTACCATCTCCGGAGTGGAGGAAGAACAACCCGAGTAGAGTGAGGTGTTGGTTCGTGTTGGAACCAGTCCAAGTGGTTGGACTTACCTTGGAGGTGTTGGCTTAATTCGTGGAGCCGGTCCAATTCGTTTGGGCTTACCTCAACGTGGACTAGGGGAGACCGACAAGTCTCCGATCACCACGGTAAAACATCATTGTATCCATTGTGGTTTGATCTTGTGCTTTACTTTGAGCACTTTACATTACTTGCTTTAATTGCTTATATATCCTTACATGATTGCTCCCATTCAATTGTATACATATTGTTAGTGCACTTAGTCAAGCCTAGTTGTTTTAGGTTTTTATTGTGCAAAACCAATTGTTATTAGCTTCCACATTATAAATTGATTTTAGCCAAAGAGTTTTTTAAAACCGCCTATTCACCCCCCCTCTAGTCGGCCTCCTCGATCTTACATAGAGCCGCGACACAGCGCTGCCTTGCGGACGCGAATTTCCGTCAACCGAATTACAATTCAGCCATATACGCAGGACCGTCTCAGCCTATAAGTACTACCCATTCCACAGTGGGTTCTCCTGCATCAACACTTCAACACAATCTTGCTAAAATAGAGAAGCAATAAGAAGAGATCCACGAACTCGCAAGGCGTGTTGTGGCCCTGGACGAACAAATGGTATGTGCCAGTAGGGCACCTCCCCGCAATGATGTCGCCCCCCATTGCAGCAACCCCGTCCAGAACATTACAACCGAACCTTCACCGCAAAACCCACCCGAGGGGGAGACACGCCTCTCTATTGGTGCAGAGACCCATGCAAGTTCTTCAAGTCCAAACAACGACTTAGTCTGGGCATTTCTTTAAGGTGTGCTCACACTCCCTGCAAAATGGAGCACTTCTTTGTACGACGTTCAACTTCTGCTTCGTCCATGCCGTTCCTGATGCGCCTGTACCTTTCGCTAGCCAACATTTCCCTTCAGCCTTTCAATGTCCACGGCCCAGATTAGTTGCTCCCAGGTCGGATGGCCAGTGAAATGGTCAACCACTGCGTAACCATACATCTCCACACTCTATGTTTGCATCACTTCCTCCTTATTGAAGTAATCAAAGAGGTACTGCCAAGGATGATGCGCAACCGTGGAACATGCGGCCAAGGCATGGGAGCAAAGCCTATGCAGAAGAAGAGCTTATTGTAAGTGCATACGCAACTAGTGCGGTGTAGCGTGCACTCATGGATAATCCTCTCGCGGTTCGTCCTACGGCGTCCTTTATCCCTCACATTACCTTGAAGCGAAGCTCCCTTGTGCCCATCTTAAATGCGTGATGCATCTCACCCTTCTTGCTCTTCTCCTCCATGTACTTAGTGATCATGGCGGAGTAGAGTACTTTGTCATTTGCCATGACGAGCGACGCGTTGTTGCTTCTGTCAATGAAGTAGTTTGTCGTACCGCGGAGAATTGTCACCACAATACCAACCAAAAGGAGGCATCTTGCACTGCGCATGACCCAGTTATAAACTTCGGCTAGCTTGGTTGTTATGACACCATATCGAACACCACCTCTGTCATGCAGCAGCGACCACTTCTCCTTAGGCTCGTGCTCGTCCTCCTGCGCCCCCGTCCTCCTCGTCATACTGGGACCATCTATGGGGTAGCTGTGGCAATACTTCAGGGGTCTAGTTAGCGCTTGGGGCGGCCCTTATCGATGTCTCCCTTCTGTGCGTCCAGGTCCACTCATCCAGAATCTTTCAGAGTGCTTCAAACTTCTGCTGCTAGTTCTGGTTGTACAACCGCTTGAACATGTTCATCAGATCTTTGTTGCGGAACTACTTGTAGAAGTTTCCCCCAAGTGCCTCATGCACCACCTGCTATGCAGATCCGCCCATGCAAGTGGTTCATTATCTCCTTGTTGTAGCTAGGTTATTGCACTGAGCAGGCCGGCATGCCGATTATGAATGATGCATATATTTGGACGACTCTGTACAACATAAATTCTCACATTCTTCAGGAACCACAACCGCTGTCCGTGTTCTCGCTTTCAATGAAAGCGAATGCCACGGGAAGAACTTGATTGTTGTCGTCCGTTGCTATTGCGGTCAGTATCTGGTCCTTGTACTTTCCAGTCAGGAATGTACGATCTACGCACAAGATTGGACGGTAGTGCCGGAATGCATTGATGCATGAACCAAAGGCAAAGAATGCTCGCTGCAGTACCCTCTTATTGGCCCACTTCGGATGTGCGCCACCTTGAATGTCAACATGAGTGCCGACATTACTGTCTTGTATGTCTTGGAGTAGCCCAAAGAGGTTGTGGTAGGAATCCTCGAACGTGCTGAACCTTGATTCCACTGTCTTCTGTTTTGCCCTCCAAGCCTTGGCATAGTTGATTATGTACTAGAATTTTACCTCAATCACACAAATGATAGATCGTTACTCAAAATCAAGATTATCCACGATCTCAATGTATATGAGGTTGGCGATGAAGCTTGATGATAGGTTCCTATGGGACTGCACCTACTCAGCGACGACGCATGTGTGCGGGACCACTATAGAGCACTTCCAGTAGGTGTCCCACTTAGACTAAAATGCGTGCACTAGCCAAGGGCATCCCTCTATTTCGCACGTCACGTCGTAGCATCTTGGGTTAGACTTGGCGACTGTGAATGTGCGCCGCACCGATAAGGCCCAGAATTTGACCGCCTCCTGCACGGCCTCCTTGCATTTGTACACAGCTCCTTGCTTGACCTCGCTCTGGTCGTACTCCCACGGCACACGGGAGCCTTCGTCAATGATGAGGTTGTCGAACTGGTATGTGTTCCACTCGGATGAACCGCTAGCTAGTCCACATCATCCTCGCCATCGGATCTTTCATCTTCTGACAATGCATTATAGTCCCGGGATGCTTGAACCATCATTTGTACTATGGCTTCTAGCTCCTCACCCTCGTCAGCTAGCCCACTGGCCTGCTTGACTGAAGGAGCTACTTCTCCAAGGTCTTCGTCGATAGCATCAACAACTTTGGGAGCTTCGGGCACTGTGTGCGTCGCGCTGTGGCTGAAGTTACCGATTTTTTCTTCGGTACCACCCCCTTCTTGTTCAACCACGGATACAGAAGTGAGCTTGGCATATGCCTGGGCCAGAAGGACCAAATCCCCACCCACCCTCCTCCTCACCACGCGTACATATGACTGCCATGACTTTGTTCCATTCAGCTGCACTAACTTCCAATATGTGGGTTGTGTTGCTCAGGGGGGTAGTGCAACTCAATCTCATATCATATACATCACGGTCCACTTGGAATGCGTGAAACAACCACCGCATCATGGCGTCCCATGTACGCCCTCTGCTCTTGGTAGGGGCACAATCACCGATTGAAAATAACGCAGATCAATTCCATCGGGATTCTCCAGAATAGTTTCCGGGCCGTAGTAAAATTTAAAATTGACGACGTCCGATATAATTGACACACTGCACCATGAAGAACATTTTCATGATTAACCACATATCTAAAACAAGTCTACCCACCGAAAAGAATTATATACAACATATTGCATTACGCAACTGTACATCCAAAACTATGTAATCCGTTTGGTTCAAAAAATTACCTCACAAGTGGGCAACCGAACGAGCAGCGCTTGTTAGCTTCTCTCCTCACCTCTACTCCTCTCCCTTCTATTCTTTCTTTTTTGAATACAAATGAGTTGTGTGCGAATTTTAGAGTTTTATAGAGCTTTTTATGGAGGGAAAAGTCACTGTTGTCAGTTCAACCTGCGACAATAACTTATTTTTGTTATTTTTTAGACTAATTATTTATTTTTATAATTTTCTTTTTTAAAAAAAATCCCTATTTTTGACTCGACCCATCCACTGCAACCAAATCGAGCCCGACCCACTGCCCCCATCCACCCTCCCCTCCAGCGACGGCGGCCATGCAGACCCGCCGCCGCCTCCTCCCCCTCCTCCGCGCGCCGCCGCCCAAGACCCTACTCTCCCGCCTGCTCTCCTCATCGCCTCCGGCCAACGGCGACGGGGGCGGGGTGGCGGTAAAGCAGGTGACGCGGGGGAACCTGGCGGAGGCGCTGGAGGAGCTGCGGGCGCGTGTGCGGGACGCGGCGTTCGTGGGGATCGACCTGGAGATGAGCGGCGTGACGAGCGCACCGTGGAGGGACACCTTCGAGCTCGACAGCACCGACGTCCGGTACCTCAAGCTCCGCGACTCCGCGGAGCGCTTCGCCGCCCTGCAGCTCGGCGTCTGCCCCTTCCGCTGGGACCCCGCCAAGTCCGCCTTCGTCGCCCACCCGTGCGTCGCGCTATCTCCCCCTCCCAATCTCTCTTGGTTCTAATCTACCAGCAGTCCACCACCTAATAATACGCGTTTATTATACAAATAGCATGTGAATTGGTTTGCAGCTTCCGTATTGTAGCTGGTTAATCGCTGGTAGTTCACTGATAATTTAAAGGTTACGTTGGCATTCTGATGCTTTGTGTTTGTTAGGATCTGCTGTCTGTGAGTAGTGCGTTGGACATAGCGCCTGGTGAACTTCTAATGATCCGTTGAGGCAGGAGCCCATTTTTATCTAGTCGGGCTTGTGATGAGATATAGGGTTTGGGGTTTTGGATAGAACTGACTACCCCTTTTGGCCTATTTAGGTTATATGCTTGTGAACAGCTCTGGGGTTTAGGGCTCTAGGGGCCAAAATATGATATATGTGGCTTCCTCTGTACCAAGTGGGGTGCTATCTATAGACTATGGATCTGTGATAAACTGAATAGATTATTAGATCTTTTGGATTGCAAATAGTGAACTTTTCTGGTTTTTTAATTAAAAGGCAGCTCCTTGGACCCTTCATATAAAAACTTTGATGATGTTTATCAGAGAAGTAGTACTTTAGAAGGCTCTGTTTTGAACAGCCAGTATTCCCCAATTATCGAAATAAAAGATTAATAGGTGCTGACTCTGTTTCACGTAGCGTTCCACAGTAACAAGCTCATAGAACACAGATTGAGATAGCAACACCGAGAACACTTGATCTGAACACCCAAGAACAATATTGATGTAGAATGGTTCTTGAACAAGGACGCCTCGCAGAAGTTTCTGCTATGTAAAACTATAACTATATAACACCCCCTCCTGGAGAGTTGGTTTAGCTGATTTGCAACAGATAGTTCGTTCTTGATTGCCTGATCACTTCCCAATCAGTTCTTCATTAACCTTTAACAATGGCATAACCTTTTCTTCTTTTCAGGCATAACTTCTTTATCTTCCCTCGCAAGGAGCTCCCAAATGATAGTTCATCTCCGGAATTTCTCTGTCAGACCACTTCAATTGACTTCCTAGCAAAGTACCAGTTCAATTTCAACACGTGCTTCCGTGAAGGTGCTTTCTCTTCCCTGCAATGCTTGGTTGGTCTGTTACTCAATGCATATCTCTGACTCACTGTCGATCCAAAATTGTAGGATTGACCTTAGTTACACATTACTCAATTTTCTAGTTTTTATTAATGGGCTAGTAGCCTAGTACATACATACCATGCATGAAAAGCCTAGAGTATTTGTTTATTTACGATATTTGGTTAATCTCAGGAATATCTTATTTATCCAGAGCACAAGAAGAAGAGGCACTTCAGAAATTAAATATATTGTATCATGATCAAATATCTGTATCTCCAAACACTTCTGAAGAGGAAGGAGATGTACCATTGAAGAGTGCTGCCGATCTTCTTTTCACGGAGAGAATGAAGATCAAATTTAATGAGTGGCGTGATGCGATAATCAGCAATCCAAGAGTAGATAGCCATTGGTCAGGGAACATTAGATTCAACACAGACCAATTCCAGACAGTTTTCTTAAAAATGCGCCCAGCTATTATGCTTAATGGATTCACATCACATCAGTTAAAGTTAATTCGACAGGTATTGCCTGATACATCTATTGCCTTGGAATATAGTGGCTGCTGGACAGCTAATTTGTGAAAAAGATATTTCATGCGTCCATGAGTTTTATCATCGATTCAAAGTTCTGTATAGTTACATACATATTTTGTTTATACGATATTTTCTTCATAAGAGATTATGTTCCTTTTCCAATATTTGTGGCTGTTATCAATTTGGTAGTAACTGTGCCTTTTGTGGAATTACAGCCATCGACAATTGGACTTACGATATGTGTTGAATACAGATTGATGTTTTCTGTTGCACGTTCTTTAACTTATCAGTGTGTAATGCATATTAATGATGCTTCTTGATATGTGCTATTTCTGCTTCTACTCAGATAATATATTTCCCTATGCAGGTTTTAAGAAAAAACTTTAGAGATCTTGTTTATGTTTGTACATTTGGCGAGGATGACACATCAGAAAAGAGAGTAGTTTATACAGACACCATTGAGGACAAAAGATTGTTGATGGTAAGAAATATTTATTGATTTCCGGTTGAAAATGGCACAAGCTTCATTTCTTTTTCTGTCCACGATAAATCTATTTTTGCTGCTGACTGCTTCTGCCTTTTCTATTTGACTTTAAATTGAATGATGCCTTGTCGCTTTTGAAATTTGCATGTATGTTTTCCTTTGATTTTGAATTGAAGAGGCACAAGCTACAGAACATGATTATCTATATAATCATTACTCCGCTAATCTAAGCAATATATAGTGAACTCTATGTGAGATCTTGGTTAATGGTAACTAATTACTCTGGTTCTGTTTTAATACAGAAAGATGTGCAGGAAGATCTACTCAGAAGCAGGGAAACAAGAGTCAAATCAGCTGTGGGAATCCGTCATGTCATTGATCTTCTTGCCTCAGAAAGGAAATTGATTGTCGGTCATAGTTGTTTCCTAGGTACACTATATTTGTTTTCCTTTCGGATACTTCTATGATCAAGAACTTTACAGTTGTCACGTCTGGTGAGATTCTCCCATACACCGAGATAATTTTTTTCCAGTCATGGAAATTGCCTTGCAGATGTATTGGGACTTTGGGTCGGTAGATGATCGACTGAATTGACGATTGATTTCTCTAGCACTGACTTTTGAGCTTCTTCTGACCATATCTATTTTGTAAAACAGATATTGCACAAGTCTACAGCAAATTTGTTGGTCCTCTTCCTTCATCCATGAAGGAATTTGCCTTGGGCATCCACAAAATTTTCCCACATATTGCAGATACCAGGCATCTTATGTCTGTCAACAAAGCGGTTCAGTATCTGATGAGGCAGAAAAGCAAATCACTGTCTTCAGCTTTCTCATTGTTGTGCCCTGCACTTTATTCACCTGTCGAGAAGTCATCCACCCTTCCTCCTGTGAGAATTGAAGTTGAAGCAGATGAAACAACGTATGGTTTGTTCTGGATCCTTGATGTCTTAGTGCTTGCCTTCTTTATATAATAGTTTACATGCTTAAGCCCAAAATTGCTTCTGCATGTACAGAGAACATCGCTAGTAGCTTTTCATCTATAATAGAATCAGATGGTTTTAGCAATTGGTATTATTTATGCTTTTTCTCTTCTGTTGTTTCCCCTGTCCTGCAGATTATCTTGCTTCACTACAGGTGCTAAACATGAAGCAGGATATGATGCATTCATGACTGGATGTGTTTTTGCGCAGTTGTGTGCTTATCTTGACATCAAATTTGAGCACCTCTCACCTAAAGAGAACCTAGCAACAAACAATAAGCTGCAGAAACACATCAACCTTCTGTCCCCTTGCTGGAACAGCGGAATGGTGGTTGATTTAAGTTCTGGCACGGAGAGACCAGATCCAGGTTATAAGCGTAGATATCCTGCTGCTGTGTATGATAACGTTGTTCTCATCTGGGGATTCCAATCTAAGCTGAGACCAAAGGATATAAAGGATTGCATTTGCAAAGTGTTTGGTCCAGCTTCGCTTACGTCAATCTTCTCGATTGATTCCACTTCTGTTCTCGTTCAGTTTAGTAAACAAGAGTCTGTAAACGATTTCTTGGATTTTAAGGCTACCTTAGAGAGGACAGATAGTGCTATTTCAGTTTTGCACCCTCTGTCAACTATATTGGAAGGAGGCCAAACACGAGCTGCAAAATATGATACCTACAGAGACATTTGCAGCTCATCTGTATCAAAGTTTTTCTTTGCAGATCAAGCTGAAGCGGTTTGTTCAACTTCAAAGAGTCAGCTCAAATGTGAGAACGTACATGCTGGTGATGCCTTTGGAACAAACGAGATTATTCTTGATGAAACTGTGCTTGCCTCGGTAAAGCAGGCAGAAGGAACTAAGTCTTGTTCCAAGAATCAAGAGGATAATGATATTTCATGCCAAGATATCTTAGATGCACTACAACTACAAGATGGAAAAACCTTGTTTGGCAAACGAATGAGAAGCTCATGACTAATATCGATCTCCTTCCACAGTTTATTATACTTGCGTTTTTTTTGGGTGGGGGGCGGATTTGACTGCTCTGAATAACAATTGTTTTGACGAGTATTCATTTTATCGATGTATCTGGGCACGGTGCTATCTAGCATTTACCTTGTCCATTGTAACTGTGCACTACAGAATTACCTTGTACCGATGCAGGAAAGATTATGATCTCATTTACAAGAATGATTGTATTTAGAATTTTAGATGATGCCACCTTTTTAACTCATTCATCTGTTCTGAATTCTGATCCTGGCTATGCACTTCAAGGTTAAAAACTTAAAACAAAACAGCCAAGTAGATTGTTCTTTTCTGAACCAACTAAACAAAATGTGATAAGTAATTTCAGGGGACAAATATCTTGGGTGGTTGATCAATACTGCAAAGCCAAGCCATGTCTTCTACATGTAAGACAAAATGTCGCTGCTATAAAAGTTGATTTCTTATTACAAAAGTTGCCCGTAATTTTTGTGCATTATCTCAAACATAGTCACATTTATAAGAAGAATCTACCTACGAAGTGTCTTTTTGGGGGTCTCTATCTCTTACCCACAGCGAAGGCGTGAATAGCAGCACAGTAAAGTGATATTCGCGTTTTTCCTGGTGCTTTTGTAAGAAAATTTTACTACTGGTCTACTAGTAACACGCATTGGACTTCTTGCGTCCCATGGACGCCGGCGGCGGGCTCAGTGCCGTCGCCGCGGCCGCCTTCCCGCAGGCGGAGGCGATCGCCGCCGTCCAGGACGCCCACTTCCCCACCCCTTCCACCGACGAGGACTGCGACGACCTCTACGGCGACGTTAACCTCGGGCTCGGCTTCCTCCCCCTCCCGTCACCCTCCCCTGCCTCCCCGACCTCCCCTCCCAAAACCCCTTCTCCCGGTCGCTCCATCCCACCCCCATCCCCACCGCCACGCCGTACACCGTCCCACAAACCCCGGCCCGAGCCCCAACCAAAGCCCACCCCACAGCACCAGCCGCCGCTGCCGCCGCTTCCCGCGCCAAAACCCACCCGGCGACATCAGCCGCCGCAGCGCGCGTCGTCGCGGGACTACACGTCGCCGCCCACCACGGCGCTTTACATCGGCGAGCTCCCCTGGTGGACGACGGACGCGGAGGTGGAGGCCGCGCTCGCGCCGCACGGTGCGCTCCACGGCCTCCACTTCTACGCCGACAAGCTCACCGGCAAGTCGTGCGGCTTCTGCCGCGTCGACTTCCTCCACCCGGCCGCGGCCGCCTCGGCCGCCGCCGTGCTCCACGGGCGCGCCTTCGGCGGGCGCCACTGCGTCGCCTCGCTTTCCTCTCCACCTGCGCTCCACCTCTCCGACGCCGACTTCCATGTCCAGGCACCGGCCCCGAACCCCACCCGCAGCCGCGGCGGCAATGCGAGCAACGTGTCGACAGTTCGGGGGCAATGTGGGGCCCGTGTTGGGCGATCGGCCGGCTCTGGCGTCACTTCTACGACCCATGGCTCCCCGGCCACGTGTGCCGCTGTTCGGTGGGATGATGGGAGGCGGTGACGGGTATGGTGGGTTCCCGTGGATGGGGCAGTGCAATGCCGGGATGGTTACTGCTGGTATGATGCCGTCAGTGGTGGCGCCTCATGTGAACCCAGCGTTCTTGGCAGCTGGCGGGATGGCGATGGGTGGCCCAGGGGTGTGGCATGATCAGAGGATGGCCGGGGGCCTATGGGGTGGACAGCAGCCATGGAATTTCGGAGGTTGTGAGATGTCACTGCAGCAGCTAAGGCCACCGGTGCAGCACCACCAGGCGCACCAGCAGTACCGGAATGTAGACTATGAAAAGAAGCGTGGCATGGGACGGGAAAGACCATGTAGTAGGAATGAGGAGAGGAACATTGGCAATGTGCGGGGCTACCCAGAGAGGAGGCAGTGTAGCCGTGATGGGGGTGATTGGTCCAGGAACCATGACCGTGAGGAAAGGGGTGGGTATCGTGAGCATGTTTTGGAGAAGGAAAGGGATCGGGACAGGAACTGCGCGTGATGACTATGAAAGGAGAGGACGGGCGAAGTCAAGGAGCCAGTCAAGCGATGGTGATGGTGATGGTGATGATCTTCCAATGAGACGGTGTTGATTTTGCGCTTCAGGGCTCAGACAGCATCTTCAGGCTAAATGGTAATTAGAATTCTAGGACAAACATTCTTTTCCAATTGTTCTATTTTCGCCTATAAGGCTATAACTAGTGTAACTAGCGTCTCCTGTTGAAGTTGACTCACCAAGATTGTTTTTGCTGTGCACATTTTTGGGGCAACCATCCATTGTGTTCTGGCTTTTAATTTTATACTTCTGGTTAAACTTGCCCCTGCCTCTATCATGTACTTAGTTAGAAGCTCTTCACATTAGTCATATTCTTGTCTAATTGTATATAGATTGACAGGATGGTACCCGTATGCACCGTATTTTATTACGGTGTATAAGAAAGAAAAAAAGATGAACAGAACATAAAAACTAATGCCCCAGTCCCAACATATTGTGGTGTATGAAAGAAATGTATGTTTCATTTCAAAGTTCTATCAGGCTGGTGCATTATCTCATGCATCCAGTTGTGATTCTGCTGCTAGTGTTATAGAGTATGGAGTCAGATTGGTCTCCTTTTTCACTCGGAGTGTGTTTGTAACATCATCAGTTCAAAATCAAAGAATTTGCAAAGATTTCAAAATTTCAAAAAAAAATCAATCCTCGTTCTTCCCTCTGTTTGGGCGCCGTTCCCCCACCTCCTCTGCCGCGTCGCCTCCGCGTCAGCTTCCCTGCCGCCCCGCCCCCACCGCGACTACTCTTCCCCCGCCCGATCCCATCGGCGCCGACCCCTTTCGCCCCGCGCACATGCCACCGCCTATCCTCGCCAATCACTGGCCTTCCTTACGCCAACCCCTGCCGCGCAGCAAGAAGACGCCTCCTCCCGCCTGATCGCTTCACCGCCATCCTCGCCAATCCTCCTCCCTCGGCGACTATAAGCGGCACCTCCTTGCCTTCCCACCTTGCTCCTTCCCTCCCACCTCGACCTTCCTCTTCGCCGAATCGTCGCCGAGCCCGAGCCCGCTGACGCCTCCTCCTCTACGGCCGCTTCGGCTTCGCCACCGCCGCCACTCCTCGAGGTGCCCCCGGAGTCGAGGAGGCACCCCTCTTGTTCCCCAACCCCGACGCCTCTTCCTCCTCCACCTCCGTCGCCGCCGTCCGCCGATTCGCCCACTCCCGAGTTGCCTCGGCTCCGCCTCAGGTCCCCCCCACCTCTGGCCGCCACCGCGCTCGCTCCTTTCCTCCCCCACCTCCGGCCGCCGCCCGCCGCCCTCGCCCGAGCTCCCCCTCTCCCTCCACTTCTCCCCCCTTTTTTTCTTCTCCACAGAGGCGCGGAGGAAAACGAGGCGACGCGCCAGCCGACAAGTGGCCCCCGCGCAATGACCACGACGGGTGGGCGCAAGCAATGGGATTGATAGGTGCTTGCGTGGACTCGGTCCACGCTTCTGATGTCCGTGGACCGAGCACAGTGCATGCCACGTGTCAGCACGACAGATTTTCTGGTTTTCTGATTTTTGTTTTCAATTAAAAATTTCATTGAGAAGCTTCCAAAATTCATATCTTTTTCTTTATAACTCCAAAAATTATGAAACATATTTCTAAAATTTTCTAAAATCAAGATCTTGCTAATGACACTGGTCTTGTTCATTTTGGAGTTCCTTTATTACGAGTTTGGTATTTATTTGCTCTCTCTACTGTTGTGCCTTTTTCCGGTACTTTCGTCCGATTAGGGTTCGAAGACGTAGGAGACCTCAACTTCGATCAAGCTCAAGAATACCAAGACCCCGCTGCCTTTAACCAAGGTGAGTTAATACTTTGATCATTTTGAGCCTACATTTTTTGTAAACTATGTTTATTTAAAATATCAAAGTTGCATGCTTTACTTCTGTAATCAAATGTATGTTAAAGTTTAAGGTAGTTAAACACCCATTTGATGATTATTTAATTATTACCCATCCTTTGATAAATTTGAATCCCTCACTCCATGTCACCCTAGTGAATATGTGGTAAATACTAGCCTAGGTTGTACTTAAGCGACATGTTAGTCTTGCTTAAGTACCAGGACAATAAATGTCCCAAGTCTTGCTTAAGTACCGGGACAATAAATGTCTCAATCATCATCTTTTAATCATGAAAGTGATTTTGGGCAGTCATTGGATGTAAATGAAATGATTGGCGTATTGTGTTAATTGGTTTTTCCTCCAACCCTAAACAACTTGCTAGTGCCACATCTGGGCAGATGGAAAGAGTGGTGGGTGCAGATGTAGCATGAGAATGGTTGGTATGTGGTATGAACCGTCTAGATGAATTAAGGACTTAATCTTGTATTGACCTCCTGTGTAAAACAAGTACAACAGCAAATCTGCAAAGTGCAACTTGACTTAGTAAAATTACTGAACCCTGAATATCATCCCACAACTGGTGTTTAGAAGTGTGCAAGTGGCAGAACGTATGCTAGCTTGAAAGGGACACCGGGGAGGGTGAAGTTGCCAGCTGCGCTAGTCGTTCTGGTCGGGGCCAGCTGCGCTAGTCGTTGTGGTAAACATCCCGCACAACTTATGAAATTGGCCATAGGGGTGAGATGACGGAAGGGCAAGGTAGTTTGAAGCGTTCTTGTGACGATCACTCAACTACATGACTAAGGAATTATGGCGATGGTGATGGTGATGATGATGATCATCCAAGGAGACGGCGTTGATTTTGCGCTTCAGGGCTCAGGCAGCATCTTCAGGCTAAATGGTAATTAGAATTCTAGGACAAGCATTCTTTTCTAACTGTTATATTTTCGCCTATAACTAGTGTAACTAGCGTATCCTTCTGAAGTTGACTCACCAAGATTGCTTTTGCTGGGCACATTTCCCAGGCAAACCATCCATTGTGTTCTGGCTTGTAATTTTACACTTCTGGTTAGACTTGCCCCTACCTCTATCATATACTTCTAATTTGGAGCTCTTCCCATTAGTCATATACTTGTGTAATTGTATATAGACGCTCGTTGTAACTGACAGGATGGTACCCTTATGCACCTTATTTTATTACGGTGTATGAAAAGAAAAAAGATGAACAGAACATAAAAACTAATGCCCCAGTCCCAACATATTGTGGTGTATGAAAGAAATGTATGTTTCATTTCAAAGTTCTATCAGGCTGGTGCATTATCTCATGCATCCAGTTGTGATTCTGCTGCTAGTGTTATAGAGTATGGAGTCAGATTGGTCTCCTTTTTCACTCGGAGTGTGTTTGTAACATCATCAGTTCAAAATCAAAGAATTTGCAAAGATTTCAAAATTTCAAAAAAAAATCAATCCTCGTTCTTCCCTCTGTTTGGGCGCCGTTCCCCACCTCTCTCTGCGCGTCGCCTCGCGTCGACTTCCTGCCGCCCGCCCCACCGCGACTACTCTTCCCCCGCCCGATCCCATCGGCGCCGACCCCCTTCGCCCGCGCACATGCCACCGCCTATCCTCGCCAATCACTGGCCTTCCCCTTCTGCCAACCCCCTGCCACCGACGACAGCAGCACGCCTCCTCCCCGCCCAGTCGCTTCACCGCCATCCTCGCCAATCCTCCTCCCCCCTGGCGACTATAAAAGCCGGCACCTCCCCTTGCCTTCCCCACCTTGCTCCTTCCCTCCCCACTCGACCTTCCTCTTCGCGAATCGTCGCCGAGGCCGAGCCCACGACGCCTCCTCTCTCACGGCCGCCGGCCGCCCACCCGCCACTCCTCGAGGTGCCCGAGTCGAGGAGGCACCCTCTTGTTCCCCAACCCCGACACCTCTTCCTCCTCCACCTCCGTCGCCGTCCGCCGATTCGCCCACTCCAGGGTTGCCTCGGCTCGCCTCAGTCCCCCCCTCTCGCCGCCACCGCGCTCGCTCCTTTCCTCCCCCACCTCCGGCCGCCTGCCGCCGCCTCGCCCGAGCTCCCCCTCTCCCTCCACTTCTCCCCCCTTTTTTCTTCTCCACAGAGGCGCGGAGGAAAACGAGGCGACGCGCCACCGAAGTGGCCCCGCGCCTTGCAATGCCCGGTGGTGGGCGGAACTGCAGCAATGATTGATAGGTGCTTGGCGTGGACTCGGTCCACGCTACAGTGTCCGTGGACCGAGCACAGTGCATGCCACGTGTCAGCACGACAGATTTTCTGGTTTTCTGATTTTTGTTTTCAATTAAAAATTTCATTGAGAAGTTTCCAAAATTCATATCTTTTTCTTTATAACTCCAAAAATTATGAAACATATTTCTAAAATTTTCTAAAATCAAGATCTTGCTAATGACACTGGTCTTGTTCATTTTGGAGTTCCTTTATTACGAGTTTGGTATTTATTTGCTCTCTCTACTGTTGTGCCTTTTTCCGGTACTTTCGTCCGATTAGGGTTCGAAGACGTAGGAGACCTCAACTTCGATCAAGCTCAAGAATACCAAGACCCCGCTGCCTTTAACCAAGGTGAGTTAGTACTTTGATCATTTTGAGCCTACATTTTTTTGTAAACTATGTTTATTTAAAATATCAAAGTTGCATGCTTTACTTCTGTAATCAAATGTATGTTAAAGTTTAAGGTAGTTAAACACCCATTTGATGATTATTTAATTATTACCCATCCTTTGATAAATTTGAATCCCTCACTCCATGTCACCCTAGTGAATATGTGGTAAATACTAGCCTAGGTTGTACTTAAGCGACATGTTAGTCTTGCTTAAGTACCGGGACAATAAATGTCCCAAGTCTTGTTTAAGTACCGGGACAATAAATGTCTCAATCATCATCTTTTAATCATGAAAGTGATTTTGGGCAGTCATTGGATGTAAATGAAATGATTGGCGTATTGTGTTAATTGGTTTTTCCTCCAACCCTAAACAACTTGCTAGTGCCACATCTGGGCAGATGGAAAGAGTGGTGGGTGCAGATGTAGCATGAGAATGGTTGGTATGTGGTATGAACCGTCTAGATGAATTAAGGACTTAATCTTGTATTGACCTCCTGTGTAAAACAAGTACAACAGCAAATCTGCAAAGTGCAACTTGACTTAGTAAAATTACTGAACCCTGAATATCATCCCACAACTGGTGTTTAGAAGTGTGCAAGTGGCAGAACGTATGCTAGCTTGAAAGGGACACCGGGGAGGGTGAAGTTGCCAGCTGCGCTAGTCGTTCTGGTCGGGGCCAGCTGCGCTAGTCGTTGTGGTAAACATCCCGCACAACTTATGAAATTGGCCATAGGGGTGAGATGACGGAAGGGGCAAGGTAGTTTGAAACGTTACTGTGACGATCACTCAACTACATGACTAAGGAATTATGTGGGGTAACGAGTATAATTATCTCTTGTGGGTACAGTGTACAACCTCTGCAAAGTCTAAACTGTTTAAACAGTCGCGCCTACGGTCAAAGGCGGACATGGGAACTTAATCTGAGTTAGTTCTATTTCAAAAACCTTTGTGGGTGGATTGAAAATGTGATGGGCTCATCTAGCCCTTGTTTTGAATTTTCCTGGGTAGCCTTACCCAGTGCTGATAATCGGTGGATGTAACCGTTATCAAAATTAAGCATGAGGTGGAGGTAACCTCCGCTGTTATTTAATATTGCACTTATTCTCTTTATTAAAAATACAATTTGTTTAAAATGCTAAGTCATTGGGATTTGTATTTATGATAATTGAAAATGTTGCTTTAGCAAATAAAAGAACATGAGTCATCCTTGTTAAGCCTTGCATGTATACTATTGCATACTGTGTGTTGGCTCGCGAGCACGGTGGTTGTGCTCATTCTCGCTCTTTCCCCAAACCCTCAGAAGCAGGAAATATTGGAGATTACGACTACTACGAGGAACCAGATGTCTGAAGACCCAGGAGTTCTTGAAGCATAGTTTGGTCTTTAGTTGTTCTAGTCTCGCCTCAGTCTAGATGACTCCGCTGATACTTATATGTCTCCTATATTATCTGAGTTTTCGGGTAATATCGGATGTACACAGGTTTCCCCAGTCGCTTGTCTGTGGAGAGATGTGCCCTCACCCTTTTTGCTTTCGTTGTTGCTTCCACTACTTTGTGATGTAATTGTTTGGTCTGTTCGGCCCTTATTGTAAAACTTGGCCCGAAGAGGTCTATGTAAACTCTGATTTGTTGAATTAATGAATGGTATGGTGTTACGCTATGTATGAAATTATTCAGTGATGTATCTGTGAGTGCTATCTATTGATCCAGGGAATAGCACAGTGTATTCGCAGATGATTCGGGATTAGAAAATCCGAGTCCAACAGTGTTGCATAGATTGTTGTAAACAATCATTATTAATTTAATACGTCTCACCTTTTTTAGGTTGCATTTTGTTTGACCGTTTTTTTGTCAATGAGCAGAGAACCTGCTTGTTCATTAAGCATTTTGAGTGAACTCTGACAATCACAATTTGGTGGTTACTATGTGGTGAATTATTACAGCTTTCTCAGTTCTGTTAGAGATGGTGTAAAACATTCTATTCATGATGTTTTGACATAGTATTGTTGTTTGCTTATTTTATAACTTTATCAATGTGCTATTTGGCTTTGGTTACATCTCTCATAGCTTTATTGTTTAAATTTTAATCAACATTTTATTTTTCTCTTGAGCCAGTTGCTTTTGTTCCATTTGAAGACTTCCTCTTGTTCCTCTTACTCCAAAAAACTTCCTCATGTTCACAAGAACTTGTTACTTGAAACATATGAACTTGTTAGTCGTTAGCGCTATCCCTGAAACTGAACGACATCAATGAGAATTAGAACATTAATACAAACTACGTAACTACGTAAGACTACTACGGTAGTACCATTCTTTTGGCCATAGTAATTTCTGCTACCTTTTAGCACCTGTGCTAATTGAGCGCTATGATACAATATAGTTAAGAAAAATAACTACTAGCAAACTAAAGTAGTAAGAACAGAATGGGTGTCTGTTATCTCATAACGACGCTGCTGGCATAACACAGATTTAACATTAATCCACTAGCACTTGGTATTATTAGCAGTTACTAGCACACATGTTTGGGTTGCGCTGCATAAGAACCACCTTATTAATTTTATTAAATAGTTTTGAACTTCCACTATATTCATCCATGCATCTGCTGACCATCTACTATAGCATATGGTGTTGCCATATTACTCAAACTAAACAACTAAACAAGGCATTAGATTCTGTCGGTTACCATCAAATGTGTGACTAATGGCATTTGGAAATAAACTTTTACACCTCTATGGCTTTATACCTAATTGAGGCACTTGCAAGTAGTAGCAGAACTGTCTTGTTATAACTAGTGGCATGACCGTATGGTATCAGACCAGGGTTATAATTTTTTGTTTTTAAAAAATCCAACTCAACATTTTGGCAGAAACCAGACGGCTTCCATTTTTTTATTAACTGTATTTTTTTAAAAAAAAATCATATGCCTTTTATATATTGTACAATCACCAATGCGTACTATGGCATTGTCAGGACCGGGGCGGCCTCAGTATATGAAGAACACGATGAATACCTATATTATAAGTTATAACGTATTATGAGTGATTTTTTGGTTTCTCCTGGAATTCCCCCCTCATATTTTATATTTACCTATGCGTACAGTCCGTGGCATAGACAGGACCGGAGCAGCCTTGTTATACGAAGAACACGATGAGTATCTATATTAGAACGTAGTATGAGTGAGTTTTAGGATTGTTCCTCCTAGAATCCAGGGAGCGATACGGGTAGCTAGTGTTCAGAGCAACACATTTTCGCTATTGGATTGTGATTGCAACGAACAGATAGGAAGAACAAGGAGAGAATCAGAAGGCAGGGAAATGAGCTGTTGCCATTTTCTTTCATCATGAGTTTGTCGCTACACAGAGAGACTCTTAAATAGACTTAACGTACAATGACGGGTGGGCCCTCGGCAACGCACCCCACTCACGCACACAACTCATCACAGCTCACGCTTGGCCCACTGTCAGCCGCTAGGATCTTCTCCCTGCCTGTCTTCTTCTTCTTCTTCAGAGTAGGCATGCTTCCTGTGTCTATCGCCATGGATGATGGCGTTGTGACACTCGCCCCAGCAGTCGCATGACCCCATATACTCGCATTTGGAAAATGAGCCCGAAGAACTTAGTAGTCTTTCCAGATAGTGCAATCCTTCAATAATCGCAACCACTACACCCGAATCTGTTGTGTCACCGAGCTTGCTTTCTTTACCAATCGTCAGTCCAGTATGGCCATTGGTTCTGGGGTTCCTTCAGTCAGGTTCACCACTCTTGACAAATCAGTGAACACCGGAGAATAATTCGGGGTGAACAACTTCTGCTGGGAAATATGGAAGACTAGATGAACCAAACAATCATCCAGTAGTTTCAGTCTATAAGTCACCGCGCCTATGCGATCCAAAACTAAAAACGGACCGAAATACTTGAATGCAACTTTTAGAAATGAACGATTGGCCACATAATTCTGGGCATACGGCTGTAATTTCAAAAGTACATATTCACCTACCTGAAATTATTGGTCCTGTCGTTGTCGGTCAGACTGAATTTTTATTCTGTTCTGCGCCCGAGCTAACTACGTCTTGAGCATTATTTCAGTATACAATTGTCAGTCCTTGGCAACATCCTCAGCTTTAGTGAATGTCTGCAGCCTACACAGATAGATTAGGCATGGCACCAAGATTGGGTTCCATTCCGTATAATGCTTTGAAAGGTGAGCAGCCTAGCGAAGAGTGAAAACTCGAGTTATACCAAAACTCTGCCATTGCTAACCATGACTTCCGCTTCTTAGGACGGTTATGAACAACACATCGAAGGTACATTTCTAAACATTGATTTACCCTTTCTGTTTGTTTGTCGGTCTGTAGATGATACGTTGTGTTGTAATGCAGTTTGGTGCCCACCGATTGAAACAACTTGTGCCAAAATATACTTGTGAAGACTCTGTCTCGATCAGACACAATCGAGCGTGGAACACCATGTAACTTCACCACATTATCCAGGAATACCTTCTGATGCGGGGGATGCCCGATCTTCATGGAGGAGAAAAATGTGAGGCGATGATAACTAGCGCCGCCTGAGAGAGACGATGCAGGACACTGATTCCATCCAACAACACTCTTCGGTAACTATCTGCGGGCAGCCAAGATAGCAGTGCAACCCGACGTTTCTTGAGGCCAACCACTGCCGATACAATGACTTCCAACAAGTATTCGCCTAACCACACTATAAATTCCCAATCCACACAACCACGTACGAAGTTGGAAGCACAGAAAGGTTGTCGTCGAACGACCGTTTTTGCAATCTCACTAGGAAAATTACAAGAGTAAAGGAAGAGAGAATTCTCAAGTTTCTGGTAGCACTTGGCTATCCTATGCTGAAATCAAATTGTCAAAAGTTGCCTTTAGGAGAAAGAGTGAAGGAGTATTTATACTAGAAACAACCTCCTAGCTAGGTGTGAACACACTCCAAAATGGGAACCATTTTCGTGTGTCATTTGGGCTCCCTAAGGCTTGGAGAAGGAGTAATTTCGAGTGGCCTCGCGCGGCAATTATTGTCATGGACAGCTTATCTTGAAACTTACATATCTTTTGACTCAAGCCTCCACATGATGCTCCATTTGTTGCGTTGGAAAAATGACTTAATTTCTTATCCATTCATGCTCCCCATGCATGCCCATATTTATGTCGGATTAGGTGGGAAATTGTTAAACAAATTCTGAGGCTACGCATGCAACGTTTGATGGCCCGAACAGCTTGCTAGTGTTCTTGATGTCCAGCTCAGCCTTCTTCACATCCCACTGGTCATAAGTGGATGTTGTCAAGTAATGTACTCCGATAGCTAAGTCTTGATGCTTGCAATGTGCTCCTTCAGCTTGAATTATCTCCGTAGGTGTAATACTGCGTAAAATAAGCACACGAGACTTAGACAGTATATAATTCTTATCTACAACAATGTTAGACTCAGCTAGGAACGCATTCACCTCGTTATGTATTTGCTTAGCATAGTTCCTAGTCATGGGACCCATATAAGCCTTTTTGTATAAGTTTCAACTTACAGCCATGTAGAATCTTGTAGAGTTGATGATGAATGAGGTGAGTCAGGGATGTCCTCACCAGCCTCTCCCTCTTCAAAAGGAGTCGTCCTCGACTCTGACTCTTCTTGACCAAAACATGGCGAAGGATCAGCTACATTGAACGTTGGACTCACGGCATAATCTTCTGGAAGCTCGATCTTGTAAGCATTGTTATTTATCTTGGGCAACACTTTGAACAGTCCATCTCCACGAGGCATTAGCTTGGACTTGCGCTTCTCCGGAAAGCGATCTTTGCGCAGATGTACCCAAACCAGATCACCTGGTTCAAAAGTCACTTTCTTGTGTTTCTTGTTGGCCTTTGCTGCATAGGATTTGCACTTCTTTTCAATCTCTTCTCTTGTCTTCTCATGAATTTTCTTCACATATGCAGCACGTTCAGAAGCCTACATATTACTTCTTTCATTCATTGGAAGTGGCAGCATGTCGATTGGCACAATTGGTTTGAATCTATAGACCACCTCAAATGGACACATGCTAGTAGTAGAGTGAACCGCCCTATTGTAAGCAAATTCAACGTGCGTTAAACACTCTTCCCATTCCTTCAAATTCTTCTTGATCATTGTTTGCAGCAATGCTGAAAGTGTGCGGTTTACTACCTCCGTCTGGCCATCAATTTGTGGGTGACAGGTTGTTGAAAATAATAACTTGGTTCCCAGCTTTGCCCACAACATTTTCCAAAAGTAGCTCATGAATTTCACATCACAATCTGAGACTATTGTCTGTGGCATTCCATGCAGACGCACAATCTCCCTGAAAAATAAACCAGCAACATGTGAAGTATCATCGTTCTTATGGCATGGAATGAAATGTGCCATTTTTTAGAACCTATCAACAACTACAAACACGGAATCCCTTCCCCTCTTAGTCCTAGGTAGTTCTAAAATAAAATCCATGCTAATATCCTCCCAAGGAGCATTTGGAACAGGTAAGGGAGCATATAAACCATGGGGGTTCAGTTTTGACTTAGCTTTGTGACATATGACGCATCGCTGCACAAATCTCTCAATGTCCTTCCTCATCTTTGGCCAATAGAAATTGTCAGCCAACATCTCAAAAGTCTTCTCACAGCCAAAGTGGCCCATCAAGCCTCCGGCATGTGATTCCTGCAACAACAAGGGCATAACCGAAGATTCTGGAACACACAGTTTGTTAGCCCTAAAAAGAAAACCATCATGCACATGATACTTCCCCCATCCTTTCCCATCACGACATTTCTCATATGGATCTGAAAAGTTATGATCAACACCATACAAATCCTTTAAACTCTCAAGTCCTGGCACTTTTACTTCCAATTGATTCAATAAAGCATGTCTACGGGACAAAGCATCAGCAACTATATTTTCTTTGCCTTTCTTATATTTCACAACATATGGGAAAATTTCAATGAATTCTACCCATTTAGCATGCCTTCTATTCAGTTTAGCTTGGCCTTTCGGATGTTTCAAAGCTTCATGATTAGAATGTACAATAAATTCTTTAGGCCATAAGTAATGTTGCCATGTTTGAAGCACTCTAACTAAAGCATACAATTCTTTATCATAAACACAATAATTCAATTGTGCACCACTCAATTTTTCACTGAAATATGCTACTGGTTTAGTTTCTTGCATTAAGACACCACCAATGTCTATTCCACTAGTATCACATTCTATCTCAAATGTTTTGGTAAAATATGGTAAGACCAACAAAGGGGCTTCAGTTAATCGTTTCTTGAGTTCAAGGAAAGCTTTTTCTTGTGGCACATCTCATTTAAAAACAACTCCTTTTTTGTCTATTCATTTAATGGGGCAGCAATGGTACTGAAATCCTTTACAAATCTTCTGTAGAAACCAGCAAGACCATGAAAGCTTCTCACCTGACTTACATTGATAGGAGTGGGCCATTTCTTGATTGCTTTCACCTTTGATTCATCAACTTCAATGCCTTGCCCTTTATATAAAAGCTCTTGTACCTGCCTTTGTATCTCCTTTGTTTCTTCAGGGTAGGTGCGGTAGGGTGGCCGGTTTGGAAGTGAAGCTCCTGGAATGAGGACAATTTGATGTTCAATGCCACGCAACGGAGGTACACCAGCTGGAACCTCCTCCAAAAAGACATCCTTGTAATCCTGCAAGACATGAGAAATAGCACTAGGAAAACTAGTTAAGTCGTTAGTTGAAACCAGAACATCCTTATACACGAGCACAAAGATCACTTGATCTGGGTTTTGTCTCACATCTCTCAATTCTGATTTTGTGGCTAACATGACTAAATTATCTTTCTATTTTCCTTTTATCTCTCATGTTTAGCTTGTGGCGCTCATTCACCGATTTGTGGATGTCACTCAAATTCTATCTCTCTCTCTCTTTCTCACTTCCTATTTTTACTTCAGAAACTTTTTGCATGTGTTCAGCCATCATTTGTTGCGGTGTCATGGGTCTAAGCACCAAATCCTTCCCTTTCCACTTGATGGTGTATTGGTTAGTTCTACCACAATGTTGAGCTAAAAGATCATATTGCCATGGTCTTCCTAACAACAAGTGACACACCTTCGTGGGCACAACATCACATTCAACTGTGTCGGTGTAATCACCAATCTTGAATTGAACCTTCACCATGTGAGTAATCTTCATTTCACCACAATCACTCAACTATTGCACGTGATATGGGTGGGGATGTTGCAACAGCTTGAGCCCAAGTTTTTCACACATCTCTGTACTT
Organism: Hsuehochloa calcarea; assembly: GCA_036346395.1. NCBI lineage: Eukaryota > Viridiplantae > Streptophyta > Magnoliopsida > Poales > Poaceae > Hsuehochloa > Hsuehochloa calcarea. Next base: position 19,360,384 of record CM070600.1, read on the forward strand.
GCAAGATTATGGCAGCTTCCTCCATCAACTATGACTTTGCATACCTTTTCTTGGACTCTAGCTCTTGTTTAGAAAAAATGGTGCTGCTGACTATTCACGGCTTCCTTGATCTACACGCTTAGTACCATGGTGACAAGTGAAGCACCTTATTCAAAGTCGCAATAGGTTTGCTCTTCTCGTTCTGAAGCATTATCATCTGCATCTTCTTCTAGATCACTAGCTGATTCATACTCTCCTTCTTCTGTGACCAACATGGTGCGGTTGTTGGGGCACTCCTTCATCATGTGACCACGTCTTTTACACTTAAAGCACACAATATCACTACTCTTGCCTGTAGATCCGATGGAAGAAGTTGCAGATGCTGCAGGTTTACTCTTCTCTCTAGAAGCTAAAAACTCATTTCCACTTGTGGCTGCACGAGCATTGGAACAGCTGCCACCACTAGAATTGGTTGTGATGCCTCGGCCAACATTGAATTATGGGACAAACTTGCTTCCATTTGCTGTAGCTCGAGCACCGAAAGTGGTAGACCTATTTTACTTAGAATCTTCTTGCACTTGGCATTCAGCCTTGGAAGATAAATACACTAACTCTACAACATTACGGTAAGGCTCCAAATCAACAATTCGCTTCACATTAGGATTTAATCCATACAAAATTCGTGCCATGGATTGCTCCTCATCTTCATGTATGTTGGCTTTGATCATTGCCTTCTCCATCTCCTTATGATACTCCTCAACGGACTTCTTTCCTTATCTCAAATTCTAGAACTTATCAAAGAGGTCTTTTTATAATGCTTTGGAATGAATCTTGCTCTCATTTCTCTTTTTATTTCAGCCCAAGTAGCAATAACAGGTTCTCCTTCTTCTTCTCACTAATTCTGAACTTGTTCCCACCAGATTAGATCATAATCTTCAAACTCAAGAGAGGCTAGTGCTATCTTCTTCTCTTCGGAGTAATTGTGTATGCGAAATATCTTGTCAACCTTTAACTCCCATGTGAGATAAGCTTCTGGGTCAGATCCACCTTCAAACTTTGGCATGGTAAATTTTAGCCTACCAAACCTCTCCTCCTCGTGCCGCTCACAACCATAGTGTTGGACCGAAAAGGCGACTAGAGGGGGGTGAATAGGAGCACGCTCACTTTTTCACAAATTATGAATTCAACACAATTTCACTCCAATAGCTATTAGGAAGCTATGAAGATCAATATACCAGTACAGCGGAAGACTAGTATTGAATTCAAATTAATCCCCGAAACAATGTGACAAAATCAACTAGGATTAAAGCAACAAAGTGCACTGGCGGTCTGACCTCTGGACCCAACCGGTCGGACCGATTGCCGGGCGGTCGGACCGCTGTTATACTGGCGGTCGGACCGCTGCCAAATCGGTCGGACCGGTGATGATGGGCGGTCTGACCGGCAGGCTCCAGAACCGATCTCAAACAGTAAAAACAGCCCGATGACGAAGTTGCAATTAGGTCTAACTTTTGATTCTCAACTCCAAATTTTGCGAAACTTTGCACACACCTTCTCTATGCTATTGAGGACCTATTCCAATCGAATATAATGATAATTCTTGGATAGATCCTGAACAATTATCAATTGAGTAACAGAAAGTCTAAAACCGGGCAAGAACGAAAACTTGATCCTAATGCTTGTTCGTGAGTGATTGATGATCAAGATGATCCTAGATAGATTCACACATATCACAGCAAGCTAATTCATGTGAAAGAATCAATCACAAACTAGCGGATCAAAGAAAGCCCCAAAATCACGAAATTGAAAGCAAGAACGAAAAGAGACTTATCTCAAGCAAACCTTGCATAGATTAAGAACGTGATTGCTGTTGGATTACACCCACACCATCATGGATCAGTGATCAATCCAAGATCACAAAATTTACCTCAAACCATCAAGCGCTCTAGCCTCCACCTCAACTCCCACTAAGCCAATTAGGGTTTTGAAAACATAAAAGAGGCGAGAGAGGTAGTGCAGCCACCACCTCCTCCTATTTATAGTGGAGGCCTAGAACCTCTAGGGTTTGACTCTATTGGGTTCCCGTTATGGCCCACTAACAAACGGGTCACACACGCACGCTTCGCAAAGCGCCGTCTTTAACCTTTTGACCTAAACTGCTTCACCATGCGCCATGGATTCGCCAATAGATCACCCTTTTCCATCTTGTGTCACGCTTGAGTCCATTGACCTCACCCGGCATCGTCGATCGTTCTGGACCTCAACTCTCCAAGTCTAGTCCCGATCCTCCTCGCCGTTGACCATCGTTGACCACCAAGCAACCTGCACAACCATAGACAAGCAAACACGAATTCGGGAACAAGTTCTTCACAACTTGACCCATGTTAGTCAAAACATGCATCATGCAATACATATACCATGATACCAATGAACTTGACCTAACAAAACAACATCACCACGAAGTTGGCTGATGTTCAAAGTGGAAACCAGTCCGACCGCTCCCTGTGAGCCGGTCGGACCGCCACCAGGGACTTAGCCGAAATTCATGCCCTGAAATTCCGAAACCTTCTGGAAACTTAAAACGAATATAACTTTTGCTTGGGAACTCCAAAAATTATGAGACCAGGTGCATTGGGATCCCCTCACTTGCCTACAACACCTATTTTTGGCCCAACCAGTTCTGAATAGTTTTTGGTCACCACCGGTCCGACCGTCGCACATGGCCGGTCCGACCGATTTGGGACCGGTCGGACCGCCATGCTATGGCGGTCGGACCGCCCCTGTCCAGAATGCGTGAATTTTGTCGAAAACCCTGTGAAACGACAAACCATAAATGACATTGCCAATTGTCACATCATCCTAAGATCTGGAGCATATCCCCATGATATCCACACATAGTTTTCTCGTCGACGAAACCCATCATTCCAGTGCAGCCCATGTTCTTCTTCATCATATCCTTCATTAATATTAGCATGGTTGATATTTTCTCTTCCACGACCTCTTCCCTGACCACGACCAGCAGTGGCGCCACCATCATTCCAACGACCAGCAGCAGCACCGTCATGCATACGACCAACAGCGGCACCTCCATTCCTTCCACCAGGAGCGGGAGGTCGGGCGGCATAGGCAGCAGCATGGTTTCTTCGTTCTTGAGCAATACAAGCAGCAACTTCCTCATCTGTTTCATCGAACTCTTCATCTTGTACACTTGCATCTCCAGGGGCTTGACGTAGCTCTCGGACAATTTCAGCAATAAGTTTAGTTCGCATTACCGTGAGATTTTGGATTAGCTGATAATTGACATTGCCCATAAGTTGTTGGAGGTCTTCGGACAGGTTGTCTTGCTTTTCTTCAACTGGCACAAGACTTGCTCTGAATTCTAGATGAAGATGATCACGCAAGGCGTTGAGGTGGAACCTTGTGATGGGCTGATTGGGTTGCCCAACACCTTCAACATCGTAGTCATGCCCGTCACCTGTCATGATTAGTTGTACAAATCTCTAAACTATAGGTATATGTATGTGGACGACTCAATTTCACCTTCTCTTACCAACTGAAGCTCATGTAATTTTCAAGTGAGTGCAGAATGGTGCTCCACTGTGGTGTCGGTGGTTGGTTTACGATAGGGTGATAATCAGGCAAATACAAATCGAGAATTGCACAACCAGTGGCTAATTTGTGGAGCTTGGTCAGAATATATTTGTAGCAAGGGAATAACTAAGTTGCAATTCAGTTATTGTTAAACCAAGTAATCATCCACACAAGATTCAAATGTCTGAGTTGCTGAATTGGATATAAGGGAGGAACAAGCAAAAACTCACACGAAGGAATCAGATTTGCTGCAAGCAAAGATTTTAGAACTTGCACAATTTTGAGGAATGTTTCAGCTCAAAACATACCAATAGAGGACTTCTTAAGATATAAGTGAATAATAGTCCGAATATATATTCTTTTCTTTTCTTTTCTTTTCTTTTCTTTTCTTTTCTTTCTTTCTTTCTTTCTTTCTTTTCCTTTTTTTAAAAACTGAACAAGGGACCAAGATCTGGAAATCACACATTGGTCTATTAAGCATATATGGATAGACCTGAAAAAGACTTCTCCAACAAGCTCAAGAACATCAAAAACGAACTCCAAATGTGAAAGATATGTGCGTTTTTGTAGAAGGTGTGCAAATATGAAATTTGTGTGTGAAAATGGATAGATAGGAAGCACAAAGGTCGGAGAACATTTAGCAACTTAAGACAATCGATGTAAGGGATTAAAACTTGATCAAACTCACCAAACGACAGATTAGAAACTGCAAATAGCTAGGTAAAGGTAAATATTTTTCTGTGGGGCAATTTTCTGGACTATAGGAATAAGAACAACAAGAACAAATCTAGGGATAAATAGATCCTACTGTGTCAACCATTGCTCTGATACCAAGATGAAGCGGGGGATGCCTGATCTTCACGGAGGAGAAAAATGTGAGGCGATAATAACTAGCGCCACCTGAGAGAGACGATGCAGGACACCGATTCCAACCAACAGCACTCTTCGGTAACTAGCTGCGAGCAGCCAAGATAGCAGTGCAACCCGACGTTTCTTGAGGCCAACCACTGCCGATGCAATGACCTGCAATAAGTATTTGCCTAACCACACTCTAAGTTCCCAATCCACACAACCACGCACGAAGTTAGAAGCACAGAAAGGTTGTCGTCGAACGATCGCTTTTACAATCTCACTACAAAAATTACAAGAGCAAAGGAAGAGAGAATTCTCAAGTTTCTGGTAGCACTTGGCTATCCTATGCTGAAATTAAATTGCCAAAATTTGTCTTTAGGAGAAAGAGTGAAGGGGTATTTATACTAGGAACAACCCTCCCAGCTAAGTGTGAACACACTCCAAAATGAGAACCATTTTCGTGTGTCCTTTGGGCTCCCCAGGGCTTGGAGAAGGAGTAATTTTGTGTGGCCTCGCGCATTAATTATTGTCATGGACAACTTATCTTGAAACTTGCATATCTTTTGACTCAAGCCTCCAAATGATGATCCGTTTATTGCGTTGGAAAAAGGACTTAATTTCCTATCCATTCCTGCTCCCCATGCATCTCCATATTTATGTCGGGTTAGGTGGGAAATTGTTAGACAGATTCTGAGGCTGTGCATGCAACGTTTGATGGCCCGAACAGTTTGCTAGTGTTCTTGATGTCCAGCTCAGCCTTTTTCACATCCCATTGGTCATAAGTGGGTGTTGTCAAGCAATGTACTCCGATAGCTAAGTCTCGATGCTTGCAATGTGCTCCTTCAGCTTGAATTATCTCCGTAGGTGCAATACTGTGTAAAATAAGCACACGAGACTTAGGCAATATATAATTTTTATCTACAACAATATTAGACTCAGCTAGGAATGTATTCACCTCTTTGTGTATTTGCTTAGCATAGTTCCTAGTCATGGGATCCATATAAACCTCTTTTGTAGAAGTTTCAACTTGCAGCTATGTAGAATCTTGTAGAGCTGATGATGAATGAGGTGTGCCAGAGATGTCCTCATCACCTTCGCTACTTGAGCTGATGTAATGGGGTGTCGAAGTGGAAGGAAATGAGAGTATTTGGTTAACCGATCAACAATCACCAAGATCACATCATGCATTTCTGTTTTTGGCAACCCTATATGAAATCCATGGTTAGATCTTGCCAAGCTCCTTCTGGAACTGGTAGTGGCTACAAGGTACCCGCTGGACGAGTATTTTCTGTTATGAATATTGTGTGTGTATTCAAGAGACCCAATGAAAAATATATATAGGGAGTACAAGAGGATATATGACATACATGTATAAGGAAATACAAAAGAATTTCTATTCTAACACCCCCCCCCCTCAAATGCAAGGCGTATGCAATAGCATTGCATTTGGAAATGATTGACACTAAAATAGGAAAAATCTAAATCCATAGCATTACAATGTATGTATTCAAGAGGCCCAATGAGCAATATATATAGGGAGTAGAAGAGGATATATGCTATACATGTATAAAAAAATACAAAAGATATATAAGGAAATACAAAAGAATTCCTATTCTAGCATTTTTCATATTTAGCTTGTTGACAAATCTGACATTGTCTGATAAATTCCTCTATTCCACTCTTGAGTTCGGGCCAATAAAACAATTTCTTGATGCGGTGGTAAGTGTGCAGAATACATGAATGACCCCCTATTGTTGTTTCATGGAAGTTGCTAATCAGTTTTGTGCGTAGAGCCATATTTGCACCAATCCAGATTCCCCCATGATATTTGATTAGTCCATGCTCTAATGCATATCCTCTACTATCTGGACTAAGTACTACTAGAGAAGTGAGAAATACCTGAGCATCTGAATCTGTTTCATACAAATTCAGTACCTCCTGTACCTAGTCAGGTCGACAAGCTGAGATGGCTTGTATCTGGAGCAAATGACTGCCACAAGAAAGTGTGTCAGCAGCCCCATTGCCCACTCCTCTTTTGTACTGGAATTTGAATTGTAATCCAGGCAACTTCGACATTGCCTTGTGATGCAGTTCAGTGCCCAATTGTTGATCATCCAGACTGCATAGACTTTTATGATCCGTTCAAATAATGAAGTGGCCAGGTTGCAAATAGGATCGCCATCGATCTACCGCCATGATCACTGCTAGAAATTCCTTTTCATATATAGAAAATCTTTGATTCTGTGGACCCAAAGCCTTACTGAGGTATGTGATTGGGTGTCCCTGTTGCATCAACACCGCTCTGATGCCGGTGGCACAGACATCAGTCTCCACTGAGAAGGGCAATGTAAAATCCAGCAACAACAATACTGGAGTATTTACCATCGCTTGTTTCAGAGTATTGAAAGCTGATCCTGCATGTTCAGTCCATTCAAAGCTTTTCTTCTTCAAAAGATTGGTCAATGGCTTCGCAATGAGTCCATAATTTCTGACAAACTTGCGATAGTACCTTGTGAGACCAAGAAAACATCTTAACTCTATGGTTGTCATTGGTTGAGGCCATTTGTTCATTGCACTTGTCTTTTCAGGATCGGTTGCCACCCCTTTGTGAGAAATCACATGACCCAAGCACTCCATTGTCTGTTTGGCAAATGAGCATTTGGATATTTTGGCAAATAGTTTATTCTTGCATAACACCTCCATCACTATTTTCAGATGCTTGAGATAGTCTTGTAATGTGTGACTGTACACAAGATGTCATCCAAGAATACAATCACGAATTTGCAAATGTATGGCGCGAAAATTGTATTCATCAAGCACTGGAATGTTGCCGACGCGTTTGTCAGGCCAAATGGCATGACCCAGAACTGGAATTGGCCTTGGTGAGTTTTAAATGTTGTCTTCTCTTTGTCTGCTTCTCTCATGCGAATCTGATGGTATCCCGAACAAAGATCTAGCTTGGAGAAGAACCGTGTACCTGCCAATTCATCTAAGAGCTCATCCACCACTAGTAATGGAAATTTGTTCTTCACTACGTTCTTGTTGAGACGACGGTAGTCCACGCAGAAACGCCAACTTCCATCTTTCTTCTGGACAAGAAGCATTGGCGATGTATAAGGACTCATGCTCGGCGTAATCATTCCCGATTCCAACATCTCTGTTACATGCCTTTCAATCTCATCCTTCTGTAGCGGCGAATAGCGATAGGGTCGGGAGTTAACTGGTGGCGCGTCGGGCTCCAACGTAATAGCGTGATCATATTATCGATGAGGAGGCAAGTTCTTGGGCTCAAGGAAGATATTTGCGTATTGATGTATCAATGCTTGAACTGCTACTGGCATAGTTGTAGATTGTTCTTGACTGTATTGGGACTATTGCTCCACCACTGCAATGGACCATATCTCATTACTGGTACACCACTTCTGTAATTGCTCTGACGAAAGTTCTTGTAGTGTTGCTTGCTGCTTGGTCTGTACCCCCTGAATGCAGACATGTTTTCCCTCATACTCAAACGACAACATCTTGTTCAACCAGTGACAATTCATAGGGCTGAATGGTTGAAGTCAATCCATTCCAAGAACAACATCATATGCCCCCAAATCAACCACTCTCATATCAGTACGAAAAGTAATGCCCTGAATCCACCAATTCGGTCCAGGCACTATACTGTCGCACTGCAATAGCTCTCCATTTGACACTTTGACTGTTACAATCGGGATTAATTGTACTTCAAGAGCGATTGATAAACTGTCAATTGATAAAACTGTGTGTACTGCTCGAATCCACCAGGATTAACATGATTTGATTCCCCACTAGTGCTCGAAGTCGTATGGACTACACCTCTGTTCCAGCCACTGCATATATGGACAGTTTGAAGCATTCTTCAATGGGGGTTGTAGGACCGGAAAGGCGACTAGGGGGGTGAATAGGCGCTTTCTAAACTTTTTCGCCTAAATCAAATTCAACACGAACTTTACTCCTTTAGCTATGAAAGCTAAGAAGATCGAGAAGCGCCGATGGAAGCCTTGTCTTTGAATTCGATAACCCGATAACCACACGTCACAAAAGTGGAGACTTAATCTCAAAGGGCGAATCGGCACAAAGCGGTCGGCCGGCTACGAGGGCGATCGACCGAGCGTTCAACCAATGATCCGGCCAGCAACTAATCGCGGTCGGACCGGTGGACAGATTCGACCGGCGATCAATGATCGAATACAGGCGATCGGACCGCCGTTACAACACGATCGGACGGTTCGATCCGATCTTGAAAAATCAAGCCCAAATCCAAAACGAAATTTGATCCAACTTTTGATTCAACCAATGAAACTTGACCAAATTTGAGCACACCTCCTAATGATATTAGAGACCTATTTCTAGCGGCGATCCTTCGATCCACTTCAAAGAATCGATCTCTCAAGGATTAAACAAAGAAGTGCACAAACCCTAGAAATATGAAAATCTTTGATTCAAGACTTGCTTGTGGGGGTTGATGGTCTAGATGATTCTAGGAGTACTCCCACACATCAAAGCAAGACAAAGTGGGTCAATAGACCAAGTTTAACCTCTTGAATCAAGGAAGCACCAAATTCATTCAAATGAGAGAAGAACACAAATGAACTCTCAAGTAAGCATCACAAGATTGATTGATCTCACAAGATGCTTACAAAGCCACTCCCTCAAGGAGGACAAGAGCTCACCAAGGAGCAACCACAATCTCTCCCTCTCTTCCTCTCCAAATCCTAACCCTAGAAAAGGCTAAGGAACTTCCAAATGAATGCCTCAAGGGGGTTTTACATATCCCCCCTTCTATTTATAGGAGAGGACTAGGGTTACACTTTTGGGACCCATTCACACATGGGACCCACACACAACATCTGTTGAAGCAATCGTCTGCTTCACCACGTGTAGGTTGATCAGCGATTCTCATCGCGTCGCCAAGCCTCTCTTGTCCGAATCCCGCCGGAACCTCCCAGAGACTCGCACCGATATCCGCACCGCCTGATCCAACCAGCTGTACCGAACCACCCGTTCGATCCATCTTGCCATCCTGCACCATGCTTGAGTCACACGACCTCACCCGGTATCCACGATCGTTCTGGACCTCAGCTCTCCAAGCGTAGTCCCGATCCACTCACCGTTGACGTCGTTGACCTGCAAGCCACCTGCACAGCAATAGACAAACAAACCGTTTCCGGGAACAAGTTCTTCACAACTTGACCCACGTTAGCTCCATAATACAATATACATCAATAAAGCATTGATAACCAAACATAAAACACAATCAAAACACACTAATGCAAACTTGGCTCACCTCCAAGTCATCGCGGTCGGCCCGCCCCACAAGGCCGGTCCGACCGATATCAGCCCGATCGGACCGCTCCACAACAATGATCGGACCGGTCAAACAACCAAATTTCCGCTTGAAAATCCGAAACCTTACGGAATTTTCAACTCAATAGAACTTTGACCTGGAGCTCCAAAAATGATGCAACCACATCCAGGAGACTCCCCTCACCTGTCTACACAACCTATTTTTGGATTAGCTCCAAAATCCAATTTTAGGTCAGGCGGTCCGGCCAAGCCACCATCGCCGATCCGGCCAGTCCCACGGGTGTCTCGCCGCCCACAACGCCGGTCAGACCGCCTGTGGTCTGACAGCAAGAAGCAAACCCCGAAAACGCGAGATTTTGCAAACCAACAAAGCCATTGCCAATTGACTCATCATCCTGAGATCGTGCACATATCCTCACGATATCCACAGGGGTCGTCTCTGTTGAGTCTATCGCTCGTAGTGTTTCTTCCTACAGCACTTCCCCGAAATCGCCTATTTCAATTGTTAACAGCTACATCGGTTTCTTACACTAGTGTTCCTTGCTATATTTGTCTCCGCGTTTGAAAGAAAGACCATTAGCCCATCTATAATCCCGTAGTTGACGTTCTCACCCGAAATCTTCAGTCCCCTGTTTTCTGAATTCTCCACGCACTGTCGTTGTTGTCGGGGGCAACACTGTAGCTGGTAAGGTGATTACCCCTCTGTGAATATTTGGGACCCGATGGCATGGGCGACTTGTTTCTAATTCCTCTTCTTGAATTCTGGATAACACAGCATTGCCATAGCTAGAACAACCTTCTAAACAGCCAACCTTGCCAGTTGACCCAGTCCCAAATCCCTCCTCGAGTCTCTCTGTGCCTCTCATTGGGGCGAGTGGTAATGTTCATTCTAATCACTCCCATCTAGAGTTACCACTTGCACAACATAGGGAAACTAGAACTAATACAGAAAAGCCTCCAGTACAGTATGGTTTTGAGCATGACATTACAATTTTTATCTCATATTCTCATATATCATCTGCATACAAAGCATTCATTGCATCTCTTCAGACAGTGCATGTTCCAAAGGATTGGCGAGCTGCTAAGCAGGATCATAAGTGGAAGGATGCCATGAAAGAGGAACTTAGTGCACTTCAGAAGAACAAGACATGAGATCTTGTTCCACTTCCAGCAGAAAAAAGGGCAGTATGTTGCAAATAAGTGTTTTCAATTAAGCAAACTCTTGAAGGCAAGATAGAGAGATACAAGGCACGATTGTTTGCCAAAGGTTATAGTCAAATATATGGGATAGACTATGATGAGACCTTTGCACTAGTGGCGAAGATGAGCATAGTAGTAACGTTGATCTCCTGTGCAACTAACTTCGGATGGACCCTACATCAGTTGGATGTGAAGAATGTTTTTCTACATGGTGATTTACAAGAGGAGGTACACATGGAGATTCCTCCAGGCTTTGAGAATAGGCAGACTTAGAGAAATATGTGCAAACTCAAGAAGTCTTTATACGGTCTGAAACAATCTCCAAGGGTGTGGTTTGATAGATTCAGACATGCAGTATGTAGTATGAGCTATTCTCAGTGCAATGGAGATTGTACTGTGTTTTATAGGTATAGAGAATCACATCTTACCATATTGGCGGTCTATGTTGATGATATTGTGATTACTGGAGATGATGCCGAGGAAATTATGTCCTTGAAGGAAAAACTAGGAAAGGCATTTGAGGTAAAGGATCTTGGACCTCTTCGATACTTTCGTGGGATTGAGATTGCTCGTTCTTCAAATGGTATAGTTCTCTCCCAGAGTAAGTATGTCATTGATCTGCTGGTAGAAATAGGTATGCTTGGGTGTCGCCCTATTATTTCACCTATTGATAGGGATCACAAGCTATGTGTTGAGTCGGGAGATCTAGTTGACAAGAAAGCTTATCAAAGGCTTGTTGGGCATCTCATCTATTTGTGTCATACAAGACCTAATATTTCATTTGTAGTAGGTGTGGTTAGTCGATATATACATGATCCCAGATCAGGACTAATGGATGTTGTCTATCGAATCCTGCGGTATTTGAAGAGTGACCCTAGGAAATGCCTTTGGTTTAGGAAGAATCAGCATCTAAATATGAAAAGGTATTGCGATGTTGATTGGGCAAGCAGTATGAATGACAAGAGATCTACCTCTGGATATTGCATCTTTGTGGGAGGTAACCTAGTGTTATGGAGAAGCAAGAAGCATGATGTTGTGGCTCGGTCTACTACAGAGGCATAGTACAGAACAATGGCGTTAAGTGTGAGTGAAATGATATGGATGAAGGGTTTATTGTCCGAGCTTCGAATATGGAGGAATTATCTCTTGGTGCTGCATTGTGACAATAAATCTACAATCAGCATTGCTAACAACTCAATTCAGCATGATCGTACCAAGCACATTGAGATTGATAGATTTTTTATCAAGGAAAAGCTTGATGGCAGAATATTAGAGTTGGAGTATGTCAAGTCTGGTGAACAGTTGGCTGACTGTTTTAATAAAAGATTAGGTCCTAGTGATGGTACTACAATATGTAACAAGATGAACATGATTGATATCTTCTAGCCATCTTGGGGGTATTGGAGAGTTCGTGTTAGATCTAAATAACAAAATTGTATTTGAGTTGGACTATACTTTGAGACTATAAATAAAAAGTGTGAGATTCTACGAGATACATACAATATTCTTGAATTACTACAGTGAGACTATGTCAGAAAAGACCGATGCTCGTCTCTTTAAGTTGATGAATTTGTGCAGATCATTGAGATATCATTGCCCTGTTGAGGCCACAAATTGAACATGTATGCGAAAACCAGACCCTGTTGCGTAAATTTTGTTTTGCTTATGGATATGGACCATATGGTCACATGGAGTGGAAGTGCGGAACTGGTCACCGGTCATCTAGGAGTTGTTGTCAAGGCAAGATACACAGTAGTAGCATCTCTTTTATATTTCTTCGTACATTGCTAGAGTTATTTCTACACATTTTATTGATTTGTAGTACGTCTAAGCATGCTTAACTGTATGCTTCCTAATTGGAGCAAATGCTAGTAACGAACACTTCGGTACAAAACATGTACCAATGTACCGAATCAAAAATGCAGAGCACGGATCGAGAAGCAGGTGAGTGTAAATGTAGCATAGGCCTAGGTGGGAGTAGGATCTATGGTCTACGGTGGATGTAGTCTAGCCAGCCGCTCACGAGAGCATACACCTTTTAAGGGGCTTTAAGGTGATACATATGAGTTGGTCTTAACTACGTAAAAATATCACAATGTGTAGTACCCCTTTCTTATATTGGCGGGATCCACACCTAAATAAAATCTCTCTCTCAATCCTCTTCTCTCTCCTCCCATGGAACCGATCCCTAGTTAAGCCCCTATTCCTATTCTTTCTCCGCTAAAACCCCTTATCACAATATGTAGTATCCCCTTTCTCCTCTTCTCTCTCTCTTCTAAGACCCCCGTCTAAAGCCACACTGTGGACACTTTGACTGAACCTTGTGGTATGCCTGTCCACAGGCCTTAGACTGTGCAACCTCTGACGCTGACAGGGCGGATCTAGTGCTACAAAGAAACCGACAGTCCATGGGGAGCACGAGCACAGCTAGAAACCGATAGGCCATGGGGAGTACGAGCACAGCTTAGCTAACGACTTATTGGAACTCCACTAAATGCTAAGATATGGTGTTGCTAATACGAGGATACCACCCAGGGGCGGAGATGGGCCTCGGGCCGGTTGGGCAACGACCCGAGGCCCAGAGAAAATACTAGTGAAAAATTTTGGTAGGCATAAATAATAATAATTACTGTACAGTGCCAGGCCCGACGTTGGCCGGCCGGCCCAACGCTATCCCCAGCCAGCCCAGCTAAGTGGCCTAACACTGCGTGAGGAGCGGCCAGTCGAGCAGGTCTCAGCGCCCCCAGCCCGCCCTAGCCGCATGCCTTACCTTCGGTCTCTTCCCCTCCCCACTCTCCCCAAACCAGCAAACCGCAACACCGCCCCCGCCCCCATCGCCTCCTCCGCTCCTCAGCCGAACTCCCCGGCCCCCTTGGCTCGCCGCCGCTCTGTCGCCGGTCTTCTCTCCGCCGCGACGCCGCCTCCTCCTCTGCCATGAGCCCGCGACGCCGCCCCCCATCGCCTCCTCGGCCGAACTCCCGTGGCTCCTCCTCCACTGCCGGTTCGCCATCGATTGGCGCCGCATCGCCGGACTTTGGCTTGCCGCACTGGCCGCTGTGCCGGTTCTCTGACGCTGATCGCTCCTGCGAGGTCTGCGTGCCGGGCCAGCGCCTCCGATGGCCGACGCCGCCTTGGTCCGGCTCTGCTCGGCTCGCCGTCACCTCCCGCTTTGGCATGCCCATTGCTCGTAGCGCCTCGGTCCCGGCGCCCCTCTGGCCATTGCCGGCTCGCCCACCCCAGTGGCGGCGCCTCCCGCCTCCTCAGCTCGTTTTCTCAGTCCTCACCGGCTCAACGCCCCCCTCAAGGCCTCAACCGCCGGTGCTTGCTCCTGTGAGGTGAGCTCGAAATCTTTGATGTGTTATAGTCTTACAGACTTAAGACTTCGGCAAATTGGCATAATGGCAGACAAATTAGCTTCATGGCTTGTATGAGTAAATCTGTAAATTAGTTATCTATTTTATCATATCGTTAAACATGAAATTTAAATTTTATTATGATTGTCCATTTGTTGTATTTTTTATTATTATAATTCAGTGTTGATAGTATTTGATATTAGTTATAGATTTATAGCTTATTAATTTTGAGCCCAAAGCTCTATGAAATCCTAACTCATACCACCGGCCATGAACGCTAGCGCCGGGCGCTCGATCCCACGGCTCCCGGCCGGTGCGCCGTGCCTGTCGCCCTGCCGTGAATAGCGCGCGCCGCGCGGCGTGGTCGTGTGCGTCTCACTCTCACCACGCGGCTGACTGCAGCTTTCCAACCCCACGGTCTCCGAGTGGGCGGACCGCGGGTGCGTCCGTGGGTTTGTGGGCGTCGTAGCCGTTGGGGGAGTCGCTTCGGTGGGCCCCGATGCCGAGTAGCAGGTAGAAATGGGCCGAGGCGGGACGGGGGTCCCAGTGCCACCGAGCCCGTCCACGTATTTGGGCCGTGGCTGACGGTCGCAGACCGACGTTTGGCGCTGCGCCGGTTAATATTAGTAGTAGAGAAACAGCGCACGGTACGCGAGCCGGCCGAGCGCCAATCATCACTCGTGTAAACGGCAGAGACGTCCGTGGCCGCCGCCCGCCGCCCGCCGCTAGAGAAAGTGAATGGTGGGATTTCGGTGCGGCCGCCGGCCGGTGTAATGGCCGAGGCAGGCAGGCAGGCCCATCCATCCATCCACGCTGTGAACGGGCAGTTGGACGCTGCTTTTCGGAGATCCAAGGCGCAGTCCGGCCGGCCGTATCTTTCACCGAACGATCAACCGAACCTCTTCGGCAGCAGGTAGGTGCTTCCAATTAATGACGACGGGCAACGCAAGCCCCGGCTTTATTTTGTCGGTCCATCGCCGCATGCACGGGCATGGCTGGCTTCACTTCTGCTCTGGCATGCAGCCAACCCGGTCGATTACTTAGATATGTTAGAACTACCTAAACACGTTAGATTCTCCTTATCTCCTGTGTTGCTCGGAGCTCGTAGCGTACCTGTTCCTCTTTTTTTCTGGAAGCCCACGGTTTCAATAGCCGACTCATGAAGAAAACAATATCACAGCATTTTAGAACGAAATGTACATAAAGCCTTTCTGTCATGCAATTCCTTTGATCTCTCGCACAAAAACCAAATCGTTTCTTCGTCGGTTCGATCGTTAGTTGACACGTGTATATGGTTCCTTTTGGGGAGCTCGGCGATAGGCAAGCATAGATAAACAGAGGCACCCATTTGGCAGCACGCATACAACACGGGAGTTGCTTCGTAACTTTAACAACACAACACCTCACCTCATGTGAACTCCACATTATATTGCCCGCTTCTTAAAAACAAAGGGATCCAAGGTATAGTAGCTCACGTGACTCTCTCTCTCTCTCTCTGCCATCTGCCAGTCGAAGTAGCACCTCTCTCTCTCTCTCTCTCTCTCTCTCTCTCTCTCTGCCATCTGCCAGTCGAAGTAGCACAGGGAGATAGTACAAAACTAACTAATAGTAGTAGCTATCTAACTTGCTTTCTTAAACAAAGTGGGATCAGAACATGCAAGTGGTGCCAGTGAGATCCGAGAAAATTCTCACATCTTGGGACTTTGCGGACAGTCAAATGATTGGGCTTCCTCTCAGCACACACGCATACACACTGCCAGGTTAGACTTGGGACAAGCACAGTACAAAGCCCAGGGGTCACATGCATGGGTGATTCTTGCATCTCTTGCTTATGATATTTAGCCCTTGGTTTGAGTTGAGCTTGTGCTAAGGTAATTGGTCAAATGGCTCTCATTTCACATGGCAAAGTACGAGTGGGTGTGATCTCCATCTTCTGTCCCTTTTGGAAGTGCGGGGTGGACTTCTAAATATAAAACTAGAAAAACCTGTAGCATTCCGTTGCTTTCCTATTCTCCCCCAACACTTCTCCATTTATCTCCTCTCTTTTGCAAACAGCGCCCGACGAGGCGGGATGGAGGGCCACCAAATCCGGTGGTGGTCGGATTCGTGCGCTACCTGTGGGTTCACCACCCCCAGATGTAGAGGGAGATCGCGGAGGCGGTGGGCGATGTTGGAGGGCGTCACGGCGAGGCGGCGGCGCTGAATATTAGGTTGGGTGGGCTGGGGAGGGGAAGGGGGAGACAGTGGTTCTGCGAGTCGGCGAGGTCGGCGCCAGCCGCCAGTGGGGGAGGAGGAGGAGCGCGGAGCTACGGCTGGCGCCAAAAAAGAAGGTAAGAAGGGCGACGGGTGCAGAGAAGAGAGAGGAAGCGGAGGGAAGCGGTGACACCAGAGGCTGGTGGAGGCCAGCGTGGTGGAGCTACCCCGTTGCAACAGGATATCGCTCTCTAGCAGCTTCCATATAAAAAACATGAAGAAAAAAACTTAACAAAGTGTGCATCTAGGTTTGGAGTGAGCCCCATCATCCAATGGCGTCACTTGACCATCTAGCAAGGATCTCCTAACTCCTATTAGTCAATCCTACTTTCTTTGCGGCTAACATTTGGGTGATATTTGGTGTGAATACTATTGCTTTCATTGCAAAGTTCACTCTTCAAAATATGCCACTCTTAAGTTGACGAAATTGGATATATATCATTCTAGACCAAAATACCTATGTCTTCTTCCTTTCTCCATCCCCTCCCAATCCTCACCTCACCGACCGCCTCCCAAGGTCGCCGATGATGATGGATCTGGCCTCGACCACTGGATCCCATCGACCACTGGCGACACAAGGAGGACGTCACCGACGACGTTGGATCCAGGCTCGACCATGATGTGCCTTAACTGTCTCCTCGCTAGATCTAGCAAAGAAGCTGGGCTCGAGGACGACCGTGGCGACCCGGTGTCGGAGTTGTCCATGGTAGGTGGTGGAGAGAGAGTGGGAAGAAAGGAAGGTGGAAGGAGGAGATGAAAATTATGGTATTAAATTGTTCATAATGTCATATTTCAAAGAATTTGCACTCTACAGTGCCATATTTCGAAGAATGAACTTTGCAGTGGTATATCTCAAAGTGGGAACTTTGCAGTGGCATGTATGTAAATAACCCTTAATTATATATTTCTCCTCCTAAATATTGGGTTTCTACAAAAATGTGGAGAGAGAGAAAGAGAGAGGTAGGGAGAGAGAGGGCAGTTGCACCTGCAGATCTGATCTGATATCTTCTTTCTACCTCCAAACAAAAATGGGTTTTAAAGTTATACTAATATATAGCTGATCTGATTAATAAGACTCGAGCTAGCTAATATGCTTTTCCAAAAACAAAAGAGCTAATAAACAACATTATCTCACTTTCTAAAGAATTGCCTATATCAAATCTAGTGAGTGCATTTTGGCTTAATTTCCTTAGTCTTTTCTTTACTTGGGGCTAGATTCGTAGTTTGCTTAACGAAGATCATCAAATCATGTGACCAGACCAATTAAAGAAATAAACACATAGTGTTGTGTTGACTTGGTTAGGCTCACTACTACCCAAAGTAGGTTCTATCAAGACAAGATAGCTGAAGTGGATATATTATCAAGAGAAATGACACAGATGTTTTAAAAGGGAGAAAACAATAATTGATTTATACCTATACATGGGACAAATTCAAGTAACCAAGCTGTCAGAATTTCTTAATTGCATTCAATCAGGACCTTTTTCGGTTTTAGTTGAGCGGTCGATTCTCAATTAAAATTTATCAGACATCAAGTGTGCATCACTGCATCCCAATCAAATGAAACCCATCAAGCACCTTGCCAGCCTACTGATTCGTATCCTCTGCTTTTCGTGCCGGTTGGACTAAATTTACCAATCCTAGTTGCTAGTAGGTGATTTCATCGGCAAATTAAAGATCATACCACGCCTTGTGTGTGCTGATGGTGGCATTTGGTGGTCTATATTGGTTAAATATATATATACATCAGACGGCTAGGCATCAGAATAGCATGAGTGATGTCACAGGAAACTGATGTACATGACATGAGTCATGCACTCTCTCTCTCTCTCTCTCTCTCTCTCTCTGGACTCTTTTCTTTGCGAGCACTCCATGTACTGTACTCTACGCCTCTACGGGACTACATCTAGGTGTCCTTAAAACCAGCATGTCCACGCGAAGGTGTTGTGTCCTTGTGAGAAGGCATAACCGAATTGGAAGTTTTGGACCGAAGGTGGCATCTTCCTCAGACCTGCAGACATGGAACGGTATATGTCCAAATATTAGTTGTTAACAACTATGTGTATGACATCTTCAGGGCACATGCTAGGAATGCATAGTAATTAATGATGTCACTCGTACATGCACTATACATAAACGGTTATGGATATTGAGGTACAAATGGACACTAGACTTGGGTATATGCATGGGCATTTTCTTGTGCTATCAATTCAAGAAAATATCAAACGAGTTGACTTCTGGCAGGGTGTAATTCACATCATCCGTTTTCTTCAGCCAAGTAGCCGACCAACCTCCCTAGACATGGTCACTGTCTATCAGTGTCTATGGAGACATTAGTGTTAGACTTAGTACTTAGACAATGGTGACAGAAAAAGGTGTAACCCTTTTCTGTCACGTGGTTTTGGGGCCACATGGTAGTGGTCCTAAGCACATTAGGAGGGGGAGACGGAGAGCGGGTGATAATACCCCAGCCAGCCAGCCACCGCACCCCCACCAAACCCTGCGGTGGTGAGCAAAAGCGGCGGGCGAGTATTGCCATCACGCCAGGCTCACGAGGGCCCCAGCACCGTATGTGCGCGTTGCATCATGCACACCGTGTGTGCGTGTGAGCCTGCGACGAGGTGCGGCTGCGATGCCCGAAAAAAAAAACTTTTCCCAAAGCCACCACACCACACTGCACAGGCTACATTACTCCATGTAAGTATGTAGCCGTGCACCACTGAGCTCAATTTGCACTTCCACTGCTCCATCCATCGATGATTGCCTCTCCTGTACATTTCAGTAGAACCCCCCTCCTCTTTGGCAGCTTTGCTTGGTTGGTTCGAAGGAAAAGATGGTTGGTTGGTGCTAGCTTGTTGTAAGCTTGTCTACAGCTGGTATAACTACATATATGTAGGTTGGTGATGGCTGTGTCTGAACAGTTCGTTTGGAAGGACAGATATATATATGTGTGGCAAAAATTGAAGGATAGTGGTACTGGCTTTGGTTTCTTTGGAGGATGGTTGGTGAAGAATGAAGATGTAAAGAAACTGTCTTTCTAGTCCCAGCGAAGAGCCAAAACACTGCGCAAGTTTGATGCTGCCTAGCCACGAGAGGACACACATGACGTGATCATGATGCCACGGATAACTTACAAAAGGATTTGTAGGTGCTTTCGTGCGTGTGCAATATAACTACTTCTGTTAAAGGGTAAGGTTCAATTACTACATGCCTGGAAAATTAGAGGGTCAATTTGTACGTGATGGAAAGGTTGGGTTGACACTTGATACAGTCTGTTAAATTATCACATTGACTAGGCTGAAGAATGACAAATGAACTTAAAACTGATCAGGTATCTTCCAAAATGTCCACTAATGATTTAGTTTTCTCCCCCCGCACTTTCAGTGAAACTGTCCTCTCCACAGGATATGATATCTTGTCCTTGCAAGCTAGCCATGCCTGCACTTGTTATCCCCCTTGGCCCACAGCTACATCGACCCCTGCAGGCTGCATGCTTGTGCCAATTTTAGCCTTTCGAGGTGTTGCCTGCCCTGCCAATCAACTCGCCTTCCAACTTGCAGGCTTGCCTGTTCTGTTCCCGCAAAAGGGAAAAGGATCCACTGTTCTAGAGTAGTGCCTTGCTCTGCCATGTTGTAGCTCAAAATAGGATTATTTCTATTCTCAAATGAGAAAAAGACAGTTTTATTTTCAAAAAAAAAAGGGTTTGTCACAGAATTTGACCGTTTTCTCTGTTAAAATTAACATATTCTGAAAGTTTATTTACAACTCCATTATACATAAATTATAGTTAAATATTTATGCAATTTTTGTTCTTAGGCACTGTAATTATTCTTGAAAGTCTTAATAACTCATATTTCCATCGTATGATTCAAAATCTCACATGTACTTTGAGAGGTTGAGCCAAAACAAAGATAAAAAATAAAATTATATACCAACAAAATACGGCAATATGGTGAACCCGTTATATTCTTCACATGTACTTTGAGAGGTTGAGTAAAAACAAAAACAAAAAATAAAATTATATACCAAAAAATATGACAATGTGGTGAACACATTATGTTCTTCACATGTACTTTGAGAGGTTGAGCAAAAATAAAGATAATAAAAATAAAATTATATACAAACAAAATACGACAATGTGGTGGACTCGTTATGTTCTGAAGAAAAAATCATAATAAATTCGGACCCAATTCATCATATCTGAAAAGGTACAAATCTCGAAGTATATCAGACGAATAAAAATTCAACTACTATGATTTTTTTTCCCTTATAGCACATCAACAATATGAATCTTATAGCACATCTAACGAACAGAAAAGTTAGCGGTTTTAGCAAATATTCAGAATTAATTCCTAAGAAAAAAAATAGGACTCTTTTGTCCGATGGATTACTCGGATTTGCAATTTCAACAGAAAAAAAACATGACTCTTTAGTAAACTATTGTTTACTATGAACATATTGTAAAATTAGCGGTTTTAGCAAATATTCAGAATTAATTCCAGCATAAATTAAAATAATTAAAGCATAATTCCAACAACATATAATTGACAAGAGTGACATAACAACATGTAATATTTTCATATCAATTAAATATGATAGTATGCTCAAAATATAGGACTTGATAACAAGTAAAATCAACATAATGCTCAGATTTAAATATTTGGTTATTGCTCTCATATGTCAGGATGAACAAGATAAGATCTTGGCCTCCTCACTATTATTGTCTATACTCTTCACAAATTGGATATGACAACCAAAAATCATATTTTGAGCTCAAAAGACTGATTTATTAATATGTTAAGAATTATCTCAAAACAGCAAGTTGTATTTTTAACCAATTGAGAATCAGATTTGTATAACAGTGCAAGGGATCACAGAATCAACACTATAGCATTTCAGCCAACGGAGAAGAAAATGGCTAACAGAGCTAAAGGATCACAAGATGCAGCTTGTAAGTTTGTCGGCTGACAAAGGACCAACAAAGTCACACAACACAAATTAATTTAGTCCAGTAGGCTCAAAGCAACTTAACAATTGAAAATAATCGATCATGATAGAATGAGATGAAGCGACAATAGTAAGCAAAGCAATAAACTCAAGTCTGATCTAGTTTATCAAACCAAATTCATTATATGATAATTATCCTCATCGAGCATGTCACAAGCCCCCGCAATTACCATGCAAATTCACCATGTGCTAGATATGAAAAAGAAACTGATATGAAATACTCTAGCACGACACAATCTGCAAAGTAAATCGAAAAGAAAAACAACGATACTCACGATGCGGATAGAACTCAAAGCCACCGAGTAGTAAACTGGGCAAGGCACGCCAAAGGCGCTGACTCAGAAATTCAATTGCACCGTTGTGCCACGAATACCAGACGAGGTTGACAAAGATACAATGCCAACTTCACAAACTGGGACACACCAGTGTGTGAAGATGAGGTACAGATAATACCGCACAAGACTAATCAAGGTGCACCGGCCGAATGCACAAAGGAGCACCAAGCACAAAGAAACCAAAGCTCTTCTTCCACACCAAGTAAATTCAAAGCCAACTGAATCCCACATCCAATCGACGTAAGATCAAGTCCTCACTGCACCTCAACCGAGAAGAGGGAGCAAGAACCGAGATGCACAAAATAGGGGAAGGATTCGGTCCTCACCGCCGACAGCATCGGGCTCAGCCACGGAGGCGCGGCGGCTCCAACGCCCCAACAATTGAAACCAAAATGGGGAAAAAGAGCCAAAATAGGGGAAGATCTCACTGTTTTTCGGGTGAAGAAAAACCGAGAGCAAGAGCTGTCTTAAGAGGAGGAGGAAGGGAGGGGCGACGTGGCTGCTGCGAAGGGGCAGCGCCCGGGCCACTCATGCCTCCAGCATCGCCACCGTTGGCAATTCTTCCCCCCAAGCCACACACGCACTAGAGAAAAAGGGAAAGAACCCCAAAAGTCGTTGCGCTCTGTGGTTGGAGACAAAGTCTCCAACCCTTATCTCCTCTAGTCTCCCAATAATAGGTGGGCCCCGCTATTTTCTATTCTTCTTTATTTTCTTCTTTTCTCAAATTGAGAAATTACCAAAATGGTCCTCCAAAATACAACAGAATATAATTCTAGGATATTATATGTCTAGCTAATTGATTAGTGTCCTTAGCCTTAACCCTGGATCTCAAAGTGCCTCGCATATAAATTTGAGCGTGACCATCAAACTACAAAAGTGCATATTTACATCAATGGAACACGAAGGACAAAACGTGACAAATCAAGGTTCTCGTTGTACCGCTCTTTTTTTTATTTTCAAGCCGCTTGATTTTATGATCAAATTGCTACTACTTTAAAATGGTGTCGAAATCTCTAGCCTTGACACATCACAATTGCAAACCTCCCTTCAACCCCATAAGAGGGAACCAGGGAAGCTACCTTGTAGGCTGGAACACACATCAAAAAACAAGCTCGGATCAACATGATGGCATGCATCATGGCAAGCTGTCTGAGGTCAAACAGATGAGTCCAGAGAAAGCGCAATGCCATCGCCACCCCATAGTGGCCTCGGCAGCAACCAATCATCTGGTTTACCCCCTTGCCTAGAGGTGCCCAAGTCAATGGCACCCCTCCCTCCTTTCCTTTTGGCCCCAAATAAAAGGCATCCTCAGGCACCGCAAAATGACGGAGAGTTTCTTAAGGATCTCCGAAGGTCGCTTTTTTATGGTCGTCTCTCTTGTCTGATAGTATGGTTCTTCGCTAGATTTGATCGAGTAAGGTGCTAATTTAGAGCGTGTACAATAGTTTGTTTTTTAGGGTTATCTCTAAAAACTCCAACTCATCTATAAACAACTTTATATATAACATCTCCAATAATTTATCTATAAAATTATTAATTTTCAACATAATTCCTCTCCTTATACACTCACCATTTGCGATAGTTTGTGTGCCCAGTTTATCTCTTATATAAGAGATGACACATTGACACATTATCTATTTTTACATCCTCTCTCCTCCAACTAGAATTTTAAGTAACATGGTAGATAAGAGACCGCTGAAGTAACCATTATTGGAAATGCCCTTAGGGGTTAACTATCTAGTCCTTGTATGGACCGTAGGATAATTTGTAAGGAAGTCCTACCTTGAGAGGAGCGAGAGTAAATGTTTTTCTCCAAAATTCGTATATAATTTCCATGTTGCCAATGAGGTTTTAATTTGGTTGAGCTCGGCAATAGCTTCATACTGTGTGTTTTAGACTTTGTTTGTATGCTCTAGTTTCTGTGCAGAGCTCAACACTATATTGTATTTGTCATTACTATATCAAAATGTTTTTGAACATTTAAACATCATTGGTATGATAATCTCAATCTCATTGTATGTCATTAGAAATAGACATTTGCAGAAGTCAAATTATATATACTTGGGAAATATGCTATCCGTACAAATAAAGGTTTTACGACGTATCGATAAATTTGTGATCCCTACACATATTGACAAGTGAGCCATATAGACACACATATCTAGTTCTGATAGTATTAAAAAAAATACTCCTATTTTTGTTATAACCCAAAGCATTTTTTCTTAAACGTACTCACATTTAGAGCCAACCTAATAACCATATCAACCACATTTGTCAGCTACACCCTTTTGTTAAACTTCACCTGTATCAATCACTTTTGTTAGCTACACCCTTGGGTTAAGCTTCTCTTCAAGTTCTCCTTTGGTTGATGAATCATGGTGGTTCTTGTGTGTGTAATAAATTGGGGTCCATAGAGGTAGTTTAGACTTTAGAATACTTAAATGTGGCTGAGTTGTCTCCTCCTTCCGGTTTGGCTCGGCCTTTTCTTGCTAAATTAATGCCTTCTTTTCTTTGACCTTCATTTTAGGCATTTCTCATGCACACCTCGACCTTATCTGTAATTACTTCCTTACTTTTCCATGCAATAACTCATGGTTCCGAAGAGTATAATCTGAAAAGATTTATCCCCGGTACAGCAGTACAACGATACTGCACCGAATCAAAGATTTCCATGCCATTAAGTACAGTGCAATCTCGTCCTAGTAATATTCAGTGATGTACTGCTACTACTATGATGCAATCAATCTCTACTATACTGTTAATTCACAACTATTTCAATTAGATATAGAAGTATATTTTTTCCTTTCCAAAAATCAAAGATCACCTTGGTCTTCTTAACAATATTCTTTTGCGAGGGAGAGATCTACTAGGCCAATATTGCATCATTTTTGGTGTATTTGTTTGAGCGGACGCTTACCTACAAGCGCGCGTCGCGACACTCGAACGACCCACTCATTTTCCCGTTTCACGGGGTGCGGTTAGTATGCACCGGCCCGTATATTAGCTTATGCTCAACATCGTTGTGGTGACACTTCTGCTCCCTTTCCCTTCTCTCATCCATTTTTTTGTTCTCTTAACCGCAACGCCTGCTCTCATCCCGCATGCCACTAGTGGCGAGGACTACCGTCATCGCCAAGGTCGCACAACCCTTGTTCTCATTTCTCTCCCTTTTTTCTCTTTTTTAGGAAATCCTAGATGCAACCTCCTGAGCTCAAATGTGGGCATATGGCGTCGCCGTTGTGCTCCTCACCGATGAGGCCTACGGATTTCCTTGGGCCTCTCCACTCTGGTGACGTGCTGTCGTCGCGCACGAGTGAGGATTATTTTGAAGTTTTTTTGAAACCACAAGGTGTTGGACAAAATAAGCTATTAGAGGGGGTGAATAGGAGCACCTATCTTTTTCATCACCTCCGATATTCAACTTATTTTTTCAGTCCAATAGCTATAAAAGCTATGAAGATCAAATGCACAAGATCACAGAGGAAGTCTCGCATTGAAACCAACAAACCGCAAGAAAAAAGCCTCTCAGTCGGTCTGACTGCCGAGCTAGCTGGTCTGACCGTTGGTGATGGGTGGTCTAACCGCCGACAGCAAGAAACAACTCAAGGGACCTCAAATCGACCTAACTTTTGATTCTGAAGTCCAAATCCCCTAAGAATTCAGACATAACTCGTCAAGAAGTCACAAAAACCAAGAAAACCTAAAAATTGAGCGAAAATGATGTGGATCCAACTAGCAAGCTAGCGGGGTCGCGTTGTTCGGCCCTGCTTTTTCACAGTACACCTTGATGGTAGCTTCCTCACATCCCTAGCCCTTGCACAACATAAGAACAACAAGGCCTCCTTGATAAACCTTTTCCCACACACACCACAACACGTGAAGAAAGGGTAGTAGAACCGAAGTTCCAGCGAGTAAAATTCAACCTCAATTGGATTCAACACACCAAGAGCAATTCCTAACTGAAAATCTCAAGAACACATGCCATCAATGGCCATCAAAACCATGGTAATTTTCTGGTATCTATTTCTTAACTCATATCATAACTTGTCTACCCTCTAAGGTGCGACCATGGGGTGTTTATATAGCCTCTCACGCAAGCACAAGAGCTTTGTATGAACAGTAACTGATTTGGAACAGTGCACATGAACAGTAATTTGAGTCAGATGAACAGTAATCCAAGTCGCAAAAAGTCCTCATGAATAGTAATCCAATTTTAACTCCTATTGCAAACGCCTGCTTTAATTGGAAATTTAAACAACTCTAATTGTTGAAAATAGATTTAAACTATCCTATTACAATTGTGACTCGCTTTAAATGGAAACAATCTTAGAGATAGAAACTAACTCACAGATTGATTCCAGTTTAAAAGTCTTATTCATATTCAAACTGAACCAACATAGAAACCATGAGCTTGACCGTCCTTATAAGGCACGGTTACCCCTTTGGCGCTTGGCTTTCCTCTTGGCTGTGCTCCCCTTTTGGCTTCCTTCCTAGCTTGACCTTTCTCCCTTGTGGCTCATGACTGATTCGTTTTCTCAACTCCTCACAGCTTGGAATATGGTGTCCTGGCTTCACACGCCAGACGAAGGAAGTGAGATCACGCGTTTCCTTCTCAAGCCAGCATTGCTTCCCTCTTGCACCCGAACTGCTCCATGCTCCCACACGGCCCCCATGCGGCTGGCTTTCTTCTTGGATCACATGCCCATGTGCTTGCTTGTTTCCATATGGCTCGGACTTTATGCCCCTCTCCTTGTGGGGTTGATGAACTAGGGTTTGCTTTCCTTGGTCGGCCTCACCTCCCTCCCTCTCGGCCACACATAGCTTCTCTTTTATATTGCATAAAACAATACTACTTAGTGAAGTAACCTCCGTTTGCAATGCTGAAACACTACTCAAAGCAACAATGCTACTTGGTGCCACATCACAAAAACTTGCTTGTGCGTGGAAGATGGTCAAGCTAACCTTAGATCAGACCCCACAAGTCCCAGCAAGCTAGATCACAGGAAAAAAACAAGTAAAACCCCTTGGAACACAAAAACCTCAAAATCATCAAAGAGAGAACAAGAACAAGATAGAACTTATCTTAGGGCAATCTTGATTGGATTGATTAGAGGGATTGTATGTTTATAGCCACTCCACCATGGAAAGCAAAAGCTCACACTTGAGCGCCTAATTTCTCAATACATCTCTGTCAAACCCTAGCCTCCTCTATTTCCTTCACCTTCCCCAAATCACAAACTAGGGTTTCTAAGGCTTGAAGGAATAGCTGTGCAAATCCTGCATCCCTCCTTTTACAGTGGAGGCTACGTCTAGAGAGAAAACACTGACGTGCACCCATTAAGTCCACACACAAATAGGTCTACACTCACACACGCTTTCTCAAAGCGGATGATGATCTGGGTCTCCTAAATCCGTCTCTTTATGATCTTCATCTTCTCTTGACCTAAGTCGCCTCTCCTTTGCATTATCCCACACCACGATTTCTCCAAGGTCATCAACCTGGTATTTTGACGAAGATACCAAAATACCCCTTTTCGATCGTTCTCCAAGATCGAGTCTAATCAACGTGAAGCAATCTCATGCTTCGCCACATGTAGGTTCATCAGTGGCTCTCTTCGTGTCAGCAAGTCTCTCCCATCTGGCTCCCACCGAAGCCACCATGACACTTGCACCGACCACTAAGCCATTTGATGCAACCCATTGCATCAAACTTCCCGTTCGGTCATTTTTGTCCATCTTGCATCATGCTTGAGTTCAACCACTTCACCTGACATTCTCGATCGTTCTAGACCTCAACTCTCCTAGCTTAGTCCCGATCATCCTCACTGTTGACAGTAGTTGACTCCAAACCACCTGCACAATAATAGACCAATAAATTGATTCTGGACACAAATTCCTTGCAACTTGACTCACGTTAGCCAAGCACAAGCATCATGCAACACCTATGCACTGAATCCCATGACTTTAGCCAATTCCACAATATCATTATACCTCACTATGCATGATCGAGCCCTGGCCAGTTTGACTACTGCCCTCGACCGGTCTTATCGCTGGCCATCGCCCAGTCAGACCGTACCCTAGATTTTCAGAACACCACTCTGTGGACTTTTCGGTAAAAATCTATCTAGTTTTTCGTCCAAACTTTATTTTCAATAGGACCTGGTGCAAACACACCCTCACACACTCCCGCACGAGTGTTTGATCTCATTCCTCGAAATTCCACATCGTCAGCCACAACCGGTTTGACTTCCATCCCCGGGTCGGTCAAACCGCCATAGGCCTGGTTAGACTGCCTGCACTCTGACAGTTAGGCAACACTTCACTAAACCGATGGTTTCTCCCAAACACCTCGATATCAATGCCAATTGTTCAGCTCACTAAGATTAAGATCATATCACATGATCCCCACACAAGGTAAAAGCAAAATCCCCCTCCCCCACTTGAATTTGAAATTTGACTTGAATTTTATGTAAATTGTTTGTTAAAAAGTTGAAATTCTTCGTTTGAAAGATTTAGATTCGAGTAGGTTTGAATTGAAAGTTGATTTGGGATTTTTTTTTTCTGATTAGAATGTTTGATATTCGAATTTGAATTTTGAAAAGGCTGAGTTGAAAGTCGGGCGTCAACGACATGATAGGGTGTGAGCGTGACTAGGTAGGTGTGCGCTACCTCTTGTCCTAGCTTATACTTGTAGAATAGAGTATGCCTGTGAATTTTGCGCATATGAGAAAACACAAAAAAAAAATCCTAATAATTTATGTTATTATTTTCAAACGAGATAAAAGAGCTTACTATATAATCTTTTAAAAAAATACAAGGAAATGCTATCTTTAGATACTATTTCCTTCCCAGTAAATGGTACATATATGTATGAAATGCCTATTGCCATTTGTTCTACACTTGATATTTTAGTATCACACACAATCTTGTATTCGAGCAACTTACACTTTGAACCCTCTCAAAACAACCTGAGTATAGAGTACCTAGGTAAATTTACAATATAAACCCCATAACAAGGAAATGCTATCTTTAAATAATATTTCCTTCTCAATAAATGGTATATATTATATGTATGAAATGTCTATTGCCATTTGTTCTACACTTGATATTTTAGTGTCACACAAAATCTTGTATTCGAGCAACTTACACTTTGAACCCTCTTTAAAAAATCTTTCAGTATATAGTACCTATATATATTTACAAAAGAGACCCCATATCAAAACAGAATAACCCTGGAGGGGACCAATGTTACAAACAAAGGTATTAGAGTCTGGAGTGCAAAACTCCATGGGCTAAATAACAATCAACACCTGCACATCACCACCCCAAAAGATTACTAACAAACTCCTTAAAAAAAATTCCCATGCCCTTCTTCAGTTCTTGAAGCAATCAAGGCATCGTTTCCTGCACTTGGAGGGGCCTGTGTGTAAATACACGACACTACCTATTCCTTTCCGAAAGAGACACCACAGCACATCGAATTTATTGCACTGCTCTGCCTCTCATGCCGTTTATTTAAGTCTCCACCCTCCGCTCCGGGAATTATATATATATATATTTCGGAATTTTTTTGGTTCTCGGGCTCGCCGCGATCCCATTCTCGCCGTCCCCCGCTGCTCCCGGCGATTCTCCCGGATTTTTTTGGTCGGCAGGGAAGAGAATTGTGGTGTTATCCGAGAGAGAGAGAGAGAGAGAGAGAGACAGGTCAGTTCTCGATCCCTTTACTCCGTCTCCCCCACCTCGTGTTCTTGGTCTTCCCATGGTGTTTTCCTTCGTCCATGGCTGGTTCTGCATGAGGGTGAGTCGTGGAGGAGACTATCTTGGTCTTGGTCATCTTCTTCCCTGTTTCTTTTGTGCCCAACTTTTCGTGATTTTCTGAAGAAATTTTGATCTGAATTGGTAGGATACCATCCTGAATAGGATAGAATAGCGGGTGTAGCATTTGACAGCATTGATTTGATGCCTGTGCTCTGAAACAGGGCTGAAGCCTTGAAGGTACAATCTTTAGCCGCAAAAAGGGGAGAAAATAAAATCTTTCTCCAAGTCCTCTCCTCTTCTTGTTTGCTACTCCTTGGTGTGTGGTTCTTGCCTGCATGTAGTTACTGCAGTGGGGGCACGGTGCTATGTATTTACTACTGCGTCCCTTCGCAACACCATCTGATGCGCGCAGTTAAAGCCCACATCAGAGTTCTTCCTTCGGCGTCCTTGCCAGTTTCTTCAACCCCTTTGATGCTGGGATTGGTACATGGCTGCCGCTGATGTTGCTGTTGCCTCTGTTGGCATCTGTGTTGTTCATCCTACTCGCTTCCTTTCGTGAGAGGAAAGTAAAGATTGCGTTTCGATCCAAGCTTTGACCTTCCTTTGCTTCCTCTGGTAATGCTACTTTGTCCCTTTCCCTGTCTGTATCTGTTGATTCCTGCGTGTAAAGAAACCTGCAGCTTCAGTCTGTAGTGGTTTGTTTGGTGTTGTGTTGTGTTGTGTAGCCATATGTGATGATATGTGCGCGCGTTCAGACTGACTTCCTTCTAGGAAACGTCTACTGTTTGGTGAGGTGAATGCGAAGTAGTAGTCAGCCGTACTGGTCGTTACATTTGCTCTTGCTGTTGAGAGCTTTTTTTTAGCATTATGTTTTGTGAGATGGTTTCTTCTTTTGTGTCAATGTTCTTTTTCTTCTTATTCTCATTTGGGTGTACTAGCTTCCGTAAAGGATGTGAAGTGCCTGGTTTTATCAGTACACTGCGGGACTCTTTCTCAAGGGAATCTAGTTTACGCAAAGTGCGGCGTTTGTTCGTCGATAGATGGACATCAGCATTAGCGTTGGTGGTGCTTTAGAGCCTTCTGTTCTGCGATCTGCTGAACTCAAAGCATAAGATTTTTCTGGATGGAGCATTGACTTCTGAATCTTTTTCTTGGCAGGCGATAAGCAGCTCTGTTCTCAAAGGCATCTGCCGACGCATGGCTAGGCCCTAAGCATACCGTGCAGATCATGAAGATAGGTAAGTGAGTATTTCACCTACCATCTTCTGCCTTAAATTTTGTATCTGCGATAGCATTCGCTTAGCTGCAAGAAATTAAGCGTGGGCATTGCATTCTGAGATCCATAATGGTAGCCTGGTTGTATGCGGTGGCGAATGTTGGTACGCTTTGAAACGGTGCTTGGTAGGTAGACTGCAATCTTATATATTAGGAGATTATCGTTAAACATTAGATATTTTTCAACAGGAAATTAAAGATCACACCTAATTTGTGGGGCTTTAAAAACTGAGCTTAATTGGTTTTTAATTATAGATTGGTAGCATAACATGTTCCATTTGTGACGCCAATTGAATTTTGAATTGGATGTTTCCATGTGCACATTGGTAGGCCAAGCAACTGCTAGAGAAATTTGCCTCATTATTGTTACATTTTTATTCTTACACTATGTCATGAGATATGCTTTGAGATGATTTGTGGGCTTGTGGTGATCAACACCCTCTGTATCATTCATCGACCCAATGGTCAGTATCCTCTTTTAGAATTAGATGATTCATTACCTTAGATCTTACTTTGCTAACTTGTATAGTGTGCCAGATATACATCCATGACCCGAGTAAGTGAAACATCTATTCACTCAGTGACTTACTACGTCAGATATCTTTTCTGATTTGCTATACCTTAAACCTCAGAGAAGGTTTTATTATGTATCCATTTCAATCAGTCTTTATTTAAACTCATCCATCAAATTGACTTGATTGCGACCCAAAAACAATTATCTATTTGTCCTGGATCCTGATCTTTTTTTTGTAGGTAGATTGTCAATTGTCATGCCAAAATTAATATGATGGGCCAGGATTTGTTTGTTTTGTTCTTTCAAATCTACCAGTGTTATGACTCTTAGATCATAACGGGTAAACACTGTCAGGAGGATGACCGGGTGGTGTCGGCGTGGCTAGGGAGAGGGGAGACTAAAAATGGGATGAACCTTGTTCTTTCTTTTTTGCTTAATGCCAACAATTACAATAGGTCTATTAGTATAGAGAGCTTTTCTAACAATTATGGATAAGATCAATCTAAATAATGATCTTCCTAACTAATAGATAATCTTGCCAATTAACTAATCCCTATACAAGGAAACTAGTCAACTATTTAGAAAAATAGATATTTTTAGGAGAAGGTAATCGCTTCCTAATCTCAATGCTACAGTACCCAGGTACTGTTCCCTAACGGTACTGCTACAGCCGCACAGTACTGTTCGTGCTACATCACTTCACGTGCATCCCCCCTAATGCTACATCACTTTGCGTGCATCCCCCTAATGGGCTATGGCTTCCCAGGGCCCACTCCCATGACAATCAGCAACCCCTTACTTAACTAAGGAAACAACTTTGTCTCTCTCACAGATACATTGTACATTTAAGGTGTAACAAGATGGTAGAGCTGTGAGTCACAGCAGGAAAATTTAATGTTTGCAAATGATTAAAGTGATAGTACAACTAAAATGAAAGAGAAACAGCAGCAGAACTTATCATAGTTCCCCTTTTGTTCATTCCATCATAATAAGATCTCTTGTCATGTATTTCTCGTCAGTGTGTCATCAATTATAATTTTAGTTATTGTTTGACTGTTCGAATCAGAAACTATCAATGTTGAATATGGTACAATTTGTTGCCTTGTGAAATTGTTGTCTTTTCTGTTCACACTTCACACTCTTAATGGTTGATGATTTTGATGTCTGCTTGCAGATGATGAAAGACCTTACCATAGTAATGTTTTTCATGAGCTTGTATCCAATGGTGGTCCTAAAGTAGATAGTGAACCTGAAAGGGAAACTAAGCACAATCTTTTGGCAGATAAAATGGTAGAACAGACCAATCCATCAGAACGTAGCTTTACGAAGGCTGAGCATCAGAATGGAGGTAAACAGATAAGGATTGAGGATGTTTCTTATGACAAGGATGTTGTGGAGATCAAACTGCTAGACACAGTAGTTTCTTCTGATTATAGTGGCCATTTCGTCAAGGATGTCTGCATCGATGACGGAGTGCTTGCTGATCAGAAGGCTTCGGCAGAAAAGGTAGTAGGTGAAAAGGTGTCCCCAAACTTTGCTTCTTCAATGGGAGATACAAATGATGATCCGATGGAAGTAATGAGAGCTGATTCTGCTAAATCTGCACATGAATTAAGATCACAAATAGTTATCCTACCTGTCGCATGTGCTACTGATGGTAATATTGTGGAACAATATTCTTCTTGCAAAGTGCATGATCTTGAAGGCAAAAATACTACATCTGACTTTACCAACCGAAATGATGAGAAATTAAGTTCTAAACAGGTGTTAAGTCAGGAAGGTGCAAAAAATTGCCAGCAGGTGTGCAGAGTCATTTCTGAGACCTGTGAAAATCATGAGCTATTTCTCGATGGAGAAGCAATTGATCAGGTACGCTTCTACTTACAGTATTACCAATACTTTTATAAAATAATATATATGATATCCACGTTAGTCCTTGAAGTTCATTATTGCCATTAAGTGCACAATTATTGTTTGGTGACTGTGCATTAGTGGCAAGTTTTAGTTGGTATGCTTTATTATGTTAGATTATATGTTATTTTGATTCTATAATCTATACTTAGAAATGGGCCTTAGTATTACATTTTGTGTTTATTTGGTTCAATAAATGAGAGATTGCACATTAAATTACAATCATTTCTTCACAGTTATATCATTTCTCTCCACTATTGGACCACTCAGCATGATTACTGTCGTTACAGGTTTCATCAAATGGTTGTCATGAAACTGGAGCTAATATTGCATCTGAGACCAATAACCTCAATGGTTTACCAGTTGAGTCAACTACTGATGGATTCTCAGCGGTGATGCCTGAGGAAGATGCTGTCGGTGGAGCATTACATAAGAGAGGATTGAACCAAGTTAATCACTATAACCCTTTTATTGCCTATGGATCTTTAGAGGATACGTGGGAACCCAAGTACTCTCTACCTACAGCTGTGGATGCTGCTTCTGTAATGCCCATCTGTCCTGTTGAAAAGATAGACAGTTTTAGTGATCTAGTCAACGGTGCATTGGGAGGATTTGATTCTGTGGAAGCAGCTGAATCCAGGATTGAAGACAGTAGGTTAGATTCTGTTGAAGTGCGTTCAAGTAGGCTGGATGTCCAAGCCTCTGAAGAGAGTAATGATCGGAGAGTAAGTCCTGTTGAAAAGACAGATCGTTGTAGTGATCTCGTCAAGGGTGGTGCACTGGGAGGAAATGATTCTATTGAAACAGATGAAGCCAGAGTTGAAGACAGTAGATTAGTTTCTATTGAAGCAAGTTCAAGTAGGTTGGATGTCCAAGCATCTGAAGAGAGTAATGATCAGAGAGAGAATCTCGTTAACGAGATAAGAACTAATGCAGCACATGGAACGAGTATAGTTACATCTGAGTCAACTAGCAGTGCAGAGCCTAGTGGTGTCAAAAGTCACAACCAACCAAAATGTGAGATTGATAACGTCCAAGATGTGCATGATTTCAACCCAAGAGATGTGGAGGATGGCACAAAAAGAAGCGAGGACAACACAGATAATAATAGGTCCGCGCTTGTGCAAACGGAATCTGTGGATCAACAAAATGGACCTGACAGTGCTAAACTGCTGGCTCGAACTGGTATTCGCAACCCCTTTGAATCAAGCTTCTCTGGACCTAGCATTACGTCAGGTCCACTGACGCCCTCTGGTCACATACCTTATTCTGGCAACATCTCTCTTCGTTCAGATAGTAGCACGACAAGTACTCGGTCCTTCGCATTTCC
Source organism: Hsuehochloa calcarea (assembly GCA_036346395.1). Lineage (NCBI taxonomy): Eukaryota > Viridiplantae > Streptophyta > Magnoliopsida > Poales > Poaceae > Hsuehochloa > Hsuehochloa calcarea. Next base: position 19,395,073 of record CM070600.1, read on the forward strand.
AGTGTAAGTGAATATGCTCTCCGGTTACATTTTTTCAGAGTAGAATTAATTTCTTGCCCTGCACTATTATTGCTTAATTCTCTGAAGTAAACATCCGAATGGGACATCACTACATTTGGCTTTAATAGTATGCTAAAGAAATATCACTCAATGCAAAATTCCTCGAGCTAAAGAAATATCAGTCAGACATCTTAAATGATATTATTTTCCTGATGCTACCATATAACCTCATATATGCTAATGGATCAAGCACCATCTTTTTCTTTTTCAATGCACAGACTACAAGCGGAGTGGAACAGCAGTCCCGTGAAGATGGCGAAAGCGGACCGCAGGCGTCTGAGGCGAGACCGAGGCTGGGGTTACGGAATCCTCTGCTGTAAATTCTGAATGTGCTTGCTCCTGCATTTTTCCTGTTGGGTTCGGCTCGTTGCGTCGCGCCTGAGCTCGTGGTAGCCATGTTAAATTCATTCAAGTGTTGCTCATTTCTCCCTTACCCTGCCCCTCCTCTTGCTGTCTCTCTCTCTCTCCCATATGCCCTGCTTTTTATTTATTTATCTATAGCAGGTTAATGGCTTGTTGGATTCGGTAGTGGCTTGTAATTTGCATTGCGAGTGAGAAATGAAGGTATAGATTTAATGTAGAATTTGCGATTACTTGTTGAAGTATTGTAGTAATTACATGTAAATTACTAAATCTATAACACAGATATCTGCAGACCTGGTACTTGTGCACATATATATAGTACAAGGTAGTGGCCTCAAGCATGAACATCAGGGACAAAATTGCCCATTTTCACGATTTTTTCATGGCTCTTGCAATCGAACTTTTTTTTTATTAATTAACTTTTAAAAAAAAATTATTTTAAAGTTAACCCAGCGAACTTTATTTTTAATTCTGATCTCTTTGTTACGTCATAGGATAAGTCCGCTAAAATATCACTTTTTATCACGCCACTGATGGTGGTGTGACCAAATAAGACTATCACGTTACGGGTGGTGATGTGATAAGAATTTACTCAGATACGGGATGACGTGATAGTGTTGTTTTGACACGCCACGGGTGGTAGTGTGATCAGAATTTGAAATAAAGTTTGCGGAGAGTTAACTTTAAAATAAAATTAAAAAATAGTTAATTAGTAAAAAAAAATCCTTGCAATCAGGGCTAAACATGATGTCCAGCTTGGAGGCTAAAGTAAGGATGGCCGGGCTATCTAGCTAGCTAACCAGGGCATTATTCCATATGGGGTAATTATATATCCTGCAAGTCTGCAACCCTAACCAGGTGTAGCAACTAATTAAAAGAGCAGCTCTAAGCCTCTAAAACTATGTACCTAGCTGTGTGTGCCATGCTCGTGCACGTCCGGATCATAAAAGGAGGTAGACGCTAGCTGGTGCAGGTGTGCGGCTAGCTAGGGCTCCTCTTCCTGGAGCGGCTCGCCGTTGTTGATCGGCGAGCGGCGGCTCGCCCTCGACGCGTAGTCCCTCTTGAGCATGTCGTACAACTCGGTGGCCGCGTCCCGGCGCATCGTCGGTGTGCGCATCTCGGCTGTTCTTGGTCGCGAGCCGGCGTTCGCGACAGAATCAGCCTTTCCTGCATCCATCAAGGAATTGAAGCGAAGTTCATATATATCGAGTCGCGTTTCAAACTACTAGAAATCGGTGCATCCTCTCCTGTAGCGGCGGAGCCAGAAATTTTCTATATAGCTAGGAGGCCATATGGTAAGAAGCATATACTGGCTGGCATGCGCCAAATGCTACGCCTTAAACTATATCGATCCACAGTACATGGATCACCGATGATCCACAGTACCTTTCTTATCTACTCCCACGGCTTCAGTCTCCTCCATGTCCCGCGCACCGAGCTTCCGCCGTTCCAATCCTTTCTTCCCAGCTGCTAAATCACCGGTCGACACCGAGCGCTCCTTCGTCGCGTGGCCATTCGTGCGATCAATCCAAGCACTCTGATAAGTTCAGTAAAATTACACATGACCTGTATATCAGAAGATATTGCTCGTGCAGAATGATCGAGAAGGTTAGGTAAGTTCACTGACCACGTGTCGTATGCTGTTCTGGCCGTTGTTTGCCTTCGGCACCGCAACTGCAAAGAACAGCCAGCAGGGTCGACTTAAGAAACGGATCGAGGCAAATCTCAAACAAACGAGCATCGCAAAGATCGATGAACAAGATCAATAACCCACCATGGCGAGCACAGGCAATGGGGAGGTGAGGCGTGCGGATGGAAGAGATGAGCAAGGCAACTACAAGAACACTGACTACACTAGTCCTTTTGCAGCTCATGGTGTTGAACTTTTCCTGTGTACGTATGTGTGAGTGTGACAGCTTGTATCTTATACGCTCTTAGTATCAAGGTAGATAGGAGATGAAGAGGAGATCGACAAGGGGCAGGGTTGGGCCGTTGCTGGCCTTTTATAGAGAAGGCAATGGCAATTGGCAAATGCTAGATAGTATAGCTAGCTAGCTAGGGATGGATATGTAGTCAAAGCAAGCTGAGAATACGTACCTAGAAAACATATGTTCTAACCGTACCCCCGGTGCTAGGTTTGTTTAACAAACCCCAGGAATTTTTTATGGACTGGTCCTGGCTGTGCCTGGAGGTATCAGCCCAAGCAAGCATCCAAGAGCTAATCTCTGTGTGATCGATCGATGCGTACTCGGTAATGTATGTTCATACAGCTAATAATGGATTAATTCATCCTCTCTAGCCAAAAGAGAAGCTCTCTTTGCTTTTCTACATATGTGTACCTAGTAGCTTTAACATACGCGCGTGGAGTTCGTTACCACCCAGAAAGGCAAATGCTTGTTTACAGTCAACAGTGCCATCGAATTTGCACTACAGTAGCCTTCAGATATCAGGGTTACTCGATACTCTTGACCTTTTCTTACCTCAAGTTGTCGTCGATCGACCTGCTGCAGTGCCACGAGGGGTTCATTTTTCCGCCCCTCCTTTCAGGCCGGTTTGGTATGGATGGAGCACGAGGGCGTGCTGCCCAACCTTGCGCGGAGTGGTGGGTCGCTTTTGGGAGCCGAGCTGCCTGCCTGTTGGTGTTGGACTTGACGACGATACGATGCATCAGCGCGCGCGCGCCATGCAAGTCGGTGTGCTAGCTTGCACACCGTACGTCGCCGCCCGGCCACGTGCCGCTCATCGTACGACGCGCGCGCGACTCGACTGCCCTCCCTTGCCGTCAAATAATTACGCGCTAACGGCCGCGTAAACCGATGTAACAAAATCCCCAAGTAGCGCTGTGTAACACGGTTTTTTTTAAAACCAAATTAAGCCACGTAGAGGCCGGGAGCGCTGTGAAGCTCACATGGGCCAGCGCCAGTTGTCCGGACTCTTTGACCAATGGGTCGACCTCTGTGTATCATCCCGAATTTGGTTTCAAATTAAAAATGCGTGATTTTTATGAGTTTCAAAAACTTTTGTTGCATATCAAAAGTTTCTAAAAACTTTTGCGTTGTATTAAAAAATTTAAAATAATTTCCTTGGCAAGAATCGAGTTTGCAAAATCTTGAAATACAATTGTGTGCAACCCAAAAATAATTACAACCTGGTTAGCAAAACCTCCTCAAAATTTCAATTCAAATCCAAATCAACTTTTGAAATACAAATAAAATTTCAAACCTTACATCCTTCTCTCCCTTCCACTTGGGCAAAAATCCAGCCGACCCCGTCATCGCCCCTCCTTTCTCTCCTTCTCTCTTCCCTCGTGGCCCACGAGCAGCCGAGGCCTAGCCGCAGCAGCCATCCTAACTCCCTCCTCTCACGTTAGCTAGTGAGCGGGCCTCGGCCCACCTTTCAGTGTGGAGGGAGAGCCATTGTTTCTCTTCTCCTACACACCATCTCTCTCTCGTGCGCGCTTGTACACATGCGCGCCGCACGGATCAGAGCAATCGCAGCGTCATCCCCTCCACCTCGAGCCCTGTAGCAAGTGCCACAACCTTATCAAATCGGAGCCATCCCGTCGAGCCGAGTTCATGCACCGCTCGCGATATCCCGCGCCAGAGCTCATTGCTGTGCCAACCACCATCTTCCTCTCTATCGAGTCCTTGCCCGAGTGCATCAAATTCCTTGGCCTCTCCTATGCATTTCCCCCAACTTCTCCCCTCCTCTCCGCCTCGGGTGGAGGAGAACTCAAGCCGTGCGCATCACCAACTCCAACTCTGGCTGCCGGCTTCACCGTCGATCCCGACCGTTGTGGTGAGCCTCCGCCTTCATTTTCTTGTGCATCGTGGTCGCCTAGACCACCTATCCATCATGCTCACCTTGCCTTGCTTGTTCCCCCACAGGGAAGACAAAATGATGTTGTCGTCCGCAGAGCAAACCGGAGCGTGCCCTCGCCATCGCCACCCCATTTCATTTGATCTCGTGAGCTTCGACCTCGAAACTCTTGTCCTTTGTGTTCGCCTTGAACCCCTCTTCCTAATGCACCTAATGCATCCTCGCTTCTTCCTTCCTGTGCACCAGAGATGTCGAAACGCCTTTGTCACCGTCGCTGACCCGAAGCACACGCAAACCCCGCCGCCGCACCTGATCTCCTTCTCCTCTCGGTTTCTAGGCAAGCCCCTCTGTTCCCTCGTGTTCCAATTGGTAATAAACCTAGTTCCAGAGCGCCCCTCCTCTCGGTTTCTAGATGACTGTAGCGCCATCTCCCCTGTAGCACCACGTTGCGTCGTCGTAGGTCACCGTGGAGAGCACGACACACCGCTTCTTCCGGAGCGGTGGGATCCCCTTTAGCTTCATGTTGGCAATTAGATGGTAGTGCCCTTTTCAATTGGTATATTCTAGCCACGTTTAGTAGTTGCCCTCGCCTACCATACCGCCGTCGCCGTCCTGGTAGTAGTGTCGCCTCCTCAGGCCATCTCCCACCATGTCGTCGGCACCGATAGGATTGTTAGTGTAATACCCCGGCCTACTCGTAGCGTGGCTCATGTGGCCCATGTGGAATTGTGTGGTGGGATTAGTCTCACATTGCTTATCTCAAGTGAGTTGTAGTAGTATATAATGTCATCTACTAGTTAATTGTAGATAATTTTGATATCTTTCTATAGCATATTTAATCATGTTGAGCGGACAAGTAGTATTCGAGTTATGATTTTCGGAAGACTGCTGTCTTTGTGGTTGTCGATCTTTTGGCGCTGTTTTGGTAGATCGGATATTAAAAATAGTAAATCCACTAATTAGAGTTTTTATCTACATGAAAGATGTAGATAATTGTCCAATGGTTCTGTAGGATCTAAGAACTCACATTTTGGCTGGATAAAACAAAAGTTATGAATTTAGTAAGACCTGCTGTCTCGAAGCGGACAGATCGGTTTTCTGGGCTAAAAGCGGAGGGTTAGATGATTTAATTAGAAGTCTTCGTAATCTAAGAAAATGTGAAGAATTTTATGAAGAATCCAGAACAGGGTGGTTTGTCGTGATCGGACTTTTGAGTCAAAAGTTACGTTCGTTTTAGTATTAAGACAGCAATGGGTAACTATTCGGTACCGGAGAAGCGTGGTAGATTTGGGGACGTGTAGGAGCGAAGTATATTGATTGCTATTCTTGTTGCTGTAACTTGTATTGAAGTTTGTGTATTTAATATAGGAGAGGCGTCGTGCTTGTTGCCATCTTCTAGCCAAATCATGCGTCGCAACTAGTAAAGGCAAGTGCATGGTAGACATCGATCAATGATTGATCACTGTTTTCTTTATCTTCCATTACCATTATTGTTGTGCTTTTATTTTATTTAATTGCAATCAATGGAATGGTATGGATTTATATTGTTAATGGACATGATGAAAAATTGGTTATGATGAGTATTATGAATTATGTATGTTTGCATTCATAAGCATCTTTGCATATGAGCAGGTGATCATGAATGATCACAACTCCACGGGAGTGGAGGAGGTCCCCGGTCCTTATGGAGGAACGGGCTTGAGAGTGAATGTTGTCGCGAGCATTCACTCATGCTATCTAGATATCTGTGAAAGAAGTGCATGTGGACATGTAGATTAGAGTTGCATTCATAAATGAGATTAATGTGTGTTAAACAAATGGAAGTATGACATGAGAATATTAATAGAAGTGCATGTGATGATAATGAAGTTATTGAATGTTGTTGATTTATTATTGTTCGTTGTATATTGATGTGTTTCTTGGTCGTGGACTCACCCTTGCTCTTTGTTGTCTTTAGGTGATCTTCGAGCGCCGTGATCGAGAGCGAGTAGAGCACATGGATTAGATCTATACTTCAATCACATGATCATTTGCCATAAGAACCTTTCATTCAATACAGGATCACTCTTGGACATGTTAGAGACTAAATAAAGTTTAAGTCACATTTTGGACTAGATTATTTATTTCAATAATTTGGGTTCATTGGTTGATGCTATTTTGGATTATTTACACAGTTACATTCCCTTGCTTATTTATTATCGTTTGATCCATATTTATGCATGTTCTTTTGTGATCTATGGATATGTTTATTGTTGTTTTCTTGCTGTAATTTTATAGTGTGTCGATTAGAGTGCGAAAATCCCTGGGCTAAATAACGAGTCAACTCCTGCACATCATCACACCAAAAGATTACTAAAAAAAGTTCTCCTTGAAGCCGTCCAAGGCATCGTTTCCTGGACCTGGAGGGATCTGTATGTAAATACATGACACCACCTATTCCTTTGCGAAAAAGACACCACAGCACAACGAATTTATTGCACGGCGCTGCCTCCACACCCTCCGCTCCGGGAAAAATTGTATATATATTTCGGAATTTTTTGGGTTCTCGGGCTCGCCGCGATCCCATTCTCGCTGGCCCCCGCTGCTCCCGGCGATTCTCCCGGACTTTTTGGTCGAGGCAGAGAAGAGAATTGCGGTGTTATCCGTAGCGAGAAAGGTCAGTTCTTGATCCTTCACTCCGTCTTCCCCCACCTCGTGTTCCTGGCCTTCCCACGGTGTTTTCCTTCGTCCATGGATGGTTCTGCATGTGGGTGAGTCGTGGAGGAGACCATCTTGGCCTTGTTCACCATCTTCCCCTGTTTCTTTTGTGCCCATCTTTTCAAGATTTTCTTAAGAAATTTTGATCCGAATCGGTAGGATATCATCCTGAATAGGGTAAAATTGCTGGTGTAGCATTTGACTGCATTAGTTTGATGCCTGTGCTCTGAAACAGGATCAAAATCTTTTAGCCGCAAAAAAAAAATCTCCAAGCCCTCCTCTTCTTGTTTGCTACTCCTTGGTGTGTGGTTCTTGCCTGCATGTAGTTACTGCAGTGGGGGCACGGTCCTATGAATCTACTACTCCCCTTCGCGACACCATCTGATGCGCGCAGTTAAATCCCCAATCAGAGTTCTTCCTTCGGATCCTTGCCAGTTTCTTGAACCCGTTTGATGATGCTGGGATTGGTACATGGCTGCTGCTGATGTTGCTCTTGTTTATGTTTCCATCTGTGTTGTTCATCCTCATCGCTTCCTTTCGTGAGTGGAAAGAAAAGATTGCGTTTTGATCCAAGTTTTGGCCTTCCTTTGCTTCCTCTGGTAATGTTACTTTGTTCCTTTCCCTGTCTGTATCTCTTGATTCCAGCGTGGTAAAGAAATTTGCAGATTCAGTCTATAGTGGTTTGTTTGGTGTTGTGTTGTGTAGCCCATATGTGATATGTGTGTGCATTGAGACTTTCTTCTAGGAAATGTCCACTGTTTGGTGAGGTGAATGCGAAGTAGTTAGGCGTATTGGTCGTTAAATTTCCTTTGCTCACGAGAGCTTTTTTTTTTAGTATTATGTTTTGTGAGATGGTTTCTTCTTTTGTGTCAATGTTTTTTTTCTTCTTCTCTTATCTTTTGGGTGTACTAGCTTGTGTAAAGGGTGTAAAGTGCCTGGTTTTATCAGTACACTGCGAGACTCTTTCTCAAGGGAATCTAGTTTACGAAAAGCACGGCTTTTGTTTGTCGATAGATGGACATCGGCATTAGCATTGGTGGTGCCTTAGAGCTTTCTGTTCTGCAATCTGCTGAACTCAAAGCATAAGGTTTTTCTGGATGGAGCAAAAAAAAAATCAAAGAAAACTGGATGCAGCTTTGATTTCTGGATCTTTTTTCTTGGCAGGAGATAAGCTGCTCTGTTCTCCAAGTCATCTGCTGACGCATGGCTAGGCCTTAAGCACACCGCGCAGATCATGAAGATAGGTAAGTCAGTATTTCACCTATCATCTTCTACCTTAAATTTTGTATTCGGGATGGCATTCGCTTAGCTACAAGAAATTAAGCGTGGGCATTGCATTCTGAGATCCATAATGCGGTGGCAAAGGTTGGTATGCTTTGAAACATACTTGGTAGATAGACCGTGGTAGATAGACCGCAATCTTATATATTCAGATATTCTCGTTAAACATTATATATTTATCAACACGAAATTAATGATCACACCTAATTTTTGGGGCTTTAAAAACTGAGTTTAATGGTTTATTTAATTACAGATTGATAGCATAATGTTTTCCATTTTTTACGCCGATTGAAATTTTAATTGGATGTTTCCATGTGCACATTGAGAGGTCAAGCAAGTGCTAGAGTAATTTGCTTCATCACAGTTACTTTTTTTATCCTTACACTTTGTCATGAGATAATCTTTGAGGTGAATTGTGGGCTTGTCTTCAAGGATCGAAATCCCGGAAAAGGGGGAATTCCTGGTCGTTACCGGAATTCCTGGAAAAAATCCGGATGAAGTTCGCAAACTGAAATTTGAATTTGCTTTAAAACCAGCCGAAATCCGAAAACTGATATTTGAATTTGCTAAACCAGAAAAAACCCGGCTGGTTTTGTAGTTCCCGGTCCCCACCGATAAGACCTGTGATCAGTTACCGGCGGTAACCGCCGGGATTTCGTTCCATGCTTGTGATGATCAACACCCTCTGAATCATTCATCGACCCAATGGTCAGCATAGAATTAGATGATTCATCACATTAGATCTTACTTTGCTAACTTGTATAGTGTGCCAGATATACATCCATGACCCGAGTAAATGAAACATCTAGTCACTCAGTGACTTGCTATGTCAGATATTTTTTCTGATTTGCTATACCTTAAACCTCAGAGAAGGTTCCACTATCCATTTCAATCAGTATTTATTTAAACTCATTCATCAAATTGACTTGATTGCGACCCAAAAACAATTATCTATTTGTCCTGGGTCCTGATCTTTTTTGGTAGGAAGATTGTCAATTGTCATTCCAAAATTAATACCATGGGTTAGGATTTGTTTGTTTTGTTCTTTCGAGACTACCAGCAACCCCTTACTTAACTAAGGAAACAGCTTTGTCTCTATCACAGATACATTATGCATTTAAGGTGTAACAAAATGGTAGAGTTGTGAGTCACAGCAGGAAAATTTAATGCTTGAAAATGATTAAAGTAACAGTACAACTAAAATGAAAGACAAACAACAGCAGAACTTACCATAGTTCCCTTTTGTTCATTCCATCGTAATAACTAATAAGATCGCTTGTCATGTATTTCTCGTCGGTTGGTTATCAATTATAATTTTAGTCATTGTTTAACTGTCCACATCAGAAACCATCAATATTGAATATGGTACACATTGTTGCCTTGTGAAATTGTTTTCTTTTCTGTCTTTTGGCAGATAAAATGGTAGAACAAACCAATCCATCCGAACATAGTTTTACGAAGGCCGAGTATCAGAATGGAGGTAAAACCGGACAGACAAGGATTGAGGATGTTTCTTATGACAAGGATGTTGTTGAGATTAAACTGCCAGATACAGTAGTTTCTTCTGATTATGGTGGTCATTTTGTCAAGGATGTCTGCATCGATGAGGGAGTGCTTGCTGATCAGAAGGCTTCAGCAGAAAAATCAGTAGGTGAAAAGGTGTTCCCAGACTTTGATTCTTCAATGGGAGATACGAATGGTGATCCGATGGAAGAAATAAAAGCTGATTCTGTGAAATCTGCACATGAATTAAAATCACAAGTAGTTATCCTACCTGTCGCACCCGCTACTGATGGTAATACTGTGGAACAATATTCTTCTTGCAAAGTGCATGATCTTGAAGGCAAAATTACTACATCTGACTTTACCAACCTAAATTATGAGAAATTAAGTTCAAACAGTTATTAAGTCACGAAGGTGCAAAAGTTTGCCAGCAGGTGTGCACAGTCATTTCTGATACCTGCGAAAATCATGAGCCATTTCCCGATGGAGAAGCAATTGATCAGGTATGCTGCTACTTACAGAGTTACATTATTACAAATAATTTTACAAAATAATCTATATGATTGCCACGTTAGTCTTGAAGTTCATTCTTGCTTTTAATGTGTATCATAATTGTTTGGTGACTTTGCATTAGTGGACAATTTTAGTTGGTATGCTTTACTCCCTCCAGTCACAAAAGAGTGACGTTTTGGGATGTGCACAGTCAAACTTTGTAAACTTTAGCCATCAATATTTCGATAAATATTTATATTTGACATGTGAAAATGATATGTGTAAATTTGTCTCAAAAAGTAATTTTATTATATTATAATTTTATTAGGTTTTGTTAATATATTTATAATAGAAATTAGTGGTAAAAGTTGCATTTTGGAGACCATATCAATGTCCATAATGTCACTCTTTTGTGACCAAAGGGAGTATTATGATAGATTATATGTAACTTTGGTTCTATTATCTATACTAATTACTAAGGGATGGGCCTTGGTATTACATTTTGTGTCTATCTGGTTCAATAAATGAGAGATTGCACATCGAATTACAATTGTTTCTTCGCATCTATACCATCTCTCTCAGCTATTGGACCACTCAGTATGATTACTGTCGTTACAGGTTTCATCAAATGATTGTCATGAAATTGGAGCTAGTATTGCATCTGAGACCAACGACCTCGATGGTTTACCAGTTGAGTCAACTGCTGATGGATTCTCAGCGGTGATGCCTGAAGAAGATGCTGTTGGTGCAGCATTAGATAAGAGAGGATTGAACCAAGTAAATCACTATAACCCTTTTATTGCCTATGGGTCTTTAGAGGATACGTGGGAACCCAAGTACTCTCTACCTACAACTGTCGATGCTGCTTCTATAATACCCATCTGTCCTGTTGAAAAGACAGACAGTTTTAGTGATCTAGTCAACGGTGCACCGGGAGGACATGGTTCTGTGGAAATAGTTGAATCCAGAATTAAAGACTGTAGGTTAGATTCTGTTGAAGCGCGTTCAAGTAGGCTGGATGTCCAAGCATCTGAAGAGAGTAATGATCAGAGACGACGTCCTGTTGAAAAGATAGAGAGTTTTAGTGATCTCGTCAAGGGTGCACTGAGAGGAAATGATTCTATTGAAACAGATGAAACCAGAATTGAAGACAGTAGATTAGATTCTATTGAAGCAAGTTCAAGTAGTTTGGATGTCCAGGCGTATGAAGAGAGTAATGATGAGAGAGAGAATCTCGTTAACGATATAGGAACTGATGCAGCACATGGAACGGCTATAGTTACATCCGTGTCAACTAGCAGTCCAGAGCTTAGTGGTGTCAAAAGTGAGAACCAACCAAAATGTGAGATTAATAGTGTCCAAGATGCACATGATTTCAACCCGAGAGATGTGGAGGATGGCACAAAAAGAAGCGAGGACAACACAGATAGTAAGAGTTCTACGCTCGTGCAAATGGAATCTGTGGTTCAACAAAATGTACCCGATAGTGCAAAACTGATGGCTCGGACTGGTATTCGCAACCCCTTTGAATCAAGCTTCTCTGGACCTAGCGTTACGTCAGGTCCTCTGACGCCCTCTGGTCACATACCTTATTCCGGCAACATTTCTCTTCGTTCGGATAGTAGCACGACAAGTACTCGGTCCTTTGCATTTCCAGTGTAAGTGAAGATGCTATCCAATTACATTTTGTCGAAGCAAAATTAATTTCTTGTCCTGCACTGTTACTGCTTAATTCTCTGACGTAAACATTCGAATGAGACATCACTACATTTGTTTTTTTAGTATGGTAAACAGTCCATGTAGAATTCCTCGAGCTAAAGAAATATCAGTTAGACATTGTAAATGACATTGTTTCCGGATGCTACTATATAGCCTCATATGTGCTAATGGATCGAGCACCATCCTTTTCTATTTCATTGCGCAGACTACAGACGGAGTGGAACAGCAGTCCCGTGAAGATGGCGAAAGCGGACGGCAGGCGTTCGAGGCGAGACCGAGGCTGGGGTTACAGAATCCTCTGCTGTAAATTCTGAATGTGCTTGATCCTGCAATTTTCCTGTCGAGTTCAGCTCTTTGCGTCGCGCCTGAGCTCGTGGTAGACATGTTAAATTCATTCAAATGTTGCTCATTTCTCCATCTCTCTGCCTCTCTTGTTGTCTCTCTCTCTCTCTCTCCCACATGCCCTGCTTTTTTTATTTATCTATAGCAGGTTAATGGCTTGTCGGATTCGGTAGTGGCTTGTAATTTGCATTGTGAGAGACAAATGAAGGTATAGCTTTAATGTAGCATTTGTGATTACTTGTTGAAGTATTGTAGTAGCCTAGCAGGTGAACATCCCTGGAGGCTTGACTCTTGAGGTCTGCTTATACATACTGTAAAAGTGAGTTTGAGCTTCTGCTACTCTGCTGAGAAAGATGAGGTGCAGTTCGCCATGGTCCTTATGTGACTATATGTAAGCAAGCAACAAAATAAGATGACAATATTGATACAATTACATGTAAATTACTAAATCTATAACACAGATATCTGCAAACCTGGTACTGGTGCACATATATATAGTACAAGGTAGCTGGCCTCAAGCATGAACATCAGGGACAAAATTGCCCATTTTCACGATTTTTTCATGGCTCTTGCAATCGAACTTTTTTTATTAATTAACTTTTTTAAAAAATTTATTTTAAAGTTAACCCCAGCGAACTTTATTTTTAATTCTGATCTCTTTGTTACGTTATATGATAAGTCCGCTAAAATATCACTTTTTATCACGCCACTGATGGTGGTGTGACCAAATAAGACTATCACGTTACGGGTGGTGATGTGACAAGAATTTACTCAGATACGGGATGTCGTGATAGTGTTGTTTTGACACGCCACGGGTGGTAGTGTGATCAGAATTTGAAATAAAGTTTGCGGAGAGTTAACTTTAAAATAAAATTAAAAATAGTTAATTAGTAAAAAAAAATCCTTGCAATCAGGGCTAAACATGATGTCCAGCTTGGAGGCTAAAGTAAGGATGGCCGGGCTATCTAGCTAGCTAACCAGGGCATTATTCCATATGGGGTAATTATATATCCTGCAAGTCTGCAACCCTGACCAGGTGTAGCAACTAATTAAAAGAGCAGCTCTAAGCCTCTAAAACTATGTACCTAGCTGTGTGTGCCATGCTCGTGCACGTCCGGATCATAAAAGGAGCTAGACGCTAGCTGGTGCAGGTGTGCGGCTAGCTAGGGCTCCTCTTCCTGGAGCGGCTCGCCGTTGTTGATCGGCGAGCGGCGGCTCGCCCTCGACGCGTAGTCCCTCTTGAGCATGTCGTACAACTCGGTGGCCGCGTCCCGGCGCATCGTCGGTGTGCGCATCTCGGCTGTTCTTGGTCGCGAGCCGGCGTTCGCGACAGAATCAGCCTTTCCTGCATCCATCAAGGAATTGAAGCGAAGTTCATATATATCGAGTCGCGTTTCAAACTACTAGAAATCGGTGCATCCTCTCCTGTAGCGGCGGAGCCAGAAATTTTCTATATAGCTAGGAGGCCATATGGTAAGAAGCATATACTGGCTGGCATGCGCCAAATGCTACGCCTTAAACTATATCGATCCACAGTACATGGATCACCGATGATCCACAGTACCTTTCTTATCTACTCCCACGGCTTCAGTCTCCTCCATGTCCCGCGCACCGAGCTTCCGCCGTTCCAATCCTTTCTTCCCAGCTGCTAAATCACCGGTCGACACCGAGCGCTCCTTCGTCGCGTGGCCATTCGTGCGATCAATCCAAGCACTCTGATAAGTTCAGTAAAATTACACAAGACCTGTATATCAGAAGATACTGCGCTCGTGCAGAATGATCGAGAAGGTTAGGTAAGTTCACTGACCACGTGTCGTATGCTGTTCTGGCCGTTGTTTGCCTTCGGCACCGCAACTGCAAAGAACAGCCAGCAGGGTCGACTTAAGAAACGGATCGAGGCAAATCTCAAACAAATGAGCATCGCAAAGATCGATGAACAAGATCAATAACCCACCATGGCGAGCACAGGCAATGGGGAGGTGAGGCGTGCGGATGGAAGAGATGAGCAAGGCAACTACAAGAACACTGACTACACTAGTCCTTTTGCAGCTCATGGTGTTGAACTTTTCCTGTGTACGTATGTGTGAGTGTGACAGCTTGTATCTTATACGCTCTTAGTATCAAGGTAGATAGGAGATGAAGAGGAGATCGACAAGGGGCAGGGTTGGGGTTGTTGGCCTTTTATAGAGAAGGCAATGGCCAATGCTAGATAGTACAGCTAGCTAGGGATGGATATGCAGTCAAAGCAAGCTGAGAATACCTAGAAAACATCTGTTCTAACAGTACCTCCGTGCTAGTTTTCTTTAACAAACCCTAGGAATTGTTTACGGCTTGTTCCTGGAGGTATCAACCCAAGCATCCAAGAGCTGATCTCTGTGTGATCGATCGATGCGTACTCGGTAATGTATGTTCATACAGCTAATAATGGATTAATTCATCCTCTCTAGCCAAAAGAGAAGCTCTCTTTGCTTTTCTACGTATGTGTACCTAGTAGCTTGAACGTACGTGGAGTTCGTTACTACCCAGAAGGGCAAATGCTTGTTTACAGTCAACAGTGCCATCGAATTTGCACTACAGTAGCCTTCAGATATCAGGGTTACTCGATACTCTTGACCTTTTCTTACCTCAAGTTGTCGTCGATCGACCTGCTGCAGTGCCACGAGGGGTTCATTTTCCGCCCCTCCTTTCAGGCCGGTTTGGTATGGATGGAGCACGAGGGCGTGCTGCCCAACCTTGCGCGGAGTGGTGGGTCGCTTTGGGAGCCGAGCTGCCTGCCTGTTGGTGTTGGACTTGACGACGATACGATGCATCAGCGCGCGCGTTATGCAAGTCGGTGTGCTAGCTTGCACACCGTACGTCGCCGCCCGGCCACGTGCCGCTCATCGTACGACGCGCGCGCGACTCGACTGCCCTCCCTTGCCGTCAAATAATTACGCGCTAACGGCCGCGTAAACCGATGTAACAAAATCCCCAAGTAGCGCTGTGTAACACGGTTTTTTTTAAAACCAAATTAAGCCACGTAGAGGCCGGGAGCGCTGTGAAGCTCACATGGGCCAGCGCCAGTTGTCCGGACTCTTTGACCAATGGGTCGACCTCTGTGTATCATCCCGAATTTGGTTTCAAATTAAAAATGCGTGATTTTTATGAGTTTCAAAAACTTTTGTTGCATATCAAAAGTTTCTAAAAACTTTTGCGTTGTATTAAAAAATTTAAAATAATTTCCTTGGCAAGAATCGAGTTTGAAAAATCTTGAAATACAATTGTGTGCAACCCAAAAATAATTACAACCTGGTTAGCAAAACCTCCTCAAAATTTCAATTCAAATCCAAATCAAATTTTGAAATACAAATAAAATTTCAAACCTTACATCCTTCTCTCCCTTCCACTTGGGCAAAAATCCAGCCGACCCCGTCGTCGCCCCTCCTTTCTCTCCTTCTCTCTTCCCTCGTGGCCCACGAGCAGCCAGGCCTAGCCGCAGCAGCCATCCCAACTCCCTCCTCTCACGTTAGCTAGTGAGCGGGCCTCGGCCCACCTTTCAGTGTGGAGGGAGAGCCATTGTTTCTCTTCTCCTACACACCATCTCTCTCTCGTGCGCGCTTGTACACACGCGCGCCGCACGAATCAGAGCAATCGCAGCGTCATCCCCTCCACCTCGAGCCCTGTAGCAAGTGCCACAACCTTATCAAATCGGAGCCATCCCGTCGAGCCGAGTTCATGCACCGCTCGCGATATCCCGCCCGAGCTCATTCTTGTGCCAACCACCATCTTCCTCTCTATCGAGTCCTTGCCCGAGTGCATCAAATTCCTTGGCCTCTCCTATGCATTTCCCCCAACTTCTCCCCTCCTCTCCGCCTCGGGTGGAGGAGAACTCAAGCCGTGCGCATCACCAACTCCAACTCTGGCTGCCGGCTTCACCGTCGATCCCGACCGTTGTGGTGAGCCTCCGCCTTCATTTTCTTGTGCATCGTGGTCGCCTAGACCACCTATCCATCATGCTCACCTTGCCTTGCTTGTTCCCCCACAGGGAAGACAAAATGATGTTGTCGTCCGCAGAGCAGGCCGGAGCGTGCCCTCGCCATCGCCACCCCGTTTCATTTGATCTCGTGAGCTTCGACCTCGAAACTCTTGTCCTTTGTGTTCGCCTTGAACCCCTCTTCCTAATGCACCTAATGCATCCTCGCTTCTTCCTTCCTGTGCACCGAGATGTCGAACGCCTTTGTCACCGTCGTGACCGAAGCACACATAAACCCCGCCGCGACTGATCTCCTTCTCCTCTCGGTTTCTAGGCAAGCCCTCTGTTCCCTCGTGTTCCAATTGGTAATAAACCTAGTTCAGGCGCCCCTCCTCTCGGTTTCTAGATGACTGTAGCGCCATCTCCCCTGTAGCACCACGTTGCGTCGTCGTAGGTCACCGTGGAGAGCACGACACACCGCTTCTTCCGGAGCAGTGGGATCCCCTTTAGCTTCATGTTGGCAATTAGATGGTAGTGCCCTTTTCAATTGGTATATTCTAGCCACGTTTAGTAGTTGCCCTCGCCTACCATACCGTCGTCGCCGTCCTGGTAGTAGTGTTGCCTCCTCAGGCCATCTCCCACCATGTCGTCGGCACCGATAGGATTGTTAGTGTAATACCCCGGCCTACTCGTAGCGTGGCTCATGTGGAATTGTGTGGTGGGATTAGTCCCACATTGCTTATCTCAAGTGAGTTGTAGTAGTATATTGTAATACTCTGAAAAATAAATAAATAAATAATAACATCTTTAAGGGCTTGTGCGTAATTAAATAAAAAGAATACGTGAAAATAGAATATTTCAGAGTTTTTTTAAGAGCTATATAAATAGATTGTGGGAATTCTAGAAACCCTAGTAGTTTTATTTTTTTTTCCACCCCAGCCGCCACACCGTCTATTTTTTCTTTCGTCATTTGCGTCCTCCTGGCCGCACGACACTCTGCTCCTCGCGGCGCCGCCCTCGGCGTGAACAGTGGACGCCCGACTTCTCGCTTGCGTGCGTGTGTGTACTGGACGTCCCGGTGGGGAAGCCAGTCTTTGCGTTGATTTTCTTGCGCGCATGAGGTTACGCGGTGGTTGTGTAGGTGAGTTTTACTTCCTTCACTGCTATGAGTTAACGTGGGTGTACTGCCTTGAGTAGATCATCAATGGGAGGTGCCAGCATGTATGTGATTAGTGGTAGCTTCTTGCACTAGGCGAATTAGTATGGTGATTAGGGAAATGTAGGTATTCAAACACATAGAGATAGATGAATTAGACACTACTAATTAAGAGTTGATTAGTGCACACGTTGATTAGCTAATTAGTGCACACGTTTGGCTAGAGAAGGATTTAGAACAAGATTAGAAGAAAGTATTAGCGTTTCTAGTCGGGGAAAAATTGAAAAGTAGATTGGTTTAGTCTGTTGTTCTGTGTACGATTTATTCGGGTACCTTAATGGCGAATTTTGAAAATGTCATCTACTAGTTAATTGTAGATAATTTTGATATCTTTCTATAGCATATTTAATCATGTTGAGCGGACAAGTAGTATTCGAGTTATGATTTTCGGAAGACTGCTGTCTTTGTGGTTGTCGTCTTTTGGCGCTGTTTTGGTAGATCGGATATTAAAAATAGTAAATCCACTAATTAGAGTTTTTTATCTACATGAAAGATGTAGATAATTGTCCAATGGTTCTGTAGGATCTAAGAACTCACATTTTGGTTGGATAAAACAAAAGTTATGAATTTAGTAAGACCTGCTGTTCCGAAGCGGACAGATCGGTTTTCTGGGCTAAAAACGGAGGGTTAGATGATTTAATTAGAAGTCTTCGTAATCTAAGAAAATGTGAAGAATTTTATGAAGAATCCAGAACAGGGTGGTTTGTCGTGATCGGACTTTTGAGTCAAAAGTTACGTTCGTTTTAGTATTAAGACAGCAATGGGTAACTATTGATGCTGGGAAGCGTGGTAGATTTGGGGACGTGTAGGAGCGAAGTATATTGATTGCTATTCTTGTTGCTGTAACTTGTATTGAAGTTTGTGTATTTAATATAGGAGAGGCGTCGTGCTTGTTGCCATCTTCTAGCCAAATCATGCGTCGCAACTAGTAAAGGCAAGTGCATGGTAGACATCGATCAATGATTGATCACTGTTTTCTTTATCTTCCATTACCATTATTGTTGTGCTTTTATTTTATTTAATTGCAATCAATGGAATGGTATGGATTTATATTGTTAATGGACATGATGAAAAATTGGTTATGATGAGTATTATGAATTATGTATGTTTGCATTCATAAGCATCTTTGCATATGAGCGGTGATCATGAATGATCACAACTCCACGGAGTGGAGGAGGTCCCGGTCCTTATGGAGGAGCGGGCTTGAGAGTGAATGTTGTCGCGAGCATTCACTCATGCTATCCGATATCTGTGAAAGAAGTGCATGTGGACATGTAGATTAGAGTTGCATTCATAAATGAGATTAATGTGTGTTAAACAAATGGAAGGTATGACATGAGAATATTAATAGAAGTGCATGTGATGATAATGAAGTTATTGAATGTTGTTGATTTATTATTGTTCGTTGTATATTGATGTGTTTCTTTGAGTCGTGGACTCACCCTTGCTCTTTGTTGTCTTTAGGTGATCTTCGAGGCGCTGTGATCGAGAGCGAGTAGAGCACATGGATTAGATCTATACTTCAATCACATGATCATTTGCCATAAGAACCTTTCATTCAATACAGGATCACTCTTGGACATGTTAGAGACTAAATAAAGTTTAAGTCACATTTTGGACTAGATTATTTATTTCAATAATTTGGGTTCATTGGTTGATGCTATTTTGGATTATTTACCTGGTTACATTCCCCTTGCTTATTTATTATCGTTTGATCCATATTTATGCATGTTCTTTTGTGATCTATGGATATGTTTATTGTTGTTTTCTTGCTGTAATTTTATAGTGTGTCGATAATTATTAGCTGAGAGAGTAGTGTGGTGGCATTCTAGGCTCGATGTTGGTGGGGTGTTACTGATTGGTATCGAGCGGGCTTTAGGTCCGTGGTGAATAGATTAACAACTTAGGCAAACTAAAATTGTTAAAAATTGTTTTAGTTTGGTAAATCAACTAAAATTTGCTAATGGTTAACTAACCTAAAATTTGACACACTAGTGCACAGTAGGTTAGAGAGAGGTACGAATATAGTTTTACGCTTAGTTATGTTGTTCATTGATGCATGATTTCATTTTGACCTTTGAACTCATTGTGTATTGTTGATTGTGGTTGATAGCTATGCCGAGGGGTAGAGGGCGTGGTCGTGGTGGCCGATGCGTGGAGGTCGGGGCGCGGGCGAGGTTCCGTGGAGCCACCTCCGTGTGTGATGAGTCGATGGGCGGGGTTCTTTGTTGACCCGCCTCGGTTGGGGTCGAGATGAGACCCGCTTTCTTGAGAGTTGGTGGGAGAGATCCGTGCTCTTCGTCAGCAGCGCGGCGGCCTATTCTTCGCGGCATCTGTTGTTGCGCTGTCGCACATCCACCGGTTCTGGCGCGGATGACTTCCGAGTGGATGGGGTTGAGGTTGGATCCATTTGTGGTCGGGCACACCGGTCGAGCGTGGACTGGTTGCGCTACATGGAGAGCGGTTTGGAGCTTTGGAGATGTCTTCACATCGAGGGTCCGCTTTGTAGCCTTTCGGTGAAGAGGCAGCCGATATTTGGTGGGAGGCGTGTTGTCTTCGAGGACCGCCACTCAAGGTCCGATCACTTGGGAGGACTTTGTTGATCGAGTTCAAGAAAAGTTCTACCCCTACTCTTTTGTTGAAAAGATGGAGGTTGCATTGGCGACCTTTGCTCAAGGGAAGAGGTCTATTCTCGAGTATGAGGTGAGTTCAACAACTTGGTTCGCTTTATCCCTTGATGTGACGATGATCTTCGAAAGCCAAGAGGTTCCGTCGGGTCTCAGTGCAGTACCGACATGTGTTGGGAGCTACTCCACTCCATGACTACTGACTCTGTTGTGGAGCAAGCTAGGGCATGGAGTTGGAGATGCGACTCACAAAGGGCGACAAGCCTCTGGTGGATGGTAGCTTCGGTGGTGACGGAAGAGAAGCTCTAGTGAGGGAAGTGGAGTGCATTCGACCCGCTTTCAAGAAATTCAAGGAGGACCGATCCTTCAAGTCTAGCGATCGAGGCCGTTCTCTTCTCGGCGCCTCGTCCTTTGCAGTACTCGGCTCTTCGTCTGTCCCGAGGCGGGGCATGCTTTGCTTTAAGTGTGGTGATGGACACTGCGGCTTGCTTGAGTGCTCTTGGACGGGTGATTGCCGTCGGTGTGGCGGCCGGGTCACAAGGAGCGGGTGTGTCGCGTAACCCGCTAGTGTGATCAAGTGGGAGCTGTGCCATCTTCTTCTTGATGGGTCTGCTCGAGGATCTTTCGGATGATGACTACTCCTCCAGCGCTACCATTTCCTTGACTTGGGCGCCTCGGTGGGTACTCTCGGCGGCCGCCACCTTCAGCACCGCTCAGGTTGCACGACCGGCTTTACCGCACCGCCACAAGAGATTGTCGGGCTCGCCGCCCGCCGTCGTCTTCTTCGCCATGGCGCCACGAGTGTCGCCATGCCCACAGCTGAGTCCGCGGGTCGTCCTGACGTGGTGATAGGTACTTTGCTTGTGGATTCGTTTGATGCTTTAGTCCTTTTTGATTCAGGGGCTACCTTTTCGTTTGTCTCAACGGCGTTTGCTAGGAGAGCGAACTTGAGTATGCAGTGGATTTCTCAGTCAGTGTTAGTTAGTTCTCCTGGGGGTACTATTGCAAGCTCTACTGTTTGTCCTGGGTGCTCTATTGTCATTGATGGAGAGAAGTTCACGACGAATTTGATAGTTATTCAAATGGAGTCGTTCGACGTTATCTTGGGTATGGATTGGTTGCACTCTTATCGAGCCATGATATCCTGTTTACAGAGAACGATCTGCATGCGCACCCGCCCTGGGAGACTTTGACCTTTCCGGGGAGTGCACCTCGCGCTCTCTTTCGATGTTGGTCGGACTATTCCCGGGTCGTGCGTAGTGAAAACTGGGCTTCTTTTAGCTCTTGCTGAGAAACCGAGTGTGGCTTCGCAGATTGAGGAGATTCCAGTGGTTAGTGATTACCGGATGTGTTCCTACCGAGCTTAGGGCTTGCCACTGCGAGATGTGGAGTTTCGCATTGATCTTGTTAAATTACTCGTCCCATCTCGATGTCTCCATATCGACTAGCACGTCCGTTTCGGGACGAGTTGAAGAAGCAATTGGATGATTTGTTGGCTAAAGGTTTGATCAGGCGTAGTGTATCGCCATGGGGAGCTCCTGTTCTATTCACAGAGAAGAAGGATGGGAGTTGGCGCATGTGTATTGATTACCGCGGCGCTTAATGCGATCACAATCAAGAACAAATATCCATTGCCCGCATTGAAGACTTGTTTGATCGGTTGAATGGAACTCAAGTATTCTCCAAGATCGATCTCGATCGGTATAATCAAATCCGTGTGCGTGAGCAGGATGTAGAGAAGACTGCTTTCTCTACCAGGTATGGGCATTATGAATTTAAAGTTATGTCTTTTGGATTGACTAATGCACCTGCCATTTTTATGGAGACCATGAACAACATGTTGCACGAGTATCTGGATGACTTCGTGGTGGTGTTCATTGATGATATTCTTATCTATTCCAAGACCAATGAGGATCATGGCGTCATTTGAGGTTGGTTTTAGATACTTTGAGAGAGCACAAGTTCTATGCTAAGTTGAAGAAGTGTGAGTTCGGATTTCAGAAGTGGGTTTTCTGGGTCATGTGATTAACCCTCAGGGCATTGCTGTTGATCCTGGTAAGGTCTCCACAGTGGTGGATTGGAAGAGGCCGACTAGTGTGAAGGAGGTGAGGAGTTTCTTGGGCTGGTGGTTACTATCGGCGTTTTGTGCGAGATTTCTATCATCGCCAAACCGATGTCTCAACTTACTCGAGAAGGGTAAGATTCGGTGGATGATGAGTGTGGGCGCAGAGTCGCACTTTGAAAGAGAGGTTGGTGACCTCTCCTATTCTCACTCTTCCCGAGCCAGGAAGCGGTTCCTGATCTTTTCAGATGCGTCTCGAGTGGGTCTTGGCTGTGTTCTCATGCAAGACGGTAAGGTGCTTGCTTATGCGTCGAGGCAGTTAAAGAAGCACGAGCAGAATTATCTCACTCATGATTTGGAGTTGGCTGCGGTTGTCTTTGCTCTCAAGATTTGGAGGCATTATCTATACGGCGAGCCTTGTGATATTTTCACAGATCACAAGAGTCTCAAATATATCTTCACTCAGAAGGATCTGAATTTGAGGCAAAGGAGATTGTTGGAGTTGATCAAGGACTATGATCTTACTATTCAGTATCATCCAGGCAAGGCCAATGTGGTTGCTGATGCTCTTAGTCGCAAGGCGACTCCTGCTACTCTAGATTGCCTCATTGCTGATTTTGATCGCATGAGAATATCTTATTGTTATGCGGGCACATCACTTGTTGAGACACAGTTGATTCTTGAGTCAGCTATTCCAGACCGTGTGCGGGAAGCACAGCAGAGTGACCGGTTATTACAGGAGGTTAGGAAGCGTCTGGATGAGGGCAAAGAGAGTGATTTTAGCATGGATGATTTTGGTGCTTTGAGGTTTAAAGGCCGTCTTTGCGTACCGCAAAAGGCGGAGGTCAAAGATGATATCTTGAGGGAGGCACATCGCACTCCGCATAATCGCTCACTGGTGAGACTAAGATGTATCGAGATCTGAAGCGAAATTTTGGTGGAAAAGAATGAAGGTGGATATTGCTAATTATGTGGCTTCTTGTGGTGTTTGTCGGCCAAGTGAAAGGCGAGCACAAGCGTCTGCAGGTTATTGCGACCTTTGGAGGTACCCAGTGGCCTTGGGATGATATCTCTATGGACTTTGTGGTGGCGTTGCCTCGTTCGCCGCGAGGAAGGATGCGATTTGGGTAGTGGTGGATCGATTGACAAGTCTGCGCACTTTATTCCTATTCGCACAACAAATTGGCGAGTGATCTAGCTCCTATTTATGTGCGTGAAATAGTAAGACTGCATGGTGTGCCCAAGACCATCATTTGGACATGGGCGCCAAGTTTGTCTCCAAGTTACAGGAGAGTCTGCGAGTGCATTGGGCACACACTCCGCCTTAGTCTGTTTCACCCACGAGCAGATGGGCGTCGAGGCGTACTATTCGGACTTTGGAGGACATGTTGCGATCTTGCGTTTTGTCTGGAAGGGTAGTTGGGAGGACCGATTGCCACTTGCGAGTTTGCTTATAATAATAGTTACCATTCGATATTAGAGCGCGCCATTTGAGGTTCTCTATGGCGGAAGTGCAGATCGTCACTTTGTTGGGATGTAGTAGAAGAGAAGGCCGTTTTGGGTCCGGACTGGATTCAGAAGACCGTTGAGCGCGTGGCCATGGTGAGGCGTAATTTGTTGGCGGCTCGAGTAGACGAGAAAAGTTATCTTGATATGAGGCGTGACTTGGAGTTTGCGGTGGGTGACCAGTGCTCTTGAGAGTGTCTCCCACCAAAGGTATTGTTTGGTTCGGTACCAAAGGGAAACTTAGCCCGAGGTACATTGGACCGTTCCCGATTATTGCAAGAATTGGGAAGTTAGCCTACCGTTTGGATCTTCCTGAGTCCATGCGTGGGGTTCATAATGTGTTTCACGTCTCGATGCTGAGAAAGTTTTTGAGAGATCCAGAGCATAAGATTTCATTAGAGCCGCCGACTATTGAGCAAGACCTCACGGTTGAGTCGCGTCCGTGCGCGATTCGGAGAGGTCGGAGCGAGTCTTTGAGGCACAAGACGTTGGTATATGTCAAGGTCTTTGTGGGCCATCGGTCCAGAGAGAAGCGACTTGGGAGTTGGAGTCTCGCATGCGCGAGCAATACCCGGAGTTGTTCACGTCGGGTACGTGTTATTTTATTGTTTAATTTCAGCACTGTAGTTTTTATTTGAGTAGAACAACGAGTTGAATTCGGGGTCGAATTCTATTAAGGGGGGTAGAATGTAATACTCTGAAAAATAAATAAATAAATAAATAATAATGTCTTTAAGGGCTTGTGCGTAATTAAATAAAAAGAATACGTGAAAATAGAATATTTCAGAGTTTTTTTAAGAGCTATATAAATAGATTGTGGGAATTCAGAAATCCTAGTAGTTTTATTTTTTTCCACCCAGCCGCCACACCGTCTATTTTTTTTCTTTCGTCATTGCGTCCTCGGCGCACGACACTCTGCTTCCTCGCGGCCTTGCCAGCCTCGGCGGCAGAACAATGGACGCTTGGCTTCTCGCTTGCCGTGCGTGTGTACTGGGCGTCTGTGGTGGGAAGCCGAGTGCTACGTTGATTTTCTTGCGCGCATGAGGTTACGCGGTGGTTGTGTAGGTGAGTTTTACTTCCTTCACCGCTATGAGTTAACGTGGGTGTCTTGCCTTGAGTAGATCATCAATGGGAGGTGCGGCATGTATGTGATTAGTGGTAGCTTCTTGCACTAGGCCGAATTAGTATGGTGATTAGGAAGTGTGGTATTCAAACACATAGAGATAGATGAATTAGACACTACTAATTAAGAGTTGATTAGTGCACACGTTGATTAGCTAATTAGTGCACACGTTTGGCTAGAGAAGGATTTAGAACAAGATTAGAAGAAAGTATTAGCGTTTCTAGTCGGGAAAAATTGAAAAGTAGATTGGTTTAGTGCATTTGTTACGTATACGATTTATTCGGGTACCTTAATGGCGAATTTTGAAAATGTCATCTACTAGTTAATTGTAGATAATTTCGATATCTTTCTATAGCATATTTAATCATGTCGAGCGGATAAGTAGTATTCGAGTTATGATTTTCGGAAGACTGCTGTCTTTGTGGTTGTCGTCTTTTGGCGCTGTTTTGGTAGATCGGATATTAAAAATAGTAAATCCACTAATTAGAGTTTTTGATCTACATGAAAGATGTAGATAATTGTCCAATGGTTCTGTAGGATCTAAGAACTCACATTTTGGTTGGATAAAACAAAAGTTATGAATTTAGTAAGACCTGCTGTTCCGAAGCGGATAGATCGGTTTTCTGGGCTAAAAACGGAGGGTTAGATGATTTAATTAGAAGTCTTCGTAATCTAAAAAAATGTGAAAAATTTTATGAAGAATCCAGAACAGGGTGGTTTGTCGTGATCGGACTTTTGAGTCAAAAGTTACGTTCGTTTTAGTACTAAGACAGCAATGGGTAACTATTCGGTACCGGAGAAGCGTGGTAGATTTGGGGACGTGTAGGAGCGAAGTATATTGATTGCTATTCTTGTTGCTGTAACTTGTATTGAAGTTTGTGTATTTAATATAGGAGAGGCGTCGTGCTTGTTGCCATCTTCTAGCCAAATCGTGCGTCGCAACTAGTAAAGGCAAGTGCATGGTAGACATCGATCAATGATTGATCACTGTTTTCTTTATCTTCCATTACCATTATTGTTGTGCTTTTATTTTATTTAATTGCAATCAATGGAATGGTATGGATTTATATTGTTAATGGACATGATGAAAAATTGGTTATGATGAGTATTATGAATTATGTATGTTTGCATTCATAAGCATCTTTGCATATGAGCAGGTGATCATGAATGATCACAACTCCACGGGAGTGGAGGAGGTCCCGTCCTTATGGAGGAGCGGGCTTGAGAGTGAATGTTGTCGCGAGCATTCACTCATGCTATATCCTGATATCTGTGAAAGAAGTGCATGTGGACATGTAGATTAGAGTTGCATTCATAAATGAGATTAATGTGTGTTAAACAAATGGAAGGTATGACATGAGAATATTAATAGAAGTGCATGTGATGATAATGAAGTTATTGAATGTTGTTGATTTATTATTGTTCGTTGTATATTGATGTGTTTGCTGAGTCGTGGACTCACCCTTGCTCTTTTGTTGTCTTTAGGTGATCTTCGAGGGCGCCGTGACTGAGAGCGAGTAGAGCACATGGATTAGATCTATACTTCAATCACATGATCATTTGCCATAAGAACCTTTCATTCAATACAGGATCACTCTTGGACATGTTAGAGACTAAATAAAGTTTAAGTCACATTTTGGACTAGATTATTTATTTCAATAATTTGGGTTCATTGGTTGATGCTATTTTGGATTATTTACCTGGTTACATTCCCCTTGCTTATTTATTATCGTTTGATCCATATTTATGCATGTTCTTTTGTGATCCATGGATATGTTTATTGTTGTTTTCTTGCTGTAATTTTATAGTGTGTCGATAATTATTAGCTGAGAGAGTAGTGTGGTGGCATTCTAGGCTCAGTGTTGGGCTGGGGTGTTACATATATAATACCTGTTGGATCCAAACGTAGCACCTCTGGGTTAACCCTTTTACACGAAGTTATGACGAAAGTGTAAGTGAGGTGATATGTGTGCGCGGATCCGCCCCACGGTGGGCTGGGCACTTAGTCGATTTTGGGTCAAGGTGTTACAAATGGTATCAGAGCATCAACCTTTGCTGCACGAGCGCATGCGGGACATGGGCGCGGGCATATGATGCATGGCACATGTGGGTCCGGAGTGGACATATGACATGGCATATGTGCCGGCACTAGACGCACGGACGTGTACTGGGGGTGGTTCTAGGCATTTACCGCGTATGCGGTATGCTGCCGAGGGCGTCAGCCCTTAAAGGAGGTGAATGTAATACCCCGGCCTGCTCGTAGCGTGGCCCATGTGGAATTGTGTGGTGGGATTAGTCCTAC
This sequence comes from Hsuehochloa calcarea, assembly GCA_036346395.1. NCBI lineage: Eukaryota > Viridiplantae > Streptophyta > Magnoliopsida > Poales > Poaceae > Hsuehochloa > Hsuehochloa calcarea. The sequence goes on from CM070600.1 coordinate 19,422,137, forward strand.
ATTGCTTGTCTCAAGTGAATTGTAGTAGTATATAATGCATGTTGGATCCAAACGTAGCACCTCTGAGTTAACCCTTTTACACGAAGCGACACAAAAGTGTAAGTGAGGTGCTATATGTGCGCGGATCCGCCTCATGGTGGGCTAGGCATTGAGCCGATTTTGGGTCAGGGTGTTACAGTTAGTGGTATAGATGCTTAAGTTGTGCTCTAGTTCGCAGACCGCGTAGATATTTTTGGTAGTCGTCGTGCACAGTGTCGTCACCGTCCCTACTGTATTTCCGACGCCTTAGAACCTCTTCCGCCACACCGTCGCCGCCATCGTGGTCACCAAGATCGTCATATCCCATTTTGGGGGTCATGGGTGGTCATTGTGGCTTCCCTCGTCGGAACCAAGCTTGGCCTGAGCCGACCATGGCTTCCCCAACACACTCCTCTATTTTGGATGGAGAAGACACACAGTAGCCCTGACGTGCAGACCCATCATAATTAGGTTTAAGTTAATTCTGGTTTAATTAGTGCTTAATTAGCAGGTAATGTTAGTATGACATGTGGACCCACAAAAGTTAGAAAATCTAATTAGAAGCTAGATTAATGTCTAAGTGTATGACATGCGGGCCCCACCACTTAGAATACACTGTATGGACTTAGTCCATAGAACGTAGCCGCCGACATGTGGGCCCCTAGCCCTGTGACCCGTCAGGTGGACCGAGTCCTTAGGGGCAGCGGTCCCACTTATCAATCTCTAGTTCTCTTAATAAAAATAATTAGAAAGGAATTAAAATCCATATGATTGATCATGTTGAACTTAGTTTTCAAATACAATTACTTTGCTTTAAAAGTATTACTTGCATGCTTATTATTTTTTATGAAATGCTATGTTAAATATTGATGCCTAGTTACTCTATATGTTTGTTACTTACTATTATGTCTACCTTGTCACCCTAGGTTAGTTATCATAATAAGATTGTCATTGGTTACCTAAATATGGATAAATGTTATGCTTACAGATGCTTAGTGGTTAATTTGAATATAGCACAAACATTGTTATTACAACACTTGGGAGATGATATGATTCTTAGTGTAGTAACATGGATTACCACTAAAAAAAAAAAATTATAAAATGGTGGAAACTTGGGTAAGTGGATTGTATGAGGTGGGTGCAATAATTGCACAAGATGTGTGTTTACAGATTGTTTCGTCTGAGTCTATTGAGGACCGAATCATTTGTCGTATTTTGAACTAATAATTATGCAACCACAAGACTAATATGTGATAGACCTGACTGGATAATTTACCTAGTCTTGATGCTATCGCCATATTACGGTTAGCTTGGGTCATTCTTTTGGACCTGGGTCGTAGGAAGCCGTATTTCTGTGTACACACATGTTGATTTATTACATGGCGTCATATGCCCCTTTTCCTTTGGTGGTACTAAGACGGGATACGTCTACTCCCCGAATGGTGGTTTCCTCGAAGTTTAATGTCATCCTTAACGCCTGAGGATCGAACACATTGGATGGTGTAGTATTATGATGAGTTATTGTAAAGACATTGTTATGATCTTCTTAGTCGCACTACGGAAGTGTGTCGGACAGATATCACAAGTTGATCATATCTTGTGAGTATAGCTATACAACCTCTATATAATGTATAACTATTCGAATAGTTGTGCCCCAAATCATGGACATGGTACAGAAGGCCACACTTGGTTAGTTTTGATAGATATGGGATGAAACCTCAAATCTAGAGTTATATGGATATAACCTTATATCTAGAGTTAGGTGAATGGAACCTTATATCAAGAGTCAGGTGGATAGAACCTCATATGTAGTATTTAGGGGTGGGCGTGGTTAGGGGCAGGTGCGACCCGCCCCTAACCCATGTTGCCAGAGCGTGGAATGGATATCAAGGGTTGCTCCATTTGGAGCAGCTACAATGACCCCAATGCTCCAATGGATCTTATGGGTTGAACCTTTCAACATATGAAAGTATTATCATATTTCTCTCTTTACATTGCATCTCAAACATGCATAATGGGAAAAAAAAACTATAGTTTGGACAATATTATTCACTGACTGTATTCGCAAGATAATAAGTTGCAACTTGCAAATAAACAGGATGACATTAACATCATAGTGTCAGGTTTTACACTTTCAAGTTGATCCTGATACAGAAGGTTGGGTACCCAAAGATTCAGCAAGGGTAGAACTAACTATGTAACGGCTCCAAAGTACTATAGAATTTAGGAGTAACAATAATTGTATATCGTAGTAGTACTACTAACAATGTATACAAAAACAAGTTTATGGTCATCCCAAATTAATATCAATATCGCTGTTATTCCTCTCGACACCACCAAAGAATCAACAGTAAGAAAGAATGAAGAATCTAACATCATTGATCAAGAAGGATACATGGACACATCACAGAACCACACGGCCATGGAATGGATGCGTCTTCTATCTCATCTCTACAGTGGTACGACGTCGTATCGTATGATGGTTGTACTGTATATCTCCGATCCCCCCATGAGTGAACATCAGACGAGCTCGAGGCGCACGGAGTAGTTGATTGGGAGGGAGCGAGAGAGTCGGGGTGGAGGAGGGCGGAGGAGGGCAGGGAGATGGGCGCTGCTGCGACTGCGCGTTGGAGGGGTGGAAGTCTGGAGGATCAGATTACTGGGACTGGGGGAGGAGGCTTAGGGTCGATCCACTCAATCCAATGGGGCATCAGGTTACTGAGACTTTCACATTGATTTTGTTTTGGATCAAACTTCTGGCCCATTTGGCTGATTTTTTTGGGTCGGATTGATAATCCATTGGACCAGTGTGATCCATTCCCGTCCCTAGTAGTATTAAGTGAATGGAATTTTATTACATGATAAAACTTGCTTATTCAAATGATAATTTGGTTTAAATTAAAATGGTTAGGTCGTAGGCTTAAAAAATAATTATGGTATTTGAATTAAAATTAGCTTTGTGCTAAAATGACCATAAGACCTTCCCTTGGCAAACCAAATATCTATATATATATATTTGCATTTGGTATATGGGCTCGTTGAGTACCTTTGTACTTATTGTTGCTTAAATATGTGGATTCAGACTGCGAGAGTAAAGATTTGGTGTATGAATATTTATATGCATCGGGGTTTAGAAATGAAGACGATGTCAAGAACTAGGTCGTAGCCTCAGTCGATTGCATGTGGCAAATCATGAAAACCATTTTGATTTATTTACATTTCGTTGTTATTTCCCCTTTTAGATACATTTGGCATGTCAGCCGTTATGTAAAAGCTTGATCATAAGGTCTTTTTATTACTGTTTATACAATATTATATATATATATATATATATATATATATATATATATATATATAGTATTATACGAACTAACTACTGATCTATCAGATGGACTGGATAAGAATCCGAGTCTCCAGAGTCCGTAACAAAGCTTCGAAGCACCTGGGCCGACTAGACTGATATTCTAACCTAACCAGGGACGCGATTCGCGAGGAGGTTCGCGTTTGAGCGGTGAGTAGATCACGGCCGGAGCGTCGCCTCAAAAGGACCGCCGATTCTTGCTTCTCCCCCGGGGAGTACAACGTGCGCTAACCCTCTTCCTATCTGCCAAAACTCGCAGCCAAGCGGCCGGGCGGGCGGTTCGGTCAGGTCATTGATTCCCCGTTGGCTGACGAGCCGACGGGTGTCAAGACTGTATTGCATCATCTACCAACATCTCGGCACTGCAGCGTCGATAACGCAGCTAACGCCGCACAGCTCTCCGAGCGGGAGCAATCCGACTGACGTGCGCGGCATTCAGATCGTTCGGGATCTTTTTAAAAATAAAAAACGAACCTTTTGTTTAATCGTTTAGACAATATTATTTTGAAACAAATAACCTCAGCCATCAGTTCTCCATACGACTAAGCCTAATCGAGAGGTGGGCCAATGATTAACTTACGTGGGAGGCCTAGGCGCGCGATGGAACCGTGACTGAGACCTTGGTCTGCTAAGCCCCAGTCGCAATTTGGTGGCGCGATTGAGGATTGTATTGTGCATAGTTGTTGGTCCTGACCGCGACTGAGACTAATTGCCGATTAAGCCAGTCATGTTCCCAATAACTGGCAAAATGCTAATTTTTTAATAAATAATTTAAATAAATTTATATTTAATTTTACAAAATTAAATGGTCAGAAGAGTTATATGTGAATACTTGTTAGTGGTAAAAAAACTAGAGTTTGCAGACCGTCATTGTTTGCAAATAAATCATATGCTAATCGTTTACGCGGATGAATCCCTTTTATGTTTTTACATAAAGAACTCAAAATTTTGCGAAATATTTTGTAAGCTTCGGTTCGAGCGAGACGGGAATGGAGTAATGAAGGTAAGATTGTAAGCCCGACATAACACTTGACCATAGAGATCTGAATTACATAGAGTGTAGGATCAGTTAGGTGCATATATTTGTTTGGCTATTCCTACGGTTATCACAGTCACACTGTAGTCGTGGAAACTATGATGGCACAGAAGCATCCTTGCAAGAACAATCAAGATACGTCCATGCCTTCTTGGCTGTCCATTTCCGCTTCCAATGCATCAAGTCGTAGTCCTCCATCCCCGGATCGGGTGGCGTGACCTCATGTAACTCTCTTTTCCTTTACGTCTATTCTCCCTCCACTTTCCTTGTTTTCCAAACTAGTTCGAGTGGAGTCTTACCTGTAGTGGTAGAGTATGCAGCGGTTTTATAAACGATTAAGGTGTAGTGTTAAGGGAGTAAATTGTGGTGAATGGAAGTCACTCGCGCCCGCTAGAAAGAATCTTTGGGTACAGTATAGCTCGGAGAGTTGTCAATTCACAGGGAAAAACCGGTGCATGTTTTCTACTAAGACTGAAAAGCTTGAACTAGGGTTTGGTCATTTCAGTCTGAAAAGCAGATGACAGAGTATTGTCACTTTGGTCTGAAAAGCGCGGGACGAAGTGTTGTCTATTCAGCGTGAAACAGAGGCATCATGTTGTTGTCAATTCTCAATGAATAGGGGAGGATGTCTACTAGTATTAGCAAAACTCATGTAGTAATCCCCTTATATCGCGGTGCTAACTAGTGAGGAAGGAACTGAAATTTAGTAGTATGCCCCTTAAGTCGCGGTGTTGACTGGAGGAGGTAGGACATAGACCCAAGCACTACAGAAAATGGGTTAACATGCCAAATTTTAGAGCATGTAGTAGTGCAACAGTCACATCATCTACATCGATACTAAGGTGCGGAATAAAAGACATACCACGTATGGTACCAATGATCTACCTATCCACCTCCTCTCATTGCCCACACCTCTGACTATGTCCTTGTCCCCATTATCGGCCCCTCTTGGACCGATAGGGCGCTGTTGGTCGCTGCCTAGGTCTAGAAGGAGTCCACCGCTCGGGTGCTTGGACGACCCTATGTAGGATCAAGGATAACCGACTAGAGGGGGGTGAATAGGAGGTTTCTAAAATTTCTAGATCAAATTACTCAAATTAGCAAGATACACTAAGCAAAGTTATTTATCACAAGCTATGAGCTACAAAATTAAATGCAATAAGTAAAGACAAGAAATAACCGCACAAGAACAAAGAGGTTTTTCCCGTGGTATCGAAGATTTGTCGATCTTCACTAGTCCACGTTGAGGAAGCTTGATTCAATCAAGCCGGCTCCACAAATTAAGCCTTCCCTCGTAATCACTTGGTTGTTCTTTCTCCTCTCCGGAGTTGGTGAACACCGACCAATCACAACCGGCGACGGGTCTCTTCACAAGCTTCTTGAAGAGATCACGCGCAACCTCCATAAGTCGTCTAGGTGCCGACAAGCACCAAGAGAATAGACCTTGACCTTCACTTGACGGCAATCAAGAGCCAAAGGATCAACTAATAATGCAATGCTCTTGGTTTTGCTCACAACCTCACAAATGTGTGCAAAGAGAGTAAATGAGAGTGAGAGGAGTGCTCAAAGCTCAAATGAATTGAATGAATGGTCGACAACACGTCCTTGAGCTGGTGGGGTGCATTTATACCCCCACAACCAAATATGACCGTTATGCAAAAATCAAACATAATCAGGAAATCGAACTTCCGTGTAAGGTGCGGAACTTCCGCTCTTCAATCGAGTGCCTTTGTAGCGGTCATTACGGTGAGCATTAAATGCTCGATCTAGCCGTTGGATTTATGTCCGAACTTCGCCAACTAAATTTTGGTTCTTAGATAATCGGAAGATCCGCTCATTCCATGGCGGAACTACCGCACTTGCGAAAATGGCTAAGTCCCTAAAAAGGGTACTCTCTGGAAAAAACGGACCGCAAATATTTCGGAGCAACCGATAATCGAAACTTCCGCTCGTATCATGGCGGAACTTCCGCGCTTTGAGAAATCGGCTAAGTCCCGAAAACGGGTGCTCTCTGGAAAAATCAAACCGCAAACAATTCGGAAGAACCGCATAGCGGAAGTTCCGCAGTGTCAACGCCGGAACTTCCGATTGTGTACTGAGAAGAAGATTTTGCTTTTGAAACCAGACCAAAAGAACATGCATGATCCTAAGTTGATCCAAAGACATAATGAAGTGCTTTCAAGCTACTAGACAAGCTCCCCCTTAATAGTACTATATGTTGGACCGTAAAGGCGACTAGAGGGGGGTGAATAGGAGCACGCTCACTTTTTCACAAATTATGAACTCAATACAATTTCACTCCTGTAGCTATTAGAAAGCTATGAAGATCAATATACCAGTACAGCGGAAGACTAGTATTAAATCCAATTAAACCCCTAAGCAATGCTACAAAATCAAAGCAGAATCAAAGCAACACAAGTCTTTGGCGGTCGACCTCCATCTTTGAACCGTCGGACCGATTGCAAGGCGGTCGACCGGCGTTGTCTTGGCGGTCGGACCGCTCAAATCGGTCGGACCGGTGGTGACGGCGCGTCGGACCGGCGATCTGAACCGATCTGAAACGATAAAATCACCCGATGGCGAAGATGCAATTAGGTGAAACTTTTGATTCTCAACTCCAATCTTTATGAAACTTTGCACACACCTTCTATATGCTATTGAGGACCTATTCCAATCGAATATTATGATAATTCTTGGAGCGATCTTGAGCAATTGCCAATTGATTAACGAAGGTCTAAAACCGCAAGAACGAAAACTTGATCCTAAAGCTTGTTCGTGAGGGATTGATGATCAAGATGATGCTAGATAGATTCACACATATCACAGCAAGCTAATTCACGTGAAAGAATCAATCACAAACTCGCGGATCAAAGAAAGCCCTAAAAACACGAAATTGAAAGCAAGAACGAAAAGAGACTTATCTCAAGCAAACCTTGCATAGATTGATTTCGTGATTGATCTTGGATTACATCCACACCATCATGGATCGTGGACAATCAAAGATCACGAAATTCACCACAAACCATCAAGAGCCCTAGCCTCCACCTCAACTCCCTAAAGACAATTAGGGTTTTGAAACATAAAAGGCGAGAGAGAGGTGTGCCACCACCTCCTCCTATTTATAGTGGAGGCCTAAAACTCTTAGGGTTTGACTCAATTGGGCTCCGTTAAGGCCCACTAACAAACGGGTCACACACGCACGCCATAAGCGCCGTCTTTAACCTTTGACCTAAACCGCTTCACCATGCGTCATGGATTTGCCAATAGGTCACCATTGTCCATCTTGTGTCACACTTGAGTCGTTGACCTCACCCGCATCGTCAATCGTTCGGACCTCAACTCTCCGAGTCTAGTCCCGATCCTCCTCGCCGTTGACCATCGTTGACCACCAAGCAACTTTGCACAACCACGAGACAAGCAAACACGAATTCGGGAACAAGTTCTTCACAACTTGACCCATGTTAGTCAAAACATGCATCATGCAAAACATATGACATGAAACCAATGACTTTGACCTAACAAATCAACATCGCCACGGTTGGCGGACGTTCAAGTTATTGCCCGGTCCGACCGCTCCAGTGAGTCGGTCGGACGCCCCATGGTCGGTCGGACCGCTCCTGTGAGCGGTCGGACCGCCACTGAGACTTAGCCGAAATTCAAGCTTCCAAATTCCGAAACCTTCTGGAAATTAAAAACCAATAGAACTTTTTACTGGAGACTCCAAAAATCATGAGACCAAGTGCATTGGGATCCCCTCACTTGCCTACAACACCTATTTTTGGCCCAGCTCGTTTTGAACACTTTTAGATCACCGCCGGTCCGATCCGCCTTACATGGCGGTCCGACCGATTTGGGACCGATCGGACGCGTGAAAGGACAGTCGGACCCGTCTATCGAGAATACTGTAGCTTTGTCGAAAACACGTAAAACTACAAACCGTAAACGCCATTGCCAATTGTCACATCATCCTAAGATCTGGAACATATCCCCATGAAATCCACACTATATTTATCCTAAAATCCGGTTTTCCACCATACTCCAAAGACCGGTAAAATTCAAAAGGGGTCCTAGTCTATTTGTACCTTGCCCTTGAGATCAACTCCATCTTCTCAACATTCTTTGACATGCAGCTCCTTGATTTCACTTTATCATTTGTGACTATGCCTTGTAATCACTTCAACAAATATATTAGTCACATATTCACATAATGTCATTAATTACCAAAATACATTTTTAGGGGCCTAAATGCTTTCACCCTATCTCCAAGTGGCACAACAGGAGTAGGGATGGCGTACGGATCCATGAACTGCGTGGGCCGTGTCTCGTGGTGTGCACCGAACAGTTGTCAAAATGTAAGAACATCGCAGTCGTCGACGAGGTACTCTTTCAAATCACTTTGTTGCGAGGATGCACGTACGAGGGGTGATGACTATTACGTACCTAGTTTACAAAAGTAGTGAAGTGCCAAACACTCGATGCAAAAATTTGTAGTTTTCTGATGGTCTCGGTGAGAACCTCTCTGCTTACACGGGCCGAGACGGAAAACTCAAGCGCAGCCCGTAGAGCCCACGACCCGAGACCGTCACGCGGCACGGCCCGCAACGCGAGCCTAAGCCCATTTACGTCCCCTTGCGCCGCCCCGTCGCGCGCAAAACCCCTCCGGCCGCCGCCGCCGTCTCGCCACCCACCAAGCTCCCTCGAAGCGCCGCTCGGAGAGACGCGCTCGCGCCATGGGGCGACCGAAGGGCGGCGCCGCGGCGTCCTCCTCCTCGTCGAAGAAGCCCAAGGCCAAGCCGAAGCAGCGCGGCGGCGTCGACTTCAAGGTAACCGACCAACCACCCGTGTCCAGCGCCCGCCCCGACCCCCAATCTCCTCTCACTGTTTTAAGCTTTCGGTGGTTCTCAGAAGTACAAGCACAAGGTCGGTCGCAAGCTTCCGCCGCCGAAGAATGCCACCAACACGGAGATCAAGTCCAAAGGTGAGCGCGAGAGCTTATGCTTCGTAGCTGCTTGGTTTGAGGTGTTGCGGCGCTTAATTTAGGGTTTTGGGTTGTGCTGTGTGTGTGCAGCGATCGTGCTGCCGGAGCAGAGCATGGCGTCGGAGAGGGCGGGCATGGCGGTGAACAAGCGCGGGCTCACGCTGCGGGAGCTCCTGCAGCAGACGGTGCACTACAATGCCAACGTGCGGCGAGGTGAGCTATCTCCAGTCCCTCTCTGCACAGCAACTGGGTTGTTGGCTGCACTGTCACCAAATAAACCGTGAATCCGATTTGATGCGTTCATGATAGGTAGCTAACTGGAAATACGCTGTTTTGTTTTTGTTGAAGCTGCGTTGAATGGAATAAAGGATCTCGTTGCCAAGCATCCGGCAGAGCTTGAACTGCACAATGTTGCTATAATTGAGAAACTGCAGGAAAGGATATGCGACACTGACAAGGTGGTTCGCGAATCGTTGTACAATATACTACAGTCTCTGATTTTTCCGTCTTTGAAAGAGGTATTTCCCCCCTTTCACCAAGTGTTGCTGGAATCACAAGAAATCTTTCAATTGAACAATAATTTTTTATCGCATTCTACCTTTTGCATCACACCCTATGTTTCAATAGATGCGCAGGGTCAAAATTGAGTCTTGCTCATGTGATATTTGTTTCTGTATGAACCCGATTTACTGCCTGCTTATTGACTGCAAATATATCGTGGAAGTTTTCTTTCTTGACAACTTGATGATGAATGATACCTCAGGTGCTCCAAGCACCATCCTTCACTTCATTCTGTTTTTCCTCCAATTGCCTATTTTGTCTCCTGCTCACAGACCATTGAGGCTCTTCTAGCTTGTATAAGAACATAGATGCCATATTTTCCATATATTATTCCTCTTGCCAGCTCCATTTTCTAGTTCTATGTTCTTGGCTTCAGATGTGATACTATTGATCTCTATTTATTACAGGACAACGCAATATCTACACGCAGTACACTGTTTCTGCTGATGGCCAATATTTTAAATGGAATGACCCACCTATCTATGGATATCCAGTTAATGGCTTTTAGGTTTTTGGAGCTTGCGGTTCTTAATTTCCCATCCTCCTTTCCCAGATATGCTGAACAGGTCAGTGGACTTCTGTCATGTATTGGTGTATCGAAAGTTGAAACGTTTCTAGTGTTCTAAGGTAGTTTAGTTAATCCACCATCACCACATAAACGCCCTTCCTCTTTTGAGTTGGCATATGTTAAACCACCAGAACTTGCTTCATAGTTGCCCTTCTTCAAGTGATTATATGTACTAAGGAATATATAATTCGAACTGCTTCTTATTCCTGGTAAGTATTTATGTGCGATTGACCATTTTTCATTACCAAGTAATAATTTAAGTTGTATTATTCCTTCTGACAGGCTTTCAACAACTTTGTTGCTGTACTGAGCAACAACAGGATCCATCTCCAGGATAAGAGTAAACTTAACAGTGTCCTCAGTGGGCTTGGACAGTGCCTTTCCTTGGTTGCTCGTGTGACTGAAAATAATGATGAATCAAATCGACTGGTTGGTACTGTTAGCAAACTGAAACATTTTTTTCAATTTTTCTTCCCGACACAGCTGGAGCTATGATAATAAACTTGTTGAAATAGCAGGCACACATGTACTGATTCATCAAACACCTTTTAATTTTATTGTAATTGATCGGAATCTTTGCCCATGATCTACAGGTTCATAACCTCACTATGAGAGAACTTTGGAAATCTACCCTTGATGAAGATAACTCAGGTACACTTTATCCTTTTCTTTTGGTTCCTAATTTGCTATGCAATCTATGTAGTTATTTTAAGGGAATACAGCAGGGAAGAGCCCTACTGTTAGGAAAGTATATGTAGTTCGCCACCTTTTAATGGAACAAATAACACTGAATGTGAATTTATTTGTAATATAACCAGAGATAGCTCGACAGTAAGTGCGCCAGACCACTCAACTTGCTAGATATTTAATCAACAATTTAACCTTTTTTCCCATGGGATTTCTAGCCTGCTAGTCTGGCCGTGAAACAAAAAACACTGAATGCTATAATTATTAGCTCTAACTAAATATTGGATGGCTTTTTGTCAGAGTGGCACATCCCGTTTTTGTTATTACCAGCAGACCGGAAAGTGTTTAATCAGGATAGTTAAGTAATAGGTAATGGAAATTTGGGTGGTTTAGTTCAGATTAGAATACCAAGGAAGAACATTATTTCAAAGAAATGGTATAAAACAGCTATTGCAGCCCCTCCAGCCAACTTTGTTTTTTCAATCTTGTCGTAGATGCACATCTTAGCTAATATTTGTTGTTTTTGGTTATGTTCTTCTGTTAATCCATCCTTGTTGTTATTGTCTTATACACCTGCTGCACTGCAGGAGCATTTGCAATGTCCAATATATTAACGAAGCTTCAAAACCTCATCCAAATTCTCGTTAACTCTATAGAGGTCTCAGCTTCAGAACTGTGTGCAAAGACAACTATTGATGCCCAGTCAAGTGAAGCATTATTATCAGCCCTTCATTGTCTGGATCTAATATGTAGAATATTTATTCATGAGGTAAAGAAACCTCAGATGAAATTTGGAACACCCAAAACTCAGTTTGGGCCTGACTGGTTGAAAAGTTATGTGTTGGTATATCTAAAGAATTTATGGGGAGTGAAGCGTTTGTTTCATGAAAAGGTACAAAATTCTTCCCTGCTCATTACTACCTCCAACTGGTTTGATTCTATTGAAAGCATTTTCTGATCAACCAATAGATAAAACATGTAGGGTTTGATTCAGTAGTCTTGGAATGATCATAACGAATTGGTGAATAGATCCAGAACAAGTTGATCAGGAGAGGGTTATATAATAAGATTGACGCACTAGGAACAGCACTACCTTTCCATCTAGGGAGATCATAAGTGATCCTTTGTTACCTTGCCCCATTACATGTAGAATCAAATCAATCAATCATGCTCGCAGAACATAAGAAAAATAAAAGGAAGGAACAGGCATGCTAGGGCAAGTTTACTCACACGCTTCTCTATGTAAACTGCTTTATTCTGTATCTTTCTGTATAATGTTTCACCCACCCATTCGACAATATGTGGTCAATGAAATCCTTAAAGTTGCGGGTCTCATTTGCTATTTCTGGCAGGATACTAATTTCAGACTTTATCCTGTTCCAGACTTTTAATCATGCTTTCTTCAGAAAGTTCTGGCTATAGAATACCTTTTGCTCACAATTTTGGTGGTTTTTAATGAAGTTGTCTTTCTCATGGCAGGGAGATGACAGATTTTTCGTTTTCAATCTGAAAATTGCTGAAATCTTTTGTACTTGAGTGCATGGATGGATAATACAACTTTTCCAGCTGAAGAGCTATGCCAGTTTGTATCTTCTCTACTTGCGAAGGTTGTTTGTGGTTTTGTCAGTTTCAGCAATTGATCTGGATTGTTTGCCTTTCCTCTAAAGATAAATTTTAGACAGCTTCTAAGTATTGTATTCACGATCCATGATTTTTTTGTCAGGCAAAAATACTTCGCAATAAGGATCTCATGGAAAAGCATTTGAGTCCACTTGTAACTTGCATACCAGGTCTAATATCCAATGCCGCAGATAACTCAAAAGGATATTTATTGGAGGTATGGCTGATTTCCTTTTACTGGTCTGTAAAAATATCTCAGTTATTTTATATCTTTACTGAAACAAAAGACCATTTTCAACTGCAGGCATTTACAGATGCATTTAGAGATTGCAAGGTGGATTCCAAGCTAATCTTACCATATTTGGATGCAATGGGAGAACTTCTGCTTCCTGTAGGTGATACTATGCTTAACTTTCTTTGCTAGTTCTAACATGTTTAAATTATTAAGAAATAGCGCTTGTTGGGGATCTAGTGAAAACGAGCAAATGGGTGCTGACATGCAAATAACTTCGATCCGGGTTATCAAATTGGCACATATATTCTCAAAAGAAAAGTGAAGCTAGTCATCATAGCATTCTATATCACATTGAATTTCAAGTCCAAACTCAATCACTACTTAGAGAAACAGAAAAAAGAAATTCTGACAAATGATAAATAAAAAAGAATAATAACGAGTCAAAACTCACTGTTCACAGCAAACTCGTCCTTTCCCCTTCTAACACCAATCATGTTGAGATTTGAAAATTTGAAGGTTTGTAAGTTACTCCATAGATTATATCTTCAATTTCTTCGTGGTGAACTTTTCCTGCTGATTTGATGCTCAAACTAGATCCTTCCCGTACTTCATCATTCTATATGTTTAGCTAAAAATAAACATCACCATAGAACTTGTCGTTTTTACAAAGAGATGTGTTAGTATACTGACATATGATGTGCTTTCTAATATCTTTCCTTTCTCTGTGGGTAGGAAAAATCAGGAATATGGTTTGCTGAAAATGATTCAGGCTTGTTGGAATATCATGGTGCCTGGATAGATGAGCTACCAGGAATTTTAATACAATCAATTGATAAAGCCCCCTCAGTTTCAAAGGTCTGCTATAGGTTTATTTATCCAGTATAGAGCTGTTATGCTCATTGTCCAATATAGAATCGGTATGCTCAAGTTGAGCATTTGTGTTTAACCTTCTCAATAATTATATACTTTATGATCATATGAATTGTTTTAGGTTGTTTTGGAGCTTCTTCTAAGGATTGGACAGTACTTCCCCACATTGCAGTGTGGAAATCTGCGCCCCTTCATACAGTTATTTGGTGCTAAATGTAAATACTACTCAAGGATCATCTTATCCTCTATTTTTATTTTATCTTGAACTAATGTCATTTTATTGACAGCATCATCGGGAGCGGTAGAGCTTGGTCCTTTTGTTAATCTTCCACATGATTGCCAAGAACTTGCCATTTCATGCCTGTATTACTTCTCCGGTCTGCTTCCTGACATAATCGAGCCTTTGGCCTCTTGTTGCTTAAGTAAGCTTTTTTGCTTCAACAATACTAATCCACTGCTTAACAGCATAGTTATATTCTTCCCTTAAGGTTTGTGGATATTATATAATGTATGTAATGCAGGTGATAAGCTGGAACCCCTCATATTGTTTAGGATTGTTGAGGTTCTACAGTCAACATACAAGTCTGGGAATTTACAGATAACAGAGCAACTCAGTTTCTTGTCATTGCTAATGGCACGATTCAAAGTTCATCCTGGTGAGTACTTGAAATTCTTTTTACTTTGCTTTTGTTTACTGAGGAATGCAAAGTTTGCTCTGGATAAGTTGGTTACCCTTTAGCTAAGCCTTTTTCTGACAGCTGCCTTTGACTTTGTTAAACTAGGTTTTTGTATTCAGGGGATGCCAGGAAGATCTCAAATTTGAATACTTTCAAGTCCTTGAATCACCTAATTTTAACTTACCTATCTGAAATGGGTGATGGCTCCCTGGTCCTTGAATTGATGTGGAATAGTTTATCTAATGAGCTTGTGAGCTTTTGAAACTGTGTTTTGCTTTTATATTTTCTCACAACAATCATTGAACTCATATGTCCGTTTGCTTGACCACAGGCACAACAACCATCGTCGCATAACATGAATGGTTTGTTTAGAATTATTGTCACGCTTGATGCAGGAACTAGTAAGCTCATGAATGAAGATGTTATTAAGCTTATAGCTGGCTACTTGGTTGGCGCTGCTTTGGTGTGTACTCTTCCAAATTCCAAAGCTTTGATATTCATAGATGGATGATTTATATTGCACCCCTTATTTTGCTCTGGCTAATTTTCAGGAGAACAGGAAATGTATTGCATATTTGCATTGTATGTTTCAGAAATTCAAAATGGTGGTTACTAGTTAGCTTGAGCATACACATCTTGGTGTTTAGAACACCTTCGTCACTTCATACCTATAGATTTGACATAGGATTTTTTTTTTAAAGCATGGGATTTCACTGATAGGCCATGTTTACGTGGTAGTACAGAGAAAAATTCTCGCATTACCTGGCGAAGGCCAGGATATGGCATATTGAATGCAATATACCACAGACCTTTTTCGCTTAAACTGAGCTAGTTATGGTGATTGCCAATGTCAACCACTTATGAAACTTTTCTTGCACACAGACGCATTAATTCATCATATTATTTGAAAAAAAACAGAAGCAAAGAAGTTGATAAATCAGTCAGTGTGCTAGATGCACTTTTGCCTAAAACAATCTGCCTCCCAGCTTCCATTTAACCCTCCAGGAACTGGTTTTTAAACCTTGCCCTGTATTTGCCATCCCATTGCACTCACCAGTTTCCTTGCTAAAAGAGCTTTTGTTCTGATAACACTTTTGATAATTGCTTCATGGGTCAATACATGCTACCTGCAGATAATGACTGCCCTCTTATTTGATTAGCATGCAACGTGTTATGGAAGTGTTATACGTTTCAACAGCCATCCATTCACACATTTCTCCTCTGAACATCAATTCCTTATGATTTTTGTTACTCTACACTTCTGGTTGTGGATGAGAATTGATTTCACCCCTGCTATATTGTATCTGCAGGATTTGTCTAAAACCATTGAACTTGGTTTTCAATCTGATAAGACAAGATTATTTCAGTACTTTATAAAACCCTGCATCATCATGTTTGACCACAATGACAAGGTTCTGTGCTGCACATTGGAGATGCTTAAATCTTTTGCAACAGGAGATGGTCATCTGTTTTCATCTGTCTCCAATTTTAACTACCCAGGGGAGCTTTCACATCGAATTTGTGTTGTCACAACCATACTGATCTTCTTATGCAATGATCGGAGGCTCCATAAAAATCTTTCTTTGAGCAAAACGTTTATTAAAGGCATCCTGCAATATATAAGGCATCAGATGGTGAGTACTGATAACACAAATCCCTTTTTTGGTAGTCATATAGATTAGCTTTCAGCTTCCTTCAGATAAAACATTTTTCATACTATGTTAATTTGAGGAGATCGAAAGCATAAAAGAAAATGTAATTCAGACAGACTTCATCTTATAATGGCTTGTGCTATACCATCACTAGCTTGCTTTATCATTCCTAAATGCAGTTCAGACTTCAGACAGACTGGTGCTTACAATGGTTTCACTTTATGCCAATTCTTGATGCAGGATTCTGATCGGCCTGATGTAACATATGAACAAAAGCAGAAGTTAAAATTTGCTTTTGAACAACTCAAGACTAAAGCATTGCAGTTGAACTGCTGGGATAGAAATGAGCTGGAAGGGCTTCCAAGCACCACGTAATGTTGTGTGAGTAGTTTTATCATGATTTGGTAATTATTCCACTTTCAACTTTTTCGTCGGATGAAATTCATTTCTATTCCACGTCACAGGCACCGCCATATGATGGTTTCTCATGAACATATGATAATGGAAGGAGCTGATGGAGACAGGAGATCCGAGTGCGCTGGGCGGCGGGGAGCGATAATCGACCCACGGTTCATTTGCAAGAGCATTCCCTTGTCCGTTGCCCATTTGGCCTTATCGTGATCATCTACTTTATTGGGCTCGTCCGATGCCTTTTCGTTAGGTCGAGTCGAGATGCGTAAGGTGTTAGTGTTGGAAGGTCTTGGCTCGCTATGGAAAGTTCAACATGTACTCTGTTTGGATGAGCGCACTATTGTTCACCTACAGGCCATCGATCCATTGAAAGAAGTTGCATTGCATTTGGTTGCCATTATGTTCGTGTCTAATCGAGGATTTTGTGGAATGAAATGTATGATGTGAAAAATATTGTGTGTGCAAGATACGCGACAGGTGGTGGCCGCGACGTGTAATACGCCCAAGGAGGCGTCATGGGTGTGTGGATTGGATGATCTTTCTTTGGTTTCGCACACATTGCGGGATGGGAACTCTGGCGGTACCTCGCATCCTTCATAGACTTATCTGGGTAGGGTTTAGCACTCTCGGCAAGTCACTTGCTCTTCTGTAGTATCCTCTTGTAGAAGCTCATCGAATCCTCCATTTCCTTCCTCTCAATTGTGTGAAGCAAGCTCTCTTCTCCCTCCTTTATCTGAGGATTTATCGGTACCGATGGGGGGTGGTGGCAGTGTGTTGTCGTATCGATATGCAAAAGTGGAAGCTTGTGGCGTGACAGGGTGTAGTCCTTTCGGTCTGAAAAGGTCGCGTGGCGGAGAGTGGTCTTGTCACTCTGAAAAGTAAGCGTCGCAATGTATCGTCATATCGGTCTGAAATGGTGGCGTTGGGGAGTCAAGGCTAGAAAGAGGGTGGTGTAGGGTATCCCAATGCTGACTCCCTCACGTGGTCGCGGTGTGCACGTAAAAAAGAAATATCAAACATGAGACTAGAATAATAATAGTCATACTGAAATTAATATTTACATGACATGACTGATATTTAGAAGAACAAATATCTACTCGCGGCTCCTCTTGGGGCGTATCCTGCACAAATGACAATGGAAGGAGATGGAGAGAGGACCCAGGAAGAGGATTTTTTTAAAATAATATTTTTAAAAAGATAATTACAAAATTAAATAGTTGGTTTTTTTTTTTACAAAACTAGACTCCCGTCGCCAAAGAAAACAGTGGAGGTTTTTGTCGCCAGTTCAATTGACGACATGGCTCTGTATTTTTATTTATTTTTTAATTTATGTGTAGCAGAATTTGTAATGTGAAGTAGAGAATGGACAAAATAATTGAGTTTAAGGTTGCTATGCGCAATGTTGTCCTGATATTTGTGGAAAAGAGATGTAATTTGTTGCGTCAGATATGTGGACTATTATTTTTAGTGCCCACTTCCACAACATATCTTTTGGGCTTTTATTTTTATGTTGTTCCCTCACTTTGTACAATAAGAATTCAATGCCATGAGAGAACGAGAATTGGAGCTGGCGGCTTTACAACGTAGTTGCGAATTGAAATAGACTTTGTAATAAATTTGCAAATTACAAGGCGTGTAGGGTTTGGCTACGTGCATAAGGAATGATCACATGCATTATGCAACAAATCGAAATACACTTACGATACATATGCGCTTTTTTGGAATAGAAATAAAAGTTGGTCGGAACAAAGATCATTAGTTTTGGCGGCCCATCGCTCTCTTCCCTTTGTCTCCTTGCTACCTGCGGCGGCGGCGGCGGCCCGTCTCAAAGTCATTCATATCCTGCGAGACAGGTCGAGCGGTTGAATGATGTTAGGATAATACAATGTTGGGCCAAATTAATAATTATGATGTACATCGAAAATAATTTATCTCTTGGATCCAGAGTATGTCCAGGCAACGGGGAGCGGTAGTACGATTAATAGTCCCATTACTGCCCGTGGCAGCGGCGGCGACCATTCTCGAAGTGATCCATGTCCTACGAGACGGGCTAACCGGTTCAATGATGTTAGGATAACACAATATCGGGTCAAATTAATAATTGTGATGCATACTGAACATAACTTACCTCTTGGATCTGGAGTGCGCCTGGGCGACGGGGAGCGGTAGTACGACCCACGGTTCATTTGCAAGAGCATTCCCCTTGTCCGTTGCCCATTTGGCCTTATCGTAGTCATCTACTTTATTGGGCTCGTCCGATGCCTTTTCAGTTAGGTCAGAGTCGGGTACGTAAGATGTTAGTGTTGGAAGGTCTTGGCTCGCTATGGAAAGTTCAACATGTACTCCTGCTGGATGAACGCACTATTGTTCACCTACGGGCCATCGATCCATTGAAAGAAGTTGCATTGCATTTCTGGTTGCCATTATGTTCGTGTCTAATCAGGGATTTTGTGGAATGAAATGTATGATGTGAAAAATATTGTGTGTGCAAGATACGCGTACGAGGTGGTGGCCGCACGTGTAGTACGCCCAAGGAGACGTCGCTGGGTGTGTGGATTGGATGATCTTTGCTGGTTTTTCGCACACACATTGCGGGACTGGGAACTACGGCGGTACCTCGCATCCTTCATAGACTTATCTGGGTAGGGTTTAGCACTCTCGGCAAGTCACTTGCTCTTCTGTAGTATCCTCTTGTAGAAGCTCATCGAATCCTCCATTTCCTTCCTCTCAATTGTGTGAAGCAAGCTCTCTTCTCCCTCCTTTTATACAGGGATTTATCGGCTGACTGGGGGGGGGGGGTGGTGGCAGTGTGTTGTCGTATCGATATGCAAAAGTGGAAGCTTGTGGCGTGACAGGGTGTAGTCCTTTCGGTCTGAAAAGGTCGCGTGGCGGAGAGTGGTCTTGTCACTCTGAAAAGTAAGCGTCGCAATGTATCGTCATATCGGTCTGAAATGGTGGCGTTGGGGAGTCAAGGCTAGAAAGAGGGTGGTGTAGGGTATCCCAATGCTGACTCCCTCACGTGGTCGCGGTGTGCACGTAAAAAAGAAATATCAAACATGAGACTAGAATAATAATAGTCATACTGAAATTAATATTTACATGACATGACTGATATTTAGAAGAACAAATATCTACTCGCGGCTCCTCTTGGGGCGTATCCTGCGTGTCGCCCTGGCCTCGTCCGAGGCGGCTGCGTGAACTGGTGTGACTACGTCAAAGGCTCAAGCGGCCGAGGTACTCAACCGATGCAAGCAGCCTGAGGGGTATCGCGAGGGGTTCCTACGTCGGTTGGCTCGGTCTGGGTGCATCGTGCAGCTGTGAAGCCTCCACGAAGGCCTGGCTACCACGTTGGTCCAAGTAGAAGTCCCCGGAGCGTGACTTCTCATGCGACAAGTCTGGCTTATCCCAAATCAGTGCACGATCTGTGAAATATTACGTTACGCATGTAAACATGGCGAAAACCATGAAATAGGACGTTACGCAAGCAAGCAAGGTAGTCATACCTGGTCACACAAAGGCAGATGACGATGGCTCCGCGTACTCCTGCCCCATGTACGGGTGGAACTTAGGACCTGCAAGAGAAGATTGCCATTAGTAACTAGTTGGGTTCGAAATAAAGAAGCGGATGTGAATGTCTCATGCTCACCTGCAAACTGTTTCGGGGTGATCGCAACACGGTGCCACAAGGACTCGCTCGCCACGTCCGGGTAAGGAGCCCGCGACCGTGAACTACCGTGGCTCACTCCTCGTCCACGCACTAGTGGGTCCACCGGGTCCCTCGGCGTGCGACACGTTGCAATATGGACCCCTCGCCTCGACTTCTCGAGGAACTGCTCCATGACTCCTCTGATGTCATGCGCCGTCATGCCAAAGTGCTCCCCGAGCATCATCTGATGCACGGAGGCTACCAACTCGTGCACCTCCCGGTGCAGATCCACCTGTATACGTAATCAACAAGTTGGAAACATAAATCTTGCAAATTAAATATGAAGTACTGACCATTCAATACGTACCATGCGGTGGAATGCGGAGTCCTACTAGGTGGGGTACGTGTCGGACGTCGCAGATTCGTGTCGTGGTGGGTCGTCCACAACCCTGACACATCAAACCCTCGTTCGACTGGAGTACCACTCCATGTACTCTGCGTACGTCCTGGGGTCATAGGGAGCAAGCTCCTCAACGACGTTGCTGTAGGCGCTAAGCCAGCCAGAACCCAAGAGAACATCCTCTCCGCCAGGAGGTAGTACCAGATACTTCCTTCCTAGTGTACCTGTGGAAGGCAAAATAATTATTTCGTAGGTACGTAATGCAAATTGTACAAAATAAGTAAAACATGAACTTACTCATGGACGTTCGGCGGCACTTGCTGCCCACAAGGGACTGGGACCTACTGTCGCAGACCAAACTAGCGTATGACCCGCTGCACCTGGTACTCCTCCACGAAGACGTCGTGCACCAGGCACATCCGCATGTACCAGTACACATAGTTTTGCGTGCACGTGCTCGATAGTCATCAGGGTACACCCTTTCAGGAGTGTACAGTGTCCAGATGACCCGGTCATCGGTCAGCTGATCGAACATCGCAACGTAGTCCGGGTAGGACGCGTGGTAGTGATCGGCGTGTAGGCGTGTAGGTGACCTGTGAAATAGAACAATGAAAACTTAGCACACGAAATTATGATTACATTACAAAAAAGAATAAATATTCATGAAACTAAACCATCGGTGGCACCACACAGTGCCCATGGTCGGCCGGTCCATGTCATCGTCCTCAGCGTACAAGCTAACTGTGTATGCTCTCAAATCCAGCTGTGGTCGTCCGATCTGGAAACGCTCGAAGGATCACAGCTAAAGAAGTGGTGGGTATCCGGAGAGGACGGAGCTGTCCTGGACCTGGTGGCACACGTCGTACAATGCGCGGTACGCCGCGCACAGCACCACCAGACCCCAAGCGTAGGGCTGGATGTTCTCCACCGGTCAGTCCGCCAGCTTACGTGTGTATCGGATATAGTTCTTGTTGACGATGTCGCCGCGGGACCCCAATAACATGACCCACCCGAATCGTCACAACATGTAAGCCTCGAAGTTCTCCTAACAATGTGGTCGGGTGCATCCTCAGCCATACACTCGGACTGCAAGAAGACATGTACATGTCAGCAAGGATTACAAATGAATTGATGCAAGAGGACAATAGTTACGAAAACTTACATAGAACTGGCAGATCCACCTCAGCGTTGGCCTGTGGGTGCTGCTGAACTCCATGTACCCGCTGTCTGACAGCAGCACCTCCTGGAACCTCGCCAGGAACTTCGTGCGCCATGTGGTCGGGATATCGTACGTCGCTAGGAGAAGCCAGCGCAGGGCAACCCGGTCAGGAAGGTTACGTCCTGAAGGGTCGACGCCATCTCCCCGCATGAAAGGTGAAATGTGTGCTTCTTCGGCCTCCAACGGTCAACCGGCGTCGTGACTCGTGAGTAGGCACCAGTTGTATGGAAAGCGAGTAGACGTATGACCGCCACCCGCCCGGTCCTGGTCGTCCTCCCACGTTGCCTCAACCATCCTTGCCAGCGGAAGGAGGTCTGCGACCCTCAAACTACGTCGGGTAAGGTTAAGAACAAACGTTAATCCACCCAATGTAGTCAGGCTGCAAATGAGTACACGAAGATCGCAACGGCACATATCTCGGAACCCAACGTGGGTCCAACCTCCACACCCTCATGGGCGCGTGCAGCCGCAACACATCAAGCTCAATCGCCGCCTCACCCTCCTGGGGGAGGATGGTACTGAGGCGACTACGGTGATGCGCGTCAATCACTAGGTCAAGCAATTCGTACGACCACTACGCAACGTGTCCTGGGTCCACCATACCTGAAAATTCAGTGCATGCATTGCAAAAACTACGAAACATGTACATAAGATAATAAGAAGTGACATTAACAAAATAATTACCATGCACAAATAGAAACCAAATTTAAGTTGAGATTATTTTGGTTAAGCTACACAAACCCCACTAACCTACTTTGTAATTTTTACAAATTTTTAATAGAAATATTGCTATTTTCCTACTTTTAAAAGAATTTGTAATAGGGTCGTTCAATTTTAACAAAATTTTAAATTAGAACTGAGTGCAAATACAAATAATACCAAATAGAAACAATAAACAAAGTTCATAATTTTATCATGCAGCTATATGTAGCCTATGTATCAACTCCAGATTTTCTTTACAATTATAAGATGTGTCAGGCTATTTTTCTAGTTTAAATAGTATTTTTGGCACTAACAAAATAATTACCACGCACAAGCTCTACAAACCATACTAAGCTACTCTTAAATTTTTACAGATTTGCAATAAGTATCTTGCTACTTTTCTAGTTTAAAAAGGTCTCCAACACTGTTTAAATATTTGTCATGTGTGCAAATGAAAACAAAAAATAACGATCGTAATATTTTAATTCGTCTCTACATAACCTATGTAGTAACTACGGATTTGTTTTTACAATTTAAGATATGTCATGCTATTTTTCTAGTTTAAAATTAATTTTTGGTATTAACAATATAATTACCGCGCACAAATGGGAAGCTAAATAAAGCTGATATTATTTTGATTATGATCTACCTACCCTACTTAGCTACTCTACAATTTTTACAAATTTGTAATAGGTGTCTTCTTGTTTGTGCAGATTTATTCTAAATCGTCCGAGTGCTAGAACATTCATAATATGTGCACGATAAACTAGACTACACACAACTCAAATGATGTACTGCATAATTTGACTAAAAATATCTAATCAATTGAATTTTATGTCACTATTTTTTTTACTGATAGCCGACAAGGTTTTGAATAATGTACGGAGTTGCAAAAACTTGTACCTGCAAGATGACCGACCCGATCTGATGCTTCGTCTCTCTCTCTCTCTCCCCTCCGCTACGAACTAACAGGGCTTCTCTACCTTTCTTCTCCGTCTCCCCCCCCCCCTCTCTTCTGTTTTTTCTAGATTTAAAATGGCATTTGGACTGATTTTTTTAGGGTTTATATAGATGGATCACACGGTTTCCTATCGCTAGTTCAATTGGCGACAGAAACACTGTTCTGTCACCAGTTGAACTGGCGACAGGTGGTTGGACTGACAACAGGGAGTAAAGAGGGTCCTTGTCGCCACTTGGAATGGCGACAGCGACAGGGGCCTAGTTTTTTTTTTGTGCGGTTGCTTAGTTTTGTATTTTTTTAAAAAAAATAATATTAATTAAAAAAATCCCGAGAAGAGGGGTGCGTCGTCATTCTAAGTGGCGACATGGGCATAGTTTTATTATTATTTTTGTGCAGCTGCTTAGTTTTGTTTTTTTTAAAAAAAAATATTATTGAAAAAAATCCCGAGGAGAGGGGTGTGGTGGGGATGTGTGCCATTTTCCAACTTGCGTCCCACTGCAGCAATGCAGCATACACCTGTGCGGCGCGGCTGTTACCAATACTGTAGTACTTGTAGATAAAGGTGAGAAATGCCGTTGGATGTCATAGAATTCAGTTACATGGCTACCAAGTGTCAACTGATACTTCATACTTCAATGGTTGGTGTTTATTCATCTATCCATCTAAAATTGTTTCAATTTCCCAACTGGTTCGTGTTCAACCAGCCAGTTATCACTCACCAGTATCACCACAAGCTCTGAAATATATGATGAAGCTTTCAATAGATTTGTCATGATCGTGCCAGTACTTTGCTTACGTTGTGTATTTATTCTCTTAATGACAGCAATACCATATTACTGCAGGCCGTCAGAAAAATGTATGATTCACATTTCCGATGCTCTGGAAAGTGGAAACTACCAACCAAAGACTTCCAGCAACTGCAGTTGAGATTGCCCATTAACCAAAAAAAAAAAAAATTCTGGACATTATTTGTTCATGTGTGTATACAATGCGAACCACCACCCCGGCTGATCGCGCCCAAACGGGTGCGAGGGAGGTGAACTCTATACTGCCGTGTAAATGCAGAAATTCTCAAATTTTGATTTCAAGTTCATTTCGAGCCACTCGTCTGATGAGTCGTGAACTGTCGCACTGCATTTTGGCCTCATGATTGACGTGTCCACTCAACATAACATCCAATAATCCAATACCATAAGACTATGTTATCTCTAAAAAATGTGCGCACTAGAAAATGTACAGAAAATTACAGGTAACAACATCCAAATTTCCAGCTTCTGAAGAACAGCAAATGCAAGAAGAGTCTGACTTTTGGATGCCACGCCAACGTTCGATCTGGAACGGACGGTTCGGATTGAATTCAGTGTTACACCTGCAGCCTGCAGGGCGAAAAGAACTACACGATCCAAATCCAAGTCCCTCCCGTTCGCTTCTTCCCAAATACGCTTCCAGTTCCATCGAAACTTGCCACGGGGCCGGGGTTGGTGGAGCACCTCATGGCGGCGGCGGTGGACTGGGAGCGCGAGTCCTACCCGGCGTACGGCGACTTCCTCGCGCTGCCCTTCTTCGTCCTCCTCATCCCCGCCGCCCGCTTCCTCCTCGACCGGCTCGTCTTCGAGGTGCTCCAAAATGTCCAGCCAACATCGGCGGCTTTTCCTCGCTGCTTGCTTGACTAGTACTAGTAGTTTGACGCCTGTTTATAGAATTATAGGTGGTTCGCGTCAACGTCCAGCCTTTGCGGTTTCTAGGTTTCCTTAGTTGGATCTGGTGCTCTTTGGCCTGAAAACCTACGGTTTTTGGAGTTCCGAAGCTTCGTCTGAGGAAATTTCTTGTGGAGCTAGTGCGTTTGTTGGCTTAGTAGATCAGTATACTGGGGGATTCCCCCCATGGAAAGCTCTGATTTTGGCCTGTGTCTGTCTTATTTCTAGTACAACGAACGTTTAGCGTAAGTGTCCTGATTGCGTAGGAGCAGATAGTTAATAGTTTTGGTGGTTGCTGCTTATTCTGCAGCCAGGGTGGGAAATTGTGTTAAAGCTGAGCATTTCCCACCCCAAATGCATTGTTACTTCTTTGGGCCAGCTGCGAATAATTAGATGGCTTTCAGAGGGAGCATATTGGTTCTTTGGTTGGATGGCAGAATATATTCTTAAGATGTGCTAAAAAATAGGATATATTCTTAACAAATACCTGTTGCCAAAAGAGGTTGCATGCAAAAGTTAACATAAACTTGTCCTACAGGCTAATGGCCAATTTTACATATCCAAGGTTCTCATGATTAGTATGAGATTAGCTTGCTGTGTTTGCCAACTTATTAATTGGAAATAGTTGGAACTTTTTTCCCTTCTGGATCAATGTGATAACCTTTATCGAATTTGACTATTTATAGTGTGGTTCTGTTTGCTCCAGAGGGTGGCAAGGCTGCTTATACTTGGAAAGGGTCACAGAAAAGTTGATTATGAAATAGAGGAGACAAGAATGAAAATAAGAAAATTCAAAGAATCAGCTTGGAAGTGCATTTACTACCTTTCAGGGGAACTCTTATCTTTGTTGGTTACATATAATGAACCTTGGTTCACTAACACCAAATACTTCTGGGTAGGACCTGGAGAACAGGTTTGGCCTGATCAAAAGATAAAGTAAGCAAGGTTTCACTACTTGAATTTATATATTTAGACTTTTGTAAACATTATAACAATATCGAAATCTAATGTCTCAGTCTTTGTCACCTGCAGATTTAAACTTAAGGCTGTTTATATGTTTTCGGCTGGGTTCTACACATACTCCATATTTGCGCTTATATTTTGGGAAACAAGGCGTTCTGATTTTGGGGTCTCAATGTCTCATCATGTTGCAACTGTTGTTGTGATTGTCTTGTCCTACATATTCAGGTATGTCTCCTATGTGGAACTGCTATCACATGACTTTCCAGGTTTCATTATCTGTATGGTCATGATTCATGGTTATAGTTTGTTGATTTTATTACATCTCCTGGTCGTGACCACTCATTTATCAGTTGTTGGTTTGGGAATAGTAATCATATTTGTTTCCAATATTGTATTTTCCATCAAACAGGTTTGCTAGAGTTGGATCAATAGTATTGGCAATTCATGATGCAAGTGACGTGTTCTTGGAAATCGGGAAGATGTCCAAGTATAGTCATTGCGAGTGGCTTGCAAATGTTGCTTTTCTTCTTTTCGCAGCTTTATGGATTGTTCTTCGCCTCACATATTTTCCATTATGGATTCTAAGAAGTACAAGGTATTGCTCTTCTATAATCGTTGTATTGGATGCTTCTGCCAAAGTACTGTGGCCTATAGGGCTTAGATTCTAATTTAGATTCTAATATGGTTGATAGCTACGACCTCCATATGTTTCAGCTATGAAGTGCTGTTGACTTTGGACAAGAAGAAGCACAGCTTTGATGGGCCAATATATTATTATGTATTCAATTCTCTTCTATTTTCACTACTCGTGATGCACATATATTGGTGGGTTTTAATATGTCGGATGCTTGTAAGACAAATCAAGTCAAGAAATGTCGGTGATGATGTTCGCTCTGGTACATACTTTCCCTTTTTAACTTTATGGCATGCATGCCTGCGAATCTCATTATTAAAATTTAGACGTACTCACTTAAGCCCTCCATTTTCTTTACTGTTGCGTGTTTTTTTATATCATTACTTGTTCCAATTGCCCTTAGCTTCGTTAAATCCATTGACTATTGTTTGACGTCAATCTTGCATTGTCGACAGACTCTGAAGGTGAAGACGAGCACGAAGATTGATGAACCCATGTTAATTCTGTCGATTCTTGTGATTTTGAGGTCGATCACCGTTGATACCCTAGTTGCACCCTTTTTTGAGGGCTATTCTTGCTGGAATTGGCTCATTCTTTGGGCTCGGAAGATACATTAGTATTTGAGCTGAGTAGACAACCTATGTGAATAGCCGAATAGTAGGTTGCCCAATTGATTGCTACGAGGGGGTCACTAAATAGAGATTATCAGTAAGTTAATTGCACAAAAACGGCGTGGAGGGGTGGAACAAACACGTACTACATTTTTGGCCTTTGTCAGATTGTGTGTGTGTGTGTGTGTAGCTAGCGTCTTATTAGTCTATATCATTGCTCTCTAGAAAAATCGGTCGATTTTTCGTGCATGAATTTTTTTCCATGTGAATGTTTCTTGTTATGTACTCAATAGTTTTTCTCTATGCACAACCCAGCAGACGTGTAGTGTAGTTTGCTCTCTATCAAAATCGGTCAAATTACCATTTTTCGTCGATGGACTTTTCCCACGTGAATCTTTCTTGTCGTGTGACTTACTTTCTCTCTATGCACAACCCAGCAGACGTGCCCCCCCCCCCAAATCCCTGTGTTTCGAGCGCCCCGCGCGTGGGTTCCGGGAGGCAGTTGGGTCCCGCGGAGGCGAGCTCGGCTCACTCGCTCGGCGGCCAGCCACGGAGCCACGCTACCATTTTTCGGGAGCTTGCAACGACTGCACCGTCGCGAGTCAAAGCGCAGCCGCGGCCGCGCGTGGCCGGCCGGCCGGCCGAACAACGACCTGTGTCTTGCCAGGTGGGGCTGCATCCGCTCGTGCGGAGGTGTCGCGGCACGGCGCCACAGTCGGCTGGGAGACGCTCGCTCGCTCGCAGTGCCGCGCGGCGCGGCTTCTCCCAACCGGCGAATTCGAAAACGGCAGTGGCAAAAGAGATGTATAAAACGTTACAGCATGCGATACCCTGGCCTTGATGAGAGTATTTTCAGAACATCACCGAATTATGTCTTCCGTTTATCTGCCACTATGATCGAAACATCAAGATCGAATGCACAGAACTAAGTCAACTAACAACTGCGGATAATTGCGGGAGTTACGCTCTGATTTCCCTGCGTAAGTATTCTCTTGATGTTCACACGCGAATAAGAGGGGGGCAATTAGCCAATTACCAACAAAGTAAATCACCGCGAGGTTTCGTCTTTCATCAGATCGATATTGGCCAATCACACATATCTATTGGCCGGCAATGCACTTTCTAGTGTAAGCGTCATACTTGGGAGTTGGGATTCATCAGCATTTGCTATAACTGACTCGAGGATATATTTCTTCCTCTACCTCGCCACACACAATCTATCAACATTTGGTGAATGATAATTAAATATTGGATCATTACTGCAGAAGATTATCGCCTGTGCCCCACTGTTCATCATCTACGATGGGCGCGCCGGCTGCTGCTGCGTGATGCAATGTATATTTCCACCTCCCAGTACGATCTCTCTTGCGCCTTCCACCATCACAACCTATGAGCCAACAATTAACAGATTCCATCAGATCATCTAATGCTCATTGAATCTCAATGTGATACCCATATTGCATTGTCAAATCAAGTATCCACCGTCACAAAAAAATTATGATAACTAACGGTCATTACTTGCTTGGGCTGTGGCAGTTCACAAAGAGCAGCATGGATACCAAATTTTTTAGGTGAA
Source organism: Hsuehochloa calcarea (assembly GCA_036346395.1). NCBI lineage: Eukaryota > Viridiplantae > Streptophyta > Magnoliopsida > Poales > Poaceae > Hsuehochloa > Hsuehochloa calcarea. The sequence continues at coordinate 19,451,220 of CM070600.1, forward strand.
ATGGGCAGTAAAGCTTACCTCACGATCAGAAAATGCCTTCTGGAGAACCTCACATGCTTCGTTGTCCCGCTTGTCACCGAAAGCTGGTGCTATGATTCCGCCATTAGCTATGTAAAAGTTCACGTACGAGGCAGCCAATCTCTTGCCTGCTTCCCTCGGTACAGCATGCCCCTGAAAATGCAGTCATACATTGTTCGTTCTTAGAAATGGCTGAAATCAGCCTTGCAAAGGACCCATAATTAGTAATGAGTGTAGATGTAATACTGACTGTTGGATCAACACCCTCCGCCTCTTCCTTTGTAATGTATAGAGGCCCTGGTATGTGGATTTTTACCACTTCTATCTGCCTTCCTTTCGCATCGACAGCCTGAGAGAGAATTGATAGTGCCTCAACTGATCGTTCATACTGTGGGTCGTTCTCATCATCAGTCCATGACAAGAGGACTACACCAGGTTTAATGAAACAGCATAAGTTGTCAACATGGCCATTTGTATCCTCGTCACCTAGAAAATCATTACAAGGTTATTTATTAATGACAAAGTTCTAGAAGCGAGGAACAGAAATCATGTGCTTTTAGATGTTCTAAGTGACAAAATACTTTTCGTGATTACCATAAAGTCCATGAGGTATCCCAATGACCTTTGTGACTCCAAGAAAATCTTTCAGCTCATTCTCTATCTCTAGTTTAGTCATGTTGGGGTTTCTGTTAGGATTCAGCAAGCATTCTTCCGTTGTAATGCATGTACCTGTTGAAATGTGACAAATTGTTAGCAAGACCAACAAAAATACTGAAACTATTTGTACATCGACAAAGATACCACACATCAAGCACCTTCTCCATCCACGTGAATGCTTCCACCCTCAAGAATCATTCTGTGTGGAAACCTAGGATCCTCTCAATCTCGACTATCTGAAATTGATGGTCAAAATAGGAAAAGTTATCGGTAAAAAAACTAGAACCGAGCAATTTCCCGGTCGCTGGTCGGAAACAGTAACCGTCCGGTTACCGGAATTACCAGAAAAATCGGATGAAATTCACTTGAATTTGCTTAAAAACTAGCCGAAATTCGAAAACTGGAAATTGAATTTGTTAAACCGGGAAAAACTGGCCGGTTTTTCCGTTCCCGGTCCCCATCGGTAACCGGCCGTTTTTTTATCCATGGTACAGATAGAGACTAACAAAAGACATCAATTTGTTCTTAAGCAGGGATTCATTTCTTACTTTCTTGGCAACGTTGCTGTCAAGACTCCAATCATCATAGCAACCATCACTGACTCCTGCAGGATAGCAGTAGCAGAACACACCGAATTATCGTGCAGAGAATGTGATTAGACATTGACTTGTGAAGTTACGAAATTCTTGCTCTAAAAAAAAAAGAGTGCTACTATGCTTTCCAACTGGAAACCATACTCTGTTGCTTTCAGAGAAATATGGAACCGCTTGCAAGTTGCTACTAAGACATCGACATGGATTGATAATTGGCACTAACAATATAACTGAAATAAACAGCATGATAATACTGAATATACATGCACACTTCAATTTAAAACAATATACCTCCCCAGGCATTAAATTCCCAATCAATTCCTGCTATTGTTTGTTCTGTGATTCCTAAGTCTGGTCCGCCTTTACGAGTAACAAACTAAAAACCAGGGATACAATTAGCAAAAACAAACACCAGACTGCAAATCAGAATTGAAAAGGATAAAGAATTGAACTGGCGCACAGTTGGACCAATATCACGAAACCAGGAATCATTCATGCTCATCTCGACCACCCTGACGTTTGGCTGATGTTGCATCAGCTCGTGGACATAGGAGTACTGCCAGAGATTAAAATGTGAAACTGAATACCAATGCACTACCCATGATTATGCAGAAGTTTACAAAACAGTTCATATAAGGCAGCGTTGAGAAAATCTGTTACCTGTTCAGCACTTGCACATATGGTGACGGGCTCAAACTTTGAAATGGCAATTGCGGTTCTCGCGAATGTCTTTTGAGCTGGACCAGCATGCTCCCGCCAGTTATCTGGACGCTCCTGGGATTCAAAGCAAAGTGATAACATTCATTATGGTGACGTCCTTGAAATTGTTTAATAAGTAGAGATCATTAAGGACGTGGAGGAAAATAAACGAAATTTATACAATCTGATTTTGTTTTCAAGGCCTGCTGAGGAAGCAAAATAGATATCCTCCGGATGCTAAAGCATGGAAGTAAACGATATTGACAACTTCATTTCTTAGGATCTAACTTAGCACAATATTAATGCAACGAAAACATTTTTTAGCACATTATGTCCCTGACATTGTTATATCGAGTACAACAATTACATAAGCATCATCTTTTCCCCTTTTCGATTTTTCCATAAAAGGAAAACTCATGTGCATATTCACATGGTTAGTGATGGCAGGAAATTGCAACCACCAAACAGGGTACAATTGTGTGGCAAACACAAGGGAGCAGAACTAATGGTCATTTTATGGGATCAAGGAAGCAAGAGGTAGCACATGGCACCACACATGATCAGTTGGTCGCACAAATTATGTTTATTTACTTTAGTATATATCCGAAAATTGCAGAGCTAGTTTGTTCGTATAGTTTTTGCAGACTACCATCCATAGTGCTTACTTTTTGTAGTTTTGTATAACAAGGGTGGAATCCACTTTTAAAATTAGGTACATATAGTGTTTTGATTCTACAGTCCAAATGTAACAAGGACTAATACAGTTGACTGGTTATTCCAGATAACTACTCCCTTGTAAAATTGTAATAATAAAGTGCCAATTGTAGAATAAAAGAAGGGGGAAATTACATCAACTGAATAGTTACTAGACACAGACAAAACATACTGTGTAAACAGTGTAGTCCAACATATGTCACTAGATTAATCATTCATAAAAGAAAATATGCATATATGTATAAAAAAATGTCAACGTGCTCACATTTTAAGCCCTATGCTAGGATAACTGGAATAGACACATAAATAGCTGTAGAATTGTGTGGCAGAAAAATCATAGATGTTGAAGATATTAGAATTTAGATAAGAGTCAAAGTCGTGTGCGAGTCGAATTGTAATATTTGGCATATTAAGGGTGTGGGGGTCCCAAGTAACATATACTATTATTCCCCGAAATACTATATGGTATCAAAGTCAATCCATCCCAAACCCTAATCCCGAGCAAAATCCATATCTCAAGAACCGCCACCGCCATCTAGTATCAGTCGATCCGCCGACCATTGTTGCCTCGTTGCACGTGGTCCTATGTGATCGTGGCCGCATGGGAGTGGTGAAGAATCTAGGCCCCAATTTAGTGTTTTGGTAATTAAAGACAATCATGTGTTGTAATCTAACCTATTTTATTAAGTGTTTAAAAAGGTTAATCACGGAGAAAGATGAAAGAGCACTAAAGAATATCATCTAGTTCAAGGCAAAGGTATCTAGTCAAATAGGATCTTTTCATAGTTTTACCGGTCTAAGAGTACGAAGGATAAAGACCGGATTGCTAGTATAGGTAGTCGTACTATGAAGAGAGATCAATGGCTAGTAACTTGATAGCAAAAGATGCCACAATGCTCAAACTCACTTGGTTTAATCTTGGTTTAATCATGGTTTTTTTGTGATAGTTTGGCCACATTTTATATGTGCTTTTATTGCTTGGCCGATGATCGCAGTTGAATGGTCGGACCCGGAACCCCGGATCAACTATGCGGTCATCTTTTTCCAAATAGCTCCCTATTTGCATTTATGCTAGCCGAACTAACCGCTGGTGTAAGTCCGGACTGACCGGACCCCCGGTCAGGGTTGCGTGGTCAGCTTTTACAGAGACTCTTTTTTAGCTTCACCTTTTCTCTAAATTACCATCAGAACTGACCTCCATTGGAGGGCCGGACTAACATGAGTACATGACCTCCGGGTCTATTGACCTTGTCAGCTTTTTCCAGAGAAGGGTTTTGTGTCTTGCTACTAATTTTCTAAAGGTCGGAGTGACCACAAGTGTTTACCCGGACTGACCGGACCCCAGTCATTTAGAGCGGCCAACCTTTTCCAGTAGTATGTTTTTCTCTGAATTTGATTTCCTTGAACCCAGACTGACTGGACCTTGAGTGGGCGGACTGACCGGACCTGGTATAAAGGATAGTTTCTATAGCATTAAATCCAGTAGAGTTTACCGTTATACTGCAGTCCGGATTGACCGGACTTGCTGATTTTTGCACAGTTTTGTGCTCCAACGGCTAGTAAAGTGGATGAAGGCTATAAATACCTCACCCACTGCAGCAAGGAAGTCTTTAAGAACCTCATTGAATACCCTTGAGCCCTTTGCTAGTTCTTCCACTCTTTGAAAGCATTAAAATCATCTTGCAAAGGGTGTAGAGGTTTTTCCAAGTGCAATTGAGTTGAACTTGATCTTTGTAGCACTTGAGCATCTTCAAGCGAAGAATCATTAGTTTATTACTCTTGGAGATTGCCATCTCCTAGACGGTTTGTGAGAAGGTGATTCGATGATCTTCTCAAGAAACCTGTGAGAAGACCTGGACATTTGTGAAGGTTGAGCTCGCCTTTCCGGAGTGGAGAAGAGCTACCTCTAGTGATCGAGGGACGTGCTCGTGTGGAGCCGGCTTGATTTGCTCAAGCTTTCTCAACGTGGATTAGTGGATGTTAGAGATAGGAATCATTTTCCTTTTGTATTTCCTTATCTAGCTTTTGTATTGCCTTATCTGTATATGGCATACACCCTTTGTATATACTATATATATTGCCCATTGTGGCTCTTCAATACACACACAATATTCATAACATGGTACCAGAGCCAAGTTAGGGTTACTGTAGCCTCTACTCACCTCCGCTCCCGCTGCCCCCAGGAGGAGCCATCTTCGCTTCCAGGGGCGACTACGTTACCGGCTCCGTCCAGGCGTCAAACTCGTGCATCGGGCGTTCCTCTGCCGATGTCGTTCTCGGAAGGACCCCCGGACGCGACGATGCCCCCGGGAGGAACTATCTCGGGGGCGGCCTCTCGTTGCCTCTGCACCTTCGGCGGCTGCTGCACCTCATCTGCCTCGAGCGCTCGCTGGATACGACGTCGTCATCGTCTTTCCCGATCCGATCTGAACGGATTCCGGTCGTCATCCTCGTCTGCACGTCGCTGTTGCTCAGATCCCGCGACACCACCGTCTTTCCCGATCAGATCTGGACGGATTTGGGTCGGATTCGGCGCTGCTTCGGCTCGGTGGAGCCTCGGAAATTGTCGCCGCACCGATCCGACGCCGCCTCTGCTTCAGCTTCTGCTGCCCGAATCTTCCCCGCATTGTGGCCTCGGCTCCTCTGCTCCCGGCAGCCGCCTCATCACCACTGGGGTTGGCACCGAGTCTCATCAGGCCGACTTTCCCAAGGCTTGCTTCTTGGTCCACCGCCGAAGCCGAAGGAGTAGTGTTGGGTTTGGTTCTCAGGGATTTTTTTATTTGCGGTTGGGATCTAGAAGCCTCCACTGTCTGGACACGGGGTCGTAGCCATTGGATGGAAGAGGTGTCGTGTCGGACAATCCCGAGAGTCATCGCTGCTAGTTTCCGGTTACATGCTGCTGCTATTGTCGGTTAATCTTTGAGTCTTTATTTTGAGTCTTTTTATTTCTTTGTGTTGTTTCTTCCGTTGCGTCCATCCAAGTCCGTACCACTCTATTTTTGAGCTTGTCTAAACCATGCGAGTCCACAAATTTATTGTAAGTCATAGAAGAATAGGAATTCCTTTATGTATGGCACCAGCCGTCACTCCCACTCCTCTTTGAGCCGCGTGCAGATCGTAGAAGTCATTATGGTGTCGCCGCTTCTCTCTTAGCTGCCGCCCTGAGCTTCTAAGGCTGCCGCGCTTCTTTCGCGCCGTCACCGTCTTGGGCCTCGATCTGCGCCGTCATGCTTCTATCTATACCTATTCTACTTGATTTGACAACCTTCTTTATTATTTATCGGTTTCATCATCTTCATCGTTGTGTTGTTTTCTAAAGGTCTGAGTGACCACAAGTGTTTACCCGGACTGACCGGAACCCAGTCATTCGGAGCGGTCAACCTTTTCCAGTAGTATGTTTTTATCTGAATTTGATTTCCTTGAACCCGGACTGACTGGACCTTGAGTGGGCGGACTGATCGGACCTGGTATAAAGGATAGTTTCTATAGCATTAAATCCAGCAGAGTTTAACGTTATACTGCAGTCCGGATTGACCGGACTTGCTGATTTTTGCACAGTTTTGTGCTCCAACGGCTAGTAAAGTGGATGAAGGCTATAAATACCTCACCCACTGCAGCAAGGAAGTCTTTAAGAACCTCATTGAATACCCTTGAGCCCTTTGCTAGTTCTTCCACTCTTTGAAAGCATTAAAATCATCTTGCAAAGGGTGTAGAGGTTTTTCCAAGTGCAATTGAGTTGAGCTTGATCTTTGTAGCACTTGAGCATCTTCAAGCGAAGAATCATTAGTTTATTACTCTTGGAGATTGCCATCTCCTAGACGGTTTGTGAGAAGGTGATTCGATGATCTTCTCAAGAAGCCTGTGAGAAGACCTGGATATTTGTGTTGGTTGAGCTCGCCTTTCCGGAGTGGAGAAGAGCTACCTCTAGTGATCGAGGGACGTGCTCGTGTGGAGCCGGCTTGATTTGTTCAAGCTTTCTAAACCAGGATTAGTGGATGTTAGAGATAGGAATCATTTTCCTTTTGTATTTCCTTATCTAGCTTTTGTATTGCCTTATATGTATATGGCATACACCATTTGTATATACTATATATATTGCCCATTGTGGCTCTTCAATACACATACAATATTCATAACATGGTACCAGAGCCAAGTTAGGGTTACTGTAGCGCCGCCGCCTCCTAGCCTCTACTCACCTCCGCTCCCGCTGCCCCCAGGAGGAGCCATCTTCGCTTCCAGGGGCGACCACGCACGCTCCGTCCAGCGTCAAACTCGTGCATCAGGCGTTCCTCCGCCGATGTCGTTTCTGGAAGGACCCGGACGCGACGATGCCCCTGGGAGGAACTATCTCGGGGGCGGCCTCTCGTTGCCTCTGCACCTTCGGCGGCTGCTGCACCTCATCTGCCTCGAGCGCTCGCTGGATACGACGTCATTATCATCTTTCCCGATCCGATCTGAACGGATTCCGGTCGTCATCCTCGTCTGCACGTCGCTGTTGCTCAGATCCCGCGACACCATCGTCTTTCCCGATCAGATCTGGACGGATTTGGGTCGGATTCGGCGCCGCTTCTGCTCGGTGGAGCCTCGGAAATTGTCGCCGCACCGATCCGGCACCGCCTCTGCTTCAGCTTCTGCTACCCAAATCCTCCCCGCATTGTGGCCTCGGCTCCTCTGCTCCCGGTAGCCGCCTCATCACCACTGGGGTTGGCACCGAGTCTCATCAGGCCGACTTTCCCAAGGCTTGCTTCTTGGTCCACCGCCGAAGCCGAAGGAGTAGTGTTGGGTTTGGTTCTCGGGGACTTTTTTATTTGCGGTTGGGATCTAGAAGCCTCCACTGTCTGGACACGGGGTCGTAGCCATTGGATGGAAGAGGTGTCGTGTCGGACAATCCCGAGAATCATCGCTGCTAGTTTCCGGTTACATGCTGCTGCTATTGTCGGTTAATCTTTGAGTCTTTATTTCGAGTCTTTTTATTTCTTTGTGTTGTTTCTTCCGTTGCGTCCATCCAAGTCCGTACCACTCTATTTTTTAGTTCGTCGAAACCATGAGAGTCCACAAATTTATTGTAAGTCATAGAAGAATAGGAATTCCTTTATGTATGGCAGCAGCCACCACTCCCACTCTTCTCTTTGAGCCACGTGCAGATCGTAGAAGTCATTATGGTGCCTCCGCTTCTCTCTTAGCTGCCGCCCTGAGCTTCTAAAGCTGCCGCGCTTTTTTCGCGCCGGCACCGTCTTGGGCCTCGATCTGCGCCGTCATGCTTCTATCTATTCCTATTCTACTTGATTTGACAACTTTCTTTATTATTTGTCGGTTTCATCATCTTCATCGTTGTGTTGTCGTGGTCGACTTTGCTCCCGCTTGCCTCTACTTTCTCAACCCCTGCACCTTGTGCTTTATGGGCTGTCGCACGACTCCGGATGGGAGAAGATCTTTTGTCGACATATTTTCCAAGAGCTACATGCTACGATGACATTATCAAGACTCGAACTTTGGATTTTCCATATTTTAGTGTTAACCATTTTCAAATGCAATGCTAGTGCATACGTCTTGCATTTGAAGGGGGGTGTTAGAGATATGTTAGAGATAGCAATCCTTTTTCCTTTTGTATTTCCTTATCTGGCTTTTGTATTGTCTTATCTGTATATGACATACACTCTTTGTATACACTATATATATTGTTCATTGGGTCTCTTCAATACACACACAATATTCATAACAATGGAGACTGGCAAGTCTCCGAGACCACAGGGAAAACATAGATTGTGTCCATAGTGTGGTTTATCTTCTTGCTCTTCTCTTTGTGCATTTACTCTTACAAGCAATTGTTTATTGTGTTTTGATTGTTTAACCTAACCTTGTGTTAGTAGTGCACTGCGAAAGCCATATAATATTTAGGCTTTGAATTTGTGAAATTGTATTTCATAGGTTTAATTTAGTAAAATCTATTTTTAGCCAAATGTTTTAAAAAACCGTCTATTCACCTCCCTCAAGTCGATTATCCTTGATCCTACAAGCGGACCGCGGCCGGTCGGGTTGTGTGTGGGCAAGCCAACAGGCCATGGTCGGATCCGGTCGCGGGAGAGGAAAGCGTGGGAACAACCGAGGCGGCGGGAGGATGCCCTACGCGGAATTGGTGGAGGGGAGAGTAGATCCAGCGCGGCGGTATCGGAGAAGGGAGCCGGCGCGGCGGCAAAGAGAGGGAGGAGGCGGTGGCTTGTGTGGGAGAAGGCGGGATTCGGCAGCCAGTGGCCGGATTCGGGCGCAGGCGATCTGGTGTGGCCGAGGAAGAGAGAGAGAAGGGGGATCTGGTGTGGCTGCATGTGTTGTGTTGGGGAAAGGAGATAGATGATGGTATGTTTGTTGAGAGTTCTAGCTACTGTGCTGCTTGGTGGTGGAGTTGTGTTTGTTGAGAGTTCTAGTTATTGTGTTTTGCTTGATTGTGGAGTTTTATATTATATTATTGTTGATTGCTATGTTGGAAATTAGTGATGGTTGTGGAGGAAGGCTAGGTGGTGACAGTATCGGAGGTTACGACGGAGGCATGTAAGTAGGGATGGCAATTGTGCCCGATTACCCGCGTGCCCGTGGGCGAATACCTTAATGGAGGCGGGTATGGACGTCTTTCTTTGCCCACGGGCATGAAAACGGGTACAATTCCTTGCCCATCGGGTAAACGGGCATGGGTAAGCTCCACCCGTACCCGCTTCACCCGATTACCCGTAATCTACCCACATGTGTAAGGAACTATGTCAATTTGTATTTTTATTTGTTGAACTTGATTAGTTGTCTTGTCAAACATGATATGTGAATTGTGATGAACTTTATTAGTTGTTAAATGTGTGATGCGCCATTGATGTGTGAATTATGATGAACTTGATGTATGCATTGCTCGCAGGTAACGAGCATGTCCGCGGGCGATGGGTACCCATAGGCGGCGATGCATTATTTATGTAAATGGGCATTCTCGCGGCGACGGTATGGCGAGGTTTTTCGCCGTTGTCCTTCGCGGGTATGCCCGTGGGGGGAATTCGGGGTCGCGAGTATGGGTATGGGCGAGCACTACCCGTACCCGCCGCACCGATTGCCATCCCTACATGGAAGACATAGAGAGAAGACTGTTCAGGCGATGATTTTGATGGTTGTGCTAATGGTGGTGAGTTTGATGGCGGTGATGAGTTCGATGGTGGTGATGAGCTTGACGATGGTGATGATGAAGCAAGGGCTGGTGGTAGTTCCAATGGAGGCTATATCGGGCGGCAGTGATAGTATTGGTGTCATGCGGTGGTGTTGGTATGGGTGCCGGAGATAGTGTTGCTGGAGAGATCTAGAAGAGAATTAGGACTGGAGTCAGACGTAATGGTCTGTGGCAGAAATAGAGGTGGCGGAGGCCGAGACTCGGGACGTGTGAGTAGAGGCCGAGGGTGGCTGGGGGCATGAGGGTAGAGAAAGAGGATGTTGAGGATGGGGCAGCTAGTAGATGTATTTGATGACATCCCTAGTAGTATTGGTGGTGTGCAACTTTTGATATTTGTAATGGTATTGGTTATGGAGTCGATAGATGGTAGGTTTTGGTAGATTTAAGTAATTGTATTGTAATATGTAACAATATAGACATGATTGTTATCTTATGTCCATCATGAGGGGAGTGTTGAAGATATCGGAGTATAGATAAGAGTCCAATAGATAAAAGTCCAAGTCGGATTGTAATATTTGACACTATAAATAAAAAGTATATGTCCCAAGGGACACGTACAATTATTCTCCAAAATACTATGACAGAACAACAAAGAGATGAAAATTGTGGTCGTGAGTTCGTGACTGATAGATTGAGTCATCTAGGGACAAGGAGGACAAGGAACACAGTAGAGGTTTGGGAGCATAATGCTCCCAAAATTATATTTTGCTAATGACTGCTATCAGACAAACATCAACGATTTGTCTTGTCTGCGGAATTACATTGCCTGTGCCACCAGCCCACCACGACAACCTTGCTGATGCTTGTGGTCATGGGCACAATGCATTCATAAATCTTTTGAGCGTAATGCTCCCAAAATTATATTTTGCTAATGACTGCTATCAGACAAACATCAACGATATGTCTTGTCTGCAGAATTACATTGCCTGTGCCACCAGCCCACCATGTTACTCGCTGGAGTCTTGCTGTTGGTGATAGCAAGATCCTTACTCTCATGGAGAGGATGACACTTGGAGATGGGCAATTTTTTTTTGTTACTATTTCTCACGCAATGCCATACCAACCTGAGGGGTTGGGGATACATATTTATAAGTCGCCAACGACCAAGCATATGCTAATATGCTAGTCTAAGATCTTTGTCCTATGACAGTCAAGATCTTTGTCTAAGATGCTTGTCCTATGACAGTCAAGATGTCGTCCTAAGATGCTTGTCCTATGCAGTCAAGATGTCAGCCCTATAGCGATCAAGATGCTTGTCCTAAGATCTTTGTCCTATGGCAGTCAAGATGTCATCTATGGCAAGTCAAGATGTTTGTCCTTAAAGCTGCCGCTCAAGATCCATGTGCCCACCCCACAAAGACCACGATCGGGGACTTATTTATCATTCTCCCCTAAGTCTTGTGCGTCGTCTTGTGGGAAAGTTGAACTATCCGATCCTAGAGCGAGCTCAAGGAATTTGACTCTCCCAAGAGGCTTGGTGGAAAGGAGTCCGCAAGGCGATCCGTGGTGTTGATGTGCTTCGCCTTGATCGCTTTCATCCAAGACCTCGGATGAAGCGGCACTTCACCCGGATGTGCTTGCTCGTTAAGTGAAGCAGGGTTCTTTGCGAGCAGGCGGACTTGTCCATCACCCTGGCGCCGCGCTTCGGTGTCTCTGCCGAGAGTTCACGGCGGTCGGCGAGCGAGTGCACGAGTCGAGCGGTGGAAGCGCTATGTACTCGGCCTCACGGTTTAGACAGGCCACTACCTGTTGCTTGATTGATCGCCCCTAACGAGGCACGCCGAGGAAGAAGAGAATCCGCTTGTGCTCTTCTTGGTGTCGATGTCGCTGCATGGTCATTGTCGTATGCTCGATGAAGTGCGTGGCAGGGACACCTCGGGTAGTGCAAGCCGTGGTCGGAGGTGCCCGCAAGCGTAGCGGAGGATCCTCTTTACTTCTTGATGCTCGTCGTCGGTCATTGCATGAACCGATCGACGTGGCCGACGGCGAACGCCCGAATCGGGCGCGTGTGGGCGAGGTAGCGAAAGGCGCCCACGATCGCGCCGATCTTGCGTCGCGTCCGCCTCCTCCGCCGTGCTCTCACGACTCGACGACCTCTCTCCATAGGAGTGTGGGGTGGGTTGCGATCGGTGAGCCCGCCGGCTTCGACGGTGCGCTTGGCGTGGCGATCGGCGAAGGAGATGCGGGTGTCCCGTGGACCTCGATCCCGAGTAGAAGGAGAGAGCCCCAAGTCGCTCATCCGGAAGGCGGTCTTCATCTCGCCTTGAATGCCTCGACCTCGGCCTCCTTGGGCCGGTGATCAACAGTCGTCGGCGTAAGCGCCCGCGTGAGGCGTTGCGCCTTTGCCCCGCCGATGAACCCGCGACCTCGTAATGCGCTCTGCTGGAACCCCATTTGCTTGAGGGTGGAGTCCGACTTAGCGTTCGAGGCTCGTGGTGCTGCCGCAGCCATAGAGGGCCTTGCGCGGCGGAGAACCTTGCCTCCTTGCGGGGATGGCGAATCCGGCGTACCGACGGACGTAGGCCTCCTCCTTCAAGTCGCCGTGAGGAGGCGGACTTGGCGTCCATGTGATGGACGCGCCAATCCTCTGGGCCGCAAGTGCAAGGAGAAGACGAGCGGACTCCATGCGCGCGGCAGGTGCGGCGTCATCGAAGTCGACCTCTCTGCCGCATGAAGCCTCGTGCCACCTGGCGAGCCTTGTGCTTGCGATGGCGCGGCTTCATCCGCTTCAACGAACACCCACTTAAGGGTGATCGCTCGGTGACAGCAGGAAGATCGCCCGGCTCCACGTCCGGTTCCTCGGCGCGTCCATCTCTGCTTCATCGCGACACGCCACGCGCGTCTCCTCCGCCTCGGCGAAGAGCGAGCTTCGCCGTCATCGCGACGCCAAGCGCAGCTCGCTGAAGTCGTCGCTGCGCCGATCCGAGATAAATTTGCTCCGAGAGATGTTGTCCATGATGCGATAAGCGCGAGGCTCGTCGTCGTGGTAAGCGTCAACGCGGTCCTCGTCGTGAGACGGTGAAGCGAATAACGCACCATGCGCGCCGTCGTGGACCGAAGCTATTGGGGCGATCGGTGGTGAAGAGTGGGCGTGGCCGCGAGAAGGTGGTGGGCACTCGCGGAGTGGTGGCGAGCAAGGTGTCGGGGTGGACGAGCTCGGTGAAGACGAAGCCGCTAGCTCTCCGGTTTCTCGAAGTGGGCGTAGTCGATAACAAAGTCCACGAGTCGAAGTTGAGCCGTCGTCCGCCTTGTCCCACGTCCGACCTCGCCTTCGTCGAACACAACGTCACGAGATCGCGGACGCTTGTTGTGTGACAGGTCGAGGATGCGGTAGGCCTTCGAGCCTCCGCGTGGCCGATGACCACTCCGAGTGCTCTGTCGTCGAGCTTACCGATGTGACCAAGCTCCTTGGCGAACGCGAGGAGCCAAGACCCGCAAGTGGGAGACCGCGGCCTGCGTCCATGCCAAGCCTCGTGACGGCGTCCCGCCGTCGAGCGCCTTGGTAAGCGGCGGTTGAGGATGTAGGCGGCCGTCACCACCGCCTCTCCCGAAGAGATACCGACATCCCTCTCGCTGGAGGAGGCCCGAGCCATCCCACAACCGTCATCGGTTGCATCGCCGACGACACCGATTCTGCTTTGCGGCCAGACGGTCGGCGAGTAGTGGCGTGAATGCCCTCATCGGTATTGTGACGACGCGAATGGTCGGCCGTGAAATGGTCGCGCCGTTTATGCTGGGCGACGCTGCGCGAGCTTCTGTGCGCGCTCGCGACCTCCCGCAGCTGACTGCGTGCGCTGATGGCATCCATGACCTCTCCTTGCCGCCGAGGACCATCACCCCATGTAGCGGGAGAGATCGTCGACGGCGGCAGGAAGTAGCGTCGTCCTCCGGTGTGGCTGGTGTCACCGGGCCCACAAGTCCCCGCACAAGCTCGAGCCTCTCCTTGGCTTAAACTTCGCCCATTGGGGAAGGGAGTCGCCTCTGCCGTCAACACGCAGAGCGTCGTGAACGCTCCACATGGTCAAGGGCGGCGGGCCTCGTACCATTTCAGTGGCAATCGAGCCGCCGTGGCCTCGAAGTGAAGGTGCCCAGCGCTGCGTGCCGCGCCACGCCTCGTTGTCCCGACGGCGAGAGAGAGGGTTGTGCCGACAGACGTGAAGAATGTAGAGTCGATTCGCGCCTCTGGTTACCTTGGCAAGAAAGCGCGGCGAAGATCCCAAATCCGCGGCACCCGTGCTCGATCTCGACACGCGAGCCGTTCTCGTCCACCGTGTCCCAAGTCGATGATGGAGTTGTCTTGGATCGGGGATGTAGACGCGGTGAGCAACTTTGTGCTCGCGATCACGTGGTGAAGATGACGAGCCGACGCCCTTGATTTCCACGCCGGGCGTCCCAAACAGCGGAGCCTCGGACGCTAGAGTCAAACTTCGGCGAAGAACTCCGTCGGCCGGTCATGTGATGGGTGGCGCCGGTGTCGCAGGCACCACCCGTCGATCTTGTCGTTCTGCCGGGCCGTGGCGAGGAGGCATGTGCTTTGACTCGTCAAGGTGGAGAGAACCACTGCGGCCGGTGCGGCTGGAGGTAGTTCGATGCTCGCGCGAGCAATGAACAGTCATTTGCTCCTCCTCCTCTGCTGCGTGGCGTGGGCTGGCCGCGATCGTGGTATCGACAATCTCGCCCAATGACCAAGCTTGCGCGATTGTGGCATGAGTCGCCTCGTCTTGCTTTTTGCTTGCCAATGGCCGCGCACTGGCGCCCACGATCATTACCTCGGCGACGTCCTCGCGCCCGTGCAGGCTTTTGCGCGGCTTGGCGCTTGCCATGCTGCTGCGTCTTTGTCGTGGAAGAAGACTCACCTTGGCGGCGACCAGCTGTTCCGGTGAGGAGGAGTTTCCGCCAATGGAGGCGAGTCCCGAGAAGCGTGTGGCTCATCATTGCCAACAACCTTGAGGCGACCGCGCCTCCTCGATCGTCATCGTGGGAGATCCGGCAGAGACTCGATCGGCGGGCGTCGCTTATACTTCTCGGGACGCGCGGCGGAAGAGCTTTTCCACAGCTCTCTCCTCGCCGTAGGTGTCGTCGCCGACGCACTGGCAGCCGCAAGTGAGTGTTGAGGCGGAGAACAAAGTCATCCACGTCCTGCTTTTGGCTTGAAGGCCAAGTGCTCCCGCTCCCGCGCGGTGCTCGTAATGTAGACTTGCGGGTGCGGTCGGCTGCCGTCGTCTTTGCGGCGATGGCGTCCCAAGCCTCTTTAGCGATCCGCTTGTTAGTAGCGAAGCGCATCTCGGGCGGGGCTGCGATGATGAGAGCATCCAGCGCCCGTCGATCTGGTCGTGGTCGGCGTCGCTGTCATCCGGTGCATCCACATATGCCGCGCTGGAGTTTTACCTCATCACCGCAGCCCGCTCGACATAGTTGGTCTTGGTGAGGGTTGTACCCACCCGGCCGTAGCCGGCGTCCGACGACGGACTGGTACCGTGGTGACCACGATCGATCGTCACCGGGGAGAAGGCGCGTCGCTGTGAAGGCGCTATTCTTCTTCGTCGACCGTCTGCCGCCGTCGCGCGCGCCTCCTCGGGAGGCGCCACCGGTAGCGTCCGCGCTGTCTGAAATTTGTCGCCGCTCGTGGCGTCTTGGTTGTATTTCATACTTCAGCCTCATCTCATGTTGCCTCCCTCTCCAGTGACTCGAGTCGCGTCGGCTATCATCGGCGGAGATGGAGCCTTTATTCTTTGCCGCATAAAACCTTGACCTCATTGCGGCCGCACGCCTCTGCCCGCCGCCGCCGCTTCGCTCCGCTCTGTCGCTTGCCCGGCTCATGCATTGCCGGCCTTGCGCCTTTTTTCCGCCGCATGGCAATCTCTGCGCGCCTTCTTGCTGCTTTCATTATGACTCGGCCGTCTTCCGCCGACGCCGTGTGCTCGAGGCGGCCGAAGGCTGAGATTGCCCTGCGGACATGGCGCTCTTGAAATGTCGCGTGGAGAGAGGGTATACTCGACGAGCTTTGCCCGTCTCGGAGAGAGCGAGGGACGGCCGAATTCTTCTTGCTCTGCAGTACAAATTTGCTGCCAGGCCGAGACGGAGATGAGCGAGGAGATGCTCAAAGCTGAGGATAGTATGGCTCTGATACCACTTGTTACTCATTTGAGTCTTCTTTGTTGGTGATAGCAAGATCCTTACTCTCATGGAGAGGATGACACTTGGAGATAGGGCAAATTTTTTTTGTTACTATTTCTCACGCAATGCCATACCAACTTTGAGGGTTGGGGATACATATTTATAAGTCGCCAACCCACCAAGCATATGCTAATATGCTAGTCTAAGATCTTTGTCCTATGACAGTCAAGATCTTTGTCCTAAGATGCTTGTCCTATGACAGTCAAGATGCTTGTCCTATGACAGTCAAGATGATGTCCTATGACAGTCAAGATGCTTGTCCTAAGATGTTGTCCTATGACAGTCAAGATGTTGTCCTTAAAGCTGCTGCTCAAGATCCATGTGCCCACCCCACAAAGACCACAGTACAGGGACTTATTCATCACACCACGACAACCTTGCTGATGCTTGTGTTCATGGGCACAATGCATTCATAAATCTTTTGTTATTTGTCGGAGGTAAAAGAGCAGTTCATGTAATTTCTAGTTTTAGGGGGGCATTTCTTCGGAATAATTAATGTGCCTACCTAAAAACAATTGATGTGTTCAGGAGTTAAATAATAAAATTTGGATACTCCGGTGACTGAGTCCCAAAAAACATATAATACTGCTCAGATTCAAAGACTCCAACTTGATAAGGAATATAGTAACTTGAGCAGTTCATCTTGCTGCTAAGTGTTAGTACCTCTGATTCTAAATATAAGTGGTTTGGATATTGGCACAGTATTCGAGTGGTTTGGACATTGGCACAGTATTTGAGGTGACATTTTGACTATCTATTTCTATGAAATTATGTTGTTTCAAATAAAAATAATTATAAATTATGAAAAGACATTTCATGATGGATAGTAATACCAATTTCGTATTTTCAATCTAGGTAATTTTTTTATATTGATGGTTAAACCTAAACAAATTTGACTGACCCATATTCTAAAAAGACTTAGGTAAATGGAAGGTAATAATCGCTAAGTGCACCTAAGTGGATTGACCGAGTCATTCATACATTTTTAATACTGCGACCGTGCATGACAGCATGATCGAGCCCATCCGCCCAGCGTGACTGACCGGGAAACGAACCGCTAAAATGAAGAACCCAATTTCTGGCAGAACTACTCTTGGAGCCCAGCTTACGGAGCATCATATTCAGTCACTCGGGAGCAGTCTGGGTTAATCCGAGAGGCCGCAGCAAGCAAATTTCACGCGCCGACGCAATAGGATTCCCCATTTCTTCCGCGGCAACGTCACACCGACGAATCTTGGGATGCGCAAACAAACAGCAGCCGGGGAGAAACGGCGCCAACGAGAGAGCAGGAGCGAATTGCGCCCCCTCCGCTAGAGGCGCCGATCAAATCCCACGACGAGACCCTCGATCGGTAGCGACTCCACCGAATAGCGCCTCAGACAGGCACCGGAAAGGAACGAGAATCGATCGGAATCGGATGCTCGCACCACAAGGATAGGCTACCAATCAACAGAGCTACCAAATGGAGAGGAAGGGGAGGAGGGAGGAGTAGAGTACGTACGGGCCAGCCCATCCAGCACCGCTCGTGCTGCTCCCACTCCGCCGGCATCCGGAACCCCATCTTCGCCGGGCACCCCGCCATGGCCTTCACCATCCTAATAATCACCCGGTTAGTGTTGGTTGGTGAAAGATTCGGTGCGCTAAACTGGCGGTGGAAAAATGTAGCTCCGCTGCACGAGTCGCTCGGATGTTGTATTGTATCTTGTCTTAACACGGAAGAGTTTACCTACGCATCGGACGGTATTACTTCTCTCGTGCGCGCTGTTAGCTTTTCTCGTCTCTCAGATTTCTCATCGAGATGTAATAACACATGGATTTAATTTGACATAAATAAAACATCACCCAACTATCATCCATAATTCACGAACGTATTCATATCTCATTCCTTCCGTAGCCACCTAAACTATCGTCGTCCCACTTCTGCTTCACGTACATATACCGCAAATCATCGCCATCCTATTCCTTCCTGTCTTGTGCCGCGACTCACCACCTGCACAGCGTCTGTCCAGCATTCGCTTCGTGCCTCAGAATTCCGACCCTATCAGACACTCAGTCCGTGGGTTGCAACGGCATTGTGCACAAAAATAAAGGAATCCAACAACGTAGGAGATGACGTCGCAGGGAGGTAGCGCCGGCGACAGGAGAAGGCACCTGGATGGAAAGGAGGAGACGATACCTTAGAGGAGAAACGATGATGCTGGAGAAGGGAGGGGAGACGCAACGACGTACGAGGAAGAGGCAGAGACGAAGCATCCTTTCCTTGTCGCGTTGACGTCTCAAGTTCACCATACCGTGTCCTCTTCACCTTAATCTTCCCATAGGCCACTGTCGCCTCCCATTTCACGCCGACCGAGCAAGCATCGCTGTCCCCTCCCATTTCACGCCGGCCGAGCAAGCATCGCTGTCTCCTCATCACCACCATGATGCCGCCACTGCCTCCTTCAGCCTCCTACCTCCTCGCCGCAATGTGTCTGACGAGTGATGAAGATGCCAGTAGTCGTGAGAATCGAGTTGTGACTTAGATTCGGGGTGGAAGAATGTGGTCATCGACGCGTAGCCTTCTTCCTTGTCAGCCGACAATGACTGAAAATAAGTAGCACGTCGGGGGAGGAAAGTCGGCATTAGCTTTAACGTCCAAATGTAAACAATTTATGAACTTAAAATTTTAATTTTTAGGTAGTAGTAGGTGTTACAATATATATATAATATTAATATATTAATATCAAAAATGATACAGTACTCCTGGGAGTATGTACTCCCGTTTCTCATATACTACTTAAATCGTATGATGATACCTCTTTATTTATTTGAGTATACTCCAATAATGATTATAAAATACCCCAAAGTGAGTTATATGAAAAAAAAACATTAAAGTTCACCTTTTATAACTAAATTTATGTATATACTTCTTTTATATATAAAAATGGTATATAGCAAAAATAAAGAACTACAGTGAAATTTTTTCAATCAGATCGTATTAGAGTATCTTATAATTAGTATTTAAATATACTAAAAATGATAAAAAAATATATAATATATTTATTTAAATAGTATATTCGAAGTGAAAGTATATACTTCGAGAGTACGAAACGGGCGTCCGTATTAATATTTAGAATATTTATTATATAGTTTTGGATCTAGTTTACTAATATGCGTCGCTCGAACGGGATCCTGAAGGTTCGGGAATCGGGAATCGGGAATCGGAATCGGAATCGGAATCGGAATCGAGAATCGGCACTCGAGGCGTGGTCGCGGGGCCCACATGTCGTTTACGTGGCAGCAGCCTGGCGGGGCACGCGGGGTGGCGTTTTGTCGCACGCCCCGGCCATACCAAGGAGCTGGCTGGCTGCTTCTATTGTGTCCCTCTGGTGAGTGGGCCCGCTACTGCGAGCCAGTGGGCCAGGGGAAAAGGTGCAGGGAATGCAAGCCTGCCTTGGCTATGGGTACCCAGAACAAAGCGGAATGGTCATGTGGGCCTACCGTTAGCTTTGGGATCTTTCTCAGCCGTCCAAAATTAATTTGGGCGGCATCCACCTGCCCAAAGATTTTTTTTATAGCACTAATTAGTCTAGAATATTAGGAGTAGTCCTCCTTGGAATGTAAAGGTTGCTTAACATTTTAGGCCAAATGGGTATCCAATCATAAAAGGTTGAAATAAATTTGTTTGACTAATAGTGTATTCCATGAAATTTGCATCTTTCAGTTTCAGTAGTTGTGATGGTGTAACAATGAACTATTCTAAAATGCTGAAGTATATTGTCCATCTTTCTTCGTCAGCTCAAGTTTTTGGTAAACTGGTTAGTATATGAACTCAATATGGTATCAGAGTCGAGATGTTCGAGTTCAAGACGCCAGAAGGTCTGAGTTCAAGACCTCTCTAACACCATATTTTAAAAATAATTATGGCCGCTTCTAATCCACGTTTTAGGCTTGATGAAGTGTAGACATAAGCTGAAGTGTTAAAGTATATTGTCTATTTTTCCTTATTAACTTAAGCTTTGGGAGTGAACTAGTGCATGCAACTCAATACAAAAGCTATTATAAAGCGCATGTAACCTCATTGATAACTTTGGCGCCAGTACCTCCCTGAAAAACTTAGATGCCAATACCGCGCAAGAGGGCACCACCAAAAAAAATGAAGGAAGAAGGCCACATGTGGAGTTTCAACCACCTACAGATCCAACAGAAATGGTGCATGTAAGTGGTGCATCTAGGCTTGCTGCACTAGTTCTGGAGGAAAATAATACTCACTCCGTCCAAAACATGTAGAACGTATTTTGACTAGCAGATAGATCAAGGAGACATTGAAAATAACTAAAACTATACCTAATTATTATCGCTAAGTACTACCCCTCCCGTCAAAAAAGAAAGTCGTTTTAGATAACGTGTAATCAAACTTTATAAACTTTGGTTATCAATATTTTATTTCATGTTTATAATGAACACACGAGAGTGATATGTATAGATTTATTTCGAATAGTACTACCATAACATTGTAATTTTAGTAGGTTTCATAAATATATTATAATATAAATCAACGATCAAAGTTATATATTGAATACCGTATCGATATCGAAAACAACTTCTTTTATGACTGGATGGAGTATATTCAATGCGTATATGTAGGAAATATAAAATAAAACTGGATATCTACGAGGGTATAAAAGAAACAACCCACTTATTTTGCATTAAATACGAAATTCACCCTACATTTGTGGACGAGACTATTACACCCTATATTTTTGAGCGGAGGAAGTGTCAGTTAATTGCTTGACGTAGGGCAGCTGTTTACACGGACCCTTGATTCTGCTGTTTCAGTTTTAATGAACCAATTTTTTTCTGTACGTCTCTTCTCGTCTTTAATTAATTAATAGCGGAGTTTCTGCTATTTACTCGAAAACAAATCCAACAGAAACGTTAGTTTCATTCGATCAATTGCAAAATCGGCACAACTGACATGACCTCAAATATTTCTAGTTCAAGCAACAATTTTCTTTCTCCTATGCCTCCTGCGCAGACATGTTCGTGGGCGGCCGGCTCGATTTTTCTAGACTCGAGCCTCGATTTTCAGCACATAAGCTCGACCTGGAGCCCAAAACCTAAAAAGCCCCAAGGTTGTAATGAAATGATAAATTTTATTATTTTTATTCTAAAAACGAATTAAATAATATTTTTATTTCGGAATAACAAATGTAATTTAATATTCACAAAAAAGGTTTTTTTTTTTGAACTTTTCTCGGTCTACAAGTTTGTCTATGTTGAACTAGGTAGGGTTCGGGCCTAGCCATTTTGAACAAATATTTTTCAAACCCGGCCCGAAGCCCAACACAACATGTCATTTGAACAGGTCTACTCCTTCAAGGCCATGCACAATGTGTGTCTGACCTGGATTTTCTTAATCCAGAATCCTCTGTGATTAGCCTGCGCTATTCTCTGGATCAGTAGGTAGCGCTCACAGTTCACATTATTGGATCATTTCATACATCGCGGAACATTCCAAACATGATATTACAACCACACGGTTAAATAGACCACGTCGGGTTGAGTTTTACAAAAGTGGACCGACCAGACCAAATAAGTTAATTACATAACTTAAAGAGACAGGCGCAGAAGCAAAAGGGGCAACACGACTCCCCGCAGGCAAGCGACTGCGGCACCTTGTGTACCACCGATATTATCCAGGGACTTGGGGAATATTGGCTATACACATGTGCCAGCGGAGTCAACTAGACTGTGGCGAGCCCTAGCCTACGGAACTAACTACTCCTCGCCCTGGTCTTGACCGTCGAATCCTTGCTCCTCGTAGTAGGCATAATCGTCTTGCTCAGCGAATTCTGGGGTTTAGGGGAAAGAGCGAGAGTGAGCACAACAATCGTGCTCGCGAGCCAACACAACAGATGCAATAATATACATGCAAGGCTAAACAAGGATGGCTCGAGTTCTTTTATTTGCGCAAAGCAATCTTTATAAATATCATAATTACAAATTCCTATGATTTAGCATTTTAAACAAATTGTATTTTATTAAGAAAGATAATTACAATATTAAATAACAGTAGAGATTCCCTCCATCGGAGACTCTACAAATGCTTACTTTAATTGGAGCTACCTCCAAACGTTAACCACACTGGATACGACGATCCAAGAAAATTACCCAAACCTCAGGCTAGATGAGCCGACCTGGTTTTTCAGTCCACCCACCAAGATTTTTGAAATAGAACTACCTCAAGTTAAGTTCCCATGTCCGCCTATGACCGTAGGCGCGGCTGTTTAAACAGTTTTGACTCTGCAGAGTTTGTACACTGTACCCACAAGAGACAATCATACTCGTTACCCCACATGATTCCTTAGTCATGTAGTTGAGCGATCGTCACAGTAACCTTTCAATCTATCTCGCCCCTTCCGTCGTTTCACCCATATGGGGTTACGCCTATACGTTGTGCGGGATGTTCACCACAGTCGCTAACGCAGATGGACCACGGCTTTCCACAACGTCTAGCGCAGCTGGCAACTTCACCATCGGTGTCCCATTCAAGACTTCGCTTGCACAACTTCGCTTCTCCACCAGTGAAATGACTTTCGGGGTCTAATAAATTTACTGAGCCAAGTTGCACTTTGCAGACTTGTGATTGTACTTGTTTTACACGGGAGGTCATGACAATATTAAGTCCTTAATCCATCTAGGCGATGCATACCACATACCAACCACTCTCGTGCACGACGGCACCCACCACTCTTACCATCCGTCCAGATGTGGTATTAGCAAGTTTTAGAGTTTTAGAGAAGTGTAAAAAAATTTAACTTAACCACTTCAGTCATCTAACCCAATGATTGTCCAAAACAATCTTTATGCATAAAGGATGATGATTAGGGTGATTAGCACCCCGGTACTCAAGTAAGGCTAGCATGACACCTGAGTACAGATTATAACTAGTAAGTTACCATATAATTACTAGGGTGACAATGATCAGAGAATTCAATTATCAAAGACAAGATATAATAATTACTTAACAATCAAGCTGGCATTTAGCTACCTTAGGACCATTTAACATACATTGGCATAAAACTAAAGCATGCAGTTTGCTATCTTAAAATAACATAATTTGCATAAAATATAGATTCAACATAATCAAAGTGTTAACTTGCCTGGGTCAAAGGTTGAAGAATCTAGGTATCCTTGAGTGTGGTCGAAGTTGGGGTCTCCGGCTTCTTTCGCATTCTACTCGGACGATCGCACCAGAAATAAAGAAACAAGCAAACATACCAAATAAATACAACATCCATAATAAATGAATTCAAACATAAATCAAACCAGTACCATAATATAAATTTTGAAATTTCAAATTTTTGGGCTCAAGTTTCATAATTTTCGGAGTTATAATGAAAAAGATATGGATTTTTGAAACTTTGAAACGATTTTTCAGTTAAATCGAAAATTGGAAAATCCGAAAATTCAACGCGCCGACACGTGGCCTCCGGTCCACAGCACAGTGCGTGAACCGGGTCCACGCATGGACGTGCGGGTCCGCTAAATGATGGCCGGTGGGTCCAGCCTTGTCACCGCGCGGTGACATCTGCGGGTGGGGCCCACTCACAATGCTCGCGTGGATAAGGCCGGGGGGATCGTTCTTTCGAAAGCGTCGCCTCGTCTTCTCATTGCATGGAGGAGACGAGAAGGGAGAAAGCGGAGAGAGGGAGAGAGAGAGAGAGAGGGGGAGGCGGGAGTGGGAGCCTTGCGGTGGCGGCATGGGAGGAGAGAGAGAGAGGAAAATGGAGCAGCGGCTCGGGAACGGGCTGGAGGTGAGGAAGGAGTCGAGGCGGCGGTGTTGAGGCTGCGACCGGGGCGCGGAGGAGGCGATCATGGAGGGGGAAGATGAAGAGGCATAGCAGAGGAGACGAGGCGGCTTAAATAGCGGGGAGAGAAGAGCGAAGGAGGTGGCCTTGGGGGAAGAATCGGCGGCGGAGCTACAGGGGATGGGAGTGGTAGGGCATGGGCGCGTGGGCGGCGGGACCGAGGGGCGCCGGAGAGGGGCACACCGCTTGAGAGAGGAGGCGCAGCGCTGCTGCAGGGGCAAGGCCGGGAGAGGCGCGATCCACGCGAGGAGCTGGGCGACTCTCGGGATGCGTGGGCCGCAAGGCTGCCACAAGGGATGGGCATGCATGGGTGGGCCGGGAGCGAGGCGAGAGGCGGCGGCGAGGCGCGGCGGAGGAAGACCGGCCGAGCGGGCCCCAAGCCCATGTAAGAACCCTAACACCGAAATTTGAAAATTTTGAAATAGAACAATTAGATTTTGGAAAATTTTGAAATTGAAACCGGTTGTTCTTGATTTACAGAAAATGGATGTTACAACGTGAGCGATGCCATATTCAGTGGCTGAGCTGGCCCGAGGCCCAACTAAAATTGGCAACTTAAAATCCAAATGACAGTTGAAAAAGACACTGTAAATTTGATTTGTGGGCCAAAACATCTTTGGCCGGCAGGTCCGCCTAGCTCAGCTCGCCGCCATATTCACCACTTCGCTGCCACGTCACACATGCGTTAGATTTGTTTATCTTCTGCAGGGTTTAGCATATTGTCTATTCAAGATGGGACCACAACTAAATAAAATATCATACTTTTTTTCTCACATCACACTCCCTCTATATTTCACTTACAAGTGAACCTATATTATTTTCTCGTAAGTTAGCACAGGAGTAAGAAGGTACACCGGTTCCAAAAAAGAAGTTATCACCTGCCTTTGCAATAGTTAGCACCGGTGCTTGGAGGGTGCTTGAGGCAGTTTTGAAAGCTAACACCCGGTATTTTTGGCACATTGTACCTGGCCTAACAATCAAGTCAATTGGTCGGTCAGCAGCATATGCAATCATCGAATCCTTGTCCCGTTGTCCCTGCCGTCGCCACAATAATTTCTTAACAACTCTTGTGTTGTCATCCCGACGTCTATGTTGCCATTCAAGCTTGACTGTGTGTGTTCCTGGTCTACGGCTTCTAGAAGACTTAGAAAGAGTTCACTCACAAAAAAAAAAGCTTAGAAAGAGTATTTGCTTTCTGCATAGTCATCTCACGAAAATAAGAGAGGAGAAAATTCGCACAAATTAAATGTTTATAAGCACACGATGGTAAGTCGCAAGTTTGGGCCCAAACACGAACAATTCTTATCACTATAATTTGGTCTGGGCTCCTATCGGCTATCGGGGAGTACACATGACATAACCAGCCCAGCATAGTATCGCGTAGCAAGAAATTTCAAGAAAGCCCACGGCCACCGATTCTTGGTCTCTTGGATAAAAAATCTTTTCGACCGTAATCCTCGCCATCCATGCATCTCCTGATCTTCTTCTCGGAGTGATTCGCTCGAACATCTCGTGTGCACTCGCTTGCGCACAACCCGCAGCCTTGTCCGATCAAATGGCATAACAAGCCATGGTCAGAAGAGTGCTTGGCATGGCTGCCATGGCTCCTTTCTCCCCCTTATCAGCTACCCCATTCCAGCGCCCTCACGTCTGCTGCTTCAAGAACCCCACACCCTGTACCCGCTTCGCTGGGAACAATGGCTGTGCAGTGCTTCACGCCGGGCGTTGCACTAGTTTGCGGTTGCGGTGGAGGAGCCCGGTCCGTGCCAAGGTCGACGAGGTGGACAAGGACAAGGGCGCCGATTTGGGGTTCCGCCCGGACCGCAAGAAGCTGCGACTGCGGCTCCGTCTCCGGCCGCGGCTGCGCCTGCTGTTGTGGCGGCTCCGGCGGCTTTCTCCGCGGGACCTCGTGGGCGACGCCGCGGCCGCGCTACGGCAGGCCGTCCGCCGCGTGTCGCCGGCGGCGGCCGCGCCGGTCGTCCTGGCGGTTCTGCTCCTCGCCGCCCGGCTCGCGCTGCCAAAGAACGCCGCACGGGAGGTGCCCTACTCGGACCTCGTGACAGGGCTCCGCGCGGGCGCCGTGGTTGCCGTCGCGTTCGAGGAGGACTCTCGCCGCATCTACTTCAGCAAGGCCGAGGACGACGGCGGCGACGACGACCGCGCGCACGAGGCCGGTAGAGGGGCCGCCGCGGCGAAGTGGCCGTACTACGCGAGGAGGGTGCCGCACGACGAGAGGTTCCTGCTGGAGCTGATGCGGGAGGGCGGGGTGGACTACCGGTCGGCGCCGCGGCCGGCGGGGAGGCTGCTGGTGGACATGCTGAGCACGCTGCTGACGCTGTGGGTCTCACTGCTGCCGATGATGTGGTTCATACAGAGGCAGATGTCGGCTGGGGGCAGTGCGGAGAAGCGGCGCCGATCGAGGAAGCAGGGAGTGGGGTTCGGCGATGTCCAGGGCGTCGATGAAGCCAAGGAGGAGCTTGTCGAGGTGAACATGGCTTTTCTACTGCCTACCCATGATTGTTTTCTGTGATGTTTGATGAATGTGTGAATATAACAATCAGTAGACAATAGACATAGAGTGCAAAAGGAAAGGGCAGAGGCGCAGAGCACATTAATATTACAAGTCTGAAGTCAGCAAAATGTCAATCAAGCATCAAGGGTGGTATTCAACGCAATTACACATATATCAAATATGCTCAACTTCAAACCAAATAAACTTTGTTTGACTTATCGTGTGTCATTCTATTGAAAATGCAAATAGAAAGGGCGAGATTGCTTTTGTTTGCTCTTGCATCATCAGGATGCTTGAATCAAATAATGCTTGACTTTCGGCATGTGCAAAAGGTGGTTTCACATTTCGTGGGAATTTCCTCTATGTCATTCATTGTGAGTTTGTGATGCAAACTAAACTTTCTTTATGAACCCTCTGGCTCAGTAGGACAATTTGAACTAAGTTTTCTCATACGAGAGGAAAGGGAACTTTGGAAAATAGGAATGCTACAATATGATCTGGTCAAAGTTTCATTCAGGGGCATTTGAGCCTGCTTGCCATGTTGACTTGCTGTTGCTGAATTACAATGTAGTTCTTCTAGGAAATCATATGTTTGCTCTTTTGTTTTATAAAACCTCATTTGAAGAAAATACCGGGAGTATCTCTGTAGGACGTATACAGATACTATGGTAATGGACGTCTAGGACAAGTGTAGGTTGTTCTGTTGAATGGCTGATTAATAATTAGTACTTCTATCTCTCAATTCTGTAGTAAGTGTTGAGTGCTGAAGGTTGTTGATACTAGGAATTATATTGGTTGTTGATACTAGGAATTATATTGGTTTCAACTAATGTCTTGTTTCCAGTTCTTTGTAATAGAATTAGTTCTGTACTACTGTTGGCAGAATATCCAGACAAGACTCATGAATCTTTGTACCATATGACAATTTCGTAATGTAGATAGTGAGCTGCTTGCATGGTTCACTGAACTACAAGAAGCTGGGAGCGAAATTACCCAGGGGTGTTTTGCTTGTTGGCCCTCCCGGAACTGGGAAGACTCTGCTGGCAAGGGCAGTTGCAGGAGAGGCTGGAATTCCATTCTTCTCTGTTTCAGCTAGTGAGTTTGTTGAAGTTTTTGTTGGAAGAGGAGCAGCCCGTGTCAGGGATTTGTTCAAGGAAGCCAAAGAAGCTGCTCCGTCAATCATTTTTATCGATGAACTTGATGCTGTGGGTGGAAGTAGAGGTAGAAGTTTTAATGATGAGAGGGACCAAACCCTAAATCAGGTGTGTTTTTCGCTCTTCAGCTATGAGCTATCTTTTATTTCCTTTGTGAAATAATATTAATGAATGAAGATTTTATTGCTTTCTCTATAAACAGCTACTTACTGAAATGGATGGTTTTGACTCGGACATGAAAGTTATTGTCATGGCTGCTACTAATAGGCCAAAAGCTCTCGATCCTGCTCTTTGTCGGCCTGGTCGCTTCTCAAGAAAGGTTTTTGTTGGTGTTCCTGATTTGGAGGGCCGCAGAAAGATTTTGGCTGTTCATCTAAGGGAAGTTCCTTTGGAAGAGGATCCTGAAATAATTTGTGATCTGGTTGCTAATGTAACCCCAGGATTGGTCGGTGCAGATCTAGCAAACATTGTTAACGAGGCTGCTCTACTAGCTGCTCGAAGAGGTGAGTTAAAATCATGTTATGTCAGATACCTAAAGCTACAGAGCAAGTCAATTGGTTCTTTATGCTTCACATATCATATTAATGTGTGTGTAATCAAATCATTGCTGTATTAAGAAATGCTTTGAGTTCCCAAAGTGCAAAGCTTACGGTTTCATGGTTCATTTTCAGAGGAACAGGACAAGTATTTTGCTGTTTTTTTGGGGTTTTAATTATTGTGTGTATCCTGTAGGATCACACACCCTTTATTTATAGTCTCAAAGTTGAGTACGACTCTAATACAACAGTAGAGTCAACTCTAATACAACATGTTATTTAGTTCTAACATAAACTCTCCAACACTTCCCCTCAAGATGGGCCGAAGATATCGATCATACCCATCTTGTTACATATTTTAGCACCATCACTAGGACCTAACCCTTTAGTAAAACAGTCAGCCAACTGTTCACCAGACTTGACATACTCCAACTCCAATATTCTGCCATCAAGCTTTTCCTTGATAAAAAATCTATCAATCTCAACGTGCTTGGCACGATCATGCTGAACCGGATTGTTAGCAATGTTGATTGCAGATTTATTGTCGCAATGCAATACCAAAGGATTATTCCTCCATATTCGAAGCTCTGACAATAAACCCTTCAACCATATCATTTCACTCACACTCAACGCCATTGCTCTGTACTCTGCCTCTGCAGTAGACCGAACCATAATCTTCTGCTTCTTGCTTCTCCATGACATCAGGTTACCTCCCACAAAGATGCAATATCCAGAGCTAAACCTCTTGTCATCCACACTACTCGCCCAATCAGCATCGCAATACCATTCTATATTTAGATGTTGATTCTTCCTGAACCAAAGGCCTTTCCCAGGGCTATTCTTCAAATACCGTAGGATTCTATAGACAACATCCATATGTCCTGTTATGGGATCATGCATATATCGACTAACCACACTCACTGCATATGAAATATCAGGTCTTGTATGACACAAATAGATGAGACACCCAACAAGTCTCTGATAAACTTCGTTGTCAACTGGATCTCCTGACTCAGCACATAGCTTGTGATTCCTATCAATCGGTGAAGCAGTTGGGTGACACCCAAGCATACCTGTTTCTGCCAGCAGATCAAGGACATACTTTCTCTGGGAGAGAACTATACCATTCGAAGAACGGGCAATCTCAATCCCAAGAAAGTATCGAAGAGGTCTAAGATCTTTCACCTCAAATGCTTCTCCCAATTTTTTCATCAAGGACTGGATTTCCTCGACATCATCTCCAGGAATCATAATATCATCAACATAGACTGCCAATATAGTGATATGCGATCCTCTATGCCTATAAAACATAGTATGATCTCCATTGCACTGAGAATAGCCCATACTACAGACTGCACGTCTGAATCTATCAAACCATGCCCTTGGAGACCGCTTCAGACCGTATGAAGACTTCTTAAGTTTACACACCTTCCTCTCAGTCTGCCTATTTTCAAAGCCTGGAGGAATCTCCATGTATGCCTCCTCTTGTAAATCACCATGTAGAAAAGCATTCTTCACATCCAACTGATGTAGAGGCCATCCGAAGTTAGTCGCACATGAGATCAACGTTCTTACCGTACTTATCTTTGCCACCGGTGCAAAGGTCTCATCATAGTCTATCCCATATGTTTGATTATAACCTTTTGCAACCAACCTTGCCTTGTATCTCTCTATATTGCCTTCAGGAGTTTGCTTAATTGTAAACACCCATTTGCATCCTACTGCCATTTTTCCTGCTGGAAGTGGAACAAGATCCCATGTCTTGTTTTTTTGAAGTGCACTAAGTTCCTCTTTCATAGCATCCTTCCACTTAGGATCCTGCTTAGTAGCTCGCCAATCCTTCGGAACATGCACGTTCTAAAGAGATGCAATGAATGCTTTGTATGAAGGTGAGATATGAGAATATGAGATGAAATTTGTAATGTCATGCTCAAAGCCATACCGGACTGGAGGCTTTCCTGCATTAGATCTAGTTTCCCTACATTGTGCAAGTGGTAACTCTAGATGAGAGTGATTAGAATCAACATTACCACTCGCCCCAAGGGGAGGCAAGGAACTTGATGGAGAAAGACTTGAGGAGGGATTTGAACTTGATGGAGAAAGACCCGAGGAGGGATTTGGGACTGGATCAACTGGCAGGGCTGGCTGTTCAGAGAGTTCAGAAAGCTCCGCCGTTGATGGCTGCTCGTATGTTGACTGCTTGTTTCTCTGCTTCTCCCCCTGTTTTCCAAAGCGTCTTCGCTGATAAACCTTAAATTCTTTTGGATCTCTTGCATATTCCATTAGGTTTGGGCACATAATTGTCCCCACAATGACGACTTCTTCTCGTTGACTCTCCTTGTTCTCCCTCTCGACTACCACCCTCAATGATAGGAGATAACTCCAAAAACTGATCAAGAGTACCTCCACTCATGTAGTAAGGCTCAAACTCCCGAAATGTCACATCCATTCTCACGAACAATTTTCGTTCAACTGGGTTCCAACATCTATAGCCCTTTTGACTTGATGAATAGCCTATAAAGATGCATTTCAATGCCTATGGATCCATCTTGCCAACTGCTGGTCGGTGATCTCGTACAAAACACACACAACCAAACACCTTAGGAGGTACCTTGAACTCCCGCTGACCTAAAAGAAGTTCAGCTGGAGACCTCATCTTGAGTATTTGACATGGCATGCGATTGATGAGATACACTGCCGTCATTACTGCCTCGCTCCACAATACCTTTGGCACATTCATCTTAAACATGAGTGAACGTGCTACCTCCAACAAATGTCGATTCTTCCTTTCAGCCACTCCATTCTGAGGTGGGGTTCCTGGACACGTAGTCTGATGAAGTATCCCCGCATCTGAGAGATATGCTGCAAACTCCTTATTGACATATTCAGTTCCATTATCTGATCGAAGAATCCGAACTTTTGTATCAAACTGAGTGGCAACCATCCCATGGAAGTCCTGAAAACATCGAAGGACCTCGCTCTTGTGTTTCATCATATAAATCCAAGTCATACGAGTATAGCAATCAATGAACGTGACAAACCACTCACAGAAGTAACTGAGCATGGACCCCAAACATCCGAATTTGTTAATATAAAATGTTCATAACTCCGAAGACCAATGCTACTATATGTAGACCGTGTATGCTTTCCAAACTCACAAGCATCACACACCAGTTTACTCTTGTCTACCCTCTTGAACAAATCAGGGTATAACTGACTTAAACTCTCAAATGATAGATGTCCTAAGCGACGATGATGTAATAAGACTTCTCCCTCGATTCCTCCTATAGCCACAACCAATGCCGTATCAACCTGATCAATGTACCACAACCCATTACGCCTTATTCCAGTCCTAATCCTCTTCCCAGTTCTCTTCTCTTGTAACAAACACGAATCCTCATCAAATGTGACAGTGCATTTGAATTGGTCAATGATAGAACTGACTGAAAGAAGGTTGACTGGAAAGGAGGGAACATGCAAAACAGAGGATAGACCAATAGATGGTGTGCACTTTACAGATCCTACACCCTCAATAAGCTGGGAGGTTCCATCAGCTGTTTGGACAGTTTCAAAATGAGTATATGGGGTGTAAGATGCGAAAGCACTAAGTGAACTTGTGACATGCTTGGATGCTCTTGAATCTATGATCCAATCAATATGAGAGTGCTTATATGTGGATGCAAGTGCATGTGCCTGAGTACATTCGTCTACGTAGGCGTAGTTTGCAAAGTTACCAAAGGAGGTGGAATCATGAGAAGCCTCTAATGCCTTTCCCTGTTGCCACTTTTCCCACTGCATAGCTTGCTCGCCTGTCAGAGTAACAGACGTGTTTTCCTCTTTTAGGACCACATTAGCCCTGGGGCCAACTCGACCCCTTCCTCGACCTCCACAACCACCACGATCTCCACCTCGGCCTCCACGACCACCACAACCTCCACCTCGACCTCCATACTGTGGAGAAGGGCAAGCACGGATAGATGTTCTCTCATCCCACAGTTGTAACACTCTCTATCATCAGGTATGGCGTATGTGGATCTGACCGGGTTGTTGTCCTCCATTACTCGTAGTCGAACTTCCTCCTGCACCATAGCCTAAATAGCCCCCTCCATTGTAGGTAAGTTTGCCAAGTGAAACATGGCAACCCTTCTATTCTCAAATTTTGGATTCGGTCCCTTTAGAAAGTGTAACTCGTCTGCGTTGCAGCCACACCCTACCAACCTCAATATCACCAGCACATGTTAACTGCAGTTGATCATAATGATCTAAATCTGCCCACAATTGCTGCAGTTCACTAGCATACTCCTGGACAGTCTTCTCCTGTTTCAGGGCCTCCACCTTGCCCTGGACTTCCACCATCATCATCACATTTCCTGCCCCGGAGTACATGTTGCTTAGCATCTTTCACATTGCCGGTGCACTATGTATCATCTCCACCATCCGAGCGATGGATGGAGACATCGAAGTTAGCAACCAAGCTACCACAACAGAATTGGTAGTGTTTCACATCCTCCAATCAATGCTCGCTTTGTCTGCAGGCTCAACACAAGTCTCCTGCAGGTAGTGCTCCACCCCCTTCGTCCTCAGAATTAGCTGAGCCCTTCTAGACCAACTCAGGTAATTCTTATTTCCTTCCAATTTTATATCATTTGGCATCAGCTCCAGCTTTAAGTCGGATGACCCTGTACCAGCCCTCGGACCTATCATACCTGTCGCGAAGAGATCCTGTAACATGCTTCTCATGTCACCTTGAGTTGGAGAAGTAGTCTCAGCAACTGTCTTCCTCGCAGCCCCCAATTTCTTCAAGGGTTATCTTCTCAAACAACCAGAGCACTGCCAATCAATATCAAGATATGCCGCGCGTAGCTCCCACGATCACGACAACCCTTCACGCATCAATATTCCGTCGAATCTCGATGTTTTCTTTTACCCAATCAAACATAACTGTAACCTCCCTTCCAGCCGATCTAAAATCGACCGACCGCTCGGCCTTCTTCTTCCAATCACTCGGCCGACCAGCGAATCAAACCGAACCGACCGCTCGATAGTCGTCACCGGCGTGGAGAGCCTCACCTTCGACGGAGAGGGACGGGGCCCTACACCGGCGTCTCCGACGGCGCGTCCTCCGGTGGGCGCACGGCACCGGATCGATTTCGACCACCACCCCAACTACGGGAGGTTCCCGATGTGCAAAGACGACGCGCGTGGCGCCGTCGCGGAGACGGAGGGCCGGCGCGGTGCCCACTGGGCTCGTGTTCCACCACGGTGGGTCGGGCTACCTACGCCGACGCGTGCACTGGGCTCTTGAGGGTAAGCCGGGGCGGCGGCGACGTCAAGGTGCTGGCCACCGAGGCGGGCGGCGTCCCGTTCCACTTCCTCAACTGCGTCGACGTCGACAAGGCTACAGGCGACGCCGAGGTGCTGGCCACCGAGGCGGGCGGCGTGGATCTGAGGTGAGTACCAGACTATGGTTAGGGTTGGGTGGTGGGGAACGGCTCTGATACCATGCTGTTTTTTGGGGTTTTAATTGTTGTGTGTATCCTGTAGGATCACACACCCTTTATTTATAGTCTCAAAGTAGAGACTCTAATACAACGAGAGTCCGACTCTAATACAGAGTCCGACTCTAATACAACAGTAGAGTCCGACTCTAATACAATATGTTATTTAGTTATAACATAAACTCTCCAACATATTTTATGGTCCATTATTAAAAACTGCTAACCTATTATTTCTCCTATCAGTGCCTCGACTCCACCATGTTAGAAATTGCCACTGGGAAATCATAATGCCACTTGCATTTCCGTTTTGTCTATTTTTCCATTTTTTGGAAGGAGAGTTTTTGTATGGTTAGGTTAATGAAATGTAAGACAATTAGAAACTTCTGTTATCATGAAATTTCTAAGCGTGATCTGTGATCTGTCTAGGTGGCAATACTGTGTCTCGGGAGGATATTATGGATGCAATTGAGAGGGAGAAATATGGGGTCAATGGTAGACAAGAGAATCCTGATTCTGAAAGGCAAGGCCTTACCAAATTTTTTCCATGGTTACCTAAACCTGGAAATAAACCATCAAACCCAGATGATTTTCAAGGACTTATGGGTTATCATACATTAAGCTAACTGGAATTTTTGCAAGGTATCCTCAGATTCGAGCCCCTTTTGATGATTATGTCTATCAAACTGTTCCATTTTAGTTTTCTTTAAAGTAGCTTGGCAAATTGATCCCCTTTTAACTGAAATTATATCTTCTAAAAGAGCCAAAAATATATCATGCCAAACTTCGAGGTTTTATTTATTTGCTGTCCTGCTAAGCCTGCTAAATGACATGCTGAGCAAAAACATGGAATGGAATAGCAGAAGGCTACAGAAGTTATTGCTTTGTTTGTCTTGAGTACTGAACTTTAGAGGACCTATTCCACTAATGCTTATCTGTGAAATTCTTAGGTTTTGTATTAAACTTCAATAGATAGAGTTTGTACATTTCAATATTTCATACAACAATAAACTTTCTTATCCTTTCAATGGACTTGTTTACGTGAGCAAATGTCCTCTCAAAGGACCTATGGAAGTATGTGTAGATTACCCATTTCTCCCAATAACTTGACCGTATGTGTTTGTTTCATGAAACCCAACATGGTAGCTTAGAGATTTAAGTTTGGGATTTATCTAGCACATTTTTTAGGAAAGAATTACTTGTGGTAGTGTAAGGTCTAGTGGTGGGCCTAGATGTTCCCGGTGTTTCAGATCCCGCCTAGTGTCAAGCCGGGATAGAAAACTGCACGGTCCAAATCCCTACGGGAAGTGCATGCAGAATCGGCCGACACTGAAATCCGGTGAAAAACCGGACAAAATTCACAAACTGAGTTTTGAACTCTGATTTCTAAGAATCGGTAACCGAACCGGTTACCGCTTCGAAACAGAAAACCTGTTGAAAAATAGGAAAACTAATGGGATTTTGAATTGACAAATTTTGAATTCAAAAGTGTTTAATAAAGTGCATATTTAGCTCATACAATACGTAATATAGCATATTTAGCTCATATGAAGTGCAAACCGACCGGAACAATAATTTAAGCATATTTAGCTCATACAATACGTAATCTAGCACAAAAAGACCTAAACCAACCTAAGAAGTACATTATGCAGTCAAAAATTCAAATTCAAATTTGAAAATTTTCGGCTGGTTACTGTTCACCCGGTCCCCACTAGGAAATCCGGTTACCGCCGGTAACCGGCCGTTTTTTTTCCTGGTGTCAAGTGTATGTTGTAGGCTTGGTTGAGCCGAAGTGAGGAGGGTATTGAAGTAGGAGTATATTCTCACCTCAACATCCAATGCTTTTGAGTGAGTTGGTGCCTGCAACTCAACAGAACTTTCATGAACAAATTATTTGATTAGTTAGATTGAAATATTTCTATGGCAACCTTTCCAAATATTCCCAACAATACATCTCTTAATTCTTCTTATGACTGCTTAAGGTGGGCCCTATTAATATAAAAACTGATTCCAGTATCAAGATACTGTAACTTTGTAAGACACTGCACCATCCTGTTTTTTTTTTCTCCCTTAACCAAGACATTGCAAGTTTGCGACAGGTCAAATTTTAACAAATCAAATGTGCACTACTAAGTTCTGTATGCTTTAGGTCTATTTTAACCTGCAAAATTGGTGTTGCCCCCTTATTACATATACTTCATTTTGCTGACTGCAATTTGATACACATCGCGGATAGAACTGAACAACTCATGAAGTTACGATGTTTCATCGTCTCCAAAAAACAAAGCAAAACAAAAAAAAAATCATAACGTTTCATCTGCTTCTTAAGTTCTATTGAAATTGCAATGTCCTTATTTGGTCTTTTATTTCTGTTACGCAGAATCCAGAAAGGAGATACAAAACAATGGAAATGGTATCAAAATCCCATGTACTAGGGGCCCGTTGAATACAATTGTAAGGCAGCAAATATGCAGTTCAACTGTATCTGTGAAGGATATTGCACTCATGCTCGCGGATAAGGCCGGGATGCGTTTTTCGAAGGTCGCCTCGTCTCACGCATGGAGGAGACGAGGGGCGGGAGAAACGGGAGAGGGAGAGAGAAAGAGAGAGGGGGGGAGGCGGGAGTGGGAGCAGACGCACGGCGGCGGCGGGAGGAGAGAGAGAGGGAAATGGAGCGGCGGCTGAACGGGCGGAGGTGAGGAAGGAGTCGAGGCGGCAGGTTGAGGTCGCGATCGGGGCGGAGGAGGCGATCATGGAGGAAGATGAAGAGGCATAGCAGAGAGACGAGGTGGGCGGCTTAAATAATGGGCGAGAGAAGAGCGGAAGGAGGTGGCCTTGGGGGAAGAATCGGCATGGAGCTACAGGGATGGGAGTGGTAGGGCATGGGCGCGGGCGCGGGACCGAGGGGCGCCGGAGAGGGCACACCACATGAGGAGGAGGCGCTGCCGCTGGCAGCAGGGGCAAGGCTGGGAGAGGGGCGACTACGCGAGGAGCGGGCGGCTACGAGGATGCGTGGTCAGGGCAGGCACACGGCCACAAGCGGATGGGCACGCATGGGCGGCCGAGCGAGAAGCGAGAGCGGCGATCGAGGCGCGGCGGAGGAAGACCGGGCCGAGCGGGGCCCCAAGCCCATGTAAGAACCCTAACACCGAAATTTGAAAATTTTGAAATAGAACAATTAGATTTTTGGAAAATTTTGAAATTGAAACCGGTTGTTCTTGATTTACAGAAAATGGATGTTACAACGTGAGCGATGCCATATTCAGTGGCGGAGCTGGCCCGAGGCCCAACTAAAATTGGCAACTTAAAATCCAAATGACAGTTGAAAAAGACACTGTAAATTTGATTTGTGGGCCAAAACATGCTGGGCCGGCCCGAGGTCTGGCCTAGCTCTGGCTACGCCCCTGGCCATATTCACCACTTCGCTGCCACGTCACACATGCGTTAGATTTGTTTATCTTCTGCAGGGTTTAGCATATTGTCTATTCAAGATGGGACCACAACTAAATAAAATATCATACTTTTTTTCTCACATCACACTCCCTCTATATTTCACTTACAAGTGAACCTATATTATTTTCTCGTAAGCTAGCACAGGAGTAAGAAGGTACACCGGTTCCAAAAAAGAAGTTATCACCTGCCTTTGCAATAGTTAGCACCGGTGCTTGGAGGGTGCTTGAGGCAGTTTTGAAAGCTAACACCCGGTATTTTTGGCACATTGTACCTGGCCTAACAATCAAGTCAATTGGTCGGTCAGCAGCATATGCAATCATCGAATCCTTGTCCCGTTGTCCCTGCCGTCGCCACAATAATTTCTTAACAACTCTTGTGTTGTCATCCTGACGTCTATGTTGCCATTCTGCTTGACTGTGTGTGTTCCTGGTCTACGGCTTCTAGAAGACTTAGAAAGAGTTCACTCACAAAAAAAAAGCTTAGAAAGAGTATTTGCTTCCTGCATAGTCATCTCACGAAAATAAGAGAAGAAAATTCGCACAAATTAAATGTTTATAAGCACACGATGGTAAGTCACAAGTTTGGGCCCAAACACGAACAATTCTTATCACTCTAATTTGGTCTGGGCTCCTATCGGCTATCGGGGAGTACACATGACATAACCAGCCCAGCACAGTATCGCGTAGCAAGAAATTTCAAGAAAGCCCACGGCCACCGATTCTTGGTCTCTTGGATAAAAAATCTTTTCGACCGTAATCCTCGCCATCCATGCATCTCCTGATCTTCTTCTCGGAGTGATTCGCTCGAACATCTCGTGTGCACTCGCTTGCGCACAACCCGCAGCCTTGTCAGATCAAATGGCATAACAAGCCATGGTCAGAAGAGTGCTTGGCATGGCTGCCATGGCTCCTTTCTCCCCCTTATCAGCTACCTCCCTCCAGCGCCCTCACGTCTGCTGCTTCAAGAACCCCACTCCCTGTACCCGCTTCGCTGGGAACAATGGCTGTGCAGTGCTTCACGCCGGGCGTTGCACTAGTTTGCGGTTGCGGTGGAGGAGCCCGGTCCGTGCCAAGGTCGACGAGGTGGACAAGGACAAGGGCGCCGATTTGGGGTTCCGCCCGGACCGCAAGAAGCTGCGACTGCGGCTCCGTCTCCGGCCGCGGCTGCGCCTGCTGTTGTGGCGGCTCCGGCGGCTTTCTCCGCGGGACCTCGTGGGCGACGCCGCGGCCGCGCTACGGCAGGCCGTCCGCCGCGTGTCGCCGGCGGCGGCCGCGCCGGTCGTCCTGGCGGTTCTGCTCCTCGCCGCCCGGCTCGCGCTGCCAAAGAACGCCGCACGGGAGGTGCCCTACTCGGACCTCGTGACAGGGCTCCGCGCGGGCGCCGTGGTTGCCGTCGCGTTCGAGGAGGACTCTCGCCGCATCTACTTCAGCAAGGCCGAGGACGACGGCGGCGACGACGACCGCGCGCACGAGGCCGGTAGAGGGGCCGCCGCGGCGAAGTGGCCGTACTACGCGAGGAGGGTGCCGCACGACGAGAGGTTCCTGCTGGAGCTGATGCGGGAGGGCGGGGTGGACTACTGGTCGGCGCCGCGGCCGGCGGGGAGGCTGCTGGTGGACATGCTGAGCACGCTGCTGACGCTGTGGGTCTCACTGCTGCCGATGATGTGGTTCATACAGAGGCAGATGTCGGCTGGGGGCAGTGCGGAGAAGCGGCGCCGATCGAGGAAGCAGGGAGTGGGGTTCGGCGATGTCCAGGGCGTCGATGAAGCCAAGGAGGAGCTTGTCGAGGTGAACATGGCTTTTCTACTGCCTACCCATGATTGTTTTCTGTGATGTTTGATGAATGTGTGAATATAACAATCAGTAGACAATAGACATAGAGTGCAAAAGGAAAGGGCAGAGGCGCAGAGCACATTAATATTACAAGTCTGAA
Source organism: Hsuehochloa calcarea (assembly GCA_036346395.1). Taxonomy (NCBI): domain Eukaryota; kingdom Viridiplantae; phylum Streptophyta; class Magnoliopsida; order Poales; family Poaceae; genus Hsuehochloa; species Hsuehochloa calcarea. The sequence continues at coordinate 19,490,211 of CM070600.1, forward strand.
GTCAGCAAAATGTCAATCAAGCATCAAGGGTGGTATTCAACGCAATTACACATATATCAAATATGCTCAACTTCAAACCAAATAAACTTTGTTTGACTTATCGTGTGTCATTCTATTGAAAATGCAAATAGAAAGGGCGAGATTGCTTTTGTTTGCTCTTGCATCATCAGGATGCTTGAATCAAATAATGCTTGACTTTCGGCATGTGCAAAAGGTGGTTTCACATTTCGTGGGAATTTCCTCTATGTCATTCATTGTGAGTTTGTGATGCAAACTAAACTTTCTTTATGAACCCTCTGGCTCAGTAGGACAATTTGAACTAAGTTTTCTCATACGAGAGGAAAGGGAACTTTGGAAAATAGGAATGCTACAATATGATCTGGTCAAAGTTTCATTCAGGGGCATTTGAGCCTGCTTGCCATGTTGACTTGCTGTTGCTGAATTACAATGTAGTTCTTCTAGGAAATCATATGTTTGCTCTTTTGTTTTATAAAACCTCATTTGAAGAAAATACCGAGTATCTCTGTAGGACGTATACAGATACTATGGTAATGGACGTCTAGGACAAGTGTAGGTTGTTCTGTTGAATGGCTGATTAATAATTAGTACTTCTATCTCTCAATTCTGTAGTAAGTGTTGAGTGCTGAAGGTTGTTGATACTAGGAATTATATTGGTTGTTGATACTAGGAATTATATTGGTTTCAACTAATGTCTTGTTTCCAGTTCTTTGTAATAGAATTAGTTCTGTACTACTGTTGGCAGAATATCCAGACAAGACTCATGAATCTTTGTACCATATGACAATTTCGTAATGTAGATAGTGAGCTGCTTGCATGGTTCACTGAACTACAAGAAGCTGGGAGCGAAATTACCCAGGGGTGTTTTGCTTGTTGGCCCTCCCGGAACTGGGAAGACTCTGCTGGCAAGGGCAGTTGCAGGAGAGGCTGGAATTCCATTCTTCTCTGTTTCAGCTAGTGAGTTTGTTGAAGTTTTTGTTGGAAGAGGAGCAGCCCGTGTCAGGGATTTGTTCAAGGAAGCCAAAGAAGCTGCTCTCACAATCATTTTTATCGATGAACTTGATGCTGTGGGTGGAAGTAGAGGTAGAAGTTTTAACGATGAGAGGGACCAAACCCTAAATCAGGTGTGTTTTTCGCTCTTCAGCTATGAGCTATCTTTTATTTCCTTTGTGAAATAATATTAACGAATGAAGATTTTATTGCTTTCTCTATAAACAGCTACTTACTGAAATGGATGGTTTTGACTCGGACATGAAAGTTATTGTCATGGCTGCTACTAATAGGCCAAAAGCTCTCGATCCTGCTCTTTGTCGGCCTGGTCGCTTCTCAAGAAAGGTTTTTGTTGGTGTTCCTGATTTGGAGGGCCGCAGAAAGATTTTGGCTGTTCATCTAAGGGAAGTTCCTTTGGAAGAGGATCCTGAAATAATTTGTGATCTGGTTGCTAATGTAACCCCAGGATTGGTCGGTGCAGATCTAGCAAACATTGTTAACGAGGCTGCTCTACTAGCTGCTCGAAGAGGTGAGTTAAAATCATGTTATGTCAGATACCTAAAGCTACAGAGCAAGTCAATTGGTTCTTTATGCTTCACATATCATATTAATGTGTGTGTAATCAAATCATTGCTGTATTAAGAAATGCTTTGAGTTCCCAAAGTGCAAAGCTTACGGTTTCATGGTTCATTTTCAGAGGAACAGGACAAGTATTTTGCTGTTTTTTTGGGGTTTTAATTATTGTGTGTATCCTGTAGGGATCATACACCCTTTATTTATAGTCTCAAAGTTGAGTCCGACTCTAATACAACAGTAGAGTCAACTCTAATACAACATGTTATTTAGTTCTAACATAAACTCTCCAACACTTCCCCTCAAGATGGGCCGAAGATATCGATCATACCCATCTTGTTACATATTTTAGCACCATCACTAGGACCTAACCCTTTAGTAAAACAGTCAGCCAACTGTTCACCAGACTTGACATACTCCAACTCCAATATTCTGCCATCAAGCTTTTCCTTGATAAAAAATCTATCAATCTCAACGTGCTTGGCACGATCATGCTGAACCGGATTGTTAGCAATGTTGATTGCAGATTTATTGTCGCAATGCAATACCAAGGGATTATTCCTCCATATTCGAAGTTCTGACAATAAACCCTTCATCCATATCATTTCACTCACACTCAACGCCATTGCTCAGACTGCGCCTCCGCAGAGACCGAACCATAATCTTCTCGCTTTGCTTCTCCATGACATCGTTACCTCCCACAAAGATGCAATATCCGAGCTAAACCTCTTGTCATCCACACTACTCGCCAATCAAAGATCGCAATACCATTCTACATTTAAATGTTGATTCTTCCTGAACCAAAGGCCTTTCCTGTGGCTATTCTTCAAATACCGAGGATTCTATAGACAACATCCATATGTCCCTGTTATGGGATCATGCATATATCGACTAACCACACTCACGTGCATATGAAATATCGTGTCTTGTATGACACAAATAGATGAGACACCCAACAAGTCTCTCGATAAACTTCGTTGTCAATCGGATCTCCGACTCAAAGACATAGCTTGTGATTCCTATCAATCGGTGAAAGCTTGGGTGACACCTAAGCATACCTGCTTTCACAACAGATCAAGGACATACTTTCTCCGGGAGAGAACTATACCATTCAAGAACGGGCAATCTCAATCCCAAGAAAGTATCAAGAGGTCTAAGATCTTTCACCTCAAATGCTTCTCCCAATTTTTTCATCAAGGACTGGATTTCCTCGACATCATCTCCAGGAATCATAATATCATCAACATAGATCGCCAATATAGTGATATGCGATCCTCTATGCCTATAAAACATAGTATGATCTCCATTGCACCGAGAATAGCCCATACTATGCATCGCACGCCCAATCTATCAAACCATGCCCTGGAGACCGCTTCTGCATCAGTATGAAGACTTCTTAAGTTTACACACCTTCCTCTCAGTCTGCCTATTTTCAAAGCCTGGAGGAATCTCCATGTATGCCTCCTCTTGTAAATCACCATGTAGAAAAGCATTCTTCACATCCAACTGATATAGAGGCCATCCGGGTTAGTCGCACATGAGATCAACGTTTTACTGCATTTATCTTTGCCATCGTGCAAAGGTCTCATCATAGTCTATCCCATATGTTTGATTATAACCTTTGCAACCAACCTTGCCTTGTATCTCTCTATATTGCCTTCGTGAGTTTGCTTAATTGTAAACACCCATTTGCATCCTAACGCCATTTTTCCCGCTTGGAAGTGGAACAAGATCCCATGTCTTGTTTTTTTGAAGTGCACTAAGTTCCTCTTTCATAGCATCCTTCCACTTAGGATCCTGCTTAGTAGCCCGCCAATCCTTCGGAACATGCACGTTCTGAAGAGATGCAATGAATGCTTTGTATGAAGGTGAGATATGAGAATACGAGATGAAATTTGCAATGTCATGCTCAAAGCCATACCGGACTGGAGGCTTTCCTGCATTAGATCTAGTTTCCCTACATTGTGCAAGTGGTAACTCTAGATGAGAGTGATTAGAATCAACATTACCACTCGCCCCAAGGGGAGGCAAGGAACTTGATGGAGAAAGACTTGAGGAGGGATTTGAACTTGATGGAGAAAGACCCGAGGAGGGATTTGGGATCGGATCAACCTAGCGTATGGGCTGCTCAGAGAGTTCAAAGCTCGCCGCTGATGGTCGTCAGATGTTGACCGCTTGTTTTCTCTACTTCCCCTGCTTTCCAAAGCGCCTTCGCGATAAACCTTAAATTCTTTTGGATCTCTTGCATATTCCATTAGGTTTGGGCACATAATTGTCCCCACAATGACGACTTCTTCTCGTTGACTCTCCTTGTTCTCCCTCTCGACTACCACCCTCAATGATAGGAGATAACTCCAAAAACTGATCAAGAGTACCTCCACTCATGTAGTAAGGCTCAAACTCCCGAATGTCACATCCATTCTCACGAACAATTTTCGCTCAACTGGTTCCAACATCTATAGCCCTTTTGACTTGATGAATAGCCTATAAAGATGCATTTCAATGCCTATGGATCCATCTTGCCAATCTGCGTCGGTGATCTCGCATAAAACACACACAACCAAACACCTTAGAGGTACTTTGAACTCCCACGACCTAAAAGAAGTTCACCGAGACCTCATCTCGAGTATTTGACATGGCATGCGATTGATGAGATACACGCCGCCATTATCGCCTCGCTCCACAATACCTTTGGCACATTCATCTTAAACATGAGTGAACGTATACTCCAACAAATGTCGATTCTTCCTTTCACCACTCCATTTCGAAAGGGGTTCCCGGACACGTAGTCCGATGAAGTATCCTCAAGATCCGAGAGATATGCCGCAAACTCCTTATTGACATATTCGGGCCCATTATCCGATCAAGAATCCAACTTTTGTATCAAATCGAGCGGCAACCATCCCATGGAAGTCCCGAAACATCAAGGACCTCGCTCTTGTGTTTCATCATATAAATCCAAGTCATACGAGTATAGCAATCAATGAACGTGACAAACCAGTTAAAACCACTCACAGAAGTAACTGAGCATGGACCCCAAACATCCGAATTTGTTAATATAAAATGTTCATAACTCCGAAGACTAATGCTACTATATGTAGACCGTGTATGCTTTCCAAACTCACAAGCATCACACACCAGTTTACTCTTGTCTACCCTCTTGAACAAATCAGGGTATAACTGACTTAAACTCTCAAATGATAGATGTCCTAAGCGACGATGATGTAATAAGACTTCTCCCTCGATTCCTCCTATAGCCACAACCAATGCCGTATCAACCTGATCAATGTACCACAACCCATTACGCCTTATTCCAGTCCTAATCCTCTTCCCAGTTCTCTTCTCTTGTAACAAGCACGAATCCTCATCAAATGTGACAGTGTATTTGAATTGGTCAATGATAGAACTGACTGAAAGAAGGTTGACTGGAAAGGAGGGAACATGCAAAACAGAGGATAGACCAATGGATGGTGTGCACTTTACAGATCCTACACCCTCAATAAGCTGGGAGGCTCCATCAGCTGTTTGGACAGTTTCAAAATGAGTATATGGGGTGTAAGATGCGAAAGCACTAAGTGAACTTGTGACATGCTTGGATGCTCCTGAATCTATGATCCAATCAATATGAGAGTGCTTATATGTGGATGCAAGTGCATGTGCTCGAGTACATTCGCTCACGAGGCGTAGTTTGCAAAGTTACCAAAGGAGGTGGAATCATGAGAAGCCTCTAATGCCTTTCCCCCTGCCACTTTTCCCATCAGATAGCTTGCTCGCCTGTCAGAGTAACTGACGTGTTTTCCTCTTTTAGGACCACATTAGCCCTGGGGCCAACTCGACCCCTTCCTCGACCTCCACAACCACCACGATCTCCACCTCGGCCTCCACGACCACCACAACCTCCACCTCGACCTCCATACTGTGGAGAAGGGCAAGCACGGATTAGATGTTCTCTCATCCCACAGTTGTAACACTCTCTATCATCAGGTATGGCGTATGTGGATCTGACCGGGTTGTTGTCCTCCATTACTCGTAGTCGAACTTCCTCCTGCACCATAGCCTAAATAGCCCCCTCCATTGTAGGTAAGTTTGCCAAGTGAAACATGGCAACCCTTCTATTCTCAAATTTTGGATTCGGTCCCTTTAGAAAGTGTAACTGCTCAAGGCGTTGTACCACACCCTACCAAAACCTCAATATCACCAAAGACATGTTAACCGCAGCTTGATCATAATGATCTAAATCGCCCACAATTGTCGCAGTTCACTAGCATACCCCGATGTCTTCTCCCCGCTTCGTGGCCTCCACCTTGCCCCCGACTTCCACCATCATCATCACATTTCCGCCCGAGTACATGTTGCTTAGCATCTTCACATTGCCGGTGCACTATGTATCATCTCCACCATCCGAGCGATGGATGGAGACATCGAAGTTAGCAACCAAGCTACCACAACAGAATTGGTAGTGTTTCACATCCTCCAATCAATGCTCGCTTTGTCTGCAGTGCTCAACACAAGTCTCCCGCAGTAGTGCTCCACCCCTTCGCCCTCGTAATTAGCCGAGCCCTTCTAGACCAACTCGTAATTTTATTTCCTTCCAATTTTATATCATTTGGCATCACCCACTTTAAGTCTGATGACCGCATCATTTCTGACCTATCATACTGTCTGAAGAGATCCCGAACATGCTTCTCATGTCACCTTGAGTTGGAGAAGTAGTCTCAAAGAATCGCCTTCCTCGCACCCCCAATTTCTTCAGGGTTATCTTCTCAAACAACCAGAGCACTGCCAATCAATATCAAGATATGCGCGCGTAGCTCCCACGATCACGACAACCCTTCACGCATCAATATTCCGTCAATCTCGATGTTTTCTTTTACCCAATCAAACATAATCAGAATCTCCTTCCACCGATCTAAAATCGACCGACCGCTCGGCCTTCTTCTTCCAATCACTCTACCGACCAAATAATCAAACCGAACCGACCGCCGATAGTCGCCACCGGCGTGGAGAGCCTCACCTTCGACGGAGAGGACGGGGCCCTACACCGGCGCCTCCGACGGCGCGCCCTCCGCTGGGATGGCGGCACCGTCTTACCGGATCGACTTTACCACCACCCCAACTACAGGAGGTTCCCGATGTGCAGCACGGCACGCGTGGCGCTGTCGCGGGAGACGGAGGGCCTATGCGGGTGCCCACTGGGGCTCGTGTTCCACCACGGTGGGTCGGGCTACCTCTACGTCGCCGACACGTACCTGGGGCTCTTGAGGGTAAGCCGGGGCGGCGACGCCAAGGTGCTGGCCACCGAGGCGGGCGGCGTCCCGTTCCACTTCCTCAACTGCGTCGACGTCGACAAGGCTACAGGCGACGCCGAGGTGCTGGCCACCGAGGCGGGCGGCGTGGATCTGAGGTGAGTACCAGACTATGGTTAGGGTTGGGTGGTGGGGAACGGCTGTGATACCATGCTGTTTTTTGGGGTTTTAATTGTTGTGTGTATCCTGTAGGATCACACACCCTTTATTTATAGTCTCAAAGTAGAGTCCGACTCTAATACAACAGTAGAGTCCGACTCTAATACAACAGAGTCCGACTCTAATACAGCAGTAGAGTCCGACTCTAATACAATATGTTATTTAGTTATAACATAAACTCTCCAACATATTTTATGGTCCATTATTAAAAACTGCTAACCTATTATTTCTCCTATCAGCCTCGACTCCACCATGTTAGAAATTGCCACTGGGAAATCATAATGCCACTTGTATTTCCGTTTTGTCTATTTTTCCATCTTTTGGAAGGAGAGTTTTTGTATGGTTAGGTTAATGAAATGTAAGACAATTAGAAAGTTCTGTTATCATGAAATTTCTAAGCGTGATCTGTGATCTGTCTAGGTGGCAATACTGTGTCTCGGGAGGATATTATGGATGCAATTGAGAGGGAGAAATATGGGGTCAATGGTAGACAAGAGAATCCTGATTCTGAAAGGCAAGGCCTTACCAAATTTTTTCCATGGTTACCTAAACCTGGAAATAAACCATCAAACCCAGATGATTTTCAAGGACTTATGGGTTATCATACATTAAGCTAACTGGAATTTTTGCAAGGTATCCTCAGATTCGAGCCCCTTTTGATGATTATGTCTATCAAACTGTTCCATTTTAGTTTTCTTTAAAGTAGCTTGGCAAATTGATCCCCTTTTAACTGAAATTATATCCTCTAAAAGAGCCAAAAATATATCATGCCAAACTTCGAGGTTTTATTTATTTGCTGTCCTGCTAAGCCTGCTAAATGACATGCTGAGCAAAAACATGGAATGGAATAGCAGAAGGCTACAGAAGTTATTGCTTTGTTTGTCTTGAGTACTGAACTTTAGAGGACCTATTCCACTAATGCTTATCTGTGAAATTCTTAGGTTTTGTATTAAACTTCAATAGATAGAGTTTGTACATTTCAATATTTCATACAACACTAAACTTTCTTATCCTTTCAATGGACTTGTTTACGTGAGCAAATGTCCTCTCAAAGGACCTATGGAAGTATGTGTAGATTACCCATTTCTCCCAATAACTTGACCGTATGTGTTTGTTTCATGAAACCCAACATGGTAGCTTAGAGATTTAAGTTTGGGATTTATCTAGCACATTTTTTAGGAAAGAATTACTTGTGGTAGTGTAAGGTCTAGTGGTGGGCCCTAGATGTTCCCAGGTGTTTCCAGATCCTGCCTAGTGTCAAGCCAGGATAGAAAACCTGCATCCTGGTCCAAATCCCTACTGGGATGACGATGAACCGCACGGTTACGTAAATCCGGTGAAAACCGGACAAAATTCACAAACTGAGTTTTGAACTCTGATTTCTAAGAATCGGTAACCGAACCGGTTACCGCTCGGAAACAGGAAAAACCGGTTGAAAAATAGGAAAAACCGGCCGGGATTTTGAATTGACAAATTTTGAATTCAAAAGTGTTTAATAAAGTGCATATTTAGCTCATACAATACGTAATATAGCATATTTAGCTCATATGAAGTGCAAACCGACCGGAACAATAATTTAAGCATATTTAGCTCATACAATACGTAATCTAGCGCAAAAAGGCCTAAACCAACCTAAGAAGTACGTTATGCAGTCAAAAATTCAAATTCAAATTTGAAAATTTTCGGCTGGTTACTGTTCACCCGGTGAAATCCGGTTACCGCCGGTAACCGGCCGTTTTTTTCCTGGTGTCAAGTGTATGTTGTAGGCTTGGTTGAGCCGAAGTGAGGAGGGTATTGAAGTAGGAGTATATTCTCACCTCAACATCCAATGCTTTTGAGTGAGTTGGTGCCTGCAACTCAACAGAACTTTCATGAACAAATTATTTGATTAGTTAGATTGAAATATTTCTATGGCAACCTTTCCAAATATTCCCAACAATACATCTCTTAATTCTTCTTATGACTGCTTAAGGTGGACCCTATTAATATAAAAACTGATTCCAGTATCAAGATACTGTAACTTTGTAAGACACTGCACCATCCTGTTTTTTTTTTGCTCCCTTAACCAAGACATTGCAAGTTTGCGACAGGTCAAATTTTAACAAATCAAATGTGCACTACTAAGTTCTGTATGCTTTAGGTCTATTTTAACCTGCAAAATTGGTGTTGCCCCCTTATTACATATACTTCATTTTGCTGACTGCAATTTGATACACATCGCGGATAGAACTGAACAACTCATGAAGTTACGATGTTTCATCGTCTCCAAAAAACAAAGCAAAACAAAAAAATCATAACGTTTCATCTGCTTCTTAAGTTCTATTGAAATTGCAATGTCCTTATTTGGTCTTTTATTTCTGTTACGCAGAATCCAGAAAGGAGATACAAAACAATGGAAATGGTATCAAAATCCCATGTACTAGGGGCCCGTTGAATACAATTGTAAGGCAGCAAATATGCAGTTCAACTGTATCTGTGAAGGATATTGCACTCAGTGAGATAGGGGGCATTCCTCGAGGACTTTTGATGCAGCCCAGAAGAAACTGTTACAAAGTACAAGAGTATAGCTTGTGAATGTAAAATACTGAGTTCCAAGAATTTACTAGCGACTCTGATCAATCTTGCACTCCATAGTTCTGATACAACCACTTCGTCTTGGTTTTGTTCCATAGCCCGTATTGACAGCAGAATAGTGTGCAGTGCATTAATTTACCAGATAGGGTCAGTCCAATTCTGCTGTATACGAATCAGCCATTTAGCTCATATCAAGTAATCAGCATCTCAGCTAATAATAGGCGAGGCGAGATGACCCACTCTACTCACATCTTTTAAGTGCTAAGGCGCGAGGCAAGGTGATGTCTTACATGCATCCTAAAGCGCTAAGGTAGTAAATAAAATGAGTATTTTAGCAGCACATATGTACCTTGTTGTCAATTCTTAAGTTCATATAACACCCATCCCCCTTTCCAATTGCTCTTCTTCTATGTAGCATTTATCCTCTTTGCAAGTTTTAACATATAGATTGTTATAAACGTAATAGATACAAATTGTATTCCAATTAATTGAGTAAATTCGGATTGAGTGACATACCTTGTTGACAATTTCTCTCTGGTGGAGACCGGGAGGGAGGGGATACGACATACTAGGAGCGGAGAGGGCGACGGGGATCGAGTGTCGGACCTAGATTTTCTAACCCGAATTCTATGCGAAAATACTGTGCTACTCCCTGAATCAGTAGATAGCACTCACATGCTCATTGCTGAATCATTTCATATATGGCATGCATTAAGAATTCAAATATAAATCGACATTAGAGTGACATAGACCACGTCGGGTCGAATTTTACATAAGGGCCACCAGACCAAATTGATTACATCACATGAAGCAACATAAACTACAGCGGAAGTAAAAGAGGGGTAGAGCTCATCTCTCTATAGTCAAACGACTGGAGTAACCTGTGTACGACTGATATTATCAAATGATTTGGGTAATATCGGTTGTACGCAAGTACCGATGAGTCCACTAGACTGGGGCGAGACCTAGACTACAGAATCTAGACTATTCTTCATGGTTCCCCTCGCCATCGACTTCGGGATCCTCGTAGTACGCGTAGTCTCCCTAATCCATATCATTTGGAGGGTTTGGGGGAGCGAGAGTGAGCACAATCACCGTGCTCAAGACCCAACACACAGTATGCAATAGTATACATGCATAGCTTAACAAGGATGGCTCATGTTCTTTTATTTGCTAAAGCAACATTTTTAATTATCATAGTTACAAATTCGTATGACTTAGCATTTTAAATAAATTGTATTTTATTAAAGAGAGTAAGTGCAATATTTAAATAACAGTAGAGGTTCCCTCCATCGGAACTCTACACACGCATCATTTTGTTGGAGCTACCTCCGCTCCTTCACACCATTGAGCTCGACGGCTCAGGAAAAATCCAACCTCAGGCTAGGTGAGCCGTCTTGATTGTAATCCACCCACAAAGGTTTTTGAAATAGAACTAACTCAAGTTAAGATCCTATGTCCGCCTTTGATCATAGGCGCGACTGTTTAAACAGTTTAGACTCTGCAGAGGTTGTACACTATACCCACAAGAAATAATCATACTCGTTACCCCACATGATTCCTTAGTCATGTAGTTGAATGATCGTCACAGTAACGTTTCAAACTACCTCGCTCCTTCCGTCATCTCAACCCTATGGGCCAATCTCATAAGTTGTGCGGGATATTCACCACAACGACTAGCGCAGCTGGCCCCGCCACAACGACTAGCGCAACTGGCAACATCACCCTCCCTCGGTGTCCCTTTCAAGTTGGAACACATCCCGCCGATTGCACACTTTCAAACACCAGTTGTGGGATGACATTCAGGGTTCAATAACTTTACTAAGCCAAGTTGCACTTTGCAGACTTGCGGTTGTATTGTTTTATACAGGAGGTCGTGACAAGATTAAGTCCTTAGCCCATCTGGACAGTTCATACCACATTCCACACATTCTCGTGCTATATTCGCACCCATCACTCTTTCCATCCGCCGAAATGTGGTACTAGCAAGTTGTTTAGGGTTTTGGGGAGGAAAAATCAATTAACACAACACGCCAGTCATTTACATCCAATGACTACCCAAAACCACTTTCATGATTAAAAGATGATAAACATGACATTTATTGTCCCGGTACTTAAGCAAGTCTAGCATGTTGCTTAAGTACAACCTATACTAGTATTTACCACATAATTACTAGGGTGACATGGAATGAAGGATTCAATTTATCAATGGATGGGTAATACTTAATTAATCATCAATTGGGTGTTTAACTAACGTAAGCTTTAACATACATTTGATTACAGAATTTAAAGCATGCAACTTTGATATTTTAAATAAATAAAATTTGCGTAAAATGTAGGCTCAAAATGATCAAAGTATTGACTCGCCTTGGTTAAAGGCAGTGGGGTCTTGGTACTCTTGAGCTTGGTCGAAGTGGAGGTCTCCTGCGTCTTCGAACCCTAATCGGACGAAAGTACCAGAAAAATGCACAACAACAGAGAGAGCAATTAAATATCAAACTCATAATAAATGAACTCCAAATTGAACAAGACCAGTGCCATTAGCAAGATCTTGACTTTAGAAAATTTTAGAAACAAGTTTCATAATTTTTGGAGTTATAATGAAAAAGATATAAATTTTGAAGCTTTCCCATTGAATTTTTAATTAAAAACTAAATCAAAAAACTGGATTAATAGGGAGCTAACACGTGGCACGTGTACTGTGCCGGTCCACGGGACCATGGGTCCATGGAACAGTGCCGCAGGCCCACCTGTCAGCGACACGGCGCGGTAGCATGGTCCACCTGTCAGCTATGGTGCGGCGTTAAAATGCGACGCCTCGCGTTTTGCCGCGCGGAGAACGAGAGGGGGAGGGAGAGAAAGAGGCAGGGAGAGGAGGGGAGAGGGAGGGAGGCGCATGGCGGTGGGAGCGGGGAGGAGGGAGAGAGAGAGAGTGGTGGCGCCGGAGCGGGGTCCAGATCGACGAGGGAGAAGCCAGGGGCGAGGGCGAGGGCGAAGGCAAGGACGGAGGCGACAGCAACCGAGCTCGGGAGGCGAAGCGTCGGCGTCGGAGAGGAAGACGAGGGGAGTAGGCGGTGGAGTGGACGGGGAGGTAGGGGAGGAGGCCCGGGCTTTTTATAGCCGGCGGAGGCAGGGAGCCGTTGGAGGGGGATGGAGCCGGGCGCACGCACGCGGTCCCGATGGGACGACGCCAATGGGACTGGGCGAGGGGCGCCGAAATCGCGGCCGGTCAGCTGAGGGGACGGAAGTAGGTGGTGGCAGAGGAGCCGATGGTGGCGTTGGCGTCTTGCGCAACACGGGAGAGAGAAGCGGTGGGGCGGCGACTGGCCGAGGCGGCAGAGGAGCTGGCCGAGACGGGCCCAATCCGAGGTGAGGTTTCAAGATTTCAATTTTTGCTAATTTTTATTTTGAAATTGCTTTGAAAACTTGAGGATGTTACAAACCTACCCTCTTTTAACAGAATCTCGACCCCGAGATTCGAGCTGCTCCGGAAACAGGGATGAGAACTCGTGCTTCAGTTGATCTTTGCTTTCCTAGATGGCTTCTCTTGCTGAGTGATTGCTCCATTGAACTTTGCACAGGCGGATGATCTGACGCCTTGTTTGCTTCTCGACGACGTCGAGGATCTTGATCGGATGCTCTGGGTATGTCAGGTCCTTCTGAAGGGCGGTGGCTTCAACTAGAGTCTGCTCTTCAGGTACTCTGATACATTTCTTGAGATAAGAGATGTGAAACACATTGTGAACGCCTGACAGACTTTTTCGGTAGCTCTAGCTGATAGGCGACTTCTCCACGCTTGGTGGTGATCGAAAACATGCCTATGAATCTTGGCGCGAGCTTCCATTTCACCTTAAACCTTCGAGTCCCACGAAGCGGTGACACTTTGAGATACACATTATCTCCAACTTCAAAGGTTAATTCTCTTCAACTGTTGTCGGCATAACTCTTTTGTTTGGATTGAGCTGCTTGGAGGCGATCTCTGATTAGCCAAACTTTCTCTTCTGCTTGCTTGAGAGTATCTCGTCCGAAGATATACCCTTCACCTGATTCTGACCAATGCAGAGGAGTTCTGCATTTTCTTCCATAGAGCGCTTCAAACGGTGACATTTTCAAACTAGACTGAAAACTATTATTTTATGCAAACTCGATATACGGTAGACATTTCTCTCAGTCTACGGTAAATTCCAAAGCATAAGCTCGAAGCATGTCTTCTAGAACCTGATTTGTTCTTTTAGTCTGACTATCAGTCCGAGGGTGATAAGCTGTGCTGAAAGCAAGGTGTGTCCCAAGGGCATCATGCAGACTAGCCCAAAAGTGCGAGGTGAACTGAGAACCTCGATCCGAGACTATCATCTTGAGTACTCCATGTAGGCATACAATACGAGCCATATACAACTCTGCTAACTTGTCTCCCTTGTAAGTTGTCTTCACTGAAATGAAATGGACGACTTTGGTTAATCTATCCATTATAACCCATAGTGAGTCACATCCGGACTTGGTTCGAGGAAGACCTGTAATGAAATTCATTCCAATTTCTTCCCATTCCATAGAGGGATTTGTAATGGTTGAAGCAATCCTGCGGTTCTCTGGTGTTCAGCCTTTACTCGTTGGCACACATCACAACAAGCTACAAACTCGGCGATGTCTCTTTTCATCCGTGGCCACCAATACATAATCTTCATATCTTGATACATCTTGGTGCTGCCTGGGTGCAGGGTATATGCTAAGCTATAAGCTTCTTTCAGAATCAAATCCTTAAGTTCCTTCTAGTGGGGAACAAAGAGACGTTTCTCATGCCATAGGATTCCTTCCCGATCTTTGATCATCTTTGGGACTTTTCCTTCGGCCATGATTTGCTTAAACTTCTGGACTCCGGGATGTCCTTCTTGAGTGGCCTTGATCTGCCCTTCTAGAGTTGGATGCGTTTCCACAGCGTTCATGGTGCCTTGTTCTATTAAATAAAGGTTGAGCACCTCAAATTCCTTATAGAGCATAGGTTGTGATTCTTGAACCATAATGTTACTGCAGTAGGACTTGCGGCTTAATGCATTAGCAACTACATTTGCCTTCCCAGGATGATAGTGTACATTCAAGTCATAATCTTTGATCAATTTTAGCCATCTTCTATGACGGAGGTTGAGATCTGCTTAGGTGAAAATGTAATTGAGGTTCTTGTGATCTATGAAGATGTTGCAATGATTCCGATCAGGTAGTGCCGCCAAATCTTTAGGGCATGCACTACTGCTGCTAACTCCAAATCATGAGTTGGATAGTTGTTTTCATGGGGACGGAGTTGTCTGGATGCATAGGCTACGACTTTTCCCTCTTGCATGAGCACGCAGCCAAGACCTTGGCGTGAAGCATCACAATAGACCTCAAAGTCCTTGTGCATGTTTGGCAAGACTAACACTGGGGCAGCGGTTAACCTCTTCTTTAACTCCTGAAAACTTTTCTCACAGGCTTCTGTCCATTCATGCTTCTTTTCCTTCTTGAGCAAATGGGTCATTGGTCTGGACAGCTTGGAGAACCCTCCTATGAAGCGTCATTAGTACCCGACCAATATGAGAAAACTACGTAACTTCGGTCGCGGAGGTTGGTTGCTTCCAATCCAAAACATCCTTTACCTTCGATGGGTCCACTGCGACTCCTCCTGTGGATACAATATGCCCGAGGAAACTGATCTCTTGGAGCCAAAACTCACACTTGTTGTACTTGGCATAAAGCTGATGTTCTTTGAGCTTCTCGAGGACCAAATGCAGATGTTCAGCATGTTCTTCATTGGTCTTGGAGTAAATTAGAATGTCGTCTATGAACACGACAACAAATTTATCCAAGTATTCCATGAATACTTTGTTCGTAAGGTTCATGAAGTAAGTTGGCGTGTTGGTCAAGCCAAACGACATGATAGTGTACTCGACCAGGCCATAGGAGGTAAAAGCTGTTTTTGGGATATCCTCAGCCCTGATCTTAAGCTGATGGTATCCTGACCTCAAGTCGATCTTTGAGAACACTGCTGCTCATGTCAGTTGATCAAACATGTCATTAATGTGGGGTAAAGGGTACTTGTTCTTGATGGTCACATCATTGAGGCTTCTGTAATCCACACACAGTCTGACGGTTTCATCCTTCTTCTTTACAAAGATGACTGGCGAACCCCAGGGAGATGAGCTAGGTCTGATGAATACTTTGTTTTGCAGTTCTTCCATACGTGTCTTGAGCTCTTCAAGTTCTTTGACGGCCATTTTGTATGGTCTCTTAGCAATCGGGGTAGTCCCTGGCTTCAGGTTGATTACAAATTCGATATCTCGGTCTGGTGGCATGCCTAACAATTCTTCAGGGAAGACATCAGGGTAAGCTTGGATTGCAGATGTTGTCTCTAAGGACAACACTTCCAGGTGGTGGATTGCTCGATCCAAGGGAGAGGAACGATCCACTCTAACCTTTACTATGGTTCCTGGATTCTTGGTGAGCACCACTTATCTATTGACACAATCTATTAATTCTTGATATTCAGCCATCCAATCCATCCCTAGGATGATATCCAGAGTTTGAGACTCTAGAACAAGGAGGGTTGCTAGAAATCCAGAACTTTCCAAAGCAATCTCTACTCTGGGGCTTACCGAGGTAGCAAAAAGAGATCCTCCGGGTGAACTCAGCACCATATGTTTCTTTAACTTAAAGGTTGGCAACTTAAGTCTTTCAACAAACTTTCTTGAAACAAAAGAGTGTGAAGCTCTAGAATCAAATAAAACTTGTGCGGGTACTGAATTAACAGGGAACGTACCCATAAGCACTCCTGAGGCGTCCTGAGCCTCTTCAGCCGTGACATGGTTCACACGGCCGCGGTTTGGCGTCGGGGTAGACCGTGATGCTTGCGACGTCTGATGACTCTTGCTTTGATTCGGACTTTGGCCTTGAGTCGGGGCAGCTCCGGGGTTGAACCTTGCGGTAGTGTTCTGATGATTAGGGCATTTATTGGCGAAGTGTCCTTTCTCTCCATAGTTGAAACAATGGAGATGGGCTGCTGGACTGACAGTGGCAGGTGGCCCGGTGGGGCGAAGAGCACGAAAACCACTTCCTTGGGGACGCGGGGCTGGAGTTGGACCTCTTGGCGGCAAAGCTACAGACGGTCTGAAAGATGAACCGCCTGGAAGGTTGACTTTTGAGGGAAATTGCCCTACGGCCTTTGGAAAGGCATCTTCCGCTTGCGGTTGACTTCAGCTGTCTTCCTCTTGTTTTCCAGCACTAAAGTTTTGTTGACCAAGTGGTGGAAACTAGTGAAATCATGAAGGATGGACTGACCTCTCATATCTTCACGCATGCCTTCTACAAAGCGGTGAATCTTTTCTTCCTCATCCACTATGTCTTTGGGGCATAGCGAGCAAGCTGGTTGAATTTGGTCAGGCACTCATTCACTGACAAGTGGCCCTACTTGAGAGCTCTGAATTCATTCTTCTTCAACCTCATTGTACGTGCTGGCACAAAGTTTGTTCTGAAGGCGGCCTTGAATTCCACCCAAGGAATTACCTGCCATGCGGGTTCAGCTTCTTCTTGTAGCATCTTAGCAATTTCTTCTAAGGGGCGGGGCCTGGTTGTTTGCCAGTCGCAGATGCTTCTTCTTCTTCTTCTTCTTCTTCTTCTTCTTCTTCTTTTATCATTGAGCCATCACCACCTCGAGCAGCGAGGTAGTTTTCCCACCAAGCGGCGGTGGCTCCTTTCAACTGATGGGTGGCAAAGTCCACCCTGTCTTCATCTGAGCAGTGGGCAAGGTGGAGATTCTTCTCAGTGTCCTTGAGCTAATCTTCTGCCTCTAGGGGCTCATTTGCGGCAGCAAATGTGAGGGGCCTTGTACGGAGGAAATCTGCCAGCTTGGAGTTGCAACCGGCTGTCCTAGTCTGCTGACTGGCGAGTAGGGCTTGGAGAATCTGCGTCTGTTGGAACATCACTTGAGCCATTGAGGGGTTTGCTGGTGGCGGTGGTGAGATCTTGTTCTTAGTCACGACCACGACCTCTTCCTCGGCCGGTTGCGAAGGCTCCACGGGCTGGGGCGGCTGCTCTTCTAGGCGGCATCTGAAGAATAATTGAGGCTTAGAACAAAAGGGAGTATATGAGGGTTTACTAGCCCTCTAAGGCACACAAAGAAGAATATTAAACCAACAAGAAGATCGAACTCATACAATACAAAGCCTAGAAGGGATGCATTATATTAAGGGGTTAGGTGTTACATGACTTCTGAAACCTAACCTATATGCTAAGCTAAACCATGACACATGATACAAACACATCGTCTACAAACGAAGGAATAAAAAGTGCTTGCAACCCAAAAGACTACTAAAGCAAGCACTGCTAGCTACTCTAAGCTAACTACTCCTCCATCGGGAACTGATCACTACAAGCAGTGCAGTTACCCAGGGAGCAGGAACGGGAGCGGCTCTGGCTGAAGGACGGCGAGGTAGAACGAGAGCGATCGTTGCCGAGGGTGGGAAAGCAGGAGCAGGAGCGGGAACGGCTGAGGCAGCGCCCATGGCTAGGCTCTCCGAGGTCCATGCAAAGCTGCGGGCTAGGGCGGCGCACTCTCTTGCGCGCGGTCATCCGAGTGCGGGCTCCTCTGGGGCGGAGTGGTCGAACGTGTGCCCGGCTACTGGAGGCGGCATCTGGCTGAGGGGGAGGTGTTGGGGTAGAGTCTTTTGTCGCTGCAGTGATTTATGCCAACTCCGCGAGGGCGGTGTCTCTCTCCTGAGTTGCAACAAGATGAGCCTTGTCGCTCCGGATCATATTGTTGCGGAGAGTGTCAGAGTGTGCGTAGCTGCCGGTGAGGAGCATCCGAGTTGCCGGATCTCGTCCATGGCGGTGTGGATGTTGGCGGACATCGCCCGCTTGAGCTGCACCTGGTGGGTCAGGCGGGGGTTGTCGTCGCTAGAGTCGAAGACCTCCGGGACTCGTTCTCCGTCGGGAGAAACGGTTGGTAGCAGAACGGTGATCCCAGCAGGAGATCCCCTTGTATCCAAAGAAAGCGGTGGAGGCGACTCGGGCGGCATCCTGAACAGCGTCCATAACGCTGTGACAGGGTGCCTCGGCCTCGAAGGTGTGTGTGTGTGTGTGGGTGAACTCGCCAATCCTAGCATAGAGGAAGACCTCCATTGTCCAGGACTCGTGGTTCATGATCCTCTCCATGCGGCCTTTGAAGAGAGGAGGACGGGTGTAGCCGAGATACTGCATCAACTGGAGAAGGACGTCAACGAAATCTCCGTCGTGCTCTCCATGGGAACAGTGGTCCCATGGGCCAGCAGAGGGTGAGGTAGCCATCTACAAATTTTGAAACATGAGAAAAGTCAGTAAACATAGTGAAAGTAGGGGAAAGTACAGAACTAAGTGTGATGAGCAAAAGCAATAAGTACACTATATTTTTGTCAATGTTTTTCCTTAATTTTTAGAAATAAGACCCAAGTCTTAAGGCAATGACCAATCTAACTAAGGATTCTACAGTCGTATGCTCTGATACTAGCTCTATCGGACCTAGATTTTCTAATCCCGAATACTATATGAAAATACTGTGCTACTCCCTGGATCAGTAGGTAGCACTCACAGGCTCATTGCTGAATCATTTCATATATGGCGTGAATTAAGACATTCAAATATAAACAGACATAAGACATTCAAATATAAATAGACATCAGAGTGACATAGACCACGTCGGGTCGAGTTTTACATAAGGGCCACCAGGCCAAATTGATTACATCACAAGAAGCAACGTAAACTACAATGGAAGCAAAAGAGGGGTAGAGCTCATCTCTCCACAGGCAATCGACTGTGGTAACCTGTGTACAACTGATATTATCCAAGAATTTGGGTAATATCGGTTGTACGCAAGTACCGACGAGTCCACTAGACTGGGGCGAGATCTAGACTACAGAATCTAGACTATTCTTCATGGTTCCCTGGCCATCGACTTCGGGATCCTCGTAGTACGTGTAGTCTCCTTGATCCAAATCACCTGGAGGGTTTGGGGGAGCGAGAGTGAGCACAACCACTGTGCTCGCGAGCCAACACACAGTATGCAATAGTATACATGCATGGCTTAACAAGGATGACTCATGTTCTTTTATTTGCTAAAGCAACATTTTCAATTATCATAGTTACAAATTCCTATGAATTAGCATTTTAAACAAATTATATTTTATTAAAGAGAGTAAGTGTAATATTTAAATAACAGTAGATGTTCCCTCCATCGAAACTCTACACACGCATCATTTTGTTGCAGCTACCTCCGCTCCTTCACACCACTAAGCTCGACGGCTCAGGAAAAATCCAACATCAGGCTAGGTGAGCCGTCCATGTTGTAATCCACCCACAAAGGTTTTTGAAATAGAATTAACTCAAGTTAAAATCTCATATCCACCATTGACCATAGGCGCGGCTGTTTAAACAGTTTAGACTCTGTAGAGGTTGTGCATTGTACCAACAAGAGATAATCATACTCATTACCCCACATGATTCCTTAGTCATGTAGTTGAGCGATCGTCACAGTAACGTTTCAAACTATCTCGCCCCTTCCGTCATCTCACCACTATGGGCCAATCCCATAAGTTGTGCGGGATGTCCACCACAACGACTGGCGCAGCTGTGCCCGGCCACAACGACTAGCGCAGCTGGCAACTTCACCCTCCCTCGGTGTCCCTCTCAAGCCGGAACACATCCCGCCGCTTGCATACTTTCAAACACCAGTTGTGGGATGACATTCAAGGTTCAGTAACTTTACTAAGCCAAGTTGCACTTTGCAGACTCGTGGTTGTACTTGATTTATACAGGAGGTCATGACAAGATTAAGTCCTTAACCCATCTGGACGGTTCATACCACATCCCACACATTCTCATGCTACATCCGCACCCACCACTCTTTCCATCCGCCTAGATGTGGTACTAGCTAGTTGTTTAGGGTTTTGGGGAGGAACAACTAATTAACACAACACGCCAGTTATTTACATCCAATGACAGCTTAAAACAACTTTCATAATTAAAAGATGATAAACATGACATTTATTGTCCTAGTACTTAAGCAAGTCTAGCATGTCGCTTAAGTACAACCTATACTAGTATTTACCACATAATTACTTGGGTGACATAGAATGAAGGATTCAATTTATCAATGGATGGGTAATACTTAATTAATCATCCACTGAGTGTTTAACTAACGTAAGCTTTAACATACATTTGATTATATAATTTAAAGCATGCAACTTTGATATTTTAAATAAATATAATTGTAATAAAATGTAGGCTCAAAATGATCAAAGTATTGACTCGCCTTGGTTAAAGGTAGTGGGGTCTTGGTACTCTTGAGCTTAGTCGAAGTGGATGTCTCCTACGTCTTTGAACCCTAATCGGACGAAAGTACCGTAAAAATGCACAATAGCAAAGAGGGCAAATAAATACCAAACTTATAATAAATGAACTCCAAATTGAACAAGACTAGTGCCAATAGCAAGATATTGAATTTAGAAAATTTTAGAAATAAGTTTCATAATTTTTGGAGTTATAATGAAAAAGATATGAATTTTTAAAGATTTCCAATTGAATTTTTAATTGAAAACTAAATCAGAAAACCGGATTAACGGGGAGCTAACACGTGTTACGCGTAGTGTGCGCGGTCCACGGGCACTGTTTCATGGACCAGAGGTCACACGCACTGTGCCAGTCCACGGGACCATGGGTCCATGGAACAGTGACGCGGGCCCACATGTCAACGACACGGCGCGGTAGTAGGGCCCACCTGTCAGCTACAGCGGCGTTAAAACGCGATGGACTTGCGTTCTCCACCGCACGAGAACGATAGGGGGGAGGGAGAGAAAGAGGCGGGGAGAGGGAGGGAGGCGCACAGTGGCGGGAGCGGGGAGGAGGGGGAGAGAGAGATTGGCGGCGCCGGAGCGGGCCCGGAGCCGAGGGCGGAGCCGGGGGCGATGCCGGAGGCGACAACAACCGAGCTTGGGAAGCAAAGCGTCGGCGACGGCGTCGGAGATGAAGACGAGGGGAGGAGGCGGTGGAGTGGAGGGTGGAAGGAGGCGGCCCGAGCTTTTATAGCCTACCGAGGCAGGAGCCGTTGGAGGTTGGGGGTGGAGCCGGGCGCACGCGCATTCCCAAGGCGCGCGGAGGTCATGGGGCGGGAGCAGGCGTGCGGCAGCGCTCGGACCAGGCGTAGGCGAGGAGGAGCGAGAAGGGACTGCGCCGATGGGACCGGGCGAGGGACGCCGAAGTCGCGGCCGGTCAGCTGAGGGGACGGAAGCAGGTGGTGGCAGAGGGGAGCCAGTGGCTGGCGTCGGCGTGAGCGCCCAGGAGAGAGAAGGCGGTGGGGGCGGTGACTTGGGCCGAGGCGGGCGGAGGAAACTGGGCCGGGACAGGCCCAATCCGAGGTGAGGTTTGAAGATTTGAATTTTTGCTAATTTTTTATTTTGAAATTGCTTTGAAAACTTGAGGATGTTACATGGAGGCGGGACTGTGGCGCAGCACGGTAGCTGATGGCCGCCGTCGCGCCGCTTCGGGGATGGTGGCGCCACGGGGATGGAGGCAACGCTACCGCACTAGGGTTCAGGGCTTCGGGCGTTCGGCACGCACAGACATGTTCCCCGCTGGCCCCTCTCATCCCATCTCTTTATATTCTCTTCACTTTTTTCTTCTTTGTGCTAGGGCGTCTGCCTCTGCCATTCCCGAAGCCAAATCCCGTCTAAGCGACGCCATGGCCGTGAGGCAGACACCATAGACTTCCCTGGTAAGGCGACGCCGTGGTGGTGGAGCTCCTGAGCGCCTTACCTCCTAAGCGTCGCTTAAGCGATGCCTTAATAACCCTGATAATATCCGCATTGTGCATCATTTCATTCCAATCCAATTTCTCCTACTGTTGTTATGTAAATTTACAGTCATGAATTGGTTGCTCAGCTTAGAAATATGAATTTGTTCAGACTATTGATATCTCATGGTAGTCATTTTTCCATCTATGTGTCATTTCTTCAGCATTTGCTTGATAACTCTGATGGTTCACTTGAGCATTAGGCCTTCCAAGAGTGAAAAATTGGCAAGGGTTCCTGCACCCATTAGGCCTTTCAAGAGTGAAAATTTGGCAAGGTGTTCCTGGTGCAGGACTAAGTGGATTCCCTGACAGTTCGTCGGAGAACGACCCGATCTGCTTGACCCAGAAAAGCCATCTGCTGTCAGAGACACACATCCTGTAGCGACACTGACATGACCTTAATAATTGGAAAGCTATGCAAGGGCCGCAGAATCAGGACATATACCCTTGACAAAGGGGAAGTTTCTTCTGCTCTCTCCCAGCAAGAGAAAAGAGAGTAAAAGGCAGAGCATTGGCATGCAGATTCCGACTTGTCATAGACTGGAATGAAGGGTGTGGTTTGGCTTTTAGTGTTCCTTTCTCTGGGCTCTATGTGCTTCTGAGACCTTGTTCTGCTTAAGCAAACTTATCTGCAGGATTAAGTCGCAGGCTCAAAAGGGGGAAAAGGAAATTGATTTGTAGCTTTCACTCCTTTGATTCTTAGCTTTGCTTTACTGATGATTTGAGGCTGCAATGAGTTCAGTGCATGCATCTATGACTTTGAATGAAGCCTATCTTATCTTTCAAGACATAGTTTGCAGAAATGGTGCAGTAGCTGCTCAAGTTGTGTGCCTGCTGATTGGCACATCGTCAGAAAGAAGGCTAGTGAGAGTCATCTGGTAACTGTTTTTAACTATGTTGTTTGCACATATGCTTCCTGTCAATAAGTTGGAAATGCTTCTAGGAATCCTGCAGATTAGAGGCTTATAACTCAGAGAGCTACTAGGAATATGACTAATTGAGGACACATGTAAAGGTGATGTATGTCATGTCAATTTTGCACTCCAAGTTGTATTGTGCTATGGAATTAGGAATTTAGGATACTACGATGAGGACATGACATGATGCTGACACCAGAGATAAGCACACTACATTTTATTGCAACTTTTCTCAAGGAATAAGAAAAATGTAGGGGTAGCTACTGAGAAAGGGCTCATGAGATATATAGCTAGGGTACAATACTGAAGACCTGTCTGTTGTATTTGCCAGAGAGAATTCAGACAGCAATATAGTATAGGTTAACCGCATATGTGTACCTGATTAAGGTTTCATTTCACATAACACAAAGATAAAGAGTATCATGAGGTAATATATATACAGGCATATATTTAACACATTTTAATTGCATAGGAATAATTGGCAGCGCGTATAATTCTAGAGTAAACATCCATGCATACGATGGCAGAGATGAGATCGATGAGAATAAGGGAAAGAAAGTGAGATGACGAAGAATATTTTAAGAGACAAGAAGAGAAAAGCAAGAACAAAGCAATGCACTGATGAGTGACTTTCAGTTGCTAAAGACCTAGAGCTCTTAGCCGAATAGTTCTAGGCTTCTAGTTGAGTTGCTTTCCCAACAAAAAGCTCATTCCCATGACGCCATTTCAAGTGCTCTAATCATCAGATCCTGGGTGCATGCAACTACCGATTGGTAATGCATGCAATTACCAAGTAATAAACTCATGTACTAATCTTGGTTAGCCAAACCATTTAAGCATGGATCTTGTAAAATGTCCTCGTTATGATCTCAACTGTTGAACAAACAAGGAATAAGTCCATTCGTCCCCTTAACTGTTGTTTTTATCTAAAAATCAACTCTCAACTACGAAACTGGATGTTTGACCTCCTTCAACAGCCAACACCAGGTAATTTACCCCCTCAAGACCATTCCAACCCGGTTTTCAACTTACATGGCGCAAACATGACGATGGTTTTGACATATGGCAGTGGGTCCTACCGGTTAGCCTCTACCCCCCCTCATCTCCACCCCTCCTATCTGTTCTTCCTCTTCATCCTCTTTTTCTCTCCCTCTCTCCCCCACATCTCATCCCCATGCCACCTCCACCCTACCTCCTGCCACGGGGGCGAGTGCACGCGTAGCACCAATGGACACGACCAATCTCCCATGTAAAGCCCTACACTTGCACAACAATGTAGAATTGTACTGTTTTGTAGTTGGAGGTTGAAAATTAAACAATCGTAATGGTTTAAGGTTGTAAAATGGACTTATTTTAATAAACAAACACTTTTTTTTTCATACTAGAATTGAACTGTTCGCTATAAAGTTTCTTGGTCCCAAATAGGAACCAAATTTTGTGGTGAGGCGTACAAGAAAAACTAGCCGGTATGTACATATCATAATTAATTCTCAATTTCATGCGAACGAAACAGAAAGTTCTCGTTCATGCGAGCCAATTCTCCTTTATACGTATACATATATACATCTCTTGCTGTTTCAGCATACATGTGAATTCACACAATGTTCCACATACGAAGTACATAATCAAATTAACATATGCAAACTTATTTGTGTACATGTGAATTCACATTAACTAGTATACATCATAGAATTTTCCAGCAGTTATATCCTATATGCTACTGCGCTTAATTATAAGATTAAGAACAACGGCATGCAAGAGCAGATTAACAGATTTAGAATAATTTGCAGGAATAATTGAACACTATTTAATGTTACTTAAAAATAGGAAAAAAAAGATGAGGTGCAGTAATTAGTGAAAGAAAATGTTCGCAGAAACCATAATTACAGTGATTTTTAAAGTTCCTTTAGTAATTAACCATCCAGCTACCGTGTGATACCCACCCATCATATAAAAACCTAGTTAACAGTTCGATATATATGTACTACTTATCTATTCTTGACCAGTTCTTTAATCACAATGAAAAATGACATTTCTATATGATCATTTGATTAACATATATATGTGTGCCAGTATTTAACATTGTTTTTTTAACGCGTACAATTGTTGCATGTTTCGGAACAAAATAGAACAGCAAAGTACGATGATTACACAATTTATAAACAAATTGAGAAATGTGTGCACTAAAACGCATGCATTGGCAAACAAATTTTATCCTTGAAACCGGCAGTGATTTGTTGAAGAAATACCCATTTTATTTCAGAAGCTCTCTCTGGACCAAGTAGGGCCAGGCCGGGTCTCACTGGAATGCTAAAGGAAAACTATAATTAAGATCTCCGTATCACCGAGAGAAGAAAAGGAGGAAATTTATGTTTTGTTCGCAGTTTCTTTCGCATATACACCTCTAAGATGCATGGTCAAAATGTAAGTGGAAATAGAACATCCCGGTTGCAACTCGCAACCGATTAAACACTCGATATATATGCAACCAAACACCATACATCTAGATGTATTCTGCTGAGATTAAACATATAAATGTATATAGAATTATAGATCCATCGCATATATGTGTTGCATGCATTCATGCATGATGCATGGGTGATAACACACACACTCGATCTATACAAGAACGTTCAAGCAACCATATATATACGTCCATGCATATCCAACAACTTGTGTTATGGAAACGTACATATATATATATATATATATATATATATATATATATATATGCATGGGTACATGCATGAGCATGATACATATATAATACAACCACAGTACATATTGATTATTCCCAGTGATGAGATGACTATATTATACATCAGTTTATTCTTCCCTTCTCACCTCACAATACCATACATATATTATACAATATTCGATCGACCACACGTACGTACTAGAGCACACAACATACACGTACATGACATAGAGTGTGTACATATGATACTACATTGAGAAGCTAGCTACGCGCCCTCGATCTCAGTATACGTAACGCAGGTATCCTCGACGTCGCGAACGACGCATGCATGCGCCGCCGGCAGGTCGGCCGGCGGCCGGTTTATACGTATAGTTTGCTTAGACGACGAGGGCTCTGGTGGAACCTGGCGATGAAGTCGGTGGCCTTCTGGTCGACGTCGCGCTCGCCGACCCACCGGCCGCTGTCCTCGTCGCTGGACCGGACCTTGTTGCGCAGCCTCGCCGGTCGCTCCGGCCAGTCGCTCGACGCCTCGTCGTCGTCGTAGTACCGCCTCGACTTCCGTGAGAAGCTGAAGATGGGGCAGAAGAACGACTTCCCTGCTCCCATATACTAGCTACCTCTTGTTATATATATGCTGATGTATATATATTACCAGGTTACTGGTTGATTAGCTAACTACCTAGGTTACCCTTGTAGAAGAAGCCTTTGGTTTAATTGGAGCTTAGAGAGAGGTGGAGTGTTATCTAGTGGTTGGGGAGTTGCCGTCTTGGGCTAGCTTAAGGAAGGTGAGAAGAGGCCGCGCCTCAATTTATAGAAGAGGCTGCCCTGCATGGCTTGTACATGTATGGATCGATCAGTAGCTAGAGCCTAGAGCCTAGAGCCTAGAGCTGTGTTAGAGTGGTAGTTGCGAGCTAGCTAGCTAGGGTTCCTCCGGTCTAGACAACTAAAGGCGCCGGATCGGGGAGATCGAGATCGGGCGGCCCGGATGATCGTGTGATCTGATAAAGATCGAGATCGGACGGCTCGGATCGCGCGATATGATAAGATGCTAAAGTGTTCGATCTGTAGCGCACGATCGACGTGGTTGATGAAACCGCGCGTCTTTGCAAGGAAAAGCAAAGCGCGGTTCCCAGGCCTCGATCATCAGCTAGCTTTTGCGTTGAGATCAGCGCGGATGTATTTGAGCTTTGATCCCCTGGAGACACAGAGAGAGAGAGAGAGAGAGAGAGAGAGAGTAACCCTATCGTTAGCTTTTGCATTGAGATCTCTCTCTCACACTGCCATCCCCAGTCCCCCACCCTGGTGGTCATTGCACTTCCTCATCATTTGGCTCTCAATTTCTAAGATAGCTTTTCTAGAGGACGTCCACACCACTGTGGGCGTGCATGAAAATATCGTAAAATATCTCGGGATGGGTTTTTGTACTGTCAATGCATCCTAATAAGATCGAACAAACCGTACATATACGTTAACTTGAAGCGTCTATATATATAGCTTGTGGTCAGTGTCTCAAACTTAATTTACTAATTAATGCTAGTCAAATTTTTCTTTTTTAGATCAAAGAGCTTATATTTTATTAATCATCAGCAGGAGTACAATCCGATTGTAGACATAAAGAAAGAAAGTCTGGTGTTTGGTTCAACCAAAGACACCTAGGACTACTATAAGTTCGCCTGCCTAGCACATAAATTAGCACAACGACGAACAAAACATAGAGAAATTTGAAAAATTCTGCTAAGCTCCTGTATGTCGGCCAGGATCGGGGATATCTCTGCTCTCTGGTGTTGTCTCGAGTTCCACAGCTACACGAGTGATTGGCAGTCGGTCTCAATGACACTGGCCAAACCCCAATCTGCCGCAAGCTGCACGCCATCCATGCAAGCCAAATTAAGCTTCTGAAGTTGGGCCATAAGTGCAGATTAGCTTGAAAATTTATATTCATTAATTTATATATTTGGATCAATGTAAATGTTCTGGGTTTGAGGACATTGCACGTATGTGGATCAAATTGTAAATATTCGAATAAAAAATATTAGAAAATAGTTGTATTTGTTGTACAACCTTAACCCCTATAGTTGTGTTTGTTAAACAATTAATTATAGCACCTCTAGTAAAGACTCTATTTCATTTCACAAAAACAAGTCGCTTAAAATTTTGGAACCTTTGGCTATCGATATCTTTTTAAAATATTTAGATTAGATATGTGAAAATCATATGTGTAGACTTGTCTCGAAACGTACTTTTATAATATTATAATTTTATTGGATGTTACAAATATATTACAATAGTAATTAGTTATCAAAGTTGTATTTTGGACTGGTTTTTGTGAACTGAATGGGGTATTTTGTTAATATGCACTGTTGTTATAATAAAATCCCATCAAATAAACGCTGTAGATGCTTCCCTTTTCCTCATTAATTAGAGTTTTCTAGATTTTTTTTAATTGAAGTGCCTTTAATATTCTCATAACTTTGCACAGAAAGCTAATTTACAACGCATGCTTCGAATAAAAGCACAACGCTACTTACATATGAGAATTAACTAAGGCTGTTGCCCAAGGTAATGGAGGTCAAAATGCTTCCTTATAGCAGCCTATTGGTAGGGTGGTCTTTTAAGCTTGGAGCACTCTTAAGGTTTACTGCAAGCCGTGTTCCTCTAATTTTGCTGTCCCATCATATATATGATATCCAACCCAATACTATATTTGCTGCACAATGCAATCCTACATTCTGAGCCATGCATGTCTAGCTTGGTATGCCACTTTTAAGCAGACTAATCATGGAGTGGATACTATCGACTAGCATTAATTCTCCCATTGTTTACCCAATATTAAATATTTTATGGCTGTCATCACATTGTTCAAAAGCAGGAAAAGGAAATCATGAACTGCCATCCATGCTATATTCAAAATCTTTTCATTTGGGAGGCAGGACATTGTATAGATTCGTACGCTCAATGTACGTATGCGTGCTTTGAGCAATGAAGAAAATCTGATTTAAAAAGATGAAAGGAAAAAAACCTAGCTCCCTTCATAATATAAGCCGATAAATTCACAAAACTGATGGCAACTATATATATAGATATATATAGATGACTCTCTTGAAATTGCAAGTAATCGATACTAGCTGAATTAATAACGAAATATAAATTTATAAAGGTCAATGTAATGTACTACTTTCTTGTTTCAGGCTTACTTTTTTTTTCTGCCTCCAAAGCAGCTGGCAAGCAGTGACCTGTGGGCAACAGTTAAGAAAAGGAAAAGAAATAGAAAAAGGAAGCCTTTTGTTTTCTTGGGCTTTACGAACGAAGTGACTACGAAGCTGAGCAAGTCAGCAAACAATAGTACTTTCAATCATGCAAGAATCAAGTGTATTGTTAAATAACCAAGCCCTTTGCAGAACAAGATCGATGTGGTCAATGACCAGCTTATTAGCCATATATGCTCAGTTGCTCACCTTCGCTGTGTAGTAGTACATCCTTAAGCTCTAAGTATGATATGCTGCTATCTCCTGTTAAAAGCGCTATTGTGCGTAGACATAATTGGCAGATGTGCTGTTGAATCACAAAAGGCAAAGGGCGTAACTTTGGGGTGTATTGTCTTTGTCGAGCCCTGCATCCGAGACTGCAGTGAACACTTGCCGTTCATTTCATCTGAGGCTTGTAATGCAATCTGAATTTGCATCTTGCTAGTTGATCAGGGCGACACTATTAGTTGTTTCCTGGAGGTTCCAACATTGATCCTAGGCTCCAGATGATCCGGATGGTCGATCTATCTGAAAGAAAATGTCAGCATGACAAGAGATGTGAAATAGCATGAGATCATGACTGGTGAACAGTAACAGGATAATTGTTATACAAAACTACATGGTACAAGAGATTTTAAAAATTCTGGGGAAAATGTAACAGAGGAAATTGAAAAGAGCTTTGCTCAAGTTTACACTTGCGTCGATCTGCTGGACAAAAAAATCAGCTATTCTATTCACTAGTTTTTTTTTTTTTTTTTTTAACAGAGGAAGCCCAGAGGTGCTTAATTTTTCTGTACTAAAAAAATCCATGCGCTGTAAAGCACATATATGGACCGTATGGTTACCGATGGATATAATACATAACTCCAAGAAAGTGCCTACCAAGCACCAGCATTAATTCTAAAATAGCAGAAAACCCAAAAAAAAAAAAACGAAAACATTTCAATGCTGCGACCATGCAGGACTTTGGTTAGTTTTCCTAAAATAGTAACTTAACTTGAGACAAATCAATCAAACAAGGATCTTATTCTCCTGCTTTCGCGTAGAAATCACGAGATAGACGACTAAACAGAAAAAACTTTCTGTTGTCACCATAGATACTGTACGTTAGATCCTCACCATAAGCTAAAAGGACAAGAAAACAATAGGACATTCATTTACAGGGGGAAAAATAGTTCGTCCATTCGTTCTCTAAAAAGATTGTTTT
Organism: Hsuehochloa calcarea; assembly: GCA_036346395.1. Lineage (NCBI taxonomy): Eukaryota > Viridiplantae > Streptophyta > Magnoliopsida > Poales > Poaceae > Hsuehochloa > Hsuehochloa calcarea. Next base: position 19,520,739 of record CM070600.1, read on the forward strand.
TAGCTAGGTATAGTATAACAAGTTGATTGTATTAATTTGTGCCTGCGTCTGGCCCATGAAAGTGATGTCTTGGGATCGTTAATTAATTAGACCCGTTCACAGGGGCCAATTTATAGCCGAATTTTATAAAGTAAGTAGTTTGCTTGAGCATCTGTTAGACCAGGTGAACATGTCGTAAAAGATCATACGGTCTGGTCGTAGATTTTATGATGATGGATAATTGACGTTTGGGTTGTATTGATATTTGCTGTTATGAAAGTTTCGGTTGTTGAATTTTCAGTGTGAGTGCTCGGACCATGCCTTGTATCGGGTGGTCTAATCGGTGATACTCGATGATCCTTTTTGGCTGGATTCAGAGTACTGTAGCTTTGAGTATCAAGTAATATAGTTCAGAGTACTGTAGCTCTAAGTACTGTATCTACGAGTACTATAGCTCCGAGCGCTAGTTTTTCAAGTACTATAGATCCGAGTACCAAGTGGTAGAACTCCGAGTAATGTACTCAGTCGTAAGTCGAGGTGTGTAACGAGTACGAAGGACAGTCGGAGTTGTATAGTCGATGGTCGAAGCTACAGTGACTGGCCAATGGTCGAAGCTACAATGACTGACCGATGGTCGAGGCTACAGTGACTGGTCGATAGTCGATGGACTGTAGTCGTAGGCTTCGTGATCGGTAGTCGTGGGCTTCATAGTCGGTAGTTGTAGGCTTTGTGATTGGTAGTTGTGGTGTAAGATCGAGGTGGCCGACTAGAGGGGGTGAATAGGCGGTTTTAAAAATCTTTAACGCTAAAACCATTATATAATGCGGAAACTAATAACAAATTGATTTTGCACAATTAAAACCTTAATCAACTAGGCTCTCCTAAGTGCACCAACAATATGAATACCATACAATGAGAGCAATCATACAAAGATATATAAGCAATTAAAGCATGAATGTAAATTGCTCAAAGTAAAGCACAAGCACAAACCAAGATGACACAATTATATTTTACCATGGTGTTCGGAGACTTGCCGGTCTCCCCTAATCCACGTTGAGGTAAGCCCAACCACGTTGGACCGGCTCCACTAATTAAGCCAACACCTCCGAGATAAGTCCAACCACTTGAACCGGTTCCAACACGAACCAACACTTCACTCCACTAAGGTTGCTCTTCCTCCACTCCGGAGATGGCGAGCACCAAACCACTCACAACACGCCGGGCCTTCTCACAAGCTTCTTGAGAAGATCACCGGTCACGACGCCTCCACGCCGTCTAAGTGTCGGCAAACACCAAGAGTAACAAGACTCAACTCTCACCTGAACTAATCAAGTGTCTAAGCTCAAGTGGATACACAATCCACTACCTAAGGTAACACATGCACTTAGGGTTTGCTCTCCAAGCTCACTAAGTGCAACACATGCATATAAGAGATGAGAGGTTTGCTCTTAGCTCAAAAGAGTATCTAACAACACTAGAACACTTTGCAATGGTAGCAACAACTTCCTCCAACCAGTCAAGGTGGGTATTTATACCCCACACACAAAAACTATTCGTTGGAGGAAAGATTCCATCGAATCAGAGAGGGGCCGGTCTGACCGCCAACTAATGGCCGGTCGGACCGCCCATGCGCCAACGGTTATAAAAGTAGTCGTTGGACTCTCTGTCGGTCAGACTGCCAACTGCCGACCGATCGGACCGCCGCTTTACCGGTCAGACCGCCAAGGGTGGGCGGTCAGACCGCCCAAGGAAAATCAGGGCAATTCCAAAAGGTGCTTCTCTGGAGAAAAAAAAACATACCGTGAGGGACTCTGGTACTTCCGCTCTCCGTTAGTACCGTATTCTCAATGGCAGTACTACCGTACAGAAATTCAGCTCAAGGAGCAATCGGTCGGACCGCCCAACACACGACGGTCTGACCGATATGCCACCGGTCAGACCAGCTGGTACTGGCGGTCAGACCGCCAGACTCCAGAGAAACTTTGCACTTTGCCAAACTCAAATTGTAAAACACATTTGCCAATTTGGGTACAATCCAATCAAGATTTAAAGATGATATTCTCAACAAGTTACAAAACACATTTGCCAACTTTTAAAATTAACACCACAAGGAATAAGGTACATGGACTTAAACCATTTGTAAAACACATTTGTAAACTAAAGTCACATGCTACAAGGGTTATGCATGAGCCTCGACTATTTGCAAAACACATTCGCAAATAATAGCATCATGCCTAGATGAGCTAGATCAAACACAATGAGCTATCAACACATGACTAACTCAAGCTACTAGTCAAGACCCCTCTTAATAGTATGACAACCTATACTAGCAATCCGGTCTTCCAACCAAACACCAAGACCGGTAAAAGACTAGGAACACATCCTTGGCCCTAGCTAGTCATACATTTGCCTTGCATCTTTTTGAAGCTTGATAACACACATCATCACTTCAAGTCCGGGTCCTTGACTCTGATAATCATCAACACGTGATGATCTTTTCACTTCGGGATCTTGTCTTGAACATCATCAACACATGATGATTTCTCCATCCCGAGTGATACATTCTTTCACTTGATCTCCATCAATACATGATTGGTCTTCTCTTGACTTGTTGGGCATCAACACATGATTGGTCTTCTCTTGACTTGATGTGCATCAACACATGATGCATCCTTTACTCCAAGTCTTGATATGCATCAACGCATGATGCATCCTTCATTAGATCTCCATCAACACATGATGGGTCTTCTCTTGACTTGATGATCAACTCGTGATCATCTCCTCTTCTTGAACATCATTGACACACGTGATTTCCTTTTTTTCAAGCTCTTCATATGCATCAACATATGATGCATCTTCTTCTTACACCTTGACTGGACCCAAGTCTTCATCACCCTAGAACATAACCTATTCATCCAACTCATGGAAAATGTTAATTCCACAATATGATTATCATTAATTACCACACCATACCATTAACTCATAATGGTGGGACAAGATATTTCAATCTTTTCCTCTTTGGTAATTGATGATAACCACTTCAATTGTACATAAATTGAATGTAGATAATTTAATGTAACACAACATGAGTATATATGAACTACACAAGTTATATATACTCGATCATAAGTATACAAGAACTACACAAGTTCTATATACTCAAAATATGAGTATACAAGAAATACACAAGTTTTGTATACTCAAAAGGATATGTTTCAGAGTAAAGATCCCAAATATATGTGCAAAACGGAATATGGATCAATACTAATGAAACCACCAAATAATAAGTGAACTCCCCTTAAATGTGTGCATACATAAATGGGTAAATAGAAACATATGCACGCATTCAAGTTATACTAATGGTGGAGTTCAACCTATATTTTGGATCCGAGGAATGCAACAATATATAAGAGTATAAAGTCGAATGCATACCTTGTTGAATTTCACATTTATATCCAAATGAGACTACACACTAGATATAACAATAAAATGTTAGTCTTACAAATAGATTTATCATTAGTCACCAAAACACTCCATTAACTCATAATGACGGGTCTAGATCCTTCAAGGGGATCTAGCTCAAAGAGAGCTCAGAATAGCTATGAGTAAAGTGGTACAAGCCTGCGCAGTGCTATACAAAATCATAAATTCATGCATGTCTCCTGGATTGGAGTCTACGGGAACCACTAGGGGTCTTTCTTCTCTCCGATTGACTAGTAGTCTTTTCAGTATTAAAATTTATCACTTAAGTTTTGATGAATTATTTTCCAAAATCATATATGATCTAGAAACTGTAATAATGAACAGAGATAAGTCATACAGTGCATCTTTTGCTACTAATGCTTGCTGAGTACACTAGTACTCAACCTTGCTATTATTCTCCTTTGTTAGATCCTAGTCTGGTCGGGAACCATCCTGAGTGGGACAAAGGACACACATGTACAGATGAGACCGCAGGAGACGAGGACCCTTACTACGAGGAGCAGGGCGAGGTGGACACCCTATTCGGCACGTGGGACGAGTAGGCGACCAGGGAGGCAGGACAGGCAAGCGAGGGGACGTAGTCCCATTTTGCAGTTGTAAAATACTACTTGTAATAAAAACGATAGCCTTGCGTGGCTACTGTTGTAATAAAAATATACAGTTTCTATCTTATTGTTCTGCTGCGCTGACTTTGGTAAGACTTACTATTTATCGAAGCAGTGTTCTACTGGGTAGACGAATAGTAATCCGTATGCTTAACTGTGATTACCCTTTGGGGTAATGACACGGGGTGCCACACTACATAACCCAACAATTGTTGGCTACGAAGATACGGGACAATAACAAGTTGAAGGAGGGCGTCGGTAGCATACTAGAGCTAGAGGAGGAACTGTTGAACATTGATCTAGAGGAAGTAGAGGAGTTCTAGGACATGGTTGACATGGTGATAGAGTCATGGCTCTGATACCATGAAAAATAGTTTGAGAAAGCCGCACCTATGACAAGGGGGCTCGGTCTATATTTATACACGTTAGAGATTACAAACCGAGTCCAACAATGACTCACGATTACAGTAGTTTACCTATGTTTCCATATCGTATCCTTGCCGGATCATGAATAGTATTGGCTCCGATTACATCTATAGAATTCTACCTCTAACTCTAGTATTATCTTTAACACATAGAAGCTCAAAACCATTATAAAAAAAGGGACATTGGTAATTTCATTTCATTAATCAGCAATCAATTTACACATACTGATTGTTTTACTCGGTAATAGGCTAATAGCACTGTGCAGTTGTGCATTGTTATCTTGCAGAGGTCGCTGCGGCCTCCGTTGAGTATGAGGAGGTTACCTGCAAGCAGATGTCTATCAAAGAGATACATACCGCAACTGAAAACTTGAGTCCATGAAACGTCATTGGCCAGGACATTGCTGGTACACGACAATACTAGTCAGCTGAGAATTAGGATCTTTATTCCACAAAACAGATGAAAGTGTAATTGTCATGAATGAACATGGGAAGTAGAATGTAATAGCCACGTTCAGTAGGTTATTCTTGCTCTGAAAGTTGGATGCACCTTCCTGATATGATTTCCAGGGAAAGTGTACAGAGGAGTGCTTGCAAATGGCTGGCCTGTTGCAGTGAAGCACATCGTTAAGAATGAACATGCCAAAACCTTCCTAAGGGAAGTTACAAGCCTCTCACATGCCAGGCATCCAAATCTTGTGTCATTAAGAGGTTATTGTTATGTGCAGGACGAGTGCTTCCTTGTGTATATGAGCTGTGCATCTGTGGTAACCTATCAGAATGGCAATTTGGCAAGTAACTTTTTGAGGAAACGACAGGATGTACTAAATATGTAATGTAAGGACTAAAAGCATACAAGTTGATTGCAAACTGTCGGATTTTGGACTGTCGAGAGTCATAGACATAGGCGTATCGCATGTAAGCTCTGAAGTTTGAGGAACTTTTGGCTACGTCGATCCAGAGTACCGCCACAACCACAAGGTGAATGCTGCAGGTGATGTATACAGATTTGGTATGGTGCTCCTACAGCTCTTGTTGGGAAAGAGAGCAATCAACATCATGAATTCTACTAAACCAATGTCGCTCGACAGAATGGTAAGTTCATAAACAGTTAAAGTTGGATACTCACTTCTGGGATGGAACAATCAATTGTGCTGAATCTGGTATCCATACCTTTCGTTGTCAGGCTTCCATGCTCATCAGAGATGGCTATGCGTTGGAGTTTGTTGTGTTATGAATAGCGCTTGTATTGAATATGAGGTCAATGGATCAATATATATAAAAGTACATGTTTGACATATATGTAAAGAACCCCTTGTACAATACACATTTAACACTCCACCTCAAACTTATGGTGGATGAACAACATTAAGTTTAGAGAGATAGAAGTTGTGTTGAGTTCTGGTCTGCGCCTTTGTGAAGAAGTCTACTAACTAAAGTTCGGAAGGCACATACTGAAGAGCAACAATCTGGTTCTGCACATGGGTCCGCATATAAGAAGCATCAACATCAATATGCTTTGTAAGCTCATGCTTCACCGGATTTGTAGCAATGCTAAGAGCCGCTATATTGTAAGACGAAAGAGGAGTAGGTGCGGAAATAGAAACATCAAAATCTCAAGTAACAACTGTAGCCAATTAACCTCCGCAGTCAACAAAACCATAGCTCGCAACTCTGCCTCGGCATTCGAACGAGAAACTATTGTCTGCTTCTTAGTCTTCCAAGCAATGAGAGATCCACCAAGAAAAACACAATAAGCAGAAAGAAACCGGCGATCAGAGTGATCACTAGCCCAAGTAGCATCAGAATATGTCTAGAGCTGTAAAGAGCTAGAACAAGGGAAAAGCAGACGACGAGTGATGGTTCCATGAAGATATCGTAGAACACGAAGAAGATGGCTATAGTGGAGCTAACTGGGAGCAGATACAAACTGATTCAAGATATGCACAGGGTATGAAATGTCAGGACGAGTGACACCCAGATAAACAAGACTCCCAACAAGGTGACGATAGCGAGTAGGATCAGGAATAGACTCACCTTCAGTGGGCCGAAGATGAACATTAAGCTCTATAGGAGTCTAAGCGGTGTGCTGATCCGTAAGTGAAGCACAATTAAGAAGATACTGAATATACTTTTCTTGAGACAGATAGAAACTTCAGGCTCAGAAATAACCTCAATCCCAAGAAAATAGCGAAGCGAACCCAGATCAGACATGAGAAACTACTCATTAAGATGCTTCTCGACAAAAGTGATGTACTGAGAATCATCGCCAGTAATGATCATATCATCAACATATAAAAGGAGAAGCGTCCGACCACAAGGTGAAGTGTGAATAGAAAGAGCAGGATCATGAGTACTGGCAGAGAAACCAGCTACAGTGACAACAGAAGAGAAGCGATCAAACCAAGCATGAGGAGCTTGCTTGAGGCCATAAAGAGATCAGCGAAGGCGACAAACCATACCCTCAGGAACAGAATACTCTGGTGGTGGCTGCATTCTTGACATCAAGCTGAGAGATAGACCATGTTCGAACAGACACCATAGTAAGAAAAGTGCGAATAGTGGTCATGTGAGCCATAAGAGCAAAAGTTCCATCATAATCACGCCATGCTCCTGCTGAAAATCACGTGCCACGAGACGAGGCTTGTAGCGCTCAAGAGAACCATCAGAGCGGGTCATGACCTTGTAGACCCACTTGCACGTGATAGGAGTAACACGTGCGGGAAGAGGGACAAGATCTCATGCGCCCGTACATTCAAGGGCAGCAATTCCTCTGCCATCGCATGCTGCCACTCCTGATGAACAGCAGCATCAAGATAAGAAGTCGATTCGGCAAGAGTCGCTAAACAAAAGCGCGCAGGAGGTCGAAAAGACTGATGATCATGAAGAGCATATCGAGGAGGAGAGGCCGAGGAAAATGACCCTTCAGAAGAAGATGGTGCATCAGGAGAATCCCCAACTCGGGACGACGAGTGTAGTAGAGAGGATAAGAAGGAACAAGGCCAGGAGGAGCCTCTAGAGAGGATGGCAGAAGCAAAGGAGACGGTGAAGGAGACACCGAAGATGTCAAAGGTTGTGATGGAGGTGTGCTGACTATGGGAGTGGTAGGAAAAGTCAGGAAAGAAAGAGACTTGACAAGAGATGTTGGAGTGGTGGAAGAAGAAAACGAGGGTAGAAAGGACGAGACACATCAAAAGTGATATTCGAGAAACCCGCATCCGTCGGCCAATAGGATCCCAACAATGTTATCCCTTATGTTCAGTGCTATAGCCTAGAAAAACGCACTCCACGGACTAAGTGGTCAGCTTAGTGCGCTCACGGGGGGTAAGAAGAACATAGCACACACACCCAAAAAGGCGAAGACTAGAATAGTCAGGAGTTTTATCACATAGACGTTCAACTAGGATCCCACCCTGAAGAGCAGAAGATGGCTGAATATTAATCAGGAAAGTGGCAGTAGAAACAGCCTCAGCCCAGAAATATGGTGGAACAACAGAGGCAAGCATAAAAGCCAGGACGGTCTCAAGTAGATGACGATGTTTTCGTTCAGCTACACCATTATGGGCATGAGCACCAGGGCAAGAAAACTGTGAGAGAGTGCTATGCTCGGCAAGAAAACCACGAAGGACTCCTAACAAGTATTCCCCAGTAGAGTCAGCACGAAAGACACAAATGGGAGAATCAAACTAAGTACGGATTATGGTGACAAAAGTCTTGTGGATGGATAAAACTTCACTACGTGGTGACATAAAGTATATCCATGTGTGGCGAGAAAAATCATCAATAAAAATTATATAATATTGATAACCTCCTTTCAAAACAAGGAGCTAGATCCCATACATCAGAATGAACAAGATCAAAAGGACGATGTGACACTGACTCACTAGAAGGATAGAGAAGTTGAAGCTGTTTACCAAGCTTACAACCCTGACAATTTAGAAAAGCATCACCAGACACACTCTAAAAGACCGCGACAAAGTAAAGAGGATAGACGCGACCCGCAAAGATGTCCCAAACGATGATGTCACTGAGCAAAAGACGCAGTGGAGGATGCAGCAGAAGCCGTGGCGACGGTGGAGGCGACAAGACTGGCAGGAGAAGCAGAAGGAAATGAAGTCAGTCAAGCTCCCAAAGAGGCTATGAGTCACGGCGGCGAAGGCCCGTACCAACCAGAGTCCTTGTGCGTCGATCCTGAACACAACAATAATCAGAATCGAAAATAACATGACAACCATGATCAGTGAGCTGACCGGCAGATATGAGCTGCATGGTTAGTTTGGGAACATGAGAAACAGTAGGAACATGAAAAGAGTAATTCGAAAGTGTGTCTCGTCCTGCGACAGAAAGAGGGGTACCATCTGCTGTTTGAACAGTGATAGGAGCAGCTAAAGGACAAATGAAAGTAAGACTGGTGGAATCAGATGTCATATAAAAGGAAGCTCTAGAATCAAGAATATAAGGTGATATGCTTGAGGAAGAAGTAAAAGGTGGTCTCTCGCTAGAAGACTGTGCAGTAGAACCAACAGAATCGGATGGTGCAAAAGCAACCATGTGACGCAGCAGTGTGATAAACCCCGAGAATCAGAAGCACCAGAGCTCCTCTGAGAAGAGGAACCACCAGTTCCCTGTGGAGGACGACCACCACAATGTAAATCCATCTTCTTCTTGTAGCAAGTCTGATGTACATGTCCATCCTTGTTGCAGTAAGTGTAATGTAATCCCCTACTAACAACAGCTGTCATTGGTGAACACGCAACCAGTGATGGAATAGCTGTAGCAGGTGTAGAAGCTGGAAGAGCCGCCGAAGAAGAGACGCTGGAAGACCGCAACGCGGCGAATCTCCTCAAAACCAGCTACAAGAGCCTCTAACAAAGCGATAAGCGAGCACGAGTCTGCTCATACTCAGCCCGAAGACGTGTCAAGAAGTCATAGATGCGACGAAGCTCCAGGTGAGACTGCTAATGCTGACAACACTGACAAGTGTGGTAAACATCTAGTCCCAAAGAGTTAATCTGACGCCATACCGCAGATAATTGAGTATAGAACTCATCCACAGTGGCATCTCCCTGCTGTAGTGACTGCTCCTGATGCACAATAGAAAGATATAAGGAATCACCAGACGGCTCGTAGCGGTTGCGTAGATGCGTCCATATCAACTGTGATGAAGCCAAACCAACTACATCCCCGGTTAATTTAACCTCCATGCTAGCAATCAGAATAGCAGAGGCACGAGCATCCTCATCAATCCATGTCTTGTATGCAACATACTGAGTCTGAAAAGTCTCCATAACATCCTCAAAAGCATCAGCTTCCTCCTTACGAGCGTCTTCAGAAGCACAGGCTCAGCAGGTGAAGTAGGGCGAGGCGGACAAGGCAACTCGCTGGTAAAAAACTCCCAAAGGCACTGGCCACGCATGTGAAGACGCATATGCTGAAATCAGTCCTGATAATTGAGACCATCGAAGATCACCAGGAGGAAGCAAGGATTGATAAGCAAATGACCCATTGATAAGATAACGAAATCTAACGGCGGACCGACGCGGCGGTTAGAATGACATTTTTTTCCTTGTAGACCGGCTTCCGCTCAAAAGGCCCGATCGAAGGCCAAAAGGCCCAAGGTACCGGTCGAAGGCCCGAGCACCCCGGCTCAAAAGGCCCGAGGTGCCTTCGACCGAAGGCACCCGAGCACCCTGCACGGGGGTAGTTCCCCCTGGCGGCGGCGGTGGCCCCCGACGGCGGCAGCGAAGGGAGCTCCGGCGGGAACCTTAGTTCCCCCTAGCGGCGGTGGTGGTCCCCGGCGGCGGCAAAGTAGCTCCGGTGAAGGCAGCTCTGGCGATGGCGACGAAGACAACCCCGGCGATGGTGGCAGTGACCTCACGGTCAGTGCCGATGCGAGGGTGGCCAGAGCTCGGCAACGGCTCGGTGGTCCGAGGCTTTCGATCAATGGCTCGAGCACCCGCGACGGTAAACCTCGTTCCCTCGGCGGCGGCGGCGACCGACGCCCCCCGAGCGACTATGAGCGAGGCGTCGGTGAGGCGGCAACGGCGGCGGGCGGCGGCGGCGTCCGAGGCACGACGTCGGCGTTGGACGCGCGGCGAAGACGACCGCACGATGACAGCACATGGCGGCTTTAGGCACGGCTTCAGAGAAGATCAGCAGCGGCGACCGACAACGACAAGCAACATTGGTGGCTGAGGACACGGGAAGGGCGGCGGTGGCGGACGATAGAAAAACCGGCGGCGGCAACTGTAAGATTCTAATCCTAACCTCGCTCTGATACCATGTTACGAAGAGCGTTTGTATTGTATATGAGGCCAATGGGTCAATATATATACAAATACACATTTAACATATATACAAAGAACCACTTGTATAATACACATCTAACGTGTTGATCCCAAGTTGAACGGAGAGTTCTCGACAGAGGCATTTGACCTCAGTCTGAAGTGCTCTCTCTCTCTCTCTCTCTCTCTCTCGCACAGGCTACAAGCAGCAGCGGCCGTCCATGGAGCTAGTAGTGTCGAGGCTAGAAAAAGCTCTAGAGATCTCCACGAGAGATGATGATAAGCACAACGGTGTAAGCATTGTTGAATCCCTTTCATAGATACTCTGTATAACTCTTTAAGCCGCAAGTGTTGATGTATCCATGACCATGTTTGAACATTTTTGTGTATTGAGGTGAACAGAATCCAGTGCAGCGTGAGTGATTGACACTAGAAATAAGCTGAATTAATAAAAACTACCTTGCAGCTTCTTTTGTCACGCTGACAAGATTTAAACCGAGTTGGTTAGAGATCAGATCTATATTGACTTCATGGCATCACATATGAACGCAATCTAGATTCGTTGTATGATGCGTATGCTCATCATAGCGTTGGTATTTTAGTGGTGCTGGAGTACACGACATGCATGTTGGTACAATTATGGAGTCCAGAGATGCTACATTCTTTGAGGATACAATGAAAGATATGCCTAGTTCAACAGAAATAACTGCAGTTACTGCAAAGGAAACCAACAAAAAGAATCATACTGCCTGAAGGAAATAAAATGATCAATGGATAATGACAATAATCTGAAGCACGCCTTGTGGCCAAGGGTTATTTATCTTTGGTCGCCTCACATGGTCTTCTCGCTCACGGATGGATGTTAAGACGACTTTCCTAAATTGATGGATTTGTAGTAGATGGTCAAGAAGGAAAGGTGTGCAAGTTGTTGAAACCTTCACAATGGCAGTCGATTTGAATCTAGCCGATGCGTTGAGAGGTGATGATGGTGGGATTACTTTGTTGTAATCCCATTATGTGGAAAAGGTTACAGTCGTTATGGATATAGCGATCGCAAACCCTCTCCAACACCTTATGATCCTAGTGTGTTGCTTAACTTACTACAAAAAGGAAACACTGGTAAGAAGGCAAGCTGCATCGAGGAGATGGGTTTGAGACCCACGTGAGTTTTACCATAGTGGTAACCCATCCTATGTGATCGGAGATCCCGTGAAGTAGGATTGGCGAAACAAGCTATTGGTTAAGCGGGAGGAGAGTACTTTTACTGGACCCACTCCAAAGCAATGTTCAACCCTAACTGGTCTCCATCAAAACACCGGTATATTAAAACAATAATTGTGGATCAAGGCATTTGACATGTGCTCTTGAGATCGGTGGGGATTGTTGGAATTAAATGGGCTAAGCCCATATTATAATATTCAACTTAATTCTGGTAAATCTCAAAAGCCCATATGCTTGTGCTAAATTGTTTAGTCCCATATGGACAATGATTAGTCACGCCACGTCTACATCATCAACGATTTTCCATATGTCCTCACTTTGCATTGTATACTCAATAGTGGTAAATGGAAGAAGATTAGTGATAGCTGGGGTGTTTTGAAGAATAAACAGTATCATCAACAACATTTTATTATCATCAATAATACAAATGCCAACATCATCCTGAACTTTTCTGACCTCGTTATTTCCTCAAGAAAACATATTTCTAGCCTGATGAATTATTCAGTTATACATAGATGCCTGGCAATTAGCCAATTAGCAATTAATTTTAATTACAACATGAAGCAGAGACTAGACTGCTACCAAAATGACCTTCTGCACAGATGAGGAGAAAAGTGCACCACCATATTGCATATCATCGAAGTGGCAGTTCATCCAGTGCTTCGGCATAATCTTTTTGGTTCATTGACAGGACACACAAGCCATGTGGGAGAAAAAGGTAAATGGCAAGAAAGATTATCACTCCAAGATCAGCCTCTTCACCTATGGCTGGTTGAGGGGGATTTCGCAGGTATATCTGACTGGCACACCACATACAGTACAGGGTGGCTATCACCAGGATGAGAAAGAAAGATTGATTTGATTTTTCAGTCACTGATTTTCCATGCTTCACTCTGCCAAAACATAGAACGAAGTGTTTATAGAAACACAATGGGATTTGTAACAGATAGCAACACCGTGAAACTCAGCTTGAGTGCTTGACTGAACAAGTATAATCTAAAATACTAATAAGGGTATTGCACAGTGTACCATTATGTCCTTTTTGTTGGTCACAAACATGATCGGTGTAATACTTAGTAGTTTGTAGAGAGAGCAGGGTTTCTAACTTGGTCATCAGCAAAAACTCCACATTTTGTACACACAAAAAAGCAGAATACGTAGTTAAATTATCACCTGTTAATGTACACAAATCCCCCCATGAGGCAAATGCAAAGAAGACCTACAACAACCACTGCATCTGGATTAATAGGAGCACGGCCGTTCCACCAACCAGTGCTAAGAATCCAAGTATACATTGTAGAATGGCCGTTTTCCTGCAAAGAAAGACATGATATAAATTTAGTCTAACAAGAATGCAATGCTTCGAAAACAGGAAGTCATTTACAATCCTAATAAGTTTAACTTCTCACATGAAAATATGTGTTGTTCTTGCCAAAAAAGAAAAAACTTAAAAATGTGCACACAAAAAAACATCAATTCTAAGTTAATGTCTCATTCCATCATGAGGAACCAGCGTAGTAAGGACTAAGGACTAAGGAGTACATTCCTTCCAGTTAAGAAAAGGTCTAAATCAATGCTCACCTCAAACAAGTGATCCAAGAAGAAGTGGGAGAACGAGCCGGCTGCAATAAGCAAGAGGCACTGTCTCTTGCTTAATGCTACCTGCACCAACACCGATATTAAACAAATCAAACAAATGCCACATGATCAGAGTCGTCTGGAGTCTGGACTCTCACTCTGGAGCTAGCCCCTTTGTACAATGTATTGCATATTTCTGCTCCTTCCATTTGCAATTGTTTGTAAGCATAGTTTGCTAGTTGCTACACACGCTGGTATTAAATTCAAAGAAGATAACAAAGGGTATGGAGCACTGCACAGGTACCAGGTGTTTATGCTTTAGACACGCCCTCCTTAATTAAGTAATTAGAATAAACAATCCCGAGGTTTGTTCTCACCCATGACATAGATTCGTACTAGTATAGTTACCATGTTGCTAGCCGCAGCTCTAAAGAATATTTAATTAAAAAAGGCAGCAAGTAAATCCAAGGAGATTAGGAGAAGAGAAGATTGAGGAAGCATCCCATTCCACCCACCCCGGCGGGCGCGTCGAGGAGGCCGACGCGGAGCAGCCAGCGGGAGAGCCAGGCGTAGAGGCAGGAGAGCGGGAGGCCGAGGAGGAGCGGGTAGTAGAAGGGGTGGTGGACGGCGGCCATGGCGAGGTCCCCCGCGGCGGCCGCGGAGGATGGGAGGAAGGAGGCGAGCCACTCGGCGAAGGCGCCGAGATCCGGGCCGAGGAAGGCGTTGGCCGCGTAGGCGGCGCAGTGGTGCGGGCCGAAGCGGCGGCCGCCCCCGGCGAGCCGCGACAGCGCCGCCCCACCGGACAGCGCGTACAGCAGGTGCGCCCCCGGCCCCGGCATCCCGGCCGCTCCCTCCCTCCCTGGCCGCCGCCGGCCGATTAGTAGCTCGGTATGGTCGCCGGAGACGCGCGCGGGGTCGGAATCTAAGGTCGCGAGGAGAGGAAGCGACGGAGTTTGGTGGGAGTAGCCGTCCAGGGACAAAATCTGATTCGGCGTGTCTATCGTCCGTTGATTTTGTTGACGCGGGAGCTGAGGCCTCTCATTCCTTCCAGTTAAGAAAAGGTCTAAATCAATGCTCACCTCAAACAAGTGATCCAAGAAGAAGTGGGAGAACGAGCCGGCTGCAATAAGCAAGAGGCACTGTCTCTTGCTTAATGCTACCTGCACCAACACCGATATTAAACAAATCAAACAAATGCCACATGATCAGAGTCGTCTGGAGTCTGGACTCTCACTCTGAGCTAGCCCTTTGTACAATGTATTGCATATTTCTGCTCCTTCCATTTGCAATTGTTTGTAAGCATAGTTTGCTAGTTGCTACACACGCTGGTATTAAATTCAAAGAAGATAACAAAGGGTATGGAGCACTGCACAGGTACCAGGTGTTTATGCTTTAGACACGGCCTCCTTAATTAAGTAATTAGAATAAACAATCCCGAGGTTTGTTCTCACCCATGACATAGATTCGTACTAGTATAGTTACCATGTTGCTAGCCGCAGCTCTAAAGAATATTTAATTAAAAAAGGGAGCAAGTAAATCCAAGGAGATTAGGAGAAGAGAAGATTGAGGAAGCATCCCATTCCACCCACCCCGGCGGGCTCGTCGAGGAGGCCGACGCGGAGCAGCCAGCGGGAGAGCCAGGCGTAGAGGCAGGAGAGCGGGAGGCCGAGGAGGAGCGGGTAGTAGAAGGGGTGGTGGACGGCGGCCATGGCGAGGTCCCCCGCGGCGGCCGCGGAGGATGGGAGGAAGGAGGCGAGCCACTCGGCGAAGGCGCCGAGATCCGGGCCGAGGAAGGCGTTGGCCGCGTAGGCGGCGCAGTGGTGCGGGCCGAAGCGGCGGCCGCCCCCGGCGAGCCGCGACAGCGCCGCCCCACCGGACAGCGCGTACAGAAGGTGCGCCCCCGGCCCCGGCATCCCGGCCGCTCCCTCCCTCCCTGGCCGCCGGCGGCCGATTAGTAGCTCGGTATGGTCGCCGGAGACGCGCGCGGGGTCGGAATCTAAGGTCGCGAGGAGAGGAAGCGACGGAGTTTGGTGGGAGTAGCCGTCCAGGGGAGAAAATCTGATTCGGCGTGTCTATCGGCCGTTGATTTTGTTGACGCGGGAGCTGAGGCCTCTCTTGAGGTCTTTCTTCAGCCAAGTTTCTTCCGTGGTCCAGTTGGTCCAGTAGAGTAAGAGACGAGTTGGTTGCTTCGCCGCTAAGGTAACCGGTTCCCAGGGTTTTTTCAAATTTTCAATGGGGTTCCGATGCGACCAATATGTGGTTACACATTTACATGAAATAAAGAAAAAATAAGTTGAAATCTGATGTATTTTGCCACTCAAATGAACTTTATTTTGCCGGTACGAAACCAAACGGATCCAACAGGACCGATATTACCGAAAATCGGCCTATTTTCTGAACCCTCGTTGCACCTGACCCGAGCTGGGAGGCCACCAACTAGTGTCTGCGATTCGCTAGCAAACCTAGTAGCAAGTAGTAGACAGCAGTTGTCGGCCCCGATTTGCTCGTTGCTGCACGACCCCTGAACACGTTGAATGGTCAAGC
Source organism: Hsuehochloa calcarea (assembly GCA_036346395.1). NCBI lineage: Eukaryota > Viridiplantae > Streptophyta > Magnoliopsida > Poales > Poaceae > Hsuehochloa > Hsuehochloa calcarea. The sequence goes on from CM070600.1 coordinate 19,536,858, forward strand.
AGCCGGCCGGCTGCCCAACGAACCGTGGATGGTCGATGCGGGGCCCGTGGTGTCCCTTACGTAACGGCTTAGCTAATAATACTCGTACCTGCTCGGCTGCTCCGCATGCCTGCATTATCTTGAAGTCATCGTTCTATTTTCCCAGGTCTACCGGATTCCACGCAAAGCTTATGTTATGATAAGAAAATGATAGGTGGAGCATGATATTATGCACTGGTCTGCTGTGTCTTTAGCCTCTTGGGAGCTCAACCATCGCACACCATGCACCGTTTATGTCCAGTAATACAGTTCGTCAAGCTGTCCGTCCATGTTATACCGGGGAATTGATAAGAGTAAATTCGCTAAATCCTAGGTTTTGAGACAAAGGTAATGCAGTTTTACAAAAAAAAAAAAATCAAGAAACACTGGGTTTTACGGCAAAATTTTCAACCAAAAAAATCAGATACAAATCCATTTTTAGATTTGGCCATTATTTTTGTAAAAAAATATATATATTTGCCCTATATGCCTCTCTCTCCTCTCATTCTCAAATATATATACTGTGGCAACCCCAGTGACAATTAACTGTGTCATATATATTTGAAAATACCACGTATTTGATGGCCCAAATAGTGTACATTGTATTTTTTTATACATTTTGCACCAAAACCTGGGGTTTCTTGAAAATTTTCTAAAACCTGAGGTTTTGTTTTACCTTTGCCCAAAAAACTGAGGTTTCCTGGTAATTACTCAATTGATAATAATATTAGGCAGAGCACTGTTGTTGAGTTCACATAGTCCGCGCCAGATTTTTACAGCATCTAGCAGGCTAGCAGCACTGCGTCAGATAACTTGCTTATGACAGCAGTGCACGCAGTTACCGCTTAGGCGCTTAGACCTTTGCAAATTCACTTCACCAACACGTCAGGCGCTGCAGTCCATCGGAGCGCCGTCGCCCTCCACTCGCTGCCTGCACCGCTTTGCCGCCTTGATTGCCAGCAGGTTGTCGCAGACGATCCACGGGAAGCTCCAGGGCCGCTTCTCGGACCGGTGGTCCGGGTGGTACGTTACGCGGTACCACGCCGACGCCATCCTCGACGCCTCCGCCTCCCTGCTGCTCTTGAACCACCCCCTCACCTCCTTGTGCAGGCCGTCGACGGCGGCGACGATCCGGTCCTTCATCTCGAAGTACCTCTTGTTGTCCCTCCTCAGGTACAGCAGCTTGTTCCGGATGTTGCCCGTCAGGATCTCGTCCTCGTGCTCCGCGCGGTAGTAATTCAACAGAGTGGTCAGCTTCTCCGCGTACAGGTTGTAGTACTCTTCCGCGGCTTCCAGGAACTCCTCAAAGCCAGGGACCTCGAGTTCAGGATCGTACCTGGGGCTGGATTGAACCAAGGATGCGAGAGCCTCTGAGCTCTCCACGTGACTCACGGCTGCTCGGTAGAGCTTGCCGAGAACACCATTCGAGATGTACATCGGTTTGTCCCATCGCTCCATGAAGTCGGGGAACTCCCTCGGTCTCAGTGACCGGGCATTTCAGCTGGAGCTCCCGTCTTGGCGAAGTCGACCGCCATGGAATGCAGAGCAGCAAGCTGTAGGCACTCAGGGCTCCGAGCTTTCAATGGTTGGCGGTCCGCGTGGATCAAGTGGGCAGTGGAGATGACACCGAGTGCATCGTTTATCATGTAATCGACAAAGTACTTCTGAATTTCCTGCAGTTACAGATGTTTTTGTGACATTTCACTCAAGCGAGTATAACCATGTGACTATGTGAGAAGGGGGAAATGCATTTGTTAGTCGAAGAGACAAATTGGAGCTGCATATCGGTGGTAAATGGTAAATGCATTTTTCCAGTTTGCAACGCGTATTGAGTTCATGCCCTAAAATGAATACAATTTTAGAAAGATGTTAGGTGCATCAGGTACAACTACATGATTAAAATGCTACAGTTCATAAAGACTCTAATCCTTGGTAATATTTGCAACTATAAAAATCTGATATTAGCAACAACAAAAACTTCAATAAATTAGCAACAATAATCTAAGCAATCAGGAATACACCTCAAGTGTAACAACATGATCACATATGCGTGGCCTTGTTGCAGCGTAGTCCATAGGTGTATCAACCTTCTCTGGAATCAGTCTGTCATCCCAAGTAACAAAATAGAGGTCGCCATCCAAATCTCCCCCCGAGCATTCATGTGGATGAGGCCTAATCAACATCCGAGACTAAGTAAGGATAGCCCGAGCATTGGTAACATCCATTGATAAGGTTAATAGTGACATAACACAATCAAATATCAACCTAACATGGAAAACAATGCTGACAAATACAGTAACTCAATCCAATAGAGAGACAAACTACTTTGAAGCCATGGGCAAAGCAATATAAACTCCACAAACTCTGAAGATCATCATTCAGTCTCAGTGTCACATACCTTTCCCCTCTCTGAGGGAAGACAACACAATCAACCAGGTACATATCATCCAATCTAGGGTTGTAGACAGCTTCAAGTACTCTGATATCACCAGGATGGAGACAGGGATTTTTAGAGATTGCAACTTTTCCAACAACTATGGCTGTTTTCCCATTATCATTGTAAAAATATGGTTGATCACCGTCCTTGTGCTCTTTGCTGTTCTTTTTAATTCTGATGAAAACTTGACCATATTCTAATATGCCTGTTTCATCCAAACAACCAATAAGAACACGGCCTTTTGGGACATGAATCTTACATCTAGTTCTTATGTCAGCCAGCCTATTCTCCTGATGGGCCTTAAGAATCATTAACAGGTAAGGCTCTGAACTTGGTTCATAACCTTGCAGCAACATCTTCACTGCTGTCTTCGTTTCAGCACCACCCATTTTCCCCAGGACAGACAAAGCAACTTCTCTGTTGGTCAGCATTTCATCTGTTTCACGCATATCATCTTGTTGCATCGACTCAAATATTTCATCCCTTATCCCCAGTGTTGATAGGAGAGAGATAATTTCACGATTCACATAGCATGGCTGAGACTTACTCCAACTTGTAATGTTCAGCATCATGCTCTTTGATTCAAATTTCTTCATACTAGGTCGCAGAGAAAGATTTTTAAAGTCAGTGCGGTCAACAGCAATGACTCCTTTGTAGCCACCAAACCTTATTTGAAAAGCTGAAGGAGGGTTATCAGGGTCTAATCCAATTTCGTGTGCAACTATTCTGGAAAATTTCAAAGATATCTTCCCGATACCATCGGAAAATATGTATTTAGTGCCATCAGTTGTGACTTCAATATCTGGGATCACTTGCACATCATACGGTAAGACTTCAAATGTTTGCCTGGAGGAGCTGAACAACTGGCCCATTCTAGCCGCACACTTAGAGACTGAACGGATATCTTCAAAGTGGCCCATCCACCTTCTTATACCCTCTGCACTCAAGGAACCATTAGAAGCAAACATCCAAACAGAATTTCCACGAAGCTGACTTGCTGAGAAGGACAAAAATTCGAACTTCTTTTGACCAATGGAAAACCCTTCTTTTAGAATGGAGAGAATGCGACCATACAGGTCAGTTTTGAAGGGTTGAGAAAAGAACCCTTGTTCAATTCTAGCTGAGATTGCATTAGGAGGAAGCTTACTCCAATCTTCATCAACAAAAGTAACTCTAACAAAGTCAGAGGCGTATGCAGAATGGTACTTAACCACATAATTTGAAACTTCTTCCTCGGGTCCCAAGCAGTATATTTTTGATGGAGTAATGTGAACTCTGTAACACTTCATCAACTTTCCTTCGCCTTCACTCTTATTGGACAGCAAAGTATTGTGGCTTATCTTCATGCTATAAGCCTCCTGCTGGATGAATTGCAAAGGTTCATAGCAGGTAAACTTCAATTTGCTCATTTTCTCAAAAATCCTCCTTAAAATATCAACTGGTAATTCTTCAAGAGCTTTAAACAGATCAACATTAACATGCTTGGCAACTAGCTTCCCCATATGAACAAGAGAGTTGAGACGAAAAAGAACTTCGTAAGGCACTGAACAGCCACTTGGGCAGTAAACAAGAGGAACCACTTTGGAGGAGGGGCCAACAACATCCATTGAAGAAATGAACAATTCCCCTAATTCTCCTGAGAAAGGTAAACTTTGGAGAATATGTGACACTGGTGCACCTTCACTCAATTTTAAGACGAGATTAGAACAATTCCCAAAACAGCATTTAGGTGTAAAATCTAGTGCTCTGACCCAGGCAAACTTGGCATCCTCCTTACATGCATGAAAGCGGTCATCCATAAACCTTGAATTAACTGCAGGCCCAGAAATTGCTGTGTGTATTCTTGGTGCATAAGTGAGCTGGAAATAAATAATAATTTAGAATATTGCATCTGAAATCAACTAATAGTCTAAGAAACATGACAAAAACTAAATTTAGAACACTACAGATAATATGTATTCATCAGACAAGCTTCAGATTCATAGTTAAAAAAATCAAAAGAATATTCCATCTGAAATGAACTAATATTTAAGGACAGAAATGTGACAGACAGAAAATCAATTTGAGAAGAGAGAAGCAAATGGTGATGCTCGTAAACTTGCACATTTAGTATGTAAAGCCTAGGGCACACTCTTCTGGGATTGTATTCCTCCACCATTTGCAAAGTCTACTCAAATCTTTCAAGTGAATATAGCTGCATCAGTTTTCCCTTTCAAAAGAAAAATGTTCAACAGAGTTATCGGTATTACTTCATCAGCTCTAAGACATAATCACAACCAGACCACTGTGATAGTTCACTATAGTTTCCCTGGTTCCAGAATTAACCAATTTCTGAGCTCATGCAAGTTTTGAAGGAGGAAGTACATCTATGAGCTCCCTGTTTCAAAGTTCAAACAGAACATGCTTTCCACATTTGACACTCTGGGTGACTGGCTATCAACAAATCCATATAACATCCTGCTGTAACGCTTATAAATTTATTAATAGTTCATAAATTGTAGTAAGATTGGAGACAGATTATTTATTTTCGCCCCCACATAAATTCCCTATAAATTAAATTTTAGAAATGTCCATATGTATCGGAAAGAAAAGGAAGACACCATCCAATTTATTAATACAATAGAACATGATTTTATAAACAGTTGGTGGCAAAAACATGAGTGCTATTCATATTAGCACTGGACTCCTGATAAGTCAAGATTTTAAAACCTAAAGATTAACTAAATCTCATCATGCCCAAAAATTCTAGCGATGATTTGGATAGTTAGGATAGCATTTAATAAAAAAAAGGTTTAGGTGCTTAGGTTACAAATCTACTTTAACAAAATCTGGTTTTACTAAAGTTTTAGAACGAACAACTACAAATTCACTTACGATCTACTCACATTGCATGAACTTCTGTCATGGCCATGCTACGGAGTAAAATCAAGGTATATACACAAAGCATACCAACATATTATCTGCATGCCAGCTGTTGCTTCAAAACAAATGATTATATCACGCTTCAATACTTCACTTTCAACAAACACAATTGTAACATGCAAGCCCATCAAAATTTGGAGCTTTCCACGTCACCCTACAACCTCCAAATTTGGAGCTTTCCACGTCACCCTAGAACCGCAATGCCTGACTAATATAACTGTCATGGACGTGGGCCAGCTGCATTGGTGCACAAGGAAAGGGCAGCAGCCAGATTAGTTAAGAGATATTGTTACTTATGATTTGATTAGATATCAATCCCTTAAGGATAGGAAGTTATGATTTGATAAGATTCCAATCTCTTATAAATGGAATTAGTTATTTGTTTCCAATCTTCTTATGTCGGCTATATAAGGCTAAGCATTTGTAATCTATTTAGATTAAGCAAGAAAGATGAATTAGTCTCAAGTCTCAAATTCCTCTCCCTAGTTTAGTTTCTCTCTATCCCAATAGGTGACCTCTCCTCTACGCATCATTCTTCCTTCAAGCCACCATCGTCAGTCTCCCTTGCAATGTGTTAGGTACATTACAGTAACAAAGTACTACTATAAGAGTACTACTAGAGCAAGACGATGAGCAGCTCACCTGCAGCAAGATGGCAGCCATCCCGTCGATGTTGCACCCAAAGCACTCCCTGATGTCCTCGAAGAGCACCTCAAGCTTGTACCTTTGGGAATCGTGCTCCATGTATAGGTCCACGCGGCGCTTCCCCGGGATTACTTCGGCGCGCACGCCGTCCCAGGCGTCTGCCGCCTCGAGCTTGCGCTCGGCCAAGCGGTTACCTACGAAGAGGCGCGCGCCGACCGTGCGAAGGGAGAGGTCGGGCGCGCGGGGCAGGAGGTCGACGGGGGCGGGGGAAACGGAGAGGAGGGAGCCAAGGAAGCGGGGTAGGCGAGCGGAGGAAGCGAGGTCTGCGGCGAGGGTGGCGGCGGCGGCGGAGTCGAACTGGACGGTGCCGTGGCCGCGGCTGAGCCAGCCGCGGTGGGCGGCTGCGATCTCACAGGCGAATGCGACGCCGGCGCCGGCGACGGCGGAGTCGAAGAAAGCGAGGAGCTCGGCGGCGACGGCCGAGGGAGGGATGTTGGAGACCCGCAGCGTGGCTGTGGCTAAGGGCGCCGGCGCCGCCGTCGGCATAGGTCACGGCTCGGTCGGAGTTTTTCTTAGGTGGCGTTTGGATGTGTAGCGGAAATGGGATAGGTTACGATGTCGTGGGTTTAGGACGGGGATATGTGATTTTTTTTTTTTTAGAAGACGTCATTGGCGAGTTGTTCAAACAATAATCTCATAAATAATACTCAAATTGTAAGAACAAAGTAAGAATATAAGAACACAAAAGTAGATTAAACACATAGATATAAAGAGAGTTCAGGTTTCGCTTTATTGTTCTTCAATCATCGTGTTATAATAGTAAGAGTCTCCCTCTATATACATCTTCCTGATCATGCTAGGGTTTCCGTGGGGTGTTCATACATGGGCTGGATCCAGAGTTTTTTAACACTCCACCTTGGACACTCAATCTCACATTTACATGCCACATTAAAACTCTATAAAAATTTAGTGGAAAAAATTTAAAGAAAGAGTACATGATATATATTCTACTGTGTTGCACGAATTGCATCATTAAAAATTTTAGCCGGGAAACTTCAGGAAAACTCGTCAAGGGAAAAAGAATACAATCCACCTAATTTCATTTAATTTTCAGGATTTATTCTCTGAGTACTCGATCTTCGTGATCAAGTTTTAATAAAAGAGTTCGTGAAGATTCTCCCCATAAATTCTGCACTTCTCTAAGTCTTATCATTCTAATTCCACGTATGCATCTTTCAAAACTAGATGCTGGTAGTGATTTAGTGAATAAATCTGCAAGATTTTCACATGACTTAGCATGCAGTACTTTAATTTCGTCCATCTGTTGCAATTCGTGAGCATAGAAGAACTTAGAGTTGATATGCTTAGTGAGAGAACTCTTCACATAACCTGATTGTACTTGTGCTACACAAGATGCATTATTATCATCATAGATAATAGTGGGGTTTACGCGGTATTCAATCCACATGACTGCTGGATGTAGTGAATCATCCGCCGAAACCAAAAACATTCCCGTGAGGTTTCGTACAGTGCTATGATTTCCGAGTGGTTCGTCGAAGTAGATACAAGACTTTGCTTAGACGATTTCTATGAAATTACAGTTCCACCACATAGGAATACATAGCCTATTTGCGACTTAGCTGTATACGGATCTGACAGGTACTCAGCATCCGCATAGCCAGTCATAGTAGGTCTTGGTTCTTTCTGTAGAATAGACCAAGATCTTTGCTTTATTTGAGGTATTGGAAGATGTCATTTATTCCCTGCCAATACCTTTTGGAAGGTTATGCACTATACCTTGCTAGTAGATTCACGGCAAATGCAATGTCCGGTCTAGTACAGTTTGCCAAATATATGAGTGCTCCTATTACACTCAAGTACGGGAATTCCGGTCCCAGAACTTCCTCCCCCTCTTCTTTAGGTCTGTACGGGTTCTTGTCCTGCTACAAGGATCTCCCGACCATCAGTACTTTCGAAAGATATGCATTTTCAAAGCCGAACTGTTCTAACACTTTCTGAGTGTAGGTTGACTGATGTATTAAAATCTCTTTCAAGCTGCAAGCCTAGGCAGTATTTGGTTTTACCCAAGTCTTTCATTACGAACTTTGACTACAGGTAAGAGCTTGCTTTCTTAATATCTTTTATGGTCCTGATGATATTCAGATCATCTACATATACTAAGATTATACATAAGCCATCCTAGGATCGCTGTATAAAAACACATGGACAATCATCATTGTTTGTGTAGCTTTTCTTGCAGAGAAAGTTGGTCAAGCGATTATACCACATTCTGCCTGATTGCTTCAGTCCATACAGTGACTTTCTGAGTTGCACACTGTATAGATTTCTGTTTACTCTGTCTTGATTCGGGACAGGGATACCTTCATGTACCTTCATATAAATATCAAAATCCAAGTTCCCATAAAGGTATGCAGTTACCACATTGATCAATTTCATTTCTAAATTCAAGTTTACTACCATTGAGATTAAATATCTAAAAGTAGCTTCGCCCATGATCGGGGAATAAGTTTCTTCATAATCGACTCCTGGTCATTGAGTGAAACCTTGTGCAACGAGCCTTGCTTTATGTCTTATAACTTCATTGTTTTCATTTCTCTTTCGAACAAATACCCACTTATGCCCTACGATGTGCACATGGGGAGGTGTGCGGCTTACAGGCCCAAATACCTCTCTTTTATTAGAGATAATAATTCTGCTTCTATTGCCTTCTTTCAATCTTTCCAGACTGATCTTTTCTTACATTTAGGGAGCGATGCAGGCTCTGGATCAAGATCGATGATTGTGATAATTTTCTTTGCAAAATAAATATCGACATTGGTTGTTGTTCTATTCATAGATTCTCATGTGGTCACATAATTTATAGCTATTTCTTCATAGGGCGATACTTCTAATGCTTCTACTTGCTTACCGTTGCTTTCAACTGCGGAGGTAAGTCCCTTTAGTTTTTCAACTCCGATATGTGCGCATACATCCATGCTGATGTCTTCCTCTATGGGAATATTCAAATCTGGTATACCTTTTACTGAAGGTTCCATATTGGTGCCAGGTCTCAACTGGTTCCCCTTATAGTTGTGGGGAGTTTCAGTGATCGGCTGTGCCAAGTCCTTCTTATTCTTTTTCGCCAGGCGTCCCCAGTTACTTGGGATTGAGGGGCCGGAGTTCTCATCCTTTTATTCTGAGGCCTTTGGACTGGATTAGGGATACCTTTAATTTTCTTTGGTATTTCAACCATCTCCGGCACATTGCGTGCAGACAGTTGATTTGCTAATGCTTGCAAATCAATTATCTTTTAGACTTTTTTTTTTTTTCACTAGTGCGCGGGTCATGTGCATGGATTCTCGTGGCTTGCCATGTCAGTTCCTGATATTTTTCATGAAGGGGTTGATTTCCTCCCCCTAATGATGGAAAACTATCCTCATCAAATATGTTGTCAACGAAGCAGGCTGTATGCAAATCTCCAGTCATGTGGTCTAGATACCTGATTATGGATGTTGTCTCATAACCAACGTATATCTCAGACTTTCTGAGAGGTCCCATTGCAGTTCGCTATGGTGGTGATATAGGTACATAAACCTTGTAACCAAACCTTCGTAGATGAGAGATTTTTTGTGCTGACCCTTGCGCTAGTTGCATAGCTGAATGGATGTTATATGCCGATGGTCGAAAATTGATGAGAGTTATTGTATGTAGGACTGTGTGTCCCCAATATGTAGTTGGTAAATTATAATTCTGCAAGAGCAGTCGGGCAATAAATTTAATTCTTTTAATTAATACCTCTGCTAGTCCATTCTGGGTGTGGACATGTGGTACGGAATGCTCAACGGTAATTCCCATTGCCATACAATAATCATCAAATACCTTTGAAATAAATTATCCGACGTTGTCCATCCTGATGGACTTCACATGATGATCAAGGAGATTATTCTTACTTTTAATTATGTGTGAGATCAGCTTTGCAAAAGTATGGTTTCTCGTAGAAAATAAGCATACATGCAATCATTTCGAGGAAGCATCGATGAGCACCATAAAGTTCCTAAATGGCCCTGACAGAGGTTGTATAGGACCGCAAAGGTCTCCCTGGATACGGTCCAGGAATGCAGGGATTTCATCCTTTACTTTCAGAGTAGAAGGTCTAGTAATCATTTTTCCGGTGGCACATGCAGGGCACACAAAATCTTCTGTATTCGAGAAATTCTTTACATTAACATTTATGTCCCTGATAATTAGCTATTATATTTGTCATCATTCTAAGACTGGGGTGGCATAATCTATCATGTCAGAGACAGAAAAGTTCAGAGCTTCTAAAAGTTATTTTCAAGACAGTATAGGCTGCAGGTGCCTCAATGCGAGTGTAGTATAGCCCAGATTCATACGAAGAAAGTCTTTCTAATACTCTTTTTTCATTTTCTTCGTGATTTGTAATGAATAGGTATTCCTTACTATACTCTTCTTCGATCTCTACGTGGAGACCGTTAGCGCGAATATCTTTAAAGCTTAAGAGAGTCCTAATCGATTTTGGGTACAACAAGGTTTCTTCAAGGACCAATGTTGTGCCCATCGGGAGTATAATTATGGCTCAACCTGGGCCTATTATACAAGTATTGCTGCCTACAATCGTCGTAAGACTACCAGCATTCTTGCTGATCGACTGGAATTTTTTTGTCTCTCTCGATATGGTATTCGTTGTGCCGCTATCTGCTAAGCACACTTCCTCCATAGGATGCCACACGCGTTCTGACATATATAAAGTATTTATTAATACGGGTAGGAAGCAATCCACACATATAAGTAAAATACTTCAAAACAGAACACAATTTGCTATTAATACAGGAAAAATTCATGCAGGACTCATAATAAGAATTTGTTGCTTTGCTCTCCTAGTACTTACAACAATTATTTAAAATCAATGTTCTATCACAACCATAAACTGCAAATGACTATAAAATCTAAATGCAATGCGTGCACTAGATCAAACCAGCAAAGTATGAAGAAACTTCTTCCTGAATCTGTGCCATGTACATCTTCTCTTCTTCGGTAACTACAGTTGCTGCTGCTACGATGTCAAAAGAAGGTGTGATGGGGGCTGTTATATGGCTGTCCACATCCATGGGTGCATCCCATGATCGTGGATTCTCTGTGCCTGCAATGGCGAGGTGTGCCTCATGCTGTCCTTTGCCCTTTTTCTTAGCCTTGAAGGCATCGATCACATGCTACGGCTCATGGCAAACACGTGACCAATGACCCCAAGTACCACATTTGTAGAAACTTTGGTCCGACCGACCATAGAGCTTCTCGTCGCGCTTCTTTTGTTCACCCTTCTTGGCTTGAACATTCTGTCTGGTTTTGCGACCCATGACCTTACCCTTCTTGCCTCTTTCTTTTGGGTGAGGCTTCCTCACCATGTAGCTGCTTGCATTGACTTCATGGCCAACTTTGCTACTAGGCAGCTGTGAGATGTTGTTCTTTCTGATAACATCATCTTGAGCTTCCGTAACTTGCATGATGTCAATCAGTTCGGCATACTCCTTGTAGTCGTCCTGACGATAGTTGCGTGCGGATTGCACCGCGTTTGGGTGAAAGGTAGAGAGAGTTTTCTCGATCTTCTGCTCATCTATGGTTACTTTACCACAGAGTTGAAGATTTGTACAAATTCTGTGCAATGCAGAATCGTACTCCCCACGGTCTTGTAGTCAGCAAAATATAGTCGATTCCATTCTTGATCTGCCCGAGGAAGAATGATGTACTTCAGCTTCTCGAACCGCTTCTCCAGTGCGGTCCATAAAGCTAGTGTGTTATTTTCTGCCATATACTCATTCTTGAGCATGAGGCAGAGATGATGTCTGATGAAATGAAGTGCTTGATCATTCTCCTCAGCAGTTGGAGTGGCGTCCTTCGAGGTGCCAAGTCCAATAGCAGCACGGAGCATCTTGGCTCCAAGTACGATTTCAACATTTGAAGCCCAAGTCGGGTAATTGTAGCCATGCTGGGCCAGCTATTCGAAATCCTGGTTCGTAATGCCATTCATCTGCATATTCATGCAAAAAGTGCAAAATATTACTACTGGTAACTCACATAAAATGGTTGCAAAAATTCTCATAATGTTCTCATATTTTTCAATGCATTTTTCATAATTTACTGCTATTTTCAATGATTAAAAGTAATACAAACAATCACAAATAATCAAAACAATAAATATAGTAAATAAATTGCATAGAAATAACAATAACAAAGTGAAACAAGTTTCAAATGCAAAAACCGATTCAAAAATTGAATTCTCAAGACCCTTTTCTGTTGGAAAAATGATTTTTGGTGAATTTTGCAATTTTCAGGGGTTAAATCGCGAAATTTTAGTTCTGGGAAAAATTTGCATGGAATTTTCATATTTTGGAGGGCCTTTATGCAAATTTTGGGATTTTTATCATTTCCCTCTTTTTTCTTTTCTGGCCCGATCCGTTTTGCCAGCCTCCTACAAAACATCGCCGGGGGGTTAGGGTTCCCCCACCCCTTTTTTTCGTGGCGGTGGCGAAGCCGCGACGAGGCGCCAAGGCTGCACGCTGGCCGCGGCGAGGGCAATCGGTGGGCGGCGTGCTACCAAGACGGGCGGTCGGCGCTCGCCGGAGGCAATGGCGTGCCGCCTATGAGGCGGGCGGTGGCCCCGAGCGCGGCGGCGCTATGAGTGGTGGCGACGAGGCGCACTTCAAGGCGGCGGAGCGGGCGTCGTCGCCTCGCGGAGGCGGCCGTTCGTCGCGGTGGCGCGAGGAGGTGGTCGGCCGGCTCCATGGCGGCGGCGACGCTCTTCCCCCTCCCTCCCTTCTTTCTTGATTTGGTGGTGCGCCAAACGGGAGGCGGTGGTGGCGCCGCAGCGCCGGACCGGGAGGCGGTGCGGTCGGGAGCCGCGTCCGGCGGTCAGGAATGCGGCGGTGAATTCTGCCGCCGAGGCGGCGCTGTTTAGGGTGGCCGGCCATGGCGGTTGCTCGGGTCGGTGTCGTGTAGGGCGGCCGAGCAAGCGCGAAGTGGCCGACGGCGGTGGCGCCGCCTGTGCGTAGCGGCGCATGGCTTCGGGCTATGTAGGCCGGCACCGTGCTCACCTTTTTCTTTTTTATTGTTCATACCATACATATTGTTCATGCGATGCAATTGTTGTTCATACAATTACCGATCGGCTCGGTCGACGACTTCAAGTCGGCTCACGGTAGATTAGAACAAATTTGCAAATTTTAATCTACAATACAATCGACATCCACTTTTCCATGCAATCTACCGATCGGCTTGGTCGGCAACTTCAAGTCGACTCGCGGTAGATTAGAGCGGATTTGCACTCAAGAAAACATAATCTAGAAAGCTAAATTTGCAAAATTGAAAGCAATCTAGAAAAATGATTCAATCTACGAGTGTCGTGCTACGGCGGTTACCTTTCGATCCGATGAGAGTCGATCGTGTTGATAACGTGTTGAGTAACCGTCGCTGGCGAGTCCAATCCGAACAATAACCTCGTAAACAATACTCAGAATCGTAAGAATAAAGCAAGAACACAATAGTAGATTGTGAAGAGATCGCGGCAATACTACGATAGCACAAACAAAAATTTACTGCGCAACCAAGGAACCACTGCTAGTAATAGATCACGAGATTACCGCTAGACGCGCCGACTCGTAGCGGAAGTAGAGTCGTTGTAGCGAGTTGATGCAGTCGTGGTCATACTCACGACGCGTCTCCTCCTTCGAGTGGTCGTACTCGCCGCACGTCTATTCCTCCGAGTGGTCGTACTCACCACGCGACTTCTCCTCCGACTCCGATGATCGTCACGAGTTGCAGAACGTCCTAGTGCTGATGCTTCGCAACAACACCTCTGAGGTATCCACATGTACGGGGCATGATCACGACGCGCTAGAGTTATAGCATTGGTAGTGTGGTTTAGAAGGCTTGGCTATTAGGGTTTCAGGAGTTCTTCCAAAGATCATCCTTCACCCCACCCCATGCCACCGCCTCTCTTTATATAGGCATTCATGATGGGTCTCGACCTTGAGGCCCATTAGGAACTAGAGGTCTATATGAATTCGGATCACCATCTAAATCAAATTCTAGCCCTTTAAGTGTGTGACCCTACAGGTTCATGTGTAATCGGTTATGACTCGGAAACTCTTTTCCGATCACCAGTCGTTAGCGATACCTAGCAGCACATAACGATTCCCAAATACACATAGAAAATATCGAACGAACCTTGATGTAATATGATCTATGACCAGGTCCTCATCACTTACGATCAGTTCGTATCTCCATACGACCAAATCGTATTTGGTCCTAACCAGTTCGTAACTCCTTACGACCAGGTTCTTACCATTATGTGATTACATTCGATCAATCTACGACCAGCTCGTATCTCCATACGACTAGTCCGTAACTGATCGAACTAAGCGACCTACTCATGCATTCTCCTTTTGCCTCACGATGTTTGGTTGAACTCCAGGTGAGATGTAGTGTCATCCATGGACTGTTCAATACTTTCTCGATCGAGTGTCGGATAACTTCATGTGGTTGACACTTCGACCACTAGTGGCATGGCCATGCACTTTCTTTATCCGGTCACCACGAGGGGTCTAGAGACATCTCTCCTGTTATGTTAGGAGGGGCAAATCCCATCTCGACCAGTCACATCCCTCCGCATGTTTCATAGCATACCCGAAAGCTACCTTTATAACTATAAAGTTACGAGTAGCGTTTGGCAACCCCTAAGAGTGCTATTACACATGTACGGAACCATGCTGATCTCAGGTCTAAGGATTATACATCATCATTACTAGAGACCAACTAATGACACATAGATTCATAACAATCTCAATAGGGTCTCAATGATGGGTCTATCCAGTCGTATGTTCTCTAACATGTGCTCACATTATTGATTCGATATCCCTATATCCATGACCGGTGAAACAAGGTCATCAATTAATACATGTGCTAGTCATAGAGTCACTGGTGTTCTGACCAGTGACCTCCGACTAGGGATACATTTAGAATGACTTCATATAAGTTAAAGAGTTCCACCAACAAGTCACATACTTATTGATCTATAACAAATGATTCATTCAAGGAACACGATAACATATTATCAAAATCATGAACATAACGAAATATCACCATCTCTATGATTGCCTCTAAGGCATATTTCCAACAGATTGAATACAGATATATGAGGGGACTTCAGGCTTCGCTTTATTGGTCTTCAATCATCGTGTTACAATGGTAGAGGTCCCCCTATATATAGCCTCCTGATCCTGCTAGGGTTTCCGTGGGGTGCCTATACATGGGTCGGCTTATGGACCGGACCCAGAGTTTATCATGGGGCTAGGGACAGGGATAAATTTTTAGTTGACCAAAATATTCTTCACATGGAGAATGGCAATCATGTCTAGGTAAGGTTATTTTTGTACAAACCTGCGTTGCCCCGCCAAAACCTACCCCTCCTCTTGGGTTTGGATTAGTGCGAAAAGAGCTCATCTTATCCCAATCCTAGCCCCACTTCTCTTCCCATACCCTCAAACAAACCTGGTAAAAGACATCCCTATCCTCTCATTTCCCATTTCTAGCTATCTAAACCCATGAACCAAAAGACCGGGATGGCCAACGATGCCATCCTCGGTTGTGCCCCCCCCCCCTCCCTAGCATTTCAGAAGAAAAACAATAACAACATATATGTAGTCTATAGCCGGACCAATTTGGTTAGGTCAAATTCATCTAGATTTTGCTCAAGCTGTGTCACTGCCAAACGCCACCTTGGGGTTTGTAACTCCTACAAGTCACAAAACCCATTTTTGAGGTTGTACTATGTAGTTTTGAGTACAACTTACAACTTACCACCGTCGAAGACTCAAGAGCACTCACATCACAATTTGAAAACTGGACATCTAAAACATGTTAAAATTGACACAAGTAAGATGCATTCGCTATAATCTATTCCATGAGAAGTTAGACGGTTTCAATCAATATAGAACCTTATGGTATGCTTCAGGATAAGTGTGTTTCCATCTCCGTCCCCAGCATGCACCGCCTTTAACGGAGCTCGTTCGGAATGTTGCGAAGGCCACGACTAGAAGAGCAAGCTTATTTCAACAATAGAAATATATGTTTTTCTCTGATTTTCTCTTAAGTTTGCCATTTATAGGTCAATGGAGACTCCTAACTTGTAAATAAGCGAATAGTCCACCATCACCGTTTTCGCATGATGCCCTCTTCTTCTTCCTTATAGCTCGTTTGGATAGGAAGAGATTAGAACCAATCCCTTCAGATTAGAAGATATTTTAATTCAAATTCTAAGCCAATTCGAAAGGATTGAGTCGAATCATAATGTATCCAAACAAGCCCTTAAGATTTTTTTTGTGTCAACCGCAATCTCTAGAGGTGGTGGCTACCTTTGTCACCAATGACGGAGGCAACGGGACGTAGTGGCGGCGGGAGGAGGTGCGATGATGACGATGATCTAATAATTCTCAATTAATTAAATAATTAAATTATTTATATGTAATTATAGATAGCAATATCCTTATGATAGTCTTAAGTATCCTCTTATCATGAATAGGGAAAATGCTTAAGATGATTGGTTGTAAACCATCCAACGACCACCCTATATGGTTGTAAGATGTTCTACGACCACCTGATGATCGTAAGCCTTTCTACGACTACCTTATGGTCGTAAGCTTTTCTATGACCAGGTCAATTACAACTATCCTGTAGTCAACAAAGCCTACAGACATGTGGGCCCAATTGACCAGAGAATCTTATGCGTGTGTTTAAGACATATAATAGTTAGTATACATTGTTATCCTCAAGGATGTAATAATCCTTAATTAATTAAATTATTTATCAATAATTATATATAGCAATATCTTCATGATAGTCTTAAGTATACCCCTTATCATGAATAAGGTAAAAACTTAAGATAATTGGTTGTAAACCATCATACGACCACCCTATATGGATGTAAGATGTTCTACGACCACCTCATGGTCGTAAGCTTTTTTACGACCAGATCGATTACGACTACCCTATATTCAACAAAGTCTACAGCCATGTGGGCCCAATTGACCAGAGAATCTTATGCGTTGTGTATAAAACACAGAACAATTAGCATACATTGTTATCCCCCAGGATAACTGCATACATTATGCCTCTATCTCTGATGATAACTGTCAGACGATATATGGTGTTATCTCTCTAACAATAACTTCCATCAACGTGCACATTTTATCAAGCGTTGAGACACCTCTTGGCTTGGAGTAATTGTCACCCCTTCACTCGCTATATAAAGGCTAAAGTCAGCGGACATTGAGGGGCAAGGAGGCAAGAGCAAGAAGACATTAAGCATTAGTTCTAGTGATCTTCTTCTTGATTGTAAACAGCATAGTCAATACAGCAACACAGGAGTAGGGTTGTTATTCTCTCCGAAAAATGCATGAACATGTCTAAATCCCCGTGTCTCTTTATGTGTGGATCTACATCTAGGAAACCCCCAAATATACATTATGTCCAGAGTTGATGAGGGATACTTCACCGGACCCAGGAGACCATGCTGCAGACAGAGTTGATGAGAGATCTTTTTCCCACGCAACATTATGTCCAGATGAGGGACCGGATTCCTCAGAGGGCAGGGGTCCATCCGACCATGATCAGGACTACACCAAGACAAGTACATAGCATAGCGAGGGTTCCCATTCCAAATGTTCGAATCCATCTGAGGTCGTCTGATCCGGCATAACAAATCCTAGAATCCATCATTCTGGGACTCAACAAGCATCTGGTGATTACCACCCTTTGGGTTACCCCCACAAGGTGCGTGGTCAAGCCCGCTTTTCCTGCGAATTCGACCATACCCTCACAGGGTTCACCTTCAATTGGAGATTGTTATAACCCAGAATTCCCGTTCTTGGAGGGGACTGCTCCAAGTCGCGAGGTGTTGTCGTTCGACTACTCCTCAAGCTAGGAGGACTCAGGCGCAAATGGAAATAGTATTCAGGAGGTCTTTGTCCTCCCCTCAGATCCTAATCTCTCCCTGAGAGGCAGAATTGGGGATGCTTCCCGTCGCTCATTCACTTCGGGCTCTCGTGGTGATGGCGAGGATACCTCCGGTGATGAACAGGATCACCACCTTCATGAGCATGGGGGAAATCCTAGAAATGACCCCACTCCACTGAGACAAACTTAAGTAAACTTAGATGTAGATGATCCTGAGATCATCCGAAAGAGAATAATTGCAGCCAAGAGAGCTTTACCTGGGCACATTCAATATCGGTCAGAAGAAGCTCAAGAACTTCAACATATAAATGACCTGATCGAGAACCCGACTCAAGAGCTTGGACGAGCGCTAGGCTACGACCTCTTCGCTGAAGAGATTGCACGAAGGCTTCGGGGCACAATGGTCGAGATCGAGCAAACTCACCGACATCGTTCTGGTAGTCGTACCAGGACAACTCCGTCAAATGTCAGTCATTCGAATTACTCTCCTCACGGAGAACGGCACGACAACAAGTCTGGTCGCTCCCCTAACGGCAACTCTAGTCGAAGAAGAGTTCTTCGGGCATCTGGTGATCGACAAGCTCATAGGAGAGGTGATCGTTCACCACTTCTACCTAGGAATCTGCAACAGCAGATAGAATACAAGAAGTATTACCCTCGTAGAACGGAGACCTATGGTGGGTCAGGTCCATCTGCCACTGGGTATCGTCGTATACGATCACCTGGTGACATCAACCCTTCTTTATCACAAAGAAGGCGTCATGATATTATTACCGGATGCCAGGCGTTCTCACCAAACCTTGGAGCAGTTCACTGGCCGCCACGGAATCGACCGGTGAACATGGAGAAGTTTGATGGGTCACAAAATTCCATCAAATTTCTTCAGATCTATATGACTATTGTTCGAGCGGCAGCAGGAGGGGTCATGACAAATTACCTTCGTCATGACAATTAATCGTGGTTGTTAAATCAACCACAGGAGTCTATCTATTCATGGCCGCATCTTTGCAATCTACTACTAGCCAATTTCCAAGGCACCTACAACCATCCGGGAAAAGGAGGATGGCGTGCACAGAATGAGATAAAATTCCCATGAGACCTTATTCCAGTTCATCAAGCGTTTTAGTCAGGTTCGCACCTCAATACCTAAGGTTTTTGATTCTTCTGTTATCATAGCATTTAAGCAGGGAATACGCAGTAGAAGGATTACAAAGGACATCACACTGCTACAGAAGCGGTCGAGTGGAACATAACCATCAATCGAGATGATAAAGATACTCAAGAAGCAGGAAAAGTAGCAAGAACAATGATAAAAAGGTCAAGAAAACCAAGAGCAAGACCAAAAATAAAAAGTCTCAAGTCAATAGCTCCAAGGAGGTCTTGGCCGTAAGCGATAAGGAGCCTCGAAACTCCAAACCATATTCTGACAGGGGCAAGGGCAAACTCCCCGAACAGAAGAATGATAAGCCTGGGTGGTGTCCTTTCTATAAAACAGAAGGACACGACCTTCACACTACCAAGTTTCCCGACGAAATCTCGAGGACTACTACACCGACAAAGGACCTTTTCCTACAATCGAGAAAGTAAGGCAAACAAGTGGTTGAAAGTAGTTGGACAACGATGACGAGATGTCGTTTCAAGATCCGAAGCACACCAACGATCATATCTATGGAGGATCTTCGGCATACGAGTCAAAATGACAGATCAAGGCTGTCGAGCGTGAGATAAACTTCATTGACCCTCCTCTTGTCAATAAATTACTAAAGTGGTAGGAGGTCACCATCTCTTTTGAGAAGGTTGATTGTCCGATCCCTTCTACTCAACTAGGTCGATTTTCGATCGCGGTTGAGCTCACCATCAACAACTATCGAGTAAATCATGTGTTAGTTGATGGTGGAAGTTCATTGAACAAATTATTTACGAGTGCCCTGAATGAGATGCAGGGCTCAGGACCAAGGTAAAGCATATACGATACTCATTTCATGGGATCGTACCGGGGTCTTCGGCCAAACCCATTGGCCAAGTTTCTCTTCCTGTAACGTTTGGTTCTCAAAACAATTTCATGACAGAAAAAAATGTCTTTTGATGTGGTCGATTTCGACATGGCATATAACTTCATACTCGGACGACCAACCTTGGCATGATTCCTAATGGCCGCTCATTATGGTTATCAATGTCTTAAGATACTAGGTCTCAAAGGAGTAATCACCGTTCCCTGTGATAAAAAGATGTGTTTACATGTGACCGCAAATCCCTCAAGATGGATGGCCAGATACCAACTCGAGAAGCAAATCAGGGGGCAACCTTCGACCAAGCAGTCGAAGCACAAAGTTGCACCAAAGCCAAATGATCAAATCAAAGAAGTTCCGCTGAATCCAGAGGATCCTTCAAAGACTTTTCGCATTGGGGTTACTTCCGAACCTACATAAGAAGACGCAATCGTCACCTTACTCCGAGCTAATGCAGATATCTTCGCGTGACAAGCATCGACATGCTCAGGGTCCACACGGAGGTGATCGAGTACATGCTAGCTCTATGGCCTAACAAAAAACCTGTAAAACAAAAATTACAGAGATTTACACCTGATCGACGAGATACTATCATATCTGAATTGGGCAAGCTACTTAAAGCAAGCTTTATAAGAAAAGTCAACCACCTAGAGTGGTTGGCTAACCCTGTAATGATTATAAAGTCTAATGGTAAGTGGTGTATGTGTGTAGACTTTACTGATGTTAATAAAGCTTGTCCAAAAGATGAATTTCCTCTTCCTCGTATTGATCAGTTGGTTGATTTTACTGCTGGTTGTGAAATATTAAATTTCCTAGACGCATATTCTTTTTATCATCAGATTAGTATGCACCTAGATGATGAAGAAAATACAACTTTTATTACGCCATTCGAAATATTTTGCTATATCAAAATGTCATTTGGTTAAAAAATACTGGCGCTTCTTTTCAACACTTGATGCAAACGACTTAACGACCTTCTCTGTTCAACTAGGCCAAAATTTGAAAGCTTGTGTGGATGGCCTGGTCGTAAAAAGCAACAAGCGCCTTAATCATATTTTCGATATGCAGGAAACGTACGACAACCTCAGAAAACACCCTTTGAAACTCAATCATGAGAAGTATGTATTTAGAGCCTCTTCAGGAAAGTTTCATGGATTCCTTATTTTTGTATGAGGAATAGAAACATATCCTGAAAAGATAAAGGACATTGAATAAATGTTCCATCTGACTACAAATAAAGAAGTCGTTCCATCGCACGACTGGGGAAAAATGATTTTCTTTCTTCAAACTACCGAGGAAACACGAGGGTTTCGAATGGCCAGAGGAGGCAAACAATGCATTTGAATATGTCAAGAGGTATCTTACGAGTGATCCTGTTCTGGTTTATCCAAAATCAGAAGGGACACTCTTAATATATCTAGCTACCACGCCACAAGCAATGAGTGTAGTATTGGTTGTAGAACGTGAAAAGTTCAACAACTAGTTTACTATGCAAGTGAAGTTCTACACGGGCCTAAGGAGTGATACCCTCAGGTCCAAAAACTATTATATGCCCTCCTCATATCTTCGAGGAAACTGAGGCATTATTTTCAAGCACACAAGATAATTGTACCATCTGAGTTTTCCTTAGGAGAGGTCCTCTAGAATAGGGAAGTTGCATGACGTATGACAAAATGGTTAGTTGAACTAGGGGAGTTCAACCTCCATTTTTTGTCCCGAATGGCCGTTAAGTCTCATATCTTGGGAGACTTTGTTGCCAAATGGATAAATACTGAACCATTTCAGGATCTCCAGTACGAATCCTACGACCAGTGCATGATGTACTTTGATGGGTGAGTTAAGAGAGACATTAAAGCATGTTATTTAATTAAACTTTCATATCACTAACTCTTGGTGATATACCCTAGAGGCAATCATAGAGATGATTGTATCACGTCTATGTTTATGAGTTATTGAATAAATATTATTATGTTCCTTGTATGAATCATCATTGATAAAAACTAACAAGTATGTGACTTGTTGGTGAAGCTCTTTGTCTGATATGATGTCGTTGTAAATGTATCCCTGGTCGGATGTCACTAGTCGGAACACTAGTGACTCTATCGACCAGCACATGTATTGACTGATGACCATGTTTCACCGCTCATGGAGATAGGGATATCAAATCAATAATGTGAACACATATTAGAGAACATCGTGTTGAATTGATCTACCTTGAGACACTGTTGAGATTGTTATGATTTCATGTGTCATCAGTTGGTCTCAAGCAATGATGATGTATAATCCTTAGACCTGAGATCAGCATGGTTTTCTACATATGTAAGAGTACACTTTGGGGTTACCAAACGCTACTCCGCAACTGGGTAGTTATAAAGGTAGCTTTCAGGTATGCTATAAAACATACAGAGGAATGTGACTAATCGGATATAGAATTTGTCCCTCCTAACATAACAGGAGAGATATCTCTAGTCCCCTCGGTGTGGTCGGATAAAGAAAGTGCATGACCATGCCACTACTAGTCGAAGAGTTCGACCACGTGAAGTTATCCGACACTTGATCGAGAAAGTATTAAACAGTCCACGGATGATATAATATCTCACATGGAGTTCAACCAGATATCATGAGGCAAATGGAGAATACACAAGCATGTCATTTAGTTCGATCAGATACAGACTAGTCGTATGGAGATACGAGCTAGTCGTAGACTGGTCGAACGTAATCACTAAGTGGTCAAAACCTGGTCGTAAGGAGTTATGAACCGGCCGAGACTATATATGATCTGGTCGTATATAGATACAAGCTGGTCGTTAGCGATAAGGACCTTGTTGTAGATCATATTGCGTTAAGATTCGTTCGATATTATTTGTGTGTATTCGAGAATCATTATATCCTGCTAGGGACCGCCAACGACTCGTGATTGAAAAAGGTTTTCGAGTCACAACCGAATATACATGAACCTAACAGGTCACACACTTAATGGGTTGGAACAAACGTGTTAGGATAGAATACGTCATAAGCTCTGTATAAGGAGATGCATGAGGCTGTTGGCATACACAAGACATTGATGTGACGTGAGTTGCTCTACCGAAATCCTAGCCGCCATCTTCCTGAAAGCCCTACCGTGCGAGTTGGTGTTAGCACACCGGCGCACGGTGTTCCTTCCCTAGACGTGTGGATACTGTAGATGTGATACTGCGGTTGCTGTTGCGCATGAGGACGATCCACGACCTTGGCGAGGAACTCGATTGGTTGCTGGAGGAGACGATTGCCACTGAGGACGATCGACTACGCTGGACGATCGACGATCGCTTCATCGACGCACTCTATGTTGGATCAGACTGCTCCAACTCTTCTTCCGCTGCACTTCGCGTCTAGTGGTAACGATCTATGATCTCTTGCTTGCATGGTATCATTGTTTACATTGAATTTTTGAATTGGCAGCTAGCGTAGTCTACCCGTATCCATTCACTAACAACGTGGCAGAATACAAAGGTTTGCTGGCTGGCATATGAGCAGCGAAAGCGCTCGAGATTCGATGACTACTTGTGAGAGGAGACTCTCAACTAGTCGTGAATCCGGTCGGAAAAGAGTACCAGTGGACTAATATGACCATATCTCGGTACTTATCGGGAGTCAGGAAGCTTGAAAAGCATTTCTTCAGTTTTGAGATACAATATTTCCCTCGAAAGGGTAATTTCCTCGCTGGCCAGTTAGCTCGAATGGCTTCTTTCCGATCACAAGTACTAAAAGAAATCTTCTTGGAATAGCTCCAGAAGTCGTCTCTGGTCGAAACACCAAAAACATCTCTTATTGAAACAACCTCTCTATAATACAAGGAGATCTGGATGAATCATATCTATGAGTATCTTCAGAAGGGTGCAATACCTAATGATGATCTTGAGGCTGGTCGTTTCTTTTGCAAGGCCAAAATGTATACTTTGGTCGAAGGAGTCCTCTACAAGACAGGTACTCAAGGGGTTCTTATGCGATGCATATCACAGAGAGAATGATTAAATCTCATTTATGAAATACATGGATGCATCTATGGAACTCACACTTCTTACATAATGTTGATTGAAAAAGCCTTTCGATAAAACAACCCTCCATGATGCCAAAGAGTTAGTTAAAAAGTGTATACAAGGCCAGTTTTATAGCAGGCAAATACACCAACCAACTCCGGCATTGCAAACTATATATCTCTTGGTCTTTTGCAACATAGGGTCTTGATATCCTATGACCGTTCCCAAAAGCACCAGGAGACTTCGTGTTTCTTTTGTGGCTATTGATACGTTCACAAAATGGATTGAAACCGAACCTATTACTAGGATAACGACAGAAGCGGCCAAGAAGTTTATGATGGAAAATGTGATTACTCGATTTGGCATTCCAATTCGAATAATTACAGATAATGGTACATAATTTTTTAGTGTAAATTTCTAAGAATTTTACGAAGAGTTAAGTACCAATCTGTGTTATGCTTATGTCGTCGCCCACAAAGCAATAGGACAGTCGAAAGAGCGAATGGCCAAATTATGCAGCGAATTAAAACTCGAGTCTTCGACCAGCTTATAAAGCACTCGAGGGATTGGGTAGAAAAATTACGCTCAGTGTTATGTGCAATTCGCATGATTGCTAGTCGGGCTACATGTAAAATACCTTTTTTTCTAGTTTTTGGGGTTGAAGTCATGCTTCCACCAGAACTAAAAATTTGATCGACAAGGGTAGAAAATTACAACGACTCTGGTCAGGAACAAATTCGAGCAAATGACACCAATCTACTTGAAGAGAAAAGAAATCAAGCCTTAATCCGTTCAGCAGTTTACCAACAAACCTTGCGCAAATACTAAGATTGTAAGGTCCAGTCTCGTAACCTTGTTGTAGGTGAGTTGGTATTGAAAAAGATTCAATTTTAACCTAATCGGAATAAACTTTCCTCCGATTGAAAAAGTTATTACATTACGATCGAAGTTACATGATCAGACTCGGTATCACTGGTACATCCATAAACACTGCAAATGTTTACTTCCATTCAAGAAAGGAATTAACTGACATGAATCACGATCGCGTCAGCGCTGTACTGACATCACTGCTGAATTAAACCTGTACATATTTATGCATTTACGCAACTGCCATATGCGCTCCTGCTGCGCCAGCATGGATCCACAGAAGCAGCGACATACACCGGACGTGGCCATAAAAGCTGGCTTTATTATTCACGACATGCATGTACCAGTGCAGGCAGACATGATCGCTGCAGCAACAGCGACTAGAGTACAACAACACCACGGCATGCACCAGAGGAGGACACAAGAACAGTAGTAAACCCGCAACAACAACGACCGACGCTAGTAGACTCAGACTAAGACGCATACCCCTGCAACATTTCTAGCGTTCGCACGATCGATCGCACCGTGCGATGCGTGGATGGATCAGACAGGATGCATGGTCCGTGCGCGTACGCGTGCGCGCGCTAGTTCCTGAGGAGGTAGTCGTCGAGGTCGTGGAAGGTCTTGGCGGTGGTCTCCTTGATGACGTCCGGGTCGGGAACCTGGTCGCTGGCCTTGTCGAACTCCACGGCCCAGTTCACGGTCGCGCCGTCGTCGGCGCCCTTGGGGGTCACCTGCAGCGTCACCCTGAAGTTCTTGTAGAAGTTCACCAGCTCGCCGTCCACCACGCTGTACGTCACCACCTTCTTCTCGTCGTCCGCCACCTCCACCTTCTCCTTCGCGAACGTCACCATCGGGACCCCTGCATGCGGCAGCAGAAGCATCGATCACGATCGACGTTGTGTACGTACACGCAACGTTCCCATCAGCTAAAGCCTAAAGCGATGAATTAATGATCCATTGGCATGAACGCGCGTATATACCCTCGGTGTACTTGAGGAGGCGGACCGTGCCGGCGGACTTGCCGTCGCCCTCGACGGTTTCGATGCTCTTGTACTGCTCGGGGAAGATCTTGGGGAACAGATCCGTCGACTCCCGCAGCGCCGTCCACAGCTTGTCCGCCGGAGACTTCACCTCCACAACCAGCTCGACCTTGGACGCCATCGGCCGATTAAGTTGCAAGCAAGCTGTAGCTATCTACTTCGTGATATATATGATCGAGGTGATGTGTTTGTTTGTGCGTGGTCTGGTCATGGCGAGAGCTTGCGGCCTTATATAGCACGAACCAGTGCGCTCTTATTGGCGTTCTTCAGAGGGTCGGAGTAGCTGCTACTTGTGCCGACCGACCATTGAAGGATTCCTGGCAAGATCCACCTACCTATCGCAGCTTCGAATTTATGGCGTCGGTGCATGCAGATCGAAACATGCAGGTACACTGCTATAAAATAGGATATATTTAACGTATTATTTGGGATTATTTATGTTGTGGTTATAACAAACAATTTTTAATAAGAAACCGTCTGTGATATACAACGATGGATATAACCGTCTGTGGCACATAATTATCACACATCACAGATATTTTTTTGTTAATAATTGTCTGTGAATCATCACAGACAGTTTTAAATACAAACGGTCGGTGATATCTTCGAATATCACAAACATCACTAACCATTTATATTTAAAACCGTCTGTGAATCATCACAGACGGTTTTTATCATGAACTGGCTGTGAAAACTGTATGTGATATCTAGCTGTCCTAGCATCATCTCGTATGTGATATTCTCCGTATTATGCTATATACTCACACTGCACTACATTCTTTTATTTTTATTTTCTACTGAGCTAATGAAATTTTGATACACTAAAGAAGCAGTAAAATAAGTGCCTTTTATTTTGGAAACTTGGTTCCAATTTCCTATTTTTAAATTCAAAATTATTAATTTTAGATTAGAATCTAGCTATATCAATTTTTAGGTAATATGTTGACATTTATATAAAAAAACAAAACTTCACTTGAACCAATCAAGCTGTTAAATCCCCCTTGCTTTTTTGAAAGTTTGATCCAAATTCAACATTAAATTTAATCATTGTCATTATTTCTCCAGGGAAATACTGCATTAAATACTACAACACCCAAACACACATTGGTTTTTCTCAAAACTGCAAAAAAAAAAAAACAATGGACTGTAGTATCTTATGAATGTGGCTTTGAAAACTGTGGTTTTCAAATACTGTAACATCCCCACATGGCCTAATAGTGTTGGTCTAGTTTGCAGTTGGCACAGGGGTCCAGTCTAATTGATTGGTTTAATCAGCATGCGATCTATACTAATCTTCCATCGAGGTGGTAGGAGCAGCGCCCAAAGTAGGTGATCAGTTTAGCTAGCCCACCTGAATATCCGGTATGACAGTGTCATTACAGTTGGAGAACTGAAATGATTCAGGTCTAAGCTACTCTGCCATATATGGTGCCATGCGCCAACCAACTGTAAAGGCTGAGCAGCAAAATGTTGGTGGCGGCAGATTAGTTCGCCGTTGGCGGTGGATGCTCTGTTAGGCCTTGCTGTATGGACCCTGGTCTCTGGAGTTTGGACAAACATAACTCGGGCCCATGATGACATTTCTCCTAACCTCCTGCATATGGTTTAGCATAGGCTAATGCCCTAGTGGTCTCTTGCCTACTCTATCTGTAATTTCTCATGTACCAGGGATGTGCAAGCAAAAATTGTAAGTTTAATAACTTGACTTCTACTGATTAAGTCTGGCATACGATTGGTTTCAAATGTTGTGTGTAGAAAAAAACCTATGGCCTGTAGTTGGACGGTGGTGAGGCAATTTAGCCTCCCATCGACCATTTTAGGCGGGATCTTTTCGAATACTCATATCATCCTTTAACGAATCGGCACAGCGATGGAGACGGTGGTGGTGGCATTAGACGATTTTTTAAAATAATATTATTTTTAAAAATATATAAAAATAAATTATTGTTTTTTTAAAAAAAATTAGACTGTTGTCATCATTCTAAATGTCGACATTATTAGCGTAGGCAGTGGCGACAGGGGGCTTGAATAGTATAGAGAAGTCTATGTCGTTAGTTGAAATGACGATATGGCCATCTCTACACTGTTACAACGATATTACAGAACATTCAACACAACGTTATAATATCTTTTGTCGACAAATCGTAATGATATTACAGAACATTCAGCACAATGTCATCACATATTTTGTCGACAAATCACGCTGATATTATAAAACATTTCAGCACAACATCATCACCTAGTTTTTCGACAAATCAAAGTGATATTACAAAGCATTGGGCACCACATATATCAACAGGACGAACCTTTCCTGTGGCCGCGACCTCAACGTCTATCATGTGGACCGCCTCGAGTGGGGCAGTCGGATGAGGTCCTCGTGGCGACGTCCGGACTGTCGATGTCTTCTTCGTCATGTGGATTTCTCGTAAGGGTATTTCTTGAAGGTGTGCCTAGACTCCCTGCAAATAGATCACTTCTTCATACGATGTTCGGCTTCTGCTTCGTCCATGTCGTTCCTGATGCGCCATACCTGTCGCCTGCCAATCTTTCTATGAGAACCCTAATAATTTAATTAAGCTAAACAACGTTAAACAATATTACACAGCAAACTAAACCCATCAACACAGTAAGTACCAACGAATCGAACACATAACAGGATGTGAGTATACTAAAAATTCAAACTAATTTGAACAACACTAATCGATAACTAGCAGTAAATAAAATTCATCTGAACAAAAACAAAGCATAATTACATATTAATATCGAACACATCACCAAACAAATTCATACAAGATATATTCTCAAGAGTTCATCACCATAATTTGCAATAGCAGTATACCTCAGTAAATAAATCAAGTTCAAACATTAAAAACGAAGCTGTAGAAAAATAAGGATAATAAGAAGTTAATCGAGTTGAGGTGTGGATCAAAGGTCGAAACCAAGCTCAAGAACCCATGCTAGCACCATGTCCAGAGACCCAAAACAACACCCAAGCCATCAACCAATACACCCCCCCCATAACCCACAAGAACCATCACTAAGCCACCACGCAAATCAATCACATGTCACCACAGAAACCACTCGACCAGTATCATGTCCGAGGACCAAAACCCATCAATTCCAGCAGGACCAAGCCACACCGAACCAACACCGAAACCATCGATATGCTACCAAAACCCTAACCAATCAAACTGCCACAGGAGCCACAATCATCGAGCTCAGACCACCCTAAACCGTAACCAGTCGAGCCACCATAAAGCCGCAAACTCATCATGCCCTAGCCTAAATGCCATCTCCACCAAAAGCCCCCACCACCCACCTCTGATTTCACCGAGGAATCCCCCAAAAGAATAAAATAAGAATAGATCGGCTCGAATCAACATACAATGCAAAGTGAATTATTAAATCAAACATACAACAGTAATATAAGCTCAGAATCAATTACAAGATCTCATTACCCATAAGTGTAATACAAGAATCCATCTCCAGAAATTACGATGGGAATTCATTACAAAAGGACATACAATATTGATTCAATCTCTAAGTTAAATACAAGAATCCATTGCAAGTGAAAGTAAAAGATTATTACAACTCAGACTTAATTACAAGAATACTTTACGTTAGAGTCAATTACAATATAAAATCCTTTCCAATCAAAAGTAAAACATTAAATACAAACTCGAAATTAAATTAAAATAGTTCTTTACATCAAAGCAACATACAAGAATTCTTTACGAGCAAAATTAAAGCATTAATATAAACTAAGAATTAATTACAATAACTATTTGTAAAAGGATTTACAATAGGAAGTATTTCAACAAAAATAAAGTGTTATCTCAATTATTGAAATAATTACATCGTCAAGAGTTTACAATCAGACATCCAAATCATAATACAAGCTTTCATTTTAAGCGAAAGTAAAATATTGCAACTCGGGATTATTTACAAGAATTCGTACAGAGAAAAATAAAACAATAACACAATCTATGAATTAATTACAAGAATGCCTTACATCATAACACAATATATAATACAACATTATTACACTCTCAATTCAATTACAAGAATTATTTACAACAGATTGAAATATATACATTACAACTCTGAGTACGTTACCGAAGAATAAAATAAAATCTTGCATTTCATGTCACCGAAACCTTTCTTGTATCCTTGTCTATATTTCGACAGCTATTAGAACCCTTCCTCGGTCCACATTTCCATCGACCGCCAACAACCAAAAAGTCATTAGCAAACCAAAGACTATGGAATGAAATTAGAAATAAAGAAGATTGTCGTCAGATTTTCCAAATATCATCGAGGTTCCCAAACCATCCTAGGTTAGTCGACACCATAGCCCTTCAATAGGTTTCATCACCCGACATTTATTAGAATCCGACACCCACGTTATACCGTCTTACCTTAACCGTAGAAAAATCCAACATTGCCTGATGGACCAATGGACCATTCCTTTTCCCTAGCCCAATGCCCACTTTTTGTATTACCAACTTACCAGCCGCAGTAGAAAAGTTTAAGAATAGTGCAGAGAACCCTCTATGGACCATCAGGCAATAGACAAATAGTGAGTTGTGAGAGTGAAGTGGATAAGGCAAGAGCAAAAATACCATGCACAGGGAAAGGCAAAGAACCAGCCAAAAGCTCCTTACCTCATAAGCCTCCCCCTAGTCAAGCCAACCAAAGCCCCACCCATTCCATTCACAGCCGAAACAAAACAAAGCCCCTAGGTTCTCCTTCTCCCTCACAACCCAAGCTCACTCATCACTTCACAGCCAACACAAGAGAGCAAACAAGGCCAAATCCAAGCCACTACCACCATTGCTCACCATCCACAACCATCACAACACCAACAGAGAGCACAAAGCCAAGCACCACCACTGCCGACCAAAGGAGCAAGCAACACAAGCACCACTGTCACTCCCCAAAACCCAAACGCCCACAGAAAACAACCGAGAAGAGGAGCATAGGTGAAGGGGAAGACCGGCGGAGCCAAGACGACAAGAGGTGACCAAGAACCAACAACGACGACCATCGAAACCAAACTAAGCCGACAAGGCAACTAGGACAAGAAGGGAACAAGGGGCATCAACATCAGCACCACCACACAACCAACAGCATCAACCAAGCACTACCATCCCCAAAACTGACCAAGACCACCCAAGGTAGCTCCCCATTTCTCCCCACTGTCATCTTGTCAAAAAGGAACCCCCACATGAACTGAATATTTCACAGAGAGCATGCATCCCTAATTGTAGCAATATCATCCATGCATCACCATCACCAGAACCCCACCAGACCGAACCCCCACTACGTTGAAGGATCTAGACCCGCTATTATAAGTTAATGGAGTGTTTTGGTGATTAATGACAAATCTATCTGTGAGACTAACATTTTATTGTTATATCTAGTGTGTAGCTCATTTGGATATAAAGGTGAAATTCAACGAGGTATGCATTTAACATCATATTTCTTATATATTATTGCATTCCTGGATCCAAATATAGATTGAACTCAACTATAAGTTTAACTTGAATATGTGCATATGTTCATATTACACATTTGTGTATGCACACATTTAGGGGAAGTTCACTCTATATTTTATGATTTCATTAGTATTGATCTATATTCCGTTCTCCACATATATTTAGGATCTCTACTTTGAAACATATCCTTGAGTATATAAAAAACTTGTGTAGTTCGTATATACTCATTTGCTCTCTCATTTTATTTACATTCAATTATTTGCAATTGAAGTGGTTATCATCAATTACCAAAGAGGGAAAGATTAAAGTATCTTATCCCACCATTATGAGTTAATGGTATGGTAATTAACGATGATCATATTGTGGAACTAACATTTTTCATGAGTTGGATGAATAGGTTATGTTGCAGCGTGATAAAGACTTGAGATGATCATGAGTTGATCATCAAGTCAAGTGAAG
This sequence comes from Hsuehochloa calcarea, assembly GCA_036346395.1. NCBI lineage: Eukaryota > Viridiplantae > Streptophyta > Magnoliopsida > Poales > Poaceae > Hsuehochloa > Hsuehochloa calcarea. Next base: position 19,568,802 of record CM070600.1, read on the forward strand.
ACCTATCATGTGTTGATGGAGGTCAAGTGAAAAATTCATCGTGTGTTGATGCATATCAAGACTCGGGATGAAGGATGTCATCATGAGTTGATGAGCATCGAGTCAAGATCCCGAAGTAAAAGAGGTCATCATGTGTTGATGATTATCAAAATCAAGGACCCGGACTTGAAGTGAAGATGTGTGTCATCAAGCTTCAAGAAGTTTATTAAGGCAAAGGTATGACTAGCTAGGGCTAAGGATGTGTTCCTAATCTTTTACCGGTCTTGGTGTTTGGTTGGAAGACCGAATTGCTAGTATAGGTTGTCGTACTATTAAGAGGGGTCTTGACTAGTAGCATGAGTTAGTCATGTGTTGATAGCTCATTGTGTTTGCTCTAGCTCATCTATGCATGGTGCTATTATTTGCAAATGTGTTTTGCAAAAGGCTTAAGTCCATGTACCTTATTCCTTGTGGTGTTGATTCTAAAAGTTGGCAAATGTGTTTTGCAACTTGTTGAGAATCTCACATATAACCCTTGTTTGAATTGTACTCAAATTGGCAAATACGTTTCGCACATTGAGTTAAGCAAAATGCAAAGTCTCTCCGTGGTCTAGCGGTCTGACCGCCAGTGTCGACCGGTCTGACCAGTGGTGTATCGGTCGGACCACCATGTGTTGGGTCGTCGAACCGATTGCTTCTTTAGCCGAATCTTTGTGCGGTAGTACCGCCATTAAAGAAACAGTACTACCGGAGAGCGGAAGTACTGGAGTCTTTAGCGGTATGTTTTTTTTTCAGAGAAGGCACTTTTTGGAATGTCGTTTCATTTCCTTGAGCGGTCAGACCGCCTCCCCTTTGGCGGTCGGACCGGGATGAAGCGGTCAGACCGGCAATTAGTTGGCGGTCCGACTGGCATTGAGTCTAACGGCTAGTTTTATAGCCGTTGGCTCTTGGGCGGTCCAACCGGCCATTAGTTGGCGGTCAGACCGGCCTGTCTTTGATTCAAAGGAATCTTTCCTCCAATGGCTAGTTTTTGTGTGTAGTGTATAAATACCCACCTTGGCTGGTTGTAAGATGTTGTTGATGGCATTGCAAAGGCTGCTAGTGTTGTTGGACATTCTTTTGAGAAAAAACAAGCCCTTTCATCTCTCTTGTGCATATGTTGCACTTAGTGAGTTTGGAGAGCAAACTCTAAGTGCATGTGTTGCCTTAGGTAGTAGATTGTGTATCCACTTTAGCTTAGACACTTGATTAGTTCAAGTGAGAGTTGAGATTTGTTACTCTTGGTGTTTGCCGGCACCTAGACGGCGTGGAGGCATCGTGACCGGTGATCTTCTCAAGAAGCTTGTGAGAAGCCCGGCGTGATTGTGAGTGGTTTGGTGCTCACCATCTCCGGAGTGGAGGAAGAGCAACTCCGAGTGGATCGAGGTGTTGGTTCGTGTTGGAACCGGTCCAAGTGGTTGGACTTACCTCGGGGGTGTTGGCTTAATTCGTGGAGCCGGTCCAATTCGTTTGGACTTACCTCAATGTGGACTAGGGGAGATCGGCAAGTCTCCGATCACCACGGTAAAACATCATTGTGTCATCTTGGTTGTTCTTCCTATGCTTTACTATTGCAATTTATATTCTTGGTATTAAATTGCTTATATTCAATTGTATTCATATTGTTGGTGCACTTAGTCAAACTTAGTTGTTTTAGGTTTTTATTGTGCAAAACCAAATTGTTATATGCTTCCGCATTATAAATTGGTTTTAGCCAAAGAAAATTTTAAAACCTTCTATTCACCCCCACTCTAGTCGGCCTCCTCGATCTTATAAGTGGTATTCGAGCTTGGTATCTCATTTATTAGACTTAACCATCTAGAAAGTAAAGGATGGCGACTAGTGATTTAGTGCACCTATATGAAGCACCTCTATTTGATGGCACAAATTATGCTCATTGGAAAATCCGCATGTCATGTTATTTTAAGGCCACAAGCCTAAAAATATGGTGGATTGTAGATGTAGGCTTTTCTCCTCCATTGGATTATCTTGCTCCAACCATTGAGGAAGATAAATGCTTACATCTCAACGTTCAAGCAATTAACGCTTTATTTAGTACTTTGAGTGTAGAGGTGTTCAATGAAGTGTGCAATCTCAAAAGCGCTCATGAGATGTGGACACAAATTCAATATAATTATGAAATGTCCACCACTACAAGTGATGATTGCACAAAAGAATGGACGTCGGAAGAAGAATGCTCAACTTCTAGCTCCGACAATGATGCGTCCATAAGCCCCTCCACATCAACTCATTGCTTTATGGCTAAAGGTAATAATGAGGTAAATGAAAATTATAAAGCTTCATATGATGAGTTGATGGACATGATAAAAGAGCTTAATGAATACCTTGGCAAGGAGAAGTATTTATTTACGTGCTATTCGCGTCTGCCGTATAAATGCAGAAGACGAACTGACGCATGCAGGAGTGTCTGATCAGTTATCCGTCGACTCCGATCTTTCCTACGACTCCGAAGACAAGCCTATCTCTTGAACATCAACATAGTTATAATAAATGTAAACTGTATATTGTTGTATCATATATGTACATGCATCAAAACTATATCTCAAAATCAAATCGGATAAAAGAGATAAAGATGGAAGAGATGATAATGAGAAAATACCCTTATTAGGATGGTAAAGGGGGCCCTTGGTAGAGGAAGAGAAGAAGAAAAGAGAAAGAGATGAGGGAAGATGTTGTACCCCTTTACATAGGGATAATATATAAGGACTAACAAAGCTCTTACTTGGATAAGAGGTTGTATCTAAGTGCCAACTATTTTCCTATTTCGACGGGCAGAAAATACTACCTTGTTATGTGACTATACTCTCCACATCGGGTAAGTACTATGTGTGAGTGCGATGGGGTATGGCACTATAGCGTTAAGGTGGAGTGTTGGGGCGCTACAGGATGAACTCTGGTCCAACTAACATTACCTGAACTCGGTGGGTGATGGGGTCAACACCGACGAAAAGTAGTGGGTGAAGATTTAATCACGTAACTTGGAAAACGTTATGTATTCTGATATTAAAACCACATCAAATGAATGCGGGAGACCCAGTTCAGAGTAGCTATGGGTAAAGTGGTACAAAGCCTGGGCAGTGCTAAATAAAATTATGAATTCATGACTGTCTCCTGGATTGGAGTCTACGATGATCGCTCGGGGGTTTATTTTCTTACTGAGTGACAAGTAGTCTTTTCAGAATTAAAACTGTAACTTAAATCTTGGTACATTATTTTCCTAAAACATAGAAGAGTTAGAAAATGTGATAACAAACAAAGATGAGTCATCCTGTGCATATTTGCTAATACATGCTTGCTGAGTACACTAGTACTCAATCTTGCTATTATTATCCTTTGTAGATCCTAGTCCGATCGGAAACTATCTCGAGTAGGATGAAGGATACGTAGGTACCGAGTAGGTCACAGGAAGCGAGGGTGCTTACTACGAGGAGCCAGGCGAGGTGGACGCCTTATTCGACAAATGGGACGAGTAGGCGACCGATGGAGCAAGGCAGGCAAGCGAGGGGAATTGTCTCCCCGCTGTAATTAAATAAATGTATTAAAATACTTTAGCCTTGTGTGGCTAACTGTACAATAATATGCAATTTCTATCTTATTGTCCTGCTGCGTTAACTCTGGTAAGGCTTACTATTCGTCGAGCGGTGTCCTACCGGACAGACAAATAGTAATCCGTATGCTTAAGTGTGATTACCCTCTGGGGTAACGACACGGGGTGCTACACTTTCCCTTCAACCTATCAATGTCCACGGTCCAGATAAGTTGCTCTTAGGTCGGATGGCTAGTGAAATGACCAACCACACTGTAACCATACAACTCTTGCACTCTAGGTTTGCATCATCTCCTTGTTGAAATAATCAGAGAGGTACTGCCCGGAATGCTGCGCCACTGTCGAACATGTGGCCATGACATGGGAGCAAGACCTATGCAGAAGAAGAGGCTTGTTGCAAGTGCATGCGCAACTAGCGCGGCGTAGTGTGCACTCGTGGGTGATCCTCTCGTAGTTCGTCTCACGACGTTCTTTATCCCTGCACAGTATCTCGAAGCGAAGTTTCCTTGTGCTCATCTTGAATGCCCGATGCATCTTACGCTTTTTGCTCTCCTCCTCCATGTACTTGGTGATCATTGCAAAATATAGTACTTTATCATTTGCCATCGCGAGCGACGCGTTGTTACTTCTGTCAACAAAATAATTTATGATACTGCGGAGAATTGCCTCCACAATACCAACCAAAGGGAGACACCTTATGGCTGGAGTCCCCAACTTTTTCTTCGACGTCACCACCCCTTCTTATTCAGCCATCGATGCTGGAGTGAGCTTTGCATATGCCTGGGCTATAAGGACCAAATCCCACCGTTACTCCATTGCCCTGCGTACATATGACTGACATAACATTGTTCTCTTAAGCTGCACTAACTCCTAATATGTACCCTGTTGTGCTCGGTTGGTAAGGCAACTCAATCTCTGATCGTACACAACATGGTTCAAATCGAATGTGTGGAACAATCACCGCATCACAGCGCCCCATGTATGCTGCTTTGGTCTTGTTAAGGTCACAGTCGCCAATTAGAAATAACGCATATCAATCCCTACGAGACCCTCAAGAATAATCCCCTAACTATAGTAAATTTTGAAGTTAGTGGCGCCCGACATATTTGACGTACCGCACGGTAAACAAGATTTTCACCATTAACCACATATCTAAAACTATACTACCCACTGAAAAGAATTATATACGACATACTACGATATATAATCGTACATCTAAAACTATGTAATTCATTTGGTAAAAAAAATTAACTAAAAGGTGGACGATCAGACGGACAGCTCCTCTCCCTTCCCTTACCTCTTTCTCTCTCTCTCTCTCTCTCTTTTAAAAAATAAAAAGTGTGTTTTACCCGAATTTTGGGGTATTTTATAAGATAGATTGTGTCGTCATTTGGAATAGCTACAGAGACTTGCGGGATCACTGGTGCCATTTGAAATGACGGTTTTCAAAAATTTCAATATTTAAAAATCTGAGATCCTTGTCGCCAGTTGGAGTGGCGACATGTCTCTGTTGCCATTTGGACTGGCGACAAGGATCTATATGTATTGTTCAAGCCTCTGTCGCTATTGCCTAAGCTACTGTCACCATTTGAAATGTTAGTAGCATACTAGTCCAATGCCCGTGCTTTGCTATAGATTAAAAAAATCATATCTCGTCAACCGTTGTCGTATTCAGCCTACAATGCAAGTGATCCGCCGGTAACCCGTTCTTGAAAAGATCGATATAATCTTTGGGCTTATTGCGCACCAGCTTGTGCAGTTGGGATGTGAGGGAGTGGAGAGGAGACTATGTGTGGCCAACCGTACACACGGGAGGAATCGAGAAAGAACGAGATTCAACGGCTCACATCTCACGAAGAAAGATAGATCTAACGACTCACATCACATGAAGAAGGACGGACCGTCACCAATTTCGTCTTTTAAATAGTAGAGATTTTGAAAAAAAAAGCTAACTATTTTTTTGTATTTTTTTAAAAAATATCATTTTCAAAAAAAAAAAATCGACACCAGACAGGAAACCCAGCCAACGCACGACTGTACGGGCGGTTTGGATTTTGGAAACAAGAGATCGCGAGAAGCACACAAGACACAAGTCAGGCACACACAGTTGACGTTTATCCACGTAAACCTGTTCAAAAAAATATCGAAAAAAAGCCTCTCACTCCCACACATTTCCCCCTTCCGCTCCGCCTCCGCTCCCGCTCCACAGTAGCCTCTCGCGTCTGGCATGGCCGCGTCCCCGCCCTCCTCTCCCTCTCCCTCTCCCCCGCCGTCTCGAGGCACCCCCACCCCCTCTTCTCCCCGTCCCATTCGCCTCGCCGCCTCCGCCTCGCGCCTCCCGCCGTCTCCCCCTCCCCCTCCCCCTCCCCGGGCGGTGGCGGCGGCGTCTTCCTCTCGCCGCGCGCGCTCTCGCAGCTCGACGCACTCGCCGCCTTCCGATACGCGCACTCCTTCCCCCACGGATGCCTCACCGTGCGCGCCCTCACCCCCGCCGACGACGCCGTGGCCGACGTGCTCGTCCGCCTCCTCGCCTCCTCATTCTCCGAGAACGTCAGGTGGGCCCCCGCCCAGCGCTACGCCCAGCTCCTCGCGTTCGTCATCCGCCGGTACCTCCACGAGCGCCGGGGCCTCGCGCCGCATGCCGCCGTGCTCGTGGGGTTCTACCGGCCGGCCGCCACGGGAGACGGGGAGGAGGGCGAGGACGACGAGGATGAGGGGGAGATGGCGTGCACCGCCGAGGTGTCGCTGGACGCGGTGGGCGCGCCCGGGGCACCGCCCACGCCCACGCCGCCGCTTGAGTTCCCTTACATCTGCAACATGACTGTGAAGACCTCGTTGAGGAGGTAATGGATAATGATGCTCTAGCAGGGGCGTGGCCAGCGCTGGGCCAGGCCTCGGGCCGGCCTTTGGCCCAAACTCAAAATTGCACTGATTTTTTCAGTTTTTATTAGGACTTTTAGCTTGTTTTTTTAGCTGGGTCTCGGGCCATTGCCCCGGGGGCCGAGGCCCAGCTCCGCCCCTGTGCTCTAGTACGAACGACCATTTTGCCCACTTATTTATTTTGGAAAGCAAGATAGAGTATGCAAATAGATGTTGGGTGTGGTATGGAGTTGACTGCGAAAGATGCTTTCTTACATATGTATCATGTCTGTTGCAATTGGAAGAGGTTTTGTTTTTGGCCAATTGTAACATATATGTGTTCTTCCGGTTGATTGATTGGAAATAATTTCAACCTCTAAGATGCAATGGAATAAATTATGTGGATATGGTACATTAGGAGTCAGGGTGCAATGGTTTCTTACTGTAGAAATTGCAATGCTCTTTTGATATTGCACTGCACATGGCTAACAAATGATATAATTTTACTCGAAAGGAACAAACTCTTGTCTAAATGTATCACAAGGAAATTTTGCTTGTAAATACTGGGCCAATGTAAATCAGATTCATAAACAAGTATAAATAGAGCAATTACATGAGAAACCTAGTTAAAAGTAGTTTTGTGTAGATGACAAGTCAATTGTAAAACCTGTTGGTTTAATGCTATATTGAGTAGTTTGTTCATCTATAATATGTTTGAAATGTGTGGATTATAGTATTTTGCTAAAGCTTCCCTTTTTTTCACATTAGGAGAGGAATTGGAAAACAACTTCTTAAGGCATGTGAGGATCTCATCACCAAGATGGATGCAAAAGGGCGTGTATATCTTCATTGTAGAATAATCGACCAAGTCCCATTCAACATGTACAGAAAAGCAGGATATGACGTTGTCCGAACTGACAGTATTTTGGTATGGCTGAGCCTCCAAAAGCGCAAGCACTTGATGTGCAAGGAATTACTCCAAGCTTCTGTTGGCAGTGAGTGTACAACCAAAGACTCTGATGATAACATTTTGACAAGCTGAACATGCTATTGGCCTATAGCACCATCAGGTACATATAAGGTTAAATTTTGTGTGTAAATCTGTGTTTTTATTTCACCACTAATTGTCATGTGCATATTTTACTGTTGTATAGCTTGTGAGGAAACTGACTACTGTTCATCGGTTGGCCACCTTAAAATGGTTTTCATGAAGATGAGTTGACTTTATGAATTAAAGTGCTTGTAACATATCTTCACTGAACATACTGCTGTAGCTCATAGGCTCACTAATTAGAAGTGGTTTCAACATACAGGTCATCACATTACTCATATGTCCTATTCTCTTAATCTAACAAAACCTTTGCAAAAGAGAGAGGGAGAGAAAAGAGGCTTGATGCTGACATGGTAAAAAAGAATTAAAAAAGAACTCTCTGTGATCGTATGGATTAGCAAAAGGCCTTGCATCATTGATCTTCCAAGTTTTTCCTATATTTGTTAAGCATCGTAAGTAATAGCTCGTTCCACATATCAATTGGCCCTGGAAGGCACCAATGCGAACAGTCACTGTAACCCCTCATCCACTGGTTATTCCAGTGGATCCCTGGGTGTGCATCTGGTCTCATAGACATAGCATTGGTTATGTCTAAAATCTCTATATTCATCCCTCCCTTGTGGTTTTTCTCCTTTTGTGCTCTGTTAGCTTCCTCAACCTGCACATTTCTTATTGCCCATTCAATTTTAGCGGTCATTGCTTGTCCTCCCACTGGTTTAGTTCTATTGCAAGATCCTCCAGTATTCCATAAGCCATTTTCGAAGTGTGCCGGTGTTGCTGTCCTTACCACTGTTAATTGCAATCTGCCTTCGCGGTAGTCGTTCAAGTTATTGAGAGCTGTCCTGAACACCTTTTGAATAGCTGAAAGGACACTGAAGCTTGTGATATTATCCTCTGAGCAGTATATGCATCCAATGAGTTTCCCGCCTTCGTAGAGATAATTCGTTCTGAAGAACCAACGTGAACTAGATACAACTAAAATATTGATCCCATGTAAGTTTGAAGCTAATCTTGCATCAAGTTTATCCAAGTGTATGTCATGCACTTCAACTACTGTGCCATTGATCTCTCTTTCAGACCCTTCTACTAGAAATTTGGTCCACAGTGCCATGAGAGTAAAGTTATGAGATCTGAAGTGCCAAGTGATAAACTTATCTTTAGTGTCGCTGTGAACTTTGGTTGGAGCTTCTACCTGCAATAGTTTGTACAGTTGTGTCAGTTGTTCTAATCACAATAATAGGAGATAAGTTTCTTTAGATATAAAGTAAATAAAGTAGAATTGCTACAATAATAATTAGATTGGAAGTTGTCATGTGGGGCCGCCACTGTTCACGGCGCCGCAACACCCAGCCGAATGAGTCTGCTGAGGCAGGGATGCCGCCGGCTTAGAGATAAGCCTTTCCTTTTGTTTAGTTTCCTTTCTTGCTTTCCAAGATTGTTTAGATTGCTTTCCAAGTTGCTAAAGATTAATTACCTTGTTTAGGACTTATCTCATCCTATAAGAGGAGAGGTTTATTATCAGTTTTGGAAAAAGAAATAAGAAAACCCAAACCTACCTCTCTCTAGGTGTGCCCTTGCACTTGCCGCGCGACTGCCGACCACGGCTCCTCCGTCGCGCTGCAAGTGGACAAGGTTGCACCCCAAGACTTTGCACGATTATCCTCTACGTTCTAATCTACCCTCCAATCTTCATACCCGTGACAACTTGGTATCAGAGACGTCCGCTGTTATGTCCACCATGTCCGAAGGGGAGGCATCCGACGCGGCCTGGGCAAACAAATTGAAGCCCTAATGAAGTAGATGGTGGTTGATCGACAACACCTCTACGAGAAGATCGACGGCCTCACCAACACGATGTGTGACCTCAACAATCAGCAGTGTGACCATCACGTCGCCATCACACGACCGAAGCACAACACCAGCAAGCAGCTCGATGCACTTGATCCCACGGGGCAACCCTCGGTTGGCCTTCCCAATCCGATGGGGCCACCGTCGACACTGGCTACCTCGACATTCTCCTCTCCAACCGATGACTTGGCGCCACCTTGCTGGCGCGTGGCGAGGTAGAAGCTCGCGCACCCGGGAGCAGTGGTGTTCCGCGATTCCACAAGATTTAACTTTCTGACGTACGACGACAAAGATGTCCCCCTTAGCCGTTGCGAGCAGTTCTTCCGAGTCCAACGTACCATGGAGGAGGATAAAGTTTGGTTGGCTTCCTTTTACATGACCAGGGCAGCTCAGATGTGGTACTATCGCCTAGAGCGCGACCTTGGTACCCCGTAATGGCGCCACTTCACCGAGCTCGTCAACACCGGTTTGCCCCCCTTTGTGCAACAATCCACTCAGCGAACTCATGTCTCTATGGAAGACTGGGTCCGTTTCCGAGTTCCAAGAGCAGTTCTTAGCGCTGCTCTGCCGCACCAACCCCCTCTCCGAATAGAACAAGATGCGACACTTCACGGTTTGGTTGGGCGAGCCGCTGAAGACCGATGTCGAACTCCAGGCCCCTCAATCCTTGGAAACGGCCATGAGTCTAGCTCGTGCTTATGAGCGTTGTGCATAGTTCTCCCAACCGGCGTCGTCTACACCAACCCGACGACCCTGGCACATTGGAGTGACAAGCTCCAGCTTCCCCTCCAGTGGGGCCCCAGGCACCGCTGACGCCATGCCAACCGATAAGGCCCTGCTCCCTCGTCGTACGCTATCGCTCGCCGAGATGGAACGTCGACGTGTGGTTAGCCTATGCTACTATTGTGGAGAAGTTCGTCATGGGTCAACGGTGCAAGAAGCTCTTTGTATTCGAAAATTGATCTTGTATTGGACTATGAAGACAACCCAGACGCTCCCGTTGGTTCAGACCCAGAGATTTCCTTGGCCGTTGTGATGGGCATTTAGCCACGTTTGGGACAAACCATGCGCATCATGGTTATCATCAACAACCGCTCCCTCGTGGCACTCCTCAACTCTGGGTCCAAGCACAATTTCAACGCTGAGAGCGTGGTGCACCAGGTCATTGTCTCCCTCCAGCCACGGACCGACCTTTGGGTGACAGTGGCCAACGGTGATCGTGTGGTTAGCCCCGACGTTTATCGCGACCTAACTATTCGCCTTGGTGCGGAGGAGTTCTCTTTAGACTGCTATTCCATTATGCTTGAGGGCTTTGACGTTATTCTCGGAGTTCAACCTTGGGTTGGTCATCTGGGACTTCTCCATCATGACCATGATGTTCGGCCGTGCAGGATGCCAAATTACTTAGCATGGTATACCTGCGGTCTCCTGGCCGACCTGTGCCCTCACATGTATGGGCCGGGAATTGATGCACGAGCTACTCGACGAATTCGCCGACTTATTTGCCGACGCACATAGTATGCCACTGGCTCGTGATCGCAACCACTATACCGTTATGCACAACTTCAAAAGGATGAGCTAGAGAAGCAATCTGATGAGATGCTCCAGCAAGGCGTCATACGTCGTAGCTCCTCGGCCTTTTCATCTCCCGTTCTCCTCGTTAAGAAGCGGAACAGTACATGGCATTTCTGCGTCAATTATCGTGCGCTTAATGACAAGACTATCAAAGACAAATTTCAAATTCTAGTCGTCGACTAACTCCTTGATGAACTGAGGGGTGCACAGTTCTTCACCAAACTGGACCTGTGCTCTGGTTATCATCAAGTTCAGATGCACCCCGGTAGATATCGAGAAGACGATGTTCCATACTCATCAGGGCCTTTTTGAGTTTCTGGTCATGCCTTTTGGGTTGACCAACGCGTGGCCACCTTTCAAGCACTGATGAATGACGTTCTCCGACCCTTCTTACAACGGTCGGTCCTCGTGTTCTTCGATGGCATTCTCATATACAACCCGTCTTGGTCAGCGCATCTTCGGCATGTACGTACGGTGTTCTACGCTCTACAACAACACCGGCTATTCCTCAAGCGCTCCAAGTGCTTTTTCAGGGACTCCTCGATGGTATACTTGGGCCATGTCATCTCCGAGGAGGGCGTCACCATGGATCCACAGAAAGTCATCGCCGTGATGGAATGACCACAACCCTCCTCGATTCGGGCTGTCCGAGCCTTCATCAGCTTCGCCGGCTACTACCGCAAGTTCATCTGGGGTTTCGGTATTCTGGCGGCTCCTCTCACCAAGCTACTGAAGGAGGCTTTTGCATGGACGGACGAGGCTGACCTCGCCTTTTGTGGTCTCAAGGACGCCTTGATGTCAACCCCGACTCTCCAATTGCCCGACTTCACTCACGAATTCGTGGTCGAGTGCGATGCATCGGGCCATGGTTTTGGGGCGGTTCTTCATCAAGGAACGGGCGCCATTGCTTTTTTCAGCAATACCATCTCACACCCTACCACAACAAACTTCCGTCGTATGAAAAGGAGTTAATTGGTTTAGTTCTTGCAGTGCAAAGCACTGGCGGCCATATTTGTGGGGTGCAAGTTCCTGGTACGCACTGATCATTACAACCTGAAGTTTTTGCTTGACCAATGATTATCCACAATATCGCAGCACCATTAAGTCAGCCAACTTTTAGGCTATGACTTCAGCGTGGAGTACAAATCCGGAAGCACCAACATTGTCACGGACGCTCTCTCCCACCGCGACATCGAGATGCAGCCCATGTCCCTCGCCATCTCCACTCCGCAGTTTACCATCTTTAACAGTTTACCATCATGAGGTGGCAACCGCACTTTCTTATCAGGATTGCGTGACAAGATCGCAGTAGGGCAGCAGCGGGGCTGTTGGACCATCGTTGATGATCTCGTACTCTTCGCCGGCCGGGTCTATGTACAAGCCTCCTCACCGACACTATCACTGATCCTCGCGGCCGCCCATGATATTGTCCATGAGGGCATCCATAAGACTCTTCATCAGCTGAAAACGGATTTTCATGTACCTAACGCACGCTGAGTGGTCCAGAACTACGTTCGTGCACACGTCATGTGCCAACGGAACAAAGGTGAACACTTGCATCTGGCGGGTCTTCTACAGCCTCTTGAGGTTCCCACCATGGTTTGGGCTTACATAGCCATGGATTTTGCGGAAGGACTCCGCGTGTTAATGGCAAGACGGTCATCCTTACAGTTGCCGATTGCTTCTCCAAGATGGCACACTTTCTTCCGTTGGCTCACCCTTACACGACTCCATTAGTGGCGCGGGTAGTCTTCGGCGAGATTGTTCGCTTACATAGAGTACCTAGCTCCATTGTTAGCAACCGTGACGCGATATTCACTAGTGTTTTCTGGACAAAATTATTCCATCTGTCGGGTGCCCAGTTGAACCTTAGTTCAACTTTTCACCCTCAATCTGACGGACAATCAGAGGTGTTCAACAAAATTATCGCCATGTATCTTCGTTGCCTCACGGGGGATAGACCGCTACAATTGTTGCGATGGTTGCCATGAGCGTAATACTGCTACAACACTTCCTTTCAGACCTCCTTACAATCTTCTCCATTCAAGGTGGTCTACGGCTGAGACCCACCTTCTTTGTGCTACTATGAGCAAGGTGATGTTGAGCTACTAAGGAAGTAATAACCCCTAAAGAAGCTAGAGCAAGACCTAATTGAAAATGAATCGAATTATTGATTGTGTCGTAAAGGCCCTTATGCCCACGCCCTAATCGACCCCCCGGAGGAGTATGTGCTTCTAAAAGATCTTTGATACTGTGCCCAATTCCGAAGTTAGTTCGGTACATCACTAGCTTCTAGCCGTTGCACAACTACTTTGGGACCACAATGAGTTTTTTGGCCGAAATTCAGGGTGTCTTCTCCAGGCTCAGCAACACTACAAGCGGCATCACGACGCCAAACATTGCAACGTCACATATCAGGAGGGCCAATGGGTACTGTTTCACCTTTTTCATCGTCAAACTACCTCTCTTGGGGCCAAAGGGCGTGGCAAACTAGCACTTCGTTTCTTCGGTCCTCCAGCATGTCGGTACCATCGCATATCGCCTCCAACTGCCTGACCGCACCAAGATTCACGACGTTTTCCATGTCAGCCTGCTCAAGACCTTCATTGGAGAACCTTCCAGTGCCCCACCAGCGCTCCCACACCTGCTCCACAAGCCGAGTGTGTCTAGACCAGTTCATGGGCGGCTCGACTCGAATTTTTCGAGCTTGGGCCTTGATTTTCGGCCCAAAGGCCTGACCTGAAGCTTGGAAAAGCCCGACAATGACAATAAAATAATAAAAAATATTTTTTATTCCTGAAATGAATTAAATATTTAAATTTATTCCAAAGAAGAATTAAAATAATAATATTTTATGGGAAAACACAGGTTTTGGGCCGGGCCGGGCCCGGGTCTACACATTCAAGGTCGGACATTTCCAAGCCCAGGCCGGGGTTTGAACAAATCTAGGTGTGCCCAACTCTTGCCACAGTCTTGAAGTTTGCGGTGTTCGTGAAGTTCCGGTTCAATGGGATAACGTTGATAAAAGCCAATGCGTCTTGGGAACCATTGGAACAATTTCAGTTTTTATACCCAACGTTTCAGCTCGAGGACGAGATGCTTGTTGGGGAGGGGAGAGATGTCATGTGGGGCCGCCACTATTCATGGTGCCGCAACACCCAGCCGAAAGAGTTGGCTGCAGCGGGGATGCCATTGACTTAAGATAAGCCTTTCCTTTTGTTTAGTTTCCTTTCTTGCTTTCCAAGATTGTTTAGATTGCTTTTCCAAGTTGCTAAAGATTAGTTACCATGTTTAGGACTCATCTCTTCCTATAAGAGGAGAGGTTTATGATCAGTTTTGGAATAAGAAATCAGAAAACCCAAACTTACTCTCTCTCTCTCTCTCTCTCTTGGTGCGCCCTTGCACTTGCCACGCGACTGCCGACCACGGCTCCTCCGTCGAGCCACAAGTGGCCAAGGCCGCACCCCGAGACTTCGCACGATTATCCTCTACGTTCTAATCCCTCCTCCAATCTTCCTACCCTTGACATAAGTAATCCACGGTAAATTTTCTGTAGTACTAAGGTAGACTAAGTGGTTAATGACTTCATGCCTACTGTTCTAGCATAAAACCCATGAAAGTATGGAAGTCTGCTGTCCTGAATGATATGACATTTCAGGTTAGCATACAAATAAAATCAGACCATGAGCCACTTTGGCCCATTTGTAGCTTCTAAACCTTTGGAGCAAACAAATGAAGTTACGTAAAGATCTGTAGATGTTTAGATTATCTCATTGACATGGTGGAGCCTCCTGCAGAGCTGTGATGCCTGGTTAAGGTATTTATTATCTTCACCAATAGTTTTTTTCCTTCCCATTTCCCAAAAAGGGGGAGATAAGAAAATTTGAAGAAAAAAGGCAACTGAACTGGGGAACTTCTATTCTACTTCCTGCCCCACCTTTTATCTTGTCAAAGAATACCTGGTGTATATGTGCACAAAAATCAGAAGAATTAAACTACAAGCAAGTTAGTGTCAGTGTGTCACTGGTGGTAGGGTTATTGCTATTGTTTATCACATGTATCAGAACTAAAACACGGGTTGCTCACCTGAGACAGTAAACAGAGGAGTGACTCCATCTGGTTCCGTCCAATTGAATCCCCAGCAAACGCCAATGTCTTCCCTCGCACAATATTTAAGAATAGCTGGGGTTCGAACCTTGCCATATCACAACCATGCGGCGTCCACCTCCAGTTTACATAATCCATTTCCTTTCCATATTTTCCACAGTTCTTCGACTCTGGCATCGTCGAGCATGTTATGTTAGTGTAATTTGGGCCTCCAAAATCCCTGACCCATGTGCCATTGAACAGATTGCAGGCTATGTCATTGTCATCATGACCTAAAAAGTAGCAAAATTACCATGACATGAATTTCTTGGACAGAGAAGCTTGCTGTGCTTGGTACTATTAGGACTGCTAGTACTTATCTTTGATTACATATTGACATTGTAAATGTACTGTGACTCTGAGGGTTGAATTTTCGGGGCAAAAGGTCTCCTCTCTTTTGTTTGTTTATTTAGATACTTGTGTCTCTGTATGTTTTAAAGGATTGTTTATTTTGCATTTTTCCTGTTGTATAAACTAATCTGATTGCAAGAATGAAATCAAAATGTCTCTGAAAAACAATGTAAAGGTTATCTGAAAGCTAATAGAAAGCATTTGAATCTAGAGACAGCCAGGCTTGGTAAGCATGTCAAATCACAAGCTTTCCAGACCGTACTATTTGTGCTTTCTGTAAAACCCAGACATATATTGATATAGAACATTGAACTGGTATCTTATGCTGCAGTTTATTCATATTCCAAACTGAAAAGGGCAAATATATTTCCAAAGGAAAAGGTACTTTCTTCTCAACAAATGCTAGACACCAAAGGAAAAGGTACTTTCTTCTCAACAAATGCTAGAGAAATCTGGCACCTAAATGTAACTGTACTGGCAGTATTGCATGAAAATGAAGAGCAAATAAATATAAATATATGCTAGTGTGTAAGAGGCATACTGGTGATGGTCATCTGATGAGAAGTGTGAGTTGTCATTGGAGAGTCATAGAAAACCTGCGCAGGATAATATGTTGAAAAAACAAGAACGAGTAACACTGTGCTTAGCATCAATGCAAGTGTTTTTCTTCCACCAGGAAATACTTGACTAGCTTTTCTGATGTGGTTTATGCCATGGAGATTTGCAGGAGGAATGCTTTCCTTAGCCATGGGTAGCTTTGGTTGTATCATTGTAAGAAGTCATCACCTTCTTATAGGAGAAGCTACATGAGGGGGGCAAGCAGTGCTCGCATAGACAAATGTGCATATTTTCTTTGTTCTCTCTTTGTGGTAAGTTGACTGTAAACTTTTCTTTTTCTCCCTGGAATCAAGGGAACCCCAGCTCTTACTGAAACTATGGAAGAAGCTTACACCAAGTTGAAGGTTATGAGTAAGCAGTGGTCAATGGATCACTAGGAAGCAATCTAGATGACGTTTTATAGTCATATACCTAGATGTTATCAATCTAGGAGATTGAGCACATGTGAAAATTTTCTCGGCACAATGAGAACACAGTGCTGGCTCCAGAAATTTTTTAGTCTTACTCGAAAGTCAGGCTAAATGCATATTAGGAGTTGTGGTACTTGCTTGCTACAGTGATTGCTTGCAAGGAGGCAAAGAGCTCTGGCTTGCTCTCTGTTCTGTTATGATCTTTTTCTTTTATGAAAACTTTTGCTTCTTTTTTTAATGTGAGATACCGGGAGTTTTAGACTGCCTCTATTGTTCTCGAGAAATCTTTCCCTGCCGATTTCTGAGGTACTCTCCCAGCATAATTTGCAATAAATTCAATGGATAGGAGGATTTTATAATGAAGTAAGCACATTGTTGTTTCTTTTTCCCCCCTTTTGGGTTCAAGGTCATGCACAGTGTCGGGAAATCACCGGTGCTAGAACATGGATCGAAATCTCGGTACCGGATGAAATCCCGGCCCGGGGGCGGTAACGGTAATCGGTCGGTTACCGGAAATTTCAAAAAAAAACCGGGGTGAATTCAAATTTTGAATTTTTGAACTCCAAATTTTACCGACCGGTAAAAACCGGAAAAACCGGAATTTGGGAAAAATGGTAATTATGAAATTTAAATTTAGAATAATGCAAATATTAATGGGAAAATGTTTCAAGATGTATATAAAAAGTCATCCTCGGTTGCTTCACTCTCCAGAGCAGTCCTCTCATCCAAGTATTCTAAAGCATGTAACACAATAAAAAATATAAGTTAATGATAATGAACGATAGCTTGACTAGCATACAAAAAACAATAATGAGAAGTAATTCATACCAATACATTGTCGAGAAACGCGAAGGTTGTGCAATGTAGTCGTTGTTATCATAGAGTATAAGTCCTTCAAATTGTGCTAGGTGAGCCTTGTATTGATCCCAAGTGTGTGTTTTGTATGCATATTGTAACCAATGATTGTAAAGTTGTTGGTAATATGTGGGTTCGACCCATCGTAAACGCGTTTCGCATTGGTATTGAAGGACACAAGGCCGTAATGGAAACTAGGATCAAGAGACGTCCGACAAATGAGAATCATCTCCGTAAAGCAATAGATTGACATCTCGACGTCCATAAGTCCGGAGTGGATCTTGAGCTAGCATGCGATTCATAGGAAGAAGAGTCATGTGGTGAGATTGATCTTTGGCGACCCTTATCCCTCGTGTAGGTCTTATGAAATTGTTTTGAAGCATGACAACCATGGTCTTCATCCTGAGTAACATGCGTGAAGTTTTGCTCGCAGGTGAATTCCAATGGTTGGTCTTGCCCTGCATCATGAGCAGTCCCACCATCATCGGACGATGGAGAGCTACTATCACTGCACTCTTGGCATCGGACTTCATCAGATGACGGACTTTCTGTTTCTTCGTCGCTTGCCACAATATACTCCTCAATGGCCTTTTTTCTTCTTCCTGTCAGGCACTTGTTTCCCTGTTTGTGTAAGTGAGGCAAAGTCTTAAGCCAATTTTTCAGTTGGTTGGCTACAATATTTCCTTTTCCAAGATGACTCTTGCCAATATTTTCTTTGCCCACCGCTTCAATGGTTCATCATCTAGTGCTTTATTCAATTCCTTTCGAGGATAGCATCAACTACAATCGTAGATGGCATGGGAGGCTCACCTTCTCGCCTAGTAGGGGCTCTGATTGTATCATAGAGCTATCAAGCCACTCGTGAATTGGGTTCTCTCGTCAGCATGCAGTGGCATTGATTAGATCGCCAAAAGGATCTACATCCCTATCTTCATTTCAGCCTCATGCTCTTGCAATCGTAGCCTCAGATTGTAGTGGACATACACGAAGTTTATGTAGTTTCTTGTATCCAAGACGGCCTCAATTGTGTATGTACCAATGCAAATGTGCTCCAATTTCGCTCACATCCTTTGGACGAAACACATTGCAAGACAATCCGCAAGGCATATTTTGTTAATGTCGGTGTCTGCGCCCAAACGCCATCCACCATGTAGCTACAAGTAACATAAAATTTGTGTTAAACTAATAGTGATGGGTCATTTTCATGTATATGTAAGTTTGTAACAACCTACCGCAGAATGACGATTAGCACTCATGTGAGCTTCATTGGAAGCAAATAAACCTCGTCGACACAGATTGTTCTAGCTCGCCTAGAGCCCGTGATCAAGCGCCATCGTGTGTATCGGCTAGTCTTTGAATCGCCATTGTCGGAAGCGACGAGGGTCGGATTCTTCCCAACATTATAGAAGCGGCTCTGCGGGTTCAAAGCAACGATGTTGTGCAAACAAACACACTTAGAGAGTTAGAAAAAAAATACAACAAATATGTGATATTTATTTGGATTTAGGAAACTATGAACTTGCCTGGAACTATGTACGTGCGGTCCTTCATCATTGCAATTCTCCTATTAACAATCTTTATGACACGACAATAAGTGGCATCTTCTTCTTTCAAGACGCCTTGAAGTTCAAATTGAGTTCGACGCCTTTCCAACCATTCGCCATCGCTTGCGGGTTTCGTTGGTCGACATATCGAGTAGTCAGTAAATTGGTTCTACCAATTTTATGATCCAATCCATACTCGACCACCATTGTCTACTTGTGAAGCAGGAATACATGTATTCTCCTTCCTCGATCGTGCTCAAATGGTTGGAGCTCCATACATCTGACACCATCCACTTCGTGAACTTTGCTTTTCTATCCCTAAAACTTTTCAAGAAAATGAATGTGGTTCCAAACCTTGTGGCATTTGGACGAACTATCTCCCCTCTAATTTGTTGGCGCATTTCATTATGGAGGCGACTGTGGTTGTATAGGAACAGACAAATCCTCTTAGCCGCCTTGACAACTGCATCAACCTCCTCGAACTGACCAATATCCTTCAACATGAGGTTGACGGTGCGCCGCACATGGTCGCCAGACTAAAGTTGGGTACTCTTCAATTACCAGTTGGCATGCTTTCTTATAGTTCGCACCATTGTCGGTCACAATCTGCATGACATGTTTAACTCCAACTTCTTCCACAACTCTATTTAATTCCCGATACAAAAAGTCAGCATTTTGTATGTTACCAGTTGCATTCAGCGACTTATGGAAAAACATTCTTCCATTGCAAGACAACATAAAGTTAATGATACTCATTTGTGTAGGCCCACCAAGAATCACACATAATAGAGACTCCATATATATCCCGTCTTCTTTGAACTGTGATACGTACTCTTGACCTCTTGTTCGTTGGCATCAAGATATGTCCCATCGATTTCATGCCCTCTTGGTGACGGAACCCCTTGGCCAAGTTCTTGTGTCTCTTTGATGGCGCACGAAAATAAGGACACTCAACCTTAACTCCAAAGAATGTCATTACTATGGAACCACTTTGACCAAATTTTTCCAAGTTTTGACTTTGCTTCTCCGCCAAGTGTTGTATCAATGCGGGTTGGACGGTGCCCGATCGCGCAAAAATATCGTGATCAACTCTCATGGATCGTGACTCGCCAAACATCCTTGAAAAGCATTGCTTCTGTACCACTACCTCTGCCACTTCCACTTCCCTTTCCACTCCCACTTCCCGTACTACTTCCACTACCACCACCATGTTCAAACGTCGCACCCCTGGCTCTAGCTCTTTGTTGCATCTGATGTAACTCTACCGACTCCCGACGAGCCCATTCCATTTGCATTTCCTCGTTATCATCAAAGGCATCTTCATATGAAGGACCACGAGCTACAGCGCCTTGCGCTTCCTCCATTCGCAATGCTCATCTTTAAGAGATTTCTTTCTTGCCTTCGCTTTTCAAGACTTGCCAAGATGAGCCTTCTGACTTCACGAATCCCCATTGCAAGCAACAACATCTCCGTGTCTCCCGGCAAGATGTTGTTTTAGGCGGGTGACACCTCCGCCTGATTTTGTTAGATTACAATATCTGCACTTCCAACCAGCACCTCCTAGTCTCTCACCATGGTCCCAAACATTGATAGATTTAGAAGCCATCACCTACAACAATCCATACAAGATAAAAATTGTTAGTGCATCTTGCGTCATGTCCTCACCTCCTACTCTAGGTTCTGGTTTGCTATTCTGTTTTTGTAGTACATTTTATCCATACTTTACAAAGAACATGTTACAACAAATGATTATGTACCCTTGGTTCATTGTATTTGGCTATAATTACTCTAGTATTTCACCATTGGTCCAAATGTGCAACCCTCTACAAATGCATTCAAGATGGTTTCCTACACTACGATCTCTCTTTCGTCCCTACAAACAATGAACTCAAAAACTCCACAAGTAGAAGAAAAAAGTTTCAAACCTGCTTTGCTCGCTTGCTTGTGCTTGTCTTCTTTGCCATCGGGTGTGTGGAACCAAGTTAATGGAGGGAGAGGGAGGGAGGCTTGTCGCCTGGTTGTGCAAATGAATTAATGGAGGGAGAGAGGAAGGAAGAGGAGGCAATCAGGGAGCAAGAATGAAGACAAACTGAAGTGGGGAGCAGCCAAAGGAATAAAGGTGTATTAGGGGGCCTGCTGCACATGCAAAGGAATCAAAAGAATCAAAAAAAAATCGGTCGGTTTTTTTTCTACCGGACCGAACCGGTATACCGGTTACCGGCCGGTAACCGGCGGTTACCGGCCGGGTTTTCTACCTCTGTGCTAGAAACGAATTTTGCCTCCTACTAGCCACTGCACACCACCGGTGCGAAAACCAGAAAGCTGGAACCGGTGCATGCACCGGTGCTAACTCAAGAAAAAATAGTACGGGCTCACTAGTAAGTGAAATGGGGTGGGAGACTCTTAGCACCGGTGCTAGCCACTGCACACTACCGGTGTCAAAACCAGAAAGCTGAAACCGATGCATGCACCGGTGCTAGCTCAAGAAAAAATAGTATGAGTTCACTGGTAAGTGAAATGGGGTGGGAGAAAAGAGAGTGGTAAGACAAAAATAAAAGTGATATTTTGTTTAGTTATGGATCCTCCGTGGAGAGAGGAGGTGCTACATATTAAAGAGAGAGAAAATCTAGCAGTGAAGTGAAGATTGGAGTACATGCCACATTGTACCTGACCTAAGGATGGACATTGCTCCTTTGACCTGCAAGAGAGGAGTACTAGTACAAGCCAACTGGGCGTTAAGAGGGGCTATCAAGATGAGTTAAATAGGAGGGGGAGCAGTAAAACACACGTCAGAAATCAAAGCTGAAGAACAGCACTTAAGACCGAGAGTCATAGAAGTAGGGACTGGCCGGCAGGAGTATACTGTAGTAGTATCATTATACACCACATTCATTTTCAAACTTTTTTTTTTAATGTTTTGAGGATCTCAAGGTAGCATCGATTTCCTGACACCGCTGCAAGTTGCAGGAGTATTTAGTTTTGCTATATTAGTCAACCATGTCCAGACACCGTTGCAAGCCGCAGGACTATTTACTTTTAGCTATATTAGTCAGCCATGTCTCAAAATATCTGTGCAGATGGAACATAGGGCTTTGGATTGCCTTGCTCATATTTAACGGGTACTATACAGGGATCGAAATCCTAGAAAAGATGAAAATCCCGGTCTCCGATTGGAAACAGTGATCAGCTAGTAACTAGAAATTTTGAAAAAAAATCCGGATGAAGTTCGCAAATTAAAATTTGGATTTGGTTAAAAATCAGTCAAAATTCAAAAATTAAAATTTGAATTTGCTAAACCGGAACAAAACCGGTTGGTTTTGTGATTCCGGTCCCCACCAGTAACCGGCTGCGTTTTTCCCCTGGTACTATACGAGACATCCATGGTCATTGTTGTGAATATTATGTGTATTCATGGGACCCAATGGACAATGTAGAGTATAATAGGATATTATAAAGAAACATACTATACACAAATAAGAAAATACAAAGGAATTCTTATTCTAACACTTCTTTCAAACTTATAGTGGATCACGATAACTGAGTTTGGAGAGAAAATACAAATGTTGCATCTTAGTCTGTGGCTTCGTGAAGAAATAAGCAATCTGTAACTTTGAGGGCATAAAATGTAAAGCAAGTACCACCTCCTACACCTGTGAGGGAGTGTATAAAGCATCCACAGTAATGTGATTGGTGAGCTCATGCTTCACTGGGTCATGGGAAATACTGATAGCACCTGTACTGTCAGACAAAAGAGTCGTAGATTTCATCACAAGCACTCCAAAATATGCAAGTAGTCACCTCAACCAAGTAACCTCTGCTGTCACTGTTGCTATAGCTCTCAACCTAGCCTCTGCACTCGAACAGGAAATTGCAGTCAATTTCTTTGTCTTCTAGGCAATCAGGGAGGAGCCAAGAAAAACACAGTAAGCAGAAATAGAATGACGATCGGAATGATCACTAACTCAGGTTGCATCGGAGTACGCCTGAAGCTGTAGTGAGGTGGAGATAGGAAAAACAAACGACGAGATATGATCCTACGCGAGTAGCGAAGAACACGAAGAAGGTGACTGTAGTGAAGATGAGTAGGACGAGTCATGAACTGACTCAAGATATGAACAACATAAGCAATACCAGGACGAGTGCTCACAAGATACACCAAACTCCCAATAATATGGCGATATCGAGTAGGATCCTCAAGAGGATCACTATCAGTGGTTTAAAGCTATAGGGATAACCTAATAGGAGTCTCAGCAGTGTGAGTGCTAGTCAGACCAGACCGATCAAAAAGATCATGGATACACTTCTGTTGGGAGAGGTAGTAGCCCTCAGGCATGGAAGAGACGTTAATTCCAAGGAAGTACATAAGAGAACTAATATCACTCATCAAAAACTACTCACTGAGATGCTTATTCACATACGTGATGAATAAAGAATCATCACCAATAATGAGCATATCATCAACATACGAAAAAAGCAATGTCCTACTCCGAGATGAGACATAGAGAAAAAGAGTAGGATCGTAGGAACTGACAATGAAACCGACATCTTTAATCACTGAGGTAAAACGCACAAACTAGGAACGAGAAGCCTGTTTGAGACAATAAAGAGCACAACGAAGACAATAGACGTGCCCATCGGGAACAGAATAACCTGTGGTGGTCGATATAGACCTCTTCATGCAAAACACCATTAAGAAAACATTCTTAGCATCCAACTGAGAGATAGACTACCAGCGAACAGAAGCAATCGCAACAAGAAAGCGAATAGTGGTCATATAGGCAACAGGGGCAAAAAATCTCATCGTAGTCACGACCGTACTCACGCTGAAAACCGCGAGCCACAAGACGAGCCTTGTAGCGCTCGATAGTTGTAACATCCCAATTTTCTAAGCTTTAAAAACCTTTTTAATAATTAGTAGTTGGAAAATTCACCCTTGAGATTTTATTTGAATTTTAATAAAGCTTAATAGGGACTTTCAGTATCAAAATAATTTAATATGATTAATTTTAACAACAACAATTATCAAAACTATTTTATTTGGGTTCTATGTGCTTGGATATATTTTCTAGAATTTTTCTAAGTTTATTTGCTATTTTCTAATTACTATTTGTATTTTCTATATTTTCTAAAAGAAATTTAACATAAAATCTCATAACAGTGTTGGGCTGAAAATCACTCCTATTCACTTCCCGGTCTACCTTCCCGCCGCCCTTTCGCCACCTTTCTTCTCGTCTTGGTTTAATTTGCTCACGCGTCCCGCCAATAACTCGTGGGCCCTACCACTTTCGTCCCCGCAGCGTTGTCTTCACCGTGTCCAAGTCGTCTTTGACCGCCATTGCTGCTTCTAGAAGTCCATCTGACAACGACGTATCCAACCGAAAAATCCTTCGACGATACGATTTTTGAATCCGTTGTAATCTCCGCAACCGATTCTGCTCATTATCTCATTCGAAATCCATTTGAATGTTCTTATCTCGTCTCGTGTCCGAGATGAACTCCGCTGATTATATGCCCTTTTGGCCTCGCCTTCGCCCTATAAACAGCACCCAAGGTTCGCCTCTGCGCCCGCATCCCGAAACCCCAAGATGACGCACCTTCGAAGCCCTAGCGCCGCCGGATTTGAGCTTTTAGGGTTTTTAACCGAAGCTTTTCATTCTTCGATTGCACCACCGTTGTCGTCATCTAGCCGTCGTGGTCTGCGCAATCGTCATCACCGTCGCTTGGGCTACCTCCAGAACCTCTATGCCGTCGGATCGTCGTCGGAGTTGAATCCCAACAATAGCCCAAGCTTCTTTTCCGCTCAATCCTCGCTGTCGGCCATCACCGTCGTCTCTGACCACCAGTGAGCACCTCAAAGTGTTCGCAATAGCATCCTCTATCTGCTGGTACCACTCACCGCCGGCAAAGCGCCGCCGACCATCGGAACCCGAGCGTCGCTTTCCTCACCGTCGTCCACGTCTGTGGCAACTCAGCCTCTGTGCCCATGTGTCGCCCACGTGGCATTTGAGTCAGCCACCAGTCAGCCACACGTGTGCACTCCAGCCCAAACCCAGGTCCAATCTGGTGTAAACCCATTCCACAGTGAGCCGTGTTTATGCCATGTGGGGTCCATGTAAGATCGAGGAGGCCGACTAGAGGGGGGGTGAATAGGCGGTTTAAAAAACTTCTTTGGCTAAAACCAATTTACAATGCGAAGCTAATAACAATTGGTTTTGCACAATAAAAACGTAAATCAACTAGGCTTCACTAAGTGCACCAACAATATGAATACAATTCAATGAGAGCAATCATACAAAGATATAATGTAAATTGCTCAAAGTAAAGCACAAGAACAAACCAAAATGACACAATTATGTTTTACCGTGGTGTTCGGAGACTTACCGGTCTCCCCTAGTCCACGTTGAGGTAAGCCCAAACGAATTAGACCGGCTCCACGAATTAAGCCAACACCTCCGAGGTAAGTCCAACCACTTAGACCGATTCCAACACGAACCAACACTTCGCTCCACTCGGGTTGCTCTTCCTCCACTCCAGAGATGTTGAGCACCAAACCGCTAACAACCACGCCGGGCCTTCTCACAAGCTTCTTAAGAAGATCACCGGTCACGACGCCTCCACGTCGTCTAGGTGTCGGCAAACACCAAGAGTAACAAGACTCAACTTTCACTTGAACTAATCAAGTGTTAAAACTAAAGTGGATACACAATCCACTACCTAAGACAACACATGCACTTAAGGTTTGCTCTCAAATCTCACTAAGGACAACACATGCACAAAAGAGATGAGAGAGTTTGCTCTTAGCTTAAAAGAGTGTCTAACAACGCTAGAAGACTTTGCAATGGCAGTAATAACTCCCTCCAACCAGGCAAGATGGGTATTTATACCCTACACGCAAAAATTAGCCGTTGGAGAAAAATCTGCTGAAAAATCAGCACATGTGGAACTACCACTGTTCTACGGCCAGTACTACCGTACCTAAACGACAAGCACAATAACGGCTATATCAGACGAGAAACAAGTCGTTGAAAAGTGAAATCTGGTACTACCACCGTTCAACTCGCGGTCGTTCCGCACTCCGGTAGTTTTGTTTACGATGGGCGTACTATCGCTTCCACTCGTGTCCAACACATGGCACCTTCGGAAAAAAGCGATCGCGCCAACTTCCGGAATATCTGAGTGCGGTAGTTCATACCAACACGCCGCAGATTACTCGCACTTCCAAGAGAGCAAAGAATTCTATAAAAGCGTCTCTCTGGAAAAAACGTACCGTCGAATTTTCGGACCAACCGACCTGCGGTAGTTCCGCTCTCAACATGCCGGTACTACCGTATAGCGGTAGTTCCGCGGTTATAACGCCGGAACTACCGATCTTCCCGATAAACAAGAATGGCTTTCATAACAACTCCAATTGCAAAACACATGTGTCAATTGATAAGCCATGCCAACAAGGATCACATGCAAGATTCCTAACAAGTTGCAAAATACATTTACCAACTTTTAGAATCATACCACAAGGAATAAGATACATGGACTCAAATCATTTGCAAAACACATTTGCAAACTTAAGTCACATGCTACAAGAAATCAAGCATGAGCATCAACTATTTGCAAAACACATTCGTAAATAATAGCATCATGCCACAAGGCTCAGGTGCATAGACTTCAACTATTTGCAAAACACTTTTGCAAATTATAGTCTTATGCTACAAGGATTAAATGCATGAGCCTCAGCTATTTGCAAAACACTTTCGCAAATAATAACTCCATGCATAGTTGAGCAAGAGCAAGCATAATGAGCTATCAACACATGACTAACTCATGCTACTAGTCAAGACCCCTCTTAATAGTACGACAACCTATACTAGCAATCCGGTCTTTCAACCAAACACCAAGATCTGTAAAAGACTAGGAACACATCCTTAGCCCTAGCTAGTCATACTTTTGCCTTGCATCTTCTTGAAGCTTGATGACACACATCATCACTTCAAGTCCGGGTCGTTGACTTTGATAATCATCAACACATGATGAATGGTGGGACAAGATACTTCAATCTTTCTCTTTTTGGTAATTGATGATAACCACTTCAATTGCACATAAATTGAATGTAATACGACATGAGTGTATATGAACTATACAAGTTATATATACTCCAACATGAGTATACAAGAACTATACAAGTTCTATATACTCACAACATGAGTATACAAGAACTACACAAGTTTTGTATACTCAAAAGGATATATTTCAAAGCAAAGATCCCAAATATGTGTGGAAAACAGAATATGTATCAATACTAATGAAACCATAAAATATAGAGTGAACCCCCCCTAAATGTATGCATACACAAATGTGTAAATAGAAAAATATGCACATATTCAAGTTCAACTTATGGTGGGGCTCAACCTATATTTTGGATCCGAGGAATGCAATAATATATAAGAGTATAAAGTCGAATGAATATATACCTTGTTGAATTTCATCAGCAGCGTTAGCAGCAGCGGCGGCCTATGCCTCCTTCTTGGCAACCTCATCTTCTCCAGGAGGTGCAGAAGTAGATTGTCTGGGAGGAAGTTGAACCAGCGACGGCGGACAAGGTCGAGCACCAGTTACATGTTCCCAGAGGCGGAGACCATCGAGCGTGATCTCCATGAGTGAAGATCACAACCTGTAGTTCGTCCCATGAAGCTTTGTTCCCGAGAATTGGATCGCAGCTGATGGAACGAAAGCCATCGTTAGGCGGCGCGAGATGGTGCGAGACGGTGCGGCGACCAAGGCAACGAAGTCTAACAGGAGGTATTGGACGACGCGGCGGTTAGATCAACATTCTATTTTTTTTCTTCTTTTTTTTTTTGCGGGCCGGGTCGGCTCACACAAAACGCCAAACGCCACGGCGAAACACGGAAGGCGACACGGGAACTAGGGTTCCCCATCGCGAGGCGCCGAGCTAAGGCGATGACGCCCGGCGACGGGCGGTCGACGTCAAGTGCGCTCGGGTTCGAGCGAAGCGGTGGAGGTGCGACGACGACGGCATGACTCGAGTCGGTCGGCGACCGAAGGCCGACGGCAGCGCGCTTTGGCAGAGGCAACTGCGGGCCCTCGTGTCGAGGCTCGGTTTTGGCTTCGACGTCGGGTTGGGGCGGTGTCGGTCTGCGTCGAGCTTGAGCGTGGGATTACCGAGGGCGACGCCTTGCAGCCGCGGCCTTGACTTGGCCGCTTCGCGCGGATCCATTTGTGGCGCCGAGCGCCGGCCGCGGCCGAGGCGCGACGACACGGCGGCGCAGCCTTGACTCTACTGCCTCGGCGGGATCCGGTGGCGCTTGAGCTGCGGGCGGCGAAGGGCAACACCATAATCGCAATGGTGGTCCGATTTTGGCAAGCGGAAGGATGGCGATGGAAGAAGCTAGGTTAGTGTGCTAACTCGATACCACGTTATGAATATTTCTCAAAATATCTGTGCAGATGGAACATAGGGCTTTGGATTGCCTTGCTCATATTTAACGGGTACTATACAGGGATCGAAATCCTAGAAAGATGAAAATCCCGGTCTCCGATTGGAAACAGTGATCAGCTAGTAACTAGAAATTTTGAAAAAAAATCCGGATGAAGTTCGCAAATTAAAATTTGGATTTGGTTAAAAATCAGCCAAAATTCAAAAATTAAAATTTGAATTTGCTAAACCGAACAAAACCGGTTGGTTTTGTGATTCCGGTCCCCACCAAGTAACCGGCTGCGTTTTTCCCCTGGTACTATACGAGACATCCATGGTCATTGTTGTGAATATTATGTGTATTCATGGGACCCAATGGACAATGTAGAGTATAATAGGATATTATAAAGAAACATACTATACACAAATAAGAAAATACAAAGGAATTCTTATTCTAACACTTCTTTCAAACTTATAGTGGATCACGATATTGAGTTTGGAGAGAAAATACAAATGTTGCATCTTAGTCTGTGGCTTCGTGAAGAAATAAGCAATCTGTAACTTTGAGGGCATAAAATGTAAAGCAAGTACCACCTCCTACACCTGTGAGGGAGTGTATAAAGCATCCACAGTAATGTGATTGGTGAGCTCATGCTTCACTGGGTCATGGGAAATACTGATAGCACCTGTACTGTCAGACAAAAGAGTCGTAGATTTCATCACAAGCACTCCAAAATATGCAAGTAGTCACCTCAACCAAGTAACCTCTCATCCTGCCATTGCTATAGCTCTCAACCTAGCCTCAGACTCGAGCAGAAATTGCGCCAATTTCTTTGTCTTCTAGGCAATCGTGAGGAGCCAAGAAAACACAAGAAGCGTAAATAGAATGACGATCGAATGATCACTAACTCAAAGTTGCATCGAGTACGCTCAAGTCAGAGTGAGGTGGAGATAGGAAAACAAACGACGAGATATGATCCTACGCGAGTAGCGAAGAACACGAAGAAGGTGACCGAGTGAAGATGAGTAGGACGAGTCATGAACTCGACTCAAGATATGAACAACATAAGCAATACCAGGACGAGTGCTCACAAGATACACCAAACTCCCAATAATATGGCGATATCGAGTAGGATCCTCAAGAGGATCACTATCAGTGGTTTAAAGCTATAGGGATAACCTAATAGGAGTCTCAAAGCAGTGTGAGTGCTAGTCAGACCAGACCGATCAAAAAGATCATGGATACACTTCTGTTGGGAGAGGTAGTAGCCCTCAGGCATGGAAGAGACGTTAATTCCAAGGAAGTACATAAGAGAACTAATATCACTCATCAAAAACTACTCACTGAGATGCTTATTCACATACGTGATGAATAAAGAATCATCACCAATAATGAGCATATCATCAACATACGGAAAAAGCAATGTCCTACTCCGAGATGAGACATAGAGAAAAAGAGTAGGATCGTAGGAACTGACAATGAAACCGACATCTTTAATCACTGAGGTAAAACGCACAAACTAGGAACGAGAAGCCTGTTTGAGACAATAAAGAGCACGACGAAGACAATAGACGTGCCCATCGGGAACAGAATAACCAGGTGGTGGCTGCATATAGACCTCTTCATGCAAAACACCATTAAGAAAAACATTCTTAGCATCCAACTGAGAGATAGACTACCAGCGAACAGAAGCAATCGCAACAAGAAAGCGAATAGTGGTCATATAGGCAACAGGGGCAAAAAATCTCATCGTAGTCACGACCGTACTCACGCTGAAAACCGCGAGCCACAAGACGAGCCTTGTAGCGCTCGATAGTTGTAACATCCCAATTTTCTCAGCTTTAAAAACCTTTTTAATAATTAGTAGTTGGAAAATTCACCCTTGAGATTTTATTTGAATTTTAATAAAGCTTAATAGGGACTTTCAGTATCAAAATAATTTAATATGATTAATTTTAACAACAACAATTATCAAAACTATTTTATTTGGGTTCTATGTGCTTGGATATATTTTCTAGAATTTTTCTAAGTTTATTTGCTATTTTCTAATTACTATTTGTATTTTCTATATTTTCTAAAAAGAAATTTAACATAAAATCTCATAACAGTGTTGGGCTGAAAATCACTCCTATTCACTTCCCGGTCTACCTTCCCGCCAAATTTCAGCTTTCTTTCTCCTTTCGTCTTGAATTGCTCACGCTGCGTCCCCGCCAATAACTCGTGGGCCCTACCACTTTCGTCCCCCAGTCGTTGTCTTCACCGTGTCCAAGTCGTCTTTGACCGCCATTGCTGCTTCTAGAAGTCCATCTGACAACGACGTATCCAACCGAAAAATCCTTCGACGATACGATTTTTGAATCCGTTGTAATCTCCGCAACCGATTCTGCTCATTATCTCATTCGAAATCCATTTGAATGTTCTTATCTCGTCTCGTGTCCGAGATGAACTCCGCTGATTATATGCCCTTTTGGCCTCGCCTTCGCCCTATAAACAGCACCCAAGGTTCGCCTCTGCGCCCGCATCCCGAAACCCCAAGATGACGCACCTTCGAAGCCCTAGCGCCGCCGGATTTGAGCTTTTAGGGTTTTTAACCGAAGCTTTTCATTCTTCGATTGCACCACCGTTGTCGTCATCTAGCCGCCGTGGTCTGCGCAATCGTCATCACCGTCGCTTGGGCTACCTCCAGAACCTCTATGCCGTCGGATCGTCGTCGGAGTTGAATCCCAACAATAGCCCAAGCTTTTTTCCGCTCAATCCTCATTGTCGGCCATCACCGCCGCCTCTCGACCAAATGAGCACCTCAAAGTGTTCGCAATAGCATCCTCTATCCGCTTGGTACCACTCACCGCCGCAAGAAAGCGCCGCCGACCATCGAACCCGAAGCGCCGCTTTCCTCACCGTCGCCCACGCCTGCGGCAACCTTCACCCTCTGTGCTCATGTGTCGCCCACGTGGCATTTGAGTCACCACCGGATCGACCACATCGTGCACTCCACCAAACCTGTGTCCAATCTGTGTAAACCCATTCCACGATGAGCCGTGTTTATGCCATGTGGGGTCCATGTAAGATCGAGGAGGCCGACTAGAGGGGGTGAATAGGCGGTTTAAAACTTCTTTGGCTAAAACCAATTTACAATGCGAAAGCTAATAACAATTGGTTTTGCACAATAAAACGTAAATCACAACTTTCACTAGGTGTGCAAACACCAAGAGTAACAAGACTCAACTTTCACTTGAACTAATCAAGTGTCAAAACTCAAGTGGATACACAATCCACTACCTAAGACAACACATGCACTTAAGGTTTGCTCTCAAATCTCACTAAGGACAACACATGCACAAAAGAGATGAGAGAGTTTGCTCTTAGCTCAAAAGAGTGTCTAACAACGCTAGAAGACTTTGCAATGGCAGTAATAACTCCCTCCAACCAGGCAAGATGGATATTTATACCCTACACGCAAAAATTAGCCGTTGGAGAAAAATCTGCTGAAAAATCAGCACATGTGGAACTACCACTGTTCTACGGCCAGTACTACCGTACCTAAACGACAAGCACAGTAATGGCTATATCAGACGAGAAACAAGCCGTTGAAAAGTGAAATCTGGTACTACCACCGTTCAACTCGTGGTCGTTCCGCACTCCGGTAGTTTTGTTTCTGATGGGCGGTACTACTGCTTCCACTCAGGTCCAACACATGGCACCTTCTGGAAAAAAAACGTACCGCGCCAACTTCCGGAAATACCGAGCTGCGGTAGTTCCGCGCCCAACACGCCGGTACTACTGCACTTCCAAGAGAGCAAAGAATTCTCTAAAAGCGTCTCTCTGGAAAAAAACGTACTGTCGAATTTTCGGACCAACCGACCTGCAGTAGTTCCGCTCTCAACATGCCGGTACTACCGTATAGCGGTAGTTCCGCGGTGATAACGCCGGAACTACCGATCTTCCTGACAGAAACAACAATGGCTTTCATAACAACTCCAATTGCAAAACACATGTGTCAATTGATAAGCCATGCCAACAAGGATCACATGCAAGATTCCTAACAAGTTGCAAAACACATTTACCAACTTTTAGAATCATACCACAAGGAATAAGATACATGGACTCAAATCATTTGCAAAACACATTTGCAAACTTAAGTCACATGCTACAAGAAATCAAGTATGAGCATCAACTATTTGCAAAACACATTCGCAAATAATAGCATCATGCCACAAGGCTCAGGTGCATAGACTTCAACTATTTGCAAAACACTTTTGCAAATTATAGTCTTATGCTACAAGGATTAAATGCATGAGCCTCAGCTATTTGCAAAACACTTTCGCAAATAATAACTCCATGCATAGTTGAGCAAGAGCAAGCATAATAAGCTATCAACACATGACTAACTCATGCTACTAGTCAAGACCCCTCTTAATAGTACGACAACCTATACTAGCAATCCGGTCTTTCAACCAAATACCAAGATCTGTAAAAGACTAGGAACACATCCTTAGCCCTAGCTAGTCATACTTTTGCCTTGCATCTTCTTGAAGCTTGATGACACACATCATCACTTCAAGTCCGGGTCGTTGACTTTGATAATCATCAACACATGATGAATGGTGGGACAAGATACTTCAATCTTTCTCTTTTTGGTAATTGATGATAACCACTTCAATTGCACATAAATTGAATGTAATACGACATGAGTGTATATGAACTATACAAGTTATATATACTCCAACATGAGTATACAAGAACTATACAAGTTCTATATACTCACAACATGAGTATACAAGAACTACACAAGTTTTGTATACTCAAAAGGATATATTTCAAAGCAAAGATCCCAAATATGTGTGAAAAACAGAATATGTATCAATACTAATGAAACCATAAAATATAGAGTGAACTCCCCCTAAATGTATGCATACACAAATGTGTAAATAGAAAAATATGCACATATTCAAGTTCAACTTATGGTGGGGCTCAACCTATATTTTGGATCCGAGGAATGCAACAATATATAAGAGTATAAAGTCGAATGCATACCTTGTTGAATTTCATCAGCAGCGTTAGCAGCAGCGGCGGCCTATGCCTCCTTCTTGGCAACCTCATCTTCTCCAGGAGGTGCAGAAGTAGATTGTCTGGGAGGAAGTTGAACCAGCGATGGCGGACAAGGTCGAGCACCAGTTACATGTTCCCAGAGGCGGAGACCATCGAGCGTGATCTCCATGAGTGAAGATCACAACCTGTAGTTCGTCCCATGGAGCTTTGTTCCCGAGAATTGGATCGCAGCTGATGGAACGAAAGCCATCGTTAGGCGGCGCGAGATGGTGCGAGACGGTGCGGCGACCAAGGCAACGAAGTCTAACAGGAGGTATTGGACGACGCGGCGGTTAGATCAACATTCTGTTTTTTTCTTCTTTTTTTTCTTTGCGGGCCGGGTCGGCTCACACAAAAACGGCCAAACGGCCTAGGAAGCGAAATACGAAGGGGCGCACGCGGGGGAACTAGGGTTCCCCTACTGGTGGAGGCGCCCGAGCTAGGGCGACGATGACGCTCCGGCGACGGGCAGTGCGACGTCAAGCTGCGTCGGGTTCGAGCGAGCGGGCGGTGGAGGCGCGACGCCGACGGCGATGACCTCGAGTCGGTCGGCGACCGGGGCCGACGGCAAGGCGCTATGGCAGAGGCAACTGCGGGCCCTCGTGTAGAGGCTCGGTTTGGCCGGACGTCGGGTTGGGCGGCGGTGTCGGTCTGCGTCGAGCTTGAGTCGCGTGGGCGGCCGAGGCGCGACGACGCGCGGCTGGCCTTGACTTGGCCGTCTCTGGCGCGGATCATTGTGGCGCCGAGCGCCGGGCGGCCGAGGCGCGACGACGGCGGCGCAGCTTGACCTTGACTCGGCCGATCTTTGGCGCTTTGCGCGGCGGCGAAGGGCAACACCATAACTGCAGCGGTGGCCCGATTTTGGCGGCAGCGGAAGGATGGCAGTGGAAGAAGCTAGGTTAGTGTGCTAACTCTGATACCATGTTATGAATATTATGTGTATTATGAGTCTGAATAAGCAATATGTGTAGGAAGTACAAGAGAATATTACAAAGGAATATGTTATACATAAATAAAAAATATATAAATGAATTCCTATGCTAATAGCCATCACCTCCGATGTTGATGGATGTAGGGTATATTTAGGCTGGTTTTGTGATGCGTCCTTGGCACCGGTGCAGCGAGCTGGGCATGCGACGCAGAAGCGGAGCAACATAGTCACGCACCCAGATGCGTCGTGGACATCTCGTGGGGAAAGGCATGGGAGGAAACGAACAGTCCGGGTCTCCGGGCCATCAGTTTTGGTTAATGCTGCACCTCCTATTCCCGTCCAAACCCACACGGCTTTGGGTTTTGGACTTTGGACACGCTCTCCTCTTGTGAGCCGTGGCCCGAATGCTGCATCACGCTCGCCGGCTGCACAGGCAAGCAAAGCCGGGGAGCTACGCTGGCAGCCTGACACGCCTTTGTTTCGGTGAGGCTTCGGCCGTGTCACTTGTCTAGATTGCGCTGATAGAAGAGATATAATACGAATTGGGCAGGCCTGGCGGCCGGCACGGCAAGCCCTTTGACAACTCCTGTGGGCCGTACCGTAGACACCGGCTGAGCCAACAGCTGGGCAAGCAAAACCGACGCAGCAAGCTCTGTGTCTAGTGTCGACGCGCGCTTCTCTTCCGTGGGAAACCGGTCCTGTACTCCTGTTATCTTTTGGTTTGGTCACGAGTGGGAGCGGAGCGGAGCGGTGAAGAGGGGCTTAGCTGTTCATTCGAGGCTTCGAGCAAACACGTACAGCAGAAACGACAGGGTTGCCTCCGACACTGGCCCATGCCCGACCCTGAAGATGCCCTCTCCCGCGGGCCCACGGGTCATTGACACGAGCTTTCCTGTGGGGATACCAGCAGAGAGAGAGAGAGAGAGAGAGAGGTGGAGACCGTGGAGTGAGGCAGGCCGCTCCTGACCTGAGACTGAGAGACGCTGCTTTTCACGCTGATCCGACAAGGCCTGGGGCAGCGTGACGTCTGCCCCAGCACGCGTTGCAGCTTGCGTCCTCCGTGGTAGATAGCCCTCGCCCGCAGCACAGCAGTGCGTTGCTTGCACGCCCGCACATGCTCCCCTCACGTCACGCGGCCGCTCCCGCCCCTCTCGGTGGAACGCAGCTCAGCACTCGTACGGCCTTAATCCCTCCCCCTCCCCCGTGTTCTCTCTTTCGCGCCAAACGCTGTGCTGCGCCGGGCTGTCCCACCCGTGCCTCAGCCCGTGCGCAGATTGAGCCTGTGTGGTTCGGTACCAAATTTAACCTATCAAGCCTTACTATATTTTGATAACATCAAATTAGCTATCAATGTTTTCGGTAAAAATCAGCAAGATAATAAACTAGAGATCCAATGAAAAGGGGGATCTTACCAAAGTTTGGTAGCAAATTAAATGCTTGTCAAATTCGGTCAAAACAAGTAAGTTGTTGATTTTAAGACATAAGAAACAATAAAAATAGCTATTGACGACTTGTTTGTTACCTATAAACCGGTTTTGTGTATAACAATTAAAGTCTTATATATAAACTCAAAAAATAATCTATTAAAAAGTTTATTCTTTTTTATTAGATTGCGTATACTCTCTTTCATCTTAGAGTTACTGTAAATACTCATACTCCACCGGCGTGCCCCCTGCCGCGAGTCAACCGACACCTTGACCACGATCAGGACGGACCTCAAGAGACTGAGTGAGGTAACTTAATATATGATCACTTATACCTCGTTTAGCATAGTAAAAATATCTGGACAATCCACTTCATTTTTTTTACCTGGTCCAGTCACTTGCACAGGGCCAGGGCCACGCTACACGTGCCTACATCACTCTTCACTTCGCTCCCCTGCTCTATTTAACCATCTCACTGGCCAGCATTGCCACTCAAGACCATTAGCCCAAGAAAGCTCTAGCTGTAATCAGTCCAGAGGCACCATGGCTGTCGGCAAGCTTGCAGTGATCGCCTTGGTGGCGTCTCTCCTCCTGCTCAGCACCATCAAGGTATGAGGTGGCTAGCAGCTGGTTAAGCTCGTGCATCAAGATGATTTTATGATTATCAGTTGCATACCTGCTCCCATGACTGATTTTGCTTTGAACTCTTTGGCTGATTCTCGACTGATATAGGCTGCTGACTACCCTCCAGCTCCTCCCATGGGGCCTCCCCCCCACAAGATCGCAGACCCCAGCAAAGGTATGATGTTACATTCTGCATGCAAGCTGCTGCTGCGTAGTTTATATACAAAGTGCGACATATGGAGAGGGCTAATTTGTATATGAATACGATCATGTTGTTCCTGTGTGTTGCTTGTGTGTATGACGTTTGCGCGCGCGAATGAACGCATGCGTGCAGACTGCGTGGGCGCGTGCGGCGTGCGGTGCAGCGAGCACTCGCGCAAGAACGTGTGCAGCCGGGCGTGCCTCACGTGCTGCGGCGTATGCCACTGCGTGCCGGCGGGCACGGCCGGCAACAGGGAGACCTGCGGCAAGTGCTACACGGACTGGACCACGCACGGCAACAAGACCAAGTGCCCGTGAGCATGCGTGTTCCCCGGCAGGCCAGGAAATAGCCCGAGTTATGGACATACTAGTAGTAGTAGTAGTACCATGTTTTGTATGATCGATCGGCGTAGATCTAGCCTAAGCTCGCTGTGCTCTCTTGTTGCCCGTGGGGTTTTGTCTTGGTTCGAGAGGATGTTGACGAGCTGGTAACTCTCCTGTGTTCTTGTGTAAAAATGGGTGTTCTTCTTGAGGTGATGAGCGCTTCTCTAGTGAAGAAGAAGAAAAATCCATCTGGGCTTCACGAATGCATGATTTGGCGTCGTTTGCTTACATGTTCCTCCCATTTTCTCGACTCCATTTGCTGTCTTACATGTTTTCTTGAGACATGCAAAACATTTATTTCGCAGTAGTTGTGCGTCTTTTCGGTGAGAAATCTTGCAATATATATATATACTGGAGTACCATCTGGTTGAAACGATTACTTTTAGAGCGCATGGCAGGAGCGATACGAACTTTGTGGGGAAAATAAAATTACTTGGGACTTGGGAGTGGAATTGTCCTAGCCAGTTTGCATATGCTACCACATGCTCGTGAGTTGTGATCAGTCCATGTACAGCTCAGCGAAAGGTTCTTCGCCAAAACTAACAGAGCTGCTACTAAGATAGGACAGGGACTAACTCCAAGCTCTAATGGTCTAACGCAGGCATGTCAAGTTGTCAACTGAGATTATGAGAAATCGAGAAGCATAGTGGAATCTTCGCGTAGAAAAAAGAAATACAAGAGGAAAGAAATCTTCGCATAGTGGAATCCATCGCACTGCATGTACAATCTGCTCTATCACCTCTGTACACTCTGTCGCATGAGTTGTCGTGTTGCAAGGGCCGCGCATATGCTTGTTCATGCAGTAGTACTATCTTAAGCTAAAAGCCATGGAATACTATGGACGAGATAAGGCGGCGTGGTCACGCGCCGGTAGTAGTAACACCACCAACCTCCACCAAGCTTTGTCACTGCTGTGTCGCTTGGAGGCCACGCGAACCTTTTTTCTTTTTTTTTTTTTTTCCTTTTGGGCGAGAAGGATGCAACGAGAACGTTCAGTCGCTCACCGTCGATGTAAACATGGAAGTCATAACAAAAGATCGAAGAAAATATTGGCGGTTAATAACGTGTTGGCTGGCAGTAAAAATCAAGTTTCTCCCCAAGTTGTTCGATTGGCATGCGAAGCTAGTCTTGGTACCAAGCATTTGGAGTCCTGGGTTTTTGCATCGTTTGATCCGTGCTTGTACAATACTATCGTACCCCGAATTCCCAGATGTGATGCACCGTCGCATCATCTCGCGTGCTTCGTGCCGTGAAGAGGCTCCAGCCGCCGGCGAAAAGGAGCACCAACGGTAGCTGGACCGAGAACTTCCATGCCCATACGACTTCTCGGCCTGCCCAACTTCAAAGCCACAGCAGGCGGAAGGCCGAAACTGAAATCCTCCCGAATCTGCCGCGCCCCATCCCGCGTAGCCGGCTCGGCACGCAGGCTCCACTCGCCCGTCGAGATACACTCGATCCGGCTTGACAGGGCAGTGGTAAATGGTACTAATGTTTCTTGTTTGTTTGACGATTGTCATGTAGAGTGGGGTGGTGGAGCGCCCACCAGTGCAGCAGAATTTCCGTTTTGAGATTACGTGGTTGCGTGCACCAGATTATAAAGAGGTAATATAGCAGGTTTGGATAGAGAGTAACCATGGCACCCGTTCACTATAATCTACTTGGACGAATTTGCATCAGCCGGCCGATTCTCATGGCCGATGGAGCTTGAGTGCCATATCAAGTCTTTGTGCATGGCGCATGTGATTGATGTTGTGATCCAGGAGGAGCGTGCGGTTGAACACCGTCTCTGCGAGCTCTTTGAAATGGAGGAGATTATGGTGTGTCAATGGTCTCGAGTGGACTGGCTCAGGAGAGAGGCCGAAATACTGCCTTTTTCATGCGAGGGCCTCGGCGGGTAGGCGCAAAAATAAAATCTTGTTCGAGAAGATGGCTCTAGATGTGAAAATCAAGATGCCAATAAAGGTATGGTTCTAAGTTTTTATGAAAATCTCTTTTCCTCTGAACCGTGTGATTCGGTGAATGCAGTTCTTGAGGCTATCCCTCGTAAAGTGGATGATGAGGTCAATACCGAGTTGTGTAAACCTTATACAAATAATGAGATTAAGGCTACTCTGTTCCGGATGGGGCCTACGAAAGCATCGGGTCTAGACGGCTTCCCGACACTTTTCTATCAGATCCATTGGGATTTCTTTCGTGGGAAAATTTGCCATGCTGTCAGAAGCTTTCTGGAGGGCGTGGATATTCTAGAGGGTCTCTGTGATTAACTTATTGTGCTTATCCCTAAGCTTTCGAGGCTCGAACATCTAAAAAAATTCCGCCCCATCAGTTTGTGCAACATGCTCTACAAAATTGCTTCGAAGATTTTGGCTAATAGATTGAAAGTTTTTCTACCTGCGATTGTGTCCGAGTATCATAGTGCATTTGTCCTTAGAAGGCTAATCACTGACAACGCTCTTATCGCCTACGAGTGTTTACCCACCATACGAAGACAACAGTCAAAGAGACCATATTTTTCTTTGAAGAATGATACGATGAAGGTGTAGGATCCTCTAGAGTGGAATTATCTACACGGTTGTCTGAATAAGCTAGGTTTTCCTCCTGCTTGGATCAGTTCTGTCATGCGATGTGTTACGTTTGTTCGCTATGCTGTCTGGGTTAATGGTGAGCTGACTATGCCTGTTGTCCCATCCAGGGGTATTAGGCAAGGGGACTCTATTAGTCCCTATTTATTTCTGTTGTGCACTGAAGGTCTATCATGTTTCCTACAACACAAGGAGCGGTGTGGTGAGCTACACGGTATTTGAAACGGTCAGCTCGGCGCCCCATATCACATCTTTGATTGTAGACGATATTATTTTCTTTGCTCGGAGTGATGCAAAAAGTGTTGATGCATTGAAAGCCATGCTTTATTTATATTGTGAAGGTTCTGGGTAAATAATAATAATTTAGATGAATCATCTATTTTTTTGGCTTGCATTGCAACAATGGTGTCAAGCAAAAAGTCATGGCTCGACTGGAGGTTATTAATGAAGCCCTCTAGGATTCCTACCTTGGGATGCCGACTGAGGTGAGTCAATCACCGACAAGTACTTTTCATTTCTTTCCTGATAGAGTGTGGAAGTAGATCAATGGATGGACTGAGCGACCATTGTCACGAGCGGGGAAAGAAGTCAAGTTAAAATCGGTGATTCGGGCTATTCCAACTTATGTTATGAGCTGCTTCTAGCTGCCGGTCTCGACGTGTGTGAAAATAAAACCTCCATCGCTAATCACTAGTGGAGTGTTGAGAACGGTAAGAAGAAAATGTATTGACGCTCATGGGACTAGCTGTCTACACCTAAAGCTTTAGGCAACATGGGTTTTCGTGATGTTGTTCTCTTGAATCAAGCAATGCTAGGTTGTCAGGGCTTGCGGCTAATGACGGAACCAAGGTCGCTTTGCGCTAAGGTGTTGAAGGGTCGTTACTTTTCTAGCTGTGATTTTTGGGACGCCCCTCGTCCAAGATCATCTTCATATACTTGGAAGAGTATCTACTTTGGGAAGGAATTGTTGCGGAAGGGTGTGCGATGGGGAGTCGGCAATGGCAAAAGTATTAAAATCTTATATGATAATTGGATACCCGGCATTGCACCCAATCTGGTTCAGCTGTTGGTGCCCCTACCGATGGATCAAACATTTGATTTTCTTATACAGGAGGAGCATGGTTCTTGAGACGTTGACCTGGTTCGTTCTATCTTCCCTAAGGAGGTTGCTAATCAGATTATCCAGGTGTTCATCAATAGGCAAAGCGGTGAGGATTTTGCTTCACGGCCTCATACAAGACATGGGTCTTACATGGTATCGTACAAGACATGGGTCATACACGGTACGTTCTGCATATTTTTTTGGCTCGGCGAGAGGGCTTTTATTCCTCTCGAAGCAGCTCTGGGTGTGGCCAGTCCTCAGCGTACAACGCATATGAAAAACATTGGAAGTCACTCTGGGCTTTAAAGGCATCGAACAAGATGAAAATTCGGTTGTGGCGTTTCAAACATGACTGCCTCTCATATGGTTTCTAGTTGAAACGGGGGCATATCCCAGTGAATGATACATATGTCTTGTGTGTGAGGGATGAGCGTATCGAACATTTCTTCCTATTCTGCCAGTTTGCCCGTGAAGTTTGGTGTGAAGTGAAATTGGAGTATGGCTTCCATCTCTGCCGCAAGACATCGACTTGTGCTAAACAGTGGTTGTTCGATTTTCTGGGACGTTCCACGAATCGGGAGGCAACAGTTCTTATTGTTACTCTATGGTATATTTGGGAGGCCCATAATGATGCACGAAATGATGAAGGTTTGTTGCATCCTCGAAGGTGATATGATCAATAGGTTTGTGACATATTTTGTTTCTCCTCACACATTTTGAGAACAATATCTCTTTTAGTCATATATGTCTATTTCATATTCTTTATGACCAAGCTCCTTGATTTGCAAAGTTCTCTCTTTTGACCTTACTTTATTTTTGGATG
Organism: Hsuehochloa calcarea; assembly: GCA_036346395.1. Lineage (NCBI taxonomy): Eukaryota > Viridiplantae > Streptophyta > Magnoliopsida > Poales > Poaceae > Hsuehochloa > Hsuehochloa calcarea. The sequence goes on from CM070600.1 coordinate 19,610,232, forward strand.
ATTTATGTCAAAAGGAGAGAATATTTCAAAGATTGAATAAAATAATTTCGATTGCCCAGTTCATTGCTTTGCAAAATCTCTTTCTTAGCTTTAGATTTGTTTTGGACTTTTTGGTGTTTAATACCAAAAGTGGGAGAATATTTATGTTATCAATATCCCCACAGTTGGATGATTAATATATTATCCTGTGTTATTTGATTTATACCAAAAAGGGAAAAATATTTATATACATATTCCTCCATTTGGATGTTTGATTTGATTAATATGTATTATGCCAAAAGGGGGAGAATGCATTGATTATATAAGTATATCATTCTTATATGCATATTGTTTGAAGTTTTAAATTTCACCTTATGACATGCATATACATAGTTCAGTAGATTAAATTCTTGTTATGAATGTTATGTCTATTTATAACCAAATGTTGTTATTGATAAAGGATTTATCATCAATCACCAAAAAGGAAGAGATTAAAAAATCTACACCTGTCATTATTAGTTAATGGAGTATTTTGGTGATTAATAACAAATCTAATTATGAGACTAACATTTTATTGATCTATCTAGTGTGTAGTCTCATTTGGATATAAAGGTGAAATTCAACGAGCTATGCATTCGACTTATACTCTTATATATTGTTGCATTCCTCTGATCCAAAATATAGGTTGAACTCCACCAAAAGTATAACTTGAATATGTGCATATATTCCCATTACACATTTGTGTGTGTGCACATTTAGGGAGAGTTCACTCTATATTTTGTGGTTTCATTAGTATTGATCCATATTCCATTTTCCACATATATTTGGGATATTTACTTTGAAATATATCCTTTTGAGTATACAAAACTTATGTAGTTCTTGTATACTCATGTTTTGAGTATATAAAACTTGTATAGTTCTTGTATACTCATGTTTTGGAGTATATATAACTTGTGTAGTTCATATATACTCATGTTGTGTTACATTAAATTATCTACATTCAATTTATGTGCAATTCAAGTGGTTATCATCAATTATCGAAAAGGGAAAGATTGAAGTATTTTGTCTCATCATTATGAGTTAATGGTATGGTGTGGTAATTAATGATAATCATATTGTGGAACTAACATTTTTTATCAGTTGGATGAATAGGTTATGTTCCAGGATAATGAAGATTTGGGATGGCATCATGTGTTGATTATCATCAAGTCAAGATTCTAGAAAAGGATGTATCATGTGTTGATGCGTGTGAAGAGCTTGAAGAAAAAGAAATTATCGTGTATCGATGATGTTCAAGAAGAGGAGATGATCATAAGTTGATTATCTTGTCAAGAGAAGACTCATCATGTGTTGATGGAGGTCGAGTGAAAGAATGCATAATGTGTTGATGCATGTCAAGACTCGGGATGAAGAAATCATTATGTGTTGATGATGTTCAAGACAAGACCCCGAAGTAAAAATAATAATCATGTGTTGATGATTATCAAAGTCAAGGACCCGGACTTGAAGTGATGATGTGTGTCATCAAGTTTCAAGAAGATGCAAGGCAAAGGTATGACTAGTTAGGGCTAAGGATGTGTTCCTAGTCTTTTACCGGTCTTGGTGTTTGGTTGAAAGACCGGATTACTAGTATAGGTTGCCGTACAATTAAGAGGGGTCTTGACTAGTAGCATGAGTTAGTCATGTGTTGATAGCTCATTGTGCTTGCTCTAACTCATCTATGCATGGAGCCATTATTTGTGAATGTGTTTTACAAATGGTTGATGCTCGTGCATTTAATCCTTGTAGCATGGGACTATAATTTACAAATATATTTTGCAAATGGTTGAAGTCCATGCACCTTAGCCTTGTGGTATGATGCTGTTATTTGCGGATGTGTTTTGCAAATAGTTGATGCTCATACTTGATTTCTTGTAGCATGTGACTTTAGTTTACAAATGTGTTTTGCAAATGGTTTAAGTTCATATACCTTATTCCTTGTGGTGATAATTCTAAAAGTTGGCAAATTTGTTTTGCAACTTGTTGAGAATATCATCTTTAAATCTTGATTAGATTGCACTCAAATTGGCAAATTAGGTTTGCAATTTGAGTTAAGCAAAGTTCAGAACCTTCTGTGGTCTAGCGGTCAGACCGTCGGTGTGGACCGGTCTGACCGGTGCTAAATCGGTCGAACCGGCATGTGTTGGGCGGTCGGACCGGTGGCCTTTTGAGCTGAATATATGTGTGGTAGTACCGCCATTGAAAATACGGTACTACCGGACAGTGGAAATGCCGTAATATTTCGCGATACGTTTTTTTCATAGAAGCACCTTTTGGAATCGGCTGATTTTCCTTGGGCGGTCTGACCGCCCACCCTTGGCGGTCTGACCGATATTGCGGCGGTCCGACCGGTTGGCAGTTGGTGGTCTGACTGGCCGTGAGTCCAACGGCTAGTTTTGTAGCTGTTGGCGCATGGGCAGTCCGACCGGCCATTCGTTGGCGGTCAAACCAACCTGCTCTGATTCGATAGAATCTTTCCGCCAACGGTTAGTTTTTGTGTATGGGCTATATATACTCACCTTGGCCGGTTGGGGAAGTGTTGTTGGAGTTCTTTGGCACCCCTATTGTGTCCCTTGGGCTAAGAGTAAGCCTATCATCTCTTTTGTGCGTGTGTTGGACTTAGTGAGTTTGGAGAGCAAATTCTAAGTGCATGTGTTGCCTTAGGTAGTGGATTGTGTATCCACTTGAGCTTAGACACTTGATTAGTTCAAGTGAGAGTTGAGATTTGTTACTCTTGGTGTTTGCCGACACCTAGATGGCGTGGAGGCGTCGTGACTGGTGATCTTCTTAGGAAGCTTGTGAGAAGGCCCGGCGTGGTTGTGAGTGGTTTGGTGCTCACCATTTCCGGAGTAGAGGAAGATCAACCCTATTGGAGCGAGGTGTTGGTTCGTGTTGGAACCGGTCTAAGTGGTTGGACTTACCTCGGAGGTGTTGGATTAATTTGTGGAGCCGGTCCAACGCGGTTGGGCTTACCTCAACGTGGATTAAGGCAGACCGGCAAGTCTCCGAACACCACGGTAAAACATTATTGTGTCATCTTGGTTTGTGCTTGTGCTTTAGTTTAAGCAATTTACATTACTTGTTTTAATTGCTTATATATATCTTTGTATGCTTACTCTTATTGAATTGTATTCATATTGTTGGTGCACTTATGAGAGCCTAGTTGATTTAGGTTTTAATTGTGCAAAATAATTTTATTATTAGCTTCCGCATTATAAATTGGTTTTAGCCAAAGAGATTTAAAAACCCGCATGTTCACCCCACTTTAGTCGGCCTCCTCGATCTTACACTACCGACGCCACCCGCCTGTGCGCTCATGCCGCTGACGTCGCCGCCACGATGCCATTCCACCCACGCCGCTGCCTTCTGTCGCCTCCCTGAGCCCTCGGCGGCCCATTTTGGCCTTCATGAGCTGCCGCCATGCACCCGAGCTGTCGCCACCACTTCCTCTGTTTTCCTACCTCTATTGTTCTATTCTATTCCCCATCCCAGTGGCAGCGGGCCCCTCTCGTTAAGAATTAGTGTCGATAGAGGACTAGATTTGCTATTTAGCACGTCAGGAATGCTGAGCGTTGGTAGCAGGCGTGGGAGGCCGTCGTGCCCCTAGCCCGCCGGCGCTCGACGTCGAAGTCTGTCTACATTGTATTTGTTGGTTTCATTAATTAAAATCGAGGGATTTAAACACCCCTTTAATCAAAAAAAAATATTACCAAAAAAATCCCCATGCTAACTCTACCAAAAAAAAAAGACGCACTAACCGCACGTTGTATTTGCTGGTTTCATTAATTAAAATAGGGGGATTTAAGTGCCCTTTAATTAAAAAAAATATTAACAAAAAAACCCCAGGCTAACTCTACCAAAAAAAAAAAAGACGCACTAACCGCACAGCTGTATATCACGAAGGAGATGCTTCTGGAGAGACGAAAGAAGTGCGGCCGGGGAGCCAGCTCGCTCACTCGATTTATTAACGGACGGGACAGCAATAGCATATAGCATCCTGCGGCCAGACGTCGGTGACGCGCCGTTACGTGTGGCGCGCCATGGGGGCGACGACTTCGCGGTGCAACGCACGTACGCGGCCTCCGGTTTTCCGCGCTTTCCACCTGCTTTGCTTTGGCCTTTCGAGCCTTTTCTTGTGCTCCCAAATCCCAACTCCTTTGCTTTGGCCATCTATGCCTTGGGTGGCTGAAATTTATTTATCAATCGGTCACTTAGAATTTTAATTCAATAGATAACATAAATTTTATATTAAAATAAAAAATTCTAAACTAGACAAAAATAAATGTAAATGAACCCTACAAATAAAAAAATAATCTAAAATAGACAAAAGTAAATTTAGATAAATCCTACAAATACAAATAACACAAAAAAAAAACAAATAGAACTAAAAGTTACAGTAGAATTATGCTAAAAATACACATCACTTAGTACTACAATTTTAAACTTAATATTGTTCAATTGTAGGTGACTGGTGGATAGAAAAATTTCAGATAACTAAAAATTAGCAAACTCGTTAATAAAACCAGCAGTACCAACCTAGTACTAGTAGTGCGTCTGCCTAAGAACAGCATGCCGGGAATGGCTATACATCATTCGCATATTTTTTATCCATCAAATTAGTCAAATTTCTAAACATCGATTCTCCATCTAACGCTCTAAAATTCTTCCCCAAATCCTATACAAACCATCTTCCTCAATCTCGTGCTCCCCAGCCCTCGCTCCTCCCGTACTCCCCTAGATACTCCACGCACCCCTGCTCCTCCCGTGCTCTCCCGCCGCCGCCGCCTTCTTCTCTGCCATCATGGAATGAATCTAAAGTTAGAAATTTAACTGATTTTGTAATATAAAAAATTAGTCGACTGATGTATAGCAGATTTTTTTTTTATCCGGATGCCTTCGTTTGCGCCAAAACAGAATGCTACACAAACACTAGGCTGGGACTTGAGACTGCACACAGAGCTAAAAACCGAAGATCACAAACCATCACAAAATGAGCTAGTCAGCGAATATAAACTTCGCCGATCGATACAGCAGCTGCATTTACAGGATGGCTATTTTCTACACGAATGCGGAAGTGCCTGCTCAGGTTTTTTATCTGTTCACGCCCTCACGACTAACCAAAAGTGATTGCTTTGTTGTAGAACAACAGCAACGTGATGTGTCATTTGAACTCCGATTCTCTTCTGCACGTCCAGTCTAGAACTAGGTAATCACGAAGTCGCGAGAAATAAGGCCCGTTTGGAATGTAAAAATTTCACATGAACCAGTTAAATTCTTGCAGAAACACAAAAAGATTTTTGTATTCGACCTAAGATGATCAAAAAAATTTGCTATAACTCCGTTTACACCGTTTGGGAAGACATGCGCCTTTTCTTGTCTGCAACCATAACCGATATATTGATTGTGCAGGTATGTTTCTCTGTCAGGCCACAGAGCCTTGTCACCGAATCATTTTGCGATAGAATCTCTATTGCCAAATGAATTCACGAGTGAATCTTATTTATATGATTTTATTAAAAGGATGTTTATTTTTGTAATTTTATTTAAAATATATTATTTAAAAAACGAATAAGAAATGGCGCACCGGGCACAGAACCCACCGCGCTGGCGGCAGAACATCCGCCCGTCCTCCTGCCTCGAGCTCCTCCCCCCTTCTTTACAAGCCACCGCGTTCCGCTTCCGCAAATCCGCTTAAACCCCACAATTAATTCACTCACCGCTCTACATCCCCACTAATCCCCCACCTCGCATCACTACACCTCTCCCTCCACCACCTTTCCCCTCCTCTCTCCCCCCTCTACTCGAATCGAGCCAAGAACACCTCCTCCTCACTCTCTCTAAAGCTTCCTCCCATGGGCGCGCTTCTCCGTTGCCTCCTCCTCTCCCTCGTCCTCCTCGTCACCGCCCGCGGCGCGGTGGCGGGCAGGCTGTCCACGTCGTACTACCGCCGCAGCTGCCCGCGCGTCCAGCAGATCGTCGCCGACGTCGTCGCCGCCAAGCAGCGCGTCAACCCGTCCACGGCGGCGGGCACGCTGCGCCTCTTCTTCCACGACTGCTTCGTCTCCGGCTGCGACGCCTCCGTCCTCGTCTCCCCGCTCTCCTCCGACCGGTCCCCGGAGCGCGCCGCGGAGATCAACCTCTCACTCCCGGGGACGCCTTCGACGCCGTCGCCCGCGCCAAGGCGGCGCTCGAGGCTGCCTGCCCTCGCACGGTCTCCTGCGCCGACATCCTCGCGCTGGCCGCGCGCGACCTCGTGGGGATCCTCGGCGGGCCGCGCTTCCCCGTCGCGCTCGGCCGCCGCGACGCGCGCCGCTCCGACGCGCGCGACGTCGAGGGGAACCTCCCCCGCACCAACATGTCCGCGCGCGCCATGACGGTCCTCTTCGCGCGCAAGGGATTGACGCCGCAGGAGATGGTCGCGCTCGCCGGCGCCCACACCGTCGGCTTCTCCCACTGCTCCGAGATCGCGCACCGGCTGTACAATTTCAGGAGCGCCGACGGCTACGACCCGTCCCTGAACCCGGCGTTCGCGCGGGCGCTGCAGAGCTCCTGCGCCAACTACAAGAAGGACCCCACCATCTCCATCTTCAACGACATCATGACGCCCCGGGATTTTGACGAGCTCTACTTCAAGAACCTGCCCCGGGGCTCGGGCTGCTCGCCTCCGACGCCGCACTGTGGGAGTACGAGCCCACCAGGGTGTTCGTCCAGCGGTACGCCGACAACCGGACGGCCTTCTTCGAGGACTTCGCCAAGGCGATGCAGAAGCTCGGGACCGTCGGTGTCAAGACGGGACGGCAGGGCGTCGTGAGGAGGCATTGCGACGTCCAGAACTGATTGGAAATCGCATTCGACGGCGCTGCCTGATGTGTATTGTGGCTAGTGAAATTCGACAATTTATGCTTTTAGATACATAGAATGAAAGATGAGTGTGATGAAGGCCAGCCAATTCACTAATTCAGCGACATTTCTTCCTTTTCCTGCCTCACCGTTGGCGTTTTCAGTTGCGCGTCATTATCGCTGATCATGTGCATTGTAACATCCAGTTGTACTCTTGGTCTGAACTCTGGATGGAACATTTCTCCATCAGAAACTAGAGTCTATGCCACATACAGTAGGACAGCCGGACGGATATCATCGATGTGCTATACTGTCACCCATTGCTCAAAGCCTCAAACCGCTCAAGTGCTGCTGTATGTTCAGTCGCTCACTGTTGTTACACACTGCCTTACACAGCTACTGGTGTACACAAACTAGGCACCGCATAATCTCGCATAAGAAGGCACACGCCCACTCCAAAGGTCCAGACACAAACAGACAGCAGAGTAGATTGTCTTAGCGGCAGAATTGGACCAGCACGACATGAGCCGCCCGTTGGCACATGGAAGGGAAAGGCGGCATTTGCTGCTGCTTTGTGTTGTACTGGAGAGCGCTTCTTGAGGACAGCACGGGGACGCACCCTTAAATCGGCCAACCTGGGCGGGCTGCTCTGCTCTACCGCCTTAAACAGTGTAAGGCCGGTTCTCGTCGGGTGAAGTTTTTGGTTGCATTTTAATAGTGGATCTCAAGGCACAGGCTACTGCCGTTTAAAGCTTAGGCATCCCCATCTGATGGAACGATCCTGGTAATAAGTTCTGCCGGGACAGGAAGCATCTGGGGGCAGTGTAATTTGTTGAGGAACTGTTATTAGTGAGTTTAGTACGAATAATTATTTTGTAGACAAACTCAGTATCGTAACAACAGTACAAAAACGTAAGAACGAAATAGTAGATTCAAACAGAGATATAAGAACTTCAAACTTCTCTTTATTGCTCATATGTAATCGCGTATAATGTTGAGGGCCCCCCTTCTTTATATAGGCAACTGGGTAGATGAAGAGTTCACCTGGGCCAGGACTCTCCGGTCCTGGGTCCGGTTTCTTAACACTCCCCGTTGGGCACTCATCCGACATATTCATGTCTTGTCAAAAACTCCATAAAATCCCAGTGAAAAAATTTACAGAAAAAGTACATGAAATGCGTTCTGTTGCATTGCACGAATTGTCTTATAAAAAACCTTAGCCGAGAAACTTCAGAAAAACTCGTCAAGGTAAAAAAAAGAGTACAATCCACCAAATTTTATTTAATCTCTAAGATTTATTATTTGGTTACTCGATCTTCGAAATCAAGATTTAATAATGAGTTCGTGGAGATTCTCTCCTGAATTCTGCACTTCTCTGAACCTCATCATTCCATTTCCATGTATGCATCTTGCAAAGCTAGACGCTAGAAGTGACTTAGTGAATAAATCTGCAAGATTTTCATATGACTTAGTATGCATTACTTTAATTTCGTTCATCTTTTTGTAATTCATGAGTATAGAAGAACTTGGGGTTGATATGTTTTGTGAGGGGACTCTTCACATAACCCATCTGCACTTGTACAACACAAGCTGCATTATCTTCATAGATAATAGTGGGGTTTTGCGGTATTCAATCTACATGACTATTGAATGTGGTGAATCATCCGCCGAAGCCAAGAATATTTCCGTGAGGCCTCGTACAGTGCTATGATTTTCAAGTGGTTCGTCGAAGTAGATACAAGACTTTGCTTAGACGATTTTCATGAAATTGCAGTTCCACCACATATGAATACATAGCCTGTTTACGACTTAGTTGTATGCAGGTCTGACAGGTACCCTACATCTGCATAGCCAGTCATAGTTAGGTCTTGGTTCTTTCTATAGAACAGATCAAGATCTTTGCTTCTTTGGAGGTATCGGAAGATGTTCGTTGTTCCCTGCCAATGCCTTTTGGTAGGTTTTGCACTATACCTTGCCAGTAGGTTCACGACAAATGCAATGTCCAGTCTAGTACAGTTTACGAAATACATGAGTGCTCCTATTGCACTCAGGTACGGGAATTCTAGTCCCAGAACTTCCTCCCCCTCTTCTTTAGGTCTGTACGGGTCCTTATCCTGATGTAAGGATCTCCCAACCATTGATACTTTCGAATGATATGCCTTTTCAAAGCCGGACCGTTCTAACACTTTTTGAGTATAGGTTGACTGATGTACTAAAATCCCTTCAAGTGTATGCTCAAACTGCATGCCTAGGCAATATTTAGTTTTACCCAAGTCTTTCAATTCAAACTCCGACTCTAGGTTAGAGCTTGCTTTCTTAATATCTTCTAGGGTCTCGATGATATTTAGATCATCTACATATATTGAGATTATACATAATCCATCATAGGATCGACGTATAAAATCACAGGGACAATCCTCATTGTTTGTGTAGCCTTTCTTGCAGAGAAAGTCGCTCAAGCGATTATACCATATTATGTATGATTGCTTTAGTTCATACATGGACTTTCTGAGTTGCACATTGTACATATTTCTATTTGTTCTGTCTTTCTTTGGGACGGGGATACCTTCAGGTACCTTCATATAAATGTCTGAATCCAAGTTCCCATAAAGGTATGCAGTTACCACATCCATCAATTTCATTTCTAAATTCAAGTTTACTGTCATTGAGATTAAATATCCAAATGTAGTTCCACCCATGACCGGGAATAAGTTTCTTCATAATCGAATCCTAGTCGCTGTGTGAAACCTTGTGCAACAAGCCTTGCTTTATGTCTTACAACTTCATTGTTTTCATTTCTCTTTCGAACAAATACCCACTTATGACCTACTGGTACGCATGGGGAGGTGTGCGGCTTATAGGCTCAAATACCTCTCTTTTATTCAGGGATAATAAGTATGCTTCTATTGCCTTCTTCCAATCTCTCCAATCTGATATTTTCTTACATTCAGTGAGCAATGCATGCTCTGGATCGAGATCGATGATTGTGATAAAAAATTTACAAAATAAATATCGACATTGGTTGTTGTTCTATTAATAGCTTCTTCCGTGATCACATAATTTATAACTATTTCTTTATAGGGCGATTCTACTAATGCTTCTACTTGCCCACCGTTGCTTCCAATTACGAGTGCAAGTCTCTTTAGTTTTTCAGCTCCGACGTGCGCGCACACATCCATGCTGATGTCTCCCTCCGTGGGAATATTCAAATCTGATATGCCTTTTACTGAAGTTTCTATACTGTTGTTAGGTCTCAACTGACTCACCTTCTGGTTGTAGGGAACTTCAATGATCGGCCATGTCAAGTTCTTCTTATCCTTTTTCGCCAGGCGTCCCCGGTTACTTGGGATTCGAGGGGCCGGAGTTCTAGTCCTTTTATTCTGAAGCATCTAGACGGGATTAGGGATACCTTCAATTTTGTTTGGTATTTCAACCCTCTCCGGCGCGTTGCGTGCAGGCACATGCGACTTGGTCACGCTCTTCAAATCACTAAAGTTGTCAGATAGTTGATTCGCTAATGCTTGCAAATCAATTATCTTTTGGACTTTTCTATTTGTTTCACTAGTGCGTGGGTCGTGTACATGGATTCTCATGACTTTTCACGTTATTTTCGACATTTTTCATTAAGGGGTTGATTTCCTTCCCCTAATGACGGGAAACTATTCTCATCAAATATGCTGTCAGCGAAGCAGGCTGTATGCAAATCTTCAGTCATGGGGTCCAGATACCTAATTATGGATGATGTCTCATAACCAACGTATATCCTAGACTTTCGGAGGGGACCCATTGTAGTTCGTTGTGGTGGTGGTATAGGTACATAAACCTTGCAACCAAACCTTTCTAGATGAGAGATTTTCGGTGTTGACCCTTGCGCTAGTTGCATAGGTGAATGGATGTTATATGCAGACGGTCTAAAATTGATGAGAGTTGCTACATATAGGACCGCGTGTCCCCAACATGTGGTTGGTAAATTACAATTCTACAAGAGCGGTCGGGCAATAAATTTAATTTTTTAATTAATGTCTGTGCTAGTTCATTCTTGGTGTGGACATGTGGTACAAAATGCTCAACGATAATTTCTATTGCCATACAATAATCATCAAATATCTTTGAAGTAAATTCTCTGGTGTTGTCCATTCTGATGGACCTCACATGATGATCAGGGAAATTATTCTTAATTTTAATTATCTGCAAGATCAGCTTTGCAAAAGCATGATTTCTCATAGATAATAAGCATACATGCGATTATTTTGATGAAGCATCGATGAGCACCATAAAGTACCTAAATGGCCCTGACAGGGGCTGTATAGGACCGTAAATGTCTCCCTGGATACGGTCTTAGAATGCAGTGATTTCATCATTTACTTTCAGAGTAGAGGGTCTAGTAATCAGTTTCCCGGTGGCACATGCGGGGCACACAAAATCTTCCTAATTCGGAATATTATTTACATTGACATTGTGTCCCTGAGAATTAGTAATTATATTTATCATTATTCTAAGATCGGGTGGCATAATCTATCATGTCAGAGACAGAAAAGTTCAAAGCTTCTAAAAGTGGTTTTCATGACAGTATAGGCTGCAAGTGTCTTAATGTGTAGTATAACCAGATTCATATGAAGGAAGTCGTTCTAATACCCTTTTTTATTTTCTTCGCGCTTTGTAATGAGTAGGTATTCCTTACCATACTCTTCTTCAGTCTCTACGTGGAGACCGTTAGCACGTGAGTCTATTATACAAGTATCGCTGCCTACGATCGTCGTAAGACTACTAGCATTCTTGTTGATCGACTCAAATTTTTTATCTCTCTCAATATGGTATTCGTTGTGCCGCTATCTGCTAAGCATACTTCCTCCATAGGGCGCCACATGTGGTAGATTAGAACATATTTGTGATTCTCATCGACATCCACCTTTCCATGCAATCTACCTATTGACATTGTGTCGGCGACTTCAGATCGGCTCGTGGTAGATTATAGCGGATTTGCACCGTATGTTACAATTTAGAAAGCCAAATTTGCATAATTGAAAGCAATATAGAAAAACGATTTGATCTACGAGTGTCATTCATCAACGGTTACCTTTCGATCCGAGGAGAGTCGATCGTGCTGATAACGTGTTGAGGAACTCTCACTGGTATGTACAATCCCAGCGATTACTTCGTAGACAAATTCAGAATCGTAAGAACAGTATAAGAACGTAATCGTATACAATGTTAATAGTTCTCCTTTTTTATATAGCCAACTGGGTGGATAAAGAACCCATTCAGACTAGAACTCTCCGGTATTGGACCGATTTCTTAGCATTGGACCGATTTCTTAGCATAAGTTCGTGTCGTTGCATGATAATTAGCCAAAAGCATTGGAGTAGTAGGACCACCTGCATGGGTCCGCTGACCCGTCAGTTAGCTGTACAAGCTAACCACCAACGCTTGCCAGCAATTCATGATGTTTGGCCCTGGTCTATGATCACAGTAAAATAATTCGTTTGCGAAAACCATAGAGGATAATAAAACCTGATGGACATTTTCTAGTGTGCCCATTTTGGGCTAAACATGGTTGGAGAAAAAAAAACAGTACTCAGTGTGCCATCTGACACGAAAAACACTCGTAGTTGAGAAGCCCACATACTAGTATCAGCAGCATAATTATAGACCATCATGCTTACAGAAGCTGATGTTAGCATCCAAAGTAGCAGCAGTAAAAATGGTAGAACGAACAATTCGCTTCATCTTCCATTGTTCCACACACAAGCCTAAAGATCATAAATCCATAATCCCCCCACAGACTGGTAAATTCGATGGCCAATGCTATTAGGCAGAAATAATGGATTGAGATTAGCTGTCATTCTCGTGTATTTCAAAAGTCCAAAATTCAGATTTTGCGTCAAGCCAGAGGGGACGGTGTGCCTAGACCTTTCGGAGGCAATAAGGCACGATTTCAACCATGGTGAAGCAAGACCTAGACGGCGAGAGAGCTCCTGTCGTAGGAGCGCCCACCAGCACCTAACGATCTAGCGAAGACACTTATCCAAAGGTATGCCTCATCCTAGTCGAGGGGTATCAAGCACCCCTTCACACAGGTCAAAGGGTACAGACAAGCCGCCGAAGGTAGCCTCACCAAAAGAGCACATCACACCCTGGAGCGAAGCGGTCCCGAAGGCCCTCAACCTAGACCACCTCGCATGATGCGAGGGGGTCTAGGGACCTTTGCTCTGTGGCCACCTCACATGGGGTGATGAGAGGCAAGAATACTTGTGGAGTAAGGGTACGAGAGCGGTAGACAAGTCCATCAGGATCTATCATGCACCGGAGGCTACGTTCAAAGAGATGAAAAAACTTTGAAGCTCCTATAGATATATGACCTTTTTAGGGATAGAATTGTAAACTATTGTACCATGAGTGTAACATTATAAATAGACTCTTTCCTTATGTGATAAGGAGCGAGCTTTTATTAGCAATTAATACATTTAAATACCATTTCTCACATTCGAGGATCCTCAGGGTTACCATCTTCGCATCTACAGAGAACTCGAGGTCCATCTCTCAATTTACTATCTAGTTCGTAGTTACGACGGTACGAAGGCCAGCCAATTCACTAATTCAGCGACATTTCTTCCTTTTCCTGCCTCACCGTTGGTGTTTTCAGTTACACGTCATTATCGCTGATCATGTGCATTGTAACACCCAGTTGTCCTCTTAGTCTGAAAACTCTGGACGGAACATTTCTCCATCAGAAACTAGAGTCACTGTCACAGTAGAAGAGCCGGACGGGTATCATCGACGTGCTACACTGTCACCCATTGCTCAAAAGCCTCGAACCGCTCAAGTGCTGCTGTACGCTCAGGAAGTTGCTCACTGTGGTTACACACTGGCTTACACGGCTACCGGTGTACACAAACCAGGTATAATCTCGCATAAAATGGCGCGCGCCCACACCGAAGTTCCAAACACAAACAGACGATCATAAATTGGACCAGCACGACATGAGTCGCCAGTTGGCACATGGAAGGGAAAGGCGGCATTTGCTGCTCCTTTGTTTTGTACAGGACAGCACGGGTACGCCACCCTTAAATCGGACAACCTGGGGCGGGCTGCTCTGCTCTACCGCCGTAAACAGTGTAAGGCCAGTTCTCGTCGGGTGAAGCTTTTGGTTGCGTTTTAATAGCGGATCTCAAGGCACAGGTTACTGCCGTCTACAGCTTAGGCATCCTAATCTGATGGAACGATCCTGGTAATAAGTTCTGCCGGGACAGAAAGCATCTGGGGGCTGCATCAACAGTGTAATCTTTCAATTCAAACCGCTCTTGTTACAACTTGAATTAACTATAATTAAGTGTCGTTGCATGATAATTAGCCAAAAGCATTGTAGTAGGAGTAGGACCACCTGCATGGGTCCTGCTGACCCGTCAGTTAGATGTACAAGCTAACCGCCAACGTTTGCCAGTGATTCATGATGTTTGGCCCTGGTCTATGTACACCTCATCAAACATGAAGTAAAATAATTCGATTGCGAAGACCATGAAGCATAATCAAACCTGAAGACCATGAAGCATAATCAAACCTGACGGGCATTTTTCTAGTGTGACCATTTTGGGGAAAAACATGGTTGGAAAAAATGTGCCATCTGCCATGAAAAAACACCTCGTACTTGAGAAGCCCACATACTAGTATCAGCAGCATAATTATAGACCATCATGATTACAGAAGCTGACGTTAGCATCCAAAGTAGCAGCAGTACAAATGGTAGAACTAACAATTCGCTTCATCTACCACACATAAACCTAAAGATCATAAATCCATAATCCCCCAGAGACTGGTAAAATTGACGTCCAATGCTCTTAGGCATAAATAATGGATTGAGATTAGTTGTCATTCTCGTATGTTCCCAAAAGACCAAAATCCAGATTGGCAACGGCGCTAAACCATATATCCACCTGTTTCAAAGCACGCTACTCAAACAATTACAGCAGGGGAGCAGACCGTGAATGATAGAACTGGAAGTGTCAGCTGATATAGGACTTTACACGAATCAAGAAAGGCGCCTCATGAATCTATCAGCAACAAAAAGACTAAGGCAAACGACAACTGAGGATATACAAGATCTGCAATAATTCATGTTTACACCAAATAACTTGCATTTGCCGGCAAATGTTGCAAGAGCATGCTGCTCATCTTTGCCGCTGTTTTGAATAAGGTGCCACTGCAAGGAGAATCTTCTTCCTAGGGCCCTGATCCATCAAAATAATATCACATTAGTTTAAACTACTACAAACAACTAGTCCAGAAAACAAAGTCTAAATTCCAGAGAACATTAGTTGCTAGTAGCCTGGTACTGCAATTCATATTTGAGATGCTCTCGCTATATTTTCACGGTAATAATTAGGGTCTTCTTCCATTATGTGGGTTCAATTACTAGAAGCATGGTAAACAATTTTCTGGGAAAAAAACATAGCATATAATGCAGCCACTCTTCCCAACAGCAGTTAAATGGAATGGTGGGTCTATCAACCTGGGTTGTGCTGCAACTCATGTCTAAACACACAAACAGTAGCATAGGCACATAGGTCTTGTTTGTTTAGGCCCTTTTCCCCCCTTAAAAGCGAAAAAGGCAAAACCTAAACAAAAGGGTGGCCTTTTCAACTGGCTTATGAAAAGCTTAAACCACTTTAAGCCTATAAGCCATAAGCCAGTTGAGGGGTGTTTTTTTAGCTTTTGTAGGATGGAAATAGGCCCCCTCTTGATCAGCCGGCAAGTTGCTAGCAGGTGTTAGGCAGCACAACAACACAACCCTCTTGATCAGCAAGTGATGTGGTAGTTGTCTTGAGCCCACTCTGTGTAACCAGTATGTTCAATGGATGGCCAAATATGATCATGCTTGGATGAGCTCTGTCACACAATTTCTATTAAAAAAAATGCTAAACAATTTGATGATCAATTTAGTTTGCTAACAGAAACAGTAGAATTTAACTTCTTGACAGAAAAATGAACCAAGAAGCCTTTTACTACATATTTCAAATGAACTTCAGTTACAGTTCCTTCATTCAATTTAATGGCTAACCGCAACAGTACTGAATTAACAACAAACATACTCAGAAGCAGAACGTCACAATGTATTATGTAAAGATGCCAAAATGATTAAAAGACATAAGTTACCATTGGTACTCCTATTTCTTTGAGGTCACTATCACCCATCTGCCTCAACGCAGCCATATCCACCTGCAAACAAGTGAATAATAAGGGGGAAATGAACTACTGTCAGTAATCACTCCGCAAAGATATTTTAGCTTCAAAAACATATGTACCAATGTACTCTTGTCAACTCAAGCCTATGCTCGAATGGACTGAGAAACATATTCTGGATCTCGCATAAAGGGGAAAAAACGTATAATGGTGACAGGTACTTGGAACATCCAATAGGGTGTAGCCAACAGAGGAACAGGCTGAGACATGACATTGTATTAATGGAAAGATAACTGTGAAAGAAAAAAAACAGAGACAATAAAATAGCCAATAGATAACAGATAAACTGTTATCCACAAGAAAGAATATTTTAAATGTAGTGCATAGTATTTAACCATAAAAACATTATAAAAATTGGAAATGAATCAAGAAGTAATGGAAAATCACCTCCTCAGCCTGAAAGAGAACAACATACTTCTCAAGTCCCAGTGAATTCAGCAATCCAGTAACTGTTAGTGGTACTTCTGTCTGCAAAATTGCACAGAACAATGTCAGAAAATTTCAACAGCAAATGATAGTTAAATATTGCATAACCAGGAACTGACTAATAAAATTGGTGTGACACTCGGTTATTGGTTAAAATAACAAACTCTTACATTACATGGATAACTAACTCTGGCGCACTGACTAGAAGTTCAACTATAAGCCTGTAATGATTGTTTAAGTTGAAATAGGTTTCTTTCTTTGATAATAATAGTAAAGTTCAATGTATTGTACAGGTATATCCGTATATGTGAACAACCATGTTTCAATGATGTTGACTTCAGAACAAGGATCCAAAAACCGCTACCGGGACAAATCCCGGAAAAAACCGGCCGTTTTCCAGAAACTGAATTTTGAACTGGGGTTTTCGAAAACCGGTAACCGGACTGGTTACCGCCTGAAAACCGGAAAAACAGGTTTAAAAAACCGGCCAGAATTTTGAATTAGAAAGCGCTCAATGAAGTGCATATTTAGCTCATACAATACGTAATCTAGCATATTTAACTCATACAATACGTAATCTAACATATTTAGCTCATATGAAGTGCAAACTGGCTAAAAACAATAATTCAAGCATATTTAGCTCATACAATACGTAATCTAGCACAAAATAGACCTAAACCAACCTAAGAAGTGCATTATGCAGTTAAAAATTAAAAATTAAAATTGAGATTTTCCGGCCGTTACTGTTCACCCGATCGCCACTAGTAAGACCGGTTACCGGCGATAACCGGCCAGGATTTTTTTCCTGCTTCAGAAGGTCTTGGTGTTCTATTGAGCAAACAAATAATTGCAATGATAGGCAAATACATGACTAGAACCTAGACAAAGTGCAAGATGAACCTTATTGGCAGAAATATATTTTGATAAGTTCACCTTCGAGTTTTTTAAAAAAAAATTCAAGTTTCATAGCGCCAAAGGAAAAAAATCCCACCGATTCTGGGCGATAACGGATTTCCAGATCGACCGGTGAGGTGAAAGAATCACCGGAAAATTTCAATCTCAAATTTGAATTTTTTTACTTCTCTCATCACTTCCTAAGTTGGTTTAGGCCTATTTTGTGCTAGATTATGTATTGTATGAGCTAAATATGCTTGAATTATTTTTTTCGGCCGATTTGCACTTCATATGAGCTAAATATGTTAGATTACGTATTGTATGAGCAAAATATGCTATATTACGTATTGTATGAGCTAAATATGCACTTCAGTAAACACTTTCTAATTCAAAATTTGTCAATTCAAAATTCCGGCAAATTTTTCCAGTTATTCTAGCTGGTTTTTCCGGTTATTCTGACCGGACCGCTAACCGGTTTTCAAAATCGACAATTCAAATTTTAATTTTTTAAACTTGTCTGGTTTTTTCCCGGGATTTTACCGGTACCACCCGTCAGTGGGATTTCAACCGGTTCCGGTTTTTTGATCCCTGGCGCCAACAGCATTATAGAGCAGAGTAGCAGACAATAGATGTTGGTTTCAAAAGCAACTTGAAAAATGTCAACCACATAAAGTGTGGAATTTTGCTCTAAAGATTTCTTTTTTCTCACAAGCCTGACTAAATTCAGATATATGGGAGTGAGAGGAACTGTAAATACAAACCATCACATGGGCAGCAGGCAGAACTGTGCCAGACAGCGTGACTCCATTAGCTGGCTGTACAGTATCAATAGAAATGGTAGATTTGCCAGCGTAAGGTTGAGTTCTTAATGTGCCAGGAGCATCTCTTGTGATAAGACTTGAAGCTCTTTCGGTACCAACAGATCTAAGGGATGGCATGGACCTCATTTGGTCATAAGTTCTTAGGGGAGACACATCTCTCCGAATACTTGTAAGCTTGTCTGGAGACCTGCGCCTCAAACCATCAGCTGTCCACGAGGAATAAGGTTTTCTTGAAGACTCCAACTCGAACAAATCATCTGCACTTCTTGCAGAAGGCATTCGGCTTACAAGAGTAGATGCCCTTGACTCTTGGACTCTCCCCCTCAAACCATATCTAGACCTTGATTCTAGAACATGCCCTCTTGCATCATATCTCGGTGGATTCTTAGAATTTCGGGAAAGCTTTTCACGAAGATCCACTCCATTCTGTTCTGCACCACCATTGCTCCTCTGGGACAAGCCTTTCCTCATAAGCTTCAGTCTTAAATCATCCCTACCAACCTGACGATCTTCAAATATTATGCAGTTATCAAACCCAACATGTGCAAGAAAAAAGAAGTGTCAGACAGGGCCTATTTACATCCTAGAAAATTGGATACTGGAAATGAAATGTTTATCATCATCCAAACCATCATCTCCGTGCTGTGAGCTATTGCTTTCTGTTTGTTGTCTGCAAAGAAGTTTAAAAATTTGGCATAAGAACGTAAACTTTGTAAACAATCACTTACAATAGAAGCTCAAATTGAGGTCTACAATAGAAACAGTCAAACAGTCATATAGTAAGCTAAAGCTTGGAGCATAAGTGAGGTAATGAAAATAAATACAATAAATGGACTTGCACATCCCATGATCTTTCAATAGAAAATACTTTCCAAATAAAACAAAGTAAAGAGATAAACCAAAGCTATCAAATATGTTTTAGGGTAATTAATAAAATGAATGTAAAGCACAAGGAGACACATACGGTGTAGCACACTTCATTGAATTTTAAAAAAAAAAAAAGTGGTATGCATGCCCATATACATGTAGATCGAGTAATTTGCTGGGAAAATGGACAAGATATTAGAAGTCACATAATTTAAGATTATATACTGAAATTGATGCTGCAGTAAAACAGAAAACTGCACAGAACTAAATTGAAAGTCACATGCTTAATTTTATATAAAAAAAATATAAACACATTGCTAATAAATTTGATGAAAATTCTAAATGATGAACTGATGGAGTTCTACTTGACCAATGAACATATAAACAGTGACAACAACATGTATCATTTAGACTAGTTTAAGTGGCTGAAAAATTAGCACTGTACAACTGAAGCCATTACACATAATAGGGGGCGAAGTACCATTCTATGACCATATGATATGCAAAGAGTATATTACCATCTAGTAAATAAATTTGCAACACTTATTTCAACAAAAAATGTATACGGTAGATCCAAGAAAATATACCTTTTGTTTCTCCGCTGGCTGTCATACAGATCAGAATCAACCACATTACTTCCTAACCTATCTCTCACAGATCGCTTCCTTCCCGATAATGGCACTTCATCATCATTACCGATATCGGATATAGCTCGCCTTTTGACAACCTGCAACCAACGGAACTTAACCACTAACATCATGCATCCTTTGGATTAAGGATGTGCCGGTAACAGGTGATAATAATCATCAAAACAGCCAACAGATAGTAATAATTTATCATGGAACAGTACATGCCCTAAACAAAAATTGCAAGACAACATTTGTCCCACAAACCTCAGTTGTTTCACCTGGTGTTATTTATCTCACATATATGCATATTTAGCAACTAAAGCATATACTTAGTCCATAGCATCAATGCTACCCCCGCACCACCCCCCAACACACACAACGTTTCATAAAGCCATACACCCATCACAACACTTTCCCCCCAACATCAGCATTTCATCCCGTCAAGCACCCATCACAACCGGGCAAAATAATTAATCCCACAGCAAGCAATCCAAGGATTCCACTACTAAATCCCATAATATTGGAACATCCATGCATCTCATGGTTGCTCACAAAATCACACCATCATCCCTTGAATGTTAAACACTAACTTTTGAGCCTTCAGCAGAGATGAAAACTGAAGCCAACAGCATGCATCCACCAGATGACGCACGAAACCCCAGCTCCTCCTGCAAGCTTATACCACCCAAAACCAGTGTTCCCTTAGGCGCCCGCCTAGGCGCAGCCCCGCCGCCACGATTCCGGGCTAATCGGCGCCCTGGGCACTGACCCAGCCTAGGCGGTCAACGCCAGTTCAAGGCGGACCCAGGCGGCGACATCAAGGTCCAAGGCCGAGCTGGGCGGCGCTTGGGTTAGAAAGGTTAGGGGTTTCATTCCTTCCACCGCATCCACCTCCCCTCCGCCTCGTCGCCGGCCAAATCCTCCTCTCCGCCGGCCGGATCCACTTCACCGCCACCAAGATTCGTCGCATCCGGCCTCCTCCAACCCCTTGGAGCTTCCTCCTCTCCAATCCCTCCCCCTCCCATCCGTGACGCCTCCTCCAGACTTCAACGCCACCCCGTCGCCACCTCCAGCCTCCTCCAACACCCCCCTATCCCGTCGCTGTCACCTCCAGGTTTTTCTCTGCTTCTGTCTCTCGCTTCACCGCCTCCTCTGATTCTCTCTCGCTCTCGCTGTCGGCAGGTTGCCTTGCTCTGCTCTTGCTCTTGCTCTTGCCCATTTGCTGCTGCTCCCACCCGCGTGCCCTTCTGTGCCGGTTGGCTGAGGCGGCCGCGCCTAGGCGGTCTAGGCACTGGCGGCCAGTGCCTGCCCGCCTTCCTCCTAGCGCCCGAGGTGAACACTGCCCTAAACTATGCATTTGTCGACACCCCCACCACATTACGATTACGGTAAACTGAAGCTACACAGTAGCACCATGTTTCCGTCGATCCGATCGTACGTTTCGTATCTAATCAACCAAACCGGCACGGCGGCAACGGCACTACAACCGAATCTAAAACGAAGAGTCAAAATTCAAAACACGGGGCAACCACACGGGTATTAGAGCACGGAGATCCGAGGCGACAGCTCACCTGACCGCTGCGGCCGAAGGTGATGGTGACCTGGTGCCTGGAAGACGATGCCGAGGAGGCCATCGCCGCCGCCGCCGCCCAGAGGAAAGCTTCTGCCGTGACCCTGGAGGACCGAGGAGGGCGGCGCGGGAGGAGCGGGCGACGACGCGACGAGGGAGGGGAAAACCGGAAAAGGGGCGGTTAGGGTTTGTGGGGAATGGAAATTGGGGCGTGGGGAAGTTTACCTGCGCTTGAGATGGGGAGGGGGAGGGGTGCGCACAAGTGCAGGCTTTTTTGCGTTTTTTGGATTGATTTTGGCTGTATTTTTTTACAATCATGTTTTCTGTGTTGTTTATTGTTTGTGTTTCTGTGTGCCGGGGTGTAGGGACTAGGGACGGTTGTGATGGGACGATCGGTTCGACTCCGAACCAAAAGGTTGAGGTGGAAATAGTTGTAAAAGATATAAGGTAAAATTGGCTATAAGATACTATAATTTTGTGTTATTGTTTGTAGAAGATTTAAATTTTGTATCTTGATCGAAAGATACTGTAATTTTATAACTTTTGTTATGGAACACTAAAACTATTATAATAATGTTTTTCGTTGTTTGAGAGATAAAAACACTTTAAAATGAGCTTTGTACCCTTCCTCAACGCAACACTTGCACTCGTCGAGCTCACCGGCGTTCCCCGACATACGTGCGTTGCCACCACCACGACAGAGGCGTTCTTGGTGGCAAGTGTCGGGACCCAAATATGCAAATCTGGACCCTCTGTGTATTCTGCACTAGTCCAGGATCACGCTAGTGCACACAGTGTCAACATTGATGAAATATCACATCCATACAACGAATATAAGAATAAACGAGTACATTCAAATAGCAAATAACTGTTGGGACCTTATGGTCGAGTGTTACATTTATTAAGCCATGCAAGGCTGACAATAAAGAAATAAACTGCAGCGGAAACGAAGTAAACTCCGGTGGCTCCCATCAATTTACCACAGAACCGATCGGGATCAAGACCCTAACGTTCAACCTTCGAGAACTCTTCTTCAAAAGCGGTGACGACTCCTCCACTTCATTGATTTGTTTAGCAAGAGTGAGTACACACCGTACTCATAAGTCATACCACGAATGCATTTATACATGATGGCTTATTCCAAAGAAATGGCTTCTGTGGTTATTTTGCAGAAATACAACATTTGCAATTGAATACAAATAATAGATTGAAAGCGTAATTCAAAAACAATTAGACAATAATAAGTTAACAATTGATTTCACAAAGGACACATAGTCTAATCAAGTTCTTTCACACAATTTGAACAAGTTATCTCACACGGTGACCTTCCCAATTGTTTTATGAAAAACTACCCTCGTGTGAAATTCAGAGCATGTCCATAGCCGAGGACGCGGCTATTCGAATAGATTGGTTTAAACACTCTGCAGAGGTTGTACACTTTACCCACACGATGAAACCAACCGGATCGAGTTGATCACAACAAAACCTTTCGAGACTTCATCTCAAACAATGACACTCTGGTGTGCTTTATGCCGTCAATTTGTACACACACCCTTGGAGCGACACACACCATTGGACGAGGATGCACGTGAATCAGTCCGCGATGTGATATATCACACCTCCAAATTTCATCACATAGCTTAAATACAACTTTGAGTTGTCAATGTCAAGACTCCATAACTTACTAAGTTAGGCCCGGCCCATACTAGGCATGTGGTCGCATGAAGGGCCAGTTCAATGGCGCACAAAGTTAAGTCCTTAATTGACCAAGGCAAGACTTCGCTTTACCCAAATCACAAAGTTTAATAAGCACACAGCTCCACCATTCACACAGAATCCACCACTTGCCTCGGTCTAAATCCTTTCCCACCTCGTTGATTAAGTGCAACACATGCCATCAAAGAGTAATAGCACCAAAGACACACAGATTCATCACACAGTTCCATAATCACTTAGTCAAGTTTATAATTGCAACTCTCACATGGAATGATGACTCGTGGCATGGCTAAGCAGTCTAATCGTATCTAACCAACCCACGTTGGTGCTACAATAATACCAACTAATAATTAATCAACCTAGGGTGACAAAAGATCATGGCATACAATAGACAAGGTGGCATAACAATTTGGATTAATAACTACACCCAAAAGCATTTAAATAAATACTTGAAATAGAATGCAATACATTGAAACAAAGTATTTTGGCGGGTTCAAAATGATCAAAGGTATAACTTGCCTTGGAATAGATCTAGATATTGGTCTTGGTCTTGAGGTGCTCCTTCTTCTGCAAAATTCCCCGAAGTATCGACGTCTACTCGCAAACGAGACCAAAGAAACAAAACAAATAAATAACAGAGGCAAAACAAACTCCAAAATTTAAATAAAATTCATAAATAAATAGATCTGAATTTTATATGAATTTACAAATTTGAATGGGCTCAATCGGAGTTCGGATGCAAAAGATATGGGCTTTGGAAGATTGGAAAATCAATTAAACCCTAAATTGGATTTTCTTGAATTTCCCGAATAAATTTTATAAAGGAAAATCGAATTATTGCGCAATGCTTGCGTCAGCCGAGAAAAAGAAAATAATTAAAAATCAGTCTCGACAAAGTGGGCCCCTTTGCTGCTCGTTTGGCAACTCACGGTGGATGGGTCCACCGAGCCGAGAAGTTAGGGGTGGCGGTGAATACGCTCCACGCGGCGGTGACGCGCCACACGTAGGTGACACGTCGAAAGCTGCGGACGTGGTGGATGATTTGGCGATGGCGTGTCGCATCCGTAGCTTGTGATGACGTCGTCGGCAAGGGCTCACGGACGGCCGAAGAACGACGGCGGCGGCGCAAGACGGCGGCGAGTGTGTGCGACAGGTAGACATCAATATTGCGGACTCAGTGATACCGTGGTTGGCGCGAGGGGTCGACGGTGGTGGTCAGAATCGGCGCCGGGGCGGAGAACGATCGATGGACTTTGTCGAGGACGAGCACCAGTGGTGCTCCGAGGCAATGGAGGGGCTTCTGAGGTTGCGGCTGCTATGAAGATGGTGACGGTGTGCTCCACGGAGGCAAGGTGTCGCCGGCGGTGAAGAGATTTGAGGTTTTTGAGCTTCGGCACCGAAACCCTAATGCTCGAATAGCGGCGGCTCGGTTTGACCCAAGGTGGAATTGAGTTGGGGTTCGGGATGAGGGCGAGTCTGCGATCCCGGGGGTCCATTTATAGGTAGGGTGGCACAGGCTAAGGGATCCCCAACACAGTCCGAGTTGAACGCGAAACAAAATCCCGAATTTGAAGGAGATAGAATCCGTTTCGGGGACGATTTGGTCCGATATGGTTGCGGTAGGATACGGGATAGAGTTTGGCACAAAATCCCGAGGTATTTCAGTTGAAGAATCTGCGTTGTCGGATGGGACTTCAAACCGCTGACCATGGCGAACAGTAGCGGCGCCATGAGGAAGATGACCCGAGGAAGAAGACGATGGCGCAGGGCCCACACGTCAGAGAGAGAAGGCGAAGCGGCGCGTGGGTGAGATCCAGCGCCCAGCCGATCCGACGGCGGGCAAGCGAAGCGGCCGGCGAGGCGCGTGGCGGCGATCGATGCGCGAAGGGGACACGCGGCGGAGATCCAGCGACTCAAGGCGGGAATGGGCTGCGGGAGTTGGGCCGGATTGGAATAGTGTTGGGCTTCGGCCCAGCACTGTTCCGAAGGATTTTCACATGATTTTTCTTTTAAATAAATCCGAGAAAATGCAAATGGCAATTAGAAAATAGCAAATGACTTTGGAAAAATTCGAGAAAATTCTATAAAATACAACCAAGCATATAGAATCTAAATAAAATAATTTTGACAATTGTTGATGTTGGGATTAAGCACATTAAATCAATTTGTCCTAAAAGTCCATATTAAGCTTTTTAAATTAATATTCAATTAAATCCAAATGGTAAACTATCTCACTACTACTATTTAAAAGATTTTAAAGCTCAAATTTGGGATGTTACAAACCTCCCCCTTAAGCGAATCTCGTCCCCGAGATTAGGCTAGCTAGAGAAAAGGCTAGGAACTCGGCTTTTAACTCTTCTTCACGCTCCCACGTTGCTTCTCCTTCCGAGTGGTTACTCCTTTGGACTTTGCGTAAACGAGCGGTCTTGCTTACAGTGCGGCGCTCTGCGACATCCAAAATCCTAACAGGTTGCTCTTTGTATGTGAGATCTTCCTTCAGTTCAATTGACTCCAACGCGGTCTGCTCTTCTCGCACACGAAGACACTTCTTCAGCTGAGAGACATGAAAGACATCATGCACTCTCGCTAACGATTGCGGTAGCTCAAGCTGTACGCAACTTCTCCACGGCGTTCCAAAACCTTGAATGGACCCACATACCTTGGAGCAAGCTTCCCTTTGGTGTGGAATCTCTTAACACCTCCGGCGGAGTAACTCGAAGATACACAAAATCCTCTGGTTCAAAGTTGAGGTCACGGCAGCGATTATCGGCATAACTCTTTTGCTCGGTGGGCTATCTTTAGTCTTTCTCGATCATAGCAACTTGTTCTTGACTTCTGAATGATATCGGCCCGAACACTACACGTTGGTTGTCTCGACCAATTCAGCGGAGTTCTGCAGCACGACCGTCTGAGCTTCAAATGGTGACATCGCAAAGCGGCTTGATAAGCTGTTGTTGTACGAGAATTGCGCATGATACGGCAAACTTTTATCCCAAGCGGTAGCATTAGCTAAGGCACGGGCTCTCAACATATCTTCTAATATCGGTTGACTCTTTCGATCTGTCCATCCATGCTGGGATGATAAGCGATCTAAAATTGAGATGAGTTCGGGGCTTCATGTAGACTCGCGAAGCGAGAGGTGAATTGAGATCCTCGATCGACACTATCTTCTTAGGCACACCGTGCGGTCGCGATTTTGACATATACAATTCCGCCAAGCGGTCTCCGAGTAAGTGGTTTTGGTGGCAAGAAATGGGCAACCTTAGTCAAGCGATCCACTATTACCCAAATCGAATCATAACTGATTGAGTCTTGGGTAATCCGTAATAAAATCCATACCGATCTCTTCCCACTTCCATTACGGTATCTTGGCGGTTGTAGCAATCCTGCCGGTCTCGATGTTCGGCCTTTACTTTCGACACCGTCGCATAAGGCAACGAACTCTGCGACGTCTCGCTTTAAGTTTGGCCACCAAAACTTATTCTTAACATCTGATACATCTTAGTGCTTCGGGGTGAATTGAATACTTTGAGTCATGGGCTTCCTTGAATCGGTTGTCTTAATCCATCAATATCCGGTACACGATATCGTCCATTGATCCACAAGTATATCCCGATCATCCGTGGTAAAGTCTTTAAATTTTCCTTCGACATCTTCTTCTTGAGATCGGCAAACTCGAGAATCCTTAGGTTGAGCTTCACGAATCTGCTTTCTCGAGTAGGTGTACTTCCAAATTGGCCACAAATCCTTAGGAACAACTTCTAGTCAGTAGCTTCGGAATTCCTCCCAAGTTCGAACACAACTCTTTTACTTCGAGCATTGCGGTAGCTCTTACGACTCAGTGCATCTGCAACTACATTGGCCTTACAAGGATGGTAATGAATTCCAAGATTATAATCCTTTATTAATTCCAGCCATCTTCTCTGTCTCATGTTCAAATCGGTGAGTGAATATGTACTTGTGCTCTTATGATGCGTGTAGACTTCACGGCGACACGATGAGATAATGACGCCAAATCTTCAAGGCATGCACTCTGACTAGTTCCAAATCATGGGTAGGATAGTTCTCTTCATGAGGTCTTAATTGCCTTGGCGCATAAGCGGCGACTCTTCCTTCTTGCATAAGGACACATCCTAATCCTTGCGCCAAGCATCACAAGAGATATCAAAATCCTTACTAATATCAAGCAAAACTAGCATGGGGTGAAGTCAAACGTTTCTTCAATTCTTGAAAACTTTCTTCACAAGTGGGGTCCATATAAACTTCTTCTCTTTCTTCAACAATTGCGTAAGGGTTTAGCAATCGTTGAGAACCCTTCAATGAAACGACGATAGTATCTCGCCATTCCCAAGAAACTACAATTTGAGTAACCGTCTTGGGCCGCTCCCAATTCATTCTGACTTTAACCTTTCCGGTCAATCGCTACTCCTTCTTTGTCATCACATGACCGAGAAAATCAACTTTCTTCTTCCAAAAGTCACACTTGCTTGAACTTGGCATACAAGCGATGTCCTCCGAGCTTCTCTAGGATTAATCTCAAATGTTCGTATGTTCTTCTTCCGACTTTGAGTATACCAAAATATCATCAATGAATACTACCACGAACTTATCCAAATATTCCATGAACACTTTGTTCATCATGTTCATGAAATAGGCGGGGCATTAGTCAATCCAAAAGACATGACTAAAAATTCATAATGTCCATACCGGGTTGAGAAAGCGGTCTTTGGTACATCCTTAGGACAAATTTTCAATCGATGATAACTGATCGCAGATCGATCTTGGAGAATACTCGGCTCCTTTCATCCGGTCGAACAAATCATCTATTACGGGCAATGGGTACTTATTCTTGATGGTGACTTCGTTGAGAGAGCGATAATCGATACACATTCTCATACTTCCATCTTTCTTTTGACGAACAAAGCAGTGCTCCCCATGGCGGCGAACTAGGTCTTACAAAACCTTTCTCCAAAGAGTTCTTCTATCCGCTTCTTCATTTCCACAAGTTCATCGTTGGCATCCGATAGGGTCTCTTGGAAATTGGTCTTGTTCTCGCACTAGATCGATGACAAATTCAATGTCACGGTCGGTGGCATTCTGGTAATTCTTCGGAAATACATCCGGGTAATCTCGACTACGGTACATCTTCCAAAGAAGCGTCTTCAAGCGTTGACTACCAAATGTCCATCACGTCTTGAGGTGGCTAGAAATTCTACTTTCTTTCTGTGGTATCCTCAATTGTCACGGCTCTTGACCACAATCTAGTCTTGCTTTATGTTTGGATAACCAATCCATACCAAGGATGACATCTATGGTGCAGTGTCTAGAACTATTAGGTTGGCTAGAAACTCAACTCCACTATGAGTAGCCTAGCTCCTAAACATCCAACTTTAGAACTTAGCTCTGCTCGGCGATGGACTAACAGAGTATGCTTAAGATGCATAACTTCCAATTTGTTCTTAGTTGCAAAAATTCGAAACAAGCGAATGCGAAGCTCGTAATCAAGCAGTAATCGGTCTTGAATTTACTAGGAACTTACCCGATTACAACGTCGGGTGCTTCTTGGGCTCCTTCGAGTGGCGTGGTTGACCCGACCTCGACCAGCGATGGCGGTGCTCCTCGGATTGACCGGTAGCTTGAGAAGTTCCTTGATGGTTGCCTTGTACCGAGTCTTGGTGGTGTGTTCCCAAGGTTGAAGCGCATTGGGTGATAGTCCCATTCTGCGGACATCGGTTGGCGAAATGCCCTGGTGGCGGCGACTGTAAAGCAAACTCGGTTGTATTCGGGGTTGCTTCTTGGATTGGGGTTGGTAGTGCGGGGTTGCGGAAGTTCGAGCAAGCTGGCGAGTCTTGAAGTTGGTGCGGGTGGTCAGCGAACTCGTGGTGGAAAGCGGCTAAAGCTGCGGTGGAATCATTCTTGCCCTCGGTGGGGTTGGTGACTTCCTTCTTCGAGCCATTCTGCGCTACGATGATCTTCCAATTCCTTGCGCTTATCCTCTAGAATCAAAGCCTTGTTGATCAACTCTTGAAAATCGGGAAAGGTGTGGGCGATCAAGTTGACTTGAAGTCCGATGTTCAATCCTTTGAAAACGACTGACGAGCCTTGTCGGTGGCGACATCTTCTGCGACATATCGAGCAAGTTGAGAGAACTTGTTGAGGTAATCGATCAACGACATTCCTCCTTGCTTGAGAGCACGAAATTCATCCTTCTTGGATCCATGATTCCTTACGGTACATGATATCTTGGCGAAAAGCGTTGTGAACTCTTCCCAAGTAATATCTTGTGGCGTTCCATGCGTTTGCACAAAGTTTTCCCACCATTCGGTGGCAATGCCTTCCATCCGTGTGAGGCGTCAGAACTTTTCATGATCGCCGCATTGAGTGATCGCAGCTTTCTCTCAATGACACGAAGCCAATCATCGCCTTCTCTTGGTGAGACATGTCGAGAAAAGGTTGGTGGGCGGGTCCTCATAAACTCCGCCAACTTGGATGATCCATTGTGACCATGAGCAAGCGGGGCTCCATTGTGATCTTGATTGTTGTTGTTCGATTATTCATAGCTTGCATCGATTCATCATGGTGTACATCACCGGTGCGAGTGTCATGAATGCTCCAAAATTTTGCAGATCGATGAAGGTGCTTGTGGTGGAATTGCTTCTCAGGGATTTGCTCCGTCCTTCCGACATCGAGTATCGTAACCACTTGCGCAGACTTGACGAGTCCGAACCATCGGTGAATCTCAAGGGTTAGATAAGGTAGCAAGCACGAGATAAGTTGTAGAACTAAGCGGGGTAGGTAAAACCCAACAACATATTTTAAGAAAGCTCAATGAAACTCTTATATTGATTAAGATAATAGTATGGCTTGCAACAAATGCCTAAGGGCCTTTGCGACTCATACTTGCACACAAAAATAAGGACAAACTTAAGCACACCAAACTACCGCCTAAAGGGCGACTCAAGACATAAAGCGGCTAAGCTCAAACAACGCGAGCAGACTACTCAATCAAATAGCCTCATGACCTTGGCGGTGCTCCCTTTCTTGAGACACGAAAGTGGTGGCATTCTAAAACCGATCTCGATGTCCGGGGATGGTGCAATAGAGCAGTGTCCTGGTGCAGTCTTCTTGGTGCTTCGCTCTCTGCCTCTGCTGGCTCTTCAGTTCGGTAGGTCCATTAGCTTCTTACAGGTCTTCCTCTTGATGTCTTCTTCGTGTCGTCCATAAAGAGTTTCTTCTAATATGGCGATCCTTTCTTGACTCTCTGAAGAGTCTCATAGGTACCTCCACTCTGAGCGGCTAACTCCAACGATTCCTCTGAGCAATGCGAATCGGGCGAGATGCACGACGGTGGCGTTGTCTTCTCCTCTCAGAGGCGGAAAGCGTGCGGCAAGATCCACGTCGGAAGTGCGGGATGATAACGAAAAGCGTGTCACGAAGCTCGAGAGTAGATGTTGCAGATCCTCGGGATGGCAAGGCGTGAAGACTCTGGATTGCTTCAATCCAAATACTCCTTCTAGGTGAGATGTTCGATGGTTTGCTTGCCTTGGTGTCTCCGTCTGGCGTGAGCGGTCAAATGGCGAGATCACTCCACGATCTCTACCGTTCACAATCCAAGCAACGCCACGGTACAATGGACGATCGAACCCTCCAAGTACTTGTAGCAACTTCCAAAGCTTCGGCAAGTCCTCCCTTGCGCTCTCCATAACTCTGAAGGCGAGGCATCTGTCCAAGATGGACAAGGATATGAAAACAACTTTAAAAGCAGCGGGGAGAGAAAGAATTTGACAATAGTTGAGTCAAGAGAGACATGAGATGAGTTAAGGAGTTCAATTAATCTTGCAAGTTAATTTTGCTTTAGAAAATAGTTTGGACTCACTAAGAACGGCCAATCTAACTAGGGTCAAGACCTACAGTCAGTATGGCTCTGATACCACCTCTGTCGGGACCCAAATATGCAAATCTGGACCCTCTGTGTATTCTGCACTAGTCCAGGATCACGCTAGTGCACACAGTGTCAACATTGATGAAATATCACATCCATACAACGAATATAAGAATAAGCGAGTACATTTAAATAACAAATAAGCTGTTGGGACCTTATGGTCGAGTGTTACATTTATTAAGCCATGCAAGGCTGACAATAAAGAAATAAACTGCAGCGGAAACGAAATAAACTCTGGTGGCTCCCATCAATTTACCACAGGCAACCGACTGGGATCAAGACCCTAACGTTCAACCTTCGTAGAACTCTTCTTCAAAAGCAGACGACGACTCCTCCACTTCTGTTGATTTGTTTAGCAAGAGTGAGTACACACCGTACTCGCAAGTCATACCACAGAATGCATTTATACATGATGGCTTATTCCAAAGAAATGGCTTATGTGGTTATTTTGCAGAAATGCAACATTTGCAATTGAATACAAATAATAGATTGAAAGCGTAATTCAAAACAAATAGACAATAATAAGTTAACAATTGATTTCACAAAGGACACACAGTCTAATCAAGTTCTTTCACACGGTGAACAAGTTATCTCACACGGTGACCTTCCCAATTGTTTTATGAAAATCTACCCCTCGTGTGAAATTCAGAGCATGTCCATAGCAGAGGACGCGGCTATTCGAATAGATTGGTTTAAACACTCTGCAGAGGTTGTACACTTTACCCACACGATGAAACCAACCGGATCGAGTTGATCACAACAAAACCTTTCGAGACTTCATCTCAAACAATGACACTCTGGTGTGCTTTATCGCCGTCAATTTGTACACACTGGCCCTTGGAGCGACACACACCATTGGGCGAGGATGCGTGAACCGTCCCGCGATGTGACATATCACACCTCCAAACCCATCACATAGCTTAAATACAACTGAGTTGTCAATGTCAAGACTCCATAACTTACTAAGTCGGGCCCGACCCATACTAGGCATGTGGTAAATGCAAGAAGGCCCAGTTCAATGGCGCACAAAGTTAAGTCCTTAATTGACTAAGGCAAGACTTCGATTTTAACCCAAATCACAAAGTTTAATAAGCACACAGCTCCACCATTCACACAGAATCCACCACTTGCCTCGGTCTAAATCTTTTCCCACCCGTTGATTAAGTGCAACACATGCCATCAACGAGTAATAGCACACAAGACACACAGATTCATCACACAGTTCCATAATCACTTAGTCAAGTTTATAATTGCAACTCTCACATGAAATGATGACTCGTGGCATGGCTAAGCGATCTAATCGTATCTAACCAACCCACGTTGGTGCTACAATAATACCAACTAATAATTAATCAACCTAGGGTGACAAAGATCATGGCATACAATAGACAAGGTGGCATAACAATTTGGATTAATAACTACACCCAAAAGCATTTAAATAAATACTTGAAATAGAATGCAATACATTGAAACAAAGTATTTTGGCGGGTTCAAAATGATCAAAGGTATAACTTGCCTTGGAATAGATCTAGATATTGGTCTTGGTCTTGAGGTGCTCCTTCTTACGCAAAATTCCCAAGTATCGGCGTCTACTGCAAAGCGAGACAAAAGAAAACAAAACAAATAAATAACAGAGGCAAAATAAACTCCAAAATTAAATAAAATTCATAAATAAATAGATCTGAATTTTATATGAATTTACAAATTTGAATGGGCTCAATTGGACTTGGATGCAAAAGATATGGGCTTTGGAAGATTGGAAAATCAATAAAACCCTAAATTGGATTTTCTCGAATTTCCGAATTAATTTTATAAAGGAAAATCGAATTATTGCGCAATGCTTGCGTCGGTAGAAATTTCGAAAAGAATTAAAATTAAAAGAAAAGCGACAAGTGGGACCCTTTGTCAGTCTCGGGTTCACGATGGACCGAGTGCACCGAACCGAGGGAGATCTGGCGCGGTGGGCCAAGACCACGACGCGCGTGTCTTTGGCGATCTGGCGCCACGCGGCCGCCACACCGAAGATTTGCCGACATTGGCCGAGTTGGCGATAACGGCGGCGGCATGGCGCTCGGGACCGATGGTCACCGTGAGCGGCGACTTCGCCGGCGATGAGTGATACCATCGTGTAGAGGAGGCTAATGCGCACACATGGGCGGTTTGAGCACACAGGGTTGACGGAGATGGCCGTGGCGAGGGAAGCGGCGGAGAGCTCGGGTTTTGTCGGACGGCGCTCGGCGATGCTCGGCGACGAGAGTGCGCGACGAGGTAGCTGTGACTTTGCGATCACAATGGTCTTTGTCGGTGGAGCAAGCGGCGACGACGACGGCGCAATCCACCGGAGAAGAAGTTCGGCGAAAACCTAAAGCTTGGAATGCTTGGCGGCGCTAGAGCGATCAGGCGATGGGAGTGGCGGTTTAGGGTTACGGAGGCCGGCGGAGCTAAGGGAGTATTTATAGACACGGAGATCCGAGATTTGAAACCCCAAATCGGATCCAAACAACCGGGTTTTGAAATCCAAGATTTTGGAGATTGAAACGGTTCGGGGTTTGATTTGGTTTGAAACGGATATGGAATAACGAGAGATATGATTTGGCGGGTCGTATGAAGAATAAGCAAGCGAATCCGTTTTGTCGGATAATCTTGAAGCTCCGGCAATGGCGGGCGAGCGCGGTAGCGAGGAGAAAGCCCGCGAGCAGCGACCACCCATGGCGGTCCCACTGCGCGAGAGGCGGCGAGTGGAGTGGTGCGCCGCCGCGATGGAAATCAACGGCTAGAATCGAGCGCGGCGGCGGCGGCGAGATCGTGGCGAAGCCACGGCGACAATCAACAGGTCAAGCGGGGTTGGCGCGTCGTTCGATCGGAGATGAGGGCACGCGCGTCGAGCATCCAACGGACGAGAGCGCGGCGGGCGAGATGGTGGCGCTGGTGGAATAGTCTTGAGCCGGCCCGATCGTTCAAGGATTTAAAATAGGTTTTTCTTTTAAATAAATCCAGAAAATGCAAATAGCAATTAGAAAATAGCAAATGACTTGGGAAAAATTCCAGAAAATTCTATAAAATATATCCAAGCATATAGAATCTAAATAAAATAGTTTTGACAATTGTTGATGTTGGGATTAAGCACATTAAATCAATTTGTCCTTAAAGTCCATATTAAGCTTTTTAAATTAATATTCAAATAAATCCAAATGATGAATTTTCTTGCTACTAATATTTAAAAGATTTTTAAAGCTCTGAAAATTGGGATGTTACAAACCTCCCCCCCTTAAACGAATCTCGTCCCGAGATTACGGCTAGCTAGAGAAAAGGCTAGGAACTCGGCTTTTAACTCTTCTTCACGTTCCCACGTTGCTTCTCCTTACAGTGGTTACTCCACTTTGGACTTTGCAAGCGAACGGTCTTGCTTACAGTGCGGCGCTCTGCGACATCCAAAATCTTGACAGTGCTCTTTGTATGTGAGATCTTCCTTGATTCAATTGACTCCAACGGGTGCGCTCTTCCGCACACGAAGACACTTCTTGGTGGGAGACATGAAAGACATCATGCACTCGCTAACGATTGTGGTAGCTCCAACCGCACGCAACTTCTCCACGACGTTCCAAAACCTTGAATGGACCCACATACCTTGGAGCAAGCTTCCCTTTGGTGTGGAATCTCTTAACACCTCGGCGGAGTAACTTCGCAGATACACAAAATCCTCGGTTCAAAGTCGAGGTCACGGCAGCGATTATCGGCATAACTCTTTTGCACAGGTGGGCTATCTTTAGTCTTTCTCGATCATAGCAACTTGTTCTTGACTTCTGAATAATATCTCGCCCGAACACTACGTTCATTGTCTCGACCAATTCAACGGAGTTCTGCGAGCACGACGGCCGTCTGAGCTTCAAATGGTGACATTTGCAAGCGGCTTGATAAGCTGTTGTTGTACGAGAATTCGCATCGGCAAACTTTTATCCCAACTGGTAGCATTAGCTAAGGCACGGGCTCTCAACATATCTTCTAATATCGATTGACTCTTTCGATCTGTCCATCCATGCGGGGATGATAAGCGATCTTGAAATTTAGATGAGTCCCGTGGCTTCATGTAGACTCGCCAAAAGCGAGAGGTGAATTGAGATCCTCGATCGACACTATCTTCTTAGGCACACCGTGTGCATCGACGATTTTGACATATACAATTCCGCCAAGCGGTCTCACGAGTAAGTGGTTTTGGTGGCAAGAAATGGGCAACCTTAGTCAAGCGATCCACTATTACCCAAATCGAATCATAACTGATTGAGTCTTGGGTAATCCGTAATAAAATCCATACCGATCTCTTCCCACTTCCATTACGGTATCTTCACGGTTGTAGCAATCCGTGGCCTCGATGTTCGGCCTTTACTTTCGACACGTCGCATAAAGCAACGAACTCTGCGACGTCTCGCTTTAAGTTTGGCCACAAAATTTATTCTTAACATCTGATACATCTTAGTGCTTCGGGGTGAATTGAATACTTTGAGTCATGGGCTTCCTTGAATCAATTGTCTTAATCCATCAATATCGGTACACGATCGTCCATTGATCCACAAGATATATCCGATCATCTATGGTGAAGTCTTTAAATTTTCCTTCGACATCTTCTTCTTGAGATCAAGCAAACTCGAATCCTTAGGTTGAGCTTCACGAATCTGTTTCTCGAGTAGACTGTACTTCCAAATTGGCCACAAATCCTTAGGAACAACTTCTAGTGTAGCTTCGGAATTCCTCCCAAGTTACGAACACAACTCTTTTACTTCGAGCATTGCGGTAGCTCTTACGACTCGGTGCATCTGCAACTACATTGGCCTTACCGGGATGGTAATGGATTCCAAGATTATAATCCTTTATTAATTCCAACCATCTTCTCTGTCTCATGTTCAAATCGGTGAGTGAAAATGTACTTGTGCTCTTATGATGCATGTAGACTTCACAAAT
This sequence comes from Hsuehochloa calcarea, assembly GCA_036346395.1. NCBI lineage: Eukaryota > Viridiplantae > Streptophyta > Magnoliopsida > Poales > Poaceae > Hsuehochloa > Hsuehochloa calcarea. The sequence goes on from CM070600.1 coordinate 19,646,148, forward strand.
GATTCTGGATGAGATAATGGCGCCAAATCTTCAAAGCATGCACTACGGCTAGTTCCAAATCATGGGTAGGATAGTTCTCTTCATGAGGCCTTAATTGCCTTGGCGCATAAGGCGACTCTTCCTTCTTGCATAAGGACACATCCTAGTCCTTGGCGCGAAGCATCACATGAATATCAAAATCCTTACTAATATCAAGCAAAACTAGCATCAAGTGAAGTCAAGCGTTTCTTCAATTCTTGAAAACTTTCTTCACAAGTGGGGTCCAAATAAACTTCTTCTCTTTCTTCAACAATTGCGTAAGAGATTTAGCAATCGTTGAGAACCCTTCAATGAAACAGCGATAGTATCTGCCATTCCCAAGAAACTACGAATTTGAGTAACCGTCTTGGGCTGCTCCCAATTCATTACTGACTTTAACCTTCCGGTCAATTGCTACTCCTTCTTTGTCATTACATGGCCGAGAAAATCAACTTTCTTCTTCCAAAAGTCACACTTGCTAAACTTGGCATACAAGTGATGTCCTCTCGAGCTTCTCTAGGATTAATCTCAAATGTTCTGTATGTTCTTCTTCTGACTTTGAGTATACCAAAATATCATCAATGAATACTACCACGAACTTATCCAGATACTCCATGAATACTTTGTTCATCATGTTCATGAAATAGGCAGGGGCATTAGTCAATCCAAAAGACATGACTAAAAACTCATAATGTCCATACCGGGTTGAGAAAGCGGTCTTTGGTACATCCTTAGGACAAATCTTTAGCGATGGTAACTTCGATCGTAGATCGATCTTGGAGAATACTCCGGCTCCTTTCATCTGGTCGAACAAATCATCTATTCTGGGCAATGGGTACTTGTTCTTGATGGTGACTTCGTTGAGAGAACGATAATCGATACACATTCTCATACTTCCATCTTTCTTCTTGACAAACAAAACTGGCGCTCCCCATGGCGACGAACTAGGTCTTACAAAACCTTTCTCCAGTAGTTCTTCTATCTGTTTCTTCATTTCCACAAGTTCATCGACTGGCATCCGATAGGGTCTCTTGGAAATTGGTGATGTTCCTGGCACTAGATCGATGACAAACTCAATGTCACGGTCCGGTGGCATTCCTGGTAACTCTTCTGGAAATACATCTGGGTAATCTCTGACTACAGGTACGTCTTCCAAAGCTGTCTTGATCGTTGACTACCAAATGTCCATCACGTACTGAGGTGGCTAGAAATTCTACTTTCTTTCCTGTGGTATCCTCAATTGTCACGGCTCTTCGGCCACAATCTAGCACTGCTTTATGTTTGGATAACCAATCCATACCAAGGATGACATCTATGGTCTGAGTGTCTAGAACTATTAGGTTGGCTAGAAACTCAACTCCAGCTATGAGTAGCCTAGCTCCTAAACATCCAACTTTAGAACTTAGCTCTGCTCCAGGCGACTGGACTAACAGAGTATGCTTAAGATGCATAACTTCCAATTTGTTCTTAGTTGCAAAAATTCCAGAAACAAACGAATGCGAAGCTCGTAATCAAGCAGAATCGATCAGTCTTGGATTTACTAGGAACTTACCCAGTACAACGTCAGGTGCTTCTTGGGCTCCCTCTAGAGTGACGTGGTTGACACGACCTCGACCCGCGATGGCGGTGCTCCTCCGGATTGACCGGTAGCTTGAGAAGTTCCTTGATGGTTGCCTTGTACTGGCGTCTTGGCTGGTGTGTTCCCAAGGTTGAAGCGTACTGGAGTGATAGTCCCATTCTGCGGACATCGGTTGGCGAAATGCCCTGGCTGACGACAGGTAAAGCAAACTCTGGTTGTATTCTGTGGGTTGCTTCTTGGATTGGGGTTGGTAGTGCGGGGTTGCGGAAGTTACGAGCAAGCTGGCGAGTCTTGAAGTTGGTGCGGTGGTCCGCGAGTGCGTGGTGGAAAGCGGCTAAAGCTGCGGTGGAATCATTCTTGCCCTTAGCTGGGGTTGGTGACTTCCTTGCTGAGCCATTCTGCGCTTACGATGATCTTCCAATTCCTTACGCTTATCCTCAAGAATCAAAGCCTTGTTGATCAACTCTTGAAAATCAGGAAAGGTGTGGGCGATCAAGTTGACTTGAAGTCCAGTGTTCAATCCTTTGACGACTCGGCGAGCCTTGTCGGTGGCGACATCTTCTATGACATATCGAGCAAGTTGAGAGAATTTGTTGAGGTAGTCGATCACTGACATTCCTCCTTGCTTGAGAGCACGGAATTCATCTTTCTTTAGATCTATGATTCCTTCTGGTACATGATACTGGCGAAAAGCAGTTGTGAACTCTTCCCAAGTAATGTCTTGCGGCGTTCCATGCGCTGCACAAAAGTTTTCCCACCATTCAGCGGCAATGCCTTCCATCTGGTGAGAGGCGTACAGAACTTTTTCATGATCGCTGCATTGAGTGATCAGCAGCTTCCTCTCAATGACACGAAGCCAATCATCAGCTTCTACTGGTGAGACATGTCCAGAAAAGGTTGGTGGACGGGTTCTCATAAACTCCGCCAACTTGGATGATCCATTGTGACCATGAGCAACTGGGGCTCCATTGTAATGCTGATTGTTGTTACTCTGGTTATTCATGGCTTGCATCGATTCATCATGGTGTACATCACGGGGAGTCGAGTGTCATGAATGCTCCAAAATTCGCAGATCGATGAAGGTGCTTGTGGTGGAATTGCTTCTCAGGGATTTGCTCCGTCCTTCCGACATCGGAGTATCGGAACCACTTGCGTGACTTGACGAGTCCGAACCATCGGTGAATCTCAAGGGTTAGATAAGGTAGCAAGCACGAGATAAGTTGTAGAACTAAGCGGGGTAGGTAAAACCCAACAACATATTTTAAGAAAGCTCAAGCTGAAACTCTTATATTGATTAAGATAATAGTATGGCTTGCAACAAATGCCTAAGGGCCTTTGCGACTCATACTTGCACACAAAAATAAGGGCGAACTTAAGCACACAAAACTACCGCCTAAAGGCGACTCAGCGGCGACTTCGCCGGCGTGATGAGTGATACCATCGTGTAGAGGAGGCTAATCGCACACATAGGCCTTTGGTTTGAGCACACAGGGTTGACGGAGATGGCCGTGGCGAGGAAGCGGCGGAGAGCTCGGGTTTTGTCGGACGGGCGCTCCGGCGATGCTCGGCGGACGAGAGGGTGCGCACGAGGTAGCTGTGACTTCTCGATCACAATGGTCTTTGTCGGTGGAGCAAAGCGACGGCGACGGCGGCGCAATCCACCGGAGAAGAAGTTCGGCCGAAAACCCTAAAGCTTGGAATGCGGCGGCGCTAGGGCGATCGAGGCGATGGGAGTGGCGGTTTAGGGTTACGGAGGCGGCGAGCTAAGGGAGTATTATAGACACGGAGATGCCGAGATTTGAAACCCCAAATCGGATCCAAACAATCGGGTTTTGAAATCCAAGATTTTCGGAGATTGAAACCGGTTCGGGGTTTGATTTGGTTTGAAACGGATATGGAATAACCAGAGATATGATTTGGCGGGGTCGGCGCGAAGAATAAGCAACTGAATCCGTTTTGTCGGATAATCTTGAAGCTCGGCAAAGAATGGCGAGGCGAGCGCGAGTAGCGAGGAGAAGAAAGCCATGAGCAGCGACCATAGCGGTCCCACACCGCGAGAGAGAGCGGGGCGAGTGGGTGCGGCGCCGCGCGATGGAAATCCAACGGCTAGAATCGAACGCGGGCGAGCGAGCGAGCGAGATCAGCGGGCGAAGCCACGCGGCGACAATCCAACGGGTCAAGGCGGGGTTGAGCGCGTGCGTTCGATCGGAGATGAGGGCACGCGTCGAGCATCCAACCAGACGAGGCGAGCGCCGGGCGAGATGGTGGCCTTGGTGGAATAGTCTTTGAGCTTCGCCCGATCTTCGTTCAAGGATTTAAAATAGGTTTTCTTTTAAATAAATCCGGAAAATACAAATAGCAATTAGAAAATAGCAAATGACTTGGGAAAAATTCCAGAAAATTCTATAAAATATATCCAAGCATATAGAATCTAAATAAAATAGTTTTGACAATTGTTGATGTTGGGATTAAGCACATTAAATCAATTTGTCCTTAAAGTCCATATTAAGCTTTTTAAATTAATATTCAAATAAATCCAAATGATGAATTTTCTTGCTACTAATATTTAAAAGATTTTTAAAGCTCTGAAAATTGGGATGTTACAAACCTCCCCCCCTTAAACGAATCTCGTCCCCGAGATTCTGGCTAGCTAGAGAAAAGGCTAGGAACTCGGCTTTTAACTCTTCTTCACGTTCCCACGTTGCTTCTCCTTACAGTGGTTACTCCCTTTGGACTTTGCGAAAGCGAGCGGTCTTGCTTACAGTGCGGCTCTGCGACATCCAAAATCTTGACAGTGCTCTTTGTATGTGAGATCTTCCTTGGTTCAATTGACTCCAACGGAGTGCTCTTCCGCACACGAAGACACTTCTTGGTGGGAGACATGAAAGACATCATGCACTCACGCTAACTTGACCATGGTAGCTCCAAGCCGAGACGCAACTTCTCCACGACGTTCCAAAACCTTGAATGGACCCACATACCTTGGAGCAAGCTTCCCTTTGGTGTGGAATCTCTTAACACCTCTCGGCGGAGTAACTCGCAGATACACAAAATCCTCGGTTCAAAAGTGAGGTCACGGCGACGATTATCGGCATAACTCTTTTTGCACAGGTGGGCTATCTTTAGTCTTTCTCACGATCATAGCAACTTGTTCTTGACTTCTGAATAATATCCGCCCGAACACTACACATTGGTATCTCGACCAATTCAACGGAGTTCTGCAGAGCACGGCCGTCTGAGCTTCAAATGGTGACATTTGCAAAGCGGCTTGATAAGCGTTGTTGTACGAGAATTCGCATACGGCAAACTTTTATCCCAAGCTGGTAGCATTAGCTAAGGCACGGGCTCTCAACATATCTTCTAATATCGATTGACTCTTTCATCTGTCCATCCATGCTGGGATGATAAGCGATCTTGAAATTGATCTGCATTTGAAAGCAACGTTATATCAAAAGATAAGCAGTACTCTTTGTACTACATTAATTGATCTGTACGAAAGCAACGTTATATCAAAAGATTCTTAATAAATAAAATAATAGAAAAATTACATAATCAAGTACACTTTGTCAAACACAAAAATTTTCATTTTTTTTACCTCATTTGCTATAATTTAAAATTCGGGAGACCGCTTGCATTGCGATTATGAAGATCTGCAGTACAACATGTGGGTAGCAACTACTTAACGATGTGTGCTACTTGTCTCATGGCGCCATAGCAAGGGAGCCTTGTCTCGGCGTCGGTGGGTCTCGGTCGAAGGAGCCTTCCCCTTATCGCCAGACTCTCCACGTCGGGTGGTATGTCGAAGTCGTCCGTACCCTGCGATTGTATGATGTAAGTACATCGTACAGTACAAAACGTAACAAGAATGTCAATTGTTCATAACTCACGTCGTCCATGTAGATTGCTCTCGGACGACCGGATACGCTGTGGCGACCGGGCTCAGCCGCATGAGCCTTTCCCTTACCCTTGTCACGGGACTGTCCACGTCGGGCTGGTGTGTCGAAGTCGTCCATGTCTGCGTTTGCATGATGTAAGTGCCGTATAGTGAAAATCATAAGAAGGATGTAATTTCTTCATAAGCGGCGTCGTGGATACGGATGGCCCGAGGCGGCCGGATCTGTTGTGGCGGCCGGGCTCAGCCTCATGAGCCTTTCCCTTGCCCTTGTTACGGGAATGTCCACGTCGGGCTGGTGTGTCGAAGTCGTCCATGTCCTGCGTTTGCATGATGTAAGTACACCGTATAGTGAAAATCATAAGAAGGATGTAATTTCTTCATAACTGACGTTTGCATGAGCCTTTCCCTTGTCGTCGATATGGATTACGCTCGGGAGTTTACTGGGGTCCTTCGGTGCCTCCTCATCTGGTACGTAAGGTTTCCACCGTGAGAAGTTCTCGCCCGCACCGAGTAGTTTAGCATGTACTCTGTTTGGATGAATGCCATGTCGTACATCTCGGGCCGTCAATCCTTTGGAAGAAGTGGCGGCGCATCTCGGTGCATTACGTGGGGATGAAGTTAAAATTGAAGGAATTAAACACCGGGAGGAAAATCGATCGCGTGCGAAAGAAAGCGCTTACCATGTAGTGGCGCTTTGTAAATGCGCCCGGCGGCCGTGGTGCAGGTGTGTGGTGAATGATCTCTGCACGGTTCACCACACACACACCGGGACCGCAAGCGTGGTGGCACTTTGGAGCATCTTTCATTGAAAAATCCGGGTATTTTAGTGTTTTCTCTTCTGCGCCAAGCCGATTGCGCTCGCAACATCCTCTTGTAGAAGTTTGCGAAGAGTCCATAGCCGGGTCTCGTATAATTTTTTATTTGTACATAACAAGCAAGACAGAAAAACTTTAAATTACGACACTGAGTGACGACCGGACGAACTAGGTCTGTTGGGACAATCCTTCATTGAGTGCCCAGGGGTCTTGCATATCCTGCACTTCACTGTGCGGCTATCTTGATGCGTTGACTAGCATCCATGTCATTCGGGCGCCGCGTCTGCCGTCGCCCCTTCCTATTCTCTTCAAGTCCTGTTGGGACCCGATGCACCATGTCGGGCCAAAGATCCTTGTAGTTCATTTCCAAACCATACGAGTGAAACTCTCGCTCCATGTACCGAATAGGTCTTGCATGTCGTAGTACTCGAGAGATGTATGGTGTAGCCATCTGCGCATTTGCGCACATGCCTTGTACACGTCGCGAGCATGGTTTGTGGAAGAGCTTTGGCTTGTTGCAGGTGCATGTCGCCACATCACCCAGGGTGCATGCCTGTTTTCTTTCCCCCCTAGCATGACTATTGACGTATTTCTGTCGAAGCTTGATCTCGTACTTTCGCCTGAGGCCGTCGATCACCCGAATGTCGTGCATTCGGGCCTTCTCCATCTTCCGATCCATGTGTCTCTGCATGTTCTCGGACCACTGCTTGCCTTCGTCCATCTGTCGCTTGGCTGCGGTGGCTCTATTCACGAAATAACCAGCGGTGCGAGTCCATGTCTCTGGACAACCGCGGTGATAGGGAGCCCGCGCACACCTTTCAGGCGCTATTGTAGACCTCGGACATGTTGGTCGTCATAACGCCGTACCTCGCACCGTCTGTGTCATAGAGGAGGGACCATTTCTCCAATTCAGGAGCGTGGTCGTTAATCCACTGGGAGAAGGTTATGGCGCTACTAGGTTGCTCCCTCTCGGAGTGGACTCCCTTGTATGTCTCGTAGTCCGGTGTTCAAGGTCTCTCCAAATAGACTCAAACTTCCGTCGCTGGTTCTGCATACACAATGCCTTGAGCGTCTTCATGAGTTCCTGACTGCGGAACCGCGTGAACAAGTTAGATGCAAGATGCCTCATGCACCACCTGGATTGCACGTCGTTCCCTTTGGTGAGATGGATCCATCCCACGCCGCATGATGTTGATGGCGCCAACAACCCAAACATTGCGATGCGTGACTAGGCGACGTTGGCGGTCTCCCACCACGGCCCTCTTCACGTTCTCCAAGAACCACACCGGTGGATGTGTTCTCGCTCGACAATGGCAAATGCAACCGGGAGAAGTTGGTCATTCGCGCCGGCCGCCACCGCGGTGAGGATGGTGCCCTTGTACTTCCCGGTGAGAAAAGTGCCATCCATCGTTAGCACGGGACGGCGAACTTGAAGCCCTCGATGGCACGGCGAAAGCCCGAACACCCTATCGAGATGAAGTGGTTGGGCCCTTTTTGGCATCTTCACGGTCCGGCTTGTTTATGTATGCGTGCGGGGTTTGATCCGCAATCGGTGAAGCAATCTCGGCACAAGGTTGTGCGCCTCTTCGTATGTCCCGTACATAGTCTCGATGACTTTACGCTTGGCTCGTCGAACCTTCAGTAGCTAATCGGATAGCCAACCGATTGGCGACTTCCGACATCATCGGCTTGGGGAGATAGACACGTCGCCTCAACTAGGTGCGTGATGAGGTTTGCAACATATGCGGAAGTCACGCCCGATCTTTGCAGGCTCGTGAGCTCGCGGTATGGTCGATCGGCTCCTTGACCGTGAAGACCGAGCCAAAGATCTTTGCTCGGAGGCGCCGACCTTGCGTGGCGCCTTCTACTATGCACTTCACTGCGTACAGACTGGTTGGACGGTGCACTCGGCACACACTACGGTGATGGACAAAGCGCCGTGCTATAGCTTGTTGCACGCCACCTTGTTCGGGAAGCGCCGCCCAACTAAGAGGGTGTCGGCTTCAAACCCCACTGGAGCCTTCTTCTTGCGGCGCAAGACGAGCGAACGCACCGCGATATCATCAAGTCTCGATGCCACGTAAGGACCACCGGCCGTGTGCGTCCTCGTCGGTACCATCCGAGCTTGGGTCGGTGTCCTCGTCGGACTCCAACCCGAGAGTCTCGTCCGTGAGATACTCGTGGCGATCGATGCGGGCCGACCACCATGTTTCCGCCCCCTCATTTGGCTCAAAATTAGGCACGGGACTTCCCTCCGAGGCAAGCACATTCCGTGCTGCCATCTTCAGGCTCGGGCTGCGCTTGCCGCTTATGCGAGCCTCGGCATCATCGGGGTTTCGGGCGCCCTATGTACGAAATTGGCGTACACCATAGGCTTCCGTGAATGGCGCCTCGGGCGGGAGACAATCTCCATGTCTTGCCTCCATGCTATGCTTCCATCCACCTTTACGAGCTCCCACACATAATTGGTGCAGGTGATCGCCTCAATCATAACTTTCTTCGTCCTTGGCTCCGTGAGGAACTCCCTTCGGATGCAGCTTCGCAGCTCGTGAATATTCATCGCGTGGAGCCCCTCCGCCCGGACCACCTTGTACTGGCATCTCGACAGGTCCAACCCATCGTGTCCGGCTCGTACAAGCCCATCGTAGTAAATACAATCAAGTCTTGCATGTTCGAAAATACCTAAACCCACAGCAACCACTAAATAATTACGACTAATTAATTAGCACTAAACTAATTCATTACTACTGAACTAACTAATTACGACTAATTAACTATCTCTAAACTAACTAATTACGGTTGATTAATTACCACTACAAAATACCAGTACTTTATTTCCACTTACTTGATATGCTGTAAAAACTAATTACGACTAATTAATTAGCACTAAACTAATTTATTACCAGTGAACTAACTAATTACGACTAATTAGCTATCTATAAACTAACTAATTACGGTTCATTAATTACCACTAAAAATACCAAGACTTTATTTCCACTTACTTCATATCTCAGAACGATGACTACTAAACTAATTACGACTAATTAATTAGCACTAAACTAATTCATTACTACTCGACTAACTAATTACTACTAATTAATTACCTCTAAACTATCTAATTACGACTAGCTAACAAAGACTAACTAATTACGACTACGGCAATAACGGCAAAAGCATAACACAAATTACACGCCTTCCGAGGAAGTAATAAATCACCCTTCTGAGAAGTAATAAATCACCCTTCGGAGGAAGAGTGACGAAGCGAGAAAACAATTACCTCCCAATAAAATTAATTATGTTACGTTCTCGAGTTCTCATGACGAGCGCAAGAACGAGAATCAAACGCAATTGATATGACCAAGAGCGAGTGCCAGAGTTCGGTATTTATAGGCGAGTGAAGGAGGAGTCGCGGCCTTGGCGCCGGGAATTCCGTAAGTATTGAAGCCGGAATTCCTGGATGGGGCGACAGATGTGCGGAGGAGGGAGGATGGACGGTGGGAAATAGGGCCACCCCAACATTTTTAATTCGTGCTCGCCACCTCACGGCAGGCGGGGCGTGGCGCCCGGCCGCCACGCCGCCAGCGTGGGCCGCGCCGCTGGAGCCAGCGCCAGCATGGCAGCATGAGCGCGAGCGAACTTGCGCCGCGCCATGTGGCGTGGTGAGGGCGCAGTTCTGCGCCAGCGCGCCGGCGTCTTGGCGCTGTAGGCCAAGCGCAGGCAAGACGCCTGTTGGCCAAGCGGCGCGCAGCAGCTTGGCGCGTGGCCAGCGCCGAACTGCGCCCGCGACGTCGCGTCGCCCGCATGGCGCATTGCAGCGAGCGGCGTCGTCAATTGGGGTAATTTTGTAAATCTGTTCATTACATTGGTTAAAATCGCAAATACGATATCAAAATCGGCCGTGTCGGCCAAAAATTCGACTTACAACACACTATAAGACAAGATACGAATATACGATCCCCACGACCCCATGGAGACGGAGACGGCGGCCTCCTCCCGCAAGCGCGCCCGCGCCGTCGCGGATCGGGACCGGCTGGGCGACCTACCTGACTGCCTCTTGCACAACATCCTCTCGCTCGTCGGGTCCCGGCAGGCCGTGCAGACGAGCGCGCTGTCGCGGCGGTGGAGGCACCTCTGGCGCTCCGTGCCCTGCGTCGACATCGACCAGCGGGAGTTCCGCGCCGCCCCCGCGCCGGCCGCGGGCGCGCCAGTCGACTGGGTGGCGAAGCAAGCCGAGCGCCAGCGGCGGTGGGAGAGCTTCGAGGACTTCGCCGACAACATGTTGGCGTCGTTCCCCGGGGCGGCGCCGCTGGATGCGTTCCTCCTGCACTTGGCCGACGAGTGCAAGCACACGACCATCGACAGGTGGATCCGCCGCGGCCTCAGGCGCCGCCCCGTGGCGGTCCACATCCACAACGCCTGCGTCGCTATTGGCAACCGGTCGTCCCCCTACCTGAGCTTGGGCTCCGGCACCGGCACCGGCACCGGCCGCCTCACGAGGCTGCGCCTCTTTGGGGTGTCCCTAAGAGGCGACTTCGGGGAGCAGCTCGGCGCCCAGTTCCCGGTCCTCGAGGACCTGCACATCGAGCGGTGCATGCACGGGTTCCGCACCATCGCCTCGCCCACGCTCAAGAGCCTCGCCGTCGTCGGCCGCCTCGCCTCTGTCGTTGTGGTCCTCGCGGCTCCTCGCCTCGCCTCCCTGCGCCTAGTCCTCCCGTTCGGCAGCACGCAGGGCAATACAGTCGTCATTACTACAGAAAACGAGGAGATGGTATCGCTCGTCGAAGCGTCGATCCGTCTAACGGGCACGGTCCACGACCAGTTCCAGCTGAACCGACGGGAGAACAAAAGCAAGCTTGATTTCTTGAAATCCATGTGCAACTTCCTCGCCCGCCTCCCCAATGTCAGAAATCTAGACCTGTCGGGGTTCGCGACAGTGGTACGGCAATTCTCAGATTCATTCTTAACTAAAATGCGTAACTAAAACGACATGAAAGAACTGCTTCATACTCATAGCTAGAGCCAGTAGGCAATCCAGTAGTCTGCATGCACTATATGCACAACTGAAATTTTTCCTGGTTCCTATATTTCAGGCATTGGTAGACGAGGAATCCCTAGAATTCCCAATGTTTCATAACTTGAGAACCTTGCTTCTCAACGACTGTGATGTTGGAGACAGCTGCCAGGCGTTGAGGAACATCCTTCTGAACACCCCTAATTTGGAGAAGCTTAGATTGCACCATTGCAAGGTATGTACGTCGTATTAATTGTATCTTTTTGTCGATGTTAAACATGATTGTTTAGGATAGGCCCTTTGTTTTGGTTTACCATCTAATATGAAGCCTGTGTACTGCCAATCAACAGTTTTTAGGTAGCTTGAAGAGGAAGAGAGGAAAGGCCAAGTCGAAGAGTTCATCTTCCAAATGGCGTATCTCAACACCTTTCCTGTGCAGGAACCTGAAGTCAATAGAAATCAAGCACCAGCAAAATGATGATGTCAATCACCTGGACAAGGTTTTATCAGAAATTTCAGGGGCACTACCACAGGCTCAGGTCTCCCGGAAGATAGAGTGATATGGTTAATTACCATACAGGCTATATATCCCATCTTTAGATAGAATGCTATGCTTAATTATCATACAGGCTATATATCCCATCTTTGATATTTTGGTCCTAATGATATTAAAGAAAAAGAATTGTTATATAACTTTCGACAGTTTTTGAAGTTAAAACTGTCACTTTTCTGCTCATTAGATGTGTTATAAGATTCGTGTTGTAAGAAAAAAATTATAATAGTCGAATTTTCATTCGTTCGATATGCTTTAAGATTTGTATTTTTTTCCTCATGTGATGAATTGAGTTCAAATTTATTATGATTTTTTTTTCAGAACACAACAGGTTCACCATATTGTCGTATTTTGTTAATATGTAATTTTATTTTTGTCTATGTTTTTGTTCAACCTCTTAAAATACATATGTGGATATCGTGAGGATACGTGCATGATCTTAGGATGATGAGTCAATTGGCAATGACATTGTTGGTTTGCCGAATCTCGCGTTTTCAGAAAAACTTCTGTGTTGTTCAGACCTCAGGCGGTCAGACCGCCCGTGTATCGGTCCGACCGGCCGTGTGGCAGTCCGACCGACTATGTGCGACGGTCCGACCGGCCAGAACCTTTTGTGGAGTTTGGGGCTAGGCCAAAAATAGAGTGTGTAGGCAAGAGAGGGGAGTCTCCTGCGCTTGGTCTCATATTTTTTAGAGCTTCTAGTCAAAAGTTCTATTCAATTGAAAATTCCAGAGAGTTTCGGATTTTCACGACGTAATTTTGGCTAAGTCATTTTGGGCGATCTGACCGGCGTTATAAAATCGGTCAGACCGGTTGGAAATAGGTCAGACCGGCTAGGTACGGCGGTCAGACCGGATTCCACTTGTTCGTCGGCCTTCTTGGCGACGGTATGTTTTGATTGTGTCTAGTGTATGAGTTTCAATGCTTTAATGTTGCATATTGCATGGTTGAGCTAACGTTGGTCAAGTTGTGAAGAACTTGTTTCCGGAGACGATTTCTTTGTCTATTGGTGTGCAGGTCAACGACGATCAACGGTGAGGAGGATCGGGACTAAGCTTGGAGAGCTGAGGTCCAGAACGGTCATGGATGCCGGGTGAGGTCGTGTGACTCAAGCATGGCGCATAATGGACAAGATGGGTTCGTACGAGTAGTTTGTTGCAGCTGGCAAGTGCCTTGGAGGTTCCGATGGGATTCGGACAGGAGAGACTTGCTGACATGATGAGAGCCGCTGATCAACCTACACGTGGCGAAGCAGGCGATTGCTTCAACTGTTATTTGTGTAAAAACCCTAGTTTGGGTTAGGGTTTGAAGAGGAGAGGAGAGGCTAGGTTCTAGAGATGAGATTTGTGTGTGTGCTCTTGGATTGAGCTCTTGTCCTCTTTGATGGAGTGGCTTTAACAAGCAACATCTTGAATCAATCAATGGATGTTTGTTCAAAGATGAGGTCTCATGTGTTTTCCTCTCTCTTTTGATGATTTTGGTGCTTCCTTGATCCGGTTCTTTTTGGTTGGTCTCTTGACCTCTTTTACCTTGCTATAATGTGTGGGAATACTCCTAGGTCTATCTAATTCATCAATCCCCTACGAGCAAGATTTAGATAAAGTTTTTCTTTTTGCTAGGTTTTGAACACTCATTTCGTAAAACCTAAAAAGTTCAAATCTTTGACGTGTATCTGGACGATCGTCGCTAGGAATAGGTTCCAGATATCCTTAGGGAGGTGTGTTCCAAATTTGGTCAAGTTTCATCAGTTGAATCAAAAGTTATACCAATTTTCGTTTTGGTTTCGGGTGGTATGTAGTGGTTCTGGACTAAATCGGTCAGACCGATTTCCCAACGACGGTCAGACCGCCAGATTTTCAGACCGCCAGTTGGCCGTCGGTCAGACCGCCAACTTTCAAACCGCCAGTTGGCCGTCGGTCAGACCGGCCTATCTGAGATCAAATCTCTATTTTTGAGTCTTGTGTTTAAGGGGGTAATCGGATTCAGCATAAGACTTTCTCTGTGCATTTACTGATCTTTTTAGCTTTCTTAGTTATTGGAGAAAAGTTAGTGTTGAATTTGATTAAAGCAAAAAATGGAGAAAGCGTCTATTCATCCCCTCTAGTCGTCTTTCCGGTCCTACAACATATGAAGAACATAACAGGTTCACCACATTGTCGTATTTTGTTAGTATATAATTTTATTTTTTATCTTTATTTTTGCTCAACCTCTCAAAGTACATGTGAAGAACATAACGGGTTCACCGAATTGCCGTATTTTGTTAGTATATAATTTTATTTTTTTCTTTGTTTTTCCTCAACCTCTCAAAGTACATGTGAAGAACATAACGGGTTCACCACATTATCATATTTTGTTGGTATATAATTTTATTTTTCATCTTTATTTTTGCACAACATCTTAAAGTACATGTGAGATTTTGAATCATTTGATGGAAATATGGGTTATTACTATTTTGGAGAATAATTACATTGACCAATAACCAAAATTACATAAATAATTTACTATAATTTATGTGTAACGAAGTTGTAAATAAATTTCAGAATATAATGATTTTTAATAAAGAAAATAGACGAATTATGTATTGACAAATCCAGAAAGAGAATCGGAGGTGCTACTTTGCCCAGGCTAACTACTACAACGCGTACCTAATCGGGAGGATATAAAGATTTTGATTAGCCTTATTTACTTTCCATCCGGTTATTACTGCGGGTGGGTCAAGAGCTCATATTGCAAGTAGCACAAGGGGATCAATATCCGCCAGCTCGCATTTCGCGTGGAGAATCGAAAAGAGGCCAGCGTTGTGTGTAAAGCAAACAATCACCAAAAAAGTGTAAGCGGCATTTATGTCTCGTTTGGAATTGGAATGCGAGAATTTTGTAAGAATTTTTACGGTAGAGTGCTCCGTGTCGATTCTTGATCCATGGGGCACAACACTGATCACGCTGCCTTTCTCATGTATTGATATTGGGCGTAGGAACGGTCCGTTTCCATTAAAAAGCTCATGGCGCGTACCAGAGCTGTTTCGAACGGCTTATAGTTTGACTTTTTGAGCGAAAAAAAATCAGAAGTTATTCTAAACAGGAGCCTTTTTTTCTATAGTTTTTTTAAAGCCGGAAGTCATCTATAACGTAGAAAAGCCAAAAGTCAAAAGTTGTTGAGGGGCAGCTTCCCGCAGTTTCCTACGTCCCCCATCCGACTTTACCTCCGATGTTGTGAGGTAATTACGTATATTTTGTCATTCAACAAAACCACCTCGTCCTCCCCGCGTGCCTGCTCATCCGAAACCCTAGCTCCCAGCACTCGCTCCTTCCTCCCTTCTCCTCTTGCTCCTCCCTCCTCTGATCCGACGCCCACCCCTCCTCCCTGGCTCCCTCCTCCTCCCCCTGGCACCCACCTCCTCTACCTTCCCTACCGCCCTCCTCCCTTCCCTGACCGGATCTGCCGTCGCCCTCCTCCTCTCTCCCCTGCCAGATCTGCTACCACACGCGACCGCCTCCCTCTCTCCTTCTCCCTCGGGGCCTCCGCCCACCCGCGCCGCTACCTCCCTCCCCCCTCTTGGCCCTGACCAGATATGGTGTCCTCCTCCTCCCTCCTCGCCGGATCTATTACCCAGTTGCGCCGCCTCTCTCTCTCCTCCTCACTCGGCGCCTCCGCCCCTACTATCACCCTCCTACGTCTCCCCCGTCGACAACAGTCCTCTATTTTTTTATTTCTTTCATTTTCTTTTCCCCTCTTTTTTTCCTTTTCCGTTGTAAATGATTTGTTTATGTAATTATCCTTTATTGCAATAATTATTTATTACACCTATTTCTGTAATAATTGTTTATTTTAATAATTATTTATTGCTAATTATCATTAATTACAGTCTATTGTGTTAATTCTGGTCAATTGTGATAATTGTGTTAATCATCGTTAATTACGGTAGTCGTCGTTAATTGCGGTAGTCGTTGTTAATTGCAATCAATTGTGTTAATCGTCATTAATTGTGGTAGTTGTCGCTAATTGCATTAATTCTTGTTAATTGCAGTAGTTGTCGTTAATTATCGTCAATTGCATTAGTTGTAGTTAATTATCGTTAGTTGTCGTTAAACAATATTAAACAAGTCATTATTTGACTTAGTGATATTTCATGCATTTTGTATCTCAAAAGCTGCAATTAGTCTACATAAAAGTCAGACAATTAAACACAAAATATTTTCAGTTCAGCCGTTCAACTCTGCAACCGTTCGACCTGCAGCAAAAATTACTTTTTAGAAAAAAAAAACTACTGTTGACCCAGGCCTCATTCAGCAGTACGCGTCCCAAAGCGCCACTCATCCCCTGTGGCTACCACCTTCTCCCCATCACCATCTACGAGCCTCACCAAACCCGTCCCGGCCTCCCTCCCCACCACGCCTCCGCCTCCGCCTCCTCCTCCCTATGCCGGAGCTCCTTGCCAAGTTCGTGCTCTGCCGCATCTCCGAAATTCAACTAGAGGATAGATTTAAGTAATGTTTAAGACAATATCAATATCCGAACGTACTCGCCTCGTCCTCCCGTTCGGCAGCGCGCGTGGCAATCCAGTCACTGCTTCAGAAAACGAGGTGCTGGCATCGCTCGTCAAAGCGTCGATCCGCACAATGGACATGGACGCCGAATTCCAGCTGAAGCAACGGTGAAGAAACGCGGGCATGGCAATGCCAGAGATCTAGACTTGTCGGGGTTCACGCCAGCTGTACGCAATTCTCAGACTCATCCTTAGGTCTTTGAGAATTGACAATTTGATATTCTGGTTGATTGTTGAGTCGTGAACATGTAAGCTCAACTCAATACTTAGTATATTATTTGGTACATATATACATTCATGCATCTATTTCTTCCAAGTACAAAACGCATATTTCGTCTCTATGGCAAAAACTGGTAACCTAGCAGCATGCATGCGTAACTAAAATGCATGAAAGAACTGCTCCTTGCTCTGCATGCACTCTATGTATAACTGAAAATTCTCCCGGCTCCTGTACTTCAGGCATTGCTGGACGAGGAATTCCTCGAATTCCCAATTTTCCATAACTTGAGAACCTTGCTTCTCAACGACTGTGATGTTGGAGACAACTCCCAGGCGTTTGAGGGCATTCTTCGGAACACCCCTAATTTGGATAAGCTTAGATTTGCACCATTGCAAGCTATGCACGCCGTATTAAATTGTATCTTTTGCCGAAGTTAATGCGATGCCTGTGTCGTAATCTCGGAAAGGATAATCGCATTTAGGTATACCGATTACTATTTTTTACCCTATAGAACATCATTCTGACAAATAGTAAACGTTTATCAGAGTTAATACAGCAGAACAATAAAATGAAAAATATACATCTTTATTACGTAGTAGCCACACAACGCCATGGTCTTTATTACAAGTAGTAATTTACAACTGATAAATGAGACTAAGTTCCCTCACTTGCCCTCCTTGTTTCATTAGTCTTCTACTCGTCCCACGCGTCGAATATGGTGCCCATCTCGCTCTAATTCTCGTAGTCAGCGCCCTCGCCGCCTGCGGTCTCCTCGGTACTTGCGTGTCCATCGTCCCACGCGAATAATTCCCACCAAACTAAGATCTAACAAAGGAGAATAATAGCAAGTTTGAGTACTAGTGTACCCAGCAAGCATGAATAGCAAAAATGCACTAGATGACTCATCTCTGTTCGTTATTACATTTTCTAGACCATCTATTCTCTTGAAATAAACAACTAGTTAAAAGGTGGCGATTTTAATACTGAAAAGACTACTTGTCACTTGAATAAAGGATAGACCCCTACCAGTTCCTGTCGACTCCAATCCAGGAGACATGCATGAATTCATGCTTTTATATAGCACTGCGCAGACTTATACCACTTTACCCATAACTACTCTGAACTCTAAAAGAGCCAAGTCCCCACCATTTCCTTTGATGCGGGTTTGAGTTCAGATTACATAACGTTTTTCAAATTACGTGATTAAGTCTCTAAAGAATCTAGACTCGTCATTATGAGTTAATGGAGTATTTTGGTAATTAATGATAAATATATATGTGATACTGACACTTTTATTGATATTCCTATGTTGTAGTCTTATTTGGATTAAAATGTGAAAATATAGAGTTATACACTCGACATCATATTGTTATATCTTAATCTAGACCCGTCATTATGAGTAAATGGAGTATTATTTAATTTTGATATCTTTTTCTATTGGTTTGCAGGAAGGAGAGGAGTTTTTGATGGAACTGTTCAAAATATGCACCTTCATTGTGTTAGAGATATGATTATTTTGTATTTTTTGCGCGTGCGAGGCGTGTCGGACGGCGGTTGGCAGCATCGGTCGCCGCTCCGCGCGCATCGCGTACTGCGGCCTCTTCGCCTCCTGGGCGCTCCGCGAGGTCATCGCGCAACTCCTCCAGCCCATCCAATGATAGAGCCGGCAGGCGGGCGATGCTCCTGACGCCGTCACCGACGTTTGTCGCGGGCGCGTCCTGGACCGAGGAGAATGCGGGAGGGCTTATTGATGGGTCGGCGCGAGGTGCTGCTGCCTCCATGAGTTTTGCTGGATCGCTTGCCACTACGAATTGGACGTTGTGCGCAGGAGGTCGGGTATGTGTTAATCGGATAAAGGGGAATTGCTGATCGAGTTCTTACAGATGAGACGAAGGCTCACAGTGGGCTCAGCTCGAGAAGGATAAGAAATCTTTGACTTTGCGGCCTGATGACCATCTTCATATAGAAGGGTTTGCCTTGAATGTCTTTGCTAAAGCAGACAAACAGGAACGTGCGGGGGCGACCGGCGGCGTGCGGGGATGCGACGACAACGGCCATTGTCTTCTTCACCGAGTTGAACGGCTCCACCTTGAGCTTCTCAGCGCTGGTGTGCTCGACGCCGGTGTGCTTCTCCACCTCAAGCCCCAACTCGAGGATGGCCGTCTCGGTGGGCGTGCCCATGACGATGGTCTTGCCGTCCTTGCCACGGACAACCTCGGAGCCAGAGTAGTGGAAGACGCCCTCTTAGTGGCTGTAACTCCAGCTTAACGGAGGGCTAAAGGGTTGGTAATGGGGGCTCTGTTGGCTCGAGCCCATGTCATTGGATAGGCACCAAAATTTAGCCCAGACAAACCTCCGTGAAAGCCAATCTGGCATTGTCTACGTGGGCCATCGCAAATGCTAGTTAGCTCTTCTATTGTGTCCATCCAAGTCTGTAACTATTTATTTTTTAGTTTGTCCAAGCCATACAAATCCATAAATTTATTGTCAGTCATAGAATCATAGAAATTCTTTTTGCATAACAGCAGCCGCTGTTCTTTTCTTTGAGCTGCTGCAGATCGTTGTTATGATACCGCCGCTCTCTCTTAGCCGCCGCCCCGAGCTTTTAAGGCCGACGCGCTTCTAGTGTACTGCGCTTTTGTTGCGCTTCTTGTGCACTGCGCCGCCGCCGTCTTGGGCTTCGATCTGCGTCGTTATGTTTCTATCTATTCTTATTCGATTTGATTTGACAATTTTATCTATTTTTGTCGGTTTTATCATCTTTTTCGTCATATTGTCGCGGTTGATTTTTGCTCCTGCACCTTGTGCTTTATGGGCTGTCGCACGACATCGGATGGGAGGAGATCTTTTGTCGACATATTTTTCAAGAGCTACATGCTACGACGATATTATCAAGATTAGATTTTAGATTTTTCATGTTTTAGTGTCAACCCTTTCCAAATACAATGCTATTGCATACACCTTGCATTCGAGGATGTTAGAGATATATTAGAGATATGATTAATTTGTATTCTTTATCTGTCTTTTGTATTGTCTTATCTGGATATATCATGCACCCTTTGTACACCATATATATATTGCTTATTGAGCTTCTTCAATATACAAACAATATTCATAATACATTGGAAGTATCGAGTAATTTTAGCATGGACTAATACTCTAATGCATTGAGCTTCTTCTGGATATGGCTGGTGCACAGGTATCCCTAAAAAAATCTGTAATTTTACCTAGTATGAGGTATCATTAGTATACTAATAGCATATTAGCATGGACAAATACTCTAATGCACAACTCGCAAGTAGCAACAAGGGGTCCAGGCCAACTGGCCAAGCCCTGAAGGCTAAAACCCAATAGCCATTATGTGATCTTTCAGCCCAAACTGCCTAGTGGCCTACCAATTAGCCCTCAACTCTCTATCTCAAATTCTCAAGTGACCTAGTCTCTAATATTTATTCTTTCAGCTCTCAGCCTCTCATAGAGAATAGGCGATCATTGGCGTCGGCCACTGCGTCTTAGCTGTGTAGCAGCGACAAGCAAATGAAGGAGGGCTGGCGTAAGCGGTAGGAGACTCGAGACGATCGAGTCAGTGCGAGCAAGAGCCGAGAGGCGACTTGGGCGTGGGCGCCAGACGCCTGGCAATGCCGGCCGGCCAAGACAAAGCGAGAGTCTTGGGAGCGCGCCATATTGCGAAGCCTGAAGGTAATAAATAGACAGTCCTGTTATTTGTATATGTAGGCCGACTCTGATTTGGGCGTTTGACCAATTAGGGATTGCAAAATTGAATGTTTCATATGATTTGTATATGTAGGGCCAGGGCAAGTTGAATCATTGAAATGAAAAAGAATAGAGATATCATTTCTTTCTTTCGAGATGGCAAGGCAGTCAAACCAAAATCTGTTGAGAAATAGTATAGACGATCAAGTATTAAATGATTTTTAGCCGCTTTTATAGAGCGATATATCTTCTCGAAGGTTAGCGATGATGATATAATCAAATGTTTCCAAGGAATGAGATCGCGTCGTGTGGTTTTGTGATTTCCATTAGCTTTTAGGACTCTTTTATTCATGTAAGATTGTATTTGAACTATTTGTATTACCATATTAACTAATTTCGAACTCTTTTGTGTAATTATGTTGGACTTATAAAATTACTTATGTGTCGTACAATATTTTTTTTTATCCTTCAAGTGTGCACCACCATTGCTAAATTACTGGCTCTGTCACTGGTTCTTTTGTGGAGTTATTTTTGAGATCCTGAATTAATCTCTCTTGTTCATTTTAGTCTTTGAAGCTTCATGTCCTTAATCTGTCAAAGAATATTGACTACTTGAGGATCAGATGGTGAGTTTTTGTTCGATGCTCAGCTTTTATCATTTTTGTTATGAACGGTGTTTACTTCTTTACTAACTAGAATGCAATGTTTTTATCAAATGGAGGGCCGATCTGTGAGTCCGTCTAATCAGATGAACTCAGGCCACGAAAACAAAGACATTCATGATCTCAGTGCTAACTCTGGAACATTAGAGGGAAAATCAAAGTAAACACTTTATAACTTCAATGTAGTTCCATTGCAGTTCAGTATATTCCATCGTGTGCCTGATTATCTGTTTATGTGAATTGACATGGTCAAGGAAGTGCCTGAAGTTGCTCCTGTGTGTTCGAGTTAGAGGTTGAGTGTACTACGGGAGAAACATATAGAACCTTATATTTAACCAAAACTGGAGTTCCTTAGGATGATATGCAGGTCATTAGTCCTCCCTTCCTTATAGAAACTGTACTATGTACTTTGATCCTTTTCAATGAATTTTGGTGAACTAATGTGCACACTGCAAGCGGTATTTACAGAACAAATTATGTTTCAACAAGCTTAAAGACGATTCTTCTGAGACTGCAAGTCCATGTCTGACTGACAGTTCAAGTACACCTTCATCCGAAAATCTGATTAAACATGTGAGTTTGTTAATGTTGTTTTCCCACCATATGGCTTTTTTTCTCTGCTGATGCTGATGACTTTATGTTGCAGCAAAACCAACTTAGTTCTCCTAGTGAAGGTCATTCAAAGATGTAGGAAACCTTAAACCTTGCCCGACACTGGATGATCCAAAATTGGATGAGAAATCTATTCCTCACTTGCCTTTCAGAGCTTCACCCCTCTCAAATCGAGAAAGGCTTGTGCTAAGGAAGCAAGCTTTGAAAATGAAGAAACGGCCAGTACTTGCCATTGGTATCTTTTTAGTCTTTATCCCCAGTACGGTTTACACCAAACATCAGAACTGCGCTGAGCATCTGATTCCTGATATAGGAGGAATAATGTCATCACAGGAGTTGCAAAAACAATAAAGACACACTTCAAGAAGTACCCTCTTGCTACTGTGAATATTAAGAACAGAGCGGATGGAACTCCAATTCAGCAGCTGATATCAGAACTAGAGGCTTGTGATCTGTAACAGAGAATAGTTAGATCCTAAATACTCGGAATTAATCTGAGCCTCTCCACTGTCCAATTAAATCAGGAGGCATCTGGATCGGTTCTAGTGTCGCGAGAATCGAGCAAAGTGATTTTGTACAGGCGTTGGGGAGCAGAAATGGCCCAGAAAACCGCAAAGGAAAAAATAGTACAAATGAAGGAGCAAAGGAGGCGATATCACCTCAGCTCCTTGAAGCCATCAGATTAGAATGTGGATTGCACCCTGGTGAATCAGAGTAGCTGGTTCCTGGATAAGCCTCTCCACGGACATGTTGTAGAAGATTCATATTATGATTCATATTATCCTCACGACTACACCCGTGGATAAATGGAGCAAAGTCGTCTGGCAGACGTGCGGGCAGTGAAGCTGTATATGAGCAAGGTGTGGAACTATGCCGCGCTGACATAGCTGTGCTCGCACGTCGTGGTGCACCCATTGTGCATCTTTTGCTTTCTTTACTTCCCTTCTCCCTTTTATACAGGTATCCTTTGTAATTCTTACACGTCTGAAAGGCATGACTAAGTGATTTTTTTTTTTTTTTTTTTGCTGTAGCCCGAATTAGATGCCCCAGAAACTCTCGGTTGCTAGAACCCGGCAAAAGCTAGGAAACTCTCGGTTGCTAGAACCGGCAAAAGTCCTGAAAGCGTGATGTATGCTGGAATCCAGCCAAAAAAATAAAACTGAGCGACTGGGCAAACCCCTTTGCTTGCGTCGTTTGTCTCGGGTTAAAAAGGCATTTGCTGCTGGCAGGTAAGCATGCTGCGACAAAAGGTATGGATTTGTAAGTTGGTTCGTTTCAGCACCACCGACACAAAACTCTATTGTTCCTGTCGCCGGATTGCCCTCAGATGTCTAAGCTCTTTTGTCTTCCGCAGGTTATAAATTCGACAAGAAGCGACTTCTGATTGTAGATTCGACTAGAAGCGATCTCGACTTTAGTGGGCTACGAAAAAAACCCGGATCCTCTTGTACTGCAGAGAACCATGTTTAAACAGTATTTTCAGTCTACATGAACCATGCTTTGCAGTAGTAATTGTGCGATTTCACTATGAACTTGACTACTGTAGTATTTGATCTAAACAGTTCATTTTGGATCGAATATACACACACATATACATACTTAGTTTTTAAAAGCCGTCGTACCGGAGCCTTAACACCTTAGGGCATGTGTAATGTGAGCTAAAAAAATTTGTTAAAGAAAGAAACAACCACTCTTTGGACCTACGTTTTGCTACGAAATTCTGGTGTTGCAAACTGATCCTCAGTTGTTTTGAGATTTAAGCCCCGTTAACTGCAACTGCTTGAGGCTGGACCTGCGCTTCCTTGTAGGCTCGTAGCTACATGAAAGGGTTGTCTGTCCAGTATTCTTACAATTTTTTATCCGCGAGAAAGAATCGAACGCATGAATATGCTAGTGGCAGGCAGTTCTTCAGGTCCGCAGCCGTGAGCGCTTACGTACCGCATCTGCAAAAGCCGTATCTTGCCCGGAAAATAACAAAGAATAGCACGGCCTTCGCCTTTCCAACCTAAAAAAAAAATCTTACAATCCCAGCGTTACTTACCTTGCAAGAGGACAAAGGCGCGCCTTTTGGCTCAGCCTGTGCATAAAACTGAAGTACAGGTATAGGGAATTGCTTTACCTCCGACATGCATTCTGGACGCAAGAAAAGAAAGCAAAAACTTCTAAAAAGACTGCACCTCAACGTATTACTTTGGGAAAAAAAAAATATATATATCACAGTAAATACTCTGAATCCCTGATACACTATATTATAAAGTAACCGGTGAAATTGCATACAAGCCACTCCAATTACACCCTGGGACGGGCGACAACGTCCGTGGATGGTACGTATGAGCAGGGGCGGAGCCAGCGCTGGGCCAGGCCCAGCACATTTTGGCCCAAACCTCAAATTTTCTTTGTTTTTTTTCAATTTTCTTTAGGATTTTTAGTTGGTTTTTTAGCTGGGCCTCGGGCCATTGCCCCAGGGGTCCGAGGCCCAACTCCGCCCCTGCGTATGAGGCCACATCGCATCGTGACAGCCGTCCATGTCACTTAAGGACGATGTCGAGTGCCAATTTTTGCAAATACCACTCTAAACAGTGCTATCACCGTAAAAAAATTCTGAATATGCTAGTGGCAGGCAGCTCTTCTGGTCCACAGCCGTGAGCGCGTACGTACCGCATCTGCAAAAGCCGTATCTTGCCCGGAAAATAACAAAGAATAGCACGGCCTTCGCCTTTCCAACCTACAAAAAACCTTACAATCCCAGTTTTATTTACCTTGCAAGAGGACAAAGGCGCGCCTTTTGGTTCAGCCTGTGCATAAAAGTGAAGTACAGGTAGGGAATTGCTTTACCTCCGACATGCAGAATGGACGCAGGAAAAGAAAGCAAAAACTTCTAAAAAGACTGCACCTCAACGTATTACTTTGGGAAAAAAAATTATGTGACGGTAAATGTTCGAGATCTCTAATCTACTGTTATAAAGTGGTATACTCCTTACAAACCACTGCATTTTCAAAATATTACCTTTATTTATTATTATTGATCAGTCAAGCTGCGAGGTGGTTGTGTAACTACTGTTTTGCTTCTGCTTTGTCTTTCTCCTCGTTTTTCTTCAAGCAGATCGGGATTCATCTACCTTGACTTGTCTTTTCGGTAAGGTTCTTGAGCACTGCTGATGAGCCACGACCATGGCTACTCCCATGCTCAACCTCCAGCTCCAAGCATGCGCACAGCTAGAGCAAGCGACGCTGATGTGCCGACAGTGACAACCAGCATCCAGATCTGAGCAAGAGGCGCGGATAGAAGTGCTAGCTAGCGAACTCCGACAGCTCCTCGGTTGGGTTCTCTAGCGCATGAGCATGATGCCGATGAGGGGAGCCCAATTCTTGGTGGTGTCTTGGCTAGAGATGCCCCGAGGTGGGCTGGCGACGTCGACCTCCCAAGGCACAACGGAGGTGCTCGCCGTCGGCAGCCTCTAGCGATGTCGAGGCTCGAGCGAGGGCGTTGCAGAGTTGAGGAGGTTTGAGGGGGTGGGGGAAAAAGCTTGTTAGTGAGGGCTCGTTCGCTCGGTTTAAATTTACTCTAATTACACTCGTTAATTTATTAAACATTGAAATGACTCGATTTCAAATGAAATTATATTTTACTCTGCCTCGGCTCATTAGCTCGGTTCTAAAAATACTTATAAACTATAACTAAATTATATTAAATCAAGCTGTGTCAATTTTGAAAAAAAAACTCTGTAAGATGAGTACCTGGCTCGACATCCATCCTCGGGTCAGAGGTGGTGACACAATTGGCTCGGACGGAGGTGGAGAACTCAACTTATTAAGGAGCTCATGGGCAGCACGGCGGCCACGACGTAGGCCACGTGGGCGAGGTGGTGGCCACAGAGAACTCAGGGGTGGGGCGTCAGTCACGGCGCGGAGTTCATGGGACGAGTAGTGGCTACAGAGTGGACCTCAGCGGCGAGGCGGCGAGGAACCACGGCGTGGGGGCGAGGAGGCTTAAAGAGCAGAGGAAGAAGAAGATAAGAAGAGGAGAGAAGGGAGTCGGCTGGACCATAGGCCATGGCTTAGCGCATGGATGAGATTTGGGGGATACGAGGGAGAGAAGGAGAAATAGAGAGGCCGGGAGAGTGGAGGAGGAAGATGAGGGTAATATAGGTATTTTGAAGAAAAAAATAACGGAAAAAATCTAACGGGGTTAAAGGCAGTGATATGATAGGGTAAGATCTCAAAATTGCAATGACATATAAGAAAGAGTGTTTTGTGATGGCAGATCGGGATTTGAAAACTTTACAATGACATATTTTTTTTCGCTCTTACTTTGTTTGGCACGCTTTATCTGTAACTTAAAGCCTATCTGGCACAGGGAATCCACAGGCTTACATAACGCGCGCCTGACGTAAGTAAGACTCGTTAAGAAACAATGTGGATACAAAGGATTATGCAAGGCTTTGCCATACATGTAGGAGATGCTTTTGGTCGCCTGAAACATTGCATTTTCAAGATAAGTTTGGATGAACCATTTTCTGGAAGGCTTTGTATGCTGAACTCGTTTGGACCATAGTCTAACCCATTCCAGACGCCCAGAAGAGTGGGAGCTAGCAAGCCGCATTGGATGCTGGTGTGCCCATCAATTATTCGTTGCGATTTTTCCCTTGCATGGGATGGGGGGAGAGGGACACACATTGCAGCCTCTCCATCCAATAATTCCTAACGTTTTTTTCCGCTTGCAAGTGGCTTATCGGCTATCGCTTGACATGGAACATCATCATAGCAGAAACAAAGCGATTTGTCAACGAAAGGCCACATGGAAAACGAATGAATGCTCTTGGGACATCCCGGGTTTACAGGTGACAGGACCATGGATTGTTTTCGTTTCAGGGAACACTGGTTCGATGAAGCTGCAGTGCAGCTAACAGGGACCAAATTAATACACAAAGCATCTCCACTGAATCATACAGTACTAATGCCTTGGAGGCTTGGAACACGATACACTTCACCTAAGTGCCTTCCTTTTGAAAAATAATTGAATGTGTATTTAGGGCTTAATTACAATGGCTTGTATGCGGTTTCACCTGTTAGAAAAATCAAAAGACTTCGGTCGGATCGTGGTGGAGACTATTTCTCAAATGAGTTCTCCAGATTTTGTGTAGAGTACGAAATTATCCATGAGAGTACACCTCCCTATTCACCTCAATCCAATGGGGTTGCTGAAAGAAAAAAACCGCGCATTGAGTGACTTGGTTAATGTCTTGTTAGACACCGCTAGTTTATCTAAATCATGGTAGGGGGAGGCTGTACTGATCTCGACTCATGTCCTTAACAGAGTTCACACTAAGAATAGTGAGATTACTCCGTATGAAGGATAGAAAGGGAGAAAACTATCACTATCCTACTTGCGCACTTGGGGTGCTTTGTAAAAGTCAACGAACCGATAACTAAAAAGCGCAAATTTGGACCGAAAAGAAGAATAATACCCCTTACACCTTTATCTCGCTGTGTGTTCAATCTATTATTTGTTCTTGGATTATTTGATGTGATTCTGCGTTTGTTTACGAGGTGATCGTTCGATGGACTCGCCAGCGATGGTTCATCAACACGTTATCAGCACGATTGATTTTGACATATTCTTCTCGGATCGAAAGGTAACCGTCGAAGAACGACGCTCGTAGATTGAATTGTTTCTCTATGTCGCTTTCAATTATGCAAATTTGGCTTTCTAGAGTTTGTCCCACGGTGCAAATCCGCTCTAATCTACCACAAGTTGACTTGAAACCGTCGACCAAGCCGATCTGTGGATTGCATAAAAAAATAGATATCGATTGCACCGTGGATTGTAGATTGCAAATTCCCTGTAATCTCTGCGAGCCGACTTGCAATCGTCAGCACAATGCCGATCGGATGATTGATTGAAAGTAAAAGGGATCGTTGATTGCACTTTTTAATTTTATGAACAGTAAAAAAGATATCGCTCATCCGCCTGTGGCCACAACGCCGCCGACTTGAAGCCGTAGTGCCACCTGCACGCGATTGGGCCGTCGAGCGCCAACTTGGCCCAGAACCGAACCGCACCGCTATCTGCACTCGGCACTGCCAGCTGAGCCGCACGCGTGAAGCCGCCGTCGCATCCGCTGGTCCCACCGATGCTCCCGCACGAGCGCCGCCTCCATGCTGGATGCCTCGCTCACAGCGTTGCTGACCGCCACACGAGCTCCCACATCGACAGCACGGCCTACTTTGAAACATATTCTTGAGTATATAAAACTTGTGTAGTTTATATATACTCATTTGTTCTCTCATTTATCTACATTATGTGAAATTGAAGTGATTATTATCAATTACCAAAGAAAGAAAGATTGAAGTATCTTGTCCCACCATCATTTATTGATAGAGGTCAAGTAAAGGATGCATCATGTGTTGATATATATCAAGACTCGGGATGAAGGATGTCATCATGAGTTGATGAGCATCGAGTCAAGATCCCGAAGTAAAAAAAAATCATCATGTGTTGATAATTATCAAAGTCAATGATCCGGACTTGAAGTGAAGATGTGCATCATCAAACTTCAAGAAGTTGCTTAAGGCAAAAGTATGACTAGCTAGGGCTAAAGATGTGTTCCTAGTCTTTTACCTGTCTTGGTGTTTGGTTGAAAGATCGAATTGCTAGTATATGTTATCATATTATTAAGAGGGATCTTGACTAGTAGCATGAGTTAGCCATGTGTTGATAGCTCATTGTGCTTGCTCTAGCTTATCCATGCATGGTGCTATAATTTGTGAATGTGTTTTGCAAATAGTCGAGGCTCATGCATTTAATCCTTGTAGCATGCGACTGTACTTTGCAAATATGTTTTGCAAATTGTTGAAGTCCATGTAGCTACTCCTTGTGGCATGATTTAAGTTTGCAAAATGTATTTTGTAAATTATTTTGAATCATTCATTTTTCCTTGGCATGGTCTAAGATTGCTTGTTGCTATTTCTTTGGACTTAGACCATGGTAGTTGCTCTTTGGAGTTGTGCTTCTTGATTTGATCAAATATGTTTGAGATCAATCAAACAGATATGTTGTGTAGCTCTCTGAATAAGCTTTTCATAGAATTCAAGATAACTCAATTCCGACATCGGAGTCAAAAGTTATGATCGTTTTTTCGAGTGTCGCATGTGCTGAAATCCCGGGCCGTACCGACATGTGTCGCCCGGACTGACCGGCTTGTCCGGTCTGACCGACCATGGGTTGGCGGTCAAACCGGATGTGTCCAACGGCTAGTTTTTTTGTGTGTGCTATATATACCCACCTTGGCCGGTTGGGAAAGAATCTTTGGTACCTCTATTCATTCCATTGAGTAAACAGTAAGCCCTCTCATCTTTTATGTACATTTGTTGCACTTAGTGAGTTTGGAGAGCAAGCCCGAAATGCATGCGTTGCCTTAGGTAGTGGATTGTGTATCTATTGAGCTTAGACACTTGATTAGTTCAAGTGAGATGTGAGACTTGTTACTCTTGGTATTTGTCAATATCTAGACGGCGTGGAGGCGTTGTGGACCGGTGATCTTCTCAAGAAGCTTGTGAGATGACCCGACGTGGTTGTGAGTGGTTTGGTGTTCACCATCTCCGGAGTGGAGGAAGAGCAACCCCGAGTAGATCGAGGTGTTGGTTCGTAATGGAACTGGTCTAAGTGGTTGGACTTGCCTTGGAGGTCTTGGCTTAATTTATGGAGCCGGTCCAGTTCGTTTGGGTTTACCTCAACGTGGATTAGGAGAGACCGGCAAGTATCCGAACACTACGGTAAAACATCATCGTGTCTATTGTGGTTTATTCTACTTTGTGCAATTTACATTTCTTATATTAATTGCTTATATATCTTTGTATGCTTGCTAGTCTTCATTTGTTATATGTTATTGATGCACTTAGTAAAGACTAGTTGATTTAGGTTTTAATTGTGCAAAACTAAATTGTTATTAGCTTCCGCATTATAAATTAGTTTTAGCCAAAGAAGTTTTAAAAATCGCCTATTCACTCCCCTCCCCTCTAGCCTCCTCAATATTACAACAACATATTTTATGAGTTGTCTAAAGATAACATAGAAAATTACTGTAAACAACAGCTGTCTGTATTATTATACATGCCTTCAGTGTTTTGATCTTGTGATTGAGCACTCCAATGTCTCCAATAAACATATCGAGTTCGTGTGAGCTCTCTGGGAAAATTAATCCAATGTTTCATGTGAGTATGTGATTGTGCGCAAATCTATGCAATCCTATTTGTAACGAGGAGTAGACGATATCTGTCATTCTTTCCTAATTGATATTTCTAGTAGATATACCACTCCTTCTGTCGCTAAATAGAGTAGTACTTATAGGATCTATATAGTCATGCTTTCGAAACTTTGACCGTGAATGTAAGTAAGATTGACCACACAGAAGTAATGTCAATAGGTCTGTTGGAAAATACCTTTAATTTTTTTTAGTTTTTATATTATTATAAAATAAAAACCTATATAGTATATACATTGACAGAGGTAGTATACACAACTAAAAAAAAGTTCATCTTTGTAAAAAGAGAATATGTAGTATAAAAAATACATATTGCAGCACTGAATTCATGGTAGAGAGAACCATGAAGCAAACTTATCAATATTGTTTCTGTACCGACCGGTATGTACCATTTTCACATCTAAACCGGTACATAGCAGTCCCATATTCTGTACAGACCTTGATATCGGTAAATACCAGTCATACCGGTTCGATACTGGACAATACCAACTATATCGGTGGAATTGATAATACCGTCTATTGTACTCAATGAACTATAAGTTATATTTGGTCATACTACTATAAATTTAGAATAATATTATAAGTGAAATTTAGTGTATATATAATTAAATATATTTGTACTTATAACTACATAATATTGTATTAAACTCCAAAACGGTACACCGGTATAAGCCGGTACCGAAATGTTGATGTTTCCAGAGCAAAACTGTTATAACCCTGGAATGATATTGATAAGTATGCCATGAAGAGACACCTTTGAGAGCCATTTAGGGGTGGATAAAAAAAAACTCGAACTCGACTCGTTAGGCTCGTTATCAATAAAAATCCATGTTAATGGAGATGGGGTGCCCAATCTTTCGATGAGATTGATAAATATCGATTTTGGTGGAGGCGACTCTCGCGATCCGACTACAACCGTACGACGACGCTTGTGCCTTAGCAATCGTTGAACCAACTCCGAGATGTTATTAACCTGCTAGAAGCACGATCAACCTGACCACGAAGGTCTATTCCTGCATGCAATCGAAGAATACGCAAGAACAAGATAAAACACAATCTGATGTATTGCAAATATTTATGAAATTTGATAAGGTGGTATTCCGAAGGATGTCTTAACAGGTGGTCGTTCGACACAACTGAAGAACAATAGTTTGCACAAGGGCTAAACCTTAACTCAACGAAATCCGAGAAAACTAGAGGGGTGCGATCTCCTTATATAGGGAAGGGGAAGCCACAAATCTAAAAGAAAAAGTGGGGTGGGACTAAATCCATAGATTACTGTTCATATGAATAGTAACCACACCCCTAGGTGGGCCGCCAGCATATGGGCCAAGTTGAGTATGATTACAAAGCCCAATTTGGTCCAAATAGGTGATGTAATATATTATTTTAATGATTCTGAAGTCTACAGAAAGAATTTGAAGGTGAGGCTAGATCCATTGGAAATCTCTCGGAATAAGCTTTCCAACAAGCCCAAGAACACCCGAACCGGACTCCGTTTGTAAAAGTTATGACCTTTTTACTATAGGCCTGTTGGGCTGTCATCATGCTGGATTGTTTCAGCGATTCCGACCTGCACAAAAGGAATTTAAAGGTGGGGTTGGATCCGTTGGAAAGATGACGAGATAATATTTCCATCAAGTACTGGTGGATCTTCAACGGACTCCGTTTGTGAAAGTTATGCACGTTTGAAGTCGGTACTGTCTCCGGAGGCCGAATTGGATTCCAAAATAGGTACAGCTCGAACTCTTGCAAATCAACCACTCTCTGTCTTTTATTCCTGAAAATAACATCATATTTATTAGGCAATATCATATAGTTCATGTAATATAAAGGTACTCTTAAAAACGAGCTCACCTGATAATCTAAGTGACGCGTACGAGCTCTTGTAACCGAAACAACAAGCATAGCAAATATGGTTGTATCCATAGGGGTAATGTTATCATCACATGCAATCCATCTCTGTTTATCAATGATCATGCTAGCATCGCTATGCACCATCTCTGTTACGCAATTAACCCGCTTATAGCATGTAAAAATGATTGATTCATTCTGAAGCCTCTAATAGAATGCTTAATTCATTCTGAAGCCATTAAACATATGTCACTCTGTATTACAGGCAAAGTTACCATTCATTCTGAAGCCACTAACAGAACGGGCGGGCGGCAGTCTGCGGGGACGGGTGAAACAGGGGAGGAACTGAAAGGCCAAGCGCACGAGCCCCGAGCTACCGAGCATTAGGGATGAGGGACTTAGGGAGTTAGGGTTGCGTTTAACCTAGTGGCCAGTGGACTGGGCTAGGAACTGGCAAGTGGGCTACCTGGTGGTCAACCGAGATGACTGGAACTCTGAACGTCTGGTAAGTGAACGAGCTAAACGAGTTAGCGGGCAACTCGCGAGCCGGCTCGGCTCGTTAAAAAAACGAACTAAATTGTCGGCTTGGCTCGGCTCGTTAAGAGACCGAGTTCGAACCGAGCCCTTAACGAGCCGGGCTGACTCACGAGTTTCGAACCCCGACTCATTTCAAACTTTTTTTTCACCCCTAAAGCCGGTGCCTCCAACCAAGAGAAACCCCACCTACCCCTTCTTTCTTTGCCCCCTTGCACACAAAGTATAGTTTATTTACTTATTCCCATTAAAAAGCAGATAGTTACTTTGCCTGAGTAATTTTTTTATGGCTTTTATGCTTTTAAAAATTGTTCATGTCAGTACTTTATGTCTTATTGCTTCATCTTCTTCATTTGCAATCCTATATAATTTAGCAATTTACGTAAGTCAGTATATGTTACACTTCAACTGAAGTTGGAAAACTCGTTTCTTTTTGCGGGGATGGAAAACCCATTTCCATTCTATAAAATGTATATACTCATTAAAAAGGTGCTCTCACTCTGAAGTAAATTGATATCACAAATTTATGTGGCCATTTATATGGAGACTTGACCAATATTTAGACTAGTTTAGTTGACAAATACTAAAAGTTAACAATATGACAATATTTTTCTGCATGTAAGTGTTGTTACATAAAGGTTAAACTACTGACCAGCGCCACTGATCAAATGGTTTCACACTATAAACAATCCTAAGTAAATTTGATCTGTCCTCTATATCAGTTTAGTTACTTTGATCTACACCATCAATAAATTTATACTAATTACTAAACATAATATGCCCTTAGTTTTCTTATTATGTAATGGATTTTATAACTATTCAACAAAGTAAATAACATTGCTAATATATTTCAGAATTTAACTTACAGAAGTTAAATACAGTGACCCAAAAGAATTTTTCTTGTGATAAGTACTAGTACTGCTCACCGCCGCCGTGGCCTGAGCCGTTTCATCGCTGTTGTCGGAAACATCACCTCGTCGGAAAACCCCACGCCGCCGCTGAAACCTGAGGTTTCGTGGGGCTTCCGGTAGAGGTGCGAGATTTGACGGGGTTTCCGGTGGCCGCGGCGACGTGGCTCAGGGTTTCTGACGGCGGTGGGGTTTCGAGGTTTCCAACGCGGCGAGATGAATGAGGTGTGAATCTCTGTGCACTTTGAGTGGTGTAGAACTTTAAATACTCCATATACATGTGATTCTGTATACATGTGGGATCACTTTATTGAATCTCTATGCATTAGTCCGCATACATGCGATTCTGTATACACGCGGGATTGCTTTATTGTATAGCTCCCCACCTTTTTGTTTTGTTTTTCGCTGGCCCCATGGGAAGGCCAGTGTCAGGCCTTAAAATGCCCTAAGCCTTGTTGGTTGGCCAAACTCCGTCACAATCCACTACCGTCACCATCACATCACAATAGGGAGAAGACCGGGGGAGAGAGGGGGGAGGTAGCCTCTGGAAAGAAGATCAAGAGGCCTGGCCTTCATCATGCCATACCATGTGATGCAAGGAGGCTCTCCTCCCCCTACTTCCAAGAAGCAATCATGCTGCCTCAAGCTCTTTGGGCCCTTGGCCATCATCACTACCACCACCACCTCTCACCTCCAGCACCTACTTCCAAGGAGAAGTGGCCGGAGGAGCTATAGTTCATGAGGAGAGAGGGGTCTGTGTGTGGTGTACTACGAGGGGGGAGAGAGAGAGGGGGGGGGGGGCGGGTGAGCCTGTGAGGGGTGTGTGTGACAGAGAGATGGAGCATGATGATGATGATTTGGTTGGGTTCTAGTACACCTCATGTGAGTCAAGAAGCCATCATCAAATCGCTGCACCTCTCCCTCTAGCTTCCTCCTCTTCCTCCTGTCCTTCTGCTGCTTCTTTGTACGCTGCCATGGCTATGGGGAATCAAGCGACTTGGTCCGAATCGAAATCCGTCTTCTTTTCTAGGGTCTACTTATGCAAGGCAAGAAGATAGCTGCTGCTACTTGTACTAGAGTATGTCATGTCATGTTATGTTATGTAATGTTATTCCTTTATATTCTCATATCTCTTACGATGTTTGTGCAAACAACATAAATAAGTTTATCTCGATTGTTTTGTTTCATTCTTTGGAGATTTGTTGTATGTATGCTTCATTAGTTTTGTGGATTTTATTCTTGGGCTATTCTAAGGAACTTCTGATATCGATTTGATTGACTTTAGATGTGCTTCTTGCTTCTTGCCACCCATAGCTCCGAGCTTGTTCCTTCTTTTTCTAGACTTGGTTGCGTGTATAGATGAAGAACATGATATATCTCCATTATCTAGTACCCATATCTCCCTCCTGTCAGGGAAAAAAAAAGAACAAGATTCAATACATGCATGTCTATACTCTATACACACATTAAAGCCCAACTATTCACGAACAAGTGCAAGACCTTATCAAACAAGATCCTTCGGCTGCCTCAAATCTCTTGGGCATTGCACCTATGAGCTGAGGTACCAAGCTAAAGCTAGGTAATGTTGCGATTATAATGTGTCATGATAGCTCATTGGTCATTAGCTGAGGTAGCCCATCTAGCTTCACATGCTACATCTTTCCTTTCCAACGCAATCATATCTCCTTTGTAGGATTGCAATATGTAGATTGTAGGGTTCTCATGTTTATGGTTCATGAAGTAAAAATATGCGTGGTTCATGGAGTAGTAGTTCACATATATACATGAGTGGAAGGAAACAAAAGGAAAACACATATAAACAAATGAGAGCCGGTTGTTCCTGTATTCGTATACTCCCTCTTTTTTTAAATTTTTACAAATATATTATAATAAAAACTGGTGATCAAATTGTGTTTTAGAAACTGTAAGAATGTCTAAAGTGACATTTATTTGTGATTAGAATGTGCAAACACAATAATATTCACATTATGAAGTAGGTCAAACCTCTTTTTTTTTCGTTTTCTACTTATCATGTATATATTCTGAATCTCTTTTCATCGGGGAGTAAGGTTTTAGGTACATCGCATATGTACATTGTATCACCTCTATTCTAGACTGCATATTATAAATATAACTTCTGAAGATCTCATATTGATATGTACTTGGTAGATTTTGGTTGCTTCTCAGAATAGTCCATATATATCTCCAGTTAGAATTAATAAACAACTTTTCTAATTAAGTTTGTGGGTAGTTCGATGCATTCCAAGTCTGGTTAGAATGTTAGTTATCCATGATATCAGCTATATACCTTTAACATAGCTGTTAGAATGTTAGATATCCATGATATCGGGCTATATACCTGTCACTTAGCTATGTGTATAGACTACCTTGAAAGCTAGCTCGACATATATTTTTATTTCTTGACGAAAGTAGATTTAACTTTGTAGCCAGTTGGTTTCCTTTCGTCTTTTCATGCATGCACCTAGACGGTTAGCTACACCTACTTAATGGATTATTGAATTTACAGGTAGCTATTTTACACAGTGCAAGACAATACCTTGTCCGTAGTGTTACAAGCTTAGAAACTTCTGCATTTTCAATCCAGAGTACTTTTGGTGCATAATAAGAATTAATGTTCTTCGGTCGCTTCTTGTGAAGGTCAATCACTTTTCTCCCCATTTCTACCAACAATGTATAAATGGCGAATGACAAGCTGCTAATAAAAATGATGGAGAATGACAAGAATGTATACAGTTGATTTTTTTCCCCATGCATGCCCCGTTTCATGGTTCTTTTTTTGTTTTTCTGCTCATGCATGTGGATGAATGTACTCGAGGACGAGGACTACTAAGAAATCGTTTCTCCGTACTCTGTTTTACCCAGGAGAACCGCATGAATGTTCACCTTGTTTATAGCATTTCAATGGACGGGAAGACAAAATAGGATTGGGATCTCCGGTAGTATGACTTTAGAAGCGATCTTTATTGTTTGATTGAAAAATCGAAGGTTCAGAATAATTGTTATAGTGTTCTCGCTACAATGGTTTTGATACATCGGTATTTTACAACAATGTGTGGCTGGTATCACCCCAAAACACGGTTCGCACAGCACTCTCTCTGCAGTAATGCATACACAGACACCATGCTAAACATAGCTGCATCTGCATGGTACCATGCCTAGGATGCATGGCTTGTGAAGCCATCCTACTTTCCATGCATGCATACAGAGGTTACCCATCGTCATGATTCTTAATTTCACTTGTTCGTGCCAGTATTACAATGCAATGCATGGCATGAAAGATGTACCGACCTGATCGCTTCTACCTCCCTTTATTTCAGGCTAATGCTTGTTCATTGTATATATAGTATGTGCGTGTGATGGATCTCAGATCCCAGAAGCTGTCAGTTTTTATTCCAAGTGACCACTGTTGCTCAATCAGATGCGACGAGAACAATTATGATATGTGGACATATGGTCATCATGGAACTCGGCTGTGACCAGCTCTGATCTGACCCGATCAGGCCGGGGTAGATCTATAAATGAACAGATTAAGGAGTGGCAATTGCACAGTTGGTAGGCCAGCAAGCCTAGCTCGGTGCCTCCGCTCTTCCTATCCCTACCCCGGTACCGGTACCGGTACGTACTACCATTTCATAGACTTGTAAATAAATGAGGTGGCTCGATCGTGTTCTTGTTCTTGCTCTTGCTCTTGCCGACGATGAGCCGGCCGGCCGGGCCGGTGGGGCAGTGTTTTCAGCGTTAAATTGCAGCAGGGAGATGGACCTCAGCTTGCTGGTTGCTACTAGCTTACATACATATGTGCATGCATGATTACTTGCACACGGGAAACAGCTAGCTGGCTCGTTCACATGAACGATGGATCATCGGATACCGTAGCCGGCGGACGTATATACTTACCGACAACCTTACCTTACATTATGAAGTGATCAGGCTGTAGGAACTATGAGGTGCTCTTGCGGGCAGCTTCTAGTACGTAGTACATGCCACCAGTGCTTTTATTGAGTTTTTGAGGCTTATTTTCGTCTCGTATTGACAACAATGGCAGTCGCAGAACCCTCGCCCGCCACACGGCTGCACTATGGTGGCCGCCCGCCACGTGGCACTTCCGCGATTAGGATTTCGACTGTATTAGTAGAATTTTTAAAATATAGCCAATAAGTTCAAAATATTATGAAATTTTATGTGGATGCTCATAATATGGTGTACTTGTTTGTGTAAAAAAATTAATAATTTTATTCTTTCTGATTGTTTCTCATAATTTCATTTAAGTATATTAGTTATAGATATTTGTAAACATAGAAAATGAGCTCCATGTGTCGTCCCCTCCTCTCCCGCCCGCACGCCCCCTCCCACCAGCCCTCTCTCCCCCCTACCGCACGACCCCCCTACGGTTGTCCACGGAACTGTCTAAAAAAATACTGAAAACATCGGTCCTTTCCCACCGCTATCCTTCCTCATCCGCACATCTGTCGCGGCTATCCCCTTGCTAGCAGTGGTGCACGTAAACAACACATACGGAATTCCCGGCGCTAACGCAGCGGCTCCTCCTTCGTTTGGCTATAAATATCGAACTCTCACAGTCGCTCTTCGCTCATCTCAATTGTGTTTTGCTTCTCATTCTCACGGTCGTCGCTGAGAACTCAAAGAACACAACATAATTAAAATTTTAGAGAATAATTAGTTGATTGCATCTTGCCGCTCTGGTTTTTTTATTGCTTCCCCCTCAACGCCAGGTAATTTGTCGAATGCCTTTGTTGTTATTACCGTAGTCATAGTTAATCAGTCTTAATTTAGTAGGTGTAATTAAATAGTTTAGTGGTAATTAATTAGTTGTAATTAATTAGTTTAGAGGTAACTAATTAGTTTACTGATATTTAATTAGTCGTAATTACTCCAATGGTTATCACTATGACATATTAAATTATTGAAAATGCACTACTCATAATTTATTTAGTGGTAATTAATAAGTCATAGCTAGTTAGTTTTGTGCTAATTAATTAGTCGTAATTAGTTAGTTCAGTTGTAATTACTTAGTTTAGTAGTAAATAATTCGTCGTACTTAGTTCAGTGGTTATCAGTCCGACATATTAAATTAGTGAAAATTAACTACTCATATTTTATTTAGGTGTAATTAATCGGTCATGATTAGTTAGTTAAGTGCTAATTTATTAGTCATAATTAGTTAGTTTAGTCATAATTAATTAGTTTAGTGGTAAATAATTAGTCATAATTAAGTATTCATATTTAATTACACATATGTAATCGATCACTTGCATGCAATATGTCGTCATTGTTTGTTACTTTAGGTAATTTCTAACATGCAAGACTTGGTAGTGTTTTATGACAATAGTCTCGTAGAGACTGGACCCGATGGGTTGGACATGTCAAGATGCCAGCACAAAGTGGTCCGGGCGGAGGGCCTCAACGTGATCAATATTCACGAGCTTCGAAGCTGCATCTGGAGGGAGTTTGTCATGGAGGCAATGACGAAAAAACTTGTGATCGATGGATCACCTACACGAACGCCGCGTGGGAGCTAGTCAAGGTGCATGGAATCGTAGCGTGGAGGCATTACATGCACATTGCCTCCTCACCGAGGCGCCATTTACGGGCAGCCAATGGTAGGTACGTGAATTGCGTACGTAGGGCATTAGAAAACCTTGATAATGCCGGGGCCTCTACAAGTGGGCAAGCTGCAGGCGTGCTTGAAGACGGTGGCATGGAATGTGCTGTCTCGGAGGGAAGACTCGTGCATAATTTTGTGCAACATGAGGGGGCGAATTGTGGTGCTCAGCCCGCATTACCTGCCACGAGTATCTACCGGACCAGCCTCTCGGGCCGGAGTTCGACAAGGACGCCAACCCAAGCTCGGATGGTAGCGACGAGGACGCACACCAAGCCGGTGGTCCAACCGGGGGAATTGTGTCATCGGAGGTGCCTTACATGGCATCGAGACTTGATGATATCGTGGTGCGTTCGCTCGTACTACCACAAGAAGAAGGCTCGGGTGGGGTTTGATGCCATCACCCTATTAGTTGAGCAACACTTCCCTACCAAGGCGGTCATGCAGCAAGCACACTATATCACGGTAATCCTTGTCAATCAGTCGTGTGTACCGAGTGCACCAGTCCAACCTAGTACATTACACAATGAAGTGCGTAGTGGAAGGCTTCCTCGCAAGGTCAGCGCTCAACAAGCAAAGATCTTTGGCTCGGTCTTTGGGTTCAAGGTGCTGATCGACCACACTTGCGAGCTTTGCGAGCCTCGTGGCAGCATCAGAATGTGACTT
The DNA here is from genome assembly GCA_036346395.1 of Hsuehochloa calcarea. Taxonomy (NCBI): domain Eukaryota; kingdom Viridiplantae; phylum Streptophyta; class Magnoliopsida; order Poales; family Poaceae; genus Hsuehochloa; species Hsuehochloa calcarea. Next base: position 19,685,643 of record CM070600.1, read on the forward strand.
CTGCATATGTTTCGAGCCTCATCAAACACCTAGTTGCGGCGGACATGTCCGTCACCCCCCAAGATGCTGATGTCGGAAGTAGAAGGTCCGGCGAGCCAAGTATAAGGTCACTGAGGGAAGTGTGTGGCATGCAGATCATATAACAACAAACCATAGCCTTCGAAATGCACATGAGTCGGAGGCTGCGGTACATTGATATATGATCTGCATGCTACACATTTTTCTCAGTTGGTTCATGTACAAACTTATCTAGCATGTGGTATGATACAATATTTAAAAAATCATCCATATTAAACTGATAAATTAACCCAGAGTGTCCTATTTGATCGGGTTACATGTAATAATACCATCTCCTCCTTCATCCCGATTGCAATAAACATGCGCGTGTTTCTTGTAATACTTGTAACACTTGAAATGTTGGCAATCGTTTTTTTATTTGACCCCGTCATGCCACCTTAATTGCAAAAATAGGTCCCTTGGTATAAAAATTGCAAAACTAGCATCAAAATTGCAAAGTATGGGCACCCATATTTGTTTAAAAAAATAAGGAAGAAATATGGAAACGAAAAATTAGTAAAACTCGCTCAATAGATGATTCAAAACAACATCATTGCATTTTGTTGGTTATGATCTCATCGTGGAAACTACGAAGTCCAATGTTGATGCGGTGCTTGGGGATTGCAAACACACTCGAAGGTAGGAAAGTGGTGAAATATTTCGACCAAAGCTATGTTGCGAGGCATGAAACGTAAAATTGTTAGAGTCCAAGAACAAACGGATATTACACATGCTTGCATGGAATGATGGTTTGACTAATTGCTTCTGTCAACCTCGCCACTACTACAATACACATCAACACAAGCATCCAGACCATGTATGCATACATGCCTTCTGCAGAAAGGAAAAGCATGGCGGGTGGGACGGGGGGACTACTATGGAATGACCTAATCTACTGTGTGTACTGGGACCATTTGCCCTTCCCTACGAGCTCGGTGTTGTACTCCTCACCGACCGCCTTGGCCCTGACCACCATTTCGCGCTTTCTCTCGCGCTCCTCCTAGCGAGTCTCGTGCTCCCTCCGCCTGCACGCCTCAAGATGAGCTCGCATCTCTCGGCGGATACGCTCGCTACGCTCTTCGTCACGGCGCCGCTCCTCCCTCCTCTCGCGGTCCCTCTGGGCATCCCACTCTTCTCAGTCAAGACACCACTGGTCGTGTGGGTGGATCTCCTGGTCGATCCAGTTGCGGTAGGCACATAGCGTATCCGAAGACTACAGGTAGACGGGAGAGGTCGTCGGTGCATACTTTCAAAGAGAAATGCCAGGGAATAAACTGTAGCCATTCCTTACCTGTTGCCGGTAGCACACCGTGTCCCAACAACGGTCGGGATAGGCGGTGTTCCCCCTCGCGCGGGTCTTGCGGCGAATGCTCGGTGGGAATGTTGAGGTAGGGGTTGGTGCTACGGGTGGCATTGTCCCGAGCTGCAGCAGCCACTACGAGTTAGGTAATCTCCTCTCATTGCTTCTCCATATGAGCTAGCTAGTTTTGCACTCCTGATGTAGGAGAACCCTCCACTGAAGGGGTGGTATTTATATACCGAGCTCGCGCGGCGTACCCGGTCGAAGTGCAATCCGGTTGAAGCAAATTCGTGTCCACGAGGAGGAATCTTGTTGCAGCGTTGCATCATGTCGTTGTGCAAAGCTACCTCCTTGGGTCACGTCGCTGCGCAAAACTGTCTCGTTGGGTCACGTCGCTTTGCGAAGCTGCCTCGTTGGGTTTGTACGAATTAACGTGATCCGAAGATGTTGAAGCAGTAATAAGAATTTTCTGTATGAAAAAGTACGTATAATTTCCCTAGACAATTTCATAATACATATAAAATTGTCCAAATATTACACAATAAAATCCACTATGTAAGGAGTCTTCAAAATAAAATTCATCATTTTTTAGCTCATTTCTATATTTACAAATTCATATAAACAGTACACTGAAATGAAATTGTGAGAGAAAAATCAAAACAAATAAAATTGTGGAAAAACTACACAAACAAGTACACCATATTAGGAGCATCCACATAAAATTTTATAATATTTTAAACCCATTTGCTATATTTAAAAAATCATACAAACACAGCTGAAACCCTAATCGTGGAAGTGCCACAGGCGGCCGTGCAGCAGGCCGTGTGGCAGGGCGCGTGTGGTGGGCGGGCATAGCATGCCGCACGGTGGCAATAATTTTGCAAAAAAAAAAAATCGCGACGGTTATTATTGCAAATACGTGGCAAAAATGAGCCAATATGGCAAGAAAATCGCTTTTATTAGTTCAACCTTCTCAAGCGCCAAATTGCAGTCTAAGATGCGGGAAAAAGAATACCTTTCTCTTTTTTTGACCTTTTCTTTTAAGAAAAAAAGGAAGAAGAATACCTATCGTTGCTACGCCGAGCGTGCACTGCCTCTTGATCCTGGCTCTGATGATCCCGGCAACAACCGATGAGTGATCCGTCCGTTCCAACTCCCAACCACATGCCTTGGCCAGCCGGGCGGTCAGGCGCTTGTCAATTTGTTCACTCCAGCTCCAGTCGGTGAGGGGGGCTCCAACCCCGGCAGGCCGGCACTCCCTCTACCCAGCACGTCCACCGAGCCGAAGGAATCGATCAGCGGTTGGGAATCCCGCGCGGCCGGTGGGAGGGGAGTAGGGACGCGCGCAACGGCGCAAGGCTAACTTTTACATCTCGCGGTCTGTGCGGCCGCAGCCCGCATGCACCGGCACAACCACGCACGGAGGCTAACCGACCCGCGCGGCACGAAATTCGTCGCCCAAGTCTCGGGTCAGCCCACCCCTCGCGGCTGCGCTCCAGCGTGGCAGCAGCAGCAGGCCCAGCAAGCGCGCGCCGGACCCTTGACCGAGCGGTGGGCTGGGCACCGGGCAGGTTCGGCTGGGCATATACGTACGTAAAGCGGCGTCTCGCGCTGTGCGCTGTGCGCGTGCGCGGTGGACTCGGCGCCTGGCAACCACTGCTTCCACCGCGGCGTGGTTGGTTAGTTGCTTGCCGGGCACGGTGTTGGATGCCACAACTTGCTATGATTAGAGGGGTTCGGGGCCTGGGGCCTCGGTGGTAGTTGAGGTTCTGGGGCGCAAAACGGTTTAAGGATGCAGTGCAGCGCGCAGGTGCAGGCGTCTTTGGGCCTTTTGCAATTGCACTGGTAATCTGTAGGCACCCAGGAAGTGACCACAGCGACAAAGGAGACGGGGAAACACATGCTATGTGATGCTCTGACCGACTGGCCAGCACGGCACGAACAACGTAGAGATGATGTCAACACAGCCTGGAATGCTGGATCGGACAGCGAGACCTAAGCAGCAGATCTATATATACTACGTTCAGAGCAATCAGCAAACGTGTTGGTATGCATTGCCTACTCACAGCGCACAGCTGAGCGCTGAGCGCTCATATGGTATCCTTCTTGTTGATAGAAGTCGCAATACAGGATTTTTCGAATTGTCAATCCGAAGTCCAAACAAAATGTCAATCAGGCATAATCAAGTTCAGGGCTCGGCCTATAAGCCGGCCTATGTATAGCCACTCCACCAGAAACCCTAGTAGAGTCAGAAGACTATATATAAGAGGAACCCCAACCATTGTAATATGATTGGATTGAAGAGCAATAAAGCGAAATCTAAAGTCATCTTATATCTCCGTGTTCAAACACTGTTGTGTTCTTTTGTTCTTACTTTGTTCTTACGATTCTGAGTATTGTTTACGAGGTCATCGCTCGGACTGGACTCACCAGCGACGGTTCCTCAATACGTTATCAGCACGATCGACTCTCCTCGCACATCGAAAGGTAATCGTCGAAGAACGACACTCGTAGATTGAATCGTTTTTCTATATTGCTTTCAATTCTGTAAATTTGGCTTTCTATATTGATTTTTCTAAGTGTAAATCAAATTCGTTCTAAACTACCGCGAGTTGACTTAAAGTCGCCGGCTAAGACGATCGGTAATCACATGAACGACAATTGCATCGCATGAATAGTAATTTGCACATAATATCTTTTTTTGGGATGAACAGTAAACACAAAAATGCGACGCCGCTACCAGACGCCAATGGCCGAAGACGCCGCCATAGTCGCTACTGCGACTTGCATCGCCGTCGCTAGCCAACTCGGCATGAAGTGATGACGCGCCGTTGCCACCTGCGCCCGCACGCGCACCAGCACACCATCCGCCCGCCCGCACGCGGTAACACCGTCGGATCACCCGCACACGGCCGAGCCACCACCGGACCGGCGCAACGCGCACCGCCGATCGCCTCCCGCAAGGGCGAAGCCGCCGCATGCGCGCCGACGCCCGACCGCCCGACCGCCATCCGTGGAGCGAGCCATCGGCCTCCCCGTACGGCCGCACCACCCAAATCAAGAAAGAAGGGGAGGGGAAGGGGAAGAGCCGCCGCTGGCCATGGAGCCGGCCGACCACCTCCTCGTCCGCCTGGCTGGAACCCGCCCGCCGCCACCACGACACCAGAAGTCGGGACCACTAGCTCCATGCCACTGCATGGCCCGGACCCCAGGCGCCCCTCCCGCACACGCCGGCCCGCAGTCGGATGGTCGTGCCACTCTGAGCGCCCCGCATGGGCTTCCGCGCGCTTGCAGCGCCGCCTCCCAACCGAAGGCCCCGCGCATGCGCCAGCCGCTACTCCATGAGGCCGGCGCCGTCGCTCCCCCCCCATAGCCGTCAGTAGTCGGCCGCCTCCTCAGGCGACCAGAAGAACGCCACCGCATCGGCCGCAGCCCAAAGCGCCATAGCACGACACGCATAACTACTACCAAAGCATTGGTTTGCATCCCTAAATTGCAAACTAATGCTAGAACTCAAATTGGCTCGTCGGTGTTGTTTTACAACAAAAGGTAAAACAAAACATTGTGAAGGCCAACAGGGTGGATGGAGATACTGGCCAACGAGAGGGAACATGCTCTCGGGTTAAAACCGTAGCGCATGTGGCTGCCAAGAAAGACATGTGGTGACATGGCAACAAGGGTTGCATTGGCGCCAAAGAAAGCATCAAGTGCATGGAACATGTTCGCGCAAAAGCTCGAGAAGGAAAGCCCACAACACAAGAGAGCGAGAGGAAGACTTAGCCATGCATGGGGAGGACGTCTGAATATGGCACGTGGGTTGGTTCGGTTTGGATCCAATTCGACACCAATTAGTGTTTAATATTTTTATTCCAAAATTAGAATAGTTTAAGTTTCCAAATATAACTCGATTTCAAATCGGATTACCGCTCATCCGAACGGGTTACTGCTCATCCGATTCGATTCATCGCTCATCCGAACAGGTTCTGCTCAACGATTCTTGCATCGCTCACCGCACGTTTCATCGCTCATCCAGCCATCGCTCATCCATGTATTGGTATTGCTTGCGTGGGAGGCTATATAAACCCCATGGCCGCACTATTTGGAGGACAAGTTATGATTTAGATAATAAAAATCGAAAAGCCGTTTTGGCGCATATCTCGTGTTCTTGAGTCGTGATATGAGTTGGAGAGATTGAGGAGAAAGATTGAGAGCAAGATCAAGATATCTATCTCGTGTTTCAGAGTACTATTCACCTAACGCTACTACTTGCAATTCAATCCATTAGATTGGTTTGTGAGTATATTGATTTTCTTACAATTCAATTCACCGAATTGGTTTGTGAGATTGCTACTGAACTTCGAGTGTACCGTGAAAGATTGGGCCAACAATCAGGATTCATCTAATCAACTAGGTGGATCCGTATCAGCACCGGCCGCCACTACCCGAGCGCGGCTCCCAGGAAGGGAGCCGCCACTTACCGTCTCACCGAAAGATCGGGCCAGAACAGGACCTCCGTGGTTTATCAAGTGGTATTAGAGCTACAGTTGATCGGTGAGAGTTTCCAGTTTTCTAGTAGTAGATTTATTTTTCATACCTAGAGTCCAGAAAATTGCCAATCGTGCCGGACTCAATCACCAAGTAGTTTGTTTCAAATCTGAAAGGGAAGAAGCTCATAGCTTTGGAGTAGATCAGGATGCTTCCAAACAAGAGTTGGTTAAGTGGAGACCAGCAACTAGAGAGTATTACCCGTATGGAGAAGAAGGGGAAATCCCTTTTTCCTACATCGAGTGTGGGCTCATATTTCTGGTGCATAATTTCCTTTCGCGAGTTATTGAGTACTACGACGTCGAACTGATCAATCTAACCCCCAACTCAATCGCCAACATCAGCATCTTCGTCTACCTCTGCGAGGTGTACCTGGGGATCCGACCAGATATGAGGGTCTTCAGGTATTTTTACAAGATGGCGAGGTCGGGGAAAACGACGGGAACTCCTGGGGAATGCGTCGAATTAGTCCCTTGAGACTCTGAGCAGGGAACCGATCACGTTCCCTGCTCTGGCACATCAGTCGTGATGAAGCGACCAAGGATACTAGGGAAGGTAAGTTCCAAGAATCCCGTCTAGTATAGTTTATTAGTTGTCTATTTCTTAACCTTGAAATCCTTTTATTTCTTGAAGTGCTTTCTCTTGATGAGATTAGAGAGTGGATCAAAATGATTTACGCTGGGGAGCCTGATGCCAAGGGTGTGTTTACCAATATCTTGGCACTTGTCTCTTTAGAAGAGAAAGTGAAGAGACTCAAGGTAAATAACATCGTATTCTTCATCGTTTATATATTCTCCGATCAGTATATAATTCTGCTCTAATTAAGTAGGTGGTCGGGCTAAGGCTAAAAGAACCTGATGCGGAGTCTCCGCCATCACTTGTTCTGACCGACTCTGCCTTAGGGATCAGCGAAGATGATGATCTCCCGAAGGTAGTAGAGCTTTTGACAAGAAGTTTATATTTTAGATGGAAATTCATCACCTAATTAAAATTAGCTTTTTAATTAGGTGGGAGAAAAGAATGACCCGCAGGTCGAGGCGGCAGAGGCCGTAGGCCCTAAAGTGGTCGTTCACGACTAGACGGTTGCTACTAAAGAAACTATCATAGAAGCCAACGAAGACACCGTCTCTGACCAGCTGGTCGAGGACCCCGATCATCTGGTCAAGGCTGTCACTTCTGACCGGAGGTCAGAGGACGTGAGGTGTTTAACCAACCCTACTGGTTGAGATCCAGTAAAATCGGTGGGGAAGAAGAGGAAGGCAAGCACCACGGAATATGCTCCTAGGCGTTTCAAGATCAAGACCAAAAAGACGACCAAGTATGTATACATGAAAGAGACTTATGAAAATACATATATGTTCGTAGCTACTGGTATTCTAAAATATTGACTTTCCTTTCTTTTATTTTGATAGGTCTTTTGGTGTTTTGGTTGTTTCCGATCAGAACACCACTCTGAGAAAATTCCTGAGGAGAAAGAGGTGGATCCAGCGCCCAACCAGGTGGCAGCCCTAGATGCTCAAGTCTCCGTAACGGCTCCAATTGTGCCTAAGGAAACAAGAGTTGAAGAAGAGCCTCAGCAGATTCTGCATCCTGTTGAGATCACTCAAGGGGAGTGGAGTTCTTCACGAGTTGTAAGGTCACCCCGTCCCAATTTTTTCTCCGGACACTGTCGAATTCCTGATAACCAGTTGTTCAAGGAGACCTAGAAGAAGGTGTCGGATCGTTAGTTAGAGACTGATCCTACTATCTATTCCCAATATACTGACATGGCGCTCTAGGTAGGCATCTTCGACCACCCTTTGTCTCTTCTTAAAATTTATAAGAAGTTTAAAGAAGTCTGCTATCTTTGGCAGAACATGATTGAGAATATTGTTGTGGTCGAACGACTGACCAAGCGAACTATTTACTTGGAAAAAGAAAATAGTGAGTTAAAAAGTAAGCACCTGTTCCTGGCTCTCTTCTTTTATTTTGGTTACCGCTTTGTTATTTTTGAACTCTTCCCATATCTTGATTGACAGAATTGAAGACAAATAAAAAAGAGATTATGGCTAAAGAAGCCAAAATAACAAAGCTTGAAAAAGAAAGCCAAGCTAAGGACCGGTCGACCGAATACTTGACGACCAGGTAGAAAGAAATCCTTGAAATTTGCAAGAAGAAAATTCAAGGTAACTGGTCGTAAAGCCTAACCAGTTTACTATGTATTTAAGTTTTATTTTAAAAAAAACTTTGATCTATTCGAGCAGAGCAAAATCAGAAGCTAAAAAGGGTGGACAAAGCTATTGAATTTGAGCATGACAAGGAGGCGGCACTTGGGCAAAGTCTTGATGAACAAGTCAATGCTTTTAACAAAATGATTTTCGACATAGGGTTAGGATCAAGTCTACCAACCTTTTGAGATCCAACGCAGAAGATCAACTATCTTGATAGACTCCTTAAAGATCTCAGAGGTTTGCTTGCATCTACTCAAGAAAATCATGCACAGACAATGAAAGACGTCGTTGCCAACGGAGTCAGCCTTGCTTTGGCAAAGCTGAAGGCTTCCGACCCCTCCGTTCATCTCCAAGTTGTTGAAGAAGACTTCAACTGTTTGGAGGATGAAGTAGCCAAATTAATACATGAGATTTTGGCTCTCGAAAACAAGGTTGCCGAGGAAGTGGAGGTCAGATCTCCGTCACGTAGCGACCACTCTAACAATCCCGAGAAGTAGATGATTGTAATGTTCGAATTATGAATGTAAAAACTTAACTTTTTATCATCAGTAAAGTCTTTGTTTTATCTTTTCACTTTGCTACTCATATATTTTGTAGCCCCGACAGCTTATATTAGTAGAAGAACTTACTAAAAAAGCAGTAAACCAGGAAAGAGAGCAAGAGCTAAGACCATAATACAAAGTATGTGTTGATTATGTTGCAAAATAGATCTAAGTAACACTAGGAAATCAACTTGGTCGGAACCAGTGTGTGACTTCGACTAGCTATAGATCTATTTCCATAATCGAAAATATTGTATAGTACATTTTATATTTAGAAGATGTTGCATGACTTACCTTGATGATAAAGGACCACGCATAAATGTATGCATAAATGATAAGTGGTCTTATTTATACACATTATTCAAAACTGGTCGTAAAGGTTGCTAATATTTAAAGATATAATAGACACTTTGCAAAATGTGCTCATGCTCAAGCCCAATTGGCAGCGAGGATCATAAGAAAAAGGCCATCGCTAGGAAACTCCTAGTGGGCAGGACCACGTGTAGAGAGGAGAGATTTCGACTATGAGGTTTTTCGTGTCCCGACCAGTAGCCAAACAATAGTAGAACAAAATGTGGAAATGGACAATGATAATCTTCAAAGTCTTAAGCATGTAAATAACCATAGCATGTTGTCTATATTACGCTCTCTTGTTTCTTTTTAAAAAGGTGTATGATCGTGCGTGAGAACCATAACTGAGATGGTCACGACTAGGACTCTTATAGCTTGTGACAATTATGTCGAGGCCAAAAAAGTAAAAGAGATCCTTTTGGAAGGATATCAGAAGGAATTAAATCTTCTCGGACCAGTTAGACAATAATAGTATGCGACCAGATAATAGACGACCGATATATAAACAATATCACTCATCGAAAAAAAGAAATGAATATATATTGAAATTGATACAATGTAAAAAAAATTATACAAAGAACTTACGCAATTGATCAATGTTCCAAGCATTTAACAAAACACGCCCGTTTGACATCGCTAGTCGTACTGAGCCAGGTCGGGCAACTTCGACCACTATGTAACGACGTTCCCATTTGGGAAAAGGTTTATTGTGATTGGTCTGGCTCTAGATTTTCTGAGAACCAGATCACCCACAGCTAAGCTACGAGGTTGCACCTTACGACCATGGTACCTTCGCATGGCTGGTTGGTAGACCGTCGATCGTATGAGGGCTTAGTTTTGTCGTTCTTCAATGAAATTGATGTCGTCGAGTCTTCATTGTTCTTGATCATTTTCGTTTAAACAATCGGTTCGAGCGGAGCCAATTTCCCGTTCCGGAGGAAGCATGGCTTCAGCACCATAAACTAGAAAGAATGACGTTTCACTGGTCGTACAACTGGTCGTAGTTCGAACGACCCATAATAAAGAGGGAAGTACTTGAACCCAAGCTCCTGACCGTTTTGTTAACTGGTCGAAAACTCGGTGTTTCACTCCTTGCATTATTATGTCATTAGCTCGCTCGACTGCTCCGTTCCTCTGTGGATAAGCGACATAAGCGAAATGTATTTTGATACCTAGATCCTCGCAAAAATCCTGGAAATTTCTGCTAGAAAACTGGGCACCATTATCCATGATTATACGACTGGGTATGCCAAATCGTATGATCACGTTTTTTTGTGAGGAACCTCTTAGTAGCCTCAGTTATTGTTTTAACTGGCGAGGCTTGTATCCATTTTGTAAACATGTCAATCATGATGAAAAAATTCGAAGCCCTCGGGCGCTCTTGGGAAAGGTCCCAGAATGTCGAGTCCTCAGGTCGTAAAAGACCAAGAAAGAGGCATTATATGCAAAGCTTGTGTCGGCTGATGTTCTTGTCGACTATGAAATTGGCATTGTACGCATCTCGTCACGAGCTCTTTTGCATCATGAAGGGCAGTTGGCCAATACCGATCAGTATTCTATAGGAATGATGTGCTCCATAGATCGGATAACAACTTAATGCCATCTGTTTGAGATATGTATCTCATCAACACTCTGTGAGATCCTCGTTTGTACAAGGTACATTCGATCAGAGCGTATGATTTAGCCTTTCAAGCTATACTATCTTCCTCTACATCATCTTCATGCCATGCTGAAGATAATCGTAGATCAATGTCATCCAACTACCATGGTCGAGCTATACGACTCATGGTGCATCCATGTTCTCAGGATCGAGTTGCACGACCTCTAATGAACACCTATGTCCTCGGAATGCTCGACCACCAAGGGTGAATCGAGTTATTCGAGAAAAACTCCGGGCGGGACAGATGACCTTGTGGAGGCCATTCGTGCCAACTTGTATACCAGAAAATTTTCCTTTCTAGGAATATGTTGGATCTGGAAACCGAAGAAGTACTTTTTGAGTTTCGTACTTTCGCCAAATAAGATGACATCTTGGTACTTGAGTATTGATATTGTTTCCCGACTTGATTCACTACTAGTTGAGAATCCCATTTCACTAGTAATCTGTGAATCCCGAGTGCTCTGGTTGCTCGGAGTCCTGCCAATAAACCCTCATATTCTACCACATTGTTTGTGGTAGGAAAGTTTAATTGAATAACGTATTTGATGTGTTCTCCAATAGGGGATATCAATATAACTCCAGCCCCCAAGCCTTTTAACATCAAGGAGCCGTCAAAGTACATTGTCCACACATCGCGGTGTTCGTACTCGGGTCCTTGGGTAGGTTCAGGGTTTGTCCATTCGGCAATGAATTATGTTATTGCCTGGGACTTAATTGTTGTTCGAGAGATGAAGTGGAGGTCGAACGCCCCAAGCTCGACCGCCCATTTCGCTATTCGCCCCAAGCTTGACCAAGGGGATATCTGGTAGGTACGATAACTTTGTGGACCTAAAAGTAATGCCTTAATTTTCTTGAAGCCATAAAGAGATCATAGAGCAATTTTTGTACATGTAGGTATCTTTTCTTAGGTCCATGTAAGACTTCACTTACATAATAAACCGATCATTAGACATTGTCACGTTCTACGACTAGTACACCACTGACTGCTTTATGGCGTTGCAACCATGTAAATCAGCAATCTTTCTCCCGATCTTGGAGATACTAAGACCGGGGCACTCGTAATGTACCTCTTGAGTTCTTCAAAGACATCATTTGCTTCTTTAGTCCACTCGAAACTTTTGTGTTTCGAAGAAGCCTAAAGAAAGGTAACCCTTTTTCACCTAGCCATGCTATGAAACGACTTAGTGTTGTCATACATCCAGTTAGTTTTTGGATTTCTTTCTTTGTGGTTGGAGGGCACATCTGGTCGATGGCCGATATTTTTACTGGATTCGCTTCAATCCCTCTAGTAGAAACTAGGAAACCAAGAAGCTTTCTAGAAGAAACTCCAAACACACTTCTCTGGATTCAACTTAAGTTTATGCCTTCTTAAGTTGTTGAAAGTCTCGTGTAGGTCCGAAATATGATCGCCGGCGTTGATGCTTTTCACAACCAAGTCATCAACGTAGGCATCTAGATTTTGAGCTATCTGAAGATTAAAGGTTTTTTGCATTAACCTTTGAAAAGTCGCACCATATTCTTGAGACCTAATGGCATCTTAACATAGCAGTAATGGCATCTTAACATAGCAGTAATTGCCATATGGCGTGATGTATGATATTTTCTCTTCATCATCTTTACTCATATTGATCTGGTGGTACCCTGAGTACGCATCTAAAAAACTTAACAACTCACACCTGGAAGTAGAGTCTACAAGTTGATCAATGCGTGAAAGGGGAAAATCATCTTTCGGACAAGCTTTATTAAGATATGTGAAGTCAATACACATTCGCTATTTGCTATTGCTTTCTAACTATTATAGGGTTGGCGAGCCACTCTGGGTGGTTGACGTCACGAATAAACACACCCTTGAGGTGCTTGTCAATCTCTGATTGGATTGCCTCTTTCCGATCAGGTGCGAAGCGCCTTAGCTTTTGCTTGACCGATTTTTTGTCAGGCTGGAGAGCTTGCCTATGCTCGATCACCTCCCTGGGGACTCTGGGCATGTCGAATGCCTACTAGGCGAATACGCCCAGGTTTGCTCGGAGGAAGAAGACGAGAGACTCTTCCTATTTAAAGTTGGGTCCTGCCCCGACCAGTACCTTTTGAGAAGATACATTAGCATTTCCTGACCCAGACGACATTTTCACGCTTTCTAGAGAAGCGCCTTTGTCGAGCGATATCTCATTGGCCTGGTCGGAAGGCTTTGGGGTCATCACGAGTCTTGAGTGTTTGACTTGCACAGAAGGCAAATTAGTTTATCTGGTCAGAAGCTCATCGACCAGTTCTAGGGATTTTCGATGACATGCATAAGCTATTTTTCTATCTCCTCGAATCGTGATGACTCCTTTTGGTCCTAGCATCTTTAAACTCTCATAGTTGTAATGCGTAACTATCAGGAATTTAGCCAATACCGGACGACCAAGGATCCAATTATATACGGTTTCAAAATCCACCACATCAAACAAGATCTTTTATGTTCAGAAGTTGTGAGGTTTTTCGAACGTGGCCGGTAGGGACAGTTCTCCTATCGATTTAGCAATAGAACCAGGAACTATGCTGTGGCAATCATACTTCACAGGTTTTACTTTCGACCTGGGAATTTTCATTTCTTCGAATGCTCCCGTAAATAGAATATTTAAAAAACTACATCCATCTATCTAGACTCGGTTAACTTTAAATTGTTAATAGTAGGTTCAACTACGATAGGGAACCAACCTGGTCGAGTCAACGTGATAGGGCAGTCTTCTTTGCTGAAGGAGATAGTTTTCTCGACCACCTGGATGGCTTGACGTCGACCGAAGACTCAGCAAGGTTCACTCCCCGCTCCACTGCCTTCAAATGGCGCCTTGAGTCGTACGAAGAGGATCCTCCGAAGATCATATCCACAGTGTGTTGCGGCTCCTGGTACTTCATTTCTTCGTCGCCATATTTGTCCTTCATGGAGCTTGGTTCTCCGAGTTCATGCATAGAGGGGAAGGGACCTTTACCTAAGTAGTAATCCTTCAATTTCTTTTGACAGACTCTGCAGGTGCACATATCATGCCCTGCTGCCTAGTGAAGTGGATGTCACTTCTTGTTTTTCTTGTAGTCGTCGGTCGGATACTTTGCCTTATTCTGATTGGAAAAGTCTTTTTTACCATTGGAAAAAATTTCTGGAATCACAAGGACTTCTTTATTGTCAAGCTTGCGGTTCTTCTTACCCTTGAGAGACTTCTTGCTTTTCTTCTCCTGTTTCTCTAAGCCAGGTTTGAGGGATTTTATCTTTTAAATCAATAGCTTCGCACCATTCAACCACCTCGCTAGCGGCTGCATATTTGTCAGCTATGTCGAAAAGCTAGACGGACGTTCCTGGAAGATTCATGGCGACATCCTCTGTAAACCATCGATTCCTCAGCCCTGCTTTAAAAGCCTGGATAACAGAAGATTCTGCGACCTCTGGGATGGAGTTTCAAACTTGGTTAAACCTCTTGATATATTATCGAAGAGTTCCATTTATCTTTTGCCTGATCCGATGGAGATCGTCATATTTTCCGGGGCGATCGTAAGTCCCCTGAAAGTTGGCGATCAACATATCGCAGAGCTGCTCCCAAGTGTAGATAGATTCGACCGGTAGGTTGAGCAACCACGACCGGACATACCCTTCAAGGACCGTGGGCAAGTAATTTGCCATCACGTTGTCATTACCACTAACAGCTTTGATGGCGGTAGTATAATCTGAATAAATTCTAATGGGTTTTGAGTCCCATTGAACTTCACTATGTTGGTTGGTCCGAACTTGTCCAACCAGCGTACAGCTTGGAGCCCTGCTGAGAAGGCTCGACAACGTGTTATGAAGTCATGTCGTCTTCTTTGAAAAGGAGCTGGATTGTAATCAGTTAGGGGAGTAGTTCCGTAGATTAGCATATCTAGTATCCGGTGTTCCAACCCGGTCATGGACGTTAGCATAACGCCTCTGACCACCTGCTTGATTCAGATGGCGACGAAGGTCGTCAGAACAAAGAGGTCGTTTCTCTTGACGATGAGAAGGAGTAGCTGCTGAGAAGAGTCGTCTTCCCTCGTGATTCCCTGGTCGAAACCTACGAGGGGTCTTGGTACCGTCCGGTCCTGCGCCCGACCATGTTTTCCTCTGCCGAGGGAGGAGCGCTAGGATGAAGTCATCGTGTGACTTTGCGAACCCCTTTGCTCCCAGTACATTTCTATACGCTACATGGTTTGCTGGAGGATCTCTGACACCTGTCCTGCGAGTTGAACGTAATCTGGAGTCTCTGCTAAAGCAAGACCTGGGTTACTCAGAATGTCACGAACTCGTTGCAGGTTTTGAAGTGTTACCGAAGGTCTAGGAGGCTTCTGACTCGCATCGGGTGTTAGATGAGTCGAATGTCCTTCCAACCTCCCGTCTTGCCTTGTCCGACCTATCACACGCCGTGAGGTAGGAACAGACGAATTAACTGATCGACGTCCATCAGTTCGATTGCCTCCGACAGGTGGTGTTTGAGCGCCCGTACCATCTCCATTAGTATGTGGTGGCGGGTTAGGCTGTGGAGGATCGCGCACGGGAACTTGATTGGTATCTCTGATTGCATTAACTTCGTGCCTCCAACAACGATCTTCTGACGAGCTCCCGTCGTAGCTAAGGGAGAGCCTTCTAGAGTTTCGGCAAGGAGCCCCATGACGGAGAGTGGTTAGAAATTACCACATCTGGCGGGCTTTGTGGTGGATTCGGCCTGATTCGGCCCACATGGCCTTCGACCAGTGGAAATTGTAACTTCATTGACACTCTCACCAAGTGTCGGTTGGCCCCCGGAATACATAGGAGCCGTTGGCGAATACCGGTCGCCCATGATAACATCGAGAGTACGTCGATTTTCTAATGCTGGGCTACTATCGTTGTTCTTGTCTGACGGATTGACCGGGCTTGTAGAGGCATTCGCATGTTCCGAACTGGTCAGAACGACCAGTTCCTCAAGAAGTGCCACGGATGGCGGTGGTGAATCCTCATCCATCCGGTCGATCTCGCTGGTCTCAGCAAGTGGCGAGCCGACGGAGGAGGATGATGAGGACATCCTGCTTTCTTCCATGGCGCACATGCATGCGTCCATACCGAGGTCGGAGTAGTCCGCCATGTCGAATAATTTTCCTCATCCCATGTCCCTGCCATGTTCACATGCGCGATGATGGAGCGAAAGGAGTGAATGAAGAATGCTTGAGCAAAGTGATCCTTAAGAACCCAACGCCTTCTTCCCCGCGAATGGTGCCAGCTGTCGACGATTGAGTCGTCGATCTTACGAAATAAAATATAGAAAAATGGCAAAAAGTTCTTGAAAAAGAATGGGATTGCTCTTTGTTACTATGAACTAGATCATTTACAAGGGGTGCCTTCGACAAGGTGGTGGACTAATCCTAATTGCACTGAGTGTAGTGCTTGCTATGCTATTTAATCAGAGTTGAAACATGAATCTAGTGTTGATTGCGATGCTTCAATCCGATGCCTTTGTTCCTCCGTGCCCTGTCTTTAAATAACCATCGAAAAAGTCGCAGTTACTCCTAGAGAAGATGCCTGTTAGAAGTGACGCGTCCGGTCGGAGGATCAATTACAGTTAATGAAATAGTAACTGATCGCCGGTTAGCGTCTGTGTGACACTCAATCGTATAGTAGTTATTGTCAGTGTCTTAGGACCATGAATGATCGCGTGATATGGAGCAAATATGACATATGTTCCATTCGTCACACGGTGAAAATATACTTGGAGTTAGATCCAGATGCCAGTTTAAGGCTTCTACGAGCAGTCATATGGTCCAAGACTGGGTACAGGATCTCATTCGACTAGGGTACCCATAAGTAACCTCTGGAATCCTTACGACCACGGGGGGTTGTTAGCCTTAGGGGTTACGACCATGAAGACATATGGTCTTTTAACTATGTATTAAAGTAATACATAGATATTTTAATCCTTGTCAGAAGGCAACTGAGTTGCGCGCAAGGCTGAGTGCCATGGCGAGCTCGCCGCCGGCGGACGACGCGATGAGCGGCGACGTTGAGTGGTGGAATGGAAAGAGGGAAGCAGTGCAAAGTTATTGGTGGTGATAATGGTGATAGAGATGGCCGGAAACGGCGTTACGTCGACGAGGAGCGGAGGTAACTCTCGGGTCTGCGACGTACTTTGTGCAGGAGACGTTCCCTAGGCTAAAGGAGAGGCACCCTGGACTTAGTCAGTCCAAGCGATACTAACGGGCTAGGCGCGAAGACCTAGGGTCACCGGAGGCGAGCTGGCGATATCCAGTCGCGGGGGCGCAATGGGTGGCTATGAGGAATGCAGCGTAAACTACCCGCCCTCTACAAATTGAAGTGCGCATGAGGTTCAGTGGCTCACCCTGATCACAAAGGTGAAGATGATGAGGTGGAGAGGTTCTGGAACGACTTGCCGACATTGAGCTGCGGCGGCGCAGGGGAGGCTCTCGGTGCTGGCGCTCTACGGTGATGAAGATGCTACAAGAAGTAGCACATTAGATTCACGAGGTCCTAAGGATGGTGTGGACGCAAGGAATTAGACCGAGGCTCACCGGGCTTCGAAAAAGAACGAAAATGGCGGTGGCACTGGCCGAAAACAAGGAAGATGAGGGTGAAGCTCGGATTAGGACGAGATTGCCTGCATTGAGTGAGGGAAAACCTTAATAGGGTAGGGAACAAGTGGTGACGCAGTTGATTTGAGCCCGAACTCACGAGCGTCGGGAACGCATCGGCGAGCTAAGGATGAAGGTGAATGCGTTCGAGCTACGGGTCTTCCGGGGCTGCATTAAGCAAAGGAGGAATGAGTAAGGTAAGAGGATCAAGATGACGCAGATGTCGTGGTTGAGGAAGCTCACCTAAGCAAGAATGGTGCAGAGACGCGCTCACCAACGTCGAGAACGACGCGCACGTTCCCGGGAAACCAAGGAGTTATGAGTCTCGGGTTAGCGCGAAATGGAACAGGACGAGCTGAGGAAGATGATACTCGCGATAGGGCTTACATAGTTAGGATGTTTGCGCAAGAAAACGGCGAGACGCTGGCAGTTAGCGCGAGAAACTCACGGGTTGCTCTGGGTCTCTCCGCTAGTGCGGGGATTGAGCGCCATTAAGGAGATAGTTAGCATGGACGAAGCCAGGCGGAGGTAACGGCAGTAAGTGAGGCGCAAAAATGGTGGGCAGTGAGGAAATCCGCGGGCGAGCGAACGAAGGTGCGCGCTGACGAGCGGAGGTAGGGTGCGAGGTGAACGAAGGCTCCTGACGAGTGGAGCCCACCTGTTAGTGAGACGGTGAGCGTGCGCGTTAGTGCAGGCTGGCGCTGGCGAAGGAATTTGGGTCGGCTCAGATGCAGCCCAAGAGGGTGAGCGAGAATTAAAAACAATTTTTGAATTTCCAAAATCTGACCGACTATTTGCTGAATTTTTATACTGAGCAAACGATGTCCAAAATTTACGATTTTTTTATGAGAGTTCCTGGCTCAGTATAGTTGCTTATGCAAAAAAAAAAAGGATTTTATGTACTCTATGATTTTTCTGAAAATTCTCTGGTATAAAATTTCACCATTCATTGTATACAAAAAGTTTAAAAGTCATGTATAAATAGTTTCCCATATAGAATAAATTTAAAATTACTTTCTCATTTGTTTTCACACTGTCTTTCCAAAAAATTGGGAATTTTTGGGATGTTACAAAATCCCTTCGTTTATATCTTGAATTCCATTCTGATTCTGATATGAAATCAATAGTCAATTGCAAAGGAAACACATTTCATGCGAATGCATGCGATCGAGATTAATTTTGCAAGTTCAAAAAATCGAAAGCAAAGCTCTTGCATAGCATCACCTCCTCTTACGAGACCTTCGGAGTGAAACAAAGATCTTCCATGGAATTACTCCCCATCTCCCTCTACGTGCAAACGATCTCATGACACCAACGGTGTGCCATGATCCATACTTCCTCTGAACACTGAAGGATCCCTTATGTGCTATCGCCACTCAACCGCCAACAGGGGAGTCCTCGCCATCCGACTCCAGCTTCCACCATGGCTTCCCCTTCGCATTTCCCGCCAACTCCTCGATCCCATCTCCGTCGCCATCCACCTCAAACACTACTTCTTCCTCCTCGTCGCCGTCCTCTTCGTACCTCCACTCCAGCCTCTTAAGCACGTCCCTGTCCCGCCACTTCCCGGACACGGACGGCGCTGCCTTCCTGGCCTTCCCGGCGACCACCTCCGCCCAGCTAAACCCCACGTCGGCCCACCTCGCCAGCCCGGACTCCCCGCCAACCACCACCGAACGCACGCCCTCTCCCTCGCCAGGCCCAGCAGAGGGCGAGCTCCTCGTTCCCGAGACCAGCATCAGGCACCCCACGGACCCTTCGTCGAGCACCTCGTGGGCGCACTCCCGGAGGGAGGCGGAGGGTCCGGGAGAGCTCTGCGCGCACGCCGGCACGGCGGAGGTCGTCGGCGGGGGATCCGGGGTCCGCGGCGGCGGTGAGCTCGCGGGCGGCCTTGGCGTATTTGGAGAGCTTGAGGGAGAGGGACGCGGCGAGGCGCGCGCGGCGGTCGCCGCGGGAGGAGTCGATGCGTTCGAGGCGCTTGGCGTGCTCGCGGGTGTGGATGGTGTCGAAGTGGCGCAGCAGCGCGTCGCGGGCGCGGAAGCGGCGGCCGCAGACGCGGCAGAGGTGGGCGGTGGGTGCGGCGGATGAGGCGGGGGAGGGGAGGCGGTGGGAGGGGTGGAGGAAGGCAGCGGAGAGGCGGAGGCGGCCGAAGGAGGTGGCGGCGAGGTGGAGGCGGACGGCGGCGTCGTAGAGCGGGAGATTGGAGGGGGAGCGGGAGGCGGCGAGGTCCCAGAGGACGGCCACGGAGGTGGTCGGGGCGCGGGTTGCCGGGGTTGGGGTGGGGGTGGGGGTTGGGGTGGGAGTGTTGGAGAGGTGGTGCAAGGGTGGGACGAGGAGTTTAGGAGTTGCGGCGAGGAGGCGGCGCCGTAGGTGGGAAAGCGGCGGGAACATGGGAAGGGAGGTTACACCGGGGGGGAAGGGGGCTTCAGCGGCGCCGGCGGCGGAGGTAATGCTGATCGGTAGGCATCTAATCTAGCACGGATACACTCGTCAGACACAACCCTTGCATTTGGGCGATCTTAGTCTTGGGCCGAAATGGTGGAAAACTTTAGGCCTCTGTACCATACTCCATACATACTTGAATGGAAACGCTGTATACAACTGAATCTCATTCTGATTCGGCGATAACTGTCTCGTTCCTTGAGAGAAATTGCAGTGTGAATTATTGACATCATAATAAGGTCCAGCTTCTTAAGATTCAAGAAAGAAACGAGAACAGTAAAGCAAGCTACAGCTGATGATCGATAGCGCGACACACGCATAAACATTTTATGGCACTTCGGTAGTTGCTATTAATAGGAATATAGACTTCACTGACGTGAAAGCCGATAGCTACAAGGAAACAAGCAGTGTACTAGTGCAGTATCCGGTAAGATGATCCAACCATTCAAGAATACCGAGTTTTATGTTTTCAAAAGATAGCCTGTGCGTTGACCAGTCCCAGCTTGGTGAGGCCTACATCTTCTGAATGACAACAGAGTTCGCCAGAGCCTCTTCGATGACAAGTCCCAGCTTGGTGAGTCCTACATCTTCTGAATGATAACAGAGTTCGCCAGACCAGCTTGCTCAATAGTCTGCGTTGGGTTGGTCAGCTGCTTGGGTGGAAAGCCAGTATGCAACTGATACGGATTTCCAGCTCCTGGCTGGGATGCGTCGATGAAAGACCTGATGTCGCCACGGTGTGGTGCATGTTAAACCGAGCGACCATGCGAGTGCCATCCGCCAACCTTAGCTGTATGGATGTAAATGGCAGCGAATCGTCCACAACTATGCCAATTGACCTGGAAGCAGTGTGGGGCTCTTGAGTGGCAGGAGCTGGTGCCGGACTCTCATGTGCTGAAGATCCACCACCAAGGGTTCTTCCAACACCCTGGAAAGGTGATGGAGGCTTTACAGGTTCCTAGATGAACAAAACCACAAAAAAAAGGTTAATATGTCTTAACTCAAAGTACTGCTAACGCAAAGGGGTGCAGCCATACAGAAATGAAAGGCTTACATGGTGCTCTTCATATCGTTTAATAACATTCACATGAACAGATGTCCTTCTATCAGTAGGCTCCAGCTCTTGGGGACACTGGGACTTCTTGATGCTCTGAAAAGCAAGAATGAGGTACGTTAGTGTACAATTCCTTCAACGGCGAACCATTTGGTATTTAGTTATGTGTGTTTACATGTTCCATTGAAGAGTCAGAAGTCGAACAGTTGGTGATTGCCAATGTTAGCATATTTAACTAATGCAAAACTGATTATGGTCTAGGAAGTGGAAAACAGTCGGTATCTAGATAATCTAGATCAACAACAAACTCAAAACACTTCGGTGTTCAAAAAGGAAGGTTAAAATCCATATCTCACAAGCAGCAGCCAAATATTAAGGGCCAAAAGCTGTGACAAGAAATGGTGTATGAAGAACAAAATCACTAAGAACCAGAGCAAGTACACAGTCAGTTCTTGATTTTTTTGGCAAGAGATGGGATTTGGCACAGTGAAGTCGAGATCTGTTTCAGGTTACAATGAATTAGGGACTTTGGAGTGACTCAGATTCCGGCTAATTTTTCCAGTCGTCAGTCGAGATAAGTTTCGGATGTTACAACTAAACCCTGCCCTGCCAATTACAGGCTGGAAGTAGTACCGCAGTACCAGTGCCATGCCGAAACTGGGTACAGAAAAGTGCTGTTAACAGCTGGTGGATCTAATGTAATTGGCATTTCATAATGAATTCATGGTAGACTTAAGACTTAAGTCAAAAATTACAATCTTCTGATGGGCAAATGGTGCCCTAGTAGTTACCACTTTCCAGAAGAAATTGCAGATGTCAGCAAGGCGATGAGCAGTAAAAGCATAAAAGTGATATACCTTTACTTTTAGAAGACATCCTTAAATATAATCTACACAAGTATACTCAATAAAATTAAAGCGTCAAAATTCATGCAAAATATAAAGGCAGCCTGCGGCCACATAGAGAAGGGCTAAAAGGAGTTTATACTGCAAACAGTTACTTGGTATATGATAAAATTTCCCAGAAATATCATGTTGAGGAGTCACCTCTATGAAGTCTGCATTTTCAGGATCATCATAGTCTCTTAGTGGACCATCATCTACGGTGAATCCATTGTTCCAGAAATGTATATTGTGAAGTACACTCTCAGGTGGTTGAGGAGCAGATGGTGTTGTCTCTCCTGAAAGCAGTCGACCAGTCCCTGTAAAGCTTGAGCTGGAAGATTGACCATCAAAGGGAGGTGGTTGACCTTGGAGAGCACCCATCTGTCTAGCTTGTTCAAAGAGTGAGTCCACATCGTTTCTCTTTGTTGGATCTTGAACAAGCATCCCACTGCACATGCACGAAGACAGAGATAGAAAAAAGTAATTATTTAACTAAGAATATAAACATCATCCCAAGCACTCGAAAATTCCAAGCTAAACACTGTGGAGATCTACTCAATGCTAGAAAGGAACAAAATGGGCTCCAAAACGTATGGACCCTAAATGCTAGAACATATTATCATTTTTTCCAAGGGAAAAGTAAGCGACCAATTTCTACTTGGACCACTGACTATGACCCATTGTTTTCTTTTTAATGGGGTTCAATTCCGTAGTCATACCCAAAACTCAATAAAATGTTAACAACTAGCTCAGGTGCTTCACTCGTGATGCATGATTAGACAGGACATGCACCCTAGTACAAACCTGCAGGTTAAAAGAGGGCAGGTGCAAAAAAACATGCAATGTAACAGATGTTCACGTCAGGAGATTCCATGATTGATTATAATCTAGGATCCTGTTATGGAGCTTTCTCGTAGGGATAGCGCCAATCCAAATTCTCACTGCAACAATATAAGCTGCCATCGATCAAAGCATGAAGCGGTAGTATAGGTTCAACCATTCAAAATTGTGGAGTATTTTGAGATCAGAAGTTGTGAACCTGATGGTTGCCAAAAGATTCATCACTGAGATTATGGCCACCATACAAACTGGCCAACTACTACCCACAGCAATTGTAGCAGCAATTCATAGTTTCTTGCTGCTAGTAACAGCATGGACCATAGACTACTGAAGAGTAAAGACCAGTGTTAACATCACTGCAGAAAATGAAGGACCTTCGCCTACTAAACTTGTATGTATAGGGATGCCATGTACATATCACAATGGTTTGGAACTAGAGGAAAATCAGACAACCCATCAAATCAGCCAATGCAACTAGTTAATGGGTTTGTATTTGTGCAAAGTATTGCTACAAGTGGAGTTTGCCATGGGCCAAAAGACAGGATTCAAGCTCTAAAGGGGGTGTTTGGTTTGATGAACCGCCTCATCCTAGGACAGGTTGGACCATCATGGGATAATGAGCATCCCGTGATTTTGGAAAGATGTTGTAATCCCTCATTTTATATAGACTTTATGGTAATGAGGACTGAAGAGTGACTTGGTCATGTCACCAGCACAACCCATAATCAAACCAAACAAGTAGGTTAGGTTCAGAGTTAGGATCGGATGATCCTGTCCGGTTTCTTGAACCAAATACTCCATAGATTGATCTAGAATAGGGCAACTAGAAGAAACAAAATCAGTAGAAAACGTGATAGCATAACTGAAGATAACCAAGCCGAGCCGTTTTGCATAATTTGTCTTTGTATGGTTGTATCACACTTGTCACATCCCCAAATCTAAATCTACAAACAAACTCCTAAACTTTAACAGCACCAAAGCATGCCCAAAGTAAACTAATCCGATCGTAAGTTCCGCACAAAAAAGTGCCATACAGAAAACACTAAACCCGAAATTTTGTGGCGATCAAATCAGAACAGTATCGCCCACTACAACTACCGCTCAGCACTCGGCGGTCAGTACTCACGTTTGCCTGCATCTCGCACAGTTCGCACGCCAAACAAATCCAATCAACCTAACACAAACAGATCAACCGTCGCACAAATTCCAAATTCAACGATTTACACGGAGGCCGCTCTTAAATCTAATCAGAGGACCTAACCAGACGATAGCAGTAACAGGCGGGGATTCCGATGCCAGCACACGATTGCCACCAAATCTCAATCAGAATATACAAGGACGTAAAGAGGGAAACAGACAGACCTCTTCTCGCCGCCGGTGTAGTACTCCTGGGGCTCGTCCTCGTCGCCGCCGCCTCCTCCGGGGAATCCGGAGGGCCCGCGGTTGATGTCGGCGAGGGTGCGGATGGCGGGCCCCCCGCGGCCGCCGGACGCCGGCTTCTTTCCGCCGTTGGAGGAGCTCATCGCCAACAAGGCGGGGTCGCGGTCGAGGTAGGGTTTCGCCCGCGGGTCGCGTCGTGTGTGTACTCGCAAGTCGGATTCGGCTTTGCTATGCTCGGTAGGCTTAGGGGTGAAAACGGATCGGATATAGATGGATATTGGCTCTGTCATATTTATTTTCATATTTTTTCGGATTCGGATACGAATACGAATACTCTGGATACGAATACGGATAAGAATAATATCGAATACGAATACGAATTGAAACGAATACGGTCGCGGATATTTTTCAAAACATAAAAATCCCTTAAATTGTATACTAGAAATTAACAAAAATATATAACTAGTTTATTTGATGCAAACATTCATGAATTGTTCATATTTTCAGCAACCACATATAATATTGGCACTAGCAAGTTGCATTAACTAGTTCATCACAAATATAACACTTAGTTTACCATATTTAGTTAATAAGTTATAACTCACAAAGTCATGAGTCATTACACATTCACACTTAGTTCATCACATACATAAACTTAGTTCACACTAACATTGATCGGGCTAGATGATTAATCTATACCCAAATGACTGTAATATCCCAAAGTATGTTACAAAAAAATATATTAATAAATTTATTATTTTATTGGATTTTCTGAGATTTAAAAGAGTTTTCTTGGTTAAAAAAGAAAAAATAAAATAAAGTCAATTATTTAATTTCCTTGTTTTTAATGTCAAAAATAAAATTTATTAAGATTTCTGGGATTTTATTAGAGTTAAAGTGAAAATAAAAAAATAATTAATTTCTTGAATTTCCTGGATTTTAAAAAGGTTTTCCTATTTTTCAAGAATTAAAAATAATTTATGTGCAAAAATAAAAACCAAATTTAAATTGGAATTAATTTTATTATGTTCAAAATAACTCAATGAATTTTTATGATTTTTTTCTAGAATTTTTTAACTCTATTTGCTATTTTCTAAAAGGATATTTGATTTGTTGTATTTTCTGAAATTCAAAAATCAATTAAAATCTCATTTTCTCTTTTGGGCCGAAATCCTCTTCTTTTGGGCCGAAATCCGGATATCCGAACTTGGTCTTATCCGGATAATCCGTATCCGTATCCGTATCCGTATCCGTCGGATAGCATGGCTACCGTATTCGTTTCCGTTTCCGACAAAAAAATCCGAATCCGTATCCGATCCGAAAATTATCCGATAAAAATCCGATCCGAGACAATCCGAATCCGTTTTCGTCCGGATCGGTCGAAAATTATCCGATCCGTTTTCATCCCTAGGTAGGCTTGGGATATGCGGGCAAATGGGCGGCCCGGCCCGGTATAGCACGTCACATTCTGACCCATGAATTAAATGAGTTATGCTATGTCGGTTTACGCACAAGGATGACAGTTCAGGCATAGTCCGTTAGTTGCTCGTACCAAGTCAGACCGATACAAACCTGTTTGGCTCAGTGGGCCAAGGCACAGCCCACAAGCTCCTACCCAGTCCCCTGCCCGGCCGCCTCCTCTTTTACCCCGTCGCCTGCCCTCGTGCGGTACTCATCGCCACGCAAGGCACACGGGGCACGGGCGCACGACCGCCTAGCCGCCTCCCGCCTGCCTCTGGAATCTGGCCCTCCACGGTCCCACGGTCCATGCTGGCCACACGCCTGCCTTCTTCCTCTTTGGCTCCCTCCCTCCTTCTTCCTTCGGCCCGCCCTCCTCTTTCTCTCCCAACTCCGTCCTCCTCTTCCTCTCCGGCTCTCTCCTCCTCTTCGGCTCTTCCTCTCCCGGCTCCCTCGGTCCCTCCTCTTCCTCTTCGGCTCCCCCCTCTTTCTTCCTTCGCGCCGGGTGTCGACCCTTTTTCCTATGCGCCGATGTCGCCCGACCCCACCTTCCTCTCCTCCTTGTCCAGCATACCGGCTTCCTCCATCTCCCTGGCTCCCTCGGCCAGCACTGCGCACGTGTCGCATGGGCCGTGCTGGGCTCGTGTCATGCCTGGCACGGCCCAACACTGTTCGTGTCGTGCCGTGTTGGCCCATCGTGCAGGTGTGGTGGTACAGGCATGGCACAAGCGATCGTGTCTTGCCGACTTAGCCCATAAACAATGCGGGCTGTGTCGGGCCTGGGCTGGGCCAACAGTGTCATACCTCGGGTCGGCCCGACAGGCACGGCCCATTTGACCAACTCTATATGCTGGACACGGAGCTACGGTTTCTAAGGTATCACGCAAGAAACTACGACGAAAAAAATGAGAAATCACTCGTGCCAAACGACTAAGGCCAGGCCCACAATCCACGGGTACGGCCCATTTCTATCCAGGATTACGACCCGAGGCCAACACAACACGTAACAAAGCGGTAGGCCGTCTTCTATAGGGTGAAAACGGGTCAGATAAGGATAGATATTGTTTTTCTCGTATCATAAACTATATTTTTCATCGTATTCAGAGTCGGATACAAATATGATTTTTCGAGATACGGACACAGGCTGGATGCGGATTGGATTCAAATCGATTACGGATAACTTGATGGATAGTGTACACATAACGAAAAGATATAACTTCACTAATGAAAATATCAAATTATACTACCTATTAGAGAATTATTTATCATATTTAACTACATAAAATATAATCAAATGTAAAATCATATTACATATTAGTCAATGACTAGAAAATCATAGAGAATATTAAAGGATATTGATGTTTATCGAATATCCTTTTTTTATCGGATATCCTACAAAATACGAATATGGATCGAATATTGTTTTTCTCATATTTTAACCCGTATTCTATGAGTTTTTCTGGATACAGATGATATCGGATGCGACCTGGGACTAAAAATGGTACCTTAGGCGGGTTTTTCGCATCAGGCGGGAATTATCCACCCTGTTTTCGTCCCAGTCTTCTCGCTTTGTCTCTCATAGTCGTCCTCTTCGTCGTTTACACGTATAATTTCCCGTTTTGACCGGACAGAAATACCTCACGTACGACGTAACGCGGCCAAGAAAAGAAACCCCACCATTGACGCCACCACCATTGCCACCCACTTCCGCCGCTCCACGCCCACGCACCACGCCTACATCGTCCACGCCACCAACCGCTGGGTTGTCGCCCTCGTCACCGCCCAGCCCACTGACGCCTGACGTGGGGTCCACTCCACCCGCTGGCTCCACCTCAGTCACATCCGCTCCTCTCGTCTCCTCGTCGGCCTCACCGCCTCAGCATCGAGTGGACCCTGACCGGTGCCCCCTCCACGGCCACCCCCGCCGCCAACCACCCTTCAGTTCTACGCCGGCCACCGCTGTCTCGTATTCCACCTCGCCTAGGCCGACGCCGTCTGCGACGCGCACCACCGCTCGCCGCCACAACACGTGCATGGTACGTGCATACGACGAACACGTGTATAGCAGCGCTGTTTGACTAGGGCGGATCGTTCTTAATTTCCGTGTGTTTGAGAGAGAGAAGACTAGGGTGGATCGTTCGTTCAACCAAGCCATCTTTCGCGTCTCCGTCGCAACGATTGGCATCGTTTTCTAATGCACGTACCTTCACGATTTCGACTAAGTAGCGGCTCAGGGAAAGATGTGGCCACGCGAGGTCACGTTTAGACACGATCTCGCTGATCGAGCTGGATTAGGACGTGATTGGTCCAACGATTCCCTGTGATATGATTAACTTGAGGATGGCATTGATCGGATAACCCAACTGTTGACTGGCTTAATTATCAGTTGGTATCACTTCGTGCATGGTATTGTCGAACTGGCGACCGCATCGCATATGTCGATCAGCGCGTACAGAATGTAATTACCGTAGTTACAAGTAACCGGGTTCCTGTGTCATCAGGCTTCGCCTTTGAAAGCTCTTATCGAAATGTAGGCATACAAGTTTATTTGAATCTATCTCGTATCGAACTGAAGGAGCAGAAGTTGACTTGGAATTCGTTTAATTTTCGTCCATTTTGAATAGCATGCATGCGTGACCAATCAGAATTCAGAAAGCAACTGGAGTACTTACTACCAGTAGTGCGTGTTGGCAGGAAAGAAATTGGAGGTACGATCCTGCATTTTCCTAATCCATACTTTGGTGCTTATCCAATCGAGCCATTCGTACCTGAGGGGAGAAAGCAAGGTTAATTTCGTCACCTATCGCCTCGTTAATTTAGAAACACGCCAGAAAGAAAATCACATCGTCAAATGTAAGCTTCAAACTCCAAAGTTCAAACCAAGAGAATAATCAGTGGCGCTCTTTAATTTTGGCTTAGTTTTGCAACTGATCTGTTGCCTATGTCCCACTGCCGACTATATATGTTGATTGCCATTTTTTAAAGATCCATATATGCTGATTGGCAATTGACAGGTGCGCAGCTAATGTCTACTTATCACAAACGGCAATTTTCTGGGCTTATCTTGAGCCCACAAGTGAAGTCCCTATCTTGCCGTAATAGGAGTACTGTATGATGCAGTACTGACATTCTGTGCACTTCAGTTAGCTAGGCGTGTGTGGCACGTGTGGGATTTTTTAATCTCCCTCGTGTGCTTCAAATTCCGTGTTCAGGTTTTGCATGCATCTGTCCGGGGGAGTTTCGAGTTTCATAAACTCATATATGCAAATGGGTCTAGCTACATGCCTACACCAATCTCATATGCATGCAGATAAACCAGTTGCAAGTAACAAGTTGTAGTTGATCAAACTAGGAGGACAGCTTGTTTTTCACCGAGGAAACGACAAGAGTGCTGTTATTGCATTAAAGATAGGAGTAAGTCACAAACCGAACCAAAAGAAAAAGAAAAACAAAGAAAATGAGGAAGACATGCACGTAACATGCAAACGTTTTTAGTCTAATAGCACACATGATGATACCATTACATGCAAATAAACACTAATGCTATATGCAAAAATAATAATAATTAAGTCAAGATTATAGCTAACAATTTCTTCGCTAATCTTGATATACCGACTCACTATTGCGGATCGCCCGTAACCTCTTGCCACGCGCAGAAGACTAACTCACGCATGCATTATCTCTACTGGATGCATACATCTACTTTGAAGGAGGACCAACTCATCTTACGTGCATACCTTCTCAACTAACTCGAACACATTTAGAGCTAGTCTCACGCTCGGCAATGTGTACATACTCACGTCCTCATAGCTACATGCACTAACCACTAACACATGATTAATCCAATAACACATGCATGGGCACACAACTGCTGGCTTCACTTGACTGTCGATCCGCTCACTTCGCTGCCGATTCGACCACTACGCCATGACGTCACACATGCAATTCTCTTGGACTTAGCCCACTACTATGACTCTATATGGCAACAAAGTCATGCAACATAAATAAACATGATGAACACATAGACAACAAGAGTAGTTCCAACTGAGCTTCAGAGTAGCGTCGGTTCGTCATCCACGTCCACCGCAATGAAAAATATCTTATACTTCGCTACCTTCTTTGGTTCAGGACATTCTCAATAGTAGTTCTCGTAGTTCTGGCAGTTGTAGCACCGAACTTTCGCTTTGTCGTAGGTGTTCTTCTTGCCGGAGCCGGAGCCGCCTTCCTTGTTCTTGGCCTTGGACTCTCATTGGGCGTGGGTAAGCAGTAGGTGCTCACTTTCCTCCTCAACAACCATGCGGCGCTCTTCGAACGACTTTGGTCGCCTGAACATTTCTTCGACCGACATCACATCCAAGTCCTCGAGGGTGCAAACGATCATCATAAACTTCGGTGTCAAGACCTAAAGCACCTTATCCACCACATAAGAGTCTTCAACCCTCTCTCCCAGTGTTCGCATCTTGCTGAGAGCGAGGGTGACTCTCATGGCAAATGCATTGATTGACTCATCTTCGCACATACGAAGGTTGTCAAATTCTTTCTTGGCGGATTGGAGCTTGCCCTCGTCACACGCTCAACTCCAACGTACATGGACTTGAGAGTCGCCTATGCCTCCTTCGTCGCCCTCTTACCGTTGAGAGCAAGAAGGCTCTCCCCACTCACACCATGGTAGATGGTCGCAAGTGCCTTCTTGTCTTGGCGCCTGCCGCTGCTGTCTTCTTCAACGGCATCCCACACTCCCTGCGCCTCCATGTACACTTGCATCTTCATTTACCATGTAGCATACTTGCTACTAGTCAACAACGGGTATTAGAGCGTGATGCTCTCCTCCTTCCCGCCTCGTGCCAACAGCCTACCACGAGTGTAACATCCCAGTTTTTTTTGGGCATTTTCAAAAAAAAAAGATTAAAATTAACCATTTGATTTTATTGGATTAGTAAAGCTTAAACTGGAAATTAAAAAAATAAAAATAAAAATAATTTAATTTGAGTTAATCAAACTTCAATTAATTTAGAATTTAGTGTATTTGAATTTCTTGGGTTTTATTGGTTTCAAATGTCAAAAAGATTATTTGAATTATTTTCTTGAGTTTTCTAGAATTTAAAAAGGGTTTTTCTATTTGCCCGAAAGCCAAAAATAATTTATTTGCAAAATTAAAAGCTAAAGTTAAGTTAAAAATAATTTTATTAAGTTCCAAATAATTCAAGGAATTTTTGTGTATTTTTCTACAATTTTTGGACTTTATTTACTATTTTCTAAAAACCTATTTCATTTAACCCAATTTCTGAAGTTCAAAAAGTATTAAAAATCTGAATTACTGTTCCGGGCCGAATTCCTCGACCCGTTACTGTGCTTCCCGCACCTCTGGCCCATCTCTGTGGCCTTTCCTCCCACGCAAGCCCATCTCGTGCGCGCACCGCCTCTCGGCGATGCGGCGGCCCACCCGCCAATGCCTCGCCTCGCCCGGCCTCCGCTCCGTGTCTCGCTGTCGGCGAGGCCCACCATCGGCGCCTTCCCTGCTCACCTTCTTCCTCCTCCGCAGCCTCGCGCCGCGCGCTGTGTCGTCCGTCTCGCTTCTTCGCCGCGGACACCGCCGCCCTACTTCAGCCTCGAGCCCGACGCCGCGTCTCCGCCCCATCCCGTCCCATCACCGCCCTCCGCCTCGGTCTCTCGCCCCCTTTTGCTCTCGTTCCCCGCCGACACCGTACCGTCCCCTCACCGCCGCGCGGAGCTCCGAGCGCATCTCCTCACCTCCCCCTCCGCTATAAAAGTGAGCACCCGATGCATCTCCCTCTCCTCTCTCTTTTCCCCTTCCCCCTCCCTCTCTCTCGCCCCCAATCGCCCGTATTTGGAGCTCCAAGGGTTTTGGCCGAGCTCCGCGCCGCCGTCAAGCCTCCTTAGCTGCCCCACCTCCACCATCAGCATCGCACGAGTGAGGGCCACATCGTGCGCGCCTTCGTTTCACCAGGCCGCCGCCAGAACCCCGACGCTAACTTCGCTCGCTCCTCGCCGCCAGCCACCACCGTGTGCATCGCCGCCAAAGAAGTGTGCACTGGAACCCCCTCATGCGTGCCCGAACCGTCGGCGTCAGCTGTGCCGACGTGGCCGCCGCGTCCGCACCATCTGGCGCCACCTTAGCCCTCTTCGCTGGCATGACAGCCGCGTGGCCCAGCCCACATAGCGTTGCCACTGTGCCGCGAGCCGGGTTCACGGTGGACCCGCATGCCATCGTGGACTTGGTCCATGGCCGTGGGCCTGCATGTCAGCCGCACAGTTCTTTTTTTCAGCCGCTGACGCAATAAATCAATGTTTCTTTTAGAAAATAAATCCAAAAATTCTGAAAATTCCCTTTTTCATCATTTCATGTATTTTAAAACTCCCGAGAGCCCGTTCTCCTCCGTTCGAACTCCGATTTGAACGATTCAAATTTATAAATTCATCTAAATTCAAGATCTAGCTATACACACTAAAATTATTTAATTTGAAGTTCATTTGAATCTCATTTGAATTTTATTCAAATTTGCTTCGTCTTCGCTTGTAGTTTTCGAGAGCTCCGGGGAACCCAAATATTGCAATTAAGTAGACCCTCAAGATTTCGCGCAAGGCAGGTTACATCTTTGATCATATTGAATTCCAATATTTAAAATTATTTAAAATCTATTTTAAATTATTATTGCATGCATATTTAAATTCAAGTAATTTAAATCCCTGTTTTGACTTTATAGTTACTCCTAATTCCGTTGTATATCCAAACTTGAATACTGATTTAACCACCCCTTGACACCATAGTAAAAGTTAGTTTGTACATTAGTATGAACTAGAACATGTTGCAGAAACACTATGGTTAGCCGAAGCTTAGCTCAAAAATGTTTACTTTGGGGGAATTTAGCCACAAGTTCAACTACGATTCAAAATGATGCTATGGTTTTGTCTTTGCCATAGAAATTTATAAATTGTTTGACTCGTTAAATAAAATAAAAATTAGCTTTTACTTAGGCGAAATGGATGCATGGATGGGTGCATGTTCATGCACGGGAACGATTCATTTATATGATCGAGGCCCATAGTTTTTTTTGGAAAGTCGCCCGAGTCAATTAAGAAACGGTCTTTGAGCGCATTTTGCTAAGCTACATCGTACTACCATATGTCCTGAATGGGCAGGACCTGACTAACTAATTTACAACGTTTCATCATGATAATGCCATTCGGTTGCGTGGGTATCTTTTATGACCTACTTTCATGTATTCTCACCTGGCGCAAGAGGAGGCCTGAACCCAGCGGGTTTCTATCCAAAGGGGGCGAAACCTTAGCGAGACTATGGTGGGATGGCACATTGTAACGGCCTTATCACGTGCTCTAGATTGCTTATCTAAGGTAGTGAGTGGTGGTATCGACAGATGCCAAACAAACTAGAGAAATCGTGTCATATGGGTAAAGTTGTACACCTTTGAAGAGTGTTATGAACTATTCGAATATCCGTGTCCAAGGTCATGGACATGCTAGCAAAACCACTCCAAGTTAGATTTTGGTTTTGATTTCAACAGACTTTATTAAATGGTTTTTGATTTCTTTTCAAATGAGAATTTGGTGGTTAGCCATGTGATAGGAGGGTATCATTCACCTCTTGCGTGAATGTTATTCGACTATAAAACTTGAGAATTTAGAAAATGAATTTTAGTATAGAATAAACCGCTTCAGAACTTAGTATGAATATTTAAATGAAAAATGTTGCTTTATGAAAATTGAACCATATAAAGCCTTCCGTTGTTAAATCTTTGCATGTATTATAGTCTGTTATTGGGTGTAACTTGCGAGCATAGTTGTTGTGCCCACCCTTACTTAATAAAATTATTGAGCAGCAGAAGAATGCTACGAGGAAATTGAGAACTTGGATGGCTAGCTACACCCTCCAGACGATTGCATGCGGCGAATCATGTGGTCTACCTTACTGCTTTTGCTTCCACTGTATTTTGCTTATTGGCGGTATGCATGACAGTCATCCGTCTATCTGAATCACCAGAAGATATATCTTCTGAATAAGCAAAAGGTTATGCGGTATTTTCGATTTCTTATGCCACATTCAAAACATAAGTAACATCAGTTTGAATATTTATTTTAGTTCTGTCGGCTGCAATGGAGCGTTGCGGTGGTTGAAAGACAACAAGGTCGGCCTATAGTGGAGATCATGAATCAATAACATGCTTCAACTGCATACTTGATTTATGCGGCTTCTCAAGGAGAACATTAATAGATGGTTTATCATGCAATATATCATATTCAAAAAGGAAAAAATAATTCTGCTAATATCCTCCTTTCTAATTTTAAGATTCCACAATTTATATTACTATTGTTAATATGAGTACAAGTAAAGAAGTTAATTATTTTTACATTTAAATAATTTATCGGAGAATCAGACTACTCAATAAAAGTCTTCGTGTGGATTGTCACAATTTGATTAGTTTGTGGCCGCACTACTCGATCAGAGAGCTTAAACTCAAGTGACGCGGCCAACACTTGCGGGGTCTAGATCGCCGAATAACCCAGGAGCTAGGAGTAGGATAGCCTAAAAGGCAAAAGCAACGGCAGCCACCGCACCACTGCTCCGCCTCCTCCACGACGAGATGGCCACCACCTCCACCTCGCGGAACCCATGGCCGCGCCGCCAGCGATCCCCCGCCGCGGCCTCTTCATCGCCGGCGCGTGGCGGGAGACAGCCCCGGCCGCCGCATCCCCGTCGTCAACCCGGCCACCGAGGCCACCATCGGTTCGTTCGTCGCCCGGTCCCCTCTCGATCGATCGGCTTTCTCCAACCCCCTCCCTTATTCGCTGCTGCGGCTGGCGCCGTGCTGACTCCACCTTTCGGTTTTTGTGGGTTGGTGAAGGTGACACCCCGGTGGCCACGGCGGAGGATGTCGAGCTCGCGGTCGCGGCGGCGCGGGACGCGTTCTCGCTCGACGATGGGAGCCATTGGTCGCGCTCTCCTGGGGTGGCGCGGGCCTGTTATCTGAAGGCGATCGCCGCCAATGTGCCAGCTTCTATCTCCTCCGAATCTTAAGTTGCTGCTTAATTTGAAGTTAGTTGAAGTCGTGGAGCTCTCGTTGCTGTGTGAATGGAGAGGATGCTCTTATCGCAGTGGATCGATTGTTTTAAAAAAGTGCGATCGAGTTCGATAACTTTTGGAAATTTATCAGAGGCCTGCTACCTTTCTCTATTGCAAGTCGGTAGAACTGATCTTATATTTGTTGATTAGGGTGTTGCATGTAAACTTCTGTGAGGAGATCGATGGTCATATCGATATATCACCAACAAAAAACATATAACTTTATTTTGGCCTATTATTAATCTTATACTACAAAAACTTGGTTCTCAGGGTATGGCAAGTTGGCAACAGACTAGTCTCTTTCACTGTAAAAAATGTCATTGCTATGACATGAAAATTGATTGTACATTGTCTTTGAACAGTGGTTTTCAATATTAAATGATGGATGTAATCTAGCTTTCGGCCATTATCATTGAATGCTATTCTTACCATTCATGAATGCTAGTTTCAGATGTACATGTGGAAGGTTACTTACTCCCTGATCTTTGCTGCATTTTAGATTAATACCCAGAAAATTGCGGGGATTACTGCAAGATGTTTTCCTTTGTTATTGTTTTTCATACTGGATTCCCCATATGTTTATCGTAACTGGAAGTAATTTTCTTCAAAATTTTGGATGTTTGGTGCAGATTATAGATGGAAATCCTACCTGGCTTTGCTAGAGACGCTTGATTCTGGGAAGCTTCCGGATGAAGCATCTGGAGACATGATATCTTCAATTATCCACAATATGATGTTTACTGTGCTTGAAGATGCTCCATGAGCATTTGCACGTCCTAGGTGGTTTGGTGATCACCGGCGTCGATCGACCGCAGCGGTGCTCGGGAGCAGCGGACGTGGCGCTGGGTGGCACGGTCCATGCGATGGCAGGAGGGGTGTGTGTGGCGGAGGCTGCTAGCGCGTAGCGCGACCATCACGCTGGGACTATTGCATGCGGCATGCTGTGTGGTAATTTTTTTTTGTTTGTAGCAAAGTATGGACATTGAACTAGTTTTATGGATAAGTAGTGTTGGCTAATTGTAGATGTTGGGATGAACCCTTAATCTATTCCAATGGGCCAAAGATCAAAATATACATGATACATGTGTGGGTAAATACGCAAAGAACACCCTATACAATAGACATATCTAACATCTAACAGTAGATATTGCTGAATTTAAAACAACTGTTGAATGGGCCATGTATGGTTGTTTTGCTAATGCCGGTCAAGTCTGCAGTGGAACTTCTGGCCTACTTCTTCATGTATATCTGCTCTCCTGGCTGTTTTAGACATCAAGTTATTTTCTAATACATGACATGAAGAATCGACACTTTCACTGGAAAAAATTGCAAATCGATTTTTAGATAGATTAGTTGCATGGGCAAAGAGTGTCAAGATCTCAGATCCACTGGAAGAAGGTTGCAGGCTGGGGTCGGTTGTCAGTGAAGGGCAGGTAACTCAAATGGAGCCTATTGCACTTACTGAAGTTTGGTTGCAAATATGTACATCTTTGTAAACCCGTGAACGCTTTGATGAAGATATTACATTTAAATCAATGTTCAAGACAGCAGTGATGATCTGCGATGCAAGAAACTGTACCAGTTTACTTCGTTGCACGCTATCTAGCGAGTTTTATGCAGTTATGCTTGCATGTAGTATTCACAACTTTGCAAGTCTTGAGATGTCTCCTTACGTAATTCAGTAATTCTTATTTAGACAACCAAATATTTTTTCTTATTTCAGTATGAAAAAGATTATGAAGTTCATCTCAACAGCTAGAAGTGAAGGTGCCACAATTTTGCATGGGGGTGTCCGACCACAGGTAAGTATCGTTAGTTACATTACATGTTTTTGTCCCCTCGGTTATTGATCCAAGCTACACTTGTGAGTTGGCAGCACCTCAGAAGAGGGTTCCTTATTGAACCTACAATTATAACAGATGTTAGCACGTCAATGCAAATTTGGCGAGAGGAAGTCTTTGGACTAGTCATCTGTGTTAAAGAATTTAGGACGGAGAGTGAAGCTGTAGAGCTTGCAAATGATACTCAGTGAGTTGCCTGATTTTGCCGGCTTGAAATGTTCGTGCTTATATTATTCATTCACCTGCTCTATCATTTGTTTTCAGCTATGGTTTAGCTGGTGGTGTGATTTGTAATGATCCAGAGAGTATGAGCTCATTTCAAAGGTAGTTTGAAGTTGAAGTATAACAAGTCCATCAAAATTTTTTACCCTGATTAGCAGCTAGGATGCAAAACTTTAAATGAAATTTGAAGTATTCGATGCCATAATACATGCACAATCCCTCGTCCGCAGGTTACTCAATCAGGCATTGTTTGGATAAATTGCTCGCAACCATGCTTCGTTCAAACTCCATGGGGAGGGAACAAGCGGAGCAGTTTTGGTCGGGAGCTAGGAGAATGGTGAGTCCATTACTGATTACTTCTCTGTGCGACAAGTGATATATCTAGACTTGACATATTGCGCAAACCGTAGCTATACTGAACAGGCGATGGCTGTGCATTGTTTTTTTTGTTGAAATAATGTTATTTTAAAAGAAATTTACAAAAAAAAAAATCAATTTTTTAGAAAACTAAGCTACTGTTGTCATTTGAAATTGCGAAATGGTTATGTCGCTATTCTAAATGACGACAGTAGCATAGAGAATGGCGACATGGACTTAAACAGTGCAAAGAGGTCTCTGTCGCCGATTGAAATAGCGACAGGAACCTATCGCCACTCTATCATCATTTCAAATGACGACAGAGATCCCGCAAGTCTCTGTCGCCATTCCAAATGGTGGCACAATCTACCCCATAAAAGACATCAAAATTCTAGCATAACTCACTTTTATTAAAAAAAAAGAGAGAAAGATGTGGGAGAAGGGAGAGGAGGAGAGAAGCTAGCGAAGCGCTACCCGTCCGGTCGTCCACTTTTTAGGTATTTTTTAACCGAATGGATTACATAGTTTTAGATGTATGTTACATAGTGTAGTATGTTGTACATAATCTTTTTCGGTGGGTAGTTTAGTTTTAGATATGTGGTTAATCCTAGAAATCTTGTTTACAGTGCAGTACGTCAAATATGTCGGACGCCACCAATTTTAAAATTTACTACGGTTAAGGGGCTATTCTTGAGGTTCCTGAGGGGATTGATTTACATTATTTCCAATCGGCGTCGTGTCCCTAATAAGACCAGAGCACCGTACATGGGGCGTTGTGATGCGGTGGTTGTTCCATACATTCGATTTGGACCATGCTATGTATAATCTGAGATTGAGTTGTCTTGCCAACCGAGCACCATAGGGCACATATTGGAAGTTAGTGCAGCTCAAGGGAACAATGTTATGTCAGTCATATGTACGTAGGGCGAGGGAGGAACGGTGGAATTTGGTCCTTCTGGCCTAGGCATATGCCAAGCCCACTCCTGCATCGGCGGTTGAACAAGAAGGGGGTGGTGATGCCGAAGAAGAAATTGGGGACTCCAGCCACAGCGCGACGCACACAATGGCCGAAGGTCCGGGAGTTGCTGATTCTATCGATGAAGACCCTATGAAAAGAGCTCCTCCAGTCATGAAACTAGTGGGCTTGTTGACGAGGGTGAGGAGCTGGAAGCCCTAGTCCAAAGGATGGATCTCGGTGACCAGGACTACATGACATTTTCAGAAGATGAAGGATCCGAGACGAAGATGTTGTGAAACAGCAGACGGTTCCATCAGAGTGGAACACATACCAGTTCGATAACATCATTGTTAACGAAGGCTCCCGTGTGCCGTGAGAGTATGACCACAGCGAGGTCAGGCAAGGAGTTTTGTACAAATGCAGAGAGTCCGTGCTGGAGGTAGTCAAATTCTAGGGCTTGTCGGTGCGGCGTACATTTATAATCAAGTCTAACATAAGATGCTACGATGTGAAGTGCGACATAGAGGGATGCCCTTATCGAGTGCACGTATTTCAATCTAAGTGGGATACCTACTGGAAATGCTCTATAGTGGTTCCTCACACATGTATCGTCGCTGAGTCAGTGCAGTTCCACAAAAATCTGTCATCAAGCTTCATCGTGAACATCATGTACGGTGAGATCGTAGATAATCTAGATATTGAGCTACGATCCATCATTCGGGCGATTGAGACAAGGTTCTAGTACACAATCAACTATGCTAAGGTGTGGATGGCAAAACAGAAGGCATTGGAAGTAAGGTTCGGTACGTTTGGGGACTTCTACCACAATCTCCCCCGCCAACTCCGAGTCATACAAGACAGGAATCCCGGCACTCATGTCGATATTCAAGATTCCACGCATCCGAAGTTGGGTAATAAGAGGGTGCTGAAGTGAGCATTCTTCGCCTTTGGTCCATGCATCAATGTCACTCTCCTCTCCTCTCGTCCTCCGTTCAGGCCGACTCGGGGCGAATCCACCGGCTCCTCCGCAGCCTCCGCTCGTCCTCCCTCCTCCCGGACCTCCGCTCCTCCTCCCTCCTCCCGGACCTCCCGTCCTCCGGCTCCTCCGCGGCTCGCTCCTCCTCCCTCCTCCCGGACCTCCGCTCCTCCTCCCTCCTCAGTCCTCCCGGACCTCCTCCTCCCAGATGGCAGATGGCGCCAGATCGCCTCCGCCCCTCCGCGTCCGTCGGCTCTCCACCTCCGGGGCCCTCCCCAGCCGGCCCCCGCCTCGGCCCGACGCCCGACGCCTGACGGCTCCCTCCTCGTCCTCGGGCCGGTCGGCCTCCTCCGTGAGCAGCACGGCGGCACCGAGCCACCGACGGTCGGCCTCCCCAGATCAGGTTTGTCTCACACAGTCACACTCTCGCTCGATCTCGATTGAATGTGGATTTGGGGAATCGATTGAATGAGAAAGATTGAATGTGGACGGGGAAGGGAACCGATGGATGTGAGTTGGGCACAGCCCGGCGCTTTGGAGCTTGGCAAGGGCCAGCCCAACGATTTGCCGATTGTTCTTGCCCGATTGCCGTCCGAGACACTCTTTTCTCTCTTTCTGCAGTTGTTGCCCAGTTGCCCAGTTCTTGCCCAGGCTGTCGGGGGTCTCTGCCGGTGGAGGGTGGGCTTCAGCCTGACGAAGCCCACCCGGTGGATTCGCCCCTGTGTGTGGGTAAATATGCAAAGAACACCCTATACAATAGACATATCTAACATCTAACAGATAGATATTCTTCAATTTAAAACAAGCTGTTGAATGGGCCATGTATGGTTGTTTTGCTAATGCTTAGGTCAAGTCTGCAGTGGAACTTCGCCTACTTATTCATGTATATCCGCTCTCTCCGCTTTTTAGACATCAAGTTATTTTCTAATACATGACATGAAGAATCGACACTTTCACTAGAAAAAATTGCAAATCGATTTTTAGATAGATTAGTTGCATGGGCAAAGAGTGTCAAGATCTCGGATCCACCGGAAGAAGGTTGCGGTGGGGTCGGTTGTCGATGAAGGCGTGTAACTCAAATGGAGCCTATTGCACTTACTGAAGTTTTGGTTGCAAATATGTACATCTTTGTAAACCCGTGAACGCTTTGATGAAGATATTACATTTAAATCAATGTTCAACCGAGCACAGTGGTCGGTGAGCTGGGTCTGGAACTGGCCAGTGGGTTGCTTGGCGGTCAACCGAGATGTCCTGGAACTCTGGACGTCTGGTGAGTGAACGAGTTAAACGAGTTAA
Source organism: Hsuehochloa calcarea (assembly GCA_036346395.1). NCBI lineage: Eukaryota > Viridiplantae > Streptophyta > Magnoliopsida > Poales > Poaceae > Hsuehochloa > Hsuehochloa calcarea. The sequence goes on from CM070600.1 coordinate 19,725,719, forward strand.
CGAGCAACTCGCGAGCCAGCTCGGCTCGGCTCGTTAAGAAAACGAGCTAAATTGTTGGTTCGGCTCGTTAAGGGACCGAGTTCGAGTCGAGTCGAGCTGAGCCCTTAACGAGCCGAGCTGGCTCGCGAGTTTCAAGCTTTTTTTCCACCCCTAAACTTATCTGGGCCGCGGACATTGATAGGTTGAAGAGAAAAGTTGGCCGACGACATGTACAACGTATCAGGAACGACATGGACGAAGCAAAAGTCGTGCGTCGTACGGAGAAGTGTTCCATTTGCAGGGAGTCTGGGCATATGTTCAAGAAATACCTTATGACAAATCCACATGATAAAGGCGACATCGACAGTCCGAATGTCGCCGGGGGACCTCATTTGACCTCCCACTTGAGGCAGTCGACATGGCAGACGTTGAGGTCGCAACCACGAGAAATGTTCGTCTTGTTGACAAAATATGTGAGGACATTGCGCTGAATGTTCTGTAATATCACTGTGATTTATCGACAAAATATGTGGGGACGTTGCGTTGAATGTTTTGTCGACAAAAAATGTGATGACGTTGTGCTTAATATTTTGTAATATTATTATGATTTGTCCACAAAATATGTGGCCAGAAATAGATAGTAAAAAAATAAGCAGAGATCCCTGTCTGCTAGTTGGGGTGACGATAGAATCATGTCGCCATTGCCTAGACTACTAGTGACAGGGACTTCTCTGCACTATTCTGGCCCTCGTCATCATTCCTAGCCTACTATCGCTGTTTGGAATGGCGATATAGCTATTTTGCCATTTCAAATGGTGATAGTAACATAGTTTTGTACATTTTTTTCACTATTTATTTTTATAATTTTTTAAATAATACTATTTCAAAAAAAAAAAACCTGCATTGTATATATCCTCTGGATTTTCTTTGCTTTTGCTGTTATGGGCCTCGATAACTTCTTGAGCGTGAAGCAGGTCACCAAGTACTGCTCCGATGACCCGTACGGATGGTACCGGCCTCCATCCAAGCTGTAGATGAGCCATTCGCGTCACGGCGTCAGGATAATGGAGCGCATCATTCAGTGAAGACGGGATCAATCCTGTGCACGGACAGAATCTTCTGTACAATGCTCTTGCAATAAGCCATTGGATGGCAAAGCTGCTTATGATACTGTGTAATGGATAGTTATTAAAATCGGACCGGATTGGCGGCCGAAAAAAATCGGAAACTAGTCCGGTCCATTTTCGCTATGGGATCGCCTGTGCAACTAAACCGGTGTATTCGTAGTCCAGGACGTGAATAGAAGTGGGAATAACTGTAAAAATAATGCAGGGAAGGTTGCTGGAACTCAGGACGTCAGGTTTGGGGCATCACAGGGCACCTGCGCTGACCAACTGAGCAACAATAATTTTGGCGTACTGAAACAGGAACCAAAAAACGACATTCTATTCTGCCACTCTGTCCATCTGCGTTCGTGAATTCGTGATACGTTCCTGATGACTGATGAGCCAAGCCATCCGTGCGAAATCACTTGCAATTCGCCCCCCCAAATCAGCTGCAAAACCATTAAAGCAATGCCGACTCCACCTGAATGACTTGTCGAACTTTGAACAAAGCAATCGGCAAACCAATATGCCGCCTCCTCGTCCGCCTCTTCAGACCCCAACCCCAATCGCCCTCCTCTACAGCTTCCTCGCCGCGCCCTCCCAGTCGCCGCCTCCGCCACTCTCCGCACTGCTCCGCCTCCACGCCCTCGCCATCACCTCCGGCCTCTCCCCACGCCCCGACTTCGCCGCCAAGCTCGTCTCGGCCTACTCCTCGTCCGGGCAACCCCGCCTCGCTGCCCTCGCCTTCTCCGCCTCCCCCTGCCCCGACACCTTCCTCTGGAACTCCCTCCTCCGCTCGCACCACTGCGCCACCGACTTCGCCTCCGCGCTCTCCGCCCACCGCCGCATGCGCGCCTCCGGCGCGCTGCCCTCGCGCTTCACCTCGCCCCTCGTCGCCTCCGCCGCCGCCGAGGTGGGCGCCCTCCCCGTCGGAGCCTCCGTGCACGCCTACTGCGTCAGGTTCGGCCTCCTGGCCGGCGATGGTTCCGTCGCGGTCGCCTCGTCGTTGGTCTACATGTACGCTAGGTGCGGCAGCGTCGGCGACGCGGTGAAGGTGTTCGAGGAAATGTCCGAGAGGGACGTGGTCGCGTGGACCGCGGTGGTATCTGGGTGCGTGCGAAACGGGGAGTGCGGGGAGGGGATGAGCAACTTGGTGCAGATGGTTAGGCTTGCGGGTGATGGCGGGGCGAGGCCAAACTCACGGACGATGGAGAGTGGGTTGGGGGCGTGCGGGGTGCTAGGTGAGCTGCATGCTGGTAGATGCTTGCATGGTTATGTGGTGAAGGCCGGTCTTGGAGATTGCCCGTTGGTAGTTTCGGCTCTTTTCTCTATGTACTCAAAGTGCGATAGCACTGAGGATGCATGCATTTTCTTCCCAGAGTTGCCAGGCAAAGACGTTGTTTCCTGGACCAGCTTGATTGGAGCGTATTGTAGGAGAGGGCTTGTCGGGGAGGCCATGGAGTTGTTCAAGGAGATGAAGGAGTCGGGTCTGCAGCCAGATGAGGTTCTTGTTAGTTGTGTACTTTCAGGGTTGGGGAACAGTGCTAATGTGTGTAGTGGGAAGGCGTTTCATGCAGTTCTAATGAGGAGAAACTTTGGAGACAGTGTTTTGATTGGCAATGCTTTGATCTCAATGTATGGGAAATTTGAACTGGTGGATAATGCAGCCACAGTTTTTAGAATGTTGCATCAAAGAGACGCGGAATCATGGAGTTTGATGGTTTTAGCATACTGCAAAGCTGGACTTGATGCCAAATGCTTGGAGTTGTACCGAAAAATGCAGTTCAGGGATAGGGATGAATTTGTGGGTGACACCAACAGCTTAGTTTCCACAATCTCCTCTTGTTCACGGCTAGGCGAACTACGATTAGGTCAATCAGCACACTGTTATTCAATCAAGCGCTTGCTTGATGAAAATTCATCAGTCGCGAATGCATTAATTGGCATGTATGGAAGGTGTGGAAAATTTGATCTTGCATGCAAAATATTTGGTGTGGCCAAATTGAGGAGAGATGTTGTCACCTGGAATGCACTAATTGCCAGCTTTTCTCATCTGGGACATTTAAATGATGCCTTGTCACTTTATGATCAGATGCTCACTGAAGGTGTTAAACCCAACTCAGCTACCTTGATTACCGTCATTTCAGCTTGTGCAAATTTGGCTGCATTGGAACGTGGAGAACTGATACATTCTTATGTGAAAGATATGGGGTTGGAATCTGATGTATCAATTAGTACATCACTCGTTGACATGTATACTAAATGCGGGCAACTTGGAATTGCAAGAGAGATTTTTGATTCTATGCTCCAACGGGATGTTGTTACTTGGAATGTAATGATATCAGGCTATGGGATGCATGGCGAAGAGAAACAGGCATTAAAATTATTTAGTGAGATGGAGGGGGGAAACATTAAGCCTAACAGTGTCACTTTTCTTGCCATTCTGTCTGCTTGCTGCCATGCAGGGCTTGTGGATGAGGGCAGGAAGCTTTTCATTAGAATGGAGGAATACTCCCTTGAGCCTAACCTGAAGCATTACGCCTGTATGGTGGATCTCCTAGGGAAATCTAGCCATCTTCAAGAAGCAGAAGATATGATTTTGGCTATGCCAATAGAACCCGATGGTGGGGTATGGGGAGTTTTGCTTAGTGCCTGCAAAATGCATGACAACTTTGAGATGGGGTTAAGGGTGGCGAAGAAGGCGTTTGCTTCTGACCCAGGAAATGATGGGTATTACATTTTAATGTCGAATTCATATGGCAGTGCTGAAAAATGGGATGAGATAGAGAAACTAAGAGACATGATGAAGAATTATGGAGTGGAAAAAGGTGTAGGCTGGAGTGCAGTTGATGTTTGTGGGTGAGTTAACAATTATGCCTAAGACTATAGCCCAGACTATAGAATGGTAATACAACCAATTGACCGCAGCTAAAGCTGTGTCTAATGAACAGCATTAGTCTTGCAAAACAGAGAGTATAGTCTTGTAGATGGATCAAAATTCTGCTGATCAATGACAGCATTGGCATTTCCTTTTCTATGGAGTAGTAAAGACTTCAGAATGTGGGGCAGAAGGGTAACATTATTTGGAAGTGATATCTGTAAGTTTCCTCATGCTATAATGGGTTCCATCTTAAAGGTTAAGCTCGTGAACGTGAAAAAGTTACTCTGCTTCTTGTGAAGAATGCCCCTCATTGATATATTTTTCCATCCATACCATAGAAGAGGAAATTGTTCATGGTTCAGCTAAAGGTGGATCCCATGCTTACTGATTACTGATATGCTTACATGGTAGCACTGAGCCAAGCTGGCTGGACCATGGCATTCATGAGAGCATTCGTAGTAGGTTTCTCTTTGTTGCTGACTGAAGCATGATATTGGTAATTGTACCTGTACATGATATTGTTTGGCCATGATCATAGTAACACTACGCAGTTTTCCGTAAGAACTATTGTGTTGCCCTCGACTGTTAGTTGCAAAAGCACTGCACATATGAAGATTTAAGCCCCACAGCTCATGATATGGTAATTCACTCTGCCAATTGATCTGGCATATGCACTGTGAAACTAAATATTCTTCCATCATTGCTTCCACTTTCAATATCTTATATCTTGAATGGTTTCTTCTGTGGGCAGGTTAGACACGGCCCTGTTGGTGGTGGAGTGAAGAATTTTACAGGTTCAGCAAATCCAATTTCCGTTTTCCCTTTCACTTTATGATACATTGCCTGTGATGGCTGCTCTTCTTTCTATCGCTAATACAACCATTGCCTTTAAATCTTTAGAATGTTCAGAGAAAATGTTTATTTGAAGAGTCCTAAAGATAGAACGCGAGGGGGGTAAATGTCTAGGTTACATTTAAATGCAGAGTGACACAAAGTAGCTCATAAACATACAATGCAATCTCGTCTGCTTACTTGGCAATTCGCTTTCCATGGACTGGCATGTGTGTAGTGATCATCCCTTCTTGCGTTCGTAAGGAGCAACTTAACAACAGGCCTGATTTATCTCTAGCTGTAGGTTTGGTTCTTCATCACTTCATTCTGCTACTGTGCTACATGAACTTGTGGTTGATGTTGACCTGCTGTTCATCTTGTTCTAACTTTCCTGTTATGCCGAAGCACAGAAGCTGCCCATGTGGAAGGACATGCTAGATTGCTATATACCTCGTACCAGAACTGTGACGTAGGGTGGGGGTCAGATTGTCGTACCCAATTTTCATATGCTTTTGTTGCCACATTTATGCGGAGCTAGCTAGCGGTGCTGGTAGCACTGGACTGGACTACTGGAGCAAACGTTAGCAGCAGCAAATGCAGTTGTGCACGGTCTCTTCTTTTGGAAATCTGCACCAACTCCTTTTGCGTTGCATTCGCAGTGAATGGGAAGGGAATGGAAATTATGGTCCTGATCAATGGGACTTTCTCTTTGACACAAAAGGTTAAACAAGGATTATGGTGTTGTTAGATATGTCTTTTGTATAGGGTGTTTTTTTTTGCATATTTACTACAACTGTAACATGTTTAAATACCCTAGTTTGCATGTTTACACTATTTTTTGTGGTTTTAATTATTTTCGGCACTTGCTTCGACGATTTTAGTACTAATTTAAGTGATTTCAATACTTGTTTCAATTATTTGAGTTATTTAGTTATTTGTAATATATGATTTCAACATTGAAACATTAGAAATAAAATAATGTATTACTACTAATGAAATCACTCAAATAATTGATTTAAACAAGTGTAAAATATAATGAAAATTAGGAAATAGTGCTAAACATACGGTTTGTGGGGTATTTGCACGACAACTTAACTTATGAAGGCAAAGTAAACGATAATTAGATATGCATAGAATATTTACACGTCAACTTAACTTATGTAGTAAGGTAAACAATAATTAGATACGAGGAGCAAATTGAAACGGTATTAATGGATTTTCACGGTAAGAAGGACACTCCCCATTTAGCCTCACGACACTCAACTGTACCAATCGAATGGTCGAGACCCCCTCCTGTTCGCCGACCCCAACCCCAACCCCAAACCCCAACCCTAGACTTGGTCAAATGGGCGGTTCGGCCCAGGCACAAGCCCGTTCTAGCCTGGTTATTAGATGGGTCGTGTTGGGCTAGCTCACGTGCTGGGGAGGCGCCAGCACGTCCTGTTGGAATTTCGTGCTGTGTTGGGCTGGCATGAGCCCGTTTAGCCTATTGGGCCAAGTCTGGGCCGCCAAAAAAAAAAAATCCAAAAAATCATAAAATTACGTAGAATTCAAAAATACATATGAAGATTGTAATAAATGAGATAAACATATTGAAAATGTAATAGAATTTTATTAATGTTCAAATAGTTGGCTCGTTAAAATATTTATCATTTAGCTCATAAGACATGAAAAATGAAAAAAACATGTAAAACAATCCTAGAATATATATATATATATATACACACACACCAAAATAAATTTATATATACTTATAAAATGAATTATATAAAATTTGAAAACTACAAAATAAAACCACATAAGTATTTAAAAATAGAAATAAAATAAAATAAATAAATAAATTATAAAATAGTGTTATACCTAATAAACCGTGCTGCCTGAGTCATACCGGACCGAGTCCAGTATTATTCATACTGTGTGCCAGAGTGACAACTCAGACATAGCTTCAAGCTCATAAATAATACGAGCAGTACCGTGTCGGACCAGACCAGCAGTATTATAGCTCGGTCCGATCCGGCGGGCATTTACCATCGGCCATCGCATCGCCCGGGGGGGCAGCCTCGTCATTTCGCGCCTTCCTCCCTCGCGTCGCCTCCTCCCCGCCTGTCCGGCCCGGATTAATTAAAGCGAAGCAACGGAAACGCCAAAAAGCACGAAAATTTTCAACCTCCCTTTCCATTAACTCCGTCCCCGTGTGTTATCTATCCGTTTCGGTTCCACCCGTCCATCCACCCGCTCCGTGTCGTCTCGTGTTCTCGTCTATCCTCGCCTCGCCTCGCCTCGCCGCTTTTTAGGGTTTTTCTTCGCCTCGCGCACGCACGCGCTCACGCCGCCGACGAGGGAGCTGCCTGCGAGGTCTCCGGCGCGATGGGCTACGACGGCGCCACCTCACCCGCATCGACCGCCGCGCGCGACGCGAAGAAGAAGAGGGTAAGGGTTTGTTTTGGTGGGGTTGGGGGTGATCTGTGATTCGATTTGGGGTGTGTGTGTGTGTGGGGGTCTTACTGGGTTGGGTCTGATTGGTGCCGAGTGCTGATCTGGGCGGTCTTGTGTTTTGCAGGGGAACCGGTCGTCGGCGAAGCTGAAGCAGTGCAAGCTCGACGCGCGCCGCGAGCAGTGGCTGTCGCAAGGTCTGATCTGGTGCCTGGTCTGTGTAATGTTTTACCTGATTTTTGTGATTTCGGTGTCTTCTCGTCGGGGTTGGGGTTGGGCGGTGTGCATGCGGAAGTTGGGATCTCTGTACGGTGGATCATCTTGTCCCTGGGTGAGGGGTCGTTCAAAAATATTATTTTTGTTTGTCTATTGGGTTTTGGGGTGTGATCTAGGTGGGGAAGCGGTGTTTTATTGAGTATTTTGTTCAAACTCTGATCCTTTCGTGTTTTGGATTGATCTAGTCAAGGATGGGAAGGGGCCAAGGCTGCCTCTTCGCCAACAGGGGCAGGGTCCAATGCTGGGTCGCCGATCCTCGCTTCGCCACACCCTCCACTCCCTCGCCGGCGTGCAGATGCGAGATCAAGGGGAGGGGATCCGGAGGCGGCTGGTGCTACCGGGCAAGAGGTAGGCAGCAGCGACCTCGACTCCCCCATGCACAGCCCTGGCTCGGACAATTCCAGAGATGGCTGCGCCCAGAGGAAGCGCTGCTCCAGCAATGGTAGTGGCCCCAGCCTCAGCAGTGGCAGCAGTCTATGGTCCAGCTCGAGGAGTGTGAGTGAATTCGAGGATGATGACACAGGCAGCGGCCCTGAGGAGGAGAATGGGGTCTTGGATGATTGGGAAGCTGTTGCTGATGCACTTTCAGTCGATAACTGTCATTGCCACCAGAGTTCAGGTCCCATGGCTCCCCAGAAGCTCCAAATGTATGTTCAGCTCCTGCTAATGCAGCAAAAATAACAGAACCGATTCGTAGCAACACAAGAGCTTGGACGCCTGATGATATATTCCGTCCACAGAGCTTGCCCGGTATCTCCAAGCAAGCCAGCTTCCCAGCGAGCATCGGGAACTGCTGGGTGGGGATGGGTATGAGTGCTGCACAGCAAGGTATCCTCGCTTTGCCATTATCTTGCCCAATATGCTACGAGGATCTTGATCCGACAGACTCGAGCTTCCTCCCTGCCCTTGTGGGTTTCACCTGTGTCTCTTCTGCCACAAGAGGATCCTCGAGGCAGATGGACGCTGCCCAGGGTGCAGGAAGCAATACAAGGCAGTGCCGGAGGAGGAGAAACAGCAGCAGCAGCTAGCAGGATTGGACGAGAGATGGCAAATGCAGTACCAGTGCGGCTGTCCCGTTCTTGTAGCATGGGTGCAAGATACTAGGCTGTGCCAGGGTTATAATAGCTCTATGTCGTAGTTCTACTTTTCCATGTTACCGTTGGATATGCTAGTTTTGTCGCGTATCGTCTGCTTTTGGTATAAAGAAATGTGAATATTGGAATAGGTGCTGAATCCATATACAATGTCTCCATAAACTTTTTTTGTATGTGATGCATATGTTGCTGGAGAGGACCATTTGTTGTTTACAGTTCATGAGATCATATATATATATATATATATATAATAGCTATATAAGGTGACTGTTATGTCTGTATCAGCTGATTTATGAGCAATGAACTCATGCTTGTTTCATATTTAAACTGGAAGTCTCACTCTTTGAATTTTCATATTTAAACTGGAAGTGTAGCTCTCTGAATTTTCACTTTTTTATGTGTTTTTGTAACTGTTCTAAGGTAATTGAGCATTCTCCTGTATCTAATGCTTCTATCTAATTATTTACAGTGTACTCTACATATAATGCTGATGTTTGCTCTGCAATTTTACTTCACTGACCAAATGCAATAGGTGCCAGCAGATTGCACAGCTGCCTCTTTGCAGGGCTCCTGTCTGCTTTCGTCACCAATATTTGATTTTTCCTACATTTAATATATTTGATCACAGTTCACTTTTCAGGTTCTGGCTCGTTAGTAGTCTGCCAGGGTGGGCTTTCTTAATTCTTATGATTCTGATCTTGGCAATAAAGGAAATGAATCTCTATTTTATTGGAAGCGGTACGGTGTGTTGTCCTGCTCCCTATTTCCCTTATTTTAGTTTAAATTTCATAGTATGTTTCATCTCCACCCGACATCTGTGACCTGTAAATGTAAATTGGAATAGGTCTTAGCAAAGGAGGTCCTTTCATATTATGCATTCTATTAGCTTTCTGCAAGTGAGCTTGTCCTGCTATTCTAGTGTTTTGGCTTCTATATTAGCCCTCTACATTGGACCTTACAATGGATGTCATGCTATTCTAGGGATGTTTTGACCTATCATAAATTTCTTTCGTAATCCATGAGCTTTGGGTGTCTCTGGCATAGTTATCATTTTCTGTTCCAAATGCTAATCGGAATGGCCATAGGAACGCAATTGACAGCTATGGCAGAAACCCTGTATGCTGACTATGTGATAAGCCATAAAATTTAACAGCCTATAAATTCTTAGATGTCGGAGCTGTGCTCTGGCAAATGCAACTTATTCCCATGATGCATCTGGTGCATATATTTAAGCATTGTCATGAGCATTTTGGCTGGAGGTTAATATTGTTGGGCTGGGAAATTGGAGTTTAAGGCTTTAAGCTAAGAATAAAGTCCTCTATTTAGCCTTGGCCTAAGTTTGTTTTTGTGAGAAGTGTCTAAAGCGTTAAGCTAGGATGAAAATGTCCCGGAAAAGCTAGCCTGGTGCTCCTGTCTTGGCGCATTAGTACATTTTGAGGTGTGACACTACCCTGGGTTTTGAATGTTGGCATTGTAACTGTCATGCTTGATTTGCAATCCCCATCGGTCGGTTAAGTTTTAAAATTTAAACTTTGCTATTTTGCTCCTTTTAATGGTTTGAGCGCTATGCAATGGTTCTTTCATTTGTTGGAAATCCTGAACAATTTTGATATACCATTTTACTTAAGCTTAGCTAAACTGGAGCAGTTATCTGTCATGTAATTCATGGTAGAGTGGAGCTTTGGATCCAATGTGCTTTCTAGTTATAGAACCAAATGGACTTTTGTCATATTGCTGGAATTATTGTGGGTCTTGACTGGGTTTAACTGCCCTGTAGCGCCCTCTGACAAGGCTTTTGTAGATTCCATTAAATGGAGTAATCAGCATCATGAAATACTTTGAGTAGTCAACATTTTCCAGGATTACATGTTCAAGCCTGAGTATGCTTCATGCGATGTGACATCTAAGGTTGGTGCAAGCAGTGTTAGTGAAATTGGCCTAGGCACTCAGCGCCGGATGGCAGCCGTGACTTGGGCCATAGTCGACTGCCTAGGCGGCCGGCTGCTAGGCAGAGTTGGGCGCGACGGGTTGGGCGGCTGACTCGGTGGTTTAGACGGTCCAAGGCGGCAGGAGGTGGCGATGAGAGGGAGACAGAGAAGGGGGCGCGGGGGCAGAGGAGGAACTCGATTTGCAGCAGGTGCGGCGACGAGAGGGTTGAGGGAGAGGAAGGGGGAGGAGGCATAGTTTGTTGGAGGGGAGTGAACCCAAGTTAGAACAAGAGAGAAGGGGGAGCATGGCAAGAGGGAAGGAAGTTGGCACCTTCATCGCAGTCATCGCTAGGTCGTAGTTGTTGTCGCTAGATCTCGCCGCCGTCGTATCATGGTTGTCGAGGAGGCATGCGGCGACGCGTGTGAGGAGTGGAGGAGGCAGGCGGCTGGGTTCTTTATTTAGGGTTGGCTACTGTGGGCTTGATGGGCTGGGCCAATCGGTGTGAGGCCCACGTGAGGAGGCTTATTTCGCTCGGACGGCCGAGATTTTTTGGGTGTGCAGTGGAGTGAGCCACCGCCTCCTTCCCCCTCAACCACCCTGTGCTCCTCGCTCGCCCTTGCCCCCACTGCCGCTCTTGCCTCTGCCTCCTACTCTGCTCTCCATCGTCTCCGCCTGTGTCGACCGCCTAGGCGCCAGTCCACCGCCCGACTAGTGTCAAACGCTTTCGTGAACATTGGGTGCAAGCATATTCCCGTAATTCCATTGCGCACTCTCTATTTCCATCTGTGTGTGTGACAAGCAGAGCAGGAGTTCCATGCAGTATTCGTTTAGGTGGGTTTTCTTACCTGGTTAGCAAGAGCTGAATGGTGCAAGAAAATATGGAATGCCGCTTGCAATATTGTAGCAATAGGCGTGTGTTTATTTAGCAGCTTTAGCCACTTTTGTAAATGATATGTGCGGATGCTTAAAACTGTGTGATTGCACGCGATGGCTGTGCGTCAATTTGTTACTCGCCAACAATTGCAATCCATCAAGTGTTCAGAAATGTTACCTGGCATAGTTCTTTTATGAATTTGTCGACGAGTACTTGCCACGTCCTTGGTATTTCGATTTCGATCACACAACTCGGGTAGTTGAATTGACAACTGAGCGTGCTTATGAGTTATGACCAGGTACTAACAACGAATGCCTCGGCCTGTTTGGGTTAGTTGTACTTTTATAATGAGATGCAAGTTCAATGCATGGAGATTCGTTCCATTGGTGTCATACTACTGTAAATTAGTGAAGAGCCAAGCAATGGCACCAGCTAAGGTGAAATAACAAAAAATGACACATTATATGCTGTTTACTGATCACAGATTTAGCCACATCCATGTAAGTTTCTAGACATGGGGTCAGTGAACCAAGTGATTGCCAGAAAGCATGGTTTTCCTGAGTACATGGAGACCGAAGACTTGCATAGCTGCATACATAAGGTACCCCAAAGGTTCTGGTACTCAACATTTCTAGGGCCTTGAAAAGAAGCAGGTCTGCATCCATAATTGACTCTCAACTGATCCACAGATTACTACAAAGAACTCCAGGGGACGCAAGCTCGTCACATTCATCAGGAGACGAAAGGCACCGCGGCACAACAACTACTTGATTAAGAGAGTAACCTGTTGACTGCCCTCTTCAGCCGCAAAGTGCGAAGCCTGGGCTCGTAGGAAAGAAAGATCTCTCGGTTCTTGAAAACATCAAGAGGCTAGAATCCTGACCTCATCAGACACATCAGCCATGGCATGTAGAGCCTTGATACACCTTGAAATCGAAGGAACTGATCTCCATCCTTTTGTTGTTTGTTCTTTCACGCGAGCCTGTATCATTCTGAAGTCTAGATAAGCCTCCATGGTCTGTTGGATGTCGGGGATCTTACGCTTCTTGCGCTTGTCCTTCTGTGGTTCTATGCAGGAACTTGAATGCCCTGGTTCATCAGCTCTCTGTGGCTTCGGGTCTGCACCATGCTGTGGCCTTTCCAAGACCTCTTCAGTGTGATTTTGCAGAGGATCAAGATCTTCCAGACCTTGTGGTCCTAACTCCGGAGTTCTTTGGAGTGAGCTGATATTGTTCTCTCCACCATCAATGCTTGCAATGACCTTACCACAAGGTCTTCCAGACAGGCTTGGAAGTGTACCGATGCTGTTGCCTCCCTCGTCCACGTTCCCAACAACACGTTGAGGTGTGCTGGGAGTTGATGTTGTGTTCCCCTTCAGCAGGTGCGACTATCACTGCTTCTCCTGAGACAATTCGAATGGGACGAAAGGTACCTTCAAATAACCGTTCCAGTGATTCAAGCAATTGAAAACTCTTACTTTGGTACTTCCGTGCCTTGGGTGTCTCCTAGCAAATTTAGATGAACGATTAAAATTTTAATCGCTTGCCTAAATAATAACTAGAGTATAAGAGTTAAGAGCTATGATGCACGGACACGGATACGTCGACACGACACCGACACGGGATTCGCTATTTTCTCAAAAATACCGATACGGCGACACGGCTATAAATATTTAAATAATAAGAATAAATTATACATATGTATCATTTTTTTTATGTTTCTTCATGCTTGCCGAACTGAAATGTTGTAAAGTGTAAAGTAAACTCGGAATATGTACCTCTCAAAGATGGCCCTTGCCTCTTCATTCTTCTTGCAGTTAATTCATGAATCATGATATGTTCAATTGGTCATATGAATACCATTTTCAGAAATCATAATTCCATAAACCTAGGAAAAGAAATAACATGATCAGCAAGAGTTGCAAGACTATAAAGATAACATATATAATTGAATACTTGATCCTCGAACAATCAAAGGCTCAAAGCAATAGAGCAACAACAATTGATAATTGATAAGCGATAAAAATTAACAAGTAACCAAGTTCAAACATAGAAACTTAAATACATGGTTCAACCAACAGCCCAACATAGGAGTTGTTCAACTTAAGTTACATAATAAAATCAAATTCCAGTGGCAAAGCTTCTTGCACCCACTTCTTCAATAACAACAATCAACTTCTCAGAAATGTACCCTTTGTCTTCACCTCGCCTTCAGCATTGATAGCTCGCAAGAACATCGGTGCACCATCAGAAATAGAGATAAAGTTAATGAGAGGTCGCCTCTGCGCATCTGACCATCCATCTGAACAAATGGTGACACCCTTTTCAAGCCACGTGCTCCGCGTATGAGCCAATAAGGTCTCAATGTGAGTCCTTTCTTGTTGAAGAAGTGTAGTCCTCAACTTGTTGTACCCAGGTGGGACATAACCAGAAAGTTGGTTATAACTTGCAGTAAAGTTGTATGACTGTTGAAAATATGGATTTCTTGCTAGATTGAAAGACAATCCTGTAAATTTCACATAACCAAAGTTTAGTTAAATGCATATGGTAAGTTGTATAAAATTGAAACAATGATTTCAAGTTGATTGCATACCTCCAGAGTAAAACATCCTTACAATTTGTGTATCCAGTTGATTGCGCAAATCTATGGCCCAAGCTTTCTCTAATGGTGAAGGAGGTCCCCTCCGCTTCTTATTCCCCAACATAGCTGAGTCCATGCTTGATGAAGAAACACTAGCACTAACAACACTACCAACAGTTGATGGTGGCAAGGGCATATCTCTTGGCCTTGTTTTTGCTTGTTCATCCTCAGCCTTTGCAACTTCACTTTTAAGCTGAGCAAGAATAGGTATTGTCACCTTAGGACATATCTTGATTCCACCATTAGTAATTTTCAGCAAGTGCGCTTTGACTCTAGAGTAGCTACTTGTGCCAACATAATTGCAATACTTGCATCTCCATTTCACATATCCTCCCCCTTGACCACCCTTGTCTACAACATCAACATGATTCCACAACGGAGGCTTGAACCTATTGCTGGTGGTTTGCTCCTCTCTAGCACCAGAATTACCGGTTTCCATTTTCCTAAAATGATGAAAAACAAGCAATCAATAACATGTTAACAATTTAACATAAGAACAAGCATCTGCATCAGTGATTGTGCAACATTGCATTCATCTATATTTCTTTACTTCTCTCTGCATCTGCCAGTGCAACACTCCCTCTGTCCCTCAGTCGGCTCCAGGCTGCAGCTATCTCTGCGGGCTGCGGCTCTGCCTCTCTCTTGCCTTGCCTCCTCCCCCTCCCCCTCCCCCTCCCCCTCCAGCCACTCCACAGAACCAGAGCAAGCTCAGCAGAGGGAAGCGGCGACCGGGAGGAGTGGCGCGGCGCTCTGCGCAGGCCGCAGCCACAAAGAGAGGCGAGCCAGAGGGACGACCAGAGGAGGTGGTTGACTTGGAGGAGGAGCGGCGCGACGGGGGGCTACCGGGCTGGAGAGGAGTCAGGGAGGAGCCGCGCGACGTCGACGGACGGGGGACCGGGAGGAGTGGCGTGACGGGGGGGCCGGAGAGGAGGCGGCGGAGCGCTACGGGAGGAGGGGAGGACGGCGCAGCCGGCGGCGCATCGAGGACGAGGGAGAGGGAGGGAGGCAAGTGTTGGGCGTGGGATTTGGGAGGAAGCAGCTGCCGGTTAGGGTATTAGGTGGTGGGGAGACATGGGCTGTGTCCTGGGCCGTGTCGGACACGCGGTCATGCCGTGTCCGACACGTGTTGGGAATTTTTGTAATTAAAATTTAATTTTAAAGTGACCGATACGTTGCCGACACGTGTCGGCGTCCGACACAGATACGACAGTTTAGGGAAGTGTCCGTGCTTCAGAGGTTAAGAGGCTCACTTCGATGATGATCTCATCCCAGATCTCATCTGTTGTTCCAACCATAGATGCAGTATGGTCCCATGAAACGGATTTAGATCCTCTGATATTGCAAAGTTGTTAAAGGAAATGGTAGAGAGCAACAGTGCCGTGATATTGCGACGATCTGAGTTGTCCGATTCAGAAAGAGCGGATTAGATCAACTGTTAAAGTATCAACTACGGTACTTTTGCTGTAGTGTTTCACTACAGTACAGTGATACACATTATCTTGACCTTCGTTTTTTGATCCAACGGCTACGAACCAATGATACGCACCGTAGCACGTGTGCAATGTCAGAAGATGAGCGTGCCCATGAAACACCTTCACGCTGGAGGATGGATTTTTATCAATTTATAATCTCTCTTTAACTGAGCCTCATGTTCCTGAATTTGAACTTTGCTAAATCTTGCATCCGGTTACCTATCATTGAAATCCCTAACAATTTTCCTCCACCCATCAGTACTCCATCCATTTTGAGTACGGTAGTGCGCAACATTGTTCTCATGAAGTACGTCAACGAGGCCCTTTTCGTACTTCAACACCCACCTTGCTCTGTGTGCCATTAGACCCTGGAACAAGTTACAAGGTATTGCTCAGATGAGATCAGCCAAAATAGTTAAGGAGCTATAGACCAAAAAAAAAAAAAAAAAAAAAAATCGGCTCACTGCCGCAATTGATATCTTAAGCTCAACCCCTACTCTAACATACAAACAACTGAATCAACATACTTAATGCTTGTTCTATACATTCAATAGTAGGTTACTTGGAGTGTAGTAGCGTAGGCACAATTTATGCCAAAACGTTGAAACATAGACTAAACGAACAACAATTATCTATCTACCAACAACGAACAAACAAACCAGGCAAACGGCGGCATCCTAACAACACGTCGACACCACCTCCAGTTCCGCCTGCACAAACTCACCAAGATTATGTAACCCAAACCAAGTTTAAATGAACCCATAAATGGCTCACTGATTGATCGACATCTAGCAACCACCAATTTGATATCATCAACAAGAATGAGCAGACTGCTCCCGCTATAGAAAATCCTATCCCAGATGAATTCAAGAACCAACCGTATCGCATTGCCCCCCAGACCACCCGACCAAACGGCGGGGCCACAATAGTTCACGCGAAGAGGCGGCGGCGCTGTGGGTAGCAAACTGGCCACCGTGAGCTCAACGGCGGCGACGTTCTCGACGAACTGCGGCTCCTAGGGTTTTTTATCCCCTCGTCGCACGTTATCCAGGTGGTTTGGCTTCCGGAAACCAAACAGAGCTTCACTCGCTTGTAGGGACTACTTTGCGAAGTATCAGGGTTGCATTACGCATAGAGATCAAACGTAGGTTATTTTCTGAATATATTTAGGGCCTGTTTGAAAAGGGGATTTCGATCCAAGCAGGCCCATAGGGTCGCAAATATTAGCTGTGACCATAAGTAGAGACTATTTTGCAAATGAGTCTTGAGGGCTCCGCCAGCCGTTGGATGAAGGTGGTGCGCGGCTCGGATTGAGTTGTGAAGGCTACTTGCAGCAAAGACCCTTGCATTTACAGGGCTCGTCATTTTTTTTTGCATATCCCTTCCCCTGGACTCGGCGCCGGAGCTCCGGCTAGCACGGCGGTAGGTTCGTCAGGCCACGGCCATGCCGCATTGCTGACAAAGGTCGACGAGGCCCGCCAATAGATCAGCGAGGAAGCCGCGCTGTTCGAGAAGGAGCGCAAGGAGATTGGCGACGAGGCCCGCGAACTCGCTGCGCTGTTCGGCGTCGCCGTCTCCCCGCGCACCGGCGAGTGCCGCGAGGACATTTTTTTATTCAGAGGAAAAGGAAAATATTGAAATCAATTCATGTGTTTGCTATGGTTTGTATTTGATAATTTCAGTACAAACTTAGATCAAATAGCATGAATGAGAAGTCATACAGTTTTCCGCCCAACAATGGAATACGAATTTCTGATTAAAGTAACCATTGATTACATAAAAATTTCACAAAATATGTATAATGCAACTCGATTTCTGAAGAGTCCTAAATACAATAGAATTCCTATGACCAGCTAACAAAAGAATAATCTTAAATTTATAGCCTAAATTACAGATTTCTACTAAATACAATAATAACTCGAGAACGAAGCATATCCACCACCAGATGTCTTTTTGCCCACTGAACAAATGGTCATTTGGGATATTTCGGAGAATGTCTTGCCTATTCGCCACGAGTTGATCTTAGTGAACCAAACTTTCTTGGCTCCCTTTTCTTTGTAGCGCAGAATTCTCACTTCTCGGACAATGAAATAAGCTGCAGAACAAGACAGGATACATAGTTGCTGACTGTTAGTCTAGTGCACATAGTGCATTGAAGGTAAAGAAAGCACGTCACATACCTGTCGGGCGACCTGAAGTAGTTGCCGGTTACTTCGTGGTGACTCTTTCAAGATCACTTGCAGCTGAGGCTTTGTTTCAGGTTCTTGTTTCCCTGTTGGGCTTACAAGGCATTTGCTCTTTCCAGGGATAGTGCCATCAGAAATGTTCTCTAGAGGCTCGCTCTTTCGCTTCCTGCGGTTGAATGTGTATTTAATGCACCGGGCACCTTTTGTTTGAATGGAAGCATGGGAGGGTATCTTCGCATATTCTTTGGGCGAGGAGCTGTGTACTGGAGCAACATCACCTTTGCCTGAATCCAGATTGCAAATTTCATCGTTGTCATCTTCTTTCTTGCCTGATGTATTGTAATCTGGTGTTATACACACTGTGAGGTCCACTGGCGTGTTGGCTGCATCAGGATAAGCATCTTTAACTGATGATAATGCATCAGAAACGATCACAGGTTTCTCAAGAGTACCTTTGTCTCCAATTTCATCCATGATTGGTTCAAGATTTTGTGGAGAAATGTTCTCAAAATTGAACTGACTTTGCTTTGTTTCAGCCAGATCCATCATGGCTTCAGTAGTACATTTCGCACTCGATACTCTAAAATGTGTGTCAAAGTGACTGTGTATGGATCCTGAGCTTAATCTACTATTGAGCACGTTATCATCATTGATTTCCTTCAGAAACCTCCTGTCCGACTCCAGAACACCTATTGAATGAAAAAGTCCCCATCGAAGAGCCTTAACAGTCTTTGATCTTTTCCCCTTTTTCATTTGGATTTTTTTGAGTTGAAGTTTGTCCTTCCCACCAGAGTTGGCAGTGCACGGATTTAAGGTCTCCTTCCTGCCCATGTGTAAGCCATCCTTCAGGTCAGTGAAACGGTTGCCACCTTGTCTATCAGAAATCTTTATAGGAGAAAGATCATGTTCAAGTGCCTGAAGTAGGAGCATACATCCATTTCTGTCAGGTGTATCACATGGTTCATATTCTGATTTCCTCTGCTCCTTATTTACAGCATGCTTATAAATAGACTTACTTCGTTTGCCCCTTCTGCGTTTGCAGTTTGTTAGCCTTTTAGTTTTAAGGATCTCTTCCACTACAGAACGTCTGCCACAAGGGTTTTTAGGAGTACCACTTTTGCCTTTGATCAAAAGACTCTTCGATTCAGCAGCCTTCCTACCGATGCGCTGTGTATATCCATTGTGATAAAGTTCAGGATCACAATTACACGGGTCCTCCACGTTACCAATAGTTTCATTCTCCTTTGTGTTCCTAGGAACACAACTAGTTTCAGAAGTTGCTGGAGATTTACTTTTATCTCGTCCACACATCTTAGAATGATGGCTGCTCATTTCACTATTGTCAGTCTTTTGAGATGTGGAAAGGCTATTTCTGTTTTCTTTGGCTGATGTTCTCCTTGTCTGATCCAATTCAGTATTCGCTCTCTGCAGCTCCACTTCAAGTGAGGCTATAGTATTTTGAGCATCACGTAGTTGCATCTCAAGTTCCTGAATCTTTTTAACATGGGCCAAAGATTGCAATTTCGCTTCTTTGATCTGCACAGGCACAGACATAATTGCAGGCCAGGGAAAAAAAGGAGACAAATAAAAATCAGTATACGATTTGATAATGCAATAAATTAAAGAGAAAAAGTCAAAGCAACAAAATCAGACAAATTTGATATCACCAAATAAATCCTAGATATGTGGTTTCATTATAAAATTAAGAAGGCAAACACACTCAATACTGCTCCTAAAAAAGACAGACACAATACAGGAAGAACCATTGAAGCAAAATTCAGTATTAACGTCACACGTTGAATAAATATCATGTCCTATCATCTTAGAGAAACCACATCAGGGATAGAAAAGGTAACTATGACTTGCCCCAACTCACATTAACCTAAAACAACATGCTTGTGAGTATCAAGAAAACATGCTTTCATGAAAAAATTAATGCACCGTATTAAAGTATTGTTAAGCGCACATCTTTTGTCCATTTCTCTCCTAGCTCCAACTACCTAAAGTACCACTGTTCCGCAAAAAAAAAACTATCTAAAGTACCATTTAAAGCTATCTAAAGTACCATTTAAAGCTACATATAACATTACATTTCACCATTGGACTACCACGGTAATAATTGAATTGGTGAACCATAGATAGAATTTGAGCAGTTGGACCATGTAGATGAGTAGATCTGACCCGTTGGATGGATGGCTGGTCATTATGTGTGTGTATACGGGGAATGTGCTTCTAGAAAATAAAAGGAATAAATTGGTACATAGACTCTATATCATCTAAACAAAACGATGACAGAATGACCATATGATTACGCTAATACGACGGCATGAATGGTGTAATGTAAATGATAAACACTTGCTAAAGCATAAAAGCTGGCGCAGATTTGATAACCGTGTGAAAGAAATTAATTGGTAAAGAGTTGGAATCAGCCAAAAAGGTAGGGATTGTCACGATAGTTCATGGGCATCTCTACTCACTAAAATCAAACAAACGGCAGGGTGATCCGACTGCAATCCATTCTTCCACGTTCTTAATTTGTTTCACTTGTCCTTACAGAACTAGCCCTGTTTGTATCTTACGATTTAGCTCATTACACACACTCACACAGCTGCACAACTTGCCATCCATCAAATGCACAGCCACTCTCAATCCCAAACAAGCAAGGGCTTTCATCGGACACAAAACGTAACACTCGATGCTACATTGCATTTCAAGTTCACATTGTAGCGATTTTTTTTGAATTTCCGCACTGGAATCCAAGCACAGATGACCGGAGCAAGAAACCGAGCAGACGGAGGAAAAGGGGAGTTTGGAACAGAAGGGGAAAAGGAAAAACCAAACCTTGGCATCCGTGATGGCCTTGAGGCGGAGGAGCGCGGCGACGGCGTCGTCCTTGGCGGCGGAGGCTCCTCCCGCCAGCGCCGCAGCGCGCCGCTCGGCCGCTAGGACCCGCGCCGCCGCCTCCTTGGCGGCGTTGAACATGACCTCCGCGTACGCCCTCTTCACCGCCTCCATCATCTTAACCCACAGGAAAGAAGAAGCTTCAGATTTGTCGCCCAAGGGCAGGGAGAGAGCGGACGCGCTGCGGGATAGGTGAAAAAATGCGGGAATTTTGGTTTTTCTCCTCACCTGCTAGTCCGCCATGTTTGGGGGAAAGTGGGCGCGGAGGTTGCCGCTGCGGCTGGCGCTTGGGCGGAACGGGAAAGAAAAGACAAGGAGGAGGTGGGAGTCGTCAATTGTGCTGTGTAGGTGGGCCTTATTGTGGGCTTTGTTTCCAACGCTTTTTCACCTTGCTAGGCCTAGGCTCTTTTGCGCCTGGTCTGGCTTTCGGCCGTACTATTTATGGGTGGATACCGAGTCAGTCAGGTGTTTTGTCTTATCGCGTTTTGCGGAAATTAACATATTTTAATTTAATGTTATTTTTATTAATAGTTTATAAGTATTTTTAGAACCGAGTTAACGAGCCGTTATTGTTATTGTTGGCAATCGTATCGCCCGTCACAACATAAGATTCTAATCTCGGGGACGAAGATAAAGAAGCCCTGTCTATTCACCAATTTAAGAATTTGATGATAACATATAATTCAACAAGTGGCTTAAAAACGACACAGATGGAACGCTCGATCTCCGGTAAGCACGTAAGTAATTTTAAACAACCTTAACTGTGCATCAGTGAATGAACACATAAAAAAACAAAGCAATTTTTCTGTCTTCGTGGAACTTTCCATACCCCTGTCATGTGGCTATCCAAATCTCCAATGTAGAGAACGTATCCCCCAGTCCCAGATAGCTGCTAGCATTTGTCTGCGATCGACCAGGTGAACGGCAGTGCGTGCAAAATGTTTGCTACCAGTGCGTCGCATCATGTAAGCAGTGTTGAAGTGCTCTGAACTTCTTTTGTGGCTAATGGCCTAATTCCATTGTCAGACAAGAAAGATTAATATATAACAGTATGTATGTGATTGAGACTTGTGGTTTCTATTGTTTCGACGTCGATTCGATCGCTCCGGCGATTATAAAATGGAGCACGCCATGCCTTTTCTTTCCTTTTTTTTTTCTGAGCATGTCAGGTAGGTAGAAGTTCGCCACATGCGTGAATGTGCAGATTTTGTTTACGATCATGTCTGAATTCGTGCGACGTACGTGCGCTTACAACAGTGCATGCCTTCTTCCAGCGCGATCAGGCGTGCAGCTCGAAACTAGACGGGTGAAAGGGTTCAGCACGACCAGAGATCGATCGATGAACAGCTGATCAATCCACTCGATCGATCGCCTTGAAAAGTTGAGGCCAAAATTTGACCCATCCATCCTTCCGAATTCCGGCGTTAGACCACATCACCACACGACCGAGGCCGGCCACCTACCCACCCAGCTGAGCTCGCTCTTGCGCGGCGGAGCAGGACCGGCACCACCTCCACCAAAACCCTGGTAAGAAAGAAAAGTATCGCGCCTCTGATCGAGACCTCGGAGGTGGCAACCCGCAGTTTACTGGTCGCTGGTCACAGGTAAGTAGGCACCAGTTTGATTCTTAATTTCAGCAGCGGCAGCGACATCGCTTCCAAAGTTGCAAGTGTGAGATGCGTATGCAGGGCTTTACAAACGGCGCAAGCAACTGATGATGAAAAACCTCTGAAAAGTAGGGGAACTGATGTTAAAAAAGAGACGGATTCCTCGTGGCAAAGCTGCTAAAATACAGGCGCCGGGTGCCAGCGAACTTTCGACCCCGTTTCGGACGCGGACGAACCGATCAGGCGGGCCACCGCGGACGCACGGCTGTCGGGGGGAGCGCGAACGTGCGCGAAATGTTTTCCTTGTTTTTCTTTTCTAAAACGATTGCCAATTTGCCAACGTTGCGCTGGTCCTAACCTCGCGTGGCTGAGAACGGGGGTTTTCTTCTCTTTTTTATTTTCGAAGAAGTACGGGCGCACATACCACCAGAGGTAGGTTATAAAATTCACATTCTTATAAAATTCATTTTAAAGTGCACTCACGTATGTATAAAAGTGTACACTATAGTTTGAACTTTAGTAGGTGGAGTTGTACAACCACAACTCCAATCCCTCGTTAAGAGGTTGTTCTCCGAAATAGGAGAATCGATCAAACACACGGACAAACTGACGGAATTGAATGATAGAATTCTTCAGCTTTTTGGAGAAATACAAATAGGGACATGGGCAATTATCCGTCGTTAGGTTTGAAAAAATGGCGTAGATTGATAGACATAGTTATATGCTACAGTAGTACACATAGGAAATTATCGCAACACTGTTTTTCGTGCACTATATTAGTGTTGTGCCTTTTACTCTCTACTTTTTACATTTTATGTCTCCAAAGGTAGAGAATACGATTTCAGGGGGGAAAAACTGTCAACAATGAATATCTCTGCAGCCATTGCATTGTGTAGAAATGCATGTTTGGACATCATTTTCTACCGACAAATAGATGTCATCGTAAAAGGAGGGGGGCTATATCTCCCAAAAGCAATGTCCATGGTTGATAAATTGAGATAACACAACAGTTCAACGGATACAAAAGATATAGCTACCACTGTACCTATGTACGACCTCCTACTCTGTTGACTTCTTCTGTGTTCCTAACTATTATGGCGTCTATTTTTAGATTGTTTACATGTCATGGCACTTCATGTGGATCTCCCGACTCTTCTATTTGGAGACACCATAGGCACTCAATGAGCTACCTTACTAGCATGTGTAAAAGGTCATACATGTATACTACGAAAATAGAGTTTTTTAGTAGTATAAAATTGGAAGTTTTACGATATGATCCTTACCCATCAAATGTTTTTGTTATACATGCATCCCAATATAAAAGGTTTCAAACATAGAACTGTACATATATCTATAAATCAAATTCTTCGTAGGCACAAATATTTTGTCAAAGACAAACAAAGACATGCACTGATTTGATAAACAAACAAAGACAACGACATGAGCAATATACTGTTCTAACTCAATCCAAAATCGAAATCAATGGAAAGGATCTACAGTGCCATGTATTTGGAGGTGATCTCCACTATTACTATATTATTAATATAGTATTACTATCTAATACGAAAATATATCTTCTGAGAGGGACGTTGAGACCCCTCGCATCCACCGTCCATATACTTCAATGGAAGGGATGAGCGAGAGGATCCAACAGTTGGGGGAGGAGTTTCACGCACCGCAGAGGATGCGGATCTACCAAACCCCAACAACCACGTTCTATATAAGCACCCTTCTTTCTTTTCCCGAGTCCCGAGTACTCCCCACAAAACCCCTACCGCCTCACGCCTCACGCCTCCTCCTCGCCGGTATGGCCTGCTCCCACCTTACCGCCGCCTCTTCCCTGGCCGCTGCCGCGGCGGCGGTGCGTTATACGGCGACCTCCCCGGCGGGCGCCTTCGCCCGCCTCCCGGCGACGCCCCGTACGAATCGCTCTAGCTAGTTTCATTTCACCCCTTTCTTGGCGGGTTTATAGCATCTAGATTGATTTAACCTCACCCCCGCAGGTCCTGCGAACGGTGGATTGGTCTTCAGGGGTGGGAGGGCGGTGGCGCCGGTGGTCGTCGCCGCCGGGTCGGCCGCGGCAGCGCCGGTGGCCGACCTGGACGGACGCCCGGCAACGGAGAAGCAGCCCATCATTGTCATCGATAACTACGACAGCTTTACCTACAACCTGTGCCAGGTATATGGTTTCACATGTTGTTTCTGGCCTCTTCCTTTCAAATTGCTTGATGATATGATCTATGTATGCGATATTTTTCCTAGTGGAGAGGAGTTTGCAACTACCTGGGCTGAGATTACGTGCCATTGCCATATAGTTTTTTTCCTTCCATGGGTTTTTCTTGTATGTTATTCAGTGTTTATTTATTTGCTGTGCGAACTGGTTGTAGCGGAAGTTGCATTTTGGGTTGGATCATATTGTTTTGGATCCATTTCTGGATCAGATTTTAAAAAATGAGTTTTTTTACTTGGGTAGTCTTGAATTATAGCTTGACTATTCGCAGCATGCAATGCTTTTGATGGATTCAGATTTATGTGCTCTGGTACAAGAATTTATTTTGATTTTTGAACCTTTTGATGTTTGCTCGTAATGTTCTTTCAGAAAATAAGTGCTCTCGTAGTGGTTGAAGTAATTTGTATTTCGTGGTACTATAAATTCCTGATAACACTTGATGATAAACTAAGGTTAGTTTTTCGGTTGTGTTTGTACTAAGATAAAATGATGGAATAAGTGTTCAGAAGGATGTGAGGTATTTATTCCATGAAGATGTGATAACATATGAACCTTTTTTACATTTGGGAAGGGAATGTGCATCTGCCTCTACACTTGGTAAGGAATACGAATCTGGTAAATATGTTGTGCATCTGTTTCCTTGTGCTATTAAGTTGAAACAACTAATGACAACTTTTGATAAACACAGTAGCGAGTGAAGTATATTAAAAGTAAAAATTTGGATTATCTGAAATCCATCCCCAAAACAATGAAATTTCCATTTCAAAAGGCAAGCTAGAATAATGAATGCATCCTTTGTATGCGGGACATGTGTCGTGTGTTTCCATTCTCATGCAACGGCTATAGCATTCCTTGGTTGGAACATCCAAACTAGAATGACAAATGCCGGATTTGTTCACAAGTTGTCACCCACAGATTTCATGTCTGTTTCCGTAGAATGTCTTCAAGTGCTTGCTACCTTTTCTAGTAAGGAAATTCTTTAATCCAAACATGTTTACCTCACAATTTAACAACTATGCTTTAATGAGACTGATCTCAAAATTAGACAAAAATGAATGTTAATGTTGAAGTATGCTGTATCAGCGTATTTCTGTGTAATAAAACTATATAAATATATTTTTGGAGAATATTTTTTGTATATCTTGGTTAAAATATCAAAGTCAACATGAAAAAGTATACATTAT
Source organism: Hsuehochloa calcarea (assembly GCA_036346395.1). NCBI lineage: Eukaryota > Viridiplantae > Streptophyta > Magnoliopsida > Poales > Poaceae > Hsuehochloa > Hsuehochloa calcarea. The sequence continues at coordinate 19,751,342 of CM070600.1, forward strand.
GAGTGGTAGTGATATGTGTTGCCTTTCTTCTCGTGAGAAAAGAATGCCTGGAAATAATGCTTTTGCATGTCTTGAGCGGCTACGTCTCTTAATTGACAAAGAGAAGAGGTAATAATTAGCGATACTACATATAACGAAAAGTGTTTGGAGGTGGGCAGTGTACTGTACATATTATGGGCTGTTGGTTAATTCCGGACATTTATTCAGAAGCATGTTCTACAAGACGGTTCAAAGCTACCAGGGTCCTGTTTTTCCTTGTATTTGTTGAGTGAGTACTTGACAAATGACATAGCATGGTTTCAAAATTGACTTCATTAATGCTAACAAATTCACAAATTAACTTGGCTTTGTAACACTGCAATGTTAATATTGGAGGAAGGATGGTGTACTGCATGGTAACATTAGTTCATTTTTGTAGTGCTATTGTTGTTGTTCTTGAAGATTAGGCTAACTACTGCACATTCCTATCTCGTTGCTGGTTATATTTATCATTTTTTATATAAAAATCACAAATTGTTCTTGCACTTTATTTGAATATGGCATGTGAAGAAACGTATGCTATGAGAAAAACATGTCTTGCTGACTTTGAGTGCTTGATGCAGTATATGGGGGAGCTTGGATTAAATTTTGAGGTGTATCGCAATGATGAACTGACTATAGAGGATGTAAAGAGGTATAGTTCTCTCAGCATATGTTCAATTGTGGTGTAGTTGCTTTCCATGCCAACAAAAAGGGTTATACTATGCTATAACTTATCTCGGTTTGCTGATGGTGTACACCTTTTTTATCTCCTGTAGGAAGAACCCAAGAGGGATACTTATTTCTCCGGGGCCTGGTGGGTTTATCTTATTGAATCTCATAACAGTATATGTTTCTGAATCTCATAACAGTATATGTTTCTGAGTATAACAATTACGTTCATATTTCTTCTTTAGGCGAACCACAAGATTCAGGTATATCATTGCAGACTGTTCTGGAACTCGGACCAACCATCCCAATTTTTGGAGTTTGCATGGGTTTGCAGTGCATTGGGGAGGCCTTTGGAGGTTAGCCGTCTTTATGAACATAAGGTTTTCCATGACCTCTGGTTTTGTCTCACTGAAAACTATTTCTGCTTATGAATATACAGGGAAGATTATCCGTGCTCCTTCTGGTGTGATGCATGGAAAAAGCTCTCCAGTTTACTATGATGAAGAATCAGGAAGGCCTTATTCAATGGCTTGCCAAAGTATGATTTCTGAACCATTTTGTCAACCATGTGTTATTTTGGTTCTGGTTTGCATTACATAACATTCAACTGACTCTGCTGTTGCAAAATTTACTGCACACATCTCATGATTGATTCTGCTTTTTGATGAGAAGTAGGAATAATGTTGGGCTCTATTCACCTTTAGAGCTTTTTTGTTTTGCACTTTTGCTCGAGGAATTCTGTGACATGTGCCATGCAATTGCCAAGTCATTCAACCTTTCATATACGAGAGCTTGTTAATCTTTTCTTACTTGAGTTGTAGAAGATTATGGTTGTTTTTTTAAATAATATTCAGTTAGTTTTTTTTATAACTAATATTCAGTTGGTATCGATAGTATGCTAGGTTGGGATAGTTTTTTGATCAGGTAAAAAAAAAATCTGCTTGTTTCCCAATTCAATTCATGGCACTTTTCCCAAGTGAGCCTTTTGATTTGACATGATCCTCGCTTCTATGAACAGCCCTTTTACCGCTGCAAGATACCATAGCTTGGTCATTGAGGAGGAAAGCTTCCCACATGACGCCCTGGAAGTCACTGCATGGACTGAAGATGGACTTGTCATGGCTGCTCGCCACAAGAAGTACAAGCATATCCAGGTATTTCTAAACTTTGTGCTTTGCATCACATTATTTGATACTTATGCAGTACAAGTCAATGCCTATGGTGTTTTCTCGGAGTTCTTGTGAGTGCAAACTGCTAAGTGCTAACGGTGACTACTTCAGGGGTCCAATTCCACCCAGAGAGTATCATCACCCCTGAAGGCAAGAGAATCATCCTCAACTTCGTGAGATTCATCGAAGAATTGGAGAAGCAGCGCTCCGAGGGGAACTAGAGGCCAGTGGTTGACATATCAGGCAAGCAGAAAGGGACTTAAGCCGCGTAGGTTCAGTGTTGACAGTGAAAAAGGAATAAGGGAGAAATGCTATTTCCTTTGTCATTCGTTTGGTTCATTGTAATATATCCGTGTGGATCGAGATCTTGAATAAAGTTCATCCGATCACATAGCATCGTGGTGCTCGTTTGTCGAATAAGTAAGGAGTTTTTGGTTCTTTTGGTAGCGATAAATAGCAAATTTAGCCTTGTCGTCCAATCAAATCTGAAAATGGCATCGCGGTCGCACCACGTACCTTAGTCCGTGCCCAGGAGCTCGGAACATGTCGTCCGTGGCAAACATTACCTCAGCCCCTCCTCCCAGCGTTGTGAGCGTCTCACGTTATTTAATGTGAAATTTGAGAATAAAATTTGAGCGACTTCATATTGTAATTTGCGAATTATGTGACGCGCATGGTGTGCCAACAGTGCATTAGAAACGAATTAAAAAACCAAAAATCACGTAGGATACATGTGCCTTTTTTCGGAATCGAAAATAGGGAGGATTGGAACGAAATTATTTAGGCTCATCGGTCCCTTCCCCTTATCTCTTTACTATCTGCGGCGGCTTCCAGTCTCGCAGGCAGCCATGTTCTACGAGACGGGATGAAAGATTGAACAATGTTAGCGGAACATAAGACGAAATCAATAATTAGGATACAAATTGAACATAACTTACCTCTTCGATTCGATGGGTGCCAGGGCGACGGGGAGCGCTAGGACGGCCGTCGGTTTCACTCGCAGGAGCTTTCCCTTTGTCGATCGGTGCCTCTTCAATATGGCCAGGTACATAAGATTTCCATCGTTTGAAGGTCCCGGTTCGCTTGGCGTAGTTGAATATGTATTTCTGCTCGATGAACGGGGCCTATGGCTATCATACATGTCTAGACCGTCGATTCATTGAAAGAACTTGTAACGCATCTCCGATGCCATTATGCGTGGATGAAGTTAGGGATATGTGAAATCCAACGTAACAAGTAAAAAATCGATGTATGTGTAAGATTCGCTTATGAGGATGTTCTCGCACGTGTAGTACGCCCGGGCGGCGGTCGCCGGGTGTATGAACTGAATGATCTTCGCCGGTTCTTCGCACACATATTGCGGGCGTGGAAACTCCGGTGGTCCTGTCACATCCTTCATAGAACAATCCGGGTATGTTTTAGACTTCTTGGCAAGCCACTTGCGTTTTCTCAGCATCTTCGCATAGAAATCCGACGAGTTCGACATCTCCAAGGCCGACCTAATGTTATGCTCTAGCTCATAGAACAAGGGCGAGCCAGTTTAGAAAAAATAGAATACCAAAATACATACTCGTTAACATAAAATGATGCACACAAAGGCATAATTATTATAACACTACCCGTTTAAGTAAAATGATGACTCCCTTAACATGCAAACAATATAATTAATTACGACACAAAATGATGTCCAGACGTGCTCGGTTTATTGGGGGCAATCCTTCATGGAGTGGCCAAGGGTCTTGAATATCCGACACTTCCTCGCGCGGCTCTACCCCCCATACTGGCTGTCATCCATGTCGTTTTGGAAGCGTTGTGTCTGCCATCGTCCCTTCCCAATTGCCTTAAAGGCTATGTTTGGGTTCCATTTCACCCTCTCTGGCCAAAGATTCCTATAGTTCATGTCCACGCCATATGAGTGGAACTCAATACTCTAAGCGCCAAAAAGTGTATGTCACAATACTCGGAGATGTACGGCATAGATATCTGCTTGACTTACGCGCATGCCTTGTACACATGCGAGTGTGACTTGTGCAGGAACTTCGGTTTATTGCAGGTGCATATAGCGATATCATCGAGGGTGCAAGCATGTTTAGTTTCCCCCAGGTATGACTTTTAATATATTTCTGCATCATTGGATCTCGTACTTCCTCCTCAGGCCATCGATCGCCCAGATGTCGTGCATACGAGCTTTCTACGTCTTCTAGTCTATATACCTCTGCATGTTCTCAAACCACTATTTCCCTTCTTCCCACTGCCATCTTGCAGCGGTGCGAGTCCAGGTCTCCTAAACAATTGCGGTGATAGGGACGCACTGTACACCTTTCAGCACGCTGTTGTACACTTCGAACATGTTAGTTGCCATAATACAGTACCTCACACCGTCGGTGTCATACAGCTATGACCATTTCTCCAACTCAGGAATGTGGAGATTAGTCCACTCGGATAAACTGATAGGGCTCTTGGATTCCCCTATTGTGTCCTATTGTCCCTCCTGTGCCTTTGGATAGGACTCTCTTGTATGCCTCATAGTCTGATGTTCGAGGTTTTTCCAGATGGACTCAAACTTCCGCCTCTAGTTTTGCATGCACAACACCTTGAACGCCTTCATTAGTTCCTAATTGTGGAACCGCGTGAAGAAGTTCGATGCAAGATGCCTCATGCACCACCGGGTTTCCACGTAGTTCCACTGGTACGGGGTTCCGTCCCATTCTTCATGGTGTTGAGAGCGAACAACAACCCAACATTGCGGTCTGTGGTAAGGCATACGTTGGGCCAATCTCCCACAGCCAGCCACTTGATATTTAGCAGGAACCACGACGAATTGGATGTGTTCTCATTCTCTACGATGGCAAAAGCAACTGAAAGAAGCCGGTCATTCGCGTCGGCCGCCACCGCAGTGAGAATGACGCACTTGTACCTCCCGGTGAGGAAAGTACCATCCATCGTGAACACCGAACTATAGCACTTGAAGCTCTCTTTGGCCTAGAAGAACACCCAGAACACATGATCTAATATGTAGCAGTTAGTGCCTCCATCAGGATCTTCTCTTTCAACCTTGTTTATGTATGTGCCGGTGTTTGCTTCAGCAATCTGGTGAAACATCATTGGCACAAGGTTGTACGCTTGCTCATATGTCTCGTACACGACCTTGATCACCTTCTGCTTGGCTCGTCGGACCTTGCTATATCTGACTGGATAACCAACCAGATTTGCAACTTCTGACAACAACATCTTTGGGGAGACAGACACTTCCTTCGCAACTAGGTGATTGATGAGGTTTGCCACATATGCGAAAGTCACATTCCGATGTTGTAGTTGCGGCTCACTCAACTCGCAAGTGTGGTTGATTACCGCTTATACTGTGAAGACTAAGCCAAAGAACTTCGCCTTGTGAGTTCTAACTTTTTCAGGGCAATCTTCCACTAGGCACTTTACTGTGTAATGTTCTGGGTTGGATCGGTGCACCTGGTACACACTTTTGATGGACAAGGTGTACCATGCAATAGCTTGCTACACAACTACCTTGTTAGGGAAGCGCTGCCCAATTAATAGGGTGTTGTAAGATTGAGGAGTCCGACTAGAGGGGGGTGAATAGTCTTTTCTAAAAATGTCTAAGGCTAAAAACCGCTGCCCAATTTTCAATGCGGTTTTTCACAATTAAAATATAAAGATTGTAGTTTACCTTAAGTGCACTAACACCCTAAGTCTAAGTCAAGGTTTGCAATTCTAGTTTGGCATGCAATCAATTTAATTCTAGGAATTTAAATTGCACAAATTAAATCACAAGAGAGCAAACTACAATGGCACAAGGATGTTTTACCGTGGTGTTCAGAGACTTGCCAGTTTTCCCTAATCCACGTTGAGGTAAGCCCAAACGAATTGGACCGGCTCTACGAATTAAGCTAACACCTCCGATGTAAGCCCAAACGAATTGGACCGACTCACAACTTGAACCAACACTTCAATCCACTCGGGGTTGCTCTTCCTCCACTCTGTAGATGGTGAGCACCAAATTACTCACATCCGGTGCTAGGCCTCTTCACAACCTTCTTGAAGAGATCACCGCACAATCTTCCTCCAAGCCGTCTAGGTGCTAGTAAGCACCAAGAGTAACAAATCACAACCCTTGCTTGAAGGTTATCAAGTGCCAAAAGATCAACTAATGATGCACAAGCGCTTCAATGTTCTCAATTACCTCAAAATGTAAAATATGAGCAAATGAGTAATAAAGAACTCACCAAAGACTCTAATGTATTCAATGAGGTCAAGGGTACAGAACTTGGTGCCGATGATGGGGTATTTATAGATCACAACCAGAAAAATGATAGTTTGAAGAATATCCCTAAAAAATTCAGCAGGTGCGGTACTACCGCCATTGATCAATCGATACTACTTCACCTACTGTTCAATGGTCATATAGGGTTCATTAAATGCTTCTGAACTAGCCGTTAGGATTTGGTGCGGTACTACCACATTCACATGGTCCGATACTACCTTTAGGTGGTAGTACCGCTCAGTTCAACCGATACTACCAATTTCCAGGGGAGGAAAAGTTCATGAAAACATGCTCCTTGGAAATAACGTATCGCCAACTAGAAATCGGTCCTACCGCACTTCGGTAGTACCACAGTTACTTGCTGTCATACCAGTTTTACTGACAACTATTTATCATGCTGTTCTTTGTTGATCAAGATGGCACAAAATAAATCCTCAAGCTAGTAGCCATGATCCCTCTTTATAGTACGACATCTAGCCTATAAATTTGGTCTTTCCACCAATCACCAAGACCGGTAAAAACTATAAAAGGTTCCTTGGGCTATATAATACCTCTGTCTTGAGCCATATCAATCTTTTGTCATCTTTGCATGCCATTTCCATGTCATCATCCAAGATCCGGGACTAAACCTTTAAAACATCTTAGCACATATATTAGTCCCATAACACATTATTTGCATTAATTATCAAAACCATTTTTAGGGGTCTAGATGCTTTCAATATCCCCCCTTTTTAGTAATTGATGACAACCTCGACAATGTGAATGAAGTAAGGATTTGAAAATACCTAAAGTTTGAACACAAGTTGTATTTTCTTGTTTTAACTTTTGGTTTGTAATTAATTCTTTAGATGTGCTCAAAGGAGATGAAGAAAAATTAGTTGCAAACCAAAAGATGATTAACAAATAAACAACCCCCCTACACATGTGCATATAAGTTCATGAGGTGATTTTTGTACACATGTGAATGTTGAAAATTTTAGCGGAGTCTCCTTTATTTATTGAATTTGTGGAAGTATGATAAAGTAAAAATAATTTAGCCATATGACAAATCAGACACTTCTCACAAATTAGATAGTTGTAGCAAGGATAATCAAGTAGAATTAACATAACTATTACAAACTTAAGATTGTCGTAATGCATACAACCGAGGAATGAGTCCAAACATATCCAAAGTCCAAACAGATAGCTAATAGTAGTAGATAGATAATAGAGGTAAAAAAAACTCTTCCATCTTATTCTCCTTTTTTTTTATCTTTATTTCTTCTTCTCCCCCTTTGGCATTAAGTACCAAAAATGACGACAAAGAAAAAGCTATCTAAAAGAAAAACTTTTAGGAAGGAGGAAGGACATCGCTTGGTTTGAATTCCTGATGAATTTTATCACATGCAAGGTTGTAGTCAAGCTTGTCTTATATCAACTTCATGATGTAGGGATCATAATAGATACTTTTCTCTGTATCCCTCTTTGAAAAAGCTATCTCAGTTATTGATGAGTCACGGCGGCCCGATCTTCCGATAGGTTCGATTTGGTTCGTCGTGAGGACGTTGACGCTTTGAGGCTTCCGACCAACAGATCGTCACCTCGCAATTCGCTACACCCGCACGCCTGTCGTTATCGACCACGCTTGCACGCGATCGACCATACCACGAAGGTTATTGTTCCGCAAGCAATCAAGCAACTCACAAGAACAAGGTAGATGCAATCAATTGTATTGCGGATATGGATGAAGTTTACAAGTGGGGTTCCTCAAACCGATAATCGCGAAACCGCAATTGGCGAATAATCTAAGAAAACCCACCTCTAAACTATGGCGACTCATCGATATATATAGGGAACGTGAGGAGGTCGACCTAGGGTTGTGCGGTAGTGGGATGAAGCGTACACAACCCGGACTCCGACCTCGTTACGTTTACAAAGTCTTATTAGTTTTCAAAGCGGTGACACAAAGACCTTGTGTTGCGATATCTCGTCAAAGATCCGTCGTAGGATCGGTCCTAGGGTGGTCTTGAGGAGTCCATGCTATCTTTGGTCGTAGATTGTGTCCAACGAGTACTGTGCTCGCTTTTCTGGTCGTAAATTGCTCCAATCGAATCAACTAGTCGTAGGTCTTCTTGTAGTGGTCGTAGATCTTCTTGCAGCGGTCGTAGACCTTCTTGCAATGGTCGTAGTCCTAGATTCCTGAGTACAAGTAAATTATCTCCATTAGGCAGCATCATAGAGTTCTCAAATAATACACTCAGCCCTAGAAACGACTTTACCTGATCGATTAAGTGACGTGCTCTAGCTCTTGTCATAAGACCGTGTAGTTCAGCACCCAGATCTGGAGGGTCTTGTGTCGTGCGTGTATCCGAAGGAGGGATGTCCTCATCAGTTATGATAAAGTTCACAACATCAAACTTGGTGCCCTTTATGATGTGATTGATAACATTCTAGGCCTTACCATAAACTTCATCATTTTTGCACCTCTTGGAAAGAAAGTTGCTCTTATTATCTAGTTTATGATTCTGGGAAGATGTAGAAGTCCCGCCGTTCTTCCATGCACAAAGCTATGGGTGGCATCATATAACTCATCTAGTAGAGACAAATCTCAAGGCTCCTCAATATGTACCTTCATACTCCAAGTTGCAGGGATGGGCCACGATTTATGACAATCCATCTTTAAAGCATTGAGTTGTTGTGAGGCGACCATCCAAGTGAGAGAGTCAAACTCAGGAGAGACATGTACAGTGGCATATAATTGCTTGATGGTTCTAGAGTGATAGTCGCACTTCAATGTTATCGAGTTATCCAGTTTGACTCGACAAAAAAGAGAGTGAAGTCCATTGTAGAGAGGATTCTAATCGTGATAATTCCATGATACATATTGATGATCCGCAAAGTTCTTTTTCGCATATACGTGATAAAGACATCCTCTTGAAACTTAGTATGGAAGAATGCTTCAATTGCATTTTTGGGAAGGAGAAACTGGTTTGTATGTCTCAAAGTCGTGTATTGTTCACTTCTTATCTTTCTCTCATCCACAACAAAGACGGGAGTTGGATTTGGCAAAAAGTCCTCATCACTAGTGTCATTGTCAGTCACTTCCTTGTTTTCTTCAATGTCCTCTTCAAACACATCTTCAATTGGTGCTTTTCCTTTTGACGACGAGGGAAGAGCAGAATTGCGAGGCATTTTAGCTATAAGTATGAAGAAGATTAGAACCAGATGAAAGAGTTTTGAAGTAAATAGTATAACTCAGTTGAAATTTCTCAGCAAATGCGGTAGTACCTCATACACATACTGGTACTACCGCCCTGTGGTAGTACCACATAGTGCATAGTAGTAGTACAACATCCGAGGGGAATTTTGGGTCTCTTTTCAAATCTTGATTTCAATTGATGTTTGGCATAGATTAATCCATGAAACATACATAATATGTCACCAAACACTAGTTTCTACCAATTTTTCCAAAAGATTTCAACTTTTTATGCACATTTTGCTGAAACCCTAGAAATAGAGATATATGCCAAAAAATGAGAGAGGAGATGATTCCAAAGGCATTCACCCAGAGGGGCGGGTGAGAAAAGATCTCAAACACCAATGCTCAGTGAAAGGTCCAAGAAATCTTCACAAACTTGAAGGATTTGGAGAGGAGTTTTTGTGGGAGAGAGAGAGAGAGAGAGAGAGAGAGAAGTTTTGGTGGTTTCCTGAGAGATTGGTCAGTTGGACCACAAAGAACAAGAAGAGCAAAGGATAAGGAGTCGGCCACAACTATTTCTGGGACCACTAGCCAGGAGCGGTAGTACCGCACTTAAGGCGCGGTACTACCGGACGACGATAGTACTGGTGGTATTACCGTGGTAGCACCGTTTTTTCCTGAAGAGTCAGGGACTGAACAGGGATGCAAATGATCTTTCATATAATACTCAAATAATGACCATTTTGCATGAGATAGATAATAAAAGCCTCAAATAACATAGTTTTTATCAAATTAGTGAATTTCATGAAAGATTTTAAAATAGTTTTCACTAGAACTTCAAGAACTCCAAAAGAGAGCAAACAACATGAGGCATGAGTTTCAAGTAACATTAAAATGATATATGATATTTAACCCATTCCTCAATTTGTAAAACCGGCTCTCATCTAATGGTTTGGTGAATATATCGGCTAATTGGTCATTGGTCCATATTTTGCTAATAATAATATCTCCTTTGCTCACATGATCTCTCAAGAAATGGTGGCATATATCTATATACTTAGTTCTCGAGTGTTGGACCGAGTTATTTACTATCTTCATGGCACTATCATTATCACAAAAAGAGGCATGTTGTCGAATTTAATTCCATAATCTATCGAGGTTTGCCTCATCCAAAGTAATTGAGCACAATAACTACTTGCGGAAAAATATTCGGCTTCAATGGTGGATAGTGCTATGAAATTTTGCTTCTTGGATGACCATGAAACTAATGATCTTCCTAAAAGTTGACAACTAGCCGAGGTGTTTTTCTATACACTTTGCAACCCGAATAATCGGAATCCGAATATCTAATTAAATCAAATTTTACACCTTTGGGATACCATAAGCCAATGCTAGAGGAATACTTTAAATATCTAAGAATTCTTTTCGCAGCCACTAAATGACATTCTTTTGGTGATACTTGAAATCTTGCACACATGCACACACTAAACATAATGTTGGGTTAGATGAGGTAAGATAATGCAAACTACCAATTATTGATCTATAAAGATTTAAATCTATCGGTTTACCTCCCTCATTAAGATCGTGATGACCGTTGGTAGCCATGGGAGTCTTGATGGGTTGTGTGTCCTCCATGCGGTTTTTTCCTCCAAAATAGCACATTCAGTGATCCCGTCTTCACGCGCCACCTGCGATTTTTCACTTCCTGAGGCACAACATCATAAAGGTTTGATGGCACCCTATGCACGAAATTCACGTACACCATTAGTTTCCCGTATATCGTCGCCTCGGGATTGGTAGCAATCTGCATGTACTGTCCCTATGTAACGCTACCATTCACCTTCAGTAGCTCACATACGCCCTGCCCTATCCATGCAGGTAATCCCCTTGATGACAAACTTCTTCGTCGTTGTCTCCGTGTCGACCTCCTTTCAGATGCAGCTTCTCAGTTCGTGAATATTCATCGCATCCAGCCTCTCCACCCAGACCACCTTGTACCGACATATTGACAGGTCCAACCTATCAGGTCCACCCTGTACGAGACCGTCACTATAAAACAAAAACAAGTCTTGCATGTTCGACATTACATAAAACCAGAACAACCTAATTTACTGTACACAATATAACAAACAGGTCGCACTACGTAGTCTACATTTCCCTACCCAGGAAAATTATCCACACTACCAAACCCAACCAAAATAATGACTAACTAATTACGAATAATTAATTGGGACTAATTAATTATTACTAATTAATTGAGACTACCTAATTACGAGTAATTACTTATGGCTAAACTAAATACAAAAAATATTTATGACTAAATTAATTATGAACTAATTAATTGGGACTAGTTAATTAGGACTAACTAAATACGGGTAATTAATTCCGCCTAAACTAAATACGAAAAACTAATTACGACTAAATTAATTTTTAAAATGAGTAATTAATTAGGACTAACTAATTATGAGTAATTAGTTTTGTCTAAACTAAATACGAAAAATTAAGGAACATGTCTATTTTACCCTGTTAATTTTTTTAATAAAAAAAATCTACTTAACTCCCTCAACTACAAAACTGGTTTTTTACCCACCAAATATTTCAAAATCGAGTACCCCGATGTGGTTCGGTCGGGCAGTTTTGCATACATGACAGGAATAAGTTCATTTTACCCCCATTTCAAACTGTTCAAAAAGTCCACCTAACCACCTAAACTACAAAATCAATTTTTTACCCTCTAGCATTTTAAAATCAGATCAAATAACACCTTGAGATGGTTTGACTGAGGTAATTCCTACGGCCCACCTGAACTAAATTGGACAAATAAATCAGATTCCCTCCAACGGGCGACACGCCTCTTTTTTTCGCGTATGCAGGGGACAACGAGAATTCAGGGTGTGCCTGAAATCATGAATTTTCGTTCAAAACATAAAAAAAATCACATGAAATGATGGCTAGGGGCATCTGTGCCCCTGACACACGAACCAAAGGAGGTCCGGTCCCCAGGGGCATGGTGGAGTCGTGTCTGGCCCCTGGGGCACGGTGGAGGTAAGTTCGCCCCCTAGGGTACGGACTAGCATATGTGGTCCGTCCTCGCGGCTCCGTAGTACCATTTTCGGCTTTGATTGGGCAATTGGGCTAATTTTGCTATTTATCATGTCAAACAGTGCCATTTTAGCCAAAAACTCAAGTTCGTTCGGTAACCGAAGATTTTTTTGACGTTTTTACTTGTTCTTGCAAGACGTGCAGGCTACAAGGTGCTAGTGTTGCTTCAGCAAAGAAAATTATTGGTGAGTTCAGGTTTCGCTTGTTGTTGTTCTGAGCTTCTAATTCTTTTTAGATCACTGTGTGGCTCCGTAGAGATGTTGATGAAAGTTGCACGAGAGCAAGGTTACAAAAATGGTGTTGTTGGTCAGCAAGAGAGCAGAAATATCACGATAAATGTGATGAAAGGTGCACGAGAGCAAGGTTACAAAGATGGTGTTGTAGCTTAGTAAGAGAGCGAAATATCACGATAAACGTGTGTGATTGTGTGATGCTGAATGCAGTCGTGTTCGCAAATCAACCCAGTAAATTACGATCTCAACAAAAGAAAAAAGGAAAAAAATCCATGAACCCACAAGTAACCTATTTTTTCAATTTGTCTCACATATCTTATTTTTGTTTACTTTCCCCGTAAGTTAAGTTGGCTTGTAAATACCCCGTAGATCGTATGTTCGCACTATTTTCTCATGGTTTTAATTATTTTTTTGGCATTTGCTTCAGTGATTTTAGTACTTATTTAAGTTATTTTAATACATGTTTCAATGATTTGAGTTATTTCGTTATCTGTAATACACGATTTCAGCATTGAAACATTAGCAATGGAATGGTGTATTACAACTAACAAAATCACACATATAATTGAAATAAGTATTAGCATCATTGAAACAAGTATTGACACATCTCAACAAGTGTTAAAGATAGTGAAAACCACGATAAATAGTCACCTAGGGTGGCCCATGAGGGGCTGGCCAAAGGGGGTATCTCTCCCCTAAACCCTAAAACCCCTTCCCTTTCCCTTTTCCCTCCCCAAGCCGCCACCCCCTCCTCCCCCTCTCCAACCGGCCGCCACCCTCGTCCCTGCAGTACAGCAATTTTGTTCGTCAGATTTGGGTAAGTTACGTACGTTTTCTGATCTTCTCACCTCTTAGAAAGTTATAGCCCTTGGTCTTAGCTTTCTTTTGGCACCAAGATCATCTGATTTGGAGTTACGGTTTAGGAGATATGGAAGTTTTACCGCGACTGTCCAGGAGAGCTGATGTGATTTGGCAGATTTTCTTGTCGGGCCATTATGATTTACTTAGAGGCCGAATCTGATATTTTCGTCTTCTAGAGTTTTGTTCCTGATGTCGTTATCTTTCTTTTGGCACTGAGATCACTTGATTCCACCTTACGGTTTAGGAGATATGAATTTTTAATCGCGTGCTGTCCTGTCTGCCTGAGAATTTGGAACTGTCGGTTTGCCCCTCGGTTTTGATCTAGTTAGAGTCAGATTCAGAACTTCCACCCAAATAGGTTATTGTAGCCCTTTAAATTATATTTCCAAGTTGATAAAGATCACCTCCATTGGATCAGTAGAATAAAAGTTAAGTCATTTTCTTTACTGCTGTTCTGAAATCTGGGCAGATATCTGTTAGTGTTTTCAACTGTTGTTTAGGCCACTGTTTTGGCCGAATCAAAGGATTCCACCAACTAGAGTTTCGTAGCCTATTACGTTAAGAGTATTTGAGCACTGGTTTAAAATCATTCGGAGTTACAGATATTTAATTACGATTTTTCTCGTACTGCTGATCAGAAGGGCCGATATTGGCTGATTAGTTAATTCGTCATTTTGAGTTTTTGGTTATGTTGATTAGATAGAGGGTTATGGTAAAGCGCTTGTAGCCACGCCATAACTTATTATTCTTATTTGAATAAATATTTGTGTAGGCGGTGGGGTGGAGTGGAGAAATTTCGTCGTTGCCTCCTAACTCGTCACAGCGCGGAAGGCAAGTATATGGTAGAGTGGTGAACAATGGGTTGTTCACCATGATCATTGATGTTACTTATCATGCTATTTATTATGCTTTCGTTCAGCTTATTCTTATACATGATATTGATGACCTTGAGTGAATGAGATTATGATAATGAGATAATGAGTAGATATTGAGTTAATGAGATGGACTATGTTGATGAATAAATAAAGATATCGCATCATTTACATTCATCATGACATGGGTTGCATGAGCTGTGTCGGTGAGAAAGTCATGTAACTATTAGGTGAGGTCGGTGAGAAAGATACATGACTAGTCCGAGAGCTCTAGATAAAATCCTACGTTGGTGGGGACTTCACGGAGTGAAGAATAGAGTGTGTCATCGACGGTGAACACTCAGCTATCCCCGTATCGGTGATGAGGTGCATATGAGCATGAGCATGTTGGTGCATTCGCATATCTAAGTAAATTGTTAAATTGTGCAACTTTACCTATATGGAATATGGCTTGTTTGTTTGAGAATGACAATGACATTAACTAAATGGATGATGATGATAACTTTGATTTTGGTTAATAAACTATTGTTTATGGCTTTATTATGTATTCTTTGAGTCTTGGACTCATTCTTGCTCTATTGTTGTTTTTAGGTGACCGGTGATGACGTTTTACTCGGGAAGGGCTAGCGACTTGGAATCATGCACTTCACCCAATTATTTGATTCATTGGACATGAGAAACTTTTAGAATAACATGAATATTTATATCTAGGACATGATGGTATTGAATAACCATAGATACTTGGTTTATGTTAATCTTGGTTTATTATTTTGCTATGCTCCTAGGTCTAATTTATTTATGATTGTCATAGTGTTATGCTTGTGTTAATGCGACCGTGGATGTGTTTTAATGTTGTTATGCTTGCTGAAATTTCACAGTGTGTTGATGTATAATAGATGATAAGAGTAGTTTGGTGGCATTCCGTGCTCGGTGTTGGGTGGGTGTTACTGATTGGTATCGAGCATCAACCTTCACGCAGGCGCGTGCGGGGCGGCGCGGGCATATGGCGATGGCACATGTGGGCGGAGTGGACACATGGCATGGCATATGTGTCGACCTTTGGGACGCACGGACGTACCGAGGGTGGTTCGGGCATTTACAGCGTATGCGGTATCTTTGCCGAGGGCGTCACCCTAAGAAGTGAATGTAATACCCCGGCCTACTCGTAGCGTGGCCCATATGGCCCATGAGGAGTTGTGTGATGGGGATTAGTCCCACATTGCTTATCTCAAGTGAGTTGTAGTGGTATATAATGCCTGTTGGATCCAAACGTAGCACCTCCGGGTTAACCCTTTTACACGAAGCGAGGACGAAAGTGTAAGTGAGGTGCTATGTGTGTAGTCCGTCCCACGGTGGGCTGGGCATTGAGCCGAATTTGGGTCAGGGTGTTACACACGATTTGCCCGGTATGTAAAGTTTGAGGTGCGTTATATCCGGTATTTAAGTTCAGGGACCAAAATTAATCATCGGGTATAGTTGGGGGACGAAGAATGGACTTATTCCTATGAGATAATACATTAATATGTTTGGTATGTTGTATGAAAATGGCACACGAATAATAAGAGATTGTGTTTGGCTGAGAGAATGTGGTTGGTTCGGTAACTTTCTCTCTACATAGGTGAGATTATCTCTATGATATTTTTCTTTTCTTTTTTCTTTTTCTTCATACTCTTTTTCCCTTTTCTTCATTCCTTTTCGACCTAACTATTAATGATCAACTAATGATTATTTTCTAATTAATCTATATTTTTATAATTTAATATCTCGTTAGGTTCTCTATTTTAATTTAAAGGTTAATAATATACTACTAGCTCTTCTTTAACTTGATGCAATTTTTAGTTACAACGTGACCCACTTATATTGAACTATTTGAATAATTAAACACGAACCATTTTTAAATATACAACTTATAGTTAAATTTGTTCTTTACTTAACGATTAAAGGCAAACTCATTAACATCTAATGTGAGTGGTAAGCGCACGCGATGCAAGCGAACAGTCTATCATGTACCACGTGGTTCGCCTAATTTCATCGAACGGAATGGTTCATCATTTCGTAGGAATATTCTCAGAATCTGTACCACTCCATCTAGAACCAGTTGGTTCGATACACTCAACCAAACAGATGGATAAAGGTATATCTAGAACCATCTCATATATGTACAACTTTGTTCATGTAACCAAACACACCCTTAACCCCCCCCCCCCCGGTCGGAAGTGGTAGTGGGTCCCACATGCCATCCAACACACAATTTGCCAGCAAACTTTTTTTAATAAACTTTTTAAAAATTTTATTTTAAAGTTAAACCCCCACAAACTTTATTTTCAAATTTGACTCTTTGGTCACGCCACGACAAAACAATATTGCTACGTCATAGGATAAGTCCGCTAAAATAATATTTTTTGTTACGCAACACTGTCATGCCACGGGTGGTGGCACTCGTGGCGTGATCAAAGATGTCAGAATTGGAAATAAAGTCAGGAGATTAGCTTTAAAATTAAATCAATAAAAATTTAATTAATAAAAACATCTTTGCCAGCGCTTCCTCGCGCAGCGCTAGCTAGCTATTTACCTGCGGCCACACAGCTTGCTGCAGTTTTGCGCCATGGCCGACTACAAGCATGTTGCGGCGGGGACAACCAGCGTATCCAACAATCGGTTTGCTTCCCTCTGAGCCGAAACCGACGTGCACGCCGCCGCAGGGATACACATGAGCTCCAGGCGAGTTGCTGCCATCTGCACCAAGTTCAACGAGCTCACCGGCTTGGGGATGATTTGGAGGAGCACTTCCGTCGCCAGCACTACCGACTACGTGGAGCTCGGGAAATTCTTTTGCTAAGGCATTCGGAGCATGGCGTAGAACAAGGAGAAGGAAATATTTTAGTGGCGATGGATTGGACGGAGAGACTCAGAGATGGCTGGAACGAGACCACGACGGCCACGGTGGACATGGGAACAGGGGAGGTTGGCGGTGACTTCTCCGGCGACCGGACCAGACAAATGAGGGGTCAGTGAGCACCAGGGCATCGATGCGGTTCTGGTGACACGACTGGCCAGGCGAGAGAGAGGCCGGGGTGGCCTGTCGTTGGTGGCGGCGCCACGGGACCTGTCTTCTCTGGCGATGGCGGTTTTCCAGAGGCGGGGAAAGGGAACGAAGGGGCGCACGAGAATCAGTGGAGCGGAATGAATCTGCGCGCATGATTGGCTTGGACGGAGGGGCTCGACATTGTGTTGGGGCTATGCACATGGAGCTCGGGCGGCGGCGCTAATGGCGGCGGCGACTTAAGAGGAATCAGAGCAGAAAAAGGGGTGAAATGGGCTCAACATGATGTAGTGAAGGAGTATAGACGATCAATTTTGGAAGAGAAGCTCTATGTGCGAGGAATTTCATGAAGTGGCTGATTTGGGGCATGGCGCGGCGGCGTGACTTACCGACGTTGGGGATGAAGCCAGAGCGAGGAGGCGGTGTTTCTTGATTCAGGAGGGCGAGGCGAAGCTGTAGAGGTGAAACAGAGAGGTAGAAGTGAAGGATTTTCACTGGCTTCTCTCGGTTTTCACTACGGACGACGGAGTTCTCGGCACGAGCAACGCAGGGCAAAGGCGTTGGATTGAGCAACACGGGCGTGGGCGGCAAGGGACGAGGTTGGTGCTGTCTGGTAAGGTCGGATCCGCCGCCGGCGCAATCCGGTAGGGCGAGACGCGGCGGTGCCGGTGCCGGGAAGAAGCGCGCAGTGCGGCAGGTTCCTCTCTCTCTCTCGTTCCGTGGAGAAGAGGGAGAGGTACTGTATCGCTGACGAGTGGGATAGGAGATTAGAAAATCTAATTAAAACTTGATTTAAGTGATGTTTCATGACACGTGGGCTCAACAGTAAAATGAGCCAACTCACAACCGTTCATGTGACGAAACTGCCGTGTAAGCAAATACCACCGAGTAAAACAGCTTCAGGGGTTAAGTATACTGGTTTAGCTACGTGAAGGGATAAAAGGGCTGGTTTTTAGGTGAGTGGGTTAAATGTTCGCAACACGGTATTTCAGGGATTAATGGACATTTTCTAAGCAAAATTTGTTAGTTTTAAAGAGGACGAAGCATTTGCCTTTGTAAATCATGCTCATCACTCGTGCAAGTGGTAATGTAGTCCAGTCACTTATCGTGTTGTTTCTTCTTAAAACAACCAATACGCATACAGAAACCATCTAGTATTGATCAGCTAAGTTTCTGAACACAATAGAGCTTGTAGTGTTAAAACTCTTGTGTGTGCTCACACAATGGTGGAGTAGAAGCCCCCAAGGAGCTGAAGCACAAAATACAAAGAAAGCAGAGAGCGGTTAAGATTCAAACAGGATGGCAAATAGTAATGCATTAGTATATGTGTAGATGTTAGGGCATATACAATGAGTGACATCAGTTGTATGTAACCTTTGCCAGGTAGTATTTCTAATAATGCGGACGAGAAAGAATGAGAAGAGAGAAAGATAACGTTTAGCATGCAACAGAAGGTTTATAGGCGAGAAATAAAACCCTTACAGGTGGTTTTCTTGTTGTTACATGGATGTCGTCTATACTCCATGCGTTTTTTATTGTTGTATGGATACCTCTTAGACGGTTGGTCTATAAACAACTTTGAAATAAAATATTATAGGAATTGTCTTTAGTACGTTTGTAGATAGCATGATAGAACTTAATAGACACCTGCTGTCCACACTATTGTACATGCTCGACTCATGAAAAAAATACATGATGAAACAAATCGATTGAGAAGTTGCAGTTTCCTGAGTGTCTACAGAAGTGACAGTTTTGTTCAACCGAGTTATTAGATACCTGGCAATCCTGATTGTTGAACAGAGCATCCAGGCTTCCCCATTCCTGGAAACATTTCTCATCAATCCGGGATGCTGCCTTGCTGGCATAACCTGACGCCAATTTTAAGCAAAACACCAGGGCAGGAACTTGGTACAAAATGTCGAGATTTTTCTTAATGTTAATTCCAGTATCATATAACAGAAGCTGCAAAACACTTCTACCGAGTTCACAAATAAGTAAATTAGTAAGAGTCCTGCAGACCACAAAAAATCGAACATTGTTGATCATATCTTAAGGACTTGCAAAGGATGGTATATTTACAGGTGGAGATTACAGATTTCTGCATCAGAGTTTTGCCTTACTAGTGCATTCTCGTCAACAGCACCAGCTATCAAAACTTGCCTACTACAGGGCTGCTCAATGCTGATCAGAGGATTAAGAACTTCAAGCAGGCAATAACTTCCAAAGCTCCGGCCGCCATTACTCTTCATTCAACCAACAAGAAGCAGGAGCTACCTCCTGTCTCTGTCGTCCTCGCTCGTCTCCGACACGGCTCGCTCGGATGAGACCTCGGCCTCCCCGCAAGGCATGCCGAACCTCGTAATCACCCATTGTAGCGACTCGATCATCTGCCGGTCGTACATCTGCTTCTGCTGCGCCATCTCCTGGAACTGCCGCGCCTCGCGCTCCAACAGCGCCTTCTCGTTCCGCAGGCACGCGATCTTGGCCATGGCCTCGTCGGCCGCGGACGCCGCCGCGCGCCTCTCCTTCTCCAGCTCCTCGAGCGCCGCCTCCCTCAGCCTCCTCTCCGCCGCAAGCCGCCTACTCACCCAATCCGCGTTGCCCTCTTCCGCGCCGTTCACCTCGTCCACCGCATTGTCCTCCTCCTCATCATCATCCCTGTCGGTCTCCTGCTCGAACTCAGCGGCCAGCGGCCTCGCAAGCGGCTTGTCAGTGCAGCCGTTCGGGGACGCGCTCCATGGTGGGCCCCAAGCCGCCTTTCTTCAAATCCTGTATCTTGGTCCCGCACACGGCGCAGACGACACCTCCGACGCGCAATGCTTGCACCGCGGCGTCCGCGTTCCCGACGAGCCCCTCTACGGCGTCGCAGCGCTTGCCGAGGCGCCAGACTCTGCTGGTCAAGAGCAGGAGATACATTGCGACAAACAGGTGGTGGGCGCCCACGGAGCGGGCTAGGGCAGCCCAGTGCTCCGCGGAAGCCCACTCACCGCCGACCTCGGACTCGGAGGCGTGGAGCATCGCCAAGAACCCGAGCGCGGAGCCGACGAGAAAATAGAAAACGCCCAAGCCGGGCATAAAGGCGAAAGAGATGCTGGCGAGCGGCTTCAAGAAGCCGGCACCGGAATTGCGGTTCCGGCCGCCCATCACGAACAAATCGGGGCAAGATTTGCTCCGATTCGGACGAAATTCAGCTGCAAAGACGCAAGAATAGGGGCTTAGGGTGCGGTTCCTATCGAATTGATCGGGACCGGAGGAAATCTTGGGAGATTTCCGTGGGTTTTAGGGGAGGCGTGGGGATTTTGGGGGAGACGAAGAGTTCCGGTTAAGTAGAAGCGAAGGTGAACAGTAGTAGGGTACTAGGGTTCGGTTGGTAAGGGAGTGAAGGACATTTCTTCGGATAAGTCGTGGGCGGTCTCGCTGCCTTGTGGGTCTGATGATCTTTTCTGTGGGCCCGGACTGTCGGTTTGCGGATTTCGTGATGTGTGAAGCCGACGAAAAGGAAGGGGACTTGTATTAAGTTGTATACTCCTAACGAAAGCAATGACAGGTGGGGTACAATTTGTTTTGGACCAGCATGTCTGTGGAACAGTAAAATGTGTAAATAGGAGAATATCTTTAGGAAGGGAATACGTGGGCGTGGAGAAAGTCATGGGAAGGTGCATTTATGCGTGAGGTGATCTACAAGATAATTTTTTTTATATCTTTATTTCCTTTCTCAAAAGGTTCGTACAATGATTAGGGTCTCCACCTATATTTAGTCTACTAGTAGATGAGTAGTTCATCATAGGTTTGACCTACCCTATATTTAATCTACTGGTAGATGAGGAGTACACCATGGGTTAGACTCAAGTTTCATAACAATTCATCTTGGGTACTCATCCGACATGTTCATGTCTTATCAAAACTCTATAAAAACTAAATGAATTTTTTGTGAAGAAAGAGTACATGATACACGTTCTATTGCGTTACACGAATTGCCTCATTAAAAACCTTAGCTCAGAAACTTCAGAAAAACTCGTCAATAAAAAAAGAGTACAATCCACCCAAATTCATTTAATCGCTGGATTTATTACTTGGCTACTTGATCTTCGTAATCAATTTTCAGTAATGAGTTCGTGAAGATCCCCCCTGAGTTCTGCACTTCTCTAAGTCTCATCATCACAATTCCACGTATGCATCTTTCAAAGTTAGATGCTGAAAGTGACTTAGTGAATAAATATACATAATTTTCACATGACTTAGTATGCAGGACTTTAATTTCGTCCATCTTTTGCAATTTATGAGCATATACAATTTAGGGTTGATATGTTTTGTGAGATGACTCTACACATAACTTATCTGCACTTATGCAACACATGTTGCATCATCTTCATAGATAATAGTGAGAGTTTGTGCGGTATTCAATCCACACAACTGCTGGATGTGGTGAATCATCCGCCGAAGCCAAGTACATTCTCGTGAGGCATCGTACAGTGCTATGATTTCTGAGTGGTTTGTCGAAGTCGATACAAAGCTTTGGTTAGACAATTTTCATAAAAATGCAGTTCCATCACAAAGGAAAATATAGCCTGATTGCGACTTGGCTGTGTGCGGGTCCGACAGGTACCCGGCATCTGCATAACCTGTCATGGTCAGGTTCTGATTCTTTCTGTAGAACAGACCAAGGTCTTTGTTTCCTTGGAGGTATCGAAAGATGTCCTTTATTCACTGTCAATGCTTTTTTTGTTTTGCACTATACCTTGCTAGTAGATTCACGGAAAATGCAATATCCGGTCTAGTACAGTTTGCTAAATACATGAGTGCTCCGGTTGCACTTAAGTACGGGAATTCCGATCCTATGACTTCCTCCCTCTCTTCTCTAGGTTTGTACGAATTCTTGTCATGCTGCAAAGATCTCTCGACTATTGGCACTTTCGAAGGGTATGCTTTTTCAAAGCCAAACCTTTCTAACACTTTTTGAGTGTAGGCTGACTGGTGCATTAATATCCCTTCAGGAGCATACTCAAGCTGTAAGCCTAGGCAATATTTGGTTTTACCCAAATATTTCATTTCGAACTCCGACTCCAGGTAAGAGTTTTCTAACACTTCTAAGGTTCGATAATATTCAGATCATCTACATATATTGATATTATACTAAATCCATTCTGGAATCGTCATATAAATATACAGGAACAATTTTCATTGTTCGTGTAGCCTTTCTTGCATAGAAAGTCGCTTAAGCGATTATACTACATCCTGCTTGATTGCTTAAGTTAGTACAATAACTTTCTGAGTTTCACACTGTATAAATTTCTATTTGCTCTGTCTTAGTTCGGGATAGGGATACCTTCAGGTACCTTCATATAGATGTTCGAATCTAAGTTTCCATAAAGGTATGCAGTTACCACATCTATCAATTTCATTTCTAAATTCAAGTTCACTTCCATTGAGATTAAATATCTAAAGGTAACACCGTCCATGACCGGGTAATAAGATTCTTCATAATCAACTCCTGGGTGTTGAGTAAAACCTTGTGCAACGAGATTTGCTTTATATCTTACAACTTCATTATTTTCATTTCTCTTTCGAACAAATACACACTTATGCTCTACGGGGTGTACATGGGGAGGCATACGGATTATAGGTCTAAACACCTCTCTTTTATTCAGAGATAATAATTCATTTTTTATTGATTCCTTCCAATCTTCCCAATCTAATCTTTTCTTGCATTCAACGAGCGATGCAGACTCTGGATCAAGATCGATGATTGAAGCAAATTTCTTTGTAAAATAAATGTCGATATTGGTTGTTGTCCAATTCACATATTCTCTCGTGGTCACATAGTTTATAGCTATTTCTTCATGTGGCGATTCTTCTAATGTTTCTATTTGCTCGCCGCTACTTCCAATTACGGGGGCAAGTCCCTTTAGTTTTTTAGCTCCAATAATTCGATCGCCATCCCCCCTTCTAGTAGCAAGTTTAAATTTGTAGATCGTTCGTAATTAGATATTCGCTATTAGATTGCTCGGCGACACTAGTTATTTAACACATCATCATCATCGATTTTCTTTACAAGGTCACAATATGTTGTCGAATTCGAGCACCACCCCCCTCTAGTAGTGAGTTTAATTTTGTAGATCGTTCGTATCTAGATGCTTTTACTTTTCGTTTGCACAAATCGATCTCTCTCTCGTGATCGGTCCTGTCCTAGGGTATAACCTTGGTTGACGCAACTGGTCAGTTAGCGGCTTACTTCCTCATGCGCGACAAGCATACCGAGGATGGTCTGTATTGCGAGTTTGACCATCGACCGTGTGAACCCTAGATGCATTCGTAGTTTTGATAATTCAACCGATTATGTGAATCAACATGGAAGTTGTACTTGTCAACGACCATGTGGTGTCGCCTCCCAACGCCATCGCCTCAGTTCGCGCACCTACACAATAATCTTGTCATCGCATGTGCACCTGCTCACATGCGCGTGTCGCGGCGTCACCCGCCAACTCGTAGCCATCGCCGCTCCTGATGGAGTTGGCTCAAATCACCGCATCACCTGCGTGCGCTATCCCGCACGCGTGCGCCGCCACAGTGCCACCCGCAAGCTGATGTGCCGCCGCCACACCACCACTCTCCTAGCAATTATTTGTTTAATTTTCTGCTCCCGGAGGACCCGAATGCATGGTTCCAGGCATTCCCAAACCCATGGTCCCGAGCGTTCTTAGGCGTGAGGTTCCAAGCATAGGAGCAATTATAAATAGCAGAAAAATCCTTAAAAAATACTAGGAAATTCTTGGATAATGCACACTAAATTTAAATAAAAATGTATTTACTATTTGTACACCTACCATGTTTTAATATTTATTTACTCATAGTAAATTTATGGAATATTGCATGGACAATGCAAGATATGTTTGATATTGCTAAGAGAGAGTTTGTTGAGCTTGCCCTGGATGGCAGTAACTACTTTACGTGGGCTATGGATACTGAAATAATGTTAGATGCTAAGTGTCTTGGTGCAACCTGTAATACCCCAGGCTGCTCGTAGTGTGGCCCATGTGGTCCATGAGGAGTTGTGTGGTGGGATTAGTCCCACATTGCTTGTTTCAAGTGAGTTGTAGTAGTATATAATGCTTGTTGGATCCAAACGTAGCACCTCCGGGTTAACCCTTTTACATGAAGCAAGGACAAAAAGTGTAAGTGAGGTGCTATATGTGGGCGGGTCCGCCCCACGATGGGCTGGGCATTGAGCCGATTTTGGGTCAGGGTGCTACAGTTGGTATCAGAGCGGGTTTTAGGTCCGTGTTAAGTTAAGTATTAAAATGACACACTGTGCACAGTAGGTGGGGTTTGGGAAATATATTGCTTCTGCATTTCTAGTAATGTGGTTCCTTATATTGTATTGTATCGAATTGCTTCTGTGCTATCTTTCTTGTTGTTAATCTATGATATGATGTGATATCCTATATATATGAATTTATTCTATGATTGTCATGGGATGATCCTATATATTCATAATTGATTGCATTAGTTATGTGTATCGGTAGCGGACGTTGAGTAGTTGAGTTCGTGGTTGTTGTCCTGGGTTTTGCCAGGCTACACCACTGTTTGTGGTATGAAATTAGAGAAGTTCTTACCCCTGTTCCATAAGTTCTGGGTTGAGCATGAGCTCGTTGATGAATTTGTTGTCTTTCTCGGGCTTGTATCTGGTTTCCTGGTTGTAGTTTCTTGCAGTTCATGAGTTTCTTTTGAATGGGGGGTTTTAATGAAGTGGGCAAGCTCCAGTAGATCTCTGATCGTTCTTTGAAACAATTATTGTTCTTTCGATTATTGTGATATTTTCGCTCCACGTGAGCGTAGTTAAATTGCAAGATTTATCTTTTCACGAAAGTTATGTTTTACCCCTGTTGAAAAATTTAACTCATTTGCTCGCTTGGAATTTCGGACATTGGGAGATTTCTTTTGCAAGTTCTTTCTTAAGTGTGCATTGACCTTGCATATTTCTGTTATTCTCTTCTTTGATTTCTGAATTTGACAAATTCTTGTTCGGTGGTGGTGGATGAATTTCTCTTGAGTTCATGGTTCCTGGTAGTTGATGAGATTCAATGGTTCTTTAAAACTATTAATGTTTTTTTATTGTTGAATTGCTTTTACTACAAGTGATTTTCGTCAATTGGCAATATTGATATTTCCATGGATGTTCCTTCTTTCTCATTGGAAAAGAGCGACTCATTTACTCGTTTGATAGTTTGTATCATGAGAGTTTCTGTTGCAAGTTTGTTAACACGAGAAAGTATTGGCTCCGTGTATTTCTTTTAGATCATTCCGCTTGTTGAAGTTTAATGCATCCCTTTTATGAAGAATAGTGATAAAACCTTTTTGTGATGCTATGTTGCGGATAAGTCGGAGACTGTAATCAAACAAAATGGTTGGCTACTGGTTTCTACTGGTCCCTATTTGTTTTTTAAACAATTCTTGTCTTTACAATCACGAGCTCCCTTCGCTTGTAAACGTTATTACTGTCAAGATCATTCTTTTATGAGGGACCTATCTCTCTTGTTGATCAAGGGAACTTGGTTAACCGTTTGGTATTTTGGAGAACGGGAATTATCTCTTACAAAGTTTATTGAAGAAATGTTTTGACTCTACTCGTTTCTTTTGGGGTAGTTGGAGTGTTGGAGTTTAGAACCTCTCTTTGACAAAAAGTGTCGAACCCCCTTTCTAATGTTTTGTAGTGTTGTGTGAGAGGTTTGTTTCAGCTTCGTGGTTTTCATACTAGGTTTCTTTTCTAGGAAAAGTCGTTATTACAATTCCATTTGATGCTGAAGATTTCTATGACGCGATTTGTTATGTTCCCTTTAGAGGGTTTATTTATGCGATAGTGAGGTAAATTGAATGTTACCAAGTATGAACGTATTTGGTCTTAATGATATGAACAGTAATGTGAGGGTAATGTTGATTCTTTTATAGAGAAAGAAAATTGATCGTCTTTCGTGAAATTTCTAAAATGGTCAAATCTTAAGTTTTGTGTTCAAGATCTTTGGGAGTTTCAAGTTTTATGTGGTAAACGAAGTTTGTCGAGTAAAGCGTTAAGTTACAAAGTTATAATGGTTCTTCAGTGGTACGAGTGCTTTGATCTTGAATGCTCGTTTGTTCTTATCAGTGAAAGTCTGATATTCTCTTCTTGTGAAGCCTATGCTTTCAACTGTGGACTTCACATATATTTTTCGAGTTCTTTGCCTAATTGGTTTTCCCCTTGGTTATGTATTCCTTGCGAGTAGTAAACGATTTTCTAGTTAGCGAAAATCGTTTTCATGTGCCTCTTCTTTTGTGAAAGATTCAACCAAACTTTTCTGCACGGGTCCTTCAAGGTGTTTCCTAATTGTGGTTGTGAGTTTGATTAAAATTATTTTAAATAAAATGGTGCATAGAGGTATCCTATTTCTTCTTAAGATTTTTGAGTGATTTAGTTCTAAAGGCTCCTTGGTTTGAGCTCGAAAATGGAGGTTGCAAGCAAATGAAATTTTCGTTGATTTCTTCGAGAGTAAATTAATCCATTGCTTTCTGTGAATTTTTGCAAAGGGAAAAAAGTTTCGAGTTTTTTGTGGCTGAGATCATTTGGATCCCACGTTTTATGGGTTGTTGAACTGTTCTGAGCAAATATGACGTGTTGAATGATTTTCTTGATTCTTTATTAGATCTTGTGGTTTGGACTAAAAAAAACCTTATCTTGTTTGTTGTGGCAAAATATTGTTAGTCAAAGGATCAATTTTAGTGTTAAAGGAAGGAGTGCAGTAGGAGTATTTGAAAATTTGAGTCAAATTTTGTAACTTGTGATTATTTAAATCAGGTCTAAACTTTCTGCTCTTTCCGCGCAAGAGGTGTCGATTTTCTAATCGCAATGTCATTTTCTTATTGGCCGGTACTTGTTAATTCTCTTTTCGAGGGATATGTACCCTCATCTGTGAACTTAACTTTTGTATTTCCAAGATTTCCGTTACCATATTATTTCTTTTGGTTTCGTGCTCGCTGTGAGGGGCAACGTTTTCTTATGTGACGAAATTTGTCCTTATTCGTCTCTTTCTTTTGAGAAAGACTTAACAGTTTTATGATGCAAAGTTTTAGAAAGTGTAATTTGGCAACTGTTTGGTGGTGGTTAAGTAATGATAGTGGTGAAAATTTTCTACCAAGGTATTGGAAGAGCAGTAGAAGATGAATGGGTTTTGATCTGTACCTCTTGGAGGAAATTTGATTCATATGGAATGTTTGGTTTCGAAGTAAGTCTAATGAGTGATACGACTGAGTAAAACCTTTGGTATAGAGGAATTCCAGAACTTCAATTCATGTTAAAAAGTTGGGGATTATCAAAGGCATAGAGACCTTGATTAATTTTATAGAGTAACGCAATTGGATAGTATTGCGAGATTATGTGGAGAATTTCTGAGGATGTCAATAAGTGAGTATGTTAGAATTGTGGTAATGTTGGAGATTAAATCCGAAGATTTTTTTATCTGTTACGATTGAAAATTTGTTGTAAAGGTCTTGCAAGTTAAATCTGGGCTCTGAACTTTTACGTTAGACCTTTGGTCATACAATGATTGTATGTAGAGAGAGTGGAATAATGAAGTTTCCCGAGCAGTGGCATGATCATTGATAGAACCTTTCTGATGTAGTACATGAGCGTGTGTGCTAAGGATTCTGAGTTATTCTTGAAAATTAGAGGTAATGTGTTTGAGTGTGATCAATTTTTTGGTGCTTTGGGTGCCTTCAATCAATTAATGTTGAATAGTAGAACGAGATGCCTAGAGTATTCGGAGGATTCAATAGAACCTCTCCACAATGGTGTGGATGATGTATTTCAGTTTGAGCCTAATTTGAGGATGTTCAATTAAAAGGTTTAAGCTCATGTGGTATGCGATGAATTCGAATTTCATGGTTCGAGAGAAAGTTTATTCCTAGAAGAGAGAAAATATGGAAAAGAATGTTTCATCGGATAATGACGTGTTTTCTTGATTCTCGTTCGAGTCTTGTGTTGTTGACTTGTGTTTTCTGTAATTTGAGTTGGTACTGTGTTGGCATGTTGATTCTTTCCAACTCAGACAAACCGCAAGAAGTTTTTGGTTTGGTCATTCGAGTGGTTTCTCCTTTGGTTGTCGTGGTGTTTATTTGCAAATTGTTTACTTGGGAAATGAAAAAGGTTCTCGAGATAAATCTTCAACCTTGGATTTGATTCAGTTGGTAGGTAGTTGTTAATGCATGGTTACGATGAGAATCTTTTATTTTCAAGTTGGGTTCTGTTTGCAAAATAGTTGTTTAAAGATGAGTTCTGTTTTACTTTCCTGGTTTACGGTTGTGCTCCTTGTTAAGGTGAGAGAACTGATAGAGACGTGGAACAAGAGTTCCAGGTGTTTTGTATGGTTGTGTGATTTGGTACCGAAGAGAAGAGTGGCCTAAGGTACAAAGGTTCGTTTTTGGAAGCTGGAGTGGTTTTGGAAGGCGGAGTTTCGCTAGGACCGTCTCGTGTCCTGACGCAGGGTATACAATGTTTTGTGCAACCCGGTGTCGAGGGAGTACTTGAGGCATCTGGAGTGCGAGGTTTCATTAGAACCGTCGAACCACGAGTCAGACCATCGAGGCAGACCATGCTATCGAGTCCTGCCTGTGGGGTGGTTCCGAAAAGATCGGGATGAATAATACAGCGTAAGACGTTAGTTAGTAAAGGTGCGGTGGATGCATCAGACCGAGCGGAAAGCGACTTGGGAGCTGGAGCCCCGCAAGCTAATTGTTGATGCCCTTTGAGTAGAACGGCAGATAGAATTCGAGATCGAATTCTATTTAAGGGGGGTAGAATGTAATACCCCGAAATTTATTCAGGCGAATAGGAGAGTATTTGGGAGAAGGAGTTAAACAGGGATTACAATTTTCAGTGATTTCAAGGGGGTTTCCACGAATTCCCGACAACCTGGGCATTGGCCCACGGCCTATGTGGCCCAAGAGGGGGCTGGCCAAAGGGGGGATGACCTTCCCCCAAAAACCCTAAACCCCCTTCCCCCTTTGCCCCACTTGGAGCCACCACCCTCCTCCCCGCCGTGCGCCACTTTCTCTTCCCCCTGCACTAGATTTGTTCGTTAGATTTGGGTAAGTTCCATACGTTTTCTGATATGTCCACCTTTTAGAAAGTTGTAGCCCTTGGTCTTAGCTTTCTTTAGGCACTGACATCATCTGATTTGGAGTTACGATTTAAGATATATGGCCGTTTTCGTGCGACTGTTCAGGAGACCTGACGGGATTTGGCAGTTTGCTTGTCTGGCCATTATGAATTATTTAGAGGCCGAATCAGAAAGGATACCCAAAATGAATGTTGTATAGATTTCAGTAAGATTTCCAAGTTGTAAAGAACACAATTTGTAGAGTTGGCAATCAAAAGTTATGGAATTTTAACCGCTGTTGTTACATGCATTCGATGATTGGGGATCCGGTTTGTTCCTCGGTTTTGATCTAGTTAGATTCAAATTCAGGACGGCCACCCAAAACGGTTTTTGAACATAATTTCACCATGATTCCAGGTTGATAAAGATCACCTCCATTGGATCAATAGAATGAAGTTATGTCATTTTATCTATTGTTGTTCTGTAATCTAGATAGATGTGTGTCAGTTGTTTTCAACGGCTGTTTAGCCAACTATTTTTGCCGAATCAGAGAACCCCGTCAACTAGAGTTTCATAGCCTGGTTCGTTATGATTCATTGAGCGCTGGTTTCAAGTCATTACGAGTTACAGATATTTAATTATGGTTTTTATTGTACCGATGCCCAGTAGGGCTGTAATCTGGCTGATTAGTTAGATTGTCTGTTTGAACTCGTTGATTGTGTTGGATAGTTAGAGGGTTATGGTAGGACACTTGTAGTTCGTCTTACCTTGTTATCCTTATTTCGAATAAATCTTTGTGTAGGCTGTGAAGCGGTGAGTGGAGGGGCACCTTCGTTGCCTCCTAACACGTCACAACGCGGAAGGCAAGTACCTTGTCTTATCATAATAAATAGTGATGATTGTGTGTGGATGAATTGTTAGTCTTGCTATTCATGTTCGTATGCCATGTATATTTCTTTATTATGATGTGATAAGAGTTCATTGCATGAAGTTCATTCCGTTTACGCATTTGTTTCATGTTGACCACGGAAGTGGAAAATTGTAAGTCCCGTCAATTCCAGTATGGGCACGTAAGACCCACCACTCCAATGCGGGCAATTTCGAACACCCGTATGAAACGTTCTTCATACGGTGATTGGATCCCTGAACTTTGTTAAGTACGGGCTTAAGTGAGCATCGACGGGTGTGTCACTCGCTATACCGGTATAAGCTGTTGAGTAGTCCATTCCTTCAATGCATACTTTCATTCCAATCATTCATGTAGTCATTCCATTCATTCATGTATGTGTTCCAAGAATTGTTCATACTTCAATTGAGTTGGCTTGTCCACTCTATGCTTGATTTTTCTTGTATGGTACTTGCTGAGTTTCGACTCATTTTGCTTTTTGTATTCATTTAGGTGAACGTTGATGATGGCCTTGTGGGAAGGGATTAGTTAAGTACATTTCACTCAGTTCACCATTATTCATCTTCCTTGTTAAGTTCGACTATGTCTTTCAGTTGTCAAATGAGGAACTGTAATAAATAAGGTTAAGACTACCTGTTATTTAGTTCTGGTAATTGCTGTTAGTGGCTTCTCTAAAGTTCTCACTGTTTATATGCTGATGGATTCGTTCTTTATTCCTGTTATGCTAGCATTACCATTGAACTCTTCGATTGATTATAGAAGTTCATATTAAATTCTTCCGCATTGTGGTTGTATGTAGATTCTTTAGGTAACATTTTGGCTTCCGAATAGCCAGGGTGTTACACAACCATTAAGAATGTTGCTAGCAGCCGCTCCTCCAATTATGTTATTATGCCTACTTCTGCTGAAAATAATCCAGCTTTGCACTTTTTGAGGCATTATCTCAACTCAGCCCTGAAGAATTAGTACATGACTAAGACAGATCCAAGACAATGAGTACATGACTAAGAAAGATCCAAATGTCTTGTGAAGCTCCCTGAAGGCACGTCATGAAGCTATTTGACCTTTGATCATTGTGAGTCTTCTTCAATTGCAAATGAAATCGGGAAAAGGCAATAGAACCAAAAGACTTAACTCACTATGATCACAAATTTTCAAAAGGTTCAATTTTTATTTTATGAAGTTCTTTTATATTAAACCTTAAGTCTGAAACCAAAAGCTCCAAAAGCATTTTCTTCACAATCTTTCTCCCCCTTTGACAATGAATTCATCAAGATTCATGGGAAAAGAAGGAGCATGCAGGAATGACTTTATTTTTGAACTTTAGTAAAAAGGAGCCATAACCATTATACATGTAGACAGAACAAGTATTATACCAAGCCATAAAAAGAGTAGACGCTATATTCAATCATGGCAAATCATGTACTACAAAGCTAAAACCAAGATAGCAGTTGACTGAGATTAACAGAATTAAAACCATGAAAGGTTGCTCAATATCATAGTTTCACAAATAGCAACTACAAATGAGTCAAGCCATATCTATAAGTAAAAAGAGACTCAAGACAAGAACTGAGGCATTTTGAGCATTAAGATAACATTTTTGAAACAAAACTCAAGCACTTAGCCTTTTTGAGCATTTTCTTAAAAGGATTTTTTTTACTGTGCTAGATCTCAAGCCTTGCCGCGACCATCTCAAGCGATAAGCTTAAAAGAATGATCTATGTCATCCAAAACTCCCCCTGAGTTCATGCCTAGTGCAATGGCAAGCCGTCTCATGAGAAAGGATTGATGAGATCAGTTTTTTCGCACAGAACCTCTCATTTTTCATTTGCTTGACTTAATAAGATAAAAAGCTCATTTTTCATCTCAGAATAAGTTCAAGACTCAATTCAACCTATTTGACATGGCAAGAAACATAAGAGGATCACTAGAGCAAAACTAGTCACAAGATCCAACAAGACATGATTTGATTCGAATTTCTCACAGATACAAAGCTAGCAAGACAAAAGCTAAAATTTGAACAAGAAGAGCCATAAAAGAAGTCTAGCAGACTAACACTTGATATGACAAGGTATAGAATATGAAATCAAGTCATACAAGGATAAAGATCAAAGCTCCAAAACTTTTATCAAACAATGCAAGATAAATGAATTGAAACATGCATTATGATACAATGAATGCAAAAGAACAACTTCCCCCTCAAAACAGCCCAATAGGACTAATAACCCCTAACTCTCCCCGCAAAGCAGCAAAACGAGAGGAATCAAGAGCTTTAGTGAAAATATCTGCAAGCTGTTGCTCAGACTCTACAAAGTGAAGCACAACATCACCTTTCTCAACATGGTCTCTTAGAAAATGAAATCGAATATCAATATGTTTAGTCCTGGAATGTTGCACTGGGTTTTTGGCAATATTAATTGCAGAAGTGTTGTCATAGAAAAGAGGAACACTTCCCAAAGATAACCTATAGTCCCGCAGCGTGGATAAAATCCAGAGAACTCGAGAGCGACCATGGCGGCGACTACATACTCGGCCTCACCAGATCAGGCAATGTAAGACTGCTCTAGAAGACCAAGAAACAAGAGATGTGCCCAAGAAATGACAAGTGCCGAAGTACTCTTCCTATCCACTCTACACCCCATAAAGTCAAGATCGTAAAATGCTCGAATTGAGAGAGCGAAGAAGAAGAATACCGAGTCCAAAGTCAAGCGTATCTTGAAGGTACCGAATATGCGACGTCTCGCTTGACGATGAGAAGCACGAGGAAGCTCGAAGCGAGCGCACGGACATACGGCGAATTGTATGTCCGGTCTCGACTGTAAGATAGAGGAGGAGCCAATCATATCATGCGGTACTTCTTCCGGTCCACGGACTCTCCATCCTCATCGTGGTCCAAAGACGGTGGTTGTAGCAATGGGAGTAGACATTGGCCTCTCGCTTCCCATATTGAAGCGCCAAGAAGGTCCTTTGTATACTTACTCGGTGAACGAAGGTGCCTTCTTTCGCTTGCTTGATTTGTAGGCCAAGAAGAATGTCACTCTCCCATCATGCTCATCTCAAACTCTTTGCTCATCGAATCAAAACTGACACCAAAGCATGAGAAGAACCACCGAAAATAATATCATCCACATAAATCTGAACCAAGAAGAAATCACTGCCATGCCTGAGAGTGAACAAGGTTTTATCAACCATTCCCATTTTAAATTTATTTTCAAGCAAGAAACTCTTAAGCCTGTCATACCAAGCTCTAGGAGCTTGTTTCAATCCATCTGAGGCTTTAGAGAGTTTAAAAACATGGTTTGAGAATTTTTGATTTTTAAAACTAGGAGGTTGCTTGACAAAGACCTCTTCTTCTATGAAGCCATTCAAGAAAGCACTTTTAACATCCATTTGAAAAAGCTTGAAACCCTTGGATATTGCAAATGCTAAAAGAATGCGAATGACCTCCAATCTAGCTACTGGAGCAAAGGTCTCTTCAAAGTCTAAGCCCTCTACAGGAAAAACCTTGAGCTACAAGTCTAGCCTTATTAAGAACAACCAATCCATCCTCACTTTGCTTATTTTTAAAACCCATTTTGTTCCAATAACATGAGAATCAGAAGGTCGCTCAACTAAAGTACAGACTTTGTTTCTTTCAAAATTCTCAAGCTCTTCATGCATGGCATTGACCCAAGAGGCATCAGATAAAGCATGGGTGATATCTCGGGGTTCAAAAGAAGCGACAAAAGCAGAATGTGCATGAGAATCAGGAGAAATAAACCTGGAGCGAGTGACTCGCTCTTGAAGATCCCCAATCATCCGCTCGGTGGATGTTGTCATTTGAATCTGAAGAGGTGCTCTGGTGCAGTGGCCTCTACCTCATGAGTTGTGGAGGTAGAAACAGAGCCACTCAGATCGTCGGTGGGGATAGGAGAAGGCTGCTCAGCTGACACTGAAGTAGTAGTAGCAGGCTCTCCACCCCTCTCAGAGGTAGCTTGAGGAAGGTTTGGTTCTTCATCCTCAGAGTCATCATCGACGAAGATGCTTCCTTGAATTTCAGGAACCTGTGTACCTGAAGCATCGGGTCTAGTACCAGGACTAGCCTCATCAAAAGTGACTTCGCAAGTCTCAACAATTTTGTTAGTATCAACATTAAAAACACGATAGCCACGAGAATGAGCAGGATATCCAAGAAATATGCCATCAAAGCATCTAGACTCAAATTTATCCAGGTTGCCATGTTTAAGAATGAAACACTTGCAACCAAAAATCTTGAAATGAGAGACTTTGGGAGAATGACCAAATCTAAGTTCATAAGAGGTCTTCCCAACCACAGATCTCAAGAAAACCCTATTGGAGATATAACAAGCAGTAGAGATCGCCTCAGCCCAAAATCTCCTAGGAGTAGAATGCTCATCTAGCATGGTCCGAGCCATCTCTACAAGGGTTCTGTTCTTCCTTTCTACCACACCATTCTCACTGGGAACTCTAGGAGAAGAAAACGATGCTCAATTCCCTATCGGTCTGAGAAGGTAGAAAAAGAAGAATTCTTGAATTCTGTCCCATTGTCACTCCTAATGGCTCTCAAAGCTCGGGTATATCAACAGACAATTCTAAGGACCAAATCTCTAAAGAATCCAAATGCTTCGTCCTTAGAAGCAAGAAAATAAACCCATGAATTCTGGAGTAATCATCCACAACCACCAAAGACATACCATTTCCCACCGGTGATGAACTCTAGAAGGACCAAGCTGTGTCTAAGTGAAGAAGCTGTCTCCAGTCCATCAGTCATTACCAAAGTAAGAGGTGGGTGGGAAGCAGACACCATCTTACCATGTCTCTGAGGTGAGCACACAAGGTCTCTAATGACCTTGACCTAGGCAAACCTCTAATCAAGTCCTTGCAACTGACTCTAGACAAATGATCAAAGCCTATATGCCCAAGTCTACGATGCCACAAAACAAGATCATGAGAATCAGAGGCTACAAGACACCTAGGATGGAAGTCAAGAAATACTAAAATTTGCACAGAAGATCTTCTCAAACCTGGAGATCTCAAAAACAAGCTCACCCGAGGAATCTAGAACTCTACACTCACCACGCTTAAACCTCACTTCTAGACCCTCATCAAGCAGCTGAGAAACAGATAGAAGATTATACCTCGACTTACTTACCAAAGCGGCGTCTTTAAGCATGAACTTGTCGTTGACGCCAAGACGGTGCCCTTTGCGATCCACGGTCCGGTAGAAGCATCCCCAAAGGTAATCAATTCGCTTCGGATGCCCGTGTGAGGAGGAGAACCATCTAGAATCTCCGGTCATATGTCGAGAACACCCGAGTCAACAAGCCATATGTCCTCCTTCCTCGCACGACGGACCTAAAAGCAAAATCAGAAAACATCCGTGCCTCGAGATGGGGTTAGTGATAAATGATATAGGAATCCGATCTTGAGAAGCACGATGTCCGGGAGCAGCGAGAGAAATAGCGAAACATGATCGGGAATAAAATCATAAGGATGCACATGAGAACCACCTAGACCTCTCCAAACGATCTACCAAAAGATCGATACTCCCCCTGTCCAGATGCTACCCGGTGTCTCTCCTCACGATGTCCTAATCGAACATGCTGCCTAGACCCACCAAAAGAGTCTACAAAGTTCTCTACAAATCTAGGCCTATATGTGTTGCGATAAACAGGCTGCCTAGCTCTAGAGACTACAGCTGGAGAAGGGACTCCTCTAATGGATTTCAGGACGCTCATCCTCTCTTTTCTCTCAAGTTTTGCTCTCCCAAGGAACTCAACAGTATGGTCTTCTTTCTTGCAGAAGGTGCAATGGTACTGAACCTTTTGAGAAGTCTGTACAGAATGAGTGAAAGCACCTTTCTTGCCAAAAAGAGTTTGAGCAAAACCAGCGGATTTGAAAACAACCCCGGATGGCATAGGAGGTTCTAGCTCAAACAGACCATTCTTCACAACTCTAGCAATCCTAGGTGGGTTTTTCTTGGAATGCTAACCTAGACCACTATTTTTCACGCTCACTTTGGATTGATCAAGAATCATGTTGAGTTTCTTTTTCCCACTTGAAAACTTCTCAAGAGTCACCTTGAGGTAATCATTCTCTTTCATTAAACCCTCACATCTAGTGCACTTGCTAGACTTGATTACCTCATTGCTCTTACTCTTAAGAAGGGCCACTTCCAATTTGAAGGCCTCACAAGACACACAATAGGATTCATGAATCCTATTCAACTGCTCCTTAAACTTGACTCTAAATGCCTCTTGAATCTGATTAATCATGGTTTCAACTTCAGCATTCAAAACACAAGAGTTAGAATCAATAACTTTCTTAGAAGCAGTAAAAGACATGGATCTTTCAATTTTAGCCTTTTCTTCAAGAGTCTTGTTTAAGGCTTCAATATCAATTGTAAGCTTAGGGCAATTTTCACAAGATGCAACTCTAGAGTAAATCAATATTTCTGTCATCTCTTGCATCTTAATCCTATTATTCTTACAATGAGAGCATGTGTGACTAGTATCAAACTTTTGCAATTCTTTTAAGGAGCTCTCCAGTTTTAATTCTAGCAAAGCACAATTTGAGCAAGTTAAAGGGATAGCTTCCATGGCAGTCACATCAAGTGAAATGGCATCTAAGCAAGCAGAACTAGACTTGAGAGATTCTAGTTCATCGAGAGCATCTTTTAGTTGATTTGTAACAGAGGAATGAGCAGATTTCAAGCTTGTCAAATCTTTAAGCAAGCTAGTGCAGGAATCACAAATATCGTCAGGATTAATAGATTTAAGCCTAACAACTTCTAGGTTCAAATTATCAATCATAATGTCACCTTCTTTATCATTTTACTTGCTTATGCAATTTCGCTCAAGAAGCACCAAAGCCCTTTTCATGTCAGCACTAGAAGGGCATACCTCATCAGGATCACTAAAGGGATCCTCATCGTTGGAGGAGTCGTTGTCGTGGCTGTTCTTGGCCATAAAATACATGCCTGTGAAGTCATGTGCCTTCTTCTTGCCACGAGTCACTCTCGTCGTCCCCGCTTCCGAGTCCACATCGCTCATATTGACATTCTCTAGGCGGCAGGACCGGTGACAAACTGCGATAGTTTGTCTTCTTGGGTTTAGCATCCCTCTCCGGGATGTCTTCGTGTCTCCTTCTCCTCCTTGCCCTTTAGCTTGGGGCATCTCGAACGAATGTGGTTTGGCTCACCACATTCGAAGCACGTGATAGGTCCACTTCTCCTATTCCTCACCTTGTTATACGCTCTTGTGAATTTGGTGGATAGGAGGGCCAAGTCATCCTCGGGCAGTTTCTCAAGTTGCTCATCGCTTAAAGAATGTAAGCGGATAATGAAAAACCGGATGAGCTGCAATCAAGAGACTCAGAAGAACAACCCTTGGATTTGTCGACTACTAATGCCATCGACTGTCTTGGGGAGGCGAGATAAAATCAATCTCATGCGTCTTCAACCTCGAGTAAAGCTTATCCATGGTAAGCTCACTCATGATGATGTTGTCATTGATGGAAGTGATCTTCATTCCCAGCACCTTCACATCAAGAGCACCCGAGTGGCGTGCATTTTCAGACTCAGAAAATACCAAGTCAACAGCGCGGAGATCATGAAGAATCTTAGAGAATCTTCCCCACAGCTCATCCAAAGACTCACCAGGCCTTTGCTCGATCTTAGAGTAAACCTTTTTGAGTCGGTTCTGTCTCACTTCCTTGATCGCGATGGACCCTTCGTGATAGTCACAAAGAGTCCTCCGGATCTCATGAGCAGACCGCAAGTGAGCAACACGCTCAAACTCGGATCGACTAAGGCCTTGGATCAAGTAATTCGAGCCTTCTGTTGGCCTCCACATCCGAGTGATCATATCGTCATCTACCGGCACGACATAAGGGTTTTCACCTTAAGCCAAATAGCGTGCCCTTGAGCCTCGATATATGCTTGCATACGAGCCTTCCAAGATGCAAAGTCAACTCCTCAAAAATGTGTGGCTTGGTTGAGTACTTGTCGGTCGCCATGGCTCCAAAGACCTGTTAAGATCTATGAGAAGAGCTAACAGGCTCGATACCACTTGTAGGACCGTAAAGGCGACTAGGGGGTGAATATGCGCTTTCTAAACTTTTCGCCTAAATCAAATACAACACGAACTTTACTCCTTTAGCTATGAAAGCTAAGAAGATCGAAGAAGGGCACAAGTGGAAGCCTTGTGTTGGATTTGATAAACCCTCAACCACACGACACAAATGGAGAAAAGAACTCACTGCTCAAGGCGGCATCTGGCGGTCGACCGGCTACACACAGCGGTCGGACCGACGGTCAACCAATGATCCGGCCAAGCAACTAATGGCGGTCGGACCGGTGGGCAGACGGTTCGACCCAGCGATCAATGATCTGAATACGCAGGCGGTCGGACCGCCGTTGTAACACCGGTCGACCGGTTGATCGAATCGAAAAACTCAACCCAAATCCAAAACAAAATTTGATCCAACTTTTGATTCAACCAATGAAACTTGACCAAATTTCGAGCACACCTCCCTAATGATATTAGAGACCTATTTCTAGCGACGATCCTTCAGATCCACTTCGCAGAATCGATCTTTCAAGGATTTAACAAAGAAGTGCACAAACCCTAGAAATATGAAAATCTTGATTCAAGACTTGCTCATGGGGGGTTGATGATCTAGAAGACTCTAGGAGTATCCCCACACGTCCAAGCAAGATAAAATAGTCCAACGGACCAAGCATAAACCTTTGAATCAAGGAAGCACCAAAATCATCCAAAAAGGGAGAAGAACACAAAGGGAGCAAATGATCTTTCAATTAAGCATCACAAGATTGTTTGATCACACTAGATGCTTACAAAGCCTCTCCAACAAAGAGGGCAAGAGCTCACACAAGGAGCACACTCCAAACCCTAGTTCTCCTCTCCTCTCCTCCAAACCCTAGAAAATGAGGAAGAATGCCAAATGAGTGCTTCAAGGGGTTTTCCATCTCCCCCCTTTCTATTTATACTAGAGAGCTAGGGTTTCACTTTTGGGACCACTTACACATGGGACCCACACACACAACTCTTGAAGCAATCGCCTGCTTCACCACGTGTAGGTTGATCAGTGGTTCTCATCACGTCGCCAAGTCTCTCTTATCCGAATCCCATCGGAACCTCCCAGAGACTCGCACCGATATCCGCACCGCTGATCCAACCGGTACCTTTGAACCACCGTTCGATCCATCTTGCCCATCCTGCACCATGCTTGAGTCACACGACCTCACCCGGTATCCATGATCGTTTTGGACCTCAGCTCTCCAAGCGTAGTCCCGATCCATTCACCGTTGACGTCGTTGACCTGCAAGCCACACCCAAAGAATAGACAAACAAACCGTTTCAGGGAACAAGTTCTTCACAACTTGACCCACGTTAGCTCCGCAATGCAATATACAACAATAAAGCATTGAACTCCATACACAAAACATATTCAAATCAACTCAATGCAAACTTGGCTAACCTCCAAGTCATCTGCCGTCCGACCGCCCACAAGGCGGTCAGACGATTCGGCAGTTTCGGACCGCTCCCACAACGGGCGGTCGGACGGTCAAAAGGACTTAGCAAATTTCAGCGTGAAAATTCGAAACCTTCTGGAATTTTCAACTTAATAGAACTTTTGACTGGGAGCTCCAAAAATGATGGGACCACATCCAGGAGACTCCCCTCACTTGCCTACACAATCTATTTTTGGCTCAGCTCCAAAAACCAAATTTTAATATGGCGGTCGGACCGGCCACCATGGCCGGTCGGACTCCTCCACGGGCGGTCTGACCGCCCAACACAACCGGTCTGACCGCCTGTGGTCTGACAGCCTTGGAGCAAACCCGAAAACGCGAGATTTTGCAAACCAACAACGCCATTGCCAATTGACTCATCATCCTGAGATCGTGCACATATCCTCACGATATCCACATATAATATATCGTGCTATATGTAAAGGTGAGGAATTTGGTGCTAAGCGCCTTGGAGTGAAAAGGTGGCAATTAGGACAAATAAGGGAGGAGCAAGAGCAGTGGTGGAGATTGAGCCAAAGTTTAGAGGGAGGCCATTAGAAAAGTGATAGAATAACTATGCAAGCAAGGGGTGGTTATTTGAAGCTATTCAACAAAAAAATAACCCCAAATGTCTTGTTTTTGCCTCATGATTACACAAATGTAGGAGGGCCATGGCCCTGTTGGCCTCCATGAAACTCCGCTACTGAGGAAGATAGAGAGGGTGTGGAAGGAACTCCCTGTCAACGAGGTAAAGTCCTACCATTGGAGAGAGTGGTGTTTTAGTAGCAGAGATCATTTTTAACTAGCTCGATCTAAATACTACATAGGAACTGCAATAGAGAAAACTTGATGACTTGACGCTCAGAATTTAAGTTTAAGCACACATCTACGAGTGCAATTGGAGACATACGGAACCACCTTTTGGTGGGGGTGGTGGAGTTGTGGGTATATGACTTCACCAGCATGGCTCAAATCATGGTGCCCACCCTTACACACATGCGAGTGCGTTTCCATAGTTTTTTTTGTAAGGTTGCGAATTTATACCTAGCCTCCGTATTTTTTAGCGTGTGATAATTGGACACACTCGTGTGCGTTTGTATATTGTGTGTGTGTGGTGATGTGTGTGCTTGTGCGTCTCCTTGTAATCGCAAAACAAATAAAGACATACGTAAGCAAGAATTTTGCAAGGAACTTGGACGAAAGGAAACAACTACTCTCATGCAATATGTGCTTAACTGCAGAACTTGCTATACAAATATTGTGTTACAAATGAGTCCTCTATAGTCTAGACAAGAGTCTCAAAGTCCATGAGCATGCGGTATCCAGTAGGGGTGGGAGTGGTTTGGCCTTATCCACTGGGGCACCAAACTCGGCCGAAAAATTCTAGCGGTATGGGCTAGAGGTGCGGACCAATAAAATACTTGGTTCAATAGGTTCAGAATCTATTGATTCCTGGGGTTCAAGTGGATCGAACCAAACGCATCATCATCCTCGTTCCAATGTGTTGTCGTCACTCACACCGCTGCGATCCTCCACCCTAAAGCACCGCCGCCTCCATCCCAACACCGGCCATCGTTGCCTCCATCCTCCACCACAACGCGTTAGAGCCATTGTTAGCTCTGGCCACCGCCTTCGTCATCAACAACGATCGCTGCCTCCGTCATCAGCTTCGACTGCCACAACGTCCTCGAACAACCACCATCCAGATTTGGGTCACATAGATCAGGTTGCCCTCTTCTTCCTGGCACCAATGGCACCACGATAACTTCTTCCAGGGCTGTCAACGGCACCACAACAACTTCTTCCTCATCGTTAGCACCATCTCATGGATCTGGTGCTACCTTCCCCTTCTTCCTATAGGATCCTCGTTCACTACTCCATATCTATGACCTCCATAACTCGTCGTCCTTCTCCGGCGCGTCCTTGAGCTACGGCTACCGCCACCCTCGAGCTCTGGTCGCCTATCTCGACTTAGGCTATCGCCACCCTCGAGTTCAATCGTTGGCCGTCGAATTCCGACTGTCACCAGCACTACCACCACCTCAAACTCCGACCACCACCACCACCTCGAACTCCGGGCGTTTGGATGCTTGGTATGGACCATGCCTCTTGCTTGCTTCTGTGTGGTGGGTTGCTAAAAGAGGTTGATCCTAAAGATCCAATGAGTCTTGGGGTTCTTGCTTTGCTTCCTCTTGGGGTCAGCCGTGGACTTCCAATGGGTGTTTTGGGGCAAACGGAACATGGGAGGGTTGGTTAGGTTCGAACGTTCCCAGTCTTCGACTCTACACGACTTCTTGTTGGGGAAAGCAGGGGCAGAGTCAAACTTAGGTCTCGTCACGGCTGAGCTAGCTCTTTCTTTGGTTGAGCCCACTATCTTATGTTTTTTTTTTTGCAATTTCTCCATAAGCTTTAGTTCCTAGGCCCAGGGCTAAAGCCTTAGGATCCACCCCTAGGGCAAATGATTCTACATTAGAGCTTGTTTAGATAAGGAGAGATTAGAACCAATTTTTTTAGATTACAAGAGATTTTAGTTGAATTGAGTCGAATCACAATATATCCAAACAACGAAAAAAGAATTGAAATACATACTGTAAATGTTTGGCTGCTCATAGATAAAAGTTGGTAAAAGTATCACTACTGCTCCTACCTGACTCTTTTTATCTCTCGTCCTTTTTTGAAGTCTTGGAAATCATTTTGAGATCCCAGATCGAGCATTAATAGCAGCTTCGCCAATTTCATATGGATGCACAGGGTCCATGCTCTGCCTTTAGTACAGCTAGTATGT
Organism: Hsuehochloa calcarea; assembly: GCA_036346395.1. Classification (NCBI taxonomy): domain Eukaryota; kingdom Viridiplantae; phylum Streptophyta; class Magnoliopsida; order Poales; family Poaceae; genus Hsuehochloa; species Hsuehochloa calcarea. The sequence goes on from CM070600.1 coordinate 19,794,118, forward strand.
CATCTCGCGATCAATGCTTCTCGCTGATTGACAAAAATGATTGCCACCTTACTGGAATCCAAGATTCATGAACCATATCCATGCCCCGAAGTCCGAACCTAGAAAGTTAGACGTGCTATTCGCTCCAACATGTAACATAACAAGCCAAAGTGAAGAAACACATCTGCATAACTGTATCGCACAAATGAAAACAGTACATCTACTGACAAAGCTACTCCATGTACCAAGCAAGGCCTTGTTTGGATGATGTACTCTGTTGTACGTGTAACACACACATCAAACAAAAAAAGAAAAAAAAATCCATAAACATCTCCGTAAGTCATCTATCTTTTCAATTTACCCTTATATCTAATTGTTATTTATTTTACCTCCCCTAAGTTAAGCTGGCGTGTTAATATTCCCAAGCCGTATGTTAGCACTATTTCTCATATTTTTTACGCCAATTCCGTCCATGCAGCTACAAAAATGTATACATAAGTTAACACAAAATCCCAAGTCGAGAAGGAAATAAATCCAATATACTCCCCATCCCCAAAAGGGTCAGCGTAGGGCATAGTTTGTGCCTACCCTTCGCTGGGTATCTGCCCTATTCTCCCACAAAGCTATCTTCGATCAATGATGGAGCTAGAAAAAATTATGTTGGGAGTGCACCATCGATGCTTAAAAATGAGGTAAAAAGAAGACTATTAAGCGATTATCGGCCAATCAAATGTTAGCGCTGCGTAAACAACGCATTATAAATATTGTATTCATATGGAACTTAACGTTCCTATATAATTAGTTAGGCTTTCTTTCCCATTAATCGACTACTCTACACAGTTAGTTGTGAAAATAACTTATTTTATGGAGTGGTGGTGATAATAAATACTAACATTGATAAGTAAACTTTAAAGATGCATGAACATATTACTAAAAATGTATAGACATTCAATAATTTTTTATTAGTATGCATATGGCCCGCATGATGGCTCCTGTACCCTATCATCCGAGAAACACATATGGTTTTTAGTACATCTACCTTAGTAGACTAGTATTGATACAACCTATTTACATCACATATGGCTTCAAAATTTGCAAGTAAAATGTTTCATATAAGTTACACAATTTACGTCACCTGAGAATACAATTTGCATATAATTCCTTTAAGTATTATCAGATTGAAATGAAGTCAAAATTCAATTTGAACCTATAGCTAACAAGGATATACAGATAATTTTCAAAAAAGAAGAAAAATTGGGGTGCCATTCATATCAGGCACCTTAGCTAGCTCCGCCCCTGTCTTTGATCATAATAAAACGAGTAAATTTTACTTTGCACCACCATTTACAATTATTCTCACTTAACTTCACCCTTTCTTACCTTTTGTTTCACTTTACATCAGGGGAACACCCTATCAGTGAGAGGAAAATAGGGGAACCGCATGGGCTCCTCTGTGAAGCTCACCGGCGGCGAGCCACGGCCGGTGAGGTGGCGGTGACCCGAAAAATAGAGAGAGGGAACCGAGTGGAGGATATGGGTGGTGGTGGCGTCAATAGAGATGCACGATCGTGTCTTCGCGGTGGCAGGCGTCAGACATGACGGGGTAGAGGCGACGATGATTGTTTACCGGCTGGGAATCGAGAAAGGTGACATGTTCAATTCGAAGGAAGAGCTCACCACAGTGCGGACTCAACACCTCACCATGGCACAGAGATGGGTTGTAGAGTTGGTGCCAACTGCCTCTCATGGTGCAGTAGGGGCGCTTGCCAAAGGCGAGCTCCAACAACGGAGTGGCCTGGCCGTGGGCTTGTCGAGCTTTAGGGTGTCGAGGTGGGCTCATCGAGCTTCAGGGAGCCAAAACGCTAGATAAGCGTGCACGATGGCAGAGCCTGTCCGTGAACACATGGCAGAGACCCACCAGCGTCAAACAAGAAGGAAAGAGGGTATTACTGGATTCACGGAGAGATGAGGAAGCTAGAGGAGTGATCAATTTTGGGACACATTGGATGTTTATGACAAATTTTAAGAAATTGCAGAGAAGGGAGAGATATGAATAGAGCTCACCTCACCGAAAATGGCATCGGCGACGGTGTTGAGAAAGAATGGGGGTGGAGAAGAGAAGGGGATGTGCTATGCGGGGGAAGAAGGAACCGTGGGGAAGCGGAGTAGCGGGCGCTGGTGAGCAAGTTGGCTCTGACGGTGCTTGAGTCTAGTCACCCCAATGCCGCCTGTGCACCAAGCTAGTCAAGCCAATATATTTCCCTGGTGCAAACTGAAACAAATGGTAAGAATACATAGTGTTGACTAAGAACATGTGCAAAGAGTGGTGCATTGTGAAACAATGGTAACGTTACATGGTGTAAAGTGAAATTTACTCTAACAAAAACAACACACTCCTTGTCCAAACAGGTAGAGGTGTTCGAACCCGAGTTTCGCAGATCCACCAAAGCAGCTAGTGGATGCATGTGTTGAGAAACCATGGGCTTGGTCCAGTAGCCGGCCCATGTATAGGCACTATATCCAAAACACTAGCAGAGTCTCTACCCTATAAATAGGGGCACTAGTCATTGTAAAATGTTGATCGCTTGAAGAGCAGTAAAGAGAAGCAAGAAGTCTCATACATCTCTCTGTTCAATCTACTATTCTGTTCTTGTGTTCTTTCATTGTTTGATGTGATTCTATGTGTGTCTACGAGGTGATCGTTCGAACTGGACTCGCCAACGACGGTCCCTCAACACGTTATGAGCACGATCGACTCCGGCCTACCTCTAGGCATATTCTACTCGGATCGAAAGGTAACTATCGTAGCACGACGCTCGTGGATTGAATCACATTTTCTAAACCGCTTTCAATTCTGCAAATTTGGCTTTCTAGAGTTTTTTTTTCTACGGTACAAATTCACTCTAATCTAACGTGAGCTGACTTGAAGTCGTTGGCCAAGCCGATCGGTGGGTTGCATAAAAGAGCGGATGACAATTGCATTGTAAAGTATACAGTGGATGAATAGTGCTTAGATGAACAGTGCTCATATGGACGATGAAAAAGCTCTGCGCCTTACTGAGCTGCGCCCGCTTGCCCACGCATGGGCGCACCACCCGTAGCGCCGACCGTTGGCGCCGTGCACCGGCAGCGTCGTCGCGCCGCCCATAGCGCCGTCGGTCACAAGCCCGGCATCTGCTTGGCCTACTACGCGCAGCGCCTCCACACGTCTTCTTGGCGGCCGCATGATCGGGTTGTCTTTGCCGCCCCATAGACGCCACACCGAAGTCGCGGCGCCTAACGCCACCGGCCACCGGCCGCGTGCCATGAACTCGCCGGCAGCACAGACCACCTCGCCAGCAGTGCCTGCCAAGATGGCCCGAAGCTGCAACGTCGATGCCTGCACACGCACCTGGCCGCCCGCACACCACTGACCTCGCCGTGCTCGGCCGACGCGTGCCTGCCGCACGGGTTTTTCGTCGTGCGCATGCGCACCGGCCGCACCGCGACGCACCGCCGCCGCCTCCTTCTAGGCGCTGTACACTGTGCCACCACCAAGTACTCGTGCACCGCCACCAGCTTGAAGTTGCATCACCACACGACCCCGCCGCCACCGCATGGCCACTCCGGCCCAGTCCCAGACGGCCGCACCAGCCACCCAAGACGATCGTTGTCGTGTCTCGCAGACGGCGCACTCGTCATAAGCACCGGCCGCCGTAGCACCGTCTGCGTCGCGCCTTGCCGCGCCCGACGGCACCGCGCCTCTCCGACCTTTGCACCGTGGCGCACCCGCACGAGCCCGCCTGACTCCTCGCGCCGCGATCGCGTTGATCTTTGTCGGTCTACCGCCCACCGCTGGCGTCGCGCCGCGGGCCCTTCCGCATGGCTCCCTTCCAGGCGGCATGGCTCCACCAGACCCTTCTGGCATGGCTCCAACACGATCGGCTCAGAGCCGAACATTGCGCCGCCCCGCAGAAGGGCTCCGCGCCGCGTGTTCGGCCGGCCGCCGCAGCAAGCCGCCGCCCATGGGCTCTGCTCGTGCTCTGTCAACCAGCCAAGCTGGCCAACCCGCCTGCCATGCCGGTTGCCTCGCCCGTAGCCCCGCGCGTGTGCCACCACTTTAGTGAGCAGTGGCAGGGAAACCCTACGAGATGCTCCTTTTGCTCCGGCTGTGGTGGGCCCAAAAAGGTCGGTAGTAAGAAGTGGCTCAGCAGGGAAAGAAAAAAGGGGGAAAGAAAAAAAAATAGAAAATCCTGATTTTTGCAAGAAGGCCCTCGAAAATTCTAAAAATTACGTGGAAATTTTTCTCAGGACAGGAAGTTAGCGGTTTAGCCCTAGTAAATTGCAGAATTCGCCAAAAATTCATATTCCAACAGAAAAGGACCTCAAAATTCAAATTTTGAATCAGTTTTAGCATTTGAAGCATGTTTAACTTTTCTATTATTATTTCTATGCAATTTATTTAGTATATTTACTATTTTGATTATATGTGATTGTTTATATTACTTTTAATCATTGGAAAATAGTAGTAAATAATAAAAAAAAATACATAGAAAAATACGGGATCACGAACCGGGAGTTCGAAGAGTATTATGAGAATTTTGCAACCATTTTATGCAAATTACCATCAATAATCTTATGAACTCTATGCACAAAAATGTAGATGACTAGCATCTCGAACCTGGAATTTGAAGAGCTGGCCTAGCTGGCCAGAATTTGTACATAATTTATACTAGTATTAAATCCTATGGTAAGGTAATCACGGATGAGCAGAAGATTGAGAAGACTCTCTCTACCTTTCACCCAAATGCAGTGCAATCCGCATGCAACTATAGTCAAGACGGCTACAAGGAGTGTGCCGAATTAATTGACATCATGCAAATTGAGGCAGATTCAGGCAGGAGTTTCTACATACTTCGATGATTCGATCTAGTTCACGCAACACACTTATATCTTTTTAGAGTCACTTGTAGTTTGTGATTGTGATGGAACTTGGAATAATGGTTGTAAACTCTAGGAGAGCAAAGCATTAAATTCTCATGATGAGTCCTACACGGCTTATTTTTCAGTATTTATAATAGCAAGTTATGCTATGATATTTGAAGTATTGGAATGCAAGTGACACCCTATGGAGGAATTGTGCTTAGCGAATAGTGGCACAATGAATACCACCTTGAGAGAGGCGATTTTTTTCAGTCGATCAGCAAGAATGTTGGTAGTCTAACGACAATCGTAAGCAACGATACTTATATAATAGGCTCAGCAAGGGCCACAATTATACTCATGATAGGTACAACTTTGGTCATTAAAGAAGCTTTGTTGTACCCAGAATCAACTAGAAATCTCAAGGATATTCGCACTAACGGTTTTCACGTAGAGACTGAAAAAGAGTATGGTAAAGAATACCTACTCATTACAAAGGATGAAGAAAGTGGAAAAGGGTATTAGAACGACTTCCTTCATATGAAACTGGGCTATACTACACTAATATTAAGGCATCTGCAGCCTATATTGCTCTGTGAAAACCGTGTTTAAAAGCTCTGAACTTTTCTATCTCTAGCATGATAGATTAGGCCACCCAGGTCTTAGGATGATGAGAAATATAATTAACAATTCACAAGGACATAATATCGATGTAAAGAATTTTTCGAATCAGGAAGATTTTGTGTGCATACAGGCTCTTTCAGCGAGCTGGGATTCACAACTTTGTGGCTATAAAATGCAATTATAGTGATGAGATCATCCGTTAGTTCTATGCCACAGTATGCATTCCCCCAGATTTTTCTCAGCTCACCTGGATGACAGGGACAGTGAGGTATTCTTGCACAAAGCGTGCTTTTGAACATGCACTGAATATCCAGTCAAGCGAATATGAGCAAATCTATGATGGAACAGTTCTCCCTATTTCGGCTTCCTTGAATTTTATGACACCACACGTAGATTTGTCCCTGTAAGATAACAGACTTCTTCAAAGCTATTCCACTTGGTAAATAGAATCATTAATCATACTATGTTACCAAAGAGCGGGAATTATGATGCCATTAGAGGACATGTTTGGAATATCTTGGAATGCATCATGCATGGAAGAAAATTTGATGTTGTGGATGTCATCATAAGGAGATAGATGGAACAAAGAATGATCGAGTCAAGAGAATAAACTTTGCACCTTACATTATGGCTTTGATCATTAAACAAACTGGATATAATGGAGCTTTACCTTGACACATAAAGCCTATAAACCAAGAGAAGGTCCTCCAATTCGCCAATCTTAGGCGTGCTCAGCAGTACACGAAGTCGCACCTCCTGCTTCTTCTTTGCTCCTCCACAAGGTATAGCCACTATGGATCGATTTATGCCACCTTGTTGGAGATGAGGGCATCCTGTGATATCTTCGAGGCGACCACTTCTAGACTGGATGCGTTTGAGGCGCCACTTTTGCCAAAGTTGGATGCTTTCCAGAGGCGACCACTTCGTGCTCGCGCCCACTGCCAAACCTTGACGCGCTTTGGCCAGATTCGCCGAACAGTTTCCTCCACCTGTTCAGTATGGACGGCGTCGCTTTCGCTCTCCTCCTGGTGGTCCTCCTGTTGTTCCTCCTGGTGGTCATCCTGTTGCTCCTCCTGCTGCTCCTCCAGTCGATCATCCTCAAGACCCTCCTGCTGAGCAGTAGCCGCTTGTTTTATTTAGGTCTTTAGACCTTGTATGCAAAAATTGTAATATCTTTTATGACTACTTAGTTGTATGACTCTCATTTTGGCTATGCTATCTTTTGCTACTCTGTGTGAGAACATGTTTTTATGACATGATTTTTATTTTGCATGAGATGTGGATGAGATGTGATTATGAATGAATATGTTTATGGTTGATTATATCTTCTTGTCTCCCCGTCGTGGATGTCCATTTTTACAAGAGATATTCATCAAATTTTTTGGAAATCTCTCACAAGCATTGTTCTTTATGTTCTCTCGACATAGTTTGTAAAAATTGTTAAAAAGAGAGATTATCTAAATTTCTTTTCAAAAGGGGAGGTTAGTTGAATATGTTTCAACTATCATTTCAAATGGTTCTCAATGTTTTGATTTAAAATGGGAGAATGTTATGATCAATAGGTATGTAACCTATCCTTGTTTCTCCTCTCATATCTTGAGAACAAAATTCCCCCTTGGTCATATAAGTTCAATTCATACTTTTTGTGACCTACCTCATTGTTTTTTGCAAGTGGTATTGATTTGCAAATACTCCTTTTGGCTAAGATTTGTCTTGTGTTTTTGGGTGATTTATGCCAAAAGGGGGAGAATGTTTTTATCAATATTCTTCATTTGGATGTTTGATTTGTTTAGACATACCAAAAGAGGAAAATGCATGCATTAGATGTGTAAGGGGGAGAATGTTTTCACATGCATTTTGTTTAATGCTTTATGTTTCACCTCATATGATGCATAGACATAGTTCATTAGTTTAAATTCTTATCTTATGTCTATGAATATCCAAATGTTGTTATTGATAATGGATTTGTCATCAATCACCAAAAAGGGGGAGATTGAAAGATCTAGACCCGCCATTATGAGTTAATGGATTGTTTTGGTGATTAATGACAAATCCAAATATGAGACTAACTCTTTTATCAAGTATTATCTTTGTGTAGTCTCATTTGGATATAAAGGTGAAACACAACGAGGTATGCAATCGACATCTCAATTTATATAATGTTGCATTTCTGGATCCAAAATATAGGATTGAACTCAACCTTAAGTTAAACTTGAATATGTGCATATGACCTCATTACACATTTGTGTATGCACACATTTATGGGAGTTTTATCCTATACTTTGTGGTTTCATTAGTATTGATCCATATTCCATTTTCCACATATACTAAGGATCTTTACGTTGAAACAAAACCTTTGAGTATACAAAACTTGTGTAGTTCAGATATACTCATGTTATGAGTATATAGAACTTGTGTAGTTCTTGTATACTCATGTTAGAGTATATATAACTTGTGTAGTTTATATACTCAAATTGTTCTCTCATTTATCATCATTAAATTTATGAGAATTTAAGTGGTTATCATCAATTACCAAAGAGGAAAGATTGAGGTATCTTGTCCCACCATTATGAGTTAATGGTATGGTGTGGTAATTAGTGATGATCACATTGTGGAACTAACATTTTCCATAAGTTGGATATATAGGTTATGTTCCAGGATGATGAAGACTTGGGATGATCATGAGTTGATCATCAAGTCAAGAGCTCGGTGTAAATGATGCATCATGAGTTGATGCTTATCAAGAAGAGATGATCATGAGTTGATCATCAAGACATAGACCCATCATGTGTTGATGCATGTGAAGACTCGGGATGGAGAAATCATCATGTGTTGATGATGTTCAAGACAAGATTCCGAAGTGAAGAAATCATCATGAGTTGATGATTGTCAAAAGGACCCGGACTTGAAGTGTTGATGTGAGTCATCAATCTTCAAGAAGATGCAAGGCAAAGGTATGACTAGCTAGGGCTAAGGATGTGTTCCTAGTCTTTTACCGGTCTCGGTGTTTGGTTGATAGACCGGATTGCTAGTATAGGTTTGCCGTACTATTAAGAGGGATCTTGACTAGTAGTTTGAGTTAGTCATGTGTTGATAGCTCATTATATTTGCTCTAGCTCATCTATGCATGGAGCTATTATTTGCGAATGTGTTTTGCAAATAGCCGATGCTCATGCATTCAACCCTTGTAGCATGTGACTTAAGTTTGCAAATGCGTTTTGCAAATGGTGAAAGTCCATGTACCTTTTTCCTTGTGGTATGATTCCAAAAGTTGGCAAATGTGTTTTGCAACTTGTTGGGAATCTTGCTTGTGACCCTTGTTGGCATGGCTTGTCAATTAGCAAATGTGTTTTGCAATTGAAGTTGTTGAAAAAGCCATTTCTGATTTCTGTCAGGAAAATCGGAAGTTCCGGTGGTTTAACGGCGGAAGTTCCGCACCCCGGACTGTCCGATTTTCCGCGGCTTGATTTTTCCAGAGAGCGGCTGGTTTAGGGACTTAGCCGATTTTCCAAGTGCGGAAGTTCCGGAGTGTAACTAGCGGAACTTCCGATTAATCGGTTGCTCCGAAATCCGGCGGTTGGTTTTTTTCCAGAGAAGCACCATTTTGGGGACGAGAAAATGGTGATTCTGCCATTATGATAACTGGGCTTCGCAATTTTGCCATCCCGCAAATGGGATTCGCCCGTTTGCCATTCTCAAACGATACACACCCGCAAATATGCCCTGTGGAGGATTTGTTGCCAAATTAATTTTTTTACCATGGCAAACTTGCCTACCCGTTTGCCCTCCCGATGCATCACGGAGGCCTTCTCTTCATTCACGGAGACTCACGGTGCGTTCGCGACGGATACGACGACGCCGCCAGTCAAGCGAGGAGAGAGGAACGGATCCCGCGCGCCAAAGACCGCCACCTCCGACGCCGCCGACGGCCGATCGCAGGCACCTCTGGGTTTCCGGCAGCGTCCGGCTCTGCCGGCCGACGCCGGTGCTGCTCCAAGTGGTGGATGGAGAACTGGCCTGGGCAGATCTCTTCCAAGGGTACGTATTCTAACTGTGCCCAAGCGTGTAGATGAGACTCGACAAGTGTAGATGTGGTGGTAATCAACTGCTGACCACTTTAGTTCTTTGAAGGCTCGATGACAAAGTTACATATGCAGAACCGCAATGCACCAAAGAAATCGGGCACCTCTTGTTGATTGGGATAGCCTACGCATCGAGGACAATCGAGATGAAGAGGGAAGAATTGAGATTGTTGATGATGAGGTGATGTATGAGCTGTTGGGGTTTAGGGCTGACGATGAGGAGGCTGATAAGGCAAGAAAGGCGACCCGATAAAGCTAGCGATCAACGAACGCCGATACTTGTCGAGGATCAAGAAATTGATACAAGCGGGCGATCATTGAAGTTGATGACTATTTACCAGGGGAGAGGACGTGGTGCACGATCCAAATCATCGTAGTTTACGCATTTGAAGAAAATTTTGCCGTTGTTCTTCCAGGATTTGCATTCCACTACTTTATCACCACATTCTGGGCATGGAATGAGGGGATCCCGCTAGGGCCAAGTGGATACAGAGAAAGGGCATTGTTGGGATGATACCGATGAAGATAGCCTCACCCATATCCGGCGTCTAAGGTCTCGAGCGGGACGCGTCGAAGCGTGGCGGCGTCCCGCGCGGACGCGTGGGGGCGGCGGCGGCTTTGGCGCGGCGCGGGCGGCGGCCTAGCGCGGAGGCCGTGGCTGGGAAGGAAAGGGCCGAGGAGGTGGGCTGCTGTCGGCCGTCGGCGGCATCGGCGGCGGTGGAGCAGTTCCCTCTGTTCGTCTTCGTCTCGTCTCTCTCCCGTTCTCTCCGTGCTCTCTCTCCCGTGAAGATACGGTGAATGAAAAGGAACGAAGGGATAAGGCTCAGGGGCAAAACGGGAAGAAAAAGATGCCGCAGCAAAAAAAAAATTAATTTGGCAACAAATCCTCCACAGGGCATATTTGCGGGTGTGTATCGTTTGAGAATGGCAAACGGGCGAATCCCATTTGCGGGATGGCAAAATTGCGAAGCCCAGTTTTCGTATTGGCAGAATCACCATTTTCTCTTCCGATGTTTAGTTGGCGGTAGTTCCGCACTAAAAATCAAACGGCTAGTTTCTCGTCTGACATAGCCGTTGCGGTGCCTTTTCTCTCTCTGCGGTAGTTCCGCCTTTGTGCGGTGGAACTTCCGATTTCCCGATTTTCAGGGTTTGTCTCCCAACGGCTAGTTTTTGTGTGTGGGCTATATATAGACACCTTGGCCGGTTGGGAGAGGTTGCTGGTGCTATTGTTAAGTGATACACTCATTCTTTGAGCTAAGAGCAAACCTCTATTCTCTTTTGTGCATGTGTTGCACTTGGTGAGATTAGAGAGTAAACCCTAAGTGCATGTGTTGCCTTAGGTAGTGGATTGTGTATCCACGTGAGCGTTGACACTCGATTAGTTCAAGTGAAAGTTTGGATTTGTTACTCTTGGTGTTTGCCGACATCTAGACGGCGTGGAGGCGTCGTGCTCGGTGACCTTCTCAAGAAGCTTGTGAGAAGGCCCGACGGTTGTGAGTGGTTTGGTGCTCGCCATCTCCGGAATGGAGGAAGAGCAACCATAGTTGAGCGAGGTGTTGGTTGGTTTGGAACCGGTCCAAGTGTTGGACTTACCTCGGAGGTGTGTGCTCATTTGAGGAGCCGGTCCAACGCGGGTTGGGCTTACCTCAACGTGGATTAGGGGAGACCGGCAAGTCTCCGAACACCACGGTAAAACATAATCGTGTCATCTAGTTTTTACTTGTGCTTTACTTTGAGCAATTTACATTCTTGCTTTAATTGCTTACATATCTTGTATGATTGCTTATATTGTATTGTGTTCATATTGTCGGTGCACTTAGTTGAGCCTAGTTGATTTAGGTTTTAATTGTGCAAAACCAATTGGCTATTAGCTTCCGCATTTATATATTGGTTTAGCCCGATAAAGTTTTTAAAACCGCCTATTCACCCCCCTCTAGTCGGCCACCTCGATCTTACAACCCCTCAAATCTAAAGTAACTGGGGACGCTTGGTGAAAAAAGGATAAGAAGAACCTGACATAGTCGATCACCAAAGTTCCTCAGAACAAGAAAGGGATCCAGGTGAGACCTGACACTAGTATGGAACCTTCAGAAAAGGCATACCGGATTTGAACATCCCCATGAAGGGAGACATCAGCATGGATATGTGTGCACACATTGGAGCTGAAAAACAGAAGGGACTTGCCCTCGTATTTGGAAGCAGCGGTGAGCAAGTAGAAATATTAGAAGAATAGCCCTATGAAGAAATAGCTATAAATTATATGACCACGGAGAATATATGAATAAGATAACAACCAATGTCACCATTGATTTTGCAAATAAAATTGCCATGATCATCGATTTTGATCCAGAGCCTGCATCGCTCGCTAAATATAAGAAAAGATAAGATTGGGAAGATTGGAAGAAGGCAATATGAATATAATTATTATCTTTGAATAAAAGATATGTGTTTTGGGTCTGTAAGTCACACGCCTCCCCATGTGCACTCCGTAGGGCATAAGTGGGTATTCTCTTATCGTTTTTCAACCTACGCCAACAGAACTCAATAAATGCCCATCCTTTTTGCAATAGGTGCAATGATACTTAATACCACTAGGAGAAGCACCCTTAGACTTAACAGATGGTTGGGCAACACCTGCATATTTAAAGACAGTTTTTGCAGGTTGGGTTTTGAATTCAATTAACCCATTTTCCAAGACTTAAGTAACTTTTGGGTTAGAATTATTTTGAACATGATTGTATCATAATCCTTACTTCTTATTAGGAGTTTTAGACTTGTCCAAAATCATGTTTAATTGTTTCTTACCTTAGATAATTTTTCTAAGGTATTCTTAAGATAAGCATTTTCTTCTTCAAGATTAACACATGATTCACATATTTTACCTTTAATGACTCTAGCGTATTTCTCCTTATATAAAGTAACTTCAAGTTTAAGAGCTGGGCATGAAGCACATGTAGAAGACTCAATACTATCATTAAGCTTAGCATATTTAGCTCTACCGCTTCTAAGATATCTTTAACTTCATGTTCGCGTTCTAAGCAAAAAGTGCAAAGGCTAGAATCAACCACACTAGAAACAACTAACTTGCTAGACTATAAGCAATTTTCACATGGAGCAGATTTAACCTCAACAAGTTCAGTCCTAACATTTTCAAGTTGTTGCAAAGCAATATCACGAGCAGATTGCAGTTTAGCCAGATCTGAGTGCATAGCATGACAATATGAATATTCATCAGATTCAAGAGTCTTAGCATTTTCAAGTTCTAAAGTCAAATTATCTATTTGTGACTCTAATTCCTTATTCATGGCCATGACAAACTCTAAAACCTTATCCTGACTCATGAGTTGTTCAAACATAGATTCACATCTATCAGAAAGAACATCATAGGAAGGAGGTACCTCATTGTTATCGTCGTCAACGGGGTCGGCCATGAAGTACAAGCCGGTGAAGTCCATGGCCTTCCCTTTCTTCTTGCTTTGAGGGATCTCCTCCTCCTTGTCCTCCTCACTCCCGGTGTCAACATCGCTTAAGAATTGATCCTCAAAAACGGTAAGCACTCGGTGAGCGGCCTTTGTCAGCTTGGCAGTATCAAACCTTGATTAGTTCCATTGAGGCTTCTTCCAAGCTGGCTTTCCCTCCTTGTGGTTGCTCTTACCTTTCAGCTTGGGGCAATTTGCCCGAATATGATTAAGCTCACCACACTCAGAGCAAGTAACGCGACCTCCTCGATTTCTGTTTCTCATATTATTGTAGGTCCGTGTGACCTTTCTGACTATGAGGGTCAACTCAGCCTCAGGGAGACTTTCAAACTCCTCTTCATGAATTGCAGATAAACCAGCAAGCGAAAATCCAGAAGAAGACTCAGGAGACCCATCAGAAGCTCTATTGAGCGGGTCTGCCACCAAAGCCATATTTTCCTTCTTGGGATGATCAATCCTCTTGATCTCATGAGTCTTGAACTTGCTATAGAGCAGCTCCAAAGTTACATCAGAAAGATTTACATTCTCCTCAATGGTTGTATCCTTTATCTCCAACTCCTTGGTGTTGATTGCAGCCAAGAGGTGGGTGACATTTTAAGATTGAGAATATTCAATGCCAACAGCTTTCATATGATTAATCACTTTATTAAAGCGACTAAAAATGTTATCGATGCTCTCTCAGGACGCATCTCGAATTTGTTATATTCACGCTTATAGAGTTTGGCGTACTTTCTTGACTTGGGACGAACCCTCATGATAGGTTTCGAGAGTGTTCCAAATCTCATGTGCAGTCTCAAGATTGCAAATTCGATCATACTCTTGTCTCCTAAGTCCACCATACAAGAGGTTTTTAGCCTTATTGTTGTTTGCCAAAAGGGCTTATGAAGCCGGCGTAGCAACTTCGGGCACAACGAGAGGGACTCGAACAACCTCCCATATAGCGTGTTCTTCGCTCTCAATGAAGACTCATATGCGATTCTTCCAATAGGCATAGTCGTGCCCATCGAAGATATACAACTTTGTGGAGTATCTATCCATCGCCAAGTTCAGTGACCGGTTAAGATCAAGATTGAACTAACCGGGCTCTGATACCACTTGTTGGACCGAAATGGCGACTAGAGGGGGGGTGAATAGGAGCACGCTCACTTTTTACAAATAATGGATTCAACAATTTCACTCCAGTAGCTATGGAAGCTATGAAGATCAGTATATCAGTACAGCGGAAGACTAATATTGAATCCAATATAAACCCCTAAGCAATACGACAAAAACAGCAAAGATTACAACGAATCAATACACTGCCGGTCGGACCGCTGTCTAACTGGCGGTCGGACCGATTTCCTACCGGTCTGACCGTCGGGCTCTAGAACAGAAAAATAGCCCGATGACGAAGTTACAAATAGATGAAACTTTTCATCTACAACTCCAAACTTGATGAAACTTGGAACACACCTTCTCTATGATATCAGGATGCTATTCCAATCAAATATTGTGATAATTCTTGGAAGAATAAAGATCCTTTTCCGTTTGAGATGAGGAAGGTGCAAAACCGGGTCAAAACGAAAACTAGGTCAAAACTCTTGCTCGTGGGTGATTGATGATCAAGATGATCCTAGATAGATTCCCACACGTCACAGCAAGCTAGATCACATGAAGAAACCAAGCAAAAACTCATAGATCAAGGAAAGACCAAAAATCATCAAATAGAGAGAAAGAACGCAATTAGATAAAATATTGATCAAACTTTCATTTGATTGATTGATATGATATGGGCTTACAGCCTCTCCATCATTGGAGGACAATGCTCAATCCAAGAGTACAAAAATCATATCAAACTATCAAGAACCCTAGCATCCACAAAAGCTCTCCCTAAGAAAAATTAAGGTTGACAAGAATTGCAAAAGAGACGAAGAGGAGGTGCAGCCACCCCTCTCTTATTTACAGTGGAGGGTTAAACCTTCTAGAAGTTTGATTCCATTGGGCTCCCGTTAAGGTCCAAAATAAACGGGACACTTACGCATGTATTTTAATGCGCCGTCTTTAACATCCCTTGACCTAACTAGCTACACCTTGCGCCATCTTGCGCCTTGGATTAGCTAATAGGTCACCCTTGTCCATCTTGCACCACGCTTGAGTACATTGACTTCACACGGCATCGTCGATCGTTCAGGACCTCAGCTCTCCAAGCCTAGTACCGATCATCCTTCCGTTGACCGTCGTTGACCACCAAGCAACATGCACAACAATAGACAAGTAAACCGAATTTAGAAACAAGTTCTTCACAACTTGACCCATGTTAGTCAAAACATGCATCATGAAACATATATGCCTTGAAACTCATGACTTTGACCTACAATCGAACAACGCCGCCACGACGGGCGATGAACCAAGTGGAAACCGGTCAGACCGCCCCTTGGGTCGGTCTGACCGCCCACCCTGGCCGGTCTGACCGCCACCTATGGGCCGATCAGACCGCCATCTGGAACTTAGCCATTTTTCCTCTTTGGAAAACCGAAACTACTAGAATTTTCAAACCAATAGAACTTTTGACTGGTAACTCCAAAAATTATGGGACCAAGTGCAATAGAATCCTCTCTCTTGCCTACACCCTCTATTTTTGGCCCAGCTCAAAATACTAGTTTCTGACATTCCCGGTCCGACCGCCGCTTATGGCCGGTCAGACCGATTTGGGACCGGCCTGACCGCCGCACCTAGCCGGTCAGACCGGTTCTGACCTGACAGAACTGAACTTTACCGAAAACACGTGAAACGACAAACCGTAAACGCCATTGCCAATTGTCACATTATCGTAAGATCTGGAGCATATCCCCATGATATTCACAGTATTCCTTTGTAGTGGAACTACAATTATGTGAAAATCGTCTAAACAAAGTCTTGTATCGACTTCAATGAACCACTCGGAAATCATAGCTCTGTACGAGGCCTCACAAGAATGTGCTTGGTTTCGGGAATGTTTCATCACATTCAGCAGTCGTGTGGATTGAATACCGCGTAAACCCCTACTATTATCTATGAAGATAATGCTTTTTGTGTTACACAAGTGCATATGAGTTATATGAAGAGTCATCTCACAAAGCATATCAACCCCAAGTTCTTCTATGCTCATAAAATTCAAAAGATGGATGAAATTAAAGTACTGCACACTAAGTCATGTAAAAATATTGTAGATTTATTTACTAAGTCACTTCCAGCATCTAACTTTGAAAGGTGCATACGTAGAATTGGAATGATAAGACTTAGAGATGTGCATAATTCAATGGGAGAATCTTCACGAACTCAATATTGAAACTTGATAATGAAGATCAATTACCTAAAGAATGAATCCTGGAGATTAACTCAAATTGGGTGGATTGTACTCTTTTTCCTTACGAGTTTTCCTGAAGTTTCTCAGATAAGGTTTTTAATAAGGCAATTCGTACAACGCAGTAGAAAATGTGTCATGTACTCTTTCTCCAAAATTTCTCACTGAGTTTTTATGAAGTTTTGACGAGGTATGAACATATGAGGATGGATGTCTAAGGGGGAGTGTTGAAAAACCATGAGTTTGGTCCAGCAGTCGGCCCATATATGAGCATCCCATCCAAAACACTAGCAGGATTTCTAGCATATATTGTTTGATGTGATTGTATGTTTATCTACGAGTGATCGTTCGAACTAAATCCCTTAGCGACGGTCCCTCAACAGCATGCATGCAAGATTGTGCACCATCAACGGGTCAAACGGTTTTCGAAAACCGTTGCTGAACACCCCTACAAAGTACAAACAGGCACACGGGGCCGGGGGTGTTTCTACTATCAAAATTTATACAAGTTTGCACACTCTAGTCTTGCTTTTCACAGAAAGCCACGGAGCAATACGTAGAGTCGTAGAGCATATATGTACGTGCGTACAATCAGACTGCTGACCCCTAACCTGCGTACAGGAGATGATGATTGCTGCATCACAATAAATCCTTTCGGTTTACAATACAAAAATGAAACGGGGCAGCGGTTGAAGGCCAACCATGTTCATACAGAAAAGTCAACGTCTCCATGGCCGTATAGTACAGGACCAACTTAAGTCCGCGAAGGTGGTGCATTGCCTTGGTCTAATTCAATCCCGGATTCTTTCTGGCAGGCACCCTCCCGGATTCACTTCAGCTCGTCTTGCATGTTCTGTCTGTATCTGACTGTCACACGCTGTTCCTAGTAGTTTTAGTCAATTTAATTCCGCGGTACAGCACGGCTTAAAGGAAAGGTACGTTACTATACTTTGAGAAAAATAAATCCTGCAACGAATGATAATTGATCATCATACGCGCGTGATTACCCAAAACTTTCCCGACGATTGCATCATGGTGACATTTAGGCCACCGTGATCATAATCTCCGGACAGTTACGGTTCCAGGACTTGGTCGCACATCCGTTTACTTTGTCGCGCCATGCCAAGAGAGAGAGAAAAAAAATCTGCATCTCTCCACTCTGCATCCAGCATTCCAGCTCTATGCCTTCCGCGTCCATGCATCAGGAAATCTGAATCAGCATCAGCATCTTAGGTCTTACAGCAGGGATGCATGTGATCTAGGATTTGTGTTCATGAAATTGACCTGCAATCAATGTAGATGTTGAAAAAGCATTAGCAATCCTTGTTACAAATCCAAATCACTGAATCTGCTACAAATGTGCAGATAATTTCGTGCACTGTTGTGTTGTACTCCAGGTTATCTCGTACTATCAAAATCAACCCCTAGGAGGCTAGGAGGATCAACAGCCGGCAAGAGTATATTATCTTTTCTCCCTAGCTAACACTTGATCTGAACCGTCGAACGAAATAATCGGATGGTCGAGAACACGTCCAAATCTCGTAGTGCAGTCGCAAACTTGCAATAGCAAATGTGCAGATTGGGGCATCCTCCTCTTTCCCCTTGTCACTAAACAAAGCATTTGGAAAGGTTCTTTCCAATATTCCACTTTCTTGTTTCTTCCCTCCTCTCCTCTCCTCTCCTCCTCCTCCTCCTCCTCCTCCTCCCTGCATGGTGTGATCAACCAAGAAACCACCCAGCCATGCCTCCGCCGTCGCCCATCACCGTGCTGATGTTGTTCGTGGCCCTCGCCGCCGGCGCGGCCCGCGGCGCCAACGACCTGGCGTCGGACACCGCGGCGCTGCTGGCCTTCCTCGCGCCGTTCGGGTCAGCGTCCGTGTCCTGGAACTCGTCCCAGCCGACGTGCTCTTGGACCGGCGTGGTCTGCACCGGCGGTCGCGTCACGGAGATCCACCTCCCCGGGGATGGCCTCCGTGGCACCTTCCCCGTCGGCGCGCTCGGTAACCTCAACAAGCTCACCGTGCTGTCGCTGCGCTACAACGCGCTCTCCGGCTCGCTGCCGCCTGACCTGGCCTCGTGCTTCGAGCTCGGGGTCATCAACCTGCAGTCCAACCACCTCTCTGGCGTGCTCCCGGCCGCGATTCTGGCCCTCCCGGTGCTGACGCAGCTCAACCTCGCGGACAACCGCTTCTCGGGGAGAATACCGCCAACCATTGCCAAGAACGGGAAGCTGCGGCTGCTCTACTTGAACGGCAACCTCCTCAGCGGCGAGCTGCCGAACGTCAGCATGCCATTGCTCACCTCTTTAAACGTCTCCTTCAACAACCTCACCGGCGAGATTCCTAAAGGCCTCGGCGGCTTGCCGGCGACGTCTTTCCTCGGCATGCCGCTGTGCGGCAAGCCCCTCCCGCCGTGCCGAACGCCAATTTCCCAGTCACCGTCCCAGGCTCCCGCGCTCCCTCCTGAAGCCGCGGCCTCGTCGGACCACCGCAGGAGAAGCAGGCGCCACCTTGCAGGCGGTGCCATCGCCGGCATTGTGATTGGCTGCGCATTTGGCTTCCTGCTTATCGCCGCCGTCCTCGTCCTCGCGTGTGGCGCTCTGCGGCGCAAGCCAAGAGCCCACCGCAGCCAGGACGCCGTCGCAGCGGAGCTGGCCCTGCACAGCAAAGAGGCAATGAGCCCGAACGGCTACACCCCACGGGTCTCCGACGCTCGGCCGCCTCCGCCACCGCCCCCTTCAGTGCCGCCTGCCGTCGCCCCCGCCGCCGTGGGGCGGAAGAAGCTGTTCTTCTTCGGGAGGGTGCCGCGCCCGTACGACCTCGAGGACCTGCTGCGCGCGTCCGCCGAGGTTCTTGGCAAGGGCACGTACGGCACCACGTACAAGGCCGCGCTCGAGTCCGGGCCGGTGGTGGCGGTGAAGCGCCTCAAGGAAACATCGCTGCCGGAGCGCGAGTTCCGGGACAAGATCGCTGCGATTGGCGGGATGGACCATCCTAACGTCGTGCCCCTGCAGGCCTACTACTTCAGCAAAGACGAGAAGCTCATGGTGTACGAGTTCGTCGCCATGGGCAGCCTCTCCTCGATGCTTCACGGTACGCCAAGTGTTCTGGTTAGGCTCTCTCTGTTTTAGTGTTCGAACCGGATCAAAATTTCTGAATTAGTAAAAATTTTAGGCAACCGTGGCTCCGGCCGGTCGCCGCTGAACTGGGAATCGAGGAGGCGCATCGCGCTAGCCTCGGCGCGCGGCCTCGAGTACATCCACGCCACGGGTTCCAAGGTCGCGCACGGCAACATCAAGTCATCGAACGTACTCCTCGGCCGGTCGGTGGACGCGCGCGTGGCAGATCATGGCCTCGCGAGCCTCGTCGGCCCCGCGGGCGCGCCATCCACGCGCGTGGCGGGCTACCGCGCGCCGGAGGTCGTGGCGGACCCGCGCCGGCTCTCGCAGAAGGCCGACGTGTACAGCTTCGGCGTGCTGCTCCTGGAGCTGCTCACGGGGAAAGCGCCCACGCACGCCGTACTGCACGACGAGGGCGTGGACCTCCCGCGGTGGGCGCGCTCCGTGGTGCGCGAGGAGTGGACGTCCGAGGTGTTCGACACGGAGCTTCTGAGGTACGCCGGCGCGGAGGAAGAGATGGTAGAGATGCTGCGGCTGGCAATGGACTGCACCGTGCCGGTGCCGGAGCAGCGGCCGGCAATGCCGGAGATCGTGGTGCGCATGGAGGAGCTCGGCGGCCCGGGGTCGGCGTCAATGGCTCGGTCCGGCCGGACCGCGTCGGTGGACGAGGCTGATGATCGGCCGCTCAAGCCCGCCGGGTCGATCCGCCAGAGCTGAAGCTCGATCAATCCAGCTCGTGTCAGCCAGCATAGTGATCATCTGGTAACTCACGGAAGGTTCCGATCCCCCCCTTGTCTTCTTGTGCTTTTCTTAGGGCATTGCAGTGTGCTGTTTATTCATTTAAGTTTCATGGATTTCTTGTTACTTCTTTCTTGCTGAATTCTTTGGATTAGCAGTGTGTGTTGAGAGATGTTGGTGATAGGAGGAGCACTGGTGCAATATGTAATTACTACATGATTGATGTTATCATCAATAATGCAAAAGCACATTTTAGGTTTGAATCCCGTGCGATTTTGAACAAAGTCCGAGTTGATTTTGTTTTGATCGTGCGGGTCGTACGTATCATCACCTAACAGCTACTACATCAAGATTAAAAAAAGTTGCTTTAGTGATAGTACCTCCTGAGTTACTCAAGTGCTCTGAATTTGCCAAGTATCTGAGTGAAAAAAGTGTTCCTTTGCACGCAAGCTACTCATGCTCAGTGACAGCCACACAGATAATCTTCAGACGACCCGTTCTTCATTAACCCTTACCAAGCGAATAGTCGAACGACAACAACACATAGGCATTGCGGTAAACTCATGGCATTTAGACCCACAAATGTCAGTTGGTTGCAGTTCGACTTTTATATATGTTGCAAAATAGAATTGAGTTTTCTGAGAAAGCAACAAGAACATGGCTGTGTGTAGGCTGCATATCGGATTGTCCTCGAGATACGAACTGCTCCAATGATAACAACGCGTCAATGCGTGCTTGTATTCTAGGCCGTACTTGCCCAGCATAACTCCCGGTCATCCTTCCTTCCTTCCTCGAACCAGAAAAGAAAAAGAGAAAGGAAAACAAGATGGTTGGTGTTGGATACATAGATCATGCACGCCCTGTCTGTCATTAGTTGTCAGGCTTTTAAAAGAAGGCCGATCGAGTCGAGTCGAGCCGGAGTCGCTTCCCACTACTAATCCACAACAATCAATGGCCTATTTCTAGCAATAATGGCCGTCGTGAATTATTGGCCCTTAGAACAGCTAGCCCGGCCACACACTCCATGCGCTACACACCTTTCGGCACAGCCGTCCCGTTCGATCTCCTCTACGTTTTCTACACACCTTGTCGTCCTGCTGATTTGGACGACGCGTTGAAGCAAACTGTTGTGAAAGCAGGCAGGCGTCGTGGACTGCGTCTAGTTGATGCGAGCGAGCCGGTGCCTGTACTGTACTAGCTACGGCTGCCGCTGCATGCACGGCCGATGGATCGATCGATCGGTCGCTTTTCGTTGCGGCGGTCCCCGCCAGCCCGGGCGGCCGGTTGGGGGTGGGTGGGCGTTGGATGGATCGATGGAGCCCCTCCCGTCCAGCCTCAGCAGTTGCACTTGGCGAGTGCGTGCCACCAAGTGCCGCGCCGCGAGCGGGTGTCCGCCTGTTGGGCTCGCCGAAATTCATGTTCCCTTGCAGTGCACGGTGGGGCGGCCACCTCTGCGTACGCGTGCGCTGCGGCACTAGCGTCCAGCGGCACGGCAACTACCGCGTCGGTGTCAGCTTCGCTCCAATCTCCGCAGTCGCAGTGGCGGTGGCGGTGGCGGTGGCGGTGGCAGGCACGCGCTGTTGCCGTCGCAGCGTTTCCATGTCAGACGGGTGCAAAGGACGATGCAAATCGCCAGTAGCCCATGTACGAACTGGGTTTCAATCGCTAGCCCATTAGCCGGCACTGACCGGGCGTGTGTGTGCCTCCTTCCCAAGAAAATTCTCGGCACACTGGCTAAGCGGCTAGTGACCCAACCGGCCCATTCTCTCAAGGCCGCTCAGGTCCAAGCGCAAGGCTCAGGCAAAAGTTTCGTTCTTCTCTTCCAAACCAAAAACGCCGCGAGACCTTCCTCTCTCGGAATGTTTGAGTTGTCTGAAAATTTATTATTTTTCAGTTATACATTTTCAACTTTAAATTATCATTTAACAGCATAAAAAAATTATTAAAAATCTAAAGTAGACAAAAGTAAATCTAAATAAACTCTACTAATACAAAAAACAGAAAAAAATAAATGGAACTAAAAATTACCTAGTATTATACAATTATAGTTAGATAATAAAATTTCAAGCAACAAAAAAATAACAAATCCGCAAAAAAAAAACCAAGGAATGTGTTACCTGAAAATTTATTATTTTTTCTAACTTTAAATTTTTATCTAACGACACAGAAAAAAATTATAAAAAATCTAAACTAAACAAAAATATATATATATAAACTCTACAAATAGAAAAAATAGAAATACAAATACAAAAAATACAAAAACAAATAGAAATGAAAATTACAATAAAACTATGTTAAAATTACACATCACTGATACTGCAATTTTAAATCTAATACTATACAATACAATTATAAATAGATAATAAAATTTCAAACAACTAAAAATTAACAAATCTATCAAAGAAATATACCCACATAAAACGTTAACCCACCAAACACACAACACACGCAGTCAGATTGCTCCACACCGCATGCACGCACGCCCCCATCCCCATCCCCAAACCAAATACTCGCTAGGGTTTTTACTCCCGCGCCGCCGCCCTAAAATCCCCCAAAAGAGAACATGGCCGGCGGTCCCGCGGCTGTGTCGTTCCTCACCAACATCGCGAAGGCGGCGGCGGGGTTCGGCGCTGCGGCCTCCGTCCTCACGGCGTCGCTCTACACGGTGGACGGCGGCGAGCGCGCCGTCATCTTCGACCGCTTCCGCGGCGTGCTCCCGGAGACCGTCGGCGAGGGCACCCACTTCCTAGTGCCCTTGCTCCAGAAGCCCTTCATCTTCGACATCCGCACGCGGCCGCACAACTTCTCCTCCAACTCCGGCACCAAAGATCTGCAGATGGTCAACCTCACACTCCGCCTCCTCTCCCGCCCCGACGTCGTGCACCTCCCCACCATCTTCACCTCCCTCGGGCTCGAGTACGACGACAAGGTGCTACCCTCCATCGGCAACGAGGTGCTCAAGGCCGTCGTTGCCCAGTTCAACGCCGACCAGCTCCTCACCGAGCGCCCCCACGTCTCGGCGCTCGTCCGCGACGCGCTCATCCGCCGCGCACGCGAGTTCAACATTATCCTCGACGACGTCGCCATCACCCACCTCTCCTACGGCATCGAGTTCTCGCTGGCCGTCGAGAAGAAGCAGGTCGCGCAGCAGGAGGCCGAGCGCTCCAAGTTCCTCGTCGCTAAGGCGGAGCAGGAGAGGCGCGCGGCAATCGTGCGCGCCGAGGGAGAGAGCGAGTCCGCGCGGCTCATCTCTGAGGCCACCACCGTAGCTGGGACAGGGATGATCGAGCTGAGGAGGATCGAGGCGGCCAAGGAGATCGCCGCGGAGCTGGCCCGCTCACCGAACGTTGCCTATATCCCCGCCGGGGACAGCGGCCGGATGCTTTTCGGCCTCAACGCCGCCGGTTTCGGCCGGTGATTTTCTACTCCATTTTGCTCCTTTAGTTGCACAAGCATTTATCTTGTGTTATGGAAGACTAAAACAATGGTAGGGGTGAACAATGATATCTTGCGTTAAATTTGGATGCCTTGAGACGAAATGTGCTAGTCTTATGATCCGAATGAGGTCTGGGTCTGGACATATTTAGGATTTGTCGGATTAAGCTTTGTGTTGTTGAATATGCATGCTAGTTCTGCTTATGATGTTTTCTCTTGTTGATTTCATTGTTATCTAACGTTGCAGGGGTTGTAGCTTTTTAATTTCTTACTGATTGTGCCTTGTGAGTTTGCACTTGTCTGAACTCTTGCAGGGATGCTATCTTTGTTTCAAAAGCACTTGTTTGCAGGGTTTCGGCTACCGGAATAAATTTTTACCTGGGGGTGTTGATACAGCCGATACAACCGATTTTCGGGCATTTTCGGCCAAATTTTTCAAACCAAAATTTGAATTTCAAAAAAAATTGTCCGAAAGAAAAAAAACTGTCCAGATTTCGGCCGAAAATCGGCATTCACAGATTCAGATCAGCATTCATATCAGTTCTCCAGATTCCAGAACATGTTTGCAATAGAGAAAAACGCCCAAACACAATTAAGATTACAGATTTTTGTAATCATCCAAATCAACATCACAGGAATCCAAAATGCATTGTTAGATACTCAGATTACATTACAATAACATCATTTTCTTATTGTCCTTCTTCCCTGAAGCCAAGAACTACCTGATTATGCTGTTGATGCACTGGGTTTGCATGGATCAGTGGAGCCGTATGGTTACAGAGCTTACCAATCCATTCTCAAGCTCCAGACTTCCAGTACGAGAGGGGGAGCAGTGATCCTATTCTGGGCAAAGTGATGGGCTGCAGAGTTACATCAAAGGTCGAAAAAAATGCTTACAGGCTGTATCATTGAGGAGATGTAGGCCAACCAGAGGAACTACTTATTAAGACTACGACCTGATCAACCAGATTTACATCAGGAGTGATAGAACAACTGCTTTGCCCATAGGACGTTAACCAAAATAAAATAAAATCATCAATGTTCTACTAGTTATAGATTTACGAGCAATATGTGATTAACACTTGAAAGCATGCAAAGCATATAGTCAAACAGGAGGACATATCCGGCAATCTAGTAGAGGCTGGAAAGATCCTTTGTCTTCTTTGTTTGTGCCTTTGTGATCTCACCTCTTTCAATGTGATTAACTACGTCGTCATCAGGCTTCACTCACGAAGTCTCATCATCGTGTCTACATAACGAAGGCTTCCAGAAGAAGTCGAAGTGTCATCACCGCTTCCCACATCATCTTCATCATTGTCCTTCTTCCCTTTCTTCGCCTTTTGCTTCCTTGTGCTATTAAGTCGCTTCCTCTTTGGTACCAAAACATTGAGAGGCTTGTCGAGGAGTGCTTCACCAGACTTTCCAGGCACAACCCTGGAAGGCATCGAAGGATCTTCAAGCACAACCCGCACCTCTTCAAGCACAACCCTTGAAGGAGTAGGAGGATCACCAGGTTCATCCATAACAGGCTCGGATTCCCTAATCGATCTTGCTAACCAATCCATAATCGGGTTGTCTTGGTCATGTAGAGCGGTATCCATCGTAATGGCACAAGGATCCATCTCCTTCTCAGGGCGGTCTGCTTCTTGCATTTGGAGGCTTAGCTTCAAGTTGTAATGGACATAAACCAACTTGTGGAGCTTGTCGTAACCTAGTCTATTTCTCACTTTTGTGTGAACCAAAGCAAAGATGCTCCAATTACGCTCACACCCGCTTGAGGACACGCACTGTGATACAATCTGCATTGCATACTTTTGCAAGACCTTCGCATGTCCTCCATAGATGTACCACCAGGCGGCTGCGATAAACACTACAAAACATTCATACAATGGCATATTATATCTCTCAACGTACAAGTAGACAAAGACAAGCACTTACATGGGCTCATTTGTGATGATGCAAGTCGTGCGCCTCGACTGTCAAATTCGCCTCTACAAGAGCGGAAAGCATCAAATTGTGCAAGTGCCTGCACCTCACTCTGAGGCGAGTCGGCAATTTTCTTAATAGCCTTCTTCAGTGCTTTCGCAAATATTGGATTTTTCCCATAGCCGAACTTATAGTGTGCTTCTGGATCGAGTACACCGGCTGCATGAGCAAGGTAAATAACCATAAAGTTCAAGACATCAATCATTAATAAATAAATTGTTTTATCTCCAAACATTACCTGCAACCATGAGAGTGTTCTTGTAGAGGTACTTCACCCTCGTCTTCACAAGGCTAATGAATTTGCTCATCTCTCTTGGCCTACCGCTCAAATGAGCTTCCATTTCATGCAAAGCACCCATCATCAATGACATAAATCCGGACATTGTGGCCTTTTCTGTGTATCGGCAAACCGCAATACACGGTAGAGTGGTTGCACTGTATCTAGCACCCACTTGACATCCACCCACCATGCAGTGCTTGTCAAGCAGGAATCTGTATACTCATAGTCAAGATCACTGCTCCATGCATTATTCCTCCAAGCCTCAGACACCATCCACTGCCGGAATTTATCTTTTCTATCCCAGAAACTCTGCAAGAAGATAAACATTGTTCCAAACCTTGTCGCGTTGGGTCTAATGAGCTCTCCACCAATGTTCTTCTTCATCTCAGCATGCAGCCTGCCATGGTTGTAGAAGAACCTGCAGATTCGCTTGGCACTACGAATGACATTATCAACCTCCGGCTCATTACCGATGTCCTTCAACATTAGATTGACAGTGTGAGCAGCACATGGTTGCCAAATAATGTGGGGGGTACTCTAAGACAAGCTGAGCGTAATCTTTCTTGAAATTAGATCCATTGTCTGTGACTATTTGAACAACCAACTTGGGGCCAATATCATCAACAACCACCTATTTGATCCAATCATACAAGTATTCGGAATTCTACATATGGCCAGTTGCATTAACAGACTTGTGGAAGAACATGCGCTCATTGCAATAAATCATAAAGTTAATTATGCTCATCAATGTAGGCCCGGTCCATGAGTCACACATGACCGTAACACCGTCGTATACAGACCAATCTTCCTTGAATTTCTCCACATACCCTTCCATTTCCTGAAAGTTGCTTTGCAAGTATGGTCCATCGATATCTATGCCTCTAGGAATCTGCACCCCTTTGCCAAGATTTTGAGTTAGCTTCATTGCTCCTTTAAAGCACGGACAGTCAACTTTCACACCAGGGATGTCGTTCGCATGAAACCACTTCGCCCAAGCTTGCCCAAGTCCGATTTACTCTTCGTGCTAAGCAATGTGTCCACCCGAGTTTACTGAGGAGATTTACTACGTGCTATATCAGAATCAAAGGCTCTACCAGCAGACCTTGCATTGCGAAAGAAGGTATGAATCCTGCTACTACTACCACTAGTACCAGCATTGCTACCACTCGCACTCACGCGTCCTCCACTGCCACTCCCACATCCATGCTCATATATCCCACCACTACGCTCCACACTCTCCCGAAAATGAAGGTCCCTCAATGACGCATTGATAGCCATCTGTTCTTGTAAATCTTCATCGCTGGGCACATCAATTGGTACATTCATCTCTTCATAAATCTCTCTTTCGATTCTAAGCTTCTGCTCGTGTGCTTGTCTCCTCCTTTGCTTCCCTGTCCGGTCAGACTTCTTCATCGCATCACGAACCTCTGGTGGAACTTGCTGGCAAGTTTTGACATTGCCTGATATACCCGCTAGATGTTGTCTAAGCCGGGTTGCACCACCTCCTCCAAAAGACACTAAGCAATATTTGCACTTGAATCCAATCCCTATTGACTCCCCATGGCTCCAAACATAATGAATGTCCTCTGCAATTCCAAAAAAAATGCAGGATACATTAGGATCACATAATAATGAAGCAGAAGAAACAACACTACAAAAGATGACAAACATATGGAATGTTCAAATCATCATTGATCATTCACAGGTTTAGTATTTCAGTGCCACAGCATGATACTAAACATTCCATATGTTCAAAGATAATACCATTATTCTAACTTAAACAATAATCATTATTCACAAATTTAGATAAAATCAGAGTGCAGTGGGTTATAATGCTGATATAATTGGATGAATACAAAATCATAAATCAGTTCAAAGGAGCTACTGCCAACTTGCCAAGTGACAAATAAACCCCTTTATCTCTTGCATACGAATGGGATGATACACACAACACAATAAGGTGGAAAGTATGACGATACGAGCACAAGCACTGAGGAATCGAAATGACAATACAAACGGCTACGGGCCCAGCATAAAACACGTCCGTGTGCAGCACCCATGCAGCTAGCTCTTCGTCGGACGCCTGGTAGCCATGAACTTCAGGTACCCTGTTTCCGCGCTTCGGACGATCCCTCGCAGGAGGCCTTCGCGGATGGAGACGCAGATTCGTCGCACACAGACGAAGGGCCCTCAGCCGGAGTCGCACGGCCGTGGCGCTTCCAGAAACGTGCAATCTCGTCACGTACCAGTGTCGCCTTGCGCTCACGAAGAAGTCAAAACTCCTCAGTAGAGCCACTTGGATTCAACAGTTTCCAGCGCTGCCATTTAGCACTATGACATACGATGCTCCGGTAGCACAACTGCAGAGGCCAGATAGAGAGAACATTATGCTCAGCCTTCGGCCCGCGCAGGGGTAGTGACCTTCGTTGTCCATCCCTCGGAAGGACGATGTCCCCGTTGAGCGGTATATCGGAACAATGGCGGCTCGCCTTGCGTAAACCACGAAGCTAAAAACATAAACTATGCATGATAAACTATGCACGAGGGCAGGCACAACAGGCATTCGTGCAACCGAGTTCGCAATTTTCCTTTCATTCAAAAGCAGATGTCGTTACAAAAGGAAGTCAACCCTGTAACATCTTAATTTTTGGATCTTTTTGAAAATTTAGAATAAAACAAACGAGTTGAATCTTCTTGATTTCTTTAAAGTTTAAATTGAACTTTCAGAAATTAAAACAATTTAATATGAATAAATTAAACTTTAACTAAATTCAAAATTTGTTTATTTGATTTTTTGGATTTTCTCCAAGTTCTTTTGTGCTTTATTCCTTTTCTGTTTTCCCAAAAAAATTGTTGAAAATCTAATTTAATTTAATTATTTTAAAAGAGTTGGATTTCTTTTGGAATTTTTGCAATTATTTAATTCAAATCCAAAATTCAGATCCAAAATTCAAAATCCAAATTCAATTCTCAATTCAAATCTTTATTCCAAAAATCAATTCTTTTTGCGACCAATTTTGAATTCAACTGAAATTCAAACCTCAGCCAAATTTTATATTCAAATTTGATTCGTCTTCGAAATGTGAATCTCAGTATCGTATTTCAATTTTTATTCCTGAGCTGAAAATCTTTTTCTTTTGTTTCCTTTTTTCCTTTCTTTTCTTTTTGCCTTTGTTTTTCTCTGTTGCAGCTGGCTTGCTTTGTCTTGCCGCTCAGCTCTATGGTGCCAGCGGCAGGTTGCTCCGCCCAGTGCGCCAGATCGCGCCGCCCTTGCCCCTTGCCCCTGCTGCGCATGTAACCCGAGCCGCACCGCGCGCACCAGGGCAGCGTCAGCCCTGGCCTGTGCCCGGTCTGACCGCGCCATGCACGGCGGAGCGCCCCATATCCGCGTGTCGGCCGCGACTGTTTCGTCCACGCCGTCCGCGTCTTCAAGTCTACCCCATTAATGTGCCATGATTTTTCCGTCGATTCAATCCATGCCCGAGCCTATAAACGGAAGCATCACCTTCTCGAGCACCTTTTCCCTCTCCCCTCGAAACCTCGCTGTCAATACGGCGACGAATTTCACGTTTTTTCCGAATGCGGGTCATCTCACCCAATTTGAGCTCCCGTCGAACTGTGGTAATTTTCTTGATGTCTCAACCGTGTCATGACGTGTTGAGCATGGTGATCGTTTCACCTCAACCAATTTTGTTACATTTCTGAAATTTCGTCGTTGTTCTTCTCTAGACCGAAATCACCTCCGTCGACTGATCTTCTCTTTCGATGAGTAATTCATCGAATTGACCACGTCACCGTGTGTTCCCGAGCATCTCCTTGCTATCCCACCCCACATTTTGGTCGATTCACTGACGTGGAGAGCTCCCACCGTCTTCCTTGTCGCCGACACACGAAAAGAAGAAGAACACCGGTGGACCGAACGCACCAACAAGATGAACCAGAGCTAGGAGGGCCCATTGTGAACAGAGGGCTACGCGTAAGGGTAGGAAAAAACCCCTGTAACCCCTATAGGTGTAGAACTTTTTAAGGGTTTAGGGTAGATCAGTAATCTCATGTACTCTATTGGAAATCTATAAATAGTCACATTCCCCTGTAGTAACTTGATCTGATTTTGAGACAATTAACATGCATTCACTTCTTGCAACTGCCCCTCTCTTCGAGGATCTCTCGATCTCTCGCTTAGACATCGGGAGGTCCTTTTTTCCCATCTAGTATTTCTTTCTACAGCATTTGGTTTTACTCTGCTTCTAGAATTCTTTCTTTGTTATATCTCACTGTTTGGCCATCTCTTGTCAGGCTGTATGTATGACAGTACATCAATATTTTTTTGAGAGTAGAAAGTGGACGGATACAAACTATGCGCGTGTTCCTTATACACGCTAGTAAAATAATCAGACAACGCTGCCAGCTACCAGCAGCATACACTACGGCAATACATCAACAGGAGTCGGGACTCGTGACCATCCGATACAGCTAGCAGGGCTGGAAGCACAGAGAATCTTAACACGGTCCGAAATGTCTAAAGTTTGCCGCTGAGCCAGGCCCGCCCTACTGAACTGGCTCGTGCGTTCAGCCGAACGTCGTGAACGAGGCATGGGATTCTTTCCGTCCACGGTTTGCCAACGGCGGGTCCGGCGCGGTGACGGTGGGGCAGCAGCGGGTGGTCGCCCGACAGTTTGTCAAAACGTCCTGGGCACAAATCAAACGGATAGTCGAGTTTTTTTTTTCTTCTGTTGGGGGGTGGGGGGCGCCATGTGCCACCGGCTGTTAGTCATAATTGAAGTCTACTTTCTCCAGCCATCTCGTGGCATGCTGCTGCTGTAGCCACGATTGCTCTCTCCTTGAACTAGCAGGGTGTCGGGCACAATGCGCGGGCATTGTTATTATAGATTTGTAAAATATAGTTAAATGTGTATAAATGTTACTAATTTTGAATCACACTAATGTAGATGTATTTTCATACATTTTTTTCTATTTAACTCTTAATGTCTTCTCTATATGTGTTTTGTATTGTTCATATAGTTGGAAATCAAATAAATAGATAATATTTTTCTATACAAATTCTTTTCTTCTTCAAGTGATAGAGATAGTTTAGTGGTGGTGACGTGAGGGATCGTTCCACGCACCTAGGTTCGATCCCTAGATTGATGCAGTGCGTCTCACCTAAATAATTAAGATATAAATGCATGTGCGAGCACCTATTTTTAAGTGGCGCCTTAGGGCTTCCAAAGTTTGTTGCATGTGTAGGGGAGACACACATGTGTGTGTGTGCGCGTCCGCCTTGTACCCTCTTAAAAAAATTATTTTCTTAGTTTCTATTTTTTGTTTACAAAATTGCTTCCTAATTTCCTCTCAGAAAGATGTTCGAGTGAGAAGTTCATGCGTTGAATTCCTTTTTTGTGTTCACATGTGGTCTATTTAGGTTAAACTCTTTTTTTTAAAAAAAACTTTAATTTCCTTCTTATCTTTTAATATTAAAACAAATCCACTATATCCAATCTTTTGAGTTTAAATAGGTTGCATAATAACATCTAATGGTTGTTATTTTTAATCATAAGTTGGGTCCACCAAATTAATGACGATATTTCTTTTTTTAGAATTTCTAGCACATGCTTATTTTTCTTGTAGCATCTCGTGGTTATGAGCTATCAATCATAATTAGGGTTCACCAAACTAAGGTCTGGATATTTTACTTTTTTTTGTGCAAGAATTTCTAGGATATTTATCTTTTTTTGTTAGCTGTGGTAAATGCTGCTGATGTAGCCACATTTGCTTTCTCCTTGAACTAGCAAGGTGGCCGGCACCCTTGCGCAGACATCAGCATTATAGATTGGTAAAATATAGTTAAATGTGTATAAATATTACTAATTTCCAATCACGATAATGTAGATATATTTCATATATTTGTTTTCTATTTAAACCTAGATGTCTTCTCTACATGTGTTTCATATTGTCCTTATAGTTGAAAATCAAGCAAAAAGATGATAGTTTCATATACAAATTCTTTTCTTCTTCATGACTAAGTCATAGAGATAGCTTAGTGTTGGAGACGTGGAGGAACGTCCCACCCACCTAGGTTCGATCCCTATATTGATGCAGTGTGTCTCACCTAAATAATTTGAATACAAATGCATGTGTGAGCATCTATTTTTTAGTCACGCCTTAGGGATTCCAAAGTTCGTTGCATGCATAAGGGGGACATGTGTGTGTGCATGCGCGCGCGGTGTGAGTGTGGTGTGTGTCCGCCTTGTACTCTCTTAAAAAATTATTTCCTTAGTTTCTATTTTTTGTTTACAAAATCGCTTCCTTAATTGCGCTCAGAAAGACGTCCGAGTAAGACGTACATGAGCCGAGATCCCATTTTTGTGTTCAGGTGTGATCTATTTAGGTTAAGCACTATTTTTTAATTTAATTTCCTTCTTATCTTTTATTATTAAAACAAATACATTATCTCCTATCTTTTGAGTTCAAATAGGTTGCATGATAACATCTAATGGTTGTTGACGAGGATCTAATAATCCTCAATTAATTAAATTTTTTATCTGTAATTGTTATTATAGACAGCAATATCTTTATGTTATTCGTAGAAATACTTTATCATTAATAAGGGAGAAGCTTAGCCGAGTGGCCGTAAACTATTTTACACCACCCTATATAGTCGTAAGTACTTCTACGACTACCTAGTGGTCGTAAGATTTCATACGACCACCTCATGATCGTAAGCCTTACTACGATCACTTCATGGTCGTAAGCTTTACTACAACCGCCCTATGGTCAACAAAGACTACAAACATGTGGGCCTAATCGACTAGGGACGCTTATGCGCTGTGTTTAATACACATAATAGTTAATATATGATGTTATTCTTGGGGATAACTGAAGGATCTAAACCCGCTATTATGAGTTAATGGAATATTTTGGTGATTAATGACAAATCCAAATATGAGACTAACTCTCTTATCTAGTATTATTCTGTGTAGTCTCATTTGGATATAAAGGTAAAATTCAACGAGGTATGCAATCGACATCTTAATCTTATATATTGTTGCATTCATCGGATCCAAAATATAGGTTGAACTCAACCATAAGTTTAACTTGAATATGTGCATATGATCTTATTACACATTTGTGTATGCACACATTTAGGGGGAGTTTATTCTATATTTTGTGGTTTTATTAGTATTGATCCATATTCCATTGTCCACATAAATTAAGGATCTTTACCTTGAAACATATCCTTTTAAGTATACAAAACTTGTGTAGTTCTTGTATACTCATGTTGGAGTGTATATATAACTTGTGTAGTTCATATATACTCATGTTGTGTTACATTAAATCATCTACATTCAATTTATGTGCAATTGAAGTGGTTATCATTAATTACCAATGAGGGAAAGATTGAAGTATCTTGTCTCACCATTATGTGATAATAGTTTGTTATGGTAACTAATGGTAATCACATTGTGGAACTAACATTTTTCATGAGTTGGATGAATAGGTTATGTTCTAGGGTGATGAAGACTTTGGATGTCATCATATGTCAATGACATTAAAGTCAAGAGTTTGGTGCAAGGGATGCATCATGAATTGATACTTATCAAGAAGAGGAGATGATCATGAGTTGATCATCAAGACAAGAGAAGACCCATCATGTGTTGATGGAGGTCAAGCAAAAGATGCATCATAAGTTGATGCATGTAAAGTAAATGACCCGGACTTGAAGTAATGATGTGCACCATCAAGCTTCAAGAGGATACTCAAGGCAAAGGTATGACTAACTAGGGCTAAGGATGTATTCCTAGTTTTTTTTACCGGTCTTGGTGTTTGGTTGGAAGACCGGATTTGCTAGTATAGGTTGCCGTACTATTAAGAGGGGTCTTAACTAGTAGCTTGAGTTAGTCATGTGTTGATAGCTCATTGTGTTTTGCTCTAGCTCATCTAGGCATGATGCTATTATTTACGAATGTGTTTTGCAAATAGTTGAGACTCATGTATAACCCTTGTAGCATGTGACTTTAGTTTGCAAATGTGTTTTGCAAATGGCGTAAGTCCATGTACCTTATTCCTTGTGGTGTTGATTCTAAAAGTTGACAAATGTGTTTTGCAACTTGTTGAGAATATCACCTTTAAACCTTGTTGGAATTGCACTCAAATGGGCGAATGTGTTTTGCCATTTTGAGCGAAGTGAAAGTGCATACCTTCTGTGGTCTGGCGGTCAGACCACCAGTGTGGACCGGTCTGACCGGTGCCAAATCGGTCGAACCGCCATGTGTTGGGCGGTCAGACCGGTGGCCTTTTGTGTCGGTTCACTGTGCGGTAGTACCGCAGTTAAATAAATGGTACTACCGGAGAGCGGAAGTACCGGAGTTCTCGCGGTACGGTTTTTCCAGAGAAGCATCATTTCGGATTGTGCTGATTTTTCTTTGGCAGTCGGACCGCCCACCCTTGGCGGATATCGCGACCGATATCGCGGCGGTCTGACCGGTCATTAGTTGGCGGTCTGACCGGCCGTGAGTCCAACGGCTAGTTTTATAGCCGTTGGCGCATGGGCGGTCCGACCGGTCATTTGTTGGCGGTCAGACCGCCCCTTGTCAGATTCGAAGGAATCTTTCCTCCAACGGCTAGTGTTTGAGTATGGGCTATAAATACCCACCTTGGCTGGTTGGAGGAGATTGCTATTAGTGTTGCTAATGTTGTTGCCGTTGTTGCTAGTGCCCATATTCATTCTTTGAGCTAAGAGCAAACCCCCTCTTCTCTTTTGTGCATGTATTGCACTTAGTGAGATTTGAGAGCAAACTCTAAGTGTATGTGTTTCCTTAGGTTGTGGATTGAGTATCCACTGAGCTTAGACACTTGATTCGTTCAAGTGAGAGTTGAGTCTTGTTACTCTTGGTGTTTGTCAACACCTAGACGGCGTGGAGGCGTCGTGTCCGGTGATCTTCTCAAGAAGTTTGTGAGAAGGCCCGGCGTGTTGTGAGTGGTTTGATGCTCGCCATCCGAAGTGGAGGAAGAGCAACCCTAGTGGAGCGAGGTGTTGGTTCGTGTTGGAACCAGTCCAAGTGGTTGGACTTACCTTGGAGGTGTTGGCTCATTTGAGGAGCCGGTCCAACGCGGTTGGGCTTATCTCAACATGGATTAGGGGAGACCGGCAAGTCTCCGAACACCACGGTAAACCATAATTGTGTCATCTTGGTTTGTGCTTGTACTTTACTTAAGCAATTTACATTCTTGCTTTAATTGCTTATATATCTTTGTATGATTGATCCCATTCAATTGTATTCATATTGTTGGTGCACTTAGTGGAGCCTAGTTGATTTAGGTTTTAATTGTGCAAAACCAATTTGTTATTAGCTTTCGCATTATTAATTAGTTTTAGTTGAAAGAATTTTTAAA
This sequence comes from Hsuehochloa calcarea, assembly GCA_036346395.1. Classification (NCBI taxonomy): domain Eukaryota; kingdom Viridiplantae; phylum Streptophyta; class Magnoliopsida; order Poales; family Poaceae; genus Hsuehochloa; species Hsuehochloa calcarea. The sequence goes on from CM070600.1 coordinate 19,829,456, forward strand.
ACCGCCAATTCACCCCCCTCTACTCAGCTTTCTCGATCTTACAATAACTGCACGTATTAAGCCCCTATATCTGATATAACTGCAAGGCGACGGTGAGGCTTAGTCTCTGACAATAACCATCATTAAACGTGTGTATTTCATCAAACAGTGATACATCTCTTGATACGAGGCAACTGTCACCCCTTCATGCACTATATAAGGAGTAAAGCCGATGGATAGAGGATATAAACAACGACAATGAATACAAGATCCGCAGACAGAAGTTATTAAACCCTAGTTCTAGTGATTTCTTCACTGTTGTAAAGCATAATCAATATAGCTACACAGGAGTAGAGTTATTATTTTATCAGGAGAAAGCTTAAACCTGTATAAAATACATGTGTCTTTTTCTATGTGGTTTAACTTAATGAGTCTCCAGCATTCATTCATAAGATCGATACTAAATCATTGTGAGTTGTTATTTTAATCATAAGTTGGGTCCACCAAATTTATGACCAGATTTCTTTTTTGAGAACTTCTAGCATGTGCTTATTTTTCTTGTAGCATCCGGTGGTTATGAGCTATCAATCGTAATTATGGTCCACCAAACTAAGAATTGAATTTTTTTGTGTGAGAATTAGGATATTTATCTTTTGTTTTTGTTAGCAGTGGTAAATGCTGCTGATGTAGCCACGGTTGCTCTCTCCTTAAATTAGCAAGGTGGTCGTCACCCTTGCACGGGCATCATCATTATATATTGGTAAAATATAGTTAAATATGTATACATATTACTAATTTTTAATCACACTAATATAGATAGATTTTACACATTTGTTTTCTATTTAACCCTCTATGTCTTCTCTACATATATTTCGTATTGTCTATATAGTTGGAAATCAAGCAAAAATGTAATATTTTCCTATACAAATTCTTTTATTCTACACGACTAAGCGATAGCTTAGTGGTGGAGACGTAGGGAAACATCCCACTCACCTGGGTTCGATACCTAAATTGACATAGTGCGTCTCACCTAAATAATTGGATATACACACATGTACGAGAACCCATTTTTCAGTGACGCCTTAGGGCTTCCAAAGTTTGTTGCATGTCTTGGGGACACACGAGCTTGTGTGCACGTGTGTGGTGTGCATCCGCCTTGTATCCTCTTTAAAAATTGTTTTCTTAGTTTCTATTTTTTTTTATACAAATTCTCTTCCCTATTTGCGCTCAGAAAGATGTACGTGCGTCGGGTTCCCTTTTTGTGTTCACATGTGGTCTATTTAGGTTAAACTCTATTCTTTTTACTTTAATTTCCTTCTTATATTTTAATATTAAACCAAATCCACTATCTCCAATCTTTTGAGTTTAAATAGGTTGCATAATAACATTTAAGGGCATCTCCAATAGTGTATTTATTATCGTCTCTTAGCTATACTATGTTAACAAAATCCTAAGTGGAGGGGAGATAGGAAGGAGAGAGAGTACATGTCATATTTTTCTGAAGAAACTATCGTATACGCGAAATAAGATAAGATAATGCGAAACAAGATAAGATACATTAATCTACTCCAGTTGACATATAGTCCCGTTTCAAAGGAAAATTATAAAATATAAATATTGGAGAGTGTGCTATAGACTATATATTAGAGATGTTGTCTCTAAAAATGATATAGCATATGTTAGAGACAAAGTTATCTCTAACTATTGGAGATGCCCTAATGGTTGTTAGAGACAATGTTATGTTTAACTACTGGAGATGCCTTTATTTTTAATCATAAGTTGGATCTACCTAATTAATGGCCATATTTCTTTTTTGAGAATTTCTAGCATGTGCTTATTTTTCTTGTAGCATCGAGTGGTTATGAGCTATCAATCATAATTAGGGTCCACCAAACAAAGGGACGGATATTTTTTTTGTGTGTGAGAATTTCTAGGACATTTATCTTTTTTTTTTGTTAGCTGTGGTAAACTACGTATCATCGACTTTTAGTATATAATTGATCTGAGCCGTTATAACTTGGGTCCGCGAGATAGTTGGCTAGATCTTTCTAGTTAACATGAGAGATTCCTCGGAGTGCCTAATCAATATTAGTTTAAGTTTATAAAATATTTTTGGAATTTAGGTTTCAAATTCGTTTACAAATCAAATCTCTAACCATCCTTTAATTTTTATTCTGAATTTATATGTTTTTGGATTGTACTCGCTGTGGATTTCTTTTTTGGTTTAAGCTGAAGTGTAAAAATCCAATTTCTATTTTATTTATTATTCTAAAATTTAGTTTTTTAGGATTTACTTTGGAATTCGTTTGAAAATTAATTACTAATTTTACTATTTTTATTCCGAATTTTATTTCATTGGATTGTACTTGGCATGAACTTTTTATTTTTATTTGCTATTTTTTATTTAATTATTATTTCAAATTTTAGTTATTTATGAATGTTACTTTGGAAGTCGTATAAAAATCAAATTGCTATTTTTAAATTTTTTATTCCGAATTTATCTCTATTCGGACTGTGCTTGACATGGAATCTTAGTATAGATATAGATATATTCTTTCTCTAGTTAACTATCAAATCCAATCCTTTAAAATTAGGACTCACTAAATTAAGGGATAGATGTTTTCTTTTTTTGGGAGAATTTCTAGCACATTTTTTTTTCTTAGCAACTCTACAAAAACTATCATCGACTTTTAATGTATAATAGACGAGCCCTGTTTTTTTTTTATGTTTATGTGAAATTTCTACAAAATTCTTGAGTTGCAAATGAGGTCTTAGGTTGTATGCCGTCGCGATAGTGAATGAGTTCTGTGCTGGATTGAACTTATGTTCCTACGACGAGTATTCCTTCTGAACTCTTCCATAAACCGAATGCCAAACAGTATTTCTATGCAGAGAAAACTTAATTAATGTTGTTGTATATTGGAGTAGTTGATGAGGACATCCCTCCTTCGGATACACGCACTACACAAGACCCTCTAGATCTGGGTGCTGAACTACACGGTCCTATGACAAGAGCTAGAGCACGTCACTTAATCGATCAGGTAAAGTCGTTTCTAGGGATGAGTGTATTATTTGAGAACTCTATGATGCTGCCTAATAGAGATGATTTACTTGTACTCATGAATCTAGGATTACGACCAGTTCAAGAAGGTCCACGACCAGTTCCGCAGGGTCTACGACCACTACAAGAAGACCTACGACTAGTTGATTCGATTGGAGCAATCTACGACCAGAAAAGCGAGCACAGTACTCGTTGGACACAATCTACGACCAAAGATAGCATGGACTCCTCAAGACCACCCTAGGACCAGTCCTACTACCAGATCTTCGACCAGAAATACGCAACACAAGGTGCTACGTCACCGTTTTGGAAACTAATAAGACTTTGTAAACGAGACGAGGTCGGAGTCCAGGTTGTGTACGCTTCATCCCACGGCCGCACAACCCTAGGTCGACCTCCTCACGTTTCCCTATATATATACAGTAGCTGTCATAGTTTAGGGTGGGTTTTTCTTAGATTATTCTGCCAATTGCAGTTTCGCCGATTATCGGTTTGAGGAACCCCACTTGTAAACTTCATCCATATCCGCAATACAATTCAGATTGCATCTACCTTGTTCTTGTGAGTTGCTTCGATTGCTTGCAGGAACAATAACCTTCGTGGTAAGGTCGATCACGTGCAAGCGTGGTCGATAACGACAGGCGTGCGGGTGTAGCGAATTGCGAGGTGATGATCTGTTGGTCGGAAGCCTCAAAGCGTCAACGTCCTCACGACGAACCAAATCGAACCTATCGGAAGATCGGGCCGCCGTGACTCATCAAGTGGTATCAGAGCAAAGGTTGCCCGTTATGTAATTTCGTTTATCCCCTTTTGTTAGTTGTGTTCCCTCACCTAGAGTCGGAAAAACCGCCTACAAAAAGTTTTAGATCGTAATTATTCCGTTGTCCAAACCACTTTGTGCCTTTCGCAATTTTGTTTTCAGTTTTCGCATTGTTGAGTTCGAGTCCATCGTCGGTGTCTTTGTTGCTGGTTTAGAGTAGCATTGTTGGTCTCTAGTCAGCACCGTCGCCCGCCGTGCCACCATCCATCCTGGACGCACGACCTCCTTTTTCGAGCGACACCCATTCGATCACCCGCTCGGGATTTACCATCTGGTCGGAATCGAACATCTACTCGGATCCGACCACCTCTTCGAGCAACACCCATTCTACCATCCACTCAGGAACTACCACCTGGTCGGATTTGATCCCCTGGTCGGATTCTGTAGCCGCAACAGAACTAGCCCAAGTTCAGAGAGAGAGAGAGAGAGTTTGTGACCCAATCACCTCATCGGATCCAGAAAAGGTAACAGAAGAATTTTTGGGCTTGGGTCACGTTTGCAAAAAAAAAAAGAAAAGAAAAGAGGAAGCAAAAAGAGCAAAAGAAAAGAAAAGAAGCAAAAAGTGCAAAAGAAAAGAAAAGAAGCAAAAAAGTGCAAAAGAAAAGAAGAAGAAGCAATTCGACCACCCCTAGTTGGTCTACGACCAGTTCCAGCCTTGCATCCTTCGGACTCCTTTGTATCGAGTCCTTGTTTCGATCAGTATTGTGCTAGGGCTATGGGCACTTTTAGACCAGCAACTGTGACGAGTACTGTGGGCTTTGGTTCAGCTTTGCTAATCTGATTTCATTATTGCTATTCCTTGCTACTAAACATTGCCTGTCCGAGCTCCACATACTTTCGACCCTCAGATTGGATCCTCGCCTCCGCCGTGATCGTACATCCCACCTTCGCCGATTAGACCACCTGCTGCAATTTGGTAAAAAACTCATAAGAGCTTGGTAAGACGCTTGAGAGTGTGTGATTCCACCCTCCGACCACCTAATAGTGATAGAGATAATACTTTTGTGTTGTCTTTTGTCTCCTACTAACCATGTCAGGTGAAGGATTGGATGCGCAAGAGTGTGTTTTGAGGGAAGAGCTCATGATGCTATTGGATGAACAACGCACTACCGTTAATGAGGACATCGACAGGAAGCTTCAAGCTACCACGATCACATTACAACGCTCAATCAACGATAGTATTGCGGCGCCACTACACGCTCGAAGAATGGTGAACCGCCCACCAAACGTTGGTCGTGTGGAACCTCGAGTGCGATCCATGACCATGAGTTTGATAATGATAATGAGATGCACGACCACGACGCCTTTGATGCACGACAACGGAACCGACCGAACTTCAACCGTCAAGGTATGAGAGGTAATAATGTTCAGCAACATAATGCACGTGTTAATGATGATCCATATGCAAAAGTTAAGTTCTCTATACCATCTTTTGCGGGTGCTTATGATGCTGAAATATATCTAGATTGGGAGATGATGGTAGAACAGAAATTGAATGCTCACTTAGTTCCTGAAGTGCATAGAGTTAGGCAAGCCACAAGTGAATTTAAAAACTTTGCCATCATTTGGTGGAATAGGGTATGCACCGAAGGATTAGCGCCTACTACGTGGGATGGTTTAAAGGTTGCTATGCGTAACAGATTTGTCCCACCTTCTTTTAAACGTGATTTGCGTAATAAATTGCAGCGCTTAAACTAAGGTAATAGATCCGTAGAAGAATATTATCAGGAGCTACAAATTAGCATGTTGTGTTGTGATATTATTGAGGATGAAGAAGCTGCAATGACACGTTTTTATGGAGGATTAAGACATGAAATTCAGGACATAGTGGATTACAAAGAATACGATAGCGTCCCTAGATTGTTCCAACTTGCATATTTGGCAGAAAAGGAATTGCAGGGACGACAACAGAGGCCAAGGAACAACTTTGGGAGCATGTCTACACCACGACAAAGGTCGGGCAAGCCAAAACAACCCCACCTTCACTACACGATCCGCTACCCTCCACGAGTAGGGCGCGTTCAAGAAGACCTCCGACCACATCACATGCACCTGAGGTAAGTAAAGTTACTAGTGTGCAGGCACCAGCCAAGAGTTCTTCGTCGGTTGCTTCCACTGGTCGTACCACTGGGATTGTGTGCCACCGTTGCAAGGGAATGGGGCACGTCATGAGGGACTACCCTAGTCAGCGAGCATACCTTGCCACCAAAGACAGTGGTTATATAAGTACTAGTGATATTAAGGACGAATATGTACTTGCAGCTAACATTGCAGGTGGAGGAGATGAGATAGATAGTGATGCTGATGATGTAGAGGAACAAGTAGCTGCTGTTGACACCGAGTATCATGTGAGCCTTGTTACACAACGAGTGCTGAGCGCACAAGTGGAGAGAGCGGAGCAAAATCAACGGCACAACTTGTTTCAGACCAGATTTCTCGTGAAGGACAGGGCCTGCAGAGTCATCATTGATGGAGGGAGCTGCAACAACCTTGCAAGCTCCGAGATGGTCGAGAAGCTTGGCTTGACCACACAACCACACCCACGTCCCTACTACATCCAATGGTTCAATTCGTGTGATAAATTAAAGGTACACAAAGTTGTGAAAGTGTAATTTTTAGCAGGTAATTACAAAGATAGTTCTGACTTTGATATCGTGCCTATGCAAGCATGCTCTTTGTTGCTCGGTAGACCTTGGATATATGACAATGATGTTTTGCACCATGGTAGAGCTAATACCTACTCATTTTCACATAAGGGTAAGAAGATTAAGTTGTTACCTTTGACACCAGCTGAGATTCTGAAAGATGAAGAAGAGCGCGCTAAAAATGAAAGAAACACCGATAAGCATGATTTTAAAAATCAGCAAGTAGCAAAACGTGTTTTCCCACCCAAAAGGGAGAAAGTGGCGTCTAGTCCTAAGTCCGAGGGAACTAAATTGAAGGGATGTGTTATGATTGCCACTAAATCTGAACTTGCCTAAATTTATAATAATGAGTGCCATGCTATGCTTTGATATGCAAAATGCCTTATATTCGCTTGAGGACATAGCTAGCTCTTTGCCTCCCTTGTTGCTAACCTTTGCGGGAGTATGTGGATGTATTTCCAACCGAGGTACCCCGGATTACCACCTATTCGAGGAATTGAGCATCAAATTGATTTGATCCCAAGAGCGATTTTAGTGTGCGAGCTAGTGGGTGGCGCTGAGGACGGGTGCGCTGCAGTCGCGTGGCTGCGGCGCGACCGCGGCGGGTGTCTGCGTTGTGGGCACGATGATGGCGCGTGTGCTGGCTGGCACGTATGCTTGGCGGGTCTGTCTGGACTGTGTGTTGTCTGGATGTTTTTGGTTGGTTACTGTAGTCTTACTAGTCTGACACTCATACGACGTAAAGTAGGACGATATAGTTGCGTTATGTGCTTTTGTGCAGTCATGAATCAGTTAAGAATAGTGCTAACATATTCAGAGATTTTTACTGAAAATTAATCAGATATTATGACTGAATTTGTCGTCTGTTAGGCTTAAATAAATTGAAATTAAGTAGTCTGTTCAAAATGATATCGTAAGATCGTATCAATATGTCTAGTCTGTGCTATATTAAGTCATATTAGTAGCACAATAGCATATTATGTTAAACTTCTAGATTAATATTTGAAAGTCAGTATGCACATGCTCAATTGCAATCATGAATCGCTAAAACATATTAGAAGTCAAGCTAAACCTGAATAAACGACATGCTAACTGGGTAGAATTTATTGAGTCATTCCCATATGTTATAAAGCATAAGAAAGGTAAGGATAATGTGATTGCTGATGCGCTCTCTAGACGTTATACCATGTTATCTCAACTTGACCATAAGATTTTTGGTTTGGAGGCCATTAAGAGTTTATATGTCACTGATTTGGACTTTAAGGAAGTGCTTGAACATTGTAAAGGAGGGAAGACATGGAATAACTATGTGCTGAATGATGGTTTGGTCTATCGTGCTAACAAGCTATGCGTTCTAGCTAGCTTTGTTCGTCTTTTGTTGTTACAGGAGGCACATGGAGGAGGTTTGATGGCGCATTTTGGAGCAAAGAAGACAAAAGATGTGCTGGCCACCCACTTCTTTTGGCCAAAGATGAGGCGTGATGTCGAGCGCTACGTAGCTCGCTGCACTACATGCAACAAAGCTAAGTCCCGTCTCCTTCCACATGGACTTTATATGCCTCTTCCTATTCCTAGCGCCCCTTGGGAGGATATTTCTATGGATTTTGTTTTAGGATTGCCTAGGACAAAGAGGGGGAGAGATAGTATATTTGTAGTAGTGGATCGATTTTCTAAAATGACACATTTTATATCTTGTCACAAGAGCGATGATGCTACAAACATAGCTGATTTGTTTTTCAGGGAAATCATTCGCTTACATGGAGTGCCCAATACTATTGTCTCGGATCGTGATGCGAAGTTTTTGAACCACTTTTGGAGATCACTTTGGAATAAATTAGGGACAAAGCTACTGTTCTCTACTACATGCCATCCCCAAACTGATGGACAAACGGAGGTTGTCAACCGCACGTTATCCACCATGTTGCGGGCTGTTTTAAAGAAGAACTTGAAGATGTGGGAAGAGTGTTTACCGCATATTGAGTTTGCTTACAATAGGTCAGTACACTCCACCACCAAGGTAAGTCCATTTCAGGTAGTGTATGGTTTTAACCCCCGTGCTCCTATTGATTTACTACCTTTACCAACTTCTGAAAAAATTAATCTAGATGCTAAGAAGCGTGCTGCATTTATTCTCAAGTTACATGAAACCACTAAAGAGAATATAAAGCATATGACTGAAAGGTATAAGGTTGCTGGAAGTAAAGGTAGGAAAATTGTCAAATTTGAACCATGTGATTTAGTTTGGGTTCATTTGAGAAAGGATAGGTTTTCGGAATTAAGAAAATCAAAGTTGATGCCTAGAGCTGAAGGACCGTTTAAGATAATTAAGAAGATAAATGATAATGCATATCAATTAGAATTACCTGCAGGTTTTGGGGTTAGCCCGACATTTAACATTTCAGATTTGAAACCATACGTGGGAGAAGAAGATGAGCTTGAGTTGAGGACGACTCCAATTCAAGAGGGGAAGTATGATGAGGACATCCCTCATTCGGATACACGCACTACACAAGATCCTCCAGATCTGGGTGCTGAACTACACGGTCCTATGACAAGAGCTAGAGTACGTCACTTAATCGATCAGGTAAAGTCGTTTCTAGGGCTGAGTGTATTATTTGAGAACTCTATGATGCTGCCTAATAGAGATGATTTACTTGTACTCAGGAATCTAGGATTACGACCAGTTCAAGAAGGTCCACGACCAGTTCCGCAGGGTCTACGACCACTACAAGAAGACCTACGACTAGTTGATTCGATTGGAGCAATCTACGACCAGAAAAGCGAGCACAGTACTCGTTGGACACAATCTACGATCAAAGATAGCATGGACTCCTCAAGACCACCCTAGGACCAGTCCTACTACCAGATCTTCAACCAGAAATACGCAACACAAGGTACTGCGTCACCGTTTTGAAAACTAATAAGACTTTGTAAACGAGACGAGGTCGAAGTCCAGGTTGTGTACGCTTCATCCCACGGCCGCACAACCCTAGGTCGACCTCCTCACGTTTCCCTATATACATACAGTAGCTGTCATAGTTTAGGGTGGGTTTCTCTTAGATTATTCTGCCAATTGCAGTTTCGCCGATTATCGGTTTGAGGAACCTCACTTGTAAACTTCATCCATATCCGCAATACAATTCAGATTGCATCTACCTTGTTCTTGTGAGTTACTTCGATTGCTTGCAGGAACAATAACCTTCGTGGTAAGGTCGATCACGTGCAAGCGTGGTCGATAACGACAGGCGTGCGGGTGTAGCGAATTGCGAGGTGACGATCTGTTGGTCGAAAACCTCAAAGCGTCAACGTCCTCACGACGAACTAAATCGAACCTATCGGAAGATCGGACCGCCGTGACTCATTAGTAGTTCTATCGGATTTCTTAAGTGCATTATTTGTCCCGAACAGACTTAACTGCAACGAATGAAACGTAGCAAGAAGAGCAGAGCAGGAGCTTAATTATAAGCTGCTCAAGAAGCGATCCTCAACAAATACACCCTGCGACAGGTACTAGTGCATTAATCCCTGGAAAAGGAATTAAAGGGCTCCTCTCAAAAGCTGCTCCCACGAATTCCAGGAGCAGCAACCAAAAAACTCACACACCCCAAACGGCCGAACCCCAAGAAAACCCGACCGCCCACCAGCCCACAACCACCGCCCTCCGAGACAAAACCGCAAGCACCTCCCACGCGCGGCGCGGCCATGCCCTCTTGTCACCGCCACTGCTGAGAAGCCGCCCTATCCGCCTCGCTGGAAGCGCCTCCATGGACCCGGCCTCCGACGAGCTCGAGCGCCGCAGCCGCTACCTCAGCTCGCTCGTCCGCCGCACTAAGCTCGCTGACCCGCCCGAGCCGGTGCCGGAGGTGGAGCCGAGGCTGGCGGCGGAGCCCAGCAGTGGGGAAGGCAAGGGCGGTAAGGTGGAGGCGAAGGAGGCGGGGAGTGGGGAGGAGAGGAAGGTGGCGGTGCGGGTGCGGGCGGCGGACATGCTGCCTGCGCTGCAGCGGCGCGCGATCCGGATCGCCGCGGAGGCAGTAGCCGCCATGCCGCGGCTCGATAGCAAGCGCCTCGCGCTCGCGCTCAAGAAGGTATCATACATTTCATACGGTGAACACAAAGCTTCTTCTTTTTTGAATTTGTCATTAACTCGTGGTCAACTAATCAGATTGCGCAGTAGTTATGTCCAAGTGAAACTTGTCTAGATCATTTATTGCTCTACACGACCACAAAATGGAGACAGATGTGTTGTCACACAGACTTACGTACAATTGTAGGGTTGAAGTAAGATGCAGAACTTGATTCTACTAATCTTTTTGGTTGGATAGTGTTGACTTTGGGATTGGGAATATGTGCATCTAAATTTGGGAGTCCCAGGAATAATTTTGGAAGTTCTTTGGTGTTGGGAGTGAAGTTGGATGCAAATGCTAATTTGACCTAGGTGATGGCAGGCAGGATGGTGCCAGATCAGTTAGGTCAATTTGTTCATTTACGGTAGATGGTCCACAACAGCACTGATTTTTTCCCCATGAGATATGGAGTGCTCAGACGGAGTGCAATAATTAATATTTTTGCTGCTATATGTAGTTACTAGTTGCAAGTTGCAACCATGTTAGGAGTTGAACATGGATGATACCTATGCATGCTCTAGGAATTGAAAGGCTGGTGCACCAATGCAGATCTGATGGCTTTGTGCAACATGTTGACTGTAATATTATTAACTAGCGTGACAGCTTGGTTTTGTAAATCGGCTGGTGCACGCTTGGTGTTGATTGAATGATCAATGATAGTTGTGGAGGACTAGAGGTGTCTGGGAGAAGAGCAGCAAGAGGATTATAGGAAGAAAATCAAGAAATGTGATTTGTTGCTGGTGGCCGCCTGACATAGCTTCACTAGAACCTTCAATGTTGCAGTTAGTAGATAGTTCCAAGGTAATCCATCTGATCAAGGAATCAGACAGCTGAGATCACCTTTGGATACTTGATCTCAGCTGTTGATTCCATGATCTGATGAGTTCATCTAAGTTCGATCGAGAATTTCTACCATTTTCCTTGGAGTTGGGGTTGGCAGTTGGAGCATTGATCCTGAAATTGGAAACCTTGATATGAGTATTAGGAGTTACTGAATTAGATGTTGTCTTCACCATTCCTTTTCGGTTAGTTACTAATTATGCATGTCCTTACCTGCGATATACTGTTGTGTAAGTTGGTTATGACTAATGAAGAAACAATAACTTCACACGTTTTATATGTTCTTTTGACCCCTTGTCACATCCTTACTAATACAGCGTAATGTAAAGCTAATCATCTTTTTTTTCATCTGCAGCCCGAAACAAGGGTAGCAATTTAGACAACTATATTGTAATATTGTTGTTGTTTAGTAAAGGGATTTTCCAGAGAGTTGCACCAAAGAAGATGCTTGCTGTTCGTGTTTCTATGGTTCCGAGTGTTAATAAAATAGCATGCCTTTGCTTCCATTATTACCAAGATCTGCCTTTAATATTACCTCAATGTCGAACCCTAGTGCACTAGCATCTAAAATTCTGTAATGGATGCCAATGCAAGCACAAACAATCTTCATGCATTACATTATCTCCCCATTTTGAACCAGCTAATGTTGTATTACTGTCAGGTGATGATTTTTGAGAGCGTAGGCAGTAGGGCAAGATGAGCTCCGGCGGGTGAGGATCCCGTTGGCCAGCTGCGAGCGGGAGGTGCGGCTAGGGCAGAGGCCCTAGGCGCAAGGAAAGACAAATAGCTTGGTGAATAGCAAGGGACCAGAATATGATCCAATCCTTGCTTACCCTTTTCTATTTCATCTCTTCCTTTATATAGGATTACAAGCAAACTATAAATAGAAGGTATTATCCTTCCTAAATTGTCGATACTAATTGGACTCTTCCTAATATAATCTTTCCTAAACTGCCGATACTAATTGGATTCGTCATAATATAATCTTTCCTAATATCAATCTTTCAATTTGGGAGACAAAGGATCCTCAATCGGCAGCTGCCATAGCTGGCTGCTCCTTAGCCTTCTGACGTCTACCATAGACGTTGCCCCACATGACATCTCTCCCTCCTTGGACAAACAGCTCGTCCTCGAGTTGAAAAGAAGGATAAGAGACTCCCAAAAAGCAAGAACATCTTCCCATGAGGCAGTCCCTCCCATTGTACAAGAATCTGCCACTGGTCCTGAGAGAGTCTGGAACGGAGCACCGTGGCCGGTGTCAGAATGACCCGATCGTGTAGAAGAGGTGGCAAGGGCGGCTGAGCTTCTGGAGGAATACCGTCATACTTCTTAAGTAGATTCACATGGAAAACATCATGTAAGCGTGCTGATTTTGGCAAATCCAATTGGTAAGCAACCTCATTGATCTTGGAGAGAATGCGATATGACCCATATTACTTAGGCCCGAGCTTCCCACGTTGCGTGCCCGGCAACGTTGCGGCTGCCCTATGATGAAGACGCAGCCGCACAAATTTGCCCACTGCAAAGTGCATGCTGCGATGCTTGCGATCATAGAATTTTTTGTAAAATTCTTGAGCATGCTGTTAACGACTGCGAACATCGGATAAAAACAAGTCACGGTCCTGAAGCTCGTGATTAACTGATCACGAAAGATGGTGGATCCCGACCATAGGCTACCCAGAATGGGGTAGTTTGCAGCGCTGAGTGGTACGATGTATTGTATCTGAATTTAGCCCAAGGCAACCAACGAACCCTCTGGTGATGACGATCTCCCGTCATACAACGGAGATACATAGTAATGATTTTATTGACCACATCAGATTGCCCGTCCGATTGGGGATGGAAGGTTGTACTCATATGAATATTTGTGCCACACTGTGAAAATAGGTCCTTCCAAAAGTTGGAGGTGAACACTGGGTCCCTATTAGAGACAATGGAGGTGGGGATGCCATGAAGTCGGACTATCTTTGCAAAGAAGGCCTGTGCAACTGAAGAAGTTGTATATGGATGAGCCAAAGGGATGAAATGAGCGTATTTGGAGAACCTGTCGACCACTGTTAAAATGACAGATTTGCCGGCCACCTTCGGTAGTTCCTCCACAAAGTCCATGGAAATATCGGACTACACCGAGGAAGGGACTGCCAGGGGAAGCAGCAAGCCTGCCAGGTGGAGTTGCCCTGTCTTGTTGCGCTGGCATACCTCAGAAGCGCGGATGTACTCCTGAACCACCGCCTAGTCCTGTGGGACATGGAAATTTGCCCTCAAACGATGGAGTGTCTTCTGGATCCCTTCATGAGGCCCATCATGTACAGCCCCCAGGACAGCCGACAGGAACATGGAGTCGGTTGGCATGTGGGCGCGCTGCTCATAGCACACCATGCCTTCCACTAAGGACCATGGAGATCCCAACACACCGGAGGAGATGTGATCACGGAGGCTCGAGAAGGTCGGCTTCGTGCAGGCGGCTTGGCGCAGGTCATCAAACAGAGAGAATCGGGGAGCAGTGATGGCGAAGGCGATCCCCGGTTCGGCATTCCGACGAGACAGGGCATCGATGACCACATTCAAGTGGCCGAGCTTGAATTCTATTGCAAAATCAAAGCCAAATAATTTGCTCGCCCATTGATGTCAAGGAATCGTTAAGAGGCTCTGATCCAAAAGAAACTTGAGGGCATAATAATTCGTCCTGTATAGTGAAAGGATGCCCCAAAAATACAGCCTCCAGTGCCGCACGGCCTGTACTAGACCAGTGAGCTCGCGTTCATAAGCTGCCAGCTAGGTGTGGCGCGCCGCACTGGGGCGGCTAAAGAATGTGATGGCCCCAGCGCCTTGATGAAGAATGGCGCCAAATCCCGTGCCCGACGTATCGCACTCCACAATGAATGGAGATGAAAAATCTGGTAACTGTAGGACTGGCGTCGAAGTGAGTGCCTTCTTGACTGCCGCAAAAGCCGATGCGGCCTCCTCTGTCCAAGTGAACCCCTCTTTACAGAGGAGTCGAGTCAAAGGGGCTGACATGGCGCTATAGTTCTTGATGAAGCGGCGGTAGTAGCCCGCCAAGCCGAGGTAGCCGCGGAGGGCGCACACCAACTGGGGCTGCGGCCAGTCCAGTACACCCTCCACCTTGGAAGGGTTCATGGCGATGCCTTCGGCCCGAATGATGTGTCCAAGGTATGTCACCGACGATTCCCCAAAGAGACACTTGGATCTCTTCAGGAAGATCTGATGTTGATGTAGAAGCTGAAAAATGGCTCTCACATGTCGCAGATGATCCGCCCAGGAGGAGCTGTATATCAAAATATCATCGAAAAATACAAGGACAAAGCGATGTAAGTAGGCCCGAAGAACTTCATTCATAAGAGCCTAGAAGGTGGCCAGTGCGTTTGTCAGGCCAAACGACATGACCAAGAACTCGAAGAGGTCCTCATGCAACTTGAACGCAGTCTTCTCGATGTCCTCGGGGTGCATCCGGACCTGATGGTACCCTGAGCGCAAATCTAGTTTGGTGAAGAACCAAGCCCCTTTGAGCTCGTCAAGTAGCTCCTCGACCACCGGAATTGAGAATTTATCTCTGATTGTCTTGTCGTTCAGTGGCCGGTAGTCGATGCAGAAACGCCATGTCCCATCCTACTTTTTGACCAGCAGGATAGGCGTCGAAAATGCCGAGGTGCTGCTCCGGATGATGCCCTGATCGAGCATGGCGGCGCTTTGGCACTCTAACTCGTCCTTCTGGAGGGCTGGGTACCTGTAAGGTCGGACCACCACATGACTCGAGCCAGGAAGGAGATAAATGTGATGATCCGGACCTCTCGTTGGAGGAAGGTCTCGTGGCTCCACGAAGATGGCCTGGAACTCCGTCAAAAGATTGCCCATGTGGTCCTTCGAGGTCGCCATGTGGAGGTGTGGGCCGGCGCCTAGTGGGTTGGCGCCGTGCCACACTATCTCCCGTCTTTGCCGCTGGAAGCGCATCGTCCTGTGGTGGAAGTCCCAAGCGATGGGTCCTAGTGAGCCCAGCCACTGGACGCCCAGTACAATGTCAAAGCCGCCCAACGGAATCGTGAGGAAGTCGAGGATGAAATCTTCGTTGTCGATGGAGATGGGCGTTGCGCGGTAGACGTTGCTGCTTGTCACATGGTTGCCGTTTGCGACTGCCACTGACAGTCCCGTGCGTGGCGTGAGGGACAACCCAACTCGCGCGACCAATTCGGCCGCCACGAAGTTGTGGGTCGACCCAGAGTCCACTAGGGCAAACAGGTGGACGTCGTTGATGGTGACAGCGAGCTGAATCGTCTGGGTCTTGCAGATGCCGATGAGGGCGAGGAGGGAGATGGTTGTCGCCACCTCAGGTTTCTCCTCGTCCTTTGAGTCGGGCTCCACCTGTAATGAGAAAATGTGCTTACAGAATTTTTTATGCCTCGGATGGAATTTTTCGTTGCAGTTGTAGCAAAGTCTTTGGTGTCGGCGTTCCTCTATCTCGGCATGCATCAGGCGCTTGAATGGGCGTGCGATGCCTGACACTCCTGTCGATGTCATGGATGAGAACGCTGCTCCTGACGCATCGGTCGACGCAACGCTCCCCGCGGGAATGGGAGCCGAAGAGGCTACGCCACTAGCCGTCGGGAGTGGCTGTGCTGCCGTGGGTCTGAATGCGGCCGATCGTGGCATGGCGGTCAACCCTCTTGCGTCGCGCAATAAGGCGGCGAGGCGTTCATAAGCCCGAGCCAGGTCCATCGCCTCCTCCAAGTCACCAGGCTTCTGGAGCTCCATGTGAGTCTTGAGTGGCTCGCCCAACCCAGCCATGAACAACATACATTGCTGCTCGTCGTCCAGCCGGCTAACGCGTGCTAGTAGCATCAGAAATCGCTCGGTGACTTTGTCCACCGTGCCAGTCCGGCGAAGCGCCGTCAACTTGCCTAGGGGATTATGGCGAGTTGGTGATCCAAATTGCCGAGAGACTAAGTCGGTGAAGTGTCGCCAGTTCGGCGTGTCCTCCATACGCTCAAGTTGCATGTACCAGAGCTGTGCCGCCCTTGTTAGGTGAAACGTGGCCAACCATGCCTTGTCCCCAGTCGGCGTTTGCTAAGCCTAGAAGAACTGTTCGCAGCGATTGAGCCATGGGAGCAGGTCTTCCCGGCCGTCAAAGGTCGGAAAGGAGAGCTTGGTGTAGCGTGGTGGATTCCGAGGAGCTCCTGCCCGGCCGAACTCACGCTGGTGTAGAGGCTGGTATGGCCGGGGCGGAAATCCCAGCGCCCCGTCCTGACAGCGCGCGTGCGGTGGCATGGCCGCGACATCCGTGGCAATTGCAGTTTCCCGGGTTGCCGCATCAGTAGCGACAGTAGCAGCAGAGGCTGCGGCATCCCGTTCCTCTCGATCAACGGCACCTTCTTCACTGCTCGGTTGGCTCTCCATGCGTACCAACCGTTGGTCATGACGGTGCAACTGGCTCCCGACTACTACAAGCTGGCCGGCGTGATTGTCTAGCCGCTCCATGACCTCAAGCAGCAGCTTGAGTTGGTTGCCGGTGTTCTCCATGAATTTTATCATCACCTCCTTGAAGCTGTCGAAACCGGTGTTGTTAGCCATGGGGAAAGGAATAGTGGATGGCTCTGATACCAAGGTGTTAGGTGATGATTTTTGAGAACGTGGGTGGTAGGGCAAGATGAACTCCGGCGGGTGAGGATCCCGCCGGCCAGCCGTGAGAGGGAGGTGCGGCTAGGGCAGAGGCCCTAGGCGCAAGGAAAGACAGACAGCTTGGTTAATAGCAAGGGATCAGAATATGATTCAATCCTTGCTTACCCTTTTCTATTCCATCTCTTCCTTTATATAGGATTACAAGCAAACTATAAATAGAAGGTATTATCCTTCCTAAACTACCGATACTAATTGGACTCTTCCTAATATAATCTTTCATAAACCGCCGATACTAATTGGACTCTTCTTAATATAATCTTTCCTAATATCAATCTTCCGATTTGGGAGACAAAGGATCCTCAATCGGCAGCTGCCATAGCCGGCTGCTCCTTAGCCTTCTATGTCTACCATAGACGTTGCCCCACATGACAATTACCAAGTGTTTTCAGTATTCCCCTAAAAGAGATGCGTTTTTCAGTATGGCAGTGGATCTTGCATGCAGACTCTCCATAATCCTGAGCAAACGCTTGCGGTATAATTTATTTTATAATCAAACTAGATCTTGTAATTCTTTTGGTTTGTTGGCATGCACTGCAGACTGCAGTTTTATGGTTATACCTACTTGACAAGTAGCTGTGGGCAGTTTTTTCTCCTAAGGTGCTAGTACCTACTTGTGAGATGCTTGCTGGCTTGCTGTTATGTTTGTTTGAACAATTAAGGATGTAATTTCTCTTCCATAGTCTTCATTTCCACTCGTCATGACAATTGATGGATGGAAATCTCTTTCATTTGCTCACAGGAATTTGATACAACGTATGGGCCTGCTTGGCACTGCATTGTCGGCACAAGCTTTGGCTCCTATGTCACTCACTCCTTGGGAGGTTTCTTGTACTTCTCTGTTGACAAGGTCTACATTCTTCTCTTCAGAACTGCTGTCGAGCCTCTGTCACGATAAGGTCTGGAATCTATCTACTCACACACAAGTGTAGATGCAACACAATTTATAATTTTGAACAGAAGTTGCATTAGATTCTCAGTGCGGCAGTACGTTCGAGTAGCAGAGGAGAATGATCTCTCTACATACAGAACTGTAGAACAACCAAGCCTCTCTATCTGATATGTACTACGCTAGCTGCTGCTGTGTAAACTTCAAGTACTGCAAACGCAAAGCTGTAGCCTGACTCAAATCTCGAAGCTTACCTCGGTTTCCAATAATGCTATGTGATTATATCGCTTGAACTGGTGAAAATTCTGTCATCGAAGCTCAAAGGCCCTGTTGCTCCTTCTGACCCGTGAATCCTCTGAATCTAACGAGCCTGCAGTGTACTGCTTTCTTGGTTGTTGTGTGTTTTCGTTGTATTTTGGTTCGAGCTTATGGTATATATCGATTCCACTGCATTACGGAAATGAACAGGGAATATTGTCGCAGAACCGCGCCTAAGCCTTTACACCTTTGCACAGAATGCTAGGGTGGGATCAATGAAACCCGTCTATTTCTACGACATTTCCACGCACCACCTTTTGTCACGCATGAATCGCTATTGATTCGCCCGTGCAACCAGGCTCCAACATGCGTGATGGATACGCGCGTGCGTGCATCGACTCAAACCCTGAAGCAGGCAAGCAGCCCGACAATAGAAAGCGTTCCGCCGAACAGAGCTGACGCGACCGCCCGAGCGGTGCTGCCCCCGGCCGGCGCATACCCCGGCCCCGGCGGACGAGCTATCGGCCAACCGCCCGCGGGAGTTGGTGGAGGCGTGGTCCTTGGCTCCTTGCCGCTGGTGGCGCGGCGCCGCGGGTGGAGTTCTTCTTGGTAAGCGACTTGGCGGTGCAGATGGACCTGTCCGTGCGTGACGTTGAAGCTGGCCAGCTCAGCTGCGCGTCGCGTCGTCCGGGGCGGCTCCGCAGAAGCACCACGGGTTGCAACACTCTGGCGGCGGCTTCTAGCACTCGAATAACTAATCAGCCCCTTCTCACATCGCTTCTGTCTTATCCAGAGCAAACAGTCCGTCTCATTGATCCAGGCTGAAACAATGCAAGTACCCAATTATCCCGTAAACTGTAAAGATTCCCCCCAAAGAAGTCAGGCAGAGGCCCAGACATTGACGCCGGAGACCACTCACAATAAACAGAGATAAAAAGGCGAACCGAAAATACAGTGCCACCAGCAGTTTACGAGGCTCCCCCCCAAACCAGATCCGGCTCCAGCCCCCACCTGCTTTGCTACAAGCGGCGACGGCAACCTTCCCTAGCAACATCACATATGGGGAGCCCCAAATTTTCCGACAATAATCATAGCACAGTCAGCTACAACGTTGCACCAAAGAAACCAGGATCCAGAGCACATTGCATAGTGTCATTAGACAGTAGCAAACACTAGCTACTAGTTTCTAGGGCACATAAAACCGGCTTTACTGCCCCTCGCTGGAGTCGCGCTTCGGAGCCTCCTTGATCTCTTCTGCGGTGTCCTCCTGAAGCCAAGCAAATCGGGGGATGATTTCAACACACAAGTAAAGAGCGTGAGCAGGAATGGGAGCTTGAGCAATGGAAGATACCATGATGTCGGAAGACCACAGGGTCAAGTTATCACGAAGGAGTTGCATGATCAAAGTGCTGTCCTTGTAGGATTCCTCGCTCAGGGTGTCCAGCTCCGAAATGGCCTCATCAAATGCCTGTAAATTGAAAAGGAGGGGAACATCATCATGATGCCAACTATGTCTCAAGGAGGATACAAGCCTCTAAAGAACCATATATTGATGGGCAAGCCACACAGAATTACTTATTGAATGGTCTTAGCTACAGTACTTCACAAGATTAAATGGAGTGTGATTCAGTAACAAGGATAATCCTTGGGAAGTTTACTATCAGAGAAACAAAATCAACCAAATATAGACATTTGAAAAGTTGCGTATCAAAAGATAATGCTAAATACTCAAATTTGCAGTAAGGAAAATATTACTTGGTGTGATTGTTAAGAAGTTTCACATTTGCAAGATGAATAATGACCAAGCATTGCTACAACTGTAGAAGATAATTTTACTTTTGTCTGATATTTCATATTCCCTTAAAGTCACTTCGATGGCTAATGTAAAAGAATTGGCAGAACAGGTCAAGGAGACTTGCATTCATGACAGCTAATACAAACTTAGGGTCAACCAATAATAAGTGGGAGACTTAACGCCAACAATAATACAAGGTTAGGTACACCACATGCTATGTTTTTTTTCTGGGCACAGTCAGCACCACAGTTGACAAGCAATGCAAAGATTTTATTGTATCCCAACAATAACTACCATTATTTCTCTAGTTGTGAAAACTTATGTAAATAAATGTGATATAAAATGTAATTTACCGCACCCCCTAATCTTGTACCTTTTGTGCGCTTGAAAATGCTCCCCAAAGCAACATACAGAAGGTGGCTATGGGAATGTAACAAAAGGAATATGTGATGTGAGTGAAATATTAGCCAGACTACAGCTCAATATTAATTACCAGAAGACCTGGATGTATTGCGATAGTCGTATTATGTAATCACCACATCAAGCATCAATACACCATCAAGAAACAAATATATCATTCACTACACAAGTATTGTGTATCTAACAGGATACATAGATAAACAAAACATCTAATTATGCAGAAAAACTAACCTGCTTTGCGAGATTGCAAGCACGATCAGGAGAGTTGAGGATCTCATAATAGAACACTGAGAAGTTAAGTGCCAGCCCAAGCCTAATCGGATGAGTTGGAGGCAGCTCAGCCAAAGCAATATCCTGATGGATTACACCACAAACCAAACCTTTTTTTTAAAAAAAAAAACGAGAAGTACCACAAGTAATAAAATGCCCAACAAAAAAAGGGGAAAGAGTGACGCTTCACCAACATATTTTGACATCCAACATATTTTGACATTGTGATAAAGAAATATGAAGAAAAAAAAAGATTCACCTGAGCAGCCTTGTATGCCACCATGGTATTCTCAGCAGCATCCTTCCTCTCAGCCCCGGTCTTGAATTCGGCAAGGTACCTATTTATCCAAATTGATTCAGCCAAATGAAAACCACAATCCCGTAATTAATGCAAAATTTCTACAGGACATCATATTACCTGTAGTAGTCACCCTTCATCTTAAGGTAGAAGACCTTGGACTCAGGGGCGGTGGAAGAGGGGACAAGGTGGGTTTCGAGCAGCTTGAGGATGCCTTCGCAAATCTTGGTGAGCTCAGTCTCGATCTTGCCACGGTAGTCCTTGATGAGTGTGACTCGGTCCTCGTTGCCACGGCTCTCCTCCTTCTGCTCAATGGAAGATATAATGCGCCATGAGGCACGGCGGGCTCCAATCACATTCTTGTATGCAACAGACAGGAGGTTGCGCTCCTCCACAGTGAGCTCCTCGGAGTCAACCGTCTTGGCCACCTTCTCCATGAACTCGACCATCTCCTCGTACCTCTCCGCCTGCTCGGCGAGCTTGGCCATGTACACATTCTCCTCACGGGAAAGCTCCGCAGGTGCCGACATCTTCAGTGTTTACAATTTTTAAACTTTCTAAATGCCAAATCTGCAGGATCAAAGGGGGGACAACGGTGAGCTAACTGTTGAATCTAAATAAATTTTTCTCGAGATTAGTATATACAAATATACAGCTCAACACTAATTAATCTGCGACGCACACATAAAAGCTCAAAGTCAGAAACAGAATTCCAAAAAGGAAGCAGTCTGAGGCAGTTCGTCCTGTTGCTCTTTTCCGTTAGGTTCAAACAATTAATTCAAGTTTGATTTTTGAATTATGTATTGTATACTAGCACATTTCGAAAAGCAATTTTGAATTACTACTACTCTGCTCGATGTGTCTGAGCCCACTACACCTCCTCTACCCCGCAAAGCCTCGGGTCTAATCAGTGTCATAAATCAACACGAGAGAGAGAGAGAGAGAGAGAAAATCTCCGGAAGCAAGCATATACCATAATCAAATAATTCGCCTCAATCCGTTTCAAACAAATGATTCGCCTCAAAATACAGGCTTTTTAGGGATCCGAACGTGCTGCACATCATATCAAACCAACAGCACATAGATCACGACGAACCTATCACAGACCTACTCGATTCAAGCAAACTACAAAGCACAGTACAAATCGGTACGAAAATGACAGGTTTAGCTGAAAATTCAGAGAGAGAAACCCTCGTCAAACACCACAGATCAAAGAAGATAGTAGCAGCAACGATCCAATTGAACAAAAAAATGGCGATAAACTAGGCGGGGGACAAGATTTGAGGGGGAAATCGCGAGCGATACCTCTGTGTGCGTCGTCTCCTCGCGCTCTGGCGTTCGAATTGGGAGGGAGGAGGCGAGGAGGCCTAGAAGAGCTTGCCCTACGAGTCCCCGCCGCCCAATGGCGCCTCGACGCGTGTCCCGCCACCGTGGCGCTCGGCGGGGGCGGATAGCCTGGCCCGCATGTCAGCGTGGGCCTCGGCCTTGTGGGTTGCGGCGGCGGCGGCGGGCCCCAGGGCGCGTCGTGCTGATAAGCTCGGCCCCGCGCCGCGTTGGACCGGACCGGCTCGGGGAAGAAAAAAGGGAAAAGGTTTCTTGCACAGGCCGCAAAGCTACCCGCCAAAGGGAGTTGTTCCTGTTCGGTGGGCCCGCGTGTCTGCTGCCCACGTGCTGTGCTGCCTGTCGCGCGCTTCGGGTATTCGGGTGCGGGTAAATGTGGGGGCGTGCGGCCGCGTGGGCTGGCCCTGGGCGGCGCGGACGGGCAGTGCGGCGAGCGTAATGGCGTGGCGCTGAGGAGGACGCGGGGCCCGCGCCAAGCTCGCGTGGCGCTGAGGACGTCGCGACCATGCCGGCTGCGGTGTGGGTTGCTGGGTTGGATGGGTTGGGCAGCGTGACGACCGGCGGCCAGTCTGCTCGATCCTGTGGCGGCCGTTGACGTTTTCGGCGGAAAAATGTCTTGCTTTTCTGTGGGCAATGGATCGATGTGTGTGTGTGTGTGTTTTTTTTTTTTGTTGGTCTCCCTGCCGACGCCGACAGACATGACTAGTAGCAGTAGGAGGCGTGGTTCATATGTGCCGGCCGTTGTTTGGGAGGCATGAATTTCACGGCAATGTCAGGCTAAACATAGAAACTCAGGTCCCGTCTGGAACGTAAGATTTTTACATGAATATCAATTTCTACGGGAAATAGGACAAAATCTTGACCTCTGTTCTGTGTCTTGTCTACAGTATAACTTACTACGGGTAAAGAAAAACATAAATATGTCAAGAGAGGTGTTTGTCTGCTTGATAGCTGGTTTAATAATATCTACGCAACCACATGTGCTTCTTTGTTATACATCTAAAAATGTCAGTACTAATTTTCATAGCTGAAATAGGATTTGGGAGCATGTTGACTGGTAGAAAAATTTGACAACAGTTAGTAGGCCGCGGTCGTTCTGCCTAGCTAGAAGAAGAAGATGTCGATTCTCCTTTTCACAAAACAAGAACAAGTATGCTGGCCAAAGCCTATTTTATTTCTAGTCTAGTTTTACGGCTCATGATGGAAAGTCAATGAATATTTAACCGTTAATTCAGAGAGAGATAACATTATTTTAGTGCTCCACTTATGCCACCGTTTGTCTTCTTCCATTATGTCATGCTTGGACTATCAGGCTAACACCCGCATTTGGTTTGCTTGATCTCCAAAAGTACTCGCAGGCGATTATTTTGATCCTATATGTGTGTTTCTTTTAGCCTAGTTGATCCATCAGCCCAGTTCTTTTCTTCTACACGTACACCTGACGTGCTCTAGACAGATCAACAAAAATTTTCTTTGATTGCGAGGAACAAAAGATCAATTCAGGCGTCTACCACAATAAGTGCGGTCAACCCAAACTAAATTAATTACGAGGGTGTTGGTACGTACGACAGATATACTGTACCGCTCATCCCATGTCCTGGCCTCTTGGGCCTAAGGTCCCAGTCCATCTAGGCCTTGCAGTTGCTTCTTGCAAATCCAACTTAGAACACATAGGCAAATAGTGTTGTAAATACAACAATTTTAGCAGTTATTTAGAATTAATTTTAGCATAGTTAACAATAATTAAAGCATAATTCCAGTATAATATAATTGACAAAACTAACATATAATTTATGCATGTCAATTAAACATAATAATACACTCAAAAGATAGGACAAGGAAACATACAAAATCAACATATTACTCAGATTTAGAATGTTTTATATTTGCGATGTAATCTTGCCCTTCTCGCTACTTGTCAATATTCTTCACTAATAAAATGTGATAACAATAAATCAAACTTTTGAGATCAAACCATGCTTCACTTAAATGTCAAAAATTATCTCACTAACATCAATTTTATACTTTCAGTCAACAGAAGATCATAAAAATAACAGTGCAAATGAATCACTATATCAACAGATTGACCATTTAGCAAATAGAAAATTGAATACCGAACAGAATCACTAACTCCAGCAAAATAGCCAATCGGCTAACAGTAAATCACCAGAAGCACATAACACAAGTTCTATTTAGATTCAACCAAAAAGAAAGTATTAGTTGATTGATACAAAATGACAATAAGAAGCAATGCAAATAACTCAAGCCTGATATTGTTATAACTTTAATTTCATAATATGACAATTATCCTCATCAATCCATTAATCCGAGCCCATCAAATTACTAAATCAAGTCTCCCAGTACTAGTCAAGTACACAGATTGTAATACAACTAGCACAACACACTTAGTAAAGTAAAGCAATTCTGAAAAACATAAACAACTCACGAAACAAATGGCAATTGAAGCCATCGAGTAGAACATGGCAAGGCATGTCGAATGACGCTGTCTCAGAAAACCAATTGCATCGCTGTGCCGCGCAAAATAGACGAGGTTATCGAAGATACAATGTTGTTCTTCGCAATTCGGGACACACCGAAGAACGAAGCCGATGTATAGGAGTATGCTACACAAGACCAACAAGGATGCACTGGCCGAGTGCACCTCACCACCGAGAACCAAAAAAACCGAGGACTTCTTCCGGATCAGGATCAACCAGAACCAGGCGAAGACAACCACAAGCGCAAGTTCACCACTGCACACCTAAACGAGATGGGTGGTACAAGAAGGAACCAGCCAAATGTGCAAGGAGGAAGCTCCGATCTCATCACCGACGGCAACGATCTAACACGGTAGAGTAGCAGCTCCAGAAAACACAAAATCGAAGTCGAATCGGGAAGAACAAGAACCAAGATTTGGGGAAAACAACTCAGTGAATTTTTGGGTACCAGAAAAGGGAGAAGTGGTCCAACTTAAAAAGGAGGAGGAGCAAGAGCACCACGCGTGCCCACCAACACCACCACCGAAGCACCTGGCCCGCTAGCACCTCCAACGCCACTCCCGAAATCATTGCCACGCTCCACCCAGAGCCAACCTAGCGACCGATAGGGTTGGACTCCAACCTTATCTCTTCTTAACCTCCCACCAACAGGTGGGCCCCACTCTTTCTCCTTTTCTTTTTTCATTTCTTGTTTTCTCGAATTGAGAATTTACTAAAATGCCCTAAAAAACCAACAAAAAGTGCCGTGGAAATTTGCAGGTCCAACTATTTTTCTGACTAAGATAAACATTTTAATCCCAAAAGGGAAGAGGAGTGTTTTGTTGTCATGTTATCATCACTTCTCTGTTCAGCAGTATTGCAGCAGCAGCAGTAGTCAGTTCATTTTTCTGCCGTTGCAAAAATGTTCATCTTTTCTGGTGATCTGCTGGAAGTGCTTGCAGAAATGATATAGATGAGGATTGATCAGTCAGAGATCCATGTTACTTTAACCTCCATGCCCACTGATCGGTTTCCAGTCCTAGGATCTGCTCTCACCTTGTTCGTTAACGATCGATGAAGGGACTATCAGTAAGTGGAAATGTAACCTGTTAGGCAGTTACAATTGTCATGCCTATGCAAGAAAATTCTGTGTTGTCCTCGTTTGTACAGATCATCAGTACTCGAGATTATAAACAAAAGTGTACTTGTGCGCTGCATGTCTAATATGGAACTTCCTAAACAAGCCAAGAAGTTCCTTTCAGTTCTGCCCCCTCTAGGTGTTTTGTATCTAACCTAAATCGTACGACTAAATCGCTATGCACTCACCATTGAAATTCGCTATCACCAGAGTTCCCATGGATCTGGACGGCATAATGCTCTAGGTTATTCAAGTGCGACATGGCCAAAGAATCCATTTGGTTGGAAATCATATAATCATCGTCTCTATACAAGAAATCAAATCATCGCTTTAAGGGCTGTACATCGACTAGCAGAGCAAAGATTCCCTAGGATCTATTCTGCGCCTCTTTTGAACCGCGATAAGCTTTGATAATTTCCGGATGAACCGAGGCCTCTCCTTTTGTTTCGGCACCTAATCATTGTTATGGAGGGCGCTAATGATCTACCAGCTTTATGTCTGCATTACAAGCACCAAAATTTCAGGGCTCTTTTCCAATAAAAAAAACAAAAGAACAACTACACCCACTACTGTTTAAGAGCTACTACAAATAGGGCTTATGCAATTCCAAGTTTCATACCCTGTAACAGCTAGTGCATGAACCGATTTAACTATGGTCTCCCCTTCAGTTCTTCCTAAGGTA
The DNA here is from genome assembly GCA_036346395.1 of Hsuehochloa calcarea. NCBI lineage: Eukaryota > Viridiplantae > Streptophyta > Magnoliopsida > Poales > Poaceae > Hsuehochloa > Hsuehochloa calcarea. Next base: position 19,856,181 of record CM070600.1, read on the forward strand.
CGGGAGTACAATTTTGGTGACTTGGACACTGCAGCTAGCTTGTAGAATTTGCGATTTATGGTCTAGCGGATGACGGTTGCATGTGTGTTGCTCATGGACGTCCCCGCTGCTTGCTCATCTTGAGCTAACCATGGATGCATCTGGTGTTCTTTCAGGTGGTCGATGAGGTGAGCGAGACCACACCTCGCCGTGCCAAATGGTGGTACGTGACGTTCCATAATGTCACCGCGATGGTCGGCGCCGGCGTGCTCAGCTTGCCGTACGCCATGGCTCATTTAGGATGGTATGTTCTTGTTGTCAATCACGCCTTGTCTGAAGTTGCTTGATCTATCATCGCTAGTACATGATCAGCTACGCTTGGCTTTCAGATAAAAAAAATCAACTTAAACTAAGACTGCAATTCCAATCACATGCTCATCTAGGCCATCGGTTTCCCGATCGGACGACCCAAATCTTTCTCCATGCAGGCAGTGTATGAATTGTTTTCCTTCTTTTTTTTCCCCTATAGGGGCCCAGGGACGGTGGCGCTGCTGGTGTCGTGGGGGATCACGCTGTACACGCTGCGGCTGCTGATCGAGCTGCACGAGTGCGTGCCAGGCGTGCGGTTCGACCGGTACCGCGACCTCGGCGAGCATGCGCTGGGCCCGCGGCTCGGCCCTTGGGTGGTGGTGCCGCAGCAGCTCATCGTGCAGCTCGGTTGCGACATGGTGTACATGGTCACCGGCGGTAAGTGCCTGCAGAAGTTCGCCGAGTCGGTGTGCCCCACGTGCACGCCGCTGCACCAGTCCTACTGGATCTGCATCTTCGGTTCCTTTCAGTTCCTGCTCTCCCAGCTGCCCAACCTCAACTCCATCACCGCCGTCTCCCTCGCCGCCACCGTCATGTCTCTCAGGCACGCGTGCACGTACGCCTAGTCATGCTGCATGTTTTCCTTTGTCATAGCATCTCATGCATGGCGTGCATGCATATCTTATTGTATAATTCACAGTTTTAGCAAATATTTAAAATTAATTTCAGCAGTATTAATTATAATTAAAACATATTTTCAGTAACATTAAAATAACAAAATTAACATTTAAGCATGTAAATTCTTTAAATCATTTAAACATAAATAATATGCTCAAAATATAGAACATGTGGACAACTAAAATTAGCATAATGTTCAGATTTAATTGTTTGTTTATTGCTCTCAGATGTCGAGTTGCACAAGATATAATATTGGCCTTCACAACACTAATGCATATGCTCTTTACTAATTGAACATGACAATCAAAATTCAAACTTTGAGCTCTAAATAATGCTTTACTAATAGGTCAAAAGTTGATCTCATATACAATAAACAACATTTTAAACTTTCAGCTCATAGAAGATCATCAATGCTAAGTGATCACAAACAACACTCTAGTCGCCAACAGAACTTGAATAAATCACAAATATCATATGGATTACATATTCTCAAGTTCAGCAATAAAGCCTTGTGGCTAACAGAAGAGCAAGCAAATGAATTGCTAGAGATCACATAACCTAAATAGTTCAATCCATCTAAGCACAATCGAAAGTAACAAACAGAAAATTAAAGACCAAATGACAGTAGTAAGCAACACAATTAGAGCTCAACTTTGAACTAGATATCAATTCAATTTCAGTATACGACTTTTATCCTCATTGAGCATTAACAGCAAGCCCACAACATTATCAAGCAATATCTCCCAATACTGCGAAGAACATATGAGGTCGTTGGAGATACAATGCTAACCTTCGCAATTCGGGACACACCGAAAGAACGAAGTCGAGGTACATGGAATGCAACATAAGAACCACCGAAATGCACTGGCCGAGTGCAACCGAGAGCACCAAGCACCAAAGTCACAATCTTCTTCCTCACTGAAGCCAAGGCGGAGAAGGCCAAACCAAACCCCAAAATGCGCAAGTTACCAGCTCCCAAACCGAGCGCTCATAGAGAGATAACACAAGAATGGAACCAGCTGAGTGCGCACAAAAGGGAGGTTCAAGACTCACCACCGACAACACCAAGGTAAGCACGGTGGCAAGGGAGGTCAAAAGGCCTCAAAATCTAAGCCCAATTGGAATGGAAGAAGAACTAAAGTTCAAAGGGGAAAACTCACTGGATTTTGGGTCATCGAGAAAAAGAAGGAGAGTCCTGGTCTTTGAGGAGGATGAGGAGCCACGCTGCCCCTACCAACTACCAGAGCGCATCTCGCCCGAGACGCCTGTGTCGACCGCGTCGCCACCCCTCCTCTCAGACAATGACAAGCGGGCTCCACACCTTTTCTTTTTCTTTTTCTGTCTTTTTCTCAAATGAGAAATAACTAGAAAGTCCTAAAAATTCCAACTTGTCTGACGTGCGCTGTGATGCAGCTACTCGACCATATCGTGGGCGGCGTGCCTGGCGCGGGGGCCGGTGGGCGGGGTGAGCTACGCGTACAAGGCCGGCACGGCGGCGGACTCGGCGTTCCGGGTGTGCAGCGCGCTGGGGCAGGTGGCGTTCGCGTACGCGGGGCACGGCGTGGTGCTGGAGATCCAGGCCACGATCCCGTCCACGCCGACAAAGCCGTCCAGGGCGCCCATGTGGAAGGGCACCGTCGCGGCGTACCTGGTCACCGCCATGTGCTACTTCCCCGTCGCGCTCGTCGGGTACTGGGCGTTCGGCCGAGACGTCCGCGACAACGTGCTCGTGGCGCTGCAGCGGCCGCCCTGGCTCGTCGCCGCGGCCAACATGATGGTGGTCATCCACGTCATTGGAAGCTATCAGGTAAGCAACTGTAGATAAGATAGTTGTGCTTGTGCACTAGCTTGTACTACATGTAATTGCGCATCCATTCTTGGATGACATGAAACCTTAAAAAACAAAACCGAATAGAGAGAAATCATTAAAAAAAATAATGAACCGTGGCAGGTTAATGCCACGACGTGGAGTCGTGGATGGGTTATTGAAGCATCGCATATTGATATATATATCTCCTCTATCTTACAATAGCACCACTATCCTCTATCTTACAATAGCACCACTATTTTTGTACTTCTCAAAAGGCTAGCCTGTTTTTCTCTATAAAAAAAGCTATCCTGTTTGGAACGTGGACTGCAGAATTGCATTGCGAGTGAAACATAGAATTAACCGATGAACCTGCAACATTACAGGTGTACGCCATGCCAATATTCGAAAGCCTCGAAACAATTCTGATCACAAGATTCAGGATTCCTCCAGGGGTGCTCCTCCGTCTGGTGGCTCGATCAGCCTACGTCGGTAAGAATCGACCACCTCCTTCATGCTTGGCCTCTCTAGCCCGAAGCATTCAACCCGGCCGTTAATTGAAACTGACATCGATCTGTTCATGAATTAATCATGGCCGCGCATGCCGTTGCGTTGCAGCATTCACGCTCTTCATCGCGGTGACGTTCCCGTTCTTCGGCGACCTCCTCGGCTTCTTGGGGGGCTTCGGGTTCACGCCGACGTCGTACTTCGTAAGCCGCTCCCTTTCGCATCCGAAAAGAAAACACCGCTTTATTCATACAAGCACATCACAACTCACAAGATTCAGTATTCACCATGGATGAAAACTTCTACTACTATTCTACTGCAGCTCCCCTGCGTTCTGTGGCTGAAGATCAAGAAGCCTCCGAGGTTCAGTGCGTCGTGGTTCGCGAACTGGGTAATAATATATACTACTCACCTTGTGACGCTTATCTGAATATAAATTGGGAGAGTTCAGGTTTCATTCAGAGTAGTTTTTATCCCTAGACCATTAATTTGACTGGTGCTGCTGTTCCCTTGTTTCGCCTACGATTTTTTTTCAGGGGTGCATCATTATCGGAGTTATGCTGATGATTGCTTCTACCATCGGCGGGTTAAGAAGCATCATCCAGGATGCCTCGACGTTCCAGTTCTACTCTTGATGGGCTATGAGCTATGGCTGCGTGTATGATGAATGTCAATCCAAGAAAATGTCGTAACAGCAGTTGCCAACATTAGTCTTGCAGAATCACCGAGGGTCGTTGGCCTCACTTAATTTGAAGGATGACCTGCTTCTGCAAAATGTCCTGACATACGAATGAACATGATGTTTCAGTGATGGGCCTCCTACCTTGTTCGGCTGTTCCCCAGACTTAATAAACCTTTTTCACACGGCGTTACAAGTCAGATGAATAAAATGAAGGGCATTGCGTTTCTGAGCTAAACATGTGCATTTTGGATACATATCTGTTGCATGGGTTGATAAAACAGAGCAACTGCATATCAAGAGAAACGTTCAATCAGAAAATCAATGATATAAATTGGTGACAATGATGCCCAATTTGTTGCATTAAGCTATTCAGGTGTACAATTTACACCATGTAAGGGTTTTTTTTTGGGGTGGGGGTGTTAAGACCGGTGTGCCGATTTTTGGCCGGAAATCAGAACCGTGCGTGTAGAATGTAGCTACAGCGCTACCGTAGTACTGTGGCACCAATTGAGCCACGTGTATTTTTCAGTCCTGCATCATCCTCTATCGTAAAGAAAAGACACTTTTATTGTGTCACCTGTTCTATTCTATCGATCTCGACCATCTGATTATCCGATCGGATGATCCCTCTTGATTGCAATCCCCACCGCAGTGGGCCCACCTCCAGTCGTTGGAGTATGGCGTGACCAGTAAGGCCACGTATACAAGAACTCATTCTAGACAACCGTGCTCCGCCGCGCCGCCCCCCCTCCCTGCTGCGCGGCCACTGGCCTTGCCCTGCTGTTCTCCCTTGCGCGCTGGCACCGACCCCTTGCCGTAGTGGCGATCAGGAGGTTGGGACCCTGTGCCGTGCGCTTCCAAGCGTGGCGGCGGTGGTGAGGTATCCTCTGACGATGGGAAGGTCACTCGCGTGGTTCTTCAGGCGGCGTCGTGGGGCGCCGAGGCCGCCTACATACTCTGGCTCTTCCTCCTCCCGTACGCCCCAATTCATACCGTAAACACAAATCTTTATCATTTCGGTCTTGCTAACGTTCAGTTGTATGAATTTTCTTATCTTTGGTCACTTAAAATTCCAGTGTTAAGCTTAAAATTGCTGCACTGAGTGATGCACAATTTTAGCTCGATCTTTTGTATTTGTAGGGTTAACCTAGGTTTTGTTTATTTTTTTGTCTAAGTTAGAAAATTTTGTCTTCATATTTTCTAGGGTTTATCAAACTTACATTAGTTTTTGTCTAGGTTGGAATAGTTCTTTGTTTTGTCTCTGTCATAGGGGTGAAGGAGCATGTTATATATAGGAAGTGAGAGAAGTGATGAGATTGATTAGATCTTCATCTAAATGTTAAGAGAAGTGACTGAAATTTAGGGGCTGTTTGCTTTTGCTATCTTGCAAACTAAACCAAATATTGGTAACGCCAATGAAAATTAACTGTTGTTTAGTTTGCTACTAAAATTTAGTAACGCCCACAAAAATTTAGTAATAATAATAAAATCTAATATCACACGCGGGTAATCTGAGAATGAGAAAATAACTTACTAAATTTTTAGTAACACCAAAATTTAACTTGACCATGATCCAAACAATGGTCCTTTTGCAAATATTTGGCATTGCCCAGATTGTGGCAATGACAAAATTTTGATTTGGCTCGTTTGTGCCACCAACGAATTTTTTTAAAGGCAATGGCAACGAATTTTGATACATTTCTTTCTATGAGTAGCTTTTTACGGTTGGTAAGTCACCAGTGCATCCCGATTTGCTTAGCATTTAGAATTGGATATGCACGCAAGTTTGATCTCAATATATAAACGAGAATACATACGAAGAACTAGTTTTTTTTTTCATTAAGAAGAAGAAAGGACCCAAATTGATCTCAATATATAAATGAAAGGAGTAAGCTTTAACTCATTAGCATCATGCAGGGTGACCAAGTTTGGGCTATCTCGCAAGCCACGATCAGTGACCTCCTCGGCCTGTCCCTGAACTTCATCCCGCCCTTGCTCAATTCCGGTACGCCCAGATTTCAGAATTTTCAAAAGTAGTATACCAATTCAAAGTTCACAGAATTATGGCCATGATTCTGCTGGTGAGTTGCTGGGCAGTGTAGCTGGATTTCGCCTGCTCGAATCCCCGGTGCTTCACCCAGTAAGTAACTGACCCTCATTTTCTTGCGACATTGTCGTTGTTATTGTGGCTTGTGGGTACAATATGTGTACTCACTCGACCATGCTCGCTTGCCTAGATGGACGAAGGATTGTTCAGTTTTGTGATTGCCTGGACGCTGCTGTTTGCGCCGCTTCTCTTCACGGATTCTAGGAGGGACCGGTACAAGGGATCACTCGATGTCTTGTGGGGCTTGCAGATGTTCCTCACATAGTATGATCTCCTTGACAGAAAAAAGAAGATCTTTTGCAGCCCATGAGTAGAAAAGTTTGGGTTATCTAACATCTATTTTTGTTTCTTTGGCTTTCTTGATTCCTTACATGGCATTCCGGCTCAACGATCCCGATAAGGACGCGTCTCCACCGCGAACATCACAATTGGGTTCAGTTATGGTGACCGGTGTATCAGTTGTAGGCATAACATAACTGGCGGTCTGGTCTGCATTTTGTCGATTGTTTGGGGCTCTCTTTGGCCGTGCATATGCCGACTTTGGAGACGTTTGGAACGGTGGCAGTTTGCGCAGAGTTATGTCTTGTCTGAGCGGTTTGTGTAAAGACACTGACTCTTAGTTCGTTAGACTCTTTATAACCATCCAAGAAATGCAGTTATAAAGTAAGAAATAACATCACAAGTAGACTTACGTTTACAGAAAGAGATAGACTTTTATTACAACAGTTAGGGCTTAAAAGCCAGTTTAGACACATACACGACATCCAAGCCCAAATATAATATATATTATAACACAAAAGATACTTCAGGACCACATGCACGTCCGAGTGTGATTGAGACCTAATACTAATAGTCTTCACCGTCCAGTGGCTCCTCCTAATCATAAAGATAACATGTTTCCTTCCAAAGTTCTTTTGTTGGTGATTATCAAAAATGAGTACAACAGTACTCAGTAAGTTGCATGAGAAATCCTACTTAACTACTTGCCAGGATTAACAAGTGATTGACATTGTTTTACTATATCAGGTGTACGTGGATGCATTGCTTTGAGTTGAAAGCAATTTAGTAATAAAAAGAAAACAATATTAAATATAATAACAGGGGTTTTCAACATCTGTATTTATCAATTTAACATATGTAAAACTATACTTATGCCTCATATATTGGAATCACCAATGAACACAGTTTCATTAACCGAAAGAACAACATATTCGAATATCATTAATTATACTCTGCAGAGTTGCCCAACTTTACCCACAAGATACCTCCAACTCATACTGTCAAGCTATATACATGCAACACGATAGCGTGAGACTGAATTGAGATAACAAAGCATTTTCACCGGCCAACCGTGGAATGCGCAGTCCGATGCTGAACCGACCGCTGTGTAGATCAGCAAGTGTTCCTCCGGGCCTACTCCCATCCCACCCCAATCCGTAGAAGTTCTATAGAACAAGAGAAGATGATATCCTGTAGATATTCAATCAGAAGAGCAGTGCACTAAGCCAAGTTGGATATACAAAACTTGTGGTTAAGCGATTTTTGTGTCTGTTACTTAGCACAAAGTTCTAGTCCTTACTTATTTCCAGTGGGGATGTGAACTAACAACCAACTCGTGGATACCCACCTTCTTAGCCCCACCTTCGACTCACTTTTATCGAGTTTATTGTGTTGTCCAACCTCCTAGTCTTAACCTCAACTGTCCACCAAAACCTATTGGTGTTTAGTGAAGAATCTAGACTCGTCATGACGAGTTAATGGAGTATTTTGGTAATTAATGATAATCATCATGTGGACCAACATTTTTCTTGAGTTGGTGAAACAATTTGAGTCCCATGATGATGAAGACTTTGGTGGCATCGTGAGTTGATTGTCACCAAGTTAAGATTCGGGATGAAGAATATCATCATGTATTGATGAGCATCAAGACAAGATCCCGAAGTAAAGAAAATCATCTTGTGCTGATGATATTCAAGATAAGATCCCGAAGTGAAGAAGATCATCATGTTTTGATGATATCCAAGTCAAGAACTTAGAGTAAAGGAAATCATCATGTGTTGATGATTATCAAGTCAAGAACCTGAACTTAGAGTAGAGATGTTCGTTATCAAGTGATCACTTCAAAATAGAGGCTCAAGGCAAAGGTATAACTAGCATAGGCTAAGGATTTGTTCATAGTATTTTACCAGTCTCGGTGTTTGGTTGGAAGGCCGGATTGCTAAAATAGATTATCATACTATTAAGAGGGATCTTTTCTAGTAGCTTGAGTCTCATCATATATTGATAGCTCAATCTCGCTTGCTCTAGCTCTTCTAGTCATGATGCTATTGTTTGCAAATATATTTTGTAAATAGTTCAAGCTAATACATTAACTCTTTGTAGCATGCGACTGTAATTTACAAATGTGTTTTACAAATAGTTGAAGTCCATGCACTTACTCCTTGTGACATGATACTAAAATTTGTAAATATGCTTTGTAAATTGTTGAAGTTCATGCATCATTCCTTGGTATGGTCTAATATTGACCGTTTTTTTCTTAGACTTAGGCCATGTGTCGACTCTTTGTAGTTGTGATTTTTGATTTGATCAAATGTGTTTGAGATCAATCAAACATATGCTTTATGTAGCCCTCTGAATAAGCTTTCCACAGAACCTAAGACCACTCAATTTGGATATCAAAGTTAAAAGTTATGACTATTTTTTTAGTGTTGTCTGTGCTAAAATTTAGGCCCGAAAAAGTCCGGTCTGACCGCTTTTATAAGGTCGGTCAACCTTTTCAGAGGGCATATTTTTGTGTTTTCTTCCTCCCGAAAGTCCGGAATGACCGAGGCTCTTGTCAAACTAGACCCTGTGAGGGAGGTTTGATCGGGAATTGTTTGTAACGACTAGTTTTATAGCAGTTGCATTGTAACCCGGTCTGACCGGCCGTTGGTTGGCGGTCATACCGGGTTTCGCTGTTTTTAGCCCTTTTAGCCTCCAACGGCTAGCTTTTGGTGTGTAGACTATAAATACCCACCATGGCTAGTTGGGAGGCAACTCTTGACATTCTATTTCACTTTCTTGAGCTAGTGTGAGCTTCTCCTCTCAATTGTGCATGCGTTGCACCTTGTGAGCAAAGGGAGAGGTTCTAGTTGTATGTGTTGCAACTAGAATTGGATTGGGCATCCAATTGTGCATGTGTTGCACTTGATGATAGTCAAGCAAGAGGCTTGGTTTATCACTCTTAGTGTTTGCCGATACCTAGACGGCGTGGAGGTGTCGTGGTCCGGTGAACTTCTCAAGAAACTTGTGAGAAGGCCAGGCGTGTTGTGAGTGGCTTGGTGCTCGTCTTCTTTGCAGTGGAGGAAGAGCAACCACTGGAGATAGAGGTGTTGGCTTAATTCGTAGAGCAGGTACAATTCGTTTGGGCTTACCTCAAAATGGATTAGGGGAAATATGCAAGTTTCTGAACACCACGGTAAGACATCCTTGTGCTATTGTGGTTTGCTCTCTTGTGATTTACTTTGTGCAATTTACATTCTTAGAATTAAATTAATTGCATGTCAAACTAGGATCACAATCCTTGACTTAGACTTAGGGTGTTGGTGAACTTAAGGGAGACTATAATCTTTAGGTTTTAATTGAGCAAAAACCAAATTGACTTTCATTTCCGTATTAAATATCGGTTTTAGGCTTGGAGATTTTTTTGTAGACCTTACAAGTGGTATTAGAGCTTGGTCTTTCATTTATTAGTCTTAACCGTCTAGAGAGTAAAGGATAACCACTAGTGATATAGTACACCTCGGTGAAGCACCTCTATTTGATGGCACAAAGTATGCTCATTGAAAAAATCCACGTGTCTTATTATTTTAAGGCCATAAGCAAAAAAATATAGTTGGTTGTAGAGTGATATAGTACACCTCGGTGAAGCACCTCTATTTGATGGCACAAAGTATGCTCATTGAAAAATCGTGTCTTATTATTTTAAGGCCCAAAAAAATATAGTTGGTTGTAGAATAGATCCTCTAGCTCCAACAAGTGAATTAGTCGGCCTCTTCCAATCCACCACCGTGGAGACCTTGCTAGGATCAACAAAGAATGCCCCGAGGGTTAATCACATGACCCGTAAAACCCACTTTCAAATCCGTAACTCACACTTCTTCAACTTAGCATAGAACTTGTGCTCTCTCAAAGTATCTAAAACCAAACCTCAAATGACGCCATGATCCTCATTAGTCTTGGAATAGATAAGAATATCATCAATAAACACCACCACGAAATCATCTAGATACTGTGTAACATGTTGTTCATGGTCTCCATAAAAATGGCAGTGCATTAGTCAATCCAAAAGACATAACTTTATACTCATAATGCCCATACCGTGGAGAAAGGCCTTCTACATCCTCGCCACGCACACGGATTTGATTATACCCCGATCGAGATCAATCTTGAGAACACTTGAGCTCCATTCAAGCGATCAAACAAGTCCTCAATGCGGGCAATGGATATTTATTCTTGATTGTGACCGCATTAAGCGCACGATAATCAATACACATGCGCCAACTCCCATCCTTCTTCTCTCGTGAATAGAACAGAGCTCCCACGGCGATACACTACGCCTCGATCAAACCTTTAGCCAACAACTCATCCAATGCGCTTCAACTCGCCCGAAACGGACGTGTTAATCGATATGAAGACATCGAGATGGGACGAGTATTCGAACAAGATCAATGCGAAACTCCACGCCTCGCGCAGTGGCAAACCCAAGATCACCGGGAACACATCCGGTAGTCACTAACCACCGAATCTCCTCAATCAAGGGCCACGCCGCCAAAGAAGAGCTAAAAGAAGCCTGCCATCGCACGACCCGAACACCCACCTAATATCGAAAGAGAGCGCGAGGCGCACTTCGAAAGGTCAAAGTCTCCGCACGGGTCCGCATGCAGACCGTTATACGTAAATGTGATATTACGGCCGATAAGAGTGCAACCAATCCATACCCAAGATAACGCCGAACGGCTCCATTTGAATAACTATCAAATTCGCCGTGAACTTCTCTCCATCAATGACAATAGAACACCCAGATAAACAAGAGAACTAGCGATAATACCCCGTGAGAACTAACCAACACCGATCGAGAAATCCATCAGATACTCAAGTTCGCTCTCCTAGCAAACGCCGCTGAGACAAACGAAAAGGTAGCCCCGAATAAAAAAGGACTAAAGCATCAAACGAATCCACAAGCAAAGTACTGCCACCACGCCAGACGGCCCGCAGACTACTGTGGGCATGGCGTACACCTGTGGCGCCATGGCGAAAGAAGACGACGGCGGGCGGCGAGCCCCAACAATCATGGCGGGCGGTAAAGCCGGTCGGCAACCTCAAGCGGTGCCGAAGGTGGCGGCCGCCAGAGTACCCTACCGAGGCGCCCAAGTCAAGGAAATGGCATCGCGGAGGAGCAACATCATCCGAAAGATCCTCGAGCAGACCCATCAAGAAGAAGAAGATGGCACAGCTCCCACTTGATCACGCTTAGCGGGTTCCGCGACACACTCCGCTCCTTGTGACCCGGCGGCCACACCGACGGCAATCACCCGTCCAAGAGCACTTCAGCAGCATGCGGTGTCCATCACCGCACTTAAAGCAAAGCATGCCCCGCTCGGGACAGACGAAGAGCTGGAGTACTGCAAAGGAACGAGGCGCCAAGAAGAGAACGGCCTCGATCGCTAGACTCGAAAGATCGCGGTCCTCCTTGAATTTCTTGAAAGCGGGTCAATGCACTCCACTTCCTCACTAGAGCTCCTCTTCCGTCACCACCAAACTACCACCCACCAGAGGCTTGTCGCCTCTTGGTGAGTCAGATCTCCAACTCCATGCCCCTAGCTTGCTCCACAACAGAGCAGTAGTCACGAGTGGAGTAGCTCCCAACACATGTCAGACTGCACTGAGACCCCGACGGAACCTCTTGGCTTTTCGAAGATCATCGCTCACATCAAGGGACGGTTAACTAAGTTGTTGAACTCACCTCATACTCAAAGAATAGACCTCTTCCCCGAGCAAAGGTCGCCAAGGCAACCTCCATCTTCTCAACAAAAGAATAGGGTAGAACTTCCCTTGAACCGATCAACAAAATCCTCCCAAGTGATCGACCTTGAGTGGCGGTCCTCAAGACAACACGCCTCCCACCAAATATCCGCTGTTCTTTCAAATTGAAGGCTACAAACGGACCTCCGATGTGAAGACATCTCCAAAGCTCCCAACGCTCTCCATGTAACGCAACCACCACCGCTCGACCGGTGTTCGACCACAAACGGATCCAACCTCAACCCCATCCACTCGGTGACATCCGCGCCAGAACCGGTGGATGTGCGACAGAGCAACAACAGATGCCGCAAAGAATGGGGACGCCGCCACCGCTGACGAAGAGCACGGATCTCTCCCACCAACTCTCTCAAAGAAAGCGGGGTCTCATCTTGGACCCCAACCGAGGCGGGTCAACAAAGAACCCTCACCATCGACTAATCACACAGAGGTGGCTCCACTGAACCTCGCCACGCTGCCTCGACCTCCACGCATCACGCCACCACGACCACGCCCTCTACCCCCAAGATAGCTATCAACCACAATCAACAATACACAATGAGCTCAAAGGTCAAAATAAAATCATCCATCAATGAACAACATAACGGAAGCGTAAAAACTATATTCGCACTCTCTCTAACCCATCAGGCACTAGTGTGTCAAATTTTAGGTTAGTTAACCATTAGCAAATTTTAGTTGATTTACTAATACTAAAACAAATTTTAACAATTTTAGTTTGCCTAAGTTGTTAATCTATTCACCACGGACCTAAAGCCCGCCTCGATACCAATCAGAATAACCCTCATTTCAACACTGAGCCTAGAATGCCACCACACTACTCTTCATACTAATAATTATCGACACACTATAAAATTTCAGCAAGAAAACATCAACAAACATATCAATGGACCACAATAAGGACATGCATAATTATGGATCAAGCGACAATAAATAAGCAATGGGAATTATAACCGTGTAAATAATCCAAAATAGCATCAACCAATGAATCCAAATTAATAAAGCAAATAGTCTAGTCCAAACGATGTCCTAAATTTTATTCAACCTCTAACATGTCCAAGAGTAATCCAATTGTGAATGAAAAGTTTCTATGGCAAATGATCATGTGTTGTCCATGTGCTCTACTCGCTCTCGCCACGCGTGATCCTCAAGATCACCTAAAGACAACAATAGAGCAAGGGTGAGTCCACGACTCAACAAACACATCCATAAACAACGAACAATAATAAATCAACAAGATTCGATAACTTCATTATCATCACAGTGTACTTCCATTAATATTCTCATGCGCTTATCTTCTTTGATTCACAACCATTAATCTCATGTATCAATGCAAATCTAATCTATATGTCCACATGCACTTCTTTCACAGATATGCAGATAGCATGAGTGAATGCTCATGACAACATTCACTCTCAAGCCCGCTCCTCCATAAGGATCGGGGAGGAAGTGAAAAGCTTACATCTCGACACTCAAGCAATTAACACTTTATTTTAGTGCTTTGAGTGTAGAGGTGTTCAATAAAGTATGCAATCTCAAGAATGTTTATGAGATATGGACCCATCTACAAGATTATTTTGAAAGGTCCACCTCCACTAATGATGATTGCACAAAAGAATGGACGTTGAGAGAAGAATGCTCAACTTCTAGCTCCGACAATGAGGAGTTCTAAACCCCATCCACATCAATTCATTTCTTTATGGCCAAAGGTAATGAGAAGGTAAATGATGATGATGAGCCTTCATATGATAAGTTGATGGATACGCTTGAGGAGCTTAATGAGTATCTAGAGAAGAATAAATCAAAATCCAATGTTTTGAAGAAAGAGTATGTCTCACTTCAAAATAATTATGAGGAGCTAAATGATGCTCATGAAAATCTCCCTCTCAATGAGCTCAATAAGTTCAAAGTGGATATAGACATACCATGTGATCTAGTAAATGATATGCCATGTGTGGTTGCTAATACCTAGATTACATCTAAGGTTAGCATATCCACCTCTTGTGATGACTTGCTAGATATGCCTTGTAGCTCTAGTGAAAATACTTTTATTTCCTCTTTGCTTGTTGAGACTAATCTTGTAGAAGAAAATGAAGAGCTTAAGACCCAAGTCAAGAAATTGACAATTGACTTGGAAAGAAACTTCAAATGGAAGATCACCCTTGATGATATATTGAGCAAGCAAAGAAACTTGCAAGACAAGAGTGGAATTGGCTTCACTCCCAAGAAGAAAGAGAATAGCAAGATAATGCACAATGCAAGACACACGAAATAATATCAAGTGCTTTCGATGCAATGAGAATGAGCACTTGGCCTTGGTGTGCCATAACCAAGTGGATGACAAGTCAAGATCATCAAGAAAGAGACAAATCGACAAAGAGCGAGAAAGGAAGATAAGTCGTGGAAGTAAAAACCCAACTTGCTACAATTGCTGGGAAAAGAGACACATTGATAAATAATGTCCCATGGGTAACACTTCTTTATAATGTTCATTATTTGCTTAGGAAAGATAAAATTGGTAGGGTGATGTAACACCTTAGCCCAACATTGAACCTAGAGTGGCACTAAACTACTCTAACCATTTAATTTACATCAACTTACTATAAAATTACAGCAAGTATATCCACGATAAAACTCATCCACGGGTCACAATAACACAAGCATAATATTATGACAATCATAGATAATTTAGTCCTAAGAGCATAGCAAGATAATAAGCCAAGATTAACACAAACCAAGTATCTAAGGTTATTCAATACCATCATGTTCTGGGTATAAATCATCATATATAGTAAAAGTTTCTCATGTCCAATGAATCAACTAATTGGGTGTAGTGTATGATTCCAAGTGCACTAGCCCTTCCCGAGTCAAACGTCATCAACGGTCACCTAAAAACAATAATAGAGTAAGAATGAGTCCAAGATTCAACAAATATATAATAAAGCTATAAACAATAGTTTATCAACCATAATTAAAGTTATCATCATCATCTATCTATTTAATACCATTCTCATTATCAGACAATCAAGCCATATTCCATATAGATAAAGTTGCACATCTTAACAATTTACTCATATGTGAATGCACCATCATGCTCATATTCATATGCATCTCATCAGTTGATACCGGTATAGCGGAGTGTTCACCCGTCGATGACACACTTTATCCTTCACTCCGTGAAGTCCCCACCGAAGTAGGATTTTATCTAGAGCACTCCGGAATAGTCATGTATCTTTCTCACCGACGTCACCGGAATAATTACATGACTTACTCACCGACCTGGCTCGTGCAACTCCTGTCATGATGAATGTAAATGATGCAACATCTTTAATTATTCATCAACATAATTCATCTCTTTAACTCAATATCTCATTCTTGTTAACTCAATATCATAATCTCATTCACTCAAGGTCATCAATATTATGTACAAGAATAATCTTAATGAAAGTATAATAAATAGCATGATAAGTAATATCAATGATCATGACGAATAACCCATTGTTCATCACTCTACCATGTACTTGTCTTAACCGAGAGACAGATGACGACGGAAAGGCTATAACCCCAGTGCTCACCATCACCTGGCAACCGTAAAGTATACTAAATATATCATTCAAAAGTACACAGCATATCAATGGAGCAAAATGAAATCAATCGCTCTTAATCGCAACCCGAGATTTAGCCGATACACTCACAAATCTCAATCTGTCCAAACAGACAACTATCAAAGGAAAATCCATAACTTTTGAGTAAAAACTCCAAAAGTCATTAATCCATTTTTTCTAAATATACACTAGCATATCTACAACTTCTCAGGCGACCGAAAGATGAAATAATCCCATCTAAGCTTTTATTTTTAATTCCGAAGACCGTTCTGTCATATTCGTTACTACTAACTTGGGAATTTTGTAGCTTTTATTTGATACATCCAAATTCAATGGTCTAGGACCCTCTCGAAAGATAACAAAATTATCTACAATAACTTAGTTGGCGAGATTATCTAATTCTGCCATTTATATGATCTAAACTACAGTTTAAAACTTGAAGTCAGAAACAGCAGTACAAGAAAAATCCATATCTTTCAAATGACTGAACTAAAATTCATGATCTTTATCAATCTGGACAGCTAATAAAATTTTCTACAAAATTTGTGTTGGGAGACCCCCCTGAATCGGCAAGTATCTAAGCCTTATCTATTAAACAAGACGACTGATGTAATCTCGTCTGGGTTTCTGGACAGCAATAAAGAAACTAACGTATCTCCCAATCTACAACTCCAAATTGGATGATCTCGGTCTCTATGAAAAGAAGAGAATAAACCCCAAAAATTATAGGAGACCCTAACCTCGAATTCAACTTTAACTATGCGAAAACTAACGAGAAAGCAGAGTACATATTACTGATTCTAATCGCAGTAGTTCAGAAACTCTCTAATCGATAGCAATCAAGGATCAAACCTGCTCCAAACAGCGGGGAGGAGGCACCAATGGAGGGGAGTGACGCTGGGAGGCTGCTGGTCATGGGGGGGGGAGGGGGCCATGAGGGAGGTGGAGGCGCAAGGGGAGGGGAGAGCGGCAGGGCTTGCGGCTTGGGGGTGAGGGGAGGTGGAGGTGGACACAAGGTGGCGACTAGGGTTTGTGTAACACCCTGGCTATTTGGAAGCCAAGATGTCACCAAATCAATCAAAGTTCTAGTCATCTAACGGATGTACAACAATAGCAATAATACTAAAAACCATAATTGCTACGAAACTCTGCGAAGGATAACCAGAAACCGCTGCAGGAGGAAGGAACGACGGAGGTGCAGACAGTACGGGGTTCCAGTAGAACCCCGCAGGAGGTGCTGGAGTGAATGCTGCAGGAGGGACCCACCTTGGAGGAAACTGTGGTGCTGAAACCGCCGCCAGGGTCTGAACTGAACCCCGATGAACGCTGGAGGAAGAAGCTGCTGGGACTGGCTCCCATCCGATGATACTTGCTGGATTCTGCTTGCATACTGACGACTTGTGGCCTTCCCGACCACACTGACGGTATGTCCCCTTGAAGGAACACTATGAAGCTCGATGCCCGTCACCACACCGGAAACACTTCATGCCCTGACCTGGAATAGGACGCATCGGTGGGGTGGAAGACGAAGAACGTGGCGCCGAAGAGGAAGACTGCCACTGCTGAGCAGGATGTGAGTTGTGACCCCCCTGAAACCTCTTGGGAGCGGGTCGCTGAAAACACCCACCCCCTCCACCAAAACTCTGCTTCTGCCCACCGCCGGGACCACCGGTGGAGACAGAGCCAATAGTAGCTTGCCCCTGCGAAGAAGGACCTTTCTCCAACTCCATCCTCCGCTCGCTCGACCACCGAAATGAAGTCGCGATCCTGCCGCCCCTGAATTTGGCGATACTCCTGGTTGAGGCTCCATTGGAACCTCTTAGCCTTCTCCCTATCGTCATTCGCCACGACTGGTATAAAACGCACCAGATTATTGAACCCAGCCTCATACTCAGATACTGTCATCTTCCCTTGCACAAAAGTCAGGAGCGATTGCTCCATCTTCTCAATGAAGGAGTCTGAATAAAACTGTGTCCTGAATCTCTCCACAAATACCTCCCAAGTGACAAGACCCTGCACTGGAGTTCTGGATGACAGGACTCCTTCCCACCAGATGTCGGCTGGCCCTTCAGCTGAAAGGCCACGAATCACGCCTTCTGTGCGGATGACAACTCTAATGCTCCAAACTGTCGCTCCATATACCTCAACCAGTCCACAGTCTGAACCGGTGTGCCTGCTCCGTCAAAAGTGTCCAAACGAAGCGACATCTACTCACGGAGGCTCATTCTAACCTCAGATGGAACAGTAGCAGCAACAAATTCCGCCGCAGGCGCAGCAGCCGCAGGAATTGCCACCTGTAGTTGCTGGCGGAGTTGCTGGTTCTCTCTTAGAAGGTTCTGAATAAGATCTGCTGATGCGGTCGGTGACTCAACGACCGGAGGCGCAGCTGAGGCAATCTCCTCAGTAGCAGCACCAGCCAACCCTTCAGACGAAGACGATGGAACAGCCGGACCGCGGCCACGACCACGACCACAGGTCGGTGGACGACCACGACCACAACCTCTACCTCTTGCCATCTAAGAACATCACGACAAACAAAGCCAACACTTAACTTAATAGGAATAAAAGTGCGAAGTAATTCATCATCAGAGTAATAAGTGAAAAACACCAATAGAAATGAGGAAGTAATGAATTACCCAAACCCTCCTACTATGCACAGTGTGTCAATTTAATATTTTGTATTAACCATGGGCCTAAAGCCCGCTCTGATACCAATTGTAACACCCTAGCTATTTGGAAGCCAAGATGTCACCAAATCAATCAAAGTTCTAGTAATCGAACGGATGTACAACAGTAGCAATAATACTAAAAACCATAATTGCTACGAAACCAACATTAAAGTTAACAAATTTCAAACGAAGAATAGGACAACAAATATAACGTGAACACATGGTAACCAAATCCAAGTTGGATTATTACAATTCAACAATTATCAAATGGTTGACAGGAGATTAAAATATCAATTAATGCTGATTGAAAATGTAACACCCCAGCCCAACACTGAGCCTAGAATGCCACCACACTACTCTCTAAACTAATAATTATCGACACACTATATAATTACAGCAAGAAAAACAATGATGATCATATCCATGGACCATAAAAGAGCAATGCATAATTATGGATCGAGTGACAATAAATAAGCAATGGGAATTATAACCAAGTAAATAATCCAAAGTAGCATCAACCAATGAATCCAAATTAATAAAGCAAACAGTCTAGTCCAAATGATGTCCTAAACTTTATTCAACTTCTAACATGTCCAAGTGTAAACCAATATTGAATGAAAAGATTATCATGGCGAATGATCATGTGATGCCCATGTGCTCTACTCGCTCTCAGTTACGGCATCCTCGAAGATCACCTAAAGACAACAATAGAGCAAGGGTGAGTCCACGACTCAAAGAAACACATCCATAAACAACGAACAATAATAAATCAACAAAGATTCAATAACTTCATTATCATCACAGGTACTTCTATTTGATTCACATCCATTAATCTCATGTATCAATGCAAGTCTACTCTACATGTCCACATGCACTTCTTTCGCGTATACCGGTATAGCGTGAGTGAATGCTCGCGACAACATTCACTCTCAAGCCCGTTCCTCCATAAGGATCGGGGACCTCCTCCACTCCCGTGGAGTTGTGATCAATCATGATCACCTTCTCTTATGCAAAGATGCTTATGAATGCAAACATGCAAACTCCATCATAAACATCATATCCAACTTTTCATCATGCTTGTCAACAAAGATATAAACATACCAATTATTTGTTTGCAATTAAACAAAATAAAAGCACAACAATAATGGTAATAGAAGATAAAGAAAACAGTGATCGATCATTGATCGCTGTCTACCATGCACTTGCCTTTACTAGTTGCGACGCACAATTTGACTAGCAGATGGCAACAAGCACGACGCCTCTCCTATATTAAATACACAAATCTCAATACAAGCTACAGCAACAAGAATAACAATTAATATACATCGCTCCTACACGTCCCCAAATATACCACGTTACTCCGGTACCAAAAAGTTACCTATTGCTGACTTATTACTAAAACGAACGTAACTTTTGACTCGAAAGTCCGATCACAACAAACCACCCCATTCTGGATTCTTCATAAAATTATCCACATTTTCTTAGATTACGAAGACTTCTAATTAAATCATCTACCCCTCCGTATTTAGCCCAGAAAGCCGATCTGTCCGCTTCGGAACAGCAATCTTACTAAATTCATAACTTTTGTTTTACTCAACCAAAATGCGTGTTCTTAGATTCTACAGAACCATTGGATAATTATCTACAACTTTCATGTAGATCAAAAATACTAATTAATCTGTTTACTATTTTTAATCTACAATCTACCAAAACAGCGCCGGAAGACGATAACCCTAAAAACAGCAGGCTTCCGAAAAACATAACTCAAATTATACTTGTCCGATTGACATGATTAAATATGCTATAGAAAGATATCGAAATTATCTACAGTTGACTAGTAGATGAGATTTCCAAAATTCGCCATTATGATATCCGAATAAATCGTTCAACAGAACAACAGGCTAAACCAATCTACTGTTCGATTTTCCCCCTACTAGAAACATGTCAATTCTTTATTCTAAACTCGATTCTAAAACTATAAATAAGATAAACAACAGAGAGGAAAGCTTGATCGTTACCCACAGAAGAACGCCGAAAATATATTTTTTTCTTCTCTCCAGATCCTTCCTTGACTTAATCTCCTATTGTGCCTTTGCTTGCAATTAGCTAACTCAACACCGTTCGGCTCCCTTGCCCTCACGGGTTGCACACAACCAAAATGGCAGAACAGCTAGCAATCCACATGCACGTGCTGGCCAAAGCTAAGAGATCACGTTGACTACTAGCCAAAAGAACCAAAGCCTTCACACGGCGGCACAAGCAGCATGTATCCATGACGAATGTGCCGCACGTAGCTAGTGCCAAAGAATTTAATAGCAACAGAAGGCAAACCTTTGGAGCTATTGGCGACGTGCCCTTCTGGCTTCCTTGAAATCAGGAATTAATGGCGACGTGCACTTCTGGCTGCACAAGTTGGCAACTGTGGCCGCTAGCACCGCATGACAAGAAAACGCACGGCAGCACAGGGCGTCTGGCCGAGCGCACGTCCACACGGTAGGCATGCGCGGCGTACACGCAGCCGACGGCAATTTGCCGGCGCTAAGCGCCAAGGCGAGCGAACACATGCGCGATTTAACAGACGGGCGTGGGCGGCGGTGGAGAAAATAATTGAGGCGGTCACAAGGCCGTGACCGAACAAGAAAGAAATAGGGTTTTCTAGAATCCACTCCCACGATTTATATAGCCCTTAAAAAAAACTCTGAACTATCCTATTTTCACGTATTCTATTTATTTAATTACGCACAAGCCCTTAAAATGTTATTAATTAATTATTTATTGTTACTATTTAATTAATTACTCTCCGACCCTTAAGACGCGATTATTAAAATTATTTTTCAGAGTATTACAGAAAATGGGTAGTGTGCATCGTGCTGGTCTAATCCCTCCCAAAACTTGTCTTCTTCATCATTTACCTAAATTAAACAAAACAAGCAAGAATGAGCCAAAGACTCAGCAAGTACTAAACATGTTAAATCAAGTATGTAGTGGACAAGCCAAGTACAACCATCATATGAACAATTCATGAAACACATACATGAATGAATGGAATGAAAGAATGCTTTGAAGGAATGAACTGCTCAACAACTTATAACGGTATAACGAGTGATACACTTGTCGGTGTTCACTTAAGCCCGTACTTAACAAAGTTCGGGGACCCAAATACCGTATGAAGAACGTTTCATACGGGTATCCAAGATTGCCCACATTGGAGTGGTGTGACTTACATGCCCATACTGGAGTTGATGGGTCTTTCAATTTCCATTCCCGTGGTCAAAACGAAAAAAATGATGCGTGTATGGAATGGATCACATGCATTGAATATTTATCACATAAGAATGAATAAACTAAGTTGCATAGGAACATTGATAGCAAGTCTAGCAATACATCCATACGCGATCATCAACATTACATAAGAAGAGACAAAGTACTTGCCTTCCGCGCTGTGACGTGTTAGGAGGCAACAACGGTGCACCTCCACTCACCGCCTCACCGCCTACACAAATAATTATTCGAAATAAGGATAACATGGATTGTCATAGCTACAGGAGGCCTACATTAACCCTTCGGCTATTCAACGTAATCAACGGAGTTACAACTAGTATTACACTATTTAGACTCCTGCCCATCCTACTGGATAGCGGTATTAGAAAAATCATAATTAATTATCTGGAACTCGAAACGACATGAAACTAGTGCCCATTGAAACTTAACGCAGAAAATATGAAACTCTAGTTGACGGAGTTCTTTGATTTGGCCAAAATTGTTGGCTAAACCGCAGTTGAAAACAGCTGACAGACATCTGTCCAGAATACAGAACAGCGGTAAAGAAAATGATGTAACTTTTATTTTACTAATCCATTGGAGGTGATCTTTATCAACTTGAAAAATTATTTAAAGGGCTACAATAACCTATTCGGGTGGAAGTTCTGAATCTGACTCTAACTAGATCAAAATCGAGGAACAAACCGACAGTCCCCAGATCTCAAACAGATAGAACAACACGCGGTTAAAAATTCATATATCCTAAACCGTAAGGCGGAATCTCGTGATCTCGATGCAAAAAGAAAGCTAACGACCTCAAGAACAAAACTCTAGGATATGAAAACCCGAGATTCGGCATCTAAAGAATCAAAACTGGCCGCGCAAGGTGTCGGACAGGTTCTGGAATTTCCAGAACAGAACACCGATTTAATCCTAATCAACAATTATGCAATCAAATCGAATCAAACTGTGACTTGGATCATTTTTTACCCTTGAAGACTCGTTGGGAGACGTGGATCCACCTCCCGAAGATCTCCCTCCCTTCTCCTCCCTTCCCTCTCCAATGGCCGGCCACAAGATCGCCGACGAACGGCCGGTGGCGACGGCGGAAGGAGGCGACTTCGGAGGAGAACCTGGGGGCGACGCCGGGGATCACCACAGCAGCGAGACACTGTCAAGGATCAGCAAGGGATGCCGGGGGAGAGGAGGGAGTGGGGGAGGCGGCTAGGGTTGGGCGCCTCCCCCCTTGGGTCGGCCTCCCCCTCTTGGGCCTCCTGGGCAGCGGTCCGCGGCCCAGGTTGCTGAATTTTTACGAAAATCCCATCACTCCACAAGAATTTACATTTCTTTAATTGCCTATTCGTCCCCGGTTTCTTATAAAATCTCCCGATTCGATTCCGGGATATTACAGTTTGGGGGAGGGAGGCGTCCCCCCTTATGGCCGGCCCCCACTTGGGCCTCCTGGGCCGTGGCCTAAGGCCCAGGTTGGCGGCTATTCGGTAAAAGGCCCTTATAAAATTTTATTCCCTCTTTTGTTTGTTTTTCTTCTTTAGAAATATTCGGGTATTACAGGTGATTGCTAGATTTATTAGTTGATCTAAGATTATTGCTAGGACCATTTGGGTGCCCAAATATCTTGTGACTAACATTCAAGAACCCAACCGAGTTTGGGTACCAAAAGTGCTTAAAATGCTAAATATGTATTTGGTGAGGCATTGAAGGCTTGACTTATTCATATAGAGGTGGATTCCATCATGTGTCAATTTGGAGCGAAGCACGAGGATTATCTGGCCATATTAAGAACCAATGTCATTTCGGTGACAAGTACTTACATTGAAGTATCTAGCCTCTAGCGTTGTGTAGGATGCATTCATGATAATCTTTTTAAAAAATGTGTTCATGCACTTGTTCAAAATATTCTTTATTACAATCTTGAGTAAGATGGTGAGTGACACATTAAGGGAGAGTGCTAATTTATATACATGTATATCACATCCCTAAATGTGCCCAAATAAACTAAGTGCTAGAAATGTTTTTCAAAATTGAGTCTTTTAGCCGAAAGTCAAAAAATTCATAACTATTAGTAATATTATGAAAACCTAGTTGCAAAATGTATACAAGTTCTATTCAAAGGTTTTTCAAAGTTTTTGGCTCAAGAAAAACCTATTTTAAGTGGAAATGAGTTTCTAGTCGAAAATCTAGCTCATAATATCTTGTTTTTTTGTTTACCTAAACTAGATTTTTGTGTAAAATCAGTTTGAAAATGGACCCAAAAGAAAAATTATAGAGTTGGTTGTTCTAAACCTTTTTGGTATTCAAAGTATTATCAAAGGACCAACCATTTGATAATTATAGCCATTTGAATTTTCCAAAATTCTTGCTTTAACCCAAAATCACCAATTCTTAGATATTGTGGGTTTAGCTATTTGAGCCAAATTTCTCTGTGTATCTTGGCTTGAAATAGTATTTCTAACCCATGCAAAGCCATGAAAGTGAAAAACTCTAAGAAATTCAAATTTGGATGTGTTTTGAGGGGTTGAGTAAAATCATTCTCTTTATGTACCTACAAACACATTTTGCCTTATCTTTTTTCAAAAATTTCTTTTATAAAAATAAAATTTGGAAAACTTTTTAGCCTGTCCAATTTTATTTTTTGAAAAGGTTCAAACCATTTGTACTTCATCTGAAAATGTTTTGACTTTTCTACTCGTGGAAAAAAAATTATGTCTTCAATGTGAAATTTGACATATCTTTTGAATGAAGAGTCATTTTTCAAAACTTCATTTTGGAAAATCTTCCTAGGAGTCTAAAGTTTATTTATGAGAAATTTCAAAGCATTTAGATTTGATTTGAAATGCTTTTAGCCTTTTCTCTATTTGATCAACATGCCAAAAATTCAGAGTTTTGCCAGGTTTTGAGCTGATTTGTGATTTCTGTATCTCTTAGTGGGTTCATAATTTGAGAAATGTAATATAATAAATTTGATCCTCAATAATTGACATTTGTTGTCTAATTTTTGTAGATATATTAAACCTCGTTTGTCTACTTTTTCATCCCTCTTTCAAAGCTTAATTGGTTTGGTAAAATCTGAAAACCTGAAACTTTCAGTTTTCTGAATCTTTATAATTTTAATATCTTCAAAATGGTTGTGATTTGGGTAAGACTCTTAAACCAAACTTATGAGTATTTTAGTTTACCAGCTCCGTGATTTATATCAAATTTGTTGGAGCATGTATGTCTCAAGTTTGTAAACGCATAAAAGAGTTTTTTTTACTTTATCTATTTTCAAAAAATTGGATATTCATCTTGCATTTTTTAAGTAGTTGAAAATATGAGCTAAAAATATTCATGAAAAATGGTTCATGTGGGTATTTCAAACTTATTCATGTGAAAGAATGCTCAAAATACCCTCATATGCTTATTTTGATAATTTGTATGAAAATGAGTTTATTTTGCCAAAATGAGTTTAAAATGTTTTAAAATCTTGATTATTTATTCAAAACTCTCCAATCATTCTTCTATTTCAATTTGATAAGGTTTGGAATTGTGTAGAATCCACTTTGCTCAAATTTCTCAAAATAAAAATTGTTAAATTCCTATCAGGCGTAATCGGTCTGACCGTTGTGTATCCCTAGTCTGACCTCTGTTGGTTCTTTAGTCTAACCTCCCCTTGAACGCCGGTCTGACCGGTCACTGTTGTCAGCAACAGTAGATGACCTATTTGTCGATTTTTACTTCTTTTGGCCACCTTGTTAGCTTCCTTTGTCAAGTTGTTTATTGTTATCTTTGAAAGCTACCATCTATTGTTTTCCTTGATTACGAATATAATTTTATTCTTCAAGTGGTATCTTTCTTTGATCATCTTGACCTCAGCAATTGCTTCGTCTATCTTATTCCTTGCCGAGCAAACTTCTCATGACCAAGCTCAAGTACTCTCCTTGTACAAGTGGATTATCTCTTTTCCTCTTCTCTTTGTATGCTTTCTTTGAGGATCTTTGTGAGAGAAGTTCAAATACTTTACAATTTTAAGTCTTGTCGACACATAGTATCCACAAGTGATGTGGTGCTTAAAGATTATCTTTCAAGTGTGATCCACATATAGACATTTTTTGTTCTTAATGTGAGGGGGGGGGATTTGGTTACAAATAATGGTAAAATGAGAGAGTTTGAAGTCATCATGAGCTTCAGATGGATATATTTCAAAGAGTGAGATATTGGTTGAATGGAGAAAGCCTTTATGTGTCAAAGGAGTACAACCAATCTGCAAGGGGAGTTTTCCTAAAATGGGTTTTTTCTTAGCGAAAATGAAAAACGTTTCGGGCTTTGTTTAAAATGGGTGAACTATTATAATATGAGAAAGCTAATTTGCAATTTGCCCAAAATGGTTTATGAATTTTTGTGAATGCATGTTTTTTCATAAGCATGAGCATAAGCTAAATAGTTATATCCTTAAATTGTTGCATTCTTTTGGTCCAAAATATGGATTGAACTCTACCAAGAGTCAACCACGAATATGTGCATTAAGTTTCATTCCATATATTTGTATGCACACATTTAGGGGGAGTTCACTATAATGTTTTGTGATTTTACTAGTTTTGATCCAATTCTTCCATCCACTTATATTAATACTCTCTACTTTGAAATGTATCCTTGACTATATAAAGCTTTTGTAGTTGATATATACTCATGTTAATTCAGTTTCAATTATTTGCAATTGGATTTTCATCAATCACCAAAAAGGGAGAGATTGAAGAATCTAGACCCATCATTATGATTTAATGGAGTATTTTGGTAATTAATGACAATCGTCATGTGGACTAACATTTTTCACGGGTTAGTTCAACTGGTTGAGTCCCATGATGATGAGGACTTTGGGTGGCATCGTGAGCTGATTGTGATCAAGTCAAGATTCGGGATGAAGAATATCATCATGTGTTGATGAGTATCAAGACAAGATCCCAAAGTGAAGAAGATCATCATGTGTTGATGATATTCAAGTCAAGAATTTATAGTAAAGGAAATCATCATGTGCATGTTCGTCATCAAGTGATCATTCCAAGATAAATGCTCAAGGCAAAGGTATGAGTAGTATAGGCTAAGGATGTACAGTTCTTAGCCTTTTACCGTTCTCGGTGTGTGGTTGGAAGACCAGATTGCTAGTATAGATTATCGTACTATTAAGATAGGTCTTGTCTAGTAGCTTGAGTTTCATCATATGTTGATAGCTCAATCCCGCTTGCTTTAGATATTCTAGGTATGATGCTATTGTTTGCAAATGTGTTTTGCAAATAGGTCAAATTCATGCATTAACTCTTTGTAGCATGAGACTGCAATTTGCAAATGTGTTTTGCAAATGGTTGAAGTCCATGCACCTACTCCTTGTAGTATGATACTAAAGTTTGCAAATGTGCTTTGCAAATTATTGAAGTTCATGCATCATTCCTTGGCATGGTCTAAGATTGCTAGTTGCACTTTTCTAAGACTTAGCCCATGTGTTGGCTCTTTGGAGTTCTGCTTCTTGATTTGGTTAATTGTGTTTCAGGTCAATCAAATAGATGAGTTGTGTAGCCCTCTAAATAATCTTTCCATAGAGCCCAAGATCACTCAATTATGACAATGAAGTCAAAAGTTATGACTGTTTTTCCTAGTTTTGCTTGTGCTGAAATTCAGGCCCGGGCTAACCATTTCAGACTGATCAGAAGTTCGGTCTGACCGCCTTATAAGGCCGATCAACCTTTTCCAAAGGGCATATTTTTTAGTTTTCTTCCTCCCGGAAGTCCAGACTGACCGGCGGTTCGGTCAAACCGGACTCTGCGAGGGAGGTTTGATCGGGAATTGTCTGTAACGATTAGTTTTATAGCCGTTGCATTGTAGCCCAATCTAATCGGTTGTTGGTTGGCAATCAGACCGAGTTTCGCTGTTTCATCCCTTTTGGTCTCCAACGGTTAGCTTTTGGTGTGTGGGCTATAAATACCCACTATGGTCGGTTGGGAGGCAACTCTTGGTATCCTATTTCACTCTCTTGAGCTAGTGTGAGCTTCTCCTCTTAATTATTCATAGGTTGCACCGTGTGAGCATGTGAGCAAAGGGAGAGGTTCTAGTTACATGTGTTGCAACTAGAATTGGATTGAGCATCCAATTGTGCATGTGTTGCACTTGGAGAGAGTCAAGCAAGAGGCTTGGCTTATTACTCTTGGTGTTTGCCGACACCTAGACGGTGTGGAGGAGTCATGGTCCGATGATCTTCTCAAGAAGCTTGTGAGAAGGCATGATGTGCTGTGAGTGGCTTGGTGCTCGCCACCTCCGGAGTGGAGGAAAGCAACCTCTAGTGATCGAGTTGTTGGCTTAATTCGTGGAACCGGTCTAATTCATTTGGGCTTAATTACCTCAATGTGGATTAAGGGAGACTAGCAAGTCTCTGAACACCACGGTAAAATATTCTTGTGCTATTGTGGTTTGCTCTCGTGTGATTTACTTAGTGCAATTTACATTCCCAGAATTAAATTGATTGCATGTCAAACTAGAATTGAAATCCTTGACTTAGACTTAGGGTGTTGGTGAACTTAAAGGAAACTTGAATATTTTGGTTTTGATTGTGCAAAACTGAATTGACTTTCGCTTCCGCATTAGAAATCGGTTTTAGCCTTACAGATTTTTTAAAGAAAAGACTATTAATCCCCCTCTAGTTAGTGTCCTCGACCTTACATTTAGCCAATATTTCTTATCAATATTTATAACTACATTACGTGACAATGTTGAACATTTGCTATCATTTTATGTAACTTAAACTTGTCAAGATGAATATGGCCTACAAATAATAGTAGGTTGTGTGTGCGTGTGATATAATTTATCTAAGTATCATGACATTCAAAAATATAATTACAATATTAAAGTAAGTAGCTTAAATACAATTATGAAATTAATAATATCAGTACATGATATATAGACTCAAAATGATCAAACGAATGCAACTTGCCTCCTTGCTCAATGTCCTAAAACATCTCTATTTGTCCTATGTCTTGTCCAGCGTTCTCCGGAGCTTGGTCGTCGGAGTCGGGTCCTAATGCAAAATAAAATAATCCAAATAAAATATCCAGGATGAGCAAGGAGCGAGCTAGGAACAATATGAAAATAAAATAAAATCGAAAAGAAATAAAAAAAGAAGGGTGTTGTAGGATGGTGGTGATTTATTTGGTGCTTGATTTGGCTAATTAGAGTTGAAAATGGGATTCATGGGCCTGAAACAGTCGGAATGGGCATATTTAGTCAAAATGGGTTTAAATGAATAGTAATGTGCCTGATGAACAGTGACAAATTTGTACTGTTCACACCCGGATCGGGTTGAATAAAACAGTAATGGTTTTTGCCCGAGTGTTTGTGTATTTGTATGAACAGTAACATCTGGGCTAGAATAGTGTTTTGCAAGGTGTTGGCTAGGCCCAACACCTAGTTGGGCCTCAGGCCAACTAGGCCAGGCATTATAGGCCCAGCCTGTTGCAATGTGAGCTGCGCACGGCTCAGAGCCGGTGCGCGCTCCTGCACACCCGAGCAGGGGAAGGGAAGCCGACGACGTTTCAGGCGGCTAGCGACGGCGCCGGGTGGTGTGTTGAGCACTATTGTGGCTTGATCAACTTATTTTTGGGTTTTGCTTGGGCCATGGTGGTTCGGGGAGGGGTGGTCACCGGTGGTGGCGCACGACTAAAGCAGAGGAAGACAGCGATCGAGTTCCGACGAAGCTTCAGCCAAAGTGGCCAGTGCTTGAGCACTAGTGGGCCGAGGAGAGCCCAACAGTGGCGGTGGCGGGTCTCGGGGTGGCTTGTGGCAGCGTGAGCTGTGGGCGGCGTGACCATGGCATGGAGCTAGGAGATAGGTTTTGTGATGGTGAGGAGGTGCTTACGGTGAGGTTAATTGGACAAAGGCGTGGATGAAGAAGGTGAATTGAAAAAGGGGGCCAATAGGGGCTTTATAGGTGTGGTGGCGATTAAGAAAGTTGGCCGAAGTTGGAGAGGAAGGAAAGTGGTGGTGGGTTTCAGTGAGTGTTGGCGATGAGTTTGGCTCGGAATTGGGTGGTTTTTATAGCCAGGAAGAGGCGGTGGCGCTAGTGGCTGAGTGAGGTGAGCGCAGCGCGTGGCGGCGAGGTGGACGTTGGGAAGGATTCAATGTTGCAAGGAGGGTGGGCTAGCGGTATAGCAGTGTCGTGGTGGTGTCCCTTTTGGCGCAAGGGCGCACACTTGCGAGGTCGGATGCGGCTAGCGTAGGGCGTCGATCAGGTGGTGGGGGGAGGGGGGTGCAGGCGAGGGCGTGCGGCGGGTGGAGCTAGCACGACCATTAATGGTGTGAGGGAGGTGGCGCGACACTGGCGGTGATTTGGCGTGAAGTGAGGGTGGTGCGAGGGCGAGCGGTGGGGCACGAAGGCTGCTGGCGCGACGTGGGGCAAAGGAAACAGGGGTGGTGGCGGGGTTTTGACATGACGCTTTCGGGCGGAGAAAATGAAAAGACAAAAGGAAAGCAGTTTCCGAATTGGGCAAGATTTCAAACATGGCTCAAAAAGTCCAAAAACTTTGAAACTTTTGAAATTTTCGGGTTATTTCAGTTTGCTTATGCATTTCTCTGTGACATATTACTATACTCGATATTCCAGCCATGGTTGATTGGAGACAATCTTCAGAACGTGAAAGCAAATGCTACTAAGTTTGTGAATGTAGTGAGATTTCTCCCAGTTGTCGGCCTTGTTGCCTACCTCTTGTGGTTAGAAGAGACAAATAATTAGCTGTTATGTTGTGTTATTTTGTTGTAAATGTTTTGATCTGGTCGCATTTTTTGCCCAGAAAATTCTCTTTGAAGGATGCTTTTTTGAACTAGAGTTCAGTGAAACCAATGCAATGGAAAAGAACATTTTCAGACAAAACATCCGGATGAACATACTCCTTCCAACTGTTAAATCCATTTGCTGCTACAGATGCTAAGAAAACCATCAGAAAACAACTAAATTTCTCTACGACATAATTCTAATTTCCCCAAATATGCTCTGAGTAGATGATTTCTTCAGAAAGCTAGAGCTGATGCCAACACCACGAAACTAAGTGCAACAGAAATGCCGTCGACTATCAGCTTGGACCCGCTGCTATATCCCGGCAGCTGGCTGCTCGTCCTCGGTGACACTGTCGTCAGTGGTGGCGATTGTGGCACCGGCGTCTGCGTCGATGGTGCAGTGGAGTTCCCATTCGGACGTGGCAAGTTCACCGGCGCTGATGGTGCTGGTCCCACTGGAAGAAGCCCTTCAAGAGGGTTGATTCAAAGAGAATTTTCAGTAAGCCGCAAATCCCTGACGCGAAGAAAAACATTTTGCGCATCGAGAGAGTGGAGGCTACATGTGATGGAATGGATGCAAGATACGACGCTGCAATGAGAATAAGCTCTTAATTACCTGCGCAGGCGCCGGCGGCGGGCGGGAGGTTGAGGCGGCAGAGGGGAGGCAGCTCCAGCACGCGCGACATGTTCACCGCGACGGGGGACGCGCCGGAGCCGGACTGGCTGAGGGCCTGGCAGAGGCACAGCGGCTCGTCGTGCACCATGCTCCCCAGGTTGGCGCAGCACGTGTCCGACGGGGCGGCGACGGCTCTGTCGACGAAGGGGAGACAGGGGAGGAGGCGGATGAGGTCGGTGCTGCAGCTGGACGACGAGCCGGGCTGCGGCAGCGGCGCTGGGTGGGCATCGGGGAGGGAGACCAGCAG
Source organism: Hsuehochloa calcarea (assembly GCA_036346395.1). NCBI lineage: Eukaryota > Viridiplantae > Streptophyta > Magnoliopsida > Poales > Poaceae > Hsuehochloa > Hsuehochloa calcarea. The sequence continues at coordinate 19,887,597 of CM070600.1, forward strand.
CAGTGCAACGCAGAAAACAACAGCTGAAACCATTGTTGGTTCCTACTACTCCTCTCTGCAAACTCTCGATCTTGTGGTTGATCGATTTCTGCGGAGATCAGTTGCTGAGATGTTAGGATTTATACAGCGTTGGAGGAATCGGGGATGCATGGGAATGGCGTGCTTCTGGGTGGTGCTTTCTGTGAACTGGAACGTTGCATGCGTTGCAGTTTGTTACTACTAGATTTGTGCGTGAAGAGCTGCACGCGGATGGGGAGTTTTGTGTGGGTTGGAGCGTTAGGATTGGATTGGCGGAGTGGCCATGCATGGGGATGGTGTGCTTGTACTGTACGTTGGGGGTTCCATCATCCATGTGAAATGGAATCAGGTGTTCCCCGTCTGAAAAATGAATAAACTGTTACCGGCCATGCCATTCGGAGTTCTTCTGCACTAAAATGGTGTTGATCAACCATTCAGAGTGTTTTATTTCCTGAATGATCCTCGCTTTTAGCAACTTGGCTATTTCCTTTTTAGCCGCCTTAAGTCGTTCGGCCGACACGCAGAGTTTTTGTTTCTTGGAGGGGTGCCTTGTTTTTTATGACAAGGTGGTGCTCGATGGTTTGCAGGCTACCCTAGGGATATCCTCAGGACCCATGCGAAGATGTCCGTATTGTTGTGAAGTACTTCGAGGATGCCATCTCGTGCTTCTGGCTGGAGGTCTGCTCCGAGGACCACTGCTTTTTCTGGTGATGCTTCTTTCAGGGGGACCCTTCAGAGCTGTCCCTCTGGTTTGGCCTTTGGCATCCATTTTGCCGAAGGGGGATCCGCCTGGCCCCTGTACCTGGCTTGACTGTGTGGACGTGGCTGGCCGGGGCGATTGCTCCAAACTCTATTTGCCTCGCTAGGTCTTGGTCCCCGTGCATCGTGATTATGCCCTCAGGAGCGGCGATTTTCATGCACATGTAGTTGTGGTGTGCGATTGCGCCAAAGGCGTTTAGCAGGGCGTGGCTGAGGATGACGTTGTATTGGTAAGGCATTTGGACGACGTCGAAGTTGACAACTTTGGTTCGCGACACGAAGTTGTCGCTGAACGTGACAGCTAGGTCAATTTGACCTAGGGTCATGACGGGACTTCCCCCGAAGCCCGCCAGAGGTATGCCCGATGGTGATAGGAGGTTCCCAGGGATCATCATTTTGTCGAAGGCATCTGTGAAGAGCAAGTCCGCAGAGCTTTTGTCTAGGAGGACACATTTGACCTCAAAATCTGTGATGTTGGCAGAAATTTTGAGGGGGTCCTGGTGGGGAAGTATAGGTCTCAGGCGTCCCCAGGACCGATGGTGATCGGTATCTCGACATAGAGAGGTGGGCTTGCGGCGGGGTTTGTCGCGACATAGTGTTTTTGTCGGGTGTACGTGCAGCGCTGCCTTTTGGACGCCATGCCGAGCGAGGATCCTCCGGCGATCATGTTGATGACCCTCTGGGGGTGCTCCCCACGAGCCCCTTCTATACGGGGTCTCTACAGTGGGGCAGGTAGCTAGTTTCCCAGCCTCCTCCCTTCCTCTCGCTCGGCCTACTGTTGGCCACGGTTCATGTAGTCCTGTATGGCTGCAATGGTGCAGCAGTCCCTTGTCATGTGCGACCCCTCGCCGTGGAGGTCACATAATAGCTGGAGGCCCCCGACACCTATCTTGGTGTCTGGTGGCAGCCCTCACCGCGCTCGCGGCCTCCTCTGCCCCCTCGGTTCCCCCTTCGGGGGAGCTGTCCATTTTCTACATGGTAGACACCACACCCCTTTTGACGGTAGTCATTGGTCTTTGTTTTGCTAGATATCTCCGCGGTGGTGGTCGTAGAATCCTCCTTCCCAGATGGGGCGCCTGGCACTGGCGCTGGGGCTATTGGTGTCAAGGTTTCAACCCTTCGGGTGCTGTCTTCTTCCGCCCAGGTGTATTCTTCCATCTTGTCGAAGAACTCCATCACCGTGAGGGAAGGTTTGCGGGCCAACCTCTCGAACAAGGGACCCTTATAAAGTCTGCATGTTGCCGCATTGATGACAATGATCTCGTTGACCCCCTTTGCTTGGCATTTCACCTCTGTGAACTTCTTGAGGAAGCTGCGCAGGGACTTGCCCGGGGCTTGCTTTATTGCGAACAGGTGCCCGCGTCTTTTGGTTCAGCGTAGTTTCCTTTGAAGTTGTTGCGCACAAGGTCTCGCAACTGCTCCCACATTTATATGGACCGGGGGGATGGTGAAGAACCAAGTCAGCGCCACGCCTCTGAGGGTGAGGGTGACGTTTTTTTGCCTTGGTGGTGTTGTCTCCTCTAGTCGCCTCAATGGCGGTTTCATACATCCGGAGGAATTCCGAGGTGTCCGTGCTCCCCTCGTATGGTCTGATGTCCGGCATTTTGAATCCCAGAGGCCAACAGGCCGTCTCGAGCACACGCTTAACGGGGAGTTCGGGTCCCACCCGGAGTAGTGGCTCTTGTGGTGCCGCTGGAGGTGCCAAAGAGGCGGTCTCTCCCCCTCCGGTGGCCCGTTCTTGCGCGATGATCGCGAGAAGGGGCGGGGCCATGGGTGCTGCCCCTGCCGGTTGCCGAAGGCTCAGCATTTCTCGGTGGAGGTCTGCCCGCTCCTTCTGGAGGGCTTCACACACTTCCCAGGTCATGCCCGTGGACCTAGCCAGATGAAATCACTTTGGAATTGATTAGAATTAGATGATCCTCCAGCCCGTACAATTTGTTAGGGCATGTGCAATGCATGACAACCCCAAGGAAAGAGAATGCTCCCATTAGTTAAAACTACTCTACATAAATTTCTTCCCTTAGGTACATTGTGGCTTTAAGTGGTGGCATCGATACTTGTATTTCAGCCCCTATAATATTTCAATTTAGACTTTTGACTGGATATATATTTGGAACCCTGTAACCAGAAAAAGTAATTTCACATACACCCTCTCCAAACACAGGTCCATTTGCCAGCCACGTTTCCCCCCTCTCTCTCCATCCCACCCCCTCTCTCCCATCTCCCTTCCCTCCCACCGCCTCCCTTCTCTCTCTCATTGTCATAATTCACCGATTGGTTGTCGCCACTCATCATTACTTCACGGCTAGACCATGTAGGATCTGGTCGGCCCCATTCGAATATATCCTGATCTAGTCATCGTCGCCTCACTCCATAACCCCCTACCTCCGTGTGTCATCTTCCTCAACATTGAGCACCCACCATCGCCTTCATTCCTAGTCCACCGCCACTTGGCTCGGCGACCTTGCTCGGCCCTAGTCTGACCGCTGCTGAACTCACCCCGCCTGGATCCGGCTTCAAAGGAGGTGGAAAGAGGTGCCCCACTCTCTCGCCCTGTCTTCCTTTCTTCCTTGACGTCTGGAACACTCCCTCTTATTTTCCTCAAGCCACTGCCTCCTCTGCAGGCTGCTCTGGCATGCTGCAATCACCCTCCTCCCCTCCATGGTGGCATCTGAGCCTATCTGGACCTGCTGGGCACTCGGTTGAGGCGACACGTTGTACATGCTCTTACGAATATCCAACAATGGTACCAGCGTGCTGCAAATTATAATTGCAAAAATTGTTGCCCACCTCAATCGTTGGATTGTGTAGATATCCCACGTCATGCCAACACCACTTAAAGCACATTTTACAAAAAAAAAACCCCTCCAAATCACAGTACAATTTGCACAGAGCACCCTCACTCCACACCCTTCTTCCCCGCCTCTCTCCCGCAACATGGATAACGACGTAGCGAGGACTACTTGGTTTTACCGCTCGGGGGGATGCATGGTGAGCGGCGGTGGTCGGAATTAGCGAAAGGGACAAGACACGACCATCCTGTGCTTCTTCCCTAAATCCTCAGCAAAAAATTGGGGCAAAAATTACAGTGATTGAGGCATCAATTGCAGTGTATTGAAAAATAGAAGGATTCACATCATCGTCCCCTCCAAATCTTAACCCAAATCTGTAACACCCTGGCTATGGGGAAGCCAAGATGCTTCCTAAACTTCTGACACGAATCAACAATATAAGTTGCTTCCAACAAAATAACAACTAAAGACAACTAAACTTCACAACAAATTTATATCGCTAACTTGAATAATCTAAATTTTAACAAGAATGTAAACTTTAAATTCCAGTTTATAACATTTCTTTCAAGAGGAACAATACCATAAAAAATGTCCGAAAAGGTGTATATCATCAACTAGCATGGGTTAACCTTAAGGATGAACAATAAAAGCACCAAGAACCAATTATTACAATATTCGAGTCTCATTGAACACGGTAACAGATATATTTTTAGTGAAGGATGGGTGCAACATTGTGATTTGCAACAGTGAGCTACTTTCCCCAAAGAATGTAATCCTCGACGGTAACCTAAATAACAAAAGTAAGAGTGAGTCCACGACTCAGCAAATGCAATTGGACATCATAGAAAGCATCGAATCAAGGACAAATCATTCTCAATATGTTGAAAACATAAGAAAATGCCATGCTCTCGATGTAAGTATGAAAATGAAATCCACTTCTCTTCTGCATATACCAGTATAGCTAGTGAAACAACCGTCGTTGTTCACTCAAGCCCGCATTATCAAAATGCGGCGATCCAAGACCCGTATGAAGAATCTTTCATACGGGGATCTAGTGGCCCATATTGGAATGATGGGTTTCCCATATGGGAATGATGGGAATCTCATTGCCCACTCCCGTGGGTGAAGCATGAATGCTTGGAATGAAAATAATGAAATGAATGCATTCTCTCATATAAGCAAATTGATATCAACAATAAACAGAATCATGTAAAGAATGGAATTACTCATCATTCATAGAATTTAACCATGTCATACTCATACAACCGATTTGAACAAACAAACATTCAAGGTAACCAATATGTACTTGCCTTTCGCGTTGCCACACATTGGAAGGTAAAGAAGGTGCAACTAACCCCGAAGTCACTCCTCCTACAACAAGTAATTTACTCAAAACAAGTTTAACAAGGTAAAACAACGCTATTCGCAACGCTCTCAACTGCATTCCCAAAAACTCATGGTTCAATTATTTAATCTACTCAAATATGATGACGAACTAGCAGAAAACTAAAATTGGACAACGACCTTCAAAAATACATAACTCCCAACCTGCTAATCATAAAAAGGTATTTTCAGTCTCTCTGGAAAGATTACGAAGTTATATACAAAAACTTAGTTGGAGATATCTCCTAATTCTGCATTTAACTAAACATAACAGACAAATGAAAACCTACTGTCAGAACTGACAGCAAAGCTATAACTTTCAATTGGCTAATCCAATAATTGATTTCTTTATCAATCTGGAAAGCTAAGAGAATTTCCTACAAAATTTGTGTTGGTGGAAAATCCTAAATCGGCCATTATAAAATTCTAATCTATCAGTTACTACGAATGCTATAACTTGACGGGAATTCTTGACAGCAACATTAAAAATATCATAACTTTCAATCTATCCATCCAAAAATTGTGATCCAGAACTCTATAGAAATATAATGAAATCATCTACAAATCTCTAGGAGACGACAAATCACTACTACAGAAAAGCTCATCACAGACGGTTCTAAACCATCATCACAGACGGTTCTTGAACCGTCTGAATTTTTGTGTCTGTGATGACACGAGGTCATCACAGACGGTTTTATAACCGTCATGAAATGATATCACGCACGGTTCTATTCACGAACCGTCGTGATAGCGACTATCACTGCACGGTTCGTGAATAGAACCGCTCGTGATATTCTATTTACTGACGGTTCTAAAAAGAACCGTCAGTGATAGTAACTATCATGCATCTTGTTTAGAACTGCTGTGATAGTTTTTCTAGGGCAAAAAACAAAACGGATTTTCACTTCGTATGGAGCCTCACGAATGAATCGATATTGATTTTCGGATTTCGCTAGCTTTCCCACAATAGCGAGCATCACAATAGCACCAACTCAATCCATTCACGAGCACTAAAAACAACACGACATGCATCACCCACATCACCCACATCACAAGAGCATCAACTCAAACAATTCACGAGTACTAACACATCATAGTAGTAATCTACATCACAGAGCAAAGGGGAGTAGAGAGTGAGGTCGTGGGAGGTGGGTGACGAGGTCATGGGAGGCCGTGGACGATGAGGCCGGGCAAGGTGGAGGAGGCCGCAGCATTTAACTGGGGAGGACGGTAAGCCAGTAGGAGGCCGGGCGACGAGGTCGTGGAGGCCGGGCGACGAGGTCGTGGGAGGCCGCGACGACAGGTCAGGCGAGGTAGAGGAGGTGGAGGAGGCGCGGGAGGGAGGCCGAGGAGAAATGACAGAGGGGAGAAATGGCAAAGGGGAGATGAATGACTCTAATATAGAGAGATTTTTGAGCCCGCCATTATGTGCAAATTTTCGTTTTCCGCTTAACGAACTTAGTATCACGACGGTTTTATACAAAAACCGCTCAGTGATGATATCACGACGGTTCGTATCACGAACCGCTGCGTGATAATCTCATCACGACGGTTCTAACCACGAACCGTCGTGATGAGGTTTTACTCTCTGATTTTACCATGGCTTGGATCTTCGAATTTACCATGGCTTGGATTTTGGATTTTTACCATGGTTTAGGTTTCGAATTCTTGGTATCACGACGGTTCGTGGTTAGAACTGTCAGGATGAATTCCTGACAGTTCTAAACACGAACCGCTGCAGTGATTACTTTATCACGACGGTTTCAAGAACCGCTCGTGATGAGGCGTCTTCTATAGCCTGTTTTGTAGTAGTGAATCCAAATTTCACAATTATGGAACCCAAAACTACAGCGAAATACTATCAGTAGAAAACCAATCTGCTACCTGAAACTATAGTTATGCCCCTTCGGTTATTAAATCAGATCTCACAAACCACAAATAAGAATTACATAAAAATTGGTACAAATATAGATACACAAGTCATAAACAAGCTGTAAAAATTTCAGCCCAAGCTGTGATCGTTTCACCCCTCAAACATATCACCTACCAACACTACTTTGTGATAAAGCTGTAGTAGTCCAGGCTAAAAAAAACCTATCAAAATAGGTGCTACTCTCAACTAATCCTCAATCCAACCGTACAAATCGAATATCAACAAGTATAGAACACACTGACCAGGTTTGAAACCGATCGGATGATGTTTGATACTTCGATCGACGTCTTGATGAAAACTACGCAGGATCACCCGAGATGGAACAGGGAGATGGGGGTGGTGGCTGGTTTGGGGGAGAAGGAGTGGAGGTGGCGCAAGGGAGGGTTGTGGGAGAAGGAGGGGAGGGGGCGCAAGGGAAGGAGTGAGAGCTAGGGTTGGTTGCCCCTCTCCCTAAAACCGGCCTCTAATGGGCCAAATGTCGTAGGTCGCAAGTCCACGGCCCATGTTGTCTTACTTTAGCGAAAAAACACTTATGAAACCTCAATTTTTGAAAAATTTTTTCCCTCTTTTAATTCCCTTAATTCCATGTCTAATCTTATTGCACTCACAAATGATAATCGGGATATTACAAAATCAACAAAAGAATAAAGAGTGAGAAATAGATAGATGGAAACATATAAAATGAGAGAGAAGGAAATAGGCGGATGCGAGTGTGGGCGCAACTCCGATGCGTCCACCCTTAATCGAGCTCAGTGATGAGCTCGCGTACTCTGGCTGGTGGCTCCGGTGTGGCCTCTAGGAGCAATTATAACTTTGTACTAAAATTGCATGTCACTTATACTACAATTATAATTTTATTACTGTATAATTCTAAGTGAATTTCGGACCACTTGGAGCTAACAAAAGAAGTTTGAAATTTGATGAGGTGACTTTGTGAGATGATATTAAAGTAATAAAGTATTCACATGACTAAACAATCGATTATTCCCTGACCACATTGCTCCTGGACCTTGGCCATCCGGCAGGACCCGATAACCCTGTCCACGGCCACGTGTCGCCTGTGAGGAAGATCGCGCCCCATCGGACGTTCCCAATTCCGCCACGAGCTGCATCACGAACCGCGGACAGAGCCGAACAGGCGACACCCCGCAAAAGTCTGGCAGCTGTGTCGCCTGCCCCGCCCTGCCGCGCTCGCTCTCGCTGCCCCCGACCGGCTGGGGCGGAGGTACACCTGTCGGTGTACGCGCAGCAGTGCCCCTTGCAAATGGCGCCGGGGCGACGTGGCCGAGCGCCGCACCGCTCCTCCGCCCCATATTTTACTCCCCCAAAACCCCACTTGCGGTCGCTCGCTCCACTGGCTCTCCAGCCTCCACCCTCTCTCTCTACAAGAGCAGCAGCGCCCCGTCCAAATCCAGCTCGAATCTCTCGCCTCGCCGTGCGCCGCTTGGTGCCTCCCGTCCGCGCCCGCTTGCCTCGTTCCTCGTTTGGATCGGGCCGATCTATCCCCATGCCTCTCGGTGCCCTTCTGTCCCGTAGGCCGTAGCTTGTTGAGCTTGTTGATTGCATGATTGCATCTATGCATGATCTGCTTCCTCAAAATCATTACTCCCATGGCCTCCCAATTTGCTCTTTCCAGTGTCGCTCCCACCCCATCTGATCTCGCCCACCCCATCTGATCGCGCTGGCTTTGATTTTTCTGTCGCCCTTTCTACCCCGTTACCTCCATCTAGGGTTTCAAGCTCAAGCTCGGCGGCGGCGTCTCAGGTGAAACCTCTATTCCGATTATTTTTTTTTCGAATTTTGCGCTCTTTTCCCCTAGCTAAGTGGTTATTGCTACCGAGTTAATTGTCTACGCGTGCAATTGTGCCTAGTACTGTTGTGAGTTGTGACTCGTGCTGAAAGTTCTATTAGTTTGTTCTCGTCGTAGCATAAAATTACGAGCTCCTTGCTTGATCTGGACAGATACTAGTGATGCTAGGGTTTTTTTTTTTTGAGACGCGGAATGGTATTAGAATTTTTTTGCGACGCGAAATGGTATTAGAATTTTTTGAGCCGCGGAATGGTATCAGAACTTTCCTGCTTTCAGTGGTACTTGGGAGATTTTCGGTAGTTGATGTGCGTAAAATATTGAAATTCTGTGCTGTAGCGTGGGAGATCTCGCTCTGTTCTCGCGTGATTCTGTGGCTGTTAAGCTTGTTACTTAGCGGTTTCTCCAGATTTTAGTTTCTGCATGTCTTCATGTAGCCATGTGGTTTCGCTGAGGATATTAATGTTAGGATCTTAAATGTGAAGTTCCTTGTTTGATTCCTTAATTAGTTGTATGACTGATTGTGGATATTTCAAAATTTGGTGATTAGACATGAGGGGGGATTAGAGTTTCTATCAACTCTGGGTAGATGAGGTGGTTTTTAGATCATGTTTTTCTTCTGTGAGCGGTGGATTATGAAGCGTGGCACATTTGTTTTCTAGTTGTGATGGTTTTGTTATTTGCTTTGGGTTGTATTTGGTCTATGTGCTCGTCATGCGTAGTAGATCTACGAGTATGCCATGGCGTTGCTTGTATACGCCACTAAAATTTAACACTCCCTACTCCTCACTGTTTGGTGGATGTAAAACTCATTCGAGAACAAGTGCAGTTGGAACTCTCCTAATTATATTTCTTTGGATGGCACACTCCGTGTTAATGAGAATGTTAAAACGTCTCTTTGTCTGTTATGTAGCAATCAAGGCTATGTAGTGTGTTAAGATTTTTTTTTTTGCTTGTTTGATTAATAGGCTTGCAATATTTTCATGGAGGCTCCTATGTAAGCATGGCGGTTAAAAAACGCAAAATAGACTGCCCATGTTGGAGGTCATGCATATAATAATGGGCATCGAATAATTGGTCAATTAATTTACTAAAATATTAAGCATGCGACCATATGTTAAGACGTGTTACGTATCATTGCCAAAATGTATTTGTTCACTGTTGGAAAGGAAAAATTAACACTGTGCCCAGTCAAGTCACAAAAGAGTATCAACATGTGAAATGTGTAGTCAAATCATTTGCATTTTCACTAACAACGTGTTTGTGAATATTTAAATTGGGTATATTAAAATGACATTAGTAGATTTTCCTAAAAATATATATAACATGGTTTTATTAGGTTTTACAAACATATTAGTTATGTAATAAAAATTGGTGGTTAAAGTTGTATTTTGAAGACTATATGAATGCATGTCTAAAGGGGCCGACTAAGCTACAGTCGTCTGAAATTTTTTAAAACACAGTCACTTTATTCGGTACATTGGATCACCATCCAATGGTTTCTGTTTTTTTATGTTAAAAAATCTAAATTAGACAAAAGTAAATCTAGGTGAACTCTACAAAAACAAAACAAAAAATCTAAACTAGACAAAAATAAATCTAGGTGAACCCTACAAATACAAAAACAAAAACAAAATCTAAAGTAAAGTAAAGTAAATCTATGTCAACCCCACAAATACAAAAATAAATAAAACTAAAAGTTACAGTAAAATTATTCTAAAATTGCACGTCGCTTGGTAATGTAATTTTATGCTTAGTATTGTGCAATTGTAGGTGATTGGATTTTTTAAAAAAAATTAAGACGACTGGGAGCTAACAAAAGCGATGTCTAAACCAACAATTTTTTGTGACCAGAGAGGGTAAAATTTTATATCCTTTTTATTAAGCATAAATTGAGTTTAGACTTGAAAATTAGTATGGTAGAATACTTTGAGTATTACCTTCACAATTTTCTTTCTTCATTTGACACCAATGTAATGCCTGAATGACAGGGTTTTATGTTCACACAAGAAGTACTAAGTGAGATCACCTAATGTATCCTTCGCTTGAAGGTTCTGTAGCAACCTTTTGTTCATAAGCAACCTCAGTGGTTGAAGCGACTCAATGGTGGTCTGGCTCAACCAATTTATGACAGACCTACTCATCTAAACTACTACATGGGCCAAACAACCCAAACCTCTCCCCCAACTCATCTTCAACCTCCAGAAGGACAGCCACCTCCTCTCTCTGACTCTCTCCTCCATGAGCGATGTCCAGCCGGAGCTCGCTCCCCTAACCTCCAGAATCATAGCTTGAAGTCTTGGCTCCGCCCATAGTGGGTTGACTAAGCTTTACATAATGTGATGTATGGCTGTAACTGTAAGGTTCTTTAGGACTTGATAACTTGCAATGATTTGTAATGGGGATCAAACTTTATTTTCTATAGTATTACTGGGACTACCCTAGGTCATGATTCACCTGTCCTTTTAATGAGCTGGCCGAATTAGCTCCCAAAGTGAACTCTGGTCGTAGTTAGATATTGTATTTCTGTCCTATCACTTGTCAAATGGGCTATGACAAGATCTTGCCTGCATTTCTAATGTAATGAGATTATGAATAGAGGCGCTTGTTGATTCTTCCCACTGTCTCTATTTGTTAGTTAGGAGTTGTTGTTTTAACTTAATAGAGATTAGGAGTGGATAATGAGTTGGCTCGGCTCGTTAAGCAAACGAGCATAACAGCTAGTTCGGCTTGACTCAGTCAAACGGCTCGAGTTGGCTCGTTATGCTTATTATTTACAATTGCACTAGTGTTAATATGTACTAGTGTACAACATGAAAAAAAAAACTCATAATTTGTATCCAACTCAATTGCATCCAAACAATAACAATAACTAGTAAATTATGCTTGAATTTTGATAGCAACATGCAACTCTATTTCACCACAACCACGAGAGTTCAAGATTCAAGTCCACAACCACAAGTTCACAACCACAAGTCCACAACTAGTCAACCAAAAGTCCATAATATCAATTAAAAGGGTTCATGGTGCACACGGGACAATCCCTTTTTTTGTACAAAACATACAACCAATTGAAAGTTGCTACCATCTAATCCACCAATTAGCATGATAGTTCATGAAGAGCTAGTAAAAAACATGAAACAAAAGGTCCTGAGTCTTCTTGAATGCAGCCATTGCCACCAAACAAAAGGTCTTCTTGTCTACTTGTCCTATACCAAACATCATGCTCATCGTCTTCTTCCTGTAAAGGAAAATGCTAATTTAGTTAGATATAATATTAACAAACTTATCGATACCAATCAAATGACTTATCCATACCAATCAAATGGCTTTATCTATAGTATAGAAAATTGTTAGTTGTTAACAAAAGGATTTATTTCCATTAGTTATCTAAAACATGCCTAATTCTGTAGAAACAGATCAAGTTTTGAGCATGCTAGTGAACCTAAAATTCTTTCCATGTTTTCACACTTAATTAGCAACAACTGCTACAGAATTATGCTAGCGAAAGTACTGAAGTATTGTATTTGGTTCTTACTTTTTAGTACATTTCTCAAACTTACTATTTAACTAGTTTCTAGCCACCACACCCTTAGGAAATGGTATAGATTCAACATCATCCTCTTCTTCTTCTTCTTCTTCTTGTAATGAAAAATGGTAATTGAGTTAGATATAATATTAACAAACAAGATACGAAAGAGGACAACTATTAGTATAGGAAAACGTACAACAAACATTGGAGATGCCTTGTCATTTTGAGAACCTCATATCTAGCTAGAACCACAAACTAATGCCTCAACCATAGCTGGGCGCAGCACACTATGATAATCATCAAGAACTCTACCTCCAGCACTAAAGGTTGACTCTAAGGATACGGTGCTCGCAGGTACAGTCAATAATTTCTTGGTCATCTTTGATACAACCGGGAACCTATGAGCATTTAATCTCCACCAATCAAGCAATTTAAAACTCGTGTCTGCTAAATGATGACTTGGTTCATCTAGATAGATGAGTAACTCTGATTTATATGGCTCTGTAGAAGTAGACCGCAGAAAGGTTGAAACTCACTTGAAACTGAGACTACTGAGAAACTTGTATCAATGGTTGAAGAGGACTCCACCCAGTTGTTGGTAGCCTTCTTGTGGTGATGTTGCATCTCATGTTGGGCATAGAGATCAAACAACTTGTCACATATTTTACTTTCCTCACTGGCGGCTTTGGAGGAGTCATATATCTGTGTAAAACACCAACTGACGAATCTCACCTTGTCAAACTTATCCAACATTGCTTTACCCATACTCTTCAAATATTGATCACTAGAAGTACTTGCAACCCTCAATGCAATCTTAACATTCACTATATGAGGATAGATAATATTTGTTGTGGGGTATAGAGATTCTAAAAATGCAGTAGTTACTTCTGCGAATGCCTTCAATACTGGCATTATTTTGCTATATAAAGCCCATTGTTCACTCAAAGGCAGCCACTTATAATTAGCATCTGTATCAGCATAATACAATAATCCTTATAAACAATGCAAACAGACAACATTTTATATGTTGAACTTCACCTTGTTGACACATCAAAACTCAACCCTTTTTCAACTTTCAAAGCAATAGATTTACAAACTTCTAAGAATTTGTACATGTGGGATGGAGATTTATTCATGTACTTGACAAATTCCCTAGGCTTGCTTATCAAAGATTCCAATGGTTACATGTCATCATTCACTACCAAATTCACTATATGAGAACAACAACAAACATGAAAATATGTAGGAATGAACTATGTTGATCCCCTAGCAATTAACCTGGCCATCAAATTCCTAGCGATAACATCATTTGAGGCATCATTATCAAGAGTGATTGTCATAATCTTATCTTCTATTTTTTCATTCACTAATGCATTTAAACACTTCCTGAGCTATCACCTTTCCTGTGTGTGGAGGATCAAACTCAACAAAGTTCAAGACACGACATTGCATAGCCCAATTAGCATCTATGTAATGCGCGACCAAACTCATGTAGCAAAGGTTTTGATTCGAAGTCCGCAAATCACAAGTTAAACTTATATTATCGACACCTCTGAGACTCTTCCTAAGGAGTAATTTTCCTAATTCATAAACCTTTATGCATTCACTACTTATACTCTTCCTACCAATAAACTAATATGATGCATTCATATACCTCATCAACACATTAAACCAAATGTGTTCTACACTTCTACCATCTTAAATGGATACTCATGGACAATTATCATCTTAGCAATTATTCTACGGGTTTCCTCATGATCATATTTAGTAGGAGTAACTACAAGAGATGAACATGGCTTGTATGAATCATAGTTGATTGTACCTTGAGCTTTTTGTCTCCCCACTTTGTTCAAATAGGGTGTTCACTTTAATATATGCCTTAAGAGACTTGAAGTTGACCCCTGGCTTGTAAGCAAAGAGCCTGTGGAAAAACCTGCACTTCGTCTTTATCTCAGTCTTTCCTATCTCCTTCTTGGATGAAACGTTGACCACCTTAAAAAAGATTCCAACAATTTGAACACTTACCTCTTCTCTTTTTGGAAGGAGGCACTGGAATACCCTTATGCTTTTTGGCTCTTCTCTTTTCCTGGGGAGACCTAGACACACCACCATCATTTGACAAGCCATATTCTTCCTCATCATGAGTTGCAGAATCAATCGACACATGTGAAGGTTCTCCCTCAGGTGAACCATCAGGCATGTCAAAATCACCATATTCGAGTCTTGCATATACATATGTCATTTCTGTTTGTTAGCTACAGTCCATCGGTATTAAGCTGGCTGATATGGAAAATAATAAATGGAAGGAAACTAAGCAACAATTAGTTACTACAAATAATAAATGGAATGCGACTAAGCAACAATTAGTTACTACTAGTAATAACTAACACAGCCATAAATCAATACCATCAAGCCATTTTTCATCAATCACCACCAAACAAAGGAAAACATGATTCATGAGTTCATGACACTCACCGAGGAGACAGTCGCACTAGGGGTCGATGCTGGTTGGCCGGGGCGAGGCGGCTTTCTAGCGGACGAGAGGAGGTGGTGAGGTGTCGCACTTGCACGATTTAACACTGGTGTTTAGGCAGCGGGTGAAGCGGAGTAGGATGACCTCCTCCCTCTGTGGTTCTTGGACTCCAGGCTTAGTTGTCGATCCATCGCACGAGGAGGCTAGAGTCAGAGGGGGTAGGTGGGACACCTAGGCCGGAGGCGAGAGAGGCAGGGGGTGGGACACCGAAGCCGGAGGCAGGAGGCCGGAGGGGAGGCCGGAGTGGGAGGTGGAGGTGAGATGCCGGGACCGGCCAGGGAACAAGGTGGCGGCGGCAGCTGGGCGTTGTGGTATGTGTGGTGTGCCTCTGTGGATGGGGTTGCGGCTTGCGGGTGGGGTGGTGGGTTGGTTGCATTGTGCCTGGGCCTAGCCACCTGTGCTTGGGCATGTTCTAGTTCGGCTGGACTGGGCGTGGAGCCGGCCTGAAGCACTTGTTGGCTTATTGGCTTGGGTTCTAATTTAACCGAGCTGCTCACGAGTTGGCTCGAACTCGGCTTGTTAACATAACGAGCAAAAAGCCCTTAATGAGCTAAGCTGGCCCGTGAGTTTTGAGGTCTTTTTTTCCACCCCTAATAGAGATGAATTTATGTATGCTATGGTGAATTTGTGATCTCTGTTGTTTTAGAATTTAAGAACTTGGTTTGCTTGTCTGAATAGTTATTAATCCAAAGTAGAAATACTGGTGATATGTATAGATTTGCTAGAAATCATAGTCCCGCTCTGTTGTTATGCAAAGCTTTTGCCAGTTTCACTTTATTTTCCTAACTATGTTCTGCTTCTTATTTAGCATAATTTCTGGTATTGTTGCAACATTTTAAAAGGTGTTTAGTTTAGTATGAAGAATAATTTATATCACATTACAATAAGTAAATTTTAAAATGTTGTACATTTCCTATGCGAGCTTGGAAGTTGGAAACAATGATTGTCATTGCCAAACACAACTGAGTTAGCATTTCCTTCAAACAACTAGTTTGGAACACAATCTCTCAGTTTATAGAAAAGGAAAGAACTGCATGTTGCTTTGGTGGCAATAGGTGTGCTAAACGAAAAATCTGTGTGTGGTACTTAAGTGAAACATCCTGATGGGGTTGCACAATTTATTACTACTAATAGCAGCTATTCAGTTCAAGTATCAAACTTTTGATCTAAATATTTTCTTTCTTTCCTGATAGTTGCTGTAAGTGGAGGCGGCAAGCTAGAGATAGCAACTGCATATCTTGCAAGAAAATCGTAAGTTACTCAATTATTTATTCCAATTATACAGCAAATGACATTTATCTGCGTATATATGTGTATCTGATTTTCAAATTCATCTTAGAGTTTAAGTAGATAATATCAACTAAAGGTCAAGGTATCATACCTTTATCAAAGACCTGAATGTTTTTGCAGTTTTCTGATATTCACATGAGTTGTGGAAATATTTGTTTATGATAATTGAGATTCATAAAAGGTAATATGAATTCAGGGTATGACAAATTTGCCCAAGACCTGAGTGCTTTTGTAGTTTTTTTAATTCCACTTGGTTTAGAGCTGCTTTGGCTGCTCATAGATCAAGGTAGTGTTCAGTACCTTGTGGATTCAGTAGACACCCAATTACTTGAGCAGTTTGAAGTGCACGGACCGAAGGTCTTGGGGTCCAGTATGAAAGAGCAATTTTCTACTATAAACCTTTAGCCATTGAGCGTCAATAGTTTTAACTGATAATCTAGTTTACTGCACGGTGATATAGGAAGTTAGGAACGTACCAAATTTTTCCATGTATAAGCTTTTGCTAGTGTAATTGTCTTCCCATAGTACATTTATTTACTTCCAATTATTTTCTCTATGCCTAAATGTCTTGCTGCTCTAATACTTGTGAATGAGCAAAAATTGGTTTCCTCTGGAACACCACAAAAATGTTTAGGGAGCATCCTTGTATATAGGACTGAAAAAAGGTCGAACCTGTTACACCACTTTCTTTGTTCTGGTATGTCTGCACTGATAAACCAGAATGACATTTCAGCTCTTCTGCCTTGCATACAACTTTTCAAGACAGAAATAAACAATACCTGAATCTAAAAGAATCTACACTTTACACCCTATTACTTTTTGTCAATAAGTTTGCACGCGATAAACAGACTTGAAGTTGTCGCGTGTGAACAAACTTGCAATGTGTCAAATAGGTTTGAGGAAATCATTTACTTGATTTTTCAGTAGAATACATTTTATTGCAAATAGATTTACACTACCATTTATCAATCGCCCATGGCATGCAAACTGCCTCTGTCTTGCTATGGGTTTAAGATCTTTACAACCAATAATATTTCTGGCTGCTCTGAATTGTAGCCCTTGAGCACAATGACACAACATGAGTAATACCATACTCCATAATTCTTCATGGATGTAATTGTAATCTGCAAGTGTTCTATAAGTCATAATTGAAAGTTTCACTGAAGAACTGAGAGTATAATGAATAGATCTTGTGCAAAAAAAATTACCCTAGTTTAGGAGGTGCAGGTTGCTCAACATCATTTTGTTGATGTGGGGTATTGAGTTCAAGATGAAATGGAACGTTGACATCCTCCACAATTGGAAAGTTGTATGGAGTCATTGAAGCTCGGTTGACTTCACTTGCTGCTTTTGTCTCGCAGAGCTGAGAAAAAAAACAAGTCACATGTCAATCATGTGCTGAAGCATAAATCCTGTGAAATCATCTGTCATAATTTATCAAATAATTTCTTATATAGTTCAACATTTTCTTGACGAAACAAGTTGACCTTTTTGTATAGTTCCATGTTTTCTTGGTGGATATGACTTCCCTACAAATAAGTCAGCAATAGAGTCAACTTGTTGAAATCCACACATAGAGTTCAGTACTTCACACTAATAACAAAATGTTGTAGAACCTTTCGATCCAGTTCGTGAATTTCATCAATCAAAGACTTGGTCCTAAAAGTAACAATAATGAACCTAAATTAGTCTATTTGGAGGAGACAATCAGGTCTAGAAATAAAATGTTGAGTAGGTTGACCTTTTTTGTTCGGATGCACCGTAGACTTATCTCTAGCTGATTCTCTAGAGTCTGAATTTCCTTGATACCCAATCCAGAGAGGTCTTGCCCCATCAATTGCCTACAATCAATCACTCAACGTTACTTCTTGTGTGTCGAGTGCCGACTGATTATGTAGTGAACATTTCCACATCCTCTAGCACGTTTGATCAATTGTCAATAAGTGAAGGGTAGCATTTTAATGTGTAAATGTCTATAACTTGTACCTTGTTTGGTTAATTATTGTAGATTAGGCCTCAATAGGTGCGCAAGTATTAATATTCTGTGGGTTGTGACTGAAGCAAGCACAAATCAGAGTGCTCAAACAATATATTACCAAGCAAAAGAACAAACGATAATATCATAGCCGTTCTCTTTTGGTATGTACTATGCTTCTTTAGAAGTTAATCGTAATTGCTTAAAACCTAAATGGCTTGGCATATAAAATTCTCCAATTTTTTACATTTGTTTTGTTTGTGAAAACTGATGTCTGCATAAAGCCATAAACAAGGGATATCCCCATGGAATCTATAGAAATCATTTCTTACACTTATGTATTATATGCTTATGCATGTTGTATACCAAATTGGCCAATTTCATATATTATGTTTTTTTAATAATTCATATACCATATACAAATTGGGTGTTGTTGGTACTCGTGGCACCTCATGGTCCTTAAATTTCATCACCAAGGGCTATGAAAGTATGAATGGTCCGTGACATCGTGCATAGGTTCATAATTATATTTTTCTCTTCCAACCCGAGTTATACCTTTATAAGGAATACTATGGGATTGCAATTGCAACATTTGTCCACTAATTGGATATTTCATCACAGCTGAATATCGTTACTATGTGTTGATTTTTTTTATGTTGTGCATTTTGAACTTCAGTATATTTTTGTAAATTTAACACTATGAAGGTTTTTCTTCCTTAGCTAACTTGGAACTTATGCACTTGTGCTTGTGCTGACAATTTCTGATGTCAGCACAAGATCCTTTTTTTAATTACATTTGACAAGTTTTCTTACCATACATCTGGTGAACTTAACTTGCAGGTTTTCTGGACATACCAGTGATTTTCTTGCAAGTTGTGCAGTTGTTGTCTCAAGCTTGCTGCCTCCCTTTGCCAGAACTATTGAATATAAAAGGCATGGTTAAGTAACGCTAAATCCAGGTTTGCCAAAACCATTGAAATAATCATTTTCCATAGAAGAATAATTGAGCTATTTGCAAACTAACTAAATTATATATTGTCTTGAAAGAACTTAATTACATGAGGTTACCGGATTACCACTATCTCAATTGAAGTAACTAGAGATGGAGAAAGATATTATATAGAAAGAAAATAAAGCAGGTACAAAACTTTCTCATTTTGAAGGTTGAGATTTTGTTTTCTTCAGATATTTCAATTAAAACTTTCTCATTTTGAAGGTTGAGACTATCAAGCGGAATGTATATTACCACACTCCATTTGGTTTTTCTATTACCATGTCATCACCCATGCTTCCCATGAAAGCGCTCCTAAGTCCAAACTGAGCTGAAATAACCTGATAGCATGTGAAATCCTAATGAAGTATGTACTATATAATACTCTGAAATGCGTTAGAGAGAAAATAAATATAGATAAATGGGTTTTTTTTCTGAAATTTCTTCAAAACTTGGGCCATGGGCTCTTGGCCCACAACACCAAGGCCCAAAAAGGGGAAGCCCTAAATATGCTATAGTGCTGCCACTATGCTACAGTACCACCATGCTACAGTGCCACCACCCCCTTGATTCCTCCTTGTGCCACCCCCTATTGCTCCTACACCCCGGTGCCGGCTCCTTGGTTGCTGCCGGCCAAAGTAGGGAAGGAAGAGGAGGAGGTAGAAGAAGAGAAGTCTTCGCGAGGGTTTTTGCGAGGTCCAGTGGAGGATTCGTGTCTACATTCATGTTCTCCATTAGGTTTTGTAAAATTTTCATATGCGATATGTCACCGATAGACAAACTGTACCCTGCTGTTGTAGATTGGTATTTCTTTAGCTCTGATAATTCATAAATTTGGGATAGTTCCAAGCGAATTCAGCATTTAGGGTCTCCTAGAGTTATGTGGGTAATTGAGATGGCTTTCTGGGAAGTATTAATTCGTAATTTTTTGTTTGATAATGATTTAGTTATGATTTTTTCAAGTATGAGTGCCTGATCAGTCTATGGATTCGGGCAGCGGGCATTGTTTTGTGAATTAGGGTCTGGAGATGAACGAATCTGCTCGGTTGATCTCCATAAATTATGTGGATAACTTTACGATGATTCTAGGGAGTCCAAGTTTATATTTTTTGGACAATTATAACTAAAGTTATAAAATTTTGAAGTTGTTGTTGTAGTCATGTCATTCTATTGGGGACAGTAGGGAAAGATTGCTCTGCTAGTAACCTTTGTTTTACAGTGGGAAAATTGTGATAAATTTATTGAGGAAGCTGGTTATCTTTAGTTTCCAGATTGACTTAGATCAGTGGGTTTGGATGTACCAATTAAAAGTTACAAAATTCCTAAGTTGATACTACCGAAGATATCAGGACTGTCTTCGGAGATAAAAATAAAGGCTTAGATGAAATAATTTGAACTTTCGTTCACCAGAGAAGTTGTAGGTTTGTGTGTGTAGGTTCCAGAGAACTTAGATTCATGATTTTTGGAGCTTTGAATCAAAATTTATGGTTTTTTTCCTTTGGTGTCTATCTGTTTTGGACAGATTGGGATTTGGGAATGTGTCGGTAAAATTTCAGGTTGCGAATTGGAGCGAATGATTCCATTTTTATTTATTGCTATGCTATGCACATTTGAATGGTGTTCTTAGTTTACTTTTTGAATGTCAGGTAGTGGTGAGAACCGGGGATAGAGTCCTCCTGTCGTCGTCATCCGTCTCTCGGTTGAGGCAAGCACAAGCAGTGTAGAGTGAAATGTGATGCTATATTCATGATAATTGCCATGGTTTACTTATGAAATTTTATATATGATATTTTCGCTAAATATTATTCTCTCATGTTGGATTGAGAATATGGAGTTCATTTCCATCATGGCATTCATTCCTGGATCTTGGACTACGTTGTAGCCAAGAATTATTTCTTTTGAGGTCCCCATCATGCATTGGACGGGCACAAGATCCCCATCATGTATTGCACGGGCATGGTTCCCCACACTCATGGAGGGTGGGCTTGAGGTCCCTGCGCCTGAGGGCACAAGCTCGAGTATGCATCGACGGATGCATTACTCCGCATTACCGGTAATTGCAAAGAAGAAAGAAAGAACATTCTTGACATTTGCATTGCATACAATGTTAAGAGAGTTATTTTTGGCCCCTTGTTGATGTTCATATGAGGAATTGATAGCGTCTTTTGCTGATTGTGATGTTTTGTATGTTACCATTATTGTGCTTTGCTGAGCCATGGACTCACGATTGTTGTTGGTGTTCATATTAGGTACCTCTCGAGGCAGCGACATGCATGGGAAGGGATAGTTTGATGCATTTCACACATGACCAGCCACGACAAATAAATTAGCTTATTTACCTAAAACCTCATGTTCTTGCTATTAACTTTATCTTCAGACTGTGCCCATCCTTCGTGATGATTGAGTTATTTGTCATTGGAATAGTCAAGTATATCTTGTGGATGCTACTGTTTATGCTTTAACATTTTAGAACTTGATTTATTTACTCTTACATGTTAGAATATTTCAAGTGACTGCTTAGCCTATCATCCAAGTAGAACCTTGAAGAATCCTAATGTATTCCAGTGGTTTAGTTAATTAACGATTAGAACAAGAGTCATGTCGAAAATCTTGTTATTCAATATAGTTTTGAGTAATGCTAGCTTACTACATGTTGAAAAGTTTGCTGCTATTTCATAGTGATTAGGAGTAAATTGAATTGTTAAGTTAGTTTAGTAGCATTATAGGCTCAGTGTTGAGCTGGGGTGTTACATATTAGGGGCACAACATGTCAGGAAACCAGTGACGATCTTGCGGGTGCAAACTTTTGCATGACAGTGTAAGCATTGGCTTAGCCACATTATGACCTGTGGGGTCAAGCAACCCTAGATGTTTTTGCAAAATAGCCTTAATACTATTGATATTTACTGTGAAACACATGAAACTTTAAATATTTCAAAGGCATTGATCCCACATGGTTTGAGTTCTGGCTCTGCCACTGAGTGTAAGGTTGCATTTTGTCTCGATTTTGTCCAAATTTGCATAGGTCGTCGTCTCGAAAGGCTGAATGTAAACTGAAAAAGGATTAATGTGTTGCTTATCACTTTGGTGGATGAAAACACAGGTATGTGTTTTCCTTGCTCGAGTGTCCCATATGATTCTTTACAGTTGTATCTTTTGATGGTCTGATGTTTTATCCTTGTATTCAGAGGTTTAAAAAGGAATCAAACAGGAGCTCTCTGCACACGAGCTGTCTTGGAATTGCTTCCTTCAGAAGAAATTCTACTATCCCGTTTACTGTTCTTCGACTAGCAATTTGTAGCATCTGTACATTTGCAGCCCTTTAACCAACTCAGGAGTTGACCTATAAATAGGTGCCATGTATCTACAGTTTTGCATACGCATCTATTATATATTATTAAGACATCCGCTCCAGCTCAACAGCTATAAATTACCATGTTAAACGTGGAAAAATAAAAAAATCTATACCATCGATTGTGGTGGGGTCTAAATTATAACGGTGCAGATTAATTAGATGTATTTATGAGCTATTAAAGTAGTATTAAAAATATAATTGTATTTTCAGTCATATATAAGTATTGGAGTTAGATAACAAATATAATACTATTTTTGGAGGTATTATAATAGCTAGCTGTCCAATTATGCGGGGACTTTGGCTAGTTACATTAAAAAGGTGCTTGGTAGTTGAAAGAGTTTTAACAGTCTTCAGTTGTATTGTGGAGTAACTCAAAACAAAAGCATGTTCGTTGTGGATGTTCTGTAGTTGGAGAAGTTTCTGCAAGCATTTTAAGCTGACGGTTATTTTAAAGTCTAAATACACGGCCTTATAAGATGATACAATCATGTCTTTGCTTGATATTTTCCTTATCCAGCTGGCTTTGTTGGGTCATTTAAATGCATAGCAAGTTTTTGCAGACATCACTATCTTAGACTGAATTCAAATAAGCTTCGACTCAAAAAATCAAAATAAGCTTGGGTCCTGGTTGAAGAAGCTTCAGCTCAGCCTAACAACTAGTAATTAGTTTCATTTGGAGTGCTGATCAAATGATTTTTGTCAAGACATCGAAACTTGGTTTTGACCTAAAGGGCGTTTCATTTTGAGCTTGCTAGGTTTAACAAGTTTTCGGAGCCCTTAATGCAGAATGGTAATTCCATTTCTACATGTACTCACGGACATGTAATTGGCCAAATGTAATATCCTAATTTTTTGGGCCTTTTTGAAATTTTCAAAACAAAATAAACCATTTGATTTTTATTGAATTAATTAAAGCTTAAATTGAAATTTGAAAAAATGGAAACCTTTTAAATGATTAAATGGAACATCAATAAAATTCAAAATGGGTTTATTGGATTTTCTAGACTTTCCTTGATTTTCTCCAATTCTTTTGCTATTTTCTTGGAGTTCAATTTAAATTGTTTCCTTTTATGTTTTTTCCCCAAATTTCTTTTCTTTATCATAAAATTTAATTTGAATTAATTATTTTAAAAGTGTTGGAGTTCCTTTTGGAATTTTTGCAATTAATAAAAATCTGAGTCCGACACTCAAATTCAAACTCCCTATTCTCAAATTCAAGCTCATCGCCAAAGTTTCCAAATTCAAATTTTGAATTTGGAATTTTCCCCTGGTCATCTCTTTTTCCTTTCCTTTCCTTTTTCCCCTTTTTTCTCCCTCCTTTTCTTTTCTTTATTTTTCCTCTCTCTCTTTTCTTTTCTTTCCTTTCATTCATTTCCTTCTTCCTCTTGGATCTTTGTCCATTTCTCTGTCCCGAGTGCTACTGCATTCCTCGACGCCCATGCCTGTGTTGTGCTCGAATCGCGATAGCTCCCGAGAAGCCGCTAATCGCCAAGGCCACGCCTCCTTGCGCCAACCCCTTGCCTTCCTTTCCTCCCCGCCTGCTGCTCGCCCACGCTGCACCACCCGCTCTGCGACCGCTGCGAATCCTCATTGCGAATCCCCACCGCCCGCACCGCAGATCGCCCATTCCTCGCGCTGCCACCCTCGTGCTGCGCCTGCACGCGCCGTTAGTGCCCCCACGCCCACGTGCTTTAAGCCGGGCGCATCCCGTGCCGCTCCTCCCCGTCTATGCCTATATAAGGGCTTACTAACACCCCCTCCCTTTATCCCTTTTTCCCTAGAGTCCCCACCGCCGCTTTTTCCGTTCTTCCCCAACTCCACCATGCCACCTCCTCCCTTGATCTCCCTCTCCGGTCACTCTTTTTCCGAGCCACTAGCGTCACAACTTGTCCCCAATGGTCCTCATCCACCTCGTCATTCTCTCCTCATCTCTCGCTTTCTCCTCTCCGCAGTCGGAGCTTTTCTTGCCGCCGGCCGCAATGCTTTCGCCACCGATTGCGTCACCTACAGTGGAGCCCCTCTACCTTTGACCCCACCGCTAGCTTCGACTCACGATGTTCTACCCCATGGTCCATTCCATTTCTCTGGAGCACTGTCGGTTCGCTGGAGCCCCTGCGCACCTCCCCACCATTGCTGCCTTTTGCCTCGCCGCCGTCGATCACCTCCTGACGCGCCACCAACGCCCATGGGACCCCCATCCCAGTGGGGTTCTATTTTGGTGCTCCCGGACTGCCGTCACCTTGCCCCTTGCTGGCGTCGGCGCCTGCCCATGCGCCTCCCCTGGCTCGTGCTCTACTTTGTCTTTTCCTCTTTCTTTCTTTCTCTCTCTCTCACTAGAGGGGCCCACAAGTTAGCATTCTTTTAATCCTAAAATCTGAAATGGAATATTCCATAGAATATTCCCTCTTTTCCATTTTTTATAATTTTCTAACATTTCTTGTGATTTCAATCTTTCGGACGTTCGTTCTCCTTCATACGAACTCCGATTCCGTCGATTCTTGTTCCTAAATTTATATAAATTTAATATCTCTCTAAATACTGATTTTATAATTTTTGGATTTTATTTGGATTTATTGTATTTATTTTGCTTCGTTCACACGTGTAGAGTTCGACGCCGCTGACACCAGTTTTGACCAACCGGACGCTGTGACCTCAACCTTCGACGAAGGTGAGTCTCCTTTGACCATATTTTTCCTATGTTTTCCAAAATAAGTCTTCAGTTTTTAAAGTATTATGCATTGCTATTTCGCATAAAATGATGAGTTCAAATTGTAGGTTGTTAGTTAAACCTAAAATTGTTAATGTCTTCCTTTGATAATTGTTAACCTATACCTTTGTAACCCTAGTATAGTAACTCCGCAATATTGGTTACAACATTATGGAATAGTTAAACACGGTAGAATTGCTTAGACATGTTTTTCGGTCTTGATCAACCTTTGGAGGAAAAATAATTATTACCCTTTATGCTTTATTTGAAAAATGTATGACAAGAGGGTGACGCCGTGACAGAGATGGAGGCGGGGCAGTGGCGCAGTAGCACTGCAGAAGATGGTTGTCGGTGCGCCGCTTAGGGGATGGTTGCGCCACGGGGATGGAAGCGGCACTACCACACTAGGGTTCAACTTCACTGCTTCATGCACACGACAGGTTTTCCCGCTGGCCCCCTCTCCTCCCATCTCTTTATCTCTTCGGTGCTTCATGCATATGGCGTCTGCCTCGGCCATTTCCGACGCCACACGCCGCCTAGGCGACGCCATGGGGACGCCATGGTCGTGAGGCAAATGCTGTAAAATTTCTTTGCAAGGCGACGACGTGGCAGTGAGCTCCTGACCGCCTTACCGCCTAAGCGTTGTCTAAGTGACGCTTAGGCAACACCTTAATAATCATGAGTGTATGCAACTCACGAATGTAATGTACTCTTTTCTCCATTCTTTTTTTCATGGATTTTTGGAAGGAGTTTTTGATGAAGCATTCACATATCGTTGTCTATTGTCCAAAGGGGTATTACGAAACATAATTATGAGCAAAAGACTAAACCACCCTTGGAGGGCATTCACCTATTTGGACTGTAAGTACGAGGACCCTCATGTACAATGGATAACAGATGAATAAAGATATTATATCTCCTCTCTATATTGTGTCTTTCTTTATTGTTCACTGTACGATTGGATTGATTGTTTGTTTTCCGACTATGACATCGATTATCTAACAGATTTAACTTTTTGTCTTTTTTTAAGGAAACTTTTGCACTGATGTCAACACTCGAGACGCGCGGCGGGGGACAGGCCCAGCACATGTCCAGTATCCTCCAGCCCTCCACCGCGGGACTGGGCCCAGGCGCCGGGATATATTTGATACCACCACCCGCAGCCGACTCGTCTCCCGAACGCCTCACGGCCGACAAGCCGCCCAAGGCCAACCACGCGTGCGGGAGCATGTAGCGCGCTGCGCGGGCTAGCGACCGAGACTCTGAGTACAGCTCTCGTCTAACGGTCGCTAATCCAGCAAAAACTCACCGAACGCGGCATCGATTTCGCAGTACCGTGTCCGTGCGAGTGCGCAGAGTAGCGCACGCGATCCCACCCCGCCCCGGCGACAGGCGCCGCAAAGCCGCGACGCCATCCCGGGCTTCCAGATCACGTGGACGTGCATGCGCGCGGTGCGGTCCACACGTCCACGGAGATAGTTCACAGCGGCGAAGCTGGAGAAGCGTCGGCCTCGAAAACTGACTCCTGGTGGAACTGAATCCCGTTGCATGTTTATTTCGGCACACCTTTTTTCCTACCTTGGGTTTGTAACTCCTGCTGTGTTGAAATTGCCATAGGTCAGGACTCAGGAACAAGCCGGCCACACAAACTCTTATCGGGAAATTGGACCTTCAACTGACATGTGCTTCCTCTGGCATTGGTAGTAATGCAGGTAGCTGCAGCCTGCAGGTTGCTTCGATCCTTGAAAAGAATGATCTACAGTTGCTGAGATGCATCATGATATAACAGTAAAATAAAATCCTTCGCTATCAACCATCTGAAACGGCTTAGTATATCATCGCCCCTACCAATAATCGAACCCAAATCGTTCAGCTTATGTGGATTAATCACAATTCATTTTCATACACAAAACCATATCTGAAAAAGGATTGAATTGATCTACAAGGCCATGTACCATGTGGCTAGTTTAACATTGATAACAGAGAGCCATGTAAACAAAACAAGAACAAAGAAAATAAACAGCTCGTGAGGCTGGGCGAACAGAACGAGAGAGCCCCTCATGTTGACAAGCTGCCACCGCCCTGCTGCCAGAGGTTGATGATGTCAGTGGCCTGGTTGAGAAGGATGATCATCTGCTTCTGCGAGATCCACTTTTTCTCCTCCAGCTTTGCTCTTAGCTCCTCCCATGCATCTTTCCGTGGCCAAAAGTAATACGGGCTTAACGGGATGCTACCATAGCCTGGAATCATCTGATCAAGCGCTATGCCGATATTCTTCTCCATCCATATGAATTTCAGCACGAGCATCGGATCCTGCCTTTTAGGCACCTGCACCTTGTACTGCCATACAGAATTCAATATGTCTCAAATTTCCTTCTGGTTATACTAATTTTACCTATCCTAGTGAAACTATTTATGCAGTTCTAACACAGCTCAAATCACAAATTAAAATGATTTACAATCACAACTGATGTTCTGTTGTCAATTTTGTGATGCTGGATATTTCTTTACAAAACACCATATTATTGTTATGATTATCCCGTGAGGGTCAATCTAGTAAAATGCTACCCTCATTTTACTTCATGACTGAACAATTCGATTTAAACGATGAAAGGAGGTCCATATGTGCGTATAAGGCTGTTACTTAATTTCAAAGACGACCACACAACACAAACTCATTGCACGACCACAGTCCACAGCTTGTCAGTGCTACAACATGTTTGTTTCTTTCTTACATCCAATCCAAGTTTTAAAAAAAATGGCACAGACTCAAGTTCATGTAAAGGTTTGGAATAACTCCATTTTCCACCTCTGAACTACACAAAAGGTCCATTTAACACCCTCAACTATAAAACCGGGTATTTAACACCCAAAACTTAAAAAACCAGGTCAACTTACACCCTAAGTCGATTCTGGTGATGTCGATCCCACGCAAGGTGGTTTTCGTCGTATTGGCAACCACATCATCGGGTTTTGGTAACAAGGATCCAATTCAAGGATGTTAACATCCACATCATTGACCTCTTTCTCACTCCTCTCTGTATACATTTTCTTTCTTCTTCTCACCGTCATCCCTCCTCTCATTTGGATCCGTGTTAGCAAAATTCGATGACATGACTACCAAAATGGCAAAAACCACCATGAGTTGGATCATGTCAGCAAAACCACCTTAGGGTGTAAATTAACCATGTTTTGTAAGTTTAGGGGGGTTAAATAGCCGGTTTTTAGAGTTGAGGGTGTTAAGTGGACTTTTTGGAGAGTTCAGAGGTATAAAATGGATTTATTCCTAAAGGTTTTCATGTTCTCTTCAACGTTAGCGTCATTTATCTGCAGCAGTGCAAAACTAGACCAAAAACACAGCCCATGTGCCCAATTATGCCCAGCTAAACTAAGGCATCTCTAATTTGACTTGTGACTTCACCCAACTAAATCCATCACGGAAAACTAACACGGACACCTGGTGTCCTTGTCTCTTCTATCAGCTTAATCAATTCAGTAACAAACATTGATTAAGCAAAATACAGTTCATTTGAACGGACACTGCCCTCTGTGGACTGAGCTCCAGTTGGTAATAAAGAACCGTAATTTCTCGAACTAACAGGAAACTGAGGTACGTTCGGAGCAATTTAAAAGGCTATATACCTCCTCCCCTTCCTCCACGGAGACCGTATCTCCATCTCCGCCTTGTTTCTCCTCTTCTCCGTCCCCGCCGTACGACTCCTCCGCTTCGACGGCGTCGGCAGCGGCGGCGGCGAGGCTGCGGAGCGAGCGAAGGGGCCGCCTCCTGCTCTTGAAGTGTACGAGGCGTAGGGAGGAGGAGGTGGTGGAAGGTTTGGGTGGGGAGAGGTGGGCGCGCGAGGCGAGGGCTGGCGTAGTGGCGGGGTGGACGGACATCAGGAGCATGGTGTCCAGGGTCTCCGTGCGGATAAGAGGAGGAAGACGCTGGTGCGCGAGTCGCTACTTCTTATCTCCCCCTTTTCAGCTCTCAGGAAAGAGACTCCAACATGGCAGTAGAGCCCGGACCGGCCCAGTCCAGATCCTCAAGTTAATACGTGTTTTTGACCTGGTGTGCCGACTTTAATTAGTTCGTTCGACTGTCATGTTTATCGTACTTTCCTTGATGCACTTAATAAATCTCAAATCCAAAAGTTGCTGAAAGCTTTGCGACTCCCGATCCACGATCTTGCCTAGTCTTTTTTCGATGTGGGGGACTGCAGTGCAAGACGATCTGCTACAGCTGGGAAGGACTACCGTTTTATTTCTTTGCTCCTGCTTTTGATGCTTCAATAATTAAAAAATCAAAACACCACTGCACATGGCTATTGAAATGGACACGAACAGTTACTTCGAATCTTGGATCCTCGAATATTTATGAGTCCGTAACAGGTTGATGAGCTCCACTGTATTGCCGATGAAAATACTAACTAATAAGAGTAGAAGTTTACCTTTGTCGATATGAGTTCTTCTGAAATTTATCATCGAGACTTATCAACATATGGATCCAACCTAATAGGAATAAGATCCCGCACCGCTATCCCCTCGTGACTCGCGAACGTATTCATGCTCCCACTTCTTCCGCAACTATCCAAACCGTCGTCGCCCCACTTCTTCTCCACCTGCACACATCAAAATTCGTCGTCATCCCACTCCTTCCTGTCTCGTGCCACGACTCGCCACCTGCGCACGTCCGGCATTCGCTTCATGCCTCAGAGATCCCGCCCCTCCAGTACTCAATCCACGGGTTGCAATGGCGGCGTGTACAAAGATGAAGTTCACATGATGCAATGGTGGCGTGTGCAAGATGAAGGGTTCTGACAGCGTAGGAAACAGTGACGCGGGGAGGTGGTGCCGGCGACAGGAGGTGGTAGCAGTGAGGGAAGAAGGCACTGGGAGGGAAAGGGGGAGGCGGTACCTGGGAGGAGACGCAGCAGAGCTGAGGAAGGGAGATGAGGCAGCGATGGTGTACGAGGAAGAGACAGAGACGAAGGTGTCCTTCTCTTATCGCGTCATCGTCTCAAGTTCACCACATCGTGTCCTCTTCATCCTAATCCTCCCATGCGCCGTCGGCACCTCTTGCTCCGGCACCGGCTGAGCAAGCATCGTCGCCTCCTGCTCCGGCGCCGACTGAGCAAACATCGTCGCCTCATGCTCCAGCAAGCATCGCCGCCCCCTCCTCGCTTACACCGCGATGCCGCTATCACCTCCTCCCCTGGCTTTCCACCTCCTCACCGCAATGTGCCTGACGAAGGCTGCAGAGGCCAATAGCTATGAGAACCGAGTCATGGCTTGAATTCAGGGTGGAAGATGGTCATCGACACATAACCCCCTTCTTTGTCAGTCGGCAATAGCTGGAAATAGGCAACACGCCGAGGAGGGAAGTCGATATCAACTTAAACTTCCAAAGGCAAATAATATATGATATAAAAATTTTAATTTCTGAGTAGTAGTAGTAGGGGATGCAATAGGAGGAATTAATATTTATGTTTATATATGTGTGAAAGAAATTGATATTTATTATACGATTTAGGATCTCATGTGCTAACGTATAACACTCTATTTCAGAGTTCTGTTGCACCCTGCCCGTGGTTGTAAAATTACAGTAGTACTCCACCGAGTAAAAGATGCACGATTCTGGTCGTAGTTTTACGCAATCTGCTAGGAACTTGACTGAACGAAACAGGCAACGAATTCCAACATCGATACAGCGTCCTTACTCACACGTTTAATCAGGGGGGGCACTGTCAAATTAACCCAAGAACGTGATTAACAGTTACTAACATTAGTCCCATCTTATTCCACAATCACCACTAACTATTTACTGTGTTACGCATGCGCCCAGTTGCAATCGTATCAGGAGCTCACCGTCACCGCTCAGAACTCCGGCGCCGGCGAGTATGCCTCGGGCGCGGGCACCACCACTGACGTCGACAACGACGCCGACGACGAGTTTACCAGGTTTAGTATGCTGTTCCAGTAGTTCTTCTCCTCCATCTCCTGCAGCCCGACGTCCGCTTCCGCGTCGTCCCTCGCGGTCGGCCTCGGGTTCTGGTTCAAGGAGCCGTCCAGAAGCAGCCCGGTGAACCCCACTCCGGCGAAGCCCGCGTCGGCGGCGTCGACGTCACCCCAGTGCTGCTCCTTGCACGCCTCCTCGTAAGCCTGCATGGGCTGCATGGCGGCGCGCGCGGCCGCCGCGGCGCTGTGTGCCTCCAGCACGGAGGCGAGCGCCGCGCTCTCCGAGAAGCTCAGCGTTGACGTTGGCGAGTCGAGCCCAGGCGGCGCGGGGGGCGGCAGATGCGGTGCCGAGGCGGAGACAGAGGTGGAGGCAGCGAGCGCTCGTAGCTTGGCCTCGCGCGCCAGGCGCGCCTCGGCCTCGAGCCGCGCGCTCTCCCACTGCGCCGTGTGGCTGAGGTGCGCCGCGGCTCTGGCGTGCTGCGCGCCGGCCACCCCCGTGGCGCCGCCCCCCGCGCCGGCAACGTCGGAGCGCGGCTTGTGCGTGACCGGGTCGATGCCCATCTTGGCCAGCCGCTTCTTGAGGTGCGTGTTCCAGTAGTTCTTGATCTCGTTGTCGGTGCGCTTCGGCAGGTGCGTCGCGATC
This sequence comes from Hsuehochloa calcarea, assembly GCA_036346395.1. Classification (NCBI taxonomy): domain Eukaryota; kingdom Viridiplantae; phylum Streptophyta; class Magnoliopsida; order Poales; family Poaceae; genus Hsuehochloa; species Hsuehochloa calcarea. Next base: position 19,919,267 of record CM070600.1, read on the forward strand.
GCCGACCACCTGCATACACGCACGCCGACGTACGCCAAGAGAAAATGTCAGGATTCACATAAAAACTCTGCATCAGCAGCGTCAGAAAAAAAGAGCTTCTTGAAACGTAAATAATCGGAGGTGTAACGTGCGCGTAAGTGGGCGACAGTTGAGGAGTGCATGGCGTAGTACAGACAGAGCGCAGAGATGATAGGAATTGTGAGTCAAATGGCAAGAGAGCAGAAGGCTACAGTGGACCAAAGCAAGCCCAGCCTTTGGTCCGCAATGATGGGGGCTGGCCTCCTTAAATGACAAGCTTGAATGCCGAATCATGAGAAAAAAAGAAAGGAAAATTCGGGAGGGCCTCTCATGGCCCAACTTTTTCACACTTTTTTTTTCCAAGTTGATGCGTGCATTGATTAGTCAGTTCTCGCGACCCATGCTCAGTTGTTCCACAGAGAAAGGGCGAACAATACTCCTATGAAAGATATAATTGCTGGATGCTAATGTACTAAGGTCACAATTTCGAGCTAAATGTCTTAATCCATGGCTAAATTTTGCAAAATGCTGCGGAAACATGTGTACGGTGACTGCAACTCTGAGGAGACTAGTACTTGCAATTTCTTTCCCCATCTCATGGCTCTCCCACTCTAAGTAGCCCCCTCGTCTTGCACCCCAATAAATGTGTGAAGACTACGGTGCAGCACGGTTGCTAGTGTCAAGTGTGCTCTTGACTTGCCGGTCAGTCGGCAATTAGTAATACTACCAGTCAGAATTCCTGCGAACTATATATCCAGGGGTCAAATTCCATCATAATTACACAATTAAGTAAATTTTGGGTCCAGAGTGGTATTGGACAATCCATCGATGATCACCTGTTGCCGAGAAGCGCGTGGAGCTGGATGATGGTCTGCTCCTCCTGCAGGCTGAACTTGCCCCTCTTGATGTCCGGCCGGAGGTAGTTCGTCCACCGGAGCCGGCAGCTCTTGCCGCACCGCTGCAGGCCTGCAAAGATATCACAGCCCATTTGTGTGTCAGAAACGACCGAAACAATCTGACCTCGCGGAATGCATGCAGGACCAGCTGGGAACGAGGAGGGCCATGCAAGAGCAATCGACGGAGCTACATAGCCGCGCTCACCGGCCTTGGAGGGCAACGAGCGCCAGCACCCGTGGCCGTGCTGCTCAATGTAGGACAGCAGCTTCTGGTCCTCCTCCGGCGTCCACGGCCCCTTCTTCAGCCCCTCCTTCTCGCAGCACGGCGATCGCCCCATCGCCCGATCAGACCAGCAGCAGCTCTCTTTCTTGCCCCTTCCTTCCGCTCCCTTTAATTCCTCAGTCTCCTTCCTTCTCTCGCTCAACTAGCCTGCCTGATCAAGGCAATTCACTACGAGAGATCTTCTTGGCAGGGCATTGTGACAGAGTGACTACGAGTGCAGTAGCAGCACGCCAGTGAGCAGAGAGAGAGAGAGAGAGAGAGAGAGAGAGTGAGGCGCTGGGCTAGCTTGTGTGTTGAGGTCGGTGTAGTCGTGTAGAAGCATAAATAAAGGGCAGGAAGGGAAGGGGCGGCTTTGCCATGCCCGCTTGCGTTGGCGTCGGCCGCGATATCTTCTTCGGCCTCCTGCGATCCTGTCGAGGACAAAGTGGCCCAAATGTCAGTGTACCCGGGCGCGTGAGGGCAGGGCGGGGATTTCGCACCGCGGCGCGGAACCATTGCTGCCGATCGCGATCCACCCGATCAGAGGGCGTGCATTTAATCGGGGGGCTCTTGATCAGATGGTCCTCCTCCCCCTCCTTGCGGCCTCTCGCACTGTGAGGTGGACGCCGTACGGGGTGTCGTCTTCCCGTGCCCATCGCCGACCAGGCACCACGCCCTCATGGCGCAGACCCTCCTCCCTCGATCGGCCTCGCCAGAGACTGTTGCAGCCGTTGAATACGGTGACTTATATCATAATTTACTATACCATAAAAAAATCTAAATAAATCTTAATACGATTGCTACTTTACTTTGAAGCAGAACTAGAAAGACTATATAAAGTCATGAGGTGTGACTATTAATAATTAAGCAAGTAAGAAGCAAGCCAAACAAGAGGAAACTCATTTAAAGCAGAAGGCGCACGAGAAGATTAGATGGTGGGTTATTTTTGTAGCACTAGATGCTGCATAAGGCAAGGATCCAAGTGACCTAAAAGGTTTGAGAGAGTTATAAGAGAGCGATAATCCCTTGTGTTCTTTTGAGATCGTGTTTAAAAATTTTACAATCGGCTTCGTCAAATCTTTATCTCTCGCCGTGGTTGCTTCGTCGCCGTTATTTCGGTTTTCTCTACGAGATTTATCTACTTCGTTTTTTATACCATGTATGTTCGTACTGTATCTCATAAACTCTGATTCGATCCGAGAACCGTTGCGCATATGGAGATATATTAGATTGTAATACTGGATCCGTACATTCGTGCAAACAGAATCTCGCACGGCTCGCTACACGTATCAGATGCTCACCTTACATACGGTAAATCGCCTTTGCGACGGGGTAACAAGCGTACGGTTCCTTTCACCGTAGCAGATGCAAAAACCGATCTTGATATGCAACATTGTGTACCAGCAACAAACTCCTACGCGAGCTATCTCATCGAGCACGCACGGTTCTATATACGCTGATTTGCACCTCTAAATTATGCACGGTTCGATGCAAACCATGAGTTCACCGCGCGCGCCACCTTTGGAAATCTTGGGGTTTGGCTAGACGACCGGTGACCGTACGACGACGGGCGGCAACGCGCCTTGATCGATCGGATCTCGCAATGATTTCGCCGGTAGGAGCCACAAACTGGGGCTTGTGTCATCGCGTTGGTCGCACCAAGTTGCAGGAAGCGGCAACGTGAGTGGCGCCGGCCGGTCATCGGAATTACCGTGTTGGTCCTGCCGCCGAGACGCGTGCTGTTTCTTATCGATTGTACATGGCCCGGTTCCGGGCAGGCGTACGCAACTTGCTTCCATCCGTCTGGACGATTGACTTGATTGCAATCTCGCGGCGTTTTTGGGAACCATTTGTTTTACTCAATTCAATTCGATGCTGCGCTCATAACTGGTGCACGTCAGTTTCAGCGCTCTTTCCGTGCTCGGCTGTGAAATCCCGGCGTCTACTCTACTCCAGGTTACACGCGAATTTTACTTGCCATTTTCAGGGATGCTAGCCTGATGGGGCTCTCACGGCTCGTTTGTGAATATCTCCCTTCAGACTGTGCAGGTGATCAAAGATTAAATTTGCTCCGTTGGGCCCTATGCGTCGTGGCTAAAGTTCTTCCTGAAATTAGCTGGTTGTTCGTTTCGAGTAAGCACTCTAATAATTATTTCCGTTCTCATTTTCAGTAAAGCTTGTTCTTTGGGAATTTTGTCAGTTTCCAAAAAGGACCAAAGAAAGACTCCATTCTTTTTCTTCTTGTCATCCTTGATCATGCAGGACTGCAGTACTCTGTACTCTTGTATCTCACAATGAAGTTCGTGAGACGAATTGTCTAGTCCAACTTACCACCAAATGTTAATGCAAACATGCTACGGAGACTGAAAAAAAAAACAATACTCAGTAGTGATGATGTACGAGCAAGGAGACTAATGGAACATACTGTAAATTCTGCCAACCTGCAATTGCGAGGCCTGGGCTGTACGCAGAATGGCTTTTGCCATTTATTCCGCTGTTCCCATGGCCAGTTGCCACAGGATCACCGCAGAGAGAGGGAATCATTCGCACATCTTGGACCGAGGAGACTGAAGGGGACGAATAGACTTTTCTAAGATAAGAGGGAATCATTTAAACAAAAATAGCAATAAGAAGATCAAGATTTGCCAAAATTCACTAGATCGATCAAACCGGATGAACAGTTGCAGTCAGATCGAACAAACATTGTTGTGCAACTGGATGAACAGTAGTAGTTAAACCGGATGTCTATGTGTTCGGTTTTAGAGTGTTGCATTGATTTTTGGCAATATTAATGGCACTAGTGTTGTTACACAGAAGAGACACACTATGAATTGTTAATCTATATTCCTTAAGAGTAGAGGTCATCAACAAAATTTGGCTACAACAGCTATATAGTCAGCCTCAGCAGTAGATTGTGCAACATAATATTGTTTTCTATATGAACAAGAGATAAGAGAAGAGGAAGAAACACTAAAAATCAAGCCAAATAAAGAAATCAACACTTAGCATATGGGATGAAAACTTGGACAAATTTGGAGATTTGATTTTTACTTTGGGATGAATGTTTACAGTCACTCCGTTAGGAGGACATAGCCACTAGAGCATCACACACACAAGTGATTTCATCTCTTTTAATACATCTCTCAAACCCTAGCATTATCCTCTCTTCACCTTCTCCAAATTTACACATTATGGTTCACTATATTAGATGAATGGATGTGCAAATCATGCATCATCGTCTTTTATAGTAGAGGCTAGGTATAGAGAGAAAACCCTAATGGGCCCACATACAAATGGGTCTCACACCCATGTATGCTTTTCAAAAAGACGATGAACCAGATTTCCCGAATCTGCATCTTTGTTCTTCTCATGACCTAATCCACTTCTTTGTGTCGTGGTTTCTCCAAAGTTGCCTACCAGGTATTTTGGTGAAGATACCAAAATACATCTTCTTGATCCTTTCGTCCTTGACCAGGTGCAATCATCGTGAAGCAATCCCATACTTCATCACGCGTAAGTTCATCAATGGTTTTCCTCATGCCGACAAGTCTCTCTCATCTAGTTCCCACTGGACCGCCCTAACACTTGCATCAGCCCAAGCCACTTGATGCGACCCGTTGCATCAAACTTCTTGTTTTTGTTGTTCTTGTCCATTTTGCACCTTCTTAAGACCAACCATTTCACCTAGCATCATCGGTCATTCTGGACCTTAATTTCACCAAACCAATTCCCAATCATCCTTGCCATTAACTGTAATACCCCGAAAACTTAATCAGGTATTTAGAAAAAAGACTCGGAGAAATTATTAAATGGAAAAAAAATGGAATTTTTAGTTTTTCGAGGGAATTCCTGCGAATTCTCGACAACCTGGGTGTGGATATCGTGAGGATATGTGCACGATCTTAGAATGATGAGTCAATTGGCAATGACATTGTTGGTTTGCAAAATCACGCGTTTTCGATTTTGCTTCAGTCTGTCAGACCACAGGCGGTCTGACCGGTTGTGTGGGGCGATTAGACCGCCCGTGGAGAGGTTGGACCGACATGACCTAAAAGTGGTTTTTGGAGCTGAGCCAAAAATAGGTTGTGTAGGCAGGTGAGGGGAGTCTCCTGGATGTGGTTGCATCATTTATGGAGCTCCCAGTCAAAAGTTCTATTGAGTTGAAAATTCCAGAAGGTTTCGGATTTTCACGATGGAATTTTGGCTAAGTCTTTTCGGGCGGTCCGACCGCCGTTGTGGGATCGGTCCGACCGGCCTGGAATCGGTCGGACCGGCGATGTGGGGCGGTCAGACCGCCGTTGACTTGAAGGTGAGCCTTCTTTGCATTGATGTGTATTGATTGTGTTTATTGTATGGATGTCAATGCTTTATTGTTGCATATTGCATTGCGGAACTAACGTGGGTCAAGTTGTAAAGAACTTGTTCCCGGAATTGGTTTGTTTATCTATTGCTGTGCAGGTGGCTTGCAGGTCAACGACGTCAACGGTGAGGTGGATCGGGACTACGCTTGGAGAGTTGAGGTCCAGAACGATCAAGAATGCCGGGTGAGGTCGTGTGACTCAAGCATGGTGCAGAATGGGCAAGATGGATCGAACGGTAGTTGCGGTACCGTTGATCAGCGGTCGGAAGCCTGCAAGTCTCTAGGAGTTTCCATGGATTCTTGACGGAGAGTCTTGCCGACAGGATGAGAGCCGCTGATCAACCTACACGTGGTGAAGCAGGAGATTACTTCAATAGTTATGTGTGTGTGGGTCCCATGTGTGAGTGGGTCCCAAAAGTGAAACCCTAGGCTTCTCCTATAAATAGAAAGGGGGGAGATGTAAAACCCCTTGAAGCATTTGGAGCCTTCTTCCTTTTTCTAGGGTTAGGAGAGGAGAGGAGAGGAGAGCTAGGGTTTGGAGAAATTGTGTGTGCTCCTTGTGTGAGCTCTTGTCCTCCTTGTTGGAGTGGCTTTGTAAGCATCTTGTGAGATCAATCAATCTTGTGATGCTTGCTTGAGAGATCATTTGTCTCCCTTTGTGTTCTTCTCTCTTTTGGATGAATTTGGTGCTTCCTTGATTCAAGTGGTTAAGCTTGGTCTTTTGACCTATTTTCTCTTGCTTTGATGTGTGGGAATACTCCTAGAATCATCTAGACCATCAACCCCACAAGCAAGTCTTGAATCAAATATTTTCATATTTCTAGGGTTTGTGCACTTCTTTGGTAAAATCTTAAGAGATCGATTCTACGAAGTGGATCTGAAGGATCGTCGCTAGATATAGGTCTCTAATATCCTTAGGGAGGTGTGCTCGAAATTTGGTCAAGTTTCATTGGTTGAATCAAAAGTTGGATCAAATTTCGTTTTGGATTTGAGCATTGATTTTCAAGATCGACTAAATCGGTCTCGACTGGTTTTAACGCGTCCGACCGCTGCTTTGATCGCCTCAAAGATGGCGGGTCGAACCGATATCCAACGGTCCGATCGCTTGATTAGTAGCCGGTCCGATCACGGTAGACCGTCGGTCCGACCGCTTGATCATGCCGATCGACCGCCTGCCTGCACTGCACTAGTGAGTTCAATTCTCCACTTTTGTGTTGTGTGGTTGAGGGGGTTATCGAATTCAACACAAGGCTTCCACTGTGCGCTTACTGATCTTCTTAGCTTTTATAGCTAAAGGAGTAAAGTTCGTGTTGCATTTGATTAAGACGAGAAAGTTGAGAAAGCGCCTATTCAACCCCCCCTAGTCGCCTTTACGGTCCTACACTGGGCTCTGGGCCGCGGCCCAAGAGGCCCAAGAGGGGGGCCGGCCAGGGGGGTGCTCTCCCCCCAAACCCTAGCTGCCACCCCCTCTCCTCTCTCCCCTTCCCCCACCCGACCGCCCCTTTCTTTCCCCCTCTCTCCCATTCCTTGGCCGCCACCCCCTCTAGTCCTGGCACCCCCTTCCCTCCAGCAGCGCCTCCCTCCATTGGTTAAGCCCCTGCTGCCGACCAAGAACTCTCCTTGTTACTGCCGGCCAAGTGGAGGAGGAAGGCGAATCACCTAGGTGTTTTGGTTGGCCAAGAAGAGGAAGGAGAAGGAGGGGGAAGAGAAGGGGAGGGATCGCAGGCTGGGTTCATGTTCTTCAGCGGTTCATCAAGGGTAATCTCGATCTCCATTCGATTGGTGGTGTATTTGATTAGTTAGACGACGTCGGTAATAGATCTGTTTAGGACAATTAGCATTGGCCGACATTTTTGAGGAAGTTAAGTGCAGTTCCTGGTCTGGACACCTCCTAGGGAGTTGTGGCTGACGTCGTTAGCTTTCTGTAGAGTATTGGTTCAGATTGTTTGGGTGAGCAGATTGGGAGATATGATTTTTGTAGCGCTGCTGTTCTGCAGTTCTTTATTAATTCTGACAGATATTAGTAATCGGTCATTAGCGATTAATTAATGGATTAATTAGGGGATCTCACCATAACTAATGTTGTAGATATTTTTATAATATTTCCAAAACGCTAAAGACCATAAAATTTAGCCTTGTGTACTGAAAGTTATGTTGGATTTTGTGCTGCTGTCCAGAAACCCTGACGAAAATTACTCGTTATGTTAATCAGTTTGTTAAGGATAGAAGATGGCCGAATTTGGAAAGCTCTCCAACTAGGTTTAGGTGGAGAATTTTATAAGCTTTCAGGGGGTCCAAGAACGTCTCATTTGAATTTTTGGTCAAAAAGTTATGAATTTTAGATTATGACTGTCTGTCGAGGGGAGAGATCGATATTTAGGACTTTTGAGTTGGGTTTGCACTAGAGATTATAGTGAGTTTGTATTTTCTCCTAATTTTATTTTATCAAGAATTGCTATCTTAGAGTGCTTGTTAAATTAATCCAGGTGAGAGTTTGGTTAGGGGCAAGCACCCTCTTCACGCCTTCCACCTTCGCACGCTTGAGGCAAGTGCATGGTAGACAACGATCAATGATTGATCACGTGTTTCTTTATCTTTCAATACCATTATTGTTGTGCTTTTATTTTTATTTAATTGCAAGCAATGGAATGGTATGGCTATATATTGTTGGCAATCATGAGGAAAAAATTAGATATGATTAATATTATGAAATTCGCATGTTTGCATTCATAAACATCTTTGCATATGAGCAGTGATCATGATTGATCACAACTCCACGGAGTGGAGGAGGTCCCCGATCCTTGAGGAGGAGCGGGCTTGAGAGTGAATGTAGGACCGTAAGGTGACTAGGGGGTGAATAGGCGCTTTCTCAACTTTCTCGCCTTAATCAAATTCAATGCTCTCCCCAAACCCTAGCCGCCACCCCCTCTCCTCTCTCCCATTTCCCCACCCGACCGCCCCTTTCTTTCCCCTCTCCCATTCCTTGGCCGCCACCCTCTAGTCCCGGCACCCCTCCCCTCCAGCAGCCTCCTCCATTGGTTAAGCCCTCGCCAGACCAAGAACTCTCCTTGTTACCGCCAAGTGGAGGAGGAAGGCGAATCACCTGGGTGTTTTGGTTGGCCAAGAAGAGGAAGGAGAAGGAGGGGGAAGAGAAGAGGAGGGATCGCAGGCTGGGTTCATGTTCTTCAGCGGTTCATCAAGGGTAATCTCGATCTCCATTAGATTGGTGGTATATTTGATTAGTTAGACGACGTCAGTAATAGATCTGTTTAGGACAGTTAGCATTGGCCGACATTTTTGAGGAAGTTAAGTGCAGTTCCTGGTCTGGACACCTCCTAGGGAGTTGTGGCTGGCGTCATTAGCTTTCCGTAGAGTATTGGTTCAGATTGTTTGGATGAGCAGATTGGGAGATATGATTTTTGTAGCGCTGCTGTTCTGCAGTTCTTTATTAATCCTGACAGATATTAGTAATCGGTCATTAGCGATTAATTAATGGATTAATTAGGGGATATCACCATAACTAATGCTGTAGATATTTTTATAAGATTTCCAAAACGCTAAAGACCATAAAATTTGTCCTTGTGTACTGAAAGTTACGCTGGATTTTGTGCTGCTGTTCAGAAACCCTGACGAAAATTACTCGTTCTGTTAATAAGTTTGTTAAGGATAGAAGAGGACCGAATTTAGAAATCTCTCCAACTAGGTTTAGGTGGAGAATTTTATAAGCTTTCCAGAGGGTCCAAGAACGTCTCATTTGGATTTTTGGTCAAAAAGTTATGAATTTCAGATTATGACTATCTGTCGAGGGGACAGATCGATATTTAGGACTTTGGAGTTGGGTTTGCGCTAGAGATTATAGCGAGTTTGTATTTTCTCCTAATTTTATTTTATCAAGAATTGCTATCTTAGAGTGCTTGTTAAATTAATCCAGGTGAGAGTTTGGTTCCGGGGGCAGCACCCTCTTCACGTCTTCCACCTTCGCACGTTTGAGGCAAGTGCATGGTAGACAACGATCAATGATTGATCACTGTGTTTCTTTATCTTTCAATACCATTATTGTTGTGCTTTTATTTTTATTTAATTGCAAGCAATGGAATGGTATGGCTATATATTGTTGGCAATCATGAGGAAAAAATTAGATATGATTAATATTATGAAATTCTGCATGTTTGCATTCATAAACATCTTTGCATATGAGCAGGTGATCATGATTGATCACAACTCCACGGGAGTGGAGGAGGTCCCTGATCCTTGAGGAGGAGCGGGCTTGAGAGTGAATGTAGGACCGTAAAGGTGACTAGGGGGGTGAATAGGCGCTTTCTCAACTTTCTCGCCTTAATCAAATTCAACACGAACGTTACTCCTTTAGCTATGAAAGCTAAGAAGATCGATATTGATGTATTTACGAGTCGTGAAAGCCTTGTTGTTTTGTTATTTTTAGGTGATAACCCGCCAACCACAAGACACAAATGTGGAGAATTTAATTCACTAGTCCGATCATTTGGCATTACCGCGAACTACTTTTAGGACATATCGTAAATTGAATAAGCTTAGATGAATGTTTTGGACTAGTCTATTTGTTCCAACAATTTATTGGACCGTGCTACTAGACTGCTTACCTTGGCTCTCGGACCGTTGGATATCGCTCGACCCGCCGCTGTAATCGGGTAATTAGGAATTCGAAAGCGGGCGGTCGGACCACCGTTGTAAAACCGGTCAGACCGATTCAGTCCAGTACTGAAAAGCCAAGCCCAAATCCAAAACGAAATTTGATCCAACTTTTGATTCAACCAATGAAACTTGACCAAATTTCGAGCACACCTCCCTAATGATATTAGAGACCTATTTCTAGCGACGATCCTCCAGATCCACTTCGAAGAATCGATCTCTCAAGGTTTTACCGAAGAGTGCACAAACCCTAGAAATATGAAAATCTTGATTCAAGACTTGCTTGTGGGGGTTGATGATCTAGATGACTCTAGAAGTATTCCCACACATCAAAGCAAGATAAAATAGGTCAAAAGACCAAGCATAAACCCTTGAATCAAGGAAGCACCAAAATCATCCAAAAGAGAGAAGAACACAAAGGGGACAAATGATCTTTCAAGTAAGCATCACAAGATTGATTGATCACACTAGATGCTTACAAAGCCACTCCAACAAGGAGGACAAAAGCTCACACAAAGAGCACACTCACAATCTCTCCAAACCCTAACCTCTCCTCTCCTCTCCTTTCCAAACCCGAGAAAAAGGATAAGGGCATCAAATGAGTGCTTGGGGGTTTTACATCTCCCCCCTTTCTATTTATAGGAGAGGCCTAGGGTTTCACATTTTGGACCCACTCACACATGGGACCCACACACACATAACTATTGAAGCAATCTCCTGCTTCACCACGTGTAGGTTGATCAGCGGCTCTCATCCTGTCGGCAAGACTCTCCCATCCGAATCCCATCGGAAACTCCTAGAGGCTTGCACCGACTCCGCGACCGCCGATCCAACCGGTAGACCGAACTACCCGTTCGATCCATCTTGCCCCTTCTGCACCATGCTTGAGTCACACGACCTCACCCGTCATCCATGATCGTTCTGGACCTCAGCTCTCCAAGCGTAGTCCCGATCCACCTTACCGTCGACGTCGTTGACCTGCAACCCACCTGCACAGCAATAGACAAATAAATCATTTCCGGGAACAAGTTCATCACAACTTGACCCACGTTAGTTCCGCAATGCAATATGCAACAATAATGCATTGAAGTTCACACAATAAACACAACCAATATACAACAATGCCAAGAAGGCCAAGCTTCAAGTGATCGGTGATCCGACCGCCCACTCCACCGGTCCGACCGATTTAAAGGCGGTCCGACCGATCCTAGCGGCGGTCGAACCGCCTTAAAAGACTTAGCCAAATTTTCATTTCAAATTGCAAACCTTCGGAAATTTCAATCTGAATAGAACTTTTGATGGGAGCTCCAAAATGATGTGACCACATCCAGAGACTCCTCACTTGCCTACACAACCTATTTTGGCTCGGCTCCAAAACCACTTTTCTTTTGGCGGTCGGACCAAGACGCACCGCCGGTAGTAGACCTTCCCATCGGCCGGTCGGACCGGCGACTGGCCGTCGGACCGCCGTGACTGCGACCTGGAGCATTCCCGAAAACGCGACAAATTGCAAACCAACAAAGCCATTGCCAATTGACTCATCATCCTGAGATCTTGCACATATCCTCACGATATCCACAATGAATGTTATCGCAAGCATTCACTCACGCTATACCGGTATACGTGAAAGAAGTGCAGTGGACATGTAGAGTAGAGTTGCATTGAGATGAGATGAATGTGTGTGAAACAAAGAGAAGAGAACAATATGAGAATATTAATAGAAGTACATGTGATGATAATGAAGTTATTGAATACTGTTGATTTATCATTGTTCGTTGTATATTGATGTATTTGCTGAGTCGTGGACTCGCCCTTGTTGTTTTGTTGTTTTTATGTGATCATTGAGGGCGCCACGATTGCGAGCGAATAGTACATATGTGATAGTTAAATACTTCACACACATGATTACTCCGCAATGAGAACCATTTGGTTCATTATTGTCGAACTACTTTTAGGACATATCAGAAATTGAATAAGCTTATATGAATGTTTTGGACTAGTCTATTTGTTCCAAGGCTTTGGATTTATTGGTTTGGTGTTGTTTTAGACAGTTTACCTTGTTATGTTTCCCTCACTTATTTATTCATACTTGATCAATCTTTATTCATGTTCTGTTGTGACCTGTGGACGGGTTTTCTTATTGTTTTGCTTGCCGAAATTTTATAGTGTGTTGATGTATATTAGTTATTAAGAGTAGTTTAGTAGCATTCCAAGCTCAGTGTTGGGCTGGGGTGTTACATTAACCGTAGTTGACTGCAAGCGTCCCTGCACAACAATAGATCAAGAAATCGATTCTAGACATAAGTTCTTCGCAACTTGACCCACGTTAGTCAAAACATACATCATGCAACATATATACACTAATCCCATGACTTTGACCAATTCCAAAAAATCCAGCACACTCACTGTGCCTTAACTTGCCATAGTGAGTCAGACTATCGACCCTTGGTCTATCTAACCGCCACCCCTTTGACCGGTCAGACTATTAACCCATGGACGGTTTGACTACCCTGCCCAGTCTAACCGCACTCCCTGGCAACAGGGGACCGGTCTGACCGCCGCCGATCTGACCGCCAACTAACGGTCAACCGGTCATCCTCAGCATTGACTGTAGTTGACTGCAAGCGTCCCTACACAACAATAGATAAAAAATTGATTCTGGACATAAGTTCTCTGTCGGGACCTGGATTTACACATTCGAAACCCTATGTGTGTTCTGAACTAGTCCCAGATCAGTAGCTAGCTCACACAAGAAATATTGATGAAATACCATCTATTTATTGATTTAACTAAAAAGATCTCAAATAAAAAATAGTAATAATAACTAGACCTTATGGTCAATGTTTACTTAATTTACCATGCAGGGCTAAAGAAACAAATGAACTCTTGCAGCAGAACGAAAAAACTTGAAAAGACCAATCAAGATGCAAACAGGCAATCGAGTGGGGAGCACATCATAATCCGCAAAGCCTTCACAAAACTCATGTTCGTAGAACTCGTGCAGTTTGATACTCTTCAACTGAGCAGCAAAGGTTGAAGTCGTGAGCACATAAAGTATTCAATAAGTCATAGGGAAATAGTATGCAAGTAATATTTATGCAAGGCTTGAACAAATGATAGTTGTATGGTTCTTTTGTAGAAAGCAGTATTGACGATAAATAGATTTAAATATGTAATTTAAAAGATAATAAATAAATAAAGTAAACAATTTATTTGAAATCAACCAGTGAACTTTCCATTCACTTCCCAACCAACCACCAAGTGAATTCCCTATTCACCTTCCGACACAACCCACACTACTACACAAAGGGTCATCACAGATGATTCTAAACCGTCATCACAGACGGTTTTTGAACCTTCTAATTTTATGTGTCTGTGATGGCCGGTGGTTATCACAAATAGTTTTTTAGTCATCTGTATCACAGACAGCGGTTATCACAGATGGTTTTTTTAGCCATCTGTGATAAGTAACAACATAGACGATTTTTAGTCGAAACCATATGTGAAGGTCTACTATCACAGATGGCTTCTAACAACAACCGTCTGTGATATGTAGGATATCACAAACGGTTATTAGTGGTAGCTGTCTGTGATAGTACACCTTCATCAGATGGTTTGTACCACAACCCCATCTGTGATATGTTGGCTATCACAGACGGTTATATGTACCAACCGGCTGTGACATGCTACATATCACAGACGGTTGTTGGTAGTAACCGTCCGTGATAGTTCATTCTATACCTATTTTTTCATTTTTGGCTAGCTCTAGAAAATGCTAGCTATGCCCTCTGAAAACAAGCAAGCAGAAAGCAGATAAAATCATAGATAAGTGAATCACAACTCAAAGTGATTTATAACTCAAAATCAATTACAAAATAATGTTCATGTATTCTAGAGTTACAATTGAATTACAACTCAAAGTGAATATTACAATTGAGTCAATTATTTGAATATGTATTAAGCGAAGTGAAACTCTCCTGTCGGGTTAACGATCTCCGTCACGATGAAGGTGGTGAGCCATCCTTGAACGCCCGAGATTTCATACAGATTGAATGTACTTGGTGGGGATTGTCAAGCCCTATCTCTAGGAGGAGTAAAGTAGTAAGCATATATATTTAAAATGATAATTAGAAAATAATTATTGCGAGATTGAGAAACCTCTAGATCATTCGTCTTTGTACTCATGATGTCCCGCATATGACGGCAAGCATAGAATGCACATAGGTGGTTTTGTAATTGCTGGTGGCACTGCAAAAAATTGAATTACATATATAGGTATAGCCAATTCGAGAAGCATTATTACAAAATATGATATAGGATTATTGTGTCGTAGCGGGTACCGAAAATCGCGTCCTATGTCGCAGTGTGGTGCTCAATTCCTTGTGTCTCCCTCCCCCAGCAACATAAGCGCTGAACGACCTACGTGATTCCAAAAAGATATCTTTGGTTATTTCAAACAAACGAAGACTACAATATAGTTATGTATGGAGGAAAATGAATATACATGTTGAGTATTTATTGCATAAGAGTGAAATCGTGGTTCTTGTTGAGTAGGGAATCAAGGTATATTACCTTGTTCCACTTTAGTATAATTTATATAAGGATCCAGTGACACCTACTTATGTATGTCACTATAGTCATTAAACCTAAGTTCGTGTTACGTATAAAGTACAAATGAAATTTGTATAGCAAGTAGTGAAGCCCTTACTTCTGGTTGTAGGGCACCAGTATGTAGTCCTTGTCACCATGAGCAAGCAATCTCGTCGCTGTGTAATTCTCGACGTAGGATGCATTTTGGGTGATGCATTGCTCAGAGATCAAATATGGGTCGAGGAAACCCACTAGTTTTCACGATTGTATGGCTTCTTTCATCATGTATCTATACATAAGCAATGAGTTATAGTATTTATCGGTATTACGTGAATG
This sequence comes from Hsuehochloa calcarea, assembly GCA_036346395.1. NCBI lineage: Eukaryota > Viridiplantae > Streptophyta > Magnoliopsida > Poales > Poaceae > Hsuehochloa > Hsuehochloa calcarea. The sequence goes on from CM070600.1 coordinate 19,934,397, forward strand.
TAGAACTTGATTGTACACACTTACATTGTCCAACATCGTAGAAGTGAGGCGCCGAGGTCTAATAATTCGAATAAGTCTTCGAAGCCCAAGACGAAGTAGCCTGGTTGGTGGAGGAAATACCTCTCCGTGAATTTGACAGTGATTCCAATAGTCCGGTTTGTCCTCCGCTCAATGGTCTTCTCCATGTACCAGGCATGCAATCTCTCGCAAGCCACTCCAAGAAGTGGTAGTAGTGTGTCGGGGACTAACGATATTATGAGGGAGAATGTCCCGGGCTTGTGAAGGGTATTCATTCGCTGGGCTAGTGCAAGATTAGGGCTAGAAGATGTAAAGGTTGCGTCGCGAACTTTAGGTTGCTTACCTTCGGTAGTGAGCAGTGATATAGACATATTCTAGGCAATTGGAATATCACGTACTATAGATAAAGTTGTACACCTCTGCAGAGTGAAAATCTATTTAAATTGCCACGCTCGCGGTTATGACCATGCTTAGTGCGCTGGTATGGCTGTAGTGTTGATTTTCTCAAAAACTGTTTAGTCAGGAAATGGGTAATGACATTGGGTTTTCATTTGAGTTAACTACTGAGTCATGGCTGAACATAAATTGTTGCTCACATCCAAGGAGGGTTGCGAGTTGTAGTTGTTATTATTGTTAATTTATTTAATTACTTACTTATTGTCCTGTATCTATTTAATCTTCTCTTTTGAACTTCCGTTGCAAAGTACCACATATGAATATTGCATATAAAATTTGCTTATTGCAAAATAACTTGTAGAGTAGAGCCACATCCTTTGATAGCCTTGCATCGATATAAATTTTGCGATACACTACAAGTCTTGCTGAGTACGCATTGTACTCAATCTTGCTTATGTTGTTGTTTAGAGTATGATGACGAGCCAATGCCAGACGATGCTATCTCCACACCCAAAATCGAAGGGTTCGGTGATGGGTCTACCTAGGGTTTGCTCCTTTGTCAGTTGCCTTTGGGTTATGGATGGGCACACTGTTGGAATATAGTTTACTTTTGCTTCCGTTGTTACTCTGCTACTTCTGGTACTTAAGTTTTTATTTGGCCGGTCGGCCCTCGTTATGTGAATATTGTAATCGCTTAAGTATCATTTTTTACCATGTATATGTGAATGTATGGATATGTGTGCCAAATGTTGTGAATGTGTGTACTAGCCACTGATCATGTGACTAGTACGATACATAGATAAGGTCTTCGGGTATTCCACACCCGGTCTGCATCGGAGCGCGTGACGAAGAGACACATCACGTGGGAGCAGAAGCATTGAACATATCACAGACAATTCCAACCAGAAACAGTCTGTGATACAAAATAATCGCAGATAGTTCGGATTAAAAACCATCTATGACGTCTGGAATTATCATAGACGGTGCTTGTTAAGAACCGTTTGTGAATTATCACAAACAGTTCTAATTAAAAACTGTATGTGACGTCTGCAATTATCACAAACGGTTCTTGTTAAGAACCGTTTGTGAATTATCACATACGGTTATTATTAAAAACTCGTATGTGGTAATGATGTATCACAAACAGTTCTAGCCATCTCTAGTAACTTAGACGATCACGTTTGTAAAATCGTCTATGATAATTACAGCACTGACGGTTCTGGGAACCATTTATGATGAGGCATCCAGTATAGCCCTTTTTGTAGTAGTGCCACCAAGTGAATTTCCCATTCACCTTCCGACACAACCCACCAAGTAAATTACCCATTCACAAAACGAATATTATATTTATCAAATGAACTTCCTATTCACACTCCAACACATTTTATAAAGAAACTCTACCTTTCGTATGAAACCCCTAAGCATGTCCATGACCACGAATGCGGCTATTCGAATAGATTAATTAACACTCTACAGAGGTTGTACACTTTACCCACAAGATGTAATCAACTTCTACGGAGCTGGTCGCAACAAAACCTTTTAGAAATTTTATCTCAACAATTGACTCTCCCGATGTGTATACTGTTGACCCCACCCTCACCGTTGGTTCGACACACATCGTTGGACCTGGAGATGGCAAACCGCCAATAGATATGACTTTTGGAATAGTCCACACCTCCACCCATCACTAAACCTACAACCTGAGTAGTCAATATCAAAACTCTACAACTTACTAAGTTAGGCTCATCCCATCAGGTATGTGGTTGTACGATAAGACTCAGTTCAATGGTACACAATATTAAGTCCTTGACAAGTTATTCATGCAAGTCTACCACAAACCCACAATGTGCTACCCGCACCCCCACTTCACAATCGCTCGCCCGAGCAGAAATTATTTTGTTCAACCAAGACCAATGACATACTCTGTCATGGTACCCAAATTTTAATAATAGTGGCTACCCATCACAATTCCATATCTCATTAAGTCTAATTTAATATTATTGTACATGTGATCATGACCCCATCGCAACTAAACATGACTAAGCATCTCTATGATACCCATGTTGATGATACAAATATGCCCAACTAATAATAACCATCCTATGGTGACAAATGATTCAAGGTGTTCAAAAGTTCAATAGAGCCATAATGACAAGTGGGTGATTATTTACTCCCAAAACAGTTGATATAAAGATAGCATGCAATTGATATAAAATAATATACTTTTGGAATCATAGGTTTCAATATGATCAAAGGACTACAACTTGCCTTAATTTTGGCTCTGCTCAGTTACCACACTTGAATCTTCAAAGTTTGCTTCTGCTCCTGCTCCGTGAAACAGATCGTCTAACAAGAGATAAAACAACAAGCGAAGCACAAATAAATTTAAAGTAAATTCAAATAAAATCCAAAAATATTAAAACTAACTCTAAAATAAAGATCTCGATTTTATATGAATTCAGGAATTTTAATGGATTGAATCGGAGTTCGAACGAAATAAAACGGACTCTCGGAAGATTTGTCGGAAAGAAAAAAGAGAGAGAAAAGAATATTCCAGAGAATAATCCTTCGGATTTAAATTAAATAAAACCCTAAAGGCTGACAGGTAAGCCCTACTGATATTCTGAATTTTCAAATTAAAAGAAAATCTAGAAAAGGATTAGAGAGGCTGGCAAGTGGGACCAAGGTGGAAGAGAGAGAAAAGAGCAGAGAGAGGATTTGACAAGATGGACCCACATATAAGAGAGAGAGAGGAAGAACAGAGGATGGTGCTGGCAGCACTGGCACACGGTGTCAACGGCGAACGGAGGCAAGCGGATGGTCGGCAAGTAGCAAAACAGAACACTGGCAACTTGCTGATTCTTCAGGTAGCAGTGGCACAGCAAGACCAGCGACTAGGTGTCGGCGGTGGTGACATTGGCAGCGAGGCAAGCTTCAGGTGATGGTGGCTTCGGTGTTTTGGTGGCGCCCAGAGAGAATTGAAGGAAGCACCAGCTCGACGATTGCGAAGGACACCTTGGGAAGACCAGAGAGCAACGGAGATGGCGGCGAGACAAAGATGACCGGTGTTGGAGAAGAAAGGTGGCGACAGCATGCTTGGCGGCGGGGAGAGAGGGGAAAAGGAGGGGAATGGAGGAAAGAACCTCGGAACACAGCGTCATGCACTTGGGAAGGCGAGGGTAGTCACCGATGGTTAGATCGAAGACGAGGCTGAGCGACCGGTTTTGGGGACACTAGGGCAATGGCGACTCGGTGATCTTCGGACCATGGCTATGGAAGCACGGCGTAGAACGTCTCGAGGCGATTTCGACAGAAGTGACGATGCGGGTGTAGGGACTTTGACGGTGACGAACTTCAGCGAGGAAGACTTGCGGTGGCGCACAACTTCAAAAGCAAAACCCGATGAGAAAAAACGTGATCGCGGCTGGCGGTTCAGGGCGTCAATAGAGAAAGGCGAGGTGAAGAAAAAGACACTGGTATCCGCCCTTATAAAGGCTCGGGAAGGGAGGATTCGTGTGGAGGCCAACGTCTTGGAGAGATGGACACGGACTCCGGCACAAGGAGTCCAGAGGAAGAAGGAAGATGCAGGCTGACCAGGAGGGCCGGCACGGCAGTAAGAGGGAAGGAGGAGAAGTGATGGGGTGGGCTGGCGTGCAAAAAAGAAAAGAATAGGCCGGGTGAAGCGGGGAAAGAAAATGGGCCGGGAAGGATTGAGCCCGAGAAGAAAATTGGATTTAAAATGGATTTCTAATTTCCAGAATTTAGATTAAATAAAACCGAGCTCAAATAAATAGCAAATAAATTCCAAAAATTCATAGAAAATTCTCTGGAACTCAAGGAACCCAAACAAAACAACTTTTAATTTAATAGAAGTTTATATTATTCATATTAAATTATTTTAATTTCTAAAAATTCAAATTAAGCTTTAACTTAAACAAGAAAATTTAAATGGTTACTTTTATTTTTAAAAGCTTAAAAAACAAACCAAATTTTGGGATTTTACATTCTCGTAACTTGACTCACGTTAGCCAAAACATACATCATGCAATACATATGCACTAATCCCATGACTTTGGAAAATTCCATAAAATCCAAAGACGCTCATTTGTGCTCGAACTTGCTATAGGTCGGTATCGGCCCTTGGCTTGTCTGACCGCACTCCCCAGCAACAGGGAACCGGTCAGACCGTCAACTAACGGTTGATCAGACCACTTCCCAATTTCAGAAAACATATATCTCTAGACTTTTCGGGAAATCCCTATCTAATTTTGCATCCAGTCTCCATTTTCAATGAAACCTGGTGCATACACATCTCCAAACACTCACACACAAATGTTTGGTGCATAATTCCCCAAAGCTACACCTCAGTCACCCGGCCGGTATGACCGCTCGGCCATGGCCGGTCAGACCACCCACCATTGCCGGTCAGACCGCCGATCACTTGACACCAAGCCGACAAATCACAAAACTTCAAATTCACTTCTCAAACTCTTCGACAACGACGATACCAACTGTTCATTGCCTAGATTATGACACGGCCACATTGTCTCTACAACGCACAAGCGCAACTGCATGTGCGTCTTCTCGAGGAATTAACCGTGTTTGATCTCACCTTTCCCAAGCTTGTTTGTTCCCAAGAATCCATCTGGTTTCAGAATTACTTGGAAAGGTTGGTCGCGGCCGATCTCTGCGTCTGACCCTTCAGCGTATCGGTATCAGCTGAGGCTCTCGCCCTACATTATTCAAGTGCGTGGCACGTAAATGTCACATCACGGCATAGATCCTATTTTACTTCCAAGAACACTCACTGGCCTTTTGTTGGCACCTGCCGGTGGCTGCTTAGAACCATTTCTCAGGGAGCCGTGGAGGGCTAGCTGCGCATATCTTAGACCGCCCAATCGTACAATCAGCTAGCTAGCTATTGAAACGAAAGGATCGATCCCTAAAACAAAAGGTATTGCTCCTTATTTTCCCACGACGATATCTTCTAAATTTGATGATATCGAAGTCAAGAATTAATAGTGCAGGGTGGTTTCGGTGATTCGTCGCTGCATGCATGCGTTCCGACCGGTGTTTAATTAGGGCATGCATGCAGTAGGCAAAAACTTGAATTGCCTACTGAGGTAGATCACCGCCATTAGACATTAATTAATACGTAGTATGCGCTAACCTATACCTATGTCTAGTCTGTAATGGAAAAGGGAACCCGATGCATCCATCCATGATCCATCCATCCCATTGCACCGTTTCGGAAAACCGATGTGGCCTCGCCACCAGACCGCGCGGATCGACGAGGACGTTTTCTCGGACGGATTGCCGAGTTTGTTTCCAGAGTTGCTCCATCCTAGGAACCGAAAGCAACGTGCGAGGAATGGGCACGTCATTAATTAAAAGAAGATAGTCGTACCAAGCATGAACCAAATTAGTTGCCTCTAATGGTTCTGGATATGCAGCCTTTAATTATTCTTCCTGTGTTATCTAGCGATATACTGGATACTTCTCCGTGTTTCGTTATGGTTTACGAGGCCAATAGACATCACATTTATGCCCTTTTAATGGTTGTTTTAGTAGTTACTCCAGTTAGATACTACTAATCTACAATGGTCCTGACAGAGGCTTCCATAGGAGTTAGAGTGCCCTAATTGAGCATTTAAGAAAACCAACGTCGATCTTTAAACTTAATTCCTTTCTGATCTACTATAGTATTGGATCTACCATGGTAGGTTTCTCACTGCATTGCACATATTAATATTAACCTACGTCAACTATATTTCCCGATTTACATCAGTATATCCAGTACAATTAGTAGTGTAATCGCAAAAAAAAGTGTGATTAGTAGTAATTCTCAGAAAAAAAGATAGTAATTACCAGTGAGATGTTCAGTAAGCTGCTTTGTGTGACTTAGCTTGAGCTAGGGGCCTAGGAGTAGTACCAGCTGCCCCTACTAGTTCCAACTGCCAATGGATCCGGCAGTTGAGTACGACAACGGCGTACCTACCCCACTACTACCTAGAGATGCTTTGGTTCAATGTAGCGAGCGACAGCCGACAGGCCCGGTCTTGCAGCTTAATGGCAGGGTACTGTATTGCCGTACTCGTGTAGTCTCGAATGCTTGGACGTAGACGTACGGATCCTAATGTGGGATTCGTTGAACGCAAATTACGTGCCGCTACGTCACTGATAACCGTGCACTATTGATTATAATAACCTGCTCCCATAAGAAAATCCCGAACCTTACCTTTGTAGTACTCCGCATAATATCTTCTGGGACCCTTGACCTAGAGGGACTGAGTGACTAACAAAACAAAAAAGAGAAAAGAAAAATCTATTTTTTTTTCGGGGTAAAAAAAGCACACGCAATTTGGGATTTACATACGTGTGATTAGACTAGTGCAGGGACTCCCGATTGAGAGAACTGAAGGAACATATATATATATATATATATATATATATATATATATATATATATATATATATATACAGCTAGTCAAATCCAGTTGTTTTTTTTATATAGAAAATTTCACATATAGCACAAACTTTGGCTTGGTACTACTAATAAATACTACAAAAATTCTCTTCTTCCAAGAAATACCACATGAAGTGCTCAATTCTTCCATCTACAGCACTTCCGTCACCTCCTGTTAGTTGTTTTCATTTTAGTTAATTATTTTCCCTACTTGTTGATGTGGGATGATGAAAATACCCCTGTAGGGCAGCTCGGCCAGAATACAATATTGTCCAGTCCAAGCCATATTGCGATCCTGAGCTCACTTAATTATTTCGATTTACTGAATGAATCGTAGAGGAGAAGCAGAGAGGGGTGGATAGATACGCACGTTGCTATGGTCGTGGAGCACTCGGTGCGGCCGCCCTCGGAGCACTCGCCGCGAAGGAACTGGGTGAGTTTAGGGTCTAATCGGAGCATGCCGGCAACCACCTCGGTTATACGTGGGGTGAGAGCGCCGGCTTCGATGTCGGTAGCGAGTTGCGCCCGGTTGAGCCGGCGGAAGCGGATGGCTCGAAGTAGGCCGGAGGCAAACACGGCGTCGAGGAGTAGCACGTTGTGGCGTTGGCACAGGCAGCAGTTCATTTGTGCGTGCTGGGACAGAGGCCCAAGATCACGCACTAACGCTGAAAACTTTCTCTGCGATGAACTTCTCATTTCGCTAAAGGACAAGATACACGGAGGAAAAAACACACGAGAATTATTTTGCGACGTCGCATCTGATTGCTGCGGCATTTTTATTTACTCACTTTTTATTGACATCTAACGAGTTACAATCAAACTTCAATTTGGTTATTCGAAGTCTCTAGCATAACTTAATCCTTACCGACAACACCCTGAACTGCTACAGCTACCAAAACCGAAAAGCAAGAACTCTGAAACTATGCGCTATGTAATCTAATTTTGATATTGCTTGATAAGTACAGCAAACAAACACAATCCTAAAACAGAAAAGCTAACATGAACGGTAAGATTAAAACTAACATATCACCCCCTAAACTTGTTGTTCTAACTTTACATTCTTAATGCCCAATTTTTGTCTCATCTCAATGAATTTGATGCAACCAAGAGCCTTAGTAAGTATATCAGCGAGTTGACCTTCGGTGTTGATATGAATCACATCAATCTTGCCACTCTCAACACATTCACGAATAAAGTGATACCTTGTGTCGATGTGTTTACTTCGATCATGATAGATTGGATTCTTACAAAGTGCGATAGTTGATTTTCTATCCACCATCAACTTGAACTTATCTGGTGCTTGCTTCTCGATATCTCCAAGCAGGCAGCGTAACCAAAAACCTTGGCACGCGGCGTAGTTGCCGCAATATACTCGTCTTCACAGGAAGAAAGAGCTATACTATTTTCTGCTTCTGTGGTGCCCAAGTAATCAAACTCTGACCAAGTAAAAATGTTGTTCCTGTGGTACTCTTGTGTCCATCAATGTCGCTTGCCAAATCACTATCACAAAACCCCACAAGCTTTGGCTTCAGATCATCACACCTTTCATACGAACAACCACATCCTTTTGTGCCATTTACATATATTAAGATATGATTGACTACTACCATATGTCCAGTAGTCGGTGCTTCCATGCATCGACTCACTATACCTACTAAATATGCAATGTCTGGCCTTGTATTTACTAAATATCGCAAGCTTACAACGATGCTTCAATACTCAGTCTTGTTGACCAGAGAACTGTCACTCTTCTTGCTCAACTTCAGATGATTTTCCATGGGGGTCTGGCATGGATTACAACCTGCCATTTCGGACAATTAATGCTAGTATCTTTCAAGCATACACAGCTTGGCACAAAGTGATAGCCCCCTTTGTTTTCTTCACCTCAATACCAAGATAATAGCATAGAAGTCCAAGATCATTCATGCTGAACATCTTCTTCATCTGTCTCTTGAACTCGGTTATATCATTCATGTTTGATCCAGTGATGATCAAATCATCAACATATACATGTATCATCCTTTTCTCTCCTATACATAGCATGTTCGACCGGACTTCTCTCAAAACCTAATGACACAAGAGACTGATCCAATTTGAAACTCCATGCTCGAGGTGCTTGTTGAAGTCCATATAATGTCTTCTTAAGCCGCAACACCATATGCTCACTTCCTTCCTTGATGTATCCAGGGGGCTGATGCACTTAAACTTCCTCGGCGAGTTCCCCCATTGAGAAATGTCTATTTAACATCCATATGATGAACTTCCCAACCACCGTGTGCTTCTATTACAATGAGCAATCTTACTATTTCTAATCTAGCCACTGGTGCAAAATTTCTTCAAAATCCACTTCCTGACGTTGAGCATATCCTTTTGGCACTAACCGAGCTTTGTGCTTGACAATGTTGCCTTTGCTATCTTTATTTACTTTGAATACCCACTTCAAACCGATTGGCTTTCGATCGGTAGGTAAATTCACAAGCTCCCATGTTGCATTGTCATGAATGGACTTAATCTCCTCTTGCATAGCAAATCTCCAACATTTTTCTTTAGTTGCTGCTTCATAGCTTGTGGGATCCTCCAGAGACAACATACATATGCCTGAGTATTGCATCTCCACCGGCTCGGTGGCCTCATAGATGTCTCTCAACGCACGTAAACGGAGTGGTCCTTCTGATGAGGAATCAACACCCATCACCTCTGACAGTGAGAATTCCAGCGCTACATGAACCTCAGACGAAGGAGTGCATAGGTTGTCGTCTTGGGGACTTGGTGGCTCTGGAGCATACCCGCCTGACACACATGCTCTCCGGTCTATCTCTATACTCATATCAGCTTCAACTTCATAATACACACTGAATGTATCTCCATTGTTCACCAGTGCATTTTCTTGTACACAATCAACATTCCAATCCCAGCGCTTGTCCTCTTCAAAGATTACACCCCGGCTGACATGTAACCTCTTTGTCTTAGGACCATAACATCTATATGCCTTAGACCCTGGTTCATAGCCGATAAAGATCATAGTGGTGCCCTGATAATCCAGTTTCTTTACATGTGGTTGCACTGTCTTGACATGAAAAACACAACCGAACGTACGCAAATGATGCACAGTCGGCTTCTTTTTGTAGCATGCCTCATACAGAGTTTTGCCGACTAGACTTTTCGTTGTTGAATGATTCAGCAAATAAACTATTGTCATTACCACCTCTCCCCAGAATATCGCTGGCACATTCATGCTTTTGAGCAAACTGTGAGCCATCGCTACGATAGTTTGATTTCGCCTCTCCACCATGCCGTTCTGTTGAGGTGAGTATGGTGTAGTAAGAAACATTTTCAATCCCTGTTCTTCACAGTAGTCCTCAAATTCCTTAGAGGTGAACTCCCCCCACCCTAACGATCTAACCTGAATGCCTTCAGCTTGTGGTTAGTTTCAACTTCAGTTCTAGCTTTTATTATCTTGAAATCACCCAGAGCTTGATCTTTAGTCTTGAGCAGCCGCACCCGCATGCATCAGGAACAATAATCAACCATGAGTAGAAAATAACTATTTCCCGCTGGTGTTATCGGTGTGATTGGCCCACATAAGTCGCCGTGCACCACTTCAAGCACCTCCTCCGAATGATACACATAATTCTATTAGAAGGGTCTTCTGTGTTGTTTTTCAACCAAGCATCCTTCACAAAGTTGCTCTACTTGTTGGATATGCAGCAATCCTTCTACCATCTGTAGGCGAGACAGGTTTTGCAATGAGTAGAAATTCAAATGCCCATACCATGCATGTCAGCACCAAGCCGTGCTCGCTCCTTTTGCCAGCATGCAAACCGGTTCGGTCAAGTGCAGGTTAGAAGATACAGTCTGTTCCTCGAGCATCGCACCTTTGCCAACAATTTTCGATCACGATCGAAGATAAACAGGTTCCCATCCTCAACTGTGATCTTGCACCCGATCTCATCGAGTTGCCCGAGGCTCACAATATTACTTCGAAGCCAAGGTATGTAATACACTTGTGTGAGAAATTTGTATTCTGGGGTCTTGCATTGGAATAACACGGTTCCTCGACCGCATATCTCCACAACAGAATCATCGCTGAACTTGACAGTGCCTACTATCGTCTTGTCCAGCTCGGCGAACATCTTCTTATCGCCAGTCATGTGATTACTAGCCCATGTATCTAGGTACCAATTGTAATCACTTTTCTCAATGTCGGACCAAGATCGTGCCGACCTTCTCCTCATTCAAAGATCACCCTCTTTGTCGTTTCTACGGTCATCTGAACAAGGTCATAGGTCTCGGCCATGAGCAACGCTAGTTCTTCGTCGCCTTGCTTCTGAACAAGGTTTATACGCTCTCTTCTTGGTTGCCGACATTCTGAAACGTAGTGGTTGTATTCTTCACAATTAAAGCACTTAATCTTCGATTTGTCGTCTTCTTATACGGTTTCTTGTCGAATCCTCTCTACGCCCACCGCCTTGTTCGTGGCTACGACCACGACCACTACCGTGCGGCCGCCTCTGCTCGTGCTTCTACTAGAGCCCTTGTCATTCTTCTTTTCTCTAGTCATAGTGACTCCCACCGAGCACGAGTAAGCATCAATCGCTCTTTTCCCTATCGCTCCTCTCAGTACGTCTCCCTTTCAAGTTTTCCTCGAATGCCCTCAAGCGTCCTATCGCTTCCAACAAGGACATCATCGACATATCTCCCCATTGTTCGATAGTGTCGATATTCGGAGGAATTTATCGGGGATCGCACCGAATAGCTTCTCAACGACGACACTTTCTTTTACTATCGTGCAAGTGAACAAATTTCTCCCACCACGTTGATGAGTTTATGAGAGAATTTGTTAATGCTTCGAATCTTCCATGATCATGTGATCAAATTGCCTTTTCAATACCTAAGCCCTCACTTTTTTACACGATCCCCACCAACACGCATCTCCTTATAGCTTCCCATGCTTCCTTTGCCAATTTCTTTTACGCAATGGTCATCATCACAACATCCAAAGATCGCTTGGGATGTCGCGCCGAGCGCACTAGTCCTTATAATCTTCGACCGATTGCATTGCCCTCGATCGCTGCCCATACTCCAAGAGAATGCAAGATGATTCTCATCTTCACGGCCCACAGGTCGTAGTTGGTGTCGTTCAGTATCGGATATGTGTCGACACCGATCTTCACCGTTTGCGGCTGTGACTCTTTCTTTGGTGATTTATCCCCGGCCATCACCTCCGAAGGACCTTTGCTTTGATACCAAGTGTTGGGACAGAGCCCTAAGATCGCGCACAAATGCTGAAAACTTTTTATGCAATGAACTTCTGATTTTGCTGAAGAACAAGATACACAGAGGAAAAAAAACACACGAGAATTATTTTGCGCTGCATCTGATTGCTACGCCTTTTTCTGTTTTCTCCTTTTTTTTATTAACATCTAACGAGTTACAATCAAACTTCAATTCGGTTGCCCTGTTCGGATTCTCCAGTGTAACAGAATCCTTACCGACAACAACTTGAACTGCTATAGCTACCAAAACCGAAAAGCAAGAACTCTGAAACTATGCACTATGTAATCTAATTTTGTTATTGCCTCACAAGTTAGCAAACCAACAGAGTCTTATTACAGGAAAGCTAACATGAACGCCAAGATTAAAACTATCAGTAAGTACATGCTCTAGAACGCGTATGCGCAGAGAATGGCCGTCGTCGGGCTCATGTAGTTATGGTAGGGTTTGGGTGATTGGACTCGGCCACACCACAAAGGTTGTGCGTCCATGTCATTCCAAGAGATAGTGTTGTCGATAAAGATGTAAGGAACGACGACATATCCGCCGCCGGCGACGCCATCGAGCTAGTGAAATCTTTACCGTCGAAATTTCGCCGGTTACCGCCGGTAACCGGTTGAAATTTAAACTACCGACGAAATTTCGGTTTTGATAAAATTTATCAAAAAAATTCAAATTTGCATGAATTATGTTCGAATTTGATTTTTTTTAATTTCAAATTCGAAAATTTCAAAAATTTTTTTTGAAAATTTCAAAAATTTTTTTTGAAAATTTCAAAAAAAAATTTGAAAATTTTCGCCGGTGACCGACCTTACCGGTCTCCTCGATAAAAATTTAAAACCGAAATTTTTTTCACTGCATCAAGCAGCTGGTCAGGAGTGTTACAGCTGAGGGATTGTTGTTGGCGGCGACGACACCTAGATCCAGTAGGATCCAGGGAACACCAAGACTAGATTTGGTCGGCGACCAGCCGCCATGCTATGCCGCCACCTTTACCTCATTGAACGGAAGATCTGGCGCAGCACCGCCCCTCCTCCTCCCTCACCTTTGGGATGCGCCATCGCCGCCTCCCTCGTTGACGAGATGAAATGCGCGTGGACCGGAGGGCTATGATGAGGATCGCGTGGAGGCAAGCAGCGACGAGGAGTGCGGCCACAAAGAGGCCATCTTGCTCCCGGCGGCGAAGGTCTTTTGCAGGAGAAAGGGATTTTTGGGGGGAAGACAATAAGGGCATTTTGGTCCATCTTTAACCCCGTTAGTCTCCCGTTAGCCGCAACGCGACAGAAGTGGTACAAATGGGAGAATTTTGCACTTCCTGTGGTATTCTTTGGAAGAGGGAAAAAAAATGTGGTATTTATTGGTACTAGGCCAAAGTTTGTGCTACGGGTGGCATTTTCTTCTCTTTTTTTCGCTCTCGCTGGTCACTAAAGGACGGCGAAATGAGAGTGCAGAGGTACGTACGAGCTCGGTCACGCCCGTCCAGATTCTTCAGATCGGCGGATAACGTTACAGTACGCGTACGTAGCTAGCGACGTACAGCGTACGTGCGAATTGAAAGGAGGTCGATGGCGCAACCAACGATCGATCTCGGAATGGATGGATCGAAAGACAGCGGCACGTGGTCAGTGGTTACTGCGACGGAAGGAGGACCGGCTATTTTGGCTAAGGGAGGGGGGTTAATGGCGGTACGGCGCGCCTCCAAACAGCCAATCAGCCGAGCCTCGCCGCCTCCGTCTGTGGCCGTGTTGGCGCTGCGCGCTGCTGCTGCTGCATAGGATGCTCCCGAGGTTTTGGCGTCTGGCCTGATCTCGCCCGGCTCGGGAGACGGTGATGTGTCACCGCTTCTTAGTCGTATTAATGCACCGCGCGATCGAGCGCGCGCTAGCTCTGTGCCGTCCGTCGCACAAGTCGTGGCCGTTTCTTGCTATTTTGTTTTTTCGGAGGAACGTTTTTTTTTTGTTTTTTTTGATTCATCGTCTACGGTTTTGGTCAAAGGGAGAGGATTGGATTTAGAAGATCTGGTGTACATAGCACGTAGTTACGTACGATCTACCATGAACAGGATGGGTAAATAACTGGGTATACTAGCTCCTAACTAATGTACTGCCTGACCGTCATCAGTGGTTATGGTTCCGCTGCATACGGACAGTCCCTGGGGCTCAGAGGCTCAGAGTTTGCCTGTGGTGCAGTTTTTCTTTAGGAACCATTTCAGTTTAATCGTAAATAAGCCCTAAGAAAATGATTAAAAAAACAAAAATCACTCTCTTTGCCATTTAACCCTTATAAACTAGCAGGGTGGCCTACGCATTTACGCGACTTGACTTGTTTCGAAGTTTGTATAAATACTTGAGAATATATTTATGTATCTTGTAGCCTATTTAGATTTTTAAGATATTCTAAACATTAAATAATTGAAGTATGAACTTAAATAGAAGAAAATCATTGAACATAATAAGTTGTGTGGGTTCTTATAAACGTAGCCACTCTCTATCATATATAAATCATGTAGTGCATGCCTCCATTCTGAATCTATTAGTTACTCTTTTTTTTCAAATTGTATGCATGCACATGATCATCTATTTAATAGCAATACATTGATTATACGTGCAATAAATTATCTTATTAGTTTACATGGTACTAGAGTACCTTGCTCACATATATACCGATGCACCATGGACGACCTACCTTAAACTTATCTTCCCTCAACCGGTTACCTCACTGAACTGTGTGTCTTCTATCTCTTTTCGCAGTCATAACTTTTTACTTCAACCTCTAATAGTAAGCTCAAATCTTGATCAACCCCTCTCAGCTGCTATCCCTTCCAATTAGGGTTGTACAGAATTACACTGAAAAAAAACTGGACCGAAAAAACCAAACTGTTTGACTGGTATTCGGTTTGGTTTTTGAATTTATAGTTTTTTCAAGGTTCGGTTAAAAACGGCTGAAAAAAAACCGAATGTCAACTGTCGCTGGCTCGCTACTGTGTTGTGTTTTTCGCTGGATCGCTGCTGTGGCCTTTGTGCCTGTGATGGGCTGGCTTGAGCCGAGAGCCTGATGGTGAATTGGTGATGGGTCGGTTGGAAATTCCTTAATGAGTTATCAAGCATTCAATTACATTAAGACACATAGTATCAAGTACATTAACACTTCATTATTAAAGGCATGGAAATTTCTTAATGAGTAAAAAACACATAATTATCAAGTACATTAATTCAAAAGGTCGACTCTTCTGCAGTGTATACGGTAAATATTTAATGACCGCAAGTTGTAGACTCACGATATTATTTGCAATTCGTGTCAACTTTGGTAAATATAGTATTTACCGATACCGAATCGCATTTTAAATAATACCGTATTTACCGAATTAACAATACCGTATTTTCCATTTACACCGTATTTACTGAATTGTATTTACAGAAAAAAACCAAATGAACTGCCCTACTTCCAATACAATACTTTACTACATAGTTATCTTCTACTTCTTATTTACTGCTTAATGCTAACCGTTGTGACGTCACCACACATACACATGGAACTGTCACCGATCCTGGCTAGGAACACAAGTCACGCTCTCTCCGGTGGCCACAAGCCTATTTTTTACGATTGCGTCACCTCTACTCCAAAAAATTTATCCTCTGTATCTGTACGCACGTGCTTCTATTCGCATGAATGCATGCATGTACATTCGCATGCATGATGTTATACATATTTAATGTTCTTTTCTCTTATGTCGGTTGGTCATCTTCTTTGATATTTTTTATCCATTTAATTTATTTTGAATTTTAGTTGTTCAGGGATTTTACTTTAGAATTTGTATGGAAATAAAATTGCGAAAAAAATTTTATTCCGAATTTCAATTATTTTTTCTTGGAATTCATATACGAATCCAATTGCTATTTTTTTTTAAAAAAAAAATTCCTATTGGAAATATGCCCTAGAGGCAAACATAGAGATGACTATATTTTATTATGTTCATAATATTGGATAATATATTATCTTGTTCCTAGAATAATATCGTTAATATTTATTATCAAGTATGTCACTTGATTGTGAAACTATGTATTTCTGCGATAATTATTCTTAAACGTTCCCTAGTCGGAAATATATGGGAACATATATGAATAGACTAGCATATATATTTGTTGATGACTATGTTTCACATGTCATAGATATGGAGATATCAAACTAATAATATGGACACATGTTAGAGAACATGGTGTTGGTTTGACCCACCTTGAGGCACTGTTGAGATTGTTATGATTTCATGTGTCATCAGTTGGTCCCAAGCAATGATGACGTATAATCCTTAGACCTGAGATCAGTATGGTTTCCTACATGTGTAATAGCACTCTTAGGGATTGCCAAATGCTACTCGTAACTGAGTAGTTATAAAGGTAGCTTTCGGGTATGCTATGAAATATACGGAGGAATGTGACTGATCGGATATGGGATTTGTCCCTCCTAATATAACCGGAGAGATGTCTCTGGGCTCCTCGTTGTGGTCGAATAAAGAAAGTGTGTGGCCATGCCACTAATGGTCGAAGTGCCGACCACATGAAGTTATTCGACACTTGATCGAGAAAGTATTGAACATTCCATGCATGACAAATTATCTCACCTGGAGTTCAACTAGATGTCACGAGGCAAAGGGAGAACACACAAGCAGGTCGTTCAGTTCGACCAGATATGAGCTGATTGTAGACTAGTCGGCTAGTCGTAGATCGGTCGTATGAAGATACGAAGTGGTCAAGTTCCTCAATTAGTTAAATTATTTATCTATAACTGTTATTCATTCATGATGTCGATTCTAAACCATCGACAATTTTTATTCTGAATTTTAGTTTTTTATTGGATTTCGTATACAAATCTAATTGCCAAATTTTGTTTATTTTATATTCCAAATTGTAATTATTTATGGATTTTACCTAGGAATTCGTATGGAAATCAAATTGCTAATTTTATTTTATTCTGAATTTCAGTTTAGTTTTATTTGACATGCACACTTTTATTTAGAAATATGTATAGAAATCAAATTGCTAATTTTACTTTTACTTTTAATTTTATTCTGAATTTCAGTTTAATTGTACTTGACATTGACTCTTTCTTTTAATCTAGACCGTTATAATCTGGGCCCTACACGATCTACGATATAAAGCTTTCTCTTTTTCCGCCGATTAACGTGAGAATGTATAGCTCTTGAGAATCAACGTGGTGGCTTCTTTTGACTCTGTCTTAATAAGATAATATAATACTATTTTATTGTCCATATATAGACTTATTCGTGGGCAGCCTAGCCTGGTGACCCGACCCGAGCCCAACCCAATTTTTCCAAGGTCAGACCTTGATTTTCGACCCGAAGGCTTGGCTCGAAGCCCGGAAAACCCCGACAATGATAATAAAAATAATATATTTTTATTCTAAAAATGAATTAAATATTTATTCAAAATAATTTAAATAATAATGTTTTATAGAAAGACACATGTTTCAGGCTGGACTCTAATCTACCAATTTAAGGCTGAGTTTTTCCATACCCGTCTGAGGTTTGAAGAGGTCTATCCATATAGATTATTTTAATTAAATAACCCTTTTTAAAATTTTATTTTAAAGTTAACACACTATGAACTTTATTTTCAATTCTGACCTTTTTGGTCACGCCACCACCCGTCGTGTGACAAAATAACATTGTCACATCAGTCCGTATCTTGGTAAACTCTTGTCATGCCACCACCCGTAGTGTGACAGTATTGTTTGGTGGCGTGACAAAAATACTATTTTAACGGACTTATCCTGTAGCATGACAATATTATTTTGTCACGCCAAAAGAGGTTAGAATTAAAAATAAAGTTTATGAAGTTAACTTTAATTTTTTTTAAAAAGGGTTAATTAATAATAAAAAGGCTCACCCATGTACCACCTTATAAATCTATTTTAACTTTTCATCAAATCATGACATATCGATGGCCGCGTACTCGTCATGACACGTGAGATCTACTAGGGATGGCGCGTGGACACGGCTATCACCGACAGTGACACTAGAGGGGGGAGAGAGTGAGGATATTGGTGAGAAAGTGGAAGAGAGAAATTAGGAGAAGCTTATCCCGCGTGTTCGTGTCTGATGATGTGTCACAATTTCATGATAAATTAATGAGAAATTAGCAAGAAAACCAGAAAAATGGGGTGTCAATGAACTAAAACGATTTATACACGGTTAAGTGACAAAAAGTAATGACTTTTTAAGTTTTTTTTATTTATCCCCAGAAAATAGAAACAGCGATGCGCATAAGCCTAGAAACAACGGTTAGTCATATGCTTATGTGAAGTCCAGGCCAATGTACGCTGCAGTTCGCTAAAGTCATTTTATTTTGGTCTATTGTTATCCTTGTTTAGATTTTTTATGTTGACTTTTGCATGAATTAATATCATATATATACCCATCAGATGTTCACAAGACTTTATTTTCTTTATTGCGAATGGGTGACAACAAGAGAGAAAAAAAAACAGTGCAATTTGACTATCTTGTCCTGTTCCAAACGCCTGCTTTTGTTGGCAGCGAGTGCTTTGAATACACAATAGATACATGATTGTTTGCCTGTTGCTACCGTCGGATCCGTGGCGCAATGGTAGCGCGTCTGACTCCAGATCAGAAGGTTGCGTGTTCGATTCACGTCGGGTTCAATACCCCGATCCAATTCGGATCCTTTTTAAAAAATTCTTTTGGGCTGCATATGGCTGTTAGCTATCGGTTAAGTGGGCTTTCATTCCTCAAGGCCCAGTTCTTCGTTAGCTCTTCCCATGGGCTCTCTAAAGTAAAAATTGAATCCTCGGACCTCAAAACATAACATTGCCCGCAGCCCCCCCCCCACACCAGTCTGGTCCTACCTGGTAGTTACCCTTCCACAGTCGAGTCTTCTTTACTCCTTTCGACTATTACTCCAATCAAAATCGTTTTCATGCTAGTGGATCAGCAACATGGCTAGCTTCTGAACTTATTATCTTACCAATCTAAACAACCAAAGTATGAGTACGTATTCATCCACAAACCGAAGTCTTGCTCGAGGGTAATAGTAATCGTAGCTTTACTGCAACTACATACCCCTCTTATTATAGGCCTCCCTGTGTTTCCTCGGGGGATTTCTCCTGGTCGCCGCGTGGCCAGCGAACTCCGTTACTTGCGTCGGCTCACACTTGCCTGCGTCGTTCGATGGGCGATGAACCACTGTGCTGCCGCGTCTCTTCCCCTTTGCTTCGACCGTCTCGTGCACCCCTCGAAGGAACGAACCCCCTTCCTGGTGCCTCTGCCCTCTATCCCCTTTGCCCCTCGCCGCCCGCATCCCACCCTTCGCCTACGCCGGCCCCTCCCCCCACTTCCTTCCGCAGCCATCTCCTTCCCACGCGCTGCCCTCGCCTCGCCTCACCTCCTCCCCTTCACCCGGGCCTCCACCTTCCCTTCGCGCGGGCCGCTTGTCCCCCTTCGACCGCAACAAGATTTCTCGGAGCCAGAGCCAGAGCCAGAGCAATTCTTGATTCCCCCCTGCAATCTACCCATTATATTGCTAGAATTAGTGGCCAAAATTCCACAAGGCTGAGCGATCCTTGGAGGTGTTCTCGATATAGCCTCTCCTTCAGGTTTCAGTCGTACTGCAAGTTGGAGACCCAAAATCCATTGTTGGAGTCCAGCAGCTATTGGAGTTCTCGCTGACCAAATCTGGTCCAGAGATTGGAGTCGTTGATTTGGCCAAGCCATGGCTCTGTTCCGAAAGTTCTTCTTTAAGAAGCCACACGACGGACTGCTCCTCATCATAGACAACATATACGGTAATGGAGTTCTTTCCTTTGCACTGTTGTGGCTTTAGTTGCTTGCAATAGACAAATTTGTTTTGCCCTAGCAGCTTAGTAAAAGAAAGAGGCTTCAGTTTGATTGATAGGTATTGATTACTAAGTTTAAGTATAGTTGAGATGCTGAATTGAGTTGTGCAAAGCATATCACAAGATGGCTTTAAAAGATAATTCAGAGAATTTCTGGGTCAATACAGTTATACAGTTGTGGGTGATACTTTTAGCATACGTATTTATTTGCTTATTACAATTTAAATGAGGTAGATTGTTTCAGTTTTTGTCACCTTAAAAAATGCTTTATTTTCTGCTCATTGGTTGAATAGCTAAATTCAATATAGAGCTGAGGATTGGCGTATGCTTGACACACATGGCTTATAGTTGTTTCAGTTTTTGATTGTTGCTTCTCCATGAAAGTGCTGGAAGATGGCCACTTTGAAGCACACATCAGAGGCATTGCAACACATCTTCTATAAAATTTTCATGATCACTCATTCATGATATAAAATTTTGGGACTCGAAAGGAAGAAAGCCATACAAACCACATTTTATCTGAGTATGGTATGATTGTTTTGTACTACCCAGGCCACTATGAGGACTGTCCACTTCTCACCATGGGAATGGTCCACTACATTTTGATGTCCAGCTAGAGTTGGCTCTCTCTGGGTTGGCATAGCTTACTGGTGATGCACTGCGAACAAAGATGCTGGCCTATTCTAGCTTTCATGTTAGCTACTCATTTAATATACCTGGGACATTATTCGAATGAGCAGAAAACGTTGGATATGCTCTACAAACAATCGTCTTTGGAGCTCTTGGACATGTTTTCTGCTCTAAATCCCATGCCTTCTCAAATGAGATACTTGTGCTATATTTCGATGAGGAATGTCATGCCCGAGTGGCCTCCAGCTGATAGAGCCCTGACATTGGATTGTGTGATTTTGAGGATGGTTCCAAATTTTCACATTCAAGGTGGTTTTCGTCCGATGTTCAGGACAGGGGCGGAGCTGGGCCTCGGGCCCCCGGGGCAATGGCCCGAGGCCCAGCTAAAAAAACCAGCTAAAAGTCCTAATAAAAGTTGAAAAAATCAGTGTAAATTTGAGTTTGGTCCAAAACGCGCTGGGCCGGCCCGAGGCCTGGCCCAGCGCTGGCTACGCCCCTGGTTCAGGATATATGCCCCAAATCCACTCATCCCCCATGATTAGACTCCCAAGGGCTTGTTTGGATAGGGGGATTAGAACCAATCCCGTCGGATTGGAAGGGATTTTAGTTCAAATTCCGAGTCAATCCGAAGGGATTGAGTCGGATCACAATGTATCCAAACAAACCCTAAAGTTTTTTTTTCAACTCCGAAGAATAGCAACCTTGTCTGTTTTTTGTCACAGGTAATTGTCCTTTTTCTGGTCATGTATTATGGTCCTTTTGGAGTGGATCTTTGTGTCATCTGTTATCTACAACATTCTAATTGTTAAAGCTACTGCATTGTCGCATTAATGTCAATAATCTTTTTGAATATATAGTTTTTAATAGCTGCAGTATTCTAATTGTTAAAGCTACTGCATTGTCGCATTGATAGGCTTCCTTCCCTTTGTGTTGTTTTATCTCTGTGACTGGAGTGTGGGCCCTCCTGTAAGCAGCTAGCTAGCACAAGTGTAATGTGAATGAACCACTGACAATACGACCCGCATGTAAGTTGATTAGTTAGTATTTGTTGACACAAAGCCATGCAATTAGATGATTAATTACAATCCATTTAGTTGAATGATTAGTCAGTGACATTCCGATTAGCAAGACCCTTTTGGAATGCAGTGTTTTACCGAGTCCTAAGTATGGTTTGCAAAATTTATTTAGCATTATTTAGCTAGATAGAATCAAGCATTGTCTATGACAGTCCTGCTCAGATGAAAAAGGTTATTAAACCACCATAGTTTTATATATATTAGAAATTTTTTTATTAAACCACACTGCAATCGCCAGCTGTGACACAGCGCGCTTTCAGCCTACTGTAGATATACAGAGCTTCTTCCATCGTGTGAACCTCGCTGCGTTTTCCTTACCGCTCGCTGCGCGTGGCAGTTTTGGCACCAACATAACCGACTTGCACGCCGTGGAGACGCAACAGCAACAACAACTCACGGAGAAAGCAACGTGTCGAACGGTACATCTGCACGCGTATAGATCTCGTCGCTTGTCCTGCACAGCAACAAGCCAGCAAGCTAAAATTTGCAAGATCTATTAGTAGTTACTAATTAAACCATAAAGAGATAGAGGCTAGTAAGGTTGCCTTATAGTCTCGTGCGCAAGGCAACATGGAACAAGTGACCAGCAGAAGCTTACAAAATGCCGAGGGACTGGAATATTTTCTCGTGGTGAGATATATTGGTGGCATGGCTTGACAGTTCCCATGACACATCAGGGCTGGAATCTAATGCCCACTTGAGGTTTGTTCTTTGCGAAGCTTTGCTCTATTTTTCTTTTAGCAGTGGGGTTCTGCCTGTACTGTACGTAGTGCGACGATTCTCTAAGTTGCTATGTTTGTAGTTACTAGAAGAAATTTGATTTGTGTCTGAAACCTCTCTACTAATTAAACCCGCCCACTTAAACCTGCTTATTTCCAAAACTCTAAATTAACCATTTTGTTCTATCATCTCCTTTGGGCCCTAGGCAGGTTAATTATAATTCGCTAACTGGTCATTTTAACCGTGAACTGACGTGACCTCAGAAATTTTGCCAAATCAAATCACATAACAAATCTGTCAAACCTCCAAAGATATACAATTTCTTCTAATACAACAAAAACGTTGCTTGTTAACTTTGGGATGGAACAGATCGAGAACATATTGCAGAGAGTGACCTCATCAACCAATTTCTTTACGAGACTGGTGATTGTGGTTAATTAAGGATGACAAGCACCACTGGAGAAGGACAAGAGAACCCCTGTGTAGATAGGTTTCCGTTTTCAGAAGTGGTCTCTCATCTCCGTGGCTGAGAAGCTAGGGAGAGGAGAGATGGCACTGTCGTGCAAGCCCCCCCATCTTTCCATTTGTGTCAAGATCAAAACATTTCGTTTCAGGAGATGTAATTTTTTACTGGCCAACAACCCTGGGAAGGACGGTGAAAGACGAGTCAAACTTGATGATAAGGAGGTGAAAACGCCAACCACACTATGCAGTTGGTGCATACCCAATTTATCCTGATAAATGTTGAATAAAAAAAAGTGAATGCAACAATCCATTGTACAATTCTACATGCACATCCGAGTAGCTATGGATAGAGCATCGGAAGTACAAATTCAGCTTTATCAACGGGATGCTAGTGTCCCTACTCAAATGTTTGATTGACATGAGAAGGAATTTAATTTCAGAGGGAGACGGGAGTTTTTGGCTGATTTGACATGTTCTTAATTTGTAATAGTAAAAGTAGGCTATGCTCGTACACAATTTGAAAAAAATAGTATTTGAAAAGAGCATTATGCACCTCCTGTTGTTGCACGCTCGGGGGCACCGCGATATGTCCCCTACCGTCCTCCTGTTGCCGTTCCAGTCCGTGGTACGTGGGTTCCGCGGACTGGTATCTGGTTTCTGCAAATTAAGAGCGCGGTATATAACCTTTTTTAAGTGCTGTGATGCTATTTTTATAATTTTATACAAATAAATACTACTTTTTACTATTATAAATAAAAAAACCAAAAGTCTGATGTCCTAGATACAGACACTGAGGCGATACGATAAATTTATGGGAGGCGCCCCCCAATGCTAGTACAACAGAAGATCTAGAAACAGCACAGTTGTCCCTGCACCATTTGCTAGCTCTTGGCCCGGGCAAGAAACTTTGATTAGTTGACCTAACTGCCCCTGTTGCTGCAATATAGTTGTCATGAATTGGAGCCACCAGGATTTTGATTGAAAACAACATGGGCTTTGTGGAGAAGCCACCATCAGACAAGGTGGAGCCCACACAAATAATATGTCATCGAGGGCCCCACACAAGCATAGAGACAAGGCATGGGAACCAAATTAGTGACATAAGTGTAGTGTGTTCTTGTGCCAACCTAAGCTAACTGCATAGATAGCTAATTAGCCAGCATCCCCCATCATTCATATCATGTGCACTGTGTAGGGGTGGTGATGTATGTGATGTGATCGCCCAAGGACGATGCAACTCGCTAATTGGGATTATATTTGTGTGTGATGGTTGAGATATGCTAAGCCATGGGCCAAAGGTAGCAAGATAATAATGCTGCGTGGCTCAAGCACCACCGAATCAAGCTTTAAATGCTAGATTAGCTAATTGTACTAGCTACTATCACTACAAGTCAAACTTTTAGGTTCAGGATGAGATCACACTAGCCCAGCCCCCTAGCTTTTTAGAGCTAACGAAGCCTAATTAATTAGCTAACGAAGTTGCCATAGCTCAACTAATTAACCCGGCAAAGTAATAATGAGCCATTTTTATCGATCGATCCGAATACAACAGTGTTAATTACATCCCAAATCACCAGATGAGTAATCTACATGCAGCTACACAAACAATGAAGCAAAGCTCGATGCATGCTTCGATCTCACAGGTTTATTTACAGTAAAACACTATAATGCACTAATCAATCGCCATTAGCGCGCAGTGCTTAGAGCTTAATTAATAGCTCCAGAGCGCGTTCTCATGGTCGAACTTTTGGCCGGAGGAAGAAGATATCTCGGGGTTCACGTCGGAGGTGAGGCCGGTGTCCTGCGACGCGCTCAGCCACTCCCGCTCACCCTTGCACGCCGGTTGCTGCTTGCCGACCATTTCGACGAGGCCACCGTACCCGTTGCTCTCTAGGAGTTGCACCAGGCTCACGCCGTGGTGCAGCTGCTCGCCGTACTGCGTGAAGCTCGCCGAGAACGGCGAGCAGGCGACTAGGCTGTGATGGTCCGTGCGGCCACCGGCGTGTGCCGCCGTCGGGTTGAAGAATTGGCCCTCCAGCGCGTTGGAGAAGCAGGTCACGTGTGCCACCGGGTCGACGCCGGCGGCGCCGGACATGTCCATGAGCGGAGGGAGGGCAGAGATAGATACGTCGTCTGCCATGGAGGACCCTATCTTCCCCATCTCCACGGCGCCTTTCTTTGCTGCTGCTGCCGCCGATGATAATGATACTACTCCTAAAAGGCTCTTCTTGAACACCCTGCACAGCACCCACTCGTTCTATACCCAAAGAGGCAGGGACCAAAAGAATTAAAGGTGGAAACTATCAGACTTGATCGATCGATGAATATATGAACATATATGCAGCATGCATATACACATGCTAATTCAAGAATTAACCCATATATGTTCTACACGCGTACCTTGGATGCGGCGGCCTTGCTGGGGAGGCCGCAGGTGGCGGCGTGGAGCTTGCCGTCGAGGCGGTACTCGTGCATGATCCAGCCGGACTTCTCGCCCTTAGGGGCCCTCCCCGTGTAGAAGACGAGCGTCTTCTTCATGCCGACGAGGGCCTTGCCCCGGAAGATGTCCTTGTCTTTGCCCGTGGCCTTCCAGTACCCGGCCTCCGTCGCCCTGTTCGCCCTCAGCCCCGTCGGGTACTTCCGGTCCTTGAGGCAGAAGAAGTACCACTCCTTCTCCCCCATCTTAGCCAGCGCTGCATGCATGCGTTGTTCCATTCGCAGCAACCACACGGCATGATCAGCATGTACATATGCTAGTCGTGCAGTTCGTGCGTGCACAAGTCGATGTGGTACTTACATGGCAGGTCCCATGGCTCGCACTGGTTGAGGTTGGCCTCGCTGACGGCGAGGGCCGCGAAGCGGGCGTCGGCGACCTTCTTCGCTAGGTAGTGCGTGATGAGCTCCTCGTCGGTCGGGTGGAAGCGGAAGCCGGGCGGCAGGTCCATGGCGTGCTGCTCGTCGTGCTCCATTGGCTGGCTAGCTGCCGTCCTTGCTATGTAGTTTTTGCTAGCTGTTATGACGACTATATAACTAGCTCCTGCCCTGAATCATTTGTACAGAGAGATATGCATAAACTAGGACAGGAGATTCAGACAAGGTGGCAAAGGAAAACTAAAATCCACAACACCGCTAGCTAGAATCAAACAAATCAGAGAAGTATACATTAGATAGAACATTTGAAGAGAGCTAGAGATCAGAGAGAGAGAGAGAAGGGGGTGATAGTAAGGTGGATTACCTTTTGGAACTGATATGGATTCAGATGGTAACAGAGGGAAGTAGTTCAGAGAAAATAAAGTGCGAGAGGTGGTGCCCTTAAGTACTAGGAGATGGTCTTTTTAGTAGAAAGAGACGTGGTGGTGAAGTAACTCACGGGAGATGAGTGCATGGGAAGAGATGGTCTAGAGCTGCGCGTAGTTGCACTGGCCAAAACTTGCTTCCCCACAGTCAAAGTACTACTCCCTCCGTGGCTGCATTTCAGAATACTTGACCCTTCTAAGACTTTTTACTGTTTTTAAAGTTAAACTTTGACTATTAATTATATATTTATTAAATATAATAGGGGAATAATATTATGAAAGTGTTTCTTACGATAAATCGAACAATACCATTTTAATAACACCAATCTAAATATTTAAGTATTTTGAATGGAGGGAGTAGTGTTTTACCCCAGCCTTTCTGATCTCAATGAATTTATAATTTTGCGCTTCACTAAATGAGTCCTAAAGCAAATCATGCGTACTAAATGCATTAATTAAGCCATCATTGGCATATGCAAGTACATGTGTAAGCGCATTATAAGCCAGCAACCGAAGAGAGCGAAGCGACCAAATCAATTCTTTCTGCATCTTCAGAAGCTTGACCGCTTGATTCTACAGATTAGTTAGTATTCCAGTACCGCGAACGATAGGATTTATTAGTTTGATGTTAAAGGTGAGGTAATCATTTGATACAATTAATGTAGTTTGACCTACCGACACACACCAAAAAAAAAAAAAAAAAACCGAAGACCAACCCGATATCCGTCACCAAGGGCCGATCGGTCGGTAGCATGCATGGTGAATCAGTAGCTCAGAGAGCACATTGGTCACAGTCTGATAATTAGTAGATGATAACAACATTTTACATGCATCCTGTGATGGACCGAGGATTACAATTATGAATCATTAGTAATATCCTAGGTTGCCTCGATGCTGGGACAACGATATAAATCCGTCGATACTATGATATGATGTTTCTTAAATATAATGGTGTGTTGATTCGTCGCGTGTATATGTATTTAAAAATAGACAAAACAATACTGTGCTTCTCCTTTATATAAACAAGAGATAATTCTGCAACAATCAAACTAGCTTAACCAAAACCAATATAGTATGACGACAAGCAACTTGAATTTGCATAGGACTAGAGCAATAACACATTCACCCTATAAAGAAATGGTCTTTAATTGGGCTAACTAAAAGTCCGAGGGTCATGGTCATCAGTTTAATTAACATCAACAAGTATCAACAGAGAAGAATCAACTACTAAATACCAAACTAACAACGAGAAGAAAGCTCGCACCCTCGCCGCCGCCCACAACGCGATGCACGTGCTATGTGCCCTCTTCGTCGCTCGCCACCGGGCGCCGCCTCAGACCTCCTTCGTTTGAGTCGCTTTGCTAGGATTAGACAAAGGAAAGTTATTGCTACACTCTGCTTTGTGCACACCTCTCAACTGGTGGGCATGGGCAAGTGGCCGGACCTACTCAATTCTTATGCACGCTCCAATCATCCAAGATGCTCGCACTCCAAGCCCAACAACCACTGTTAAAATTGGGCTCATAAGTGTAAAGATTCATTCATTTCAGAAATTTCAAAGTATGCATGGTTTAGTCTCATATTGCCCAGCCAAGTGGTGGGAGGGCAATTTATAAGGTGGAATACATGCCACCTATTGAAACACGTGATACATGATATGTGGTGATATGAGGAGGACTGTAGCTAAAGTCACACACACATACGTACGCACACACGCGTATATTCGCGTGGCAATCGCGTGACTTGTGAACGTGTCATGAATCTAGTCAATCTTTCTTTTGCCAACCGTGCATTTCTCTCCTCTTTTAAAGTGGTCGAAACACAGTGTTCAAAAAACACTGGTCGGATCCATAGACCTGTGTGGTCGAAATAAAGTGGTTGAAACACAGTGGTTGAAAAACACTAGTCAGATCCATAGACTAGTGTGGTCGAAACACAGTGGTTCCAAGAGGAAAAGAACTTAGCACCATTAGATCTTGTCCATTCTGATTTGTGCAAGATGAATGGATTATTGACAAAAGGAGATAAAAGATTTTTTTTTTAACTATTATTGATGATACATCTTGATATTGTTATGTGTATCTATTGAAAACAAAAGATAAATCTTTAAATTACCTTAAAATTTGTAAGGTATATGTTGAGAACCAACTAGAAAAGAAAATTAAAAGACTAAGGTCTGATCGGGGAGGAAAGTATATCTCTCATGAGTTCTCCCAATTCTGTTCTAAACATGGAATAATCTATGAAGTTACACCACCATACTCACCCCAATCAAATGGGGGTTGCTGAGAGAAAAAATCAAACACTAACAGACTTGGTGAATGCCATGTTGGAGAGTGCCGATATGCCTAAGATGTGGTGGGGGAAGCTATATTGACAACAATTTTTGTTCTTAACAGAGTAATCACTAAAAGGTGTGAGATTACTCCGTATAAGGGATGGAAGGGGAGAAAACCCAATATTAATTTTCTGCGAACTTGAGGGTGTTTAGCAAAAGTTAATATACCATTGGAGAAAAAGAGAAAGCTTGGACCTAAAATAGTCAATTGTGTCTTACTAGGATATGCTCATAACAACACAGCCTATAGTTTTTTAGTAGTAAAATCAGAAACTCCTGAGATTATTGCTAGCACAATAATGGAGTCTAGAGATGTTTTATTTTTTGAGGATATTTATCATATGAGAACTGCTGGCAGTACTTCTTGAACCGAGGATAATCAAACTATGAATAGTAGTAATTTTGAACCTACCATCATCTCTGAACTAATGAGCGATATACCACCAGTCTGTGATATTCATGAGGAAGAAAATAATTTAGTCGAAGAGGCTCCTCGTAGGAGCAAGCGACAAAGGGTTGAGAAAACCTTTGGCGAAGACTTCATTGTATAACTCGTGGATGATGTGCCGAAAACTCTTTCAGAGGCTTATGCATTACCCGATGCGGAGTATTGGAAAGAGGCAGTCCATGGCGAGATGGATTCCATCATGGCTAACAGAACTTGGGAAATTATTGATCATCCTAGCGGGTGCAAACTTGTTGGATGCAAGTGAATCTTTAAAACTAAAATTGAGGCCTGATGGTACTATTGATAAGTACAAGGAAAGACTTGTGACCAAGGGGTATACCCAGAAAGAAGGTGAGGATTATTTTGATACTTGCTCATGTTGCCAGATTAACCACCATTCGAGTGCTCATTGTATTAGATGCTTCCCATACTCTACACATCCATCAAATGGATGTAAAGATAATTTTTCTTAATGGATAGTTGGAGAAAGAAATCTATGTGGGGTAACCGGATAGTTTTGTGATTTATGGACAGGAAAATAAGGTGTGTAAATTAATCAAATCCTTGTATGGCCTAAAGCAAACACCTAAACAATGGCACGAGAAATTTGATAAAACTTTAACATCTGTTGGTTTTGTTGTGAATGGGGCATATAAGTGTGTATATTATCGTTATAGTGGGGGTCAAGGAGTGATTTTGCGTTTGTATGTCGATGACATACTTATATTTGGGACAAACACTGTTGTTATTGACGATATCAAATCTTTATTATATAGATGCTTTGATATGAAAGACATAGGAGAGGCGGATGTTATTTTGAATATTAAATTAATACAAAATGAGGATATGATCACATTGAATCAATCCTATTATGCTGAGAAAATATTGAGTCAATTTGGCTTTGAGAACTGCAAGATTTCCCCAACTCCTTATGATTCTAGTGTTAATCTTTGAAAGAATTAGAGATTAGGCAAAAAAATCAATTGAGATATTCACAAAATATTGGGTCTCTTATGTATCTATCTGGTGCTACAAGACCCGAGATATCATTTGCTGCTAGCTAATTAAGTCGGTTTACTTCTAACCTAGGAGATGGTCACTAGGAGGCACTTGAGAGAGTGTTTCGCTACTTGAGAGGTACAACCTCATATGGAATTCACTATACTGGGTATCCATCTGTTTTAGAAAGATATAGTGATTCAAATTGGTTCTCTAATGCAAATAAGATCAAAACTACAAGTGGTTATGTATTTACCCTAGCAGGTGCATAGCTTCATGGAGATCGTTGTAAGATCGAGGAGGCCGACTAGAGGAGTGTGAATAAGCGGTTTTAAAATTCTTTAGGCTAAAACAGATTTTTACGCTGAAATGTAAATCAAATCAATTTTGCTCATTTAAAACCTAAATCAACTAGTCAAGGCTAAGTCCACCAACACGTTAAGACTAAAACAATGAATACAATTCTAAGGAGACAAGCGAGCAATTTAATTCTACAAATGTAAATTGCAAGAAGGTAAAGCTCAAGAAAGCAAACCACACGAACACTCAAACTTTTTCCCGTGGTGATCGAAAATTTGCCAGTTTCCCCTAGTCCCCGTTCAGGTAAGCCCAAACGAATTTGATTGGCTCCACAAAATAAGCCTACACCTCGAATCCACTCGGGGTTGCTCTTTCTCCACTATGGAGATGGCGAGCACCGAACCACTCACAATCACCCGGGTCTTCTCACAACCTTCTTTGAGAAGATCACCAGTACAACTCCTCCAAACCATCTAGGTATGGACAAACACCAAGAGTAACAAGTCGAAGATACTCACTTGAACCAATCAAGTGTCTAAGCTCGATGGATACTAAATCCAACACCTAATACAACACATGCACTAAGATTTTACTCTCTAAACTCACTAAGTGCAACACATGCACAATGGTGAGGAGAGTGCTTGCTATTTGCTCTAAGGGAATGAAAATAGCACCAGTCTTATCCATCAAACCGGCCACAAAGGAGTATTTATACACTCACACACAAAAACTAGCCGTTGGAGGAGAATCTGTGCAAAAGCAGAAAGGCTGGTTAGATCGCAGGCACAGGGCTAGTCAGACCGGGATACAGAGTAACTATAAATTATGCAGTAATCATTGCTACAAAATATAACCATTATGCTAGGTCCAGTCAATTCGCCCACACATGGTCCAGCCAGGCCGAGTTCAAAAGATTTCAAAACTAGAGAAAACATGCTACTGGAAAAAGTTGACCGCATCGGTCAGTCCGAGGATCCGATCTGACCGGTGATAATATTGTAGCTAGTTCGACAAGGAGAATCCAGTAGCAAGCCACAAAAATAACCTTCTCTGGAGAAAGCTGACTGCACCAATGACCTGGAAGTCCGATCAGTCCGGACCTCCAACAACGATCAGTCCGGATGGCCACAAGTCACATACTACAAGGATTATACATCAGCCTCAACTATTTGAAAAACACATTCACAAATAATAGCATCTTGCCTAGAAGAGCTTAGAGCAAACGAAATTGAGCTATCAACACATGACTTACTCAAGCTACTAGTCAAGACCCATCTTAATAGTACGGTAACTTATACTAGTAATCCGGTCTTCACATCAAACATCGAGATCGGTAAAATACTAGGAACATAACCTTAGCCTATGCTAGTTATGCATTTGTCTTGAGCAACCATCTTGGAGTGATTACTGGATGACGAACATCTTCTCTCTAAGTCCTGGACTTGATTGTCATCAACACATGATGATCTTCTTCACTTCGAGGTCTTGTTTTGATGCTCATCAACACATAATGACATTCTTCATTCCGAATCTTGACTTGATGATAATCAACTTATGATGCAATCCAAAGTCTTCATCATCATGGGACTTAACTTGTTTCACTAACTCATGAAAATATTAGTCCACATGACGATTGTTATTAATTACCAAAATACTTTAATAACACATAATGATGGGTCTAGATTCTTCAGTCGTGTAAACATACCATATTGACGAGGTCAACCATAGAAGCAGAACTTGTAGCACTAGACATAGCTACTGTTGAGGCTAAATAGAGAGCTTCTGTTGGACTTGCCACTGTTTGAGAAACCAATACCGGCAATCCTAATGTACTATGATAACCTAATAATATTGATTAAGGTTACAAGTGCTAAGGATAACATGAAGTCCTTAAAACACGTGAAGTGCAAACATAAATCTGTCAGAAAACTGAGAAACTTCAAAGTGATTACTGTGAATTATATTCGCACTGAGAAAAATCTGACAGACCCTTTCACAAATGCGCTAACATGGAAGGTGTTTTTCGTTGCGTCTATGGACATGGGAATGAGGCTCATTGGAGTTACAACTCAACAATAACCCATACCTTCTTGATCGGATATCCCGTGACTTAGGTAATGGGAAAAACAAGTTGAAGTTGTAAAAAAAGAGTACAATTAATAATATATGTACATGTGTCATAATAGACAAAGTACTCTTAACTGTATATGAGGGTAGCTTAAAGCCTTATGTATTCTAGTGTCCAATGAGAGAAAAAGGTATTAGCCTACAGGATAACTAAAATGAATACACATACTTGAGTTTAACTGTGAGGTTGCAATTCACAATATTAGGGCATGCATTCTCGAGAAAGCTCATGAGCAGATAAGGGAGCATGACCAAATAATGCTTCGTTTAGACGTGGTTCTTTGACAGCCTAGTATCAGTTGAGATTTCAAGTGAAATCTAATCACGAAAAGTTGTGAATTCAAGACATAGTTCAGTCATCAGCTGTGAGAAAATGGGCGTTATTATTCTAAGTGTAAGTTCAACCCGTAGGGGACTTACACTATAAGACAAGTATATTAACAACACTTTAGTACACTAGCTCGTATCATCATTTTTACTGCTTGCCTTGGAATTTGTGGGGGATTGTTAGAATTAGGCCCATAAGTGTAAATATCTATTTATTCCTGAAATTTCAAAGCATGCATGGTTTAGTTCCATATTACCTAGCCAAGTGGTGGGAGAGCAATTTATAATGTGGAGTTCTTGCCACCCATTAAAACATGTGACACGTGATATGGGGTGATATAAGGATGACTATAGCTAAAGTCATACACACGCACGTACGCACACGCATGCGTAGGGGTGGAAACAGATCGGATACGGGCGGATAATGGCTCTACCATATTTGTTTTCATATTTTTTGCCGGATCCGGATACGAATGCGGATACAAATAATATCGAATACGAATACAGAATGAATACGAATTGAAACGAATACGGCCGCGGGTATTTTTCGGAACATGAAAACCCCTTAAATTGTATGCCAGAAATTAACGAAAATATATAACTAGTTTATTTGATGCAAACATTCATGAATTGTTCATATTTTCAGCAACCACACATAACATTGGCACTAGCATGATGCATTAACTAGTTCATCATAAACATAACACTTAGTTTACCATATTTAGCTCATAAGTCATAACTCACAAAGTCATAAGTCATCGCACATTCACACTTAGTTCATCACATACATAAAACTTAGTTCACACTAACACTGATCAGGCTAGATGGTTAATCCATACACAAATGATTGTGACATCCCAAAGTATGTTACCAAAAATAAAATTAATAAAATTATTATTTTATTGATTTTTCTGATATTTAAAAGAGTTTTCTTGGTTAAAAAGAAAATAATAATAAAATAAAGTCAATTATTTACTTTCCTATCTTTCAATGTCAAAAATAAAATTTATTGAGATTTTTGGGATTTTATTGGATTTAAAGTGAAAATGAAAAAAAAATTCTTGAATTTTCTGAATTTTAAAAAATGGTTTTCCTATTTTTTAGGAATTTAAAATAATTTATGTGCAAAAATAAGAACCAACTTTAACTTGGAATTAATTTTATTAAGTTCAAAATAATTCAACAAATTTTTGTGATTTTTTTCTATAATTTTTAACTCTATTTGCTATTTTCTAAAAGGCTATTTGATTTGTTGCATTTTTTAAATTGAAAATCAATTAAAATCTTATTTTTTTTTATTTTGGGCCAAAATCCAGATATCTGAACTTAGTCTTATCCGGATAATCTGTATCTGTATCCGCTGGATAGCATGCCTACCTTATTCATTTCCGTTTTTGACAAAAAAAAACCCGAATCCGTTTTCGATATGAAAATTATCCGAGAAAAATCCGACCCGAGAAAATCCGAATCCGTTTCCATCCGGATCGGTCAGAAACTATCCAATCCGTTTTCATCCCTACGCATGCGTATATTCGTGTGGCAATCGCGTGACTTGTGACTTACGACGCACGACCGTGAATGTGTCATGAACCTAGTCCACATTTCTTTTGCTAATCATGCATTTCTCTCATTTTAAAGTGGTTAAAACACAGTGATCGAAAAACATTGGTCGGATCTATAGACTAGCGTGGTCAAAAATAAAATGGTCGAAACACTATGGTCAAAAAACACGGGTCAAATCCATAGACCAGTGTGGTCGAAATAAAGTGGTCGAAACACTATACCCAAAACACAGTGGTCGAAAAACACTGGTCGGGTCCATAGACCAGTGTGGTCGAAATAATATGGTTAAAATACACTGGTCGAAGCTGTAGATCAATGTGTAATCAGGATATGATAAATACTATTTAATTACCCTTAATTAGTTTTGAATTAGGAGTTATCATTGGTTTAATTTGTGCTTTATTATACAATTACTAGTGAGTAATTTTCTCGACCTTAAAAAGATCTGGAGATGTCAAAAATCAAAGAATGGATTGATTCACTTTTATTTTCTTATTCTTCCTCTCTGTTCAACTATGTTAGATAGTTGTGTTGTCGAACTAAGTCGTCTCTTCTCCGCCTCTTCTCCCCTCCATAAGCCCTCTCGTGGTCCCGCCCCGTCACCCTGGCCAGGCCGTGCCGGCTTGGGCCACGCGACTCATCCTCCCGACCACAAGTTTGGCACGCCTCCCAGAACCACTGCCGGTCTTCTCGACACCACCTCGTTTGGCCCCAGGCCAGGTGAGCCTCCTCCACCTCTGGCTCTTTCTCTTTCCCCTGGTTCTCCTCGGTTGACAAGCCATTATCCTTGGCTCGGTCACGCTCGGGTGCCACCTCCTCGGCCTCCTCTCCCGATCCCATTTTGAAACAACCCTAGATCCCCAACCTCCAACCCATTGCGTGAATCAGTTCCCTTCCTGTTTTCCCTGCATTGTTCCCTGTGGCAGCTCCCCTTGCCCTGCTCCTCCCTACCTTGCTCTCTCCATGGTGAAGGCCCGGTGTGGCGACGGTGAGTGTGTGGCCATTGAACGTGTCGATAATCCTTGTGGCGGCATTTGATCCATTTGTGTTCGGCATTTGATTGTGTATAATTCGGTAAATGAAGACCTCTGGATGATCTATCGGCTAAGTGATATGCTCGATGGTTTAAAACCAGGGTTGTATAAGTGGATAATTGAATCCTTGTATTGTTTATTGAATCACTTGTTTGCCTCAATTGTTGATTATGGAACAATGGTTGTTGTATGTAATGGCTAATCTTGGGTTGAGCGGTGGAATTAATTATTACCTGATTGTTTTGATGGTGATATTTTGGTTACGATCATAAGTATACTTGTGATAATGAGATAGGGTTTTGTGTCGGTTTGTCTCGTTTAGTGGGTAGCTTATTTGGTGATAGTCGTGCTTTGCTCCCCAATATTGATTTATTGATTATTGTTCATCGATGTCGATTTTGTAACCTCGAAATTGAGATTTGTCGTTGCAATGAAGAGCTTTTTTGATATTGCTAATAAATGCCATGTTGGTTATCTGGTTGAGTTGTTATGTTGTAGACATTGCGATTATTTGTTATTTATATTTTGATTGTCAACATTTGATTCGTAGTTGTTTCCTGAATGCGTAGCATTGAGGTTACAATCGATCCAACGCTTAAAATTTCGCCATAGATTAGTAGAATGTTTTGTGGTAGTAAGTTGATTATTGTTTAAGCGTCTGATAGCGATCCTTAGTATAAGTGTTTGGCGGTAAATTGAATGATTGGTTGTGATCTTGATTATTAAGGATAGTTTTAATCTTGATTGCAATATTTCTATTGGATTTGATAATCAATTGTTAATCGTTGGTTAGCGTTTCGTCGGATCAATGATCGTTGGAAGTAATGATAATTAGTGAAAATTGGAAGCATTGATTTGATTGCTTTATCCATTCGTATTGTTTGAAATGAATTGTGGTTTGGCAATAGAATTTGTCTTGATTTGGTAATAGGTTGTGGTAGTAAGTTGAGTAGCTAGCTTTTGAATCAATGAGTATTATCTGGTGAGATTTGGATTAAATTGCCATTGGATCTTGTGTCGATCAGTATTCTAGATTGGTATAAATGATCGAGTTGCTTTGTTGCCTTGTCTTTTTGGTAGTCTTGGTCTTGAATCCAGGTGAGCATTACAAAACTTGACCTTACCTCTTTGAATCCTCTCGAAATCTTACGTCATTCGCCTTTATGGGCGTTTGACTCTTCAAACATTCGATATCATCAAACCTTTTCTCAAGCCGTCCTCCAATCTTAAGGCTCTTGTGTTTTATTTGGTCTCTTGGATTCTTTGTATTTATTTGGTTTTCAATCGTTATTGTAATTAGAAGTCGAAGTCGGAAGAATGGCGACTCCAGATCAAGATCCAGCAGGCAGATCAAGACTTGAACCTCTGTCTAATCGGGCTTTGAGTAAGATCAAGGCCCAGTAAAATAGCGAGAGTCAACACTTTGATCATATTGATCCCACATTTTATGCAAATTATATTCTTAAAATATCAAATTGCATGCTTTAATTTTATGCAAATGTATGTCAAATTCTCTAAGGTAGCTAAATGCCTATTTGTTGATTAATAAATTAATATGCCATTTCCTTGAAAGTTGAATTCCGATATCCTTGTCACCTAGTAAATATCGGTAACATACTATTATAGGTCGTATTAAATGCCATCTAGACTTGTTTAAATCAGGGTATTATACCCAAATCCTCATTCTTTAATCATCATCACTTGTTTTGGGTCATTGGGAGAATAGTTTGGAATGGTTGAATAATTTGTTTTATACTCCTCCAAAACTCTAAAATTTGCTAATACCATCTAGGCGGATGGTAGTGGAGGGTAAATGGTTGGGTGCTAATGTAGCCAGGATATTTTTGGAGGTATGTGGTAAACGGGATAACCTTAGGACTTAATCTGTGATGACCTCTTATTGTAAGCATAACAAGTCTATAATGGTGTCGACAGGCTAACTAATTGGTGTCCAAGTATTGCACCATTGGAGGGCTCTCAATACCGTGAGCCCAAGAGGCTACGTGGGAATGTAACTTGGGACCCTAGGCGTAAGTTGCATGCGCAGAGAGTCAGGCGTGCGGTTGTCGGTCCCAGGGCGACACCCTCAGTGAAACCTTAGGCGGCAAATATCGAGGATGCCTTGGAAAGGCCTTGTGATCTCCTTGATTCACATGTCTCGGAAGCGTGTATATATCAATGATTATCTCTTGTGGTAAAGATGTACAATCTCTGAGGAGAATAAAGCTTGAACAAGTGCCCGGTCAAAGCGGCGGTAGACTCAAAGAGTTAGTTCTATTTCAAAAACTTTTGTGGGTGGGATGAAAATGTGCGGGGCTCACCTAGCCCTTGATTGGTTTTTCAGGGTATTCTTACCGGTGTTGGTAATAGTGGGTATGACCACCAAAAAAAGCATGAGAGAGTTTAGTGGAGGAACCTCTGCGATATCAATTATACAATTAATCTCTTTAAAATGCAATTTGGTCCAAATGCTAAGTGATAGAATTTTCTAGATATCTGTATTTAAATCTTTGCTCGAAAATATCAAGATTACATTAATGGCGTGGTTGCTTTTAGAAGAGCATTGGCGGGATATGTTGAAGAAGGGATAAATTTTATGTCTTGTCAGGTGCATTGATTGCGATAATCGAAGATGTTTAACAACGTGGCCTTGATCGAAGCGCACTTGATTGAAGGGTTTCAAAAAGGGTATACATGTTGGACGATCCACGGTGAAGAGCGATTATACGAAGTTAATAATGGCGACATCGCCGAGGAAGTCAACGATTTGCGGATGTGGTGTGCTTTTGATGAGGATAGGGGCACGATGACAATGGATCGGATGCTACTGCGATGCGTAAGAGAACTACAATGTGAGAGAGTTTTGTAAATTCGAGGGCTTAAGGAGGACTCGGTGAGACCTTTGTTCCAGGCCGCAAGCCGGAATACACAAGGTTGTCAACCGTGCTTGAAGCTGCTGAAATTGAAGGCAAGCAATAGTTGGTCCGATAAGAGTTTCACGGTGTTGTTAGGTCTCCTAGCGGACATCCTTAGGAGAAGCGTGTTGCCCAAACACCACCTATCAAGCAAAGAAGGTTATTTGCCCATTGGGAATGGAAGTAGAAAGAATACATGCATGTCCAGAATGATTGTATCCTCTACAGTAAAGAGTATGCAGACATGCATTATTGTCCGTGTGCAAAGCATCCGATACAAGCATCAAAATCTTGCTAAGGTGAAGCAAGGACCTCTGCTAAGATGTTGTGGTATCACTGTAATCCCACGTTTGAAGCGTTATTTGCGAACCCAAAGGAGGCAAGATTGCTGCGTTGGCACTCGAGGAGGCGTAGAGAGATGGAAAGCTAAGACACCTGCGATTACGCGGTGGAGAAACTTGATCGGAGCTTGAAGAGTTCGGTCGAAGCAGAAACATAAGGTTAGGGTTGAGTACGGATGGAATGAATCCTTTCGGTAACATGAGCGTGAGACATAGCACTCGCCCGTGAATCTATGTATGTACAACCTTCCTCCTTGGCTCTGTATGAAGCGGAAGTACATTTTGATGTCACTACTTATCCAAGGGCGAAGCAAACAGGAATGATATTGATGTGTACCTAGCACCATTCTTTGGAAGATCTTGTGACCTTTGTGGAGCGAAGGGTGCAGGTATGGGATGCGTACAAGCGAGAGAACTTCACTTTACGCGCCATGTTGTTCTCGCACCATCAATGATTTTCCGCCCTTGGTAAACTGTTTCAAGCTTGATACAAAAGGAGCCAAAGCTGTCGCGACCGCTTAGATGCTACGGAGAGTGTATGGTGAACAACTCGCATAAAGCGTGTATATGCGTCACCGTAGGTTCCTTCCGAGAGTCACCCATACCGCAAGATGAAGAAACAATTCGCGGAAATAAGGAAGGCGGTTCGACTTCAAGGGCTTTTAGTGGAAAGAGGTCTATGATATGGTTAAGGATATCGATGTTGTGCTTGGGAAGGGGCGTAAATTAAGAACCCGTGAGAAGAACATCCGGAAGAAGCGGTCAATTTTTGGGACTTGCCTTATTGGGAGTACTTAGAAGTTCGCCATTTGCATCGACGTTATGCGTGAGAAGAATGTATGTGATAGCTTGATTGGTCTCTTCTTTGAACATTAGTGGCAAAACAAAGGATGGTGTTAACGCACGCGTGACTTGGTCGATATGAACATAAGGACCGAGTTAGCACCGAAAGAGACCGATCTGAGACGACGTACCTTCCCCGACTTGCTACACTCTGCCCAAGGCGAGAGAAATGAAGCGTGCGGAGCTTGCGGTGTGAAAGTCCGTCTGTTACTCCGCTAACATTAAGAAACTTGTTTCTATGCAAGATTTGAAATTAATTGGTATGAAGTCGCATGATTGTCGTGTGCGATGACACAAATGCTTCTGTTGCAATTAGGAGTATCTTCTTAGAACAAGGTCCGAGTGGCAATCTTGAGGTCGTGTTATTTCTTCAACTCAATTGCTCGAGAAGGTCATCGATCCCCAAGGACTAGATGCTCTGCGGTAGAGGTAGTGACGACTACGTGTCATCTTGAGATGTATTTCCCTCCGTCATTTTTCGATATCATGGTCCATCTCATTGTTCACCTTGTGAAAGAGATAAAGATATGCGACCTGTGTTTCTCGTCATATGTACCCGTTCGAGAGGTACATGGGAATTCTCAAGTCCTACGACGGAATCGATCTCGACCGGAGGGCGGCATCATCGAAGGTTATGCAGCGGAAGAGGTCATTGAGTTCTGCGTCGACTACATGGCTCGGTGGATCCGATTGGTGTGCCTCTATCTCGTCATGAGGGGAGACTGGATGGTATCGGGACCATCGGAAGAAACCAATCACTCCCGATCTGGATCGTGCGCTCGAGCCCATTTCACGGTCTTGCAACACATGACCCAAGTGTCCCCGTACATCGGCGAGCACAAAGACATGGTGCATGCGAATCCGACCGGTCGAAGGTTTGGATCACCGAGAGCACAACCGTCGGTTCAACGAATGGTTAAAGCGCGAATCACTCAGAGGTCATCAAGTGATGATCTGTTGCTATGGTTGGCAAGAGGGCCACAGATTTACAATTGTCACATGGCAAGGATACGACATAAATGGGTACACATTTTATCTGGCACTCGGGATAGGAAGAGCACAAAGTCGTTGCAAGCGGTGTCGCATAGATGCATTCGATCGATGGGTAAATGAGGAGCTCGTACTATGGGCAAATAGAGGAGATATGGGAGATCGACTACGTGCTTTTCAAGATCCCCTATTTGGTGCCGTTGGGTCCATCTCCCACGGTGAAGGTCGACAAATGCAGGCGTCACTACCGTGGACCTCGAGCGTGTCGGATACAAAGGCGAACCATTCGTCTTGGCTAACCAAGTTGTTCAAGTCTTCTATGTAACAGGCAGGCAAATAAGAAGCGCCACGTAGTTCTTCATGGAAAAAGGAGGATTGTCGGAGTTGAGAATGTAGTGGGCGAGGAAGAATACAATCAATTTGACGAGTTGCCACCTTTCGGAGACGGCATCGGGCTCGAGGAAGAACCCAAGTGAGGAAGCTAGCTATATCTTGCGTCGATCATCATGAAGGGTATTTTAATTAAGAATTTAATTACTCCATTGTAATTAATTTATTTATTCCATTGTCATGTGTTAATGTGTTATGGACTTGTGATCTTTAATATTGATATCAATGTGGATATTCATGGTAATGTTGAGTTGAATTAGATATGAACTTTTGAACTCAAACTTGTCATCATATCGCTTATCCAATGATCATACATCTTTGTAGTGGGATATCACAGACGGTTCTAATATAGAGCCGCTGCGTGATATCACACATCCTGACAGTTCTAATATAGAAGGATTTTGCTTCAAACCATCACACATTTACACCTCTACAAATATTAGTTAGCAAGATGCAAAACAACCTAATTAAAATGGCGTGAAAGATGATCTTAAGATTTTTGTTCAATCTATATATGATGTGTTGTCTCTGCTTTTGGAAGATGACACTTTTACTTGAGTATACCTTCTGAGCAGTGCTTATGGTTAGTTTGCTTTTTAGTACAATGCTTTTTTTAAAAAGATTAGCTCAATTATATGTCTTTCTAAAACATATATAGAATTTTTTTGGTAATAGGTTCACAGTTTTCAATGGCACTCAAACTTGTCACTGCTTATCCAAAAGATCATAAGCACACATCACAGACGGTTTTATATTAGAACCGTCTGTGATATGGACACATCACAGAGACGGTTCTAATATAGAACAAATCGTGATGCGCACCATCACGAGCGGTTCTATATTAGAACCGTGCGCGATATCACACATCACGAGCGGTTCTAATATAGAACCGTGCAGCGATGTTATCTTTATGGCCGGACCGCTAGGTTTTGCTTATTCTTCACCTCTCACGCGCCTCGGCCCGCCTCGATTCTGCGCCTCGGCCCGCCTCGGCCCGCCTCGATTCTGCGCCGCCTCTCCCTCGGAGATCTCGCCTCCTCCGCGCCGCGGCGCGTGAAGCCCGGCGCCGCTGCGTCGCCTCATTGCCTCGGCCGCCTCGGCCGTCGCTCGCTCCCCGCCGGCGGCCGGCGCCTCTGCTGCGCCGACCTCGCTCACTTCGGACCGGCTTGCCGGCGTCGCCTCTACTCCACCGGCTCGCCCTCGGTGCTCTGGCCCGATCCCTACCCGTGGTACTCCTAGTTGCATATTAGGTTAAAGTTTTTCTTCACGAAATTTGTTGCGTAGTCCTTGAAGATATCGAGAATCCATGGAATCGAACCACGAGGACTATCAAGAACTTGATCTTTAAAATGCTATGTCACTTACATTCTTTATGCTTCACGAAAGTAAGTTGATGCATGTTAGACACACTCAGTCACCGAGAATATTGTTAGGGATTTCATCAATTATATTGGTTCTCCTTTTATGAGCATCATGGTTGTGAAAATAGATAAAATTGTCTTGACTTAATATTTATAGTTAGGTGTTAGGATAATATTTGAGATTGAAGGCCACCAACTAGGTTGCTAAGTCATAATGTTCTTTACGTACATATATATATTTCTTGCAGCGTCTTAGTAAAAGAAATATCAATATTAAATGCAAATTGGTATTGCATTGATTCATTGGGTAGCTTGCTCTTCTCGAACATCAAATTCTTTTGTCACCATAATTCGAACAATTGGCAACCATTTGGTTCCTAAAATTATCTTGAACCACAATGTCTCAAAGACTCGAACTCTAGGTTAAAGTAACCTGTTTCTTACGCTAAAAAATAACCTTGATTTAATCAAATCATATCTCCTTCCCGGCTTCACCGCTATCACGCCTATGCTCTATAAAACTTATCCAGTGTGGAACTCTTTCTTAATAGGCTCGAATAAAGCGGGCCTTGGACTTTGTTCTAAAAAAGCTATCGATGAGGCGGTTGCTTAACTGGCTGATACTTCAAAAAAAAAGTAGCTTCATTATTTCAGAGTTCAGTTAAGCTAGTTTATCCATTCCAAGAATATTTATTCACAAAGTCATGGAATAGTAACATGTCAAGAAAACATGTAATGCCATTGCATCAATTCCCATGTAGCATTGAAAATGGATAGATGACCTGGTAATGAATTCTTGGTTTTAGCATTTGAGTGATTGCATGCGATAAGATTGTGGATAGATGACCTGGTG
Source organism: Hsuehochloa calcarea (assembly GCA_036346395.1). Taxonomy (NCBI): domain Eukaryota; kingdom Viridiplantae; phylum Streptophyta; class Magnoliopsida; order Poales; family Poaceae; genus Hsuehochloa; species Hsuehochloa calcarea. The sequence goes on from CM070600.1 coordinate 19,977,433, forward strand.
GTAAATAAGTTTAGTTACTCATGTATTGAGTATTGACTTTTAATCATTTTTCTTCGCTCACCAGTTGCTTAATTTATGTATGTTGGTCTGCCAGTCAAAGCTTGGTATTATGGTTAGAAAGCCCGGATCTCATTTGCCTCTACCTTACGTATCCTTGCTTCTAGTCTTCTCTGACACTACCTCTACTAGGTACATTGGACGATTACCTGTTCGATGGTGAGCAAGATATATGGACATGCATGCTCCTCGTATTTTATTTTACTCGAGATGGCAAGCGTTGATTATATTTGTTTATATTTTTGTGTAATTTCCATATATTATATACTATGTAATAATTGCGCACGTAACTTTATATAGATAGCAAGTAAGCGAGATGGCGAGGCACCGTCTTCGCCGCCGTCATCGGCGTCGCCAAATCGTCTGGATCTCCGATCAAGGTGGTACGCAGCGAGAAGGCGAGGAATATCCAAATTGCCCTCGGGCCGCATGGCGATCACGAGGTCGATGGCGTCGGGATCGCCGAGTCCCAAGAAAGCATTGCGAGATTCCGGACCGTCTGCGGGGTACTTGTAAGAGCGGGTCCTATAACCACCCCAACACGGAAGTGTCGGCGGATGTCAGAGAGACCGGGCCAGGGTGAGCTTTACGCCTCGTTCACTTTCCACGGCGAGACTGACATCGTGTGCGATGGCACGCTTGCCGCTCGCGATGTGCCACGCGTGGAGGACCTTCAAGAGCACTCGCTTGTCACGCGGTTTGTGAACAACGGTGGACGCCCTTCACGAAGTATCCTTTCTTGTCGCGGGATACATGGGATGCCTTCGTGCGAGATGAAGACGACGGCCGAATTTCAGAGCAAAGTGCGGCGCCTGAGCTCTCGGGCCCAAAACACTCACCCCACAAACTTCGGCACCGGCGGAGTGCGCGGTAAAGCCACGAAGCGGGCGGAGGAGCGAGACCGATGCCCGACCGTTTCTTGGGATCTCGACGAAGCGCTCGAGCACAGTTAAGGCGAGGGCATCGACCACGTCTTGGGCGACATCTCTTCGCAAACCGAGCGAGGCGAGGCGGTGTCCCAACGCTCGGTAAATATGTCGAACCACTTAGTTGTTAATAAGTCCATAACTTCATGGTGTCTATAATAACATGATGTCCTCTTGCGAAGCATTGACTTCGCATCTTCCCAAGGTTCCTCGAAGTGGGCGGGGAGAAGGATGTACTATCTACGTACAGGAAACAAGGAGCACCGGGTCGAACGCGAGGCGTTGGGGTTTACGTACCTTGGAGGATGGATTCCCCACGACTCCGCCACATATAGGAGTAGGAAGAGATCCAAGGACCGGCCACGGCTCATTGGAACATGTCATTATTGAAAAATTTCAAGGACAAATAACAAGTTCTACGAACCAAGTAAATGAACTCATGAGGCGCAAGCCGCCTCGTTAATTTGGGAGCAAGTCCTCCTCAACATCGGATGGCGTCGGCGTCACACATAATTCGGACATGACGGCGTGCAATTACCGATCGGCGTCATCGAGGTAATGTACATCTCGGAATGCTCCAAATATAGACATATAGGGCGCCTTAGCTAATTGTGTACCGTTTTGTAGGAGCCGGCGCCCGCAAGCTCAAGTGAGGATGGTTGGGTCGATTGCTATTGAGGTCGGCGGGGTATGGTGTATCCATACCGGGAAGAAGCGATGCGAAGACGGTGCCCGGTGGCGAGGGTTACGCCGAGTGCAGTGGACATGGTACATGACAATTTCATGGCCATCCTCGAAATTCCCGAACGAAGAAATCACAACACTAGGGGATGCGTGCACACTTTTATCCGATGGCCCAAGAAGGACATCGCTCGACGGACCTGCTGATGGCGAGATCGTCACGACCACTGCCTCTCCAATAGGACCCTCGATGAGTCCGCCTGACCTTCGCTTGAAGCCCGCCTCATCGGTTCCGTCGAGAAGCAGCCAAGGGACAAGACAAGCGTGTCACCATATCGGTCCACGAGTCATCTCGGATAAGGCGTATCGCAGCGTCCGTACGAACAAATCGATATCGAAGAAGATTGAAGCGCCGCCAAGCGGGCAATACTCCCTTGGATATCCGTTGGTCTCGACAAAGAACTAACGGCTCGGGACTAGCTTGTCAATCTTTGCATGGGTGGTACATGCGCAAGACCCGAGAGGAGGGGAGCCATCTTGGAATCAGCGTCGGATCGAGGCGAGCATTTTCATCACGAGTAGGGCCGCCGCCGTGGGCCGAGGACTTATTCGACCTATACAACCTAAGCGCCTCGGCGCCTCACTTCTACGATGTTGGACATCGTAAGTGTGTACAATCAATTTCTACACTCACGTGATAGCGATAAATATCACAACTCATTCCTTACGTCGGATACATGATGAAATGTGCCCGTCGAACCAACGAACCGGTGGGTTTCCTCGACCCGCACGTGATCTCAGAGCAAACAATAAACCAAGACGCATCCTACGTCGCGAATTACATAAAAATGGGATTGCTTGCTCAGGACGGCAAGGAGTACATAATGGTGCCGTACAACCAGAAGTAAGTGCTTCACTACTTGCTACACAAAATTCGTTTGAACATATATAGGTTTATGACTATAGCGACATACATGAGTAGGTTCCACTGGATTCTTGTGATTATTGTGCCAAAGAGGAACATGGTATTGTACCTTGATTCTCTACTCAACAAAAACCATGACTTCACCCTTCTTAAAGAAATACTCGAAAGGTACGATCATTTCCTCCGCACATAATTGTATTGTAGTCTTCCTTCATTTGAAATGGACGAGGATAACTTTTTGGAATCATGTAGGGCGTTCATCGGCTATGTTGCTGAGGGAGGTTTATACAAGGGAACGGACGCCACACTAACCCACAAGATGCGATTTAAGGTTTATATCATACTCCGTAAATATTGCGTCTCGAAATGACTGTACCTATATATGTATACCCATTTTTGCAGTGCCGCCAGCAAAAACAAGATCACCTATGCGCATTCTACGTATGCCATCATATGCGGCTATTGATTAATTCCACGATACACGATCCCGGGTAGGTCAATCTCGCTATAGTTATTTTCTAATTATAAATTTAAATATATATTCTTACTACTTTACTCTTGCTAGCGACGGGACTTCAGCGTGCGATTAAAAGCACTCGTAAGAACGAGGTCACACATGTTCGAGGGTTGCTCTGCTGACTTCATCAAGTCGGAAATCGTTAACCCGACGGAGAGTTTCACGTCGTCGACTAGTTGTAATTGATTCAATATTAAAACTCACTTTGACTAGTTGTAATTGATTCAATATTGTAACTCACTTTGACTAGTTGTAATTCAATTTGTAACTCTAGCGACAATACTTCAAACATTCTTTTTGTTCTTTTCTCGCTACTTGGATCATTTAGTGTTAGCAAGGGTAGGTCTAGGTATTCTCTACTCTCGGGATTAGCTTTAGCTTCAATTGAGAATCAATTGCTTAGAGTATTTCCTTATCTCTGAAATTTGCACTTGGTCTTTTGGTCGCTTGTCGGTTGGTCGGCTGACCAAAAGATGACGATTTTCCTCCTTATTTCTGTCAATTCTTGATTAAAGATTAAGTTGGGTCTGGTATTAGTTATGTATACTCTAAACTTAAGCAAACCTATCATCTTGTTCAAAGTTTAATCACCCATCAAACTTTAAAGTCGTACTCTATTTTCAAAGAATTGATATCGCACTCTATCTATTTTCGGTTTCTAGCATTGTGCGACAACTTCATTATTTCCTATCACTTGGTGCTAGTAGATGATGAGTTATCTTGCTAACCATGTTAGGAATACTCTAAACTAAAGTATAGTACTTGTGATCATTTAACTCGACAAATTGCATTTGGTGTTTGTCTGTTCGCTTTTGAATCAAAAGCGCAACTCGCTTGAACGAAATCGGTGGTTAGTGCTAGCGATGTTTGGTGAGGAGTTAGACTTCTTAGTATACTCATTTATTTGTAGCTTAATCCGAAATATTATTTCCTCTCGGTCTAATATAGCGACAAGTTTGCTTGTGCTAATCATCTGTTTTGGTTTTGCAAAGCGAAAGCGCAACTTCAGATTGAACTGAAATTGCTAATTAGTGCTAATAGATGTTAAGTGATAAGTTAAACTTGTAGTTGTACTTATCTAGCTGTAACTCCATCTAGTATGTCAATTTGTTATAGTCTAATGGAGCATCAAATTTTCATCCTTAAATCTGTCCGATTTTTGATTTCAAAATCGACATCTGCTATTCCTAGTAAGCCTCAATTTTGATGACTGCTAGTAGCGATGTTAAATAATAAGTTAGGCTTTAAGTTTTACTCATTAACAAGTAATCTAAGTAAAATTATTGCTTGGTTCAAAGCAAAAATCAGCAAGCTATCACTTTGCAATCGCCCAAATCTCAATTTTGCCATATCTCAAAGCGTAGTACGTCTAATCGAATTTGATTTTGCTTGATAACCGATAGTTAGTGATGAATTAGACTTGGTAAATTTCTCAATTAGCGAGAATTAATCCGAGTAGCATTTTCTTCTAAAATCCTAGTTTCTAAATCATTTCTTTGAGATTTGTCGATTTGGTTTTGTTAGAAACACAAAGCGTAGTCCGATTTTAATCATCTTGCTAGTGAATATTAGCTGATGCTATGTGATGAGATAGGTTTTAAATATTGCTCATTTAGCTGTAGCTTAATCAAAATATCATTTTCTCTTAGTCTAATGAAGCACCAAATTATTTCTCGCAATCATCAAATTTACGGTTTTGCTAAAACACGAAGCTAGCTTCTACGATTTCCCATTTCGGTTTTGCTACTACGATGGTCATGCCGATCGTGATACTTGATATCACAGACGGTTTTTAATAGAACCGTCGTGATACCGTATCACGAGCGGTTCTTGATTAAAACCGTCGTGATACTTCAATATCACGAGCGGTTTTTAATAGAATAAATCAGTGATCTTGAATTATCGCGAGCGGGTTCTATTAAAAACCGTCTGTGATATTGAAGTATCACGACGGTTTGAATAAAGAACCGTCGTGATACTTCCGTATCACGAGCGGTTCTATTAAAAACCGTCTGTGATACTTCGTATCACGAGCGGTTTAAACCAAGAACCGCGTGATACGTCCGTATCACGAGCGGTTCTATTAAAAACCGTCGTGATACTACGTATCACGGGCGGTTGCAAAACCGTCTGTGATAACACTTTGTTATCACAGACATAAAAATGCGAGCGGTTGAAAAATGTCGTGATGATTCGGCAACCGTCTGTGATGACCCTTTGTGTAGTAGTGATGCTAAATGGGTTGAGTTCAGTGAATCATTTCCATATGTCATTAAACACAAGAAAAGAAAGAATAATGTTATTGCTGATGTGTTATCTCGTCGTTATACCATGTTATCTCAACTTGATTTCAGAATTTTTGGTTGAGAGACAATTAAAGAGCAGTATGTGCATGATGATGGTTTTAAAAATATCTTTCAGAATTGTAAAGAAGGCAAAAGATAGAATAAATTTGTTGTGAATGATGGATTTTTGTTTCGTGCTAACAAGCTATGCATTCCAACTAGCCCCATTCGTCTTTTATTGTTATAGGAGGCGCATGGAGGAGGACTCATGGGATATTTTGGTGTCAAGAAGACAGAGGATGTTTTGACCGATCACTTCTGTTGGCCTAAGTTGAGGCGCAACGTTGAGCGCTATGTGTCTCGCTGCACTACATGCCACAAGGCTAAGTCACATCTTAATCCACATGACTTATATACACCTCTTCCTATTCCTACCGTACTTTGGGAAGATAATTCTATGGATTTTATTTTAGAACTGCCTAGACCAAAGAGGGGGAGGGATAGTATTTTTGTTGTTGTGGATAGATTTTTGAAGATGGCGCATTTCATACCTTGTCATAAGAGCGATGATGCTAAAAATATTGATGAATTATTTTTCAGAGAAATTGTTCGACTACATGTAGTACCCAATACAATTGTGTCTGATCGTGATACAAAGTTTCTTAGTCATTTTTGGAGGACACTATGGGGTAAATTAGGGACAAAGTTGCTATTTTCTACTACATGTAATCCTCAAACAGATGGACAAAATGAAGTTGTCAACCGAACATTGTCTACTATGTTGAGGGCTGTTTTGAAGAATAACTTGAAGATATGGAAAGAATACTTACCTCATATGGAGTTTGCTTACAACCGTTCGCATCATTCAACCACAAAGATGTGCCCTTTTCAAGTAGTTTATGGATTTATTCCTCGCGCTCCTATTGATTTATTACTTTTACCATCTTCGAAAAAGGTAAACATTGATGCTACACAACATGCTGAATTGATTCTGAAGATGCATGAGACAACTAAAGAGAATATAGAGCGAATAAACGCACAATATAAACTTGCGGTAGTCAGGGTAGAAAAGAAATAACATTCGAATTTGGAGATCTTGTTTGGTTACATCTGCGTAAAGATAGGTTTTCTAACTTGAGAAAGTCAAAATTGATGCCTAAAGCTGATGGTCCTTTTAAAGTGCTAGAAAAGATTAATGATAATGGATATAAGCTAGATCTCCCGGCAGATTTTGGGGTTAGTCCCACATTTAATATTGTAGATTTGAAGCCATACTTGGGAGTAGAAGATGATCTCGAGTCGAGGACGACTCCAATTCATGAAGGGGGGATGATGATGACATCCTTTCCACTGATACAACCATCTCTACTACTTCTTATATGCAAGGACCAATTACTAGAGCACGTGCTCAACAACTAAATTATCAGGTGACTTCGTTTCTCGGAGTGCATCTATATTCTATGAACTCTATGATGCTGCCTAAAGCACATGATATTATTTTACTTAGGAATCAAGGATCAGGAGGCAAGCTAAATGGAGATGATGGCAACACCAAGTATGGAGATGATCATATGAGGAATGAATATGTATATACTGATGCTTATCAGAATCTAGCATGAAGACTATATATCAAGTTGTTTAGGCCAACACTTAGCTATATTTGAGTAAAGGAACTTGGTGCTGCGCCACCTATGCTAATAAGCCATGGGTCTTGTAATTCGGGTTGGACACCTAGGGTTTGATACTATTCACATGGTTTGTCCTCTTGTTCGGCTAGATCAACAACGACATTGTTTTTCGGAACCCCACTTATCAATACAATTTCAATTCCTATTCGCAATTCCAGATTGCCTACTTATCTTGTTCTTGCGTGCTTTTTCGGTGTATGCAGGAATTGATATTCGCGATCATGTCATCTGGGTATTCGTGCACGATTGATAATGACTTGTTGAGCAGTTCAGCGATTGTGTGATTTCGAGCCGTGCGAGTTCGTAGCCAGGATCGTGAGAGTTGAGCGACTACTACCAAACTTACCTTCTCACCGAAAGATCAGGCCAGAACAGGACCTTTGTGGTTCATCAACTTGCCTCACGGTGAGTCTTACACTTGATCTGGCAGCTATTGGGTGATTGGGTGTTGGTTCGTGTACTTGGACAGTGGACAATTCTTATGTTTCTTTGTGCGGCAATTCCCCAACATTGATCTCGTGCTTCTGTACACTTGGATTCACGATGGTGACATTGTATCCCCAACGACCTCGCCGGGAAAACGTCAACGTCCTATCGACGTGCCTTGCTTTCTCGGTGGCTTTGATTGCCATCGATTCTGTGAGTATCTCTAGTTTTCAATCCATCTATCTTCCAAAATATGTTGTACAAGTGTTCCTACGATGGTTACTTTTTGTGATTTATTTATACCAGTACTGGGAGACCTCCATGATAGATTGTGGGCTATTTGTGAATGCTCAGTGACGATTTTGGACTTGCGAATTATTGTGATAATTTGGAATAGTAGATTAAGCTTTGAGCTGAAACTATATTATTCTTTCAAGAAGCGATTAGTCAATCTTGCGGTAATATCGTTGAGTGCTACTGATCTTGATTAGTTAATCATGCATTAATATCACTCAAGACTTGCGGTAATATCATCGAGTACTAGTAGTAATTTCATTGATTGTAATCTTGATTTGTTGATCTTGTAGTAATATTATTGATTGCTACAATCTTGATTTGTTAATCTTGAAGTAATATAATTGATTACCAAGTATTGATTTGTTAATCTTACAGTAATACCATTTAGTTAATATCATCCGGTTTAGTGGTTGATTAATAGTTAATAGCATTTAAAATTCGTAAATCAGATTGTTAGCGTAGTGTTACTAGTTTTGTTCATTTCTTGAAAGCTATTTTCATTTTCTATCCGAGTTACTTAAGCAGTCTTTACTTTTATATTAATAAAGAAACAAAGCTCAAAACCTAGTCTATTGTCAAGTAATTATCACTCTAATTATTTTTTAGAAACACTCCAACGATGTCAAGAAGGCCTAGTTCATCTCTAGATCAACCGACATCTGAGAGCAAATGATTAAATATCAACTTGTGCAGTATGTTAATTGATATTGTCCATAGTTTTAAATTCTTAAGCATGTTTTCATGTTTATATGTTATAAGAAATAATTTTGTGTTCTTAAAGACATCTCTATTGTTTATGTTATATAAAGCTGGCATGCTTTTCTATCATTATTTATTTATGGAATGTTTACAAGATATTTGCTAAATCCGCAATGTATATACGCCTCGTGAAGTAAAAAAAGTACCTTTCCTTAAGCATACTGTCTACATTACACAATCACAGATCCATCCATATCTGCCACCCACAAACCATCTCGTCCACACACCGACTATCTGCCCAAGCAAAGCAAAGGGACAAAGAAAAGAACAACAAAATCCCCAATCCAAACCGGTCCATCCAATCCAATTGTGCCATCAGTCCAACCTGGTTTCTTGCTTGCTACTCGCTGTGAAGATCGTCGCTATAGGTGCCACCGCTCTACGCGAAGCAGTGAAGTCCACCACTACTTGTCGTGACTTCCGCCACCACCGCTTCTCAACGTCTGTCGTAGCAGCCGCTTGTCGTTATGTCCGCCGTCGCACACGAGACGGCGTAGTTAGTAGGATTAGCAAAGCAAATTGTTGTCGCCTGCCTCAGGCGACCGATTTTGGTGAGGTCTTGGCTTATATTGGCCCCTGGTCAATTTTTTATACCGAATTTGCCCTTTTGCACACGCAATTACACATTTAGCCTCTTTACACAGCGGTAGGTGACACTTGTCTCCTACTGCACTTTGGTACCACAACATATTCGTGACAGCGGGGTAGTAGCACCTACCGCGGTTTGCGGTTCTGTACAGCAGTAGATTGCATCGTGGGTCGTGGCAGCTAAATGTAAAGGTTGTTAAATGCATGCCTGCATGCACGAATAGATGGTGCCCAAAATATTTTTTTAAAGTGAAATCCTGCAGCGGAAGGATCCATGCAAAGTGATTTTCTAATGCAAAAGGCATGCCCAATTAAATGCGTGCATACATCCATGGATGAATTAGATAGGCTTATCATGCATGGATCCTACTATGGTACCAGACCGCAACACGTTGTTTTGGCGGTACCTATAGCGGTCCTAAATGCGATAGATAATTGAAGCGGTCTTGCGAGTGGCATCAGTGCGGTACTGATGCACTGTATGTGTGACACCACGCATGCTTTGCCTTTAACGGTACTATTTTTATAATTTCGATCGATCGAGAATTAGTTTTGCTAAAATGAATCAAAAGACGGCTAAATCAGCCAAAGACTCTCAGTCTAACGAAGGTGTCGGAAGCACTCAGACCAGGTAAGAGATTCATGTCCCAAGTCGCAAACCAAACACACCTCCGACAACATACAAGCATCCTCTCCGGCTCCCGCCAGATAGTTTGTTTCAAGACTCGAACCAAACAGGCCCTCAGAGTCAATGTCTCATCTCCGGCATGTCCGGCCAACAGATTAAACAATTGTCATGTTTGAGCACATCAGTATGAATAAATGTTTTCCCTGCATCATGAGAAAGTAACCAGATCATCAGAGTAATAGAAAGCAAAGATGATACCACATAAAGAAAGACTAGTATCTGTGGTTAATTGGTTATGAACCAAATTACAGCAGTTAGGCAATGTTAGGGTTAAGATTTTGTCATTATCTGCAAATAACTTCGTCATGTCGATAGGAACTAGGTCAACAAGTTTCGGGTGTTTGCATGATTCATTATCACAAGGTAACTGAATGAAAGCAAACTAATACCTGCTGTTGTCCATTAGGATCTCCATCAACTGTGTTTTAGGGTGAAGAGGTGAATAAAAAAAATTTGAGTCCATATTAAGATGCCTGCCCAAAGATACCGAGCTTGTAAAATATTGACTTAAGATTAAGATGTAATAATTTATCATAAGAATTCCTAAGTAAAATCCCTAAATACGAATTCCTAAGTAAACGAGTCCATATCAAGTACAGTGAAAATAAAATTTAGAATAAAAATAAAATAAAATTAGCAATTTTATTTCCATACAAATTTCTAAGTAAAAATTCTAAATAATTATAATTCAGAATAAAAAATGGAAATTTAGATTTGCATACAGAATCCAACCAAAAAAATAATTGAAATTCAAAATAAAATTAGCAATTTGATTTTGATATGAATTCCAAAAAATACAATACTAAATAAAAATTTAAAAAATAATTGGTAATTAGATTTGTATACGAAATACCCAAAAAAATTGTTGAAATTATGAATAAAAATAAAATAAAATTAGTAATTTGATTTCAATATGAATTCCAAAGTAAAATCACCAAATAGCTGTAATTGAATAAAAATTAAAGAAAAAATAGCAATCGATTGAATTAATTCCAAGAAAAAAGAATTGAAATTCATAATAAAAAATAAAAGAAAATTTGCAATTAAATTTCCATATGTATTCCAAAATAACTGAAATTTCAAAAAAAAATATAGCAATTTGATTGGTATACGAACTCCAATAAAAATAACTAAAATATTGAATATAAATAAAAGTTGTAACGAGAATAGCACAAACGGTGTCCGAGGAGACATAAAAGAAGCCACCATGTTCGCTCTCAAGGTCTCATGTTTCTATTATTGCTTCCTATGGAATAAAAATAAAAAAAATAACTAAAATTTTGATTAAAAATACAAGTTATAACGAGGATAGCACGAATGGTGTCGGAGGAGACCATGAAAGAGTGCAATGGCATCGATCTGTCCTGCAAGAAGACATTGATCTACGAGGAAGCGAAGAACCAAGACGACGACGGTGGTGGCGAGGACAATATCGTATTACTCACAAAGCCATTGAAGAGAAAAATCATAATTGAAGGAGCCAAGGTCCGTGATGACAAGTGGTGAGTATCGACGTTATTGAAAAAGTTAGTGACCAAAGAAGCTCGATGATGGGGAAGCCCTTTCAGAGAGAAGATGAAGTTTTTCATTGAAAATGACCTATGGACGATATGGGGCCATCAGGTAGTTAGGAGCGTGTCATCACTAGTGAGAGTTATGTTGTCGCTGACGATGGAGAAAAGATTCTCTATATCGTTAGACAACGACTAAAGCAAATATACTAATATTAGTGAAGATAGGAGGTCACTACAGTTAGTGGAGAAGCCACAACGTTGAGTTTGCGACTGACACAAACAAAGAGTATGTCAAGCATATATAACATCATGCATGCGTATGTACGCGCATATATCCATACAAATAGAAGCGTGTGCGTACCGAGACAGATGAGCAAAAAGCTCATAGTAGAGATGACGCAGTCGTAGGGGATATGCTCGGAGTCACCGAAGAAAGCGTGACACATGCCCCCAGTTGGGATCGGCGACGGATGCATGTGTATGCGCATTGATATCGCAATAGTTAGTATTAAAAATAACTGAGAAGTAGAAGATAACTGTGTTAAAGTATTGTATTGGAAGGGGTAGCAGCTGAGAGGTATCGATCAAGATTTCAGCTTACTGTTGGAGGTTGTAGCAAAAAAACTGTGACGGCGAGAAGAGATAGAAGTCACATGGTTTGGTGGGATAGCTGGCATGTGAGGAAAGATAAGTTCAATGTAGGTCGCTCATGGTGCATCAGTGTATACATAAGCAAGACACTCTAATACATTATACCATGTAAACTAATAAGATAATTTACATCACACATAATCAACCTATTGCTTGAGATCAAATAGAGGTACATGTGCATGCATACAATTTGGAAAAAATAACTAATAGAGTAAGAATAGAGGCATGCAGCTACATGATCTACGCATGATAAAGAGTTGCACTACTACACAAAAGGTCATCATAGACGGTTCAAAACCGTCATCACAGACGGTTTTTGAACCGTCTGAGTTTATATGTCTCTGATGATATGAAGTCAACACAGACGGTTTTTGAACTGTCTGTGAAAAATCTATCACAGACGGTTCTTGTTTAGAACCGTATGTGAAAAAAGTCATATTCTTCTTCATGTGTCGTGCCGTCTTGGCCCAGCCGGCCAACAAGTACCATCTGCCGCACACGGCAGGGAGTGTGGGAGACCGAGGCGCAAACGGCGGGGGGAAAGAGGCACCGGGCAGGGGCGGGGCGGCTCGTGGGCCATGCCTGGCACGACACAACCAGACTAAATTCCGGCTGTTGGTGTTTTTGACTGTTTGGCTTTTTAAAAATAGAAAAAAATCCAAATTTTTTTTCTATAAATAGCCACCATAACCCTCCCCCATCATTCAGCAGCCCTCCATTCCCCATTCTCCCTATGAAATTCTGTTGTGCAAATTCAAATTCGTGTTGAGCTAATTTGGCAAAATTCAAAAAAATATGCCAAATTTTTGGAAAATTCAATTTTCTACATCAAGTCAGCAAAAGAGGTACAATACTATTTTTATATACTTTTATTGTTAGTGCTTGTTATGCTAAGATGAAAGTAATAATGTAATATTCCAAATTTCGTTAGGGAGGATTTGTATTCGGGAGAGAGTTTTATTTTATAAATTTCGGAGTTTGTCGGGAAATTCGTTGGCCCGGGCCTCCGGCCCAGGCTAGTGAACTTCTGGCATGGCCTTGGCCGGCCTTAAAGTGGGCCAAGGAAGGGGAGACCGCACTAGGCCAAGGCCCATGCGCCCCCCCTCTCAACCCTAGCCCAACGGCCCCCTCCCCTCTTCCCTCTCCTCCCACTTCTCCCCTAGGCAGCCGCCACCCCACTTTCCCTCCACCAAACCACGCCCCTTCAGCCATGGCGCGCCTCTTCCCCAGGAATAGCCCTTGGTGTTTCCCAGTCGCACTCCAAGATCCCCAAGCAATCTCCCTCGATTCTCTCTTCACCGGCCATTAATTGTTCTCCTCCGCGTGTTCGCTGCTGTGGTGGCCGGCCAATGGAGGAAGAGAAGAACCTTCGGGAGGTTGATCTTCGTCATTATGCGGGTCTTCAAGGGTAACGAGAACCCCGGTTATTTGTTTGATCAAGTTTTGTTGCGGTAGAGATCATTTGAGTCACGTCGGTTTAGAGTTCCAGAATTTACAGAATTGATCAGATTGTTGTGCGGCTTGTTACAGTACTTTAGAGGCCGAATTTGGGGTTTTGCCCTTCTAGAGAATTGTTCCTGGTTTCGTTAGCTTTCTTTTGGCACCAAGATAAGCAAAATCCGACCAGTAGTTTAGGAGATGTGAATTTTTGAATACGAACTGTCCAATCTGTCTGAAATCTGTGGTCAGTAGTTTTGTCCCTCGTTTTTGTTCAAAATAGAGGCCGAATCAGAAGACTCCCCCAACTAAGTTATTGTAGATCTTGAAATTATCTTTCCAAGTTGATAAAGATCATTCCATTTGGATCAGTAGGCTAAAAGTTACACTATTTTCTTTACTGCTGATCTGTTTTCTGGACTGACGTAGATGGGTTAGGTTTAGCAGTTAATTACCCCTCTGTTTTGGCCGAATCAGAAGATTCCGCCAACTAAGGTTTTGTAGCCTGATCAGTTAAGAATCAGTGAGCACTGGTTTCAGGTCGTTTAGAGTTACAGATAATTAATGGCGAATTTTCTTGTGCAACTGCCTGTAGAATGATAATCTGGAATTTTGGTGTAAATGTCAAATTGAACCCTTGGGATGAGTGAGTTGATTAGAGAGCATCGTAGTACACTTGTAGATGTGCCATATTCAATTATCCGTGTCGTGGTAATACTTGTGTAGGCGGTGAGGCGGTGGGTGGAAGGACACCTTCGTTGTTTCACAACACGTCACCACACGGAAGGCAAGTGCAAATGTTTAATTCGTGTGAATTCATTGATTTCATGTTAACTTGGTAAATTATGAATATTCATGTGATTTGAGTATGATGTGGTAGAGTTCAATACCTTATTCGATGATACATTGAGTTGAATGCCAAGTTATGTTTTTCATTTCATGCATACATAATTGATTCTTTGTCCACGGGAGTGAAACTTGTTTAAGTCCCATTAATTCCAATATGGGCAAGTAAGACCTACCATTCCAATGTAGGCGGTTTGGACATTCCGTATGAAACGTTCTTCATACGGACTTGGATCCCGCTCTTGGTTAAGAGCGGGCTTAAGTGAACACCGACGGGTGTGTCACTAGTTATCTGGTATAAACATGTGGAAAGTCCATTCTCCTTCAATGCATTCATTCATTCATACCATGCTTTCTTAGATTCATGAAGTAAATGATGTACTTGGTAGATTGTTTCAATTCGATGTCCTATGTGAATGTATATGTTGTGCTTCTTGAGTTTCGACTCACTCTTGCTTTTATTTATTTTTTTAGGTGAATTCGGTGAAAGCGGTTGCTAACGGGAGGGTGTAGTCCAAAGACGTTCCTTGCACATGAATAAAATAATCATTCGTTAAAGTTCTATTTACATCTCTTGATTTTATTTATAATGTAATGGTGTAATAATTGTCACTTGGAGGTTCATTATTATCGCTTTGGTAAATTCTAGTTTAAATTTATAGATGAACTGTGATTAAGCCATAGATTGTTATCATGGTTAATCGTTTCTTTAGCATTGAATGCGATGTTAATCTTATGAATTGAATAGTAGGTTGTCTTGTTAGGTGACATCTTGTCTTCGAATAGGCGAGTGTTCTGATTGGTATCGAGGCGGGCTTTAGGTCCGTGGTTCATTCAAACATATTAAATTGACACCTTGTGCACATTAGGAGGGTTGGGTAAAGCTGTTGCTTCCGCATTCCAATTGTTGTGACTCGATTAATGAGTCGTTGTTGAGTTGTTTTGTGCTATGAGGTGTTAAACTATGATATGATGTGTTATCCTATATATATATATGGATTAATTATATGATTGTCATGAGATGATCCTACATATTCATAATTGATTGTTTTAGCTATGCGTATCGGTAGCGGACGTTGGCGATTGAGTTCGTGGTTGTTGTCACAGGTTTTACGAGGCTACACCCTTTATTCGTGTTGTAATAGTAAAGAAGTTCTTACCCATGTTCCATAGTTACGTGTTGAGCTGAGCTCATTGATGAAGTTGTTGTCCTTCTCAAGTTTGTATCGGTTTTACGGTTGTAGTTTACGATAGTTCGTGAATTTCTTTTGAATGGAGGTTATAATGAAGTGGGCAATCTTTAGTAGATTTACGATCGTTCTTTGAAACAATTAATGTTCTTTCTACTATTGTGATATTTCTGCTCCACGTAAGCGTAGTTGATGAATTTCTCTTAGGTTCATGATTCATGGTAGTTGATGAGATCCAATAGGTCTTTAATGGTTCTCTGAAAATATTATTGTTTTTCAGTTGTTGAATTTCTTTTATTTTAAATGATCTTGACGATTGGCAATATTGATATTTCCATGTTTGTTCCTTCCTTCTCATTGGAAAATAACGACTCGTTTACTCGTTTGATGGTTTGTATAATGAGAGTTTTACATTGCAAGTTCGTTAACACGAGGAAGCATTGACTCCATGTATTTCTTTTGGATCATTCCGCGTCTTGAAGTTTAACGCATCTCTTTTCTGAGGATTAGTGTTAAAAACCCGTTTTGGGGTGCCTTGTGGTGATTAAGTCGGAGATGGTAATCAAACAAATGGGTTGGTTACGGGTTCCTATTGGTCCCTAGATGTTTTTCAAAACAATTCTTGTCTTTGATTTGCTAAGTTCTCTTTGCTACTTGTAAACGTTATGATTGACCAGATCATTCTTTTTGTAAGAGTCCTATCTCTCTTGTTGTTTAAGGGGACCTGGTTAACCGTTTGGTATTTTGATAATGGGAATTATCTTCTACTAAGTTTATTGAAGAAATTTCGACTCAGTTCAATTCTTTTGGAGTAGTTGGAGTGTGGAGTTTATAACCTCCTTTGAAAAGGAAAAGTGTCGAGACCCTTTCTAATGTTTTGTGGTGTTGTGTGAGAGGGTTGTCTCGACTTTGTGGCATTCGTACTAGGTTCCTTTTCGAGAACAAGTTGTTATTACAATTCCATTTGATCTGAAAATTTCTATAACCCGATTTGTCATGTTTCCTCTAGAAGGTTTATTGATATGTTCAATAATGTGAGGGTAATGTTGATTCTTTTATAGAGAAAGAAGTTTGACCGCCTTTCTTGATGTTTCTAAAATGAACCAATTTCTTGTTTTGTGTTCATGACCTTTTGGGGTTCAAGTTTTATATGGTAAGCGAAGTTGCAGCGTAAAATGATTTGTTGCAAGTTATAATGGTCTTTCGTTGAAGTGGCGCTTTGATCTTGAATGCTCGTTGTTCTTATTTGTTAAAGTCGACATTCTCTTACGGTGAGGCTTATGTTTTTATCTGCAGACTCCACTTATGTTCTATGAGTTCCGTGCTTAATTGCTTTTTCCCCTTTGGGCCTGTGTTCATTGCGAATCGTAAATGATTGTTTAGTTAGTGAACATCGTTTCCATTTGTTTCTTACATTGAAAAAGAATCAATTCATTCTTTTCACGTGGATCTTTCAAGTGTTTTCTAATTGTTGTTGTGAGATTGATGTTAATAGTTGTAGTAAGTTGATCGCCTTTAGTGGCATCGTTCAAATAAGAATATTTCAAGTTTAGCTTTCACGGTACCTGGGAGCTCGTGAATCACTGGTAACTGAAATTATTTTGGGTAACTAGAGGAATTGGTTTAACCTATTGTTTCTTAAAGGTTTCGTGTGATTTTCCGAAAGGCTCCTTGGTTTGAGTTCGCAAAGTGAGGTTGCAATAAAAGAATATTTTCGTTGACCCCTTGAGATGAAGTTAATCCGTTTGCTTTCGTGAAAACTGTAAAGGGAAATGTTTGAGTTTTGTGGTGAGAACATTTGGATCTCGTGTTTCCCAAGTAGATGAACTGTTTCGAGCAAGTTGGCCTGTTGAAGGATCTTAACGATTCTTAATTAAATATTGTGGTCATTTGAAGCGTCCCTAATTTTGTTGCTCTTTCCGTTCAAGAGATGGCGAATTTCAAGCGTAATATCTTTCTTTCGTGTCATTTTGTTATTTGCTATTCTCTTTTGAGGATGTGTGCCTCAATTATGAACTCGTTTCGTTTTCCAAGATCACCTTTATTAGAATATTTCTTTTGGTTTCTTGGCCGCCGTGGTGAGCAACGCTTCCTTGTATGAATGAACTTGTTTTTGTTCGCCTCTTCCTTTTGAGAAAGGATCACAGTTTCGTGTTGCGAAGTGTTTGCAAGGTGAAAGTTTGGCAACTGTTTGGTGGTGGATGAGTAATCGTAGCGATGATATTTTGCTACCAAGTTATCGGAGGAGTAGTAGAATGTGAAATAGTTTTGATCTGAATCCCTTAGAGAAATTGATTCACGAGATGTTTGCCTTCGAAGTAAGTCTGAAAGGTGTTATGGCTGATTAACACCTGGTATAGTGAAATTCTAGAACTTCAATTCAGGATTGAAAGGTTGGTGGTTATCGGAGGTATGGAACCCTTCATTGAATTTTTTTAGAGTAACGCAATTGGATAGCATTGCGAGTTGGTGTGGGTGATTTCTGATGATGTCAATGAGTGAGTATGTTAGAATGGTGGTAATGTTGGAGATTTAATTCGATGATTTCACAATCAGTTATAAGAGCAATCTGTTGTAGAGGTTTTGGAAGTTGGATCTGGGTTTTGCATTTTTATGCTAGACCATTGGTCACGATGATTGTGCGTAGAGGAAGTGGGATATTAAAGTTTCATGAGCAATGAATGGTCATTGATAGAACTCTTCGATGTAGTACACGTAAAGTGCGTGCTAAGGATCTTGAATTGTTGTTATTGGAAATTAAAGATAATGTGATTGCGTGGTGCCTACTATTGTGGTGTTTTGGATGCTTTCAATCAAATCGATTCTGTATTACCTAGAGTATCCAGTAGATTTCATAGAGTCTCTTCACAATGGTGTGGATGATTTAATTCAGTTTGAGCATGATTTGAGGTTATTTAACTAAAAGAGTTAAGCTCGTGTGGTATGCGATGAATTCAAATTTCATGGATTCGAGAGAAATTTTATTCCTAGAAGAAAGAAAGCGTGGAAAGGAATGTTCATCGGATAATGAGGTGTTTTCTTGATTCTCGTGTGAGTTTGGTGTTGTTGACCGGTGTTTACGTAATTTGAGTTGAGGTTATGTTGGCATGTAGATTCTTTCCAATTGGATAAAGCGCAAGTGTTTGGTTTGGGCGTGCGATAATTTCTCATTTGGTTGTAGTGGTGTTCATTTGTAAAGCGCCTATTTAGAAAATGGATTTGTTTTGAAATGAACCGTCAAATTTGAATTTAATCTTTTGGTGGAGAGTTAACATTGAGCGGACGCGGTGAGGACTCTCTATTTTCAATTAGGTTCTCTTCGTTTTGAAAGTTGCGAAATTAGAAATTTGGTATTTCGATTTGACCGTCTCGGGTTCATGCGCCAAGCACGCATAGCGTCGGTGTGTTTTGGTGCGGAGTGGGCATTGAACCATTCAAGGTTCGAGTTATAGTTTAAGGCGTTGACCATTGAGTATGGTCTTACCTTGATTCTCTTCGATAAGGGTACCTAGAAAGTTCGGGTTGAGTGTACGGTCAAGCGTCGTTTTGGGTCTTTGGGTGGTGGTTTCTCTAGTCAGAAAGAGAGGCCGCTTGAGAGCTAGAGACCCTCGTGTGCGGCGATATCAGATCTGGTTGCTTGGTACTTGTTAAATTCGTTGATTCCGACTCCATGACAATTCATTCTTGTGTTCTTTTCGTTGGTTAGAATTGAGGTCGAATTACATTAAGGGGTAGAATGTAATATTCCAAATTTCGTTAGGGAGGATTTGTATTCGGAGAGAGTTTTATTTTATAAATTTGGAGTTTGTCGGAAATTCTTTGGCGGGCCTCCGCCAGAGCTAGTGAACTGGCATGGCCTTGGCCGGCCTTAAAGTGGGCCAAGGAAGGGAGACCGCACTAGGCCAAGGCCCATCGCCCCCTCTCAACCCTAGCCCAACGGCCCCCTCCCCTCTTCCCTCTCCTCCCACTTCTCCCCTAGGCAGCCGCCACCCCACTTTCCCCTCCACCAAACCACGCCCCTTCAGCCATGGCGCCGCCTCTTCCCTGGGAATAGCCCTTGGTGTTTCCCAGTCGCACTCCAAGATCCCAAGCAATCTCCTCGATTCTCTCTTCACGGCCATTGTTCTCCTCCGCGTGTTCGCTGCTGTGGTGGCCGGCCAATGGAGGAAGAGAAGAACCTTCGGGAGGTTGATCTTCGTCATTATGCGGGTCTTCAAGGGTAACGAGAACCCCGGTTATTTGTTTGATCAAGTTTTGTTGCGGTAGAGATCATTTGAGTCACGTCGGTTTAGAGTTCCAGAATTTACAGAATTGATCAGATTGTTGTGCGGCTTGTTACAGTACTTTAGAGGCCGAATTTGGGGTTTTTCCCTTCTAGAGAATTGTTCCTGGTTTCGTTAGCTTTCTTTTGGCACCAAGATGAGCAAGATCCGACCATTAGTTTAGGAGATGTGAATTTTTGAATACGAACTGTCCAATCTGTCTGAAATCTGTGGTCAGTAGTTTTGTCCCTCGTTTTTGTTCAAAATAGAGGCCGAATCAGAAGACTCCCCCAACTAAGTTATTGTAGATCTTGAAATTATCTTTCCAAGTTGATAAAGATCATTCCATTTGGATCAGTAGGCTAAAAGTTACACTATTTTCTTTACTGCTGATCTGTTTTCTGGACTGACGTAGATGGGTTAGGTTTAGCAGTTAATTACCCCTCTGTTTTGGCCGAATCAGAAGATTCCGCCAACTAAGGTTTTGTAGCCTGATCAGTTAAGAATCAGTGAGCACTGGTTTCAGGTCGTTTAGAGTTACAGATAATTAATGGCGAATTTTCTTGTGCAACTGCCTGTAGAATGATAATCTGGAATTTTGGTGTAAATGTCAAATTGAACCCTTGGGATGAGTGGGTTGATTAGAGAGCATCGTAGTACACTTGTAGATGTGCCATATTCGATTATCCGTGTACGTGGTAATACTTGTGTAGGCGGTGAGACGGTGGGTGGAAGGACACCTTCGTTGTTTCACAACACGTCACCACACGGAAGGTAAGTGCAAATGTTTAATTCGTGTGAATTCATTGATTTCATGTTAACTTGGTAAATTATGAATATTCATGTGATTTGAGTATGATGTGGTAGAGTTCAATACCTTATTCGATGATACATTGAGTTGAATGCCAAGTTATGTTTTTCATTTCATGCATACATAATTGATTCTTTGTGTCACGGGAGTGGAAACTTGTTTAAGTCCCATTAATTCCAATATGGGCAAGTAAGACCTACCATTCCAATGTAGGCGGTTTGGACATTCCGTATGAAACGTTCTTCATACGGACTTGGATCCCGCTCTTGGTTAAGAGCGGGCTTAAATGAACACCGACGGGTGTGTCACTAGTTATCTGAGTATAAACATGTGGAAAGTCCATTCTCCTTCAATGCATTCATTCATTCATACCATGCTTTCTTAGATTCATGAAGTAAATGATGTACTTGGTAGATTGTTTCAATTCAGTGTCCTATGTGAATGTATATGTTGTGCTTCTTGAGTTTCGACTCACTCTTGCTTTTATTTATTTTTAGGTGAATTCGGTGAAAGCGGTTGCTAGCGGGAGGGTGTAGTCCAAAGACGTTCCTTGCACATGAATAAAATAATCATTCGTTAAAGTTCTATTTACATCTCTTGATTTTAGTTATAATGTAATGGTGTAATAATTGTCACTTGGAGGTTCATTATTATCGCTTTGGTAAATTCTAGTTTAAATTTATAGATGAACTGTGATTAAGCCATAGATTGTTATCATGGTTAATCGTTTCTTTAGCATTGAATGCGATGTTAATCTTATGAATTGAATAGTAGGTTGTCTTGTTAGGTGACATCTTGTCTTCCGAATAGACAGGGTGTTACAAATAATAGTGTTAGTTTCGATTTTGCAGTTTTCGTTATGGACAACTCTAGTTACGACAGTTTTACTCTTGGTGATTACAGACTTTCACTGGAGGAAATTGCATCCATAGAGGCGGTTGTGGCTGCCTCAAGCCAACCAGAAGGGCGAGGCGGAGTTCCATTATTAGGCTCCACGGCAACATCAGGATCCATGCTAACCGGAGCAAAGAGGTCGAGATCATCTAAATTGGGTGTGTGGGAGAATTTTGACAGGGCAACCAAGTAAGACGCACAAGGAAATGAGATACCATATGCTATTTGCAAAATTCATCGCAATGAATTGTCTGCGAGGTCTACAGGTGGAATGATGCACTTACTTACATATGCTACAAGATGTAAGGCCAAGCAAGGATTGGTGATGAGGCAGACACAACTGTAGTACAACCCCGACGGTACGGTACGTAGTTGGCGCTACGATCCTGGGGTAGTCCGTCAATCTCTCTGTCATTTAATTGCTTCTGAGGATTTACCGTTAGACCTTGGGGAGTCCGCTTCTTTCTAAAATTACATTAGGATTGTGCATAATCCTATATTTTCTTTTGTTTCTAGACAGACAACAACTAGGGATCTAGTAAAATACTACAATAAACGTCATAATAAAATAAATAAACTATTTAGTACGTGCACATTTTCGGTGGCCCTAACCTCGGACATATGGAGTGGTCGGGCTAGGGAGGATTATCTTAGTGTTGTTGCCCATTATGTTAATGGCATCGGGTAATGGAGAAAATGATTATTGGTTTGAAATTAATTGATGTACCACACACGGGTGAGAATATTGTGGACTGTATTATCAAAGTCGTGGAAGACTTTGGTCTTACAAACAAAATATTCTCAGTTACTTTAGACAAATACCATTTCGAACTCTAGGGTCGTGGATATTCTTACTCCAGTGTTGAGTATATACGTCGATTCTTTTTTGCTACATCAATGATGCGCTTGTCATATTATCAATCTTATAGTCAAATGTGGTTAGAAGAGGTTGAGTCCGTATATTAAAGCTTTTCGCGATGCGATTTCGTTCTTGAATAATTCTAACATAAAAATAGCACGATATAAGAACTTCTGCAGGGCGATGGGTGTACATCCAAGAAAGTTTGGTTTGGACATGCCGGTAAGGTGGAACTCTACTTACCTAATACTTAAGAGTCTTTTACCATATACGAGCACTTTTTGTTTTTTTTATTCAAACGCACTATCAGAGGACCGAAGGTAGTATACTATTGATTGAGCAATATTGGTTCGTTGCTGAGAAAATACTACAGTTTTTATAAAAAAATTTATAAGACCACTGTTGCTTTGTCCTCTTTGTACTATCCAACATATTGTATCATTGTGTATAGTATTTTACAGATTGCTACTCAATTGAAAATGTATAAAAATGACTTAGTTTTACGTGATGCTATTGTTGCCATGAAAACTAAATACCTTAAATATTAGAGAGAAATTCCTTACCTATATGCATTTGCTTTTCTTTTATATCCTAAAGGTAAAATTGATGCATTTGGTAGTGTCTTGATGTTCTTAGTGATACTACAGGGCTAGACTGTAATAACTATTTTGTAGAAGTTCATTCTCGGTTATACGAGGTTTACCAAAGGTATAAAAATAAGTTTCGGGAGTCCGCTCGTAACGACCTCCAGTAGCCCCCGCCTCAAGTAGCAAGACAAATATGTGGAGCAAGATCTTCGGTGGCTCTTCCTCCAGGTCCAGGTCCAGGTCTTCTTCTTCTACACCGTCGTCTGCTCAGCCAAGACCCACAAGGAGTGGGGAACTATCTACCTATCTGGACAGCAATACGGTAGATTTCAACTTAGAAGGCTTTGAAATTTTACAATGGTGGCAATGCCATAAGTTAATATATCCTGTGCTATCCATACTTGCACATGATCTGTTAACTGTTCCTGTCTCGACGGTTTCCTCTGAGTCTACTTTCAGTCTTTCTGAAAGAATATTGGAGAAGAGAAGAACAAGTCTCACAAGTGAAATAGTAGAGATACTTCTAACTGTGAAGGGCTAGGAACAAGCTGATTCACGAAGACAACACTCTGTGGAAAATTCACAGTTGTCTGAAGTGTTCGAAAATATGTACTTAGACAATGATACGTAGAACAAGAATGTATGTAGAGCTATAGGTTGTACTCCTTTTTACTTTGTCAAGGTTTTCTCGTTTTGAGTTTTTACTTTGCGAAGGTTTTAACAAGGTAGCAAGTTCAATATTAATAAAACTCTTTATTATATTTTTCAAAATGATTGTCTCGTATTTTTTTTAATTTTCATATCTATTTCTAAATTCTACACATTTTTTTTTGATTTTTCTGGATTTTTTTGGGCATAACGAGCTTAATGGGTCGACCTTAGCCCGTTAGGCCAAACGGGCCCGTGTCGGCTCGACATGGCAATATGGCATGAACGGCCGATGGGCCGTGCCTATGTTGCCTCCCAAGCACGTGGGCCGGCACGACTTGACCCATCCAATAGTCGGGACAAGATGAGCTGGGCCAGTTTGTACCCGTGCTGTGTCGGGCCGCCCATTTGGCCAGTTCTAGCCATACGTTCCCCTCGAAATCCGTCATGCATACACCAATAGTCCAATACCAACCAGGAGTTCTGCTGCAAGTGACAACGACCCAAACATGATGAGCAAAAGAACCAAACTTTCCTAAAATTTCAACACATGTAACGGCCCCAAATTCTGGGGCCGTTAAACTCTTCACAACTGTCCAAGATGTGTAGTTGCGAAGTAAGCAGTGTCTCAAGCAAACTTTCGATTACAACAAAAACAAACTTTTTATTACACAAGATTAAGGCTTAACATCCAGTTTTAGCACTAACACGGGCATCCAAGCCCAAAGTTAATGTAATACAAGGCAAAAGAACTTCAAACCACAGGCACGCTTGAGAGCGGTCGAGACCTAATAACAGTAGTCGTTGCCATCCAGGGATCCATCAAAATCCTGCTCAACAAGATCCTCAGCATTTTTCCAAGCTTTCTCTGTGGATGGTTTTGCATATATTGCAAGAATGAGTACTTCCACCGTACTCAACAAGGCACATGGAAAAGCTAAATAATTACATGCAAGGAGTTCAATGGATGGTTGGGGTTTACCTTAACAGGCATCTGTGGATGCATTTTACAGTTAAAACAGTTTAACTTTAAACAAAAATAAATAATAACAACAGGGGGTTTCTCAACAATTACAATTACCAACTTAACATCTCAAAAACTCTACTTATGCCACATGTATTGGAATCACCCATGAACACAACTTCATTAACTGGAAGCACGACGTATTCGAATACCATTAATTATACTCTGCAGAGTTACTCAGCTTTCCCCACAAGATACCTCAAGCTCATACTGTCAAGCTATACACACACAACACGATAGTGTGCGACTGAGTTGAGATAACAAAGTATTTTCACTGCTCAACCCTTTTAGCCTCTACAGAGGTTCTACTCCATCTGACCCTCTGGAGACAGCAGCCTCTTGTGGAATTTGTACTCCGAGGCTGACGGGACCATACCGTTGTGTAGATCAGAGAGTGTCTCTTCAGGCCCACTCATGTCCCACGCCAATTCCTTCTGCTCTAACACACGAGAGAAGTTGATATCCTGTAGATATTCAAATAGAAGAGCAGTGTACTAAGCCAGAGAGTAATGACCACACCTGTGGTTGAGCGGTTTTCTGTGTCTGTTACTTTGGCACAAAGTTCTTGTCCTTATCTCCAGTGAGGAAATGGACCAGCACCAACTCGTAGCTGTCCACATGCTTGATCTCACATTTGACTCACTTTTAACACAAGTCTATTAGGTTGGCCAACTTCCTGGTCTCAACCCTCAACTTCCCTCCAAAATCATTGGCAAATAGCTAATACTACTTTGTGAACAGTAACTAGGGTACCGGCTTGGATTCCAAACAGTAATCATTATGAACAGTGTTTTGCCGAATTGGATGAACATTAATCATCTTACCGCTTTTGGAACAGTGTTTGGCTAAAACCGATGAACAATATCACCTGGCCTCATTATTGTGTGTCCCACGGCCCAAATGGCTAGGCCATAACGGCCCACGGCTAGGCAGCCTTGAGCTGCGCTCGGCCGAAGGCCAAAGCACGCTCGGCTCTGCCCGAGTCGGCGCTAGCGGTGTCTCTGGCGACAACGATGGCCGGCGGCGGCGGGGAAGGGGACAGTTGTAACACCCCAGCCCAACATTGAGCCTGGAATGCCACTAAACTTCTCTAGTCCGAGAGAGAGGCCACTTCAGGGCTAGAGTCTCGCATGTGCGAGTAGTATTTAGACCTGTTCGTTTCTGATATGTGCTAATTCGTTGATTGCAATTCTGTGATATTTTTAATCGTGTATTCGTTTCATTGGTAGAATTCGGGGTCGAATTCTGTTAAGGGGGGTAGAATGTAATACCCCGGAAATGGATCGGTAATTAGAGATTCAGTCGGAGGAGAAAAATGCAAATAAAGGAATAGAAATTCTGAGAAAAATAGGGGGTTTTCCACTTTTATTCGACAACTTTGGGCAAGGGCGCGCCTGTGGGGAAGCCCATGTGTTTGGCCGGCCATAAGGGGGGAACCCCACCCCCCAAAACCCTAGCCCCACTACTCTTTTCCCCTTTCCCCCACTTGGAGCCGCCACTTCCACCTTCCCCTGCGCCAGCGCTTTTGTTCATCAGATTTGGGTAAGTTCCGTACGTTTTCTGATCTTCTCACCTCTTAGAAAGTTGTAGCCCTTGGTCTTAGCTTTCTTTTGGCACCGAGATCATCTGATTTGGAGTTATGGTTTAGGAGATATGGTAGTTTTACCGCGACTGTCTAGGGGAGCTGATGTGATTTGACAGATTTTCTTGTCGGGCCATTATGTTTTACTTAGAGGCCGAATCTGGTATTTTCGTCTTCTAGAGTTTTATTCCTGATGTCGTTATCTTTCTTTTGGAACTGAGATCACTTGATTCCACCTTACGGTTTAGGAGATATGAATTTTTAATCGCGCGCTGTCCTGTCTGCCTGAGATGTTGGAACTGTCGGTTTGCCCCTCGGTTTTGATCTAGTTAGAGTCAGATTCAGAACTTCCACCCAACTAGGTTTTTGTAGCCCTTGCAAGTATCTTTCTGAGTTGATAAAGATCATCTCAATTGGATCTGTAGAGTAAAAGTTATGCCGTGTTCTTTACTACTGTGCTGTATTCTGGACAGATGTCTGTCAGTTGTTTTCAACGGTTGTTTAGACTACTTGTTTGGCCGAATCAAAGAACCCCACCAACTAGAGTTTCGTAGCCTGTTACGTTAAGAGTATTTGAGCACTGGTTTCAAGTCATTCGGAGTTATAGATATTTAATTATGATTTTTCTCGTACTGCTGATCGAAGGGCCGATATTGGTGATTAGTTAATTCGTCATTTTGAGTTTTTGGTTATGTTGATTAGATAGAGGGTTATGGTAAAACGCTTGTAGCCACATCATGCCTTGTTATTCTTATTTCGAATAAATATTTGTGTAGGCGGTGGGGCAGGGAGTGGAGAAATTCCGTCGTTGCCTCCTAACTCGTCACAGCGCGGAAGGCAAGTACATGGTAGAGTGGTGAACAATGGGCTGTTCACCATGATCATTGTTATTACTTATCATGCTCTTTATTATGCTTTTGTTCAGTTTATTCTTATACATGATATTGATGACCTTGAGTGAATGAGATTATGATAATGAGATTATGATATTGAGATAATGAGGAGGAGATATTGAGTTAATGAGATGGACTATGTTGATGAATAAATAAAGATGTCGCATCATTTACATTCATCATGACGGGGTTGCATGAGCTAGGTCGGTGAGAAAGTCATGTAACTATTCCGTGAGGTCGGTGAGAAAGATACATGACTAGTCAGGAGAGCTCTAGATAAAATCCTACTTTGGTGCGGACTTCACGGAGTGAAGGATAGAGTGTGTCATCGACGGGTGAACACTCCGCTATACGGTATCGGTGATGAGATGCATATGAGCATGAGCATGTTGGTGCATTCGCATATCTAAGTAAATTGTTAAATTGTGCAACTTTACCTATATGGAATATGGCTTGTTTGTTTGAGAATGACAATGGCATTAACTAAATGGATGATGATGATAACTTTGATTATGGTTAATAAACTATTGTTTATGGCTTTATTATGTATTCTTGAGTCTTGGACTCATTCTTGCTCTATTGTTGTTTTTAGGTGACCAAAGTGATGACGTTTTACTCGGGAAGGGCTAGCGCACTTGGAATCATGCACTTCACCCAATTATTTGATTCATTGAACATGAGAAACTTTTAGAATAACATGAATATTTATATCTAAGACATGATGGTATTGAATAACCATAGATGCTTGGTTTATGTTAATCTTGGTTTATTATTTTGCTATGCTCCTAGGTCTAATTTATCTATGATTGTCATAGTGTTATGCTTGTGTTAATGCGACCCGTGGACGGGTTTTAATGTTGTTATGCTTGCTGAAATTTCATAGTGTGTTGATGTATAATAGATGATAAGAGTAGTTTGGTGGCATTCCAGGCTCAGTGTTGGGCTGAGGTGTTACAACAGTGAGCATCACGGAGGCGCGCGGGTTCCATTTTGGGGGCTTGGAAGGATGGAGGAGGTGGGGCGGCAGCGGTGGGGGCGCACGACCGAAGCAAGGGAAGGAGGTGGCGGTGCTACGACGGCGCTCCGACAAGGGTGAGTGGCGGAGAAGCATCAGTGAGGCGAGGGGGTCCTAGGGGTGGTGGTGTGGGTGCTTGGGGTAGCTTGAGGTGGCATGGCGGCGTTAGCCGTGAGAAGGGCGACGGAGAGGGGCGGTGCGGTGAGGTTCCGGTGAGGGAGGGGGTGGGTCAAGGTGGGGAAAGAACCGCGGTAGCAAGTCGGAGCTATGGTCAGAAGGGAAAGGGGAGGGTAGGAACGGGAACAACGGATTTCACCTCGGCTCACCTTCGGCAGAGGAGAAGGGCGGCGGGGAGAACCTCAAATTCGGCCGGTGCTGGCGATGGGAGGGAAGGGGAGATGGTGGGGGTGGGAGATGGTGATGAAGGCAAGCCCCGGGTGGGCTTTTATAGCCGGAGATAGGTGGTTGCGCCAGGGAGGCGGTGCGGCAGGGAGGCGACGTGTGTGGTCGTGCGTGGTTGGGCAGCGCCAGGGGAGGCGGGGTGGTGGGTTGAGGTGGCGCGGCAGAGGCAGTAGAAGGTGCTGGTGAAGGCGAGGTGGCGCGGGAGGTAGCGATTGACGGCAGCGGAGGAGGAGTGATGGTGTCGAGTGACACTACTACAAAACAGGTCATAG
The DNA here is from genome assembly GCA_036346395.1 of Hsuehochloa calcarea. Lineage (NCBI taxonomy): Eukaryota > Viridiplantae > Streptophyta > Magnoliopsida > Poales > Poaceae > Hsuehochloa > Hsuehochloa calcarea. Next base: position 20,006,157 of record CM070600.1, read on the forward strand.
AAGACGCCTCATCACAGACGGTTTCAAAGAACCGTCTGTGATAAAATAATCACCGACGGTTCCAAGACGAACCGTCTATGATTTGTCACTATCACAGACGGTTCTAGAGAACCGTCTGTGATATTCTCGGTATCACAGACGGTTCGCGGTTTTGAACCAGAGTTTCTAAAAAAGGAAAGTTTTCAAATTTCAACCAAAAGATTCAAAAAAATTGAAATTTTCGAATTTTCGGATGTTTCAACACAGACATCCCCAATCCCGCTCAAATCCTTGCTCCAAAACCAGCAAGAGCCTCACATCCTGCTCGAATCCGTCCTCGCAAGAAGCAAAGCACACGGCGTCGATGAAGCACTCCAATGGTCACACTACGCCCGAACTGGAGGGCATCAAGCATCAAGATTGGAGAAAATGGGAAAGAGGGGGGGGGCGCCGAGCTGGGCGATGACGTCGACGAAGCGCTCGTGGAGGTCGATCGTCCACCGGAGCCGACGAGGGAGTCCTTCTCCTTCCTCCCCGTCTCGATCCTCCCGCCAAAACCAACCCAACACAACACCTCTCCCCCTCCCTGTCTCCGCCGCCGAATTTCGCGGCTTGCGGCGAGCGTCTCGACCCCTGGATCGCCCGTTAACTGCACCGGATCCGGTGGGCTCCGTAGGGCTCGGTGAGGCAACGAACTCCTGCCGTGTTTCAGCGCAGATTCGAGACACATTCACTGGGAATCCCAGGCATAGTGAAATTGCGACTGTTGCTATGACACGGGAACGTCGCTATGAAACGGGGAAGGCATTCGGTTTTTTTTAGCATGGTAGTATGGGAAAAATCGATGGATATTATTGTAATAATGAAAATGAAGTATTTTATTAATAATCAAACTAAACAAATGGTATAGAAATAATTATATTGATAATAAGAGTATATTATTGAAATGCATACAAGTGAGGATAAAATAATCAATTCTCCTACACGAACTCACCCACGGGCCACAAGAGAGAACCGAGAAGTGTCAGTTCTCCTACACGAACTCACCCACAGGCCACAAGAGAGAACCGAGAAGTGCTGCTGATACCGCAATTACTACGCGAAACACGAACAATTGGAGACCGAATTGCTCGTGCAGGTGACCTGGTCAAGCGGCTCGCCAAGCGTCTTCTGCGGCTCCGTTTGTTTACCAAAGAGCGCTGGCCGAGGCTCGGGGCAGCAGGACGCCGCGGTGCGGTGGGTGGGTGGGCCGGCGATGGCGAGGCGACGAACGTGCAAAGGCGAGGGGGAGAGGGAGGGGAGGAGTGAGGTGCGGGCGGCGGGCCGATGAGGTTGCGAGATTAGGGGAAGTAGGGGCAGGTGCGTAAGGCCCATGAGTGCGGTTCTTTTTTGGGAGTTTTAATTATTTATCACAGCACGAGATTTGCCACTCATGTGTCTGCCATGTGGCCTCGGGACCACACGTCAATAACATAAATATCACATATTTACCGTAGCAAATTAAATTATTCCTTCTTTTTTCGCATGGGAGTTGTGCCGGCTTGCGTGGTCGGCATCGACGGCGTGTGAATACGGCCCAGAACTTGGGCGTCAGACTCGCTTTGGGCTGCGGCTGCGCATCTGCGCGGACCGTACCAGGCAGACGAGCGGAAGAGGGAATGCGCGTACGCTGCGGCCGCGCGATGCTAGAGTCGGTCTCGTGAATTCGTGCGGGCGTGCGGTCCGTTCCACGTGAGGTTGCTCGGGTTGCCGAGCTTCGCCGCGCACGCGGGACGGGACCATCCAGGCGGCCTCCAAGGGTTCGTTTTGCAAGACACGTCCAGGTTGTGTAGATGTTGCCGTTATGTTGCTTCACTTCAGTTGCTCCATGCAAGATGCGAGGTTCTAGTAATCTAGTCCAACGAACAGCATGGCGGTCTGCGTAAAGTTAGCGCATGCACATGTTCCCAACGCATAAAACGATTCAGTCCCAAGTGTTTGGTCTGGGTCAAACGGAGGCTATCAGGGAAATTATTCGGGGAAAAAAGGTACGTGTACAATTTGATGCAAATCGTTTTCAATATTTCACATATTCAGCTTGCAGTTGTACACTGCAAACCTTAATTTGACTCGTCCTTCAATGTTCAAGGACCACAGACGTTCAAATTAAACAGTTACATGCTGGGGTGCAAATCAAAAGAGCGAATGAAAGCTTAACCGGGAAAGAAGCCACACGACAAAAGCAAATGCGTGCATTAATATTGGTGCACGCAGGCACAAATCAATCAGCAGCCCACTGGAAAAGAACCGAGCTCCTTCCAATTGGCGTCGAGCCGTCAATCGATGATCAGTGGCGCCTGGAGAGCGCGAACGCCGAGAGGGCGATGAGGACAATGAGTATGACCATCGCGGCGAAGGAGCCGATGAGGGAGCCCGAGATGCGCTCGCAGAAGGAGTCGAACTGCTGGCAGATGGCGAACCAGTTGGCCCGCACGTTGCCCTTGTGCGCCAGGTACACGATCGCCGCCGCCGCCGACGCGCCGGCCGTCAACAGGGCAAGCATCGCCTTCAGTACGCACGTATACATACATATACACATGGATCAGAAGAAAGAATGAGATGGTCGATGGTATATCAACATTTGCACGCACATTGATTGCTGATCAACATATATTACCGCGTCGAAGAAGACCAGGAACACCCGGCTGTATCGCGCTCTGGGCCTGATGATGTGCACGATGGACAGCGGTATGGACAGGACGAGGTACGTGCACACGACCGCGTTCGCCGCGACGAAAAACCTGCCCATGCATGACATCAAGTTATTTCTTGCTGCATGCAGCCTGGATCCTGAAATACTGCCAAGAGTACGTACGTACGTACGTGAACCAGCTGTGTGCAAAAACTTACGTGAAGGACGGGAGGTCGCTGTACTTGGCCTCGAACTGGATGAACTGCGTGAAGAAGGGGAGCGTCTCGTTGGTCGTGCCCATGGCGATGGCGCTGCCGATCGTGCCAATGATCGCGATGAACCGGAGGAAGACGTCCATGATCGAGACGGCGCGGTTGACGCCTGCGGCCACCGGCGCGACGAGTCGCGCCGTGGAGCTTTCCCCTTGCTCGACTGCCTCCTTCATCATGGCGTACCCCGACTGCCGATCGAACTAGCTAGGATGACAAGAGCTGGAAGCTGCGGATTGCTAAGCGATTCTTGCAGATGTGAGAATGGCTGCTGCTTGCTTCTTGCTTGAGAGGACTAGTGGCTAGACCTTCTTATACATGAAGGGATCGTTTCATTAGGATAAGCAGCATTTGCCCTAACAGAACCAACAATTTGTTTTGGTCAATCATGCAGCAGAGCCAAAGGTGGTGATTTAGGTGGCTTTGACAATTGTTAACACCAACTAAAGCACACCTTGCATGCCATTGGTTGACTCTGCACCTGCCCTTACTTGCTCAAGTGAGACTGCCAAGTTGCAAATATTTTTTATTCAACTAACCATTCTCTAGTTCCAAACCCACAGTGCAATGTCGAAATCCTAGTCCATTTCTACTTTTTGTGCTCTCTGAGACTCTGAAGTTTGTAGGGCTCCCGGCTCCCCCTCCGCAATGATGCAATCTTTTCTTTGGTAGAAGACTTTGTAGTGAGTTAGTTGTGTGACATGAATCATTGTTGAGACAGTTCAAGATCACGCCAATGCGATGTGCTGTGTTTGACGAAGGCATCAACTTTCCCCCTCAAATACAGGACATGGCTTTCTGGACTGCGCTGTGCGTTCACCTCGTATTCGCCATCTCATGCCAAACCGGCATGCGTGGGCTAAAAAGGTTTACCTGTGGGTTGGGCCGAAAAACCGCTTTCCAACAGATCCTCCTAGCAAAAGCCAACCATGTTGTCAGCCCATTACAAGACTAGCAGAGCCTACTCTTTCCTTCCTCTCAAGGTCCTCGCCATGGATAAAGTGCAGAACCTCCAAAGACCTCGTCCCAAGATTTTCCGATTATCAAGAAGGAAAAAAAGAACAGTAAGCAAGGCACTCCAGGATGATCGTCGGATTCAGGACCTAGAGCAAGGCACTCCAGGATGATCGTCGGATTCAGGACCTAGACATACGGGGTATAACAATCCAGCATGTGCAGCAGCTCCTACACCTTTGGGAGCGAACAAACACACTCAATCTCAATTCAACTACTTCACATGAGATCACCTGGAAGCTATCCCCAGATGGCACTTACACAATAAAAATCAATCTACAGTATGCAGTTCCTCGGAAAAATAACAACCGAGTACAATTGTTGATGGATTAGTATCGATCTTATGAATAAATATTGGGGGCTCTCCTAGAGCAAAATCACACAGAAAAGGACACAATAATTTTATACATGTTCAGGCGTTCTCCTGAGAGAATAATAACCCTACTCCTGTGTTGTTGTATTGATTGTGTTTACAACAAAAAGAAAATCACTAAAACTAGAGCTTAATAACTTCTGTCTTTTGTTGCAGTTCTTGAATCCCTTGATCACTTGATTACTCAATCCCTTTGTCTCCCTCTGTCCACCGACTTTACTCCTTTATATAGCGCATGAAGTGGTGACAGTTGTCCACGTCAAGAGGCACCTTGTCGTTTGATGCAATACGCACGTTTAAGGGCGGTTATTGTCAGAGATATATCCCCCCACGTTGCCTTGCGGTTATATCAGAGACAGAGGTTTAATACATGCAGCTATCTTAGGAATAACGTCACATATTAACTATTGCATGTATTAAACACAGCACACAAAATGTCTCTAGTAGATTGGGCCTATATGTATGTAGCCTTTATCGATCATAGGGTAGTCGTAGCTGACCTGGTCGTAGTAATACTTACGGCCATGAGGTGATCGTAGTAGGACTTACGATCAATAAGTGATTGTAGAAAAACTTACGATTATAAGGTGATCGTAGTATGACTTACAATCAATAGGTGGTCGTAGAAGAACTTACGACCATATAGGGTGGTTGTATAATATCTTACGACTATTAGGTGTGTATGACCATTAGGTATGTATAATCTCCCTCATTGTTAATGTTGAGGGGGTACCTTTGAAGGTTGTATAAGAGACATTATTATCTATAATATTACAGATAAATTACTTATTTAATTGAGGATTATTAGAATTCTCGTCATCTAGCCCCCCTCCCCCCTCCCCAAACTTCAAGTGAAAATGACTTACTTGAAAAAGAGGTTGTAGGATAGTGGTCGAAAGTAAGGTCTTTCTGACTGGTACTTTGTTTGACCAGAAATTGACATAGTCAAAAATGTAATTTTACTTGAGTTGTAAAAATAAAGCTCCTTTTCCTGAATAGACAGAAAAAAGAATACCAACCATCTCTTATAATTCTATTTACAGAGAGCAGTTTCCGAAGAAATGGTGATACTTTGGTTTCCAACGATTCAACGGGAATAGTTCCAATAGAACTTTAATCGTTGGACTTTCATCTTTATCCATTGAATTATGCTGCAAGTTGATGGCTATAAATAACCATTAGAAGGGCAGAATTAAGAAAAACTCACTCACAATCTTTCTATCTTTCACACTTCTGCTTCTTAAAATTCTATCCCTAAACTCCTCAAGTCTGAGTAGATTTCTTTAGAAGAAATAGTTGGACCTAAGTTTGAATGGAAAGAATCAAGAATGGACATGAAGAAGTCAACCATCTTTGATGTTGTTAGAAGAACTTCTCTGAAACTTTTGTTGGAGTGAAAAAGGGTAGATGATGAATGGTGGTCTTTAAAAGAGAGAGGTGAGATTTCTATATTCAAATCTTTTTATGAGTGTTGACTTAGTTTGCCTTGGTATCCCTCCATTGTAAGTAAGATCGTGGAAAAAAGAAAATCCATGGAATATAACTTTAAGGTGGTCAAAAAGTCAATTTGTTCCATGGATTGAAGACCTCATGAGTTTCGTAAAAAAAAGACTCCGATGAGCAGGTGAGCACTTTATTGTCGATGATGTATAATTTCCTATCAAGATTGAAGTTCATATGGAGGGAAACAACATACTGGACAAGTGCTCATATCTTCTGCTTTCTTTTAATGGAGATCAACTTCAACCAGTTTGAAGAAGAAATCCGAAGAACCGGTCGAAACGACTAACCAGTTAAAAGAAAGGTCGTGGAAGAAATGTAACTAGGAATTTTTTTACTTTCGCAACATGTAATATGTATCTTTTGGAATTTATAAAATAAAGCTTTGTTTCCTTGGATTCGATCACATCTTTTGAAATTAATTTCTTATCTTGGTAGTAAGAATAAGGGTCTGGTCAACACTACGAGGTTCCTTCTAGTGGACAAAAAATTACGTGCAGAGAGGAGAGACCTCAACTAGGTGATATTCCCATTTTCCGACTAGTGTAAGGAGATCAAAAGGTATGAAAATAAATATAAGGAAAATAATAACTTTTGAGTAGTTGCTTAGCACTCTATCACTTTTTCCCTTGTTGATTCGAAAGTGATGGAAAGATCATAACTGATTTGCTCGACCACGAAAAAGTCATGTCGCAACGGTTAACGATTGAAAAGGAAGTATTAGAAAGATGTTGTTTCTCATGATCATGAGATCAGGAAGCTTGACTCTCGCTTGGTAGGTAAGAATTCTTTACCTACAACCAATTTTATTTACTGATCTTTGAGAAATGTTTTTCTAACTAGTCGTGCTCCATTTTCAGAGCAAGCAGTTGAAATAAACAACTTCAGGAAGCTTCGACCCGCAGTCAGGAGGTGACAAGGATCTAATAATCCTTAATTAATTAAATCACTTATCTGTAATTGTTATTATAGATAGAAATATCCCCATGATGGTCATGGGTATACCCCTTATCGTTTATAAGGGGGAAGTTTAAGATAATCGGTTATAAACCATCCTACGACCACCCTGTATGGTCGTATGATATTCCACGACCACCTCATGATCGTAAGTCTTTCTATGACCAGCCTATGGTTGTAAGTCTTTCTACGACCCCCTCATGGTCGTAAACCTTTCTACGACCAGTCTATGGTCGTAAGTCTTTCTACGACCAGATCAAATAAGACCACCCTATAATCAATAAAGCCCACAGACATGTGTGCCCAATCGATTAAGGACTCTTATGCACTATGATCAATACATAGCAGTTAATATACGCTATTATCCTATGGGATAACTACATGTATTACGCCTCTATATCCAATGATAAATGCCAAGCAACGTGGGGTGTTATTTCCCTAACAAACAATCTCTATCAACGGGTGCATTTCATCAAGCGTTAAGGCGCCTCTTGGTCTGGAGTAACTGCTACCCCTTCGTGCATTATATAAAGGCAAAAGTCAATGGACATTAGGGTAGATCCGAGGGGGACATTAGGCACTAGTTCTTTCTCTTATTGTAAACAACATAGTCAATATAGCAACACATGAGTGTAGTTGTTATTCTTTGATGAGAAGGCCTGAATCTGTCTAAATCTCTGTGTCATTCTCTATGTGGTTCTAATTCTAGGAGACCTCCAAATATTCATTCATAAGATCGATACTAAACCATCGACAGGAGGAAATGAAGGCTACGAAGATCGATCTTCAAGAAAATATTTCTCTTCTAAACAATGTGCTCGGTGGACTTGGTGCTGAGAAGGTCACTCCTCTTGAAGACACCATGGTTGGACATACGAGCGCTATTGGGCAATAGGTCGGGACTCTACAGGAGTTGATAACTACCTTGAAAACTAATCAAGCCGATTCGATAAGACAAGAAGACGAAGGTGTAGTAAGTTTTGCAATAGCAAAACTTAAGGCTCATGACCGGAATATTAGTCTTCAACCAATCGAAGCTGACTTCGATTGCCCTGAAGCAGAGGCAACACAACTAATTGAAGAAGTGCAGCCAGTGCATAAGAAGGCCACAGAGGAAAAGCAGATCGGATCTCCTTCATTAGAGTAGCTTGTAATAGGATTTTCTTTGTAAAAACAATTTATTGTTTATGTATATAAAACTTTATTTCCTGTAATATGCCTTTTTGAGTAGATAGTAACTCATAAGACAAGATAAAAAAATAAGAATTGAAATTTTAAGACTAAGAATTTAAGTTATAATTGTAACTTTATCCAAGCACCCGAGTATTTGCTTAGTTTAATTAGATAAGCTAAGTAAATAGTGGAAAAAAGCATGCTTAAAAAATTCGTTCGACCTTTACTTTTGATCTCGATTTTCGTGTACTGTTAGTAAGAGTTAGGAACTGATCGAAGCTAGAAGTCCATTCTAGTGGGGCAAGACCACATGCAGAGAGGAAAGACTTCAACTAGGTGATGTTACTTTCTTTGACCAGGTTAATCAAATCAAGTACATTAAAAGTAGTCGAACAAACTATAAAAGCCCAATGCACTTAGAAATTTCTTTGTAAAATGAAGTAAAGAAATGAATTAAATGGTTAAGAAAAGCTAGCTTAAAATTATTTCAACCACATTTTATTGAGCTTATTTTCCATGTATTGGCTGCTAAATTTAGGAACAGATCGACATTAAGAAGTTCCTTCTAGAGAGCAGGACCACATGTAGAGAGGAAAGACTTCGACTAGGTGATGTTACCTTCCTTCGACCAGTGTCAGGAAAACTAAGTGTTGTAAAAGGTAATCGAAAAATTATTCAAGCATTGCTCAATGGATATTTTAGATAATAAAGATTGAAGAAAACATATATTTTATTGAGAATGCAGGAGGTTACACATAGAATTTCCTCAACTGGTCGATATTCCATGAATTAGAAAGAATTCTACCATCTTTTATTGCTAGTCATACCGAGCCTGGTCGTGTCGCTTCGACCAGTGTGTAAGGACCTTCCCATTTAGGGAAAAGTTTATTCCGATTAGATTAGGATTAAATCTTTTTTAATACCAAATTACCTACAGCAAGGCTGCGAGGTTGGGCCTTACGATCGTAGTATTTACGTACAGCTTGTTGGTAGACCATCAAACAGATTAAGGCTTAGTTCCTCTTCTCTTTGAGTACATTGATGTCATCAGCTCGAAGTTGTTCTTGGCCAGAGTCGTTATAGGTTTCGACCCTCGTCGGCCAAATCTTTAGTTCAGGTGGAAGCATAACTTCAACACAAAAAAACTAAGAAAAATGGTGTTTTTCATCATAAATTTCTTGGTTGCTTCCGTTGTTATCCTAGTCACAGATTCGACTTCAATCCATTTTGTGAACGTATCAATAGGCATAAAAAGGAACTCAAAACCCTCTGGTGCTGTTGGGAATGGTCCTCGGATATCGAGACCCTAGGTTGTAAAAGGCCAAGAAAGGTGTATGGTTAGTAATGATAGAGCTGGTTGGTGTATTTGCCTGCTATGAAACTGGCATTGTACACACTTCTTAACGAGCTCTTTAGCATCATAGAGGGTTGTTGGTCAGCATAAACCTTATCGAAAATCTTTTCGCATCATTGCTCAGAGGAAGTATTAGTCTCACAAATGCCTCCGTGTATTTCTTGAAGGAGATTTGATCTTTCTTTCTGCGATATGGTGTGATAAATGTTGTTTTTTCTTAATCATATAAACACATACTTATCTGGCGATAACCAGAGCATGCATCTAGGAAACTCAATATTTCACAACCAGCAGTTGAATCAACTAACTGATCGATACGAGGAAGGGAAAGATCATCCTTTGGACAAGCTTTACTTAGATCAGTAAAGTCTACACCCAGACGCCATTTACCATTTGACTTCCTAACCACTACAAGGTTAACTAACCACTCTTGGTGGTCGACATCTTTTATGAAACATGTCTTAAGTGGCTTGTCCAATTCTGATCTAATAGCATCTCGTCAATCAGGTGTAAATCTCTATAATTTTTGTTTTACAGGTTTCTTGTCAAGCTGTAAAGCTAGCATGTGCTCGATCATCTCCTTGGGGACTCTGGAAATGTCGGATGCTTGCCACGCGAAGACATCTATATTTGCTCAGAGGAAGGTGACGAGGATGTCTTCCTATGCAGAGTCGAGAGCGATTCTGATGCAAACGGTCTTCGAAGGCTCCTCTGTATTAAGAGGAACTTCTTTGACTTTGTCGTTCAGCTTTGGGGCAATCTTGACTGCGATTGTTTGGTCGAAGGTTGCACTTTTCTTGCTTCCCGAGTTGGTGTTTGGCCAACCATCTCGAGGGACTTACGATCGCATGTAAGCACCATCTTTTTATTACAGCAGACTGTGATTATTCTTAAGACATTGATAATCATAATGAACAGTCATTAGGAATTGTGCTAGAGTTGGTCGACCAAGAATAACATTATATGTCGTGTCGAAATCAACCACATCAAAAGATATTTTCTCTGTCCTGAAATTGCTTGGCGACCCAAACGTGATAGGACTAAAGCATGCCCAAGATAACGTCGAACGGCTCCATTTGTATGACTGTCAGAGTCGCCGTGAACTTCTCTTCATCAATAACAATAGAGCACCCGGGACAAACAGTAGAGCTCGCAATAATACCCCTATGAGAATTTACCAACACTGACTGAGAAATCCACTACATACTCAAGTTCGCTATCCTAACAAACGCCGTCGAGACAAACGAATAGGTAGCCCCTGAATCAAAAAGGACTAAAGCATCAAATGAATCCACAAGCAAAGTACATGTCACCACGTCAGGACGACTCGCGGACTCCACAGTAGGCATAGAGTACACTCCAGGTGGCGCCATAGTGAAAGAAGACGACACTGGGGCGACGAGAGCCCCGACAATCTGCTGTGGCGGTGCAGGAAAAGCCGGTCGTGCAACCTGAAGCGGTGCAGGAGGTGGCGGCTGCCAGTAGTACCCTAATGGAGGCGCCCAAGCTGAAGGAAGTGGCGGCGTAGGAGGAGTAGCCATCATCTGGAAAGATCCTCTAGCAGGACGTACTGAAGAAGAAGACAGCACAGGCTCCCACATGATCACACTGGCAGGGTTCTAGCGACACACCCGCTCCTTGTGACCTGATCGGCCACACTGACGGCAATCTCCTGTCCAAGAGCACTCAGCAACGCGGTGTCCATCACCACACTTGAAGCAAAGCATGTCCTACCCTGGGATTGGACGAAGGGCTGGAGTACCTGCAAAAGGACGAGGCGTCGAAGAAGAAAACAACCTCGAGTGCTTAGACTTGGAGGACCGCTGCCCTCCCTTGAATTTCCTGAAAGCAGGTTGTTGAACAGACCCACTCCCCTCACCAGAGCTCCTCTTTTGGTCACCACCAGAAGCAACTGACCCACCGAGGCTTGCGCCTTTGTGAGTCAGATCTCCAACTACATGCCCCTGGCTTGCTCTACAACAGAGCTGAAGTCACAGAGTGGAGTAGTTCCCAACACATGCCGGTACTCAGAGTTGAGACCCCGACGGAACCTCCTGGCTTTCTGAAGATCATTGTTCACTACCGAAGGGACAAAGCGAACCAAATTGTTGAACTTAGCCTCATACTCAGCGATGGACCTCTTCCCCTGAGCAAAAGTCGTCAAGGTAACCTCCATCTTCTCAACGAAGGAGTAGGGGTAAAATTTTGCCTTGAACTGATCAACGAAGTCCTCCCAAGTGACTGGCCCCTGAGTGGCAGTTCTCGAAGACAACACGCCCTCCCACTAAATGTGTGCTTGCCCTTTCAGCTGAAAGGCTACAAAACAGACCCTCTGATGTGAGGACATCTCCAAAGCTCCAAATTGTCTCTTCATATAGCGCAAGCAGTCCACTGCCTGGACCGATGTGCCCGGCCCGTCAAATGGATCCAACCTCAACCCCATCCACTCTCGAAGTGTCATCCGCGTCTCAGGTGCAGGTGGAGGTGCGATAGGAGTAGCAATAGATGCTACAGCAGTAGGGGCTGCCGGCGCCTGTTGGCAGAGAGAACGGATCTCTCCCACCAACTCTCTCAGCAAAGCGGGGGTCTCATCCTGACCCCCAACCGGAGGCAGGCCAACAGAAACCCCCTCAACTACTAACTCAACTGCCTCAGGAGGTGGCTCCACGGGACCACGCCCGCGGCCCCGACCTCCCCCACGGCCTCCACGACCACGTCCTCTACCTCTCGGCATAGCTATCAACCACAATACACAATAAGTTCAAAGATATGGATCAAATCATGCATCAATAAACAACGTAACGAAAGCATAAAACAGTATTCGTACCACTCTCTAACCTACTGTGCACTAGTGTGTCAAATTTTAGATTATTTAACCATTAGCAAGTTTTAGTTGATTTACTAAACCTAAAATAAATTTTAACAATTTTAGTTTACCTAAGTTGTTAATCTATTCACCATGATCAAAGCTCGCTCGATACTAATCGTAACACCTCAAATTAACATCGAGCCTGGAATGCTACTAAACTACCTTTAACAACCAATAAACATCATCAGGAATAAAATATGAGCAAGCAAAATAATAATAAAACCCAACCATAGGTCACAATAGAACCTGAATAAAGATTGATCAAGCATGAAAACATAAGCAAGGGAAACATAGCAAGGTACACAGTCTAAAACAGCACCAAACCAATAATTTCAAAACCTCGGAACAAATAGACTAGTCCCAAAACGTTAACCTAAGCTTATTCACTCTCTAACATGTCCTAAAGGTAGTCCAGCAATAATGAATCAAATAGTTCTGATGGCGAAATAATCATGTGTCAGAAGTATTAAAATTATTCTATGTGCACTATTCACCCTCGATCGTGGTGCCCTCAATGATCATCTAAAAACAACATAAGAACAAGGGTGAGTCCATGACTCAGAAAATACATCAATTTACAACGAACAATGATAAATAAGCAGTATTCAATAACTTCGTTATCATCACATGTACTTCTATTAAAATTCTCATGATGTTCTCTTCTCTTTGTTTTCATACCCATTCACCTCATATTAATGCAACTCTACTCTACATGTCCACATGCACTTCTTTCACGTATACCAGTATAACGTGAGTGAATGCTCGCGATAACATTCACTCTCAAGCCCACTCCTCAAGGATCGGGGACCTCCTCCACTCCTGTGGAGCTGTGATCAATCATGATCACCTACTCATATGCAAAGATATTTATGGATGTAAACATGTAGAATTTCATAATATTCATCATATCTAATTTTTTTTCTCATGATTGTCAACAAGATATAGCCATACCATTCCATTGCTTGCAATTAAATAAATATAAAAGCACAATAATAATGGTATTAAAAGATAAAGAAACACGGTGATCAATCATTGATCGCTGTCTACCATGCACTTGCCTCAACCGTGCGAAGGTGGAAGACGCGAAGAGGGCGTTGCCCCCGAACCAAACTCTCACCTAGATTAATTTAATAAGCACTCTAAGATAGCAGTTCTGGACAAAAACAAAATCAGGAGAAAATACAAACTCGCTATAATCTCTAGCACAAATCCAACTCCAAAATCCTAAATATCGATCTGTCCCCTCAACAGATAGTCATAATCTAAAATTCATAACTTTTTGACCAAAGTTCCAAATAAGACGTTCTTGAACCCTCTGGAAAGCTTATCAAATTCCCCACCTACACCTAGTTGGAGAGCTTTCCAAATTCGGCCATCTTCTATCCTTAACAGACTGATTAACAGAACATGTAATTTTCATCAGGGTTTCTGGACAGCGGCACACAATCCAACGTAAGTTTCAGTACACATGGTTATTTTTTATGATCTTTAGCTTTCTGGAAAGCTTATAAAAATTTCTACAATATTCGTTATGGTAAGATCCCCTAATTAATCCATTAACTATTCACTAATGATCGATTACTAATACCTTTCAGAATTACGACAGAACTACAGAACAGCAGCGCCACGAAAATCATATCTCCCAATCCGCTCATCCAAACGACCTGAACCAATACTCTACGGAAAGCTAGCAACGTCGCCCACAACTCTCTAGGAGGCACCCCCTAGTCGAAATCCTCCTTTAACTGGCCCAAAATATACGATCTCTACCGACTGCCAGAACCGATATGCTATCAGTAACGCCTAAACACAAAAATTAAACACCCAACTATCGAGAGTAGGAGCGTTACCCTTGGAGTCGTGCTAGCCTGGTGGGGAGGGGAGAGGGGAAGAGAGAGTGTCGGCTAGGGTTTGGGGTGGGGAGGCACCCCCCTTATGGCTGACTCCCCTTTGGGCCTCCTTGGCCGCGGGCCGAGGCCCAGGTTGGCGAGATTTTGCGAAAACCCCTTCCAACCCTCAGAAAAATACCACTCTTTAAAAGATTTTTCTCCTCCCGAATTCTTTTCTAATTGCCCGATTAAATTTAGGGGTATTACAGACATATCCCCCACGTCGCCTTGCAGTTATGTCAGAGACAAAGGTTTAATATGCGCAATTATCTCAAGAAGAACGATACATATTAACTACTGTGTGTATTAAACACAACGCACAAATATCTCTAATCGATTGATTACACATGTTTATAGGCTTTATTGATCATAGGGTGGTCGTAGTAAGACTTACGACCATGAGGTGGTCGTAGTAAGACTTACGACCATGGGGTGATCGTAGTAGGCCTTATGATCAATAGGTGGTCGTAGAAAAACTTACGACCATAAGGTGATCGTAGTAGAATTTACTATCAATAGGTGGTCGTAGAAGAACTTACGACCACATAGGGTGGTTATAGAATGGCTTATGACCACTAGGTGTATGATCTCCCTCATTGTTAATATTGAGAGGTACCTTTGAAGGTTGTATAAGAGATATTATTATATATAATATTACAGATAAATAACTTAATTAATTGAGGATTATTATATCCTCGTCAACAATCATCTACACCGCAAAAACCAAATTCTTTGGCTGGGTCGCTATCAAAAACTGCCTTTGGTCTAATCACGACATTTGTCTTCTCTGTAGACAATCATCAAAGTGGCACTACACCTCTTTTCCCAATGCAGATATACTAGATGAGTGTGGAATGACATAGCATAATTGCTCGGTGTGCTCCGCTCAGACCTTCCAACTGGCCATATAGTTACAACATGGGGAACTAGTGAACTAAAATGAACAGCTTGGGAGGTATTCCAAGGAGGGCGACAACAACGATCATCATCTTAACCTCCTGGGAGGTTTGGAAGAAACGTAACGTCAGAATTTTCAAAAGCAAGTTCACTAACCCTATGGACCTTGTGTTAAAGATAGAGAACGAGGGTAAAACTTGGAATCTAGTCAGAGCTAAAGGACTGGAGCAATTTATAACGTGTAATTAAAATCTCCTTTTGTTCTAGACACTTTTCCGGCTCCGTATCGGATCCTCCTTTACTAATATAATAGGCGGCCTTCATGTTTGTCTCTTAAAAAAAAGGTCGTCCTGGTCAGAAGGCCTAGGTCCTCTCTCTTTTCTTAAAAAAAAAAGTAACATCCTCTCTAAAAAAGCACCTTTCATTTTCCCCGATATTTTCAGAGATGAACGATAGACACCACGATGCAAGAACAGAAATTCTTAATCTTAGACAGAACACGCCTTGATGTATTCCAAAATGCAATTCCTGATCATATAGATGGTTAAGCATGTATTTTTCCGTTAAACAAATTATGGTCAAGCAATTCATAAAGCACACTGGTGTTGAAATGTGTGAGCCTCAAATGACGCTTCCCAACTCCGAAAACGACACCCTGGACCTTCCAGAAGCTAACCCCGTGCCCTCTCATCGGCACCGAAGCCGTTGACTTAGCTGTTTAAATTCCCCATCCCTTGTCTTGTGGGCACGCAACAACAAATACAGCGTCGAACCACAGGAGAAACAACGGAAGAAAAGTGAAGAGACTAGCAGCGGCAGGGCATGGACCGGAATCTGAGCGGGTTCTTGATCGGGTGCGTGGGCGCCGCCGTGACGCTGCTGGCGTACCAGCAGACGGTGGTGTCCAGCACGCAGTGCGTCGCCGCCGGCTTCGTCGTCCTCCTCTTCGCCCTCTTCGTCAAGGAAGGCTTCATCTCCCTCTGATGCGTACCAGCGAACTTCTTCCTGGCATCTTACTTCTCCTTCTTTGCAGCTTGTTTCCACTGCCTATGTTTCTGTAGTTCCCGTTGTGCTAGCTCCTCTAGAACTGCCTCTGATTCTTGGAAAGGGAATAACTTTTGTTACAAGAATCCTCTTTAGAACGGAGATGCCGGCTTGGCCGCTTAGTGGCTGATTGGGTCATCATGTGTTCTGGATGCTTGTCGCCAATCGTATTATTTACTAGAAATCTGGAACGGTTGTGTACTTGTAACTTTGTAAGTCGTAACTTGTATGTGCAATCTTCCTTTACATGATGAACTGCATAGTTCCTGTTGTACCTTCAGCTTATTTTATGCTGCACTTAGACGGTGTTGTCCCTTTTTCGCTTTTATATGGATTCTTTGGTGTGCCAATTCATCTATGTTCCATTTAGCGAAATACGAGTAAATTGCTGGTCGGTGAGTTTTTCTTCAGTTGAACCAACACAAATCACCATGGTCAAAAGACTCAAAACATAAAGAAACCAGGATACCTTCAAGAGCTCACCAAAAATCACCACTGGTGCTTTTCAAGAGAAAATTTTACCGCACTAGTGTTTAGCCTGAATATTTGAAAGCGATAGGCAACGGAATTCGCATAACTACCATAAAATGTTTCAATGCATTTAAATTCTTACAGTGGAATTGGATGGAGTGCTCTCCTACAGGCTACAGTAGCATATGAGTAACTGCTTTTTAACAAAAGGAATACTCCATGGCCAATAGGTCAAAACATACATATGAGCATAAAACTCTCCTGATCTGTACTACCCTGCCTCGTCTACAACGCCTTAGGATTGAACCAGACTACTCTGCTCATGTTGAGATACGAAACTGCATTGCTACAGAAACACCAATTCAGACATAGATGTTACCGTGTCTGATGTGCAGCTCTTCGCTTCAGAACTCATGAACAATCTTCTTCAGAGATGAGTAGGTCCCAGTCGCAGCAACCAAGGAGCCAAGAACGACGATCGTGGCGATCAGCGCAACCTCAGCCTTGCTGCATCGTGTCACGCCAAAGATCTTGAGGTAACAAATGCACGGGAGCAGCATCGAGGCCATGACACTGAGGAGCGAGCCAACAAGCGCCATGAGATGACCGAAGAAGGGGACCGTGAGGGCTATGATGGCCGTGCTGAGGACGATGAGGGTTCTGATCAGTATGTTGACAGATCTCTTGTTGCCAGCAAGCAGCCTCTCTTCAACCGCTGTCGCGACCGGAGTTACCATCAGAGCATACTTGGAGAACGGATTGATCAGTGTCGTGTAGATTGCTAACTTTGAGCTGATCTTTCCCTCTGGGAGGTTCAGTGTCACTTGGGATTTAACATCATCCCCGTACATGAGGTAGCCGAGTATGGCCATGGATCCGTAGTTGAGAGTACATGCGACGAAGCATATGACTAGTACCTATACAAGTAGAAGACATACAGAGCTAGCTTCAGTCAGGAGCTACTCTAGTTGCCTTTGATACTTTTATACAGTATAGAATACTGTGCAGTCTCTGTCAGACATTTCTCTCTTCCACTGATCACTAGTATCAGATTTATTGCATAATTGTGGAATACAGATAACAACTAACACATCCTTTTTTTAACCAGTGAATAGGAAGAGGCAAAGCAACCACTTCCAAGGTACTTGATGGCTTGATGCAGTATCAGGTATTATGACATTATTGACAGCAATTTTGCAA
Source organism: Hsuehochloa calcarea (assembly GCA_036346395.1). Classification (NCBI taxonomy): domain Eukaryota; kingdom Viridiplantae; phylum Streptophyta; class Magnoliopsida; order Poales; family Poaceae; genus Hsuehochloa; species Hsuehochloa calcarea. Next base: position 20,023,817 of record CM070600.1, read on the forward strand.
TGGTGCTACAATGTGCTGGATAGTTGTTAATAGTTACTACTCAACGTTACTTCACAATCAGGGTTCAGTATCAGATGGATTATTAAGCATCAAACAGTTGAGGCTCAAATTTTACACGGCAGTGTGATACTTCGGTTCCCTTTTGCTGTTATTATGTTCGGTGTCAGAGCAAATATTAATGCATCCCATTTTCCTTTTCAATATTGGAAATGCAAATAAAAATGTACTAAAAGAAGTAAAAATATTTTAGTTTTGTCCTGAGTGACATCGAAATCATAGGCTACTCACCCTGGAGAACTTGTCCTTTTCCTTCATGGAATTGCACAATGTGGGGAATATGGCATGCCCACAGTAGCAGAAGGTGTACAGGCTCAGAGCTGTAGGCAGGCCACTGACATTCAGCATCCTCCCCTTCCCCTGAAACCCGACGCCGTCGACGACGGCGGCCCACAGCACGACGAAAACCACGACGACTGACGCGAGCACGCCGCTGGCCGACACATAGGCGAGCACGCCCAGGCTCCTCAGCCACGTCGTCGGCAAGATAACGACTGCGACGAGCACGACGAACAGCTGCTTCCCCGAGATCACCAGCCCGCCGAGGTTGAGGCTGGTGCCCGGGAACAATTTGTCCATGTTGTCCCCCTCCAGTATCAAGAACCCGATGGCGACGAGGTAGAGCTCGGCGTACAGGAACGCCGACACGGCGAGCCGGCCTTTGCCCCCGAACGCGAGCGCGCCGATGTCCGGGTACCCACGCACGGCCGGCGACGCGCCCATGCACCGCTGCAAGAGCAGGCCGGTGTAGCAGCAGACCATCGCGACGACGAGCAGCAGCGCCAGGCTCAGCCACCCGCCCTCCGACAGGGCGTACGGAATGGACAGCAGCCCGACACCTGAACCCAAGATCGATCAAGTTGGCCGACTCTGTCCAAACTCCAAACCGTACCAGACAGATTGGAGCAAAGATCAAGTTTTGGACTCACCTGAGAGGGCGTTGAGGCCATTGAAGCAGGTCCGCACGAAGGTCGCGCCGTCGGGCTCCGGCGAGCACTGCGCCTCGTGGTCGTGCGCCGCCGGCTCCTTGCGAGCCTTCACGGCGCCGTGGGCGTGGAGGAGGGCTGCTCGAAGTCCGGCAGGGCCGCCGGCGAGTCGTCGGAAGGGTGAGGCGGCGCTGCTCCGCCAATGGCCATCTTATCCGTCTTCTTGGCGACGCCTCCTCTCACCTCTGATCCGTTGCAGCTGGTGTAGTGGTGTGTACGCGATGGAACAGAGCACGAGTTGTGCAGCGCTGCGGGCTCGGCAGCTCGGCTAATCCGCAGCTGTATAAAAGGGAACCCTACGTTGTTGTTTTCCCGTGGCCACGAGACGAGGCCCACGATCTTGCTAATTCTTTCGTGCGATCCATGCGGATGAGAACGACGAATTGGAGAGCAAAACGGCACGAAATGCAGCGATGGCTCCACCTGAAATCCATGGTATTAGGTCTGCCACGTGGGTTTACTGCTTTCAGCAGATTGGAGCTAGTAGAGTTCTCTTCCGTGGAATCACCGAAGGTTAAAGACAGTACAGATGCTAATTGGGAAAATACGTTACTTCCCCCCTCGGATCACAGAGGAAAGTAGTTTGTACTTTTGAAAGTCAACAAGGTGTCACACTCTGATCACTAAATTTTATCATCATATTTTTTTAAAAAAATTATAAAAATATAATTTTATAGATAGTATTTTCCGTGACAAAATTTTCATACCATTTTTGCATATCTAAACTATAAATTTTAGATAATATCTTTGATCAAAATCGATATAATTTGACTACACGCATTCCCAAATAACTTCTCTTTTTGACCGAACGAAGTACTAAGCAGTTTTGTTTGTGGGGGCCGATAGATAAACCCATGTGAACAGTTCTTAAAGTGCATGTTTTGCTGGAAACCACACATTGTCAAACATTTTCTTCTAAAGTGTGGCGGTCACATCTTTTGTGGCGGACAGGTGGGAACATAGGCTAAGAAAAATATGGTGAGCATAAATGTGGTAACAAACAAAATACTGATGTAAAACGATCAAACTTGCCTAAATAAGTTCGGGCAAATCAAGGCAACGAACCAAACAGCTCAGATGGCGGCAACCACACCGACTCAGCCTGGCACCCAGGTGGAGCATCTTGTGATCGGTTGCATTACATGGATGGGCCCTGGCTCCCAGATGCATACGTTCCGAGTTTAGTTGGGAGATAACCGCAAGTTAAGTGTTACTACTTACTAGTGAGCTAGGTTCGGTTAACGACATGACTAGGTAAATTAACTAGCGCGCAATAAGGTTCCCCTGCGGTGATTAAGTTGGATGAAGTATTATGAAAGCCGAATAATGGCTACTAGCAAGTCATATTGCTAATATTTTCTGCGTATGTTACTCATGTTAGTAAACCAAACAATATCTCGTCTCAGCCTACATAGTCCATGAAACCAATCAAATACCCCTTATTCACATGATCTCAGCCTGCCTGCACCAAATGATCCTGCAGGCCAAACCAATGCCAGCAATCAATCTCCTTAAGTTTTCTATGGTTCCGGTGTACATAATGATGGAACAATTAATATGTTGTCAAAAGGTTTCATCTTTTATGTCTACCACTCGATCTCGTGCAATTTGTTTCCACATTGTAGTTTGTACTAGTGCTCAGATCAGATGGAATCTCAATTTTATTTCAGTTCCTCGGGCACTTCTTCTCGTCGGTGTTCCACAAGGCCGAATGAATTGGGACCAAGAGGCCTTGTCCGTTTGCTTTGAAGCCCACGAGACTTGCAGGCCAGCGTATAACTAGTACTACTGACGCGATCTGTTCGTAGTTATGTACCGTCTGATATACGTACATCGTTCTCGTACCGTCGTACGTAGACAAGGTGCGGCAGCATTCAAATTCAATTGTTAGAGCTCACGAACAATCTGCATCACAGAAGAGTACGTCCCCGTGACGGCCACGAAGAGTACATCACCAGGATCACGGCGATCGCCGCGACCTAGGCCGAACACGCCGGCCGGAAGATCCTGAGGTAGCAGGCGCACGGCAGCGCCATGCACACGCCGACGCAGAGCACCCGAGCCCACGAGCGTCATGAGGTACGGGTACCCGAAGAACGGCACCGCGACGGCCACATAACCGCCGTGCTCAGCACCAGCAGCGTCCTCACCGCGACCGCGACGGCCGCGCGGTTGCCGCGGGCCCCGCGCGCAACGATCCTCTCCTCGATGGCCGTCGCGATCGGCGTGACCATGAGCGCGTACTTGGAGAACGGGTTGAAAAAGCGTGGTGTAGATCGCGATCTTGGAGCTGAGCTGCTGTCAAAACCCAAATGCTGTAACAGAAATGTTCAGGAAGATAGAAGAACTAGGAAAGCTGACTGCCTGATTAAGTTACTGTTCACCGTAATGAAAATTACAGAACAAAAACAGTAATTACTAGAACAGATATCAGCCGTAGATCTCCAGCGAAAGGGTATGATTTGATCCCAGCCTTCCGATTATCATCACGCCTGCTCTTCACTTCTCCTTCTTCAACCGGATGGAACTTCAGTCAGCTGGCTTCAGACTTCAGTCCTGACAGTTCTCCCTCCTCAGCTCTGCACTTGTCCTCAAGTGCCACGATCAGGGAACCACTGCTTGATAGTTTGTGAGTAGAACTCCGGAAAGGCCCCCTTGATGAAGTCTGCATCCTCCCAAGATGTATCCTCCGGCGGTAAGTTGGCCCACCTTATCAGCCATTGTGTCACTAAGACTTCATTTCTTGGTAATGCCCTGGTTTCCAACACTTGCAGAGGCTCCGTTCGAATTTTTCCATCCTTCCCCAACAGTGGAAGATCAGGAGTCGGCACTGCATTAGGTCCACAATGTTTTTTAAGTTGGCTAACATGAAAGACAGGATGGATTGCAACTCCTTCCAGAAGGTGTAGCCTGTATGCCACTCGGCCGACCTTCTGTAGAACTCTGAAAGGGCCATAAAATTTGCTAGCTAGTTTAAATGCTTGTTTCAATCCGAAAGCTGCCAATCTATAAGGTTGCATCTTCAGATAAAACCATATCACGCACTTCCAACTGTCTCTCTACTCGATTCTTATCAGCATACTTTTTCATTCTAGCTTGAGCTTGAGCTAAATTCTCTTTTAACCGTTTCAGCATTATTCTTTTCTCCTCCAAAAAGTCTCTTGTCTCTTCATCCTCAGGGCCTGGAACTGCGATCTCACTTATGAGCGGTGGAGGGAATACATATAATGCTTGAAATGGGGAAATCTGCAAGGAAGTGTGAAAGGTGGTGTTGTACCACCGTTCTGCCAATGGTAGCCATGATGCCCATTTCTTAGGCTCTAAAAATGCCATACAGTGCAAATATGATTCCACACATTGGTTAACCCTCTCTGTCTGGCTGTCTGACTGTGGATGGTATGCAGAACTGAACCTCAATTGTACTCCCACTGCCTTGAATAGCTCTGGCCATAATTTGCTGGTAAAGATCCTGTCCCGGTCTGATACAATGGCTAATGGGAATCCATGCAGTTTAAAGATGTTATCAATGAATGCTTGCGCAACAGAGTGTACTGGATAAGGGTGTGATATGGGTATAAAGTGAGCATATTTAGTAAACCGATCCACAACCACGAAGATGACATCTTTTCCCTTTGATCTTGGCATTCCCTCAATGAAATCCATGGTGATATGCGTCCAGGCCATATCAGGGATCGGCAGAGGATCTAAAAGTCCAGGATAGTGGCAATGCTCTGCTTTGGATCGTTGACAAACAACGCATTCACGAACATAGGTGTGTACTTCCCTTTTCAACCCCGGCCAATAGAATAGACTCTTCAATCGTTGATAAGTAGCTGCTCGTCCCGAATGTCCCCCCCAAAGCAGAATTGTGCAAGGAACTGATGAGATTTTGTCGCAATTCCTTATCCTTTCCAACATAAATCCTTCCCTTGTACCCGATTATACCAGAATGGTAAGTGTAGTGAGAATCAGGATTAGGAACTATTGATAGTCGCTCCATTATCTCCTTGCAATGATCATCCTTCCGGTAACTGCTCTCCACCGTTTCAACCCAAGAGGGTACTGCCATAGTTAATTGCCATAGCTTGGTTCGTATAACTTATGATGCTCAATGATTTTGTTTCATCAAAGCTCATACTTTAATTATATTCCTCAAGTTGTGTTTTCCTTCAAGCATCTATTGTCATTTTCAATGCTCGTAATTATATAAATAGGCTATGAGATACATAAATGTATTTGAAGCATATAAGTTATATCATTTGATACATTAAAATTTGAATCAAATCTAGTCGTGCAAATACGCAGGCCACCTTGCTAGTTGTCTTATTATCACGTTAACTCGTGGATGATTTGCATCAGGGAAGTGTACGTCCCCGTGATAGCCACCAGCAAACCCAGCGCCAGGATCCCAACAATCACTGAGGTCTCCACGGTAGTGCGACGACCCCTTGTCAACGGCGCACCGAAGATCCTGAGGTAGCAGACGCATGGCAGCAACATACACAAGCCCACGCTAAGTAGGGAGCCCACGAGCGCCATAAGGTACCCGAAGAACGGCACTGCGATCGCCACGACCACCGTGCTAAGAACCAGTAGCGTCCTCACCACCACAGAGATGATGACGCCCTCGCCGATGGCACCGCGGATCCTCTCCTCGATCGTCGTCACGATCGGTGTGACTATCAGCGCGTACTTGGAGAAGGGGTTGACAAGCATCATGTATATGGCGATCTTGGAGCTGAGCCTTGCCACGGGGAGGTTGAGCGTCACCTGGGACAACACGCAGTCGCCGTACATGAGGTACCCCAGGACCGCCATTGAGCCATAGTTGAGCGTGCACAGCACAAAGCATATCGCTAGCATCTGGTTGTTATGATACAAATTGATTAATAAATAATTGAAAAAAAGTCCAGTTTTCAACTCTCAACTATCATCTGAATCCACTTTTCAACCCGAACTATAAAATCGTTTAAAACACAACTCTCAACTATCAATACCAGTATAAAACATAACCTTGACCCGAATCTAAGACTATTTTGGCTGACATAACGATGACGTGGAACTAAGATGGAGAGTTACACTTATGTAGATGGACACGTCACTCTCCTTCATTGAGAAACAGAGGAGAGAGAGACAAGCAAGGCAGTAGCTATGGTCGGCCTTGGGTTGGCTTGTCGGTGATGAGGGGAGCGACAGCGAGGTCTAGTCAAGGGAGAAATGGGACAAAAAATGGGTGGCGGCCTCGGAGGCGGTAGAATTGTCGGCGGGGATGTGCATAGGCGGGGCTGGGGCTCAGTGACCACATGGAGATGCATATTCCAGCTGCACTCCTCCTCTCCTTCTTCCTCTTTCTCCCCTACGTGGTGCCCTCCGACGTCACACTCCTCGCCAAGGTCAAGCCCGCACTGCAGGGCACCACCACTACCCCCAACACCTAGCTCGCCGCATGGAACGTCTCCACGTCGCTCTGCCTCTGGCGCGGCCTCCGCTGGTCCACGCCCACCGGCCACCCCACCCATGCCATACCACCTCAACGCACCCACATCTCCCTCGCTGACGACCCCACCCTCCTCCTCGCCTCCATCCGCCTCCCCAACACCGCCCTCGCCGGCCGCTTCCTTCCCGACCTTGGTGCCTTCTCCGTCCTCGTCTCCCTCCACCTCACCACCAACTCCCTCTCACGCCCATCCTCCTCGAGTTTCAGCAACCTCACCGGCAACACCCTCTGCGGCACGCTCCCGCCCTCCATCTGGAATCTCGGCGAACGCCTCGTCGACCTCTGCCTCCATGGCACCGCTCTCGCCGAAGCTATCCCCATGCCGGTAGGACCCAACACCACCTATGACCGCCTCGGCCTTCTTGACCTCGGTGCCAACTCCTTCTTCGGTGATTTCCCGTCTTTCCTCAAAGGCTTTCGCGGCCTCCAAAACCTCGATCTCGGTAGCAACCGCCTGTCGAGACCCATCCTGGACTCCCTCGCCGGGATGAGAGGCCCCCAGACACTCAACCTTTCCTACAACAATTTATCCAGCCAGCTGCCTCCGGGCTTCGCGAACTTCGGCTTCACCGCGGAGTCGTTCCTTGGCAACAACCAATCACTGTGCAGCCCACCGTTGCGCTAGCAATGCGTGTCCACTGTGGGCTATCATCTCCCACAACATCGTCGGGATGGTCATCGGGCTAATGGCCGGTGTCGTGGTCATGGCGTCGGTAGCCATCGGTAGGCACAGGGGAGGTGGAGGCGGAACAAGGTAAGGCACGCAGCGGCATAGGGTGTGGAGGTGGACGAAGGTGGCGAGGGGAAGTTGATGGTGTGCTAGGGCGGGGAGCACGTGACGCTAGATGAGGTGCTCAATGCGACAGGGCAGGTGGCGGAGAAGGCGGCATACTGCACGGTGTACAAGGCGAAGCTGGTGGACGGTGGCGACAACATCGACCTACGGTTGCTGCGTGAGGGCAGCTGCAGGGACGCGGCAGCATGCGCGCCGGTGGTGCGGCGCATCGGACGCACGTGACACAATAACCTGGTGCCCCCTCTCTATCTGTGTTTTGAAATGGAAGAAGAAGATGCTTCGAGGATGATGTGGACAGTGATGTGGATGCACAGTGGGCGCTATGTATTACTAGAAGTTCACGTCAGCGAAAACCACCGTCATATCAGTCGAAACCACTGTGGTTTCGGGCTAAGGTTGTGTTTTGCACCAGTATTGATAGTTGATGGTTGTGTTTCAAACGGTTTTAGAATTTGAGGTTAAAAAGTGGACTCAAACGATAGTTAAGGATTGAAAAGTGGACTTTGTCCTGAATAATTCTAGTGCGTGCGTGCACACACACACAGGACACCCATTTCGTATTCCCAAAAGTACGTACTCCTGGGAATACATATTCTCACTTTGAATATACCACTTAAACGCATATATTATACTTCTTTATCATTTTTAGTATATTTCAATATCAATTATAAGATACTCCAATACGACTTGATTGAAATTTTTTTATTTACCCTTTTTACATATAAAAAAAGTATATACAAATATTTTGGTATAAAAGGCGGATTTTAATGAATTTTTTCGTGTAACTCACTTTGGGGTATCTTGTAATCATTATTAGAGTATACTCAAATTAATAAAGATGTATTATCGTACGATTTAAGTAATATATAAGAAGTATATATATATTCTCACACTTCAAGAGCACATCGATCGATCAGGCTAAAATACCTTTCGGAACTGAGACTTTTCCTTCATAGAGGTGTACAGCGTCGGGAAGATGGCGTGGCCGCCGTAGCAGAAGGTGTACAGACCGAGAGCCGTGGGGAGCCCGGCGAGCCGCAGTGGCGTCCCTCGCCCGGAGAACCCAACGCCGTCAACGGCCGCGGCCCAGAGCACGCTTATGACGACGGCGACCGATGCGAACACGCCCGTCGTGGAGACGTACGCGAGCACGCCCAGGCTGCGCAGCCACGTCGTGGGCGCGATCATGAGCCCGACGAGAACGACGAACAGCTGCTTCCCCGCGAGTGACACGGGCCCCAGGCTGACGCTGGCGCCGGGGAAGAGTTTGCCGAGGTTGTCACCGTCGAGGATGAGGAATCCGACGGCGACAAGGTATAGCTCGGTGTACATGAGGGCCGACACGAGAAGGCGGCCGCCGCGACCGAACGCGCGCTCGCCGATGTCGGGGTACGTCCTGATGGTCGGGTCGGCGGCCATGCAGCGCCCGAGAAGGATGCCCGTGTACCAGCAGGTGGCGGCCACGGCGGCGAGCGGCACCAGGCTCAGCCATCCCCCCTCCGAGAGCGCGTAGGGCACCGACAGCAGCCCAACCCCTAGTCGAACAGTATCATGCTAAATCAAGACGAGGTGCGATGCGAAACTAAGAGGAGAGAAGAAGCAACAAGGACAACGCATATGCATGGTGCATGTGAAGATCGATACGACGTACACACACACCTGACAAGGCATTGAGGCCGTTGAGGCAAGTACGCACAAAGCTGGCATTGCCGTCGCCGTCGCCGTCGGCGTGAGCACCGTCGTAGCCCACCGGCTCGGCGTAATCCGATTGTTGTGCGTGCACGCCAATTGCCATATCGCGTAATTCTCTACTGAGTTTAATTGTACGGCACAGGTAGCGGACAAACTATATATAGTGCTAATTGCTGTTGCACGTACGGTCATCTTCCCGTTGGCCGAAGCCTTTACTTTTATATATATATAATTAGAGTATTTATAATAGTCCATGTTACTAAGTGATAGATACATCAATATTTAAATGATATGGACAAGAGATGGTGAGAAGAGGTGTACTTGTTACTAGATGAAGAAACGGGCAAGTTGTTGATACTAAGACATAAGAAATAACAAAATACCATGTTGGAGACTTGCTTGTTTCCCAAAAACCTTTGTTGGTCATCAAGAATCATGCACACTTGTAGCTATTAAAATCTTAGATACAAGCTCAAAAAACAATTAATTAAAAGATTTTTTTTTATTAGATTGAATACTCTTTCCTGTTTGTAGTACGTTAAAAATTAAACTATCGTAGACACTCTTGTAAACCAAGCATCAGCGAGTCCGAGCAAGTGAGCCCGCATGGATCGCTACAAAAAGCAATACTATCTCAGCTGGTTCGTGCATACACGAGTTCGTATGCACGAACCGGTATGGACATGTCCCGTTGCGTCAATGAGGAAGCAAATCGTCTGCCGTAGCAGGTGTAAATTAAGGCACAACTTTGCCGTTGCTAAATCCCTATCGTAGCTTTCCATTGAATGGCTAAGGTTTCCATGACTTCTAGGTAGACATGGTCGAACCCTGGGTTAGACCGGGCTTCGGGCCGGGTTAGAAAAAGCCCTGCTTTGATTCGGCAGATTTGAGTCCAGTCTGACCTGAAAATTGTGTTTTTTAATAAAATAATATTATTTTAATTCCTTTTTAAAATAAAAATAATATTTAATTCATTTAAAAATAAAAAAAAGTTTTACTTATTTTTATTACAGGCTTCAGGCCAGGCTCATGCTGGATCACACAAGAACAAGTCTACTTCTAGAACCTAGGATTAGCTTTGATTGTCGGGCCATGCAGGTCCATACCTCACCAGCAACACCCTCTGCGGCACGCTCCCGCCCTCCATCTGGAACCTCAGTGAACGCCTCGTCGACCTCTGCCTCCATGGTACCGCTCTCACCGAAGCTATCCCCGTGCCGGTAGGACCCAACACCACTTATGACCGCCTCGGCCTTCTTGACCTCGGTGCCAACTCCTTCTTCGGTGATTTCCCGTCTTTCCTCAAAGACTTCCGCGGCTGAAAGATCTAGACCCGCCATTATGAGTTAATGGATTGTTTTGGTGATTAATGACAAATCCAAATATGAGACTAACTCTTTTATCAAGTATCATCTTTATGTAGTCTCATTTGGATATAAAGGTGAAACACAACGAGGTATGCAATCGACATCTCAATTTATATAATGTTGCATTTCTCGGATCCAAAATATAGGATTGAACTCAACCTTAAGTTAAACTTGAATATGTGCATATGACCTCATTACACATTTGTGTATGCACACATTTAGGGGGAGTTTTATCCTATACTTTGTGGTTTCATTAGTATTGATCCATATTCCATTTTCCACATATACTAAGGATCTTTACGTTGAAACAAAACCTTTGAGTATACAAAACTTGTGTAGTTCATATATACTCATGTTATGAGTATATAGAACTTGTGTAGTTCTTGTATACTCATGTTAGAGTATATATAACTTGTGTAGTTTATATACTCAATTGTTCTCTCATTTATCATCATTAAATTTATGAAAATTTATGGTTATCATCAATTACCAAAGAGGAAAGATTGAGGTATCTTGTCCCACCATTATGAGTTAATGGTATGGTGTGGTAATTAATGATGATCACATTGTGGAACTAACATTTTCCATGAGTTGGATATACAGGTTATGTTCCAGATGATGAAGACTTGGGATGATCATGAGTTGATCATCAAGTCAAGAGCTTGGTGTAAATGATGCATCATGAGTTGATGCTTATCAAGAAGAGATGATCATGAGTTGATCATCAAGACAAGAGAAGACCCATCATGTGTTGATGGAGGTCAAGTGAAGGATCGCATCATGTGTTGATGCATGTGAAGACTCGGGATGGAGAAATCATCATGTGTTGATGATGTTCAAGACAAGATCCCAAGTGAAGAAATCATCATGAGTTGATGAGTGTCAAAGTTAAAGACCTGACTTGAAGTGTTGATGTGCGCCATCAAGCTTCAAGAAGATGCAAGGCAAAGGTATGACTAGCTAGGGCTAAGGATGTGTTCCTAGTCTTTTACCGGTCTTGGTGTTTGGTTGGAAGACCGGATTGCTAGTATAGGTTGCCGTACTATTAAGAGGGGTCTTAACTAGTAGTTTGAGTTAGTCATGTGTTGATAGCTCATTATAGTTGCTCTAGCTCATCTAGGCATGATGCTATTTATTTGCGAATGTGTTTTGCAAATAATCGAGGCTCATGCATAACCCTTGTAGCATGTGACTTAAGTTTGCAAATGCGTTTTGCAAATGGTGTAAGTCCATGTACCTTATTCCTTGTGATGAGTATTCTAAGGGTTAGCAAATGTGTTTTGTAACTCATCGAGAATATCGTCTTTGAAACCTTGTCGAAAATTGCATTCAAATGAGCGAATGTGTTTTGCCATTTGAAGTGGTGCAATTGGCTTTGGCTCATGGAATGCCGGTCGGACCGGCAGTGGTCACCGGTCGGACCGGTGGCAAATCGGTCCGACCGGTGTGCTACGGGCGGTCTGACCGATTACACTTGAACCGATTTCCTTGTGCGGAAGTTCCGCTGTTGTAAAAATCGGAGCTTCCGCGGTGAGGAAGTTCCGGAGTTCGAGCGGAACGGTTTTTCCAGAGAGCTCCCATTTTGGGGACTTAGCCAATTGCGGAGGCGGTCGGACCGCCAAAGACGGGCGGTCGGACCGATATCGGCGGTCCGACCGCCGGTGCATGGCGGTCGATCGAGAAGGCCCAACGGCTACTTTTCTAGCCGTTATGATGGAAGCGTCCGACCGCCATTGGTTGGCGGTCAGACCGGCCCTGGGCTGTTTTGATGGAATCTTCTCCCCAACGGCTAGTTTTTGTGTGTGGGCTATATATAGACACCTTGGCCGGTTGGGAGAAGTTGCTGGTGCCATTGTTAAGTGATACACTCATTCTTTGAGCTAAGAGCAAGTCTCTATTCTCTTTGTGCATGTGTTGCACTTGGTGAGACTAGAGAGCAAACCCTAAGTGCATGTGTTGCCTTAGGTAGTGGATTGTGTATCCACGTGAGCGTTGACACTTGATTAGTTCAAGTGAAAGTTCGGATTTGTTACTCTTGGTGTTTGCCGACACCTAGACGGCGTGGAGGCGTCGTGCTCGGTGACCTTCTCAAGAAGCTTGTGAGAAGGCCCGACGGTTGTGAGTGGTTTGGTGCTCGCCATCTCGGAGTGGAGGAAGAGCAACCATAGTTGAGCGAGGTGTTGGTTCGGTTTGGAACCGGTCCAAGTGTTGGACTTACTCTGAGGTGTGTGCTCATTTGAGGAGCCGGTCCAACGCGGGTTGGGCTTACCTCAACGTGGATTAGGGAGACGGCAAGTCTCCGAACACCACAGTAAAACATAATCGTGTCATCGTGTGTTTACTTGTGCTTTACTTTGAGCAATTTACATTCTTGCTTTAATTGCTTATATATCTTGTATGATTGCTCATATTGTATTGTGTTCATATTGTCGGTGCACTTAGTTGAGCCTAGTTGATTTAGGTTTTAATTGTGCAAAACCAATTCGCTATTAGCTTCCGTGATTTATATATTGATTTAGCGAAAGATTTTTAAAACCGCCTATTCACCCCCCTCTAGTCGGCCACCTCGATCTTACAAGTGGCATCAGAGCTTGGTCTCTCATTTATTAGACTTAACCGTCTAGAGAGTAAAGGATGGCAACTAGAGATTTAGTGCACCTAGGTGAAGCACCTATATTTGATGGCACAAATTATGCTCAATGGAAAATCCGCATGTCTTGTTATTTTAGGGCCATGAGTCCAAAAATATGGCGGATTGTAGATGTAGGCTTTTCTCCTCCATTGGATCTTTTTGCTCCAACCATTGAGGAAGAGAAATGCTTACATCTCGACGCTCAAGCTACTAACGCCTTATTTAGTGCTTTGAGCGTAGACCTTTTTGATGCCATATGCAATCTCAAGAACGTTCATGAGATGTGGATATATATTCAAGATCAATATGAATTATCCACTTCAACTAGTGATGATTGCACACAAGAATGGATGTCGGAAGAAGAATGCTCAACTTCAAGCTCCGACAACGAAAATGAGGACTCCTCAACTCCTCCACATCAACTCAATGCTTCATGGCTAAAGGTAATAATGAGGTAAACGAAAATGAAGAACCCACCTATGATGAGTTGATGGAAATGTTAGAAGACTTAAATGAATATCTTGGCAAGGAGAAGTCAAAATTCAAAGTCTTGAAGAAAGAATTTCTTTCTCTCAAGGATTCTTATGAAGAGCTAAAAGAAGCTCATGAGACTCTCCTTCTCAAGGATCTTAATAAGTCCAAGGTGGATATAGGCATTACATGCAAGTTATTAGATGATATGCCATGCGTAGTTCCTACATCTTGCATCTCATCTAAGGCTAATGTATCCACCTCATGTGAGGATTTAATTGATATGCCTTGTTGCTCCAAAATAGATGCTACTATTTCCTCCATATCTTGCAATACTAACATTGTAGAGGAAAACAATGAGCTCAAGGCCCAAGTCAACAAATTGAAGAATGACTTGGAAAGAGGCCTAAAAGGGAAGGCCACTCTTGACGATATATTGAGCAAGCAAAGACGCTTGCAAGATAAGAGTGGAATTGGCTTCACTCCTAAGAAAAAGGAGACAAGCAAGACAAGGCACAATGCAAGGCACACGAAGAATATCAAGTGCCATGGATGCAAAGGAAAGGGCCACTTCGCCTCGGTGTGTCCTAACAAGATGAATGACAAGCAATTGTCATCAAAGAAGAGGCAAACCGGCAAGGAGCAAGTAAAGAAGGTAAAAGATGAATACAAACTTGAACTTGCTATAATTGCTTAGGAAAAGGGACATATGAGTAAGGATTGTCCCAAAGGTATCACTCCTAAGCCCATTATTTATAATGATCAATATTTGCTTAGGAAGGATATTAATGGCAATGTGTTTGCTAGAATAGTTAGTACACATAAACTCGATGCTAGGGCCATTTGGGTGCCCAAATCTATTGTGACTAACATTCGTGGACCCAACCTAGTTTTGGGTACCAAAGCGCTTAAATAATGAATAGGTACTTGAAAGGCATTGGATGTTTGGCTCATATGAAGAGGTGGATGATCACCATATGCAAAATTGGAGCCAAGCCTAAGGATAATCATGTCACATCATAAGCCAATGCCATTTCGGTAACAAGTACTTACATTGAAGTATCTAGCCCCTTATGCCCTGTGTAGGTTGCATTTCATGAAAATTATTTTAAAAGGGGTGTTCTTGCTCTATGTTCATTATTAATCTCTTGAGCAAGATGGTTGTGGCACATTAAGGGGGAGTGCTAAATCATAGCCATGTATATCACATCCCTAAATGTGCCCAAATAAATTAAGTGCTAGTATTGTGTTTCAAAAATGAGCCTTTTAGCCAAAAGTCAAAAATTTCATAATTATTAGTAATTCTTTGAAAAACTAGTTGCAAAAGGTGTACAAATGCTTTTCAAAGATTTACCAAAGGTTTTGGCTTTAGAAAAATCTATTTTAAGTGAAAATGAGTTTATGTCCAAAAGCTTACATTATAGCATCTTGTTTTTGACCAAAACTAGATTTTTGTGTAAAATCTATTCTAAAAGGAATTTGAAAATCTTGCTAAAAGGAAAATCCTAGAGTTGGTAATTCTAAACATTTTTGGTATTCAAAGAATTTCCAAAAGACCAACCTAGAAAAGGTTATTTGATTTTGAAATTCGTCCAAAATCCTACTTTGACCTAAGTGGTCACATTCTAGCGCTTAAGTGAGTTTTTCCATATGAACCAAAGTTATTCATATGAAAAGGTTCAAAATGGTATTTATGACTCATACATGCAATTGGACTCTCTAAATTCCGTCATTTGCTCTTTTTGTGTGTTTTGATAGAAGCCTCTTAGAAATATATTTCATTTCCGAAAACCAAGAGCTTAAATTATAAAAACTATCTTAAAATTCTATTCTTATGGGCTATATAAGTTGGAAATACTCCAAAGATGTTTATTTGATTGATTGTGCAAAAATTTGGAGTAAAATACAACAATTCTCTCTTTTCCTCTCCTCTCACTGAAACTGTGTGTCAGCTTCAGATGACACCGGTCCGACCGGCCTCTATAGGCAGTCCGACCGGAGATCTCACCGGTCCGACCGGCGTTGGCCCGGCGGTCCGACCGGTTTTGCGGGAAAAGGTTAAAAACCCTTCAACCGAGAGCCTTTCTCTCACTCCACCTTTCTCCCCAAACCGAACCACTCTTTTTCTCTCTCTCTCAAAGCCTAAGAAGACCTTCTCCCTTCGGATCTCCTCCTCCGGCCGTCCATTTGGGGATTCAAGGTATCCACTTGCTCTCCCTCATCTCCTCTTCCATTCCCTCCAATTACTTTGTGGATTGATGGGTTATCTCTCCCACATTTTGGAACCCTAGGTGAGGAAAGAACTTGCAAACTTTCGGATTTTTGGCTCTCCTTTCTCTTCAAGGAGGCATCCCCTGTGTTACTCCTCTTCATTAGAGCCAGTAAGCATCCTCGATCTACTTGCATTGCTCTCATTTTGTGATTTGCCCCAAATTCTAGGGTTTGTCAAAAATCCTATCTTGTTCACTAGATTTTGTGGCAAAACTTTATCCTGCAAGTAGTTTGTGAATAGACAAATGAATGCACTTGATGCCATTGCTTGAATGATGAAAACTTGTGAAAATCACAAATTTCAGTTCATCGGTTTCGTAACCCATGGCTCGACCGGCTTCACACAATGATCGGACCGGCCTCGATGGCGATCCGGCCGGCGCCACAATGGCGGTCGGACCGGCCTCTGCGGGCAATCCGACCGGCCGTGGATAGCGATCGAGACCGCTTTGTGTCCGAGAGCATGTCAATGACACCATTGTATATTCATAGGTTTATTATCTATTCCTTGTTTGATCCTTTGATTATCTTCCCAGAGCTATGCCGAACAAGCGCGTGGCGATCGTTGGTGGACCCTCCTTCTCCTTCTCCTTCTTCATCCAGAGGGAAAGCTCCAGTTGAGGACGACATTGAGGACGCTTCTATGGAAGAAGTGGAGGAATCAAGTTCGGATAACAACGGCAGCGACAATGACTTTGATGAGAACGCTGGAAATGATATTGAGGAGGATGAAGATGATAATGAGGATGCTCCGGATGAGTCTCAATTCTTTGGTCTTAATGTCTCAAGGTTAAGAAGTGAAGAATATACAATATTGAGACATGTTGATCAAGTCGTTCTCGAGAACCGCAACGATGGGTATGTTCCACACCAAGTTTCAAAGAAGATGTATTCAAGATTATCTATGCGAAGAAAAATTTGCTAATCACAGATATGTCAAATGGAACTACTCGCACGTAATCCAACCTACAATGGACTTTATGACTTTTCAAATATGTAGGTTTGGATACCTTGGTTTCTCCGAATGCAGCTTTCATTCTAAAGTCATCGACAGCTTTTATGCAACAGCTGTGTTCCTGATTACGACAAGCTTGTTTGGATGATGGGCATAGAAAATTACAGCTACAAGAAAGCAGTTCATGGAAGTCTTAGGTTTGAAGGAGTCAAGGGTGTAAGGATCCATTTGCAGAACCCCTAAACCTTGCTCAAATAGATGAGTTCTATGATCGAATAATCCTCATTCTTGCGGTAAGGTGATGGACTCCTTCCCTCCCAAGATTATAAACAGATCATGAGATCATCATTCTTCCCTGTGAGTGGGAACAATGATGAAATCCATGGGAGGGCATGGAATGCGATTCAAGACATTATGGAGGGCACTCGCTTCGATGTCATAGATCTTATTTTCAGAGAGATTGACACCTCCAAGGAGACAAGTCTAAGAGTATTTATTATGCTCCCTACATAATGAGGCTTATCAAGAGCATAATTGAATTCAATACTCCCGTGACATAGAGCATAAAGAATACAGACCTGTGGACGCTCCTCCTCCTCCCGCTCCATTTGCTCCTCCTGCCTCCTCCTGCTCCAGTGGCTCCTCCTCCACCTCCTCAAGATCGGGACGTGGCTCCTTCTCTCAGATCCCTGTGCTCAAGACCTCGCCCTAGCAATGATGCTTAATCTTGGTGAGTGTGGATCGATTCGCACATCTCGGGAGGCTTTTCAGCAACTACTTTTTCTCGATTGATGAGTTTGAGGTCGCTACCACATCCGTGTTTGATACACATGCTCTTTCAGATGACAGATTCTGCGGCGATTTCATCGCCTTCCAAAGAAGAAGCAGCACCTCTTTATTATCAACGATCCGGACGTGGACCTCACCTTCCCTCCTTCTTTTGGCGAGGAGATCGGCCTTCATCCTCTCAGATCCTCCCCACGAGCAAGAGCCATTTGTTCTATTTAGGTCATTAGACCTTGTATGCAAAAATTGTAATATCTTTTATGACTACTTGGTTGTATGACTCTCATTTTGGCTATGCTATCTTTTGCTACTCTGTGAGAACGTGTTTTTATGTCATGATTTATGTTTGCATGAGATGTGGATGAGATGTGGATGAGATGTGTTTATGAATGAATATATTTGTGTTGATTATATCTTCTTGTCTCCTGTCGTGGATGTCCCTCTTTACAAGAGAAATTTCATCAAATTTTATAAAAATCTCTCTCAAGCATCATTCTTTATGTTCTCTCAACATAGTTTGTGAAAATTGTTAAAATGAGAGATTATCTATATTCCTTTTCAAAATGGGGAGGTTAGTTGAATATGTTTCAACTATCATTTCAAGTGGTTCTCAATGTTTTGATTTGCTTTGGGAGAATGTTATGATCAATAGGTTTGTAACCTATCCTTGTTTCTCCTCTCATATCTTGAGAACAAAATTTCCCCTTGGTCATATGTGTTCAATTCATACTTTTGTGACCAATCTCATTGTTTTTGCAAGTGGTATTGATTTGCAAATACTTCTTTTGGCTAAGATTTGTCTTGTGCTTTTGGGTGATTTATGCCAAAAGGGGGAGAATGTTTTTATCAATATTCTTCATTTGGATGATTGATTTGTTTAGACATGCCAAAAGAGGGAAAACATATGCATTAAATGTGTAAGGGGGAGAATGTTTTTCATATGCATTTTGTTTATTACTTTATGTTTCACCTCATATGATGCATAGACATAGTTCATTAGTTTAAATTCTTTTCTTATGTCTATAAATATCCAAATGCTGTTATTGATAATGGATTTGTCATCAATCACCAAAAAGGGGGAGATTGAAAGATCTAGACCCGCCATTATGAGTTAATGGATTGTTTTGGTGATTAATGACAAATCCAAATATGAGACTAACTCTTTTATCAAGTATCATCTTTATGTAGTCTCATTTGGATATAAAGGTGAAACACAACGAGGTATGCAATCGACATCTCAATTTATATAATGTTGCATTTCTGATCCAAAATATAGGATTGAACTCAACCTTAAGTTAAACTTGAATATGTGCATATGACCTCATTACACATTTGTGTATGCACACATTTAGGGGGAGTTTTATCCTATACTTTGTGGTTTCATTAGTATTGATCCATATTCCATTTTCCACATATACTAAGGATCTTTACGTTGAAACAAAACCTTTGAGTATACAAAACTTGTGTAGTTCATATATACTCATGTTATGAGTATATAGAACTTGTGTAGTTCTTGTATACTCATGTTAGAGTATATATAACTTGTGTAGTTTATATACTCAATTGTTCTCTCATTTATCATCATTAAATTTATGAAAATTTATGGTTATCATCAATTACCAAAGAGGAAAGATTGAGGTATCTTGTCCCACCATTATGAGTTAATGGTATGGTGTGGTAATTAATGATGATCACATTGTGGAACTAACATTTTCCATGAGTTGGATATACAGGTTATGTTCCAGATGATGAAGACTTGGGATGATCATGAGTTGATCATCAAGTCAAGAGCTTGGTGTAAATGATGCATCATGAGTTGATGCTTATCAAGAAGAGATGATCATGAGTTGATCATCAAGACAAGAGAAGACCCATCATGTGTTGATGGAGGTCAAGTGAAGGATCGCATCATGTGTTGATGCATGTGAAGACTCGGGATGGAGAAATCATCATGTGTTGATGATGTTCAAGACAAGATCCCAAGTGAAGAAATCATCATGAGTTGATGAGTGTCAAAGTTAAAGACCCGGACTTGAAGTGTTGATGTGCGCCATCAAGCTTCAAGAAGATGCAAGGCAAAGGTATGACTAGCTAGGGCTAAGGATGTGTTCCTAGTCTTTACCGGTCTTGGTGTTTGGTTGGAAGACCGGATTGCTAGTATAGGTTGCCGTACTATTAAGAGGGGTCTTAACTAGTAGTTTGAGTTAGTCATGTGTTGATAGCTCATTATAGTTGCTCTAGCTCATCTAGGCATGATGCTATTTATTTGCGAATGTGTTTTGCAAATAATCGAGGCTCATGCATAACCCTTGTAGCATGTGACTTAAGTTTGCAAATGCGTTTTGCAAATGGTGTAAGTCCATGTACCTTATTCCTTGTGATGAGTATTCTAAGGGTTAGCAAATGTGTTTTGTAACCCATCGAGAATATCGTCTTTGAAACCTTGTCGAAAATTGCATTCAAATGAGCGAATGTGTTTTGCCATTTGAAGTGGTGCAATTGGCTTTGGCTCTGTGAACTGCCGGTCGGACTGGCAGTGGTCACCGGTCGGACCGGTGGCAAATCGGTCCGACCGGTGTGCTACGGGCGGTCTGACCGATTACACTTGAACCGATTTCCTTGTGCGGAAGTTCCATTGTAAAAATCGAGCTTCAGCGGTGAGGAAGTTCCGAGTTCGAGCGGAACGGTTTTTCCAGAGAGCTCCCATTTTGGGGACTTAGCCAAATTCGCGAAGGGCGGTCGGACCGGCCAGCACGGGCGGTCGGACCGATATACCGGCGGTCCGACCGGCCAGTGCATGGCGGTCAGACCGGCCGAAGGCCCAACGGCTACTTTTCTAGCCGTTATGATGGAAGGTCCGACCGCCATTGGTTGGCTACGACCGGCCCCGGTCGTTTTGATGGAATCTTCTCCCAACGGCTAGTTTTTGTGTGTGGGCTATATATAGACACCTTGGCCGGTTGGGAGAAGTTGTCGTGCCATTGTTAAGTGATACACTCATTCTTTGAGCTAAGAGCAAGTCTCTATTCTCTTTTGTGCATGTGTTGCACTTGGTGAGACTAGAGAGCAAACCCTAAGTGCATGTGTTGCCTTAGGTAGTGGATTGTGTATCCACGTGAGCGTTGACACTTGATTAGTTCAAGTGAAAGTTCGGATTTGTTACTCTTGGTGTTTGCCGACACCTAGACGGCGTGGAGGCGTCGTGGCTCGGTGACCTTCTCAAGAAGCTTGTGAGAAGGCCCGACGGTTGTGAGTGGTTTGGTGCTCGCCATCTCCGGAGTGGAGGAAGAGCAACCATAGTTGAGCGAGGTGTTGGTTCGGTTTGGAACCGGTCCAAGTGTTGGACTTACTCTGAGGTGTGTGCTCATTTGAGGAGCCGGTCCAACGCGGGTTGGGCTTACCTCAACGTGGATTAGGGAGACCGGCAAGTCTCCAACACCACGGTAAAACATAATCGTGTCATCTTGTGTTTACTTGTGCTTTACTTTGAGCAATTTACATTCTTGCTTTAATTGCTTATATATCTTGTATGATTGCTCATATTGTATTGTGTTCATATTGTCGGTGCACTTAGTTGAGCCTAGTTGATTTAGGTTTTAATTGTGCAAAACCAATTCGCTATTAGCTTCGCATTTATATATTGATTTAGCGAAAGATTTTAAAACCGCCTATTCACCCCCTCTAGTCGGCCACCTCGATCTTACAAGTGGCATCGAGCTTGGTCTCTCATTTATTAGACTTAACCGCCTAGAGAGTAAAGGATGGCAACTAGAGATTTAGTGCACCTAGGTGAAGCACCTATATTTGATGGCACAAATTATGCTCAATGGAAAATCCGCATGTCTTGTTATTTTAGGGCCATGAGTCCAAAAATATGGCGGATTGTAGATGTAGGCTTTTCTCCTCCATTGGATCTTTTGCTCCAACCATTGAGGAAGAGAAATGCTTACATCTCGACGCTCAAGCTACTAACGCCTTATTTAGTGCTTTGAGCGTAGACCTTTTGATGCCATATGCAATCTCAAGAACGCTCATGAGATGTGGATATATATTCAAGATCAATATGAATTATCCACTTCAACTAGTGATGATTGCACACAAGAATGGATGTCGGAAGAAGAATGCTCAACTTCAAGCTCCGACAACGAAAATGAGGACTCCTCAACTCCCTCCACATCAACTCAATGCTTCATGGCTAAAGGTAATAATGAGGTAAACGAAAATGAAGAACCCACCTATGATGAGTTGATGGAAATGTTAGAAGACTTAAATGAATATCTTGGCAAGGAGAAGTCAAAATTCAAAGTCTTGAAGAAAGAATTTCTTTCTCTCAAGGATTCTTATGAAGAGCTAAAAGAAGCTCATGAGACTCTCCTTCTCAAGGATCTTAATAAGTCCAAGGTGGATATAGGCATTACATGCAAGTTATTAGATGATATGCCATGCGTAGTTCCTACATCTTGCATCTCATCTAAGGCTAATGTATCCACCTCATGTGAGGATTTAATTGATATGCCTTGTTGCTCCAAAATAGATGCTACTATTTCCTCCATATCTTGCAATACTAACATTGTAGAGGAAAACAATGAGCTCAAGGCCCAAGTCAACAAATTGAAGAATGACTTGGAAAGAGGCCTAAAAGGAAGGCCACTCTTGACGATATATTGAGCAAGCAAAGACGCTTGCAAGATAAGAGTGGAATTGGCTTCACTCCTAAGAAAAAGGAGACAAGCAAGACAAGGCACAATGCAAGGCACACGAAGAATATCAAGTGCCATGGATGCAAAGGAAAGGGCCACTTCGCCTCGGTGTGTCCTAACAAGATGAATGACAAGCAATTGTCATCAAAGAAGAGGCAAACCGGCAAGGAGCAAGTAAAGAAGGTAAAAGATGAATACAAACTTCGAACTTGCTATAATTGCCGGGAAAAGGGACATATGAGTAAGGATTGTCCCAAAGGTATCACTCCTAAGCCCATTATTTATAATGATCAATATTTGCTTAGGAAGGATATTAATGGCAATGTGTTTGCTAGAATAGTTAGTACACATAAAACTGATGCTAGGGCCATTTGGGTGCCCAAATCTATTGTGACTAACATTCGTGGACCCAACCTAGTTTTGGGTACCAAAGCGCTTAAATAATGAATAGGTACTTGGAAAGGCATTGGATGTTTGGCTCATATGAAGAGATGGATGGATCACCATATGCAAATTGGAGCCAAGCCTAAGGATAATCATGTCGTATCATAAGCCAATGCCATTTCGGTAACAAGTACTTACATTGAAGTATCTAGCCCCTTATGCCCTGTGTAGGTTGCATTTCATGAAAATTATTTTAAAAGGGGTGTTCTTGCTCTATGTTCATTATTAATCTCTTGAGCAAGATGGTTGTGGCACATTAAGGGGGAGTGCTAAATCATAGCCATGTATATCACATCCCTAAATGTGCCCAAATAAATTAAGTGCTAGTATTGTGTTTCAAAAATGAGCCTTTTAGCCAAAAGTCAAAAATTTCATAATTATTAGTAATTCTTTGAAAAACTAGTTGCAAAAGGTGTACAAATGCTTTTCAAAGATTTACCAAAGGTTTTGGCTTTAGAAAAATCTATTTTAAGTGAAAATGAGTTTATGTCCAAAAGCTTACATTATAGCATCTTGTTTTTGACCAAAACTAGATTTTTGTGTAAAATCTATTCTAAAAGGAATTTGAAAATCTTGCTAAAAGGAAAATCCTAGAGTTGGTAATTCTAAACATTTTTGGTATTCAAAGAATTTCCAAAAGACCAACCTAGAAAAGGTTATTTGATTTTGAAATTCGTCCAAAATCCTACTTTGACCTAAGTGGTCACATTCTAGCGCTTAATGAGTTTTTCCATATGAACCAAAGTTATTCATATGAAAAGGTTCAAAATGGTATTTATGACTCATACATGCAATTGGACTCTCTAAATTCCGTCATTTGCTCTTTTTGTGTGTTTTGATAGAAGCCTCTTAGAAATATATTTCATTTCCGAAAACCAAGAGCTTAAATTATAAAAACTATCTTAAAATTCTATTCTTATGGGCTATATAAGTTGGAAATACTCCAAAGATGTTTATTTGATTGATTGTGCAAAAATTTGGAGTAAAATACAACAATTCTCTCTTTTCCTCTCCTCTCATCAAACGTGTGTCACTTCAGATGACACCGTCCGACCGCCTCTATAGGCATCCGACCGAGATCTCACCGGTCCGACTGGCGTTGGTCTTGTGGTCCGACCGGTTTTATGGAAAAGGTTAAAACCCTTCAACCGAGAGCCTTTCTCTCACTCCACCTTTCTCCCCAAACCGAACCACTCTTTTTCTCTCCTCTCTCAGTAAGAAGACCTTCTCCCTTCGGATCTCCTCCTCCGGCCGTCCATTTGGGGATTCAAGGTATCCACTTGCTCTCCTCATCTCCTCTTCCATTCCTCCAATTACTTTGTGGATTGATGGGTTATCTCTCCCACATTTTGGAACCCTAGGTGAGGAAAGAACTTGCAAACTTTCGGATTTTTGGCTCTCCTTTCTCTTCAAGGAGGCATCCTCGTGTTACTCCTCTTCATTAGAGCGAGAAGCATCCTCGATCTACTTGCATTGCTCTCATTTTGTGATTTGCCCCAAATTCTAGGGTTTGTCAAAAATCCTATCTTGTTCACTAGATTTTGTGGCAAAACTTTATCCCGCAAGTAGTTTGTGAATAGACAAATGAATGCACTTGATGCCATTGCTTGAATGATGAAAACTTGTGAAAATCACAAATTTCAGTTCATCGGCTCGTAACCATGCGGTCGACCGGCTTCACACGTTGATCGGACCGGCCTCGCAGGCGATCCGACGGCGCCACAATGGCGGTCGGACCGCCTCGTGGCGTCCGACCGCCGTGGATAGATCGGACCTTTGTGTCCAGAGAGCATGTCAATGACACCATTGTATATTCATAGGTTTATTATCTATTCCTTGTTTGATCCTTTGATTATCTTCCCAGGAGCTATGCCGAACAAGCGCGTGGCCAGTCGTTCGGGTGGACCCCCTCCTTCTCCTTCTCCTTCTTCATCCGAGGAAAGCTCCGATTGAGGACGACATTGAGGACGCTTCTATGGAAGAAGTGGAGGAATCAAGTTCGGATAACAACGGCAGCGACAATGACTTTGATGAGAACGCTGGAAATGATATTGAGGAGGATGAAGATGATAATGAGGATGCTCCAGATGAGTCTCAATTCTTTGGTCTTAATGTCTCAAGGTTAAGAAGTGAAGAATATACAATATTGAGACATGTTGATCAAGACGATTCTCGGAACCGCAACGATGGGTATGTTCCACACCAAGTTTCAAAGAAGATGTATTCAAGATTATCTATGCGAAGAAAAATTTGCTAATCACAGATATGTCAAATGGAACTACTCGCACGTAATCCAACCTACAATGGACTTTACTGACTTTTCAAATATGTAGGTTTGGATACCTTGGTTTCTCCGAATCGCAGACTTTCATTCTAAAGTCATCGACGCTTTATGCAACAGCTGTGGTTCCGGATTACGACAAGCTTGTTTGGATGACTGGGCATAGAAAATTACAGGCTACAAGAAAGCAGTTCATGGAAGTCTTAGGTTTGAAGGAGTCAAGGGGTGTAAGGATCCATTTGCAGGAACCCCTAAACCTTGCTCAAATAGATGAGTTCTATGATCAGAATAATCCTCATTCTTGCGGTAAGGTGACAGACTCCTTCCTCCCCAAGATTATAAACAGATCATGAGATCATCATTCTTCCCTGAGTGGGAACAATGATGAAATCCATGGGAGGGCATGGAATGCGATTCAGTACATTATGGAGGGCACTCGCTTCGATGTCATAGATCTTATTTTCAGAGAGATTGACACCTCCAAGGGAGACAAGTCTAAGAGTATTTATTATGCTCCCTACATAATGAGGCTTATCAAGAGCATAATTGAATTCAATACTCCTGTGACATAGAGCATAAAGAATATGCACCTGTGGACTCCTCCTCCTCCCGCTCCACCTGCTCCTCCTGCTCCTCCTGCTCCAGTGGCTCCTCCTCCACCTCCTCAAGATCGTGATGTGGCTCCTTCTCTCAGATCCCTGTGCTCAAGACTCGCCCTAGCAGCGATGCTTAATCTTCACCGAGTGTGGATCGATTCGCACATCTCGGGAGGCTTTTCAGTGACTACTTTTTCTCGATTGATGAGTTTGAGGTCGCTACCACATCCGTGTTTGATACACTGCTCGCTCAGATGATGATCTCAAAGCAGATTTCATCGCCTTCCAGCAGAAGAAGCAGCACCTCTTTATTATCAACGATCCGACGTGGACCTCACCTTCCTCCTTCTTTTGGCGAGGAGATCACCTTCATCCTCTCAGATCCTCCTGCCGAGCAAGAGCTATTTGTTCTATTTAGGTCATTAGACCTTGTATGCAAAAATTGTAATATCTTTTATGACTACTTGGTTGTATGACTCTCATTTTGGCTATGCTATCTTTTGCTACTCTGCGTGAGAACGTGTTTTTTATGTCATGATTTATGTTTGCATGAGATGTGGATGAGATGTGGATGAGATGTGTTTATGAATGAATATATTTGTGTCTGATTATATCTTCTTGTCTCCTGTCGTGGATGTCCCTCTTTACAAGAGAAATTCTGTCAAATTTTTATAAAAATCTCTCTCAAGCATCATTCTTTATGTTCTCTCAACATAGTTTGTGAAAATTGTTAAAATGAGAGATTATCTATATTCCTTTTCAAAAATGGGGAGGTTAGTTGAATATGTTTCAACTATCATTTCAAGTGGTTCTCAATGTTTTGATTTGCTTTGGGGAGAATGTTATGATCAATAGGTTTGTAACCTATCCTTGTTTCTCCTCTCATATCTTGAGAACAAAATTTCCCCCTTGGTCATATGTGTTCAATTCATACTTTTTGTGACCAATCTCATTGTTTTTGCAAGTGGTATTGATTTGCAAATACTTCTTTTGGCTAAGATTTGTCTTGTGCTTTTGGGTGATTTATGCCAAAAGGGGGAGAATGTTTTTATCAATATTCTTCATTTGGATGATTGATTTGTTTAGACATGCCAAAAGAGGGAAAACATATGCATTAAATGTGTAAGGGGGAGAATGTTTTTCATATGCATTTTGTTTATTACTTTATGTTTCACCTCATATGATGCATAGACATAGTTCATTAGTTTAAATTCTTTTCTTATGTCTATAAATATCCAAATGTTGTTATTGATAATGGATTTGTCATCAATCACCAAAAGGGGAGATTGAAAGATCTAGACCCGCCATTATGAGTTAATGGATTGTTTTGGTGATTAATGACAAATCCAAATATGAGACTAACTCTTTTATCAAGTATCATCTTTATGTAGTCTCATTTGGATATAAAGGTGAAACACAACGAGGTATGCAATCGACATCTCAATTTATATAATGTTGCATTTCTCGGATCCAAAATATAGGATTGAACTCAACCTTAAGTTAAACTTGAATATGTGCATATGACCTCATTACACATTTGTGTATGCACACATTTAGGGGGAGTTTTATCCTATACTTTGTGGTTTCATTAGTATTGATCCATATTCCATTTTCCACATATACTAAGGATCTTTACGTTGAAACAAAACCTTTGAGTATACAAAACTTGTGTAGTTCATATATACTCATGTTATGAGTATATAGAACTTGTGTAGTTCTTGTATACTCATGTTAGAGTATATATAACTTGTGTAGTTTATATACTCAATTGTTCTCTCATTTATCATCATTAAATTTATGAAAATTTATGGTTATCATCAATTACCAAAGAGGAAAGATTGAGGTATCTTGTCCCACCATTATGAGTTAATGGTATGGTGTGGTAATTAATGATGATCACATTGTGGAACTAACATTTTCCATGAGTTGGATATACAGGTTATGTTCCAGATGATGAAGACTTGGGATGATCATGAGTTGATCATCAAGTCAAGAGCTTGGTGTAAATGATGCATCATGAGTTGATGCTTATCAAGAAGAGATGATCATGAGTTGATCATCAAGACAAGAGAAGACCCATCATGTGTTGATGGAGGTCAAGTGAAGGATCGCATCATGTGTTGATGCATGTGAAGACTCGGGATGGAGAAATCATCATGTGTTGATGATGTTCAAGACAAGATCCCAAGTGAAGAAATCATCATGAGTTGATGAGTGTCAAAGTTAAAGACCGGACTTGAAGTGTTGATGTGCGCCATCAAGCTTCAAGAAGATGCAAGGCAAAGGTATGACTAGCTAGGGCTAAGGATGTGTTCCTAGTCTTTACCGGTCTTGGTGTTTGGTTGGAAGACCGGATTGCTAGTATAGGTTGCCGTACTATTAAGAGGGTCTTAACTAGTAGTTTGAGTTAGTCATGTGTTGATAGCTCATTATAGTTGCTCTAGCTCATCTAGGCATGATGCTATTTATTTGCGAATGTGTTTTGCAAATAATCGAGGCTCATGCATAACCCTTGTAGCATGTGACTTAAGTTTGCAAATGCGTTTTGCAAATGGTGTAAGTCCATGTACCTTATTCCTTGTGATGAGTATTCTAAGGGTTAGCAAATGTGTTTTGTAACCTCATCGAGAATATCGTCTTTGAAACCTTGTCGAAAATTGCATTCAAATGAGCGAATGTGTTTTGCCATTTGAAGTGGTGCAATTGGCTTTGGCTCGTGAATCACGGTCGGATCGGCGAAGTGGTCACCGTCGGGCCGGTGGCAAATCGGTCCGACCGGTGTGCTACTGGCGGTCCGACCGATTACACTTGAACCGATTTCCTTGTGCGGAAGTTCATTGTTGTAAAATCGAGCTTCGCGGTGAGGAAGTTCCGAGTTCGAGCGAACGGTTTTTCCAGAGAGCTCCCATTTTGGGACTTAGCCAAATTGCGAAGGCGGTCGGACCGCCAAGACGGGCGATCGGACCGAGATATCGGCGGTCCGACCGCCGCTGCATGGCGGTCGATCGACAGAAGGCCCAACGGCTACTTTTCTAGCCGTTATGCGGGGCGGTCCGACCGCCATTGGTTGGCGGTCGACCGCCCTGGGTCGTTTTGATGGAATCTTCTCCCAACGGCTAGTTTTGTGTGTGGGCTATATATAGACACCTTGGCCGGTTGGGAGAAGTTCTTGTGCCATTGTTAAGTGATACACTCATTCTTTGAGCTAAGAGCAAGTCTCTATTCTCTTTGTGCATGTGTTGCACTTGGTGAGACTAGAGAGCAAACCCTAAGTGCATGTGTTGCCTTAGGTAGTGGATTGTGTATCCACGTGAGCGTTGACACTTGATTAGTTCAAGTGAAAGTTCGGATTTGTTACTCTTGGTGTTTGCCGACACCTAGACGGCGTGGAGGCGTCGTGCTCGGTGACCTTCTCAAGAAGCTTGTGAGAAGGCCCGACGGTTGTGAGTGGTTTGGTGCTCGCCATCTCCGGAGTGGAGGAAGAGCAACCATAGTTGAGCGAGGTGTTGGTTCGGTTTGGAACCGGTCCAAGTGTTGGACTTACCTCTGAGGTGTGTGCTCATTTGAGGAGCCGGTCCAACGGGTTGGGCTTACCTCAACGTGGATTAGGGGAGACCGGCAAGTCTCCGAACACCACGGTAAAACATAATCGTGTCATCGTGTGTTTACTTGTGCTTTACTTTGAGCAATTTACATTCTTGCTTTAATTGCTTATATATCTTGTATGATTGCTCATATTGTATTGTGTTCATATTGTCGGTGCACTTAGTTGAGCCTAGTTGATTTAGGTTTTAATTGTGCAAAACCAATTCGCTATTAGCTTCCGCATTTATATATTGATTTAGCGCGAAAGATTTTTAAAACCGCCTATTCACCCCCCTCTAGTCGGCCACCTCGATCTTACAGCGGCCTCCAAAACCTTGATCTCGGTAGCAACCGTCTGTCGGGACCCATCCTGGACTCCCTCGCCTGGATGAGAGGCCCCCAGACGCTCAACCTTTCCTACAACAATTTATCTAGCCACCGCCTCGGGCTTTGCGAACTTCGGCTTCACCGCTGAGTCGTTCCTTGGCAACAACCAATCATTTGTGCAGCCCACCGTTGCGCTTAGCAATGCGTGTCCATCGTGGGCTATCATCTCCCACAACATCGTCGGGATGGTCATCGGGCTAATGGCGGTGTCGTGGTCATGGCGCGGTAGCCATCGGTAGGCACAGGGAGGTGGAGGCGGAACAAGGTAAGGCACGCAGCGCATAGGGTGTGGAGGTGGACGAAGGTGGCGAGGAAGTTGATGGTGTGCTAGGGCGGGAGCACGTGGACGCTAGATGAGGTGCTCAATGCGACAGGCGGAGTGGCGGAGAAGGCGGCATCCGCACGGTGTACAAGGCGGCCGGTGGACGTGGAGACAACATCGAGCTACGATTTGCTGCGTGAGGGCAATCGCAGGACGCGGCGGCATGCGCGCCGGTGGTGCGGCGCATTGGACGCCGCGTGACACAATAACCGTGCCCCCTCTATCTCGTGTTTTGAAATGGAAGAAGAAGATGCTTCGAGGATGATGTGGACAAGTGATGTGGATGCACGAAGGCGCTATGTATTACTAGAAGTTCACATCAGCGAAAACCATCGTCATATCAGTCGAAACCACTGTGGTTTCGGGCTAAGGTTGTGTTTTGCACCAGTATTGATAGTTGATGGTTGTGTTTCAAACGGTTTTAGAATTTGAGGTTAAAAAGTGGACTCAAACGATAGTTAAGGATTGAAAAGTGGACTTTTTCCTGAATAATTCTAGTGCGTGCGTGCACACACACACAGGACACCCATTTCGTATTCCCAAAAGTACGTACTCCTGGGAATACATACTCTCACTTTGAATATACCACTTAAACGAATATATTATACTTCTTTATCATTTTTAGTATATTTCAATATCAATTATAAGATACTCCAATGCGACTTGATTGAAAAAAATTTATTGAAGCTGTTTATTTTTTCTATTTACCCTTTTTTACATATAAAAAAGTATATACAAACATTTTGGTATAAAAGGCGGACTTTAATGAATTTTTTCGTGGAACTCACTTTGGGGTATCTTGTAATCATTATTAGAGTATACTCAAATTAATAAAGATGTATTATCGTACGATTTAAGTAATATATAAGAAGTGGGAGTACGTATTGTCAGAGTATATATATATATATATATATATATATATATATATATATATATATATATATATATATATATTCTCACACTTCAAGAGCACATCGATCGATGAGGCTAAAATACCTTTAGTTAGAGAAAAAAAAAGTAGAAAATCGGAATGTTGTTAATTTATATGTAAGTAGCGCCGGTTGAAACCTTTAGTTAGAGAAAAAAGTAGTCCGTGAGTGAGAAGTAGTGCTGTTTGTGAGAAGTATCGTAGTTGTGTTGGTGCATTTGTGACCGACTATTATTCGGTGAATAATTAGAAAATTGGCTGAGTACATGAGGAGGATGGATTATTTGTATAGACTAATTAGTACAAGTTAATTAGTATGGACTAATAGGCTTAGGTAATTGGTATAGCTCTGTAGAAGACTAGAATGCAACTTGTAGCATTTCGGATTACAAGTTAGCGTCAGAATCGAATAATGTCTAGTGTGGAATAGCTCGATTTTCAGGTTGAATCGGAATAGTGTACTGCACGTTCATTGTGGCCACTGCCTTAGGGAATGAATGATGCCTTGACTATGTTGTAGTGTAGTTGTTCACGATAGGCGAAGGGTCATACAAATGTAAATCACAGTGCAGCAGTACTTGCATATTGTGCGTTGCGATCTAACTAGTTGCAATATTGAAAATATTTGCAAGCAGGCATCAGTTATGCATGTACCCACTATATTGAAAGTGCATTATGGTGATGACACCGTTCGTGACGGTCTGTACGGTGTTGACTTGAGCAGTTTTCTGCAAGCCACTCTGGTACACCCGGACGACGAGAATGCATGAATCGTAGATGTGATGTACTGGCTCACCCGCCGCTTCTCCATGGACCCTGAGGTGTGTAGTGTCGTCACACAAGGGCTTTGGTTCCGGTCTCCCACGGACATTAGATGGGAATTGAGAAGATTGATGTGCATGCCTGTCTGGAAGGGCTTTATAGAAGGTTGTCGGCGTCGTGGATACGAGTGTGTGTTGCTTGTGCAAGCATGCCTAAAAGAAGTTGTACAGGACCCTGTCGACGGATATCATCCGAGTGGTAGGAGCAGCTTGGGCACCCAGCATGTTGGTGAAGAAGAGGACTCAGAGGCAGGTGTTACAAGGGTTCAGAGGATGTTACTCATGACGAGGCCGACGCGGTAGATGCAGGAGAAGAAGGCCGATCACCGCATGGTGAGCCTATAGGACAGGCTGATGAAGGAGAGCATAGGGAGTACATAGTGTGTCAAATGGAGAGCGATGACCGGATGACCTTGGCTGAAGAGGAAGTTGTACAGGAGGACGATGAGGACAATTCCAATGAGGACGGAGCTCCCATCCCCTAGGAATGGACCAGGTTTGACGCTGAGGGTGTAGCTACGCATGACGAGCACGAATCACCGTGGGAGTACCATACCACTGAGGTTCGGTTGCACTCAATATTTGCTGATAAGATATCATTGTAGGATGCCATTAAGATGTGGGCTATGTACATGCAGCGGACGTTTCAGGTCGTCAAATCTAGCCATGAGCAGTACACCGTCAAGTGCGAACAAGCCGGTTGTCCTTGGCGAGTGCACGCACATAGATCGAAGTATGAGACTCACTGGATTGTCTCGAAGGTGGAGCTACACTCCTTCGTGCTCAGTAGTATTTTGCCAAGGCATCGTAACCTAACATTGACCTTCATAGCTAATTTGATGTATGGAGAGATAGTGGAGAACCAGGATGTGGAGGCCAAGCACATCATGGTGGCTATTGAGAAGAAATTCAAGTACAAGACTAGCTACGCGAAGGCATGGCATGCAAAGCACAAGGCTTTGAAAAGATGGTTCGGGTCTTTTGAGGCGGCGTACGACAACTTTCCTCGTATGCTTAGGGTGCTGCAGGAGAGAAACCCGGGTACGTACACTACTGTGAAGGACAAGCCATCTAAAAAGCAGCGAGGTTTTGCGATATTACACAGGGCCTTCGTAGCCTTCGGTGCCTGCATCGAGGCTTTTAGGTATATGCTGCCCGTGATCTCAATTGATAGGACCTTTTTGACCGGGAAATACGAGCCGTTAGTGGAGTAGTTCGACCGGCTCACGGCGGACGACGGCTGGGAGCCATACTCCCCTCAGGAGTTAGAGGCCCATGCTTCTCACGGCCTTTTCTCACTGTGCTTACGTGACCGGGACTACTGGCTGACCCGCAAGGCAGTTGTGTTCGATGTCTTCATCGAGGACTACGGGGCGCATCGTGTGATGCGCCATTTCGGCCTACGATAGGTGGTTCCAGTACCAGTCGGGCGGCTTGTGCCCGACAACGTGCACGCGTGAGTAATTAGCATAGATGCCCATGTTTGTGTTGTCGTCTAATACCCACGACTTCTAACTACATGTTACGTCTTGTAGGCATAATAGGAAGGGAGTCCACCGCGGCATGGACTGGGGGAGTAGGATGGACACTTGGGTAGGGCAGTGGGAGGGCACGCTGCAGGACTGTGTGCAAGAGGACACCCCCTATGACCATAGCGCGTACGACGATTACCTTCGCTGGTACGCTCCTCAGACACGTATCAGGCTCGTACTTGCTGCCGAACAGCCCGCACCACGCATCCCAGCACCGATCGACACATACCCTGTGCATCTCACGCAGGACATGCACCACGCGATACGTTACATCCTACTTCGAAAACTTCGCTTGTGGCATCCCCACTTACAGTTTTTACCCTGTCGTGTTTTCGTTGCAGGTGAGCATCAATGCTAAGATTGCGAGGGACTGCTGCTCCTTGTTTCAGAGGATCACCGACGTTGTAGAGGTCACACGCGAGGAGGCAGCCTAGGCTTTCCGTTGTGTGGCTGCTCAAGCCACACGTGTTGTCAGCCTATTGTCGTGCACCAGGCTCCCAGAGGTTGACACACTTACGCCTGATCGACAGTTGGTACGTCTGACGGCGTTGTCCTGTCCGGTAGCACAGTAGGCGAGAGGGTTAGTATGGCCACGTGCGGCACGCCCTGGCCAGGTGGGAGGCTCAGCCAGGCTACATCCGACACCGCCGCAGCCTAAGGAGGCCGGAGGGTCCGGCTGGGCATAGCCCCGTACACCGGCAGCGTCGCAGTACGTCGGTCCTTCAGACTCCTTCGCCTTCCACATGCAGCACACGCAGGGCACGTACGATGTGTCGTACTTCCCTTCGGACACCTTCTCGTGCGCCATGGCGCTAGCCGAGGGTACGTCATGTCTCTGTTTGCCAGCACGCATCGTGTTTTTAATTAACTAACAATATTTTGCAGTGCATGTGTTTTGCCCTATAACAGATTAGGGGCCTCCCCAGACTACACGAAAACACACGACTTCCTTGTAGATGAGGACCCGACACCTCAGCGCACACCCGCTAAGGTTCTCTCTGGGTCACACGGCACGGCGTGCGCAAGAAAACACAGCAGCGCTTCTGCCCACTCCCCCGCCCGCCTTTCGGTCCTCATCAGACCAGGCCTCCAGACCGTCTTTCCCTCTCAGAGCCGAGGCCCCGACGCTCAGCGCAGAGGAAGGGGCCAAGCAAGCTCGTACGGTAGGATGCTGAGATGGAGTGGCCGTGATGACGCGGGAGGGATTGCTGGGGGTGCGGTTGGGGGCCTAATAGGGGGCATCCCCTGCGCTGGCTGTACTTTTGTTCATTATGTGATACTTTAATTTTGCACTTAATGTGTGGTGCCTGCCTGTAATACTTTTGCGTTCTTATGTGTACTCGTTCGTACAATGCATATTTTTCAATGCATATCGACGCCTATAGCTTAATGCACGGTATGTTACTGTACGACAGGAGGCTAATAAAGCGGGTAATGTGTTAGCTTGCAGATGACAAGACCAGATGGGGCTGGCTGCTTTGCACAGAGACAAGACCAAACGGGGGCAGCTTTGTACAGTGACAAGATCAAAGGAGACAGTCTTGCATAGTGACAAGACTAGACGGGGCAGCTTTGTGTAGTGACAAGACCAAACGGGGCAGCTTTACGCATTGACAAGACCTAACGGGCATCTTTTTTCAGCGAGAAGACCAAAGGACAACACTTCGCCTCACCAACTTTTCAGATCGACTTGACAACACTGACCTCCTCAGCTTTTTAGACCAAATATAAATAACTCTGCAAAGTAGGAAGTGACAAAACTCTGCAAAGTAAGACGTCACAACACTCTGCCTCACCAGCTATTCAGATCGGCATGACAACACTATACCTCCTCAACTTTTCAGACATAAAAGGTAGGATACTGCAAAGCAGGACATGACAGCTCCCTGCAATATAAGGCGTGACAACACTCTGCATCGCCAGCAACTTTTCATAATGACAAGGCAATACTCTGTCTCACAGGCTACTCACATGAGATTAACCACACCATGCCAACCCCTTGGCTTATAAAAGGAGATGGAAGAGATTTGGGAGAGAACACTACACAGCTAAACCCAACACTACACCAAAGCTTGCATCACCACGCCGGGATGGATAACATGAAAAGGTAATGGGACGAGATCCACGAATTAGCAAGGGCTGCTAGGGCCCGGGAAGAGCAAGCAAGGGCTGCTGCGCCCTAGGTCCGGCAAGAGAAGCTTTCCAGCATGGCAGCTCTTCTCAATGACGCCCCCTGTAGTAGCAACCCCCTACCAGAACATTCCAACCGAGTGTTTACCGCAACACCCACCTGTTGAGGATTAAAATATTTATATATTATCTTAATATATGATAAAGACCATACGTCTTCGTGGTCGCAACTTCTAAGACCACCGACCTAACTGGTCGTAGGTATTACAGAAGTTATATAATGAATACCCTGGTCGGACAAAGTTCCAAGCCTAGTCCACGACCAGGTGAGTGCTCGTAAAGCTATGAACAGGCGTTTAGGTCAAGTCTCCGACCACGCCACTCACTATGTGATGAATGAACCACGTGTTTCATATTCCACATAATACAACACTATTACGGCTGATGATTTAACGTCTCCTGAATCATTAACCGCAGAACAGTTGACGTTTTCACCAACCGCCTTTACAGTCAGTGGAACCGCCAAACTGCCGTCTCTTCCCGACCAGGCGCGTCGCTCCCCAACGGATGTCTCTTCATGGGATAACTGCCACCACTTCATCAACTATTTAAGGAGGGTCATGGAAGGACGGACAGAGACAGACGACACGGGGTACAGCATAGACAGCACAAGCAGAAGACATCAAGCAAGATATAGCAAAGTGTTATGTTTTTAGATACTCCCAGTGTTTGTAATTGTGAGTTCATAGCAATAAAGAGCAAGTTAGATCCACTCCCAGAAGTCACGCACATTTTTCCTCTTTTCATTTATATATTCATAAGATCGGCGATTTGATCGTCGACACCACCAGAGGGGGAGACGCCGCCCCTCTGTTAGTGTAGGGACTCATGCAAGTTCTTCAAGTATAAGCAGCGACTGAGCCTGAGCATGCGTTAATGGGGTTGCGCGAACTACTCCGTTAACTATCCCGACAGACGTTGGGACACAAGCAGCTATCGGCAGCCGGTAAGGACCAGTTACAGTGTGCTTCCCTACTATTTCTCTTTCAAAGTACACACTAACAACCTCTGTCATCTACTCGTAGTTCTCGGATCCGCTATGTGGCTACCGCAAGTGGATCGACCAAGAGATCCACCGACATGACCAGTGAACTCTCGACTACGAGGAGTGGAATGTCAAAAGGGCATGCGAGATCCGGGAGGAGGAGCGCCGCAACGACGAGCAAAATGAGCGCATACGTCGAGAGACGAAAGCTCGTCTTGAGGCGTGCAGGCGTAGGGAGCGCGAGGCTGCGAGAGGATGCATGAGAAAAGAGGAAAATAGCGGCCAAGGCCAAAGAGGCCGGCGAGGAGTTCAACGCCGAGCTAGCAAGAAAGGGAAAATGGCCCTAGTCCACGCAGTAAGTCGGGCCATTCTGTACTAGTCCCCTGTCGAAGGTTGAATTTATTTCCATTCCAAAAAGGAGCATATGTATTATAGGAGTACTTCGGTTTGTTGCATCGTGCATGATGTTGTTTCTTATGTACGTAACCAAACCCTATGTACCGTGTTATTACCAACTTCATTATAAAATCTATTTTAATTCACAACATCAAATCTCCTCGTTTTTTCGCATTCAATTCTTTCGTGTTATCCCCAGCTTCATTATAAAGGCATCCAACAACATGTATCACTTATGGGGCAAGGCCTGAAAATATTGTGCGGTTGTTTGTGAAGGATATATACGTTGAAGTGTCAAGGGTTATCAATCTTTCAGTCCATATATGTATTTACACTCAGCTAAAAGGATGGTCTTATATATGGTTCACAAATAGATTCTCTACTTTTAAGTTATGGCTAGTTCGAGAGGAATTAACTTTCAAATATTTTTAAAAAGGATTAAATAATAAAAAACCAGCCTCGAGCCTCCTGTGGCCAAACCGTTGGGCGATAGGGATGCAGTCGCCTACCAGTTGGGCGTCAGGACGATTGGCTGATTTCATCTCTGTTGCCTAACCGTTTAGCGACTTCATTAATGTTGCTTGGCCGTTTGGCGACTGGATCCAGTCGCCCAATAGTTCTGCGGCAGAAGTATACTTTTGTTAAAAAAAAAATTGCATGTATAATTTTGATTAAAAAAATAGATTATATTTTTAAAAAAAATTCAAACAAACACTCCCAGCACCATGCCAATATTGGCCTAGTCCTTTTTGTTGTGATAATGTTGCTCTTGTCTATGTGTTCTTTTTGTTTTTTGCTAGGCTCTCATCTATGTGTTCTAACTCTGTATGTGAATCGGAATTCTATAGAATCATGATCATGAAGGTAGAATCGGGTGTATGATCTACCTCAATATCGGGTAGAATCATCATTCTAACAACAAACTATATCATCATAAGAAAATTTTCATTACTTATTGCTAATTTAAGTTATATTAGTTTAATTTGCTTTGTTTTTGCTCTTTACTTGTTGTTCTAGGGCAAAGATATTGTCATTCAAGTATTGGGCTTTTAAATTATTATTTATGTAAAATATGAATTAAATAACTAAAACTAAGTTTAATTCAATGCAACGTGAAGAAGTGCACCAAAATGTACAAAAAATAATTAAAAATTCAAATGTTGTTTTATAGACTTATATATTTGAAAATATAATTCCTTTTTATATAAAATATATGGATTTCTAAAATCCGGTAGAATAATCATGAAATCCGATCCCGTCAAATAAAATACTACCTAGAATTAATGAGAAATGCAATCCGATCACGTCAAATAAAATGCTACCTAGAATTAATCATGACAGTCTGCATTCGATCCACCATTTCCACGTGAATTCAGCTCAGCCATATCGGTTGGTACGAGTCAAGCGGGCACTAGAATATTTGGTCGCGAGATGCACGTGTGTAATCTATTTTCTGTCCGGTTGTGTGTTCGAGAGTCGAACCGACCATGAAATGAGATATGCACGTGCTGCTACTGCTAGTGCCTTTTTTTTTTCTACAGCAAGTCTCTCCGATGAAATAATACCTAGTATATTATCCGGATTGTGTATATCTTCCCGTTTATTTTGTTTTGCCCATTCGATTTTGCTTTCATTGTCCCCACTGTCCGATGCCTTTGGCGTTGTGTTCGTATGAGACCGGACAGATTGGTTCTTTGTGTACGTTTCGCTCACCTGGTGTGTGCTTTTGCGTTGGTGTGTGCCTCCGTGCGGTAGGTGTCTCGTTTCTAATGCGTATACTCAGCCTTTACTCCCCACCACACCCCCTCGGTTTCTTTCTCGGTTGTGTCGCTCCTCGTTGGTCTTCCTCGCTTCTGTCACCCGTCCGCCCTTTTCGTCTGGGGTTGCCGCCGCTTGTCCTTCTTCTTGCTCCTCCCTACGTTTCTCGCCTTCTTCGTTTCGCTCCCTGCGGGTTTTGTCTTCGTCGTCCTATTTCTTCTTGCCGCTGGTTCTTAATCGGGCTATAGTTCTTTCGGCCACGGTTTTGTTTGGGGGAAAAAAATGTTCTTGCCGCCGCTTCTCCTTCGTCCTGCTTCCTCGTGCGATATTTGCCTCCTTCGTTTTCGCTTGGGAGAAATCCAATCAAGAGTGGAACACTTCAGATAACCCTTAAGCGAGAAAATCACAATTTCTCCAATGAAATTGAAACATTAAATTATCGCATTCCCTACCTCTGACGATGATATAAAGCGCTTGTTTTCCAATTGGACAACTCAGGGTGGCTACGCACACCATGCATTAATCACAGCAGTGCAGAGGACCGAAGAATAAAAGGAGCACTGCAAACTATTGTGCTGTGACTGTTCCTACCTCAACCGCAAAAAGAGTCAACTCCATTGACAGGTACAAATTTACCATCACTCAAATCCGATACATAACATAACCAAGAGAGTCAACACAGATACTAAAGAATCGATTCTACTAGAATGTAGACAGCATAAGCGTTCAGATACTTGTTCAAATGAATCACCCAGTGAATGTGCTGGATCTGTAGACGCTATGAGTGTCGATTCGCCACGGCTGACAAACTTCACAGCAAGCGATGCTGCCATGCTGGTTTTCCCAACACCACCTTTGCCTCCAAGAACGTAGTACATCGGTGTACCAGCAACCATCTCATCGAATAAGCCATTAGCCTCCACCAGACTGGAATTGTATCTTGCTGTTCAAAATTTCAGAAATAGCATAGTTAGTGTGTCTCTTCTGCTTCAGAGAAGCAGTTTTGTTTTTAAGTTATCAATTCTGGAATTCAGTAAAGCAGCTACTACTGATCACCCCTCATAAGACAAGCATGAATGCATGATCCAGGCATTGACGAAACTCCATGTGACGCAACATTATCTCGCAAAACGGAATTGACCAGCACTACAAAATTCTAGTGTTTACACGTTACCTCAACAAACAGAGCAAGACCAAGCCAAGAACACTGGGGCAAACCAAGAACTCGCAGCGAGTAACAACTAAAAGAACACTAAAGCTGCATGCATTTGCTTCTTGCTACATAAGAGGGGGTGTACAAGAGGGCAAACCTTGGGTGCTCCAGCGAGCCACGAGGGGCTCCACCGCCGCCGCCGGCGTCGAGAGGCGGCGGCAGGCAGCGAGGGCGAGTCGCCGGGCCTTAGGGATTAGGAGAGCGGCCGTTTGGGCTCCTATTGGGTTGGAGTGACGGCCGGGACGGGTT
The DNA here is from genome assembly GCA_036346395.1 of Hsuehochloa calcarea. Taxonomy (NCBI): domain Eukaryota; kingdom Viridiplantae; phylum Streptophyta; class Magnoliopsida; order Poales; family Poaceae; genus Hsuehochloa; species Hsuehochloa calcarea. Next base: position 20,063,714 of record CM070600.1, read on the forward strand.
CAGGTCTTTTGTGGTAGAGCCGGAGTGGTCTGATCTCAGCTGTTGGTATGGAAGCTCGATGTCCAACTCCGTAGCTCCGTTGAGCAGAGTTTTTCCTATCCTTTTTTTTTTACTGCATTGTTCCGTTTATTTAGATTATATGAGGAAGAGCATACAGGCAAATAGAGGTACAATCAGAGTGAATACGAATGAATATCGTTCATTTTGTATTATATTTTGTATTTTTTCGGAATTAGAGTCGGATACGAAAAATATCATGTACCAATTTCTCTATCTCATATTCGTTATGTGAGCCTTCAGTTGGTCGATTGGTCAGAAATTATCCGTTTCCTTTGCACTACTACATAAGACAATAGACAGTATGAGTGCAATTAAAGCGAACACAGAGAGACTAATCACTGAAATGTTCAAAGAAAAACACCCAGTATCCTCTAAATACTCAGATACAACTGCAACAACTCATTTATTTGTTATCTTACTCCTAAATGAAATCACAACAGACTTTATTGCTTATTTTGTATTATATTTTGTATTTTTTTTCAGAGACTCGGAGTCGAATATAAATAGTATCGGTACTCATTTTCTCATTATACATTTGCTCTGTGGACCTCCGGTCGGATGAAATTTCTCCGCTTCATTTATGCCTATGTAGGCAAGTAAAATATGGCCGAGTTGGTCTAATGTACCAGTTTCAGGTACTGGTCTGAAAGGGCGTGGCTTCGAATCGCATTCTTGACGTGCTGCACTTTTTTCGTGCGAAAATTCGCACTTCTTAATTTTTAGTTAGTAAAATGTTGCAGATTTTTGCCTACTGAGCGACACAACGAATCCCCAATTCGCGTACCTGATAATACACATCTCCATCTTACCTCTGATACGAACCGAGTACATAGTCATTAGCCGCATTGTTTGGCGTTAAGCTGTTAGCCATCTGGACCTGCTCAGAATGTACCTTATTACCTTGCATATGGAGTATCTTCTTACTCGAGAGCAGATGGGAAGGGTATAAAGCTTTGAAGCTCAAGCCAAACTTGTGCCGATTTGATCCGAATGATAATAGCCAGTGGCATCGAAACTACCCAACTACTCGTACATTTTACAATGGAATGGCGAAGGCTGCATAAACACTAGCTTTGGAGCCTGGGTAGTCCTTTCATACTAAGACTACCATGTATGCATAACTTGACAGACCAATATTTTCCCCGCGAGCTACGCTACGAGAAAAACCCATAAGCCAACACGATGCAACCCAGAGCACAACATTTTGCTTCAAAACTGCGTGAGAAATAGTGCAAAGGATATCCAAAAAACGTGATATATGAAACGATGTCCAGATCCGCCCTTGGAACAAGGAAAATGGATCGAAATTTCTACCTTAATTAATTCAGTAACCACCAGCTTAGCATACTGAACGGGCTTGACTCAGCACTGATCACCAGCCGTCCTAAAAAAAATCGGCCGTATAAAGAGCCCCGGCCATTTCATTTTGATGTTTGCTTCTCCTTGGTCTTCTGGATCTTCAAAACCTTCTTCACAATCTTTTGCTCTTCAACAAGGAAAGCACGGATGACCCTGTAATAAACATGTCAGAAAATGCAAATGGTACAAGATATAGAATGGTAGCCAGCAGTTAAAAACACGAGGATGCACTAACCTTTCCCTAACAGCCTGACCAGATAGAACACCACCATAAGGACGGTTGACAGTCCTCCTGTTCCTGGATAACCTGGATCTTTTGTACTCAGCAGGCCTTAGGTGTGGTATCTACAAGATATCCAAAACAAGCATTATTACAACTTACATTAGCAAATCACTAACAATATACAGCAGGAAAAACATTTGCACCATCAACCAATAAAATTCTTACAGTGCACTATTACAAGAACATAGATATATACACAAACAATAATTTCCCTTGATCTTGTGTTCATGTGAGTTCCACAAACATAGAATGGAGATTTCATCCATAAAATGGAAGCTCTATGATATTGCAGCTAAGAGCTCTCAGAATATATTTTCACAAGTAAAACTGCTAGCAGTCTATTCTTGCATCAGTGACAGATGAGGAAAAAAGGTGTCAAAACAACACATCTTCCAATCAGCAAGTCCAATTAGCCTACCAATTATTCACGAGCAACAAGCTATAATAAACAGTACAAACCAATGAACCATAACACAGAAGGCCCTTTAAAATGTACATCGACCAACTAATATCATGCAAACATTAACATACATTCCACGAACTTAGGGATCATAACCTGATGGTTCAGGCTGGCCTGTTTCCTATATCCGGGGCCAGAACTAAAGCCTCCGTTCATTTGTGAAGACAACCTTCCCAACAAAACATTCAGGACCACCGCTGACTCTAACGCAGGGTTGGTTAAAAATACATAATCATTAGCATCACTCCGTTGTTTGTAATCAATTTGCATTCCCTTTGGAACTATCAAGTCACACAACAGTTGCAATTAAATTATATTCTCCAACTACGCTCCAATAACAAATACGGCACAGACACAGGCCAATGCTCAAAACATGTACATCTAATGAAATCTAAAAAGGGTATGACCAGAATTTATGTTTAACAAAGCCAATGTGTATAGACGTAACAGCAGGCAACACTTCATTGGACAAAACAAAGCTACTCTCGTCACGCAAGAAGCATGCCAGCGAACTGGTATAGCATTTATTTATACAAGGAAACAGAGCTCAGCCATGGAAATTCGGCCACTTGATTCACATTATTACCGCAGACAGACCAATCCATTTGTAAAAAATGGTTTACTCGACGACGAAACTACAATAAGTCAACTTGATTCACACCAAAGTTTCGAGATGTGATCACATTCGATCGCTTACCCCCTGGATCTTCTTGCCGGTGACCGGGCACTTCGGTCCGCTCGCCCTCTTCTTCGTGTACTGGTACACAAGCCTCCCTCCTGCACCAATCACGCGGCACGCATCAGTACACGCGGATTCAGCGTACGAACAGCTGAAGGATTCGGATCGCAGCCTGGGAATCTGTAAGAGAAACCGTGGTCATCGAAGATCTCACCTGGGGTTTTGACGACCCTGGTCTGGTTGGACTTGGTGGCGTAGCTGTGCCGCTTCCGGTACGTCAGGCGCTGCACCATGGCGTCGACCTAGCTGTCGCTCTGCACAGAGGAGTGGGAGGCGGAGTGGGAGGCGGAGGCTAAAACCCTGGGCGAGCAAAATTGGTGGCCGGTGCGGGGAGCGAATAAAAAGGTGAGTGACGGAACCTGACCTAGATCGGACGGCTACAAATTTCGTGATCTAAAGGTCAGGAACGCTGGAAGTGGAGGGACTGGCTTTTCTCTGTATTGCCGAGTATTCTCGGCTGAAATGGCACATTTTTATAAGAAATAGCATCGCAAAAAAATAACAAAAATAATATTTTTACCATGCAAAGCGACCCACCGCGACAGCCGCATGCTGAACAGTTCACACTTTTTGCTCAGCTTGGGATAGACTGTTCACTCTGTTTTTTGTGCACTGTTTATCACTGTATGCACTATTTGCCATTGTTTTTGTGCCCACTGCGCCGAAATCCCTTGTGCATGCTCGGCTTCTACAGTGGACCAAGAGAGCGGTTGGTTGTTGCCGCGAATCTGAAGTGCGGTAGGGGGTATATGTCGTCTGCCTAACCTACTGCGGTGTCATTTTGTCATTTCGAACACGAGGAAACTAGATTTGTTATTTCGTTCAAAAAAAAAAGAGACCAATTGAACCAAAAACTCTTGTATTGTCGCGTCTTTCTTGGTTAGGTGGGTGGCCTTATACTGGGTATGTATTAGCATGGTTGCTTTATAGGGACAGGTTGGCTTACGACAAGTTAGAGGGATGTTAAGATATTATAGTATTTATAAAAATATTTGTTTGGTTAAGTGCATGCCTTGACCGTATGTGTAGATACAAAAGATTGTGGAAAAACTTGTTAGCAACTTAGCATAGCTTTAATTTTGTCTTAATATATTATAATAGCTCTTAATCCATTCCAATACTACCTGTTAGCACTAATGGCCGCTTAATAATAATGCCATTAGCACAGCCTGCATTCGGAGAAATTGCCTATATCGGCACCAGACTGCCCCACGAGGTGCTAAGGTGGACACCTTAGGCCTGGCTCCGCTCATACGCAAATTTCGAGCGTTTCTCCAAAGGCAGGCTCGTTTGATGTCACGCGCGAGATCACGTGAGCTTATAGATGCTTCAGCTCACCTCCCAAACCATGCATCATCCTTTCTCTCTCGCCTTCCTCATCCTCTCCCACTCCCATCCCAAATCTACAAGCATTGGCAGGGCGGCAGCACTTGGCGTACATGGCGGCGAGTTGAGGGTGGACGGTGCGACCATTGGAGAGGTCGGCAAGGACGACACAAAGCTTGAGGAGGGAAGTGAAGGCACGGAGGACAAAGCATGTCACGATCGAAGGAGCATGCTCGACAAAGTTGGAACGCATACCAGTAGCCCTTGCAAAAGTAAGGAGTTAGTTCGGGAAATCTACACCAAATAGGCTAGTTAGTTTGGGTGAACAAATTAGATCATTTTTGGGGTGTTGGAGATGATGGGAAGTCGTGTTTATCATTCTATAATTAATAATGGTGTATCTCAATGAGATTCTCTGGAAAGAAAAAAAAACAAGAGAAATCGTGATTGTTGAGCTCTCTCTACTTTGTGCTTCATCGATTCATCCTAGTCATGAGATTGTGCTTACAAGTTGTGAATAATTAATGCTTTTTTAAGGAGTTGAGAATAATGCTCATAAGCAAGGTTTTGGATCGTAGCTAACATATTCATGCACATGGTAATCTCACCACCCAACAACATGCATATGACCAAACAAATTCTCTGCTGAGCCAAATTAAGATACAAACAACTAAACAATATCACATTGCATCTTTATAGTCTAGCTAACTAGTACGCCCAGGCCGAGGGTCACGTGGGCAACCAAATGTCCCCCTCGGCATTTGTGCGGATCCTAGCCCAGAGGCACTTTTGCATCAGCTTAGCCAAGTTGCTTTATGCGTGCCATCGTCCAAACTTGAGAAACAAAAAAGAAAAGATTTTGCGTCTATGCAGGCTGAGGTGATGCACCCAACCAACCACACCCGAACCGAAACAAGTTGCTCCGTCTATTTCTCAGAACAAGGGACAACCTAGCTTTTATTCATTAAAAGAGGGAATACAATACGTGAGGATACACTTGTGAACATACACAATTTATCCAAGAATATAAATGTTGGTTCAAGGAAAAGAAGGTACACAATTTATCGAAGGACATAGAGGGACACATTTGTTATACCAACAAAAAAAGAGGGGCACATCAAGCCACATCTGCCATGTTCACTACAACCCAAAGAAAATAATGTGATCCTCTATGTCACAAACTCGGATATAGCTTGAATGGGCAACTTGTTTCGGTTCAGGGTGTTTATTTCTAAGGTCAGGGGTGAATCTAGGCCTTGGGCTAGGTGGGTTGTAGCCCGACGTCCAGAAAATTTCCAGTGTATTTTTTTTTTCAAAATATAGACCTAACAAAAAGATTCATAGTAGGCCAGCTTGAGGCCTAGGTAGCTAGCCCAGCCCACTCACTCAGCCTCCCCACCCCCACCCCCACCCCCTAGGAAACCTAATCCTCTCCATGTCCACTTCTTCCGCAATGCCCCACGCTCACGCCCTCCACGCCGCTCCTCGCCCACCGCCGTGCCTGCGTCCGTCCGCTCCATGCCCGGCCAACTGCCCTCCACGGCTCCACACCGCACCCGCGCCCTCCCTCCTCGCCCTCCGCCGCGCTCGACCGCTCCACGCCTGGCCTGTCGTCCACGTCTCCATGCCTAGTCTTTGTTAGTTTTCTTTGAGTTGTTAGTTTCTTGAACTATTGGTCTATTGCTAACAGATGGAGTCATGGTCTTATGGAGATTAACCTAACTACCGAAGCACCTGACCATGACATGTTATTATCTTCAAAGACTCATTCGTTTTGTCCAATTCCAAACTGTGAATATGTTCATGATCATCCATTATGTCTTCAGTTCTCTTTTAAGAAGACTTATTCCAGCTATAATCTCAGTTTTCCTTGGACCTTATAGAGTAATAGAAGTTTGGTTATGCTTAACCTTCAATTCATCCATTATAGGGAAAATAATGTATTACTTTGGATTGGTAATTACCTTTTTTGCGATGCTATGACATTGATATGTGAGGGGACAATTGCATTTAGACTTCATGGCTTTTGAGTTTTGGTGAAGCCATGAAGTTTAAATCTTTACATGTATAATTTTCAACTATATTTATTTCTAAGATTTGATACTACTGTGTACCTGCCAGGATCCGTGATTTGGCTTTTCAACTGGAATTTTGATGATGGAAGTAGGTAGTGCGATGATGAAGTAGTATTATTAATTACAAACTTATGATTCCATTATATCGCGACACTTTGTTATGCAAAGTTGATAAAGGTCCCCAAAAATCCTTCAAGAAAACCATTGAAGTGGACATGCTGATTGATATGTTGAGGAACGCAAATCCTACAGAGGTAACTCTGTTATACATTTTCAGTCTAATTGGTAATTCTACTTAGATCAGGTTACTATTTTTTTACTACACTTCAGTGCTAAACTAGATACATTGCCACTCCACGCTATCAATTTCCTTCAATATGCAAACCTCTGTTATGTAGTCATTCCTACTTTGAGCATGCTTCCACTGGTTCTTTGTTCAAAATCTGTAGAATTAAACTGAGCAATGCTTGATGGCTCAATATGCAAACCTATGATCTGTAGTTATTCCTACTTTGAGCATGCTTCAACTGGTTCTTTGTTCAAAATCTGTAGAATTAAACTGAGCAATGCTTGATGGCTCAATTACTGGACCTCAAGTTTGATTAAGAACCTAGACTATAAAAGATTGACTTCTAAGCTGGCAGATTTACCTTTGGTTTCTTACTAGGTTGTTCTACATCCATGTAAAAGTGTTAGTGTGCTTAAGCATGTCACAGGATTAGATTAATATGTCTGTGATGTTTCTAAATGTTCAAGCGTTATTGAAAAGATTTTAGGTGGTTATTTTTTGTTGAAACAATTGAAAGAATCATTGATTGTTTTAATTTTTATTTTTAGGTGGTTATTTTTTTGTTGAAACAATTGAAAGAATCATTGATTGTTTTAATTTTATTTTTGACACAAAAAAAGTTTACTTGATTATGTTTTATATCGAAGTATTGAGCTAAAGTTTCATATCAATGTTGTGTTTGTAGCTTATTTTTGTTATGTCGTGATATGGGCATAAATTGACGTTAGTTCTAGTACGTTAGCCTATAAAAATTTAGATATAGCAAACCCGTACTTCATTTTAGAGTACTTTGTCCCCGTCAACTATCCATTACAATGTCGAGGCTGGACTACGACCGGAACCGGTCCCTCCAGCCTGAATGCAATGCTGCGGATGATTGCCCAACTAAGCACCCGCCTCACTCGGCCCGGTAGAAAACCAAACTCGCTTACTAGATATGCCAATGTCGTGCCCGCCGTGCGCACCTGCCATGGTTGCCGCTTGTCATACCCGAATGGCCGGTGCCCTGCAGTGCTAAGTGCTAGCGAGTCACGGAGCCGGTTACTGCTTTGTGTGTTTGGCAAGGATACCACGGCGCGTCCCGCGAGCACGAATGCCATTGATTCATTCTTGCCCCAAAGACCCAAAGATTATGGTAAATTAATCGAAGGATGAGCATTTCGTCAGGCACGCCAAACGAGAAACCTACTTACATATTGGAAACTTCGGTTACACTTAGGATATCTTTAATAATGTATTTATTGTTATCTCTTATCTATATCATATCAATAAAATCCTACATAGAGAAGAGAAATCACATATCATATCTTTCTAAAGAGACTGTCGTGCACGCGAAATAAGATATGATACATTAATCTACTTTAGTTGACATGTGAGCTTGTTTCAAAAATATATATAAAATATAAATAGTAGAGAGTGTATCAGAGACTATATATTGAAGATGTTATCGCTAAAGATTGTGTAGTATATGTTAGAAACAAAGTTATCTCTAACTGTTGGAGATATCGTTAAATACATACACCTCAACTTGTGTGCTGCGGCAACCTTGCCCATTCTTTCCTTGGCATCTCTGTACAATTATTTCTGTAACAAAATCGTTTGAACTCCAGAAGGTAGAACAACTCAAACCTCAAGAGAAAAGGTGCTAAAAAGAAGGAAAATGAAGAAGAGAAAAAGAATAAACAGAGGATTGACCTTCAAGTACTCAGCACTTGTTGTGTATCGGATCAGACCCTCTCCGGGCTCGCCGCTTGCTCATCCTGTCAGGATCGAACACCGTCGAAGGGGAAGAGTCGGCCGCCGCGGGCTTCTTGGAAGCGTCGAAGCTAACAGCGGCGGCGCCATTGCTGCCCTTGACAAGATTTCACGGCTGCTCAGGTGGTAACGCACCCCGGTTAATCGTTTGGGCGAAAACGACCGGGCTTCTGACGGCGAGAACCTCGGAACTGGAGGCCAGAAGGGCAACGAGAATGAGAATCACCAGTGCAGCAAGACCGAGGACCCTCATTCTCTTCTCTCCCCGGTAACAACTAGGGCAATGACACTGCGTACCTAACTAGCTTTGCGACAGAGGTTTGCAGGTAGTGGAAGCTTCGACCATGTTTGTCACAATGGCCGCCTTGTGTGCCTCAGTTCGTTTTGCTATGTATAGGACCCATAGTGGCAAGGATATCAGTTCTTCGGATACGACTGCTACTCTACCTTTAATCGGATTATTTTATTTTCATCGATTCGGCTGCATCAAACTCTATTTCAAAGGGCCGACAAATTTGTTTTAGTTATATATGGTACTGCGCCATCTCACTTTGGACCGAGGGCTTTGTATCAAACATTGAGTCCAAAGGACAGCCACCACTCTAAGTTATTTGGGCCAGCCATCTCCCTGGCCCCCTCTTAGGATTGTTCACGAATGTACTGTTTATATGAATAGTACTATAAATAGTACCACCCCTTATCTCCTAGCTATGTTCGGCTCCCCCTCCCTACTTTAAGGTGGCTGCACACCTCAAGTTTCCTTGAATTTTGTCTAGTTAAAAGTTAGCTTCATTGCAACTTCGTGTATTACCTTATATCGATTAGACCAATCATAATACTGCTTCAGAATCCCACTTTATTCAGTTCTTCAATCCTATTTGCAATTTTAGATTGTTATTTATCTTGTTCTTGCTTGTTCTTCAATTACTCGAGGGAATTGAACCTCGTATTCAGGTCAACCACGTTTATGGTACGGATGATAATGACTCGGAGTGTGGTTTAGCGATTGTTTGGTGTTCTGGTCGTGATCGGTTATAAGCCTACATCATCAAAGTCATACCTCCACAAATCGACATATCATTCTATCTAAGATTGAGACACCCATTGTTCTTATAAGGTGGTATCGAGCTTACGTTGACCAATAGCATTTCTTGTATCCTTAGTTAGTAGATTGGTTTTATTTCCCATAGTCCGTAAAAATTGCCCTACAAAAGAGTTAATTTCATTGTCAAACCCCGTTTGTGCTTTTCAATCTGTTAGTTTTGGTTTGCAAAATTGAATTTGCATCCGTTTTAGCTTTGTCAAATTGCTGGTCATATCCTTGATTCCATAAACTCCCAAAAAAAATCTCACGTCCAAAACCATCTAGAACACACCAAACCCTAATTTTTAATTTTCAACCAGAAGACTCTTTTCTGTCGCCACCACAAACAAAATGTCATAACTTTTGTTTCCTTTATCCTTTTTTTTTAGTGAAACTACCACCATTAAATTTATAAATTCATTATCCATCTTCCTATAAAATTTCATTTCATTCCAGAGAGGAATTTAAAAGATATCTGCATGTAAAGTCGCCCAAATTCTGGTTTGAATCATATCGTGAGCAGTTGTGATTTTTGTGCGGATTGTTCGGTCCGTTTCCATAATATGGCCCCAAAATAAAAATTATAGAAAAAGATGTTATAAAAAACAGAAAAAAAGGAATCATTGAAAAAGAGGCATCTGACAAACATTTACAGCCAAAATATCGACGTACTATCCAATGGGAAGAAATCTTCAGTTTTCGTATTTGGGTCAATCCTTGTGCTTTTCGGGCCCATCGCATTCTACTGAATTATCTTGTGTCTACCACTCCTATACATTGCTATACACTTGTTTTAGTCTTCTTCCATCCTTGGTTGATCAGCACCATAGGCTAAGAGCTAGATACGAACTATAATTCAATTCTGTGCAATTTTCTAAAATTAACTGATTGTAATCCTTTGCTACATATTTTAAAGCTTGTCCAAGCTCCACTTTCTACTAACCGATCAGATCACGTCGAACTGACTCTTGCAATTGCTTTTCTCATCATTTGAATCAAGTTACCACGAACCAGCCACCAGTTGCATCACCTATTTTGCTTGGTAAGAATTAGTAAGAACTTGGTATTGGTTTAAGTGTGAGCGACTTTGAGCCTCTAGAACCTGGTAGTTGATAGGAACATATACTTATGATATGTTTTCTTATTTTTCTACTAACTATGGCAGATTCACGGGATGATTAACAGATAGATCCACATCTTCTTCGAGCCATTGAATGTGAGCGCAAGAAAGTCCACAAGGAAGGTGCACGCTTGAGACAAGATAGTCCACCACGGGAGGTATATGATCGTGATAGTACATCTGGTAAACCTAAAATCATTGTGCCTTCTTTTGTTGAGAATTATGATCCTGGTACTTATCTCACGTGGGAATTAGTTGTACAGCAATTACTTGCATGCCATGAATTTTATGATCATCTGAAAGTTAGGGTTGTTACCCGTGGGTTTATTGATTTTGCATATATTTGGTGGAGTGAATACTGCCGTACTAATTAGAACATACCTAGAACATGGAATGCTTTGAAGAGAGCAATGAGACATAAATTTATACCTTCATATTATTCTCGTGAATTGCTTAACAAATTACAACATTTAAAACAAGGTAGTAGTTCTGTAGAGGATTATTATCAAGAATTGCAAACTGGTTTGTTGCGTTGTGATTTAGATGAAACTGAAGATGCTAAGATGGCTAGATTTTTGGGAGATTTAAACCGTGAAATTCAGGACATACTTGATTATAAATAATACAAATCTATCACTCGCTTATTTCGTCTTGCTTGCAAAGCTGAAAAGGAAGTACAGAGATGACAAACCAAGACTAGTCGTGCATTTTCGTCTACCTCCACTACAACTTCACGGGTACATGAAACAAACAAGCGCACGGTGTACACCTCCGCATCGATATCATCTTCGGTTGCTTCTTCTGTTACTGCACCTACTATGATTGCCGCCCCTGCTGTTGTGAGCGTCACTCTGTCTCAATGCCTTGCATCATTGGCTCGCTCATTGGCAATCGAAGCTCACTAATTGGTAATTGAGCTGGGACATGCATACCATGTTTTCTCGAACATCAAGTGAATATGAAAGAAAATAAATACTTCACTCCCAACAAAATAGTAATACTGGTGATAGGAACAAGGAGGAGGACTATGCTAACTGAATTCATATTACTAAGATCATCAATCCAGTGAGCTATTTCGTCAGCATCACCAATGATGTGCAACAAGTTTCAATAACATTCAAAGCACTCAGGTAACAGATTTTGTAATTTCTGCTTTAGTTCGATGGTCTTAATTGCAAACTGTCTGCAAAGTTTAATTTTCACTTACTGATATTGCATGTTATTTTGGCATTTCTCCCTTTCTAACAGTAGCTATATCACCTATAAAAAACGGCATTGTGCAACAATGAACCATTAATTGGCTAGAGTAGAGTGCTTGTTGGTGTTGCTCTTAGTGCTACTCACCTAAAAGTAAAACTTATTGGGTCCTTAGAATTGATTGTTGTATTGAGCAATAATAGGAATCAGGACAAGCTACATGCAGTATCTTGGTTCCTCACACCTTTATTGGATTTATGATAGTATTTTTCTGATTTTGCTGGGAGTGAAGTAATAGGAATCAGGACAAGCTAAGCTGATGGTTTTCCATTTTTTGTCATCATCCATTCAAATTCACAGATACAATCTACAATATGCAATTCACATTCAGATTTCAGATACAGACCTATACATTCTACAATATGCAATATGCTATTTCAGATACATTCAGATTTCAGATTCACAGATGCAATCTACAATATGCAATTTCAGATACATTGAGATTTCAGATACAATCTACAATATGCAATTCACATTCAGATTTCATATACAGACCTATACATTCTACAATATGCAATTTCAGATCATGATACAGACAATATGCAATTCACAGATCATGACACATTCACATACCGGTGCCGGTGGGAGAGGTGATGGAAGATGTCAGCGGTGGGGGCAAGAGAGGGGAGGCGGCGCCAGTGGGGGAGGAGGAAAGGGGTGGCGCCGGCTGTGGGGGCAAGAGAGGGGGAGGGGAGGGAGGGCAAGCGGTGGTGAGTGGGAGCGAATGGGAGGGGAGGGGAAAGGGGGAGAAGGGGTGGAAGCGAACGGATTCTGAAAAAAAAAAGATTCATATTTATATACGAATGCCATTTTGACAGTAATTTTAATGAAATTCAATAGCAAATGGATATTTCATTCCGCAAAAGCTAAAAAAGCACAACTTTCCTAACATATGGTTTTTAGGTTTAAAATGGCTTAAGTTTTTTATAAGTTGTATAAAATAAACCACCTCTTTATTTAGACTTAAACTTTTTTTTCTTTTAAACCACGTGAAAAATCTAAACAAATAGGGCCTATCGGAACTTTCCCCTCGTCTCGTCTGTTCTACGGAACTGCATTCGAATCCGTCTGATCTCACTGCCGGTAATTCGACGGCGATGAGGCCATGACAGAATTGTGTCTTCACATGCCGGTGGGCGAACGCCGCGGCAGCAGCACAGACAGATGCGGCGTCATCTCTATGGCTGGCCTGGCTATCCACGAATCCGCGCCCCGCGGGTGTTGCTGCTAGTGTTACGCGTCTGCGCGCGGGGCACGCTGCCACCGCTCCGCAGCCAGCCGGTGGCAAGAACCGCCGTGCACAGTGCACAGCGTTACATGCTCTTGGGATCTTGTAAAAAAAATCGGAAGACATTTCAGTTGCTTGAATCCATGAGATCATCAGATTGCCTGCAACATGACCTTTAAAAAACATATAAAAACTGGAAACTCGTATACAATGCGAGCATTATCTATGGCACCAAAAAGAGCTCTGAATCGTTGGTGTTTTTTTACATGATAGCTTTGATTGGAAGCACGAACAGCTTGGAGATGTGTGCTTCAGAAATACATCAAATGCTTGCCTCTTCTAAAGACAAGGTTAGCTCAAGAGTTTCAGTACCTCTCCGGATTGTGAAGGTCACCTTATCTCCAACACCATAATCATCCAGAACCCTCAGTAGGTCAGATTTGCCTTTGATCTGCTCCGGAAGTGACCATATGAAACATAAGGGTAATAACAGTATCCAAATCACATACTAGTATCTTAAAACTTAGAAGCCTAACTGAAGACTAAAGATCGAACGAAGCGTAATCAAGAAACACTCACAGGTTTACCATCCACTGCAACAATGATATCACCAACAACAATATTACCAGCAAAGCCCCTGCGGGTAGGAACTAGACCTGCTTTGGCTGCAGCACTGCCCCCGGGAACCTACACAAAAAGAAAATTTCTGATGGTATCAGGGGATATGAGTGCCAATAAAGAATTGATAGAACCCCGTTTGGCCAACAGAACAGATGAGGTACCACCAATTCAATCTACCTGCAGTATAAGAGCTCCATTGCGAACGTTAAGCTGATATGCAATTGGATCTAGAGCAAATTCCACATTCAAGCCAGCATGGCCAACCTTAAAGAGAAAAATGTAAACATAACTTAGGATAAAATAAATTAAAAATTGAGAACATATGCCAGCAATGAACAATAAAACAAACGATCAAACAATAACAGCGATCTAACTTGCTTATTCATGCTCTAGATTTTAGTGAAGAAAACCTTGAAGGGGTAGCAGAACATATAATGCAAGTTTTTTTTCAGAGGCGTAGTTGGTAGGCAAAACACATAGCAAAATAATTTCAATGATCTCTGACAAATGTCAAATGTCACTATGATATTTACAGAACCTGATCAGCTGAACCTTTTCTTCCTACTACAAATACCTTCCTATAAAATTAAACACTGAGCATGTTTCGAAGCATTTATACAATCATACTAACTGTAGGTACCAGACTTCTTTCTTTCTTTTTTTTGAACAAGTGGTACTGGACAATTTCGACATGTTATTGATAAAGATCTCTCATCTGTAAGATGATGGTTTATGCATGAAAAATATACTTGTCAATTGTCATCAACATAAACATAACACATGATTATAAGGCCAAATTAGAAGGGAAAAATGACATTAAGTTGATAATGTGACTGAAAGATGCCCAAGCAACATACTTTTCCAAACCGAATTAATTGAGGAGCTATTTTAAGTACAGTTGATGATGGGATGGCGAAACCAACACCTGCTGATGTTCCTGCAACATTGAAGAAATAATGGCATCTCAGACTAACCTAGAAACTACAAAAACAGATAGTTAAACTGGATGTAGTTGAATCTGATATGTGCACTGCGAGTCAACACAATAAAATCAGCTTATAGTCTGATTCATAGATTCAAGGAGAGGTAATCTACAATTGATATATGAATCCATTACTAAGAGAGTAGTTGCAAGTAAAAAACACTTGGCCTCTAGGACGTAAGCAGATGGTGAGTTAAAGGAATGCTATGATGAAAAAAAAATCATGACAACACTCACTGATCACCTCACCACAAACAGAAAGTCATTTAAAACATGCCATCACCAATAACAGACAGTACAATGAACAGAGTAATCTAGAAAATGAAAATAAAATACAGCAATGTAGGTAAGATTCACAATCAGCTAGTTAAGCTCATGATAGTAACAGTGGCTGAGCTGTTACTAATGTTACATACGCTCTTTCCAGTGGTAATGAGCATAGTGGCTGAGGTATAGTTCAGCTATAGAAAGCAGAAACATCTGCTAACAACTTCTCAGCATGAAATAAATTACTTTTAGTTTATCAATTGAGATACCGAATCATGTTTTCCCAGTGCACTTTTGACAGATACATCGCAAAATGGAAGTAACCAAACCTGTCTGTGTGAAAATTGCTGTATTAATACCAATCATATGCCCCTTGGAATCTAGCAAAGGACCACCACTGCATCGAGGTTCATCAGAGTACATGGTTAGTAAAATGCTTTGAATACCTTTTTAGCAAAAGAAATCAGACTGACTCGTATTTAATGAATTAATATATTTCCTACAAGTTCTACATATAGAGACACATAACATATAAACCACCACTTCCAATGAATGACCCATTTCAAGGCATGGATTTTCTTTGTCCCAGAGTACAGGTAATAGACAGCAAATCACTTGTATGAAGAGGATAATAATGGTTGAACTTATATCTTGAATGTGGTAGGTTGAATTGTTTACAGAATGAATTTCACAAAGATGTTAGTAAATTTAAGTTAGTCGAGAACTCAAGCTTACAACTTGAGGATGTGCTAAAGTTCCAGACTATACGGTAACCACCGATATGATCTGTCATGTGGGGCCGCACATATAGCTGGCGTTCCAAGGGGAAGGTTTCGGTGGCGGCACCAGATGGGTCGGCTGCCACAGATTAGGAAGGAGATAAGTTTCCTTAGATATGTTTAGTAATTTTAGGTACTCTTGCTTGTGCCTTAAGCCATTAAGAGATAAGATTTATTTAGATGGAAAGATAAGATTAGAGTTTGATTGTTAGGGGCCATTCCATCCTTATAAGGAGCCAGGCAACCTTTTGAGAAAGGCAAGCGACACGTTATCCTCAATCTCCTCCCTATCCCGAGTTCTCCCTCTCCTTCTGACCTCCATGCGCCCTGCCCCCTTGCGCATTGCTGCTGCTCCTCCTCCTCCCCATTAGCAAGTCACGATCCCTAAGAGGAAGCCGGGGCCCAAACCTCCCACTACGCACACTTACCCTATGTGTTCGTTAAGTTGTGACATGATCACTATGCCAACTGCCATAGCTGGAATTAGGCTCCAAGTCTGTGTATCCTGACCTAATTACTTAAAAGAGTAACAAGTAATACTTGTTTAGTCTGTGTATTAACATAAAACCCAATTCACTGTTTTGCACTATGGCATTAGACGAAGATCCTTACTATTGTGCAATTTGTAATGTAATATTGAGTAGAAACCATAAACAGTACGATTGTCAAGTTACGTGGAAAACTAGTGATGGAAATGTTTAGGATTGTCCGTAAGTTACAATCAATACAACATAAAGATATAACCATTACTGAAAGCAGTGCTGCTAGCAGTAGTTTCTAGAGCAAGTTCTGAAATCTGAAATGCAAAATTTGATTTAAAATAGGTAATCAATTGACTAAATCATTTAAAACCATATCCACAAACCTGTTCCCAGGGTTAATAGCTGCATCTGTTTGAATTCCACCACCAATTGTCACTCCAGCTTGACTGAAAATATCTCGATTTAAACCACTGATAACACCAGCAGTGAGAGTATGGTCAAAACCAAAAGGATTTCCAATTGCTAAGCATTGCTGACCAACTCTTAGAGCTGATGACTGTCCCACATTAATTGGCTTCAAGAGATCTGTAGGGGCGTCCACCTATAACATGTCCATGTATGACAGTATGAGATATTAAAAGAGAAACTGTTTGGAAAGATGTTTCCTTACACGAACTATAGCAACAAGTTAATCAACATAACTATGATTGACTACAATTGAACTCAGGTGAATCACAAAAGGACTTAGCTCCAACAGGCCCTGAAACTTGCTTCCTGAGTGCTTGTTTCCTGTACTAATAAAACTATCTAATCTATCCCTTCCAATGTCTGTCCTTGAACTAGACTGGGACAGGGTGGGAAAAAGGTTATCAGGTAAACATGATTATCTCAGTACTCTAAAAACATTGGCAGAATTCCCCAAATAGAACAAAGGACAATACATAAAAAAGGGTATGTATTCTCAATCTCTAGTATGACCCCCTCCCATGGCCTCATAAATCAACTCTCGCTTTTTCTAAATCCATTTTCAATCAAATCACCTCCTATCACTAACATCTAAAGTAACAAGATATTTGCTTGCACATCATCAATGTACCATGACAGGTACAAAAATAAATTACAGGGAAGCAAAAACTAAATTGGTGGGCAAAAGAGATATGGAATTTTTCATGTTTAGCTTTCTGGGTCCATGACATATGTCATGTGCCCATGTGAGTAATATCTAAGTACTTAGTTAATTCAATGGTTAGCGACAAAAAGGATTTGATTTGAGACATATGTAGAAGACAGAGATGAGATGAAAGTGAATAAGAATCAAGACGTTGTACATGGAAATGAAATAAGGCCATAAGGGTGAGTTATGGTGAACATTACACACAGGCAATAATTCTCTATATAAAAGCAGCAGTATTTTTTAAGTAAATCCTGATCCTTCATTCGGAGCAGCTATTCAAAAGGCGTTTTACCTT
The DNA here is from genome assembly GCA_036346395.1 of Hsuehochloa calcarea. Classification (NCBI taxonomy): domain Eukaryota; kingdom Viridiplantae; phylum Streptophyta; class Magnoliopsida; order Poales; family Poaceae; genus Hsuehochloa; species Hsuehochloa calcarea. The sequence continues at coordinate 20,081,349 of CM070600.1, forward strand.
TAGAACAGCAAGATCTTTAGCACGGTCGGCACCAACCAATTTGCCTTCAAAAATTTTCTGTATCCTTTCAAGTAGATCCAGGAGAACATTTATTATTAGTTGGTGTGCATATACAAGAAATACTGGCACCCCATCATAGTTTTCATTTATCCTAGCAAGTAGCAAGTGTTATATAAGAATTTACCCTTCGGCAGCAAGAATGTTGACACGTGCAACAACTTCACCAGGCTTTGGATTTTTTGAAAGAGCATTGCCAACCACTGTCATCATACCAACATTGCAAACTCATGAATATATCAAAAATAAAATACAGTAAACTGGGGTGCAACGACATAAAAGAGTCCAGCACAGTAAATCAGTAATCATGTGAGAACTGAGAATTAGGTTGTATTGCTCATATATGGTAGACATATAATCGTCTGATTTCCATACCATGATAATTTGTAACAATATGTCCAGAATCATCCCAAACTACTCCAGAACCATTTCCTTCAGGGATCTACAATGAATGTTAAGAAGTTTCTTTCAAACAAGAGCTTCTCACATCTTTATCAAAATTATTAGTGTCATTTACAAATGTTATCTGCAAAAGATAGCCAAGAGAACAAATAAGCAATTCTTTGTCTAACTTTAGCTCTATCAAACTATTATATGGGGAAAGAGTGTACCCAGCCTGGTATATCATACCCTAGTGCTTATATGGAACATGCTCATAAACCCTTTGTTAATTCTTACAACATTAACAAATACTCTTGAGCCTAAACTTATAATATGTAAGCATGCTTTTAGTTTACCTCAACAACGCCAGTTACATTAAGCTGGGGGCGCAGTGTTGCATCAAAAATGTTGACAACTGAGTAAGTATTTGTTTCAAAAGCTCTGCGATCCGCTTCTGCCATACAAGCAGCAAGACCCAAAGAAATGTAAATATATTTTTATATTTTAAGAACAAGTAAATAGGATAAAGTGGGTTCAACTGAGCACTGACCTCAGTAGGAAATAATGGACCAGATGAAAAAATCTTAGGAGTTACATCCTCAATTTTGACGGATGGATCACCCAAAGCAAGTGCTGTAATAAGAACATATCAAGTCATTTTTGACAAGATGATAACATATCAAGTTATAAAAGCCCACATACCATGAACAATTATAAATTAACCCTATTACAGGGGAAAATCATATGGATAGGTGAGTAGGTGACAGACATCGAATTAATTTCTATTAACACCTAAATTACCATGCCACTTAGTCCGAACCTGAGAAGTACCTTGAAGAATGTAAGCAAAAACAAAAGGCTGACAATGCAATAATCTTCCTCTTTGACGCAAACAATACAGTTGTGCTTGACATTTCACCAAGTTCACATGTTTCCCTCATTGGCCTGGAAGATTAATAAAATTCGTGTACACATAAAAAAAGCAAAGGAAATGAAAATTTTGTGAACAACCAACAAAGTGAAAGCTGCTGAGAAATCTATAATTCTATATCTCACGCAGCCAACTAGTGAGGCTTAATTTAGGTTGCACAGAGTGACAGGTCACAGGGACGTACAAAATACATTAGCACTTATATTGTTTTTAAAAGGTTTAGCACTCGGTAGTATACTACAATCAGAAAACATGGGAGAACGTAGACGCCACTTGCTAATGTGATGCTAACAGCTAACAAGAAGTGCAATTAGACTCGTGCCTTCTAACCCAGTGCAAAGCTGCCAAACAAGTCAAATACTTGTGAGAAATGAAACGGAATATAAGTAGAACTTTCGTATTAAAAAATGAACTATTTTCCTTTTTTTTAAGACGGGAACTATCTCCCATAATCCAGTACAAGGTGCCGCAAAGTTAACATGCATTGTAAAACTGAATACCGGAATGGAATCACCCGCTACTAAAGTCCAAATACGAGGAAAGTATGCAGCAATTCACAACTGCTCGATTATGCTGACGAAAACCACATGGTCGAAAATTTTCCTGATGTGCGGCAAGAGGTAGGCATGCAGACCTCCGAGGAGCTCCTTCGCCGTCGCGGTGTGCGGAGGCGGCGCAGTCGAGAACCACCCTCCGGCGGCCGAAACGCCTGCACGGGGCACGCGCGGCGGCCACAGTGGCGGGCGCGGCGCAGGCGAGGCGGTGCATCCGGGAAGCGGGGATTCTATGGCTCCAGTGTGTACGTGTGTGGCGCGTACGAGTTCCTTCCAACGAGATGATGTGGGGAATTGGCCGAATTGCGGACGGAGGCAGGGGTGTCAATAGTGCCCTATTACCCTATTACCGGTGTGTTCGCAGGTAGATGTCTTAACAGACTCGGATACTATGGCTTTTTTCTTCTATAGGCCTAAAAATAGAGTATTTTTTTATCCATCAGGCAAACGAATGCGAGTATAGATGATCTCTATTTACCCGTTAACTCACACTAACAGATGGAACCAAGAAAACCCTAATTCACAAAGTCATCATCACTCATCCGCTTTCTTGTTTGTGCTGCTTATTTGAGAGAGATATTGTAATGATTTATATTTGTAGGCTAGATATAGGAATATCTTTCTCTACGTGCCGGTTCCGAGGGGTATCAAGAATGATGTTTGTGCTTGTGTTTAGATGACATAAGTTGTGTTGTGTGTGTCGTTGGATAGGAAGCGGTGAAAATACAGCTGACTACAACATAAGTTGTGTTCTGAGGATATCAAGGATGATGTATTGGTCGTGGGTACACGAGCATGTCCATGGTCAACAGACTTAGGCGATGTTCTTTGCCCGTCGTCCTTCGCAGGTATGTCGTGGGTATAGATATGGGCGAATACTATTTGTGTCTGTCGCGCCTGATTGCCACCCCTAGACGGATGGAGAATGACATTTTGCGCTTAAGTCCACGACTGATGTTATTATTGCGCATGTTTCCTCTTGGAGATAAGTCGGTAATTTTAGCCGGATGAGGTCACGAGGCTTCCCTGCTTCCTCATACGTGATACGTGTTCCCCTCCCTGTTCCGTCAAACGTGGCATGCATTCATTTGTCCCCGCTTTGTTGGAGGGCTCATGCCTCTCCATCAACAACAAAATCAGAACAGGTTTAGGGAACAAAAGCTTCCTGGGCTTCTTTTTTCTTTTTCTTTTTTCCGAAGGAAGCTTCCGGGCTTCTCGGCGCTGCCGCATGTCCATGATTGGAGTCGGGAGGACTATTAGTGTTTTAATCCAAACCTGGAGTCTGTCTTTGTGCAGGCGCATGCCTGTGTGCATGGCGCAATACTTTGAGTCGTTCATTTTCGTGTCTTTGATCAGGTCGTGTATTAGTTGGGCATGACCGAGTCACAAGGCTTGGCAACGTGCGCGTCGAGTGAGTCGTGGAGCTCCGGCTGGCGCGGATCGTGGGTGTGCACGATCGATCCGATGCTTAGCGAGTCGGTTTGAGTATCTTTTTTTCAGTTCTTTGGAAGAGATCAGATGGCGATGCATGCGTTGTCGTATTAAGTGTATACGTAAAACCGCCCCAACGCTGGATCCTCCTGTGTGATTGTTGACTGTGTGTGTTCTTCTCAAACCATCATAGAGTAGAGAAGAGTTCTGGATTGCATCCAGTGTCCCTTTTATCCACTTCAGCAGGTTCAGCAGGTTCAGTGCATGTGATTGCTGGGCTCTTAACCAACATTTGGTATCAGAGCTAGTGCATGCCAAAGTACCTGCGGCTTGAGAAGATGTCGATCGTGGAGAGATCGGCAAACAAAGAAGGCTCTATTTCTCTTCAGGATCCAATGCTTTCCAAGAACAACTACGCGGCATGGGCCATCAAGATGAAGGTCTATATGCAAGCTCAAGGTGTGTGGGGCGCCGTCGAGCCCACGGTCGGCGAGGCCGTGGAAAGCAGGAAGGACAAGATGGCACTAGCAGCCATCTATCAAGGAATTCCTGAAGATGCGTTGTTGTTGATTGCCGAGAAGCAAGCGGCAAAGGAAGCTTGGGTAACATCAAGACGATGCACTTGGGAGCGGTCGCGTGAAGAATGCGAAGGTGCAAAATCTCAAGACTGAATTTGAGTGTTGAGGATGAAGGAGACGGACACGGTGGACGAGTTCGCGATGAGATTGACTTCTAATGTCAATAAAATCCGAACTCTAGGCGCAAAGATGGATGAAGACACTGTCGTCAAGAAATTTCTTCGTGCGATGCCGGAAAAATTTCTGCCGATTGTTTCGACGATCGAGCAGTTTGGAGACGTGGACAACATGTCTCTTGAGGAAGCCATTGGGCGACTCAAGACTCACGAAGAAAAGGTGCGCATATACAGCGGTGAACGACGACAACCATCTGCTATTGACTCACGCCGAGTGGCAGGCACGAGTCAAGAAGAGCAGCGGTGATGGTTCCTCAAGCAATCTTTGGCGCGCGCAATGCTTGTGAGGCCGTGGGCGCGGCAAGCCACGCGGTCTTGGCGTAAAGCGCGGTCGCGGCCGGGGAGATCGAGGCGGCAACAATTCTGCTCGCCAGGAGGGTGAGAACCACCAAGGCGCCGGTGGTGGCCGTGACAAGTCCAAAATTAAATGCTTCAATTGTGACGTGTTCGGGCATTATGCATCAGAGTGTCGCAGCAAGCGTCGCGACGAGGAAGCCAACCTCACGCGAGCCCCTGATGAGGAACCTGCTGCTCTCATGATGGTGGTGTCTCAGGAGGAGGTACAGAATGAGGTTATGCTCAATGAGGATGAAGTCATGCCAGAGTTGCACGTGGTTGGTGAAGCTCCAGTATACACAGATGTATGGTATTTGGATAATGGAGCTAGCAACCATATGATCTGGCATCGAGCAAAGTTCCAGAACTTGATGAGAACATCAAGACACGTGAAGTTTGGTGACGGCTCGACGGTGCATATTCATGGAAAGGGTTCCATCTTGTTCGGTCACGAGAATGGTGATCAAAGGCTATTTCTTGAGGTGTATTACATCCGGATTTGAGGAGTAATATAATTAGCCTCGGCCAAATGATGAAGATGGGAGTAGGATCCTAATGGCGGTGCACACTTAAAAGTGTTTGACAAGAATGACATGTCACGATGTCGGTGAGGAGGTCACCAAACCCGGTGCATAAGTTGTCCCTTGAGACATGTCAACCCGCTTGTCTGCTGACACGATTCGATGACCCGCGTGCATTGTGGCATGCTAGGCTTGGACATGTGAACTTCTATTCGCTCAAGGCGATGGCGCACAAGGCAATGGCGATGGGGTGCCAAGGATTGTACACCCAAACAAGCTATGTGAGGGTGTCTAGTCGCCAAGCAAGCGCGACTACTGTTCCCTATTCAGCAAACTTGAGTGAGATGCCATTGCGGTTGGTACATGCCGATCTTTGTGGCCGATAACACCCACAACACTTGTAGGAAACAAGTACTTTTTCCTCTTAATTGATGACTTGATCGGTGGATGTGGGTGTATGCACTTAGAGAGAAGGAGATGCTTTAGAAGTCTTCAAGAAGTTTAAAGCCCTTCTGAAAATGGGTCAAGCCATAAAGTGAAGACATTAAGAAATGCCGTGGAGGTGAATTCTTGTCCACGAACTTCATAAGATTTTGTGAAGGAGAAGGCATCGAGAGACATCTCACCGCGCCAGTACACCCAGTGTGAGCAGCGTGGTTGAGCGAGAAACCGCACCGTGATGAACATGGCAAGAAGCATCTGAAGAGCATGCATGTCTGGGAAGGCGTGGGGAGAAGGCATCGAGCACGCGGTGTACCTGCTCAATCGGCTACCGACGAAAGCGTTAGGTGAACGCACACCCCATGAAGCATGGACCGGTAAGAAACCACACTTAGCACATCTGAAAGTTTTTGGATGTGTTGCACATGTTAAGGTTGCAGTGCCGCACCTTAAGAAGCTTGATGATCGAAGTACTCAGATGATCTACCTTGGGGTGGAGGAAGGTAGCAAGGCACATCGTCTGTATGATCCGTGTCGCAGAAAAATACATGTAAGCAGAGATGTTATCTTTGAGGAAGGTAGGCAGTGGGACTGGAGTGATGCTGGTGATGCAGGAGCTCAGAACTGGACAGAGTTCAGAGTCGAGGAAGACTTGGCAGAGGCTGCGACGGACGTGGGCGCACCGACACCACAGGCCCCGTCTCCGTCTACGCCGTTGTCACCGAGCTCGGCCACGCCAATGCCAGCAGCAACACAATCAATGCCTGCAACCCCGTCGTCAATGCCCATGTCGCTTGCGACGCCACAAGGGGCGACTGGTCTCACTTCTTTTGGAGATTTGACACCAACTTCCTCAGATGGTAGACCAAGAAAATTTCGCTCTCTCACTGACGCGTATGCAGCTACTGAGGAGGTTATATTGGATTCAGATGAGTTGTTTCTATTGGATGCTGAAGAACCATCATCATATCATCAGGCTGCAAGTAACAAGTTGTGGCAGGAGGCCATGACAAAAGAAATGGAGGCAATACAAAAGAACAAGACATGGGCTCTTACTGACTTACCACAAGGTCACAAAGCAATTGGCTTGAAGTGGGTGTTTAAATTGAAGAAAGACACCGAAGGAAATGTTCTCAAGCACAAAGCAAGGTTGGTTGCAAAGGGGTATGTGCAACAACAAGGTATTGATTTCGATGAAGTGTTTGCACCTGTGGCAAGGCTTGATACAATCAGATTGCTTATTGCTCTCGCGGCACAGCGCAGCTGGGAGTTGCATCATTTGGACGTCAAATCGGCGTTCTTGAATGGCGACCTCCAAGAAGAAGTTTATGTTGCCCAACCTGAAGGTTTCCTTGTGAAGAATCAAGAGCATAAAGTATACAAGCTGTTCAAAGCTTTGTACGGCCTCCGGCAGGCACCTAGAGCATGGAATGTGCGTTTGGACCAGTGCCTAAAAGACATCGGCTTCACGAGGTGCTCACAGGAACAAGCTGTGTACACAAGGAATGTTGGTACTGACACATTATTAGTTGGTGTATATGTTGACGATTTGATCGTGGCTGGTGCAAATGTCAAAGAAATCAATGTCTTCAAGCAGCAGATGAAGAAAGAGTTTGAAATGAGTGATCTTGGTCATCTCTCCTACTACCTTGGGATTGAGGTGGAGCAGAAAGGAGAAAGTGTGATCCTGAAGCAATCGGGATATGCGAAGAAAGTGCTGAGTCGTTTTGGCATGGCTGGTTGTAATCCTGCTAAGTATCCCATGGAACAAAAGCCACAGCTTGGAAAGGATGTGGAAGGGATCGCAAGTAAATGCACAGAGTCTGAGATGTGTCATAGGTTGCCTAAGATACTTGACACACACTCGGCCAGACGTATCATTTGCCGTTGGAATGGTGAGTCGATATATGGAGAGGCCGACAACTATGCATCAAAAGGATGTCAAGCATATACTCAGGTATTTGGAAGGCACAATTGAGTATGGGCTCATATACAAGAAAGGATCAGGGGATGAGGAGCTGGTCGGGTTCACAAATAGCGATCTGGCCGGCGATATTGATGATCGGAGGAGCACTGGTGGAATGGCATTCTATTTTGGGAAGAACCTGATCACATGGGGCTCGCGAAGCAAGGATGGTGGCTCTGTCCTCATGAGGTGAATTCATGGCTGCAACTACTGCAGCACAACAAGCACTGTGGCTGAGGAGTTTGATTGGTGAGTTAACTGGTTTAGAGCCAAAGCCGGTTACGTTGTTTGTTGACAACAAATCTGCGATAGCTCTCATAAAAAATCCAGTGTTCCATGGACGTAGTAAGCATATTGATACTCGATTCCATTTCATCCGCGAGTGCGTCGAGAATGGGCAGATCACTGTGGAGTATGTCGGCACCAGTGAACAGCGTGCAGATATCCTCACAAAGGCGTTGGCAAGAATCAAGTTTGCAGAGATGAGGGAACTGCTTGGAGTAAAGAATCTTGCACCAGGTTTAGTTTAAGGGGAAGAATATTAGTGTTTTAATCCAAACCTGGAGTCTGTCTTTGTGCAGGCGCATGCCTGTGTGCATGGCGCAATACTTTGAGTCGTTCATTTTCGTGTCTTTGATCAGGTCGTGTATTAGTTGGGCATGACCGAGTCACAAGGCTTGGCAACGTGCGCGTCGAGTGAGTCGTGGAGCTCCGGCTGGCGCGGATCGTGGGTGTGCACGATCCGCTGATGCTTAGCAGAGTCGGTTTGAGTATTCTGTTTTTTCAGTTCTTTGGAAGAGACTGTAGCAGTCTGTGCGTTGTCGTATTAAGTGTAATACAGAAAACTGCCCCAACGCTGGATCCTCCTGTGTGATTGTTGACTGTGTGTGTTCTTCTCAAACCATCATAGAGTAGAGAAGAGTTCTGGATTGCATCCATTGTCCCTTTTATCCACTTCGTGTTTCTGTGATCTTTTCGCTTCTTTGTCTGCAGCAGGTTCAGCAGGTTCAGTGCATGTGATTGCTGGGCTCTTAACCAACAAGGACAACAGGAGTGAACTCGTCGCCGACGGCCGGAGCAACGAAGCCACAGAGGTCAGATTTCCGATGGCAAGTAGCGCTGTTGTTCAGTCGCGCGGAGCCAGCGATGTCGCGGGTCGCGGCCGCCACGAACTCAACCATCGACAACTTAATATAGTGACAGCGGGAAATCAGTGTTTGCAATTGACAGCAAAACAACACAAACTTGGACGAGACTTCGCCGCGCCGGGAGTTGATGGAGCAGAACCGGGACTGTTGGAAGTATGGATACTATTTTAATTCTAAATTTTATTAAGAGACTACGAGGCAAAGATCACAGATAACAAGAGAAACATAAAACTATACTAACAGCACACGATACAATGTACTTCTAATCATACGCAAAGATAGCATTATCACTTGGTCGCACAAACAACAACTTATTATCGGGATTGATGAAGAATAGGAAACGGTGTAGACTCGATGTAGGAATAAAGCAGCAAAGCGAACGGTTCGCAGATGCGTTGTCTAAAAACCTTATTGATGCCTCGTGTAGGTAAACACTACGACAATGGCTCAAAGATACCAACTTATCCTCCTTCCCGGTGTACGCCGAGGAGAAGCGACAGATCAACAGAGAGGGAGCAGAAGAATAGGAGGAAAAAACGAATTGCCGTTAGGTCTGAACATCTTCAAATCTTTTTAAAATCGAGACAATTACTCTATAGGAATTACATAATAAAGCACGTAATAAACTACTGGTAACTGTTAATTGAAAAAATCAATTAATAGTAAACAAACAGTGTTTATCGGCTCTTGACTATACCCTAATCTACGGTTCCTATCAGTGACCACACTGATCTTCCGACTACACTGGTCTTCTTTCGAATAACTACAGTAATCTTTTGACTAGTGTATTTTGACCTGTATCCAAGGAAGGATAGAAATACACGATTGGAAAAAAGAAATTATCAACTAATTCACGACACGTTCACATGTCATGAGCCAGCGCTCGCTCTTCAGTGCCATCATGCGAATCCAAGCTGTCGTGGGTCTCCCGTAGTACCGTAGAGCCAACGCCGCCTGCCCTCCGCCGCACAAGTTGCTTGGTGGTTTCCAACGTCCAGCCATCGGTGATTATCCTCTTCCTTTTTTTCTTTTTCTTTTTTTGCTTGGGATAAAGATGGGGATGGGGATGTATCACGTGTATAGTTTGTTGATTTATTTGTGGAGAGGAAAAGTATGGTCCTAAAGTGTATTTGTTGAGTTAATATGTAAGTTGTTAAAGTCTTAATCTCAGTTTACATTATCCCAGGTTTAAGTTGTCAACCAAACAATAAATATTAGACCTGCCTCATCAGTCAAAAATCATCAAAAATTTCAGATGGGTTACATGCAAGCTTTTTCCTCAGACAGACACGATGGTCAAACCTCCACCTGGCTATTAGGTAGACATCACACACAACATAAATGGTAAGTTGGTTTCTTAAATAATCCTATCCTATTTTACACAGCACACGATAAGTTTCGTGTTAACATGACTTTTGGAGATTTTATAAATCAGAATTAATTCTCTACATACCACTGACAAAATGCATAAATTATAAGAGTGGTTGTGTGAGATTTTCGTATTACCAACTTACTATGACTTTGGGGTCAATTTTGATTTCACCGATATAAAATTCTTTGAACGGTCTGGTTCCGAGAAGTTTCATAACCGCCCACTACTCTACTACTAAAAATAGTAAAATACAATGTTAATTATTTGCACGGCATGATTTGGGGGAGAGGACTACTCAATAAACACGACCTAGTTTGGACTTACAAGTCAGCAACGAATTTATATTCTATAGGATAAGAAACTCTACATTGGTCAATGTCCAGTGCTTGTGAAAATTCCTATGAAATTCACGTGTTCCTAACATAGTTTAGTGAATGGTCCTAAAACAAGTAGTAATCACTTATAACCTTTTTAGTTTCTGAGGTTAAATTGCTCAGTAACACTAAATGGATCATAAGAGTTTAAAAAATAGCATCGGTGTCTCTACGGACAATTAGGTTCAGACCACACTTAATTAATGACTTACCAATATCACACAAAATATTGTGTTTTCAAATTAGATTCAAATCTCCCTTTTTCATTTTCACGAAAGAAGCCCACGTGCATTAACCTGCTCGCCCTCTGTTCCAACCCCACCTTGGCCCACCATCCCCAGCGGGGCCACCTCTCCCCTCCATTTTTCCTTCCTCGCCCCACCCCTATGCCGCCGGCCGCCTCCTCTTAACCCGACCAACCCCATGGCCGCTACTCCACCTCCTCCCCACCGCCGCCTCATCCTCCCCTCCTCTCCCACCTCCACCGTCCTGCGCCCCAAACCCCATCCCCATGGCTCTCGCCCCTCCGCCGCTTCCTCTCCTCCGACGCAACCACCGACGCTGACTAGAAGCCGTCACCCTTGGATGTGAAGCAGATATGACGCAAGTTCTCCACCTCAGAACCCGCCACCAGCTCGTCGCGCTTCCTAAAGGCCGCGTGGGACGCTGTGGTGGCCCTCCTCTGCGGCTTCGCCGATGACCCCGCCATGTCCGATCAGACCCTCGCGCTCTACATCCCCGGCTCTGTGTTTACCACATATGCCCATCGCTTCCGCCTATTCCTTCCCTGGCGCTGTAAGATCGAGGTGGCCGACTAGAGGGGGGTGAATAGGCGGTTTTAAAAACTTTATCGGGCTAAACCAATAAATAAATGCGGAAGCTAATAGCGAATTGGTTTTGCACAATTAAAACCTAAATCAACTAGGCTCAACTAAGTGCACCGACAATATAAACACAATACAATATGAGCAATCATACAAGGTATATAAGCAATTAAAGCAAGAATGTAAATTGCTCAAAGTAAAGCACAAGTAAACACAAGATGACACGATTATGTTTTACCGTGGTGTTCGGAGACTTGCCGGTCTCCCCTAATCCACGTTGAGGTAAGCCCAACCCGCGTTGGACCGGCTCCTCAAATGAGCCCACACCTCCGAGGTAAGTCCAACACTTGGACCGGTTCCAAACCGAACCAACACCTCGCTCAACTATGGTTGCTCTTCCTCCACTCCAGGAGATGGCGAGCACCAAACCACTCACAACCAATCGGGCCTTCTCACAAGCTTCTTGAGAAGGTCACCGAGCACCGACGCCTCCACGCCGTCTAGGTGTCGGCAAACACCAAGAGTAACAAATCCAAACTTTCACTTGAACTAATCAAGTGTCAATGCTCACGTGGATACACAATCCACTACCTAAGGCAACACATGCACTTAGGGTTTACTCTCTAATCTCACCAAGTGCAACACATGCACATAAGAGAGGAGAGGTTTGCTCTTAGCTCAAGAGGCTCACAAAGAGTTCACAATAGTTCTTAGCAACTTTAGCAACCTCCCACAACCGCCAAGGTGGCTATATATAGCCCACACACAAAAACTAGCCGTTGGGGAGAAGATTCCATCAAAGCAGCCCAGGCCGGTCGATCGCCAACCAATGGCCGGTCGGACGCTTATGCGCCAACGGCTAGAAAAGTAGCCGTTGGGCCTTGGCGTCGACCGCCATGACCAGCTTGGCGGTCGGACCACGCAGATATCGTCCGATCGCGCGCGTCTTGGCGGTCCGACCGCCCGTCGCAAATTGGCTAAGTCCCAAAGGGAGCTCTCGGAAAACCGCTCGCTCGAACTCCGAACTTCCTCACCGCGGAAGCTCCGATTTTTACAACAATGGAACTTCCGCACAAGGAAATCGGTTCAGTCAAACCGGTCGACCGCCAGAGCACACCGGTCGGACCGATTTGCCACCGGTCCGATCGGTGACTACTTGGTCCGACCGGCAGACCACAGAGCCAAAGCCAATTGCACCACTTCAAATGACAAAACACATTCGCTCATTTGAATGCAATTTTCGACAAGGATTCAAAGATGATATTCTCAGTAGGTTACAAAACACATTTGCTAACCCTTAGAATACTCATCACAAGGAATAAGGTACATGGACTTACACCATTTGCACAACGCATTTGCAAACTTAAGTCACATGTTACAAGGGTTATGCATGAGCCTCGATTATTTGCAAAACACATTCGCAAATAAATAGCATCATGCCTAGATGAGCTAGAGCAAATATAATGAGCTATCAACACATGACTAACTCAAACTACTAGTTAAGACCCCTCTTAATAGTACGGCAACCTATACTAGCAATCAGGTCTTCCAAGCAAACACCAAGACCGTAAAAGACTAGGAACACATCCTTAGCCCTAGCTAGTCATACCTTTGCCTTGCATCTTCTTGAAGCTTGATGACGCACATCAACACTTCAAGTCCGGGTCTTTAACTTTGACACTCATCAACTCATGATGATTTCTTCACTTCGGGATCTTGTCTTGAACATCATCAACACATGATGATTTCTCCATCCCGAGTCTTCACATGCATCAACACATGATGCAATCCTTCACTTGACCTCCATCAACACATGATGGGTCTTCTCTTGTCTTGATGATCAACTCATGATCATCTCTTCTTGATAAGCATCAACTCATGATGCATCATTTACACCAAGCTCTTGACTTGATGATCAACTCATGATCATCCCAAGTCTTCATCATCCTGGAACATAACCTGTATATCCAACTCATGGAAAATGTTAGTTCCACAATGTGATCATCATTAATTACCACACCATACCATTAACTCATAATGGTGGGACAAGATACCTCAATCTTTTCCTCTTTGGTAATTGATGATAACCACTTAAATTCTCATAAATTTAATGATGATAAATGAGAGAACAATTGAGTATATAAACTACACACGTTATATATACTCTAACATGAGTATACAAGAACTACACAAGTTCTATATACTCATAACATGAGTATATACGAACTATACAAGTTTGTATACTCAAAGTTTTTGTTTCAACGTAAAGATCCTTAGTATATGTGGAAAATGGAATATGGATCAATACTAATGAAACCACAAAGTATAGGATAAAACTCCCCCTAAATGTGTGCATACACAAATGTGTAATGAGGTCATATGCACATATTCAAGTTTAACTTAAGGTTGAGTTCAATCCTATATTTTGGATCCGAGAGATGCAACATTATATAAATTGAGATGTCGATTGCATACCTCGTTGTGTTTCACCTTTATATCCAAATGAGACTACACAAAGATAATACTTGATAAAAGAGTTAGTCTCATATTTGGATTTGTCATTAATCACCAAAACAATCCATTAACTCATAATGGCGGGTCTAGATCTTTCAGGCGCCTCTCCTGGGAATCTGTCGAGCGACTCCTCCCCCTCCCAATCGAGGACGTGCACGTCCTCCTCCCAGCCTTTGCTGAGTTCTGCATCACTAAAACCACCACATTTTTAAAACAGGGTGTACTCGGTTTGTGCAACCGCCCAGAATTTTGGTTGTGAACCGAAATAGAATCAAACCTGCTTACGAACAGTTGAAAAGCATTAATTTGATTAAATTATGGCCTAACAACTATTTTGCAGCAACAAAATGGGCATCTTAATACCAAAACTTTGACTTACATTCAGAAGAACCAAAGGGTTGTACAGGAAAGCTTGAGTGTGGCTGCAACCCTAGCACGTTCTCCAATGTGTCCTTCAATCTTCTGATATGCCTTCTGATGAAAATTTAGTAAGATTGGGTACACAACGTACTCAACAAGCCACATGAGAAAACTATTTAACTACATGCTAGGAGTTTAATAGATTGTTTAGGGTTTACCATATCAGGTATATGTGGATGCATCGTTTGAGTTAAAGAAGTTTAACTTTAAAATAATAAAATAATATTAATATAACATCAGGGGTTTACTTAACAATTACAATTACCATTTTAACATATCAAAATCTCTACTTATGCCTCATATATTGGAATCACCTATGAACACAGTTTAATTAACTGGAAGCACGACGTATTCAAATACCATTGATTATACTCTGCAGAGTTGCCCAATTTTACCCACAAGATACCTCAAACTCATACTATCATGCAATATACACGCAACCTGATAGCGTGCGACGGAGTTGAGATAACAAGACATTCTCAATGCTCAACCTTTTTTGCCTCTACCCAATAGGTTCTTGGACCATACAACAATCGGGAAACCACCGGCCAACAGTGGAATGCGCGGTCCAATGTTGACGGTACCTACCATTGTGTGGATCGGCCAGCGAGTGTTTCTCTGTTTTCATTCCTGTCCCACCCCCAAACCGCGGCTGCTCTGTACACAAGAGCATATGTCATCCTGTGGGTATTCAATCAAAAGAGCAGTGTACTAAGCCAAGTTGGATATACCAAACCCGTGGTTGAGCAATTTATGTGTCTATTATTTAGCACAAAGTTCTTGTCCTTACTTGTCTCCAGTGAGCAAATGGATCAACACCAACTCGTGGTTGTCCACCTATTTGGTCTCACCTTCGAATCACTTTTGTCAAGTATCTTGGGTTGTCTAACCTCCTGATCTCAATCCTCAACTCTCCACCAAACCATTGGTGGCTAGCCAATACTCTTTTTTAGTATTTATAAATACATTGTGTGACCATGCTAAATATTTAGTTATCATTTTATGTAACATAGACTTATCAAGGTGAATATGGCCTACAAACAATAGGTGGGTGTGTATGTGGGGTGACATGATATATATAATCATCATGGTATTCAAAATTATTATTTCAGTAAAGAAGTAATTGGCATAAATATGATAATGAAAGTAATAATATAAGTACATGAAATATAGGCTCAAAATGATCAAATGTATGTAACTTGCCTCCATATCGCAGTCCTTGACTGGATTTACCTCTCCTGTGTCTTGATCAACTCCTCTGTAACTTGATCAACAAAATCGGGTTCTAACATGGAAGAAAATTAAATAAATAAGTCCAGGCTCAACAAGAGGTGAGCTGGGAACAACATGAATTAAATAAATTCGAAAAGAATTGAAAGGAAATGTGGTGGGGTGGTTGTTTATTTGGTGCTAGATTTGGCCAAATGGAGTTGAAAACAGGATTCACGGGCTTGACACGGTCAAAATGGATATATGTATGTTTAAATGGGTTTGGATGAATAGTATCGGGTCTAGTGAACAGTACCAACCTTTTGTTTAGTGTGGATCAGGTTGGGTGAATAGTAACAGGTTAAATGATCTATATCAGTCATCACAACTCACCGTGGATCGGATTGGATAAGCAAAGGTGCCGGATTTTGGGCTCTGTGCTAACGGGTTTTGATGAGCAGTGAGTGGCTTATGAATAGTGTTAGTGGTTTTTGACTGGGTTTGGAATAGTGCGAGAGCACAGTATTGGGCTAAGCCCAACATTCATTGGCTCATTTGGTCTCTTGGGCCAAGCATAAGGCCCAGCTCTGGACAGCTTGAGCTACGCTGAATCTCGTGATCTCGGTGCCAAAGGAAAGCTAAAGAAACGGGGAACAAAACTCTAGGAGACGAAAACCCGAGATTCGGCCTCTAAGTAATTCATAATGGCCCAACAAGAAAATCTGTCAAAACACGTCAGCTGTCCTGAACAGTCGTGGTAAAACTACCATATCTCCTA
This sequence comes from Hsuehochloa calcarea, assembly GCA_036346395.1. Taxonomy (NCBI): domain Eukaryota; kingdom Viridiplantae; phylum Streptophyta; class Magnoliopsida; order Poales; family Poaceae; genus Hsuehochloa; species Hsuehochloa calcarea. The sequence continues at coordinate 20,097,360 of CM070600.1, forward strand.
AACCATAACTCCAAATCAGATGATCTCGGTGCCTAAAGAAATCTAAGATCAAGGGATACAACTTTCTAAGAGGTGGGAAGATCAGAAAACGTACGGAACTTACCCAAATCCGACGAACAAATCTGGCGCATGACAGGGAGGAGGGTGGCGGCCGGTTGGAGAGGGGGAGGAGGGGGTGGCGGCTTGGGGAGGGGAGTGGGGAGAGAGAGAGGAGAGGCTAGGGTTTGGGGGGAAGGAAAAACCCCTCTTGGCTGGCCCCTCTCATGGGCCCCTCCTAGGCTACGGCCCAGGCCCAGGTTGTCGGAAGATCGCTGAAAACCCCCGCCGATTCAGGAAATTTCAGTTCTTGTTTGCCTTTTCCCTCCCCAGCTGCTTTTCTAATTACCCGATCCGAATTCGGGGTATTACATGCTACCCCCCTTAACAGGATTCGACCTCGAATCTGCACGCCAATCTAATCGTAAGGAAACTACGACTGGAATGAAACAGCGATATTCCAAGCTTAGAATTGCTCAGATACTCGCTTAACACTCGAGCACACAGACGATCGCGATTTCGCGATAAGGACCCGAGACAGTCAACGCGATATGCCAACTTCCAAATTTCTGAAATTTTCGGAAAACAAGAGAATCCAACTGGAACTAGAGAGTCCTCGTCGCATCCACGCAATGCTAACTCTCCACCAAAAAGGTTAAATCCTGAAATTTGACATTTCAACACGAAAACAAATCCATTTTCTAAATAGGCGGTTCTGACGAACACCACGATGACCAAAGAAGAAACCACTCGAATGCCCAAATCAAATACTTCTTTTGGTTTATGCGAATTAAAATGAATCGACATGCCAACACAACGCCAACTCAGTTACGGAAAACAACGATCAACAACACATAACTCAAGCGAAATCGAAAACGCTTCACTAACCGAGAAACATCATTTTCCTCGGTTTCTCTTTAGGAGTAAAACTTCTCTCGAACCTTGGAATTGAATTCATCGCATACCACATGAGCTTAAACCTTTTAATTGAACATCCTCAAATTATGCTCAAACTGAAATACATCATTAACACCATTGTGAAGAGGCTCCATTGAATCCTCCAATTACTCTAGACATCTCATTCTACTCATCAACATTAATTTGATTGAAGGCACCCAAAGCGCCACAAAATAGATCCCACACAATCACATTACCTCTCATTTTCAAGAACAACTCGTAATCCTCGTTACACTCTCATGTACTACATCGAAAGGTTCTATCAATGATCATTCCACTGCTCAGGAAACTCTATTATTCCACTTTCTTTACACACACTCATTGTGTGACCAAAGGTCTAGCATAAAAACGTAAAGCCCAGATTCAACCTCTAATACTCTTACAATGAACTTTTGGTATACTTGATAGGAAATTCTTTGATCGGATAACTAAAATTCCTGGAATCCAAACAATATCCTCAATCATTAATATCAACATTCATCACTAATCAAGTAACTGCCTAATGTGATTAGCTTCACCAAACTTGAACCCACTAAACCACACTATTCCATTTCACCCACACGACCGTAACATACACATTCGCAAGACTCTAACTAATTGACCAAGTTCCAAACTTTTGAATATTTCAATATTCCACCGACATGAACAAGGGTTCTTGAATTACAATTCACTATTGGTTTGACTAGCTGTAACAACATAATCAGTTTTACCTCAACGACCATCATTCCTTTTGGATCCAATTCTCTACAAGATTTATATCACAAAAATCAATTCTTCCTCCAAAGCTCTTGAAATAACTTACAACCCCAGGTCTCACATCAACATATACTTGACCACTACTAACCGGATGCCACTGTATACCCCATAAGGTTTTGTAAAACAAATTGATGAAGTGGTAAATAAAATATATATTTTTTCAGCACTCGGAAAAAAATATATTTTCTTTTCGCAACAAACATAAGACCGGGAGAAATAGACAAATAACAAGGATCTCGGAAAAGCAAAAGCGGAGACCACAATTGAGGGCACAAGTCCCACAAAAAGAGAATATGAAATCTCAAATAAAACAAAGCACCACTTTTGAAAATCGAGAAACTCCTATGGGGCAAAAATAGAAAGTTTAGGCACACTTCAAGTAAACTGTGAGTTACAAAACTTGACTTCGATCTCGAATACTTCTACTTCACTCTTTCTTTAACAAAGAAAGTAATTCTTTTGATTATAACGTCACGTTGCCCACTCAAACAAGAAAAGTTGTAAGACCAAATCACATGAATCACTTAAGAACCAATAAAACTTTCCAACAAGCCACTTGCTCAATCCAATCCCAGCTACTACATAACCATGAACTACAAAAGATCACGGATGCAAAACTTGAAAATTTTCATTTGAGCGATACCACGAGTGACGATCAAATTACCTTCTTTCTATAAGAATCGACAACACACTACCAACCTATTGCTGATAATCTTACTAACATTCAGAATAATACACTGTTAACGAAAATTCATCATAGTCTACCCTTCCATTGTACAGCTCTCTAAAAACTCACCAAATTGTTTCATACTATTTTATCATCTCGTCCTCAAATCGAGAGTCCACCAAAAGCTTACAAACTACTACAACAACAACTTTATTTTAGCAGAGATCTACTACACAAATCAAAATGTTATACCAAAACCCTTTCATTATGGACATGCTATCGTCGACAATTCCACTATCATGAAAGCATAGGCCACCAATTAAATCCACAGTTCAACTCTTATAGATGCTCAACACCAAACGTCAACACACAATTGTTGCACTCCAACCATCATTGCTATCAATTGGCTTCATCAAGAAATCTAGATGCTACCTACTTTCCTTTTCAAATCACATGAACAATCACAAATACATGTTCAACTGTCCATCCTCATATTCATATTTGATTGCAAAATCCCGACAAAACTTCCAAAATTATAGCCTTCCATCGATCAAAAGTCTCAACAACTCGCAACCAAATTCGTCCAATTATTCTAGTTAAAATAACTATCTAGAAACTCCTTCCATAATATAAAATCATCTAGTATCTACAGATAAGATAACTCCAATATTAATATCCACTATGGTAATAATCTAGCATCTCCCCAACTTTTCCTTCCCACACAAGAAGATTAATCCATCGAGACCAACTAATCCAACAAGTTTAGCAAAACTAAATAATTTTAATGATCATACCAGTCATCAATGTTCTACAATTCTTAATAACTCCTTTTAATCCAATTAGGTATAGCCATACTATTAATCATAGTTCATCAAGAACTACCACATGACACCATCAAGTTAATCAACTTTCCTTCCAAGGTTCTTGGTTAAGATTGATTATACACCACACTCTGCACTCCAACTTGATAACCCATACTATATCCATTAATTTATTTAATTACAACCTTTAACTTAACCACAACAAGACATCGCTAAAGGGTTTTAATATTTTCTTTTATAACAGAGAAGCATTCAACTTCAATACTCAAAATACCCAAAAGAAATACATTAGGTCAAAGCTTCCACATGTTAAAGGACTTGAAAAAGAAAATTTTCGTTATCCAAAATACCAAGCTAACAAATGAGTCATTTTTTTCCCAACAAGAAAGGCAGATCTCTCGTGAAAAGATCAACCTTGTAAATTAACGACGTTCACAAGAAACAACAACAGATCAACAGTCAGGAGAACAAATAATAACTTAATAGAACCAATAAAGACCAATGAAAATATATCAACTGCATTGTAAATACTAACCCAAGAAAATTCATCAACCGCAACTATAACAGGAATAATCAAATTCAAACTCAAGGAAGAAAACAACTTTTCTAAAGAAACATATCCTCAACACCTGTAACTAAGTTACCCGATGTAAACACTTCACCACTATCATACAACAAACGGTGATATAACTTGGCCATGCCTATGGCCACAACCACAATCTCTACCTCTCGACTATCATGACCCATAGCAATCACATAATCAAATCATAAGTAGTCAGAACCAATTCATAACATAAATAATCAATACAACATAACGGAAGCGTAAATACGATACTCATCCCATTCCCATCCTACTGTGCACCAGTGTGTCAAAATTTTAAGTTAATTAACCATTATCAAATTTTGGTTTATTTTACTAGTTCTAAAATAAGTTTTATCAATTTTAGGTTAACTAAGTTATTAATCTATTCACCACGGACACAAGCCCGCTCGATACCAATCAGTAACACAAATTTCAACAATGAGCTTAGAATGCCACTAAACTACTATAACCATCTAATTTACATCAACTTACTATAAAATTTCAGCAAGCATAACAACATTAAAACCCATCCACAGGTCGCATTAACACAAGCATAACACTATGACAATCATAGATAAATTAGACCTAGGAGCATAGCAAAATAATAAACCAAGATTAACATAAACCAAGCATCTATGGTTATTCAATACCATCATGTCCTAGATATAAATATTCATGTTATTCTAAAAGTTTCTCATGTCCAATGAATCAAATAATTGGGTGAAGTGCATGATTCCAAGTCGCTAGCCCTTCCGAGTAAAACGTCATCCTTTGGTCACCTAAAAACAACAATAGAGCAAGAATGAGTCCAAGACTCAGCAAATACATAATAAAGCCATTAACAATAGTTTATTAACCATAATCAAAATTATCATCATCATCCATTTAGTTAATGTCATTGTCATTCTCAAACAAACAAGCCATATTCCATATAGGTAAAGTTGCACAATTTAACAATTTACTTAGATATGCGAATGCACCAACATGCTCATGCTCATATGCATCTCATTAGCGATCTGGGGTATAGCGGAGTGTTCACCCGTCGATGACACACTCTATCCTTCACTCCCGTGAAGTCCCCACCAAAATAGGATTTTATCTAGAGCTCTCCGGACTAGTCATGTAACGTTCTCACCGACCTCACCGGAATAGTTACATGACTTTCTCACCGAACTGGCTCATCCAACCCCTGTCATGATGAATGTAAATGATGCGACATCTTTATTTATTCATCAACATAGTCCATCTCATTAACTCAATATCTCCTCCTCATTATCTCAATATCATAGTCTCATTCACTCAAGGTCATCAATATCATGTATAAGAATAAGCTGAACGAAAGCATAATAAATAGAATAATAAGTAACATCAATGATCATGGTGAACAACCCATTGTTCACCACTCTACCATGTACTTGCCTTCCGCGTGCTGTGACGAGTTAGGAGGCAACGACGGAATTTCTCCACTCCCTGCCCCACCGCCTACACAAATATTTATTCAAAATAAGAATAACAAGACATGATGTGGCTACAAGCGTTTTACCATAACCCTCTATCTAGTCAACATAACCAAAAACTCAAAATGACGAATTAACTAATCAGCCAATATCGACCCTTCTGATCAGCAGTACGATAAAAATTATAATTAAATATCTGTAACTCCGAATGACTTGAAACCAGTGCTCAAATACTCTTAACGTAACAGGCTACGAAACTATAGTTGGTGGAATCCTTTGATTCGGCCAAAACAGTGGCCTAAACAACAGTTGAAAACACTAATGAGATATCTGCCCGATTTGAGCAAGTGGTAAAGAAAATGACTTAACTTTTATTCTACTGATCCAATGGAGGTCATCTTTATCAACTTGGAAATATAATTTAAAGGGATACAACAACCTATTTGGGTGGGGGTTCTGAATCTGAATGTAACTATATCAAAACCGAGAAGCAACCGACAGTCTCCAAAATCTCTGACAGACAGAGTAGTGTGCGGTTAAAAAATTCATAACTCCTAAACCACAGGGTGGAATCTCGTGATCTCGGTGCCAAAGGAAAGCTAAAGAAATGGGGAACAAAACTCTAGGAGACGAAAACCCGAGATTCGGCCTCTAAGTAATTCATAATGGCACAACAAGAAAATCGCCAAAACACGCCACCGTCTCCGAAGTCGTGGTAAAACTACCATATCTCCTAAACCATAACTCCAAATCAGATGATCTCGGTGCCTAAAGAAATCTAAGATCAAGGGATACAACTTTCTAAGAGGTGGGAAGATCAGAAAACGTACGGAACTTACCCAAATCCGACGAACAAATCTGGCACATGACAGGGAGGAGGGTGGCGGCCGGTTGGAGAGGGGGAGGAGGGGGTGGCGGCTTGGGGAGGGGAGTGGGGAGAGAGAGAGAGAGGAGAGGCTAGGGTTTGGTGGGAAGGAAAAACCCCCCTTGGCTGGCCCCTCTCATGGGCCCCTCTGGGTGCTGGCCCAGCCAGGTGTCGGAAGATCATTGAAAACCCCACGGTCGGGAAATTTCAGTTCTTGTTTGTCTTTTCCCTCCCCAGCTGCTTTTCTAATTACTCGATCCGAATTCGGGGTATTACAGGATAGGAGAAAGAGCAACTCTAGTGATCGAGGGAAGTGCTTGTGTGGAGCCAACTTGATTTGTTCAAGTTTTCTCAACATAAATTAGTGAAAGATCGATAAGTCTTCGATACCACGGGAAAAATATCGTTGGTCTCCATTATGGTTTATTTCTTGCCTTTACTATTTTCATATTTACATTTCTAGCAATTTAATTGTAGAATTGCTTAGCTAGATTTGTACTTCGCATTAGTGTAGTATTGAAATTGTCTTAACATAACATTGTTTTTCATTCCTTGAATTGTACATTTCTAGCAATTTAATTGTAGAATTGCTTAGCTAGATTTGTACTTCGCATTAGGGTAGTATTGAAATTGTCTTAACATAGTATTGTTTTTCATTCCTTGAATTGTACTATAAAACTTTGTTAAAACAGACAAGATAAAATTAGTAATTAATTGAACAGTTTTAGAAACCTCCTATTCACTCTCCTCTAATCGGTTATCCTTAATCCTACAGTTGGCGAGGTGGTGACGAAGATAGGGGCAGGAGGGGTTGGGGGAAAGGTTCGGAACGGTGAGGTGGTGGTTACGACGGAATCGGGGCGAGGGGGCAGCAGCAAATTAAAGTTTGATCTCACCGGAGCAGGAAGGGGTGGCCACTGCAGCACTGCAGGCCCACCAACAGCAGCAAGACTCACAACGTGCTCACCCGCTTCGCCGCCGCCAAGTCCGGTGTCTACTGCAGCCCGCTTCGGCTCCTCGCCATGGAGGTATTCGACAAGGTCAATGCGCTCGGTGTCTACTGCAGCCTCCGCACTGGCCAGGACATAAAGGAGTTGCCTTTCTCCAACCACGTCGCGTCTACTATCGAAATGCTGCGCACCGAGTAGCTCTACCAAGTCGCCGTGGTTGATGAGATACAGATGATGGCTGACCCTGTCAGGGGCTATGCGTGGACACGTGCCATTCTTGGGCTCAAGGTGGATGAGATACATCTCTGCGGTGACCCCCAGTGCGCTCAAGACTGTTCGTAAGATTTGTGCAGATATCGGAGATGATTTGGAGGTGCATCAGTATGAATGATTCAAGCCGCTTGCTGTTGAGGCAAAGACACTGCTTGGAGACCTCAAGAATGTTCACTCCGGCAATTGCATTGTTGCGTCCTCACGCAGGGAGTTTTTTTTTGGGGGGAGGAAGCTGGCAATTGAGAAGTTTACGAAGCACAAGTGTTGACAGCAAGCAAAGCTGTTCAGTGAGCAGGATAATGAGTATGATGTGCTTGTAGCGAGTGATGCCGTCCGTATGGGGGGCTGAACCTTAACATTAGGAGGGTTGTGTTCTACAATTTGGACAGGTACAATGGGGACAGGATGGTACCAGTTGCTGCCTCACAGGTACAACAGATTGCTGGGCGTGCTGGCCGGAGGGGCGGTGTTTGTCCAGATGGGCTCACGATCGACCACTTTCTTGTAGGATTATTTGGATTATTTGATCCAGTGCCTGCAAAAGCCGTTTGAGGAGGCGCAGAAAGTTGGCCTTTTTCCTTGCTTTAAACAGGTGGAAATGTTTGCCAGCCAGCTCCCTCACCATACTTTGAATGAACTGTTGGATAAGTTCTGTGAAAATTGCCGCAACGACAAAACATACTTCATGTGCCAGCGGGACAGTATCAAGAAGGTGTAATATGCTTGAGAGGGTCCAAGGGCTCTCCCTCAAGGATCGCCACAATTTTTGTTTTGCACCAGTCAATATAAGGGATCCAAAAGCCATGTGTTGTGGGCGCGTTTATTGGCAGTAGATAGATTTAGGAAAGAAGGAATGATAGTTAGAAAGAGATGAGTTGGTATCTCATTAAGAGATTGAGTTAGTTTCCTTCCCGAATGTGTTGTGCTTTCCTGATTTTGGAAAACCGAAATCCTCCCTTGTGCCTAGGCTATAAAAGTTGCATATGTAATTGAGAGAAAGCATTAAGAAATAAGAAAAGTTGCCTCACATGGTATTCGGCAGATCAGAGCCTCGCCGGCCGGAACAACTCCAACCGACCAAGTGCGATCCTCGCCTTCGCCAATTATCCTCGCTCTTTTCGCATCTTCATCCTTCTCGATCCCACACCATATCAATTTGATATCAAAACCATCACCAACACCCTTCGCCATGGAAACCAAGACTCTAGACGATGTGTTCGAGCAACTCGCAATCATGATGACGGAGATCAAAGACATCAAGGCGTAGCAGGCCGCACATGACCAAGTGATCACGGGTGGAACACAAGAGGCGGCGCGGTAACTCTGCCCACAGCTTCCGGCGGCGGTGGCTTCCACGCCCGAGACGGCCTCTCGAACCCGAGTTTCGTGATGAGGAAGATCGGTGCACGTACTCGCTTCCAGAAGCTCTCCTTTTCAATGTATGATGGTGAGGAAGATCCCCTTTCGCGGCTCAACTGATGTGAGCAATTTTTTCGGGGGCAACATACTAGGGAGGAAGAACGAGTTTGGTTGACATCCTACCGCTTGACCGACACCGCCCAACAGTGGTACTACCAACTCGAACACGATAAAGGCATGATTTCATTGGTTCGCTTCTCGGAGTTCGTCAACATGCGGTTTGGGCCTCCCATCCACAACAACCCTCTTGGCAAATTAGCTCAACTACGACGAACGGCGATAGTTGACGCATACCAAAAGAAGTTTTTGGCACTCTTATGCCATGTCGATCCGCTCTCACCACTACAGCAAGTATAACTTTTCACCGCCGGGTTGGGCAAGCCATTGCAAACCGACATCGAGCTTCAACATCCAATGCATCTCCAAATGACCATGAGTTTGACTAGAACATACGAGCAATGTCTCGAGGCGACCTCTGGGGATCCGAAGCATCCACTAAAACCCCCGTCGGGGCGCGCTTCACGTTAGGGGCCTTGGCACCAAGGACCAGCATGCCAACTTCGACCATGGGCACCATGGCCAACCCATCCTCCAAACTATGACGTCTCTCCGTGGAAGAGAAGTTCGATCGACGCACAAGGAATTATGCTACAACTGCCTCGAGAAGTTATTTAAGAACCATCGGAAGGGATACGGTAGGCTACGATAGCAATAATTCAAAATTTCTACCACGTAAATCAGGATGCCATGCAAGTAAGAGATCATAGATCGTTACCACCAGACGCGCAATACAGCGGAAGAAATATTGGAGCAGCCTGGTCCAATGAAGAGCGCGTTGATGTAGTTGTTGCAGTCGATCTTTCACCATATTCGATCGTCCAGCGTAGTCGATCGACTCCTCCAGCAACCAATCGAGTTCCTCGCCAAGGTCGCGGATCGTCCTTAAGCACAACAGCAACCGCAGTAGCGCTACGCCTCTACGGTATCCACACATCTAGAGCAGGAACGCCGCACACCGGTGTGCTAGCACCAAGTCACACGGGAAGGCTCTCTCAAGAAGATGACGGATAGGGTTTTGATGGAGCAACTCACGTCAACTCGTATGTCCTCTCTCTCCCAATAGTCTCAAGCATCTCCTTATAAAGTGTCCATGACGGATCCTATCCGAACATGTTTTGTTCCAACCCGTTCAGTATGTGACCCGTTAGGTTTATGTGTAGTCGGTTGTGACTCGAAAACCCTTTCCGACTACGAGTCGTTAGCGGTTCCTAGCAGGACATAATGATTCTCGAACACACACAAATTATATCGGACAAACCTTAATGCAATATGATCTACGACCAGGTCCTATCTCTACACGACCATTTCAAATTTGGTCACGACCGGTTCGTAACTTCTTACGACCAGGTTTCGACCACTCTATTATTACATTCGACCAGTCTACGACTAGCTTGTATCTCCATACGACTAGTCCGTAACTGATCGAACTAAGTGACCTACTCATGCATTCTTCTTTTGCCTCATGATATCTGGTTGAACTCCAGATGAGATATTATGTCATCTATGGACTGTTCAATACTTTCTCGATCGAGTGTCCGATAACCTTATGTGCTCGAACTCGTCGACCACCAGTGGCATGGCCATGCACTTTCTTTATCCGATCACTTCGAGGGCCCCAAAGATATCTCTCATGTTATGTTAGGAGGAGCAAATCTCATATCCGATCAGTCACATCCCTCCGTATGTTTCATGGCATACCCGAAAATTACCTTTATAACTACCCAGTTACGAGTAGCGTTTGGTAACCCCTAAGAATGCTATTACACATGTAGGGAACCATGCTAATCTCAGGTCTAAGGATTATACATCATCATTGCTTGAGACCAACTAATGACACATATAATCGTAACAATCTCAATAGAATCTCAAGGTGGGTCTATCCAACACGATGTTCTCTAACATGTGTTCACATTATCAATTCAATATCTCTATATCCATGACCTGTGAAATATGGTCATCAATCAATACATGTGCTGGTCGTAGAGTCACTGGTGTTCCGACCAGTGACATCCGACCAAGGATACATTTAGAACGACATCATATAAGTTAAAAGAGTTTCACCAATAAGTCACATACTCGTTGATTTATATAACTGATGATTCATTCAAGGAACATAATAACATTTATTCAATAACTCATAAACATATACGTGATACAATCATCTCTATGATTGCTTCTAGGGCATATCACCAACACCATCGTTGTTCCATGAAGGGAATTTTTCTCCTCGAGCTTAACGACGACGATGATTCAATCGAAGACGGTGATCATGTGGAGATCTCACTTCACGCTCTCACCGGCATCTGCAGAAGTTGTACAATGCAGTTGACGATAGCGATTGAAGGACAACAACTGCTCGCACTCGTGGACTCGGCTCCACCCACACCTTTATGACCGAATCATCGCACAGCGCTTCGGCTTATCTCCACTACCATGTCTGGGTATGTAGGTCGCGGTGGCGAACAGTGACTGAATGACCAGCACAGGAGTTTGTGCTAACACTTGTGTCACGATTGCTCACGAAGACTTTCTTACCGGCTTTTACGTTATTCCACTCGAGGGCTTTGATGTGGTTCTTGGAGTACAATGGCTCCACACTTTGGGGCCTATTCTTTGGGACTTCACGAAGCTCACGATGTCCTTCTGGAAGGATGACCATTGAGTGACTTGGACCGGACTGGAGGCTGCACCGATCGGCGAACAAGCTTGCGCCATCATGGGCCATGAATTGGTGACCAATCTTTTGACCGAGTTAGCTATTCTCTTTGAGGAACCGCGTGGGCTGCCACCACCTCGACATCATGACAACCACATTCACCTCTTGTCGGGCACCATCCCAGTTGTCGTTCAGCCGTATCATTATTTGCATTTATTGAAGGATGAAATTGAGAAGCAATGCGATGAGATGTTGGTACAAGGTATTATCCGCGAAAGTACTTTGGCCTTTTCATCTCCTGTTTTGCTTGTTAAAAAGTAAGACGCTTCTTGGCGCTTCTGCGTGGATTATCATGCCCTCAATGACAAGACCATCAAGGACAAGTTTCCTATCCCCGTCGTTGACGAGCTTTTGGATGAACTCAATGGTGCATGCTTCTTCACCAAGCTCGATTTGCACAATGGCTACCATCAGGTTTTGATGCATGGTCTTGATATTGAGAAGACAATGTTTCTTACGCATTGTGGTTTCTTTGATTTTTTGGTCATGCCGTTCGGTCTCATGAACACTCCAGCAACATTCCACGCGCATATGAACGACATCATCAATCCTTTTTTTCGCTGTTTTGTCCTAGTTTTCTTTGATGATATTATGGTTTACAGTTTGTCTTGGGCAGAATATCTTCAATAGGTGCACACAGTGCTCCAGCTCATGCATCATCATTAGTTATTTCTCAAGAAGTCCAAGTGCTTATTTAGTGTGGAATCGGTGGTGTATCTCGGCTACATTATTTCAGGTCAGGGCGTGGCCATGGATTCTGACAAAGTAGAAGCTATTCAAGCATGGCCAAAACTGTGTACCCTCCGTGGTCTTCGTGGATTCCACGGTCTTGCGAGTATTATCGCAAGTTCATCAAAGAATATGATTTGGTGGCAGCTCCCCTCACCAAATTGCTCAAGAAGGAAGCTTTTTCGTGGACGGCCAAAGCCGATTCCACATTTTTAGCCTTGAAGGCACACTAGAGACGGCTCCCATACTTCATCTTCTGGATTTCACGAAATGTTTTACAGTGGATTGCGATGCGCCCTGTGCAGGGTTTGGTGCGGTCTTGCATCAAGACAGGGGACCTATTGCGTTTTTCAGTCGGGCTGTTGCTCCTCTTCACGCAAAGTTGGCCGCTTATGAGGACGAACTGATCGAATTAGTCAAAGTCGTCCGTCACTGGCGGCCATATCTTTAGGGACGTGTTTTTCTTGTTCAGACTAATCACTATAGCCTGAAATCTTTGCTTGGTCAACGTTTCTCTACCATTCTGCAACATACATGGGTGAGCAAGTTATTTTGTTACGATTTCTTAGTGGAATTTTGTTCTGGTCGCCAGAATGCAGCCGTTGATGCATTGTCTCGACGCGACGAAGAGATGATGGTGGTTTGGGCTTTGTCCAGTCCTAACTTCACCATATTTGATGGCCTTCGATAGGAGGTCTCCTCGATTCGAGAGTTTGTTGTGCTTCAGGACAAGGTGTTGGCCGGTATTGCCAATCCCTATTGGATCGCCATGGACGAGTTACTATTATACAAGGGGTGTATTGTTGTGGCTGATTCCTCGCTCGTTTGGGTTGATTTACTTGTTGATGCTCACGACATTGGTCATGAAGGCGTCCAGAAGACTTTACATCGCTTTCGGGCGACTTTCTTCAACTCTAATGCTCACAAAAAAGGTTTGGGATTATGCTAGAGGTTGTGTGATTTGTTAGAAAAAATGGAACATTTGCATCCAGCTAGGCTTCTCCAACCTTTAACCATACCATCGGCTATTTGGGAAGATATATCTATAGACTTTATTGAAGGCCTTTTGAAGGTGGGAGGTAAAATGGTTATTCTCACCGTTGTTGATCGTTATATAAGTATAGCCATTTTATCCCACTCGGTCATCCATACACTGCAAACTCTGTTGCTCACGTTTCTTTATGACATTGTTCGCCTCCATGGGATTCCCTATTTTATTATCACCGATTGTGATCCAGTCTTCACTAGCAATTTTTGGGACGAACTCTTTCATCTTGTCGGTGTCAAGCTTCATATGAGTTCTGCCTTCCATCCACAATCTGATGGGCAATCTAAAGTGGTTAATCACACCATTGCGATATATATGCGGCGTTTGTTTGGAGATCGTCCTAAGTAGTGGCTTCAGAGGCTTCCTTGGGCGGAGTTTTGTTACAATACTTCGCATGACTCATCTCTCCGTACCACACCTTTTGTGTTGTCTATGGGCGTGATCCACCCACATTGTTGACTTACCAACTTGGTACTGCCAAAGTAGCAGCAGTTGACAAACAGTGGCGCGATCGTGATGAGTTTCTTGCTGAAATTCGCGAACGTCTCCTTCAAGCCCAAGATTATATGAAGAAAAATTGTGACAAACATCATCGCGCAGTTCAATTTGAGGTGGGTGAATGGGCATGGCTTCACACCAGCAGGAAGAGCTAGCAGAACTGGCCGCGTAGGGGGACGTGGCAGACAGGGGTGCTTGCCAGTTAGATAACCCTGGAAACACTGACTGTTGAGGTGAATCATTATGTGCACAACCCACTCCTGGAAGTTCGTCCCGTTGAAACGAACCGAAGGGAGTGGGATGACGAAAGAGCCAGTGACGAAAGCCATCTAGAGCAGAGTGGTGGTGCAGATGTTGAGGTCCAGCGCTAGAGAGGCGGATTAGAATCGGGCGACGAGCAGAGTCAGGGCGTGGTCCGGGAAACAGAGTCGTATCATCTCTGGCGGCCAAAGGTGTGGACTGGGCCGAGGCGACTAGATCGAGGAAGCGCACTGCTCGGGCGAGGTAGCCGGATGCGGCGGCAACCACAACAAACCTTATGGGTGGTGGCAGCCCCAGGTGGAGGATCGGGCGCTGCTGCTCGCATGGGAGGAAGAAGATTGCGCAATCTTGGGCCGGGAGGAGCTGCGGTGATGTCTCAGGCCCTGGCGGTGGGATCCGGCTCGGGCGTGCAGGATCCGACATTGGCGGTGCGGATCCGACTCGGGTGACGCGTGGACATGGGATCCGATGGTGTTGTTGTCGCTGCTCGCACAGGGAAGAGCCCAGGGTGCGCGGCGATGGTACTTGCTTCAGAAAACATAGGAGGAGGTGGAAGCAGAGGAAAAAAAATAGAGGATGTGAAAAAAGGAGGCTCGAGCTTGGGGACAGCGGCGGCGGCGGCTGTCACGAGGGAAATCCTAACCCTAGCTCTGATACTATGTTGAAATGAGGTTTATTATTCATTCCATGGACCAAAATATCAATATATAACATGTAAATAGTTATCAACGTGCAAAGAACACCCTAAGTTATATACATATTTAACATGAATATATCAAAAAGTGACAGTGAAGCCAGCCGGAGGTGTGCTACCAACTTATACGTCATTTGCATTAACCGAACCGACTGCTATTTTAGTGGCACTACGGGAGTTACATGCTGACTAATGCTGTTGTGCAATACTATATCGCAACAGAAGGAACGATTTAATGAGGGTCATGGAGTAATCAGAATTAAATGAGTTTTTCCTTGTATGCTACATCTAACTACGGTAATAAGAGGATTACACAGGTTTCGTTGATTATTTCTCTAGGATGTCTTAGATTATTTAGTATATCCCAAACTTGTGATTCTGTAATATTTGGAGTCTGGATAGGATAGCCGTTATATATCCCCTTTGAAACGTTCACACCTGATGATACAGATGCTAAGTAGACAGTTATTTGAACCTCTAGGATGACCATGGAGCTTTCTGGGACTCTGCTCAGATTTCAGATGCTAAGTAGACACAGTTATTTGAACTTCTGTTCTTAATGGCTATCTGAAATCGATGGAGCTAATGCAGTGGATGGGGGTGCTAGTGACAGCTCTAAATACATGGTTTCGGATCTATCTTGTTTGTAAATGAGCTGCATAATATATGCATCCTGATTCATTCAGGCTACAAAATGTGAGCAAGGACTGATGAGTTGAACCGTTTTTCTATATCTTTTGAGAAAATTGAATTCAAATATTGACAGACAAAGAAGGCAATATATATTACTATATTTAATAGCAACTGGAAAGGGCCGTACCTAGTGGTAAACGTCACCAGCAAATCGTGTGCCGTCCGATCGCATCCGATTGTCTTCGGGCCATCTTATCGAATCGGGCGCCCACGAGACAGGGGTGGAAGCCCTATCCCAGTGAGCTCCGAGCGTTCCCACCTGGCGCTCGCCTGTTCGTTCCCAACCTCTCGTTGGCGGCGGCGCCATCTTCTCTGCCTCCTCTCTCGCTCTCTCTCATGCGCCTCCGCTCACCTTGACTCGCACCGTCTCGCCTCCGGTCTACCTCCTCCTTCCCATGCACCTCTGGCCACCTCGCCGCTCCTAGCCTCTTCCTCCCCCGCCGCGCCTAGCCTTTTCCTCCCTAGCCGCCGCCACCGCTCCCTCTCTCTTCTCCCACCGGTACCTCGGTCTCCCTCCCTAGCCACCTGTAACATCCCAAAAATACCTTAATGCAAAAATATGGGATTTTTTTAATTTTTTATGTGATAACTATTGCTATCCTTTTCGTATTTTTATACTTATTTGAGCTCCATTTTCTTTTTTGCCAATATAAGTGGTGTATGGAAGAAAACCCTTATTACTAAAACTCTAATTATAGAAACGCTAAATACGGAAACCTTAGTAACATAAAATGCAAAAATAAAATAACCTTAATGTGTAGCCCTTTTAAATATTACAGGAAGTGTAAACCCTAAAGGCCGAAAGCATAAAAATTCGAAAACCTAATCCTCCTCATGTTCAAAAGCCCAAATTAAATTATTTAGCGAATATTAGATTTTATCTATCACCAACAGGAGAATTTTTTAAAGTATATATATCAGAATTTAGCAACCCTAGAGTGTGTTTCTTTTTCCTTTTCCAAAATTGCTCCCTACTCTTTTATCCTCCTCCCTTACTGTTCATCTCAGGCCCACCCGCAGCACCTTTCTTCTCCCTCCCATTTCCTTCTCTGCCTCGAGTTAGCACCATGCCACTCCTGTAGCTGCGCCCATGCCACCCGCCGCGCCGGCTTCTTCCCCGGGTAACACGCAGCCCCGTCGTCAGCACCACGTCGCTCGCGTGCACTGCCACGCGCCCACGCGCTCGCCACGCGGCCAGCTCGCGCGCCCATGCCGCGCCTGGCGCCCATGCCGCCATCCAGCGCCGCTCGCCCATGTCGAAGCTGCTCAACGCGACGGCATCGCCCAACCACCTACAAAAGGCCAGCCTCGAGCTGCCTTGGCCCTCCTTCTGGCCTCTCCTCCCCTTTTCTCTTCTACACCGAACACCAAAGAGCCCAGGAACCGAGTGCGCAAGCGCGAGCTCCAAATGCTGCCCGCTCGGCCGCCGACGCCGCCCTCACCGTTCCGGCCGGCCCGAGGCCCTCCTTCCCCAATCCACCGCGTCACGCCGTGTCCCAGCCTACGAGGAAGCATTCCCCTCAGCTAATTGCACCACTCCATCACCTGAGCTTGCGCAACCGGCTTCTTCCTCGAATCCGGCCAAAAGCCGCCGCCGGCGTCGCTCCTTCTCCATCGGTGAGCCCCCGGTCAATTACTCGCCTCAAGAACACCCCCACACCCCCGTGTACCTTTCCCCATCACCCTCTTCGGCTCCCCCTCTCCCCAGCGGCGCCCCCACGGCGAGCACTCTGCGCCGCCCATGGTGCACGGCGCCAACCTGCCTCGGTCTTCCTTCTCCCCGACCAACTGCACAGGTGACTTCCACTTACCTTGCCGGTGCTCGTGCTCCCCCTAACCTTTTCCCTATGCCCTTTCAGCGCCACCGTGGTTCCTCCTCCCCCGAGCCCGGCCGCCGCCAGCTCCCCTCAGCACCGCCCGGGACACGACGCCACCACCACTAGGATGATCGACCCTCCCTGGTTCCGTTTCAGCCACCTCCGGCCGCCGTCGTCCCCTCGCGCGCCGCCGTTTAGCCCCACCCGAGCCACTCCCTGGCTCCCTCTGTTCCCTTCACTGCTCTGATTCCTCTCCGTGCAAATGGTTGAGGAACTTACAGGTGTGCCCTCCTCTTGTCTTTCTCTAGCTCTCTGATGGTATAAACTTGTATGTATGGTTGCAGGGCAATGTCATTGAGTGATTAGTTTAAGGACATCATAGTTAGTGTTTACACCAGACTAAGCTAATCAGTAGGTAGTCTATGTAGTTGGAGATAGGGCAGTGAGCATTGCCATTTAATGTGTAAATCCAACATAGTTAGAATTGATCAAATGATCAACGGACAACATCAATGAAGATCTGTTAAATGTACTCAATGTCAGCAGCCCTAGTCCATTATAAGCAATAATACTGGAATGAGTCAAGTTATTGGGGTTAATTAGACTGTGTGAGATTGATTAGTTAGGAGTTGTTAGTCAATTAGTAGTAAGTATGGCAATTAGTAGTAACATTTTAAACTAAGCAAGCTCCCTGATGATTAAGTCAATTAGTATATTTAGTGGTTGAATGTTAGCAAGGCCCAGATAGGTTAGATAACTGATTATAATCTGTTAATTGGCTAATTAGCTAGTAAGTGTTCCAATGGCAAATGGTATGTCTAAAGGAGGTTAATCAAGGAATAAGTTTAGCAATTAAGAGACTGGTAGAACTAAGCCTAGCTATAAGTCACATAGTCAGTTTAGTGGTCTCATTAGCACTAGGTGTAGCACTGTTAATAATGGATTGCTTAAAAGGATGATTAGAGGTCATATAGGGTATAGCTGTCTCAATAAACAATGAACTATAGGCCTTGGATATAATGATGATAGTGATTAAACTAAATTAGTTAAAACAGGAATTCCAAATGATAACTAATGGATGATATAATAGGGTTAATTCAAGTAATTAGAGGGTAGTGAGTGCCATTAGTAGATAAACCTAAGGAACTAGGTTTTATGACAAATCATATATTATAAAGTCATCCCAAGTGGCACATGAACACTAGACGAGTGCTAAAATAATTGTAGCTATAATGGTGATGGATTAAGATGATATAGTCATGATTAGATATATACTAAGTCATTACGCTAGTTAAGTTCGGTTAACATGTAACAGTAATACACCAAAAAGAGATGATCATATAAAAGGTGTCCAGGTGACCAATTAACCCCAGGCCATTAACTATTGTCTAGACAAGGTTAGATTGCTCAACAAAGGTCAATATCAACTAGGGCAATAATATGACAATTACACTTCATCTAGGTCTTATTGGCAACTAGAAACTAAACTACGAGTCCAAGCCTGGTGGGATCTCCCATTAGATAAATGTTAAAAAAATAAACTAGGTTAATTACTCAATAAACAGGAATTAGTAGTCAACGATATAACTGGTTAACTCACTAGGCTAATGTCTATCCCATGCTCGAAAGTTCTAGCTAAGGCTCATAGAACTTTCTTGATAAATATAAAATCAATAAGAGAAACTATTAAATGGGCTAGATCCCATGTGTCAGTGAGATTTATGTCTACCTAGAGCGAACCTCGCGTTTATACATAGGTCTCTCCCGATAATCATGGAACTTCCTCGGTAAATAGGAAGTAATAACTAAAATAATCATTAGAGTAGCTAGGTGCCGCGTGAGCCGCGGTAGTATGTTCCCTAGTGGATAATAGAAGCTCATCCACCAAACAATATCGTCTAAACCCTAGCATCATCCATCGCTATACGTCCCCAGTGATCGGACGATTCGTGATTCGAAAGCAAATCCGAGAGTATTACCTAACTAGGTAATCTCTCCTATCTAGGTAACCAATGTGAAATATTTAGATGAATATTCTCTCCGTCCTGTTGGAATCCTAACCCTTTGCACCAACTAATTGTTCGGGAGTCGATCCCTCTCGCCCCCATTCCGGATCAAACAAATACCTAATCCTTAGTCTGACTACGTCTGACCATCAACCCCAAAACCACAACACTAGACCAAACGAATAGAGTTTGGATATTATCTACTTTCGTCTGCAGTATTTCTTTCATCAACTCCTTTGGATATACTTTATCTGAAGTATTTCCTCCATCAACTCCATTTGGTATGATTACTTTCTCCGGGAGTACTTCGTCCTTCCAAATTGTTGTTAGATATATTTACTTTCATTCGAAGTGTCTCCTTTTATTTGAATGTATTTGGACTTATTGGATTTCATTTGGTTGCTTTCAATCACTCTTGGATTTAATCGTATCTGCGTAGTTAGAATCAGAAGATATAATGGAACAACAACTCCAACAAGGACGAGGTCCAGATCAAGATCGTCAGAACATTGAACAAGATGATTATCAGCACGCTAGGCAAGATTATTATCAGAATATCGGGAAATGTGAATATCAGAATAATGAGCCTTATCAGAATATTGAGCAAGGCGAGTCAACACTTTGATTATTTTGCACCTACTTTTGCAATTATATTGTTTTAAATTATAAAGTTGCATTGCTATGAATTATTCAACTATATTGGTCTAGCTCATAGTTAATGCCTTAATAATAATTATGCATAAACTTTCAATCATTGAACTTGGACATTATCATTTGTCACCATAAAATTAATGGTTTACATAATAGTTATAAGTATGTATCTAAGTGTCATGCTTAGTATTGCTTAGATACATTGTCATGTGAGCATTAAATTGCCCGACAACAATCATTCAAAACATGATTTGGGTAGCCGAGGCTAGAGCCTAGCTAGTATGTTGGCTGGAAAGGTTATGTTTAAAAACAAATGAAAATATGATAAATAGATTTTGACTCGGGTGGTTGAAAAGAGTGGCCGGTGCTGGGAGCTCGAGAGGATGTTGGTATGTGGATGTACCGCCCGAGTCAATTAAGGACCGAATCTTGTAATAAACTCTCATATAAAAATAGTGCGACCATAAGTCGGTAACACCTACGACCTGGCTAACTAATTTGTTCGCCTCGGCGTGGCTTCGCGATTGGTGGATGCGGGTGGATAGACGGGGGAGAACGAAGCCGCGGGAACTGCACGACACAAATGGGAGACCTCCCGTGGGTGAGTGGAGGCCCTAAGGAGGTGATACCTAGCGGTGCGAAGTTGCTATAAGGTGAGACATTGTAAAGGTCTTGTGATAATCAACTTAGCCGCACACCTACAGAAGTGTGTTGGGGGCATTATAAGTTAATATATCTCTTGTAGGTAAAGTGTACAAACTTTGTAGAGTAAGAAAATTATCTAGATAGACGTGCTCACGGTCAAGAGCGGTGCTGAGAACTTGCTTAAGTTAGTTTTTATTTTTATAAAACCATTTGTGTCGAATGAAAATGGTGGGCCGCGAGCCCTGGATTTGAGAAAGCCTGGTCGGGGACCAGTGGTAAATACGGGATAACCTGAGCATTGGGTGGATGAACTCACTCAATGATATAGGAGACAGAATCTCCACTAATACTTTACAACATAAACTCAATTTATAAAACTTGTATTAGTAAAATGCTAAGTCTCGGGTTTTGCTACTACTTATTTTTTTTCAATAAATGGCTTTGTGCACAATAAAGGACCATGAGCCTCCCCTTTGATTAGCCTTGCATATATAATAATTGCATTGTGTGTTGGCTCGCGAGTATGATTGTGTACTCATGCTCGCTATTTACATTCTTTTAGTCAATAAGCATAAAAGAAGGCTACAGGGACAATTATGAGTATTGATCAAGACTGGAGATCAAGAAGGCCAAGAACTAGATCACGAGCTTACAGTCGATTGCCGATGGGCATATCGTGAGGGTTCCACATGTTATACTTTGATTCTTCTTCCACTGCTGATCTCTGAAAGTATTTGGCCTATCTGGCCATTCTACAAGCCAAAAGTTGTCAGGTATATTTACGCTTTGTTTAATATTATGCAATAACTCTGTATTTTTGCTATATATGTTTGAACCAATAATGTAATTGTGTGTGCTATCTACTGATATAGAGAATGACATAAATTAACATAGTAGGTCCCAAGTTACAAATTTATAGTCTCAGACCGCCGTTGCCACTCCCTCCCTCTTCCTACCCTGCCGCCCTCTCGGTCTCCCTTCCCAGTCGCCGCCTTGCCACCTACCCTCCCTTCCATCCCCTCGCCTCTCCGCCGGCACTGCCAGTCCCTCGCTCTTCCTCCCGCGCGACCCCTCCCTCTTCCTCCCCTACCGCCCTCTCGGTCTCCCTCCCCAGTCGTCGCCTCAGCTCCTCCCCTCCCTTCCATCCCCTCGCCTCTCCACCAGCGCCGCCGGTCACTCCCTCTTCCTCCCCCACCACCCCCTCGATCTCCCTCCCCAACCGCCTCCGCTCCCTCCCTCTTCGGGGATGTGGAGCGTGGTCGGCGATGGTGGTTTAGAGCGGGTAGGAGAGGGAGAGGCCGGGTCGGGGACCTCCGTCGTTGCTGCTATCCGCGACCTACCGCCCTTGGGCCTCCTCACTTTCCAAGAATTCGCCACTCCTCCTAGAGCTGGACGACGTCCTTGCTACACGCCCCTCCCCGCGCGCTCGCGGCACCTCCTCCTCCTCGCTTGACCTCCGCGCCTCCTCCCTTCACCCTGCCCTTCTCCTCCATCTCGGCCGTGGCCCCTCCGCTCTGCAGTGCCGCTGTTGTGTATACCCTCTGCCACTGCCTCCTCTTCCTTGATCCACCCGCACCTTCTCCACAGGGTGGCGTCCGGTTGCAACGGAGGTCGTAGTGCGCAGTGCCAGTCGGGCCGCAGCCTAGGGCTATGACGCGTTGGAAGGAGGCCGCAGCTGCTTGACGCGATATTGGCAGCTTGGTGGTGCAGTGCCGGGTGCCAGCTGGAACGCGGTAATTGAATCTTTCACTTAGTTGTTTTTATGCGTGTAAGTATTGTTGTGTCACCATGTAGTTCTTATGAATGATGGTACTTTTCAACATGGAGTCAACAACCACTCTGTATAATTGTTTCCTGAAAATTCCCATGTCAAGGCATGCTTGCTGATGATTGTAATGGCTAGCAGATTGTCTTTGTACTACTTCTGGGAAATAGGTAACATTCCAAATTACAAAGTAACAAATGGCTAATCATGGTGTCTAAAAGACAGTCGATTCGAGTAATCTGTAGACGAAAACCCCAATATATGGGTGCTTTTCCATCTTCGTTTCAGAATATAAAGATGAGGTTGCACATCTTTTTTTCATACTAAGCAATGCCTCCGCACACCTTAAAGGTTAAGGAAATGTGATTGATTAATGAAGAAAGAACTTGATATAGAGCATAAATTGGTCTTTGGGGTGGGGGTAAGATTATTCAGGCACACCATGTCCAATACAAAATCAGCTTCCTGGCTTACAGCCCAATGGCAATGGGTATACTTTTAGGATGTGTTGCTCATCTGATGACAGTGTCCCGCGAGATATAGGGATGGGTCGTTCGCTATTTAATTGAACGATGTCTTTATGCATTTTACTCATATTCATCTATTTTCTGTTTGGCACACTTTTCTCAGTGCCATACCAACTCAGGTTTTCTTCTAAATGTGTCTATTGATTGCTCGCATCCCGTCGTAGTTTTGGTTATTTTGTCTGCTATTTGCCTAAATGCTCCGCTTGCTGTTTTTTATAATGATTAGAGGTAACATATTTGCTAATCATTGATATGTTTGCTTTTATTATTATGTTTTCCTTTTTTGTTGCTAAAGTCAACGTAGACCGTCACCACCATTTATTATGATTCCGCTTCATTACCTTTTCCTATTTTATCATCATTACTTTGCTCTTCAGCGTTATCCACCACTACCATTTGTTATGCTTCTCCTCTGTTAACTCCTATTTTAATGTGCTAGATTTACTCTTCCACAACATAATAGCCGGATGATGATCATCCTCAGAGCACACCACTCTCAACGACAAAACAAGTTGTTGTGTCTATCACTTCCTCCGGGTATTTACCTTTCAAAAACTTTGTTTCCCTCGATCAGTTGATAGACCTTAGTAGCATGGCTATCTTCGCCACTGAACTTATACCTACATGTTACTGTCCATAGTTCAAAGACCGACCCTGTACTGCAAAGCATTCGCAGACGCTTATTTACTTACCACACAACTACAAAAGACACCACTGGTCCACAGGTAAAACTAAAGCTTTTGCACATACATCTCAATTCTTAACTGAAATTAATTAAAGAGACCCTAACTACAAATTTGTAAATGATAGATCTTCTTGTTTCTGCCATTCCTATTCATCCCATGCATCTGTGTGCAAACATAGCTATATATACTTATTTTTTGTTGCTCGGTGTTCTTTCCAAAATTGGTTATGTTGCTATTGTCATGATTGAAACTGACATAATGTTGAAGTTTAGATAGCCATGTATCCTAATTTAGCTTGCATATGTGAAAAAATGATAAGAGTTCCTTCACGATCTGATAGATGTTTATCACGTGCACTTAAACCCGCTCAGATTCACTCATAAGAATATAGTCGATGTATATTATTTTATTCACATTAATTACTACTATTTGTATTTCTCCCTGAGAATTCCTTTCACAACTTATA
Organism: Hsuehochloa calcarea; assembly: GCA_036346395.1. Lineage (NCBI taxonomy): Eukaryota > Viridiplantae > Streptophyta > Magnoliopsida > Poales > Poaceae > Hsuehochloa > Hsuehochloa calcarea. The sequence continues at coordinate 20,121,406 of CM070600.1, forward strand.
GAAAAACACCAACCGCCTCATGAAACGCAACCTGGAGAAACAATGGTACCACTTGATCAAACTACACAGACTCTTCCAGCTAAGAGGGTCGCCCCCTCCATCACTTCTCTCACAAGTGATGTCCACCCAAAACTATACTCTGGTGGTCTAATGGTTGCACTTCATTTTGTATACACAACGTATGAATAACTGCTATGCTACTTACTCCTGAAGACATGCTCTTTTATATATATATATATATATATATGAAAACATATCTACTGCTAATGGATAATTGAGTGCTAAGGTGCTAATGACAATCTTGACCGTTGGATCATGCAATGTGTTTAATACAAAGCATTGGTGGTGGGAGCATACAGTGTGTTTAATGAAGACACATTAATGAAGGTGCATTGAAGGTGAGAACATGCAGGGTGATTAAATGGTTTAGAGGTGGGAGTCCGCATTAATCTTGGTTGTTCAATTCAGATCCAACAGTCAAGATTGGTATTAGCACCTTAGCACTGAAATTAATTATATTATATATATATATATATATATATATATATATATATATATATATATATATATATATATATATATATAAAGCCTTTTTGCTACTCACAACGTAGGGAAGTATCTTGCACAACCGAGAGTATGTATATGTAGTATACGAATATATAATACCACTTATGTGGTATTTATACATTTTTAGGGGTGGTATGTTTAATTTTTTAGACATACTCCTTTTATATGCAAATATGAATGTATTTACAAAACATACTAAAACTATGGACTCTCTTGCAATTTTTTCGTGTGGTTCGCATTGGAGTATCTTATAATTAGTATATAAGTATACCCAAAGTGATAAATGAGTATATCATGTTCTTTTAGGTGGTATATTAGAGGTTGAAGTTACTACACCTGGGAGTAGAAAGTGTGTGTGTGTGTGTATATATATATATATATATAAAGCATTTTTGCTACTCCTGGATGTAGTTACTCTCTATTTTGTATCTCACAATGTATGGAGTATTTTACGTAACCGAGAGTATGTATGTGTAGTATACGAGTATATAAGACCACTTATATAGTACTTATATATTTTTAGAGGTGGTATGTTCAATTTTTTAGATGTACTCTTTTTTATATGCGAATATAAAGGTATTTATAAAGTATACTAAAACTATAGACTCTTGTAATTTTTTCGTGTAGTTCGCATTGGAGTATTTTATAATTAGTATATAAGTATACTTAAAGTGATAAAGGAGCACGCCAAGTTCTTTTAGGTGGTATGTTAGAGGTTGGAGTTACTACACTGAAAGTAGAAAGTGTGTGTATATGCTCCGCTATTTTATGTCTTTTGACACCACATTTTCGTTGTTGCAGCACTTGCTTTCTTACACTGTCGTTTTTCGAGCTCCCTCCTGTTTTCATATTGTCATTGCTTCTCAGTCACCTACATTGTATGGTAGCTTTCTCATATGCTATACGCTATAATAGTTCAGCGTACAACAGAATTCCTCACAAACTCGGCACACCGATCAGTGATCACTCAAAGATTGTTGGTAACCAACCACTATTATTTTTTCCCCTCGCTAACTTTTATCAGCATTACCTGCAAAATAGGAGACCTATCTGTTTATGACAGCGATAGATTTATGTTCTATTACATTAGTAATAAGCAAGGCCCCTTTGATTAATCAAAAAACATATCGATCTATAGTTCTTTTATACCCAAAACGATCTGTTCTCGTTGACGTAAATTAAAAACTAGTAGTTCCATAGAATTGATTCAAGAAATCATATATATATTTCTCTAATTTTAGATTTTGAATTGCTTCTTTTACGTAAAAAGAAAAATGCTACAGGTAAAACCAGATACCTTACTTTAAGTTTACACATGGTTTTTTTTTGCACTTTATTCCCCTTCCTTTCAATACTCAAGACGTAGTAAACCCGCTTTTTAATAAAAATGATCTATTAGGAAAGCTCGTCGACCGACAAACGAACACAGAAAAAGAAGGCAACCTCCTCAAACCTCTCAACAGTCACATCCGTGCCAATTACGCGGGTTAACTTCCAGTGGTATATAAAACCGGAGGAGCAGAGACCATCAGTAAATCATTGGATGTTCAGCTGGGAAGTTTACCCAACATTAGCTTGAGAGATTCAATGGTTCCGTAATTTCCATCCTCTCTGACGCCCTAGGCCGACAGTACCTGTCCATCAGGCCTGCCCATTTCTAGGGTTCTAGGGTTTGGTAAGATATAGCTACCGCAAAGACAAGGCCTATAAGGGCAGGCCCAACCAGACTCAAACCGGCGGCGGCGCGAATCTCCGCGCGTCTCGCTATAAAAGGGCACGCAACATACACACCCCGGCCCCGGCCCAACCCCGGCCACTCCTGCCTACGCCTCCGCCCTCGGTTTCCTCCCCTCCCCTCACCTCGCGCACGCACGCACGCACCCACTCACTCTCCTCTCGACGGCAGTGGCAGCCCAGCCAGCCTCCGCGGAGAAGCCCAAACCCTAGAGCTCGCGGAGGGTTCCTCGCGATGGCGACGGCGGAGCCGAAGGGGAAGAAGCCGAGGACTGACCCGGAGGAGGGCGAGCCCATCGACAGCGCCCTCCTGCTCTCCATCGAGAAGCTCCAGGAGATCCAGGACGAGATCGAGCGGGTGAGTTGCTTCGCCTGTCAGGGTATTCTCGCCAGCTCATCTGACGCGATGTGGTTGCTCGGGCATTTGGTTCGAGTGGTGTTTTTTGTGTTCGGAGCGGTTGCCGTGGAGGCTGCGTTCAATTTAGGAGAAGTTTCGCTCCCGATTTGGTGATGTGTGAGCTGGTTTCGCTGTGAGGCGGCGTTGGGTGAGATTGAAGCCTGGGTAGGAATATGATTCGGGGAGTTGGTTGGAACGATGGGCTTTCGCTCTAGGGCTCGAGCTGGACCATCAGTGCCGTCCTAGACTCCTAGTTAGTGATAGATTTAGAGACCTATGTGTGTGCTGTTGCGGAATTGTGAATGAGTAGATGTCTATGGCTGTGTTCTATGTCGATAATTCAAAATCACTTGCTCGTGAACTTATGCCCATTGGGTTATAGACGTTTACATTAGCTTGGCTGCAGTTGAATGCTTGTGAGCACTCTGAGATGCCTATGTGGCAGGGTGCGTGGCACCTGCGACTGTTTGTTTAGATTCAATTTAATGCTTTACGTCTTCAAAATGCGGTAGCAGTGCTTTAGGAAACTCATTATTGCAGTACCTGTTAAATTCCTCTGGTAATCGAAATTGTGAAAGGTAATTGCAGAAATATACCAGCTAAATTACTCCCATGTACAGTTTACGAAGGTTGCTCTCAATAGACGAAGATCACCGGTAAAGATAACTTGAAATAGCAAATCATACCCGTGGTGTGCTCAGCCTCGATGAACAGAGTTTCAAACCCCTAGTTCGGGAATATTCCCAAGAGAGAGAGAATGCATGAACCTAACCCTAGGATTGGTAGTCTTAAGGGCTAGAGAGGTTGTACACATTTTCTCTTTGAGAGAAATATACTCGAAGACCGGTTTTCTTGAAAAGGTCGATGCGATACACCAAATCTAGACATAATGAGAATATACACCTCTGGATGACCGAAGGACCAAAAGAGATGTCGGTATAATATTGGGTCTCCCCATCTTGCAGGATAAAAAAAGTTTGTATTGCAGTTTCGATCGGTTAATATCATTGTAATTACCCCTGCCTGTACTGGAAGTGATAATAAATGAGGAAATGCATAGATTAATGATTGGCAGGGATCCCCAAGAAGTTCTGGCTGCGGCCAAACGTGTACATGGGGAAAGCAACAATCTAGAATTTCTTCAAGGATAGTTGGTTGATTTTAGGAACAACGGGGTAGCAAGTGAGGAATTTTGCCCCCCATGGGAGTCCTGGTGTTATGGACGCATATTGGGGAAGTATTCTGGCAGGCGATCCAAACGTGCAGTCGAATCCAACAAGAAATAACAAACTCTGTTCGGATTCTGAGTCCTGTTCTATCTTTAGTAGTTTATTGAATTAGGAAAGTCTTTTATAATTCGCATTTAGATAAGAAGTTGTAACCGTCTGGGACTTTGATAGGCTGCAATTGTAATCTATAAGTAGTCTAAGTAGTCTCCTACGGTTTAGCAAAGAGAGCAGAAAAGATATAAAATAGTGTCTCTCTTCTCAAACCCTAGTTCTATAAGTCGAATTTCAACCACGGCGAGGCAAGGAGCGCCACGCCGGGAAGAAGTAGATCCTATCCAACCTATCTATACGTATAATATGAGATCCAGAGCTAAGAACCACAACAGTTTGGTATCAGATTCCATGGCTGACAAGCAACTCACCACGGAGCTGTGCGAACTGAAGGAGCTCATAGGCACGGTATTGCAACGTCAGGAAGAACAATATATAGCCCATGCAACTCTTTAGGCTGCCATCCTTGATCTCAAAGGTCGCGTGTCCTTGCCAACTACGATCACCAAATCTGCGAACTCTTTTGCACGGCGCCTTCCTGCTGATCAAGCTGAAGCACCACCCCCAGGTCGCTTCTACAAGGTTGATTTTCCCCTGTTTGATGGTAATTCCGACCCTCTGAAGTGGCTTTCTCGTTGTGATCAATTCTTTCACAGTCATCGTACCCTCGAGGAAGAAAAGGTTTGGCTGGCTACCTATCGCATGACCGGCATTGCCCAGCAGTGGTACTACAAATTGGAACACACAGAAGGAATCCCATCATGGCCTTGGTTTCAAATCCAGTTTTCGAACTTGCTCTTCTTCGTCAAACCGGATCAGTGGAAGAATATGCACAACCATTCTATAGGGTACTATGTCGCGCTGACAATCTTTCTCTGAAGCATGAAGTTGGATTATTTTTGGCTGGGTCGAGTGAACTCATCAAGTCAGATGTCAAACTATAGAACCCCTCTTCTTTGGATACCGCAGTAAGCCTAGCCAAAGCAACTGAGCGACATTACAAGTTATTATACAGTTCAGGGATGTTCTTTCGCCAACCACAGTCTATTTCACATCCTTCGGCATCAACGCAATCTCCAACGCAACGCGTTGCACCACTTCTGTCCAAGGCTCATGAGGTTCTAGTCCTCCCTGCTCTGTCAACAGTGCCATTCACACCACCTCAGCGAGCTTTTCGGTGCCTTACACCCTCCGAGATGGCTGAGCGACGACAGAAAGGTCTTTGCTTTAATTGTGATGAACAATTTACACGGGGACATCGTTGCAAACAGCTATATTGGATTGAGATCTTGGATGAAGATGATGTACCAGATGAATGTAATGAGGATCCCAATCCTTAGATTTCTCTACATGCACTGACTAGGATCTCCTCAGGAAATACAATGCAACTAACAGTCCTCATTAATCACAAGTTTTGTGCCTTGGTTGATTCGGGTTCCACACAAAACTTCATCAGTGTTGAGGCTGCCAAATTGTCAGCTATTCCTCTTCAAAATCGAATGAGTATTCATGTGGCTGTAGCTAATGGAGAACGGTTACCTTGCCCAGGCATCTGCCAGTCCTTGCCGTTCACCATTGATCAAGAAAATTTTTCTACCAATTGCTAAGCTTTATCCCTTCATTGGTTTGACTTGATTCTGGTAGTCCAATGGTTTTGCACTTTAGGACCAATACTATGGGATTTTTCCACCTTTTCGATGTCTTTCTGGCATCAGGGGCATCAAGTTAAATTTTTGGGCATACCTCAACGGCCATCAGCTCGTCTTTTTACTATGGACGAGCCTACTCAAGCTTTACTACCAGATCTTTTATTGGACTTTCAGGATATCTTTCACACTCCTGGATTGCCACCTCAACGACTATATGACCACCGTATTCACCTTCATCCGGGTTCCAAACAAGTGGTTGTCGCTACCCTCACCACCACAAAGACTAGATAGAAAAACAGTGTGCGGATATGCTCTCACAAGGAATCATCCGTCCCAGTACTTCTCCTTTTAGTTCGCCAGTGATTTTGGTCAAGAAGGATGGATCTCGACGACAATGTGTGAACTATCGTGCCCTTAATGCCTAAACCATCAAGGATAAATTCCCTATTCTCGTGATTGATGAGTTATTAGATGAATTAAAACATGCTAAGTACTTTACCAAGTTGGATTTACGATCAGGCTATCACCAGATACGGATGCATTCAGATGGTATTCATATGACGACATTTAGGACGCATCAAGGTCACTTTGAATATCTAGTCTTACCATTCGGTCTCTCTAATGCCCCTGCCACCTTTCAGGCCGTTATGAATGCTATTCTCCAATTGTGTCTTCGCAAGTTTCGTTTTGGTATTCTTCGATGATATCCTCATTTTCAGTTCTTCATGGTTTGAACACTTGTGCCATATTCGAGCAGTTTTTTCCCTTCTTCGTCAGCATCAAATATTCCTCAAGAAATCGAAATGCTCTTTTGGCACAACTTCAGTATCATACTTGGGCCATGTTATATCAACGGCCAGTGTTTCTATGGATCATTCCAAAGTACAAGATATTAGGCATTGGCCGATCCCTACTTCTCCTCAACAATTGAGAGGATTTCTGGGGCTGGCAGGTTACTATCGTAAATTTATACGTAACTTTGGATCCATTGCAGCACCTCTAACCAAATTACTTACCAAGGAAGGTTTCTGTTGGTCTTCGAGGCGGCTCTCTGCACACCCTCTTTTTGAGCTCTTCCAGATTTCACAACATCATTTATAGTGGAATGTGATGGTTCCAGTAGTGCGTTTGGTGTTGTCCTCCATCAAGGATCACAACCTATTGCTTTCTTCAGTCAGGCAATTCAACCTCACCATGCCAAATTAGCTGCATATGAGCGCGAACTCATTGGTTTGGTCAAGACAGTGTATCACTGACGCTATTATCTTTGGGGCAAGTCCTTCATTGTTCGCACTGATCATTATAGCCTGAAATACCTACTGGATCAGCACTTAACCACGATTCCTCAACACCATTGGATCAGCAAACTCCTTGGATTTGATTTTCATATTGAATTCAAACCAGGTAAAAAAAATACATGTCCCTCTCAGCCATATTTGTTCCAACCTTTCAATTGCTTGATCGGCTTAAAGAAGAGGCCAGTTCTCTTTCGGAATTTCAGATGTTACAATCCCAGTTGGCAGCACAAGAACTCCCTCCAAATTGCTCTTTTGTTGATGGCTTATTTTTATATGGTGGTTGTATATTTGTTCCAGCCTCCTCCGCTTGTGTCCGGTAAATCATTTCAGCAGGCCATGCTATTGGTCATGAGGGAATACAAAACTTTGCATTGCATTCGAAAGGATTTCTATATTCCTGCCTTAAAATTTTGGTTCGCGATCATGTTACTTGTTGTGTTGTTTGTCAACGCAATAAAGTGGAACACCTTCATCCCGTAGGTTTGTTACAACCTCTGCCGGTTCCCACTCAGGTCTGGTTTCATATCTCTATGGATTTTATCTATGGGTTTCCTCGCGTACATGGGAAATCAGTAGTTTTGACAGTGGTGGACAGATTTTCTAAATATGCTCATTTTGTTCCATTGGCACATCCTTATACGGCTCAATCTGTGGCTCATGCATTCTTTGAGGCCATTGTTCGCTCCATGGTTTTCCTGAGTCTATTGTCAGTGATCGGGATACTATCTTCACTATCAACTTTTGGAAAGAATTGTTTCTTTTGGTAGGAGTGTCCCATGACTTCCGCCTTTCACCCGCAATCTGATGGTCAAAGTGAAATAGTAAATCATACGATTGCAATGTACCTCTGTTGTCTCTGTGGGGATCGTCCTCGTCATTGGGTTCGGTGGCTTCCGTGGGCAGAATTCTGTTATAATGCATCGTATCATTCTGCTCTAACGGGCCACTCCATTTCAGGTTGTTTATGGCCGGCCTCCTCTAGCCATTATTCCTTACATTGAAGGATCAACTCAAGTTTATGCAATTGACACTATTTTACACTCACGTGGTGAATTCTTGATTGAAATTCATGAACGTTTATTGCAAGCTCAGCAGCGTATGAAAGATTTTTATGACAAGCATCATCGTGAAGTTGAATTTGACATTGGCCAATGGGTTTTGCTCAAGCTTCATCATCGCCAAGCTGCTGGCATTACAACAAAATCCTCCAAGCTATCACCCAAGTATTACGGCCCATATCAAATCATTGGACGTGTTGGTCAAGTTGCTTATAAGCTTCAGCTTCCTCCGTCTGCACATATCCATGATGTTTTCCATGTGACCTTCTTGAAGAAGTTCGTGGGTTCTCCACCTTTAGATCCACCAACTCTGCCTTCTACTCATAATGGTCGTGTTCTGGCTTCTCCATCAATGATTGTTTGTTCTCGTCTTTACAAAGACAACTGGGAGGTAATTGTGCAATGGGTTGGCCAACCAGCATCTGAAGCTTCCCGAGTACTTCTTACTGATTTCAAGTATCAATATCCTAGTTTTCAGCTCAAGGACGAGTTGTTTCCTCAGGAGGGGGAAAATGTTATGGATGCATATTGGGGGAAGTATTATGGTAGGCTATCCAAACGTGCAGTTGAATCCAACAAGAAATAACAAATTTTGTTCAGATTCTGAGTCCTGTTCTATCTTTAGTAGTTTATTGAATTAGGAAAGTCTTTTATAATTCGCATTTGGATAAGAAGTTGTAACCGACTTGGACTTTGATAGGCTGTAATTGTAATCTATAAGTAGTCTCCTACGGTTTAGCAGAGAGAGCAGAAAAGAAATAAAATAGTTTCTCTCCTCTCAAACTCTAGTTCTGTAAGTCGAATTTCAACCACGACGAGGCAAGGAGCGCCACGCCGAGAAGAAGTAGATCACATCCAACCTATCCATATGTATAATATGAGATCCAGAGCTAAGAACCACAACACCCGGTCTTGTCGCAATCCCAGTGTGGCTTATCATCCGAAAAGACCAGCTAAGCATCATTGGCTTGGTCAGCCTTTACCTGATCAACTACCTAATACTACGCAGGCTCATCAAACAACGCTTTTTAGCTTTCTTCGGTATTTTGCCTGAACTGTTCAGTAGATTCCCACATGTTATGCACCCGTTCGCCACTTTGTTCTCAACTATTCCGATTCTAGCAAACGGAGCTGTTAGGTCAAAGTTGTAGCACGCTGCACTTAGTCTTGAACCTGTGTTGGTTTGGGACATCAATCTCATTTGTCAGCAGTGTGTGACGCGTACTATCATTGCTTTCTTCTTGCTGTCAAATCCCAATCTAACTTTCACTGAGCTTCCTTGGCAGTTGTCATTTTCAAGTAAACGTCCCGCCCCAGAAGGACTCCCGCGCTCTATTGGCAAAACTCTTCGAAAGAAGTATCGCCAAGGCCCCAGCCGGCCGGCCCACCCCCTTTCTTTGCCCGCCGGCCGCCTAGCTCATTATTCTTTTAGATCTGGATAGAGTCTTGCATCAGAGCAGGGGAAGCATGGATTCGATAGATCTATCAAATCCATGCTGCAAGCAGTAAGCGTAGGCTAAAAAGGCAATAGTCTAACGTTGGGGTGGGGCACGCCAAAACATCCGGGGGCCCATAGGGGTCAGTACAAAATTACTATATTTTGGAATTAGATAATACTCACATGCCTTGCTTGGTTGCTCCATATCTTGCCTTCTCTGTACAGCATTGCATCTCCACATCAGACTCCATTATCACCAGATATGATATGATGCTTCATCCAATCTGTAATATACGAAGTCAGCTTCAGTTCATGTATTTATAGGTTTCATATTCATTCCATTCTATTAAGTTTTGTTTCAGGTTTAGTGCTGCAAATGAACTAAGTGAAAATAACACAATTATGTTTTTTATGTGTGGGGGTAATTATGGAACTTCTAAAATTTGGTTAGATTAGCTATTAGAGTAAGACACTTTACCTGCTAGCTAAGCGCTCTTTCAATGGTTTAATACTTTCTTCTTTCTGAAACAAAATTAGTAATTGAATATCTACATTCTACATTCTACATTGGCAAGACACATTGTGAATGGACCAGATATAATCAGCTTGAAGCCTCGAATGTTTGAATGCAGTTTGAATATTAGACCGTTAGCTGATAGCATTTATTGACTGTAGGTTAATGAGGAAGCAAGTGATAAAGTTTTGGAGGTGGAACAGAAATACAATGAAATTCGCAGACCGGTTTATGGTCGACGAAATGAAATTATCAAGAAAATTCCAGACTTCTGGTTGACAGCGGTTTGTAATATATTTCTATAATATTTATATTGCATGCTCTTGTTTGCTCAAATTGCTAATTGATATGGTCTTATCTTACGCACTATCCATGTACTGTTTACCCTGCAGTTTCTTAGCCATCCTATGCTTGGTGAACTTTTGACTGAAGATGATCAAAAGGTACCTTTCTTTTGTAGGCTAAGATTAATGTTGACATACTTTTAACTTTTAGGATATTTGTATCAAAAGTAGCAGGGAATAATAAAATTGGTACATCATTATGCTTAGTAATTCTATAAAATCAATCGCCAAATTGAAATATATTGCTTGAACTTTCTTTATTTTGTTCCATTGTAGATTTTCAAACACTTGGAGTCTATCGATGTGGATGACTCTAAAGATATTAAATCAGGCTACTCCATTACTCTCGTAAGCTTCTTTTGCACCTGCAAGCCACAGTTCCCTTATTTCTTTCACTTTGTTTACTTTTTTTTTTATCTTGAACTGGCAGACATTCTCTTCTAATCCATATTTTGAAGATACAAAGCTTACAAAAACATATTCATTCAGTGATGATGGAACAACCACAGTAAAGGCTACCTCTATCAAGTGGAAGGATGGAATGGTACTGTTCTTCCTTCATCAATCTAAGCGCTTTAGTTAGTATGCTTCTGCACAGAAAATCTAATGAATTTTCTAATAATACATTAAGGATATTGCCAATGGGAAGGCACACATGAAAAAAGGGGACAAACGACTATTGGTTGATGAAAGGTTGCTACTGACCACAATTTTCTTCTCCTTTTCTACTTGAAGTGATAGCACTTAGTGTGGCTCTTATTTGTTAGTTCTATAATCAAGTAATCTACAGATGCCAGCTTCTTTTCCTTGTTTTCATTTTCCCAGGCGAGGCTGCTAGTTCTGATGCTTGATATAATTGATCTTCATTTCAGTTGCTAACTATGTTTGCGTACTCAATTAGCATGGCTTGTGATTTACACTCTCCTACATCAGTTTTTTGGTTGATACCTTGGCATGAGTACTAACTTTGTTTTGATAATTCAAAAGATTCCACTTTTTGAGACAATTGATTTTAATTTCACAAAAAATGTGAAAAAAGGCTTAGTGTTTATCGCAATGTTCAAACTTCAAAGATACATTTTGTTGTGTTGCTCCTTTTCTTGTCATAATATATCTACTCATCGATTAAGCATGCACATTCTTAACAAACATATATGTTCTGCACTTTTTGAGGCATTCACGTGGCCCTTTTTCTATGTACTGCTAAATTGATCATTCAAGTGTAAACCTCTCTTGGTGTATATGTAGCCTTGTTTGGGCTGTTAAAGATCATTTCTAGACATAGGTCGCAATAACACTGACATGTCAGGCATCATGAATATAGTGTTTTCTAAAAAATAGTGAAACAATTTCAACAATACATATGTAAAAAAGAAACTGTATGTGTTTTTCCCAGCTTCCCTTGTCATCACTTTAGTAATGCTGATTTGGTTTGCATTCACCTACAGACTGCTTTAGCGCCTTTTTATAATCACAACCCAGGTTATTACCAATTACACAAGGTTAAAATTTAAAAATATGCACGTCCAGTTTTGTCGATATCTAGCAACAATGTGTCATGCTGGAGTTGTGGCTCTGTATTTGTGCCATACCAGGGTGACATTAATTTTTTAGATATCAAAAGTTGCCCAACTCTTCCCTGAGATATGATGGGCAATTGGGTACCCCAAAGGAAACCAGATAATTCAACATGATGCGACATGGCTGTGATGTGTTGCAGATAAGCGTCGAGACTGTCGTGGATCCCAAACACATCATAGATACAAACATGCTGCGTAGTAGAAGTGAGTGGAATCTAGAGTTTCAACATGATGCGACATGGCTTGATGTGTTGCAGATAAGTGTCGAGACTGTTGTGTATCCAAAACGCATCATAGATACAAACATGCTGCATAGTAGAAGTGTGAGTGCAATCTAGAGTTGCATGACTCTGTTTTTTTTTATGTGCTATGAATTTATTCCGTTTTGCTTTCTGCTTCTTTTGTATCTCAATTGAGTTGGTAGTAGGAAATTTGTGAAGACTCATCTTCTTCTTTTGGCAGTTTCTTCACTTGGTTCAATGATGCAAAGAACAAAAGTTTTGTTCATGGAGTGATGGATGAGGTATAGGATTTGTTTTTCTTTTTACTTGTCTGTCCTATCCTTGTATCTCCTAAACCAGGATTACTTTACTTGATGGGAACTTTGGTTTAGTTGTGAATCTGTCTGGTTGACAAAACATCAGAAGCTAGGAAATTCCGATTCTTCCTCTTTGAGGATATTCTCTGAGAACTTCAATCACGCAGGTGGGAGATATCATCAAGGAAGAGTTGTGGCCTAATCCTTTGAAGTATTTTAACAATGTTAGTGCTTCTATTGTGATAAGTGGTTTATTTTATTTCTGTTTTAGATTTCTATATCGCCTTCCCAATTCTCTCGTTGCAGGATGCTGAAGATGAAATTGTAGGAGAGGATGAAGATGAAGAGGTAGGTAATCATACTCTTATTTGCTGTTCCATATAATTATGATAGTCTTTCAGAGTCTGCACCATGACGACTACTTTTATGCTATAGTGTCCAGCACCCTTCTACTCCTTCCGCAATGGTGCATAACATCCTTTCTTATCCAGATGATATTTTGACATTTCCATATGTTTTTTCTCTGTTGTATCAGCATTTTGTGTTGCACCTGACTGCAAGGTTAACCATAACACTGCATCATTACACCTGCATACTGTGATCCCCATGCTTATTAAGGTGTTGAGCGACGCTTAGGCGGTAAGGCGCTGCCGACGTCGTAAGGCGTCACCCCGCCTTGCGCCGCCTCCTCCCCGCGGTTCCTCGTCACGCGGCTCCTCCTCCCAGCACCCTACCGCCGTCGCCGTCGCGTAGCTCCTCAGCACCTCCCGGCGCTGAGGGAGGAGGCGGCGCACGGGGAGGAGGCGGCGTGGGCGAAGGGGCATGGAGGGAGAGGGAGGGCCAGAGAGAAAGCAGGGAGGAGGGCGTGACACGTGCCGGCCGCCGCTGGCTGAGGATCGAGGAGGCGGCGCGACCGGCGCCGAGGAGGCGACGCGGCGAAGGAGCGCCGAGGAGGATTTGAGGAGGCGGCGCGGCGAAGGGGCGCTGGGAGGACGGGGCGGCGGCGAAGGGGCGCTGGGGAAGGACGAGGCGACGGCAAAGGGCGCTGGGGACGGATGAGGTGGCGGCGAAGGGGAGCTGGGGACGGACGGATTGAGGAGGCGCGCAGGCGCTCGCGAGGGGGAAATAGAGGAGGCAGGGGCAGGCGAGCACCGGGCAGCCAGATCTTTTGCGGCCAGAGATTGCTGCTGTCAGGATCTTCTGCGGCCGCTCTGCACTGTCGCCTTAGGATTTATAAGGTGTCGTCTTGCCTCGCGCCTTAACACTTAAAAGGTGTGAGGGGGGTGGGTCGCCTCGCCTTACCGCCTTAATAACTATGGTGATCCCAATAGCACAAATTTAATATATAAAGCGTATTCAGATTGCTTGTACTTTATATTTATCGCTCTCATGACGTTTCTAGAGATCTGATGATGATGATGATGACAACCAAGATGAAGGAGACGAGGACGGAGAGGAAAACTGAGCCCTTGTTCATGTTGGATTTCAATTGGCGTTGACAACTTCTGTCTGCAGAAAGCGCAGACCGGGCCTCCAAAGGGCTGATGAAACAAGGCGCCCCCTTTTGCTCTGTTTCGGAGCTTGACTTTGCTGGAATTGTAGGAACTTGTTTCAAACATTAAATTTATCGTGAATCAACTCATATATTCGGGGTTCAACAGATCTGTATGCGCATTCCAACTTCCAAGCATGTGGTGGAGCTAGTACTATTTAGCCTGCTTGTTTTTTTCTGCTAAATTTTATAGAGACTAGATGCCTGTGTGCGCCCTGGCGCGCATAGTAAATTTGGTGGCGTAAAAAAACAGGAAAAGATGATAAATAGGTGTAAAGGTGACTGTAAACCGTTTTTTTTTTTTTTTTTGGCTGGATAGTTCTCCGTGAGAAAACAATACTGCGAGACTTCAGAAGAACCGTGGTTGTTAAATATAGAAATGCGCGTACGCACGTATATAAATAGCTGTAGGTTTGATGCAATGTATGTGAAGATTATAGGCCAAACAACAGCCAGCCCATAGAAAACCTATAGAAAAGTAGCAGGGGAAAAAAGAGCCGTCACGAACTGTGGAAAAAAAAGGAGATAAACACGTGCGATTGCGTTAAGGAGTAAGGAAATTCTGGAGATTCAATGTATTGAAATCAACAATCGTTTGCGTAGTCGGGTCTTGGGGGTTTATCGTTTAGAGTTGCTCTAGGCTGGTAACTGGCTCAACCTCTCCTCCAAACTTCATATTTGCTACCTCCTCGGACAGTACTCTGCAACCGTATCGCCAGGAAGAAGCACCTCAGTCCTGCACACGATCAGACCAACGCTCAAGCTAATTAAATGTTAATGAGGAGATGTCAATAACACAATGGGTGAATGATCAGAAACATGGTGGTGAATGTAAATAACTTTACCTTTACATAGGATGCTGCACGTCTCAAGAGAGCCTTTGTGTAATTAGGTTGCACGGACCTAACTTCGACAAGCAAGCTGCTCGATTGCAGTAAAATACTGAATTTGAGGGCTCGTATTTGAGCCCTTCACCATAGGCTATAGAGGCATCAGGGAACTTGCCAGTCGAAAAAAATGTCATTCCCCTAGGCTCGAGCCCGTGCAATCCACCACACGTTATTTATAATCATTCCAACTTCTGCGTTTCTAGGATCAGTAAGTCTAGCCTTGTCAGCTATGGCAACAGCTGCATCAAACCTGCAGAAACCAACTTCAATACTTGCGTTGCTACAAACCAGAAAAAACGAAGAAAAATGTTTATAATTCTCAAGGTGTGAGAATTGCACCTTCCAAATGCAATGTTGACGTGAGCTTGGACAACACGTACATATCAATCAGCTACCATGCCTGGTAGTTTGGCTGACATTAAAGATAGCGACACATTGTCAAATTCCAACGAGCTCATAATAGTTGAATCAGTCTCGGCTAGTTTGTTAAGACAGAGAAGTGCCTAAGACCTCAATGCAAAAAGCTGCAGGAGAAATACGATTACATTGTGATCGACTGGATTCTAACGCTGATCACCAAAGAACAATATATTTTTAAGCATAAAAAAGGCACAAGATATAAGGAGAGGTTACCAATTGGGAGGAGTCTGCTCCGTTGGCCAAAGTCCTCTGTTGTAGGTACGCCACTTGCTATCACAGACAGCAGTTTAATATCTCCGGCAATTCTTACTTCACCAACAAACCCAGGCTCCAAATCCTGGTAGAAAACAATGTGTGATGAGTAAATAACAATGCAAACATATTTTTCTCATAAGAGTGCTGAGGAAATGAAAATAGTTCCATTGTTATTGTGTATGGAACATAAAATATTTTCACTCTGGGAGCACGACTCAACGAATATTAAGACCCAATAAGATACTGGGTTACTTACACAGGACTTACCTCTCTAGATGCAAAGGAAGTGACATGCTTCCTGTTAGAGATATATATATTAGAGATATATATGTGTTAGAGTAGGACTCTAGATATGATTTGATTTTCTTATCTGTAACATGTACTTGTGTATATATACTGGCACATTGGCCTCTGATAATACAAGCATTATTCCTAACATGGTATCAGAGCGTACCTAGGGTTTCGCTTCGCTTGTCGCCCTGCCGCCGCCGCTCAGACGGCATCACCTCCTGTCGTCATCTTTGACGGCTCGATCGGATCGAATCTCCGGTCTCCGATCTCCAGACGCTACCGCCGCCGCCTCGGGTCCCACGTGTGCCGACGCCTCGGCTTCCCTAGCCGAGCAGCAGCAGGACGAAGATCGCCATCGGGGAAGATCCGCCGGAGATCCGCCACGGCGCTGGGACGCGAGATCCGCCGCCATCCGCTTGGTTGGTATCAAAATCGCTGTTTGGGAGATCCGCCGCGGCGCTCGGACGCAAGATCGCCGCTCGACGCTTCTCAAAGAAAGCAAAGAAGCGGGGACGAAGATCTGCCGCTGGGGGGAAGATCCGCGCCAGAGATGCGCCGCCGGCGCTCCATTGCAGTACGCGAGATCCGCTCGCGTTGCGCTCGCCTCGTCCGCACCGCCGCCCAAGCACCCGCCACCGCCACCTCAAGCACCCGGCCGCCGCCGCCGCCCAGCCATGATCTGTTGAGGAAGGAGAAGCCGCCGCCGCCACCGCGAGGCTGCCGCCGCCGCCGCTGCAGTGCAGTCTGTTGAACCTCCGGCCGCCGCCAACGCCGTTGCCTCGAATTGCCGCCACCGCGAGGGCCGCCACCGCCGCCATTGCGATCGCCGCAGGGAGGGGGAACCCTAGCCCCCGCCCGATTGCTTTTGGGCGTTTATTTGAGCCATTTTTTCCGGCTTAAAAGAAGAAGAAAAAGCGTCGGTTAAAAAAAACTTCGGTCTGATCGTCGCGCCGTCCAGCGTCACCTATTAGACTACGTTATCTTGGTCGCCGCGCCGTCCAGCGCCGCCTACCAATGGGCACTGTTTCCCTTCCTCGCTGTCCAGTGATCTTCGATGGTGTTAACTACACCGACTTTGTGTCTCATATGCGCATTCACATGAGTGGTCTTCGTCTCTGGGGCGTCCTCTCTGGCGATGCCACCTGCCCACCTTGCCCTACTCCTCCGACGGAGCCTACGTCTGTTGCGCTGCCACCGAAAGCTGACAAGGCTGCTGTTGAGTCTGCTGGCCTTGCTGATGAGAAGGTTGTCTCTGCCTACCAAGAGGCTCTGGATTTCTACATGGATCGCTTGACTGCCTACACTCAGTGGTGCGATGACGACGCTCGGGCTGCTGCTGTCTTCATCACCAGTGTCCAGCCTCAGTTCTCTTCTGAGGTTGTGGGATTTTCTTCGGCTGTCTAGATGTGGACTCACCTTCGTCAGCGCTACGAACCATCTGGAGATGCCATCTACCTGTCAGTGGTTCGCCAGGAGCACTCTCTTCAGCAGGATGATGCTACTGTTGACGCCTTCTATGCTCGAGAGTTCGCATGCGGCGCCAATCGGACTCTCTTCGCGACCGCCGCTATCGCTCTGCTCGTCTTTGCTGGCCGCACGTGCAGATCTGGAGTTTCAGCGTGTCACGAGTTCCTTACTCGCGCCGCCCCGAAGTTCGGCGAGGCGTGCCCGGCTTCTTGCACGCCACCCTCGTGTCACTCATCCGGAGGTTCTTATCGAGATACGCGAGAGGAGACTCGTCCGAGTGGTCTTTGGTGCGATGCCACTCCCTCCGTGCTCGCCGCCTGGCCCACCGCTACACCGATCGCTTCACGCTTGAAGACATCGCCTCCTCCGGCGGCTGCCATAGGTGGTGGTGGCCGCCCTCTATCTGGAGGTGGCCGCCCTCTATCTGGAGCGCACCGTCGTGAAGAAGTTTCTTCGTGACATGCTCGAAAAATTCTTGCTGATCGTCTCCACCATTGAGCAATTTGCTGATATGAAGACGATGACAATTGTGGAGGTGGTTGGGCGACTGAAGGCGTACGAGGAACACACAAAGGGACGGCGGCACAACGAGGAAGGTGAGCATCTACTACTCACTCGTGGCGAGTGGGAATCCAGGTCCAATAAAGAGGGCGCCAACAACTCTGACATGAAGAATCGCAAGTTCGACAAGACGAAGATTCACTGCTACAACTGTTAGAACTACGTGCACTTCGCTTCTGAATACCGTAATCCTATAAAGGAGAAAGCGGAGGCGCATTTAATTGTGGCTGATGCTGAATACGAGCTGACGTTACTCTGATGCTAAGTTGAGTCCGGGACGTTGAGGAAGTGTGTTCGCCGTCCTGAGTCAAGTATGTTGAGTTAAGTATGGGACGTTGAGGAGGTGTGTTCGCTGTCCTGAGTTGTGTCCGGGATGTTGAGGAGGTGTGTTCGTCATCCTGTGCCGAGTATCAGTTGGGCAAGTCGTAGTTGAGATCAATGCCGTAACAAGTTAGAGTCGGCAATTCTAGATTAGGGGGATTGTTGGAAATTAATCTAGACTTGCCAAGTATAGGGTGTTAGAATCCTGATGCAATCAGCATCGGATCAATTTAGTTTATTTCCTTTGTTAACTTTCCGTATTTAGTTTTGGTTTCTTAATATGAGTCCGAGTAGATAGCCTATATAAAGGTACTTATGGTCTTGTAACTTGAACATCAAGAGCAATAGAGCAAGATAAAATCAAAAAAGTTGTTGTTGTTCTGACGACACAAAATTTTTGTTGTGTTCTTGTGTTCGCGTTGAGGGTTCTATTGCGTTCGCGTGTGTTCGTCTTAGGTTTGGACCAACAAAGGAGGGGGTCGTGGTCATGGTCTGGGTGGCCACGATGGTGGATGGGAAACTGGTGGTGGTGGTGGTGGTGGAGGTGGAGGGAGTGGAGCCTGTTGCGGCTACACGCACCGACTCGCGCGGAGGAAACCGGGAGGCAGCCCTCGAGGAGGTTGTCCACGTCGCGCCGCAGCGACGCCTCGGAGGGATCAACGGCGGCCAGGCGGAGAACCAAAGAACCAACGGCGGAGATCGAAACGGGACACGTAGCCGGCGAAGAAGATGACGAAGGAAGCAGACGCAGTCGGGCGAGACGACGAGGAAGCAAAACGAAACGAAGAGGGGGAGAAAGATGAAGAGCCAGTACGTGCGCAGAGAAGAAAAACGAGAGAACATGCACGGGAAACGAGGCAGGGCGCGACGTGGCTTCCCGGGAAATGGGCGTGAGAAAACAACGACCCAGCTAAGACCACGTGTGCTGGACAAAGCAGCGCGTGGGATTGCTCCGCCCGGAAAGATCAAACGACGGAGAACGACGAAAACGCATCGAACGGCGCAGAGCAGAGGCAGAACATCAGGCAAACCAAACCAAACCAAAGAAAGATCAGACGGTCGCCATGTAATGAAGCGCACGATCGGACGGCACAAGGAGTCGGGGCGACGTGGCTTGGACAAGGAGCGCCGAAGTCTGCCTCCATTTAGCGTCGAGTGATTATCTATAACTCGTCTTGCAGCCCTTCCATAGCCACGTCACCCACGTGTAGTGGATAAGTGGACTATTTGTGTGAACTTGACTGTCCCGAGTTACATGCAGCGAGGATATTTTGCAGTGTTGAGCCTGAATGGTCCATGGAAACATACTTAAACTTTGATGTTTCACCAAAACTGCCAAGTGGGTGGGTATACGCTTATATGGAGGGGAAAAGGTTGAGGCTCTGGAACGGATGGTGTTTCGATCTGCATTGAGCTGCAAACTTTGGACACTGTTGATCCTTTGGTGCACCGAAATTTTACATATAGCCTTTCTAGTCACAAAATTCTTTAAGTGTCCCCTGACGCCTCCTGCTGCGGCCGTGCACAGCAGCACATAGCTGCTGCCCCCACCCACAGTAGCAGTAAAGGTGCTGCCCTCTCCCACGACAGCATGCAAGAAGAGTAGAGAGGAAAGAAAAGGAAAAAATCTAAAAAATGCAAAAAAAAAATCAAGAAAATTCCATAAAAATCATTGGAACACGAATATATTTAATACAATAATTTTGAATTTAATTGAAATTTATTTTATTCATTTAAAATATTTTTCTTTTGCTAGAATTTTTCAATTAAGCTTTAATTAATCCAATAAAATAGAAATTTTTTATTATATTTTTTTGAAGCTTTCAAAAGACTATGAAAAATGGAAAAACTAAAAAGAAATAAAAATAATTGAAAGGAAATAACAATGTTTAATTTAATTTAATTTGGGCTTGAATCGAGGTATAAATTATGAATTGAGCTCGTGGAATCGAGGTATAAATTATGAATTGAAAAACAGAGGTGTATCAAACACAAGCACAAATTCCATAATGAATTCTAAACCATCCCTCGATTCAAACCTAATTAAATTAAACCATGAGCTCAATTTATAATTTATACCTTGATTCAAGCCCAAATTAAATTAAATTAAACCTTGCCATTTCCTTTCAATTTTTTTATTTCTTTTAGTTTTCCTGTTTTTCATAGTCTTTTAAAAGATTCAAAAAAATATAATAAATAATTTCTATTTTATTGGATTAATTAAAGTTTAATTGGAAAATTTTAGCAAAAAAAATATTTTAAATGAATAAAATAAAATTTAATTAAATTCAAAATTATTTTATTAAATCTATTCGTATCCCAATGATTTTTATGAAATTTTTTGAATTGTCTGATTTTTTTGTATTTTTCCAAAAAAAATATTTTTTATTTCTTTTCTTTCCTCTCTACTTTTCTTTTATGATGGTGTGGGGAGGACAACACCTTTCTGCTACCGTGGATGGAGGCAACAGTTACATACTGCTGTGCAGTCAAATAAGAAATTTCGTAACTTGAAAGGTCAAATATAAAATTATATGAAATTTCGGTGTACTATAGAGCCAACAGTATCTAGATTTCTTGAGCTGCCGCTTTTCCTTTTGTCAGAAGATGGGATAGGTGTCCCCCGAAAAAAGATGGGATAGGTGCTGTTCGAGGCTAACCCTCGTGTGGTGGATTGCATGCATGGGCCGACGGGCATGTGGCCCGCCAACTCGGGCGCCCCGCACCGCACGGTACCTCACAACTGCGGGCCTGCGGTAAGTGGTACTCAGCCCTCGACCCAACCCTCTCAGTTTCTGTGCCGACGACATGGGCTCAGCGTCAGCGGCCCGGCCTGTCCGGCCCACGAGGCCACGCGCGGCGTTGCGCTCGCTGCCTGCCGGAAAGAAGCGGAACGACCCCACCCGTTCGCTCGGCGTAGCATCCTTGCGGGAAGGTTACCGCGGCTGCGTGACATCGACGCGCCCCCGCTCTAGAAGCTTTTTTTTTTGCTTCGGTTGCGGGGCTCCGAGAGAAGATGCCCGGGGGCGAGAGCTGCATCCGGCGGCCCCTGTTCGGCGGCGCCATCTCCAGCACCTTCCCCGTCCGATTCCAGGTACGCCCCCTCCCAACATCCCTTGCACCTCTCCTCCCCTTCTCGCCGCGCGCGAGCTTACGCCGTTTTGGTTTGGTTTGGTTTGGCCAGGATGTGAGCAACATCCGCGACGTCCCCGACCATCAGGTTCGTCCGCTTCTCCTTTCCGGCCTTGATAGGAGCGTTGTTGGGGTGGGGGTGTTCCCCTATTGATTGATGTGGTGTGAATCTGCTGCGTACGCAGGAGGTTCTCGTTGATACCGCCCGCGACGAGAGCCTCATCTTCGAGCTGCTCGACCTCAAGGGCGAGGTGGAGGACGGCGGCAGCGCGCTCTGGTTCCTGCGCGACATCGCCAACGAGCAAGATGCGGGGGATAACATGGTACGATTAGCGTCATCTTGACGTCAATTTATAGTTGGCTTATAAATATCGCTTTAATACCAGTAGTTCTATGTCCTTGGCATTTGGTAAGAAAACGTATTCGCAAACCCCTTTTCTGATTTCCCGTGCATTGGGTGGCCAAGTTTGGTATTCCTGATCGAATTAGATTAACGGAAGAGGCATATTGGTAACTTATTTCTTATTTGTCGGCTAGGTGGTCGAGCATTCTGGGACAGTTGAGCTAGCTGGTCTGCGTTTCGGGGAAGCACCTGCAGTGGCTGGAACTGCAATTGGCCAGCTGGTAAACCCCCTGCTCCTTGCCTTAAATCGATCCCCAGTCAATTAGTTGTTGCCTGTGCTTCCGTGGATACGATGACATACGTTTTACAAGTGGTCATACTTTAAGACTGGTACGGCCGCACGTTACAGAGAAGAAAATAAACTTTTGAGGAGGGGTTGGCATCCTTTAGAACAAACAACAACGGATTTTTCATTGGTTTAAACATTATGATTTAGTGGGTTGTTGCGTTGTTCAAATTGTGGGAAGCTTCAACCATTCTGACACGGTTACTGCCCCTTTGGTACATGTTAACTTGCATATCCTTATTTTCACAATAACAGAGTAGTGAAGATGACTTGTGCAACCAAACTACTCGTAATTTGGGAAAAGTGATGAACAAGGAAATATTAGGATTCATGAAATGTGATAAAGCTGTGTGTATCATGGTTAAGTTAACTTTTGTACTTCAGGTCCTTGATATACATTCTTATGATGGACACTTAGCGCTGAATGGGTGATAAGTGCAAATAAAATGCACTATAGGATCTCATGCTTTATTTTCGGTATTTCTGTAGGCTGTTTCAAAAGGCAGACAAGGCAGAGAAGCACAGAACATTGTTCGAGTGAGTACACCCATCCCTTGATGAGTATGGTTAAGAGCGCAACCTTGCAAAGATCTTGCCTCTTCAAAGTTCAAACTGAGTGTTGGATTGCCTTTTGCAGCTTTACTTGGCAAACATACGTCTCAAGAATGCAGCAACTGATGTAGTTATCACCGCATATGAGCCACTGCTGATAAAGTAAGCCCCGTAGATCACTATGACATATGTCCTCTAATTAATGGATATTTTAGAGAAATCATTCTATTGTTTTGTACTTTCTCAAGGAGAAAATCTTAATCAGATTTGGCATCACAGCAAGTATCGTTTAGTGCCATTTGTTGCTCTTGGTACGACTTGATTAATATCTAATAATGTGTTAAGAGAAGAGAACTATGGATTATTTACAGCAGTCTTTCATTGCATAAATCTGAATATATCTTAACATGTTTGTATTGAGGCTTAATAATCATGAACCATGACATCTTTTTTACTTACTAACAATTGTGCTTACAGATCATGCTTTTTTTTCTTTGTCGCTGTCAGCTTTCCAATATGCAACGAAAAACCTGTCGTGCTCAGATAATTCTTTCAGTTTTCTCTCTAGGTTAGGCATGTTGAATGCTATTGTACTAGTAAAGGCAGAACCAAAATATCAAAACTAGATTTTTAGTTAAAATGCAGATGAAACAGAATTATGATGTGCTCAGATATTCTTTCAATTCTCGATCTAGGTTTGGCATTGCTGAACGCTACTAGTATAGGCAGAACCAAAATATCAAAACTACATTTTCAGTTGCAAACTTGCAATGCAGGTGGTAGTATGATGTATCACAAGTAATAGCAAGGTGGTAGTATTAGATCTGAGTGAATGCTATTGTACTAGTAAAGGCAGAACCAAAATATCAAAACTAGATTTTTAGTTAAAATGCAGATGAAACAGAATTATGATGTGCTCAGATATTCTTTCAATTCTCGATCTAGGTTTGGCATTGCTGAACGCTACTAGTATAGGCAGAACCAAAATATCAAAACTACATTTTCAGTTGCAAACTTGCAATGCAGGTGGTAGTATGATGTATCACAAGTAATAGCAAGGTGGTAATATTAGATCTGAGTGAAAGTAAGCAAAACTTGATAATGGTCTTTCATATCCAAGTTCACGACACAGGCCTATAGTTATCGTTATCGATGCCTTGATTTTTTTATCTAGTAAATTGAGGATTTGATTTTATGTTTCTGCTGTCCAGTGTTAAGGTTGCCCCTTAAGTGATTAAATTTGTTGTCATTTTTATTTCAGCCCCTTGAGTGAAAGCGCCAGGGCAGTTGCAGCTGGTCCAGCAGTACCCGCCGAACAAGCAGGCTGCTTGCCAATGTCTGAGATCTTCAAACTTGCCGTGATGAACTTCAACGTCCATGATTGGAACCTTTTCAATGACGGCAGTTGAAACAGGGTGAATACGTTCTCAAAGATCTGCTAGAGCACATTCGAGAAATGTAGTTTCCTAGTATCTGATTTTTCTTTTAGATCAGCAATTAGTTTTCTTTATTCTGCTGCCATTTAGCCTATGTAGTGTCATCCAAGGACCCCGTTGAACTATATCACATCATGGTAGTTTCTAGAATCTACGGAAACTATCCTTGTTAGTTACTACTTCATTAGTAAAGACTAGGTATGTCTCAACTCTGAATTCTGGACTACTTGATTCTATTATGTCAAACATGGGGCATTTGAGTTGAGAGAATCGAAAACGTTGTTTTTTCAAAATGTGTTGGGTGTTTGACAAGGGAAAGATGTCCTCTCTGTATTGTATGGTCTGGCAGTGTTTCTCCTACATGATATCATATATTCTTGATCACTGACACATTGCATTTGGCACCAAGGATCCAGGATGACGAACACGTGAACTATGAGGTCCACGAAAATAGGACCGACAAAAATTGGAGCAATACAGGAAGTGGTTCGGGTCATCACCCAATTGGGCTCGGCGATGCATCCTAAATTCCTAGTTATGCACCGTAAGCTCTTGTCTCGTGGACCATTTTGTGATAAGGAATTGTTATATAACTTCTGAAGTTAAAATTGTCATTTTTCTATTTGTTAGATATGCTATAAGATTCGTGTTATCGATGTGCTATAAGAAAAAAAAAAATCATAATAGTCAAATTTTCATTTGTCCAATATGTCTTGAGATTTGTACTTTTTTCCATATGATGTATTGAGTCCGAATTTATTATAATTTTTTCTTCGGAATATAACGGGTTCACTACATTGCCGTATTTTTTGGTATATAATTTTATTTTTTATTTTTGCCTTTGCTCACCCTCTCAAAGTACATGTGAGAACATAATAGGTTCACTATATTACCGTATTTTGTTGGTATATAATTTTATTTTTTATCTTTGTTTTTACTCAACATCTCAAAGTACATGTGAAGAACATAACAGGTTCATCATATTATCGTATTTTGTTGGTATATAATTTTATTTTTTGTCTTTGTTTTTGTTCAACCTCTTAAAGAATTCGTAATATCGTATTTTGTTGGTATATAATTTTATTTTTTGTCTTAGTTTTTGCTCAACCTCTTAAAGAATATGTGAGATTTTGAATCATGCGATAGAAATATGAGTTATTAATATTTTTAAGAATAATTACAGTGATCAAAAACAAAAATTACAGAAATATTTTATTGTAATTTATGTATAATAGAGTTGTAAATAAACTCTCAAACTATGACAATTTTTTACGGAGAAAATATTCTAATTCTGTATAGGCAAGCACTTTGTGATAATACATCTGATACGTTGTGTGGACATCCATAAAATTTCGTATCTGAAGGCAGTGTCGTTTCTTTTTCATTGTACATATTTTCTTTTTCTTTCTTTCTTTTTCCCGGCAGAGTTCAACCTGCTCTTTCTTAGTTGATCGTGCATCAAAGGTTGAGCTAGCAATGAAGGTAAACATGACCAGAAAGGTTCGAAACAACGAGTTGAATTCTACAGCAGAACCTGGCAAGTGGCAACCGATAGTATATATTACACATGCACATTATACAGCGTTGCGACTTCCTTTGCCGGAAGTCGATTTTAATCCGTGTCTGGGCCGTGAAAAATCAGAGAAGCAAGAAAAAAAAGAAAGAAGAAACTGTTGGGAGTTCGAAACTTCGAATTCTCATTACAAAGGATCGATCATCCGAGAAGAAGGCTGGGGAAAATTTTGAACCGAGGAGCTACAAGGCAACGCCGCCGCCCGGCGTTCACTTCCACAGGTTGGCGATGATGTCGGCGAGGTCGACGACCCTCTGCGAGTATGCCCACTCGTTGTCGTACCAGGCGATGACCTTGACCATGTCGTCGCCCACGACCATGGTGAGCGACGCGTCGATGGTGGAGGACACGTCGGAGCACCTGAAGTCGACGGACACGAGCGGCGCGTCGCAGACGGCGAGGATGCCCTTGAGCTCGTTGGCCGCGCTCTCGCGGAACGCCGCGTTCACCTCCTCGGCGAGAGTCTTCTTAGAGACCTGCACCACGAGGTCGACCACGGACACGTTCGGGGTCGGCACCCGGAGCGCGATGCCGTTGAGCTTTCCCTTGAGGTTCGGGAGCACCAGCGCCACGGCCTTGGCCGCGCCGGTGGACGTCGGCACGATGTTAAGCGCCGCGGCACGGGCGCGGCGCAGGTCGCGGTGGCTCGCATCCAGCAACCTCTGGTCACCGGTGTAGGAGTGGGTGGTGGTCATCGTCCCCTTGATGATGCCTGCGCCATTGCCAACGCCACACCACCATTAATCGTCAAGAAGTTCGCGCGTGCATGCATATGTAGTGTATGTATGTACGTACCGAACTTTTGGTCGAGGACCTTGACGAAGGGGGCGAGGCAGTTGGTGGTGCAGGAGGCGTTGCTGACGATGGGCTCGTCGGGGTTGTACTGGTCGGCATTGACGCCGACGACGTAGGTGGGGATGTCACCCTTGCCGGGGGCGGTGATGAGCACCTTCTTGGCGCCGGCCTGGATGTGCTTGCCCGCGCCATCGCGGTCGACGAACACCCCTGTACCCTCGATGACGAGGTCGATGCCGAACTTGCCCCACGGCAGGTTGGACGGGTTGCGGTCGGACACGACCTTGATCACCTTGCCGTCGACGGAGATGGCGTTGTCGCCCTCGGGCTTGACGTCGGCGTCGAAGATGCCTAGCGTGGAGTCATACTTGAGGAGGTGGGATGCCTGCTTCACGCCTCCGGTGTCGTTGATCGCGATGACATCGAGCGGCGAGCTGTCGCCGCGCCCGTGCCAGCACCGCAGGAAGTTGCGCCCGATGCGGCCGAACCCATTGATCGCGACCTTCAGCTTCGCCTCCGTCGGCGCCCGCCGCGCGCCGCCACTCGTGCCAACCTGCGCACGCATGCAGCATGGACAGCACCACCGCGTCATGATACATACTCCCATGCAACCAAGATGTAGTAACCACTAACCAGCACATTCCTACGCGCGTACGTACCGCGTAAGTCCTGAAGGAGACCGCAGACATGAAGTCGTCGGAGGTGGCATTCCGCCGCAGCGGCAGCGACGCCGAGCTCCTCAGCCCGGAGAACTCCGACAAGCCGCTCCCCTGGACACACACACACACACCCCAGTCACAACATTTTACTGAGCCATTCTTGCAACCTACTACTAGCCTGGCTAGTGACTGTCAATTGCCACCACATCTACAGAAACAAGTATCGCATGCAAATCAACGAACTTACCTGGAGAGGCACGGTGGCGGCGGAGAGCATGGGCGACGCCATGTCCAAGCAGGATCGGATCACAGGAAATCAAGAAGGCAACAAGCTAGGACGGCGAAGCGAGCGAGCGTGTATATATGAGCGGGGGATTGGGGGTGGGCGGGTTTGTGGTGCGAGGGGAGGGGAGGGGAGATCGTGAGGTCGGGATTGGGCGAGAGATGAGATTTTGGATAGCCCAACGTATGGCTGCCAATGCCTGCCATCACGGCACCCACACTTCGCTATTCTGGTCGATGTGTGGCTTTTCGTGTGCCCTCTGTTATATGTCCGTGGTTTTGTCTGGGTATATATATTTTTTCTTCTTCGGGGTGATTCTTGTCGCAGTGTAATCTTGTACTCTTGTAGCCTTCTTACGGTTTACAGGGAGCACTAGTTGTTAGTTATTTACTCTAAAGTTAATTATAGAGATAATTGTATAACTTCTATGTTTTGTGAATTCTTAAATAATATGTTATTTCGTCTTGTGAATGAAATATTATTTATATTGATTGCAAGTATGCGACTTATTCGTCAAAACTATCTATTTATGTTTATGGTGTCATTCTAAACATCCATGATCTTATATTATTATATAGGATACTTATGATTTATAGATCAATACATGTATTGATTGATGATCACGTTTCACGGGTCATGGATTTAAGATATCAAATCGATAATGTAAACATATGTTGGAGAACATAGTGTTAGATTGACCCGCTTTGAAACACTGCGAGAATTACATATGAACCTACAGGGTCACACACTTAATGGGTTTGAACAAACTAGTTCGGATTGGATCCATTAGAGGCTTAAATCGAATTATAATATGTACGTGGTGAAGAGTCATAATGAGTTTCTAATGTAGGAATCCGTTAGGGGCTTTTTATAGGGGGGCGTGAGTGCTTTTAGAATGATGTTGCACCACCCACCAAAACCTTAGCCACCTCCTCCCCGATGGTCTCACCGTACACGCTGATGCTAGCACACCGGCGCGTAGCTTTCCACCCTTAGATGTGGGGATACCATAGAGACGTTGCTGCAATCATTGTTACGCTAATCGGAGACGATCCACGACGTACATAAGGAACATGAGGGGTTGTTGGAAGAGACGATCAGTGGCAGAGGACGATTGACTACTTCCACTACATCGATGAACACAACGTTAGACCAGATTGTTCTAACTCTTCTTTCGATATACTGTTCATTTAGCAGTAACAATCTATGATCTCTTACTCTCATAACTTTCTTATTTACGCGGTAGAAAATTTTATTGTGTGCTAGTATAGCCTGTATGTATCGCAAAACTAGTGCACTACCGGACTGGTGCCTTGAGGCCTCATGTGTCGCAACGATAGGTATGTGACATATGTCGTTGATGGATATTCGATTCGAGGTCGAGCTCAATTTCGATTGGCCGTTGGAGGTAAATTGACAACGTTTGTTGTTCATGAACAGAGACTTCTCTACGAGGCTGCAATTGCCTCGGTAATTCACCTTCCGGTTGCAAGGATTTGTGAATTGTGGCCGTCGGGCTAGGACTTTTACAATGCAGCTCTTGTTCTCCAGTGTCCGCGATCATTTTGTTGGAAACCATGGGCTTGGCCCAGCTGCCGGCCCACAGGTGGGTGCTCTATCCTAACCACTAGCGGGGTCTATATACTATAAATAGGGGGTGCTAGTCATTGTAAAATGCTGATCGCTTGAAGAAGACTAAAGAAGAAGAATACCCTCTACACCTTTGTCTCTCTGTGTATTCAATCTACTATTTATTCTTGTATTGTTTGATATGATTCTACGTTTGTCTATGAGATGATCGTTTGGACTGGACTCACCAGTTCCTCAACACATTATCAGCACGATCGACTCGGCCTACCTCTAGGCCTACTCTACTTGGATTGAAAGGTAACCGTCGTAGCACAACGCTCATAGATCGAATCGTATTTTCTAGATTGCTTTCAATTCCGCAATTATGACTTCCTAGATTGTTTTCTACAGTGCAAATCCACTCTAATCTACCCCGAGCCGACTTGAAGCCGCCAGCCAAACTGATCGGTAGATTACATGAAAGAGAGGATGTTGATTGCACTATAGATCGATGCATGAATAATGAACAGTGAACTATAGATTGATACATAAACAACAAAAGAAAGGAAAAAAGGGTGATGCAAACCCATACGGCCGCCACATCACGCCGCGTGTTTCACACACCTGCACACCCGAAGCCTCGCTGGCACTTGCACCATCGCGCACCCTCCCGCCGGCCAACGAGCGTTGCTGACTGCTGCGACCATGTGCACGTCGCCGCTGTGGCCGCTTGCCCAAAGCGCGCACATACTAAGCCGCCCTACGGCGCCCCACACGGGAGCACCACCGCCGGCATGCACCCGCCCTGGAGACACGTCTCATTCGGCCTGGAGCCACACCGCCGGCCTCGCCTCCCTCACGAACTCCGCGACCGCCCGGCCGTCGCTGCATCTTGATCGTGCTTGAAGCCGCCGCGCCCGCGACGAGCTCTGCCTCGTCTCCTCCACCGCCCACGCTTGAAGCCGACCACCGCAAGAACGCGCCTTCCCGCATGGCGCACCTTCCACCACCTGCTCGTGCCCGAACGAGCCGTCGGGAACAAACACCGACCAGCGGTCGGGAGCTCCGCCCACGCTTGAAGCGCCGGCCCCCGCATGGCCACGCCCAGTTGCCCTTGCCACCCCCGCATGGCTGCGCCTCCCAAACGGCCTCCTGTCGCGCCGTCGCGCGCGCACGAGCCGCACCACCTTGCAATAGAAGCACCGCTGAAGACTTGAAGCCGCACGACCATCGGCCTCACTCGTGCGTGCACGAAGCGAGCCTCCGCCACATCCACGCCTTGGTCACACCGCCGCCGGCCTCACTCGCACGCGCATGAAACGCGTCACCGCCACTATTGGGGAGAACAGGGCAGGGGAAACCCTACCCCTCCCCTGCCCCTTTCGACAAGGCCGACTTGGCCCTTTTGGGCCGAACCAGCCAAAGGAAATATGGCCCCGCCCAAGAAGATATCAGGAGATGAAGAAAAGGAAAAGAAAATTCCTAACAATTTGCAAATAAACCGTCGAAGTTCCAAAAATTACAATGAAACATTTTGGGAAATAAATTCTTACAAAATAACCCCTCGAAAATTAAAATTTAGTGGTTTAGCCCCTCGAATTACATAATTCAATAAAAATTCATATTCCAGCAGAAAAAGGCCTCTGGAATTCAATTTTTAATTATTTTGAGAATTTGAAGTATGTTTAACTATGTTATTATTATTTCTATGCAATTTATATATTGTATTTACTATTTTGATTATCTCTGATTGTTTATATTTCTTTTACTCACTGAAAATAGCAGTAAATCATGAAAAATACATAGAAAAATACGGGATCACGAACTGTGAGTTCAAAGAGCATTATGAGAATTTTGTAACCATTTTATGCAAATTACTAGCAATAATCTTATGATCTCTTTGTATGAATATGGAGATGATTGGCATCACGAACCAGGAGTTCGAAGAGTTGGCCTCAGCATGGCCAGAATTTGTGCAGAATTTGTACCGATTTTCAACTCTGTGGTAAGGTAATCACATATGAGCAGAAGATTGAGAAGACTCTCTCTACGATTCACCCAAATGTGGTGCAATTCGCACGCAACTATCATCATAACGGCTGCAAGGAGTATGCCAAATTGATTGACGTCATGCAAGTTGCGGAGGCTCAAGATGATGTTCTGATAAAGAACTACATCTCACAGTCGCCTAGTAGCTATGTTGGCCATGAAACCATTGCTAGCAGCTTCAAGGTGACGAAGCCTCTCACAAAGGAGAGGGGCAAGAAGGGGAAGGTCGTGGCCGTCACGTTATTGATGCTTTCTAGTCTAAGAAGAATAGTAAAGGACAGCATGAGACACATCTCGCCATTGCAGGTACAGAAGATCCACGGCCATTAGTTGCACTCATGGATGTGGACAACCCAATAGCAGCCCCCATCACACCTCCTTCAGACATCGCAGCGGCAATAGCTATAGTTGCCCAAGCGAAGAAGAACGTCATGGGGCAGATTCAGGCAGATGTTTCTACATACTTCGCTGATTCGATCTAGTACATGCGGTATGTGATTATGATGAAATGTTGAATTAATTTATTATTTGAATAATGGTTGTAAGCTCTAAGAGAGCAAAAGAATTAAATTCTTAATTTTTTTCGTATTTATAATAGCAAGTTGTGTTCTATTTTAGAGTATTTTATTTATGTGTGGATTGCTTCCTACCATCTATTAATAAATATTTTATATATTAGAATGTGTGTGGCATCCTATAGAGAAGTGCGCTTTGCGAATAGCAGCACAACGAATACCATCTTGAGATACGTGAAATTATTTCAGTCGAACAACAAGAATGCTGGTAGTCTTATGATAATCATGACAACGATACTTGTATAATAGGTTTAGGAAGAGCCACAGTTATACTCCCGATGGGCACAACTTTGGTCATCAAAGAAGATTTGTTGTACACAGAGTCGACTAGAACTCTCAAGTATATTTGCGCTAACGGTTTCCATGTAGAGATTGAAGAAGAGTATGGTAAGGAATACCTGCTCATTAAAAAGTGTAAAGAAAGTGGAAAAAGTATTAGAACGACTTCCTTCATATGAAACTGGGCTATACTGCACTAATATTAGGGCGCCCACAACCTATACTACCCTGAAAATTGTATTTAGAAGCTCTGAACTTTTCTGTCCCTAGCATGATAGATTAGGCCACCCAGATCATAGGATGATGAGAAATATAATTAACAATTCACAGTGATATAATATCAATAAAAATAATTTTCTGAGTTAGGAAGATTTTGTATGCCTTGCATGTGCCGCTAGAAAATTAATTACTAGAACTTCTGCTTTGAAAGCAATGGATGAAGTCCTTGCATTCCCAAACCGTATCCAGGGAGACATTTGCGGTGTTATACAGCCACTGTCAGGGTCATTTAGGTATTTTATGGTGCTCATCAATGCTTCATCGAAATGATCACACATATGTTTTATTGTCTATGAGAAACTATGCCTTTGCAAAGCTAGTCTCGCAGATAATTAAAATTCAAAAGTAATTTTCCAGATCATCATCTGAAATCCATCAGAATGGACAACGCTGGAGAATTTACTTCAAATGCATTTGATGATTATTGCATGGAAATGAGAATTGAAGTTGAGCATTCCGTGCCGTATGTCCACACCCAGAATGAACTAGCAAATTTTGTTGAATTGTAGTTTATCAACTACATATTGGTGACACGCAGTTCTGCATGCAGCAACTCTCATCAATTTTAGACCACCAGTATATAACATCCATTCACCTAGTTCTCACCTTCACAGATTTGGTTGCAAGGTTTATGTACATATACCACCATCGTAGTGAACTGCAATGGACCCTCTCTGAAAGTCTGAGATATACGTTGATTATGAGACAACATTCATAATCAGATATTTGGACCCCATGAATGGAGATTTGCATGCAGCCCGCTTCGATGATAGCATATTTGATTATGATTGTTTCTCGTCAATAGGCGAAGAAATCAACACCATGATGAAAAATATCGAGAAATAACATGGCAAGCTATGAGAATCCATGCATATGACCTGCGCACTAGTGAAAAAAATAGAGAAATCTAGAAGATAATTGAAGTCTAGAAGACAAGAGAAGTCCAGAAGACAATTGAAGTCCAGAAGACAATTGAAGTCCAGAAAATAATTAATTTGCAAGTATTAGCAAATCAACTACCTAGCCACTTTAGTGATTTGAAGAGTGTGACCAAGTTGCATGTACCTGCACGCAATGCACCGGAGAGGGTTGAAATACGAATAAATAAAAATATATCTCTAATCCCGTGCTAAAGCCTCAGAAAGGACGAGAACTCCGGCCCCTCGAATCCAAAGTAATCGAAGTCGCCTAGTGAAAGAGGATAAGAAGGACTTGACATAGCCGATCACCGAAGTTCGCCAAAACAGAAAGGGAGCCAGTTGAGACCTGGCACCAGTATAGAACCTTCAGAAAAGGCATACCGGATTTGAACATTCCCATAAAGTGAGATATCAGTATGGATGTGTGCACACATCGGAGCTGAAAAACTAAAGGGACTTGCCCCATAATTGGAAGCGGTGGTGAGTAAGTAGAAGCATTAGAAGAATCGTCTCATGAAGAAATAGCTATAAAATATATGACTATAGGAGAATCTTTGAATATGATAACAGTTAATGTCGACAGTTACTTTGTGAAGAAATTTTCACAATCATCAATCTTGATCCAAAGCCTGCATCGCTCGCTGAATGTGAGAAAAGATCATATTGAGAAGGTTGGAAGAAGACAATAGAAACTGAATTATTATCTCTGAATAAAATAGAGATGTTTGGGACTGTAAGCCATACGCCTCTCCATGTGCTCGAATAAAATAGAGATGTAGGGTATAAGTGGGTATTTGTTCGAAAGATAAATGAAAATAAGCAAGGCTCATCGCACAAGGTTTAACTCAACGTCCTAGCAATTGATTATGAAGAAACCTATTCCCGATCATGGGTGGAGCTACCTTCAGATATTTAATCTCAATAGCAATAAACTTGAATTTAGAAGTAAAATTGATGGATGTGGTAACTGCATGCCATTATGAATATTTGGATTCGAACATTTATATGAAGGTACCTGAATATATCCCTATCCCGAACAAAGACCGCGCTAATGGAAATCTGTACAGTGTGAAACTCAAAAATCCTAGACGGATTTAAGCAATCAGGCAGGATGAGGTATAATTGTTTGAAGCGACTTTCTGTGTAAGAAATGCTACACGAACAATGGACATTGTATCTGTGTATTTATATGATGATCCCATGATAGATTTTGTATAATCTCAGTGTATGAAGATGATCTGAATATCATTAGAATCGTGGAAGAAATTAAGTAAGCAAGCTCTTACCTGGAGTTGGAGTTCGAAATGAAAGATTTGGGTAAAATCAAATATTGCCTAGGCTTGCAGCTTGAGCATGCCCCTGAAGGGATATTAGTGCATCAGTCAACCTACACTCAAAAGGTGTTAGAAAGGTTTAATTTTGAAAAGACATGCCCTTCGAAAGTGTCGCTGGTCGGGAGTTCCTTGCAGCAAGACAAGGACCAGTACATACCTAGAGAAGAGGGGGGCAGTCCTGGCACCGGAATTCCCATACTTAAGTATAATAGAAGCACTCATATACTTAGCAAACTGTACTAGATCGGACATTGCATTTGCCGTCAATCTATTAGCAAGGTATAGTGCAGAACATACCAAAGGATTTGGCAGGGAGTAAAGGGCATGTTCCGATACCTCCAAGGAAGAAAAGAACTTGGTCTGTTCTACAGAAAGAACCAAGATTTGTCTATGAATGGCTATGCAGATGTCGGTTACCTGTCAGACCCACATACAACCAAGTCATAAATATGCTATGTATTCCTATGTGGTGGAACTACAATTTTATGAAAATCGTCTAAGCAAAGTCTTGTATCGACTTTTATGAACCACTCGAAAATCATAGCACTGTACGAGGCCTCACGAGAATGTGTTTGACTTCGACGGATGATTCACCAGATCTAGCAATCATGTGGATTGAATACCACACAAACCCCCTATTATGTATGAATATAATGTTGCTTGTGTTGCATAAGTACAGATGGGTTATGTGAAGAGTCATCTCACAAAGCATATCAACCCCGAGTTCTTCTATGCTTATGAATTATAAAAGATGAATAAAATTAAAGTACTGCATACTAAGTCATGTGAAAATTTTACGTATTTATTCACTAAGTCACTTCCAGTGTCTAGCCTTGAAAGATGCATACGTGGAATTGGAATGATGAGACTTCGAGAAGTGCAGAATTCAAAGGGAGAATCTTCACGAACTTATTCTTGAAACTTGATCACGAAGATCGAGTATCCAAAGAGTAAATCCAGGAGATTAAATAGAATTGGGTGGATTATACTCGTTTCTCTGAAGTTTCTCGTTTAAGGTTTTTTATGAGGTAATTCGTGCAACGCGGTAGAACTTGTATCATGTGCTTTTTCTCCAAAAATTTTCTATCGGGTTTTTATGGTGTTTTGATGAGGCCTGAACATCTGAGGATAGGTGCCGAAGGGGGAGTGTGGGGAAACTATGGACTTGGCCCAGCAGTCAGCCTATGAGTGGGCACCCTATTTCAAACCTTAACAGGGTATATATACTATAAATTGGGGATGCTAGTCATTGTAAAAGGCTGATCGCTTTAAGAAGGAATAAAAATGAAGAATACCCCCTACACCTTTGTCTCTCGTGTGTGTTCAATCTACTATTTGTTCTTGCATTGTTTGATGTGAGTCTACGTTTGTCTACAAGGTGATCGTTCGGACTGGACTCGTCAGCGACAGTTCCTCAACACATTTTTCGAATCTTGTGGTGGACGTGGACTAGCGACGGCGCCACTCTCTGCCTACCTAGTACCGTTCTAGCACGGTTTTACCGTACTGTTCTGAGCTATTCAAAGGGTAGTTGTGTCGTTGCTAGCCTGCTACAGCACTAGCTACCATGTTCTTGCCACGTTTCCGACTTACTTAAACGTTCTTCTGTGGCTATGCGGAGTGTAGATGGATTCCTCATGTATACTAACATTGATCACGACATTTGGATGTGCAATGTCTCATCCGCATGTCCCGCAGGAAAAATTCAACGACATCTATGCTCCATGCTCACTCCTGAGTTCCCACCCCTCACGCACGGGAATTTTGATTTTTTTAATAATATTTTTAAAATGGTAATCACAAAAATAAATATTCGGTCCAAAAAATAACAAAAATATGCTTCTGTCGCCAGTTCAACTGCCGATAGAAATTTGAACAGTCACCAGTTGCCAGTTCAACTAGCGGCAGTCACCTATCACCAGTCGAACTAGCGACAGGAATACGGCTATAAAAACCCAAAAAATTCACTCCAAACCTTATTTTAATTCCAGGAAAAAATAGAAAGAGAGGAGGAGAGCGAGAGAAGAAAGATAGCGAACCTCTGGCAGCTCGTCGCGGAGGAGACATAGACGGAGCATCTGATCCGATCAGCCATCTTGTTGGTACATTTTTTTGAGACTTTGTACATTATGTCAAAACATTGTCGGTTAGCAAAATAATAGTGACATCTAATTTAGTAGATTAGATAAATGTAGTTCAATTATGTAGTACATCATTGGAGCTGTGTACGAGGTAGGTAGAGCGTAATGTAAATAATACCAGTTTTATTTAGCTCCCCATTTATGCGCGGTAATTATATTGTTAATACCAGAAATTCATTTTTAAGTAGGAAAATAGCATGACACGTTTTACAATTGAAAGGAAAATTCGTAGCAGCTAATTAGGGTAGGTAGAGCCTAATCGAATTAATAGCAACTTTATTTAGTTGCCTATTTGTGCGCAGTAATTATATTTTTAATGTTAGGAATTAATTTATAGACAGAAAAATAGCATGACACATTTTAAAATTACAAACTAAATCCAGGGCAGATAATTAGAGTAGGTAGAGCCTAATCGAAATAATCCCAGCTTTATTTAGCTCTGTAGGGTAGGTAGAACGTAATCACAGCTTTATGACTTGTCGCATAAATTTAGTTTGTATTTGTGGTTGGAAATTATTTTGCTAATGTCGCTTCCTATTATCTTATTACATATTTCGCAGTCTTTACAATATATGCTGAATTTTTAGGCATGGCGAACCCAGGCCACGCTATCGAGTAACCGTATGAGTTGCATGACATGGTGATTAACCTACATCAACGTAGCCACCTCAGTACCAACCTACCCCAAAATGGCAAGGCGTCAATTGAGCTTTGCGCGTTGCGGCTGCGCACACCCATCAGGACATGGAGGTTGCACCCAAGCTGGGTGCTGAGGTACGTGCCATTGCGATCTTTGTGTACTCATTTGTGGCTTGACTACTATGTGTGGACCAACGTTCGTTCGTAACCTGACCCGTCGCAGATTGAGGGCGGCGGGCCTCCTTCCGCTGGCACGGATGGTAGAGGCAACATGGGAGGATGACCAAGACCTCGGTCCTGGTTGTACGTCCAGGCGTTTTCCATACGACTGGGCCCTAATGACACGATTCACCTTCCGTGTGGGGAGATGGCGCCGATGCTGCAAGACGTGAGCTTCCTGACGGGGTTACCCTGCACAAGCTCCCCATGGCGGCCTATCAGATCTCACCCACGTGGCGCACGGAATTCCTGGCGAGGTTCCAGGATGTCCTCTCACATCAATTCATTTGTGAACCTTGCTGATGTGTATATGTTTTCTCGCAGCCCGAGCATATGGCGGAGGACCCACCCGACGAGACGGTGAGGAGGCACTTTGAGGCCTACCTGCTGCTGACTGTTTGGGTGGGTCATGTTCCTGGGGTCCCACGACGACAGTGTCGATAAGCACTACATCCGCTACGCATGTGGGCTCGTAGACTGGCCGGTGGAGGAGATCCAGCCCTACGCTGGGTCCGGTCGTCTTGTGCCGCGACGATGTTGTGTAATCGCTCAGCGTCTTTGTTGGTCCCAGGACAACCCCATCCTCTCCGGATGTCCGCTACTTCTGCTGTTGTGGTCCTTCAAGCGCTTCCATATCAGACATCCACAGCTGGACATGGGAGCGTACACGGTCAGCCTGTACGCCGAGGATGACGACCTGGACCATCCGACTATGAGCACGGTGTGGTGCCGCCGACGGGTTAGTTCCGTGAACATTCATTATTTTCTCATAATGCAATCATAATTTCGTGTGCTAACTTTTCCTTTTGGTCTATTCCACATGTGACCTATACACCGGTCACCACGCAGGGGTCGTACCCCAAACTACGTTGCGATGTTCGACCAGCTGATGGATGATCGCATCATCTTGAGACTATACACTCAGGAGAGGGTGTCTGCGCGCGCCTAGAGGCCTATCCAGTCTGTGCTTATGAGACTACATGTACTGGTACACGCAGAGGTCCTTGGTGCACGAGGTCACGAGGTCTTTGTGGAGGAGTACCAGGTGACACGGGTCATGCATCAGTTCGGTCTGCGACAGCAGGTCCCTGGCCCCTCGGTGCAGTGGCTGCCGGCCACGTCCATGGGTAAGTTTGCGCCTTAATTATTTTGTACAATCTGCGTTACATACATACTAAATAATTATCTTGCCGTCCACAGGTACATTAGGAATGGAGTATGATGAGGACATCCCTCCTTCGGATACACGCACGACACAAGACCCTCCAGATCTGGGTGCTGAACTACACGGTCCTATGATAAGAGCTAGAGCACGCCACTTAATCGATCGTAAAGTCGCTTCTAGGGTCGAGTGTATTATTTGAGAACTCTATGATGCCGCCTAATGGAGATGATTTACTTGTACTCGTGAATCTAGGACTACGACCGGCTCAAGAAGGTCTACGACGCTCGCAAGAAGATCTACGACCACTACAAGAAGACCCACGACTAGTTGATTCGATTGGAGCAATCTACAACGAAAAGCGAGCACAGTACTCGTTGGACACAATCTACGACCAAAGATAGCATGGACTCCTCAAAACCACCCTAGGACCGGTCCTACGACCGGATCTTCGACGTAAATACGCAACACAAGGTGTTTGCGTCACCGCTTTGGAAACTAATAAGACTTTGTAAACGTAACGAGGTCGGAGTCCGGTTGTGTACGCTTCATCCCACTACCGCACAACCCTAGGTCGACCTCCTCACGCTCCCCTATATATATACAGTAGCCGTCATAGTTTAAAGGCGGGTTTTTCTTAGATTATTCTGCCAATTGCAGTTTCGCCGATTAACGGTTTGAGGAACCCTACTTGTAAACTTCATCCATATCCGCAATACAATTCAGATTGCATCTACCTTGTTCTTGTGAGTTGCTTCGATTGCTTGCAGGAACAATAACCTTCGTGGTAAGGTCGATCGCGTGCAAGCGTGGTCGATAACGACATGCGTGCGGGTGTAGCGAATTGTGAGGTGACGATCTATTGGTCGGAAGCCTCAAAGCGTCAACGTCCTCACGACGAACCAAATCGAACCTATCGGAAGATCGGGCTGCCGTGTCTCATCAGAGTACGTGGTACTACTACCTGGGAGAAGAAGATGTTACCTTAGGTTGAGGGCTGGCTCAGCGCCTACACTGACGTCGTCTTGGAGGATGTTGAATACGACCCTGGGGAGTACGAGGCGTACATGGAGTGGTACGCCAGTCGGACGAGACTTTGCTGCGTCCGGGTAGTTGTCGACCCACGACGACACGAGGCTGCGACGTCCAACACATACCCCACACAGTCGGACTCCACATTCCAACGCGTGGTACTTCATATTTAATTCGCTAGATATAGGTTTGTGCCCACACTCCCTGCAAATAGAGCACTTCTTTGTACGACGTCCGACTTCTGCTTTGTCCATGTCGTTCCTGATGCGTCGTACCTGTCGTCGGCCGACCTTTCCCTCCAGTCTTTCAATGTCCGCGGCCCAGATTAGTTGCTCCTAGGTCGAATGGCTAGTGAAATGGCCAACCAAAGAAACCATACATCTCCGCACTTCTTGTTCGCATCACCGCCTCCTTGTTAAAGAAATCAGAGATGTACTGCCCAGGATGTTGCACCACCGTGGAACATGAGGTCATAACATGGGAGCAGGGCATATGCATAAGAAGGGGTTTTTTGCAAGTGCATACGCAACTAGCGCGGAGTAGCGTGCACTCATGGATAATCCTCTCGCAGTTCGTCCCGCGACGTCCTTTATCCCTGTGTATTACCTCGAAGCGAAGCTTCCTTGTGCTCATCTTGAATGCGCGATACATCTCACCCTTCTTGTTCTTCTCTTCCATCTACTTGATGATTATGGTGGAGTAGAGTACTTTGTCATTTGCCATGGTGAGTAACACATTGTTGTTTCTGTCAACGAAGTAGTTTGTCGTACCACGGAGAAATGCCTCCACAATACCAACCAAAGAGAGACATCGTGAGCCGCGCATGACCCGGTTGTAAACCTCAGCTAGATTGGTTGTCATGACACCATATCGAGCACCACCCCTGTCATGCAACAATGGCCACTTCTCCTTAGGCTCGTGCTCAATCCAGTCCGAGAAGCATTTCACCTGCGCCCCTTCTGTGGGCAGCCGTGGCAATGCTTCAGGGGCCTAGTTAGCACTTGGGGTGGCCCTTTTTGCTTCCTCCCTTTTGTGCATCCGGGTCCGCTCATCCAGAATATTCGAGTGCTTCAAACTTCCGCTGCTGGTTCTGGTTGAACATCCGCTTGAACAGATTCATCAGGTTCTTGTTATGGAACTGCTTGTAGAAGTTTGCTCCCAAGTGCCTCATGCACCACCTGCTCTGCTTATCCATCCATGCAAATGGTTTGTTATCTCATTGTTGTAGCTGGGTTATTGCACTGAGCAGGCCGGCATGCTGATCATGAATGATGCATACGTTTGGACAGCCCTGTACAACAGAATCCTCACATTCTTCAGGAATCACAACCAGTTGTTCGTGTTCTCGCTTTCAACGAAAGCGATTGCCATGAGAAGAACTTGATTTTTTGTCGTTCGTCGCTATTGCGGTCAGTATCTGGCCCTTGTACTTTTCAGTCATGAATGTGTCATCTACACACAAGATTGGACGGAGTGCGGGAATGCATTGATGCATGGACCAAATGCGAAGAATGCATACTACAGTACCCTCCTATCGACCCACTTTGGATGTGCAAATATCGTCATGAGTGTCTGGATTCCTGTCTTGTATGACTCGGAGTGGCCCAGGGAGGTTGTAGTAGGAATTCTCGAACGTGCTGAACCTTAATTCCACTGCCTTTTGTTTTGCCATCCAAGCCTTGATATAGCTGATTGTGTACTGGAATCTTGCCTCAATCACACAAAAAATGGACCGTGGCTCAAAATCAAGATTATCCACGATCTCATTGTACATGAGGTTGGCGATGAAGCCTGATGATAGGTTTTTATGGGACTGCACTAACCCAGCGACGACGCATGTGTGCGGGGCCACTATATAGCACTTCCAGTATGTGTCCCACTTAGGTGAAATGCATGCACTCGCCAAGGGCATCCCTCTATTTCGTACTTCACGTCATAGTATCTTGGGTTGGACTTGACAACTGTGAATGTGCGCCACACCGACAAGATCCAGAATTTGACCACGTCCTTCACGCCTTTCTTGCATTTGTACATAGCTCCTTGCCTAACCCCCCCCTCTAGTTGTACTCCCACGGCACACGGGAACCTTCGTCGACGATGAGGTCATCGAACTGGTATGTGTTCCACTCTGATGGAACCATCAACTAGTCCACATCATCCTCATCATTGGATCCTTCATCTTCTGACAATGCATTGTAGTCCCAGGATTCTTGATCCATCATTTGCACTATTGCTTGCAGCTCTTCACCCTCGTTAGCTAGCCCACTGGTCTGCCTGACTGAAGAAGCTACTTCTCCAGGGTCTTCGTCGACAGCATCAACAAGTCCAGGAGCTTCGGGCACTATGTACGCCACGCTGTAGCTGGAGTCACTGACTTCTTGTTCGGCATCACCACCCCCTTCTTGTTTAGCGCTGATGCAGGAGTGGGCTTGGCATATGCTTGGGCCAGAAGGACCAAATCTCACCCTCCCTCCATCACCATGTGTAGATATGACTGTCATAATTTTGTTCCCTTCAGCTGCACTAACTCCCAATATGTGCGTTGTGTTGCTCAGAAGGCAAGGCAACTCAATCTCAGATCATACACATCACGGCC
The DNA here is from genome assembly GCA_036346395.1 of Hsuehochloa calcarea. NCBI lineage: Eukaryota > Viridiplantae > Streptophyta > Magnoliopsida > Poales > Poaceae > Hsuehochloa > Hsuehochloa calcarea. The sequence continues at coordinate 20,163,473 of CM070600.1, forward strand.
CACTTGGAATGTGTGAAACAACCACTCCATCACAGCGCCTCGTGTATGCCCCTCTGTTCTTGGCAGGGGGACGGTCGTCGATTGGAAAAATGCAGTTCAATCCCCTTGGGACCCTCCAGAATAGTCTCGGATTGTAGAAAATTTTGAAATTGGCGACGTCCGATATAATTGACGCACTGCACCATGAAGAATATTTCCATGATTAACCAAATATCTAAAATAAGACTACTCACTGAAAAGAATTATATACAACATACTGCACTACGCAACCGTACAACTAAAACTACGTAATCTATTCGGTTAAAAAAATTACCTCATAGGTGGGCAACCGGACGGGCATCACTTCGCTAGCTTCTCTCCTCCCCTCTACTTCTCTCTCTACCCTCCTTTTCTTTTTTTGAATACAAATGACTTATGTGTCAAATTTTAGAGTTTTATAGAGGGAAAGAGTTCATATCGTCAGTTCAACTGGCGACATGAAGTTGGACCGGCGACAGGTGAGGACAGGGTACCTGTCATCAGTTCAACCGGCGATAAGAACTCTTTTTGTTATTTTTTGGATCGATTATTTGTTTTTGTATTTTTAAAATATATATATTATATTATTTTAAACAAAATCGGTGAATTTCACCGCAGGTTTGCTTGACCCCAAACCAAGCAACCCTGAGCGACCCAGGAGTTCGCCAGCCACCAGCCGCGGCAGCAGGCCGAAAACCCACGTACGCCGTAGCTGCGCCTGTCGTCGGCGCTAGCCGTGCCGCCAGGCCTAGCGTACGTGCTGTGCCGTGCGACGCCCTGAAATTTACGGGCTGGTCAGTATCAATAGAACATCACGCGCCGTGTCTTGCGGCCGTTGCGGGCCTCTTTCCTCGCCCGATGTGCGCATTCCGCATTTTTTTTTTCACCGTTCCTAACTCGCGGCACGTCCGAAACGAGCCCGACAGCGTGCATTTGTCTGCCCATGGCTTTGCTCGCAAGTGGTCGGCCGTCCGCCAGGCCTGCGGGCCGTGCCAACCCGTCGTCGTACTTTTTGCGGAGGCGTGTCATCCTCCGCCTCTAGGCCCTCTACACTTCACAATTTACAGGACTCGCTCCGCTCCTGATTTTTTTTTTCACCAAACTTTTGGGAAGCAAATTGTTGAGTATTTGGCCAAACCAAACAAGGAGTGAGCGGTTTTGTTGCAGAATTAGTAGTATTTTTGTACTAATTACTAGTCCAAAATTTCTGTTAATACCAAAATGCTAATTACTTTTGTAATGGCCGCCGATGGCTTACTGGATGTAAGAGAACTTGCGGTGAAAAGGGTACTCCCAATTACTGTAACAGAACTCGCAGTCGGAAGAACGAACTTCCGATGCATCGAAACAGTAAGAAAATACCACTAATCCATCTAAAAAATACCACTAAACCGGTAAATAATTCGTAATTCGTGGACGAATGCGATTCAGAAGCCAGATGCCCCCTTTGACCGTACCCCGAACCAAGCACTTGCCAAGCGGCGACTCCTTCGACGTTCTCATAAGCCTTGGTTTGTTTAATCAACCACACAGTCTGGTTTAATGTAGCACCCCTAGTATATCTCAAAGCTTCGCATATGCATGTGCCTTGGGGGTTTTTAATCCAAACTCTGCAACACGGAATCTTTCTGGAACCGAGCCGCGAACTAAACTAGAGCGAAACTGCACCTGCGCAGATTCGATCCAGCTCCAAACCGCATCGGACAAAACCAAGCTCCCCTCCGGCCTCCGATCCATCCACCGGTGCGATGTGTGAACCGAGCAGCGCGAGGCGAAGAAGTTCGGGCGCGTTTGCGGCGGGCGTGCCCGTGATCCAGGCGCCGGCCGGTGCGCGCAGGCAGAACACAGGTAGACCAACCCCACCCAAGCGTCTGCCTGCCACTGCCAGAACGGACGCGATGATGTTATTCGACACGGAGACCGCGTTGCCTGCCACGCCATGCGCGGCTGCCGGAGCGCGGACTGCGCGGCGCGGCAGGGGGCGCTGGCCGAGCCCATTTGCGCTCCACGTGACGGCGTGCAGAACTGCTAGTAATCAGCACATGTGATGTGAGGGCCTCCTGCCGCGGGCCGGGCTGGGTCGGACGGACGCGACCTGCAGCCGGGCCCTACCGTGGACTACTTGGTCACATCACTGGCTAGCTGATGGCTCCGTCTCGCCTGATCCCCCTCCTCTCCTCTCCCTCGTCCTCGTGCCAGCCATCATGATTCATGATTCATGCATGCAGTTGCAGATGCAGATGCAGATGCACGCCCTTTCTTGTCACCGATCCGTTCGTTCCCGACCTTTCTTTCGTGGCTGTGGCTCGACGGTTGACAGGTACGTAGACGCAGGGTCGGCTATCTTGGGAGTTGGGACTGCGTGCTTTTGCTGCGTACCTTTTTGTGTTTTGGGGCGGAGTGAGTGCTTCAGTACGACTCGGTACTTTAACCACGCATGTGTGCCCTGTACCGTGGTAACTTGGATTGGTACGTGACAATACAAGATCGAGAGCTCATTCTATGCGATCTCTATTCTAGCAGTACTGCTATACTGGAAGATATGGGCACATGGCCAGAGCAGGGAGTTAATAAAACCTCATGCCTCTCGTTGCCCCCTGTATACTAAATGATCGATCGAGGTGCCAATTATGGTGCTGTCTTGTGTGCAGGGCATGCATATATAGATCATCACCTCGTACCTCTCGTGGCACGAGTCGACCGGAGGAGTTACACACACTGTACTCGGCCCGGTTTAGCATAGCTCCGGCTCAAACTTAACTCTAAGCTTTAGAAGGTAATTTTATGAGAAGATGGCTCCACAAGCAAGTTATTATCAGGCAAATAGAGGTGTGTGTTAGCCAGCTGTAAGCTCCAGGTTATGAAGATACTTGTTTTGGACTTTGGACAATGCCTTCCTCTTTTCATTAGCTCTACAAACACGACAATGCTCCCCTAGCCTCTTCACGTCCACTGTGCCCAAGCCCCACCCAAATTTAACTTTTTAGACTGAAAACAGTTGAATATTGTATAGTCGCACCTTTACTTTTTTTTTCTTTCTATTTTCCCATATAGCCTTGTCCATGTAAGTGCAACGATTAAAGCTAATCTACTTGCATGTTTACTCGAAGTAGTAAGTGCTCTATTGCTTGGAGGTTTGTGGAGGGTTCAGAACGAAGCCTTTTATGAATATCATGTGTAAGTGTTGTTTTTCAGGTATATTTTGGACGGAAAATTGGACGGTTCGGAGAATTATGTGTTGCAGTGGGCATAAAATAAATTTTCTAGTTAATCCAGTGGCCAGCAAAATTGGCTCACGCTTAACAAACAAACATACAACCTCAATTTCGCAGATTAATTTATCCAGTAAAATCACGGTGCTGGGCCTTACATTAGTGCGACCCCACGCTAGACTCGTGGCGTGTCAGCCTCTAAAGTCTGGCCTAGCTAGCCGCAGAGCGCGCAACGGAGCTCGAGCTAGATTCCATCCATCCATCCTTCCCTCCCTCCCATTCCCATCCGCCGCGAGAGGCAGAGGTAAAAACAGGGTCGGCAGATGGCGAATCGGCGATCATATCAGGATCGAATCCAGTCACGCAACTGTTCGATTTAACGTCACCTGAGTTGGGCCACTTTGACCGGCAGCTCATCCCACCTCACCTCACCTCACCTCACCTCACCGTTAGGGCCCAAGGCCTCCTGTTCCTTTGCCGGTCACAGTCCTGAGTCGTGACCGCGCGTGCGTGACATGCGGAAACCTCGCTTTCTTCTTCCGCTACTGCTTCGTTCGATCCTTGAGGAGCCGTAGCTAAATTCTGTTTACCAATCGCGTAATCGCACTACCAGTACGTGGAGAAGATGGTCGGATTAGCATCACCTTGCCACGCTATCTGTGCCTTGCTAAGAGCATACGCCGCTCTGCCTAGAGATTCACGCTTGACGTTTACTGTTTCAGCTCGTTTCGAACTTTGTGCCGCTTGAGGCCGCGGTACGGGGGGCTAGGCTACTGCCATCGTTTAGCTCGTGCGTCGGCTCCAAAAAGGCCAAAAAGAAAGCAAGCGCGCGCGCGCGCGTGTAAATCTATGCCATGCCGTGTCGTGCCGTGCGTCTTCTTCCCGGTTTTCGCCGTCTTGTTCCCCGGAAAAGCCCCGATCGTTCGTGCGCACATTGGGCGTCAATCGCATTCAGTTCAACTAACCAACCTTCGCCAAGACATAAGACTTGTGACGCAGAACAAGAACCCTACTCCGGTACTTTCTGGGCACAACATGGGCTTAAACCAAACATGTCCAAGGTGTAAAAAAGGCTCGTAGAGCGGGCTAACCCGTCCCGGCCACCTCAAAAGACAGAGGCAAACGTGCAGAAGGGGCAAGCCAAGATACAGGGGAGACACCTCAAATGACACGAGATATGGTAACACAGGGCAGGGAGCATGAGCCACGGTTCGGCATCATGTGCATTTCTCTCCCTGTACTGGTTTCTCTTGGCCGGAGCGGACCACTGATCAGCAGTGGCGACGCTGCATGTTTAGGCGGCATCATGTAAAGGGCGCCCTGCTGCAGGATACTCCCTAACATGGACGGATTAGCAGCTAGCCATGGCCCATGGAGATGGAAAAGGCATTGCATCGGACTAATTGCATCGTTTGATATATATTATTACTATGTCCCTTGCGTGGCCACTGGGCACTGGCCAAACAAATCCAATATTTTTTTAACTCTCGTCACATCCTTGCTTGTTCGATGCGCTGCTGCTGCTGCTACTTTCTTTCTTTCGAGGGGACATTGCAGTGGTCGGCATCTTGCCGTTGTTGTCCATACCAAAGATAAACCGTGCGTTTAGCTTACTACAGCACTACTGCCTGATCATTGATTCCTGTGCATTTATCAGTTTTTCTACACGCTTAAAAGCAGTAGTACTAAACATTATCAGAAGACGACCTTTGGGTGCAATGTACTGCATTAGTGCGTTGTATACTTAGAGCTATCCATTTCGCTACTGAAGGCACGATTTTTTTTATGAAATAATATTATTTTAAAATAAATTTACAAAGTTAAATAGTCAAAAAAAATTATATAAAACTAAGCTACCGTCGCCATTTAAAATAACAAAATTGTCATGTCATCGTTACAAATGGCGATAGTAGCCTGAACAATGCAGAGAGCTCTCTGTGGCCATTTCAACTCGCGACAGAGATTCCCGTTAAAAATTTTAATATTAAAATTTAGGACAAACGTAATTTCTAATGATGATAGGGATCTCGCGAGTCTCTAATTTTTTTAATATTAAAATTTAAAAAATCGCTAATTCAAATGGTGATAGGGATCCCGCAAGTCCCTAAAAATTTTAACATTAAAATTTAGCGTCCTTACAAGTGGCGATAGAGATCCTGCAAGTCTCTGTTGGTATTCCAAATGGCGGCACAATCTACCCTATAAAATACCCTAAAATTCTAGCATAACTCACTTTTTTGGAAAAAAAAAAGAAAAAAAATGGAGGGAAGATAGAGGAGCGGAGAGGAGGAGGCGGATAGAAGCTAACAAAGCGTTGTCCGTCCGGTCGTCCACCTTTCAGGTAATTTTTTTTTAACCAAATGGATTATATAGTTTTAGATGTACGGTTACGTAGTGTAGTATGTTGTACATAATCATTTTCAGTGAGTAGTTTAGTTTTAGATGTGTGGTTAATCGTGAAAATTTTTATGGTAAAGTACGTCAAATATATCGGACGCCACCAATTTCAAAATCTATTACAGTCGAGCGACTATTCTTGAGGGTCTCGAGGGGATTGATTTGCGTTATTTCTAATCGGTGATCGTGACCCTAACAAGACCAAGGCAACGTACATATGGCATTGTGATGTGATGGTTGTTCCATACATTCGATTTGAACCATGCTGTGTATGATCTTAGATTGAGTTGTCTTGCCAACTGAGTACCACAAGATACATATTGGGAGTAAGTGCAACTCAAGGGAACAAGGTCATGGTAGTAATATATATGCAAGGCGAGGGAAGAACGGTGAGATTTGGTCCTTCTGGCCAAGGCATATACCAAGCCCACTCCTGTATCGGCGGCTCAACAAGAAGGAGGTGGTGATGTCAAAGAAAAAGTCAGGGACTCTATCCACAGCGCGACGCACACAATGACTGAAGGTCCGGGAGTTGTTGATGTTGTCAATGAAGACCCTGCGGAAGGAGCTCCTTCAGTCACGCAAGCGAGTGGGCTTGTTGACAAGGCTGAGGAGCTGGAAGCCCTAGTCCAAAGGATGGATCTCGAAGACCAGGACTACATGGCATTATCAGAAGATGAAGGATTCAACGATGAGAATGATGTGAAACAGCGGGTGGTTCCATCCAAGTGGAACACATACCAGTTCTACAACCTCGTCGTTCACGAAGGATCCCATGTGCCATGGGAGTACGACCAGAGCGAGGTCAGGCAAGGAGCTATGTACAAATGCAAGGAGACCGTGCAGGAGGCGGTCAAATTCTGGGCCTTATCGGTGCGGCGTATATTCACAATTATCAAATTTAACCCAAGATACCACGACATGAAGTGCGACATAGAGGGATGCCCTTGACGAGTGCACGCATTTCAGCATAAGCGGGACTCCTACTGGGAATGCTCTATAGTGGTCCCTCACACATGTGTCGTTGCAGAGTCAGTGCAATCCCACAGGAACCTGTCATCAGGCTTCATCGCGAACATCATGTAAGTGAGATCGTGGATAATATAGATTTTGAGCCACGATCCATCGTTATGGCGATTAAGACAAGATTCCACTACATAATCAGCTATGACAAGGTGTGGAGGGCAAAACAGAAGGCGTTGTAATCAAGGTTTGGTACATTCGAGGACTCTTACAACAACCTGCACAGTCAACTCTGGGTCATACAGGTCAAGAATCCCGGTACTCATGTCACCATTAAATATTCCACGCATCCGAAGTGCGGCAATAAGAGGTTACTGAAGCGAGCAATCTTCGCCTTTGGTCCATGCATCAATGCATTCCAGCACTTCTATCCAATCTTGTGCGTAGATGGCACATTCCTGACTGAAAAGTACATGAGCCAGATACTGACTACAATAGCGACGAATGGGAACAATCATATTCTTCTTGTGGCATTCGCATTCGTTGAAAGTGATAATACATACAGCTGGTTGTGGTTCCTAAGGAATTTGAGGATTTTTGTTGTACGATGCAGTCCTAACGTATGCGTCCTACATGATTGGCATTCGAGCCTGCCGAGTGCAATAACTCAGCTACAACAATGAAAGAACAAACCACTTTCATGAGTGGATTGCAGAGCAGGTGGTGCATGAGGTACTTGTCTGCAAATTTCTACAAGCAGTTCTGCAACAAAGACTTGATGAACATGTTCAAGCGGTTGTTCAACGAGAACCAGCAGCGAAAGTTTGACAAACTCTCACTACTACACAAAACCTCATCACATACGGTTCTACACTGTCATCACAGACGGTAAAACCGTCTGTATTTATGTGTCTGTGATAACAGACGATCATCCTGAGCGGTTTTCAAACCGCTGTGAGGGGTATCACGAGCGGTTCTAGTTCGTAATCGTCAGGAAATCACTGACGCTCGAACAAGAACCATCTCGTGATAGTTATTATCACGCACGGTTTTTGTTCGTAAATGCTCGCGATAGTTTTTTCTATCGCAAAAACAGATTTTGAATGTTCGCAATGTTGATGGTCTTGATATGCAACATTGCTTGCAAAAAATGAAATGGCGGGACAGAGGAAGATACATACATACCGCTTCCCAAAGATGGCGTGGAGTGTGACGATGAGCTCCTCCTGCGTGAAGTTCACGTGCTTGAGGTTCAACCTCGTAGTTGGTGTACTCACCGCAGCTCTTGCGCACCTCTTCAACCTCGCGAGCAACGCATCCATGCACGCAAAAACACCATCGGTTCCTCTTATCTCATCACCCAAAACCCCACGCAGATGATACAAAGATGTAATGTACATGAAAACGCATGACCGGCTCTTTGAGGAACGGAGGTCCAGTTGCCGATGCCGTGGGTGGAGGTCCAGTTGAGGCCTGTGGCGGTGAACTTGGACCGAAGCACGTCGACGAAAACGAATTCTCAAAGTCAAGCTAAAGACTCTCGGCCCCACAGTGTTCGACACCCTCCTGAAGACATTCAAATTTCGACTGGCTATTATTTATAAGGACAATGTAACATATTTTGCTTCCGCGCGCACGCGCTCAAAATTTTCAACTCACAGCTGCGAATCACGCATTCCATTTTATACAAAAACCATCTGTGATGACATATCACAGACGGTTCTTCTATCACGAACCGTCCGTGATGACATCTCTATCACGCAGACGGTTCTTCTTAAGAACCGTCTTCGATTTTACCATGGTAGTCAATCCTCTGCCGCGGTAGAATTTCGGCAGCCAATCCTCTGCCACGGTAGGATTTCGGCAGACAATCCTCTGCCGTGGTAGGATCTCGGCAGCTAATCTCTACCATGTAGGATTTCGCGCACAATCTTCTGCCGCACAGGATTTCTACGACAACAATCTCGCCGTGGTAGGATCTCAGGCTAATCTCTACCGCTGTTCGTGATACGATTTTACCTTATCTCCTTTTGCCATGAGGCATGTAGGAGTGGAGAATAGTGAAGGAGTTTCTTTGATAGCAATGCCAACTAGTCCCTTCTTCTTGGAAGACTCATCCTCATCGAGTCGAATTGCAGATTCATCATTTGAATCCTCTCCATGTGAGCTTCATTCTTGCCATCCTTGTGAAGCTTCTTGAAAAGCTTCTCTTGCCATTATATTCTTTCTTCTTGAATGACTTGTCCTTGTCATCCTTCTTTGCGGGACAACGAGATGAGATGTGTCCCTTTCATCACAATTATAGCATCGAATGTTGCTATAACTCTTCTTATCACTTGAATATTGTCCCTTCTTGTATTTGTCAAAGTTGTAGCTTCTATTGGGCGTCTCTTCAACCGCTCTTGGGCATCTAAATGAGAGTTCGCGTGTCTTGATCAGTGGGTTCAAGTGGATTAAGAGGCATAGTGTAACCATCATTTACGATTTTCAAATGCTTGGACTCATGGCCTTTAAAAGATTGACATTCTAATTTTCCAATAAGCATAATTTGTGCCATCAAAGTGCTCTCCTAGCGGTTAAGTCCAACAACGGAGAGACCAAGCTCGATACCACTTGTAGGATCAAGGATAACAGGCTAGAGGGTGAATAGGAGGTTTTAAAGTTTTTAACAAATTAACAATTTATCAATTCAATGACTTAGTCTAAACAAGTTATGCTCCGTCTCGTGATGACATCCTTATCACGGTTCTTCTTAAGAACCGTCTGTGATAATTCACAGACGGTTCTATTTACAAACCGTTTGTGATGACTTAGATTATCACGGACGGTTCTTGTTAAGAACCGTCTGTGAAGTATCATATACGGTTATATTTAGAAACCGTCTGTGATATGTCCATATCACAGACGGTTCCAAGAGAACCGTCTGTGATCTGTCCACATCATAGACGGTTCCAAGTGAACCATCTGTAATTATGTTATCACAGACGGTTCCAAAGGAACCGTCTGTGATGAGACGTCTTCTATAGCCTGTTTTGTAGTAGTGTCTGGAAGATTCTGGATGAGCGGACCAAGACGCACAGAAGGGAGGCAGCAAAAAAGGTCACTACAAGCGCTGACCAAGCCCTCGAAGCATTACCACAGTTACCCACAGATGGTCCCAGTGTGGCGAGGAAGAGATTGAGCATGAGCCTAAGGATAAAGTAGTCGTTTCTACATGTCAGGGATGATGCTCGATATGGTGTCATGACAACTAATTTAGCCGAGGTGTACAATTAGATCATGTGCGACGCTAGGTGCCTCCCTTTGGTTGGTATTGTGGTGGCAATGCTCTGTAGTACCACAAACTACCTTTTTGACAGAAGAAACAACACGTCGCTCTCCATGACAAATGACAGAGTACTGTATTCCGCAATGATTACCATGTACATGGAGGAGAAGAGCAAGAATGATGAGATGCACCGGGCATTCAAGATGAGTACAAGGGAGCTTCGTTTCGAGATATTGTACAGAGATAAAGGACGCCGCAAGACGAACCATGAGAGGATTGCACACAAGTGATGCTACGTCGCGCTAGTTGTGTATGCACTTGCAGCTAGTTTCTTCTTCTACATAAGCATTGCTCACATGTCATGGCCGCATGTTCGACGGTGGAGCAGCATCCCGCTAGTACCTCTCCGATTATTTCAATAAAGAAGAGGTGATGCAAACATGAAGTGCAGAGTTGTATGGTTACGATGTGGTTGGCCATTTCACTAGACATCCGACCTGATAGCAACTTATCTGAACCGCGAACATTGATAGGCTGGAGGAAAGGTTGGCCGATGATAGGTACAACGTATTAGAAACGACATGGACAAAGCGGAAGCTGGACATCCTGATGAAGTAGTCCATATGTAGAGAGTATGGGCACACCTTCAAGAAATATCATACGAGAAATTCACAGGATAAAGGAGACATCGGCGGTCCGGACGGCGCTGCGAGGACCTCATCAGACCAGCCCACTCGAGGCGGTCGACATGGCGGACGTTGAGATCACGACCATAGGAAAAGCTCATCTTGTTGAAATATGTGGTGATCAATGCTTTGTAATATCATTTTGATTTATCGAAAAACTATGTGATAACGTAGTGCTGAATATTTTGTAATATCAGTGTGATTTATCGACAAAATATGTGAGGTCATTGCGCTGAATGTTCTGTAATATCGTTGTGATTTGTTGACAAAAAATGTGATGACGTTGTGCTGAATGTTTTGTAATATCATTGTGATTTGTCAACAAAATATGTGGTCAAAAATATATAATAAAAAATAAGCATAGGCATCTTCGCTTGTTGAAATGACGACATGTCCTCTCGCCAGTTGGAGCAACGACATGACAATTTCATCATTTCAACTGGTGACAAGGACCTTTATGTACTTTTCTAGGTTACTATCGCTATTTAGAATGATGATAAGATAATTTTATCATTTTAAATGACGATAATAACCTAATATTATTTAAGAAATGATTATTTATTTTTTATTTTAAAATATACTATTTCAAAAAAAAATCCTGAAGGCACCGAGCATCCAAATCTAGCCCCGTGCCATTAAGCTGTACCTGAGAGAGAAGCTGAGAGGCTTGAGAGTAGAGTTGGGACTTAGGCCGTGCTTTTTAGCGAACGATGAATCGCGGCCGACCACGGCATGTGGTGTGGGCGGCCCGTGACGGCACGAATAGCGGCGGGTAGGGCTCGAGAATGCGGCGTTAGGCGACACGACGACACGATCGATTAGGCGTAGTTAGGTCGGGCACGGCACGAAATATGCCCAACTTTCTCGTTCTTGCCCAATCCTTCCCTCAGCCTAGCTCAATCACTCCTCCACACCGGCCTAGCCCAACCAATCATTCTCTTCTGCCACCCGACCTGGCCCACGGATGTCTTTGTCTTCCTGGACAGTGGAGGCGGCGGTTGTCGTCTTCTCAGGTGTCTATATTTACTTAGAGTGAGCTTAGACCCGGCCGCAAGACAATCCCGTCGTGGTGGACGACGATTGAGGCGATGCGGCCGACCGAAAGCGACATGATAGGATGGTGAGGCAGAGTTAGCCAAAGACACAACATAAAGCAGGATAACGGCGACCGAATAGGACACGCTGCGACTCTACCGAGAGAAGCGAACATTGAAACTTGTTTGGGCGTTATGATCAGCCCGCCGGCCCACCTGCCCACCTCTAGTCGAGAGATCGGCGCAAACATTGAAGTATTCAGGGGTACAGATTTTGGCGCGTACCGAGTTATGGAACTGCCCGGTGGGCCCTCCGAGCTCTGAGCGCAGAGCGCCCAGCGCCCCCACCAGCCACCACGCCATAGCCATAGGAGTGTCGTGACGCCGCACCTCCTTGGCGCATCACGGCCGTCGGAGCTGACTAATCCGACGGCCGACCTTGATTCCCTCTCGGCCCCCAGCGTTTCGTGCTCTTAGGATTCTTTGACCGGATAAAAAATAAGTGTGATCCCCACCCACCGCCACGCCATCAGAATTCCAAATTTTAATCTTGTTTTCCTCCACCAATCCCGTTTTCACATGCCAGATTTTCCCTGTGCGAAACGCCTAATGATACGCCATGCACTTAGCCTACGCGCTCAGATCCGACGACCCGTGCGATGATCGGAGAACAGTTTGAATCAGCAAGTTTTCTCCAGTTATTTTTCATCTAGCTCACATGCTATGCAGGACTTGTTTTACCTTCCTTATTTTATCCATCTATATGTGTCTGCGTGACTGCATCTGAATCTGATCGTGAGCAGTACATGTTGATAGTTGACTAGAATTTTCTATCCAGCTTGTCTTCAATATAAAAAAAATGGATATGTAGTTAGTCTACCCATCTCTGATTCTGAAATCGAAATTGCTAAAAAAAATTGTCGCATGTTTTTTTGAGAAAGCAGTCGATTTTCTGACCTTATAATTTTGCTTAGAGATTCTTGTTTCGGCCGGCAACATCGTCTTCTTCGGAGATTTGCAAAATAACATTCCACTGTTTTCTTTTGTTAAAATAGTTGAATTTTCATTCATCTGATATGCTTTGAGATTTACACTTCTTCGTATACGATGAATTGAGTCCAATTTATTATAATTTTTTTCGGACCATAACGGGTTCACTATATTACCGTATTTTGTTGGTATAGAATTTTATTTCTTGTCTTTATTTTCGTCTTTGTTTTTGCTAAATATCTCAAAGTATATATTAGATTTTGAACCATGTGATGGAAACATGAGTTATTAAAACTTTCGATAATAATTACAGTGATCAATAACAAAAATTATATACATAAATTCAACAAGAATTTATGTATAATAAAGTTGTAAATGAACTAAAATTTAACTATTTTAACTTGAGAAAATAGTCAAATATTGTATAGACGCTCCCTCTGAAATTATACCATCCTGTCACAATTCTGAATTGTGAGCAGTACATTGCAGGATACCTCCAGCAATTGAGAGTAGGAATGTGAATACATGCTGCAGCACCTTGTCGACTAACTTGACATTCCAAATTAACGCATCATGTCCCATTTCTTTCTCTCTTATTTTGTGAGGAATGTCCCATCTCTTTCGAATCCAAATACTGTTGATATCAGTATTTCTCACGATAGAGGTTCAGAAAATTTGTTCTCGATGGTTAAAAAGGATTACAACTGCATTAACGGAAACAGTTTATCTCAAAACACGCGCGCCCACATAAAAATCCTTCGCCACGCTCTCTCGAAGTCGAAGCTGTTGCCCGCGCACATGGGGCCCACCGGCTCTGCGCTCCCAAAGCGTGGTCCCCACTTCTGCGGACTGTGAAAGGTAGCGGGTAACTTTTCGGTGGGTGCGGTCTCAGACTGGGCACTTTTGTTTTTACCGCTCAGTAAATTAAAGCTCTACTTTTCTTGAAAAAGGACCGAAAAGTAAATTCGATTGCATCCGTGTCACGTACATGCACTCAGATACAGGTGTGTATGCGTACATGGAGTTTTTGGCCGTCAATAAAATATTGTGTATTTGTAAAAATAGTCGTCGTCGTTTGGTATTTACAAAAATATCATCCCACCTCACGTTCACTGTGCAGTAGGCTTTCTGGAGCTGACACATGACCACCTCCCGCACGGTGGTGTGCGAAAGGCCATCTCATGCACGTGATCATGCGGGCTGTGGCATTTCTCTCTTCTCAAATCCGATTATGTTAGTATAAATTTTTAAATATAGGAAATGAATTCAAAAAATGATATAAAAATTATGGACCCTCTCGACACAGCATAGTTACTTGTGTAAAATTTTCATAATTTTTTTGTTCTAAATTTTTATCGCAATTTTATAAAAGTATACTGTTTGTAGGAATTTCAAAATATAAAAAATGGGCTCCAAAGATTATATATTTTGTTTGAAGACTCATTGCACAGTGGACTTGATTGTGTAATGTTTCTACAATTTTATATGTGTTTTGAAATTATCTCAAAATTTAAGGATTTAGGTCTCGAAAATTAGGGTTTTAGGTTTTGAAAATTAGGGTTTCATGAATTCTCTCACAAAGTACACATAACAGAATTAGGATTCCCAATAGAGTTGCATTGTATCCAGCTTTATGTTCATCTCATCAATGCGTCGAGTCAATGCCGCAAGCATCTTGCCGATGTACTTGATTTTTCCCATCCATCGCTATTGCAATCAGTATGTGACCCATGTACTTTCCAGTCAAGAATGTGTCATCCATGCACAGGATTGGACGGTAGTGCTGAAATGCATTGATTTATGGACCAAATGTGAGGATTCCTATCTTGTATGACTCGGAGTAGCCCGGAGAGGTTATGGTAGGAGTCCTTGAACATACCAAACCTTGATTCCAATGTCTTCTATTTTTTCCTCCACATCTTGGCATAGCTAAGTGTGTACTGGAACCATACCTCAATCGCCCAAATGATGGATCGTGGCCTAAAATCTAGATTATCCACGATCTCACCGTACATGAGGTTAGCGATGAAGGCTGATGACAGATTCTTGTGGCGTGGTACCAGGCTCTCTTAAGAGAAGGGTGGTGGTACATGGCTCTGATACCAAGTTGCTGAGGCTCTAATTAGGCGTCAGATTAGATGACTAATATTTTGCTCGCTTTATTCTAAAATAGATGAGCCTCTTATATAGAGACCGACCTAACAATTGGAAACTAAATATATTTCTTAAGGAGATTTGATCAATGAGCTCAATATATTTGTTAAGGAGATTGCTACTATATTTGGAAGGTATTTTTTTGACATGTATAGATCTGCATCGTAAGCAAGATTTTCACGATTAACCACGTATCTAATTAGGGTTTTAGTGGTGTTTGTAGGAATTTTAAAATATAGCAAATAAATTCAAAAAATTATGAAATTTTATCTCGAGCCTCCTAACATAGTGGACTTACTTGTGTAATTTTTTCATAATTTAATTCATTCTGAATGTTTATCGCAATTTTATATAAGTGGACTATTTGTAAGAATTTGTAAATATAGAAAATAAGCATTAGAAATTATGAATTTTGTTTTGAAGGCTCCTTACATAGTGGACTTAAGTGTGTAATGTTTTATTATGCACTACTAACCCGAGTGTTGTTGTTTTAGGGACGTATCGAAGTGTTGTTATTTTAGGGAGGTACAGAAATGTAGACTAAATATACATTGGGTTATTGTGGCGTTATGTATATCCAACATGCTAGACTTGCTTGTATTTTATGACAACGATCTCGTACGGGGTTGACCGAGTGGGTTGGAACTGTCAAGATGGCCAATACAAGGTGGTCCGGGCGGAGAGCCTAGATACGATGAATATTCACGAGTTGAGCTGCATCCAAAGAGAGTTCGACACGGAGGCAACGGTGAGGAAGCTTGTCATTGAGGTGATCACCTGCACAAATAGGGGAAGGGATGGCGTATGGGTGCTACTCAAGGTGAATGGTAGCGTTGTATGGGGCCAGTACATGCAGATTGTTGCCAAGCCTGAGTGCGGTGATATACAGGAGTCTGATGGTGTACGTGAATTTCGTGCACAGGGTGCCATGAAACCTTGACGATGCTGGTGCTAGTGGGAGCGAGGAAGCATAGGCGGTGCGTGAAGGTGAGAGCACGCGATGTGTTGTTTTTTGGGGAGACTATAAAGGAAGACTAGGAGAGAATTTTGTGCAAAATGAGGGGGCGGGACAATGGTGGGTCCGGTGCGGATTCATCAACACATTCATTGTTGATATGATTGTAGGTGGTAGCCAGTTTGACATGTCTTAGCTTGATGACACTCAGCTTGGACATACTCAGCTTGGCCAAAGTCCACTTGCTGATGCACCTTAGCCAACACAACGGTCTCTCTATGTTCTCCACACAAAAATACGTTCTCTGGGCCGGTTGACATACCTTACAGGACATGCTCAACACAAGATTAGGACGCGGACACGAACGCAGATGCAGTGAGCATAGAGTGGCTCAGATGAGTGATCCATATTGTATATCGTAGTGTATCATTGTACTTCTTTGCATTGCACATGTACTTGCTTCGTACCGGTCAGTATGTAATCGGATTGTATACATTATGTGTGTACGTATCCAGGATGTTGTACTCTTATGTGTGTATGTAGTAGTTAGGGATCTTGCAATTTCAGCAACTAGATTTTTATGCACATAACATTACACTACAACAATAGAACAATAACCTGAGTATAAGTACCATATTTTCTATAACATTACAATACCTAAATCGCAATACAATGGCATTACACTTTTTCACGCCAGCTTTCTTAGAAAAAATTGACCACACCTTGCGATGACACCTTTTCAGATAGAAATTACAACCAAGCGCTTTTTCTCAATGAGTGGACAACAGTAAATAGTCGTCCCACCTTCTCAGATGGAATTGACCACACCATGCAATTACACTTTTCAGACCAAAATGACAACACAGCCCAATCTTTTGCAGTGAATAGACAACACTCACCAGCAATCATACCTCTTCAGAGCACTACTACAAAAAAACTCATCACAGACGGTTCGTAACAGTCATCACAGACGGTTTTTGAACCGTCTGAAATTTTATGTCTGTGATAACAAGCGGTTATCAACCGTCTGTGATAACCCTTATCACAGACGGTTCCAACCACGAACCGTCTGTGATTCTATAGTATCACAGACGGTTCGTGGTTGGAACCGTCTGTGATACTAAGTCTTTGGACCTAATTAATTTTTATCGTATTTTCAGCTAGCCTCAGGAATTGCTAGCCATGCCCTCTGAAAACTAGCAAGCAGAAACATATTGTGGTTGACAACTCAAAGTGATCATTTAACTCAAAATCAATTACAAAAGAATGTTTCAAGTATATATTGTTGCTAGAGTTACAAATTGAATTACAACCAGTCAAAGTGAATTACAATATTGAATCAATTGTTTCGGGGTCGTTCATCGGTGTCGACGGCGTGAAACTCTCCGGTGGTGTTAACTATGTCTGCCTTGATGAAGCCGCGGAGCTCCCCTCGAACGTGCGTGACCTGGTCCATCTCGAGTGCATTTAACTCTATGTTCAAGCCTTGTCGCTAGCAGGAGTAAAGTAGTAAGCATATATATTTAAATTTATAATTATGAAATAATTATTACGAGATTGACAAACCTGGGGATTGTGCGTTCTAGAAGCAATCAATAGCTGCATATGATGGCATACGTAGAATGCGCATAGGTGATCTCATTTTTTTGGCATGCAGATTGCAAAAATAGAATTACATATATATGTACAGTCAGTTCGAGACGCAATATTACGGAGTATGATATATGATTATTGTGTTGTAGCGTGT
Source organism: Hsuehochloa calcarea (assembly GCA_036346395.1). Classification (NCBI taxonomy): domain Eukaryota; kingdom Viridiplantae; phylum Streptophyta; class Magnoliopsida; order Poales; family Poaceae; genus Hsuehochloa; species Hsuehochloa calcarea. The sequence goes on from CM070600.1 coordinate 20,180,897, forward strand.
ACCAGAAATCGCATCTTGTGAGTCAGTGTGGCACTCGTTCCCTTGTATAAACCTCCCTCGGCAACATAGCCGATGAACACCCTACATGATTCAAAAAAGTTATTCTTGTTCATTTCAAACGAAGGAAGACTACAATAGAGTCATGTGCGGAGGAAATGAACATACATGTCGAGTATTCCTTTAAGAAGGGTGAAGTCGTGATTTTTGTTGAGTAGAGAATCAAGGTACAATACCATGTTCCTCTTTGGCACAAGAATCACAAGAATCTAGTGGAACCTACTCCTGTATGTCGCTATAGTCATAAACCTATGTTGAAACGTAATTTGTATAGCAAATATTGAAGCACTTACTTCTGGTTGTAGGGCACCATTATGTAGTCCTTGTTGTCCAGAGCAAGCAATCCTATTTTTATGTAATTCTCGACGTAGGATGCGTCTTGGTTGATTGTTTGCTCAGAGACCACGTGTGGGTCGACGAAACCCACCGGTTCTTTGATTCGACGGGCATATTTCATAATGTATCTGTACATAAGCAATGAGTTATGATATTTATCGGTATCATGTGAGTGTAGAAATTGATTGTACACACTTACAGTGTCCAGCATCGTAGAAGTGAGGCGTCGAGGGCAGTTAGGTTGTATAGGTCAAATAAGTCTTTGAAGCCCACGACGAAGTGGCCATGCTTGTGGAGAAAATGCTCCCTCCCGTATCTGACGGTGATTCCAGTATGGCCCCCCTCCTCTCGGGTCTCGCGCAAGTAACAATCATGGAAAGCTTGACAAGCTAGTCCTGAGCTCTTTATTTCTGCAACGAAGACCAACGGACTTCCGAGGGAGTATTTCACGGGTTTGGGAGGTGCCTTAATGTTCTTCGATTTTGATTTCTCCTTAATGAGGCGGCTGAGGGACGTCTTCCCGTGAGACGCCTCAGGGACCGATATGGTGACACGCTTTTCTTGTCCCTTCGTCGTCTTCTCGACGGGAAGCGATGTGGCGGCCTTCTGAAGCTTTGGTTGAGGCGGACTCATCGAGGGTCCTATTGGAGAGGCAGGGTCCTGTCGACATCGCGTCACTGAAGGGTTCAGTGCGATGTCCTTCTTGGGCCACTGGATAAAAGTGTGTGTGGCATCCCCTAGTGTTCTGATTTCTTCATTCGGGGAATCTCCAGCGGGATGGCCATGAAATTGTAATGTACCATGTCCACCTGCACCCTAGCGTAACCCTGCGCCAGTTGGGCACCGTGCTGCACTGCCCCTTCCTGGTATGGATACATCATATCCCGCCCAGCCTCAATATGAATCGACCCAACCATTCTCACTTGGAGCTTGCAGGGCGTCGCCCCTACAAAATGGTACACAATTAGCTAAGACGTCCTATAGGTCTATCTTTGGAGCTTTCCAGAGATGTACATTACCTCGATGTTGTCGATCGGTAATTGCACGTCGCCATGTCCAGAATTATTTGTGCACGCGACGCTACTCCGATGTCGAGCAGGACTTGCTCCCAAATTAACAAGGGCGGCTTGCGCCTGCATGAGTTGATTTACTTGGTTCTACAAGTTTATTATTTGTTCTTGAAATTTTTCAATAATCACATGTTCCAACCGAGCATCGTGCTGGTCCTTGGATCTCTTCCTACTCCTATATGTGTCGGAGTTGTGTGGGAATCCATCCCTCCAAGGTACGTAAACCCCAACGCCTCATGTGCACCCTGGTGCTCCTTGTTTCCCAGGGCCGTAGACAGTACATCCTTCTCCCTGTCTACTTCGAAGGAACCTTGGGAAGATGCAGAAGTCAATGCTTCCTGCAAGGGGACATCATGTTATTGTAGACACCATGAAGTTATGGACTTATTAACAATTAAGTGGTTCGACAACTTTAACAGGCGTTGAGACACTGCCTCGTCTGCCGGGTTTGTGAAAGTGATGCTGCCCGAAGACGTGGCTGATGCCCTCGCTCTTAACTGTGCTCGAGCGCTCGTCGAGATCTCAACAAGCGGTCGGCGCGGTCTCGTCCTCCGCTGCCCATTGCGTGGCTTTACCCGTGTACCCAGCGGTGCCGAGTCTGTAGGGGTGAGTGTTTTGTACCTGAATAGCTCTGTGCGCCGCACTTTGCTCCTGAAATTCGGCCGTCGTCTTCATCTGCACGAATGCGTCCGATGTATCCCGCGACAAAAATTGATACGTCGTCAAGGGCGTCCGACCCGTGTTCACGTACTGCGTGACAAGCAGGCTCTTGAAGGTCCTCCACGCGTGGGACATCGCGAGCAGCGCGTGCCATCGCACACGTGTCTGGTGTGTTTCAGGGAAAGTGAACGAGGCAAAAGTTCAGTCCATAGCTGGTCTCTCTGTACATCTGTCAGAGACTTCCAGATTGGGGTGGTGATGGGTACTCGTTCCCTTGCAAGTACCCCGCAGACGGTCCGGAATTTCACAGCTGCTTTCTTGGGACTCAGCGGGATCCCGACGTCATTGACATCTGTGATCGTCATGCGGCCTGAGGGCAATTTGGAGATTCCTCTGCCTTCTCGCCTGCGTACCACCTTGATCGGAGATCCAGACGTATTTGGCGACGTCGCTGACAGCGGCGAAGGCGGTGTCTCTGCCATCTATATAAGTTACGTACACAATGATTACATAATCAAATAGAAGTTACCCATTGAACCTAAATATATGATAAGTAGTAAATAAAATATATGAAATTGCACAAAAAAACTGCAAAGGAGAAGGAAATATTGCAAACAAACAAACACATATTTTTTTTATTTTGGACTAAATGCAATTTAAGAGATTGCATTTATAAACATCTTCAAGAATTAATCTAGTTCCCTCTATTGTACAATATAAGATCATCTACACACTGTATTCCCTGTACAAATATTACTGCAGAGCTAGACCTAATTTCGGTAGCACAAACAAGCATCGTACCATTACTAGATCAAACACATATTTTCCAAGGTGCCAGATTACTCCAGCCACTGCTGCTAAACAACAAACATTGTCACTGATGATTCCCATAGCTCTCTTAACAAAACACTCAACTAGAGAAGTAAGAGTCACAGTTAACAATACACACTCAATTCACTGCCAACAACCATCCATTGACATTCAAGATCACTGCCAACCCCTATCTATCAATGAATTGAGGAGGCAATAAACCTCAACCAACAATCAATACCTCCGGCTCGACCAACATCCGCCTCTAAGTGATTCATGGCAAACAAAATACTCAGATATTACTGATGTTGTTCAAACCATAATCAAATAACAGAGATTCACCAAATATTTACAAGTTTTACCACCAAAGCTAATGGCCAGATTAGCTAAACAGTAGCTATAGCAAGTTAATCTCTTATATAACAAGTTATTATATCAGCCAACAGAGAATTAAATTTGCTTAATAGTGTAATTAATTTCAGAATCAAAACTATAGCATTTCAGTCAACAGAGAAGTAAATGACTAACAGAGCTAAAGTATCACAAATCAGAGCATGGAAAATTACTGGCTTCATATGCCAGACTTTGAAAATTTAGTAATTCAAAGCTGGACACGAGGGACTAGAAACTTGGCTAGTGTCTCCATAGCCAATCTCAAGTTGAGACGACTAAGAGCAAAAATCACAGCCTACCAACTCAACTTGACAATACTAAGATCACTTTAGAGTACTTTGATAGCATGGAGGAATGGATAGCAAAGGTAATTTTACACTCCCCGAACAACAAAAGTCTCGGAACAGGCGGATTCACCAATGAGTTTTACAAGAAATTCTTGAACATTATCAAGCCAGATCTCGTACACGTTTTTGGGGACTTGCATGCCAATTAAATAGACATGTCAGGGATAAATAACTCTTATGTCACTTTGATACCAAAAACCGAGATGCCGATGCAGATTAAGGATTTCAGACCCATTTCCCTACTACATGCCTGTACACGACATGTAGCAAAGCAAGGAGAGAAGAACCGTAGGGTGGCGCTGGATCGGGGGAGGCGGCGTTGGGTGGCGCCGGAACGGGGGAGGCGGCGTTGGGTGGCGCAGGATCGGGGGAGGAGGCGTTGGGTGGCGCCGGATCGGGGGAGTCGATGTTGGGCGATTCTGGGAAGAACTAGGGCAAGTGTTAAGAACTAGGGCAAGTGCCGGACCACTTATATAAACTAACATCAGAACCGTCTGGGATAACCCTAAACATCACAGATGGTTCTTTAATGGAGCCGTCTGTGATGTGAGTAATCAATCCAGGCCGTTGATATCCAAATCGGACAGTTCAAGTGAATCGGCGTCGGCCGTCCGATCGGCCACTCAATCGAGCCGTTGATATCCAAATCAGACAGTTCAAGTGAAAGGGGCGATCGGCCACTCAATCCAGGCCGTGATCTCCAAATCGGACGGCTCGGATCCGGATTGGGAAGGCCTGAGTGGTTCGAACGGGTACGAGATCTGAACCGGAGGATCTCCATCGGACGGCTCACACACGACGCGGTTAGGCTGTTGAGCTGAACCGCGAGACTCGGGTCGGAGTCTGACTCGGGTTCGAGCTCGAGGAACAGTGATTTATCACAGACGGTTCTATTAAAGAACCGTCTGGGATAACCCCAAACATCAGAGACGGTTCTTTAATGGAGCCGTCTGTGATGTGAGTAATCAATCCAGGCCGTTGATATCCAAATCAGACAGTTCAAGTGAACGGGGCGATCGGCCAGTCCGATCGACCACTCAATCCAAGACGTTGATATCCAAATCGGACAGTTCAAGTGAAAGGGGCGATCGGCCACTCAATCCAGGCCGTGATCTCCAAATCGGACGGTTCGAGCCCGAGGAACAGTGATTTATCACAAACGGTTCTATTAAAGAACCGTCTGGGATAACCCTAAACATTTGAAACACAAATAATTGCCGGTCAGACCGCTAGGCCACAGAAGCAATGCACTTTTAACTTTGCACAAATGACAAAATACATTTGCCCATTTGTGTGCATTTCCAACAAGGTTTCAAAGATGATATTCTCAATAAGTTGATAACTCTAACAAGTCCGGATTAACATCAACATTAGAGATGTGAAGTCCATAACACATGTTAACATCAAATTACAATGGAATACATACTTAATTGAAATATAGTCCTTCATGATGATCAACACGCATATAGCTAGCTTCCTCACTGGGTTCTTCCTCCAGTCTGATGCCGTCTCCGAAAAGAAGCAACTCGTCAAATTGATTGTACTCTTCCTCATCCACGACATTCTCAACTCCGACAATCCTTCTTTTCCCATGAAGAATTACGTGGCGGTTCTTATTACTGGGTCCGTTACATAAAAAATTTGAACAACTTGCTTAGCGAGTATGAATGGTTCGTCCTTGTATCCGACACGTTTGAGGTCCACAGTAGTGACACCGTACTTGTCGACCTTCACGCCCTGCGGAAGTTTAACCCAACGACATCGAAACAGGGGGATCTTGAAAAGTACATAGTCGAGCTCCCAAATCGCTTCTCTGAACCCATAGTACGAGTTCAACTCGCGTGCCCCGTGATATTGAACCCTCGTGAAAAGCATCTATGCGGACACCGTTGTTCTGGACTGTGCTCTTCCTATCCTGAGCTGCCGTATAAAATGTGTACCCATTTATGTCGTATCCTTACCATGTCACAATTGTAAATTGTGGATATCGTGAGGATATGTGCACGATCTCAGGATGATGAGTCAATTGGCAATGGCGTTGTTGGTTTGCAAAATCTCGCATTTCGGGTTTGCTCGAGTTTGTCGGACCACAAAGTGGTCGGCCGGTGGTGTTAGGCGGTCGGACCGCGTGGAGGAGTCCGGCCGGCCATGGTGGCGGTCCGACCGCATAAAATGTTTTAGGTTTTGGAGTTGGGCCAAAAATAGGTTGTGTAGGCAAGTGAGGAGTCTCTGGATGTGGTCCCATCATTTTGGAGCTCCATCAAAGTTCTATTCGTTTGAAAATTCGAGAAGGTTTGGATTTTCAAGCTAGAATTTAGCTAAGTCCTTTTGACGGTCCGACCGGCCGTTGTGGGGAGCGGTCGAGCCAATCGAATCGGTCGGACCGGCCTTGTGGGCGATCGGGGCAGATGACTTGGAGGTTAGCCAAGTTTGCATTGAGATGATTTTGATTGTGTTTATTGTATGAACTTCAATGCTTTATTGTTGTATATTGCATTGCGGAGCTAACGTGGGTGAAGTTGTGAAGAACTTGTTCTCGAAGCGGTTTGTTTGTCTATTCTTTGTGCGGTGGCTTGCGAGTCAATGGCGTCAACGGTGAGTGGATCGGGACTACGCTTGAGAGCCGAGGTCGAGCGATCGGGATCCGGGTGAGGTCATGTGACACAAGCATGGTGCGAATGGGCAAGATGGATCGAGCGGTGGTTGAACAATTTGGTTGGATCGAGCAGTCGCGGATATCGGTGCGAGTCTCGGGAGGTTCCGATGGGATTCGGACAAGAGAGGCTTGGCGCGCGATGAGAACCGTGATCAACCTACACGTGGTGAAGCGGCGATTGCTTCAATAGTTATGTGTGTGTGGGTCCCATGTGTAAGTGACCCCAAAGTGAAACCCTAGCTCTCTAGTATAAATAGAAAAGGGGGAGATGGAAAACCCCTTAAGCACTCATTTTGGCATTCCTTCTCTTTTTCTAGGGTTTGGAGGAGAGGAGAGGAGAACTAGGGTTTTAAGAGTTTGGAGTGTGCTCCTTGTGTGAGCTCTTGCCCTCCTTGTTGGAGAGGCTTTGTAAGCATCTAGTGTGATCAAACAATCCTGTGATGCTTAATTGAAAGATCTTTTGCTCCCTTTGTGTTCTTCTCCCTTTTTGGATGAATTTGGTGCTTCCTTGATTCAAAGGTTTTTGCTTGGTCCCTTGGACTAATTTATCTTGCTTTGTTGTGTGGGGATACTCCTAGAGTCATCTAGATCATCAACCTCCGTGAGCAAGTCTTGAATCAAGAGTTTCATATTTCTAGGGTTTGTGCACTTCTTGGTTAAATCCTCGAGAGATCGATTCTGCGGAGTGGATCTGAAGGATCGTCGCTAGAAATAGGTCTCTAATATCATTAGGGAGGTGTGCTCGAAATTTGGTCAAATTTCATTGGTTGAATCAAAAGTTGGATCAAATTTCGTTTTGGATTTAGGGTTCTTTTGATCTTGGGTGACCGGTCGAGCCGGTGTTTGAGCGGCGTCCGACCGCCAGATATTCGAGGCTGTTCGCCGGTCGAACCGTATCCACCGGTCCGACCTTGATTAGTTTGCGGTCGGCCATTGGTTGACCGTCGGTCCGACCGCCGTGGTAGCCGGTCGGACCTTTGTGCCTGATCCGCCTTTTGAGTTTAAGTCTCCTCTTTTGTGTCATGTGGTTGTCGGGGTTATCGAATTGAGACAAGGCTTCATTGTGTGCTTCGATCTTCTTAGCTTTCATAGCTAAAGAAGTAAAGTTCGTGTTGAATTTGATTTAGGCGAGAAAGTTGTGAAAGCGCCTATTCACCCCCCCTAGTCGCCTTTCCGGTCCTACATAAATTTTGGTCCTTTGGCCAACCATAGCATCATTTCATCACTTGATGACCTCAAAGTAAATCGCATCTTTAACCATTCGTTGAACGGACGATTGTGCTCTCTCGTTATCCAATCCTCCGACCGGTCTGGATTCTGTTGGCGTACCATGTCTTTGTGCTCGTAGATGTACGGGGACACTTGGGTTATATGTTGTAAGACCATAAAATGGGCCTGCGCGTATGTATCTAGATCGGGAGTGATTGCTTTCCTCTCGATGGTCCCGATACCCTCCAGTCTCTCCTCGTGACGAGATAGAGGCACACCTATCGGTTCCACCTGAGCCATGTAGTCGATGCAGAACTCAATGACCTCTTCAGTTGCATAACCTTCGATGATATTGCCTTCCGACCGAGATCGATTCCGTACGTAGGACTTCAGAATTCCCATGTATCTCTCGAAAGGGTACATATGACGTAGGAACACATGGCCGTATATTTTTATCTCTTTCACAAGGTGAACAATGAGATGAACCAAGATATCAAAAAATGACGGAGGAAAATACATCTCAAGATGACATAGAGTCGTCACCACCTCGGCATGCAGAGCGTCGAGTCCTTCGGGATCGATGACCTTCTGAGCAATTGAGTTAAAGAAATAACACAGCCTAAAGATTACCACTCGATCTTGTTTGGCAAGATACTTCTAATTGCAACAGGAAACATCTGTGTCATCAGCACATGACAATCATGAGACTTCATACCAATTAATTTAAAATCTTTCATGGAAACAAATTTCTTAATATTAGCGGAGTAACCGGACGGAACTTTCACACCATGCAAGCTTTGACACAGTTCATTTCTCTCGGCCTTGGACAAAGTGTAGCAAGCTAGGGGAAGGTACATTCGTCCTTTATCTGTCTCTTTTGGTGCTAACTCGGTTCTTATGTTCATATCAACCAAGTCACGCCGTGCGTTAACACCGTCTTTTATTTTGCCACTAATGTTTAGTAAGATACCAATCAAGCTATCACATACATTCTTCTCCACGTGCATGACGTCGATGCAGTGGCGAACTTCTAAGTGCTCCCAATAAGACAAGTCCCAAAAAATTGACCACTTCTTCCAGATGTTTTTCTGAGGGTCTTGAATTTACGTCCTTTTCCAAGCACAACATCGATATCATTAACCACATCATAGACCTCTTTCCCTCTAAAAGCCCTTGGAGCTGAACCGTCCTCCTTATTTCCGTTGAGTTGTTTCTTCATCTTGCGGTATGGGTGAATCCTGGGAAGGAACCTACGGTGACGCATATACACACGAGTAGTTCAGCCATACACTCTCGATACCATCTAAGCAGTGCGGACAGGCTTTGGCTCCTTTTGTACTGAACCCCGATAGGTTACCAAGGGCAGGAAAATCATTGATGGTGCAGAATAACATGGCGCGCAAAGTGAAGTTCTCTCGTTTGTACGCATCCCATACTTGTACCCCTTCGTTCCAAAGTGTCACAAGATCTTCCAGCAATGGTGCTAGGTACACATCAATATCGTTCCCAGGTTGCTTCGGCCTTTGGATAAGTAGTGACATCAAAATATATTTCCGCTTCATACACAGCCAAGGAGGAAGGTTGTACATACATAGATTCACGGGCGAGGTGCTATGTTGGCTGCTCATGTTACCGAAAGGATTCATTCTATCCGTACTCAACCCTAACCTTAGGTTCCTCGGTTCCGCACCGAACTCTTCGAAGCTCCGATCGAAGTTTCTCCACTGGGCAGAATCAGTAGGGTGTCTGAGCTTCCCATCTTTCTTACGCTCCTCCGAGTACCAACGCATCAATCTTGCCTCCTTTCGGTTCGCTAATAAACGCTTCAAATGTGGGATCACAGGCAGATACCACAACATCTTAGCAGGAGGTACTTGCTTCGCCTTAGCAGTATTCTTACGCTTTTATCGGGATGCTTTGCACACGGGACATACATGCATGTTAACAACGCCGTAAAACTTTTGTCGGACCAACCATTACTTGCCTTCAATTTTAGCAGTTAAGCACGGTTGACAACCTTGTGTATTAAACTGCGACCGAGGAACAAAGGTTTCCCCAAGTCCTCCATTAAGCCCTCGAATTTACAAAACTCTCTCTCACCGTAGTTCCCTTCTGCATCGCGTAGGACCTGATCCAGATTGTCATCATGCGACCTATCCTCATCAAAAGCACATTCCATACCCTACATATCGTTGACTTCCTCGGCGATGTCGTCATTACTGATTTTCGGTATAATCTGCTCTTCACCGTGACTGCTCCAACATGTATATCCTTTTTTGAAACCCCTTCGTATTAAGTGAGCTTCGATCTGCACCGGGTTGTTAAACATTTTCATATTACCGCAATCAATGCATGGATAATACATAAATTTTATCCCCTTCTTCAACATATCCTGCTCGGTGGCTCTTCTAAAAGCAAACACGTCATTAATATACTCTTCACTCACACGGTTCTAAATGTACATCCAGTTTCGGTTCATCTACATGTATACACACGTAACAAATTAATTAGTCTTAAATTATGTTAATAAACTGCAAGTACCATTCATAATGACCAAACACATTAGTGATTAGTCTAGAGCAAATATAAAGGGTTACAGATCATTACACATTAGTGATTAGTCTAGAGTAAAAATAAAGGGTTACAGATCGTTACCCTTCTCTCCAAGGTGGTGCAATATGGGAGGAGGCAGCAGAGGTGCCGCAATGGGGGAGGAGGAGGCAGGGGTAACAGCTCAAAACGGAATGGGCAGCAATGTGCATGGAAAGAGTCAGCAGTAGCAGGGTGGCGCAACGGGGGAGGAGGCAGCAGCAGCAGCAGGGTAGCCAATGGGGAGGAGGCAGCAGCAGCAGCAGGGTGGCGCCGCCTCAAATGGAATGGAAAGGGGGTCTGTCGGGAGCATCTAATTTATAGTGCTTGTATATCACAGACGGTTCTTGTAAAGAACCATCTGTGATAGGCATGTATCACATACGATTCTTTACAAGAACCGTCTGTGATAAATATGTATCACAGATGGTTCTTTATACGAACTGTCTGTGAAAGAACCGTCTGTCATAACATATAGAATCACAGACGGTTCTTCATACGAACCGTCTGTGATACTTCACAGACGGTTCATATAAATAACCGTATCACAGACGGTTTGTATAAAGAACCGTCTGCGATGAATACCATTATCACAAACGGTTCTTTATACGAACCGTCTGTGATACTTCATGACGGTTCGTATAAAGAACCGTCTGTGATTTCACAGATGGTTCGTATAAACAACCGTCTGTGATACTTATTTATCACAGACGATTAACGAAGAACCGTCTGTGATAATTTTATCACAGAACTGTCTGTGATGGGGTGTCTAGTATAGCATGTTTTGTAGTAGTGGAGCGAATTGACAACACCCCGACACTACACCTTTCCAGACCGAAATGACAACACATACCAGCCTTTTGAAGTGAGAAGATACCACTCACCAGCCATCACACCATGCCATTCGTCAGATTTTCCACCCTCAACAGTACACCCTTTTTGCTTATAAAAGGAGGGAGAAGAGAGATAGAGGAGAACACTACAACACCACAGTCAACACTTCACTCTAACTTGTTTCGCACAACAGAGAGGAAGGAGGAGAAAATTAGGTCGCCATTGGAGATGTCGGACTACTATACGTAGATGCTGCAAAAACACAAGTAGCTTACCGAGAAGGCCAAAACCTACCCGGATTGTTCTATGAATGATGCGCTGGTACCATAGGAGTTTCCACGCCCGCAATGTATGTGCGAAAACGGGATCAGATCAACAAGTCACCTAGTGACCGCCGCCCGGGCGTACTAGACGTGCATGAATATCCTCGTAAGAGAATGTTACACACATATCGATTTTTCACATCTTATGTTGCATTCCACATATCGCTAACTTTATTCATGCATAATGGATGCTGGAGATGCATTGCAACTTCTTTCAATGGATCGACGACCCGAATGAGTACCGCAGGGCGTTCATCCAATAGAAGTACATGTTCAACTACGCACTGCCACGAGAGCAATACAAGCGCCGAAAACGTTACGTACCAGACAACGGGGGAAGACAACGCACCTGTGGAGCTTAGGAGCACCGAACTACAAGCTGAGGATGGCCGAGCCAAGTGCGCGACTGACAAGGGGAAGACTCCAACTATTGAGACCCCCGACTGTCCTAACGCTCTCCATCACCCGGGCGCACTTCGGATCGAAGAGGTGAGTTATGTTCACTTTGTGTCTTGATTATTTATTTGGCACTACGCTCTGCTAACATCATACCACCTGCAGCCCGTCTTGCAGTATGGGATTGCAAGCGAGACTGGCCACCCCCACGGGTCTGCAGGAGATAAGGGGAAGGCACTCATTGTCCCATCGGGGGATGGCCAAACTACCGATAATCCTTTGAGGTGGGAAAAGTTCGAAGCATAGTGGTGGCCTACCTTCGGAACTAGCAATGATCGTAGGTCTGCTAGTTAACTTCATTCTGATTAATCTTTTTTTTAATTCCAAAAAGGCGCACATGTATCCTAGGTGTTATTCGGTTTGTTGATTGGTGCATGCTGTCGTTTCTAATGCATGTAACCAAACCCTGAGCGTTATTTAATTCGCAGCTACATTATGAAGTCTTTTAAATTTAATTCCCAAATGTTTCATCTATTTCAAATTTTGTTATCTTTTTTCGAAAGGAACCGGTTCTACAAACACTACAATTGTCACAACAACGCGTGTGCCAACTCTAAACCCAAATATTTTTTTGTCATTTCGCTCAGGAGGGGCTATTTTTGTTATTGCGTCGCCAAACATTGCCAAATAAGCCAAGTACTCATATTCCAAATAAGACGCATGAAATCATACACTTTCCTTGTATGCTAGACTTTATATGTATTATCACATGTAGAAAAAATGTATTATCATATGAAATCATGCTTTATATTATCACATGAAATCATTCCAAAAATTTATTTCACATGAAATCATGCCAAAAATTTATTTCACATGAAATCATAATCATGTGGGGAGCGGTGCAAATGGTGAAACTTGGCCTGCGGCGTGTGGCACAGGAGTTTGCACCCCCGGCGCATAGGCACGGGAGCTTTGGGCCCCAGTCGAGTGGACAGAGGCGGAAGCTGGGCCTCGGGCCGCCGGGGCAATGGCTCGGGGCAATGACCCGAGGCCCATCTCAAAAACACTTGTTGGGCCTTGAAATCACAGCTTGAACTTGAAAATCACTGCTTGAAAGCGCTGGCTGGCTGGCTGGCCCGAGGCCTAGTCCGCCCTTGTGAGTAGACAAGGGTGCTTTGGGCGTGAGGGGACAAGTGGGGGTTGGGGCTCCTGTGGCTCGGAGGAGGTCTGATCCCCTAAGGTGCGGACGAGGCGGCTCTGGTCCCCTTGCACGCGGACAACGACACGTGTCGCGTTTCTAGGGTTCTATGGTGCTATTTTTAGCTTTGAGGTTCGGAGGAGGCTAGATTTGTTGTTACGCATCAATCTTTCGTTTTAGACAAAAACTCGGCCCGTGACCCAAAATTACTAGCCGATTTGAATCCGGTCCAACCCTATCCGTGCGGTTTTTTTTTTTTTTTTTGCAGCAACAATACAAACCGCGCCTACCTCCTTTGTTGCTACGCGCACCTCCCAGGTTCTATAAGGCTAACACACCGCCAGGAATTCCCGCACTGGTCTTGTGCTTCGAGCGACCATAAATGCCTAGGCGTATGCGTAACCTAGTCTCACCGTGCGTAATCTTATCCCTCGATCTCTACGCCTATGCTCTTATATTTCCCTCTCCCCAGGTTTTTTTGAGCACACTCAACCAAAATTTTCTCACACCGCAACAGCGCTGCTCGCTTGCAGTATAAGACAAGGCGAGGAGCGCCGGGAGGGTGAGGAGGCGGAGGAGGAGCGCCTCTTGAACTCACGTTTCGGTGGGTTTAGATCCAATGCCAAGGCCGTGAGGCGCGCTTGTTGCTGCGGAGCTCGTAAGGGAGAGGCGTACGTGTGTGAAATGGCGGAGGAGGCGGGGAAGGCGGAGGCGGCGGGGAGCTGCGGCGGCGGGGGGCGCGAGGCGGTCAAGAAGCGGGCGGTGCAGAGCGTGGCGTTCCACGAGCTGTTCGGCTTTGCGGACCCGCTGGACTGGCTTCTCATGGCGGCGGGCAGCGCCGGCGCCGTCGTGCACGGCGCCGCTATGCCGGTATTCTTCCTCCTCTTCGGCGAGCTGGTCAACGGCTTCGGCAAGAACCAGCACAACCTCCGCCGCATGACGGACGAGGTGTCCAAGGCACGTATTCGCGGCATGTCCGCTTGGAAATCTCTCGTCTTTGCTCTTGCCGTTTCGTGCTCGCTCTGTGATTACTGTTGCTTAATTTGGTGGCTTCTCCTTTTGCGAGCTGCAGTACTCGCTCTACTTCGTCTACCTCGGAATCGTGGTCTGCGCCTCGTCGTACTTGGGTTGGTGCCCTGCTCGACTTACGCCTCATTCTTGCTTGTAGCACCGTGGCCTTACTGTGTTCGTGCGTGTCTGCTCCTGTGTCCGTGCAGAGATCGCGTGCTGGATGTACACGGGCGAGCGCCAGGTGGGCGCGCTGCGGCGGAGGTACCTGGAGGCCGTGCTGCGGCAGGACGTGGGCTTCTTCGACACCGACGCGCGCACCGGCGACGTCGTCTTCAGCGTCTCCACCGACACGCTTCTCGTCCAGGACGCCATCGGCGAGAAGGTGACCAGCTCGTCTTGTACCAATAATACTTCAAGCAGCTTCGCTCCGTCGTGCTCCAAGATCTGACTGGGACGACGGGCGGTTGTCTGCAGGTCGGCAACTTCATCCACTACCTCGCGACGTTCCTCGCCGGGCTCGTCGTCGGGTTCGTTTCCGCCTGGCGGCTCGCGCTGCTCAGCATCGCCGTCATCCCGGGCATCGCCTTCGCCGGCGGGCTGTACGCGTACACGCTAACCGGTCTCACCTCCAAGAGCCGGGACTCGTACGCCAACGCCGGAATCGTAGCCGAGCAGGTAGTAACTCGCAACCACCAATATGGACATGTACTGTTTCCGGGAAATCATAGATGGCCGGGTGGGGAAGAGAACTGTGGGCTCTAGCTTGCTCGTGCCGGTCGGTCAAAGAGTCAAATGCTGTGCGGTAGCTGGGCACATGGCATCAAAATGATATCATTTTGGACTCTTTTAAGTTTCTTGTTAGATCCAATCGCCCTTTTCTATGGATGTCTTGTTTCATGTCGTTTTGCCCTTTTCTTGAGATGGCTCTTGTCATCCATGGTGTACTTTTTTTCCCGATGGCAAGCACAAATGTAGGAAAGATTGTCTTGACCCGTTTCGATGTAAGTATGCGAATAATTTTGATGATTAAGTGTTCACTGTTGCATAGGCGATTGCCCAAGTGAGGACCGTGTACTCCTATGTGGGGGAGTCCAAGGCTCTGAACTCGTACTCAGAGGCGATTCAGAACACCCTGAAGCTGGGGTACAAGGCCGGGATGGCCAAGGGGCTCGGCATTGGCTGCACTTACGGAATTGCCTGCATGTCCTGGGCGCTGGTGTTCTGGTATGCAGGAGTGTTCATCCGAAACGGCCAGACAGATGGTGGAAAGGCCTTCACTGCAATTTTCTCTGCAATTGTCGGCGGCCTGTCAGTTCTGAACTTTCATATTTCGCGCAATTGTGCTAGTTGCACGATTCCTATGAGAAAATATGACCAATGTGTGAATTTGATGATTGCAGAAGCCTGGGGCAGTCGTTCTCTAACCTTGGAGCATTTAGCAAAGGGAAGATTGCTGGTTACAAGCTATTTGAGGTGATAAGGCAGAGGCCGACAATAGTTCAGGACTCAGCGGATGGGAGGTGCTTGGATGAAGTCCATGGCAACATAGAGTTCAAGGAAGTGACCTTCAGCTATCCGTCCCGCCCAGATGTCATGATATTCCGTGACTTCTCGCTGTTCTTTCCTGCGGGGAAAACAGCAGCGGTTGTCGGAGGCAGTGGGTCTGGAAAGAGCACAGTTGTCGCTCTGATCGAACGGTTTTATGATCCTAATCAGGGTAAGCAGATGAATTGTACACCTGATGTTGATGTCAGTTGGCCTTTTTTTTTTAATTGGTGACTGATTGTTCTTGCAGGTCAGGTTTTGCTGGATAACGTGGACATCAAGACGCTGCAATTGAAATGGCTGAGAGATCAGATTGGTTTGGTGAATCAAGAACCTGCGCTCTTCGCGACCACCATTCTTGATAATATTCTTTATGGCAAGCCTGATGCCACAATGGCTGAGGTTGAGGCTGCGGCTTCTGCTGCCAATGCTCATAGCTTCATTGCTCTTCTTCCTAATGGCTACAACACTCAGGTTAGTTCTACTTCAGCTGATATGCTAATGATATTTGTACCAGCTTAATTGCAATATTTGGATATTACGGCACAACATTTCTTGCTATCTAACTTAAACGGAATCTGACTATTGTAGCATAAATCGTGTGTTAGTTTCATGTTATCTAAGGTCTTTCTACTTATTGAAGATTGTACAAATTTGTTCAATCCAATGTTAAATCCACTATATTTGGAACCCAGGTGGGAGAAAGAGGACTTCAGCTCTCTGGTGGCCAGAAGCAGCGTATTGCCATTGCTCGTGCAATGCTGAAGAATCCAAAGATCCTGCTCCTTGATGAGGCAACCAGTGCGCTTGATGCTGGTTCGGAGAGTATCGTTCAAGAAGCACTTGACCGCCTAATGGTCGGTAGGACAACTGTTGTGGTTGCGCACAGGCTCTCAACCATACGGTGTGTTGACATGATCGCTGTGATCCAGCAAGGCCAGGTTGTTGAGACCGGTACTCATGACGAGCTCCTTGCCAAAGGAGGTTCGGGAGCTTACGCCGCTCTCATTAGATTCCAGGAGATGGCCAGAAACCGTGATTTCCGTGGACCATCCACTCGCAAGTCCCGGTCATCCCGCTTGAGCCATTCCCTGTCCACTCGGTCACTGAGCCTCAGGTCAGGAAGTTTGAGGAACTTGAGCTATTCATACAGCACCGGTGCAGATGGCCGCATTGAGATGGTCTCCAACGCCGACAATGACCGGAAGTACCCAGCACCAAAGGGATACTTTTTCAAACTCCTTAAGCTAAATGCGCCGGAGTGGCCCTATACCATACTGGGGGCTATTGGGTCCGTCTTGTCTGGCTTTATCGGCCCGACATTTGCTATTGTGATGAGCAACATGATTGAAGTGTTCTATTTCCGGGACCCAAACGCAATGGAGAGGAAGACTAGGGAGTACGTGTTCATTTACATTGGCACTGGGTTGTATGCGGTTGTCGCGTATCTTGTTCAGCATTACTTCTTCAGCATCATGGGCGAAAATCTGACCACCAGGGTGCGGAGGATGATGCTTGCCGGTATGAACTCATTGGCTGTTCTTAACCTCTGTTCTTCGCACTATGTGGCATTATTTGATCAGAGGCTGTCTTTCTTTGCAGCGATCTTGAGAAATGATGTGGGATGGTTCGATCAAGAGGAGAACAATTCAAGCCTTGTGGTAGCACGCCTTGCCACCGACGCCGCGGATGTGAAGTCTGCCATAGCTGAACGGATATCAGTCATCTTGCAGAACATGACATCTCTCCTTGTGTCCTTCGTGGTGGGCTTCATTATCGAATGGCGGGTGGCCCTCCTCATTCTTGTCACCTTCCCTCTCCTTGTCCTTGCCAACTTTGCCCAGGTAAAACCGAGTACCATCACTTAGTTGCATTAACCATCATTTTCTTCAACGTCAGGGTTTCATTTGGTTATGGATAATCTAGGTTGAAATATGGATTAGGAATCTTTGCTGGATTAGGAGACTTGGCCTAGCTATTTTATACCAAACCAAGTGCTTTGCACAATTAACTCAGCTGCACGGTGTCACGCCATTTTCGGCTCAAGCAGCCGTTGCAGCTTGCTCGATTACTTCAGAGACAAGAGGACAATTAAATTCATCGGCGTGTTATGGTAGGATCTGTGGCCCATGCTGCTGCCACTGCTTCTGCTGCAGCAACTGCCATAAATTACTGTGCAAGGCATGTGCAACCTCTGGCAAACTTGTTCCATTGATCCCTTCTTTAATTCTGGCAAGAGGCTCCCCCCCTCCATGGCCTATCTGCAAGTGCGTAAAATAACCCTCCGAAAGCCCCGGAACTGTTTAGGCCCCGGGATATTCATCACAAATGCTTCTTCAAATATGTGTGGATGGTTATGCTTTTGTTTTGGTTTTGATAACACGCATGGCCCTGTCATCTTTCCTGTTGCTCATAAGCTGCCATGGGTAGGGTTCTTGCCCGTGGTCCCGTTGTTCGCCACACTGTCTGTTGCACGGCCGCCTTGTGCACGGGAATCTGGGGCTTTGCTTTGCGCGGGGGGGGGGCACTGGCTTTACAAATTTGCAGTGCCGCACATGGCGATCTTGCAGGCTCTGCTGCCGTGTCCTGTTGCCGTGATCGCATAGTGTGCGCGAGGACAGTGTCGCCCCAGAATGCCATGCCAGCCTTTTGTTTTAGCGCTGCAGAGCCGCACAGTAGCGCAGCGCCCTCATGATTCCTTGCTTGCAATAATTTCCTGCAGTGATTCGTAAAGATTGCATGATGCATGCAATCTGACCGACCCTGGGCGTGCATGAACGGCCCAGTCGCTCTCACTGACCATGGGCTGCGACTCTTTCGAACCGAAAGGCACTGTTGAATGATGTGATATACTGCCGTGCATCACTAGTAACTCATTGCGACTTGCATGTGTGTTCTACTGTGTACTGTTTGATGATGGTTAACGTAGGAGCTCTGTGAATGACACGATGATGCCTGATGCTCTGATGCTCGTGTGTTTGGCAGCAACTGTCCATGAAAGGCTTCGCCGGCGACACGGCCAAAGCGCACGCCAAGACGAGCATGATCGCCGGGGAGGGCGTCAGCAACATCCGCACCGTGGCGGCCTTCAACGCGCAGGACAAGATCCTGTCCCTCTTCTGCAGCGAGCTGCGCGTCCCGCAGAGGCACAGCCTGCACCGGAGCCAGCTATCGGGCGCACTCTACGGCCTGTCGCAGCTCTCCCTGTACGCCTCCGAGGCGCTCATCCTCTGGTACGGCGCGCACCTCGTCCGCCACCACGTGTCCACCTTCTCCAAGGTTATCAAGGTCTTCGTCGTGCTCGTCATCACGGCTAACTCTGTCGCCGAGACCGTCAGCCTCGCCCCGGACATTGTGCGCGGCGGCGAGTCCATCCGCTCGGTCTTTGCCATCCTCAACAACAGGACGCGCATTGACCCGGATGAGCAGGACACTGAGCAGGTGGAGTCAATCCGCGGAGAGATCGAGTTCCGCCACATCGACTTCGCCTACCCGTCGCGCCCGGACGTGATGATCTTCAAGGACTTCAGTCTAAGGATCCGAGCCGGCCAGAGCCAGGCCCTCGTAGGGGCGAGTGGGTCAGGGAAGAGCACTGTCATCGGTCTCATCGAGCGCTTCTATGATCCCATCGCCGGGAAGGTCATGATCGACGGCAAGGACATCAGACGGTTCAACTTGAAGTCTCTGCGTCTCAAGATCGGCCTGGTGCAGCAGGAGCCCGTCCTGTTCGCCACCAGCATCCTGGAGAACATCGCCTATGGCAAGGACGGCGCGACAGAGGAGGAAGTCGTCGAAGCGGCCAAGGTGGCCAACGTGCACGGCTTCGTCAGCGCGCTCCCTGACGGCTACAAGACGCCCGTCGGCGAGCGCGGGGTGCAGCTCTCCGGCGGCCAGAAGCAGCGCATCGCGATCGCCCGTGCGGTGCTCAAGGACCCCGCCGTGCTCCTGCTGGACGAGGCGACGAGCGCCCTGGACGCCGAGTCCGAATGCGTGCTCCAGGAGGCGCTGGAGCGCATCATGAAGGGCCGGACGGCCGTGCTGGTCGCGCACCGGCTGTCGACGATCCGGGGCGTGGACTCGATCGCGGTGGTGCAGGACGGGCGCGTGGTCGAGCAGGGCAGCCACGGCGAGCTCGTGTCGCGGCCCGACGGCGCCTACTCGCGGCTGCTGCAGCTGCAGCTACACCATGGTTGATCTGATTAGCGTCTAACTCCGGCGTGGCGGGTGTAGATACAGATCAGGGCGAGGCGATCGCTGCGAAACACTCCGATGAGCAACATAAATGTGCTGTAGTGTGGTGGTGGCCCAGTGGTAGGTGCGGGCCGGAACAAGTGTTTTTTTTCTGTAACCGATCAGGATTGCGCCGGAAGCGATGTTATATTGTGCTTGCACTAATGGCGGCTTCGGCAATTTTAGTGCTTCCAAGTAAAGTTACACGGGCCGTCTATGTCTGAAAAATCGCAGTCATTTTTTTCCAACCGGATCAAGATCATGCGACTCTCATATCTTCCTCTCATCTATATAACTCCACCCAAGACCCTAACCCAGTGGCGGAACTAGGGCAGCCGCCGAAGGGAACCAGGGGCATAACCCTAGGTACCTTGTCATCAAGTCCGTCGTCCAGCTCTAGATCGAACGCTTTGTGTGGCTTTGCGAGCTGGTGGCGAAGATGGTCAAGCCATGCACGACACGATCGGGCCGTGTCATGGTGAGGGCCAAGGCGCGGCACTGGG
The DNA here is from genome assembly GCA_036346395.1 of Hsuehochloa calcarea. NCBI lineage: Eukaryota > Viridiplantae > Streptophyta > Magnoliopsida > Poales > Poaceae > Hsuehochloa > Hsuehochloa calcarea. Next base: position 20,201,064 of record CM070600.1, read on the forward strand.
GCGAGCACCAGGCAGATGAAATCATGTACTAGCTTTGGGTGATCAATACAGATGAAATCTCTGTAAGCGAACGACTCTTAGGCTCTTATATAGTTAAGTTGAAATACAAATTCTCAATTCTAGATTGTCTCAAACCTCCATATTTATATGGTAAAGGTTTGTTTTTATGGCAAATACTTGCCCCCAGGTCTCCTAAAATCCTGGTTCTACCACTACCTAACCCTAACTCACTCCACACCCGCCCACTGCCGCCGCCATCTTACTTCAAAAACAAATTAGGCCTTGAGCTCAAATAAAATCTTGTTGGTCTAATCATTCACTTAATGCAAATCAATAATCCATATTTCACTGACAGTAGGCAATTAAACCAACTACACAATATTTCAATTGACAAGAATGTAATAGTGACAGAAAAAGGAGTCTCAGTGAAGATAGTGACCGAAAGTGTCACAGTGAATCACAGTGAACAGAAGGTATTTACCGAATGAGACACATGCACAGAACAATAGAAACAACAAATAATCTACAAGCTAAGTCCTATTTATATCCAAATGTTGTATTTAATTTCAATTTGACATCAAATCTTCATCAAGCATATATTGGGGCCACAAATCATACAATGCAAAGTCACCTACTGCTAAGGTATAACAAATGTAATTTGAAACTTCCACTAGCATAACACACTAAGCATTGCAAAGCGAAAATCAGAAATATAAAACTCACGGTGCATATCGATGACACTCAAAGCCACTGAGTAGAAACTGGGCAAGGCACGCCGAATGTGCTGTCTCAAAAAACCAATTGCCCCGCTATGCCACGAAGAACGAACGAGGTTGACGGAGATACAATGTCAATTCACAAAAGGACACACTCTTGTGCGAAGTCGAGGTGCAGAGAATGTCGAACAAGAGCCAACCATGATGCACCAGCCAAATGCACACACAGAGCACCAAAGACCAAAAACCGAAGCCTTCTTCCACATCAAGATCAAGCCAGAAACCGTCCGAATCCCACCTTCAATCGACGCAAGTCCAAGCCCCTCACCGCAAACTCAACAGAGAAGAGGATGCAAGAAAGGAATCGAGATGCACAAGGAGGAGAATCTGGTCCTCACTGCTGATGGCATCGGATCCAACCACGGCGATGCAGCAGCTCCCAAACCCCAAGAATCAAAACCAAATCGGGAAGAAGAAAAACCAAAATTGGGGAAAGATTGCTCAATATTTTTGGAGCGAACAAAAGAGAAAGAAGTGACTTTAAGAAGAGGAGGAAGAGAGGGGTAGCGCAACTGCTGCCAACGGCCGGTGCCCGAGACACCGGGCCGTCCGGGCCTCCAACGCCACCGCTGCTCGCGAGGAGGCCGCACACGCTTGAGGGAAGGTTGGAGATCTCAACTTCTCTCACCGGCAGGTGGACCCACCTTCTTTTTCTTCCCCTGTTTTTTCTTTAATCAATTGATAAATTACCAAATGGCCCTCGATATACAACACAACTAGCCAACAGGAATGTGATCGTGCTTAATTAATCCAATGTTTCAGTTCGTCATTACTTTTTTTTTTGGTAGGCGATCTAGGGATGCAATTAACGAACCATGCAAAGGGTAGAGACAGGCGTGACTCCGTCGGGCGCGTCGCTGCCGCGGCACGCGAGCAGGCAGAGTGCCACGCCCGGGACGAGCGCGGCATGGGGGGCTGTGGCCGTGGATTACTTTGTGTAATGCATTTTCCCTGTGTTGTTCTTCAACAGAAGCATAATCCATTTCAGAAACAACCAGACAATGGTCAGTGAAGAAACTGATAAGAACTCTCTAACTAAAGAAGGCACTATTCAGGGACGCCCCCATTGACCAGGGCCAAAGACCCTAAATAGACGATGCTCTTCTGCACGTCAAAAAACTAGCTACCACCAGAGAACAGGACAGGCCGCAAACAACGGTCAGACCATTCGCGTCCGTACGTTACAATCTCGTTGTCATGGACATTCTCCCCTTATAAATTGTGTTTCCCTCCAATTCCACAGCAAGCTTGCGGCCAAGATGGCACAGAAGTTTCTCCTCGGGGGCCTGTCGGCAATCCTCGTCGTCGCGGTCGTTGTCGGTGTGGTCGCCACCGTGACCCGCTCCGGCAACAAAGCCGGCGACAACTTCAACGTCCCGGGGGAGGCCTCCCTGGCCACCTCCGGCAAGTCGGTCAAGTCCCTGTGCGCGCCCACGCTCTACAAGGAGTCGTGCGAGAAGACGCTCACCACGGCCTCCAATGGCACCGAGAACCCCCGCGAGGTCTTCCAGGCGGTCGCCAAGGTGGCGCTCGAGTCGGTCAAGGCAGCGGTGGAGAGGTCCCACTCCATCGGCGACGCCAAGTCGAGCGACCCCATGACGCAGAGCGCGCGCGAGGACTGCAAGAAGCTGCTCGAGGACTCGGTCGACGACCTCAGGGGCATGGTCGAGATGGCCGGCGGCGACGTCAAGGCGCTCTTCAGCCGATCCGACGACCTCGAGCACTGGCTCACCGGCGTCATGACCTTCATCGACACCTGCGCCGACGGCTTCACCGACGAGAAGCTCAAGGCCGACATGCAGCACGTGCTGCGCAACGCCACCGAGCTCAGCAGCAACGCGCTCGCTATCACCAACAGCCTCGGCGCCATCTTCAAGAAGCTCGACCTCGACATGTTCAAGACCGACTCGCGCCGCCGCCTCTTGGCCAGCCAGGACGAGCAGAGATTCCCCGCGTGGATGAAGGCGCCGGAGAGGAAGCTGCTGGCCTCGGGCGACCGCAACCGGCCGCAGCCGAACGCGGTGGTGGCCAAGGACGGCAGCGGCAACTTTAAGACCGTCCAGGAGGCCGTGAACGCCATGCCCAAGGGCCACCAGGGCCGGTACGTCATCTACGTGAAGGCCGGCCTCTACGACGAGATCGTCATGATCCCCAAGGACAAGGTCAACATATTCATGTACGGCGACGGGCCCAAGCGCAGCCGCGTCACCGGCCGCAAGAGCTTCGCCGACGGCATCACCACCATGAAGACCGCCACCTTCTGTGAGCCCTAGCTAGTCGTCACTACATGCAAGGAACTCCTATTCGTAAGTGCGCACGTACGAGCAATTCATATAACAAGCAACTGTACGTACGTTTCTGTGTTGCAGCTATTGAGGCGTCCGGGTTCATCTGCAAGAACATGGGGTTCCACAACACGGCCGGCGCGGAGAGGCACCAGGCGGTGGCGCTCCGCGTGCAGGGCGACCTCGCCGCGTTCTACAACTGCCGGTTCGACGCGTTCCAGGACACGCTGTACGTGCACGCCCGGCGCCAGTTCTTCCGCAACTGCGTCATCTCCGGCACCATCGACTTCATCTTCGGCAACTCGGCCGCCGTGTTCCAGAACTGCCTCATCATCACGCGCCGCCCCATGGACAACCAGCAGAACTCGGTGACCGCGCACGGCCGCACCGACCCCAACATGAAGTCCGGGCTCGTCATCCAGAACTGCCGCCTCGTGCCGGACCAGCGCCTCTTCCCCGACCGCTTCAAGATCCCCTCCTACCTCGGCCGGCCGTGGAAGGAGTTCTCGCGCCTCGTCATCATGGAGAGCACCATCGCCGACTTCATCCGCCCCGAGGGGTACATGCCGTGGAACGGCGATTTCGGGCTCAAGACGCTCTACTACGCCGAGTACGGCAACCGCGGCCCCGGCGCCGGCACCAGCAAGAGGGTCAACTGGCCAGGGTTCCGCGTCATCGGCCGGAAGGAGTCCGAGCAGTTCACCGCCGGGCCGTTCATTGACGGCGCGACGTGGCTCAAGTTCACCGGCACGCCGCACTACCTCGGGTTCAAGGTCTAAGGCGCGCGACACGCGAGATCAAATGCATGCTCATGCGCATGCGGGCTGTACACGAGACTACTGAGGTGACACGTGTGTGTGTACCAATGTGCAATGACCGAGACGTGCAAGACACCTGCGTGCTGTGGGAGGGCTGACGTTTGTGCTTTTACCACCTTTTCTTTTCTTTTTTCTTTTTGATCTTTCTGGAGTTTTCGATCTCTTGCGGTATTTCTTCTGTAAAAGAAATGTGCTTTGGAAAATGATTGTACGTTGTGACACTAATTATTTGAAACTGTAATATTCGAATGCCCATTAGCAGTGTTATTAATTGATTTACGATTCTATAGGTCTTTCCCGTGCAAAAAATGGAGTACAGTATAGCATCAAATTTTAGCACAGTTCCTTTTTGTTTCCGTTGATTCTTTCTTTATGCATCGAACAAGGATTTTCAAGGGAAAAAAAGGGTGAAAATTAAGACTTTCTGCCACGTTGCTGCACATTTAAACGTTGCCGCCGATAATCTTCACGCATTCGCTTGTTGTTTTGAGTCAAAGCAAACCTCCAAAGCAAGCATTTACGCCTCACCTAATTATCTCTTGCATTCTGGCATTCAACTATCCTCTAACGCGTGACTCCCGGATGCAGGAAAATTACAAATCGCAATGAACTCGAGTAGAAATCTCGGCCATCTCATACGATACGTGTCAGCCCTCAGGATGTATATATGACCTCCTTGCCAGTGTCTGATCACTCGCCTCCTACAAAAGGATCTCCTCTTGTGCGCTCACCGTCTCTCAGATCTACTTTCCTTTCCTTGCCGGCGTCTCCAAAACTTCAACCAGGCCACACTCATCTGAAGAAAATGAGTTCAATCCAGAGGCAGGAGTCCTTTGACGACGTCGATTTCTGCCTCTCGGATGACTTTCTCGAGGCACCTACCCTCAGCAGCAAGGATATTGAACGTGCTAGGGTATCATTTGTATGCTCAATTTCAGTATCTGCTTATAGTTTTTATGTGTTGAATCGTTTCGCTTTTCACGCCTTTTTTCAAATAAGTTTTCGCGCCTTTTTTCAAATAAGTTTTCGCGCCTTTTTTCATTTGAATTTAAAAAAATAAACCGTAATTTTCTGCATTTTTTTTTGTGTTCGTTCAATTCTGATACAGCAGCATGTTGGTCATATTTTAGGCAAGTTACATTTGAAGTCATTGTATCTTTCATCCATGGGTCCTTGTATATTAGCTCTTGTGTATTCAGTACTTATCGAGATGCCTCAAACAACATAAGAGTAAATTTGAAAATTAGGCCCAAGTTTTAAAGCGGCAACACAAATATGATATTATGATTTCTAGCTTGTTACGAAAAGTAGCAATAGAGATAAGGCGGCGTTTCGTATAGACAAGAGATTGATTCATTTGAGAGTACTAAAAAAAACGCAGCATACATTTTTTAAAAGGAAAAAATGCAGCAAAGATACTGGCACAGAAGTCATATGATCTTTCCATTCCAATTGTTTTTTTTATGCAATCAAATATGGATATATTTTCATGAGCTTGCGTGTTGTTATGCTCCGTACGTAATAGTAGTATAATTTTCTTCCGCATTTGCTGCGGTAGTATTTATTGACTTACTACCTTCTCTGGAGCAATTACCTAAGTTTGACTCAATTCGCTGCAGGAGCAAGCTCTAAAGGTGCTGAAAACCAAGTCCCCCGAAGAGGCTTTCAAGATTTTCACTGAGGTACTAATGCACGCAATTTTACAAACTAGTATAACTTGTATAGATTCAAGGTTTGTTTTAATTTTAACACCGAACTTGAACTATATCTAACCTGAATCAATATGAAGATACAACTACATACACAGGTGGTCATGAGCAAAGTTTGCTCCCATGTTGCAGGTTGGGAACAATCCTCTCGGAGAAAAGGTTGCGAGCGTGAGGCCTCCAGAAGCTGGCGACGGCAAGCCCAAAACCACCGCGCCGTCGCCAAAGAATTGAGAGCTAGCTAGCTACGGATCAAGAAACCAAGGCCTGCTGCTGTAGTGTGATGCACGCCTGCTTGGTATGAATTAAGAGTGAATAACTGTGTTTGGAAATTAACTAAGGGAAACTTAATTTGCTCTCAATCATCATATGAACATGCAATATCAGCACCGGCCGTTTGCTGGATCGCTTTTTTGTTTCGCGAAAATTTCTTCAAGTTTCGTTCGTGTGGCTTGCACGCTTTACAGCAGAGATCGACGTGACGTGTGACGTAGAAGAAAGCTAGCTAGCGCTAATTCCTCTGTGACCGGTGCACATTGGACGCAGTAGCGCCATCCGTACTTGCTTGACCTTGTCTTGACCCCCTCGACGTACGTGTGGCGTGGGTGCGGTCATGGCCGGAGATGTACGTGCTGCGTAGCGTTGACGTAGAGAATAGAGAGGAAATACAGTAGAGCGGCTACTTACTACACGTACGCCCCCATGCCTGGCCTACGCCTTCCGTGCGGATGTGCCCTCGCTTTCGGGGATGCACTGCGAATCCGCAGTCAGTCTTTGGGCTCCGGTTCTTGGCCGTTTTGCCGAAGCCACCACCGTGTGCTGCCAAATTTTTAGCAGATGTGCAGTTTTTTTTTTTTTTTGTTAGAAAGAGGATGCAGATGCGTAGGTTATCGCATTGTCCGCACAGTCATCTATCTATCTGTTATTAAGGCGATAGAAAAAAAATTCACCACAATCGCTCTTAAGGACTAGAAATTATCACGTTAATCGGTGAAAAAGAGAAATATCTACATCATTGATTATGATGGGTCCAAATTATAACGATCTAGATTAAACGAAAGAGTTCACTACTACACAAAATCTCATAATAGACGGTTCTAAACCATCATCGCAGACGATTTTTGAACCGTTTGAATTTATGTGCCTGTGATGAGGTCATCATAGACGGTTCTAAACAAGAACCGTGCGTGAAAAAACTATCATGACGGCTTCTATTCACGAACCATTCGTGATAGTGATCGTGATCGGTTCGTGAATAGAACCGTCTGTGATTTTTCCTGACGGTTCTTCTTTAGAATCGTCTGTGATAGCTTTTTCCATTGCAAAAAAAAAATGAAAACATGTTTTCATTTCGCCTGGAGCCTCTCGAGCCCCGCGAATGAATCTGATATGGATTTTCGGATTGAACTTTTGTTAGCTTTCCCACAATAGCCACAACATCACAGTAGTATCAACTCAATCCATTCACAGAGTACTAAAAATAACACGGCATCACCCACATCACGTAGCATCAACTCAATCCATTCACGAGCACTAACACATCAAAGGAGCAAAGGGTAGAGAGAGTGAGGTCGTGAGAAGTTGGGGCGACAGTCGTGGGAGTAGAGAGAGTGAGGTCGTGGGAGGTCAGGCGGCGAGGTCGTGGGAGTAGAGAGTGAGGTCGTGAGAGGCGGCGACGAGGCGTGGGAGGGGGCGCGACGAGGTCGTGGGAGGCCGGGCGACAGCGAGGCCGGGCGGCGGCAGGTCGGGAGGCCGGTGACGACGAGGCCGGGGCGAGGTGGAGGAGGCCGCGGGCGACGAGCTCAGGGGAGGACGGTGTAACACCCCAACTTTTGAGCCTTTGAAAATCTTTTACTTACTTGCTAGTTGAAAATCTCATCATCTGCATTTTATTTGAATTTATATTAAAAGCTTAATATGGACTTTCATGACAAAATGATTTAATGTGCTTAATCCCAACATCAACAATGGCCAAACTTATTTTATTAGGATTCTATATGCTTGGATATATTTTCTAGAATTTTCTGGAATTTTTCCGAAGTCAATTGCTATTTTCTAAATTGCTATTTGCTTTTCTGGATTTATTAAAAAGAAAAACTAATTAAAATCCTCGTGAGCGATCTTGGGCTGCGCCTTTGTCTTGACCCAACACGCGCCTCAACCCGACCACGCGGCGCGCTACCTCCGTTGGATGGCCGATGCGCGTCCCTTCTCCCGATCGGACGGCCGCGCCCGCGCCCGCCTTCCTTGCTCGGATGCCCGCCGCGTGGCTTTCCCCGCTGATCCAGCTATTCGCTCCCCACGCCCTCGCTGCCGCTGACATGTGGGGCCACCACCAGGTCGTCTTCTTCCCCACGCGTCGCCCGCCTCGGCCGCCATTGCCAGAGCTCGGCCGCACGTACGACAACGGGACTCTCATCCCGATCTTCTTGCGCCAACCCCACCAAATCAAACCCCCGTCTATCCCGCATCTATCTCCAACAGAATCAACCACCAAATCGGTTTCAATCTCCCCGAATCTCAGAAATTCCGATCGCGGCCGTTTCGGACCCGAATTGGGGGTTTCCAACTCCGGCATCCCCCGGCCCTATAAATACCCCCCTAGGATCGCCCAGTCCCCCGCAACCCAGAGCCGCCACCCTCGTCGCCCCGATCGCTCTAGCGCCGCCGCATTTCAAGTTTTAGGGTTTTCGGCCGAGCTTCTTCTCCGGCGAATTGCGCCGCCGTCGTTGTCGCCCTTGCTCCCCCGCGCACCATCGTGCTCGATGAGTCCGGCTACCTCGTCGCCCCTCCTCGTCGCCGAACATCGCGGAACCCGTCGAAACAAGACCCGAGCCTTCGCCACCGCTTCTTCCTCGCCGCCGGTCGCCGTCGTCGCTTCCAGCCATCGGTAAGGGCACCATCGGGTGCGCAATAACCCAGGGAACCTTCTAGCACCCTTGGTCGCCGATGACTCGCCGTCGATCGCCGGCAAGCCCTTGGTCCCCGTGCGCCGCCCCTCGGCCGTGCGTTGTCAGCAGCCACTCCAGCGCCCCGTCGTCCTCTCGCGCTTGCGTGTCACCTGCGTGGCCGCCGCATCAACGCGTGCGTGGCTCAGTCCACCGCGCCAGATCGCCCTCGGCTCGGTGCACTCGGTCCACCGTGAGCCCGAGACTGACATGTGGGGCCCACATGTCAGATTCTTTTTAAATCTATTTTCTTTTCCGAAAATTCTCGGCTGACACAAGCATTGCGCAATAATCCGATTTTTCTTTATAAAAACAATTCAGGAAATTCAATAAAATTCAAATTAGGGTTTTATTTGATTTTCAAACTTCCAAAGCCCATATCTTTTGCATCCGAACTCCGATTGAGCCCATTCAAATTTGTAAATTCATATAAAATCAAGATACATTTAATGGTGAATTTTATTTGATTTTTGGAGTTGGTTTTGCCTATGTTATTTATTTGTTTTTGTTTCTTTTGTCTCGTTTGCGAGTAGATACTTCGGGAAATTTTGTAGAAGAAGAAGCACCTCAAGATCAAGACCAATATCTAGATCTATTCCAAGGCAAGTTATACCTTTGATCATATTGAACCCAGCTTTCAAAATACTTTGTTTCAATGTAATGCATTCTATTTCAAGTATTTATTTAAATGCTTTTAGGATAGTTATTAATCCAATTTGTTATATCCACATTGTCTATTGTATGTCATGATCTTTTGTCACCCTAGATTGATTCAGTACTAGTTGGTATTATCGTAGCACCAACGTGGGTTGGTTAGATACGAGTAGATTGCTTAGCCATGCCACGAGTCATCATTTCATGTGAGATGCAAATATAAACTTGACTAAGTGATTATGGGCGTGTGATGAAGCGTGTGTCTTTGTGTCTTTGTTACTCGTGATGGCATGTGTTGCACTTAATCAACAGGGTGGGAAAATATTTAGACTGACGCAAGTGGTGGATCTGTGTGCTATAAACTTTGTGATTTGGGTTAAAACTGGAAGTCTTGCTTTGGTCAATTAAGGACTTAACTTTGTGCGCCATTGGCTGGGCCTTCTTTGCGACCACATGCCTAGTATGGGTGGGACTAACTTAGTAAGTTATGGAGTCTTGACATTGACAACTCAGGTTGTATTTTAAGGCATGTGTGATGGGTGGAGGTGTGATATGTCACATCAGCGGGACGATTATTTGCATTCTGTCCAACGATGTGTGTCGTAACCAATATTTGTGTGTATCGGTTGGCGGCGAGGAAAGCACATCGAGTGTCATTGCTTGAGATGAAATCTACGAATGGTTTTGTTATGGTCGATGCTAGCTACTGCGATTGTATCGTGTGGGTAAAGTGTACAACCTCTGCGAGTGTTTAAATCAATCTATTGAATAGCGTCCTCGGTTATGGACATGCTCGGGAATTTCACACGAGGGGTAGATTTTCATAAAACCATTGGTAAGTGTCAGCTGTGTGAGATAACTTGTACAGCTGTGTGAATAACTTGATTAGACTGTGTGTTCTTTGTGAAATCAATTGTTAAATTAATATTCTTTAATTGTTTTTAATTATGTTCTCAATCTATTATTTGTATTCAATTGCAAATGTTGTATTTCTGCAAAATAATCACAGAAGTCATTCCTTTGGAATAAGCCATCATGTATAATTACATTCTGTGGTATGACTTGCGAGTACGGTGTGTACTCACTCTTGCTAAACAAATCAACAGAGGTGGATGAGTTGTCACCCGCTTTTGAAGAGGAATTCTACGAAGGTTGATCGTTAGGGTCTTGATCGATCGGTTACTGTGGTAAATTGATGGGAGCCAAGCTGGAGTTACGCCGTTTCATTGCAGTTTATTTCATTATTGTCAGCCTTGCATAGCTTAATAATTGTAATACTCGACCTTAAGGTCACAACAGTTATTTGTTAATCAAATTACTCGTTTATTTAATATTTCGTTATATGGAGTTGATATTTCATCAATGTTGACCTTTGTGTGCACTAAGCGTGATCTGGACTAGTGCGAGAATGCCTGGAGGGTCAGATTTGCACATTTGGGTCCCGAGCAGGTGGTATCGAGCCATCGATTGTAGAGTCTTGACCTTAGTTAGATCGGCCGTCTTAGTGTGTCCAAAATTATTTTTTGAAGCAAAAATTAACTTGCAAGATTAATTGAACTCCTTAACTCATCTCATGTCTCTCTTGACTCAACTATTGCTGAAATTCTTTCTCTCCCATTTGTTTTAAAGTTGTTTTCATCTCCTTATCCGACAGCGGATGCCTCGTCTTGGTGTGGAGAGCGCAAGGGAGGACTTGCCGTTGAACTTTGGAAGTTGTTACAAGTACTTGGAGAATTTGACCGTCCAATGTACCGTGGCAGTGCTTGGATCGTGAACGGTCGAGACCATGGAGTGATTTGCCATTTGACTGTCTACGCCAGGAAGAACACCAAGGCGAGCAAACCCCTGAACATCTCAGCTCGAAGGAGTGTTTGGATTGAAGCAATCTAGGAGTTTTCACGCCTTGCCATCCCGAGGATCTGCAACATCTACACTCGAGAGCTTAGAGACACCGTTTTCCGTTACCATCCCCGCTCTTCCGACGTGGATCTTGCTGTGTGCTATCCATCTACGGAGGGAGAAGGCAACGCCACCGTTGTGCATCTTGCCCAGTTCGCTGCTGCTCAGGAGGAATCATTGGAGTTAGCCGCCACAGAGCTGGAGTGTGCCTACGAGACCCTTCAAAGAGCCGAGGAGAGGATCGCCATGTTGGAAGAAACCCTCTATGGACAGCACGATCACGAAGAAGACACTGAAGAGGAAGACCCAGAAGAAGCCGATGGCGAATTTGGACGGAAGAGCCCAGCGAGAGCGTGAGCGGAGGAATCAGCGATACACGCACGAGAGACACTGCTCTGTTGCACCGACCGGGACATCAAGATCAGTTTGCAAGGATGCCAGCTCACTTTCATGTCTACAGCAGGCGGGAGCACCGTCAAGGCAACGGAGGCTATTTAATCGAGTAGTATGTTCGAGTTTGTTTCAGGCTTAACCAGTATTAAGTCTTGAGTCGCCCTTTAGGCGGTAGTTTGCGTGCTTAGGTTCGTCCTTAATTTCTTGTGTGCAAGTATGAGCTGCAGAGGCCCTTAGGCATTTGTTGCAAGCCATACTATTATGTTAATTAATATAAGAGTTTCAGTTGAGTTTTCTTAAAAATATGTTGTTGAGTTTTGCCTACCCCGCTGTGTTCTACAACTTATCTCGTGCTTACTACCTTATCTAACCTATAGAGATTCACCAGATGGTTCAGACTCGTCAAGCTGCTGCAAGTGGTTCCGATACTCTAGTACCAGAAAGTCAGGAGCAGACCGCCGCAGAAGCAGTCCCACCACAAGCACCTTCAGTTGATCTGCAGAATTTTGGAGCATTCATGGCAGCTCAGACCCAGCTGATGTACACCATGATGAATCAGATGCAAGCTATGAATAACCAGAACAACAACAATCAACATCACAATGGAGCCCTAGTTGCCCATGGTCACAACGGATCATCCAAGTTGGCCGAGTTTATGAGAACCCGTCCACCAACTTTCTCTGGACATGTCTCACGGTGAGAGGCGATGATTGGCTTCGTGTCATTGAGAGAAGCTGCGATCACTCAATGCGATCATGAGAAAGTTACATGCGCCTCTCACGGATGGAAGGCATTCTTTGCGAATGGTGGGAAAACTTTTGTCTGCGCATGGAGCGCCATAAGACATTATTTGGGAAGAGTTCTGGCAAGCGCTTTCGCCCGATATCATGTCTTGGGAAGGAATCATGGATCTGAAGAAGGATGAATTCCGTGCTCTCAATTAAGGGGGAATGTCAGTGACTGACTACCTCAACAAATTCTCTCAACTTGCTCGATATGCTGCAGAAGATGTCGCCACTGACAAGGCTTGTCAGAGTCGTTTTATGAAAGGATTAAACACTGGACTTCAAGTCAACTTGATCGCCCACACCTTTCCTGATTTTCAAGAGATGATCAATAAAATTTTGATTCTTGAGGATAAGCGCAAAGAACTAGAGGATCACCGTAAGCGCAGAATGGCCCAACAAGGAAGTCACCAACCCCAGCTGAAGGCAAGGATGATTCCACTGCAGTTTAGTCGTTTTCCGCCACAGAGTACCTGCACCAATTTCAGCACCGCGCCCAACTGTTCAGAATTTTTGCAACCCTGCACCTGTCAACCCCACCCCGGAAAACAATCGTGAGAATGTACCCGAGTTTGTTATACTGCCGTCAACGGGACATTTCTCAATCATGCCCTCATAAGGGATAATCACTCGATGCGATTCAACCTTGGAACACACCGGCCAAGACACGATCAGAACAACCGACAAGGAACTTCTCATCTTGCGGTCAATCCGGAGGAACACCATGTCGGTGGTCGAGGCCGTGTCAACCACGTCACTCTGGAAGGAGCTTAGGAAGCACCGAGTTATCTTGGGTAAGTTTACGTAAATTTAGTACTGCATCGATTCACATTTGATTACGGAGCTTCGCATTCGTTTGTTTAAAGTTTTGCAACCAAGAATAATTTGGAAGTTATGCATCTTAAGCATACTCTGTTAGTCCAATCTCCTGGAGCAGAGCTAAGCTCTAAAGTGGGATGTTTAGGAGCTAAGTTACTCATAGCTGGAATTGAGTTTCTAGCCAACCTAATAGTTCTAGACACTTAGACCATAAATGTCATCCTTGGTATGGATTGGTTATCAAAATACAAAGCAGTGGTAGATTGTGGCCGCAGAGCCGTAACAATAGAGGATACCACTGGAAAGAAAGTGGAATTCCTAGCCACCTCAGTACGTGATGGACATTTGGTAGTCAACAGTCTGAAGACAGTTTCCTTGGTAGAGGTACCTATAGTCAGAGATTACCCAGATGTATTTCCAGAAGAATTACCAGGAATGCCACCGGACCGTGCATTGAGTTTGTCATCGATCTAGTGCCAGGAACCGCACCAATTTCTAAGAGATCCTATCGGATGCTAGCCGATGAACTTGTGGAAATGAAGAAACAGATGGAAGAACTACTGGAGAAAGGTTTTGTAAGACCTAGTTCGTCACCTTGGGGAGCGCCAGTTTTGTTTGTCAAGAAGAAAGATGGAAGTATGAGGATGTGTATCGATTATCGTTCTCTCAATGAAGTTACAATCAAGAACAAGTACCCTTTGCCCAGAATTGATGATTTGTTCGACCAGATGAAAGGAGCCAGAGTATTCTCCAAGATCGATCTGCGATCATGATACCATCAGTTAAAGATCTGTCCTAAGGATATACCGAAGACTGCTTTCTCAACCCGGTATGGACATTATGAGTTTCTTGTCATGTCTTTTGGACTGACTAATACCCCTGCCTATTTCATGAACATGATGAACAAAGTATTCATAGAATATTTGGATAAGTTCGTAGTAGTGTTCATTGATGATACTTTGGTATACTCAAAGTCAGAAGAAGAGCATGCAGAACATTTGAGATTAATCCTAGAGAAGCTCAGAGAGCATCAGTTGTATGCCAAGTTCAGCAAGTGTGTCTTTTGGAAGAAGAAAGTTGATTTCCTCGGTCATGTGATGACAGCCGAAGGAGTAGCAGTTGACCGGAAGGTTAAAGTTGTAATGAATTGGGAAGCGGACCAAGGCGGTTACTCAAATTCGTAGTTTTTGGGAATGGCGAGGATACTATAAATCGTTTCATTGAAGGATTCTCAACGATTGCTAAGCCTCTTACGCAATTGTTGAAGAAAGAGAAGAAGTTCATTTGGACCCCTACTTGTGAAGAAAGTTTTCAAGAATTGAAGAAACGTTTGACTACAGCCCCAGTGCTAATTTTGCCAGATATTCGTAAGGATTTTGATATCTATTGTGACGCTTCGCGTCAAGGATTAGGATGTGTCCTTATACAAGAAGGAAGAGCTGTCGCTTATGCGTCAAGGCAATTAAGGCCTCATGAGGAAAATTACCCCACCCATGATTTGGAATTAGCTCCCGTAGTGCATGCTTTGAAGATTTGACGTCATTATCTCATCGGTAATTGCTGTGAAGCTTATACGGATCATAAGAGTCTGAAGTACATTTTCACTCAGTCTGACTTGAACATGAAACAGAGAAGATGACTGGAATTAATAAAGGATTATAATATTGGAATCCATTACCATCCTGGTAAGGCCAATGTAGTTGCAGATGCATTGAGTCGTAAGAGCTACTGCAATGCTCTGGAAGCAAAAGAGATTTGTTCGGAACTTCAAAAGGAATTCCAGAAACTGAAACTAGAAGTTGTATCTAAAGGAATTGTGGCCAGTCTAGAAGTGCAGTCTACTCTGGAGAAACAGATTCATGAAGCTTGTCGGTGTATTAGAACCGATCTTACGTAAAGATTGTTTGATTCGGGGGGTCTCCTAAAGATAAGATCACGCAGAGTGGATTGACACGGGATGTTTAGACAGGTTCAGGCCTTCTCCGGAGAGAATAATAACCCTAATCCTGTGTGTATGGTATTCTTGATGATCAAGTAAAAGACTAAGACTATTACAGAGAATAGCGCTTGTGTTCCTACTTGACTGGCTCTTGTTTTTTCTCTCCCCTATCTCTCTGATCGATGCCCTTATATAGTCGTGAAGAAGTAGCCGTTTTGCCCTGCGGGAGATGCGCCTGATTAATCCAGTAACGGGCGCATGATGGCAGTAATTACCGGCGCCTCGGCTTCTTCACGCCGTCTGGCAATTATCTTCCAGAGATAATGGGGTAATTACGCACCATTAATAAGCGAAATAATAGTGCGTGCAGACCGTTCGGATTCCTTAATCAATTGGACCCACTCGCCTGTAGGTTTGATTATAAGGTGGTCGTAGTTTACCTGGTCGTAGAAGAACTTACGACCAGGTAGCAGTCGTAGAAGGACTTACGACCAGGTAGCAGTCGTAGAAGGACTTACGACTATGTAGTGGTCGTAGAAGGACTTACAACTGTGGGGGTGATTGTAGAAGAACTTACAACCACTTATTGGACTTCTCCCTTTTAGATAAGGGGTACCTCTGGGGACTATGTGACATCATATTTACCCATAATAAGAATTATAGATAAAAGATAAAAATGAGGATTATTAGATCCTCGTCATCTAACCTGACTTCAAGTGAAAGTAACTTACTTGATAAAGGTTTAAGTAAATGGACTTACGACCATGAGAATGTCGTAGAACGATAGTCGAAGGAAAAACTCTTCAACATTTGAGTGTTGCTTTGACCAGGAATTTGCTTTATCAGGAAGGTTGCTTACGACTATTAAAAAGTCATAAAAACCCTATCACCGTCGATGGTCGTGGTAGGGAATCGGAGAAAAAGCTCTTAGATTGATACTTCCTTCGACTAGAAAGACTTGGTCAAGAATGTAATTTTGCTTGGAGGTGACAATACGTACCTACTTTTTCTCGAGCGGACCATCGGAGAATTGCAACCGTCTCTCATAGACTTGTCCGATGAAGCGGTTCCGGCGGTACAACCATCTATCATAGACCTATAGCGGGACGGTTTAAAGCGGCGGAGATCGTCTTGATTATAAAAACTTACGGGAGGTAGACTTGGATTTTACTCTTCCCAAATCACTCCATTGTTCTTGAGCTCTTGCTTTCTCCGTCTTCGACTAGGTTTCATCTTCTCCGCGTAACCCAATCAAAAACTTCTTGCTTACGGCGAAATGGCCAAGAGAGTTTACGAATGGGAGGAATCGGAAATGGATGCGGCTAAGATCAAGATCTTGGTCGATCTGGGAAGATTCGAGAAGGCTCGGTGAAGTGGATTCGGCTATTAGGCGAGCGGCCATCGGGGAAAATGGGCAAATCCCGTCTTCCAAGCGTATTGTGAGTGCGGCCTTGATTGCTGCCCGCCCCTTTCTTCTGATAGTACTCGAACACTTTGGGGTGGGCCGGTGAACTTAGGTCCCAATTCCATTACCATGTTGAGTGTGTTCGTGTATCATGCGGCGTGCACAGGGATTCGGCGGATCTCATTTGTTCCAATATTATTATGGGATGGCTCGACAAGCCGGAATCGCGGAGCTCTGATGCAAGCTCCACGACTCGAAGTCGAAGGAGTACATTGAGTTTCACCGGTCTTCGTGGCGGTTTGGAGGAAGAGGTGGTTCTCTTTGGAAGGTCACCTCTGAAGGCGACCTTTCTTTCGTGGGGAAGGCTGCGGAAAAGAAATCTTCATGGGACTCAACCCTGAAGATATCAGCGGATTAGCCCTTATATTCAAGCCATTAAGGACTTGAAGGAAGAAGGGTGGCCGGATGGCATGTGGTGAAAGATTTCATCACCGCAGAATTAGTCCTCTGAAGAAGCGAGCATCTCCTATGTGGAGGTACTCGGGAGAGGAGACCCTACCAGAGACTACGAGGAGGGTAAGCAACTGTCGACTTAACTCTCCGTTTGGTTTTTCTCAACCTTGTCTAATATTTTTATCTGTTTTTACGGATCTTTCACAGTGAGGTTGACTCAGTCGAGACTCATCGTGAGAAGTCCCCGCCACTCAGGGGCGGTTCCTCAAGTCATTGCGGTTTGTCATGAGATGAAAGGATAGGCGCCTAAAGGTAATCAATCGATTCTCTCTTTAGGACTTTATAGTCGTAGAAGATACTTACGACTAATGGTGATCGTAGAATATCTTACAATCAAGAAAAAGTCGTAGAAAAACTTACGACTTGGTACTAGTCGTAGAAAAAACTTACGACAAATTAGTGATTCTTCTTTTTCTGTTTTGCTTTACAGAAAGTAGGCATGGAAAATCGCCAGGACGACGAAGAAGTCGTTCTGATGACTATTGGCGCTGGGTTGTCGAAAGACAAAGACTCGGCTCCTCCCTCGAAGAGACGTCGACTTGTAAAATCTGCCGACAAGGGGAGCAAGTTCGAGTTCTGGTCTTTCGACCAAACCCTCTACAAGGCCTGCGGCAGCTGTAGTTGTATCTGAAGCCGAGGCCGCAGCCGTCGAAGCCGAAGAGGTTGAAGCAGTTGAACCTCTCAAGCGCAAACCTCGCAAGGCTAAGGTACCCTTCTATTATGACACGGAATCTTTCGCAGTTGGTGCCACTCCTAGTTTTATTAAGAAACTTGAAAGGAGAAGCTGGAAGGATTTTGTGTCTTTATGAAGGGCGATCTTTGCATCGGCACAACTGGCAAGCGAGGCGATCTTTATACGGAATGGTCGAGACCGATCTCGTCCATCAAAAGATCGAGAAACGAGCTCGGTTCTGTTCAAACTCTGACGAGGCGTGGTCGTGGTGAATAATGTTGAACCTCGACGGGCGTGGTCGTGGGAAGAAGAGGTCCTCCGTTGGGAGGATTGCTCCAAAATTCTGGTTAAGACCGAGTGCGGTATGTGAAATGTCTTGAAGTGTAAACGACATTTACCTTTTTCTTTTCACAACTTTGATTTGCTTTTCTTTATTTTAGTCAGACTCCTTGACCCAGGAATGCTACTGTGAGAAGTCCATTGCTATCCCTTGACTCTTTGGAGGTAGCAGCGGAGGTGGTCGAAGCATCACCCTTGGCCCGGTGGCGATGAAGTCGAGACTCCCAGTGTCTCCACATCTGCTGAAGTCGTAACTCGACTCTTGAGGTGCGGTATTCTTGTTGAGGTGGCGCTCGACTCTGAAGTCGTAGAAACAACGAGTAGCTGTGGAAGCCTCTGGTCAAGGTGGTGACCAACTGCGCACCGCTCTGGGAAGGAAATCGTGGGGCGTTCCTTCCCCTACAAAGAGAAATCACGAGAACGGAAGGAGAAAATTTCAACCGTGGTGACTTCTTTGGGCTGCCTCCGTCGTGAGGGTCTGCGCTTACAGATCTCGTGACCGAGTCCCCATCCCAAAGATATTCCCAATACGGAGAATACTTTTGACAGCAGCGCCTCGAGAAGGTGTGGTGGGACAAAGTCGCGAGGATAGATAAGGCTGCGACACCGGACCTTGTATATTCGATTTTGCTAGAGCGACTATGAATGTAAGTATCTTGAATACTTATATATGTGGCTTTCCTTCCCTTCTTCTTTGTTTTCTTTTTGCGAAAGCTCGGAGCAAATTCTTTGTTGTCGGTGAGTATCATCGACAACTTTTAAACTAAGACAAGAGAAATTACTACTGCTGTGAGGAGAGAGGTGGTAAGTCACTTATCATTCATAGTTGTTTTGACTTAAATACTCGTAAAATGTTTCACGAGAAAAGTCATGGAAGAAACTCATGTGAAGTATTAGTCGTAAAAAGCTTACGACTACTTTCAACTAGGTAGTGGTCGTAGAAAGACTTACAACCATATCCTAGTCGCGAGAAAAACTTACGACTAGGTTGGTGGTTGTAGAAGTACTCACAACCATTCGGTGATGTTTTATCTTCGTTCTATTTTTGTAGGTTAAGCGGTGATCACGAAGACCTTAGGTGACTCACTCGACTATGAAAAGAGAGTCGAGGAGGTTAAGGAATGAAGTATTAGTTCTCTCGGATAGACTTGAGGTGTCTGCATCTAAGAAATTGCGAGGAAAAATAAGCGATAAGTCTTGAACTTAAGGCTGCTTTTGAGTTTTAACCTTTACTTAACTCTCATTTCTTTTTAGATAAAGAAAATGAGATCACAGCTCGGGTGAAGTTGGAGACAAAGCTTTGGTAATTGAGGAGTTTTCCGTATTACCAAGAATAAGGATCAAGAACTTCGAGTTACGAGAACTCAAGTAACGAGTAAGTAACTCTTTACTGTTGTCCTTTTGAGTATTTTCCCTTTTCTAATGACAATTTCTTGTTGAAATTGCGCCCAATTGAGAAGCCTTGAGGTGAAATCCAAGCAAAGACCTTAATTTGCAATGAGTCCGTCGCATTGCTAAGATGAATCTGAGAGGACATCAAAGCATGGGGGCAAAAGCATCTTTGAAACCGTTGCTTCCCATCGAGAAGAGGTCAAGAAATTGGATTCTCAATTAGTAGGTAAGAAAAAGCTTTTACCTATAATTATCTTTGTGTTATCTTCCTCTAGAAGTATATCTTTGTTTGGCCAGATATTATTCTTTTGAACAAGTGGTGAAAACAAGAAGCTTGCGAGGCTTCGACTTATACCCGGGAGATGGAGTCGATGAAGACTAGTCTTCAAGGCGACATCACTCTCTGAACAATGTGCTTAGTGAGCTACATTACGAGGAAAAACTCCTCGAGAAGATACCATAGTTGCTCACATAAGTACCATTGGGAACAAGTCGGAAAATTGCAAGAAATGGTGACCACTCGAAGACTAATCAAAATTTGAATCAATAAGGGAAGCGATCGAAGCTGCGATAAGTTACGCTTTGGCGAAACTTAAAGCTCAAGACCCCTTGGTATCATGTAATGTTAAACCAATTGAAGCCGACTTGAGTAATTTGTCCTTGTAAAGCGAGACAATTTTTGTTAATGAGTAATATATGATCCGCTTCATTTCACGAAAATCATCTTGTCGAGTAGTTAGTAACTCAAAAGATAATAAGCGAGCGAAAGACTAAGAATTGAAGTCAAATTAATAACTTTATCCTAGCCCCGACTATTTGCTTAGATTGTTTAGACAATCTAAATAAATAGTGTTTAAAAATGGGGTTTACGAAAACAAAGAGAGGTTTATTTAACTTATAGCTTTTGTTGCGGTTGTTAAGCCTTTGGTCGAAAAGAGTAGAAGCGACTTGACACTAGGAAGTTCCTTCTAGTGGGCGGGACCACGTCTTGAGAGGAAAGACTTCGACTAGGTGATGTTCCCATCTCAGACTAGTTTAATCAAACCAAAACGACAACAGGTTAAACAAGCGTCTTAGAGTACTTTAGTCATTCGTTCGTCCTTTTTGGTGGACTTGATAAGTCGTTTCGATAGCAAAGTAGGAGGCGGCGACACTAGGAAGTTTCCTTCTAGTGGGCGAGGACCACATGCGAGAGAGGAAAGACTTGACTAGGTGTGTCTCTTCCTTGACCGATTAAAACAAATCGAGTACACCAAATGTGGTCGAACAAATGTAAGAAAGTGCACTCTTCTTAGAATATTTTTTGAATTCTTGGAAAAAATAGACTAAGATTGAGAGAGTTGGCTTTGATAACATTACGACTAGATAAAACCCAAGCTCTTTGTATTGGCGAGAAAAAGTGAGTAGCAGTCGATGCTAGGAAATTCCTTCTAGTGGGCGAACCACATGCGAGAGGAGAAGTTTCGACTAGATGGCGTTTCTCGCTTTTGACCGGTGTAAAAAAGCTGGGTGTTTTCATATCATAGTCGAAAGATTAAAAAGCACTACTCAAAAATTAAAGCAAAAAGAGGTAGAAAGAACACGGACTTTTATTGCTTGAGGCTGGTCACACATAGAATTTGCGTGGCTAGTCGATGTTCCAAGAGTTTGAGAGAACTGTCCATCTTCCATTGCTAGTCGTCCGAGCCACGGCAGAGTTACGCCGACCCTATGTAAGGACCTTCCCATTTAGGGAAAGTTTATTCGATTAGACTTGGATTGGCGAGCCTCAATACCAAGTCACCTCTGACAAAGCTGCTGCGGTTGGACCTTACGATTATAGTATCTGCGCGGGGCTTGTTGGTAGGCTGCGAGCGGATTAAGGCTAGGTTTCTCCTCTCTTGAGTAGGTTAATGTCATCTGCTCGAAGTTGTTCTGATACGAGTTGTTGAAGGTTTCAACTCGTGTCGACCGCAATTTTAGCTCGGAGGAAGCATGGCCGACTCAAAACTAGAAAAAATGGTGTTTCTCTGTTGCTCATTGGTGGTCGTCTGAGCGCCCATAATATGGAGGGTAATTCTTGTACCCAAGCCCCAGGCGCTTAACAAGGTGAGTCGAAGACTCGAGTTTTAATTCCTCGCATTATTTGGCCGTTTGCGTTCATTGCCCCATTGCTTTGGGGATGTGCAGCGAAGCATAGCATAACGGTACCCAACTCGTCGCAAAATTCTGAAATTTTGCACTTGCGAATTGTTTACCATTATGCGTAATTATCAGGCTCGGAACTCCAAATCGACTAATTCGCTTCTCATCATGAACCTTTTCTTTGCTTAGTTGTTATCGATTCTGAGTTCGACTTGATCCATTTGTGAGCGTGTCAATAGCCACAAAAGGAATTGAAACCTCCTGGAGCTTTGGGAAGCGGTCCTAGGATATCAAGCCCCAGTGCAAAAGGCCAAGAAAGAGGTATTGTTTGTAATGCTTGGTGGTTGGTGTATCTGTCTACCATGGAATTGTACTGGACACACTTTTAACCACCTCCATAGCATCGTCTGAGTGTAGGCGATAAAAACCTTGTCGAAGGCTTTACCAACCAATGTTACATAGGAGGCATCGTCCCACAGATGCCCTTTGTGTATATCGTGAAGGAGTGTTATTCCTTCGTTTTGCGGAATGCATCGCATGAGTATTCCTTGGGTTCCTCGTTTATAGAGGACTCCTTCAACCAAAGTATACATTTTGGCTTTTCGGGATAATCGATGCGCCTCAAGATCATCTTGGTCTGGAACCCTTGTAAAGATACTCGTAGATGGGAGTCATCCGGTATCCTCGTAATCTAATGAGGCCATCTCAAGAGGAGGTGTTTACGGTTCTTCGACCGAGAGCGGTTTTGGAGTTGCTCAAGAAAACTCCTTTTAGTGCTTGTGGATCGGGAAGAAGCCATCCGAGCGGTTAGTGCGAGAAATTATCCTTCGAGGATAAATTGTACCTCGAAACCTAAAAATGTTTTCTAGCTTACGTACTTACGATAAGTCCGAGCCATTGTTGAGTTAGAGCATTGGTACTCTTTCGATTTGATTCACGACTAGTTGAGAGTCTCCTCTCACGAGTAGTCGACGAATCGAGAGTGCTTCGCGACTCGTATGCCGACTAGCAAACCTTCGTACTCTGCTACATTGTTAGTAGCACGAAAGTTTAATTGTATGGCATACTTTAAGGTTTCTCGGTAGGAGATACGGGACCACCCGACCCAGAGCCACTTAAAGTAAGTGACCCGTCAAAGTACATCATCCTTTGGTCGTGGGAATCGTCTTGGGGATCTGAGCGAGTTCGATTTGTCCATTCGGCGACAAAGTGCGCAAGATCACGGGATTTTATGGCGTTCGGGACACGAAATGGAGTCGAACTCCCCAAGTTCGTGACCATTTGCCATCGTCCATTGTTTCCTTATTATGGAGGATTGCTCCCAAAGGAAACTCGGGCCAGCCGACTATTTTGTGCGCTGAAAATAATGCATGATTTCCTCGAAGACATGAGGAGGGCATATAGAAGTTTTGGACTGAGGTAGCGCTCCTTAGGCCGTGTAAAACCGATGGCGTAGTAAACCGGTCGTTATGCGTTTTCACGTTCTCGACTAATCTGCGCTTCTTTGCTGTGGCGTGGCGGCTAGGTAAATTAAGGCGTCTCTTACGGCTTTGGAGAAACGAGCAGGAGCACTCGAAAGATACCTCTTGACATCCTCAAAACAGCGTTTGCCTCGTTCGACCACTCAAAACCTTCATGTCTCTGAGAAGTTTAAAGAAAGGTAGTCCTTTTCTCCTAGTCGTGCGATGAAGCGACTTAAAGCGCCATGCACCTAGTGAGTTTTGGACTTCCTTTTTGTGTTTGGAGGGCGCATCGGAGGATGGCTTTTATTTTTCGAGTTTGCTTGATTCCTCGTTCGGATACTAGGAATCCAAGCAATTTTCTGAAGAAATTCCAAACACACACTTCTGGATTGAGTTTTAAGCGGTGCTTTACGAGGTTGTCGAATGTTTCTTGTAGGTCGGTGATATGATTAAGTCTCTTAATGCTTTTTACGACTAGATCATCAACATAGGCTTCCAAATTCGGCCTAATTGAGATGAAAAAGTCGATTGCATTAAGCGTTGAAAAGAAGCACGGCATTCTTTAGACCAAATGGCATTTTGACATAGCAAAAGGTACCAAATGGAGTAATGAATGCGGTCTTTTCTTCATCGTTTAAACACATATTGATCGGTGATATCGAATATGCATCTAAAAACTTAATATCTCACAACTGCGGTTGAATCAACGGTGATCGTCACGAGGTAAAGGAAATCATCTTTTGGACAAGCTTTATTAAGATCGGTAAAGTCACGCTTATCGCCATTTGCCGTTTGACTTTTTGACCATTACTGGGTTAGCCAACCACTGCGGGTGGTTGACTTCTCTTATAAAGCACGCTTTAAGTAGCTTATCAACTCGATTTAATAGCATCTCGTCGATCGAGGGCAAATCTCCGTAATTTTTGTTTCTGGTACTTTATCGGTAGTAAAGCTAGCGTGCTCGATCACCTCCACAGGGACTCGGGCATGTCGGATGCTTGCCACGCAAAGACATCTGCGTTAGCTCGGAGGAAGGTAATGAGGCGTCTTCCTATTTGGGGTCGGAAGTCTCCCGTCGAGCAGTCTTGAGGGTTCTTCTGCGTCGGAGGAACCTCTTTGACTTGGTCGTTCGGCTTTGGTGCGACTTTGAAGCCCGACTTGCTAGTCGAAGGTGACTTTCATCTCGAGTTGGTATTTGACCAACCATCTCGAGGATCGGCGGATCATGACTATCGCCATCTTTTGTCACTTGAATGGTGATCACTCCTTTGGGACTGGCATCTTAAGACATTGATACGTAATGAGTAGCCATTAAGAATTTTGCCAAAGTTGGTCGTCCAGAGTATGGCGTTATATCTTGTGTCGAAATCGACCACATCAAAGGAGACTTTCTACGTCACGAAATTACTTGGTGAGCCAAATGTTAAAGGAAGAGAAACTTGGCCAATAGGTTTGGTGAAGACCGGTACAATTCCATGAAAGGAGTATCGTCAGCCTTACCTTTAATCTGGGTACTTGCATCTCGTCCGGGGCATTAGTAAATAATATGTTCAAAGCGCCACCATCAACCAACACTCGATTGACCGGCGGTTGTTGATGGTGGGTTCATTCCTAATCGGATATCGACTGATCGACTCGTAGTGATCGGACGGTCATCCTTCTCAAAGAGATGGTAACTTCCGACCACTTGGTAATTTATTGTGAGAGGAGTATGTAGAGAATTTACCTCTCGTCCTGTGACTTTAAGTTGTCGTTTGGAGTCGTATCTGCGATGATCCTCCGTAGATGTGCTCAACGGTATGTTGTGGATCTTGGAGCAGCATCTCCTCATCATCAAGCGACTTTTGGCCACTCGTATGTCCTACACCTTTCGAGTAGGGAGTGGTGCTTTCCGTTGTAGTAGTCCTCGAGCTTTCTTTGGAAAACTTCGGCGATTCTGGAGGTCATGTCCTTCCTTTTTATGAAAAGGACACCACCTTGGTTTGTCGTTCCTCGATCGAGCGCTTACCTTTGCCTTGATCGAGTGCGACTTGGTGGTTGGGGCTCTCCATCTTTCACGGCTAGAACCTCCTTGGAACCAGCGGCTTGTGGTTTTGATTTTATTTTCTTCTTGGACTTTTTGCTTTTTATCCTTACCAACTTCACGGCTCTCGAGGAGTATATGTTTCTCGATCGATAGTGTTGTTCCACTCATTGCCTCGAAGCGATTGCATATCGATCGGCCATCTCGAAGAGTTCGACAGCTTGATGTTGGGAGGATTGAGCAATGTCCTCCGTTATTCTTCTCTGCGGACTCCTTGCTTAAAGCCACGATCACGGAGGAATCGAAATTTCGGAATTGAGTTCGAACGACTAAAGCGTTTGATGAATTGGCGCAAAGTCTCGTTGTTGTTACTGTTTTATCCGGTGCAAGTCGTCTTCTTTTCGGGCGGTTGTATGTGCCTTGGAAATTCGCTGTAGAAGATCACAGAGTGTTGCCAAGTAGATCGACTCGAGTGGTTGGTTTAATAACCACGATCGGTGATCCTTGAGCCTGATCGGAAGGTAATTCGCCATTACATGCTCTCCTCCTCCTGCTTTGCTCGGACGGTGTTGTATAGATCTGAAGAAATTCGATGGGATTTTGAGATCCATCAAATTTCTCCATGTTCCTTTGGTCGAAAATGAGGTGGCGTGAAGCGCTTTCGAAGGTCGGCGAAAATGCGGCATCCGGTAATCACTTCTTGGCGCCTTCTTTGTAGAAAAGAAGGGTTAATGTCACGGTGATCGTATCTGACGATACCGTGTGGTGACTGATACGTAGTAGGCCTCGGTTCTCTGAGGAGAATACTCCTCGTATTCCACTCGTTGTGAATTTCTTTGTCGAAGTGGTGAATGATCACCTCTTGAGGGCTTCTTGATCTTGGTGATCGAAAGGTATTTCTCGAATAGGGAATCGATTCGACTTGTGGTCGTGTCGATTCCTCGTGAAAATATTCGATTGGTAGTAGTGAGGAAGTCGTATTACTACGACTACACGGTGTTGTCGATGAGGTACCTCGATCTTGTCATCACGATTCGAAGTCTTTGCGTAATCTCTTGACAAAGAGATCGTACCACTGGCGTTCGAGCAAGCTCTTGGTTGGGATTCTCGAGCAAGTCGTTGATGTTCAGGTTCTTGTACCTCCTCCGTGATGTTGAATCGCCCGAGCAAGTTCTTACGGGTGCAATTTTCTTTCTTCGGCGACATCAAAATCCTCCTCATCGGGTTTTGAGGCCTTCTTAGTGGAGTGCGAGAATGTCGAGGATTTCCCTCGCGTTCATCAGTGTTGGTCCTCTCACTTAGCGGTGGTGCCCTTGCCATTACCACGAGGCGCGGTGTGTGATCTTGGGGAGTGTCCTTATCTCGGCCTCCATGAGGTTGACTCGATTTGGGAAGGGCGAAGACCTCCGTTGATGATTCTCACTTGCGCTCGAGGCCTCCCGCTTGAGGAGTGCTCGAGGACACCATCTGGCGACTTGGAGTAATCCCCTCCGGGTAGGGAACTCGGGTTATAAGCTGTCTCCGTTCGCAAATGAGATCTGCGGGAGGCGGTCGAATTCTGAGGAAAAGCATGCTTGATCCCACCCTCTCTGGAGTTACCATGAGTGAGAGAATCACTAGATGCTGGTGGAGTCCTGGAATGGTGGCTCCCAGAACTTGACTTACCAAGTCGGACCGTCTTAAGGGGACTTGAACACTTGGAGAAAAAACTCTCGTCGCGTTGTGAGTCCTCCTGAGGGCGGTCCTGGTCGGATTGACCCTTGTCCTTTGAGGGAAATGGCTCCTCTGTTGGACGTATTGTTGTGGGGGATAAGGATCCCTCCTCAACTCTATTAATGGGATGGTTTCCTGGAGAATAATCTCCGAAGGCAACATCACCATCAGCGGATGCATCACTCGGTTCATAGTCGAAACCGGCATCCATGTCGACGTCTGCGTAATCTGCCAAGTCAAACCAGTTCTCCTCGTTCCATTCTCCTGCCATGATTGCATGAGATTGGAAAAAGAGAGTATGTTGACAAGAGATTACCGGAAGATCCCCACGGACGGCGCCAACTGTCGGTGTATTAGAACCGATCTTACGTAAAGATTGTTTGATTGGGGTCTCTAAAGATAAGATCACGCGAGTGGATTGACACGGGATGTTTAGGCGAGTTGAGGCCTTCTCGGAGAGAATAATAACCTAATCCTGTGTGTATGGTATTCTTGATGATCAAGTAAAAGACTAAGACTATTACGAGAGAATAGCGCTTGTGTTCCTACTTGGTGGCTCTTGTTTTTCTCTCCCTATCTCTACGATCGATGCCCTTATATAGTCGTGAAGAAGTAGCCGTTTTGCCTGCGAAGATGCGCTGATTAATCCGATGCTTGGCGCATGATGGCGATAATTACGGCGCCTCGGCTTCTTCACGCCGTCGGCAATTATCTTCGAGAGATAATGGGGTAATACGCACCATTAATAAGCGAAATAATAGTGCGTGCGAACCGTTGGATTCCTTAATCAATTGGACCCACTCGCTGTAGGTTTGATTATAAGGTGGTGCGTAGTTACACAGTCGTAGAAGAACTTACGACCGGTGGCGATCGTAGAAGGACTTACGACCGGTAGCGATCGTGAAGGACTTACGACTATGTAGTGGTCGTAGAAGGACTTACAAGCTGTGGGGGTGATTGTAGAAGAACTTACAACCACTTATTGGACTTCTCCTTTTAGATAAGGGGTACCTCTGGGGACTATGTGACATCATATTTACCCATAATAAAATTATAGATAAAAGATAAAAATGAGGATTATTAGATCCTCGTCAAAGCTCAACCAAGGATTACGGGTTCTTGAGCCTCAAGAAGAAGATGGCGGAAGGAAAATTTAAAGACTTCACAGTGGATGATCGGGATATATTGTGGATCAATGGGCGTATCGTATCTGCAGGATATTGAGGATTAAGGCGGTGATTCGAAGGAAGCCCATGACTCAAGTATTCTATTCATCACAGGAAGTACTAAAATGTATCGAGGATGTTAAGAATAAGTTTTGGTGGTCAAACTTAAAGCGAGGCGTTGCGAGTTCGTTGCCTTGTCTGCGGCGTCAGCCGAAAGTAAAAAGCGAGCATCGAGAGACCAAGCAAGTTTGCTGGCATTGAAGATACGAGTGGAAGTAGGAAGAGATCGGTATGAATTTCATTACGGTTTACCCAAGACTCAATCGAGGTTATGATTCGATTTGGGTAATAATAGATCGTTTAACCAAAGTTGCCCATTTCTTGCCAGTCAAAACCACTTACTCAGGAGATCGCCTTGCAGAGTTGTATATGTCGAGGATCATTAGTCTACATGGTGTGCCTAAGAAGATAGTGTCGGATCAAGGATCTCGGTTCACCTCGTTTTTGGCGATGCATGAAGCCACAGGAACTCACCTAAATTTGATCTTGTATATCATCCCCAAGCGGATGGGCCGGTTGAAAGAGTAAACCTGATATTGGAGGATATGTTGAGAGCCTGTGCTCTAGCTAATGCTAACAGTTGGGATAAGAGTTTACCGTATGCAGAATTCTCGTACAACAACAGTTATCAAGCCAGTTTGCAAATGTTACCGTTTGAAGCTTTCTACGATCGTGCTTGCAGAACTCCTTTGAATTGGTCAGAAACAGCTGAACGTGTAGTGTTCGGGCTAGATATTATTCAGGAAGCCGAAGAGCAAGTTGCTATGATTAGAGAAAGGTTAAAGATAGCCCAGTCCAGACAGAAGAGTTATACTGATAATCGTCGTCGTGATCTCAGTTTTGAACCAGAGGATTTTGTGTATCTTTGAGTTACCCCGCTCAGAGGTGTCAGGAGATTCCAGGCCAAAGGGAAGCTTGCCCCGAGGTATGTGGGTCCGTTCAAGATTCTAGAACGCCGTGGACAAGTTGCTTACCAGTTGGAGCTACCGCAGTCGTTGGCAGGAAGGAGTACATGATGTCTTTCATATCTCTCAGTTAAAGAAATGTCTCCGGGTGCCGGAAGAGCAAACATCGTTGGAATCAATTGAACTGAAAGAAGACCTCACCTATAAGGAGCAGCCTGTCCAGATTTTGGATGTCGCAGAGCGCCATACCAGAAGTAAGACCGTTCATTTTTGCAAAATCCAGTGGAGTAACCACTCAGAAGGAGAAACAACGTGGGAACGTGAAGAAGAGTTGAAAGCTGTGGATATCGTGAGGATATGTGCACGATCTCAGGATGATGAGTCAATTGTCAATGGCTTTGTTGGTTTGCAATATCTCGCGTTTTCGGGGTTTGCTTCTTGCTGTCAGACCACAGGCGGTCTGACCGGTGGTGTGGAAGCGGTCGGACCGCCGAGTAGGACAGTTGGGCCGGCGATGGTGGCGGTCGGACCGGCTGACCTAAAATGGCTTTGGAGCTAATCCAAAAATAGGTTGTGTAAGCGGTGAGAGTCTCACGGATGTTGTTTCATCATTTTGGAGCTCCAGTCAAAGATTCTATTGAGTTGAAAATTCGAGAAGGTTTGGATTTTCAAATTTGGAATTTGGCTAAGTCTTTTGGCCGGTCGGCCGTGGTTGTGGGAATGTCCGGCCGAAACTGAAATCGGTCGGACCAGAAGCCTTGTGGGGCGATCGGGCCGTGATGACTGGAGGTTAGCCAAGTTTGCATTGAGTTGATTTGATTGTGTTTCATGTATGGTTATCAATGCTTTATTGATGTATATTGCATTCTTGGACTAACGTGGGTCAAGTTGTGAAGAACTTGTTCCGGAAGCGGTTTGTTTGTCTATTCTTTGTCGGGTGGCTTGCGAGTCAGCGGCGTCAGCGGTGAGTGGATCGGGACTACGCTTGGAGAGCGAGGTCGAGCGATCATGGATCCGGGTGGTCGTGTGACTCAAGCATGGTGCGAGATGGGCAAGATGGATCGAGCGGGTGGTTGGTATGGCTGGTTGGATCGGCGGTGCGGATATCGGTGCAAGTCTGCAGGAGGTTCCGATGGGATTCGGACAAGAGAGGCTTGGCGGCCTTGATGAGAACGATCAACCTACACGCGTGGTGAAGCGGCGATTGCTTCTTGGATGTTGTGTGTGGGTCCCATGTGTGAGTGGGTCCCCAAAGAAACCCTAGTCCTCTCCTATAAATAGAAGGGAGATGTAAAACCCCTTGAAGCTTCCATTTGGTTTGCCCCTTCCTTTTCTAGGGTTAGGGTTTGGAGAGGAAGAGAGGAGAGATTGTGATTGCTCCTTGGTGAGCTCTTGTCCTCCTTGAGGAGTGGCTTTGTAAGCATCTTGTGAGATCAATCAATCTTGTGATGCTTGCTTGAGAGATCATTGTCTCCTCTTTTGTGTTCTTCTCTCATTTGGATGAGTTTGGTGCTTCCTTGATTCAAGGGTTTATGCTTGGTCTCTTGACCCATTTTGTCTTGCTTTGATGTGTGGGAATACTCCTAGAATCATCTAGACCATCAATCCCACAAGCAAGTCTTGAATCAAAGATTTTCATATTTCTAGGGTTTGTGCGCCGTTGTTAAATCCTTGAGAGAATGTTTCTGCGGAGTGGATCTGAAGGATCGTCGCCAGAAATAGGTCTCTAATATCATTAGGGAGGTGTGCTCGAAATTTGGTCAAGTTTCATTGGTTGAATCAAAACTTGGATCAAATTTCGTTTTAATTGGAGTTCATTTTGATCTTTGGGTGAGCAAATTCGGACCGGTGTTTCAGCGGCGGTCCGACCGCCCGATATTCGAGCCATTTGTTCTCGGAATTGACTAGCATGTCCACCGTCCGACCGCCGATTAGTTCTTGGTCGAACCATTTGGTTGACCGTCGGTCCGACCGCACCGTGGTAGCCGTCGGTCGCTTGATGCGAGATCAACCCTTTGAGTTTAAGTCTCCACTTTTGTGTCGTGTGGTTGTCGG
This sequence comes from Hsuehochloa calcarea, assembly GCA_036346395.1. NCBI lineage: Eukaryota > Viridiplantae > Streptophyta > Magnoliopsida > Poales > Poaceae > Hsuehochloa > Hsuehochloa calcarea. The sequence goes on from CM070600.1 coordinate 20,231,917, forward strand.
GGTTTGTCAAATTCAGCGCAAGGCTTCCGCTGTGTGCTTACTGATCTTCTTAGCTTTCATAGCTAAAGGAGTAAAGTTCGTGTTGAATTTGATTTAGGCGAGAAAGTTTTGAAAGCGCCTATTCACCCTCGATCGCCTTCAGGTCCTACAAAGCCAGTTCCCGACCTTTTCTCTAGCTAGCCGGAATCTCGGGGTCGAGATTCGTTTAAGGGGGGAGGTTTGTAACACACCAACTTTTGAGCCTTTGAAAATGTTTTACTTATTTGCTAGTTGAAAATCTCATCATCTGCATTTTATTTGAATTTATATTAAAAGCTTAATATGGACTTTCATGACAATATAATTTAATGTGCTTAATCCCAACATAAACAATGGCCAAATTTATTTTATTTGGATTCTATATGCTTGGATATATTTTCTAGAATTTTCTGGAATTTTTCCGAAGTCAATTGCTATTTTCTAAATTGCTATTTGCTTTTCTAGATTTATTAAAAAGAAAAACTAATTAAAATCCCTCAGCAACAGTGCTGACTGTGCGGCCCAACACCGCGCCTACCTCCGTCGGATGGCCGACGCGCGTCCCTTCTCCCGATCGGACGACCGCGCCCGCGCCCGCCTTCCCCGCTCGGATGCCCGCGCGGCGTGGCTTTCACCGCTGATCCAGCCGCTCGCTCCCACGCCCTCATTGCGGTGACATGTGGGGCCACCACAGTCGTCTTCTTCCCAGCGTCGCTCGCCTTGGTCGCCATTGCGAGCTTGGCGCGCGTCGACAACAGGACTCTCGTCCGATCTTCTTCGCCAACCCGCCCAAATCAAACCCCGTCTATCCGCATCTATCTCCAACAGAATCAACCACCAAATCGGCTTCAATCTCCCCGAATCTCGAAAATTCCGATCGCGGTCGTTTCGGATCCGAATTGGGGGTTTCCAGCTCCGGCATACCCCGGCCCTGTAAATACCCCGTAGGATCGCGATCCCGCAACGAGCCGCCACCCTGCGTCGCCCGATCGCTCTAAGCGCGCGCATTTCAAGTTTTAGAGTTTTGGTAGAGCTTCTTCTCCGGCCAGTGCGTCATTTGTCGTTGTCGCCCTTGCCCCATTTGCACCATCATGCTCGACAAGGTCCCGGCTACCTCGTCGCCTCCTCGTTCTTTGGAGAATCGCCGAGCACCCGTCCAAACAAGACCCGAGCCTTCGCTTGCGCTTCTTCCCTCGCCGCCGTCGCTTCGACCATCGGTAAGGGTACCATCGGTGCGCAATAACCGTGGAACCTTACGGTACCCTTGGTCGCCGATGACTTTCGCCGATCATCGGCAAGCCCTTAGTCCCGTCTTGCCGCCTCGACCTTGCGTCGTCGGCGTACCGCCTTGGCGCCGTCGTCCTCTCGCTTGCGTGTCACTGCGTGGCCGCCGCATCGGTAGCGTCGTGGCTCGATCCGCCGCGCCAGATCGCCCTCGGCTTGGTGCACTCGGTCCACCGTGAGCCCGAGACTGACATGTGGGGCCCAGATGTCAGATTTCTTTTTAAATCTATTTTCTTTTCTGGAAATTCTCGGCTGACGCAAGCATTGCGCAATAATCCGATTTTCCTTTATAAAAACAATTCAGGAAATTCAATAAAATCCAAATTAGGGTTTTATTTGATTTTCAAACTTCCAAAGCCCATATCTTTTGCATCCGAACTCCGATTGAGCCCATTCAAATTTGTAAATTCGTATAAATCAAGATATATTTAATGGTGAATTTTATTTGATTTTTGGAGTTGGTTTTGCCTCTGTTATTTATTTGTTTTTCTTTCTTTTGTCTCGTTTGCGAGTAGATACTTCGGGAAATTTTGTAGAAGAAGAAGCACCTCAAGATCAAGACCAATATCTAGATCTATTCCAAGGCAAGTTATACCTTTGATCATATTGAACCCAGCTTTCAAAATACTTTGTTTCAATGTATTGCATTCTATTTCAAGTATTTATTTAAATGCTTTTGGGGTAGTTATTAATCCAATTTGTTATATCCACATTGTCTATTGTATGCCATGATCTTTTGTCACCCTAGATTGATTCAGTACTAGTTGGTATTATCGTAGCACCAACGTGGGTTGGTTAGATACGAGTAGATTGCTTAGCCATGCCACGAGTCATCATTTCATGTGAGATGCAAATATAAACTTGACTAAGTGATTATGGAACTGTGTGATGAAATTGTGTGTGCTGTGTGCTGTTACTCGTGATGGCATGTGTTGCACTTAATCAACAGGGTGGGAAAAGATTTAGACTGACGCAAGTGGTGGATCTGTGTGATTGGTGGAGCCGTGTGCTATAAACTTTGTGATTTGGGTTAAAACTGGAAGTATTGCCTTGGTCAATTAAGGACTTAACTTTGTGCGCCATTGGCTGGGCCTTCTTGTGCGACCACATGCCTAGTATGGGTTTGGGCCTAACTTAGTAAGTTATGGAGTCTTGACATTGACAACTCGGGTTGTATTTTAAGGCGTGTGATGAAATTTGGAGGTGTGATATGTCACATCGCGGGACGGTTCGCTGCATTCCTGTCCAACGATGTGTGTCGTAACCAAACGCTGTGTGTATAAGTTGGCCGACAGGAAAGCACATCGGGAGTGTCATTGCTTGAGATGAAATCTCTGAATGGTTTTGTTATGGTCAGTGCTATCTACACTGATTGTATCGTGTGGGTAAAGTGTACAACCTCTGCAGAGTGTTTAAATCAATCTATTCGAATAGCCGCGTCCTCGGTTATGGACATGCTCGAGAATTTCACACGAGTGGTAGATTTTCATAAAACTATTGGTAAGTGTCAGCTGTGTGAGATAATTTGTACAGCTGTGTGAATAACTTGATTAGACTGTGTGTTCTTTGTGAAATCAATTGTTAAATTAATATTCTTTAATTGTTTTTAATTATGTTCTCAATCTATTATTTGTATTCAATTGCAAATGTTGCATTTCTGCAGAATAACAACAGAAGTCATTCATTTGGAATAAGCCATCATGTATAATTGCATTCTGTGGTATGACTTGCGAGTATGGTGTGTACTCACTCTTGCTAAAAAAATCAACATAAGTGGATGAGTTGTCACCCACTTTTGAAGAGGAATTCTACGAAGGTTGATCGTTAGGGTCTTGATCCCAGTCGGTTGCCTGTGGTAAATTGATGGGAGCCAACTGGAGTTTACTTCGTTTCCGCTGCAGTTTATTTCATTATTGTCAGCCTTGCATGACTTAATAATTGTAAAACTCGACCTTAAAGTCACAACAATTATTTGTTATTGAAATTATTCGTTTATTTAATATTTCATTGTATGGAGTTGATATTTCATCAATGTTGACACTGTGTGCACTAGCGTGATCCTGGACTAGTGCAGAATGCACAGAGGGTCCAGATTTGCACATTTGGGTCCCGACAGACTGGGCGACGAAGTAGAGGAGGCCGGGGGCGACGAGGACGTGGGAGGCCGCCGCCGACGAAGCTAGGGCGTGGTGGAGGAGGCCATGGGCGACGAGCTCGGTGGTGGTCGGAGCGCAAGGTCAGGGCGAGACGGAGATGTCAGAGGAGGAGATGGAGGAATCTATTAATATAAAGAGATTTTCGGCAGCCCACCCATTAAGCGTAAATTTTCGTTTTTCCGTCCAACAAAACAGAAGTATCATAGTTGGTTTTATACAAAAATCGTCTGTAATGATATATCACAGACGGTTCGTATCATGATCCGTTTGTGATAAGTGTCTCATCACATACGGTTCTTAATACAAACCGTCTATGATGAGATACTCATCACAGACGGTTACAAAAACCGTCTGTGATTTTAGATTTTACCATGGTTTTGAAATTTTTCTTACTCTTTGATTTATTGTGACTTGGATTTTTACCATGATGTGAAAAATTCCAATACCATGGTAAAAATTCAAGCCATAGTAAATCTAAAATCACAGACGGTTCTAACTACGAACCGTCTGTGATGCCGAGAGATGGTTCGTGGTTAGAACCGTCTGTGATAATTCACAGACGATTCTAACCTCGAACCGTCTGTGATAGTTCCATATCACAGGCGGTTCGCTTTGGAACCGTCTGTGATTATTTTACCACAGACGGTTTTAAAGAATCGTCTGTTCCTTCTGTGATTATTTTACCACAGACGGTTTTAAAGAATCGTCTGTGATGAAACGTCTTCTATGATCTGTTTTGTAGTAGTGATGAATGTGTGTCAATAAAATTATCTGTGATAAAGCGTCTTTTATGATCTATTTTGTAGCAGTGATGGATATGTGCCATCGCAAGTTTACAACAAGCAAACAAGACCCAGTGCGCTCAGACAGCGTTGTGTGCTGTGCGCATCGCAATCTGCGGTCCTTCAGATTAAGATTACGATTACACATGGCATGTTGTGCGTCTCGTCCAAACAAGAGGATAGAGGCCATGGAAAACTGCGGAGGCCAGCCGGCTAGCTGCCATCCATGATCCAATCGGCGGACCGACGACCAGTCGTCTTGCTAGTGATGGGTGCGATCATCGTCACAAATAAGTTAAGTCATGTTTGGCTTTGTTAGCTAGTGTTTGTTTGGCTGTCTCAACTTGTGGCGTGTCACGCTTCCTTACATAGACATATTAACTGCAGCATGCCACAATTTTGACCACAAATTTTTTTGTCGCATCATGAGGCAAGCATCCAAACGGGGTCCTTGTTCACAGAAGATAATGTTGCTTTGTGCACTTGTGCTTACTTCTATTAGATTCGTTCAAGCTTTGTGGCTTGCCCGTCGGTGGATGAGTCCAATAATGAACTTTGAAGGTTGAATGCCAAATTAGAGCGGTATATATATATAGAGTTAGTGATGAAAGGTACAAGCTTTACCGGCAATGATGCGCCACGAATTAATTCTTGGCGGAGTTAGCATTGAGGGCATGTACAATAGTACAAACAGCTGATGTCCATAGCAACTTTCTATGTTACCTGTAAACAGCACTAAAGACAATTCATACAATGGGTCGTGGTGATACAGTCGGTAGGTATAGAAAAAAAGCTCAAAACTCGCGAGCCAACTCGGCTCGAACTCGGTACCTTAACGAGCCGAGCCGAGCTGGCAATTTAGCTCGTTTTTTTAACGAGCCTGGCTCGCGAGTTGACTGTTAACTTGTTTAGCTCGTTCACTCACCAGACGTCCAGAGTTCCAGGCTATCTCGGTTGACCACCAGGCAGCCCACTGGCCAGTTCCTAGCCCAGTCCACTGGCCACTGGGCTCAGCGCAACCCTAACTCCCTAAGTCCCTCATCCCTAATGCTTGGTAGCTCGGGGCTCGTGCGCTTGGCCTTCTAGTTCCTTCCCTATTTCACCCGCCCCCGCAGACCACCTGATGAACCTCGGAGGTCCTGATTTGGCCCGATCTTTCGATGAGAAGATAATTTCGGTAGAAGTCGCTCAACTCTCACGATCCTGGCTACGAACTCGCAAGGCCCGAAACCACGCAATCGCTAAACTGCTCGACAAGTCGTTATCAATCATGCCCGAATACCCAGATGACCTGATCACAAAGATCAATTCCTGCATACACCGAAGAAGCACACAAGAACAAGGTAAAACACAATCTTATGTATTGCAAATATGTGATTGAAATATTTGATAAAGTTGGGATTTTGAAACGGTATTCAGGGTTGATCTAGTCGACACAAGCCAATACACGAAGTTGCAATGTAGCTAACTTTTAACTAAATAAAATCCAAGAAAACTAGAGGGGTGCGATCTCACTATATAGGAAAGTGGAAGCCGCACATAGCTAACAAAATAGGGGTAGTACTATTCATGGCTCTGTTCACAGATAGGGTATTGTTCACGTGAACAGTATGGGCTCCCTTGGGAGGCCGGCTAGTGTATGAGTCAATTCCGGTACGATTACAAGGCCCAAAGTGGCCCAAATAGGTGATATAACACCTTATTTTCATGATTCTGAAGTATACATAAGGAATTTGGCCCAAAAGGTGATGTGATGCTGCACAAATATATATTTTAATCATTAGGTAGCATCATATAGTTCATATAATATAAACACACTCATAAAAATGAGCTCACCTGATAATTTAAGTGAAGCATACGAGCTCTTGTAATTGGAATAGCAAGCATAGCTAATGTGGTTGTATCCATAGGGGTCATGTCCTCATCACCACCGCCCGCCCGTCCTGTTAGTGGCTTCAGAATGAATGGTAGCTTTGTCTGTAATACAGAGTGGCATATGTTTAATGGCTTCAGAATGAATCAAACATTATGTTAGAGGCTTCAGAATGAATCAAGCATTTTAACATGCTATAAGCGGGTCAATTGCATAACAAAGATGGTGCATGGTGATGGTAGCATGATCGTTGATTAACAGAGATGGACTGCATAGATTTTTTAGATTTTTTTTATTGATAACGAGCCTAATGAGTCGAGTTCGAGTTTTTTAACGAGCCAAGCCGAGCCTGGTATTTTGCTCGTTAGCTTAACGAGCCGAGCTCGTTTTCTTAACGAGCCTTAACAAATCGAGTCGAGCCTAGTCAGCTCGTTATCCACCCCTAACAGTGCTACAGGATTGTAGATAACACATAATCTTTTAATGCTTTTCTAGGTTCTAGTGATACAATCGGCTATAGGATTATAGATATCATATTTCTCTCTCTTTATTTTCTTTCATCTACATTAACTTAAATCCTACGTGGCAGAGGCTATAGATAGCTGACGTAAGCCCATTGTACATGACCTGAGATGGTTTGTCAATTAGGTATTTCTTTTTAGACCCTGTTGATTGGGTACTCTCTGATTTCACCATGGTAGCCAATACTCTGCTGTGGTAGTATTTGGGTAGCCAATCCTCTGCCGCGACAGCTAATCCTTTGCCGCGGCACATAATCCTCTACCGCGGCAGCTAATCCTTTGCTACGGCACACAATCCTCTGCCGCGGCAGCGGATCCTCTGCCATGGTAAAATCCAAGCTATGGTAAATCTAAAATCACAGAAAGTTCGTGGTTAGAACCATATGTGAAGCCACAAACCGTCTGTGATATCTACATATCACAGACGGTTCTCTAGAACCGTATGTAATAATTCCATATCACATACGGTTCGTCTTGGAACAGTCTGTGATTATTTTATCATAGACGGTTTCAAAGAGCCATCTGTGATGAGGCGTCTTCTATAGCCTGTTTTGTAGTAGTGGTTAATGCCAAGTACAATATAGAAATAAGAGTCCATGCCAAGTACAATACAAAAATAACTGAAATTTAGAATATAAAATAAAATAAAATAAGTAATTTAATTTTGACATGATTCCTAAGTAAAATAACTAGATAATCATATTTTTGAATAATATTTTTTTCAAAATTATTAATTGGATTAGTATACAAATTCCAACAAAAAATAACTGGAATTTAGAATTAAAAATAAAATAAAATTAGCAAATTGAATTCGATACGAATTACAAAGTAAAATCACCAATAATTGTAATTCTTAATATATATATATATAATAGCAATTGGATTAGTATAAGAATTCCAACAAAAAATAATTAAAAATCAGGGAATAAAATAAAAAACGCTTTGCAATTTAATTTCCATATTAATTCCAAAGTAAAATACTTAAATAAATAAAATTCGAAACAAAAAAACCATCATCAATTTGATTTCCATACGAATTCCTAAGTAAAATACTAAATAAATATAACTCGAAATAAAAATAAAAATAAAAATAGCAATTAGATTAGTATACACATTTAAAAATAAATAAATAAATAAATAAATTGATTTTGGAATAAAAATAAAATAAAATTAGTATTTTGATTTCGATACGAATTCTGAAGTAAAATCTATAAATAACCATAATTCGGCATAAAAATTAAATAAAAATTAACAATTGGATTTGTTTACGAATTCCAACAAAAAATAATTGAAATTAGGGACAACAAATAAAAGAAAATTTGTAATTTGATTCCCATACAAATAATTGAATAAATTAAATATAAGTTATAAGGAGGATATCGTGAATGGTGTCGGTGGAGACCATGAAAGTGTGTAATGTGAGAGACCATGTGAGAAGGTTCCACATGCGAGTGATGAGTATTTGACACTTGTGTTGAAAAGTTTATGATTTGGTTCCTTCTTTGTTGTGTTCTTCTTTGGTTTGATTCTCAGACTCTGCGGAACTTCCGCCAGGAATCTTGGAGTGCCGATCATCGAACTTCCATACAGGAAAGCGGAACTTCCGATTGACCTGAGAAATGTGTTTTGTTTTGGTAATGTGCGAGCTTCCATACAGGATTGCGGAAGTTCGATCTTGAACTTCGCCTTGGAGAAACCGGAACTTCCGTTTGTACGCAGAACTGAACAGTGAGCGCATAGTTTTTGATTTTGAGTTGTGTGGTTCATGAATGGTTTTGAGTCTAATGCAAATGTTGATTCTAGTATCTAGAGCAATGCTATGTGATGTGTTTCTTGTCCGTCTTTGGTTGCGCCGCGTCGGAGTCGTGGTGAGACACGTGGAGACCGGACTACACGCAGGCGGCGTTGAGGTCAGAATGGTCAAGGTGTGTCGAAGACGGTGTGCACTCGAGGTGGTTGCGAGTCGTGGACAACAAGGAATGCGGGACCTTCTAGAAGGTGCACGAAGGGCGAAAGGGTAATTTCGTAAGGCGGCACAAGTGGAAGCGGGATCCGTTCGGGTTAGCCGACGTAACGGGTTGGAGATCCGTTTGCCAAGGGCTATAAATAGAGGTGAAGGCCTGGTTGTAATGTAACTTTTGGAGAGAGTATTAGGGTTTGCTAGAGTCAAAAGTGGCTTTGAGAGTTTGTTTTGGCTTTAGGCTTTAGTTGTTGGGAGAGAACAGAGATGTCTTCTCTGTGACTTCCTCTTTCTCATTTTGCTTGTGTGTGTTCTTGAGATGGAGAGAGAGAGGATGGATTGAGTTCTTTGTAATCATTCCTCTGTGTGTGTCTCTGTAATCCATTGGTGCAAGGAATGAAAAATCTCTTGTTTACTTCCTGTTCATGTCACTGTTCTTATTCTCTCGTTAAGGCTTGATTCTTGAGATTTTGGTTTTTGGCTTGATTCTTGTTGGGAAGTGCCAAAATGGGTTGCTCTTTGTTGGGATGATGCCACAAGATCATTTGATCGACTTTTCCCAAGAGCAAATCAACTGTAATCCTAGTTCTTGATTTTTGGTTTTCTCTGTTCTTCTTTCCCGTACCTAGGTCTTGGATGAAAATCTTGTTTCCCTTCTTGAGATGGCATGAAACTTGGCATGTTGAATCTATAGGCTATTAAGTAGCTACCCTCAAAGTTTCATCACTCAAGAATCCAAGAATCATGCGAATTTCAAGTTTTTGGTCTTTCTTGCCAAATATTCAAGAAATCCGATTTTGCTTTGATTAATAGATCTTTGTCTGCGATTCCTTCTCAATGAGGTCAAGATGTTGTTTAGGATGATGTCCTGTGAGACTTGACGAGAAGAGCGACAATTTTGAGTATTTCGGATTTTTGAAATTTCCGATGCGTCTTGTTCTTACATGTCTGGGACAATCGGAACTTTCGCTGTTTACACGCCGGAACTACCGCGTGCGGAACTTCCGCCTGGGTGACCGGAACTACCGCAGGGATAATCAGAACTTCCGATTTCCGACAGAAGAAGCCCAGATTTCATTTCCTTTTCTGGTTTTGGTTCATTTCTTTTCTCTTGATTATCTGAGGGTATTGTTTATCAGTATGAATACTTAAGAGGTGAAGATCTTAATTTTAAGGCACCATTCACCCCCCTCTGTTGCCATTTCGGTCCTTCACAATGGCGTCGATCTATCCTACAAGAAGGCATTGATCCACAAGGAAGCAAATAGCCGAAGCAGCGGTGAAGAAGAAGAGAACAATTTCATATTGCTCACCTTAGCTGTTCGACAAGAACAATATCGTGCTGCTCGCTGGAGCCGTTGAAGAGAAAGATCGAAGTCAAAGGAGCTAAGTGTTGTGACGACGAATGGTGAGCATCGGCGTTGTTGAAGAAGTCATTGGCCAAAGAAATTCGATAATGGGGAAAACTTAGTAGAGAGCAGATGAAGCTTTGGATTAAAGACGAGCTATCGATGATATGTGACCATCGGTTAGCTAGGAGTATGCCATCGTTGGTGAGTGACATGGCATCATCGGCGATGGTAAGCAGATTCTCTCTATCGTTAGACAACGACTAAGGAAGACATACCGACATCAGTGAAGATGGGATGCCATCGCGGTTAGTGAGGAAGCCACATCGTTGAGTTGGATAACGTCGAAGAAGAGGAGCGACCGACACAGGAGAAGAAGACATTGAGCACGTATAACATCGTTCATGTGTATATACATGCATGCATCCTACGAATAGAAGCATGGACATACAGAAACAAAGGAGCAAAGAGCTCGGGGTTGAGATATCACAACGGTAAGGAATAGGCTTGGGCGCCACTAGAGAGAGTGCGACGGGTGTCTCAGCAGGGATTGACAATATTTGTACGCATATATGTGTAGATATCACAGCGGTCATCATTAAGCGATAATTGGAGAGAAGTAGAAGATAACTATGTGGTAGAGTATTGCATTGGAAATGGTAGAAGCTGAGAGATATTGATCAAGAATTAGGCTTGCTGTTGGAGGTTGAAATAGAAAAATTGTGGTGGGAAGAAGAGATAGAAGACACACGGTTCGGTGGGGCAATCGACGTAAGGGAAGATAAGTTCAAGGTATGTCGCTCGTGGTGCATCAGTGTATATGTAATACCCCGACCTGCTCGTAGTGTGGCCCATGTGGCCCATGAGGAGTTGTGTGGTGGGATTAGTCTCACATTGCCTATCTCAAGTGAGTTGTAGTAGTATATAATGCCTGTTGGATCCAAACATAGCACCTCCGAGTTAACCCTTTTAAATGAAGCGATGAAGAAAAGTGTAAGTGATGTGCTATGTGTGGGCGGGTCCGCCCCACGATGGGCTGAGCATTGAGCCGATTTTGGGTCAGGGTGTTACAAATGGTATCAGAGCATCAACCTTCGCTGCACGGGCGCGTGCGGGACAGGGGCGCGGGCATATGGCGCATGGCACGTGTGGACCCGGAGTGGACACATGGCATGGCATATGTGCCGGCACTGGACGCATGGACGTGTACCGAGGGGTGGTTCTGGGCATTTGCCGTGTATGCAGATATCTTTTAGAAGCGCCACTTAAAGGGGTGAATCTAATACCCCGGCCTGCTCGTAGTGTGGCCCATGAGGAGTTGTGTGGTGGGATTAGTCCCACATTGCTTGTCTCAAGTGAGTTGTAGTAGTATATAATGCCTGTTGGATCCAAACATAGCACCTCCGAGTTAACCCTTTTAGATGAAGCGAGGACGAAAAGTGTAAGTGATGTGCTATGTGTGGGCGGGTCCGCCCCACGGTGGGCTGGGCATTGAGCCGATTTTGGGTCAGGGTGTTACAGTATATGTGGGAAAGATACTCTAATACCATGTAAACTAATAAGATAATTTTGTTACACACATAATCAATGTATTGCTTGATATTAACAGAGGTACATGTGCATGCAAATATTTTGGAAAAGAGTTAAGGACATGCGGCTATATGATGTAATACATAATGAAGAGTGATTAACTTATTATACCCATGATTTTCTTCCATAAAATTTCATACTTCAATTGCGTTACTTAAGTTGCATTTTTCTTCAAGTTTCTATTGTCATTTTCTAATGTTTATGATATCTTAAAAATCTAAATAACTACAAGATACATAAATGTATTATCAAGTATCTAAGTTATATCATTTGTCACTACAAATTTTAAAACAAATCTAGTCACGCAAATGTGCGGGCCACCATGCTAGTTTTTTTAAAAAGGAAAAAAAACCTCTGATTTATAGTAAGTCCGCACCGCCACTTAAGTATAGTTACGCAGAGTCAACCGTTTGCATACATAGGCTGAGCCCATTGGTAACATATGGGCTGGCCCACTTTGCAAATACGAAGCCGAGTAAACGGTTAGATCTTCGCCCAAGCCATACCCGCCGCTGCCGTGGCCTAGCCCATCCTAATAAAGACATACACTTGTTTGTTTGATTTCCCCGGTGCCATCACCATAAAAACCCCACTGCTCATTATCGGATCGATACCATGAAACATCCCAAATTTCCAAAAATTTCAAAAGTTTTTGAAACTTTTGGTTGAAAATTGAAAATTTTCCTTTTTGGAAACCTCAGCCCAAATCCGCATTCCTTTTTTGGAAATTCCGCATCTCCTAGCTGAAGCGTCTTTTTCCCCGTGCGCCTTTGGCCTCTTCCCCAGTGTGTCATTCGCCCGACACCATCACCGCCAGCGCAGCCTTCGTCAGCTGCCACCTCCCGCGCCACCGCACAGCCTCCAGCGCCTTCCACCACCTTCGCCATGCCACCTCACCCCGCCACCTTGCCTCCCTCGGCGCCACCCAACCACGTCGAGCCAACCACATCGCTACCACTGCCGCAGCTCACCACTGCTCCCACCTCCTTCCCCAGGCTATAAAAGCCACCCCCAGGCAAGCTTTCTTCGTCACCTCCAACTTCCCCACCTCCCCTTGCCTCTTCATCACCGGCCCGGCCGAATTGCGAAGTTCTACTGTCGCCTCCCTTTCTTCCCTGACAAGCTCCCAGGTAAATTTGCCGCCGCCTTCCTCCCCTTTCCTCCCCACTATGGCTCTAGCTTCCTCTAGCCACCGCAAGTCTTTCCCCTAACCTCCCCACCCTTCTTCCTCTCCGGAGCTCGCCGGCGACGAGCACCTCCTCCGTGCCGCATTAGACCACCTCAAGCCACCCCACCACCTCCATTGAACTCCCCCCACCCCACTGATGGTCTCACACTACTCACCCCCCGAGCACTACCGCCTCCTTCCCCTGCTCCGCCGTGTGCCTCCACTATCGCCGCCCCACTTCCTCCGTCCCTCCAAATCCCCAAAATGGAACCACCGTGCCTCAATGGTGCTCACAATCCCTTTCCCCGCTGCCGCCCACCACCACCGTCACTGGAAGCACCGTTGTATTCCTCCCTTCTAGCTCGAGTGAGCACTCAGGCCTTGATCGCGCGGCTCAAGCTGCTGGGAGTTGGGCTGTTATGGCCTGGCTGTTGGGCCATGGGCCGCACAGTAATCGGGTCGCCCCATATACTGTTCATTGCTATTCGGTGATTGCCATTCACAGCAAAAGCAAAGCTAATTACTGTTCATCGTATAGTAAAGCAGATTACTGTTTACAGTAATCACTGTTCATAAACCAAACATTACCTTCATTATTTTTCACTAATTATTTTCGTTCATGAATAGTAAAATCACTATTATTCATCATTCGATACTATTTATCCCCAAAACCCTAATTCGACAATATATGTCAATTTCGTCCGTTTCGAGTCAAGAAACCCATTTCTCCACTCTGTTCAGTCCAGTCAAGCACGAGATAAATTCATACCCCCACACCACCTTCCTTTGTGTTCTTTTCTGATTTGCTTTTACTTGCATGTTGTTCCCAGCTCATTCCTTGTCGAGCTGGATTTTATTTGGTTTGTGTTGGACCGAAACGACGACTAGAGGGACTAGGAGGGGGTGAATAGGAGCACGATCTCTTTTTCACCAAGATCAGATTCAATATGATTTTCACTCCAATAGCTATGAGAGCTATGAATATCAATATACAAGCACAACGGAAGACTTGTATTGAATCCAATTAAAGCCCCGAAGCAAAACAACCAAAAATCATAAAAACTCAAACTGCCATAAGATGGGTGGTCTGACCTCTCAGATTGGCTGGTTGACTTTTACATGGGGCGGTCTGACCTCTCAGATGGCGGTCTGACCTCCAGCTTGATGAACAGTAAAATTAGCCGAAAAACGAAGTTGCAAATAGGTCTAACTTTTGATCTACAACTCCAAACTCGATGAAACTTGGAACAAACCTTCTATAGGATGTCAGGAACCTATTCCAATCAAAGATCGTGAAGATCCTTGGCAAAGTTCTGACCTTTTTATATTTGAGTGAAGGATGGTTTAAAACCGAGTCAAAACGAAAACTAGATCCAAAAACTTGCTCGTGGGTTAGAGATGGTCAAGATGATCCTAGATTAGTTCACACATATCATAGCAAGCAAGATTGAGGGTAGAAACTAAAAAAAACTTGAGAATCAAAGACGGCCCCAAAATCACAAAATAGAGAGCAAGCTCTAAAAGAACTCATCTCAAGAAAACTTGCATAGATTGATTTGTGATTGTTGTTGGTTTACAACCACTCCAATATAGAGGACAAAACTTAATACATGAGTACACAATCAATCTCCTCTTCAAGAATCATAACATCTCCACTCCTCAATCTCAAAAACAAAACTAGAGTTTCAAAATGAGCAAAAGGATTAAGGAGGTGCACAGTGTCCTCTCATATTTATAGTAGAGGCTAAACTTCTAGAAGAGTTCCTATTGGGCACCCGTTAAGCCCACACACAAATGGGTTTAACTCATGCACTCATTTTAAAGCACCGTCTTCATCTTATCTTGATCTAAACCGCTTCTCCTTGTGTCATCTTGCGCTGCGGTTTATCCAAAAGCAATCAAGGTGGTATTTTAGTAATATTACCAAAATATCCCTTCTCGATCCTTCTCCGAAGACCGAGTCCAATCTTCATGAAGTAGTTCCATGCTTCGCCATGTGTAGGTTGATCAACGGCTCTCATCATGTCGGCAAGTCTCTCCCATCCGGCTCCCACCGAAACCACCATGACACTTGCACTGACCCTCGCGCCGCTTGATGCAACCCGTCGCAACGAACTTCCCGTTTGGTCTTCATTGTCCATTTTGCGCCACACTCGAATCCAATGACTTCACCCGGTTCTATTTATAGTTCTGAACCTCAGCTCTCAAGTCTAGTCCCGATCATCCTCGCCGTTGAATGTCATTGACCTCCAAGCAAACTGCACAACAATAGACCAAGAAATTGATTCTGGGAACAAGTTCTTCGCAACTTGACCACGTTAGTCAAAACATGCATCATGCAACACATATGCACTGAAACCCATGAACTTGACTCAACAAACAAACATCGTCGCTACGAGAGCCGACAATACAAATGAAAACCGGTCAGAACGCCATTCAATGGCCGGTTTGACCGCCGGCTTGGCCGGTCAGACCGCCCAGAAGGGACTTAGCCAATTTTCAGCCCCTGAAAACCGAAAGCTCTCTGGAAATTTTAAACGAATAGATCTTTTAACTGGAGACTCCAAAAATTATGAGTCTAAGTGTATGAGAATCCTTCTCTTGCATACACCCTCTATTTTTGGCCCAGCTCAAAACTCCAATAAAAATAATAGCCGGTCCGACCGCCGCCCATGGCCGGTCGGACCGCCACTAGCCGATCGATCATCGGTGACCGTCGACCGCGCCTCTAGCTTGGCCGATCGCCAATGACCTGACAGAACTAAATTATTGCCGAAAACACGTGATTCGACAAACCTTTAACGCCATTGCCAATTGTAACATCATTCTAAGATCATGAGCATATCCCCATGATATCCATAGTTTGTTTTATTTTATTTTGCGCTAGGTCATGACTTCGACAACCAAACTCCGGAAGATGCCGGACAAGAAGAGCTACTAGAAGAATTTGTGCAAGTAGGCAAGTAGCATTCCTTGAACATTTTGAACCAACATTTCATGTATTTATATTATTACTTTCATTATTGTATTTATCATAATTACTTTAAGTATTTAAATAATACTTTTGAATGCCATTATGGTTAGAATAATCCTATCACCCCACATACCAGCCCACCTACTCTTGTAGGCCATATTCACCTTAACAAGTTTAGGTTACGTAGAATAATGACTAGATATTTAGCTTTGTCACCAAAAATATGTTGATAAATCCTAAAAAGTAGTATTTGCTATTCGCCAGTGGTTTTGGAGGAAAGTTGAGGGTTGAGACTAGGATGTTGGACAACCCAATAGACTTGTCGAAAAGTAAGTCGAAGGTGATGCTAAGAAGGTGGACAACCACAAGTTGGTGTTGGACCATTTCCTTACTGGAGATAAGTAAGGACAAGAACCTTATGCCAAAGTAACAGACATAGAAAATCGTTCAACCACAGGTGTGGTCAGTCCTCCCTGACTTAGTGCACCGCTCATCCGATTAAATATCTATAGAATCAAAAGTGGGACAGGGGTGGGCCTGAAGGGACATCTGCTGGTCTACACAACGGTAGGTCCATCAGCATAGGGTCAATATTTCCTCCATTGGCCGGTGGTTCCCCGAGGGCTGTATGGTGCAAGAACCCACAGGGTAGAGGCTAGAAAGGTTGAACAGAGAAAATACTTTGTTATCTCATCTCAGTCGCACTCTAACATGTTGCATGTATATTGCATGATAGTATGAGCTTGAGGTATCTTGTGGGTAAAGCTGAGCAACTCTACAGAGTCTAATAAATGGTATTCGAACACGTCGTGCTTCCGGTTAAAGAAAATGTGTTCATGGGTGATTCTAATACATGAGGCATAAGTAGAGTTTTTGAGATGTTAAGTTGGTAATTGCAATTGTTGAGAAACTCTTGTTGTTATTATTTAGTATTGTTTTATTGTTCTAAAATTAAACTGCTTTAAATAAAATGCATCCACATATGTTTGTTATGGTAAAACTGTATCATTCCTTTAATAATCCTAGCATGTAATTAATTAGGATTTCCATGTGGCTTGTTGAGTACGGTAGTAGTACTCATCCTTGCAAAATCTGTAAACTATTTACAGAGGAAGCTTGGAAAAATACTGAGAATCTCAATGAGCAGGATTTTGGTGGACCCCCAAATGGCAACAACTACTGTTATTAGGTCTCAACTGCGCTCAAGCGTGCCTGTGGTCTGAAGTTCTTTTGTCTTGTGTTATATTAACTTTGGGCTCAAAAGCCGTGTTAGTGTCAAAACTGGTTATTAAGCCTTAATCTGATGTAATAAAAGTTTAGTTTTTGTTGTAATCGAAAGCTTGCTTTAGATGCTGCATACTCGCAAATGCACATCCTGGACAGTTGTGAAGAGTTTGTCAGCCCCAAAAAATAGGGACGTTACATACCAGATAATCACGTGCAAATAGAGTTGAAGCCTAACATAATCCGAAGTCCGTTTGTTGTATAGTGTGGATATCATGGGGATATATTCATGATCTTAGGATGTTATTATAATTGGCAATGGTATTGAGGGTTTATCGAAACACACATTTTTGGTAAAGTTCAATTTCTGTCAGGCCGTAGGCGGTCAGACCGATTAGGGCAGCGATCGATCGGCCTTTGTGGCGGTCAGATCGGCCTGGGATTTGGCCAAGAGGCTGGCGGTCAGACCAGCCTTTATGGCGGTCTGACCGACCATCTCTGGCTGTCAGACCGACTGGGTTTTGGCCAAGAGGCTAGTGGCCAGACCGGCCAGGAGACAACGATATGACCAGCCATAAAGATTTTGTTGAATTTTAGATCGAACAAAAATAGAGGGTGTGGACAAGAGAGGGGTTTCTTCTACTCTTGGTCTCATAATTTTTGGAGCCTCGGGTCAAAAGTTCTATTCATTTGAAATTTTCAAAGAGGTTTTGGATTTCTAAGGAGGAAATTTGGCTAAGTCCCTTGCTGGGCGGTCAGACTGGCCAGGTGGCGGTCAGACCGACCATGGGTTTCGGTTTGACCAGTTTTGACTTGTTCGCTGGCTAGCTTGGCGACACTCTCTGTTGGTTAGGTCAAGTTCATGGGTTTCAACGCATATGTATTGCATGATGCATGTTTTGACTAATGTGGGCCAAGTTGCGAAGAACTTATTCTCAGAATTGATTTCTTGGTCTATTTTTGTGCATGAGGCTTGGAGGTCAACGACGGTCAACGGCGAGGATGATTAGGACTAAGCTTGGAGAGTTGAGTTTCAGAACGATCGAGGATCGGGTAAAGTCAATGGACTCAAGCATGACGTAAAATGGACAAGGATGACCGAGCGGGAAGTTCGGTACGACGGATTGCCTCAAGCGGCACGGGGGTCGGTACAAGTGCCATAGTGGTTTTGGTGGGAGCCGGATGAGAGAGACTTGCCGACATGAAGAGAGCCGTTGATCAATCTACACGTGGCGAAGCATGGGATTGCTTCATGAAGTTTGTACTCGGTCTTTGGAGAATGATCGAGAAGGGGTATTTGGGTAACTTCACCAAAATACCTCCTTGATGGTTGTTGGCTAAACCGCGGTGTAAGACGACGTAAGGAGAAGTGGTTTAGGTCAAGAGAAGATGAAGATGACGCTTTGAAATACGTGTGTGAGTGAAACCCGTTTGTGTTTGAGCTTAACGAGTGCCCATTAGGGATATCCTTCTAGAAGCTAACCTCCCCTATAAATAGGGAGGTGCGGGTTGTGCACTTCTCAACCATTGTATTAGAGAAACCCTAATTTGTATTTAGGGAGAGGAAAGGGAAGTGGAGAGATTAGTGTTATAGAGAGATGGATTGATTTGTGTGCTCGAGTGTTGAGCTTTTATCCTCCATATTGGAGTGGCTGTAAACCAACATCCATCTCGAATCAATCCAAGCAAGATTCCTTAAGATGAGTCTCTTCTTATTCTTGCTCTCTGTTTTGTGATTTGTGATTTTCTGGCTTTCTTTGATCATTCGGTTTTCCTTTTGGTTTCGGTGCGGATCTTGCTTGCTGTGACATGTGAGAATGCATCTAGGATCATCTATTACCCACGAGCAAGTTTTTGGATTATATTTTGGTTTTGACTCGGTTTTGAAGCAACCTTCACTCAAACGAAAAAAGGTCGGAACTTTGGCAATGATTTTCACAATCCTTGATTGGAATAGGTTTCTGCCATCCTAGATAAGGTATGTTTCAAGTTTCGTGAAGTTTGAACTTGTGGATCAAAAGTTAGACCAATTTGTGATTTAAAGTTCATTTTACTGTTTATCGAGCTGGAGGTCAGACCGCCTCTTGGAGAGGTCAAACCACCCTATGGAGAGATCAGACCGCTAGGCTGAGAGGTCTGACCGTCCAACTCATTGTGAATTGAGTTTTTGGTGATTTTGGTTATTTTGCTTTGGGGTTTCGATTGGATTCAATATAAGTTTTTCGTTATGATTGTACATCGATCTTCATAGCTCTTATAGCTATTGGAGTGAAAAACGTGTTGAATTCGATTAAGATGAAAAAAACATCGTGTTCCTATTTACTCCTCTAATCGTCGGTTCGATCCAACATATAGGGTACCTTAACTTGTCACATCGATCTAAACATTATACGATAAACTAAACTAGTAGAGCGGAGGCACAAAGCAATTAGCCTCGGGTCTCTTGGCTCACCAACCGCATCAACTCTCCATTTTAACATCATCTCCTAATCCAGAGGTCGTTATTAATTTTCCCTCCAAACATGCACCGAGAATCAATCGTACAAACTCACAAGTGACAAGCAATCGGTGGTACAGGTACAACATAACCTAGCTACAAGGAGAACTTGAAGACCATGTCGTGCTTGTACACCTGGCCGGGCCTCACCGTCTGCGACGGGAACTCGGGGTGGTTCACGGCGTCCACGTACCCCTGCGTCTCGAGGCAAAACGCGCCGTACTGCCCGTACACCTTGCCGTCCTTCCCCTTGGTGTTGTTCAGCCAGTTGCCG
The DNA here is from genome assembly GCA_036346395.1 of Hsuehochloa calcarea. NCBI lineage: Eukaryota > Viridiplantae > Streptophyta > Magnoliopsida > Poales > Poaceae > Hsuehochloa > Hsuehochloa calcarea. The sequence goes on from CM070600.1 coordinate 20,251,587, forward strand.
GTGTAGAGCTGCATGGCCGGCTGGTTCGCCCAGAGCTCCAGCGCGCGGCCGGACGCGCCGTCCCGGACGGCCGCCACCCTCCGCATGCCGTCGCCGTCGATCACGTAGTTGATGTCGTAGCCCGCGATGCGGCCGCCCATGACATGCCGGATGCGCGCGCCGATGGGCGTCGGCGCTCGGAAGTCGTAGGGCGTGCCGGCCACGGGCGCGACGCGGCCCGACGACGGCAGGAGCTCCCCGTCCAGCGGGGTGTACCGGGACGCGAAGAGCTGGAGCGTGTGGCCCAGGACGTCGCCGCTGCCGTGCCCGCCCAGGTTCCAGTACGTGTGCTGCAGGAAGTTCACGGGCGTCGCCTTGTTCAGCGCCGTCGCGTTCATGCGCACGCTCAGCACGTACGGGCTCGAGAGCTGGTACGTCACGTACGCGTCCAAGTCGCCCGGGAATCCTGCTTATCGGTTGCAAGCATTGTTACATTATTACGTCAATTTACATCACAAAACTGTGGGATAAATAAAAAATGCTATATATGCACGTACACGAGACAATTCTGTTTCCATGGCTTTCATCTCAAAAGGGATTGTTTCGTACCTTGCTCTCCGTCAAAGCTACGGTAGTACAGCGTGATGTATGGGGAGTCGCCGCCACCAACATACTCCTTCACCGTCCAAATGACTTTGCTGAACCCTCTGTGACCACCTGAACGCGACGTGCATTAGCAAGTTAACAACCCATATATCCTTTTCACCGTGGTTCATTCCCAGAATAACAATCCTATCACGAAAGCAAGCTGCAAGCATACCGTGAATCGCATTCCTGCCGTCGTTGATATACGTATGATAGACCTTCCCATCGAGGACGAACCTGCCCCTGGCCATCCTTTGCGCCACGCGCCCGTTCAGCGGCCCGAAGTAGGAAGTATCGTTCTGATTGTCAAGAGCAAGATTCAGAGCACAACTTGAAACGACGTGTTTAAACGAGGACAGCGGCATCGCGAAGGTGACCAGACCATTAATTTGACCAATATTCGTTTTAGATTAAAGAAAGCTGCTGCTTGTCCTTTGCACTTGGCTATATTTACACTATCTTTTGGATATGTGGAAGAAAATGGATCAGAGTACCATGAAACAGTGATGTGGACTGCCATTTTCAACCAGCTCAGCTTGACGGCTTGTAGATAAGCCTTTCTGAGAATCTGGTTAGTTGGCGGAAGATTTAGCTCGTGCTTGGACAATTCAGTGGGCGGGATGCTACTCTAATTTCTGACCATGCCATTGTTGGACTAGTAAAACAAATGCAGACCTGAATGCAACGCAAAGGGAGAAAAGCTAACAAAGCAATCCATTATCAGAAGTTCTCTCATATGGTGGGTGGTGGGTGGGTAGTCTATTCCTGGGTAACATGGACACTACCACAAGAAGAATTGCATCCAGGGGAATGCCATCATTAAAAGCATCTTGATCCGGGACAATTTCTTGCCCAACGGGCGGACATTTCTCCGTTACTTGCAAAACATCCAAACCTTTCTTCGGCTTTCTTCTCGCTTGATGATGACGAACGGAGAAGCGATTCAAAACTAGCTTGGCATTGACCTCTTTGTTCACAGCTAGGCACATGGGCTTTAATGAGGGGGCTGAAAATCGGAAAATTTGGCCGAAATTTTCAAAAAAATGATTTTATTTTTTTGGATTTTAAATATTAAAAACAAAACTCAAGCAAATTCGATTTTTTGGACAAAATTCATCCAAACAGAGTTTTTCAGAGGCGGTTTGTATTCCTACCGGCCTCCACTAGTAAACCGAAAATCGCCGATTTTTGAATCCCTGATAGCTATATCGTAATGGCGTCTGAGATATTCAGCATGATGCAGGGACGGAAAGTTTCATTATCTTTAACAAGGTCTTTAATGTATAAAGAAAAGAACATTTCAAAGCAAAGGACCAATTGGTGAGTAGTTGAGGTATTGATTCTTGGCAAGTATACCACAGGGTATTCAACAAACCATGCATGATGCCACGCCAGTTATGAAATTGAATGATATACGCCTCTTGTCATGTAAAAAACTCTACTAATTGAACTATAAACATGTAAACTATAAACATGTAATCGTAATCAATCAGCTAACAACTGGAACCGAGTAAACTTGGATACCGAGTGATTGCAAAATGAATCAATGAAGAAGGGGAGCAGTTCATCGAAAAGAAGAAGCAAAAGGAGGACTGGCGCAATGTTCTGAGATCAATCTACATATCAAATAGACGGGGAATTCACTCCAAGCCACCGGAGCAATCTTAAAAAGATGGATGAATGGAAGAGCAATTAATCTTAAGAGGGGTTCGGTGATCTTACAACATATTCAGCAATGGTGTCCTTGCCAAGGACAACATCAGCCAAATTCCCTACAAAAGAAATCCTGTACATTATGTTTGGCGCACATAGAGAGAAGAAAGAAAATCCCAACAATGAACACGAGAGAAGAAGGCAGCATCCTTGGAGGCAAGAAAACCATACCTTTGGAATCAGGAAGAACGACTGACATGATTATGGCTCCCCAGTTGGTGACCTTAACGGAGAAATCCCCCTTCCTGAGCACATAGACGCCAACCATCTTCCTTGCATCGGCACTAATGGCCAGTGCAGAGGCCACAAGGCACAAGAGCGCGAGGAACAGTGGAGCTCTAGCCATTTGGCAGCCAACACTAGTACAGTGCTAGGTAGGCTAGCACGCAAGAAGACGGCTCAGAAGATGCAGGTACTGAGCCGAGCTACCGGAAGACCGGAAGGGGTGGGTGGTTATCGCCTAATATAGACAGGCACCATAAAGGCAGCAAGGCGATTTGGATGAGTTTAAAGTGCACTTGATCTAGAGATCCGCATGCTCGCCGGTTTAAACGGAACGAGGTCAAATCTCTGGGCTGGGCCAGCGGTAGCACGCACTTGATTTTTTTAAAAAAATTTTATTTGGACTTTTTTATTATTAATTTACCCTTTTTACATTTTATTTTAAAGTTAACCAACCGCGAACTTTATTTTTAATTCTGATCTCTTTGGTCACGCCATCACGTGGTAAAATAACATTATCACGCCATAGGATAAGTCCGCTAAAATATCACTTTTTATCATATCACTGGTGGTAGCGTGATCAAACAACACTGTTATGCCATGGGTGGTAGCGTGATAAGAGTTTAACCAGATACTGGCTGACATGACAGTATTTTGTCACGCCACGGGTGGTTTTATCACGCCATGGGTGGTGGTGTGATAAAAGGGGTCAGAATTGGAAATAAAGTTCGTGGGTTTAACTTTAAAATAAAATAAAAAGGGTTAATTAATAAAAAAATTCCACGCACTTGAGTTCGCACCTACTCCGTGTTTTCCTCGTCTCGTAGCTCCCCGTGTGTGTCGAGACCAGAGCTATCGTTGGAACCATATGTGTATAATACATTATTTTCTAGATCAGAAGATAGTGCTTATAGATACATTGCCGCATCGTACATATACATCGTGTATAACCATATCATACTTAATATTACACAACACATAAGTATACCGTACGATCATTTGTTTTACAGTACATGTTGGACATGCTTAATACTTAACACATAGTTCAGCACAGAAAGCAGAGGTAGATGCAGAAGCAGATAACAAAAGGGTGGATCCATCGGTATTGTCTATAAGCAAGCGACTAGTGGTCCCAACCTACATCCCGCCATCGTCTTCCCCTTCTGGTCCGGACGCGGCGAAGTAGGTGTAGGTGTCTTGGCAAGACGGCTTTAAGTTTAATTATAGTAAACGAGTGTGAGTACACAACCGTACTTAGCGGGCCAACACATAGAATATAATTATAATAGATGCAAGGCTGATCAAAGGAAATGCTTGAGATTCTTTTATTTGCATAAAGCCACCATTGGAATATATTTAGTAGTAGGTAAGTTCTGAGATCTAGTATTTTAACAAAACAAGCTTTAATAAAATTGAGTAATATTGTATAATACTAGCGAAGGTTCCATCCACCTACTAGCAAATAATGGTTCTCGAAAGTTTCATACACCCACAAGTACAATATAGTTCCATCCACCTTATGCTCTATCATTTCTAGTGTTACCTCCACTCAATAGTGCTACCTTCACCCGACATTTCTAGGGCTACCTCCACCCAACAGTTTTATCCCACCCACAAATAATTTTATAAAACTAAAACTAATCAAGCAAGTTCCCGCGTGTAACATCCAATTTTCTTAAGTTTTTTTAAAATCTTTTTGAGTAGTTTAGTTCTGTAGAAAAATTCACCAAAGTTTTATATGAATTAAAATAAAGCTTAATGTGGACTTTCAAAATATAAATAATTTAATATGATTAATTCCAACATCAACTATTATCAAAATTATTTTATTTGGGCTCTTTGTGCTTGGATATATTTTTTAGATTTTTCTGAGTCCATTTGCTATTTTCTATTTGCTATTTGGATTTTTAGTATTTTTAAAAAGAAAAACATATTTAAAATCTTAGATTGGATTATGAGCTGAATCTCCGGCCAAGCCTATTCCTATTCCTTAACCCTTGGCCCAGTCCGATCCACTTCTGGCCCAACTCCCACGTGGCCCAGCCAACCCTTGGCCCACCTTTGCTTTTCCTTCGTCGAAGCCCTGCCGCATTGTCCTCTTTCGCTTCGCTTGGCCCAAGCCCGCACCCATATAGCCTTTTTCTTTCACTACCGGGTGGACCCGTGCTAGCAACGCATGTGGTCATCATCTCCAAGCGTTTCCGAGCCAAACTCCTGGTGTCCGAGTTCAACACGCGATAGCGCCACTGGCTCCCTTTCAATCTCCTCCTATCCGGTGCCTATATAAGGACCCTAACCTGTGTCAAATCCTTCGCATCGTTCACCTCTCCCATAACCCTAAAGAGCCAATCCAGATTTTGTCTCAACCAAGCTGGATTTCGCCACGGACCGAGCGCCGCTGAAGCTGCTTCTTCGCTGGAGTTCTTCATCGCTGGTCCATCTCCGCTCACGTTGTCCTCACCGGAGAACTCGCCTCATCGTTTTCTACAGCGTGTCGCCACCATCTTCTCCGGAGATCCATTGTACCGTCATCGACCTCGTTGCCCCAAATACGACCGCGCACTGCCTCCTTGCTGATCTCCAACTCCGATGAGTCCTGTGCCTTCTCGTGCACATCATCCCGTGTCTTTCATCACCCTCATCCGATCCCCTCCCTTCCCGGTCTCTCTCTGCCATTGAATTTCCGCCACCGAACATATTCTTTAGCTTCGGTCAACTCCTTCTTGCCGCCAGTGTGATCAATCTCCAATCGTCCTGAGTCTACTTCTATCATCCTCTCGTTGTCGCCATCGTGGTGCTCCTCCTTGATTGCTTTGTGCGCCACTCCCTTGCTGTTTTCGTCATCACCGTGGAGCTCTTCGCCGCCAATGCCACCGTCGCCGACGAATTGCTATCACCATTTGATGCTGCCACCTCCCTCGGCATTGTTAGGTCACTGGGAACCTGTTTTGCTTCTCAGTCGGACCTTGCTCGCCTCCATTCATTGTCGCCACCGTCATCAATGTCGCCGGCCAGAGCCTCCTTCCTTGCCTCTCTCGGGTTCTCTCTCGCCAGCATGGCAGCCACCTTGTGTGCCACCTCACGTCCACTGAGTGCCACCTCATCTTTTCTGTCATTGTGTCATCTTGTGTCCGCCGCCCATGTGGTACATCCAAAATCCAAACACGAGCCTACCACGTGGTTGAACCTCCTTCTACGACCAGGTATTCATAACTTCTACGACCAGGTAGTCGTAACCTCCTACAACTAGGTAGTCGTATGCCTCCTACGACTAGGCAATCGTAAACTTCCTTCCGACCGTGTGCAGTACTTGAAGTACAGTGTTCGAAGTGAACATTACTCGAAATTTCTTTTTGGGTATTTCTTAGGGTTTTGATCTTCCAGAGCCCATATCTTCTTCATTCGAACTCCGATTGAGTCCATCCAAATTTGAGCTCTATTTATCTGAGATTTTTATTTAATTTTTGGAGTTTATTTTATATCCATTTTGTATTTATTTGGTTTGTTTGAAAGTACACGTTGCTGCTTTGGGAATTTTGAGCAAGAGGGAGTACACCAAGATCAAGACCAGTACCAGGATCTATTCTAAGGCAAGTTGTAGTCCTTTGATCATATTGAACCTATGATTTCAAAAGTATGTTATTTTATACAACCGCATACTATCATTATATAAATTGTTTTGGGATTAGCTATCACCTACTTGCCATTATGCCTCCTTTGATTATTTGAATGCCATAAATTTTGTCACCCTAGCATGGATAATTTTAGTTGGACATATTGTATCGCCAACATGGGTAGCGTATACATGCTTAGTTACGATGGGTCATTATCACATGTGTCATAATGATTAATCCCGACTTAATGATATATGGAATTGTGGTGGTTAACCACTCTTGTTAAAATTTGTGTACCATAACAGGGTATGTCATTGGTCTTAGTTAAACAAATGGTTTTCGCTCGGGCGAGTGGATGCCAGGGGTGAGGATGAAGGCTGGGTATTCTCGCCGAGGTCAATTAATGACCGAATGCCGGTATATCCGACCTAAGCGTAAGCGTACAACTATAGTGCTATTTATGAGGTGGTCTTAGCTAATTTAGTTATCTAGATCTAGCATTACATGAGGGGTAGGCAGTAGACGTGCGAGCAAGTTTCTGTATTGCTGACATAGCGGCGAATGCCTCACTGAGACGGGTGTACCGAGAAGGGTTCCCACATACCGAGAAGGGTACACTCGGGCGAAGTGAGGAACAACATTCGATGGGCTAAGTGAAAGGTTAGAACTAGATGATGTAAAGGCTTCGACACGTGCTCTAGATTGCTTATCTAAGGTAGTGAGCGGTGACATCAATAGGTGCCAGGCAAACTAGAGAATTCGTGTACTATGGGTAAAGTTGTATACCTCTGCAGAATGTAAATTTATTATAATAGCCGTGCTCGCGGTGATGAGCGTGCTAAGTGCAGTATTGCTGGGTATAGTCTTGACTTTCACAAAAACTGTCTTATCGGAAAAACATGGGAAATGGTATGTGATTTATTTGAGTTAACTACCGAGTTATGGCTGAACATGAAATGTTACTCACAGTCGAGGAGGGTTGCGAGTTGTAGTTGATATTATATGAGGTTCATTCAATTACTTACTTACTGTCTTGTTATCTATTTAACTGCTCTCTCAAATTCTGTTGCAAAGTACTATGTATGAATATTGCAAATAAAATCTGCTTAATACAAAATAACTTGTAAAGTAGAGCCTCATCCTTTGATAGCCTTGCATGTATATAAACTTTGTGATACACTAAAAGTCTTGCTAAGTAGGCAATGTACTCAATCTTGCTTATATTGTTGATTTAGATTATGAGGAGGAGCCAACGCCAATCGACGTCTTCTTTGCATCTAGAACTGGAGGGTTCGGTGATGGGTCTATATAGGATTTGCTCCTTGACGGTTGCCTTTGGGTATTGGATGGGCACACTGCTGGAATTTGTTTACTTTCACCACTTTTACTTCTGTTGCTATTTCTTTTACTTTGTTACTTCTGGTACTTAAGTTTTATTTGGTCGGTCGGCCTTTGTAATGTGAATATTGTAACCGTTAAGTTAAGTACCATTTTGCTTACTTCGTATATGTGAATGTATGGATGTGAATGCCAAATGTTATGAATATGTGTACTAGCCACTGATCATAGGACTAGTACAGTACACACATATGGTTCTAGGGTATTTCACGCTCGGGGGTCTAACAACGCTTGGTATTAGAGCATCCGTCAAGACTGGAAATCAAGAAGGCCAAGGACTAGGTTGTGGGCCTCAGTTGATTGCCTATAGGTATATCATGAGGGTTTCATGTGTTGAACTTTTAATTCCGCTTCAATGTTATTCTTTAAAAGGTATTTGACCTGGCCGACCAATCTGCAAAGTCAAAAGCCGTAAAGGTATATCTACACTTTGTTTATTATTATGCAATGCCTTTACATTTTTGTGATATATGTTTGACATCCAATGATGTAATTGTGAGCACTAGCTACTGATCCAGGGACTGGTGCTGTGAACACAAAAGATTCCAAATTTCAAATTTGGGGTCTGACACACCGCTGTGCGTGGCGACGACAGCATTCTGGCTTGTGGCGGAGGCGTCGAGCCGATGGCTAATCCAGCTCGGCAGCGCGCGCATGAGCATCTACACCCCATGGTGGTTCTAATGTCACCACCGGCTTAGTGCGGGAGCTCCGAGCATGGTCGTGCACGGTGACCAGCGCTACAGACTAAGGGCTATGATGTGGTCGCTGCGCGCTATTCTACTGCCCAAAATGACTAACCCAATAGCTCCGACTTTCTAGAAGGCTAGAACGCGAGATGACGCATGCATTTACAGGTTGGCTGCTGAGACGACGAGCCAGGGTAGTGAAGAAGGTTGGCAGTGCGGCTTCAAGGTCGACGGTGTAGAGGAAGAAGGCGGCGACGCTCCGAGCGGTTCTGCGGGAGGTAGAGAATAAGAAGATGGGCATGGGATGCACGGGAGCGAGGCAGACGCGAAGGACACGGCGGTGGTGGTCGAAGCTCACTAGAGGGTCAGCACGGTTTTGTGAGGAGGGGCGATGCGAATGTCTCGGTCGTTGGAGAGGAAGAAGACGATGCGGGTGGCGCTGATTATGTGGGGAAGGAGATAAACCGAGGTGAGCATGAGGTAGAGGGGAAGAAGCAACCATAATTGCCAAGACGGAGCAGCGGGGCTCACCCTAGCGGCCGGAGCGACTCAACAACAATAGTGGTGGTCAGAAATAGAGCTCGGGCTCCCTGCTCTCTCTCTCTCTCTCTCTCTCTTGGGTGAGGAAGAGAGGAGGGAGGAGTAGGGGAAATGGAGAGGAGACAAAGGCGGGCTTGGTGCGCGCCTCAGTTGGAGCTTAAGTAGGCGGGGTGGCCAAGTGGGAGTGGTGATGTTGTGCATGACGTGGGTGTGGACGGGCGAAGCGACAAGGAGAGAGCGGGTTGCAAGCATGTTTGGTCGGGCATGAGAGGCGAGGTGATAGCGACGCTGTGGAAAGGATGAAGTGGCTACAGGTGGCGGGGCTCAGTGTGGCTAGGAGCGGCGCGGATACCAGGGGCGAGGATGAAGGCTGGGTGGGCCGCGCGAAGCTGGGCCGAAAGGGCGAAGGAAGGAGGTTGGTCAGCTGGGGGAAACGCAAAGGAATGGAAAAGAAAAGGGCAAATGGGTTGGATCGACTAGAATTTGGCATAAACTGAGTTACGAGGTTTTTTAATTTCCTTCTATTTCCTTTGCCTTTTTTAAATTCAAATTTCAACTCATGATTTTGGATTTGGTGATTCAAATTTCACATATCATTTAATTTAATTTCAAGTTTCTTGACTTTTATCAATTTGCATTTTATTAATTGATTTTGTGAAATTCAAAATACGATAAAACTCCAAATAATTCACAGAAATTCACGCATCGTCAAAATACATTAATTTTTTTAATACATTAATTTTTTTAAGAAAAAAAATCTCACATTCTAACTCTCAGGGATTTGGATACAATTTTTGGGTTACACCGTGGCCACCAATGAAGCGCACGAGCGTCTTTTTTCCCTGGAGATCGGGGTCGCCGCTGTGTATTTGTGCGCCGGCGAGTGTTACACATGCCAGTATGCCACGCAATCGCAAATCACCGTGGAAAGCAGCGCCCGTTCTTGGGGGTGAAGTGGGTCGAGCTTCTCTACAATGGCCTATAAATATGCCACGCAATCGCAAATCACCCATGGTCCTACTCCTACTCCTACATGGCTTGTGCTTTCCCTTTCAGCATCCCAACCATGAATTTGGTCTGTTTTTTAAAAAACTAACCCTGGCAAATTAGAGCCTCGAATCCCTCCGAGATTATTATTACTTCCACCAACACCAAGAATGCCACAACTTACAAGAGATCATTCTAACTAGTGAACAAGCTAGCTAGAAGGAGAACTTGAACACCATGTCATGCTTGTACACCCGGCCGGGCCTAACAATCTGCGACGGGAAGTTGGGGTGGTTCACGGCGTCCGGGAACCCCTGCGTCTCCAGGCACAGCGCGCCGTACTGCCCGTACACCTTCCCGCCTTTCCCCTTGACGTCCTTGAGGAAGTTGCCGGTGTAGAACTGCACGCCGGGCTGGTTCGCCCACAGCTCCAGCTCCCGCCCCGACGCGCCGTCCCGGACGGCCGCCACCCTCCGCAGCGCGTAGGGGTCCCCGTCCACGGCGTAGTTCATGTCGTAGCCGTAGACGGTACTGCCGTTGCTGCTGCCGCCCGAGACCTGGTGGACGTGCGCGCCCACGGGGGTCGGCGCCCGGAGGTCGTAGGGCGTGCCGTCCACGGGCGCGAGCTGGCCAGTCGGGATGAGCGTGCCGTCCACGGGCGTGTACCGGGATGCGAAGAGCTGGACCGTGCTGCCGAGGACGTCGCCGCTGCCTTGCCCGCCGAGGTTCCAGTACGTGTGCTGCGCGAGGTTCACCGGGGTGGCCTTGTCCAGCGCCGTCGCGTTCATGTGCACGCTCAGCACGTACGGGCTCGACAGCTGGTACGTCACGTACACGTCGAGATTCCCCGGGAACCCTGTTTCACAGTGACATACATTTCAACTCATTTAGGGCTTGCTGAGAAACATGTTACCCCCATGCATGTACAGTTGATCTGCAACATAATAATTTCATTTTGGGATCTGCACCTTTCTTGTTTGATTTCGGCTTTCCTAAAAGCTCGTCATGGTGCCATTATTCCATTAGGATATATATCATATCATCATCATGGATTGTGATTTGGATAACGAAAGGGGGAAAAGGGGGGCAGGCAGCCATCAGAGCAAAATAATGCTCTTCAAGTGGATAATAGAGGATCACATGATGCTGTGGGCACTGCTACTGATTTTTGTTTTCGAATTGTTAAAAAATTGTCGTATGTTTTTTTAGAGAAAACAGTCGATTTTTTAATCTTACAAGTTTGCTTGGAGATTCGTGCTTCGGGTGTCAACACCATTTTCTCCGGAGATTTACTAAATAACATTAAATTATTTTCTTTTGTCAAAATAGTCGAATTTTCATCCGTCTGATATGCTTTGAGATTTGCACTTCTTTATACGATGAATTGGGTCCAAATTTATTACGATTTTTTTCGGACCATAACGGGTTCACCACATTGCCGTATTTTGTTGGTGTAGAATTTTATTTGTTGTCTTTGTTTTTGCTAAATATCTCAAAGTATATGTTAGATTTTGAATCATGTGATGGAAATATGAGTTATTAAGACTTTGACAATAATTACAGTGATCAAGAACAAAAATTACATACATAATTTTTTGTAATTTATGTATAATGAAGTTGTAAATGAACTAAAGTATATGTTTGCCTGGGCCAGTTACTGAACAAGTCATTTCTTCAGATCAGAAAGTGTTATTCCTATTCTTGAGAGACCTAACTTGGCATCCTCTGCTCTGATTCAACTTTCAAGAATTGTGCTAATTTTGTTCCATTCTTGGTACGAAATGAGAGCTCACAGCTACTCGTGATGGAGAGCTATAATGCTATATGCTATAACTTCTGGGTTTCTTTTAACTACTACAATACTATCACATGTGCTGTTTCAGCTCTTAAATTCCCAAATAAAAACAACGCGAGATCAGCTGTCAGTTATGCAGTAGTACCGATGTTCCAGATTTGAATTGGATTTTATGAATAGTGCATGAAAGTGTCTGAAGAAGATATTTCAAAACAATAAAGAAAGTACAAATGTAGACTATATATTTGATCATTTGCCTTGCTTTTACCTTGTTCTCCGTCAAAGCTATGGTAGTAGAATGTGATGAATGGGGAGTCACCACCACCAACATATTCCTTCACCGTCCATATAACTTTGCTGAAACCCCTATGACCACCTAAGCAAGAACATGATAAATTAACTTGTTGTTCATAGAGCACCATGGATTTCTTTCACAGCTGAACAATTTTCCTAACTCTGCAGCATACCATGAAGTGCGTTCTTGCCATCATTAGCATACAGGTGGTAGACTTTTCCATCGAGTAAGAAGCGTGCCTTGGCAATTCTGTTGGCCACTCGTCCGACAAGCGCTCCAAAGTAACTAGAACCATTCTGAAAGGCAATATCCATAAAAAACAAATTGAAGTGCTTTAATATTTGTCCTTTGGGAAGATAATTGAATACAATGGAGCACTCTGAAGTTTCATTTTCTATCACGCTCTAGCTTCCAGATAAAATTATCTCAATAGATTGTTGCCCTTTTGAAAAAGATGTAGATAAACTTTGTCAACAACTTGTTTGGTTGGCACCAGATTTTCCTTGTGCTTGCTGTGATGCAATTGTAACCATATTGTACATGGAGAAGTGAAGCTTCAGAAAAGAGTCTAGATGAAGGAAATCTTTCTATGGCTAAAAGTGGAGGATGAGTTAACAAGACTCAAGGCAAGACCGGCATCACATGGTGAGGTTGTCAGTTGTCTTTCGTAAGGTCATATGCTATTTCACGGGTAACATGGCCACTAGCGTAAAGAAAACTACATCCAGCTAGTCGATTTGTCTATTCGTCTATTTCTCAGAATTTCTTTTCCAAACTTTTCTATGATTCTTTAAGAAAACTCTATCATATCGGTGTCTTCTATGCAAGTGAAACTGGTGATATCTTTGGTGTAGCCCCGTCGGGACCGATGTGGCGATATTGCGGATTGTTTTCTATGTCTTGGACAGTTGGACCTCCTTGTGTAGAAAATTGAACTCATGCTGAAAGCGACAATACAGGCAGGCCGCCTGCCACCACCAATGACACGCAGCCAGGTGCCCTACCGCGCACATGCTATAGGGATACCATTTTTTTAGTTTTTACTATTTCGTTTAAAGAGTGCTAAATGAGTCCAAAACTCACGTGAATACTGAAGAATTCGTAAGTTCTGCATAGAAACAAACCAAACAGTCCTCGCACAAAAGGGCAAAAAAGAGGAGAGGTGCATATGCACTGCCGTAAAGAAGAATCAGAACAAGGGGATCTGTGAGCTTACAACATATTCAGCAATGGTGTCATAGCCAAGGGCAACATCAGCCAAATTCCCTGAAAAAAGTTGTCAAATTTTGAGTCAGAATTTCCAATAGTGGGCACAAAGAGCATGAAGCAAAGTGAAATCACAAGACGAGAGGCTTCCATGGATTGTTGGGGGGGTGTAAGAAACACACACACCTTTGGAATCAGGGAGGACAACCGACATGATGGTAGCGCCCCAATTGGTCACCTTGACGGAGAAATCTCCCTTCTTGAGCTCATAGACACCAACCATCTTTCTTTCCGCTGCATTGGCACCAGCGGCGAAGGACACAAGGCTCAACGCCGCAAAAAGAAGCAGTGGAGCTCTAGCCATTAGCTAGCGCTGCTAGGCTAGCCTTGCAAGAGAAAGACGAAGGGAGAGTCCACAGCTACTCGATAGGTGGTACTCGATGGGGATAATTAATACTCCCTCCGTTTATTTTCGGGACAATTCTTTATACGACCTTGAATAATTTTATATATTTCTTATATGTTATTGATATCTCCTTCTAGGTCCAGAGACTACATGTCAACATCGTATTGAGTGATACGTAAAAATTATGCATTTTGTGAGTGGCATTGGGGATTAATCCTTTCTTTTTATAACACGTATTTTGGCTAACCACGGGGATCAAGAAGATTGTAAAACCTAGAGAAAGATAGGAGGAAATAATCATGTTACCCATGATATAAATACCTTAAAAATATAAGAGAGAATAGTTTGTGAGATTTACTTATAAATGCAGGAGAGAGAATATGTGATAATTGTTGTAAAATTAGCGGTTTTAGTAATTATTTAAAAATTATTTCAGCATTAATTATGATTATTAAGACATATTTTCAGTAGCATATAAATGACAAAAATAGTATAAACATGTAATCTTTTCATGTCAATTCAACATGATAATATGCTCAAAAGATAGAACATGTGAACATACAAAATCAACATATTGCTCAAATTTTAATTATTTATTTATTACTCTCAGATGTCGGGCTACTCAAGAATAATTCTTGGCCTCCTCGCCACTTGGGTCAAGATTCAATCACACATTAAATAGGATAATTACTCTAAAATAAATTACGACTTGAGTTCAAATAAAATATTGGTAAACTAACCGGTCATATAAAGCATTTATCATATCAACGTTCACTAGACAACAAGTAATGGAGCGAAAAGACAAGCTTTCTAGATACCAATTGACAAGATAATAACAGTGAATGAACTGATAGCTCACATTGAATAGACAAGCAAGATATATACGACAATAGAGTAAATAGCAAGTAATCTACAAGGTCAAGACTAATTTATAATTAATTGTCATATTCAATCTCACATTGACCTTAATTCCTCATCGAGCATATACCGAGCCCACAAACATTACTATACAAGTCCCCCAATGCTAGATTAATTCAAAACAAGACAATATGAAACTAATACTAGCACGACACACTTAGCACAGTAAAAGAAAGAATTGGAAAATACAAACTCGCGATGTGGATGGCACTAAAAGCCACCGAGTCGAAACCGGGCAAGGCACGCCGAGGCGCTGTCTCAAGAAACAAATCGCCCCACTGTGCCGCGATGAACGGACATGGTCGTCGGAGATACAATGTTAATCTTCACAATTCGGGACAAAAAAATAAAGTTGAGGTACCGGAATGTTGCCGCACAAGAATCACAACAAGATGCACCGACCGAATGCACCTAAGGAACAAAATTACCAATTCGAAACATTCCTTCTCACCCAGATCAAGAACAGAGCTGGTGAATCCAACCACAGTGACACACTGCTGCCTTCCTCGGTGAGCCCAATAGGGAGGTGATGCAAGGAGACAAGGTAGGATGAACCACACCACCAGAGGCACCGAGCACAATTGGTGTCGCAAAAGCTCACCCAGCCCGAGCTCAAAGTCAAATCAGAGAGAGGAGAGGAAGAACCGAAAAAGGGATAACTCTTTGTACCGGCGTGGAGGAAGAAGAAGAGGGAGGGGGCCTTTTGAAGGAGGAGACCACGACACTGCCGCTGCCAATGGCCGACGCATAAATCGCCCGAGTCACCCACAGCTCCTACTGCGCCCCCGCCCACGAGGGGAGAAGCCCCCAATCCAGTGCGCTTCAGGTAGGGGTGGAGACTAAGTCTCCAACGTTATCCTCCCCCCATCTCAATGTCTGGTGGGCCCAACCATTTCTTTTCTTTTTTTTATTTCTTCTTTTCTCTAGTTGAGGAATTACCAAATGACCCTTAGCATACAACAATAAATAATGGTAGACAAGGAAAAACACCAATAAATTCGCATTCACACCTTATATTTTGAAACAAATTTGCAAAAAATATACGCCTTATATATTGAAACAGAGGAAGTAAAAGATATAGCATATGGAATTACGAATGCAATAAGATGCGGACAAATTTGACGTGTTGGTTTCTACTCCCACGGCCTCAATCTGCAGTACAACAAAGGATCTAGGTCCAAGAAGGAAGTGGATCCTCTGCATTAGCATGGCTAATGTCGAGAAGCATAATGACATGCATTAGGTTATTATCTTCACCGTTCTATTCAAAACGAACAGCATAGATCAAGCGTTATATTATCTAAGAAAATAGTAAAAATACTACAGTGTATTTTGATATAAATATATATTTCACTGTTTTTACGTATATTTACTAGAGTACTGTTACCGTGTGTTGTTGATGGAGACTAAAAATACTGTTAGGCTAACAGTGATCCTCTGCCCGACGAAATGTCAAGACCCCGGGGCCAGCACTTGTCACGTGCTGTGCATTTTCCTTGTCTGCCAACTTCTCTCTCCGTGCGCCCGTGCCCGATCCAGCGTCTTTTGTGGAGGAACGTTGGCTACTTCCTAGTCCGGTTTGGCTGGCACTGATGGATATGGTGTGGTGAACAGCGAATACTCGTGTGCTTGCACGCTCTTCACGATGATTGATGATTCGGCACTTGAACATGCACACCATCTTATCCACAGCATGGTACATGTGTGCATATATACACGGATCCACCGTTGATAAAGCCAAAGGGGCAGCCGTATCAACCAAGCTGTACTGCACGCGGTATGTAGCGAGTCCTCTTCGTCCAAAGGAAAACCCAACCTAGATGTCGCCAAGAACACGCGCATGGTCTCGTGTTATAGCAGTGCAATTATCTTTGCCAAGGTCGCGCCTGGGCCTGAGCGCTCTCCCAGCAAGTGGTGCCTGAGTCAAGTGTCAGGCGACCAAAATTGGACGCCGGAGTCAGGCAAGCGTGCAAAATCCTCCCGTGCGCATGGACCTGGGAGTGACCAATACAACTGTACGTCGCCGTAGCCATGCTCTTGCCATTGCGAGCAGCAAGCCCGGAGAGCTGGGCGCAGTGATGGCGTCCGTCGGCGAGGTCGACGTCACCGTCACGCGCAGGTGTGCCGTTGCCTGAGTCGCGGTGCAAAGCTCCCTGTAACACGGCCGCCTGCCTGTGGAGCTTGGCTTCGCTCGCATGGAGAGCTCCGTGGGTTCCCTGGTTGAATGGATAAGATAAGGATGGGTGATTGATAATAAATATGAATAAAACAACACCATGAGGATTGAGGAGCCACTGTATACTCTGAAGCGCGTTCAAGTTTTACGCTTTCTAACATTCACAACGTAATTTTGTTTACGTCCTTACGCTCTACGTTTGACCAGCCAAACATATCCAATCTCAGGCTTACCAGTCAAAAATTATCTAAACTTCAGGCTTACTTTAGGCGATTCAGGTATACTACTCAAGCCACCAACCAAACAGGCCTAGCGCGCGGGGCGCAGGTGCGCGCCAAGCTGCCTGGTTGTCGAGTGTTTTTTTAAAAAGAACACATTATTTAAAGAAAATTATTGATAAAAATTACATAAATAAGCTCCTATCGTCGTTTGAATTGGCGATATGTTCCCTATCGCCATCCCAACAGTACAAAATATCTCTGTAGCTATTTGTAATGGTGACAGAGACGTAAGTCGCCATTTCAATTGGCGACATGCTCCTGTCGCCAAATCAAATAGCAATAGAGAATTGGAAATTTGTTTTTTTCATTAAAAATAGAAATTAGCGGTAAACAGAAACATAACATGAAGTGCTTACATTGTTCATAATATGAAACAGAAACAAAGAGTAATAAGAAACAATATTAGCGGTGCTACATAGGTTGCAGAGAATTATTTGACTCACAACACAACATCAATACATCAGACAACAAAACTAAATAGGGCATACATCATCACACAGTTTTTCGACAAACCAATATGACAATAAGCAAAACATATATAACAACATATTTCAATAAGGTAAACCATCCCCATAGCCGTCACCTCCATGTCTGCGATGTCGACCTCCACGGTGCCTGCCTCGAATGGGTCGGTCAGGTGAGGTCTCCGCGGCGCCATCCAAACTGCCGACCTCTCCTTCATGCTGTCTATTTCTTGGATGGTAATACTTGAAGGTATACTTGGACTCCCTGCAAAAAAAAAATACTTCTTCGTACAACGCCCGATTTCTGATTCGTCCATGTCATTCTTGATACGCCATCCCTGCAGCTGGCCAATCGTTTCCTTCAGCCTATGTGGATATCATGGGGATATACTCCAGATCTTAGGATGATGTGACAATTGGCAATGGCGTTAACGGTTTGTCGTTTCACGAAGTTTTCAAAGAAAAAAAACAGCTTCGAGCGATCGATCGGCCGGCCAGGTGGCCCGACCGGTCATGGCGGTCAAAGCGCCATAGAGGCGATCGGACCGCAAGTTCTCAGAGGTGATATTTTGAGCTGGGCTAGAAATAGAGGGTGCATGCAAGAGAGGGGAGTCTATTGCACTTGGTCTCATAATTTTTGGAGTCTCCAGTCAAAAGTTATTCGTGATATAAAATTCCAGAAGGGTCTGGGATTTCAGGGGCCAAATTTTGGCTAAGTCCCATTCGTGATCGTCCGACCCATCGGTGGGATATCGACCGCCCCGAGGGGCTGGATCGACCGGTTGTCACTTGATCGACGCCCGTTGTGGCGGCGATGTTCGGTTGTTAGGTTAACGTCATGAGTTTCAGTGCATATGTGTTGCATGATGCATGTTTTGACTAACGTGGGTGAAGTTGTGAAGAACTTATTTCCGAATTCGATTTGCTTGTCTATTGTTGTGCAGGTTGCTTGGTGGTCAACGACGAGGATGATCAGGACTAGGCTTGGAGAGCTGAGGTCTAGAACGATCGACGATGCCGGGTGAGGTCAATGAACACAAGTATGGTGCAGAATGGACAAAGAGAACCGAACGGACAGTTCGGTGCGACTGGTTTGATCAAGCGGTGCGAGAGTCGGTGCAAGTGCTATGGTGGTTTCGGTGGGATCCGGATGGGAGAGACTTGCCGACATAGAGAGAGCCGTTGATCAATCTACGTGTATGAGCAGCGAAGTGCCAGCAGAGATGGACTCGGTCTTCGGAGAAGGACCGAGAAGGGGTATTGGGGTAATATTACCAAATACCAGCTTGGTGACCTTTTGCCAACCCGCGGCGCCAGACGACGCAAAGAGAAGCGGTTTAGGTCAAGAGGTGTTGAAAACGACGCTTTAAAATGCGTGCATGTGTGACCCGTTTGTGTTGGGCCTTAATGGAAGCCCATTTAAGTTAATTTTCTAGAAGGTCTAAGCCTCCACTATAAATAGAGGAGGGAGGTGGCTGCACCCCCTCAACCCTTTCATTATTGTTGAAACCCTAGTTTTGCTTAGGGAGAGGATTAGTGGAGGTTAGGGTTCTAGAGAGTTTTGATTTGATTTCGTGCTCTTGGATTGAGCTTTGTCCTCCATTGATGGAGTGGCTGTAAACCCAAACCCTATCAAATCAATACAAGGAAAGTTTGCTCAAAGATGTGTCTCTTTGCCTTTCTTCTCTCTATTTGGTGATTTTGAGTCTTTCCTTGATTCGTGAGTTTTTAATTGATTTCTTCACATGATCTAGCATGCTGTGATATATGGGAACACATCTAGGATCATCTTGATCATCAATCACCCACGAGCAAGTTTTTAGATCTAGTTTTCGTTTTGACTCGGTTTTGAACCATCTTCCTCTCAAATGGAAAAAGGTCGTAACTTTTCCAAGGATCTTCACGATCTTCGATTGGAATAGGTTCCTGACATCCTAGAGAAGGTGTGTTTCAAGTTTCATCAAGTTTGGAGTTGTAGATCAAAAGTTACATCTATTTATAACTTCGTTTTTCGGGCTATTTTTACTGTTTATCAGACTGAAGGTCAGACCGCCCAAGATGACCGGTTCGACCGCCCAAGGTGACCGGTCCGACCGCTATTAACACAGAGGTCAGACCGCCCAACACTTAGAATTTTAGCCCATGTTGATTTTGGTTGTTTTGCTTCGGGGTTTAGATTGGATTCAATACTAGTGTTCCGCTGTACTGGTATATTGATCTTCATAGCTTCCATAGCTATTAGAGTGAAATTTGTATTGAATCTGATCTTGGTTGAAAAAGTGAGCGTGCTCCTATTCACCCCCCTCTAGTCGCCTTTTCGGTCCAACAAGTGGTATCAGAACCCGGTTAGTTCAATCTTGATCTTAACCGGTCACTGAACTTGGCGATGGATAAGTACTCCACCAAACCGCATATCTTCGATGGGCACGACTATGCCTATTGGAAGAATCGCATGCGAGTCTTCCTTGAGAGCGAAGGACAAGCTATATGGGAGGTTGTTCGAGCCCCGCTCCTTTTTTCCGAAGTTGTTACGCCGGCTTCAACAGCCTTCTTGGCTAACAATAATAAGGCAAATAACCTTTTATATGGTGGGCTTGGTAGACATGAGTATGATCGGATTTGTAATCTTGAGACTGCGCACGAGATTTGGAACACCCTCGAAACCTACCATGAGGGTTCGTCCCAAATCAAGAAAGTACGCCAGACAGTCTATAAGTGTGAATATAACAAATTCGAGATGCGTCACATTTTCAGTCGCTTTAACAGAGTGATTAATCATATGAAAGCTGTTGGTATTGAATATTCTCAGTCTGAAAATGCCACCTACCTCTTGGCTGCAATCAATACCAAGGAGTGGGAGATAAAGGCTACCGCCATTGAGGAGAATGTCAACCTCTCTTATCTGGCTTTGGAGCTGCTCTATAGCAAGCTCAAGACTCATGCGATCAAGAGGATTGATCATCCCAAGAAGGAAAACATGGCCTTGGTAGCAGACCCGCTCAAGAGAGCTTCTGATGGGTCTTCTGAGTCTTCTTCTGGATTTTCGTTTGCTGGTTTATCTGCAATCAATGAAGAGGAGTTTGAGAGTCTCCCTGAGGCCGAGTTAGCACTCATAGTCAGAAAAGCCACACGAGCCTATAACAATATAAGAAATAAAAGAGAGGAGGTCCCATGACTTGCTATGAGTGTGGTGAGCTTAATCATATCCGGGCAAATTGCCCCAAGTTGAAAGGAAAGAGCAATCATAAAGAGGGAAAGCCAGCTTGGAAGAAGCCTCAATGGAACAAATCAAGATTTGATGCTGCCAAGCTGACAAAGGCAGCTCACCGGTTTCTTGCCGCTTTTGGGGAACAATCCTTAAGCGATATGGACTCCGGGAGCGAGGATGACAAGGAGGAGGAGATCCCTCAAGATAAGAAGAAGGGGAAGGCCAAGGACTTCACCGGCGTTTGCTTCATGGCCGACTCCGATGACGTCGACAACGATGAGGTACCTCTCTCCTATGATGTCTTTTCTGATAGATGCGAAACTATCTTTGAGCAACTCATGAGTCGAGATAAGGCTTTAGAGTATATCTTCTGATAGATGCGAAACTAACATCACCTCTTTTTCGCCTTCTTGGCAGACACCGAAACGTACGCGCCTCAGGTCTACCTTCAGACAGTTTTTTGGCTCACCATTCCATCACAGCGTGCAAACAACTACATCCTTTAGTAATTTTGCTAGCACTATAGTGGGTGCCAACCTAACGACACTGTACCTCCCGTACGTTGTCGTAGACAACATGTAAAGACCATACTACCTAACGCTGATAGTATATCGTACTTGAAAACGTTCTCACAGAAACAAATGTATAGGCTATAACTAAACTCGTGTTGCTCATCATCTACACGTTTTTGTTTCCTTGCTATCAAGATTCTTCTGACCTATGCCAGAATTAAGATGGTGTTCCTTTATACGTACACAGTTTGCATAACATGTTCCATGTTCTAATTTACAATAATTGCTCATTGAATAACTTGTTGGACCTATGTCCGCATATATTTAGAGATTACAGATTCTCACATGCCAAAGCATCGTACCATCACCAAAAATAGTTCAACCGTTTCATAATACTATCAATAGCAGCTCTACGAGAAGTGCGTTTTCCAACCTAGTAGATATCACAGAGCCTGGCATTGGGAAGGTAGGATGATGCACTAAACCGTACGAGCATGGCCAAAAAACTTTGGAGGACCGATTGCCAAAAGCGTGGGGTACGTATGCCAGCGGCGGTAACAAGATAGGCGAGTAGTAAGCAAGGTAGAGTAAGAGGAGTACGAGGAAGCATGGCGGGACGGTTCCTGAGGGCAAGATGTGGCGCTAATTAATTATTGCAGCTGCAACGTAGACGTAGTGAGTAGTAAGACAGGTGTAGGAAGAGGAGACAATGTTTAGCAATAGCCATTAAAGGCTTATTGTCTGTTCAGACTAAAGCATGCAGAATTGAAGATAGACACAGGCAAAGGAAAACGAGGCACGTGAATGACAATAAGGTTAAAATGACATGAGCCTTGCATTTAAACAAGGCTTTCAGCTAAAGGTGTATTTGAATAATATATTTTCTATTACTCTAAGAGCGTACTACCAAAACTTCACTTAAGTTTCCCCAGATGTATTCTAGCTACAAGCAATTTTTATAACTTAAGATGCTTATCTAACGACACACAAACACCTCAAGGATGATAGAATGGAAAATGTAGGACCAACTAACGTGGATAAATTTTAAAATCAGATATGTGAACGATACATAATAAATCTAACTGTGCAAATACGTGAGCCACCATGCTAGTTACTATATTATTAAAGCAAAGTCAAAAGAATTCGCTCTTAGAAATTCTCACGTTAATCAGTGAAAAAAGATAAAGATCTACATCATCGATCGTAGTGGATCTAGATTATAACGGTCTAGATTAAAAGAAAGAGCTCATATCAAGTAGAATAAAACTAAAATTAAGAGTAAAAAAAAATAAAATAAAATAAAATAAGTAATTTAATTCTCACACGAATTCCTCAGTTAAAGAGTAAATGTCAAGTACAGTAAAACATAAATTTAGAATAAAAATAAAATAAAATAGCAATCTGATTTTCATATGAATTCCTAAGTAAAACCCCTAAATAATTATAACTACGAATAAAAAATAAACCAAAATTTGCAATTAGATTTGTACATGAAATCCAACAAAAATTTGAAATTTTCGATAAATACTAAAATAGAATTAGCAATTTGATTTTGATAAGAATTCCAAGAATTACAATTCGGAATAAAAATTAAACAATAATTGTCAAATAGATTTGTATACGAAATAAAAATAAAAAATAATATAAATTCGAAATAACAATAAAATAAAATAAAATAAGCAATTTGATTTCAATACAAATTTCAAAGTAAAACCCTAGATAACTGTAATTTAGAATAAAAAATAAAGAAAAAAAAACAATTGGATTCATGTATGAATTCCAAGAAAAAATAATTGAAATCCGGAATAAATAAAATAAAATTTCATATTTTATTGGCATACAAATTCCAAATTAAAATCTATAAATAATTAAAATTCAGAATAAATTAACTAAACTTAGCAATTTTATTTGTATACGTAATCTAATAAAAATAACTGAAATATTGAATACAGATAAAAAATATAATGAGAATAACATGAATGGTGTCAAAGAAGAAACAAAACAAGCCACCACATTCGCTCTAAAGGCTAGAAATTCCTATGTTAATCAGAGAAAAAAGAGAATGATCTGCATCATTGATCGTGGTGGATCTAGATTATAATTGTTTAGATTAAAAAGAGTTTGTGTCAAGTACAATAAAATTGAAAGTCAAAATAAAAAATAAAAATAGTGATTTGATTTTCATACAAATTCCTAAGTAGAATATCTAAATAATTATAATTTAGAATAAAAATGAAATAAAAATTGTTATTATCTTATTGAACAGAGTCAAAAGAAGTCACCGTTCACTCTCAATAGTTAGAAATTTCCATGTTAATCGTTGGAAAAAAGGGAAAGATCTACAACATCGATCGTGATGGCTCAAGATAATAACGGTCTAGATTAAAAGAAAAGGTTCATGCTAAGTATAATAAAACAAAATTTTATAATAAAAAATAAAATAAAGTTAGCAAATTGATTTCCCTACAAATTTCTAAGTAAAAGAGCCCATGTCAAAGAACAATAAAGTTGAAATTCTAAATGAAAATAAAATAAAATAAGCAATTTGATTTCCATACAAATTCCTATGTTAAATCCCTAAGTAATTACAATTCAAAATAAAAAAATAAAATATTAGAAATTAGATTTGTATACGAAATCCAACAAAAAATCTAAAATTTGGAATAAAAAAATAAAATTAGTAATTATATTTTGATACAAATTCCAATCATTATGCTTCGAAATAAAAATTAAACAATAATTGACTATTAGATTTGTATACGAAATCCAACAAAACATTGGTGAAATTCAAAAAATAAAATAAAATAAGCAATATGATATCAATACTAATTCCAAAGTAAAATACTAAATAACTGCAATTCAGATAAATAAAAATTTACAATTGGATTTGTATACTATTTTGTTTTTTAAAATGAAACTCGGAATAAAAAATAAAATAAAATGTGCAATTTAATTTCCATAAGAATTCCAATGTAAAATCCCTAAATTACTAAAAATCAAAATAATTAAAGAAATTTAACAATTTGATTGGTATGCGAACTCCAATAAAAATAATTGAAATTTAGAATAAAAAAATGAAGTTTGCAATTTGATTTCCATGCGAATTCTAAATAACTAAAATTCAGAATAAATTAAATAAAAATAGAAATTTGATTTGTATACGAACTCCAATAAAAAGTAACTTTATTTTTAAATAAAAATAAAAGTAATAACGAGGATAGCAAGAATGGTGTTGTAAGAGACATCAAAAGAGTGCAATGACATTGACCCGTGGGGAAAAGAAGTACCGAGGTGGCGACAACGGAGATGGGGACAATGTTGTGCTACTCGCTGGAGCCATTGAAGAGAAAGTTCAGAGTTGAAGGAGCCAAGAGTCACAATGACAAGTGGTGAGCATCGACATTGTTGAAGAAGTTAGTGACCAAAGAAGCTCGGTGATAGGGAATCTCTGTCAGAGAGGAGATGAAGCTTTGCATTGAAGACGAGCTATGGACGATATATGGCCAATGGGTAGCTAGGAACATGCCATCACTGGAGAGGGTCACAACGTTACTAGCAATGGCAAAAAGATTCTTTATATTGTTAGACAACGACTAAAGTAGACATGCTGGCATTAGTAAAGATGGGAAGTCGACGCGGTTAGTGAGGAAGCCACAACGTTGAGTTGGCCAACGTCGAATAAGAGGAGCATCGAGCATGTATAACATCATGGATACGTATGTAAATGCATGCATCCGTACGGATAGAAGCACGGACGTGCAGAGGTAGAGGAGCAAAAAAACTTGGAGTAGAGATAGCGTAGCGGTAGGGAATAGGCTCGGGGCCACCGGAGAGAGCGCGATAGGTGTTCCTGGCATGGATCGGTGATGGTTCCATGTGTATGTGTGTTGATGTCCTAACGGTTAGCATTAAGCAATGATTATGGAGAAGTAGAAGATAACAATGTGATAAAGTATTGCATTTTAAATGGTAGCAGCTGAGAAGGATAGATAAAGATTTTGACTTGCTATTGGAGGTTGAAGTAAAAAAAAGTTGTGATAATGAGACGAGATGGAAGACACATGGTTCGGTGGGGCATCCGACGTATGAGAGAAGATAAATTCAAGGTAGGTCGCCTATGGTGCATCGGTGTGTGCTTGAACACTGTACTCTAATATCATGTGAACTAATAAGATAGTTTGTCACACACATAATCAACGTATTGTTTTAGATTAAATAGATGTACATGTGCATGCATATAATTTGAAAAAAGTAACTAATAGAGTAAGAGTAGGGGCATACAACTACATGATCTATATATGATGGAGAGTAGCTATGTTTTTTAAAACACCAACAACTTATTACGTTGAATGATTTTCTTCTATCGAAGTCATACTTCAATTATATTCCTCATGTTGTATTTTCCTTCGTGTTCTATTGTCAATTTTAATGTTTAGGATATCTTAAAATTTTAAATAGCCTACAAGATACATAAATATTCTCAATCATTTATACAAACTTTGAAACAAATCTAGTCTTGCAAATACACGTGCCACCCTTACTGTTAACGGTGAACTCATCTATGAGAGCACCTTGCGATCTCTTTTTTTCCTCTCCGAAGCATACCGTGAAGTGAGTTCTTGCCATCATTGGCGTGGAGATGATAGGCTTTTCCACCGAGTACGAAGCGGGCTTTGGCGACTCTGTTGGCTACAAGCCTGACCATCGCTCGGAAGTAAGAAGAGTCGATCTGATTGGGCAACATGCACAAAACAACTTTGAATTTACTTTCTGATTTGGATTTGCGTCATGTAAAATCATTGAAGTGAGCCCTTCTGACTCCTGAGCCACATTTGGTCGAGTGAAGCTACTTTGCATGTTTCAGTATTTACTTTCAGGTGCAACTTTTCTCTTACCATTTCCCTTCACATTCTTTTACCTTTTTTAGACGAAAAATATGTATATATCATGAAGCACTGTGTGTGTCATCAAAGAACCAACAAGCACGGATACAAGGTTTTGACATTTGAACTGTGTTGAACACTGGAGGAATGCATATACATTTACTGTTCCAATACAATGAAAACAAAGGGATATGTGATCTTACAATATATTCAGCGATGGTGACATACCCAAGGACATCAGCCAAGTTCCCTGCAGAAAGTAGTTCAGCAAAGTTTCACTTCTTGTGCAGCAATGGTATCACAAAACAAGACACATCATGGATTCTTGTAAGCAAGAAAGCCATACCTCTTGTTCTTGGGCTCATAGGTACCAACCGTTTTCATTGTTAGAATTAATCTTGTTGTCTAAATGTTTTACATGTTAGTTGAATTTGCATGTAGTAGAGATAGTGATTGATCTACTTGAATGTGTTAGTGGAGAGGTTACATGTTATAAAAATAAGGACAAAAGGAGACACGAATTTTACGTGAAAAATCCTTACGGGAAAAAACCACGGGCGCCAACCGGCGATAATCACTATATGAGGAGTGTTTACAAATCGCGGTGAGATTACAATAAGACGCCAACTCTCCCCGTGCGGCTTACAAGAGGTATATAAAGGGGTAAAAAGACCTATAGTCAAGTAGGAAACTTATCCGCTAATATGGTAAGTTTGAATCCGACCACATTAGAAGCTCGGATCACATAAATCAACAATATCCGCCTCGAGACGAATTTTCTCTTGTAGCAAAATGAAAAATCATCAATCACCAAATAACTCCACAATAAGATAAAAATCACCGTGCGCCAATTAGTCTCTAGGACTAAACTGTAATACCAACTAAGCTTGAGCAAAGCTCAAACTTAGTAACAGGAACTGACTTTGTCATCATATCAGCTGGATTATCATGAGTACTTATCTTGCACACCTTGACATCACCTTGGCAATAACACCTCGAATAAAGTGATATCTCACATCAATGTGTTTTATTCTCTCATGGAACATATGATTCTTTGTAAGGCATATAACACTCTGACTATCACAAAATATAGTAGTGCAAGAATTATCTTCACAAAGCCCGTGGACAAACCTCTGAACTAAATAGCTTCTTTACAAGCTTAAAAAATAACCATATATTCTACTTCACTGGTAGATAAGGCTACAGTGGCTTACAAACTTACCTTCCAACTAATAGCACAACCACCAATGATAAAAATATAACTTGTGAGAGACCTCCGTTTGCCCAAATCACCAGCATAATCAGAGTCAACATAACTAACAAGTTCATCTCTAGAATTCCCAAACTGCAAATGAGTATTAGAAGTACTATGCAAATATCTGAAAATCCACTGAACTGCTTTCCAATGCTCTTTTTCAGGATTAACCATGTATCTACTAACAACACTCAGTGCATGAGATAAATCAGAACGAGAACAAATCATGGTATACATAAGAGAACCAACTGCACTAAAATATGGAACTCTAGACATGTACTCAATATCATAATCTGATTCAGGGCATAAGGCTGAAGATAATCTGAAATGCGAAGCTAATGGAGTACTCACTGGTTTTGCATCATGTATATTAAAACGACGAATGATCTTCTCAATATAACCTTATTGACTAAGGTATAACTTGCCATATTTTCTCTCTCTAATAATCTCCATGCCAAGAATTTTCTTTGCTGCACCTACGTCTTTCATCTCAAATTTATTACTCAATTGTGCTATCAGTTTGGCTATTTCTTACTTATCTTTTGCAGCAATCAACATATCGTCAACATAGAGAAGCAAATAAATAGCTGAACTATTAACAATCTTTAAATAAACACAACTATCATAATCAGATCGCTTAAAATCATGAGAGAGCATAAAATAGTCAAATCTCTTGTACCATTGCCTAGTAGATTGTTTCAAACCATAAAGAGATTTCTTTAATCTACAAACAAGGTGTTCTTTTTCAGGAATAACAAAACCATCAGGTTAGTCCATATAAATGTCTTCTTCCAACCCCCCATATAAAAATACAGTTTTAACATCTAATTGCTCAAGTTCATAATCATGTATAGAAACAATACTAAGTAAATGCGAATAGAACTATGCTTCACAACTGGGGAAAAGACATCATTAAAATCAATACCTGGAATCTGACTATAACCTTTAGCGACCAATCTTGTTTTATACCTTTCTGGTTCAGTGGGAGAAATACATTTCTTTGTTTTGAAAATTCACTTGCAATGAACATGTTTCTTCTCCTTTGGTAATTTCACTAGTTTCTAAGTGCCATTCTTTTCAAGTGACTCCATCTCATCATGCATAGAATTTATCCACTTATTACAACGCAGAAGGAGTCAATGCTTCTTCTCCTTCTGCATTACCTTCAATTTCTTCTGCTATACTTAAAGCATAAGCACCAATATTAGCTTCTTCTATCAACCTCTTAGGTGGATTAATCTCTCTCCTAGGTCTGTCAACTGCAATAGACCGTTGTTGTGGCTGCTCAACGATACGAGGATTCTCAACTATAGGTGCATCACAAATAATAATATTTTCCTTATCTGATGTGTTATCTAAACCAACAAAATGATCCATCTGAACACTTGAATTCTGCTCACTTTCAACAGAAATATTAGTAGGCAGTTTATCATGAAGTATAGCAGATTCATTAAAGATAACGTTTCTGCTAATCACAACCTTATTTGTTTCAGGATTCCACAAATTGTATCCTTTAACATCAGATATATAACCAAGAAATATGCACCTGACAGATCTAGGCTCTAATTTTCTATTATCAACATGAGCATAAGAAGTACAATAAAAAACTTTCAATTCTGAATAATTTGCTGAGAAACCAGACCTACCTCAATTGGAGTCTTCTTTTCAATTGCAACAGCGGGCAGTGGAAGCCCAAAAACGCCTATGCAAACCTGCATTACACAACATGCAACGGGCTTTGGAAATAATGGTCCTGTTTATACGCTCAACTACATCGTTTTGTTGAGGAGTATGGGGAAGGCGTAGTGCCTGACAATGTCTTCAGTCTTGCAGTATGATTCAAATTCATTAGAACAGAATTCCATCCCATTATCAATGCGAGTTTCTTTACCTTCTTTTCAGTTTGCCTTTCAACCATAGTCTTCCACTCTTTAAATGTTGAAAATGCTTCTAACTTATGCTTCAAGAGATAAGGCCACACTCTTCTAGAGTAATCATCAATAATAGTTAACATATAACGAGCACCTCCTAGCGATGTTTTGCGAGATGACCCCCATAAATCAGAATGCGCATAATCCAAAATACTTTCTGTAGTATGAACTGAAGTATTGAACCTCATCCTCTTGTGTTTGTGAAACACACAATGCTCATAAAATTTCAGCTTGTCGATGCTATGTCCATCCGAAGTCCTCTCTTGCTCAATTATGCCAAACCAATTTCACTCATATGCCCAAGGCGCATATGGCAAAGATTAGTAGCATCAGAATCAGATAATGAACTTGAAATTACAGCAACATTACCTGATATTGTAGTACCTCGCAGATAGTACAGATTGGTAAATTTAATATCAGCTTTTATCACAACAAGAGAGCCTTTTGATACCTTTAAAACTTCACCTTCACCAGAATACTTGAACCCTTTAGCATCAAGAGTACTCAAAGAGATGAGGTTTCTTTTCAGATCTGGAATGTGGCTCACATATGTCAAAGTTCTGATAATACCATCAAACATCTTGATCTGAACTGAACCAATTCCTACAACTTTACAAGATGAGTTATCACCCATCAACACAGTACCACCTTCAACAGTTTCATAGGTGGCAAACCAATCCCTATTAGGACACATATGAAAGGTACATACGGAATCAAGAATCCATTCATTATTGGTCTTAGCACATCTAGCAAAGGCAACAAGGAAATCTCCATCAGAACTATCATTAGCAACAAGGGAGGCTTTATCTTCATCATCTGGTTTACCTTTTGACTTATAATAGCCAGTTCTCTTTTCTTTATTCTACAGCTTCCAGCATTCAGAGATGTCGTGCCCACTTTTTTGTAATATTTGCACGACTTGTATTTGCCTCTTGACTTTGACCTATTCTTGTAGCTGTTTGAACTTTTTCTCGAGATCCATTATTTGAGTTCTCCTTTTGTCTGCCACGAACAAACAAGCTTTCTCCTTGCCAGTTTGAATTTTCAGACGGTACAATCTGTTTTATCTTCTCCTTAGCATGTAAAGCTTCATAAACTTCATTAAGAGTGAGGGTATTTCTACTATATAATATGATATCTCTGAAATTTGAAAAAGAACTAGGCAGTGAACACAAAAGAATAAGATCTAAATCTTCATTGTCATATTTTACCTCCATCGACTCTAGGTCGGCAACGATCTCCTTAAACACCGAAAGATGATCAAGCACGGATCCTCTTTCTTACAATTTGTGAGAGTACAACTTCTGCTTGAGATGCATCTTGCTCATGAGATCCTTTGTTGTGGAAATTTGTTCCAGTTTCAACCATAATACAACAGATGTCTTCTGCTTCAAAATCTCCTGCAAAATATCATTTGATAAATAAAGGTGAATCTGAGATAAAACCTTACGGTCTTTACTCTTTTCATCTGCGATCCATGTGGTAGGTTGTTTCTCAAAACCTTCCAATGCATCATCCAAATCCATCTATGCTAACACAACTCTCATCTTGACTTGCTACAACGAAAATCTTATGTCTCGACCCAGGAGTGAAAGATCATACTTCAAAGTCGCTATGGGGAATAAAACCTGAAATTGTTGGTACTGATCTGTGTAAACCTAGCAAAAATCACGACCTATTTGGTACACCTTCTGTGTACGCAAAACAATGATCTTTAGATACCTAGTACACTTATTAGGGTAGACGTAATTTTTTTTTTCCAAAACCACCAAACTGGTAGGAGCAAACATGTGAATCCACATGATGTCCTTGCTCTGTGATCCTCCACGTGAAGCAAAGCTTGTTGTGGTGAATTAATAATGAAACAAACCTTGGGACTTGTGCCTCTGATTGTTGTTTGCTTTCAGTTGGACTGCTGACTTCATTTGGTGTTGCGGTTGGCGACGCTTGGACCAAGGAGCCGGTGCTGTAGGACCGAAGCTGACGCGTTGGACCGAGGCAACGAAGAGCGATCGCTTTAGGCTTCGATCTGCTTGCGCGACGAAGCCTCGTGACAACGCCGATCGAAGCGAAGGCGCAGGAAGGGAGGCACTGTGTGTGAACAGATGCGCTGCGCTTGACGACGCTGTCAGATCGGATCGGACCAATTTTTCTTCTTCTCGAATCTCTCAAACCCTAATCTCATGTGTTCTGATACTACTTGTTAGAAAAATATGAACAAAATGAGACATGAATTTTACATGAAAAACCCTTGTGGGGAAAAACCACCGGCGCTAACCGGCGATGTCCAAGTAAGGAAACTTATCCGCTAATATAACAAGTTTGAATTCAACCACAAGTTCGGATCATATATCTCGACATTACATGCCATATTGTAGCCATAAAAAGCATTGTAATCAATTTGTTTCATTGTGTAAGAAAAGCAATAAAGGAGTTCGCCGGCCGGCCAAAAAGAGTTATTTCTGTTCATCTTCTTGCTATGCATGTTCCAAAAACTATGTGCAAGTTCTCGCGGGTGGCTGGACCAACATTCGCTACATCAACGCTGCTGGCCAATGCAACAGCAACGCCGCACTAAGCAGTGCAGCTCTAGCCATTGGGAACCACAACTAGCACAGAGTGGTTTGCACCTTACACGCAGGAACAGGTTTGAGGATCAATGTTTATCGATTACCACATTCGAAAATGCATGAATCAGATTCAAAGTAATAACATTTAGTCATTACAGCGCTCCCCAGAATTAGTACTTCAGAGTCCCAACATCTCAAAAAAAGTTCCAGAGACGCTAACCAAAATTCAACAGTATACATGCCAAAACAAATAAGAACAGGATAGCAAATACACAAACTTTATTGGCAGCAACTACGACTGACTGAGCCGACATGCCAAAACTGTTCAGAACAATTGCGAGAGACCCCAATGTACAAAGGACTAACCATCCACGAAACATTTATCTAGACAAGAAAAGCAACATCAAGATCCAATAGGCAACAGAGAGCCTTGTACAACCAAACTAACAGAATTTGCATATGGAAAAGCACGTCAAAGCTTATCCATATTGGCGTTCCTGAAGCTGCCACCGAGGAGTGACAGGAGGCCACCACCATGCACCCTCCCCTCGGGAGCAACACAGCCTCCCTCTCTGCCCCCGTCTACAGTAGGCTCAGACGACGAAGAGGGCATCATAGAGCGAGGAACAAGCACCTGAGGAGGTATCATCGCTTGGCTCCTCACCGTGCCGTCGCAGTCTGACGCCGCGCTGATGCCCGACGAGTGCCCGTTCGTCATGCTACTTGCAGCGGTGGTCGACGATGCCACGATGCCGCTGAAGAGGCCTGGTCCGATCATGCTTCCTCCGTTCTTCACCACACCATGTTCTTGCTGCTTGGCCATCAAGGTCCCATGTGCAGCACACAGGCCACTCTTGCCACGGGCAAACTTCTCGCATCCTGTCCTCCATGTGCACCGCTTGCCTCCACCGTGGGCTTTGCAGAAGGCTGTGCTCCCCTGAGCACTCTTACCGCAGTTGTCGACCTCGCACCGCTTGCCGCCACCATGCTTCACACAGCAGTCGGTACGGCCACGGGCACTCTTGGTGCAACCAGGCACCGCACAGCGCTTCCCTCCTCCATGTGCCACGCAGAAATCGGTGCCCCCATGTACACTCTTTGGGCAGACACCACCTCTTTCGAACATACATCGCTTCCCACCGCCGTGCGCTTTGCACAAAGGTGTGCTCCCTTCTGCACCTCTGCTGCAGCCATCAAAGATGCACCTCTTGCCGCCACCATGCGCCTTGCAGTACAGTGTGCTGCCCTGAGACCCCTTGCCACAATCTGGGTACTGGCACCGGCGGCCACCACCATGAGAAATGCAGAGCCCAGCCTTACCCTCGGCGCTCCGAATGCAACCTTGAACAGTGCATCTTTTTCCACCACCGTGCTTGATGCACCGCCCAGACCTACCCCGTGCAGCTTTATGACAGCCAGGATGTTCACAGCGGCGGCCTCCACCGTGAGCAATACAATAATCTGTCTTCCACTCGGCACTCTTGGTGCAACCAAGCTGCTCACACCGCCGACCTCCACCGTGGGCCTTGCAGTATGCTGTGCTGCTCTCGGCACCTTTATGGCACCCAGGCTTATGGCATCTTTGCCCGCCTCCATGAGCAATACACAGCCCTGATGCGCCTCTTGCACATTTGGAGCACCCCTTGAATCTGCACTTCTTAGGATGCCGGGGATGACTCCATTGTTCTGACGTGGTTGCAGTGACCACGTCAGAGCTCACACCAAATGAAGCCTCCGTCGTGGCAGAAGGCTCAGGGCTGAGCTGAAGATGATGTTGAATATGGTGAGTATTGACGTTGGTATTGTGCGTGAGGTCTAGCGAATCCTGGGTTTGTAGTTGGGCCTCGTTGCCAGCAGAAGAACTCGAGCGGGGAGCAAAGAGTAGGGATGGCATGTAGCCACCGACGTTCCTTACAGTAGCAGATGTTGAGGCTTCATCAACAATAACAAAAGAATAATATGTTCCATTTGTTGCTTGCAGATGCTGAATTGTTTCTGCATCATTCATCCGAAGGCCAAGATTCAGCGCCCCTGGATCGGTGAAAGAGAAACTCTGGCCAGACAAAGTCTGAGCTTCTTTTGACTTGTATACTCCAGTGGGCTGACAATCTGCCGAATAAAAATTAGGTGTTGGACCCAACCCAAGAACAAGCTTGCAGTCATCATCTCTCGCTGTGATGTTATTCATGCTTTGTGTATTTTCATTATCATGGCCACAATTAGCCATTGCTGAACCCAGGTAGTCCATGCGGCGTGTGCTTTTGCCCAGGTTCTCGATGGTGTAGCTTGAAGGTGATTGTCAGATTAACACAAAGGAGTCATTCATCAGAGGTTGGTTTGGGATGTCCACAAAGCTCTTATATCCATCACAACTTAGCACTATGGCAACGGTGTGAGAGCAAATGAAAACAGGACTGAAGAGCTGAAGAACAGGGGCCAGATGATCTTTCAGACACGGACAATAGAGTAGACAAAATGGAAGAATATCAGCAGGAGTGTAGTACCGAAGGAACCACCACTGACAAACCCTGAGGTGTCTGCACGGTCCATGGCTGTCTTGATTCTGGGAGAATTATGATCCAAAGCTACACAACCTCCACAGCACTAAACAACATCTCCGGTAGTTGACATCAAGCATAGGCAGGAGTACCTAAATGCTTTGTGGTTGGAGAATCTTCAAATTACAAAAACAACACATTATGTCAGCCAAAATTTAGATAATAAATATATGTTTAACATGAAGTTTAATTATTAGTAGTACCATAACCAGGTGCCCAAGCCAGTAAAGAAAACCAATATTACTGTATGTGAAAAGATGAATCCTAGAGTCCCCATAAGGAGATCAACAAATGCAAGAAATAATCAGAGGTAAAGAACTTGAAAAAGTAACTGTAATATGACCAGGTATAAAGCAAGCAAAAGCAGCACCCAAGAATAATATCAACCTAGAACTCTACATGTGTATGGGACGGACACCATCATCAGTTTATCTCATATCAAGTAGTATAGAACTCAAGATGCAACCATGACCACAAGCATATGTTGTTTTTGTTGAAAGGATAAGCAAAACACAGGATAAGGAACAAGCAACCACTGCCATACATGTATATAGCATCTCTCAAATCTTTCGTATTCTACACACGACTAGTACCTCCGAAATTTACATGTTTGAAGAGCGCTAACAACGGAGACTGCTTATAATTAAACACACATTCTATTACATTCTCCACGGTAACGAACATTGGATGACAGTGAGATCATCTATAGATCGAAATACAGATGTACGGATTGACTACTTGTGTTCGAACTCCCAAGTACCAATGATATATACAGGGTGCCTACCATGGACAAAAAATGCTGAATGGCGACCATGCTGAACTTCCCTAGGATATACCCATGCCAATTTTTCCAACAAAATTAACTGTCGACTATGAAAGGACAACCTTTGTTCTATCAAGGTTGTCAAAATCGTGATTCTGAATCGGATCGGAGACACTCCAGTAGGATCATATTTTAGGATCGAATCATAGAATCTAATATTCTACCTGATTCTACCATAAATACATTTTTTCAATGTGCCGTCTATTCCAAGAGTGATATGAATGTTTATTTGATCATTTGACATCTAATTTGATTGATAAATGTCTAAAGCGTAGTTTAGATTCCATGTCATTTAGAGCTACAACTAAAATATTGATTTTAACAACCTTGCCATTACCCAAACATTTTACATAAAAAGTAAAATAATTAAATAAAATAAAATAATTTTTATTATTCCAAACCTCCAAATATTTTAGTATGATGCCTATATATATATTCAGTCGTATCCCCGTGTCGCCATTTTTTAGAAAATGACGAATCTCGTATCCCATACATGTCGTGTCCGACACGCGTGTCCGTGTTCGTGCATCATAGGTAGGTTAGACATGTTCAAGTAATTAAAATATTTTAGTATGATGCATCATAGGTGTCTGTGTCCATGCTCCTAGTCGAAAAAAAATTAAAATAATTTTTATTATTCCAAATGTTTTTCTACGTGTTTGTCAAACTGAAAGTGTAAAATAGGAATTGTAACTCAAATATAATCATCGGGTAATTTGCATGCTCAATCATGTTCAAGCGTCGGGGGCATGGATGGGTGGAGTTGGGGAGCAATAGGGACAGCGGCGGCGCCGCCACGTCAGGCGAGGGCATCGGGTCGCGCAGGAAGAAGGCGAGGCGCGTCGGAGGAGAGGCATCGGGTTCGGGAGAAGGCGCGGCGGCGGAAGAAGTGTCGAAGAGGCAAGGGGAGGGAGGGTGTTGCCGCCGGAGCTGGCGACGTAGCAGGAACAGGCGGGCGTTGTCGCAGCCGCTAGCAGGGCGATGTCGAAGGGGATTAGCATGGCGGCGTCGAAGGGGCTATGGAGTGTCGATTTGGATGGAGAGCTAGGGTTAAGGGAATAGGTTGGGTTGGGCTACCTTTTTTACTAGACCAAATGGAATGAGCCCAAATGGCAATACGTGTTCGATACGTGTCCAATACGTGTCCAATTTTAATTTTAAAAGATTTGGGTATCTAATTTCAAACACGCCTAAAATACGTGTCCAAACCGTGTCGGAGCTGTGACATGGCACCTCCCAGACGTGTCCGTGTATCAGAGTAACCTACTAATTACTTAGTACTTATCATACAACTTGAATTATGGCATAACATAACCAAACACCTAAATCTATTATAATTTAAGGTGATGCAAGATTCTACACGATTTTACGACTAAGAGCGGATCCGACTAGGTGCGACTCAAGATGTGATTTGGATCCTATCGGTGCTGTAGGACTAGAGTTGTGATTTTAACAACCTTAGTTGTATGGCAACACTAATTTGCTGAGAAATATGTAAGATACCACACATAAACAATCTAGCACCCAGGAATTCCGGAACAGTTGGGTCTCATCTATTAGATGGGCAGAAAAAAAACCATAGCACGTTACAATCTATCTAGTTAAATTCAAAGGCTATAGTCGGAGAGAAGAATATGGGGAAAGGAAAGGAAAAAGAAAACGACCGTGTCCTTTATCTAAGAATACATACAGGGTTCAGAGCCCCATACCACCATACCATCTCAATTGCAGAACATCCCAAAACAAGAACATTATACAGTCCAAAAACAGAAATTCACCCCCCCCAAAAAAAAAAAAAGCTTGTAGTTCTCCCCATAACAAACTAGAATACCAAGGCACAAAACAGATCCGAGTGTTGTTTTTTCTATATATAAAAACAAAAGTTCCACCTAAATAAGTAAATAGGAGATGGAACACAGAAATTCCCCAATCAAGACACCGAAAGAGGTAACCTAGAAGACAACTTGGGACCAACAAACTCATTCCGGAACTCCCATAGCCATAACAACATGCAAACAGAAAGAGAGAAAAGAAAAGGGCAACAGGGATACAAATCTTGGCAAGAGAAGGAACTGAGACAGGAGTAACCGTCACCTGGCACGCGAACGGGGGAGGGGGTATTCTTGCCGCCTCAGCGGCGGAGAGGAGGCGGGACAGCGGGAGGTGGGAGGTGGGAGGCGGGATGGAGATGGAGTGTGTTTTTTCCTTCTGTGTCGCCAGCTGCCTCTGTATATGGAATGGAGGTGTGGGAGAATTGGATTGGTAGGGGTCGCCTCGTGCTGTGGATGCCACTAACGGGTGGATGACGGCGGGATTACCTGGCAAATCTGGTTCAGCTTGGCGGCTGGGCGTGTTGTTATTCTTTTATTTCTTTTCGGGCGTGTTGTGTTTGTCGAAGGAAGCGTATCCGTTTTTGTAATATTCTGGTCTGCTTATAGTTGTACGGTGGGATTAGTCTCACATTGCTTGTCTCAAGTGAGTTGTAGTAGTATATAATGCCTGTTGGATCCAAATGTAGCACCCCCGAGTTAACCCTTTTACACGAAGCGAGAACGAAAGTGTAAGTGAGGTGCTATGTGTGGCGGATCCGCCCTACGGTGGGCTGGGCATTGAGCCGATTTTGAATCAGAGTGTTACAGTCTTAGTACTAAGATAGATCAATTACACAATAAACACTAAAGACAAATATAATGTAGAGAAAGATCTAAGATCTTTATTCATCTATTGTACATAGATAGTTCTCACATTTATAGTCTAAATGGGTGAAAGCCCTCCAAAGATGATTTAGTTTTTGCTCATACAATTAGGTTTCGTAATATTTCTCTTAGGCTATAAACAACGATATACAAATATCTCATCGAAAACTCTTTTCAAAAACCCGTTGGGAAAAAAAGAAATGGAGAAAAGAGTACATTACATTTGTAAGTTGCATTACACTTATTGCCTCACTGAAAACCTTCATGTGAGAAAACTTCAGAAAACTCATCAAGAAAAAAAGTACAATGTTTAATCATCGAGATCCAATCTTCAAGATTTTAGATAAATCATCGAGATTTGATAAGAGTTATGATATAGGTATTTACTCCCCCTGAACTCTATAACTCTTTACACCGTCTCATTCCAATGCCATGAACGCATCTTTGGAAACTGGATCCAGGCAGAGACTAGGTGAATAAATCAACTGGATCACAACAATACTTTGTTTGCAAGATCTTTACCTCACAATTCTTTTGGATTTCATGAGAATAGAAAATTTAGGAGCAATGTGCTTCGAGATGTTGCTCTTGACATAACCTATTTGCATTTCTAATACAAGCAGCATTATCTTCATAGATAATTGAGGGAGTATTAACGATATTAATGCCACAATACTTCTGGATGTGGTTAATCACATGTCTGAACCAAAAACATTCAAGAGAGGCTTTATATAGTGCTATAATATCTAAGTGGTTGGTAAAAGTAGCTACCCAGGTCTATTTAGATGAACGACGAGAGATGGTTGCACCACCACAAAGTAATATAAATCTATTATGGTATTTTGCACTATAGAGATTTAACAAATAGTCATTATATCTTCAAGATTTAGTAATGATCATCATGATCTATGCATGATCTTTATGATCTTTACATTGTCGATTAACTGGATCTAAACTGTTAAGTGGTAAAACCTTCAAGGTGAATTTAAACAGTAATCATTGTATCAACACCTTCTATGCTTGACTAAGATTTTCAAAATCCCAAGTATGATGATCGGTGTTTAATATATGCTCCCTTGAAGACAATTTTTGTTGATGTATTGTTTCTCTAATGCCTTTTATACATTTTTTTAAATGAGTATAGGAAAGTATATTGTGATCAAATCATCTGGATTACCACAATGCAGAGTCTTACATACAAATATCCTATTACTCATATGGAGATTTTGGGATAAACACTATTTGAGAGTAACATGCTTACTTTATCAAATATCACTATTCGATTGTGCAACACAAGTAGATTATCCTTACAGAGGATATGAAGTAATACTAGTTGCAAAGTTGTATGCCTTTAAGATACGATTTATCAAAACCTTTCAGGGTCTTAATATTTTGTAACTATCTCTGGGTGGTTAAAGTTATAACAAATAGTATATTCTGCATAACTATAAAGTATAGTTGTACCACTCGAGAGCAAAATATAACCACTCTTAGTTTTGGCGTTTAAAGGATTAATTGCCAATATCACCAATGTAAACCATACCTTCATGGTACTAGAGGAAACCACCATTCCACTAACTTCTGGTAGAAGATGCCCTTTATAAGTGCTTATGTGGCACACTTATGGTTTTTCTTTACATTCTTTTGGGTCTTGATAGGTCCTTGTCCGTTTCTAGGGATCATATTATCATTGGTGTGATTAAGAGATCGACTGGTAAGATAATTTTTCTACTAAGAAATGCTCTCTCTTTCTCGAGAGATGCTTTGACTACAGGTAAGAAACTATTAGGTATGTGTGTGTGTGTATATATATATATATATATGTGTGTGTGTGTGTGTGTGTTGATTTTGTTTCCTTTCTTATTAGGAATTTTGTGTCCTTCGAGGAACTCGACAAGGGTTTTCAGAACCCATTAACTGCATATTTTTATTTATTTATTCATGCCATTTGCCAAAATTATTATGCAATGGAACATTATTTCATTCATAATAGGAGTGTAACAGTCTCTACGGTGACCTTTGAACCATAGCTTCACCACTTTATTATATTCATAATGACCCATCAAGTCTGAACTACCTGATTCCAAAAGTTTTATTTAGCAATTATGGTTTAGACTCATATGCTTTGATTATGTGACCTGATATGAATGCTTCAAGCACTCGACCATGGGCTTTGGTTCCGGTTCCGTGTTCTCATAAGAAAAACTTTAGCAATTGTAGATGCAAAGTGATTGTCAACAACTTTTCTCTCATATCCTCCAAAATGAGGGTATCTCAGTGTTGACCAGATCTGTCTCATTTCCTAAACAAAAGATTATTGGTTGTTCCGCATTCCTAATATTGTAATATGTGCACATCAAGTTGCTGGGGTTTTTATCTTCATGATGAGCCTCTTCACGAGGTATTTTATCTTCATGGTGAGTTCTCTTAAAGAGAGTTCAAGAAGTGATTAATAATTGTTTTGACTAGTGTCATGAGATCTTAGACCCGCGATTGTCCCCACAGATTTTAGATCAAGAATCAATAAGTCAAATTCACATAGGTGGATATACTATTCAACCCGGGGTATTCCACTCTTAGCGACATATTTATTGTAAGTAAACACTGTGGTAACTCCTCCATATTTGAAAAGTATCTGTAGGCTCTCCGCTTCTAGCGTACAAGACTATAAGCTAAACATTAAGTTTAGCTTGACAAGTGTATGTATCTTGGTACTAAAGATCTTTTCCTTCTGGAAAATACGCGACCTTCAAACTTTTGGGCATTTCTCTCCTCCCTAATGCCAAAATTCGATCTTTATTAATAGCATACCACAAAATTCCCCTACCATTGGCACATGATTGATTGAATTTTAGATCCAACATGATCTCCAAGAACTGGTGGTGGATCATATGTGTATGCTACAGTGGTGATAACTTGTGGAAAATATTTGATTCCTCCAACATGCGCTTATTTCAATAAGGGATTTGATAGCTATATGCAGTGGCAAGAAAACTATATGATCATAATATTCTGTAGGATATTCCAACTTTTGATTTTTTTTATATTAATCTATGACGAAAGTCCCATACGGGGGTCTCAGATTTGGCATACTTATTCTATAGACTAGCTTCTTTATTATTTACCCAGGTTTCGATCTAATTACTCATACCATATTTTAAATAATTTGGATCACTAAACTTCAAGTTTATAATTACACAACATATTTTCTTATGGTCATAAGTAGTATATTTTTACAGCATAAAACTACATGATACTCTTCACGAACATAAATATAACATTGGAACATAAAATATTTGACCATAGTTAATTTGCATGAATATAATAGATTTTCTCCTGGAATTCAAATCCAGTTGAATCACTAATAGTATAATTATTCCACAGGAATATTTATTGTTCAACAAGAACACCATATTTAATTAAGAGTGATAAATTGTATGCCTTATTTTAATTTGTAATGCCAAAATCAACATGGCCAAATGTAGATCATTCAGGATCAACAAAAATCCAATAGGTCATTATATTTTTGTTGGACCGAAAAGGCGACTAGAGGGGGGTGAATAGGAGCACGCTCACTTTTTCATAAATTATGAATTCAACACAATTTCACTCCAATAGCTATTAGGAAGCTATGAAGGTCAATATACCAGTACAGCGGAAGACTGGTATTGAATTCAAATTAATCCCCTAAGCAATGTGACAAAATCAACTAAGATTAAAGCAACACGATTACATCAAGCGGTCGACCTCTGGACTCGACCGGTCGGACCGATTGTCGGCGGTCGGGTCCAGAATTATCTTGGCGGTCGGACACGCCAAATCGGTCGGACCGGTGATGATGGGCGGTCGACGGCGTGCTCCGAACCGATCCAAAGCAATAAAAAAACCCATGACGAAGTTGCAATTAGGTCTAACCTTTGATTCTCAACTCCAAACTTCACGAAACTTTGCACATACCTTCTCTATGCTATTGAGGACTTATTCCAATCGAATATAATGATAATTCTTGGATAGATCCTGAACAGTTGTCCATTGAGTAACAGAGCGTCTAAAACCGGGCAAAAACGAAAACTTGATTCTAATGCTTGTTCGTGAGTGATTGATGATCAAGATGATCCTAGATAGATTCACACATATCACAACAAACTAATTTGCGTGAAAGAATCAATCACAAACTCGCGGATCAAAGAAAGCCCTAAAATCACGAAATTGAAAGCAAGAACAAAAAGAGACTTATCTCAAGCAAACCTTGCATAGATTAAGAACGTGATTACTGTTGGATTACACCCACACCATCATGGATCAGTGGTCAATCCAAGATCACAAAATTCACCTCAAACCATCAAGAGCTCTAGCCTCCACCTCAACTCCCTCTAAGCCAATTAGGGTTTTAAAACATAAAAGAGGCGAGAAAGAGAGATGGTGCAGCCACCACCTCCTCCTATTTATAGTGGATACCTAGAACCTCTAGGGTTTGACTCAATTGGGCTCCCGTTAAGGCCCACTAACAAACAGGTCACACACGCACGCTTCGCAAAGCGTCGTCTTTAACCTTTTGACCTAAACCGCTTCACCATGCGCCATGGATTCGCCAATAGGTCACCCTTGTCCATCTTGTGTCACGCTTGAGTCCATTGACTCACCCGCATCGCCGATCGCTCGACCTCAACTCTCCAAGTCTAGTCCCGATCCTCCTCGCCGTTGACCGTCGTTGACCACCAAGCAACCTGCACAAACCATAGAAAAACAAACACGAATTCGGAACAAGTTCTTCACAACTTGACCCATGTTAGTCAAAACATGCATCATGCAATACATATGCCATGATACCAATGAACTTGACCTAACAAAACAACATCACCACAAAGTTGGCTGACGTTCAAAGTGGAAACCGGTCCGATCAGCTCCTCGTGAGCCGGCCGGACCGCCACTAAGGACTTAGCCAAATTCAAGCCCCAAATTCAAACCTTCTGGAAACTTAAAACGAATAGAAATTTTGCTTGGGAACTCCAAAAATTATGAGACCAAGTGCATTGGGATCCCCTCACTTGCCTACAATACCTATTTTTGGCCCAAACCGATTCAACATTTTTGTCACAGTAGGTCCGATCACGCGACATGGCCGGTCCGATCGATTTGGAACCGGTCGGACCGCCATGCTATGGCCGGTCGGACCGCCCCTGTCCAGAATGCCTGAACTTTGTCGAAAACCCTGTGAAAGGACAAACCATTAATGTCATTGCCAATTGTCACATCATCCTAAGATCTGGAGCATATCCCCATGATATCCACAATTTTATTTCTGTAGTTGTACTTGCTTAAAACAAGTGATATGTTTTCCAGTGGTGATGTGTTGCAGACCGTATTTACCAATTATGCATGTGTCATTTTCGATGAGTATGGCATGCTTCGGTGCGTAGTCAACGTGGCATATGTTCGACTGCGTCAAGCGGTCGTCGGTTTGCCATGTGCATTCCCGCATGCTGAAGGTTAACATATTGCTAAAGGCGAAAATCAATTACCCTTCGTGGGCTGCAATGATTGTGGTTGCCAACAACATGACTATCGATAAAGGCGTAAATGTCATTATCCATATTAACTAGATAAGAATAATAATAATGCAATTTTATTATCTCTCAAATAAACTAGATTAATTTTGCTTCTGGCTTTGACCTAGGATTTGCCACTGCGCCTAACATGAATCTTGTTTTGAATATTTTTCTATGCCTCTTAGGTTCCAATATCCCACACAAGTCCAATATCCTCCCCTTTTCATACCAACTATAAAAATCATGAGTGATAGCGTGTGCATAAGGTAGTTGGTTGAAATGAATTAGGAGTTTTGCGAAGATTTG
The DNA here is from genome assembly GCA_036346395.1 of Hsuehochloa calcarea. Taxonomy (NCBI): domain Eukaryota; kingdom Viridiplantae; phylum Streptophyta; class Magnoliopsida; order Poales; family Poaceae; genus Hsuehochloa; species Hsuehochloa calcarea. The sequence goes on from CM070600.1 coordinate 20,295,206, forward strand.
CAATCATACTTCAACATGAGTATAATTTTGTTGTCGTGAAACCAATATATATTATGTAACATTCTGTTACAAAGTTCTTCAATTAAGAAATTCGTGTGATGGGGGATAGTGTTATATAGACTCTAAGCTTTATGGCTAAAGTTATTCTCTACTTATTCGAGGAATATAGTGCTTTCTAGCCAAAGTGATCCAACAGAGATCAACATATGACTAGACTTGTTTTGGTGCCATTGAAAAACATAGTTTTCCTTTTGTCATGTAGGCATCCATGCACTACAAGCTAGTGAATTGAGGTTCATTGGATATCAAGACCATATGTCCAATATTTTGTTAGCAAAGCATGGCAAAATATTTTCAATTTTTAGGTATACAATTTACAAATTTTATTCCGTGCAAGATTAATTGTTTTACAACAAGTAAAATATGCTATTGACAATATGTTCTATTAATCATATTTAATCAACTATTAAGCAAAAGATAAGGCTTTAATAGAACAACTTAGACCATTATTTTATTTATGGTATCTGGAAATAACAATCAAATGCATATGGTTTCAGCCTAAAGTAAAAGATAAGAGATACTCATCATGAACAAGATCAAGCTTGACAGGAGCTAAATCTATATTACTAATGTGACTTGGGCAGGAAAGCAATATCTTTACAAAGTTAATAGATAACTAGGAGATTTCTACATGTCTTCATAGAACATATCATAGCCTTATCGTTGCCTTTGATTGCACGTACTTATCAGTTAAACCAACAATTAGTAACTTATGATTACATAATCTTAGTCGATAGATAACACGGTGCAGGACAGAGTTATAGTCATTTACATACTTCTAGTCCTAGCTACGTGTGTCTGTAGGAGCACAATTGGACTTTACTGGTATTCTTGTAGAGAAAACCATAAAGCCAACGGATCACATTTAGTCACCATGTCGTCGTTCTTAATGGCAGAGTAAAGGCGATACCTCATAAGATGCAAAGCCTTTGCCTTTTCAATGGCAGCAGGCTCGGCAATGGTATGACATGGAGATAAATCAAGGTGAAATAGTTGATACCATCGAGGGCAATCAAATTTCTATTTAGTGATGTCTACCATATCCCACATAATTCGTACAATTTTATATATGTTTATAGCTATTAAAATATTTTAAATGCATGAAACTAGTGCAAAATAGTAAAAATTAATTTTATCTATTTAGTAGAATTTCCATGGGTTTTTTGGAACTTTTCTGATAATTTTAAGGTCTAGAAGCAATTTTCAGAATTACTAGACCAATTAATTAATTTTCCAAAAACACACAATACCGGGAAAAAATAAACCATAAAAAATATGATGCTTCCATGGCATACTGGGTCTAAGGTTTCACAGTTTCTGGAAGCCGTATACCTTAGAAATTTAGTTTCTAGGATTAAATATAAAAATTTAGAATTTTCAAATTAATTTTTTGGGATTATTAAAAACTTCAGGGTTTTAACCAAAAAATACATGAAGCCGCACATTACTAGAGCAATTTATATGAACTTGAGGGCTTTTTTCGCTAAAATTCTTTATATGCAAAATATTCTTGTGATTTTCTAGAAATCCGAGAGGGCATCGGCAATATTTCCAATGGCGCATAATGGCATATTTTTTCGCCCACTACGACCCAAACGGCGGCTAGGGTTTTAACACTAGCCACTATGTTTCCTCACGCCGCACATAGGGCGGCGGTGGCGGCTCGATGGGCGGGCGCGATGGCTGCTCACGGGGTGCGTGAGGGCGACCAATGCATCTGGCGTGGCGACGGATGCGGCAAGTCAGACGGCGCACAGTGGGCGCGGGTGGTGGGCTTGGTGTCGTGATGGGGCAACGCACAGGAGCGGGCGACACGACGGGCGCGACACGGCAGCGCACGGCTCGGTAGGCTGGCGATGCACATTGCATGCAACGAGCTCAGCGGCTCAAGAGCCTTTGACGGCAAACACGGAGGTGAATAGCATGTTCATGGCAATTGATTGTTTTTTATATCTAATTGATCAAACTCAAATTCTTGATTTGAATTAGAATATGCATCCGATTGATCCACTCACTGATTGTTGTGTCGACCTATCGGGTCATTCGGTGATTGCGCCATTTACTTTGGCTTGATGTGTTGTAGATCCGATCCTCCGGTCATAGCTTTGTCTCCCTGTGCATGGTTACCATGATGGCAAAGAATAAGATCGTGCATACAAAACACATATCAATTGGCGATTAGAATCGACAAAAAATAAGATTGATCTAATTGCCATCCTTTAGAACAGCGTACCCGGATCGAAGAGCTTCATGCTGATAACGTGTTGAGAAAGGTAGTCGTCGTAGTATTGATAGCGATCAATCACACAATGAACACCAAAGAGAGACACAATGTAGAGGAGGATCCAAGATATTTATTCATCTGTATGTCTGTTGCACATGGAGGTTCCTCATATTTATAGCCCAAAGGGGGTGCGAGCCCTCTAGAGGCGGTTTAGTCTTTTCATTTTGTATTTGACTTCGCCTTCATCGGTAACAAGAGACTACATGTTGGGTTTGTCCCTGATGAAGTGTATCGCTGACGATAAACTCTTCCATAATTATTATATACTAGCTAAGTGTCTATGCGTTGCTACGGAGAAAGAAAACAATACCATGAAATGTTGAGCCGCGGTCCATAACCTTGGCTCCGCCGTCGTACTCAGTTGAGCTCCACCACGTCTTACATCATGCCTCCGCCATCATCATTGGCTTTATCCTATCCTTCTCCTTCCTTGGACCAAAGAGGTCTGGCGTTAGTCAAGGATGAGTTGTGTCGATGATCGAAACCCATGGTCTATTATAGAGCTTACCGGGAAAATAATATGAGAGCACAATCGAAATAGAGATATTTATTGTCGTAGACACAATGAGAATGTTTACAAGAATACTATGAGATTGAGAGGGATCTAGGTCCTCTACTATAATGCAGAGGATCACTACCCGAACAACACTTGAAAGAGGTACTGTAGCAAATAGTGTAAACATAGTGAAATATTTACTTCAGGAAAACACTATAGCGATTGATCTGGACTTTTGCTTTTCGATCGGACGGTAGAGATCAGCTTCTAATGCGTGGCACTGTAAATCCTCGGCATTGAACCCTTCAATATAGAGAATCCATTTCGATTGAAAGTCTAAATGAATCACATTGTAATTATGCTTATGAGATATTGTGTTAAAAGGCACACGGGCTACCCTCTTTATAACTATTGAAGAGATGATAGTTGATACCGCTAAAGACACATTTTGTCTTCATTGCACATTCCCTCGTTGAGTCTTAAATCGATGTGTCTCTTAGCCAACTGTCGTAAGTTGTTAAATGCGTCAATAATTATTCTCATGTTAGTCACGTGGGAAACTGTCATATTCCCCAACCAATTTTTTGGTCAGGGGTGACCCAAACTATATGACGAGTCGTACAATGTTTATTACTAGTCGTGTCTTGACCCAAACTGGTCTACGACCAGTTTTGTCATAATAGAAGGGATTAAAATTCTTTTTAATCATGGTTGTAGGTAAATAACAGTTACAAAGTGGGCTCTGAATATGTGAGTATGCTTTCATAGAGACTAACTTTGACTGAAAAATATTGATATTGTCAAAAATTATCGTCAACTTGCCCTTGGCATTGTCATCAGACATGAAGCTTGATTTAGTTGTGGCAAGGCACTTGAAGAGAAGTTTTTTTTTTTGGAAAACCCGAGGAAGAGTTTGTTAGCAAGAAATATGCATAGGAAATTGGGAATAATACGAGTTTGTTTGGTTTGTTAAGATTTTTTTTTCAGAAGTTTGTTTGCATCGGATGTGTTTAGAATTTTCTCTTTAGCTGCCTTTTATAGAAGGGAGTTACTCTGGCGTGGAGTGAAAGTAGAAGAGGAAACGAATGGTTTGCTAATAGGTCTCTTTTTAAGTAGTGAAGACACGACACGGTAGGCTAAGTCTGTGGAAATACTAATTTTGTTACTTATTCACGTGCAAAACAAGCCTATAGGTAGGCTAGGCAACGGTGTGTGTGACTTAGAATGACAGACTTTTTAATTACAGGTGCACATATTGATTGTACTTCTGCTTACGCTCGATAAAGATGACAATAGCAGTACTAGAATAACTTTTTTTTCTCGAACATGGTGTATTCGTACTAAAACCGCTCTTTCTTTTTCTGAAACTTAAAATAGAAAAAAAAAATGGTGAGACCGACATCTAAAAATGTATCACCAAAACTTCCAGTAAAACCCCTTGATTTGCACCCTCCGTAAGTTTACCCAGCTCCGTACGTACTCGATCGAAATCGTAATACGCCAAACTGCCAAGAGCAGATCTGAGATCTGCGGCTAGTTTTGAGCAGTGAGCCAGTGAACCTGTCGTTCCCATCGCTTTCACCGAAAAGCAGAGGTCACTCTCGGCGGCTGATCGGGGGTCCCCTTGCAGCAACATGACCAAGCTAAGCTACGGCGCGCAAGCTCGTGCGTTCGCAAGTTGTGTAGTTTTTTGGGTTTATTTAGGCTGTCTTTTTAAATAAATATCAAATCTAGCTCTTTATTCTATGAAATGTCAAAATTAACACTGTAGATATATAGATTGGCGACATATGTTGCACATGTCGCTTCACGTGGTAGTGCAATAGGCAAGCTACCGTGTTCCCAATTTGCTATGGGTCACCTTCCGCGGTGATTTCTAGAGCACTGCAGGTGGTAGCGCGGTAGACGACTTGTCGCGATCCTAATTCGTGGTGGGTCGCTTTTCGCGGTGGTTTTGCGTGGCATAAGTGCTATTTTTATTATTTCATTCGCAATTTCATTTAGAAAGAGATTAAATGAGTAAAAAAACTAAGTTTGTCTGCATGCCATGGGCTGTCACCATGGATTGTTGCGGGCTCGCGACATCTCATGAAACCCGGAGCTGCGCGGTTGGTTGGTTGTGTTTAGTAACCATCGCTGGTGAGTCCAGTTCGAACGAATACCTCGTAGACAAATTTAGAAACGTAAGAACAATACAAGAAAACAAGAATAGAATAGTAAATTGAACACAGAAATATGATGGGACTTCTTGCTTCTCTTTATTGCTCTTCTATAAAATTATAGTACAATGGTTGGGGAGTCACCCTTTTATATGACTTACTGGATGGATGGAGGGACCACCATGGGCCAAGCATGCCTGGTCTGGACTCGGTTTCTTAACACTCATTCTTGGGCACTCATCTGTCATGTTCATACCTCATCAAAGCTTTATAAAAATCAAATGGGAAAAATTTAGAGAAAGAGTACATGAAACACGTTTTGTTGTGTTGCACGAATTACCCCATTTAAAACTTTAGCTGAGAAACTTCAGAAAAACTCGTAAAGGGAAAAAGAGTATAATCAACCCAATTTCATTTAATCTCCAGAATTTATTCTATGTGTACTCGATTTTGCGTGATCAAGTTTCAATAACAAGTTTGTGAAAATTCTCCCTCTGAATTCTGCACTTTTCTAAGTCTCATCATTCCAATCCCATGTATCACCTTTCAAAGTTAGATGCTGGAAGTGACTTGGTGAATAAATCTGCAAGATTTTCACATGACTTAATATGCAGTACTTTAATTTCGTCCATCTTTTGCAATTCATGAGAATAGAAGAATTTGGGGTAGATATGCTTTATGAGTTGACTCTTTACATAACTCATCTGCACTTTGTGCAATACAAGCTACATTATCTTCATAGATAATAGTAAGAGTCTGTGCGATATTCAATCTACACGACAGCTGGATGTGGTGAATCATCCGGCGAAGCTAAGAACATTCTCGCGAGACCTCATACAGTGCTATGATTTTCGAGTGGTTCGTCGAAGTTTATACAAGACTCTGCTTAAACGATTTTCATGAAATTGCAGTTCCACCACATATGAATACATAACATATTTGTGACTTAGCTGTAAACGGGCCCGACGGGTACCCAGTGTCTACATAACCAGTCATGATTAGGTCTTGGTTCTTTTTGTAAAACAAACCAAGATCTTTACTTCCTTGAAGGTATCAGAAGATGTATTTTATTCCCTGCCAATGTCTTTTGGTAGGTTATCTACTATACCTTGCTAATAAGTTCACAGCAAATGCAATGTCCAGTCTAGTACAGTTTGCTAAATATACGAGCGCTCCTACTACACTCCAGTACGAGAATTCTGGTCCCAGGACTGCCTCCCCCTCTTCTCTAGGTCTGTACGAATACTTATCTTGCTGCAAGTACTTTCTGATCATTGGCACTTTCGAATGGTTTGTCTTTTCAAAACTGAACCTTTCTAACACCTTATGAGTATAGGTTGACTGATGCACTAAAATCCCTTTAACAGCATACTCAAGCTGCAAACCTAGGTAATATTTGGTTTTATCCAAACCTTTCATTTCGAACTCCGACTCCAGGTAAGAGCTTACTTTCTTAATACCTTCCAGGGTCCCGATGATATTCAGATCATCTACATACACTGATATTACACCAAATCTATCCCTGGATCGTCGTATAAATACACATGAATAATCTTCATTGTTCGTGTAGATTTTCTTGCATAGAAAGTCTCTTAAGCAATTATATTGCATCATGCCTGATTGTTTAAGTCCGTACAATGACTTTTTGAGTTGCATACTATATAGATTTCTATTTGCTCTGTCTTGTTTCGGGACAAGAATTTCTTCAGGTACCTTCATATAAATGTCTGAATCCAAGTTTCGATAAAGGTATGCAGTTACTACATCCATTAATTTCATTTCTAGATTCAAGTTTACTATCACTGAGATTAAATATATAAAGGTAGTTTCGCCCATGACCGGGGAATAGGTTTCTTCATAATCGACTCCTGGTCGTTGAGTGAAACCTTGTGCAACGAGCCTTTCTTTATATCTTACAACTTCATTATTTTCATTTCTCTTTCGAACAAATACACACTTATACCCTACAGGGTGCACATGGGGAGATGTGCGGCTTACAGGCACAAAAACCTCTCTTTTATTCAGAGATAATAATTATGCTTCTATTACCTTCTTCTAATCTTGCTAATCCGATCTTTTCTTATATTCAGCGAGTGATGCAGGCTCTCGATCAAGATCGATGATTGTGGTAATTTTTTTTGCAAAATAAATATTGACATTGGTTGTTGTTCTATTCATATATTCTCCCGTAGTCATATAATTTATAAATATTTCTTCATAGGGTGATTCTTCTAATGCTTCTACTCGCTCACCGCTACTTCCAATTGCAGTGACAAGTCTCTTTAGTTTTTAGCTCTGATGTGTGCGCACACATCCATGCTGATGTCTCTCTCCGTGGAAATATTCAAATCATGTATGCCTTTTACTGAAGGTTCCATACTGGTGGCAGGTCTCAACCTGCTCCCCTTCTGGTTCTAGGGAACTTCAGTGATAGGCTGTGTTAAATCTTTCTTATCCATTTTCGCTAAGCGCGCCCGGTTACTTTGGATTCGAGGGTCCGGAGTTTCCGTCCTTTTATTCTCAGGCATCTGGATGGGATTAGGGATACCTTCAATTTTCTTTGGTATTTCAACCCTCTCCGGTGCATTGCATGTAGGTACATGCGACTTGGTCTCGCTATTTAAATCAGTAAAGTGGTTAGACAATTGATTCGCTAATGCTTTCAAATAATTATCTTCTAGACTTCTCTATTTGCTTCACTAGTTCGCGGGTCATGTGCATGAATTCCCGTGGCCTACCATGTTATTTGCTGATAATTTTCATCAAGGGGTTGATTTCCTCACTCTAATGACGGAAAAGTATCATATTTTTCATCAAGGGGTTGATTTCCTCCCTCTAATGATGGAAAACTATCATCATCAAATATGCTATTAGCGAAGCGGGCTATATGCAAATCTTTAGTCATAAGGTCCAGATACCTGATTATGGATGTTGTCTCATAACCAACGTATATCCCAGACTTTCAAAGAGGTTCCATTGCAGTTCGTTACGGTGGTGTTATAGGTATATAAACTTTGCAATCAAACATACGAAGATAAGAAATTTTCGATGCTGACCCTTACGCTAGTTGCATAGGTGAATGGATGTTATATGCTGACGGTCTAAAATTGATGAGAGTTGATGCATGTAGGATTGCGTGTCCCCAATATGTAATTGGTAAATTACAATTCTGCAAGAGCGGTCGGGCAATAAATTTAATTCTTTTAATTAATATCTCTGCTAGTCCATTCTGGGTGTGGACATGCGATACGGAATACTCAATGATAATTCTCATTTTCATGCAATAATCATCAAATGCATTCGAAGTAAATTCTCCAGCATTGTCCATTCTGATGGACTTCACATGATAATCAGGGAAATTATTCTTAATTTTAATTATCTGCGAGATCAGCTTTGTAAAAGCGTAGGTTCTGGTAGACAATAAACTTACATACAACCATTTCGAGGAAGCATTGATGAGCACTATAAAGTACCTAAATGGCTCTGACAGGGGCTGTATAGGACCGCAAATGTCTCCCAAGATACGGTCCAGGAATGCAGAGATTTCATTCATCACTTTTGGAACAGAAGGCCTAGTAATTAATTTTCCGGTGGCACATGCACAGTATACAAAATCTTCATGATTGGGAAAATTATTTACATTGATATTATGTCGCCGAGAATAGTTAATTATGTTTCTCATCATCTTAAGACCGGGTGGCCTAATCATCATGCTAGAGATAGAAAAGTTCGAGCTTCTAAAAGTAATTTTCAGGATGGTATAGGCTGCAGGTGCCTTAATATTAGTATAGTATATCCTGGATTCATATGAAAGAAGTCGTTCTAATACCCTTTTTCCACTTTCTTCATGCTTTGTAATGAGCAGTATTCCTTACCATATTCTTCTTCTGGTCTCTACATGAAAGTAATCCACACATAAATAAAATACTCCAAAATGTAATATAACTTGCTATTATTAATACGGAAAAAGTCTTGCATGACTTATCATAAGAATTTAATGCTTTGTTCTCCTAAAGTTTACAACCATTATTCAAAATTCAATATTCTATCACAACCATAAACTACAAATGACTATAAAAATCTAAGTGTAATGCGTGCACTAGATCGAAACAAGTTCATTTCTAGATTCAAGTTTACTATCACTGAGATTAAATATATAAAGGTAGTTTCGCCCATGACCGGGGAATAGGTTTCTTCATAATCGACTCCTGGTCGTTGAGTGAAACCTTGTGCAACGAGCCTTTCTTTATATCTTACAACTTCATTATTTTCATTTCTCTTTCGAACAAATACACACTTATACCCTACAGGGTGCACATGGGGAGATGTGCGGCTTACAGGCACAAAAACCTCTCTTTTATTCAGAGATAATAATTATGCTTCTATTACCTTCTTCTAATCTTGCTAATCCGATCTTTTCTTATATTCAGCGAGTGATGCAGGCTCTCGATCAAGATCGATGATTGTGGTAAATTTTTTTGCAAAATAAATATTGACATTGGTTGTTGTTCTATTCATATATTCTCCCGTAGTCATATAATTTATAACTATTTCTTCATAGGGTGATTCTTCTAATGCTTCTACTCGCTCACCGCTACTTCCAATTGCAGTGACAAGTCTCTTTAGTTTTTTAGCTCTGATGTGTGCGCACACATCCATGCTGATGTCTCTCTCCGTGGAAATATTCAAATCCTGTATGCCTTTTACTGAAGGTTCCATACTGGTGGCAGGTCTCAACCTGCTCCCCTTCTGGTTCTAGGGAACTTCAGTGATAGGCTGTGTTAAATCTTTCTTATCCATTTTCGCTAGGCGCGCCCGGTTACTTTGGATTCGAGGGTCCGGAGTTTCCGTCCTTTTATTCTCAGGCATCTGGATGGGATTAGGGATACCTTCAATTTTCTTTGGTATTTCAACCCTCTCCGGTGCATTGCATGTAGGTACATGCGACTTGGTCTCGCTATTTAAATCAGTAAAGTGGTTAGACAATTGATTCGCTAATGCTTTCAAATAATTATCTTCTAGACTTCTCTATTTGCTTCACTAGTTCGCGGGTCATGTGCATGGATTCCCGTGGCCTACCATGTTATTTGCTGATAATTTTCATCAAGGGGTTGATTTCCTCACTCTAATGACGGAAAAGTATCATATTTTTCATCAAGGGGTTGATTTCCTCCCTCTAATGATGGAAAACTATCATCATCAAATATGCTATTAGCGGCGGGCTATATGCAAATCTTTAGTCATAAGGTCCAGATACCTGATTATGGATGTTGTCTCATAACCAATGTATATCCCAGACTTTCAAAGAGGTTCCATTGCAGTTCGTTACGGTGGTGTTATAGGTATATAAACTTTGCAATCAAACATACGAAGATAAGAAATTTTTGATGCTGACCCTTACGCTAGTTGCATAGGTGAATGGATGTTATATGCTGACGGTCTAAAATTGATGAGAGTTGATGCATGTAGGACTGCGTGTCCCCAATATGTAATTGGTAAATTAGAATTCTGCAAGCGCGGTCGGGCAATAAATTTAATTATTTTAATTAATATCTCTGCTAGTCCATTCTGGATGTGGACATGCGATACGGAATGCTCAATGATAATTCTCATTTTCATGCAATAATCATCAAATGCATTCGAAGTAAATTCTCCAGCATTGTCCATTCTGATGGACTTCACATGATAATCAGGGAAATTATTCTTAATTTTAATTATCTGCGAGATCAGCTTTGTAAAAGCGTAGGTTCTGGTAGACAATAAACTTACATACAACCATTTCGAGGAAGCATTGATGAGCACTATAAAGTACCTAAATGGCTCTGACAGGGGCTGTATAGGACCGCAAATGTCTCCCAAGATACGGTCCAGGAATGCAGAGATTTCATTCATCACTTTTGGAACAGAAGGCCTAGTAATTAATTTTCCGGTGGCACATGCACAATATACAAAATCTTCATGATTGGGAAAATTATTTACATTGATATTATGTCGCCGAGAATAGTTAATTATGTTTCTCATCATCTTAAGACCGGGGTGGCCTAATCTGTCATGCTAGAGATAGAAAAGTTCAGAGCTTCTAAAAGTAATTTTCAGGATGGTATAGGCTGCATGTGCCTTAATATTAGTATAGTATATCCTGGATTCATATGAAAGAAGTCGTTCTAATACCCTTTTTCCACTTTCTTCATGCTTTGTAATGAGCAGGTATTCCTTACCATATTCTTCTTCGGTCTCTACATGAAAGTAATCCACACATAAATAAAATACTCCAAAACAGAATATAACTTGCTATTATTAATACGGGAAAAAGTCTTGCATGACTTATCATAAGAATTTAATGCTTTGTTCTCCTAAAGTTTACAATCATTATTCAAAAATTCAATATTCTATCACAACCATAAACTACAAATGACTATAAAAATCTAAGTGTAATGCGTGCACTAGATCGAATCAGCGAAGTATGATGAAACTTCTGCCTGAATCTACTCCATGTCCATGTAAGTGCAACTACGGCTACGGCCGCTACAATGTCCAAAGAAGGGGTGATGGGGGCTGTTGCTGGGCTGTCCACATCCATCGGTGCAACCAACAACCGTGGATCCTCTGTGTCTGCAATGACGAGGTGTGCCTCATGCTGTCTTTTGCCCTTCTTCTTAGACTGGAAAGCATTAATCACGTTCTGCGTCTCATGGCAAACGTGTGACCAATGTTTCTATATGCCATATTTGTAGTAACTTTGGTCCTACTGGCTATAGGGCTTCTCATCGCACTTATTTTGTTTGCCCTTCTTGGCTTGAGCATTCTGCTTAGCCTTGCGACCCATGACCTTACCCTTCTTGCCTGTTTCCTTTGAGTGAGGCTTCCTCACCTTGTAGCTACTAGCATTGACTTCATGGCCAATATTGCTACTAGGCGGCTGTGAGATATAGTTCTTCACTAGAACATCATCTTGAGCTTCCGCAGCTTGCATGATGTCAATCCGTTCGATATACTCCTTGTAGCCGTCTTGACGATAGTTGCGTGCAGATTGCACCATATTTGAGTGAATGGAAGCGAGAGTTTTCTCGATCTTCTGCTCATCTGTGGTTACCTTACCACAGAGTTGAAGACTGATACAAATTCTGTGCAAATACAGAATTATACCCCCAACAGTCTTGTTGTAAGCAAAATATAGTCGGTTCCATTCCTGCTCGGTCCAAGAAAGACTGGTGTACTTCAGCCTCTCGAACCGCTTCTTCTGTGTGGTCCATAAAGCTAGTGTGTTCTTCTCCGCTATATATTCATTCTTGAGCATTAGGCAGAGATGGTGTCTGAGGAATTGAAGTGCTTGATTATTTTTCTCAGCAGTTGAAGTGACATCCTTCGAGATACTAAGTCCGATAGCAGCACGGAGTTTTTTTGCTCCAAGTACAATCTCAACATCTGATGCCCAAGTCAAGTAATTCTGGCCATGGTGGGCCAGCTCTTCGAACTCTCAGTTCATAATGCCAGTCATTTGCATATTTATGCAAAGATTTCATAATATTACTGCTGGTAATTTGCATAAAAAAGGTTGTAAAAAATTCCCATTATATTCCCGTATTTTTCTATGCATTTGCATGATTTATTGTTATTTTCAGTGATTAAAAGTAATATGAACAATCACATATAATAATAAATAGTAAATACAATACATAAATTGTATATAAATAATAATAACAAAGTTAAACATGCTTCAAAAATTTAGTAATTTGAACACAGATATACGATGGAACTTCTTACTTCTTTTTATTATTTTTTATAAAATTTTAGTGCAATAATTAAAGATCTCTTTTTATATAATCTAGGGGACGAAAGAGTAGTCCCCTCTAGGCCAAACCTACCAGAAGCGGAGCCAGTTTTTTAACAGTTTGGTAGTCCTGAATTCTGCTGCAGTGCGTGCTGTGGGCCACGCTTGTTACTAATATATATTATCGTACCATTTGGCTGAGGCGTTCACGGCCAGCCTCGGTCGGTCGTTCCTTCCCAGCTCGGCTCGGGGCGACTTGCTCGACTCTCCACCGTTCGTTCCCCAAACCGCATCCCCTTCGCCGTGAACTCCACTTGTCGATATCCCACAGGCCACCTCCTATTCTCCAGTGGCGCTCACGCGCCCGAGGCGCCTCCCTGCGAAAAACAATCCCACTGCCCTCCCACGTTCCGCCCCCAAAAACTGCCAGGTAGGGCCCCGACAGTCACGAGGCCCACCGGTCATTCGATTTTATGGAAACTCGCGGTTCAGATTCCAGGTAGCTTTTGCCTCCGGGCCCACGTCTTAGCGTCGCGCGCGCCAGCCCGCAGCACCCGTCCTCTCGGGGGGCCGCCACGTTGTGCTACGCCATTCGTCCGCAGGTGGGTGGACCCCGCCGCCCCGCCTGCTTGTGTAGTTGTGTTTGTTCAGGCTGCCGTATAGAGCTGGAGGAGAGTACGGTGGCAGGGCGGCAGGTGACGTCAGCAGGCGGCGGCGTGTGGTGTGGAAGCTAGGAGGATCTGGCGTTTTCTGGGGAGAAATATTACTAGAACAATATAGTATAAATTAAATCATGATTTTATATGGACAATACAATTTTATCCTACAGGGATTGTATTACACCTGCTACGAGGTATAGTATAATTAAATACTTTTGCTAACTCCCAGTTTCTTAAAAAAATAAAATAAAACCTAGTCACCTACAATTACACAATACGAAGTTTAAAATTGCATTACCAAGTAACATGCAGTTTTAGTATAGTTTTACTATAACTTTTAGTTCTATTTATTTTTTTATTTATAGGGTTCACCTAGATTTACTTTTGTTTAGTTTAGAATTTTTTTTTTTGTATTTGTATAGTTCACCTAGATTTACTTTTATCTAGTTTAGAATTTTTTTTTTGTATTTGTAGGATTCACCTATATTTACTTTTTTTCAACATAAAAAACAAAAACCATTGGATGCTGTTCCAACGTACCGAAAAAAGTGACTGAGTTTTAAGAAAATTTCAGACGACTGTAACTTAGTCGGTTCTATAATTAAATCGTAATTAATTCGAATCATTAGATAAAAAGAATAGATGACTTGAACAATTAAATCGGAGTGTACCGTAAAAAAAGCTTCTGGTTGGAGCTAATCTAACGTGATTTGAACAATTAGGACGTTAATGATTCGCCAATGGCGAGGCGCCGAGGTTAGCAACTCTGGCTTCGTGCTCCTCCTGGCCACTCGAATTGAGGCGAGTGGCTTTCGCTGGGATGGAGGGGCATAGATTAATTCGGAGTTGGTAGATTGTTGGAGCCAATCATCAACTGGTTTTGTTGTGTTGGTGATGCACGAGTACTCGTCATGCATGTAGATGTACGAAGTCTATTTCTCTTTTCTCTGAAGGTTTCGCACGTTTTAATCCTGAAGATACCGCCGGGCTTCGCGTCTCCGATGTGATTGGACCAGTTGAAGGTAACCAAATAAAATACTCATCAAACTCGTTAGTAGTACTAGTTTATGACACATTACTGGCTAAGTTGTCTGTTTCAGGGGTGGAAAAAATACCATTTCAGTGTACCAAAGTCACAAGAAAGAAAAGATTAGAAAAGACAGAAAGTGATGCTGGCTATGCTCTTTTTGTCAAACTAACAATTCCCACAAAGCACCACCACTTCAAGCTAGCTCGCTTGCAAATAGTTTAGGGCAAGAACCTAAAGGGATCCACACGATCGTGCTTCCTGCAACGTTTGGATCAGAAGATTTTAAGCGCTCGATATGTTCACCAAACCAATCGTGATGGCTGCAGAAGCCTTATTCTGCAGCAAATCGGTCAAGATCACCAGTCCGAGCAGCCAATGGCGTTGGGTCAAACTAGTTTAATGAGAGATCCCATCGAATTCGTTGATACCAACCGCGGGCTAGAATCCTGGCTCCTGCATCCAAATGATTGGTGCAACTTGCCATTGGCTGTTAAAGTCGTCACTCGTCAGCTCTGCAAAGGATCAATGCGAATTTTCAGGTAATGGCAAAATGGCATCCGTTCAGCAATCAGCACAGATTATGCAATGCGCGTTCACAAGCCACCAGTTTTATACGAAGGATTGTATGAAATTTTCTGTTAGTACTGCTTACATGAATGAGTTTCGGGTGGTGGAGCGCCGGGATCCGCTAAGAAATCCTTCCACAGGCCTATTTAGAGGCCTATTTAGAACGCACAAATTTCACAAGAATCAGAATAGTTTCAATACGAATTATTTGGAACTCTCCGGGTTCCAAACAGGCCTGTAACCCTGAATCCAAAACATTCAATGTCATATAAAGTACACAGTGGGCCGTATTTGGGCTAAGAATAAATAACTGGGCCGACCTTGACCCCAACGTTATTTATTCGCTGCCTCCACAGTCCGTGAAATTTTGACCTTGACCTTGACCTTGGTGTTTGCATCACAAGAGAATCGAGGAACTCTACGTACTAAGATTTTTTTAATTTAAAAGATAATTACAAAATCAAGAAAATTACAAAAATAGGTGCTTGTCGCCATACCAATTGGCGACAGTATCTATGTCGCCAATTGAACTGACGACAGGAGAATTTTGTCAGTTCAATTAGAACCTGTCGCTAGCTAGTGACAGTATCTCTGACATCAATTGAATTGGCGACAGAGCCTTATTTTTTTTAAAAAAATTATGTATATAGAATTCGGTCTAAAGATTTAGTGTATTTCACGAAGTTTTTGGTAATACCGTAAAGTGTCTGCGTAGTTCATAATTCAAAATTAGATAATATAACGAAATGTGAAGTGGAGAATACGAGATAGTTAGCACAATTATAGTCAAAATATTAGGAAATAGATATTTAAGTCCGAAAGACTTCATAATTTAATTATGAGATACATGGCGCGATACGTACATTAGAAAGGCCAACACGCACGAATCAACAAACTGAAATACACTTACGATACATGTGCGCCTTTTTGGAATAAAAAAAGGTTGATTGTAACGAAACCGATCAGTCCTAGCGGCCTATCGGTCCCTTCCCCTTGTCTCTGGACTGCCCGTGGTGGTAGCCAATCTCGAAGTCAGCCATATTCTCCGAGACGGACTGGACGATTGAATGATGTTAGGATAGCACAACGTAGGGCCAAATTAATAACTAGGATGCATACTAAACATAACTTACCTCTTCAATCCGGACTGCGCCCGGGCGACGGGGAGCGCTAGGACAGCCACCGATCACACTAGCCGGAGCCTTCCCCTTATGCGCCGCGCTCGGCCCGGTCATACTCAGCTTCCTATTCAGGGGTCCACCACCACTCTGCTCTCCTGGGATCCTCCGATGCCTTTTTAGTAGGGTCGAGTATGTAAGGTTTCCAGTGTTTGCAGGTCTCGGCTCGCATCGCATAGTTTAATATGTACTTCTACTTGATGAACGACCTATCGTACATGTCTGGGCCATCGATCCATTAGAAGAAGTTGCATCGCATCTCCGGCTGCCATTATATGCGGATGTAGTTAGGGATTTGTGGAATGAAACGTAAGATGTTAAAATCCATGTTTGTGTAAGATTCGCTTACAAGAATGTTCCCACACGTATAGTACGTCTGGGCGGCCGTCGCTAGGTCTGTGTACTGGGTGATCTTAGCCGGCTCTTCGCACACACATTGTGGGCATATAAAATCCAGTGGTATCGGTGCATCCTTCATAGAGCAATCCTGGTAGAGTTTAGCCCTCGCAGCAAGCTACTTGTGCTTCCGCAACAGCTTCGCGTAGAAGTTCGCCGACGAGTCCGACCTTTCCTTCCTCTTAGTTGTGCGAACCAGGTTTTGGTGAAGTGTTGGGTATGGTGTAGTGTTCTCCTCCAGCTCTCTTCTCATCCAGTTCTCTTCTCCCTCCTTTTATAATGGGTCTTTTCGGCCTGAAAAGGTGGCGTGACAGAGTATGGTGTTTTCGGTCTGAAAAGGTAGCATTGCAGTGTTCTCATCTCGGAATGCAAAAGTGGCAGTTTGTGGCGTGTCGTGGTGCGTTCTTGTTGGACCGAAACGGCGACTAGAGGGGGGGTGAATAGGAGCATGATCTCTTTTCACAAATATCAGATTCAATACGATTTTCACTTCGATAGCTATAAGAGCTATAAAGATCAATATTCAAGCGCAGCAGAAATCTTGTATTGAATCCAATCTAAACCCCGGAACAAAACAACCAAAATCAACAAAAACTCAAATTTCAAGTGTTGGGCGGTTTGACCTCTATATCAATGGCGGTCGGACCCTTCACCTTGGGCGGTTTGACCTCCAGTCTGATGAACAGTGAAATCAGCTCAAAAAATGAAGTTGCAAATAGGTCTAACTTTTGATCTACAACTCCAAACTCGATGAAACTTGGAACACACCTTCTCTAGGATATCAAGAATCTATTCCAATCAAGGATCGTGAAGATTCTTGGTAATGTTCCGACCTTTTTCCGTTTGAGTGATGGATGGTTCAAAACCGAGTCAAAACGAAAACTAGATCCAAAACCTTGCTCGTGGGTTAGAGATGATCAAGATGATCCTAGATGAGTTCCCACATGTCACAGCAAGCAAGATTAGGGGCAAAAACCAAAGGAAAACTTGAGAATCAAAGATGGTCCCAAAATCATAAAATTGAGAGTAAGAACGAAAAGAGACTCATCTCAAGAAAACTTGCATAGATTGATTTGTGATTGTTGCTGTTTTACAGCTACTCCATCAAGGAAGATAAAACTCAATACATGAGCACACAATCAATCTCCTCTTCAAGAATCCTAACCTCTCCACTCCCTAATCTTAAAAACAAAACTAGGGTATAAAAATAAACAAAAGGATTAAGGAGGTGCTACAGCATCCTCCTATATTTATAGTGGAGGCTAACCTTCCAGAAGAGTTTCATATTGGGCACCCGTTAAGCCCACACACAAACGGGTTTAAATCACACACGCATTTTAAAGCGTCGTCTTCATCTTCTCTTGACCTAAACCACTTCTCCTTGCGTCGTCTTGCGCTGCGGTATACCCAAAAGCCATCAAGGCGGTATTTTAGTGATATTACCAAAATACCCCTTCTCGATCCTTGTCCGAAGACCGAGTTCAATATTCATGAAGCAGTTCCATGCTTCGCCACGTGTAGGTTGATCAACGGTTCTCATCATGTCAGCAAGTCTCTCCCATCCAGCTCCCACGGAAACCACCATGGCACTTGCACCGACCCCCGTGCCGCTTGATGCAACCCGTCGCACCGAACTTCCCGTTCGGTCATCCTTGTCCATTTTGCGCCATGCTCGAATCCATAGACTTCACCCGGCATCCTCAATCGTTCTGAACCTCAGCTCTCAAGCCTAGTCCCGATCATCCTCGCCGTTGACCGTCGTTGATCTCCAAGCAACCTGCACAACAATAGACCAAAAAATCGATTCCGGGAACAAGTTCTTCGCAACTTGACCCACGTTCGTCAAAACATGCATCATGCAACACATATGCACTGGAACTCATGAACTTGACTCAACAAACAAATATCGTCGCTACGAAAGCCGACGAATCAAGTGGAAACCTACCAAACCACCACTCAATGGCCGGTCTGACCGCCCAGCTAGGGACTTAGCCGATTTTCAGCCCTTGAAATCCGAAATCTCTCTGGAAATTTCAAACAAATAGATCTTTTGACTGGAAGCTCCAAAAATTATGAGACCAAGTGTATGAGAATCCCCTCTATTTCCTACACCCTCTATTTTTGGCCCAGGGGTGGTCGGTCAGACCGCCCTTGGTCGGTCTGACAGCCTAAGACCTAACAGCACTGAGATTTTGCCAAAAATATGTGATTCGACAAACCTTTATAGCCATTGCCAATTGTAACATCATCCTTAGATCATGAGCATATCCCCATGATATCCACAATTCTTTTCGGTCTGAAAATGTGGCGTGGCAGAGTGTGGCCTTTTTGTTCTGAAAAGGTAGCGTCGTAGTGTGTTATCAACTCGGTCTGCAAAAGTGACAGCGTGTGGCATGACAGGATGCGATCTTTTCAATCTGAATAGAGGGCATGGTGGAGAGTGGTATTTTTGGTATGGAAAGGTAGCATCAAGGTGTGTTGCCATCTCGGTCTGCAAAAGTGGCGGTGTGTGGCGTGACCGGTTGCTGTCTTTTCGGTTTGAAAAGGGGGGTGTGGCGGGGTGTGGTCTTTTCAGTGTGAAAAGGTAGCATTTAAGTGCGTTGTCATATTGGTCTACAAAAGTGGCAATGTGTGGCGTAACCCGGTGCGGTCTGAAAAGGTGGGGTGTCGCGATGCTAACTCCCTCACGTGGTTACCCGTAGACACAAGAACCACTAATATCGAAACATGATACTAGGATAATGTAAGTTGTACATAAATTTATATTTACATGACATGACTAATATTTACAAGAACAACTATCTACTCGCGGACCCTCTTGGGGCGTACCCCACGTGTGGCTCTTGGCCTCGTCCGAGGCAGCTGCGGGCGCTGGTACGAGTAGGTCAAAGGCTCAAGCGGCCGAGGCACCCTACCGGCATGAGTAGCCTAAGGGGGTGTCGCGAGAGGGTGCTGCTTCAACTGGCCCGCTCTGGGTGCACTGTGCAACTGTGAAGCCCCCATGGAGACCTGGTTGCTCTCGCCGTGCGAAGGCCCACCGCCACCATGGTCTAAATCGAAGTCCCTGGAGCGCGACAACTCATGCGACACCAGCTCTTCCCAAGGGGTGTATGAGCTATGAAATAGCACGTTATGCATGTAAACATGGCAAAAATGATGAAATAGTATGTTGTGCATGCAAACAAGACAGACATACCTAGGTGCACGAAGGTAGTGGACGACTTTGCGTGCTCGTACAACTTGTATGGGTGGAACTCAGGACCTATGAGAGAAAATTGCCGTTAGTAACTAGTGGAGTTTAAAATAAACAATAAGACGTTAGTGTTTCATGTCGACCTGCGAACTGTGCCAGGGTACTCCCAGCACGATGCCACATGGACCCGCCCGCTACGTCCAGGTGAGGAGTCGTGGGGTGTGATGCACCTTGACTCACCCCTCGTCCACGCACAGGTGGGTCCACCACCTCCCTCGGCCTACGGCATGACGCCATCTCGATGCCTCGCCTTGACGAACTGGTCCATGACCCTTCTTATCTCTTGTGCCGTCATGCTGAAGCGCTCCCCGAGCGTCACACGACACATAGAGGCCGCCAACTCGCATATCTCCCAATGTAGATCGACGTGTACATGTAATTAACAAGTTTTTAACAAAAAAACTTGCAAAGTAAATAATATGTACGGACCGTTCAATACGTACTATATGATGGAATGCGGAGTCCGGCTGGGTAGGGTACGCGCCAGACGTCATGACCTCATGTCGTGGTGGGTCGTCCATGACCCTGACGCAATGAACCCTTGTCCGACTGGAGTACCACTCGATGTACCCCTTGTACGTCCCGGGGTCGTAGGGAGCATCCTCTCAGACGACGTCCTCCAAGGTGCGGAGCCACCCCTGAACCCAAGGGAACATCCTGTCCATCCAGGAATTCGTAGAATGAACTCCTGTAACATCCCAAAAATTAGCTTGTTTTTTAAGCTTTTAGAAATAAAAATAACCATTTGAATTTTCTTGTTTAAGTTAAAGCTTAATTAGAATTTTTATAAATAAATAAAGATTTAATGTGAATACCATTTGAATTTTCTTGTTTAAGTTAAAGCTTAATTAGAATTTTTATAAATAAATAAAGATTTAATGTGAATACCATTTGAATTTTCTTGTTTAAGTTAAAGCTTAATTAGAATTTTTATAAATAAATAAAGATTTAATGTGAATAATATAAACTTCAATTAAATTAGAATTTATTTTATTTGGGTTCCTTGAGTTTCAGATAATTGTTTTGGATTTTTTGGAGTTTATTTGCTATTTCTTTCAGCTCGATTCTCTTTAATTCAATTTATGAAATTAAGAAATCATTTAAATCCGGATTTTTCCTTTCGAGATGAATTTCCTTCCCTTCAGCCCATCTTCTTTTCTTTTGGCCCAGCCGAGACGACCCGTTTTTCCTTTTCTCCTCCTCCCAGCCACTTGGCCCGCTCATTCTTTTTCTCGTGTCGAGCCAGCCCTCGCCTCCTTCTTTCTCTGCCGAGTGGCCTCCGCCTGTAAGCCATGTTCTTCTTCCTTCCGTTTGCCAGCTTGTGTCCGAGCCACGTATTCCTCGTTGCCATCCCGAGCTCAAATACTCCCGTCCTGACACTATTTAACTGTGCCACCCATGTCAGTTTTTGCACTCTGATCCCCTCATCCGAAGCCCTAACTTGCCACCGTGGATTCGTCGCTGAGTTCGCTGATTGAAGCTTGAGAAGCCGCCGGCCACCAAAGGTCTTCATCACAGAAATTTGTCGACATTGAAGCCTCTCCTCCCGAGCCGTCTTCTTCATTGGAATCGCTTCGAGATGTTCTATTAGGTGCTCTCTTCCTCATCGCTCGAAGACCACCGGACCATCGCCGAACTTTTGTACCCAAAACTGGCCGCGTCGCCTATCTTCGATCTCCTCGCCGGTGAGTGCCCTCGCCTTCCCAAGAGCGTCACATCGTGTTTGAAGTTATTCTCTTCTGATCCCCTCTCTTTTTGTCGTCCCTCCGCCACCCTAGAACCTTGCCGCCGCCACATCTTCCCCCATTGCCGGTCTACGTTGTGTCGCCACTCTTGTCCTCCTCCGGCCTCTCCAAGGTGCTCAACATGTTCGCTATGTCGTCACCATCATTGTGCTCACCTCTGGCGTCATCGGGCGTCTTCACTTCTTTGTCTTCGCCGCACGCCCGAGCCACTGCCCTGCCATGGTCACCGCCGCCGCCTTTACCATGCCACCGCCACCCAAAGGATCGCCTCCTCCTTAGGAATCCATTTTGACCTCACTGCTAGCCTCTTCGCCCCCGTTTGCCATCGACGCCAGCACCATCGCCGCTGGCCATGCCCTTTGTTTCTTCCTGTCTCTGTCTCTTTTCTCTCTGATCTATGTGCCAATCCTGTCATTCTCCTTGTTTCTCTCTTCCTCTCTGTGCCACTTTGGTCCCACATGTCAGCCAACCTTGTTTCTCTCTCTTTCACTTATAAGTGGACCCCACTTGTAAGTTCCAAATTCTTTTTATTTTTATTTTCAGCCGAATGAATATTCTCTTCTCTCTTCGTTTTCTTTTTTGGAAAATCTTTTGCGAATCCGTTCTCCTTCGTTCGAACTCTGATTCAGTCCATTCAAATTCCTAAATTTATCTAAAATCGAGATGTTTCTTTTAGAGTTGGTTTTACTATTTTTTGATTTTATTTGGATATCTTTTGAATTTATTTGTGCTTCGCTTGTTGTTTTCTTTCTCATTAGACAATCTGTTTTACGGAGTAGGAGCATAAGCAAACTTTGAAGATCCAAGTGTGGTAATTGAGCAAAAGCCAAAACCAAGGTAAGTCATAGTCCTTTGATCATATTGAATATATGATTTCAAAAGTATATTGTTTTAAATCAATTGCATGTTATCTTTATATCAACTGCTTTTAGGAGTAGTTAATCACCTATTTGTCATTATGCTTTTATTAGACATTTGGAATACCTTGAATCACCTGTCACCATAGAATGGTTCATTTTAGTTAGACATATTTGTATCACCAACATGGGTATCGTACATATGCTTAGTTACGATGGGCTCATGATCACATGTACAATAATATTACATTTGACTTAATGAGATATGGAATTGTGGCAGTTAGCCACTATTGTTAAACTTTGTGTACCATGATAGGGTATGTCATTGGTCTTGGTTAAATAAAAATAATTTATACTTGGGTGAGCGATTGTGAAGTAGGGGTGCGGTTAGCACGTTGTGGGTTTGTGGTGGACTCTCTTGAGTAACTTGTCGAGTATTTAATTTTGTGCGTCATTGAACTAGGTCTTATCGTACAACCACATGTATGATGGGTTGAACTTAACTTAGTAAGTTGTTGAGTTTTGACGTTGACTATTCAGGTAGTAGGTTTAGTATGGGTGGAGGTGTGGACTACGCTAAAAGTCACATCTATGGACGGTTCACCGTCTCTAGGTCTAACGATGTGCGTTAGACCAACGGTGAGGTTGTGGTCGGCAGTCTACACTTCAGGAGATTCGATTGTTGAGATCAAACTTCTGAAATGTGTTGTTATGATTAGTGCTTGCTACATTGGTTGTATCTTGTGGGTGAAATATACAACTTCTACAGAGTGTTAATTAATCTATTCGAATAGCCGCGTCCGCGGTTAAGAATAGGTATGGGGATTTCACACGAGAGGTAGAGTTTTTTTTATATAAAATGTGTCGGAGTGTGAATGAGAAGTTCACTTGATGAATATAATGTTCGTTTGGTGAATTGGTAATTCATTTGGTGGTTTGGTTGGGACGTAAATGGGAAGCTCACTGGTTGTTTCAAAGCAATTGTTTATCTATTTATTATTCTTTTTAATTACACATTTCAATCTATTTCTTGTATTTATCATCAATATTGCTTTTTGCAAAAAAATCATACAGCTAATCCTTTGTTTAAGCCTTGCATGAATATTAATGCATATTATTTTCCTACGACTTGTTAAGTACTTTATGTGCTCATGACTTCAAACTTTGTAGCTCAGTTGAAGAGTATCAAACTGCTCAAGAGTTCTTTGAGAAGGAGTACTATGAAGACTTTGGGAATTAGGAAGCGTTCTCCGCTCGATTGCTTGTGGGCATATTGATTGGCCTTTCCAAGTTTTTTTTCCGCTGCAAGAGTTTATTTGTTTCTTTAGCCCTGCGTGGCAAGTTAAGTAAACATTGACCATGAGGTCTAGCTATTATTACTATTTATTATTTTGAGATCTTTTTAGTTAAATTAATAAATGGATGGTATTTCGTCGATGTTTCCTGTGTGAACTAGCTACTGATCTGGGATTAGTTCAGAATATACAGAGGGTTTCAGATGTGTAAATCTGGGTCCCGAGAACTTCCTTCCTAGTGTACCGGTGGAAGACAAAACGATTGTTTTGTAGGTACGTATGGCAAATGGTATGACAGAAGTAAAACGTGAACTTACCCATGGACATTCAGTGTCATCCGCTGTCCCCAGGGGGCTGCGACCTCCTGTCGTAAACTGAACTGACGCATCACCCGAGCGCATGGTACTCCTCCACGAAGACATCGTGGACCATGCACCTCCACATGTACCAATATGTGTGGTCTTGTGTGCACAAGCTCGAGAGGCCTCGGGGTGCCCACACACACCATGTTGGGAGTACGGTGTCCAGATGATGCGGTCATCCATCAACTGGTCGAACATCGCAACGTTGTCCGGGTAGGACGCGTGCGTAGTGATCGGAGTGAAGGTGACATGTCGAATGGAACAACAAAAACTTAGCACAAGAAATTGAGTTGCATTACAAAAAAGAACAAATATTTAGAAAACTTACCCGTCGGTGACACCACGCCGTACCCATGGTTGGCCGGTCCATGTCGTCGTCGACGGCGTACATGGTGACTGTGTAGGCGCCTAGGTCCAGCTGTGGTCGTCTGATATGAAATCGCTTGAAGGACCACAACTAAAGAAGCATCGGGCATCCAGAGAGCACACATCCTAAAGCGTTGGTGCCATCTCCCCGCATGGGAGGTGAAACATGTGCGTCTTCGACCTTCACCGGTCAACCAGTGCACCTCGATGTACGTGTGGTCCTGGTCATCCTCCCAAGTTGCCTCCACCATCCTCGCTAGTGGAAGGAGGCCTGCAGTTCTCAACCTACATCGAAAGGATTAAGAAGAAATGTGAGTCCACCGAAAGTAGTCATACTACAATTAAGCAAACGAAAGTCACAACTACACTTACCTCAGAACCCAACATGGGTCCACCCTCCATGCCCTCATAGGCTAGAGCAGCCGCAACGCACTAAGCTCAATCGCCGCCTCGCCCTCCTGTGGGATGATGGTACTAAGGTTGCTACAGTGTTGCACGTCAATGACCAGGTGAATTAACTCGTACGACCACTGCGCAACGTATCCTGGGTCCTCGATACCTGAAAATTCAGTGCATACATTACAAATACTACGAAACTTGTACAAATAGTAATAAGAAGCGACATATCTAATTAATTCAATTATTTCACGATTAGTGGCATATCTAATTAATAGGTACCTTACTACTTTTCTTATTTCAAAAGTGTCTACAACCTTTACAAAATATTTATCGTGTACAAATGGAAACAAAAATTTAGTTCATAATATTTTAATTCAGCTCTACATACCCAATGTACCTACTCTGGATTTCTTAGATAATTTTTAGAGGTGTTCAGCTATTTTCATAGTTTAAAAAGTATTTTTAGCATTAATAGAATATTTAATGTGCGCAAATGGAAACCAAAATTAAGTTGATATTATTTTTATTAAGCCCTACATACCCTATTTAGCTACTCTGTAATTTTTATAGACTTTTTATATGTACCTTGCTATTTTCCTTGTTTGCAAAGTGTCTTGAACATTTACAAAAAAATTACCATGTACAAATGGAAAAAAAATAAGTTCATAATATTTAATTCATCTCTACATACCCTATGTACCCACTCTGGATTTCTTAGAGAATTTTTAGAGGTGTCTTGCTATTTTCTTAGTTTAAAAAGTATTTTTGACATTAACATAATATTACCGTGCACAAATGGAAATCAAAATTAAATTGAGATTATTTTGATTAAGCTATACGTATCCTATTTTGCTACTCTACATTATTTTACTAATTTCTAATAGTTTTCTTGTTATTTTTAGAGGTGTCTTCCTATTTTCCTAGTTTAAAATGTATTTTTGGTATTTAAAAAATATTTACCATGTAAAAATGAAAACCTACAAAGTTTTCTTAGTATTTTTGTGGATTTTTTCTAAATTGTTCGAGTACTGCAACAAAAATAATATTTATACAACGAACTAAATTATACACAACTAAAATGATGTACTACATCAAACATCAATACAACTAAAATTATCTAATCCATTGAATTTTATGTCTCTATTTTTATTTGTTAACCTACAAGGTTTCGAATTTAGGTACAAAGTTGTAAGAATATTTAACTGCAGAATGAGTGACCAGATCTACTGCTCTCTCTCTCTCCTCCACTAGGAACCGGCAGAGCTTCGCTACGTCTCTTCTCTTTTTTTCTGGAATTAAAATGATCTTTTCATCAATTTTGAGGGTTTATATAGTCAGTTCCTGTCGCCTGTTGAACTGGTCGCAGGAACCCTTCGATGCAAATCGCCAGTTGAAATTGTGACAGCTAGTTCGAACGATGACTGACAGTAAATAGGTTCCTGTTGCCGGTTCAAATGGCGATAGGAGCTTGTCGACAGACACTTATTTTTGTAATTTTTTTGTTTGTTTTGTAATTATCTTTTAAATTAATATTGTTTTGTTAATTCTACATACTAACAGTCTGACATCCTTGACAATCTCACACATAATCCATCCTCTTGTTCTGCAGTACACACTAACCTTTGATTGTACCCTCCAATGTGACTCTCGAACAGTTCCGGTACAAAAATGTTTGTACTCCCTTGGTCTACATGCTTAAAAAAAATGTTTATACAAGCTATAGGATACAATTAATACAAAGTCTAATATAAGGTGTGACTCAAGGAAATCTAAACTGAAGACGGGGATAATTTAATCTGTCAAAGTGTCAAAACATAAAAATATCGATACATCTCGATATGCTGGCCTTTTCATTTTTGGAACTCTCGCAAAAGTAAAGGGAAAATATCGTAAAAAACGCCTGCTAAAGAGCAGCAGGGGAGCAAGTTTGGTGAATGAGTGAGAAGTGTGAACAATATGTGGAATCTCCCGTTTTTTTTTTAAAAAAAAAGTGGAGTGGAGTGTGGGGCTGTAGGGCAAAAAATGTGCTTGCTATGTGAATAACTCAATAAACTTTGGTTATAGGTTGGCAAGCGCAAATTTGTTATAGCCCTACAGCCGTTGATTCCTCCGGATCACTCTGAACGGGCGGTGGATAGGCCAAGGTCTTCCCCGAACCCCTCCCCCATTGGATTTTTTTTTCCCCCCGACTAGCATAGAAGCAACTTCCTTTTCACTGCCAACCCTAGATAGCACTGGAGTGGCTTTCAAGTTATATTGCAAAGCACTACTGCTTGATTTTTTTTCTCCTTGAAAATCTTGATCGAATAATGCAGCTAGAGCTAGCTCCTTTCAGAAAATCTTTCACAGATACCGACCTAGCGAAGTAATATCTTTCTGAAAGTGAGGAAATGTACAACCATGTAACGTAGACAGAGATACTTGATTTTGTATTTTATGAGCTCTACACATGCTGACTTTCTATGCCCACAGTCAGCAGTACTTACAACTCTAATCGCGCAGGAAACTGCTTGCAAGTTGCAATACAAACCATCACATCGATGTGCCATTTTGAAAGTACGGACAGGAGAATTGTCATTTTCGTAGGGTGCATGGTATGCTTGTATTTTCCACTATCTTGTTTCTGGCTAATGATTTCTCAACTGAAGAAACACTAATTCAAGCAAAAAAAAAAAAAAGGGGGCACCAGATGCATATACATGAGAAAAATCAACCACTACACACTTTTCTCTTCATACTTGTCAACCTTTTTCTAGAAAGAAATCTTGCTGGTGACACACGAAAAAAAAAACACCGCACAGAACTTTCTTTCCTACTTTATTCACCTTTTGCTTTCGGTATTCGCCGAGCCATCTGCATTTTTTTTGGCACCAATTTAGAATTAGAGGCGTGTGAGTGTGTTAGTGCGAACTAGTAACATGACTAAGCGTGGACTCGTCTTCAGATTCTTCTTCTCTGAACTGGATAGTCGTGGAATGCATCGTTTACCGGGCGTTTTGGTTTGAAGAAACGGACGGTGAATGGAGAATCCAATTCTAGCACCGAATCTAAATTACTTATTTGGTTTGAGTAATAGAATGGATTAGTTCATGATCATTCCGTCCCTCGTATACATAAAGTTAATATAAAATGAAGGGTGATATCACCGTACAAAATTTGATAGGATAATCACCGACGGAAGAATCCATGGTTTTAATCCCTTGAAGTAAACACCACGCTAGTATGTTTACTATGAAGTTCGAACCACCTCAAATTTTCCCTTGTTAATTTTCATTTCCATTCTCCCAAACGCGCGGTCCACGCACGGCCTTCGGCGGGTGGGGGGCGACCGCGGACGCAGACTAGCGCGGTCCACCGTTTTGTCCGGAATCCGACCTGGAGCCTCGCGGGCCCCACCGAAAGTGGAAACGAACGGCCCGCCTCGCCCCGAGCAGCAAGCACCGTTTCGACCCTTGCGTGACGATCTCCTAAATCCTAATGGCTGGGACCTGACAAGGCAGACGACGAAGTGGGCCCGGACGCAGAGGCGGTACAGCTTGGTGGCGCACCGGATCCCGTTCACGAGGGGACTTCTCGTTAGCTGGCACTCTGCCGGGGGGCAGTGAGGGGAAGGCGGTACGTGAACCTGCCGTACTGCTCCGAGCGGTTTCGAGACGCTACTTTGCCTTTTTCTCCCGGATATTACGGGCGTAACGTAACGGTGGCAGTGCGTCAGTGTTGGCCCCACCGACCGACCGACGTGTGGCCGCCCTCCGCCACCTCAGCACGTGCTGTGCACAGTGATTATACACCAGCTAATTAGATAGGAAATTAGTATTAAGCTAGTTAGGGTATAAAATTTAGAGAAATTTTATAATATAGTAAATAAGTTTAAAAAATTACAAAATTATTTGTGGAGTTTCCTGATATCGTGTACTTACTTGTGTAAATTTTTTATAATTTTTTTCGTTATAAATTTTTATCGCTATTTCGTATAAGTGTTATGTTCGTATGAATCAATAAATGTAGAAAATAAACTATAAAAATTATAAATTTTATTTTGAAGGCTTCTCACGCAATAGACTTAATTGTGTAATATTTTGGCAATTTTATATGTGTTCTGATATTGTCTCAAAAATTTAGGATTTAGGTCACGAAAATCTTGATTTTAGATTTCGGAAATTAAGATTTCATGATTTCATGTGTCTTGGAATGTATTAAAAAAACTACATTGCAACTCTATTGGAGATGTCGATATACAATATGACGCTGGAATACACACGTAACAACCAAAATACGCGTACAAGTGTAGTAAAACAAAATTGCGTAACACGCGATACTATATGGCTCACTCGTCTGAGCCACTACTCTCTGCCTGCTGCGGCTGCGTCCGCGTGTGCGGCTTTGTTTTGCACCGAGCATGACCTATGGAATACGTCCCCCGGTCCGGAGAACGCGTGTCAGTTCGGAGGGGGTACGGAGACCATTGAGGCAGAGGTGGACTAGTAGGCTGACTCTAGAGCAGAGTCTGGTTGGCGTACATGTCGTCATGATGAGCCATGCCGACCTGGGGGACACCTCCGAAGAATTCATCCACGACGGAGGCTATAAAACCACTCTAGGGGTACGATGCCTGCAACTCCGGCTGCGCGGATGAGCTCTGACCTTGGACGTACGGGGGTTCCCGTGTTGAGTGGGTTTGCAATCCCCAAGCACCGTAGCAAAATTGAACTTCATAGTTTCCACGACGAGATCATAACCAACAAAATACAGATAACGTTTAGAATCATCTATAGCGCGAATTTTACAAATTTTTTATTTCCATATTTCTTCCTTATTTTTAAAAATAAATCTCGGTGCGAATTTGGGGGGATAGGAAGAGGAGCAACGGCTGTTCTTCATAGAAGAAGATGGTCCATGAGCCAGAGGCTGAGGACAAATGAATTTCGGCTGTTTTTCATTGTAATTTGTATTTTTTTCTAATTATGTATGAGTATGGATTGAACAAGACAATTCGATATATATTTATCTTATATTAACTTTAACCTTAGCACCCCTCTATTTTGTCGTGGCTTCGCCGCTGATCGTCGACAATCACACGACGGTGCTGAAAGCGTGTAAGTGTGTAACTACAATCTATTATGTCCAAGTGCTAATGTGTCATATAAAATACCAACCCTTATATTCATTGTTTTCTATACGCATACCAGGTGAAGTTTATTCAAGATTTAGTCCGAAATCACTCGCGGAAAAGGCATATGTACTTGCAGGCTCGCAGCCAAGTAACCGAGGAAACCAATAGAAACGGAAAATAATGAGGAGTAACAGAGTGCCTCGAGAATCAGCGAGTGGTCTGGGGATGAGCGTACGAGGACCGCGTCCACGAAATCCCCAGCTCCGGCATCACGCCCACGTCAGCGGGCTCCCATCCCTCCTGTCCTGCTACCAGTTCGATCTCCGAACTAAGCCCCATCACCCGCGCGGAAACGAATCCCACAGCGCACAACTGACTTTACCTCGCCGACATGTGGGCCCTAAAGCGTTGCCCCACCTGGCGGTAAATTTACGCGGCAACTTGGCTCTCCCCGCAAACATGTCGTCTCCTTTACCAATGGAACAATTTTACGTTGGAACACACACAGACTAGCGGAAATTTAAAAGCTCGAGCTGAAAAAACACTGGTAAGAAGAAGAAAGAGAATCGTTTCTACCGGAGAAGAGGAGGCTGAGCTGTCAAGGCGGTGGCGGCGTCGCGAAGAGGGAGCTGATCGGGCCCCGCCGTATAAGCTCGGAGGACGCCGGAGACGCCCGTATGCCGCTGTGAGACGGGCCCACTTGGCAGCTGCGGCGGGATGGCGGCATCGGCGGAGGTGTTGCGGTCTTGTCGGTGGTGGTGGGCGGCGGCGGTCTTGTCGGTGGTGGTGGTGGGCGTTAGTCGGGTTGCCGCCAACACAGAGGGTTAGCTAATTCATCTTTCTTTCTTTTTTAATTTTGCACCCCCTCTTTTTGGATTTCCCTTTGGGTTTGATGGATCAATATGTCTGTGGGTGTGAGTGTCTATTTTTTGGGGGAAAGGAGTAAAAATCAGGTACGTACGTGTTACTGTAATGTTTAGCAAGTTTCAGTCGATGGGCGTGGACTGGGCTCTTTGACGGGAATAGACCAATGGGCCAAGTAACTTTGCTTCGTCAGGTTTGATGGATTATCTAGGTTCTTTGCTTTGTCTCTTATGGTGTGTTGTGATTTCTCTCTCCGTTAGGATGTTTGTCCCTGACTATGGAATAACTTTGGTCTACGTCCACAGAAATGGGATTAGTAGTTTCTGGAATAATGGTCTACTTTTTAGCTGGCTTGAATGCACAGAAATGGAATTAGTTTCTATATAAGGATTTTATTTTATTTGTTCCAGTCCAGGACTTCAGCTCTATCAAAAAACAAAGTTTTGGTTCTGAATTAATGGGAGATGGAGGTGATTGGGTTTATGTAATTATGCTTAAATTGGTTTTCTGAAGGTGTATGCTATATTGCTATGGTTCTTCACGGTGCATATTTTTCTCCTAGTTGAGATTTTCCTAAAGACAGGTTTGGCCTTTCGCTTCATCACGGGGTATATTTTCAGACCATTTCGCTGTGAAAACTAATAGAATCGGTAAAGTTTGTTTCTCTGAAGATAGAATTCATGTTCTTTTGGCATAAGAAACAAAAAAAAAAGTGATATTTGTGGGATCCCTGTTTATAATTGTAATCCCTTGTTTTTTTATATCCAAGATGCGGGTTGCTGGCCGTCTGTACTAATAATAAATTGTCAACGAACAAAAATGTACTTGTTATTTAAATTTCGAGGTACTATGCGCGTCACTGAATTGAAGCTACACATGAAAAGATGAAGTCCATTTCTTAAAATCGAAAAGTACGAACATAATTAAAATGACCGAATTTCTTGCTGGCAACTTAGCATTCTTTCCTATTAATATGTTTGTAAATAACCTTGTCCTTATAAAAGCTAGTGATATTGAATTGATGGTGGTATCCTACAAATGGAATGGAATTGTAAGGGATGTATATGTTGCTATTGTCCTGATTAACAGGTGAGATCGTAAGAGGTGACGGCGCTCATCTAAGTTAGTAATTACGACTTAGTTTAGTGTTTCTTTCTTGTTATTTCCCCCCTTATATAACCATTACTTTAGTCTTGTTAAACACACGTTTCATTGTACTTTATATGTTTATCAATTGCCATGTTTTGGTCTTGTTAGTCACACATTTCGCTGTACTTTAGATATTAATTAATAGGCATATGCTAATTTTGTGTATAGCTTTTTGACAGAAAGGGAGGTTGCAGAGACGTTATTGTAAGAAATCTCATGACTACATTTTCCTACTTTTTTGCTCTGTATTTGTGTGCATAACTTGATGCAGAAGTAGTGGTTAAATTCCGCACAAAAGATTATCAGCGAGAAGATTGCGTATTTTTAAATGAGTACAAGTTTGCTGATGGTAATGGTACTTTCAATGGTAGGTGATGCTCTGACCAATCTGCGTCAAAACTTGAAAGATGTTAACAATGTGCTACAGAGTTGGGATTCCACTCTGGTTAATCCATGCACATGGTTCCATGTTACTTGTAACAATGACAACCACGTGATCAGAGTGTAAGTTTTTGAAAGAGTTATCTCTCATTTATGCCTGCTAAAAGTTACAAATGTGATCAAAGTGTGATCATATTGTGTATTACCTGCTCCCATTTCTTTTTGCAGTGATCTTGGAAATGCACAACTATCAGGTGCATTGGTGCCCCAGCTTGGGCAGTTGAAAAATCTGCAATATCTGTAAGTTTAAACTTCCAGTTTTTTTTAGAATTATGCTTATATGTGCAACCATGCAAGTTCCTATATGCTACTGCATAGAAGCTTGGTTTTCTGAACTCTTGGAATGTAAATGTGTGACTTGGGCTTGCAGTGAAGATAGTTGTGCTGAAACCATAGAAGTAGCATGTCCTTTGAAACCACTTCAATTTGTCTTTGATCCATGTCCATAAAACATGTCAGGTTTTTTTTTGGGGGGTTATTGTTGCTTATGCTAGGATGTTTGGAGTGGCTACTATGCACGTTTGGTTCTTTTAGAAATTTAGGGTACATGATGTTTGGGAGATTTTTGTTTTACATCCTACAATGTCTACTTTTCTTATTATTTCCTGCCTTATATTGTTTGTCGATCATATATGGTACCTTTTCCAAGTTTGGAGCTCTCTTTCTTTACGCCTTGAAACTTTTGGCGAAATTTTATTATTATGTGACAGGGAGCTTTACAGCAACAACATAAGTGGGGCAATACCTTCCGAACTGGGTAACTTGACTAACTTGGTCAGTTTGGATCTGTACCAGAACAAGTTCACTGGTGTTATTCCAGACACCTTGGGGCAACTCTTGAAGCTGCGTTTCCTGTAAGAATACTCCATTTTTTATACGAATAGAATAGAACTGTCAATTGTGTATATCCGTTCATTTAATTTTGTATGACAATATTTCTTTGCAAAGAGCGCAATTTTTTTTGTACAGAACCATGAAACATACGCAATTGTTGCATGCATTGATTTGTACAAGCTTTCTTTCCAGAAGGCAGAAGTCCTCTCACATGTCTTATTAAATGACAAGGTGTTCTTGTGGTTTTCTTCTATCATATGGTCGTATCCATTTTGGTCTTTTATTACAATGGAGGGCAAATACACTGTTTAGTTCTTGTTTTGTCGCTTACTGCATTGTTTGTAGGCCTGCCTGTTGGAATGATTATAACATAATTCGTTCTTTGAATGTCTACTTGGAAGGATAGTCGTCTTAACAACAACAGTCTTTCTGGTCAAATTCCAAAATCCTTGATCAGTATCACCACTCTCCAAGTTCTGTAAGTTGCCTGTTTTACTAATTCATTTCCTATATCAACTGTAGGATTTGTTGTGTACATGGTAACAGACTTTCCCAATCAGTACATAATTACAAATGTGTCTGACAAATCTTGCAGGGATCTCTCAAACAACAATCTCTCAGGAGAGGTTCCATCAAATGGCTCCTTTTCACTCTTTACCCCTATAAGGTACTCTATCTGGATGAAATTTCGGGTGCTAACTGCATCTTGCGAGGATGACAAACGTTATTTTATTGTCACAGTTTTGCCAACAACCAAAATCTTTGTGGCCCGGCTACTACAAAGCCCTGCCCTGGGGCTCCTCCTTTTTCTCCACCGCCTCCATACAATCCTCCAACACCAACTACATCACAAGGTGGTTTGCTGTAGTTATATTCCTCTGGCATTTCGGTGATACTGCTTGATATGCATAAATTGAAACGCTTAATAGTTCTAGTTGGTGGTATTTGACATATGCTTGCTGGATTCATTCCTTTCCATCAGGTGACTCTAAAACTGGAGCAATTGCTGGAGGTGTTGCTGCTGGTGCTGCATTGCTGTTTGCGGTACCTGCAATTGGATTTGCATGGTGGCGGCGGCGTAAACCTGAAGAGCATTTCTTTGATGTCCCTGGTCGGTATATAGCACGCTGCAGTCCATGTTATTGATGTTATTCATTTCATTTATCTGTATTCTCCTTGACATTCAGCTGAGGAGGATCCAGAAGTGCACCTTGGCCAGCTTAAGAGGTTCTCACTGAGGGAGCTTCAAGTTGCTACTGATAATTTTAGCAATAAGAATATTCTAGGAAGAGGTGGCTTTGGAAAGGTGTACAAGGGGAGACTGGCGGACGGTTCATTGGTAGCAGTGAAAAGATTAAAAGAGGAACGCACGCCTGGCGGTGAGCTCCAGTTCCAAACAGAAGTTGAAATGATTAGCATGGCGGTGCATAGGAACCTGCTTCGACTCCGTGGATTCTGCATGACGCCTACAGAACGGTTACTAGTCTATCCATACATGGCTAATGGGAGTGTTGCGTCATGTTTGCGAGGTACCTTATTCCCTCTGTACTTCTTACCTGGATATTTCTTCTGCGCTTGGTTGCTAACGAAACAGCAGAACTTTTATGGCAATTGAAACAGTTAGCTTTTTACTTCTCCTAGTATATGTTTGGTTATTTCAGCTTTGAATTATGGTACCTCCTAGTATACATTTATTTATTTCAGTTTTGATTTATGGTACTTGATTTTGTAGAGCGCCAGCCAGATGGGCCGTCTCTTGTGTGGGAAACGAGAACTCAGATTGCACTGGGATCTGCCAGAGGACTCTCCTACTTGCACGACCACTGTGATCCTAAGATCATTCATCGTGATGTCAAAGCTGCAAACATTCTCCTGGATGAAGACTTCGAGGCGGTTGTGGGTGACTTTGGACTGGCCAAACTTATGGATTACAAGGACACTCATGTAACCACAGCCGTTCGTGGGACGATCGGACACATTGCTCCTGAGTACCTGTCCACCGGGAAGTCCTCCGAGAAGGCAGATGTTTTTGGCTATGGGATCATGCTTCTGGAGCTCATTACTGGACAGAGGGCATTTGATCTCGCTCGTCTTGCAAACGATGATGATGTCATGCTGCTTGACTGGGTAAATACTGCTCCTCCTTTGAGCACATTAGGAACAGCAGTACAACTCATGATTTTGTTTTCCTCATGTGCATGTTAGCTGTCTTTCAGCATACATCTTCGCTGTCTGTCAGATCTAGTTTAGGAGCTAGAGCAGATCTTTTCTCATCATTGGTCTGCTGGTTCAAAATCCTATTAGCATGATCAGTGACAATGCAATCTGGCACTTCAACTTCCATGTGTCAATTATGGAGAGCATACTATGAAAAGTAAAGGCAAGAAACTACTGATTGTGTTTGCAGGTGAAAGGGCTTCTGAAAGAGAAGAAGGTGGAGATGCTGGTGGACCCGGACCTGCAGAGCGACTACGTGGAGCACGAGGTGGAGTCGCTGATCCAAGTGGCGCTCCTCTGCACGCAGGGCTCCCCGATGGACCGGCCCAAGATGTCGGATGTGGTGAGGATGCTGGAGGGTGACGGCCTGGCCGATCGGTGGGAGGAGTGGCAGAAGGTGGAGGTGGTCCGGCAGGAGGCGGAGCTGGCCCCGCGCCACAACGATTGGATCGTCGACTCGACTTACAACCTCCGGGCCGTGGAACTGTCTGGCCCGAGGTAATGAAAAGCATCGACTTTTGATTCAGCACCTCGTTGCAGAGAATTCTTGTTTTGTGTATATGACAGACAGATAGGCAGATCTGAAGGGAAGAAATGGTTTAGTTTTTGCCCCTCCCCTGGCCTCAGTAATTTTAGTGGTAGGCCGCACTTGGTTGTCAGTAAGATGGAAGGAACGGCGCAGATGGCGGGCGCCGGGGGCGGGGGCGGGGGCTGCTGCGACGGTGGAGAGTCAATGTAGTGTATTGTACGAACACTCTCTTTGAGTCTCGATCGATGGTAAATATTCAATTTAGGCTTGTTTGGGCTTCCGGATTAGCTGCTCACCTGCATTTGGGCACTCGCGGGCTGGATCCATAGTTATAAAACATTAAAATTCAGACTGGACCGGCGGTTGAATCAGAAAACCCAGGCTTAGAGGCTTTGTCGAGCTGGGTATACTCACAAAACCAGAAATGCAGTTGACCCGGAAAAACCCGGTTGACCCGGCAGGTTTTCATTCACCCGGTCGACCCGGCCGGTTTTGCTTGACCTGATCGGGTTTTGCTCACGAGGCTTGATGTAGGTGTAAAAACCAAACACGAGTGAGGGGGTGGATGTCGTTCGTTTGACGGGCCACTGTTCACAAGAGTAAAAAATGATACGAGAATTTATATAGGTTCGGAGTCCGAGAGGACTGTCGTACTCCTGTCGGTGAGCTAACATGGGTTTACCTCCGTAGAGGAAGCCCCGAGGGCTCTCTAGTTTGAACATGCTTCTTTGTTGCTCAAAGGAGTTCTCCTTGAAATGAGAGATACATAGGATATTTATAGCCTCTTGGGTTTGTACAAATGACGCGAATACCTCCTGGTGGGATAACTAGCCTATTGAGGAGTATTATAGTCTTCTACGAGTATAACCACATCAATTGGACCTGTACGCGTGTCAGTTACAAAGCAGGACCCCGTTAATATGATGGATAAATTATTCTTCCAACACTAGCCCCTGCCCCTTGGCGTTTTAGATGGAACACCTTGAGGGGCAGTCGTGGGACACTCCCTTTGTTTTTGTGGGAACCAACCAAAAGTGTATGTACAGGCTTGATTTGTTAGGAATAGCGCTTGTATTCATTGTATTCATTATGAAGCCAATGGACTAATATATATACAAGTACAAGTGTGACATATATGCAAATAATCCTTTACACAATATACATCTAACACCCCCTCAAACTTATAGTGGATCAATAACGTTAAGTTTGGAGAGATAGAAGCTGCGCTGAGCTCTGGTATGCGCTATTGTCAAGAAGTCTGCCAACTAAAATTCCGAAGGCACATACTAAAGAGCAACAATATAGTCCTGCACATGTGTCCACATGTATGAAGTATCAACACCAATATGCTTTGTAAGCTCATATTTCACCGGATTTGTAGCAATGCTAATAACCCATGTACTATCAGACGAAAGATGAGTGGGTGCTGAAACAGAAACACCAAAATCCTCAAGTAACTACCGTAGTCAAGTAACCTCCGTAGTCAACAAAGCCATAGTTCGCAACTCTGCCTCAGCACTCGAACGAGAAACTGTTGTTTGCTTCTTAGTCTTCCAAGCAATGAGAGGACTACAAAGAAAAACATAATAGGCAGAAAGAGACCGGCGATTAGAGTGATCACTAGCCCAGGTAGCATCAGAAAATGCCTAGAGCTGTAAAGAGCTGGGACAAGGAAAAAACAGACGACAAGTGATAGTTCCACGAAGATATCGTAGAACACGAAGAAGATGACTATAGTAGAGCTGAGTGGGAGCAGAAACAAACTGACTCAAGATATGCGCAGGGTACGAAATGACAGGACGAGTAACACCCAGATAAATAAGACTCCCAACAAGGTGACGATAGCGAGTAGGATCAGTAAGAGGCTCACCATCAGTGGGCCGAAGATGAACAATAAGCTCCATAGGAGTCTCAGCAGTGTGCTGATCCGTAAGAGAAGTGTGATCAAGAAGATCCTGGATATATTTTTCTTGGGACAAATAGAAGCCCTCAGGTATAGAAATAACCCCAATCCTAAGAGTAGCGAAGAGGACCCAGATCAGACATGTGAAACTACTCATGAAGACGCTCCTTGACAAAAGTGACGCACTGAGAATCATCTCTAGTAATGATCATACTATCAACATATAAAATGAGAAGCGTCCGACCATGAGGCGAAGTGCGAATAAAAAGAGCAGGATCAGGATATTGGAAGAGAAACTAGCTACAGTAACAATAGAAGAGAAACGATCAAACCAAGCACGAGAAGCTTGCTTGAGGCCGTAAAGAGATCAGCGAAGGTGACAAACCATACCCTTAGGAACAGAATACCTCGGTGGTGGCTGCATATAAACCTCCTCATGCAACTCACCATTGAGAAAGACATTCTTGACATCAAGCTGAGAGATGGACCATGCCCGAACAGACGCCACAGCAAGAAGAGTGTGTACGGTGGTCAGGTGAGCCACATGAGCGAATGTCTTATCATAATCACGGCCATACTCCTGATGAAAACCACGTGCCTCGAGACGAACCTTGTAGCGCTCAAGAGAACCATCAGAGTGGGTTTTAACTTTGTAGACCCACTTGCACGTGATAGGAGTAACACGTGCTAGTACGCTCAAGTGCAGCAATCTCCTCTGCCATCGCATGCTGTCACTCCTGATGAATAGCAGCATCACGATAAGAAGTCAGTTCGGCAAGAGCCGCTAAACAAAAGCGCTCAGGAGGCCAAATAGACTGACGACCACGAAGAACATATCGAGGAGGAGAGGGCGAAGAAGATGACCCATCAGAAGAAGATGGCGCATCAGTAGAATTCTCAACTCGCGTACGCGAGTGTAGTAGAGAGGATAAGAAGAAATAAGGCCATGAGGAGTCTCTAGAGAGGGTGGCAGTGGCGAAGGAGACGGTGGAGGTGGCACCGGAGAGGCCAAAGGCTGTGATGGAGGTGTGGTAACTATGGGAGTGATAGAAAAAGTTTGGAAAGAAAGAGACTCGACAAGAGATGCTAGAGTGGCGGAAAGAGAAGGGCGAGGGTGGAAAGGACGAGACTCATCAAAAGTGACGTCCCGAGAAACCTGCATCCATTGGCCAATAGGATCCCAACAACGATATCCCTAATGCTCAGCGCTATAGCCCAGAAAAATGCACTCCACGGACTGAGCGGTCAGCTTGGTGCGCTCACGAGGGGCAAGAAGAACAAAGCACACACACCCAAAGAGGCGAAGACTACACTAGTCAAGAGGCTTGCCATAGAGACGCTCAACTAGGATCCCACCCTAAAGAGCAGAAGAAGGCTGAATGTTAATCAGGAAAGTGGCAGTAAAAACAGGCTCAGTCCAGAAGTGTGGTGGGACAGCAGAAGCAAGCATAAGAGCATGGGTAGTCTCAAGAAGGCGATGTTTTCGTTCAGCCACACCGTTCTGAACATGAGCACCAGGGCAAGAAAACTGAGAGAGAGAGTGTGCCCTGCTGAGCAAGAAAACCATGAAAGACTCCCGACAAGTATTCCCCAGCAGAGTCAACATGAAAGACACGAATAGGAGAATCAAACTGAGTACGTATCATGGTGACAAAATTCTTATTGATGGATAAAACCTCACTACGAGATGACATAAAGTATATCCATGTGTGGCGAGAAAAGTCATCAACAAAAATTATATAATATCGATGACCCCCTTTCGAGTCACGATGGCGAGGGCCAGTGCCAACCAGAGTCCCTGTGCGTCGATCCTGAACACAATAAGAATCAGAATTGAGAATAACACCACAACCTTGACCAGTGAGCTGACCGGCATATATGAGCTGCACTGTTAGTTTGAGAACATGAGAAACAACAGGAATATGAAAAGAAAAATTCGAAAGAGTGCCCCGACCTGCGATAGAAAGAGAGGTACCATCTGCTATCTAAACAGTGATAGGAGCAACTAAAGGACGAATGAAAGTGAGACTGGTGGAATCAGATGTCATATGAAAGGAAGCACCAGAGTCAAGAATCCAAGGTGATATACCTGAGAAAGAAGTAGAAAGTGGTCTCTCACTAGAAGATTGTGCAACAGAACCAACAAAACCGGACGGTACAAGGGCAGCCATGCGACGCAGTAGTGTGAGAAACTCCTGAGAATTAGAAGCACCAGAGCTCCTCTGAGAGGAGGAACCACCAGTTCCCGTGGAGGACGGCCACCATGACATAAATCCTTCTTCTTGTAGCAGGTCTGCTGTACATGTCCATCCTTGTTGCAGTAAGTGCAGTGTAGTCCCCTACCAACAACAGCTATCACTGGTGAAGGCACCACTGGTGAAGGAGTAGCTGGAGACGTAGCGGGTGTAGAAGCTGCCAAAATCGAAGAAAACGGTGGTGATGCCAGCAGACCCGTAGTACGAAGACGAATCTCCTCAGCATGAACTGATGCTAGGGCCTCCAACAGAGTCACACAAGGGTGGCGTGCCAGCAACTGAGCATGCATCTGCTCATACTTAGCCTGTAGACGGGTCAAGAAATCGTAGATACGACGAAGCTCCAAGTGAGACTGCTGACGCTGATAGCACTGACACTTGTGGCAAATATCTGGTCCCAAAGAGTCAATCTGACGCCATACCGTAAACAATTAGGCGTAAAACTCGTCCATAGTCACATCTGCCTGCTACAACGACTGCTCCTCACGCACAACAGAAAGATACAAGGAATCACTAGACGGCTCGTAGCGGTTGCGCAGATGTGTCCACATCAACTGTGCTGAAGCCAAACCAACCACATCCCTAGTAAATTGCACCTTCATGCTAGCAACCAGAATAGCAGAGGTACGAGCATCCTCATCAATCCATGTCTTATAGGCAGCACACTGAGTCTGAAAAGTCTCCATAGCATCCTCAAAAGCATCATATGCCTCCTTACAAGCGTCTTCGGAAATAGTCTTCGGGAGCACTGGATCAGCAGGTGGAGCAGGGCGAGGCAGACAATGCCACTCGCTGATAAGAAACTCCCAAAGACACTGACCACGCATGTGGAGACGCATGTGATGAAATCATTTCTGATAATTGAGACCATCGAAAATCACTGGGCAGCAAGGAACGAAAATAGTGCCCATTGGTAGTTGGCGCTGGACAGCGCGTCGGTTAGAACGATGTACTAATTCCCCCCTTTTTATTTTTTTTCTCGCTTAGCCGACCTGGTTAAAAGGCCACTCGCTCGGTCGACATGGCTAAAAGGCCTTCAGCCTGCTAAGACAGAAGCGCACGGGGGAACTAGGGTTCCCCCGCAACGGCGGTGGCGACGTCGGCGACGGTCGGCTCGGCTCGGTGGACTGAGTGGCGAGGCACGGCGTCCGAGCATCGGTGTCGGCTCGGTGGACCGGGTGGCGAGGCTGCACGATGAAGCAGTTCACCAGCGGCGACAGGATGGGTGGGTCCGGCGACAAGCGGATCTCCGGCGGCTCCAGCGACGGGTGAGGAAGACCGACGAAGACGAGGCGACGCCTGCATCGATGAAGATGAGGCGACATCGCCAGGCGAGGTCGAGGAAGATGACGCCGGGCGACGCGGAGGAAGACAACACCGAGCGACGACGAGGAAGATGACACCGACGGCGGCGTGGCTGTAGTCCATAGACAAGCGACAACAAAGAGCTCGAGGGCAGCAGCGGCAATCGATGACTGAGGAGGTTGGCGTCGGTCACGTGAGAAAAACACGTGAGAAAATCCTAACCCTACCTTAGCTCCGATACCATATTATGAATAGCGCTTGTATTCATTATGCGGTCAATAGGTCAATATATATACAAGTACAAGTATGATATATATACAAATAACTACTTATACAATACACATCTAACATGATCGGCATTTGGTGTTAATTGCCACCGCCTGAGGTTGTTTCATTTGAGACCAAAATGCCCTAGCTGCTTTGAGGCTCCTTGTAGCCACTGCCTTTGAGTCCTACCAGAGACGATACCTTGGTCAAAGCGGAAAAGGGAGGGAGGTTGCGTGGGCGCTGGGCGCATTCTGGTGCTGGGCGCTGGTCGCTGGGAGGCAAAGGGGGCGTTGGGCGCATGGAGGCAGGGCGCTGAGCGTGCAGGGCGCCGGGTGCGAGGGATGCAGGGCGTTGGGTGCAAGGAGCGCGGGATACAAGGTCGCCTGTCCGTGTGGAGCATTCGCCCCGCACCACGCCCGTGCACGGCTGCGGACTCGATGGCTCGGCGATGATCTCGTCAACGTGCACGGCGGCTCAGGCGACGTGATCGTAGGCGTCCTTGCGGCGTCGCTTGAGCAGGGAGGAGACCGTAGCATATGTGTGACTCCGTTTATGGCACACGTGTCAACGACTGATTGGTGCGTGTCTCGTCAGCTTCCGCACCTTGTCGTTTCGTATGCTTGGTGTGGTTATAAATAAAGGGGGTGGTTCCCCCTCCTGACACTTTGCTCCCCTTTCAAAAAACTCTAGCCTTCCTTATTCGTGTGTGTTTCTTTTTCGAGAGCTTCGGTGTCCTTGCCTTGCGCGCGGTCTGATGACGAAGCGGCCCCGAGATGGTGGAGGGGCGGTGGCTTACATCAGCGAGCTTGGCCACTCATCGGTGACTCCGCAAGTCCCGCACACGCTGAGGGATGAGGGCAAACTATTTGATCTTTTGTTGATGCGAGCCCCTGGCTCAGAGACAGTGCCTGAGCCCTGGGAGGACGAGGCTGTCGTGTTCGTGGCTTTCCTGGACGCCGGTCTCCGCTTCCCCTGTGTGGAGACGGTGGCTTGCGTTCTCTAGCTGTACCTGGTGGAGCTGGCGTAACTAATGCCCAAATCCATTGTGAAGTTCGGCATGTTCGAGTGGGTGATGTGGTGCGCCAGGGCGAGCGGGGAGGGTCGGCTCTTCGCGTACCTTCACGATAGGCGGTGTCAACCGAAGAAGAAAAAGGACACTGGTGAGACTCTTAACTTCGGTAGCGTCAATTTCCAGCCAAAGGCGCGCTGTCTCCGGTACTTGCTGACGCCCGCGTCCCGGAATAGGTGGGAGACAGAGTGGACGCGGCGGTGGTTTTACCATAGGTCCCCGCCGGGTGACGGCTTGCGGTCGACCAGAGTACCTATCCAGCTCACTCCTTCCCCGGAGATTGAGCTAACGTCGAGGGAGGAGGTGCTTCTCCAGCTGCAGCTTACTGCGACGCAAAGGCTCTCCACGAGGGATCTTGTGGAGGAGTTCTTCGCGTTTCGGTTGTGGCCGCTTGCGCGGGGGTGAGATGTGAAGCCTGGTGCGGTGAAGGGTGGCGTCCCTTCCTTCGATCTCTCAGATGGCGGGGAGGGTAAGATGTGTGTGTGTGTGTGTGTATATATATATATAATTTGTGTAAAAGGGGTTGCGCGGTGCTGCCCATCAACGAGGCTGCGCGGTCTGTGATATTATCTTTTCACACATGGTTTTAAACAAGAACCGTCTGTAATAAATATACATCACAGACAATTCTAATAAATAACTGTCTGTGATAATATACATAAATACAAATTCACACATATGACACATTCTCATATACGTAAATGTAAATTCAGAACATATGACACATAAACATGTATTACTTGTTTTTCACTGGTAAGTAATTCCATCATGTTGTTATACCAAGACCGTTTACATATATAGAAGATAGTAATTACAAATTCAGCCGGGTTTTTTTTGTATTTATATATGGCCAAACAGTGTGGCCAGTCGCTTCTTACAAATATTTAAAAAAGTAGAAACCTAAATAGTCATAGTTTTTCTAGTGGCGGAGGTAGCATGCTATCTTCGTCTTCAAAACTTCGTAGGCGTCAGCGTCGGCATCAGACGGTTTGAGATCATCAAACGAAGCCTGAAATGCATGCACCCACTGACATGCTCGTTTGAGTGTCTCCTAAAGACTATTCGACTGTTGAATCAAGAAGAATTGAGCTCATAGGTTGTCTTCCCTTGCTTGAGGGATCTCGGCAAGGTCGAATCGGTCGCTCACTGCCTTGATTAAGAAGTCCAAGCGATGGCAAGCCTCCTAGAGACGTGCATTGTTGTTGTGGAGGACCACGTCGATGACGAGGTTGACTCGTAGGAAGCGGGAGATCACCTGGAAGACGCGGCGGAGGAGGATGTCAAGACGGTAGAAGGTGGTCGTCACCTGCTCTGGCAAATCCTCATATAGAGGAGCGAGGACATCGTTCACACAGTGTCTTTCCATAGCATCTGCTAGTGTATGGACTGAGAGGTGCTCGTACAGTATG
This sequence comes from Hsuehochloa calcarea, assembly GCA_036346395.1. NCBI lineage: Eukaryota > Viridiplantae > Streptophyta > Magnoliopsida > Poales > Poaceae > Hsuehochloa > Hsuehochloa calcarea. The sequence goes on from CM070600.1 coordinate 20,339,438, forward strand.
GCCAGGTAGGCCATCAATGCCGGCGACAAGGAAACAGAAGAGGAAGATTGCTTTTAGAGTACATATAGAGTGATGTCCGTATGATCATCTTCGATAGCGGATTATCCTTTTTATAAAATAAGGAATAAATTCAACGTGTGAGACGAAGAGACGCATCGGGGAGCCAAAGTGACAATGATGCGAGCGAAGAGACGCATCGGCGATGAAGAAACTCATCGAGGAGTTGAAGCGATATTATCACAGACGGTTATAATTAAAAACCGTCTGTGAAGTCTACGATTATCACAGACGGTTCTCAACATGAACCGTATATGAATTCTACAATTATCACAAACGGTTTGTGTTCAGAACCGTCTGTGATATTTCACAGACGGTTCTCAACATAAACCGTCTGTGATATTACCTCTTCACATACGATTCGTAACGCTGCTAGTAATACAGACAGTAGCTAAACACAAACCGTATGTGATTGTATTTAATACATACGGTTTTGGTCAATCCTTTGTGATGAGGCATCCTGTATTAACCTTTTTGTGGTGGTGGTATCTACGACTTAGACAATTTTGGCTTGGTGGGCACGCAGGCGCCCAAAGAGTTAGACTTATTTTGTGTTTCATATCGCATTAGTGCTCCATGCCAGGGCGGGTACCAAATTACCGCTTCTCGTTGCCCTTCGTGTGGGGTAGTTTTTGTTGTTCCATTCCTAGAGGCGGAACACTGGATGTAGGGTCACCCCACCAAGGCACAACCTTCAAGGTAGGGGGTGTGTCCGAGCAAAGCCTGTGCAGGTGAAGTCATGGATGCGCGGTCGCCCCATTGAGGCACAACCTTCAAGGCGGGCCGTGCATCGACACGAATCCTATGTAGGTGAAGTCGTTGATGCGAAGCTGCCGAGCCGAGGCATAGCTTTCGATGTGGGCGGTGCGTCGGAGCGAAGCCTGTGAAGGCAAAATCGTGGACACGGGTTCGCCCTGCCGAGACATAGCCTTCGAGGCGGGCGACGCGTCGGAGCGAATCCTGTGAAGGTGAAGTCGTGGACACAGGGCCGCCCTGCCGAGACATAGCCTTCAAGGTGGGTGGCGCGTCGGAGCGAAGCCTGTGAGGGCGAAGTCGTGGACGCGGGGCCACCCTGCCGAGACATAGCCTTCGAGGCGGGCGGCAAGTCGGAGTGAAGCCTGTGAAGGCGAAGTCGTGGATGCGGGGCTGCCCTGCCGAGGCATAGCCTTCGAGATGGGCAACGCATCGGAGCGAAGCCTATGTAGGTGAAGTCATGGACGCAGGGTCGCCGAGTTGAGCCATAGCCTTCGAGGCGGGCGGTGCGTCGGAGCGAAGCCTGTGGGCGAAGTCGTGGACGTGGGGTCGCCATGCCGAGGCATAGCCTTCAAGATGGGCGACGCGTCAGAGTGAAGCCTGTGAAGGCAATGTTGTAACATCCCAATTTTCAGAGTTGTAAAAATCTTTTAAATATTAGTAGCAAGAAAATTTATCATTTGGATTTATTGGATATTAATTTAAAAAGTTTAATATGGACTTTAAGGACAAATTGATTTAATGTGCTTAATCCCAACATCAACAATTGTCAAAACTATTTTATTTAAATTCTATATGCTTGGATATATTTTATAGAATTTTCTGGAATTTTTCCAAAGTCATTTGCTATTTTCTAATTGCTATTTGCATTTTCTGGATTTATTTAAAAGAAAAACCTATTTTAAATCCTTCGAATAAGATCGGGCCAAGCTCAAAGACTATTCCAGCCGCGCCAGCCCATCTCGCCCCGGCCGCTCTCGTCCGTTGGATGCTCGACGCGTGCCCTCGTCTCCGATCGGACGCACGCGCTCAACCCCGCCTTGACCCGCTGGATCTTCGCCGCGTGTCCCTTTCGGTCGATCTCGCTCGCTCGCTCGCCGCGCAAGGCCGCGCGCCGTTGGATCGCCATCGTCGCGCCGCCCTCGCCGCCTCGCGCCATCGCCAGTGGGACCGCCACAGGTTGTCGTCTCGCGCTATCTTCTTCTCCGCTGGCCGCGCCTCGCCCGCCATTGCTTTGGACCTCTGAGCTTCGTCCGACAATTGCATAAACGGCCTCGATTTTGTGCGCGACAACGCCTTCGAAGCCTTATCTCTCCCGCACTGTCCGGTTATTTTCAATTTCCAAATCGGTTTCAATCTCCGAGAATCGAGGAATTCAAAATCCGCCGTTTGGACCCGATTTGGGGATTTCCAAACCGCGTCCCCGCCTATAAATACCTCCTTAGCATCGCCACCACCTCCGCAATCCAAAGCCGCCGCCTCGCCGCCCGATCGCCCTAGCGCCGCCGCATTTTCGAGTTTTAGGGTTTCGCCGAGTTTCTTCTCCGGTGAATTGCGCCGTCTTCGTCGCTTCTTGCCTCGCCAATCGCACCATCGTGATCGGCAAGCCTCGTGCCACCTCGTGCGCACCTCCTCGTCCGAGCATTGCCGAGCTTCCGTCCGACAAACCCGAGACGCCGCCGCTTCTCCTCGCCACGGCCATCTCCGACCACCCTGTACTCAAACCGGTGCCCATAGATGCGCAATAACCTCTCTTCACATTGGTACCACTCACCGCCGCGAAGAGCCGCTGTCGCTGCCATTGGTTCCCGAGCCATCGCCGCCGCCGAGCCGATGTGGCGGCTGCGCACAAGATCCACCTCGGCTTCGTGCGTGCGTGTCACCGCGCGTGGCGGCGCGTGTCGGCCAAAGACACGCAGCGCTGCGTGGCTCACCCACCGGCTCCCAGATCCCGTGGCTCGGTGGGTTTGGTCCATCGTGGTCGAGCAAGCGACGATGGGGCCCACTGCCGCTTTTCTATTTAATTTTATTTCTTTTCCGAAATCTCTACGACGCAAGCATTGCGCAATAAATCGATTTTCCTTTATAAAAATAATTGGAAATTCGAGAAAATCCAATTTAGGGTTTTATTGATTTTCCAATCTTCCAAAGCCCATATCTTTTGCATCCAAGTCCAATTGAGCCCATTCAAATTTGTAAATTCATATAAAATTCAGATCTATTTATTTATGAATTTTATTTAATTTTTGGAGTTTATTTTGCCTCTGTTATTTATTTGTTTTGTTTTCTTTTGTCTCGTTTCATGAGTAGACGTCGATACTTGGGAATTTTGCGTAAGAAGGAGCACCTCAAGACCAAGACCAATATCTAGATCTATTCCAAGGCAAGTTATACCTTTGATCATTTTGAACCCGTTTTCAAAATACTTTGTTTCAATGTATTGCATTCTATTTCAAGTATTTATTTAAATGCTTTTGGGTGTAGTTATTAATCCAAATTGTTATGCCACCTTGTCTATTGTATGCCATGATCTTTTGTCACCCTAGGTTGATTAATTATTAGTTGGTATTATCGTGGCACCAACGTGGGTTGGTTAGATACGATTAGACTGCTTAGCCATGCCACGAGTCATCATTCCATGTGAAAGTTGCAATTATAAACTTGACTAAGTGATTATGGAACTGTGTGATGAATCTGTGTGTCTTTGTGTGCTATTACTCGTTGATGGCATGTGTTGCACTTAATCAACAGGGTGGGAAAAGATTTAGACTGAGGCAAGTGGTGGATTCTGTGTGAATGGTGGATCTGTGTGATATAAACTTTGTGATTTGGGAAAAACTGGAAGTCTTGCCTTGGTCAATTAAGGACTTAACTTTGTGCGCCATTGAACTGGGCCTTACTGTACGACCACATGCCTAGTATGGGCTGGGCCTGACTTAGTAAGTTATGGAGTCTTGACATTGACAACTCAGGTTGTATTTAAGCTATGTGATGAAATTTGGAGGTGTGATATGTCACATCGCGGACGGTTATTGCATCCTCGTCCAATGGTGTGTGTCGCCAAAGGGTGTGTACAAATTGACGGCAGATAAAGCACACCAGAGTGTCATTGTTTGAGATGAAGTCTCGAAAGGTTTTGTTGTGATCAACTCGATCCGGTTGATTTCATCGTGTGGGTAAAGTGTACTGACTCTGCAGAGTGTTAAATCAATCTATTCGAATAGCCGCGTCCTCGGTTATGGACATGCTCGGGAATTTCACACGAGGGGTAGATTTTCATAAAACAATTGGAAAGGGTCAGCTGTGTGAGATAACTTGTTCAGCTGTGTGAAAGAACTTGATTAGACTGTGTGTCCTTTGTGAAATCAATTGTTAACTTATTATTGACTATTTGTTTTGAATTACGCTTTCAATCTATTAATTGTATTCAATTGCAAATGTTGCATTTCTGCAAAGTAACCACAGAAGCCATTTCTTTGGAATAAGCCATCATATATATAAATGCATTCTGTGGTATGACTTGCGAGTACGGTGTGTACTCACTCTTGCTAAACAAATCAATGTATGGAGGAGTCGTCACCGCTTTTGAAGAGGAGTTCTCGAAGGTTGAACGTTAGGGTCTTGATCCCAGTCGGTTACCTGTGGTAAATTGATGGGAGCCACCGGAGTTTATTTCGTTTCCGCTGCAGTTTATTTCTTTATTGTCAGCCTTGCATGGCTTAATAAATGTAAAACTCGACCATAAGGTCCCAACAGTTATTTGTTATTTAAATGTACTCGTTTATTCTTATATTCGTTGTATGGATGTGATATTTCATCAATGTTGACACTGTGTGCACTAGCGTGATCCTGGACTAGTGCAGAATACACAGAGGGTCCAGATTTGCATATTTGGGTCCCGACAGAGGTGGTATCGAGCCATACCGATCGTAGGTCTTGACCCTAGTTAGATTGGCCGTTCTTAGTGAGTCCAAAACTATTTTCTAAAGCAAATATTAACTTGCAAGATTAATTGAACTCTTTAACTCATCTCATGTCTCTCTTGACTCAACTATTCTGAAATTCTTTCTCTCCCCATTGCTTTAAAGTTGTTTTCATATCCTTGTCCATCTTGACAGATGCCTCGTCTTGAGTTATGGAGAGCGCAAGGGAGGACTTTGCCGAGCTTTGGAAGTTGCTACAAGTACTTGGAGGGTTCGATCGTCCATTGTACCGTGGCGGTGCTTGGATTGTGAACGGCCGAGATCGTGGAGTGATCGCCATTTGACCATCTACGCCAGCAAAGACACCAAGGCAAGCAAACCATCGAACATCTCACTCGAAGGAGTATTTGGATTGAAGCAATCCAGAGTCTTCACGCCTTGCCATCCCGAGGATCTCGCAACATCTACTCGAGAGCTTCGTGACACGCGTTTTCGTTATCATCCCCGCACTTCCGACGTGGATCTTGCCGCACGCTTTCCGTCGACAAAAGGAGAAGACAATGCCACCGTCGTGCATCTTGCCCGATTCGCCACGCTCAGAGGAATCGTTGGAGTTAGCCGCTCAGAGTGGAGTGTACCTATGAGACTCTTGAGAGAGTCAAGAAAGGATCGCCATATTAGAAGAAACTCTTTATGGACGACACGAAGAAGACATCAAGAGGAAGACCTGAAGAAGTCGATGGACCGGTGAACTGTAAGAGCCAGCAGAGGCAAGCAGAGCTGAAGCACCAAGAAGACTGCACTGTGGACACTGCTCCTATTGCACCATCCGGGACATCAAGATCGATTCGCGAGGATGCCACCACTTTCAGTCTACAAGAGCGGGAGCACCGCCAAGGTGCGGAGGCTATTTGATTGAGTAGTCTGCTCGCGTTGTTTGAGCTTAGCCGCTTTATGTCTTGAGTCGCCCTTTAGGCGATAGTTTTGTGTGCTTAAGTTCGTCCTTATTTTTGTGTGCAAGTATGAGCCGCAAAGGCCCTTAGGCATTTGTTGCAAGCCATACTATTATCTTAATCAATATAAGAGTTTCATTGAGCTTTCTTAAAATATGTTGTTGGGTTTTACCTACCCGCTTAGTTCTACAACTTATCTCGTGCTTGCTACCTTATCTAACCCTTGAGATTCACCAGATGGTTCGGACTCGTCAAGCTGCGCAAGTGGTTACGATACTCTCGATTGTCGAAGGACGGAGCAAATCCCTGAGAAGCGGTTCCACCACAAGCACGTCGTTGATCTGCAGAATTTTGGAGCATTCATGACACCAAACCCGGTGATGTACACCATGATGAATCGATGCAAGCCATGAATAACCGAACAACAACAATCAAGATCACAATGGAGCCCAGCTTGCTCATGGTCATAATGGATCATCCAAGTTGGCGGAGTTTATGAGGACCCGCCCACCAACCTTTTATGGACATGTCTCACCAAGAGAAGGCGATGATTGGCTTCGTGTTATTGAGAGAAAATCGCGATCACTCAATGCGGCGATCATGAAAAGTTCTCAGACGCCTCTCACCGGATGGAAGGCATTGCCGTGAATGGTGGGAAAATTTTTGTGCTTGGCGCATGGAACGCCGCAAGACATTACTTGGGAAGAGTTCACAACCTTTTCGCCAAGATCATGTACGTAAGGAATCATGGATCCAAGAAGGATGAATTCGTGCTCTCAAGCAAGGAGGAATGTCGATCGATTACCTCAACAAGTTCTCTCAACTTGCTCGATATGTCGCAGAAGATGTCGCCACCGACAAGGCTCGTCAGTAGTTTTTCGAAAGGATTGAACCTTTGGACTTCAAGTTAACTTGATCGCCCACACCTTTCCCGATTTTCAAGAGTTAATCAACAAGGCTTTGATTCTAGAGGATAAGCGCAAGGAATTGGAAGATCATCGTAGCGCAGAATGGCTCAAAGAAGGAAGTCACCAACCCCACCGAGGGCAAGAATGATTCCACCGCAGTTTAGCCGCTTTCCACCACGCAGTCGCGGACCACCGCACCAACTTCAAAGACTCGCCCGATTGCTCGTAACTTTCGCAACCCCGCACTACCAACCCCAATCCAAGAAGCAACCCACGAATACAACCGAGTTTGCTTTACAGCCGTCGGCCCAGGCATTTCGCCAACCGATGTCCGCAGAATGGGACTATCACCCGAAGACGCTTCAACCTTGGGAACACACCACCAAGACACCGGTACAAGGCAACCATCAAGGAACTTCTCAAGCTACCGGTCAATCCGAGGAACACCGCCATCGCAGTCGAGGCCGTGTCAACCACGCCACTCTAGAGGGAGCCCAAGAAGCACCGACGTTGTCTCGGGTAAGTTCTAGTAAATTCAAGACTGCATGATCGCCATTTGATTCGGAGCTTCGATTCGCTTGTTTCGAATTTTTGCAACTAAGAACAAATTGGAAGTTATACATCTTAAGCATACTCTGTTAGTCCGATCGCCGAGCAGAGCTAAGTTCTAAAGTTGGATGTTTAGGAGCTAGGCTACTCATAGCCGAGTGAGTTTCTAGCCAACCTAATAGTTCTAGACACTCGCACCATAGATGTCATCCTTGGTATGGATTGGTTATCCAAACATAAAGCGATGCTAGATTGTGGCCAAGAGCCGTGACAATTGAGGATACCACAGAAAGAAAGTTGAATTCCTAGCCACCTCAAGACGTGATGGACATTTGGTAGTCAACGACCAAGATTTCTTTGGAAGACGTACAGTAGTCGAGATTACCCGGATGTATTTCGGAAGAATTACCGGGAATGCCACCGACCGTGACATTGAATTTGTCATTGATCTAGTGCCGTGAACGGCACCAATTTCAAGAGACCCTATCGGATGCGGTCGATGAACTTGTGGAAATGAAGAAGCGGATAGAAGAACTATTGGAGAAAGGTTTTGTAAGACCTAGTTCGCCGCCATGGGGAGCACTGTTTTGTTCGTCAAGAAGAAAGATGGAAGTATGAGAATGTGTATCGATTATCGTTCTCTCAACGAAGTCACCATCAAGAACAAGTACCCATTGCCCGAATAGATGATTTGTTCGACCGGATGAAAGGAGCCGAGTATTCTCCAAGATCGACCTACGATCAAAGTTATCATCGCTAAAGATTTGTCCTAAGGATGTACCAAAGACCGCTTTCTCAACCCGGTATGGACATTATGAATTTTTAGTCATGTCTTTTGATTGACTAATGCCCCGCCTACTTCATGAACATGATGAACAAAGTATTCATGGAATATTTGGATAAGTTCGTGGTAGTATTCATTGATGATATTTTGGTATACTCAAAGTCGGAAGAAGAACATACAGACATTTGAGATTAATCCTAGAGAAGCTCAGAGGACATCGGTTGTATGCCAAGTTCAAGCAAGTGTGACTTTTGGAAGAAGAAAGTTGATTTTCTCGGTCATGTAATGACAGTAGAAGGAGTAGCATTGACCCGGAAGGTGAAAGTCAGAATGAATTGGGAGCACCCAAGACGGTTACTCAAATTGTAGTTTCTTGGGAATGGCAGGATACTATCGTCGTTTCATTGAAGGGTTCTCAACGATTGCTAAACCTCTTACGCAATTGTTGAAGAAAGAGAAGAAGTTTATTTGGACCTGACTTGTGAAGAAAGTTTTCAAGAATTGAAGAAACGTCGACTTCATTGATACTAGTTTTGCGGATATTAGTAAGGATTTTGATATCTCTTGTGATGCTTCGCGTCAAGGATTAGGATGTGTCCTTATGCAAGAAGGAAGAGTCGCCGCTTATGCGTCAAGGCAATTAAGGCCTCATGAAGAGAACTATCCTACCCATGACTTGGAATTAGGCTGCAGTAGTGCATGCCTTGAAGATTTGGCGTCATTATCTCATCCAGAATCATTGTGAAGTCTACATGATCATAAGAGCACGAAGTACATATTCACTCAGTCTGATTTGAACATGAGACAGAGAAGATGGTTGGAATTAATAAAGGATTATAACCTTGGAATCCATTACCATCCTGGTAAGGCCAATGTAGTTGCAGATGCACTGAGTCGTAAGAGCTACCGCAATGCTCGAAGCAAAGAGTTGTGTTCGTAACTTGGGAGGAATTCGAAGCTACAACTAGAAGTTGTTAGGAAGGATTTGTGGCGGTTTGGAAGTGCAGTCTACTCGGAGAAAGCAGATTCGTGAAGCTCAACCTAAGGATTCGAGTTTCTCGATCTCAAGAAGAAGATGTCAGAAGGAAAATTTAAAGACTTCACCATAGATGATCAGGATATACTGTGGATCAATGGACGTATCTGTGTACCAGATATGGATGGATTAAGACAGCTGATTCTGAAGGAAGCCCATGACTCAAAGTATTCAATTCACCCTGGGAGCACTAAGATGTATCAGGATGTTAAGAATAAGTTTTGGTGGCCAAACTTAAAGCGAGACGTCGCAGAGTTCGTTGCCTTATGCGACGTGTGTCAGAAAGTAAAGGCCGAACATCAGAGACCAGCAGGATTGCTACAACCGCTGAAGATACCAGAATGGAAGTGGGAAGAGATCGGTATGGATTTTATTACCGGGTTACCCAAGACTCAATCAGGTTATGATTCGATTTGGGTAATAGTGGATCGTTTGACTAAGGTTGCCCATTTCTTGCCAGTCAAAACCACTTACTCAGGAGACCGCTTGGCGGAATTGTATATGTCAAAATCGTCGACCGCACGGTGTGCCTAAGAAGATAGTGTCAGATCGAGGATCTCAATTCACCTCTCGTTTCTGGCAGAGTCTACATGAAGCCCTGGGAACTCATCTAAATTTCAGTACTGCTTATCATCCACAGACAGATGGACAGACTGAAAGAGTCAACCAGATATTAGAAGATATGTTGAGAGCTCGTGCCTTAGCTAACGCTACCGCTTGGGATAAAAGTTTACCGTATGCGAATTCTCGTACAACAACGCTTATCAAGCCGGTTTGCGATGTCACCATTTGAAGCTCAGACGGTCGTACTGCAGAACTCCGTTGAATTGGTCGAGACAATGAACGTGTAGTGTTCGGGCCGATATTATTCAGAAGTCAAGAACAAGTTGCTATGATCGAGAAAGACTAAAGATAGCCCAATCCGGATAAAAGAGTTATGCCGATAATCGTCGCCGTGACCTCGACTTTGAACCGAGGATTTTGTGTATCCGCGAGTTACTCCGCCAGAGGTGTTAAGAGATTCCACACCAAAGGGAAGCTTGCTCCAAGGTATGTGGGTCCATTCAAGGTTTTGGAACGCCGTGGAGAAGTTGCGTACCAGTTGGAGCTACCACAGTCGTTAGCGAGTGCATGATGTCTTTCATGTCTCTCAGCTGAAAAAGTGTCTTCGTGTGCCAGAAGAGCAGACCCCGTTGGAGTCAATTGAACTGAAGGAAGATCTCACATACAAAGAGCAGCCTGTTAGGATTTTGGATGTCGCAGAGCGCCGCACCAGAAGCAAGACCGTTCGTTTCTGCAAAGTCCAGTGGAGTCACCACTCAGAAGGAGAAGCAACATGGGAACGTGAAGAAGAGTTGAAATCCGAGTTCCCTAGCCTTTTCTCTAGCTAGCCGGAATCTCGGGGACGAGATTCGTTTAAGGGGGGGAGGTTTGTAACATCCCAATTTTCAGAGTTGTAAAAATCTTTTAAATATTAGTAGCAAGAAAATTTATCATTTGGATTTATTGGATATTAATTTAAAAAGTTTAATATGGACTTTAAGGACAAATTGATTTAATGTGCTTAATCCCAACATCAACAATTGTCAAAACTATTTTATTTAAATTCTATATGCTTGGATATATTTTATAGAATTTTCTGGAATTTTTCCAAAGTCATTTGCTATTTTCTAATTGCTATTTGCATTTTCTGGATTTATTTAAAAGAAAAACCTATTTTAAATCCTTGAACGAGATCGGGCAAGCCCAAGACTATTCGGCCGCGCCAGCCCATCTCGCCCCGGCCGCGCTCTCGTCCGTTGGATGCTCGACGCGTGCCCTCGTCTCCGATCGGACGCACGCGCTCAACCCCGCCTTGACCCGCTGGATCTTCGCCGCGTGTCCCTTTCGGTCGATCTTGCTCGCTTTCGCTCGCCGCGCCAAGGCTGCGCGCCGTTGGATCGCCATCGCACGCTCGCCTCGCCGCGCCGCTGCATCGCCAGTGGGACCGCCACTGTGGTCGTCTCGCGCTATCTTCTTCTCCGCTGGCCGCGCTCGCCGCCATTCTTTGGACCTCGGAGCTTCGTCCGACAATTGCGAAGCGCCTCGATTTTGTGCGCGGACAACGCTTCGAAGCCTTATCTCTCCCGCACCTGTTCGGTTATTTTCAATTTCCAAATCGGTTTCAATCTCCGAGAATCGAGGAATTCAAAATCCGCCGTTCGGACCCGATTTGGGGATTTCCAACCGCGCCCCGGCCTATAAATACCTCCTTAGCATCGCCACCACCTCCGCAATCCAAAGCCGCCGCCTCGCCGCCCGATCGCCCTAAGCGCCGCATTTTCGAGTTTTAGGGTTTCGCCGAGTTTCTTCTCCGGTGAATTGCGCGCCGTCTTCGCCGCCCTTGCCTCGCCAATCGCACCATCGTGATCGCAAGCCTCGAGCCACCTCGTGCGCACCTCCTCGTCGCCGAGCATTGCCGAGCTTCCGTCCGACAAACCGAGACGACGCCGCCGCTTCTCCTCGCCGCCGGCCATCTCCGACCACCCGGTACTCAAACCGGTGCCCATAGATGCGCAATAACCTCTCTTCACATTGGTACCACTCACCGCGGCGAAGAGCCGCCGTTCGCCGCTGCCATTGGTTCCCGAGCCATCGCCGCCGCCGGTGATGTGGCGTACCGCGTCAAGATCCACCTCGGCTTACGTGCGTGCGTGTCACCGCGTGGCGCGTGTCGGCGCCAAAGACACGCGCAGCGTGGCTCACCCACCGCTCCCAGATCCCGTGGCTCGGTGGGTTTGGTCCATCGTGGTCGAGCAAGCGGCGATGGGGCCCACTGTCGCTTTTCTATTTAATTTTATTTCTTTTCCGAAATCCTCGGACGCAAGCATTGCGCAATAAATCGATTTTCCTTTATAAAAATAATTCGGGAAATTCGAGAAAATCCAATTTAGGGTTTTATTGATTTTCCAATCTTCCAAAGCCCATATCTTTTGCATCCAAGTCCAATTGAGCCCATTCAAATTTGTAAATTCATATAAAATTCAGATCTATTTATTTATGAATTTTATTTAATTTTGGAGTTTATTTTGCCTCTGTTATTTATTTGTTTTGTTTTCTTTTGTCTCGTTTTGAGTAGACGTCGATACTTGGGAATTTTGCGTAAGAAGGAGCACCTCAAGACCAAGACCAATATCTAGATCTATTCCAAGGCAAGTTATACCTTTGATCATTTTGAACCCGTTTTCAAAATACTTTGTTTCAATGTATTGCATTCTATTTCAAGTATTTATTTAAATGCTTTTGGGTGTAGTTATTAATCCAAATTGTTATGCCACCTTGTCTATTGTATGCCATGATCTTTTGTCACCCTAGGTTGATTAATTATTAGTTGGTATTATCGTGGCACCAACGTGGGTTGGTTAGATACGATTAGACTGCTTAGCCATGCCACGAGTCATCATTCCATGTGAAAGTTGCAATTATAAACTTGACTAAGTGATTATGGGCGTGTGATGAATCTGTGTGTGTGTGTGCTATTACTCGTTGATGGCATGTGTTGCACTTAATCAACAGGTGGGAAAAGATTTAGACCGAGGCAAGTGGTGGATTCTGTGTGAATGGTGGATCTGTGTGATATAAACTTTGTGATTTGGGAAAAACTGGAAGTCTTGCCTTGGTCAATTAAGGACTTAACTTTGTGCGCCATTGAACTGGGCCTTACTGTACGACCACATGCCTAGTATGGGCTGGGCCTGACTTAGTAAGTTATGGAGTCTTGACATTGACAACTCAGGTTGTATTTAAGCTATGTGATGGGCTGGAGGTGTGATATGTCACATCGCGGGACGGTTCGCTGCATCCCTGTCCAATGGTGTGTGTCGTTCCAAGGGCTGTGTGTACAAATTGGACGGCAGTAAAGCACACCAGGAGTGTCATTGTTTGAGATGAAGTCTCTGAAAGGTTTTGTTGTGATCAACTCTGATCCGGTTGATTTCATCGTGTGGGTAAAGTGTACAACCTCTGCAGAGTGTTAAATCAATCTATTCGAATAGCCGCGTCCTCGGTTATGGACATGCTCGGGAATTTCACACGAGGGGTAGATTTTCATAAAACAATTGGAAAGGGTCAGCTGTGTGAGATAACTTGTTCAGCTGTGTGAAAGAACTTGATTAGACTGTGTGTCCCTTGTGAAATCAATTGTTAACTTATTATTGACTATTTGTTTTGAATTACGCTTTCAATCTATTAATTGTATTCAATTGCAAATGTTGCATTTCTGCAAAGTAACCACAGAAGCCATTTCTTTGGAATAAGCCATCATATATATAAATGCATTCTGTGGTATGACTTGCGAGTACGGTGTGTACTCACTCTTGCTAAACAAATCAACAGAAGTGGAGGAGTCGTCGCCTGCTTTTGAAGAGGAGTTCTACGAAGGTTGAACGTTAGGGTCTTGATCCCAGTCGGTTACCTGTGGTAAATTGATGGGAGCCACCGGAGTTTATTTCGTTTCCGCTGCAGTTTATTTCTTTATTGTCAGCCTTGCATGGCTTAATAAATGTAAAACTCGACCATAAGGTCCCAACAGTTATTTGTTATTTAAATGTACTCGTTTATTCTTATATTCGTTGTATGGATGTGATATTTCATCAATGTTGACACTGTGTGCACTAGCGTGATCCTGGACTAGTGCAGAATACACAGAGGGTCCAGATTTGCATATTTGGGTCCCGACAAATGTCGTGGACGCGGGCCCGCCCTACCGAGGCATAGCCTTTGAGGCGGGCAGCGCGTCAGAGCGAAACCTGTGAAGGCGATGTCGTGAATGCGGGGCCGCCCTGCCAAGGCATAGCCTTTGAGCGTCAGAGCAAAGCCTGTGCAGGCAATGAGAGGCTGAGGACTACAGAGGAGAAGCTAAGAGACACCAAAAAGAATTCGCAAGCTGCTGAAGAGAAATTAAGAGTCGCTGAGAAAAGGTCGAAGGTTTCCAAGGAGAAGGCGGGGATCATTCGCGAAGTGAATGCGAGCTTGGAAACGCGTGGTCGAAGTCGTTCTCCTCTTGCCCCGTGGATTGATGAGAGTCGTCAAAGTAGGACTCTTCAAAACCGTCGCAGTTCGAGCTAGAAACGTTGCAGGAACGGGTAGATAACACGAGTTTAGAGTGTGAAAGAGAGAATGATCAACATTTGCTTCTTGTAGCAAGATAACATTCGTTCGACAAGATAGATGATCGAAGTCATTGCCGAGGGACAAGTAGAGTCCTATCACTTTAGATACGAAGATCTCCAATGTGATAGCCTTATGCAGACATGATGGTCCTTGATCGATATTCGAGATAGGTCGATGGTAGATGATTCGAGCTGCCTGGAAGAGGTGTACATGTTTTGTTGAAGAGAAACACAAAGCTACTAGGGGTTGCATTTTTCGATAGGCTTGAGACTGCCCATGAGACTAAATCATGGGCACCTTAGAGGTGCACCTATGAGACTGAGTTATGAACATATCGGAGGGGGTTCCCATAAGGCTAAGTCGTGGGGCACTGAATGGCCAACAGGGGTGGTAGCCCCGAGTGGACTTCGAGGTGCCCATGAGGCTAGCTCATGGGCACCTTGGACGTGTGCCCTCGACAGTAAGTCACGGGCACACTGGTGGCACTCACGAGGCTAAGTCGTGGGGCACCGAATGGCCACTAGGGGTGGTAGCCCCTAGTGGACTTGGAGGTGCCCATGAGGCTAACTCATGAGCACCTTGGACATATGCCATCAATAGTAAGTCACGGGCACACCGGTGGCGCGCACCCACGAGGTTAAGTCGTGGGGCACCGAATGACCACTAGGAGTGGTAGCCCCCAGTGGACTTGGAGGTGCCCATGAGGCTAACTTATGGGCACCTTGGACGTGTGCCCTCGACAATAAGTCACGGGAACACTAAGTCGTGGGGCACCGAACGACCACTAGGGGTGGTAGCCCCTAGTGGACTTGGAGGCGCCCACGAGGCTAATTCATGGGCACCTTGGAGGTGTGCCCATGACAGTAAGTCACAGACACACTGGAGTGACACCCACGAGGCTAAGTCGTGGGGCATCGAATGGCCACTAGGGGTGGTAGCCGCCAGTAGACCTAGAGGTGCCCATGAGGCTAACTCATGGGCACCTTGGAGGTGTGCCCACGATAGTAAGTCACGGGCACACCGGAGTGGCGCCCACGGCGATGGAGCCCTCCCCCCATAGGCGGGTTAACCCTTGCCAAGCAATGGAGCTAGGCGTGTGGGGACCCGGAGGTCGTTCGGCGCATGGCCTGCAGTCTAAGGGGACAAGTCCTTAGCATATCTATCAACTTGGGTAGTAGACCCAAGTTGTCGCCCATGCCCTAGGTCCAGTAGGACACGAGCCGACATGGTGGAGGTGACGGACACCCAAGCCACCTTGGACTTTTGCTAGGGGAGACCACAGATGTTGTACGCCCTATGCACCGTGAGGATGAAATCCCTTGGGCACTGGGCCCAAGTTGTCGCTCATGCCCTAGGTCTAGTAGGACACAAGCTGCCATGGTGGAGGCGATGAACGCCCAAGCCACCTGGACTTTTGCTAGGGGAGACCGCGAAGGTCGTACGCCCTATGCACCACGAGGGTGAAATCCCTTGGAGGGAAAGTGTCTTGAGAGCCCCTACGAGATTTGTATGTCAGGGTTGTCCCCTAACAGTAGTGTGTTTGGGGGCAGCTCTCATAGCGGGCCTTCATCGCTCTTGCGTCCCGAGGGTGATGGTTGGCCTCAGAATCCTTAGCCTTCTGGCTGCGAGGGCGCATTGTACTGCTTGCCTTTGGCTGGGCCTCGCATTGGCCCGCACAAGGGAGGAGGACGCGCATGGGAGCCCCATGGCATGTAGGACGTTGTCCATCCCGGGCTGGATGGCCCTGATCTCCGACGAGGGTGCTCGGCTGGGGCTCCTCCAAAGGGCGGATGGGCCGTCCACGAGATCACTGCCCTCTGGTCTCAGAGGAGGCTTCGAGAGTATTTTTTGGTAGGAGCCATAGCCTTTTGTCAATTAGCTATGTTCCCCACGGTCGACGCCAATGATGTAGGTGTAAAAACCGAACACGAGTGAAGGGGTGGATGTCGGCCATTTGACGGGCCATCGTCCACGATAGTAAAAAATAACACGAGGATTTATACAGGTTCGAGGTTCCTAGAGGACCACCTTACTCCTGTTAGTGAGTCAACGGGGGGTTATCTCTGGAGTGGGAGTCACCGAGGGCTCACGAGTTTGAATATGCTTCTTTATTGCTCAAGGGAGCTCTCCTTGAAATGAGGGATACATGGGATATTTATAGGCTCTTGGGCATGCCCAAATGACAGGAATACCCCAGTGGGATAACTAGCCTACGAGTACAAGTGAGGGGTATTACAGTCTTCTATGAGTATAACTGCATCAATTGGACCTGTACGCGTGTCAGTTACAAAGCAGGACCCCGTTAATACGAGGGATGAATTATTCTTCCAACAAGGCTAATTATCAAGAAACCCCTCAAATGAAATAGTTTTTCAAGATAAAGCTGAAGGGCATATTCATACGTTGGATGCTTCTAGGTTTTAGTAGGAATCCCCTTATGAAATTGACAGTTACACATAAATAATTTCTATCTTTCTTATTCTCACTCCGGTCGGCAGCTCCTCTCCGTTCTCTGCTCAGCTTTGCCTCTATCAGTTAGACTTTTATTGTTCTATTATCTAATTAGAGTAACATATAGTTAGATCTAAGATATATATAGTAAGATGTAAGTTGTCAATTCATGTATTAAGCCAAACATGTAGTGCATCTGGATGTGAGAGGAATTGAAGCATATTAAAACATATTCGTTCAAAGAAAAATAGACTAGAACATCAACTGTTTGAATGATCTCCTTATTGTGTGAGTCTATGTCCCTCTTTGTCTGACTTAATTTGTTGTTCAGAATTCAATTTATTTTATTATTAATGTTTTTTTGTGTATCATTCGTTGTTCAGAATTCAGATTATTTTATTATTATTGTTTTTTGTGTATTATTTTATTATTATTGTCCAGAATTCAAATTATATATATAATGGTATGATACTCCTGGGAGTACGTACTTCCACTTCTCGTGTACCACGTAAATCGTATTATGATACCTCTTTACCAATTTGAACATTCTCCAATAATGATTATAACATATCCCAAAGGTGAGTTCCATGAAAAAATTCATTAAAATCCACCTTTTATAGCAAAATTTGTGTATACTTATTTTATATATGAAAAAGTGTCTATAGAAAAAATAAATGACTCCAATGAATTTTTTTTATCAAGTCGTATTGGAGTATCTTATAACTGATATTTAAGTATACTGAAAATGATAAAGAAATATAATATATTCATTTAAGTGGTATATTAAAAGTGAGAGTATGTTTTTAAAATTTTAAAACATGTGGTATGACCGTTAACCCACCGATCCGATCATCGGGTCAGTGACCTGACCCAATACCTCGACCGGAGCGGTGACGGTCCAGGTTTTATAGTGATCCAATACCTCGACCGGGTCGGTGAAGTTCCAGGTTTTATAACTATGGCTGGATCGTGCAGGTTATGCTATGCGCTATGCAGCTTTGCAGCAGTAACCGCGCGCGCTTATGCATGCATGCCTGGGTGGCAGATCGCCAGACCTCCCTCTGCACGTACAAATCCACCGCTATCATACTGTACGTTGTTCGGGCAATCAGGCTGCTTCGTGACGAGGTTAATTGCTCCGTCGCATTCTCTCCATTTCTTTTTTCTTGGCAGGACCAGGGAACAGCGCAATTGACCACCATATACATAAAACACCGAGTGTCGTTCTGACAGCACATTAATTTTTACATACCAAGGCAAGTGACAAAAAGATGGACGAGGTTCACGCCAAGCCCTAGCTAATTAATTACCAAGGAGACCAAGATTAATTACCAAGGAGAGAGTACTGCGGCCGGCGTGCATACATAATATAATATAGCCGCACTCGTACTACATGCCGCGCGCGTTACAGATTACCTGATTACGAGCACTAGATAGTTGGGACGTGGAAGAACCTGCCGCGGCACATGCAGCGGTAGGCGATGGGGCAGGACTCGGCGGCCTCGGCGCACCGCAAGCTCACCATCACCCGCTTGCACGGGAAGCACGGCCCGCACGCGTGCGTGCAGTCCGGCAGCCTCGACCCCGCCACCGCGGTCTCCTTCACCATCTCCTCTGCCGCCGCCGCCGCCGACTCCCCCTCCCGCGCGGCCTGGCCCCTCTCCTGATGCAGCGTTGCTGTTTGGCCGTGGTAGGTGTTGCCGCTTGCAGCGGATGGTGCCGTCGTCTGGTCAGGTAGGGCATCGGCTGAGCCCTGCGCACCTGCGTAACGTACATGAAAAACTTCCATGATCCGGCGTGTACATTCGAAGCAATTGTCTTGTCAGGTATCTGTTATGGCAAAGGATTTAGCATCTCGCAAGCTGTTGCTGTTAGCTTCTATACTACGACGGATGCGTGACATGTCAGAGTCTGGTCAGTTCCCACATGTCGTGCCTATGTCATCTGCTAGCGAGCAACGGAATTTAACTGCAGAAACTTAATGAAGTGACTGAATTTGTTGTAATATAGGGCGGCGACCAAAATAATAGACAAAACCGGGAAGAAGGGGACCCGGCGGCTGATTGAAGAAGCCACCAGATATACGACACTCCGACCAACTTACTTGGTGTTGTTCTGACGCCATTGGTCACGTACGAGCTCATGACCAACACAAGGCCAAGCACCAGCGCCCTCCGGGCTCCCACGCAAGTAAAACTCCTCATCGCCTGATAGGCCAGCACCACAGCCCTATCCGTACGTATGTTAAATTGTGAAGAGGAAGAGAGCGTACGATATGCCAAGGAGAAACAGAGCAAGCAGGGAGCAAGATGAGCCAGGAGGAGAGGCTTGCGAGCGCGTATATATATATAATGCACATCAAGCGATCAACACTTGGTGCGCGCGCGCGCGGGCGCGTGCAAGATCAAGTGATCATAAATAACCGAAGGCGCCGCGCGGCTCACATGATCCTCGATAAGATTCACATGGAAACCCTCGTGTGCGCAGCCAAAGAGCACGAAGACGACGAGGAGGAATGTATGTGCTAGCTACTACAGTATGATCGCTGTGCGCGCGCGCATGTGTGTGCCGGGGAGCAATGGCGAAGCGCAGCGCTGCTTCGCTCGGTATAATATTTATGGTTTCGTCTCAGCACAGCAGCACTGGGCGGCGTCGCAGGAATGCAGTTACTGCGCCATCTCGGAGGGTATCAGCTGTGAGAAGAGGACGACGCTTCCCGTGGATATATATTACTGTACTACTGTTCTGAAATTCTGATCGCGAGTACAAAAAAATAATAATTCTGATCGACCGTATGTTTTGGTTTGGTTAATGTGCAACTCTAGTCAAGCTGAATCGGCATCAATGCATCTGCGAACTGTTCTTGCAATTTAATAGCACGCATGTAAGCTGCATGCATGGACCGGCTACTTGGACGCCGACGTGTCCGATACAAAATTCCTGTATGTATCTGATGCAGAGGTGACACTTGTTTCATGTGCATGGATCTAATAAATGGCACTCACATATTATTTTTGTTTGTGGTTGTGGATATACCCGAGCTTCAGCATACATTCTTCACTTCTTCGAGTTCAAAAACTGGATTGTTTGTTCAGTTCAAGTTACATTGATCTAGTATTTGCTTGCTAACGAAATTCAGATAGTCTGTTACTAATTTGGAATAAAGCTTGCGGGCTATGAACTCAAAATTTTTTGTGATGCTTCAGTAAGGATTAGAATCTATCCTTCACCAAGGGAGATTCAGCTCGATCGATCCTAGTTTACTAAGAGCCGGCCTTTGTGGGTGGCGTTTACTGTCTTCCTCTTCTTCTTTTTTTGTACACATAAACGGCGCTCTTTGGAAAGACATAGAGCCGGGTTTTTGCACTCTGATCCAGCCTAACCGAGTCTTTGGAGCAACAGAGGTGTATCGAATTAGGAGTCGAGGGGCGTCAGTCGCATGACAGATGGGTCATGGATGCATGGAGGCTGAGTTGAATGAAGAGGCAGGCATTGCCCTGGTCTTCAGTAATGGAGATCATTGAAAGGCCGAGGAGAGGATTCAATGCCCTTTGCGGTCTGGACGTTTTTTTTCCCCTTCTTCTGAATTCTTATGCTGTTACGCAGTCTTGGGAACCTCAATCAGCTTGGGAACCTCAATCTGTGTAGTACTCTTCTGAATTGCTCTTAAGAAAAGGCATTCCTTTTGGCCCAATGCTGCAACAAGGGAGATGGTCCTTCATTTTCAGCTTGCAGAATAAAGTAGCTTCCTGAATTTTTGATCGGTTGGTCCTACATGGAACGTGTTGGATTCTCTGTGCTACTCCAGTGGGATAACTAAGCAGAAGCAGAGAGAGAGAGACACGAATTTTTATGTAAAAAATCATTGCGAAAAAAGCTACGGATACCAACAGACGATGATCACTATATGAGGAGTGTTTACAAATCACAGAGGATTACAATGAGGTGTCGCCTCTTCCTGTGCGGCTTACAAGAGGTATATAAAGGGGTAAAGGACTTAGAGTCTAAGTAGGAAACTTATCCGCTAATATGGAAACTAATCCAGACTCATCAATATTAGACAATTCGGATCACAATATCAACAATCTCCACCTTGAGACGAATTTCCTCTTGTAGCATAATGAAGAATCGTCAATCACCAAAATATCTCCACAATAAGATAAAAAAAATCACCGTGCGCCAATTAGTCTCTAGGACTAAACTATGATACCAACTAAGCTTGAGCAAAGCTCAAACTTAGTAACAGGAACTGACTTTGTCATCATATCAGCTAGATTATCATGAGTACTTATCTTGCACAATTTAACATCACCTTAAGCAATAACACCTCGAATAAAGTTATATCTCAAATCAATGTGTTTTGTTCTTTCATGGAACATCTGATCCTTTGTAAGGCATATAGCACTCTGACTATCACATAATAAAGTAGTGCAAGAATTATCTCCACAAAGCTCAGTGTATAAACCTCTCAACCAAATAGTTTCTTTACAAGCTTCAGAAATAGCCATATATTCTACTTTAGTGGTAGATAAGACTACAGTAGCTTACAAACTTGCCTTCTAGCTAACAGCACAAACCACCAATAGTGAAAACATAATCTGTGAGAGACCCTCTCTTGTTCAAATCGCTATCATAATCAGAATCAACATAATCAACAAGTTCAACTCTAGAATTTCCAAACTGCAAACGAGCATTAGAAGTGCCACGCAAATATATGAAAATCCACTGAACTGCTTTCCAATGCTTTTTTTTTCTAGGATTAGCCATGTATCTACTAACAACACTCAGTGCATGAGATAAATCAGGACAAGAACAAACCATGGCATATATAAGAGAACCAACTGCACTGGAATATGGAACTCTAGATATATACTCAATATCATAATCTGACTCAAGACATAAAGCTGAAGATAATCTGAAATGCGAAGCTAATGGAGTACTCACTGGTTTTGCATCATGCATATTAAAACAACGAAAGACCTTCTCAATATAACATTGTTGACTAAGGTATAACTTGCTAGATTTTCTCTCTCTAATGATCTCCATGCCAAAAATTTTCTTTGCTGCACCTAGGTCATTCATCTCAAATTCATTACTCAATTGTGCTTTCAATTTTGCTATTTTTGACTTATCTTTTGCAGCAATCAACATGTCATCAACATAGAGAAGCAAATAAATAGATGAACCATTAACAGTATTTAAATAAACACAACTATCATAATTAGACCGCTTAAAATTATGAGAGAGCATAAAAGAGTCAAATCTCTTGTACCATTGCCTAGGAGATTACTTCAAACCATAAAGATATTTATTTAATCTACAAACAATGTGTTCTTTTCTAGGAATAATAAAACCCTCAGGTTGGTTCATATAAATATCTTCTTCTAACTCCCCATGTAAAAATGCAGTTTTAACATCTAATTGCTCAAGTTCATAATTATGCATAGCAAAAATACTGAGTAAAGTGCGAATAGAGCTATGCTTCACAACTGAGGAAAAGATATTAAAATCAATACCTATAATCTAACTATAACCTTTAGCAACCAACCTTGCTTTATACCTTGCTATTCAGTAGGAGAAATACATTCATTTCTTTTGAAAATCCACTTGCAATGAACAAACTTATTCTCCTTTGGCAATTTTACTAGTTCATAAGTGTCATTCTTTTCAAGTGACTCCATTTCATTGTGCATAGCAGTTATCCACTTATTACAATCAGTGGAGTCAATAGCATCAGAGTATGATGAAGGTTCTGCATTAGCTTCAATTTCTTCTGCTACACTCAAAGCATAAGCAACAATATAAGCTTCTTCAATCAATCTCTTGGGTGGATTAATCTCCCTTCTAGGTCTGTCAACTGCAATTGACCGTTGTGGTGGCTGCTCAACAATAGGAGGATTCTCAACAATATGTGCATCATGAACAACAATATTTTCCTTATCTGATGTGTTATTCGAATCAACAAAATGGTTCATCTGAACACTTGAATTCTGCTTACTCTCAACAGGAACATTAGTATGCAGTTTATCATGAAGCATAGCATATTCATTAAAGACAATATTTTTGTTAATCACAACCTTACGTGTTTTAGAATTCTATAACTTGTATCCTTTAACACCAGATTTATAACCAAGAAAGATGCACTTAACAGTTTTAGGCTCTAATTTTCCATTATCAACATGAGCATAAGCAGCACAACAAAAAATTTCAACTCTGAATAATTTGTTGAAGAACCAGACCGTACCTCAATTGGAGTCTTTTTTTCAATTGCAATAGAGGGTGACCGATTAATAAGATAGTAAGGCCCTGTTTGGTACAACTTCCACTCCCAACTTCTCAATCGATTCTCGTGGAGCCGTACCAAATACCCTGATTCTCAAAACCACTAGATTCTGCTTCTTGCGAGGAGCTGTCTCAAAAATGAACTAGCAACGAGAAGCAGCCCCCCAGCAGATTCTCGTAAGAATCCAACCTTCAAAAATAAAAATACCCTTTGAAGTTGAAGGTTTTTACCCGCAAATACCACTGAGTTATACAAATACAATCGAAGTATTACACCCAGGGCGACATAGTCTATTTACCTCTAATCCTCCCTCATATGGTTTTTGGAGCCAACCTACCAGCCAAACGGTTTCAACAGACAGCTCTAGATTCTCAGAGAAGTGGATTCTCAAAGAATCAGGAGCAGAATCTAGAAAATAAGAATCTGGAGCTGTACCAAACAGGGCCTAAGAAGTAGAAGCGGCTTCAGCCCAAAAATGCCTATGCAGACGGGCCTTGGAAATGATGGTCCTATTCATACGCTCAACTACACCGTTTGTTGAGGAGTATAAGGAACGGTGTAGTGTCTGACAATGCCTCCAGTCTTGCAATATGATTCAAATTCATTATAACATAATTCCATCCTATTATCAGTGCGAAGTTTCTTTACCTTCTTTTCAGTTTGCCTTTGAACCATAGTCTTCCACTCTTTAAATGCTGAAAATGCTTCCGACTTATGCTTCAAGAAATAAGGCCACACTTTTCTAGAGTAATCATCAATAATTGTTAACATATAGCTAGCACCTCCTAGCGATGTCTTGGTAGATGACCCCCATAAATCAGAAGGCACATAATCCAAAATACCTTTTGTAGTATGAACTGAAGTATTGAATCTCACCCTCTTGTGTTTGCCAAACACATAAATGCTTGCAAAATTTCAGCTTGCAGATGTTATGTCCATCAAGAAGTCCTCTCTTGCTCAATTCTGTGAAACCAGTTTCACTCATATGCTCAAGACGCATATGCCAAAGATTAGTAGCATCAGAATCAGATAATGAACTTGAAATTACAGCAACATTACCTGATATTGTAGTACCTCGCAGATGGTACATATTGACAGTTTTAATATCAGCCTTCATCACAACAAGAGTGCCTTTTGATACCTTTAACACTCCATCTTCACCTGAATACTTGTACCTTTTAGCATCAAGAGTACTCAAAGAGATGAGGTTTCTTTTCAAATCTGGAATGTGCCTCACGTATGTCAAAGTTCTGACGATGCCATCAAATATTTTGATCTGAAATAAACCAATTCTTGCAACCTTACAAGATGAGTTATCACCTATTAACACAGTACCATCTTCAACAGGTTCATAAGTGGCAAACCAGTCCCTATTATGACACATATGAAAGGTACATGCAGAATCAAGAATCCATTTATCATTGGTCTTAGCATATCCAGCAAAGGCAATAAAGATTTCTCCATTAGTACTATCATCAGCAACAAGAGAGGCTTTACTTTCATCATCTGGTTTATCTTTTGGATTATAATAACCAGCTCTCTTTTCTTTATTCTGTAGTTTCCAGCATTCAGAGATGTCGTGCCCACTTTTCTTATAATATTTGCATGACTTGTACTTACCTCTTGATTTCGACTGGTTCTTGTAGCCGTTCGAACTTTTACCTCGAGATCCATTGTTTGAGTTCTTCTCCTTTTGCCTGCCACAAATAAACAAGTCTTCTCCTTGCGAGCTTGAATTTTCAAAAGGTACCATCTGTTTCATCTTCTCCTTTGCATGCAAAGCTTCATAAACTTCATTAAGCGTGAGAGTATCTCTACTATATAATATGATATCTCTGAAATTTAAAAAAGAACTAGGCAGTGAACACAAAAGAATAAGACCCAAATCCTCATCATCATATTTTACCTCCATCGACTCTAGGTCGGCAACGATCTCCTTAAACACCAAAAGATGATCAAATATGGATCCTGTTTTTTGCAATTTGTATTATATGTGTTACTCCAAATTAATTATAGTACTTACAGCAACAAGCCGGATCCGTGGCGCAGTGGTAGCGCACCTGGCTCCAAATCAGAAGGCTGCCAGTTCGATTCACGTTGGGTTCAATACCCCAATCCAATTCTGACTCTTTTTTTTTTAATATTTTGGGATACATGTTAGGGCCAAATTTTTATATGGAAGCGCAGATTATTACTTACCTCTTTACCCACCCAATAGACGATTTTTTATAATACTTTTTAAATAGAATTATAGCAATAAATGCTTGTTTAATAAAACTACAAAAATGATTTGTTGCTATTTGAAATGGCGGTATGCCCATATTGCCAATTGGATTGGCAACAGGAGCAATGTCGCTCACCGCACAGTATTAAATGTCTATCGCAAATCGTCATTCCAAACGACGACAAAGACATTGCAGCTTCCTATCGCTATTTCAAATAACGACATAATCTCCACTATAAAAGACCAAAAAATTCATCCGAAATTCACTTTTAATCCGAAAAAAGAGAAAGATGGGAGAGAAGGGAGAGGAGAGGAGCTAGCGAAGCGCTATCTGTTCGTAAGGGGGGGGGAGAGGAGGAGCAGATCCGGTTGCTGACCTTGCAGGTAATTTTTCGTCACTTGGTCTTCAACCTTGATCAAAACGGTCTTCGTCACTTTAAAGCGTAACTCAACCCATCAATGGTCACATATGTCAACATAAAAGAACGACATGTATCAAATATGGATGTGTAGCATGAAAATTACATGAGATGTGATCATACATGCCTGTTTCCAACTGGTCCAACTTTATTCCTTATGAGATGACAAGAATTCAGAGTAAAAGAACATAGAACTTTATTTCTCTAGAGAATATAACTGAAAGTCTTTACACTAAACTGGTATTGTCACATGAGCATAAGGAAAGATTACAAACTCCCACTAGAACTGAATTCATCAGGTGAAACCACACCCATATGAGCAATATGCTCATAGAACACTTTAGGTGTCAAACCTTTAGTGAATGGATAGGAAATAATGGAGTTTGTACCTATATGCTCAATTGATAATTTACCACTCTGAATTCTTTCTTTCACAACTAGGAACTTGATGTCTATGTTGTTATTAGAATACATAACTGCAGACTTGTTATCACAATATAACTTTAGTGGCCTGTCGACCTGATCCAAAATTCGCAGCCCTGTGACAAAGTTTTGCAACCATATCCCATGATTTGAAGCCTCATAGCAAGCAACATACTCAACTTCCATTGTGGACGCGGTAACAAGTGACTGCTTAGCACTTTTCCAAGAAACTACACCTCTACCAAGCAGATAAATGTAACCTGAAGTATATTTGTGAGTGTCTTGGCAACCAGCAAAACCGGAATTAGAATTCCCAATAATCTCCAACTGATCTGATTTCCTATATGTGGCATGAAATCCTTCGTCTTTTGCAAATACCGCAACACCCGTTTTGCTGCGACCCAATGATCCAATCATAGATTGCTTAGACACCTGCTTATCATTCAAACTATATATGCTATATCTGGTCTAGTGCAAACTTGAGCTTACATCAAGCTCCCTATCAAAGATGAATAGGGGATATTCTACATTTTTGTAACCTCAAAATCAGTCTTAAAATCATTCTTAGGACATTGGCCAAGACTGATTTTTTTCACCTTTGGCCACAGGGGTATATAAAGGTTTACAGTTTAAGATCCCAAATCTTTGCAATACCTTATCGATACAGTTCTTTTGTGAGAATCTAAGTATACCTAGAGAGCGATCTCGGTATATTTGAATTCCTAATACAAAAGAAACATCACCAAAATCCTTGATCTCAAAGTTTTTAGCGAGAAATCTCTTGGTTTCATGCAACATGCCTATATTGTTACATGCAAGTAAAATGTCATCAACATACAAAACCAAAAATATAAACTTACTCCTACTGAATTTATGATACACACAATCCTCAACTGTATTTACCTCAAAACCAAAAGAGATAATAACCTCACGAAATTTGTGGTACCATTGCCGGGAAGATTGTTTGAGCCCATAGATAGATTTCTTTAATTTGTATACCATTTGCTTCGGATCACCAACCACAAAGTTTTCTTGTTGCTCATAAATCGTCTCATCAATGATTCCATTTAGGAATGCTATCTTTACATCCATCTGATGAGGATCAAGATCAAAATGTGCCACAAGTGCTATAATTACCCTGAAAGAGTCTTTTGAAGAAACCAGGGAGAAAGTTTCTTTATAGTCTATGCCTTCCTTTTGAGTATATCCTTTGGCAACAAGACGAGCCTTATATGTTTCCACATTGTCTTTCGAATCCTGTTTGGTTTTAAATAACCATTTGCAACCAATGGGTTTCTTTCTTTTTGGCAATGGGACAAGATCCCAAACGTCATTGTCTTCCATGGATTTTAACTCTTCATTCATAGCATTGATCAAATTAACAGAATTTGGGCTTTGTAGGGCTTTTTTGGAGATTGATAGGACCTTCTCCCAAAATTTCGCTACAAGCCTCATTCTCTTGAAGAAAGATAACGTAATCATCAGAGATCACACTTCTTTCTCTAGTGGATCTCCTTAATGGCACTGGTTCTTGATGTTGGTGAGTTTGTTCTTCTGTAAGAACATCATTTTGAGGAGGAACCTCATGGACATTATTTTGATTTGCGTTTTCCTCAATAACATCGGGAAAAATAACCTGATCCCAATCATTATTAGGAATAACCAAGGGAAGAAAAAATAAATCCCCTTCAAAAAGTTCTTCAAAATTAATGTTCCTAACCATATCCTTCCTTCAAACTCAACATTCTAAAAAGACTGGGTATTTTCTGTTTCAAAAATTGTGTTAGTAGTGGCATCATAAAATATGTAACCCCTAGATCTTTTAGAATAACCAACAAAATAGCTACCAACAGTTCTTGAGTCTAATTTTTTCTCATTATGCCTATACGGACTTGCCTCAGATGGACATCCCCATGTACGTACATGCCTAATGCTTTTGGCTGTCCATTGTTCGCACGAGGTTTTGTTAGTCGCTTTAGTTGGTACTTTGTTGAGTAAATAAGCTGCAGTTTTCAACGCTTCTCCCCAAAGAGACTCTGGTAAGGTAGAATGACTAATCATACCCCTCACCATAGCCTTAAGAGTCCTGTTTCGCCTCTCAGCAACACCGTTCATGCTAGGATATCTCGGCATGGTGTACTTGGGGACGATCCCGCATTCCTCTATTAATTTAGCAAAAGGTCATGGATGTTGTTCACCTGATCCATCACGTCTGCTATAGTACTCTCTACCATGGTCAGATCGAATGACCTTAATTCTTTTGCCAAGTTGGTTTTCCACCTCAACCTTAAAACTTTTAAACACATCTAGGGATTGTGACTTCTCATGAATAAGATAAATATAACAATATCACGAGAAGTCGTCTATGAACATGATAAAATACCTTTGGCCATTCCAAGAAGCCGTAGGGAATGGATCACAGATATCTGTATGTATCAGTTCTAAGACATCTGAACCTCTATTAGCACTTAACTTTCACCTTCATGACATTGCCCACATAGATGAATCTTTCAGCATCATTTGGCTTTCGGTAGTTCGGGCAACCCTTTCTTTGACACACTGATGTTAGATGTTGCACCAGAGTCTAACCACGAAGTGTGTTCAGGTACAGAAGTTAAGTTAACCTCAAAGCTAACCATAGAAAAAATTGTACCTTTATTTGCACGCCAAGCATGAAATTTGATACAATCCTTCTTTACGTGACCATCCTTCTTACAAAAGAAACAAGCCAATTCAGGCTCTTGTTTCTTCTTTATGGATAGCAAACTTGCAGCTTCTTTGCTCTTTCTCTTGTTATTCTTGACTTTAGGGGTCATAGCCAAATGAGCACTTTCGGTTCTATCTTATTTCCATCTATTATCCTCTTGTACACAATAGGAGATGAGCTCATTAAGGGACTATTTGTCCTTTTAACAGTTATAGCTCACCTTGAACTGATTAAAGTGTGCATAAAGGGATATTAGAATTTAATGGATGAGCAAATCCTTAGATAGCTCTAACATGAGTGCCTTTAATTTTGAAACAAGATGAGATATTTCCATAATGTACTCTCTTATGTTAAGCTTCGCCAAAAGCGTACTTATTTTAGCCTTTTCGTTTTTGGCAAACCTTTGCTCAAAACTATCAAGAAAATCTTTAGCTGTAGTGGCATGTTCTGATGTGCTATCCCGAAAAACTTCCGTAACAACACGCCTCATGATTATATGACTCATGCGATTTGAATGATCTCACTTCTCAAACTCCATCTTTCCCTCAATGGGGATGTTAGCCACAAGAGTAACAGGTTGTTCTTTACGAAGTGCAAGGTACAGATCCATTACCTCAAGAACGATCAAAATATTCTCTTTCCATTCTTTAAAGTTTGCACCAGTAAGCATAGGTATAGAATTTATGCTAGCAGAAATATTGGAAGCAGGATTTGCAGTAGATGAAGTATAAGAATAAATTAAATGCAAATATTAGACATGAATAATATACTTAAGATTTGATTCAGAATTTGGTATATTCCATCACGCAAGATACCTAACGCTACATTAATATTTAGTCTTTGGAGGCGCATAGAGGCGGCAGAATCCCTGAAGTCTTCGCGACGCCTCTGAGGTGCAGGCGGCGGCACAAACTGGTGCGGTAGCAGAGGCGGCATGATCCGGAGAGCACGCAGGGCATGTGAAGGATCCCGCCGGGGGGGGGGGGGCGAGGGGTGCGCAGCATATGTGAGCAATAACAGATTCGATGCAAGGCATCGGATGAACTCGCCGGTAGCAGACGCGAAAAAGAGCAGATGATGAGAACAAACCAGATCCAAAACAACGTCGGGTTGCAAAACATACACATACGGCAGCTCTGATATCAATTGTTAGATAAAAAGATCCGATCTATACCAGATGATTAGAACGAAAAAGAAACATGATTTTGTATATAATAATTGCAACACCCAATGGATCTGTAAAGGCGGAAGCATACATGATGAAGATGCTATTGTTCGTCGTATGGTTGATATGAAATAGTAGATGTGTAGGTGCTCAATGTACCTAGGGTTTTTTTTTTGCCAACAAGAGGTAAGCCACAAACTCTAACTATAGATAGGGATATGTGGTATGGCATGAGTTACCTTGTTGAGAGGACCTGACCTTTATTTATAGTATTTTGTATGTAATCCTATCTCGTCTCATAATTAGAGATAGATTCCAAACAGGTCTCTACACAGATTTAAAATCAAAGTCCATATCTTCCTTAATAGATACTCAGGTTCTTAATAAATACTTTATTTAATCACTTTATATATTTGAGCCAACCAAAGATTAGATAACTAATATGTATTAAACTCACGCATGACCACATAATAGGAAATTAATCCAACAAGCTTAGCCATCTAAGCCTGCCAAAGATCTTTGGTAATATTAAATGGAAATAATTAGTCCATCTTTTGTGAACCCACATGGTCATTGGTTCCATGCTTTGTCAAAGTCAAATTATCATTGTTTTTGTTGGGAAACCATGGGCTTGGCCCATGCAGCCGACCCATGTATGGGCACCCCATTCAAAATCTTAGCAGGGTCTCTAGCATATAAATAGAGAATAATATTCATTGTAAAAGGCTAATCACTTTAAGAGAAACGAAAAGATGCACCCCTACATCTCTGTGTTCAATCTACTATTATGTTATTGCATTGTTTGATGTGATTCTATGTTTGTCTACGAGGTGATCGTTCGGACTGGACTTGCTAGTGACTGTTCCTCAACACGTTATCAGCACGATCGACTCCGGCTACCTCTAGGCCTACTCTAGTCGGATTGAAAGGTAACTGTCGTAGTACGACGCTCGTAGATTGAATCACATTTTCTAGATCGCTTTCAATTATGCAAATTTGGATTTCTAGAGTTTTTTTCCTACAGTGCAAATCCGCTCTAATCTATAGCGAGCTGACTTGAAGTCGTAGGCCAAGCCGATCGGTGGGTTGCAAGAAAGAGCAGATGGCGATTGCATTGTAGATTATACATTGGATGAACATTAATTGGATGAATCCTAGAGCCGCACGCGCTCTCTGCCGGCTTAGAGCCACACCGCCGCCCTCGGCCATTAGCCCCTACACGGGCGAGCAGCACATCAAAGCAAAGGAAAAAAAGGGGGTGGCACCGGCGCAGAACTCCGACCGCCTACTTACCCAAAGCCATTGGGCCGCGCTCGGGCGTGCCATCGCCATGCAATCGCCGACCTCCCGCACGGGCCTACCGCCACGTCGTCTGGCCGCCTGCACGCGCCACCTCCCGGCCATTCGCTGTGCCTGTAGCGCCGTGCCTCCGCGTCCGTAGCGCCGTGCTCATGCGCTCGTAGCGCCACGCCTCCACGCCTGCATGCGCCGCCACCAATATTAGATGGGTTTACGAGGAGGTATGAGCTAAAAGGACTATAGGGTTTATTGCGCTTGTTCATGGCCACACTGCATAATACTCCTACCAGTCAGAATTCCGCCATTGGAATATACCTCAGTGTGTGGTCGTATAAAGACAATGATCAAATTGGTTCGGAATATGGTTAATATGATTAATCCGATGATTTTTGGGGCTCAGTTACATGAATAATACTCATGCCCCGGAAAAAAATTTCGAACGCGCTGCCCTTGACCAGCCATGCTGGGTAATCGTATCGCGCGTTATGGGTAGTATGTGTTCAGGCCGCCCGATAGAATTGGATTCTATGCATAACTCATGTTTGCAGGGATTGATGCGAATATTATGACCCATTGTGTATGTGATGCATGAATGGATTTTTCATAGCCTGCGTGTCATGCTGTGAAATAACTATCGAGCTACATATTATTGTATAACGGTCTGCGTACCGACATGTGATGCTTGATATTATCCTATGTAATTTATTACTAGCTCCTAGGAGTAATTGCTTACTAGATGAATGCGGTCAGAGACTTCAAGCATGGTAGTCAGAGGATAGGAAATATGGTGATGGAGATCGTCATGATAAGGGCCATACTATTTCACAGTTTAATATGATTATCTGCGAATGTTTGTGTCTATTCTTGTTATGCCATTTGATCATGATTTATCATTAGATGTTTTAACATGATAGAGTAGTACCCCTTAAGAAAATTTAAGTAAAATTGATGTTTTTCCAATTGTTGCGCCTAACACGATTTTGATCGTTAATTGGCAGGTCTATCAAAGTAGGGTGCCATTAATTGTCTTAATAAGATAGGGTGGGTGTCGGACACCTACATGCATAGTATTGCTTTAACTTGACAAGCCTATCAAAACAGTTTTGGGCCTTGGGGTATGGTATTTGTTGCCGGGGCATAGAGATGTCACCCAACAAATAGGAGTCATATGTGATATGATTAGTAAGATGTTGCTTACCTAAATCACTTGGTTTCTAGCAGTGATGCTAAAGCTCACTAGGACTTAATGATATTAGGATCTTGATCTCACTATATGATGTTAGAGGGAAATATAGTTTAGAACATATGATGGGGGTATCTTTTATTAAATTATTTAATAGAAGATCTTACATAAACATTATGATGAATTTTTGCATACATTTTTGTTTTAGATAATGGCACCTAATACTTCCTCTACACCTACCTTTAACTTACGATATATTCTTGATAAAGAAAAACTGAATGGTACAAACTTCATTGACTGGTTTGGTAATTTGAAAATTGTTCTCAAACAAGAAAACAAGGAATATATTCTAGAGGGTCCCTATCCCGAGGAACTGAGTGCCGATGCTCCTCGTGCGAAAAAGAATGCTTTTGAGAAGCATTGCAATGACGCAGTCGATGTGCACTGTCTAATGCTTGCCACCATGAACTGTGAGCTTTAGAAGCAATATGAGATCACAGATGCTTACAATATGATTGTGAGCCTGAAGGGTATGTTTTAGGATTAAGCAAGGGCAGAGAGGTTTAATACTCTAAGACATTATTTTTTTGTAAGCTGTGAGAAGGTAATCCGGTCAGTTCTCATGTGATCAAAATGATTGGTCTCATTGAGATCTTGAAAAAGCTTGGTTTTCCCTTTAGCCAAGAGTTAGCTACTGATGTGATTCTCCAATCTCTCCCTGCGAGCTTTGAGCCCGTCATATTGAATTTTCATATGAATGGCATGGAGAAGTCATTGATCGAGTTGCATGGCATGCTTAAGGGTGCTGAGGAAAGTATCAAGAAAAATTCTAATCATGTGATGATGGTTCAAAAGACTACTAGCTTCAAGAAGAAGGGTAAGTTAAAGGGGAATGCAAAAGGCAAAGGAAAGACTCAAACTGAAATCTTGTGTTTCAGAGATATGACAAAATTCCTTCAAGTTGAAGGGAATTTGGTAATAATGCTCACAGCCACAAATTTGTCAAGCAATTAACAACCAAAGTGGGCGAGTTCCCTCACAATGAATTGTAGTTCATAAGCCTGCCCAACTACAAAACCATTATCAACCATTTTGTAATCATTATATTGCCCCATGACGTACAATTCATGTCCAGCATATATGGCAGTGAACCTATGTTTGAGTACATGCTATAGATCTGCAACGTTCTTCATGTGCATATACACAACACAAAGCTGGTCAGACAACATGTTTAGAATGCACCAGACAAATATTGCCGTAGCTGTATCATACTATGTTTGTTGTGCAGTAGTACGATGTCCTGCAGGACCTGGTATCATGACCCAAAATATATTCATAGCTGAGAGCCACAATTGAACCATTGCCTGCCATCTCTTGAAATTCACACCAGTGAATTTCTCGGGTTTCATTGCCTCTGCAAAACCAGCCATCACAAAGTGTCAATCAGGTGTTTGGATTGTTAGATATATGCGCACTTTTATGATTATTATAATTCCTAATACAATAGTTGAATCAACAGCAGCATATATACTAGGTATATTTGGAACTATGAACAGTAGCATGATCATTAACTCAAATATTTATATCTTATATATATGCACTAACTGGGCAAAGCTTAGAACAAGAACACTACTAACGGAAATAGGTATCAACATCATCTCATGATTTATTTTTAGGAAGCAAGGCTTAGCCATATCAAATGATATCATCGTAACTTACAGAGAATCGCTTCGGCGAAGGTCACGGTAGAGTCTGATGCGAAGAACACGACACGGAGCGGATGATGAAGGAAGTCGTGTGAATTCGCGTCAACACTTCCCAAAAACTTGATTCACCCCAACCCGTGTAGGATGATGAGAGACGTCGGTTTCGGAGACAGTGCTCTCCCCATGTCAGTGCACACTGAGGAAAGGATGGAATAGCCGAGGTCGCGCAGAATAGAGGAACATGGCGACAATTCTGAGGCTAATCTCTCTATTCTGGGTACTAATATCTCTCTATTCTATTTTTGAGAGGTGACTTCTCTCCCTCATATAGAACCAGCAGCAAGCAAAAAAACTGCCCTCGTTACTCTGTTTTAAACGCAGTTAATACGTGTTATAAAAGCCCCATTAAAACAATGTAATTCAAACTTCCAAATTTGTATGCCTGGTTTTGAGGTGCAAAAAGAAACAGCAGCTCTACAGCTAATCGGACACAAATCGCCAGACCATTCACGCGTAGACGGGCGATGGCGAGGCGAGCGAGCGCACATGTGTGCTCTTGTTTTGCTTGTTTTAACTAGATAAGATCAACTCCACCTTATACATTAATCTCCTCCCACTTAGACTAGCAATATGATACTAAACTTCTCACTTTTTGTAGGACCGGAAAGGCGACTAGAGGGGGGTGAATAGACGCTTTCTCGATTTTTCACCTTAATCAAATTCAACATGCACTTTTCTCCTATAGCTATGAAAGCTAAGAAGATCAGTAAATGTACAGAGGAAGCCATGTGTTGAATTCGATTAACCCCTTAACCACAAGACTCAACAGAAAGAATTGATCTCACTGGACCGGTCTGACCGACGGCCAATTGGCGGTCTGAACGCTGGCGGTCCGACCGGCGTTCACCTGGCGGTCTGACCGCCGGTATAAAATCGGTCAAACCGATTTAGTCCAGTAGCACTGAACAATGCCCAAATCCAAAATAAAAATTGGTCTAACTTTTGATTCAACCGATGAAACTAGACCAAACTTGGAGCATACCTCCCTAAGAATATATGGGACCTATTCCTAGCGACGATCGTCCAGATCCACTTCAAAGAATTGATCTATCTAGGTTTCACCAAAGAAGTGTCCAAAACCTAGAAATATGAAAAACTTGATCCAAAACTTGCTTATGGGGGATTGAAGATTTAGATGGTTATAGGAGTATTCCCACACATGGCAAGGTAAATGAGGTCAAGAGACCAACAAAAAATAATCGGATCAAGAAAGCACTAAAATCATCAAAAGAGAGAAGAAAATATATGAGACTTCATCCTTAAACAAACATCCATAGATCGATTGATTCAAGATGTTGCTTGCCAAAGCCACTCCCTCAAAGAGGACAAGAGCTCAATTAAAGAGCACACAAACAAATCTCTCTCTAAACCCTAGTCTCTTCTCTCCTCTCCAAACCCTAGAAAAATTTAGGGTTTTCTCAAATGAATGCTTGGGAGGCTTTTTCCAACTCCCCCCTTCTATTTACAGGAAGGCCTAGGGTTTCTAGTGGGCTCCCATTAAGGCCCAATATAAATGGAACACACACAGACACAAATCTGTTGAACCAATCGCCTGCTTCACCACATGTAGGTTGATCAGCGGCTCTCATCATGTCGGCAAGTCTCTCCCGTCCGAATCCCATCGGAACCTCCAAGGCACTTGCACCGACCCCCGCGCCGTTTGATCCAAACCAGCTGCAACGAACTGTCAGTTCGAACCATCTTGTCCATTCTGCACCATGCTTGAGTCACACGACCTCACCCGGCATCCATGATCGTTCTGGACCTCAGCTCTCCAAGCTTAGTTCCGATCCTCCTCACCGTTGACGTCGTTGACCTGCAAGCTACCTGCACAGCAATAGACAAAGAAATCGTCTCTGGGAAGAAGTTCTTCACAACTTGACCTACATTAGCTCAGCAATGCAATATGAAACAATAAAGCATTAACACTCATGCACTAGACACAATCGAATCATAACAATGCGAAGTTGGCCAAAGAACAAGTGGAATCCGGTGCGACCGCCGTACCTAGCTGGTCTGACCGATTTACCACTGGTCTGACCGATTCTATAACGCCGGTCAGATCGCCCAAAAAGACTTAGCCAAATTTTCATCATGAAAATCCGAAACTCTCTGGAATTTTTAAATGAATAGAACTTTTGACTGGGAGCTCCAAAAATTATGTGACCACATCCAGAAAACTCCCCTCTCTTGCCTACACAACCTATTTTTGGCCTAGCTCCAAATTCCACCAAGAACTGTGGCCGGTCGGGCCGACAATGTCTGCCGGTCTGGCCGGCTGAGACCTAACAGCGTTGGAGATTTTTCGAAAACGCGAGATTAGCAAACCAACAACGCCATTACCAATTGACTCATCATCCTAAGATCATGCACATATCCCCACGATATCCACACTTTTCAACATGCATGAGTAGACCTTTGAGATTTTCTTATAATTTATTTAGAATTATATATGGACCAATCCCATAATCTCCAAATCCCTCTCCCCTATCCCCGGTTCAAAAGTTTCTTTTTTCATAAATCGGAAGTTCGAAATCTTTTTTACGTCAGCTGAAATTTTCCGATTCAAAAGTTGCGTATAAATTGAAAGTTCCCAATACGAAATCTTTTTGCGTGCTAATTGAAATTTTCCGATTCGAAATCTTTTGCATGTCGATTGAAATTTCCGATCCGAACGCTTGTGTTTGACTTCCCGATTTGGAAGGGTTGTGTGTCAATTGAAATTTCTTGATTCGAAACTTACGTGATTCAATTGAAAGTTACCGAATTGCGCGTCCTCTGCCCTCTTGTGCTGTAGTGTGAGAAGTCGGTATCCCCCCAGCATGATGCATACGAGGACGATGGCGATGCAAGGAGGACACACAACACCATAATCCAACGGAGAAAATTAAGCACTGAGAGAAAACAGGTCGAACCAGCAACCAGGCAGGCCGAGCACCACCAGCCCACGAACAAGCCAACGAGAAAATAGGATGACAATCTGCGGAACATAACCTTCAGTCTTCTGCAGCAGCCGAGCTCTCTAAATGTGCCCTTCGCAGGAAATTGCCATGTGTTTCGCCGTAAATGCTGTATCAAATTTTCAACATGACTACAGCTGTCTTGGAGCCCAGTGAAAAACATGACAAATTGACAATACGGTTAGATGCTTGATATCAAGATCTTCTCAAAACATCTTGAAGGCTTTGTTGCTGCAGCCATGACTGCCAAGGCCTAGCCTGCTATCGCTTATATCTCTGGAGATCCGATTTTTTGGCGTGGCAACCGATTGAACTCTCAATTTGCACGCACAATCTGGCCGCAAGATCACGTCGCCCGTGATGTCGACTTGTCAACGCCTGTTCTACTTCTGAATACGGTAAGTCCTGTCAAGGACCAGTTGCCAGTTTGAGGGCCATTACAGATCAAAAGCAACCTCTGCAGACGCAGAGGAAGCACAGCTCTCAGTCCAAGGTAGAAACGGACTGGGAGCACGATAGATGTCAAGGGGATCACGGAATCCGCATACGAAAAGCATGGTAGGAGACACATATTGTCTGTTAACATATCGTGATGCTATTTTTTTTAAATTTCGATCATGGTGGCTAACTTTGCTATTTCATTTTAAATCGAGGCTAAATGCGCCCATAACTCCATGAATCCCACAGTTAGCGTCTTAGCGAGTCCCCACAAATCACAAGCAGCGTCAGGGTCAGGTTATAGTCCACGTGGCGTCCACCGGGGCGGCAGAATCAGATGGCGCGCGCTCCCCATTGGCCAGCGCCCTATCCATCCTACCATCCCAGGATTTCCCCCGCCCAAATCCTGTGGCTGCCCCGCGCCGCGACGCCACGATTTAATATGAAACCGCCGTGACGTCCTGCTCGCCCGAACAGACTACCCAGCCACACTCTGCCACGGGACAGACTTCGCATCAGTCCGCGACATGGCACTCGCGTCCACCTCCGCCACCGCCTCCGCGGCCGTGCTCAAGTCGCCGTTTCTCAGGACGAGGCGCGCGCTCGCCAATGCCGCCTCCGTCGGCGCCGCAAAGCCCGCGCCCCGCCGCGTGCTCGTCGTCGCCGCCGCCGCTGCCAAGAAGTCGTGGATCCCCGCCGTCAAGAGCGACGCCGAGTTCATCAACCCGCCCTGGCTCGATGGCTCGTAAGTCCCCTCCTTTTTGTCTCTTCAGTATGCATTCTGCACGGAGCCTCTCGACGGCAGTGCTGTTGCTGATAGAAGCTGAACGCGCGCGCGAACGCAGGCTCCCCGGTGACTACGGGTTCGACCCGCTAGGACTGGGCAAGGACCCGGCGTTCCTCAAGTGGTACAGGGAGGCGGAGCTGATCCACGGGCGGTGGGCGATGGCGGCGGTGCTGGGCATCTTCATCGGCCAGGCGTGGAGCGGCGTGCCGTGGTTCGAGGCCGGTGCGCAGCCCGGCGCGGTGGCACCCTTCTCCTTCGGGTCGCTCCTCGGCACGCAGCTGCTGCTCATGGGGTGGGTGGAGACCAAGCGGTGGGTCGACTTCTTCAATCCGGACTCGCAGTCGGTGGAGTGGGCCACGCCGTGGTCGCGCACCGCCGATAACTTCTCGAACGCCACCGGCGAGCAGGGGTACCCGGGCGGCAAGTTCTTCGACCCGCTCGGCCTCGCCGGCACCATCAAGGACGGCGTCTACATCACCGACACCGAGAAGCTTGAGCGGCTCAAGCTGGCCGAGATCAAGCACGCGCGCATCGCCATGCTCGCCATGCTCATCTTCTACTTCGAGGCCGGACAGGGCAAGACGCCGCTCGGCGCGCTCGGCCTATGAGCCGCAACGCACGATCACTACTCATCGATCGTCGACAAGAGAGTTGATTTTCGCTTTGCGCGCGTGGTGGGTGAGGAGGGTTGTTGCATCAGATTGATCAGACGGATGCATGGATTGCATGGGATCGACTGGAGGTGAGAGAAGCAGCAGCAATGGGGAATCGACTGTGTCCATGACTTCTTTCGGGTGGCGTGTGAATCGAAATGGGGAATTAAGGAGTCCCCCGCCCACCCAATGTATGTACCTTGTAATATATAGTCTGGGTTGATCTTGAATTTAAGGCAGGATGAGCAAGGACATTTGATTGATCTCAGGATGAATTGTGACCCACTAAGTCCTTCAGAACACTGCTTGCATGATTGCATCAGGTGAAGTCGCAATATACTAAGCTGTCTTAACTAGTCGGCGTAAGATAGTTTATTTCATTGCATTGAATTAAGCGGTTCTAAAAAAATGTTGAGTGAGCTGTGGAACTGGTGTTGGTTCTGACAACTGACGATCACAAGATCCAAAGTTTATTGAAACTTCAGATCGAATCTTCTTCTAAAAGACTCCAGAACAAATTCATAGGAGCACGCATCCTGCATCTACTACATGCTCGGATGAACTAAGGTTAAACAAACAAGCAGAGGTACCTACACTTTGCATGCACGTCATTCGCCTTGCCCTCGCTTGCATGGTTACCATTAAGGCCCCTTCGCTTGCATCATGGTTACCATTAAGGCCCCTTTGCTTGGAAGACGGTAACATTTCTTGATCCTTATGGGAATCAAACTTTTTTCTTGCCAACTTCTGCAAATTTTCTGTGTTCTAAATGGAACCTAAAGTCACATAAACACACTTTTAGTTGCTTGTTCAAACACAAGACTCATCCCTTCTGCAACATATGCCAGCATCCATCTCACCATGCACAATGCTAATGTAACATCCCAATTTTTGTCTCTTTTAAAAAGTTTTCAAAGCCAAAACCCTTATTCTTGAACTAATCCATACTGAAATGAATTTTCCAAATTGCAAAGCAAATTAATTTGGCTTAACAACATAGAAGTAGGTGGTGGAAATATTTTAGTTAAATCCAACATATTCAAATACGCATCTCTATTTTTTTTTTTTGGAATTTTTGGAGTTTATTTGCTATTTCTTTGAGCTCGATTTGATTTATTCCTATTTCTGAAATTTTGAAATCCTTTTCTTTTTATAAAATCCTCTTGGGCCGAAATTGCTCCGGCTCATCCCCTTTTCCCCGCCACCCGTCAGACTGCTTCGTTGTTTTAACCGCTCGACTCAGCCTGCCTCGTCCGCACTACAGCCTGCTTCCTCGCCGCTCGGCCCAACCACTCCCTCAGGCTGGCTCGCTTGCGCACGCAGCCCGCCCAACACACCACCCGGCCCGGCCTTGCTTTCTTCCCCGTGAATGACGTGTGCACTGCCGCCTCCAAGCTGTTTCAGCGTTCATGTCCCACACACCGCCTGCGTTAAGAGGTTCGCCTCGCTCCCCTCCCCAGAAACCCTAGGGCTTTATCACTGATTCCGCCACCACCTCGCCGAATCAAAGCCGAGAAGCCCTAGATCCATCACGAGCTACATCACCTGATTTCGTTGCCGTCAGTGAGTCTCCGTCCGTACCATTGCCTCCTTTGGGTTCGCCTCATCGCGTTCTACGTGGTGCTTACCTCGCCGTCCTCGGGAACCCAATGCATCGCCACCCCCACCGATGCCCATGCCGCTTTGCCACCTCAGCCCTCACCGCCAGTCGCCCACAGCCCTAGATGTCCGTACCATTAGCGTCATGGTGTTTGTCGTTGCCCCCTTTGCCCATATCCAAGCCCTCATCGTCGCAGCCGAGCCGCCATTGCCGAAACCCTTGGTTCCCGTCCTCCTCCACCGCCACTATCGGCGTTGCTGCCGACGTGGCATGCGACCTCAGCACCATGTCAACCATCGCCGTCGTCGTGTCATCCCAGTCAACACATACGTGGTAGACCCTAAACCCTATATCCAGAACTTGTCCCAATGTGTGGGCCCTGCCTGTCATACATCCAAGTGTAGGATCAATGATGACCAACTAGAGGGGGTGAATAGGAGGTTTTTAAAAATTCTTATTCTCTAATTAACAATTTTAGCAAGAATTATCTAATTAAAGAATTCTAGCACATCTTAAGATATATATATATATATATATATATATATATATATATATATATATATATATATATCAAGTGTTTTGCTAGGACACCTCAAAGCTATACTAAAACAATTCTAGTTAAGCAAGTATACACAAGAGCTAGAAAAGTAAATGTGGAATAAATAAAGCAACCACAATAAAGACAATCAATATTTTCCCGTCGTATCGAAGACGTGCTGGTCTTCACTAATCAACGTTGAGGTAACTTGAACAAATCAATTCAGCTCCACATGAGCACTTCCCTCGATCACTAGAGTTGCTCTTCCTCCTCTCCAGAGATGGTCAGCACACAACCACTTCACAATCATTGTTGGGTCACTTTACAATCTTCTTTGAAGAGATCACCGCGCAAACTCGTCTCAAAGTCGTCTAGGTGCCGGCAAGCACCAAGAGTAATAAACCATAGTTTTTGCTTGAAGAAAACAAGTGCCAAAAGGATCAACCAATGATGCAATGCACTTGAATGCTCTCAACTACCTTAAAATGAGAAATATGAGCACATAGGTAGTAGAGAGTGCACTAGAGGCTAAAATGTATTCAATGTGGTCTAAGACACTGAGCTTGGTGCATGTGAGGGGGTATTTATAGCCCCTAACCACAAAACTAGCCGTTTGAAGCCAAACTCAGAAAAGTTCAGTAGATGTGGTAGTACCTGTAATACTCCGAAAAAATAATAAATTAATATTAGTATTAATCGCGTCTTAAGGGTCGTAGTGTAATTAAATTAATTAATGGAAGAATTTAGGGCTTGTGCGTAATTAAAGAATTAGTATACGTGGAAAATAGATTTTTTTCGGAATTTTTATTGAGCTATAAATAGATCTTGGATTTTTTTGTTTCTAGAAACCCTAGTTTTAGTCTTGTTTTCCACCCGTGCCGCCAGCTAATTTCTTCTACTGCCGCCGCCGCAAACCAGTTGTTCTCGGCTGCTGCTGGGCGCGTCGCCTGCAACCGCTTCTGGATCTGCCGCTCTTCTACTGCTTGTCATTGCTTTGAGAGAATCGCTTTCCAGTGAAGCCACCAATCCAATCTATTTATTCTTTGCATTGCTTGTCGCACTCGCCGAAGCGACCCTATGACTCTTTGATCCGCCATTGAATGGCTGCCGTTGCTCTTCTCTCTTTGATCGCGGCAGCTCCTACGCGCTGCAGATTCCAACCGAAGACTGCGCTGCTTTTCTTTTTCTTTGACGCCGAGCGAAGCCTGCAGCCAATTGCTGCTGCCTCCGGTCTTAGGCCAGTGCGGCCGATTCTTTGATTGACCAGCGCTAATTTGTTTCCTGTGCATCTTTGTCGCCGCTTGGCGTGAAAGGGAGCGCCGAGCCGGCCGCGAGCCGAGCGCCGATAGGTAACATTGTAGCTATGTTTGAATGCAATTAATTAGTACTAGTGATTAATCTGGTAATGCTGCTTTACAGGGTACTGCTAGTGCTAGACATTATCAATCAGTGCAAGAGTGTTTTACATGAATGTAGTCTAGAATGCTTTGTTGGATTAGTCAGGGAGATATCGATTAATAGGTTTGATTAGCCCGCTGTTCAGGTGGTACGATTTATTCGGGTATCATAATGGCAATTGTTGAAAATGTCATCTACTAGTTAATTGTAGATATTGTCGATAGCTTTCTTTAGCATATTGAATTACGTCAATCGGACAATTAGATTTCTAGATATGATGTTCGAAAGGCCGCTGTTTTTAGGGTTACCGCTGTTCGCGCTGTTTTGATAGATCAGTTGTTAAAAATAGTAAATGACTTAATTAGAGTTTTTGATCTACATGAAAGCTGTAGATAATTGTCCAATGGTTCTGTAGGATCTGAGAACACGCATTTTGGTTGAGTAAAACAAAAGTTATGAATTTTGGAAGTCTGCTGTTCCGAAGCGGACAGATCGGCTTTCCGGGCTAAATACGGAGGGTTAGATGATTTAATTAGAAGACGGTGTAATCTAAGAAAAATGTGGATAATTTTATAAAGAATCCAGAATGGGTTGGTTTGTGGTGATCGGACTTTCGAGTCAAAAGTTACGCTCTTTTTAGTAACCGGACAGCAATGGGTAACTTTTCGATACCGGCGTAACGTGGTATATTTGGGGACGTGTAGGAGCGATGTATATTGAATGTTATTCGTATGATGCTGTAGCTTGTATTGAGATGTGTGTATTTAATGTAGGAGAAGCGTCGTACTTGTTGCCATCTTCGAGTCAAATTGTGCGTCGCAACTAGTAAAGGCAAGTGCATGGTAGACAAATGATCAATGATCGATCACTGTTTTCTTTATCTTCTATTACCATTATTGTTGTGCTTTTATTTGGTTTAATTGCAAACAATGAATTGGTATGTTTATATCTTTGTTGATGAGCATGATGAAAAGTTGGATATGATGTTTATGATGGAGTTTGCATGTTTGCATTCATAAGCATCTTTGCATAAGAGAAGGTGATCATGATTGATCACAACTCCACGGAGTGGAGGAGGTCCCGATCCTTATGGAGGAACGGGCTTGAGAGTGAATGTTGTCGCGAGCATTCACTCACGCTATACATTATCTGTGAAAAGAAGTGCATGTGGACATATAGATTAGAGTTGCATTGATATTTGAGATTGATGAATGAGAATGTGAATGGAAGTGCATGTGATGATAATGAAGTTATTGAATCTTTGTTGATATATTATTGTTCGTTGTATATGATGTGTTTCTTTGAGTCGTGGACTCACCCTTGCTCTATTGTTGTTTTTAGGTGATCTTGAGGGGCCGTAATTGAGAGCGAGTAGAGCACATGGGCATCACATGATCTTTCGCCATGATAATCTTTTCATTCAATAATGGTTTACACTTGGACATGTTAATTATTGAATAATGTTTAGGATATCATTTGGACTAGACTATTTGCTTGATTAATTTGGATTCATTGGTTGATGCTGCTTTGGATTATTTGCCTGGTTATAATTCTCATTGTTTATTTTATTGTCGCTTGATCCATAATTACATGTTCGTTTGTGGTCCATTGATTTGATTATCATTGTTTCCTTGATGTAATTTTATAGTGTGTCAATAATTATTAGTTTAAAATGTAGTGTGGTGG
This sequence comes from Hsuehochloa calcarea, assembly GCA_036346395.1. NCBI lineage: Eukaryota > Viridiplantae > Streptophyta > Magnoliopsida > Poales > Poaceae > Hsuehochloa > Hsuehochloa calcarea. Next base: position 20,383,532 of record CM070600.1, read on the forward strand.
CATTCTAGGCTCAGTGTTGGGCTGGGGTGTTACAGTTGGTATCAGAGCGGGCTTTAGGTCCGTGGTGAATAGATTAACAACTTAGGCAAACTAAAATTGTTAAAATTTGTTTTAGTTAGTAAATCAACTAAAATTTGCTAATGGTTAACTAACCTAAAATTTGACACACTAGTGCACAATAGGTTAGAGAGAGGTACGAATATAGTTTTACGCTTCCGTTATGTTGCTTATTGATGGATGAGTTTATTTTGAGCTTTGAGCTCATTGTGTATTGTTGATTGTGGTTGATAGCTATGCCGAGGGGTAGAGGACGTGGTCGTGGTGGCCGCGGTCGTGGAGGTCGTGGCCACGGGCGAGGTTCCGTGGAGCCACCTCCTGTAGTAGATGAGTCAGTAGCTGAGGGGGTTGCTGTTGACCCGCCTCCGGTTGGGGTCCAGGATGAAACCCTTGCTTTGTTGAGAGAGTTGGTGGGAGAGATCCGTGCTCTTCGTCAACAGGCGGATATTTGGTGGGAGGTCGTGTTGTCTTCGAGGACCGCCACTCAAGGTCCAGTCACTTGGGAGGATTTTGTTGATCAGTTCAAGGGGAAGTTCTACCCCTACTCTTTTGTAGAGAAGATGGAGGTTGCCTTGACGGCTTTTGCTCGGGGAAGAGGTCTATTCTTGAGTATGAGGTGAGTTCAACAACTTGGTTCGCTTTGTCCCTTGATGAGCTAACGATGATCTTCGAAGGCCAAGAGGTTCGTCTGGGTCTCAATCTCGAGTACCGACATGTGTTGGGAGCTACTCCACTCTGTGACTACACTCTGTTGTGGAGCAAGCTAGAGGCATGGAGTTGGAGATGCACTCACAAAGGGGACAAGCCTCTGGTGGGTGGTTGCTTCGGTGGTGACGGAAGAGGAGCTCTAGTGAGGGAAGTGGGTGCAGTCGTGACGACCGCTTTCAAGAAATTCAAGGAGGACCGCAGATCTTCGTGTCTAAGCACTCGAGGCCGTTCCTTCTTGGCGCCTCGTCCTTTGCGGTACTCGGCTCTTCGTCTGTTCGAGGCGGGGCATGCTTTGCTTTAAGTGCGGTGATGGACACCGCTGCTGAAAGTGCACTTGGACGGGTGATTGCCGTCGGTGTGGCCGATCGGGTCACAAGGAGCGGGTGTGTCGCGAACCCCGCTAAGCGTGATCAAGTGGGAGCTGTGCCATCTTCTTCTTCTTGATGGGTCCCGCTCGAGGATCTTTCGGATGATGATCGCTCCTCCGGCGATGCCATTTCCTTCACTTGGGCGCCCAAATAGGTACTATCGGCACCGCCACCTTCGCACCGCATCGGGTTGCACGACCGGCTCTACCGCACCGCCACGCCAGATTGTTGGGGCTCTCGCCGCCCGGCATCGTCTTCTTCGCCATGGCGCCACTCGAGTGTACGCCATGCCCATCGCAGAGTCCGCAGTCGCCCCGACGTGGTGACAGTACTTTGCTTGTGGATTCGTTTGATGCTTTAGTCCTTTTGATTCGGGGCTACCTTTTCGTTTGTCTCGTCGGCGTTTGCTAGGAGAGCGAACTTGAGTATGCAGTGGATTTCTCAGTCAGTGTTGGTTAGTTCTCCTGGGGGTATTATTGCTAGTTCTACTGTTTGTCCTGGGTGTTCTATTGTTATTGATGGAGAGGAGTTCACAGCGAATTTGATAGTTATTAAAATGGAGCCGTTCGACGTTATTTTGGGTATGGATTGGTTGCACTCTTATCGAGCCGTGATATCTTGTTTACAGAGAATGTCTGCATGCAGACCCGCCCGTGAGACTTTGACTTTTCAGGAGTGCGCCCGCGCTCTCTTTCGATGTTGGTTGGACTGTTCCGGGTCGCGGCGATGGCGGACTTCTTTTAGCTCTTCTTGAAACCGAGCGTGGCTTCGCAGATTGAGGAGATTCCAGTGGTTAGTGATTATCCAGATGTGTTCCCAGCTGAACTTCCGGGATTGCCACCTGCGCGAGACGTGGAGTTTCGTATTGATCTTGTTCCGGGTACTCGTCCCATCTCGATGTCTCCTTATCGATTAGCACGTCCGCTTCGTGACGAGTTGAAGAAGCGATTGGATGATTTGTTGGCTAAAGGTTTGATCAGCGTAGCGTATCGCGTGGGGAGCTCTGCTACATTCACAGAGAAGAAGGATGGGAGTTGGCGCATGTGTATTGATTACCGCGCGCTTAATGCAGTCACAATCAAGAACAAATATCCATTGCCCCGCATTGAGGACTTGTTTGATCGGTTGAATGGAGCTCAAGTGTTCTCCAAGATTGATCTCGGTCGGGTATAATCAAATCCGTGTGCGTGAGCGGATGTAGAGAAGACGACTTTCTCCACGGTATGTGCATTATGAGTATAAAGTTATGTCCTTTGGATTGACTAATGCACTGCCATTTTATGGAAACCATGAACAACATGTTGCACGAGTATCTAGATGACTTCGTGGTGGTGTTCATTGATGATATTCTTATCTATTCCAAGACCAATGAGGATCATGAGCGTCATTTGAGACTGGTTTTAGATACTTGGAGAGAGCACAAGTTCTATGCTAAGTTGAAGAAGTGTGAGTTCTGGATTTCAGAAGTGGGTTTTCTGGGTCATGTGATTAACCCTCAGGGCATTGCTGTTGATCCTAGCAAGGTCGCTACAGTGGTGGATTGGAAGAGGCCGACTAATGTGAAGGAGGTGAGGAGTTTCTTGGGATTGGCTGGATACTATCGGCGTTTTGTGCAGGATTTTTCTATCATTGCCAAGCCGATGTCTCAGCTTACTCAGAAAGGTGTGAGATTCCTATGGACTGATGAGTGTGAGCGCAGTTTCTGCATTTTGAAGGACAGGTTGGTGACCTCTCCTATTCTCACTCTTCCCGAGCCAGGGAAGCGGTTCACAGTCTTTTCAGATGCGTCACGAGTGGGTCTTGGCTGTGTTCTCATGCAAGACGGTAAGGTGATTGCTTATGCGTCGAGGCAATTAAAGAAGCACGAGCAGAATTATCCCACTCATGATTTGGAGTTGGCTGCGGTTGTTTTTGCTCTCAAGATTTGGAGGCATTATCTATACGGCGAGCCTTGTGATATTTTCACAGATCACAAGAGTCTCAAGTATATCTTCACTCAGAAGGATCTGAATTTGAGGCAAAGGAGGTGGTTGGAGTTGATCAAGGATTATGATCTTACTATTCAGTATCATCCAGGCAAGGCCAATGTTGTTGCAGATGCTCTTAGTCGCAAGGCGACTCCTGCTACTCTAGATTACCTCATTGCTGATTTTGATCGCATGGGTATATCCTATTGTTTTGCCGGCACGTCACATGTTGAGACTCAGTTGATTCTGGAGTCACTATTCGGGCCGTGCGGGAAGCACAACAGAGTGACCGGTTATTACAGGAGGTTAGGAAGCGTCTGGATGAGGGTAAAGAGTGTGATTTTAGCATGGACGATTCTGGTACTTTGAGGTTTAAAGGCCGTCTTTGCGTGCCACAAAAGGCGGAGGTCAAAGATGATATTTTGAGGGAGGCACATCGCACTGCATAATCGCTCATCTGGTGAGACTAAGATGTATCGAGATCTGAAATGTAATTTTTGGTGGAAAAGAATGAAGGTGGACATTGCTAATTATGTGGCTTCTTGCGGTGTTTGTCAGCAAGTGAAAGCTGAGCACAAGCGTCCTGCAGGGTTGTTGCAGCCTTTGGAGGTACCCCAGTGGCCTTGGGATGATATCTCTATGGACTTTGTGGTGGCGTTACCTCGTTCGCCGCGAGGAAGGATGCGATTTGGGTAGTGGTGGATCGATTGAAGAAGTCTGCAAGACTTCATTCCTATTCGCACGACTAATTCAAATGAGTGATCTAGCTCCTATTTATGTGCGTGAGATAGTGAGGCGCATGGTGTGCCAAAGACCATCATTTTCGAGCGAGGATCTAAGTTTGTCTCAAGTTTCGGGAAAGTCTGCAGAGTGCATTGGGCACACTCACTACCGAGTACGTTTCACCCATGCATGATGGGCAATCGAGCGCACTATTCGGACTTTGGAGGACATGTTGCGATCTTGTGTTCTATCTTGGAGGGTAGTTGGGAGGACCGATTGCCACTTGCGAGTTTGCTTATAATAATAGTTACCATTCCAAGATTAGAGTGCGCCATTTGAGGTTCTCTATGGCGGAAGTGCGATCGCCGCTTTGTCGGGATGCGATTGAGAGAAGGCGATTTTGGGTCGGACCGATTCAAGACAGTTGAGCGTGTGGCCATGGTGAGGCGGAATCATTAGCGTACTCGAGTAGATGTAAAAGTTATGCTGATTTGAGGAGGCGTGACTTGGAGTTTTCGGTGGGTGACCAGGTGCTCTTGAGAGTGTCTCCCACTAAAGGTATTGTTCGGTTCGGTACTAGAGGGAAGCTTAGCCCGAGGTACGTTGGACCGTTCTCGATTATTGCAAGAATTGGAAAGTTAGCCTACCGCTTGGATCTTCCTGAGTCCATGCGTGGGGTTCACAATGTGTTTCATGTCTCGATGCTGAGAAAGTTTTTGAGAGATCCAGAGCATAAGATTTCATTAGAGCCGTTGACTATTGAGCAAGACCTCACAGTTGAGTCGCGTCCGGCGCGCATTCTGGAAAGGTCGGAGCGAGTGCTGAGGCACAAGACGTTGGTATACGTCAAGGTACTGTGGACGCATCAGTCCGAGAGAGAAGCGACTTGGGAGTTGGAGTCTCGCATGCGCGAGCAATACCCGGAGTTGTTCACGTCGGGTACGTGTTATTTTGTTGTTTAATTTCAGCTGTGCAGTTTTTTCTTTGAGTAGAATGGCGATTAGAATTCGGGGTCGAATTCCGTTAAGGGGGGTAGAATGTAATACTCCGAAAAAATAATAAATTAATATTAGTATTAATCGCGTCTTAAGGGTCGTAGTGTAATTAAATTAATTAATGGAAGAATTTAGGGCTTGTGCGTAATTAAAGAATTAGTATACGTGGAAAATAGATTTTTTTCGGAATTTTTATTGAGCTATAAATAGATCTTGGATTTTTTTGTTTCTAGAAACCCTAGTTTTAGTCTTGTTTTCCACCCGTGCGCTTGACTAATTTCTTCTATCATGCCAGAAACCGCTTGTTCTTTGCTTCTTTGGTGCGGCTTGCCTCGCAACCGCTCTCGATCTGCCGCTCTTTTCTATCATTGCCGCAGAAGCGCTTTCCCAGCCGAAGCCAGCCAATCCAATCTATTTATTGTCGCACCGCTTGTCGCACTCGCCGAAAGCGACCCTATGGCCAGATTTGCATCTGCCATTGAGGCTATTGGCCGTCGCTGCTTCTTTGTCCAGATCGCCGGCAGCCTCTACGCTACCGCAGATTCCAACCGAAGACTGCGCTGCTTTTCTTTTTCTTTGACGCCGAGCGAAGCCTGCAGCCAATTCTTCGCCGCCTCGGTCTTATTGCCAGCGGCCGATTCGATTGACCAGCTCTTCTTTTTCCTGTGCATCGTTTGTCGCTGTCGCGTGAAAGGGGAGCGCCCGAGCCGAAGCCGCGTAGCCGAGCGCCAGTAGGTAACATTGTAGCTATGTTTGAATGCAATTAATTAGTACTAGTGATTAATCTGGTAATGCTGCTTTACAGGGTACTGCTAGTGCTAGACATTATCAATCAGTGCAAGAGTGTTTTACATGAATGTAGTCTAGAATGCTTTGTTGGATTAGTCAGGGAGATATCGATTAATAGGTTTGATTAGCCTGCCGTTCCGTGGTACGATTTATTCGGGTATCATAATGGCAATTGTTGAAAATGTCATCTACTAGTTAATTGTAGATATTGTCGATAGCTTTCTTTAGCATATTGAATTACGTCAATCGGACAATTAGATTTCTAGATATGATGTTCGAAAGGCCGCTGTTTTTAGGGTTACCGTCGTTCGGCGCTGTTTTGATAGATCAGTTGTTAAAAATAGTAAATGACTTAATTAGAGTTTTTGATCTACATGAAAGCTGTAGATAATTGTCCAATGGTTCTGTAGGATCTGAGAACACGCATTTTGGTTGAGTAAAACAAAAGTTATGAATTTTGGAAGTCTGCTGTTCCGAAGCGGACAGATCGGCTTTCCGGGCTAAATACGGAGGGTTAGATGATTTAATTAGAAGACGGTGTAATCTAAGAAAAATGTGGATAATTTTATAAAGAATCCAGAATGGGTTGGTTTGTGGTGATCGGACTTTCGAGTCAAAAGTTACGCTCTTTTTAGTAACCGGACAGCAATGGGTAACTTTTCGATACCGGCGTAACGTGGTATATTTGGGGACGTGTAGGAGTGATGTATATTGAATGTTATTCGTATGATGCTGTAGCTTGTATTGAGATGTGTGTATTTAATGTAGGAGAAGCGTCGTACTTGTTGCCATCTTCGAGTCAAATTGTGCGTCGCAACTAGTAAAGGCAAGTGCATGGTAGACAAATGATCAATGATCGATCATTTGTTTTCTTTATCTTCTATTACCATTATTGTTGTGCTTTTATTTGGTTTAATTGCAAACAATGAATTGGTATGTTTATATCTTTGTTGATGAGCATGATGAAAAGTTGGATATGATGTTTATGATGGAGTTTGCATGTTTGCATTCATAAGCATCTTTGCATAAGAGAAGGTGATCATGATTGATCACAACTCCACGGGAGTGGAGGAGGTCCCCGATCCTTATGGAGGAACGGGCTTGAGAGTGAATGTTGTCGCGAGCATTCACTCACGCTATACCGGTATACGCGAAAAGAAGTGCATGTGGACATATAGATTAGAGTTGCATTGATATTTGAGATTGATGAATGAGAATGTGAATGGAAGTGCATGTGATGATAATGAAGTTATTGAATGCTGTTGATATATTATTGTTCGTTGTATATGATGTGTTTGCTGAGTCGTGGACTCACCCTTGCTCTATTGTTGTTTTTAGGTGATCTTCGAGGGGGCCGTAATTGAGAGCGAGTAGAGCACATGGGCATCACATGATCTTTCGCCATGATAATCTTTTCATTCAATAATGGTTTACACTTGGACATGTTAATTATTGAATAATGTTTAGGATATCATTTGGACTAGACTATTTGCTTGATTAATTTGGATTCATTGGTTGATGCTGCTTTGGATTATTTGCCTGGTTATAATTCTCATTGTTTATTTTATTGTCGCTTGATCCATAATTACATGTTCGTTTGTGGTCCATTGATTTGATTATCATTGTTTCCTTGATGTAATTTTATAGTGTGTCAATAATTATTAGTTTAAAATGTAGTGTGGTGGCATTCTAGGCTCAGTGTTGAAATTTGGGTGTTCTGATCTGCAGACAAACCTTGTACTACCGCACTCATTGCTCAACGGTCGAAATGAGTGCATTAAATGCTTCTGAACTAGCCGTTATATAAAGGTGCAGTACTATTGCACTCACAAGGTCCGGTGTACCGCTCGGCTCAATCGGTACTACCAATTTCCAAAGAATAAAAGAGTCCCAAAACAGCCTCTCTAGAAATTATGTACCGCCATGTAAACATCGGTCCCACCGCACTGCAGTAGTACCGCTCCAAAGATACGGTCATACCGTTCTTTAGGGGAGAAGAAAACTCTCAAAAATATGCTTTCTAAAAAACACGTACCGCCAACTAGAATCCGGTTCTACCACACTGCGGTAGTACCGCTCATCAATTGAGGTCGTACCGATTTTACTGAACTATTTCCATATGCAATTATAAATGCAATGCATGACATTTGGTTTATCAAAATATCACAAAATAAGTCCTCAAGTTACTAGCCATGTTCCCTCTTTATAGTATGACATCTAGCCTACAAATCTGGTCTTTTCACCAAACACCGAGACTGGTAAAAACTATAAAAGTATCCTTAGGCTACATAGTACCTTTGTCTTGAGACATGTCGATCTTTTTATCATATTTGCATTGCTATTTCTATGTCATCATTCAAACTCTGGGACTATGCCTTTAGAACAACTTAGCACACATATTAGTCCCATAACACATTATTGTCATTAATTACCAAAAATATTTTTAGAGGCCTAGATGCTTTCACCAAGCCACATGCATCTGGTCCACCGTAGTCCAGAAGAGCTCCGTGGACATGGTATATGGACCTTGGCCCCACTTGTCAACCTCTAAAACTTTTCCCAAATTTCCTTTATTCCAAAAATTCTGAAATTCCGCAGTACCCACCTATCATTCACCCATATCCTCTCTCCTCTTTAATTTTTTGACTTTCCAATTCCAACAAACTTCTGAAAACCTATTCTAGATCATCTAAACTCCGATTGATCCTATTCTTATTCCTAAATTCATCTAAAATTGAGCTACCTCTTTCAATACTAGTTTTGTTCATTTTGGATTTTATTTGAATATCTTTTGAATTTATTTGTGTCTCATTAGTTTTCTCTCTCGTTTATATAACGATTTTTAAGGAGCAGGAGCAGGACTTGAAGATCAGAGTGTGGTAACTGAGCAAGACCAAGGTAAGTTGTAACCTTTCATCATGTTGTACCTATGTTTGCAAAAGTATATTGTTTCGTATTAACATGCATACTACTTTTATACCAACTCTTTATTGGGAGTAGCTAAATACCTATTTGTTATTATGCCATCTTGATTATCTTGAATGTTATGTATCCATTGTCAACCTAGGATTGGAATATTATTAGTTGTACATAATTGTACTACCAACATGGGTTCATGTGGTTGTGCTTAGCTATGCTTAGTTGTACGATGGACTCATATTCACGTGATCAATTATGTTAACTTGACTTAACGAGGTATGGAATCGCGGCGGTAGCCACTGTTGTAAAAGTTATTATGTCATAGCAGGGGATGTCATTGGGCTTGGCTAGACAAAATGGTTTAATACTCAGGTGAGTGATCATGCTGTAAACAGGGTGTGGTTAGCACATTTGGGATGAGGTTATCTCCCCTGAGTAAACTCTAATGACTTAACTTTGTGCGCCATTCAACTAGACCATATCGTACAAACACATGTCCAGTATGGGATAGACTTGGCTGATTAATTTGCAATGTCTCGACGTTGGTACTGCTATGTGGTGATGTGGGTGTTGGTTCCGGGATGTATGGGTAGACTCACACGGCACAAGAGGGGTGCTGACTGTGGTGGATGTAACCCTTCGGTGGTGTAACCTTAACGGATAGGACTGACTTGAGACAGAGCATTGTATAGGTCTTGTTATGATTGCTCAATCGCATATCTCTATATAGTGAGTCATGGTAAACATAATTAGTTGATTAATTGTATCGTGTGGGTAAAGTTGTACAACCTTTGTAAGAGTGTTAAAACTATTTGAACAACCGTGTCCCCGGTTATGGACAATGCCTGAAAATTTTACACTAGGTATAGAGTTTTATTAAAGATTTTGGATGGTGGAATGGTTGGGAAGTGAACGAGTAGTTCACTTGTTGTTTCAAAGCAATTGCTTACTTTATTTATTATATCTTTTCAAATATATTTTTACAATCTGTCGACGATCGAGTCGCTGATCTTACGAAATAAAAAGAGAAAAATAGCAAAGAGTTCTTGGGAGAGAATGATGCTGCTCTTTATTGCAATGAACTGGCTATTACAAGGGGGTTCCTTCGACTAGACGGTGGAGTAGCTCTAATCACACTGAGAGTATCACTATTGCTCTACTTTTCTTCAGAGTGTAGGGTCTTTGATTGCCCAAGCTTGATGTTGAATCAGATTGGATCGTCCTCTCGCTGCCCATCATCTTCCCTTAGGTAACCGCTGAAGAGGTGGCGGAGTTATTCCTGAAGGAGACACCTTTTGCAAGCGTTGCGTCTGGTCGGAGAGAAGGTGACAGTTGGTGAAAATCCAACTGACCAACAGTTAATGTAAGTGAGAGATAAAACCGTATGGTGTTTGTTATCAATGACTCAAGGCCATCAAACGTTGTCTGGTTTGGAACAAATATAACATGTGTTTCATTAATCACATGGTAAGAATATACTTGGAATCAAGTCCAAGTGCTAGTTCATCGCTTCTACAAGCAGTCACCTAGTCCGAGACAAGGTACAGGATCTCGTCCGACCAGGGTACCCATAATATAACCTCTGGAATCCTTACAACCAGGTGTCGTTAGCCTAAGGGGTTATGACCAGGAAGGACGTGTGGTCATTTATTAAATATTAAAGTAATATTTGGAGATTTAATCCTATTCAGCTAGCCCTTGAACTTTAAGTGAATGTGCAGTATGAACCTTTCCCCGATCAAATCCGTATTAGGCAGACCCTCATTTAATGATGTAAAAAATGAGATGGTCTATATTCACTTTAAATTTGAGAAACTCTTGGGGAACTAAAGAGTTTTTGTGTCTGTTAGACTTTGGGTAACTCCTGATTGCAGTTAAGGAACAGTGGCTATAAAATCCCCTCAGTGCGCCGCCTTGAGGGTTTTTACACTCTCAATTTTTACTTCAATTCCCTTTCACCTTCTCGTTGAGAATTTTCTCCAACCTCCTTTCACCTTTCCGCAAAGAGTTTTCTCTGACCTCCTCTCATCTTTTTGCCGAAAAATCCAACAATGTTAGACTCAATCACCAAATGGTTGGTTTCTGATCTGAGCGATAAGAAGCTCAAAGCTTTAGAGAAGATTGGGATGCTCCCTGATAGGAATCTGGTTTCTTGGAGACCAGCGGTCAGAGAGCATTTTTCGAGCAGCGAAGTGGAAGAAATTTCTATTTTTCTTGCCTACATCGAGTGCGGGTTCAGGTTGTCGGCACACAAATTCCTCTATAAGGTTCTTGAGTACTATGGAGTTGAATTTGTACCTGGCTCCCAATTCAATCGCCAATCTTAGCATCTTCATCTACGTCTGCGAGGCGTACATCGGAATCCCACCTAATCTAAAGGTCTTCAGATATTTTTACAAGATGGCGAGGTCGGGGAAGTCGGCGGTTGAACCTGGTGAGTGCTCGTTGCGCCTCCATGATGGAAAAGCTGATGAGTACATCCTAATGTACTTGATGTCTTCGTGGTCATCATGGAAGAAGAGTTGGTTCTACATGATGATCACAAAGGAAGACAGCCTCTGCTTCGTCGGCAAAGTGGCGAGCGAAAATCCGAGGTGGAGATCTACCGCGGAGAAGAAGGGAAAGGTCGGGAGATGGATTGAAGCCATCCAAGACCTCAGAGCCAAGGACTTGACTTCCTGGCACGTGATGAGGGATTTCTAAATGCGCCCGATAAGCCCCTTGATGCTTTGGGAATGTACCATGCTCTGGTACATTGGTCATGACAAAGCGACCAAGGATTTTAGGGAAGGTAAGTCCTGGAAAATCCCGACCAGAATGGTTTATTTAGTTGTTTATTCTGTAACCTTGAAATATTTGTTTCCCTTTGAAGCCCTTTCCTTTGACGAAGTCAGGGAGCGGATCAGAGTGATTTGCGCTGGGGAGCCTGATGATAATGATGTTTTCCCCCTTATCTTGGCTGTTGTCTCTGAAGAAGAGAGAATAGAAAGACTCAAGGTAAGTAAAAACTTTATCTTCATCATTTATATATTCTCCGATCGATTTTTAATTCTGCTTTGATATATAGGCGGTCAGGTTGAGGATAAAGGAGTTCGCGAGGTCTCTACTCCAACTGTTGTTCCAACTGATTCCTCCTCGATGACCACACAAGATGACAGTCTTCCAGAGGTAAAAAGAGCATTGAAAAGGAGTATATATTTTAGATGGAAAATTTTATCACCTAATTATATTCAACTCATAATTTAGACGGGAGAAAAGAATAACTTGCCGCCATAAGCTACGAAAGTTGTATGCCCCGCAGTGGTCGCGCACGACCAGATAGTTGCCTTGGAGGCAACTATTCTGGAGGCCGATGAGGCTACCGTCTCCTACCACTTGATCAGGGAGTTTCTCTCTGACCAAGTGGTCTGGGAGATTTCTTCCGACCGCAGGTCGGAGGATGTGAGGGGTCTAACCAACCCTACCGGTTCAGAACCAGTGAAATCGGTTAAAAAGAAAAGGAAGGCATGCGATCTGGATTTTGCTCCAGGGCGTTTCAAGATCAAGACCAAAAAGGCAACCAGGTCTGTATACATAAAAGAAAACTATTAAAATACATACCTTTAATGCTTCTTGTATTCTAAAATCCTGATTTTCCTTTCTCTTGTCTTCGTAGATCCTCTGGTTTTCCGATCGCCTCCAACCAGAGCACCCCTCAGGAAGAAATTCTTGAGGTAAGGGTGGTCGAGCCAACACCCGAGCAAGTGGTGACGCCAATCGTGGCTCCCGTTGCTTAGGACTCCTTGGTGGTTTCAACTCCCCCTAAAGAGGCTATAGTCAAAGAAGAACCTCAGCAGGCTTCGCCCCTTCTAGGATCATTCAAGGAGAGAGGATTTCTTTATTGTTGAAGAAGTCTCCTAATCCTATTGTCGGGACCCCGGGTGTCACACAACCCCGAGACCCTCTGTGCATACCAAGCTAGTCCCATGATCAGTAGCTAGCTTGCACAGTTGCAACAATGATGCATTCATAACCATTCAACAACGAACTAATGAAGCAGACAAAGTAATATTAATTAAAACAGCAAAGACCTTATGGTCAAGGTTCTTACAAAAGTCGCCTCACAGGGCTTAGCAACAACAGAGTATCTGGCAGCGGAAATCTCAAAAATACGTGGAGCCCAATCGACATGCCCACAGGCAATCGAGTGGTGGACGTGACCTAAATCGCAAAGTCTTCAAAGTATCCTTCTTCATAGTACTCAACATTTCCTGGTTCTTCTGCTGGGACTGATCAACAAAGGGCATAAAGCCGTGAGTACATAAAGTACTCAGGAAGTCGTAGAGAAATGTATGCACATAGTATTCATGCCAGCTTAAACAAGGATGTCTTTATGGTTAATTTGCGTAAAGCAAGTTTAACAAGAAATCTGAATTAGATGGCAAAGGTGATTTTAAAAGAATACTACATAGATAACCAAGTTCCTTTGAATCAAACAAAGTGAACATCCCGCTCACTTCCCAACCATTCCAACCAAACGCTTCCATCGAACCAAACCACATTTTTGAAAATACTACCCTTGCGCGAAATCACTGTGCATGTCCGTAATCGGGACACGGCTATTGAATAGATTTTGACACTCTGCAGAGGTTGTACGGCTTTACCCACAAGACACGAATTCTCTAGTTTGTTTGGCATCCGTCGATACCACCGCCACTTCCTTTGGTGAGTAGTCTAGAGCACGTGACAAGGCTTTTACAAAGTTCCATTTTGTCTCGGTTACGCGCTAAGGTTTCGCCATCACACCCCTCTTACGCCAATAAAGCACCACAACAGAACCGACTCAAAACTTTCCTAATTAATTGGCCAGTCCGTCCCATACCGGACTTATGGTTGCACGAGGTGACCCAGATCAATGACTTGCAAAGTTAAGTCCTTAGTTGGCTGCTCAAACAAGTCTACCACAACCCAATGTGCATTACGCACCCACTCTAGCTCCCTACCTCAAGCCCGAGCATAAATCATTTTTGTTCATACCCGACCAAATGGCAATCCCTGCCATGGCACAACATCTTTTAATAAAAGTGGCCTCACACCACTGTTCCATAGTTCCATTAGTCAAATTTCAATAATCATTGAACATGTGATCGAAAGTCTCGCGGGAAACTAAAGCATGTCTAAGCAATACTACGCTCCCAAGTTGGTAATACAATTATGTCCAACTAGTAATAACCATCCTAAGGTGTCCAAGGATATATGTCATTCAAGGAGACATTTCATTTTCAGTTTATCAAGGAGGCATAATGGCAATTTGGTAATTATCTACTCCCAAAACCATTTTTAATAAAACTAGCCATGCATGTTAATTTAATACAATATACATTTGTAAAATGGGTTCAACATGGTCAAAGGCCTACGACTTGCCTTCGTTGGCGAGGAGCGAGTCTTCGGTCGTCGGGTCGAAGAAATCTTCCAAACAGGAATCTACGTGCGAGAATAGCAACAAATAAATAAAACAGCACCAAATGAACTCCAAAATTACAAAACCAGAACCAAATGAAAGAGGATGAATTTATATGAATTTAGAAATTTGGATCACCCAAATCGGAGTTCGGATGTGAAAGTTATAGCCAAAAGAAGTTTCAAAATCACATAAAATGATGAAATTAGGGTTTTCGGATTTTCGGATTTATTTTCCAACTGAAAAACCCGGTTTTGACGTCAGCGCTGCGCAAGCACACACGTGCGCGCTACGTGGCAGCCACGCGGGCAGAGACGCCGCGCGCGGCCGACGTGGCGCCACGTGGTGGCTACGTGGGCTCGGCCCTGGTCGAGAGAGAGAGAGAGAGGAGAGAGAGAGACGGGCGCGCGGCGGCGGCGGCGGAGCTGGGAAGACGGCGGCGTTAGCGCGGAGAAGGCGGTGGGCGGAGAACGGCGACGCAGAGGCGACCGAGCCGGAAGACGACGGAGGAGCGCGGCGCGAACGCGACCGAGAGAGAGAGAAAAAAAAAGAGGAAGAGGCGCGGATTTATAGAACTCGCGGCGGGACGGAGCAATGGAGTGGCGGGCGCGGCGAGGCGGGACGAGACGGCACGCAGGCGTGGCAATGGATGCGGCGAGGCGCGGGCGAGGCGAACGGATTCGCGGGCGCGCGATTCGCGCGACGTCGTGGAGAGAGAGCGGCGGCGCGTGGAGACGACGACGACGCCGTCCGATTCCGACGGACGGTGGGAGCGAGGAGACGCGGCGACGGAGAGCCGTCCGATTCGACGGACGGGGAATTCCAACGGCGCGGAGGAGACGAGCGGCGCCGTCCGATTCGACGGACGGTGGGAAGCGGAAGGAAGTGCGAGCGTCGAGCCGCGGCGATGGCGATCGGACGGTCGCGAAGAAAAGGGGGGCGCGGCGAGCGGATGCGGCCGGATCTTGATCCAACGGCCAAGAGCAAGGGCGACGCGGCGAAGCGAGGGCCACACGATGAGGATCCAACGGCTGAGGGCGAGGCGCGCGCGGAGCGGGCCGCGGGAGTGGGCCGGAGGCGGGGAATAGTGCTGGGCCGGCTAGGGTTTCGGCCCACGCACAGAAAATAGATTTTAAATACCTTTTTCAATTCAGAAATTCAAATAAATCAAAAGGCAATTTAGAAAATAGCAAATAGACTCCAAAAATTCTAGAAAAATTCACAGAAATTACTTGAATTATTCTAGACTTAATAAAAATACTTTTAACTTTAAATTTTTCTTTTTCTTTTACAAATAAAATAATTTTTCCATTTCGGATAAAACAAAAATCAATTTCTAAAATCCAATAAATCCAAGAAAATTCTCAAAATAATAATTTTGATTTTAAATTCCAGAAATCTCAATTAAACCAACTTTAATTTAATTGAAGTTTGATTAACTCATATTAAACTACAAACGAATTTTTGAAATTTCAAAATTAAGCTTTTGGCAAATAGAAGCAAATGGTTTTCTTTTAAAATTTTTCAAAAACTCCGAAAAACGGGACGTTACAAACCTACCCCTCTTAAAGGGAATCTCGACCCCGAGATTCAGGCTGACTAGAGAATAGGTGGGGAAACTCAGCCTTCAAGTCATCTTCTTGTTCCCAAGTGGCTTCTTCTTCGGTGTGGTTGCTCCACTGGACCTTGCAGAAACGGATGATCTTGCTTCTTGTCACTCGCTCTGCTACTTCCAAGATCTTGATGGGATGCTCCTTGTAGGTGAGGTCTTCTTGCGCAGGCAATTGATTCCACCGCATCCGCTCTTCGGGCACACGCAAACACTTCTTCAACTGCGACACGTGGAAGACATTATGCACATCTGACAGCTGAGGCGGGAGCTCCAACTGGTAGGCGACTTCTCCTCTTCGGGCTAGAACTGGGAAAGGTCCGATGTACCTTGGTGCAAGCTTTCCACTTACTCTGAAACGACGATCCCTTTGAGAGGCGACACCTTCAGTACACATGATCACCAGTGCAAAAGCTAGATCTCGCGACGGTTATCGCGATAACTCTTCTCGCTGCATCTTTGTTTCAGCCTTTCTCTGATTGATCGAACTTGCTCTTCGGCTCTTTCCAAAATATCTGGCCCAAACACTTGTCTTTCGCCTACTTCATTCCAATACAACGGTGTTCGCATTTTCTTAGTAAAGAGCTTCAAATGGAGACATCCGAGGCTTGACTGTAATCGTTGTTATAGGAAAACTCGCATAAGGTAGCATTTGATCCCAACAGTTCGATTTGCTAAGGCACAAGCCCTTAACATATCTTCTAGAATTTGATTTACTCTTTCCGTCTCATCCATCCGTCTGGGATGATAAGTCGAATCAAATTTAGATTAGTACCCAAAACACGTGCAACTTCGCCAAAATCTTGAGGTGAATCTGGGATCCTCGATCCGACACGATCTTCTTGGCACTCCATCTTTGGCACACTATCTTTGCCATGTACAATTACGCGATCTATCACCGAGTAAGTAGTCTTGACCGAGAAAGTGAGCAACTTTGGTTAGGCGATCCACAATTACCTGTAGAATCATATCGACCTTGTCCTTGGCAAACCAAAGGATAAAATCCATGCCAATTTCTTCCCACTTCCATTCGGGCACTTTCAAGGGTTGCAGGAGTCCAAAGAGGTCTTTGATGCTCGGCTTTAACTCACGATGAGACATCACATCGAGCTACAAACTCGGCAATCTCACGCTTCATGCTAGGCCACCAATACATTTCTTTAAGGTCTTGGTACATCTTTGTGCTTCCAGGGTGAATGGAATACAAAGCTTCATGGGCTTCCTTGAGTATCAGCTGTTTAAGCTCTTTCTGATCTGGAACACAGATTCGCTTGTCAAACCAAATGGTGCCTTGCTCATCTTCTGAAAATCTCAGGGCTTTACCTTTCTTCATGTTGCTCTTAATTTCCTTAATATTGGCATCTTCAACTTGAGCTTCCTTGATCTGATTCCGCAAAGTGGGTTGAACTTCTAGGCGACTAGATAACCTTCCTCAACCAACTCTAACTTGAGCTTCAGGAACTCTTCATGAAGGGCTGGCTGATTTTCCTTGATCGTCAGGGTATTGCAGTAGACTTTTCTGCTCAAGGCATCTGCCACAACATTAGCTTTGCCTGGGTGATAATGGATTCCAATATCATAATCCTTGATTAGCTCTAACCACCTTCTTTGCCTCATATTAAGATCAGCCTGAGTGAAAATGTACTTCAAGCTCTTATGGTCCGTATAGACTTCACAGCGATTACCAATAAGGTAATGACGCCATATCTTTAAAGCATGCACTACGGCAGCTAACTCCAAGTCATGAGTGGGGTAATTCACTTCATGAGGCCTCAATTGACGGGAAGCATAAGCTACAACCTTCCTTTCTTGCATCAGGACACAACCAAGTCCTTGCCGGATGCATCACGAAAATCTCAAAATCCTTAGGACATCGGGCAAAATCAACACCGAGTTGTTGTCGACGCTTCTTCAACTCTTGAAAACTTTGCTCACAACTGCTGTCCAAGCAAATTTCTTTTCTTTCTTCAACGGTGAGTGAGGGTCTTGCTATCTTGGAGAATCCTTCTATAAATCGACGATAGTATCCCGCCATTCCAAGAAAACTTCGACTGAGGCACCGACTTGGGTGACTCCCAATTAACACATCCTTAACCTTGCTAGGGTTAACAGATACTCCTTCTGCAGACATGACATGTCCCAAGAAAGTAACTTCTTTCATCCAAAACTCATACTTGCTGAATTTAGCATAGAGTTGATGATCTCTAAGCTTATTCAGGACCAAACGGAGGTGCTCTTCATGCTCTTCTTCACTCTTGAATACACCAAAATATCGTCAATGAAGACAATGACGAACTTATCCAAATACTCCATGAATACTTTATTCATCAAATTCATAAAGTAAGCGGGGGCATTGGTCAATCCAAAAGACATGACCGTGAACTCATACATCCATACCGGTTGAGAAAGCTGTCTTGGGGATGTCTTCTGGACGAATCTTCAGCTGGTGGTAACCTGACCTCAAGTCTATTTTGGAGAACACACCGGCTCCTTTCAACTGGTCAAACAAATCATCGATCCTGGGCAGAGGGTACTTGTTCTTGATGGTGACCTCATTGAGGGCTCTAGAATCCACACACATCCGCTGGGTACCATCCTTCTTTGCAACAAAGATCACTGGGCTCCCAAGGTGAAGAACTTGGCCTGACAAAACCTTTCTCTTGCATTTCTTCAATTTGCTTCTTTAGTTCGACCAAATCATTGTGAGCAATCAGAGGGTCTCTTGAAAATAGGTGCAGTTCTGGAACAAGATTGATGACAAACTCCAAGTCTCGATGCAGCGGCATTCCGTAGGTCATCGGGAAAGACATCCGAAAACTCTCGACTCATCGGCACTTCTTCCATAGATACAACACAGCATCTGCGGACTAAAGATCCGGCTAGCTTCTCCGGGAGGCTTCAAACTTTACCTTGGTTCCATCCGATCGACCAAAGTGATGCTTCTACCACCGCAATCCAAGAGGGCTTGGTGATTGGCAAGCCAATCCATTCCCAAAATCACATCAAGAGACTTGGTGTCTATGATGATGAGATTAGCAAGGAATTCTACCCTTCTATGGTCACTTTAACCTTAGGGCAACCTTGGTTCGTACTCAATTCAACCGAGATTGAACCAACAAAACACTTTTAAGAGGCAAAACTTCCAACTGGTGCCTTTCGGCAAAACTCCAGAAACAAACGAATGCGAAGCTCGTAATCAAACAAAGCAAATGGCAGTCTTTGAATTGACAAGAAACTTACCCAAAGACGACGTCCGGTCGCTCGGGCTTCCTCCACAATGGTGTGGTTCACACGACCTCTTCCAAAAGGCCGAGGAGACTTGGTAGTGCGGTTGGAGTTTGAGGGCTCCACGTGCGACTCTGGAGCGGGGTCCTGGTCGGAGTGGCTCCCATGTTGAAACGAGCAGAGAAGGGCCTTGCCTCTGCGGCAATCATTGGCGAAGTGCCCACCGATGGCACTTAAAGGTGTGATCCTACCGCAGGTTGCCATTCCTTGGTCAGCCGTTGCCGGAGCCGTTGAAGCTGCGGTTACCGGAACTGCTAGGCGAGGTGTTATTCTGGGGGCTCAATGTGACAGTGGAGCAACACAGGCGGAGGCGGCACATTCATTCGACTCTCTGGGAGTGAGACCGATGGGCACCGTCTTCGCATCATCTTTCTCTTGCGGATTCTTCAAGTTCACGGCGGATTCCTCGATGAGCATGGCCTTGTTCACCAAGTGCCGGAAATCTGCATAATCATTCCCAATGACTTGCACCTTCAAACCGGGTTGAGTCCTCTCTTGAAGCGCTTGGCGGGCATCATCGTGGCAACGCCCTTCGGGCATAACGAGATAACCGAGTGAATCTGCTGAGGTATTCACTCACCGACATGTTGCCTTGCCGCACTCACGGAACTCATTCTTCTTCATTTCCACCTTTCCATCGTGGATATGGGAGTGGCGGAAAGCTCAAAACTCGCCCAAGTGATACTCTCGGGGTTTCCATGGCGGCACAATAGTTCTCCCACCATTCTGCTGCGGTACCTTCAAGCCGGTGAGTGGCATCTGTAACCTTCTCGCGATCATCACAACGGGTGATAGCGAGCTTCTTTCCATGG
Source organism: Hsuehochloa calcarea (assembly GCA_036346395.1). NCBI lineage: Eukaryota > Viridiplantae > Streptophyta > Magnoliopsida > Poales > Poaceae > Hsuehochloa > Hsuehochloa calcarea. The sequence goes on from CM070600.1 coordinate 20,403,204, forward strand.
AACGTAACGGTCATTCTGCGCCCAATGGCTCCGAGGAGCTAGAGAAAGTGGGCGGATGGGTCCTAGAAACTCTGCCACTGGATCGAGGAAAAGCGGGGTGGAGCAGCGTGGGCGTGGCGTACCGCTTGATCGTTTCGATTCATCATGGCGAGCGAGGCGTTAGGTGATGCTCGTTCTCACGACTCATCATCCGAGTCATATTCGCATCAAAGAGCTCATCGGTGCGTCTGGCTGCCATGAATCGACTCAAACCGGATCTGCATGGCGGCTCGGGAAGACGGGCATCGGGCGCTTGAGTCTCATCACGGCTTGCGGAGTTATGGTGCGAACCATCTGCGACAAAGCTTCACGGTGTTTAATAGACGAGAGGGAGAAAGCACAATAGGTGAGAGGGAAAAGCATTTAGATGAGTAAGAAACAAGGGAGATAGATGGATCAACCTAATGCGGACAAAGTTGGTTTTACCCAACGAACGGATAGCCGGAAAGCTATCAAGAAGCAAACAAGAAAGGGACACTTAAGCACAAAAGCACTATTACGCAGACTAAACGATACTAAACCTAGGGAGGGAAACTACCAATCTAATCTTTACGGAGGGTCAACTTGAAACAAACTGCGGATCTTGAACTTCCAAAACTTCCATTGCTTGATCTTGAAGGGCTCGATCCTAGGGATAATCCAGAGATGAGGGAGTCAAATTTAAATTTGAAAACCAAGTTCGTAAAAGATAAGATGAAAGAGTTCAAGAATGATATAAGAGGGTAAGGTGATAAGATAAGAATAGAATAAGATAAGAAAGAACAGAATAAGATGAGAGAAGAATATCTAGTCAAGTTAATTGCTTGGTTTGATTTAGAAAATATATTTTGAATCTTTGACTAAGACGACCAATCTAGCTAAAGGTTACGTCCTACAGTCGATATGGCTCTGATACCATCTCTTGTCGGGACCCCGGGTGTCACACAACCCCGAGACCCTCTGTGCATACCAAGCTAGTCCCATGATCAGTAGCTAGCTTGCACAGTTGCAACAATGATGCATTCATAACCATTCAACAACGAACTAATGAAGCGCATAAAGTAATATTAATTAAAACAAGAAAGACCTTATGGTCAAGGTTCTTACAAAAGTCGCCTCACGTGGCTTAGCAACAACAGAGTATCCGCAATGGAAATCTCAAAAATACGTGGAGCCCAATCGACATGCCCACAGGCAATCGAGTGGTGGACGTGACCTAAATCGCAAAGTCTTCAAAGTATCCTTCTTCATAGTACTCAACATTTCCTGGTTCTTCTGCTGGGACTGATCAACAAAGGGCATAAAGCCGTGAGTACATAAAGTACTCAGCAAGTCGAGAGAAATGTATGCACATAGTATTCATGCCAGGCTTAAACAAGGATGTCTTTATGGTTAATTTGCAGAAAGCAAGTTTAACAGTAAATACAGTAATTAGATGGCAAAGCAGGATTTTAAAAGAATACTACATAGATAACCAAGTTCCTTTGAATCAAACAGTGAACATCCCGTTCACTTCCCAACCATTCCAACCAAACGTTTCCATCGAACCAAACCACATTTTTGAAAATACTACCCCTTGCGCGAAATCACTGTGCATGTCCGTAATCGGGACACGGCTATTCGAATAGATTTTGACACTCTGCAGAGGTTGTACACTTTACCCACAAGACACGAATTCTCTAGTTTGTTTGGCATCCGTCGATACCACCGCCACTTCCTTTGGTGAGTAGTCTAGAGCACGTGACAAGGCTTTACAAAGTTCCATTTTGTCTCGGTTACGCGCTAAGGTTTCGCCATCACACCCTCTTGCGCCAATAAGCACCACAACAGAACCGACTCAAAACTTTCCTAATTAATTGGCAGTCCGTCCCATACCGGACTTATGGTTGCACGAGGTGACCGGATCAATGACTTGCAAAGTTAAGTCCTTAGTTGGTCGCTCGGACAAGTCTACCACAACCCAATGTGCATTACGCACCCACTCTAGCTCCTACCTCAAGCCCGAGCATAAATCATTTTTGTTCATACCCGACCAAATGGCAATCCTCGCCATGGCACAACATCTTTAATAAAAGTGGCCTCACACCACTGTTCCATAGTTCCATTAGTCAAATTTCAATAATCATTGAACATGTGATCGAAAGTCTCGCGGGAAACTAAAGCATGTCTAAGCAATACTACGCTCCCAAGTTGGTAATACAATTATGTCCAACTAGTAATAACCATCCTAAGGTGTCCAAGGATATATGTCATTCAAGGAGACATTTCATTTTCAGTTTATCAAGGAGGCATAATGGCAATTTGGTAATTATCTACTCCCAAAACCATTTTTAATAAAACTAGCCATGCATGTTAATTTAATACAATATACATTTGTAAAATGGGTTCAACATGGTCAAAGGCCTACGACTTGCCTTCGTTGGCGAGGAGCGAGTCTTCGGTCGTCGGGTCGAAGAAATCTTCCGAAACGCCGGAATCTACACGTGCGAGAATAGCAACAAATAAATAAAACAGCACCAAATGAACTCCAAAAATTACAAAACCAGAACCAAATGAAAGAGGATGAATTTATATGAATTTAGAAATTTGGATCACCCAAATCGGAGTTCGGATGTGAAAGTTATAGCCAAAAGAAGTTTCAAAATCACATAAAATGATGAAATTAGGGTTTTCGGATTTTCGGATTTATTTTCCAACTGAAAAACCCGGTTTTGACGTCAGCGCTGCGCAAGCACACACGTGCGCGCTACGTGGCAGCCACGCGGGCAGAGACGCTGACGCGGCGCCGACGTGGCGCCACGTGGGTGGCTACGTGGGCTCGGGCCCGGGTCGAGAGAGAGAGAGAGAGAGAGAGAGACGGCGCGTGGCGTGGCGGCGGGCGAGCTGGGAAGACGGCGGCGTTGGCGCGGAGAAGGCGGTGGCGGCGAGAACGGCGACGCAGAGGCGACGGAGCCGGAAGACGACGGAGGAGCGGCGGCGCGAACGCCGACCGAGAGAGAGAAAGAAAAGAGGGAAGAGGCGCGGATTTATAGAACTCGCGGCGGGGACGGAGCAATGGAGTGGCGGGCGCGGCGGAGGCGGGACGAGACGGCACGGGCGTGGCAATGGATGCGGCGAGAGGCGCGGCGAGGCGAACGGATTCGCGGGCGCGCGATTCGCGCGGGACGTCGTGGGAGAGAGCGGCGGGCGGCGGAGACGACGACGACGCCGTCCGATTCCGTCGGACGGTGGGGAGCGAGGGAGACGCGGCGACGGAGAGCCGTCCGATTCGACGGACGGTGGGAATTTAACGGCGCGGGAGGAGACGAGCGGCGCCGTCCGATTCGACGGACGGTGGGAAGCGGAAGAGTGCGAGCGTCGCGAGCCGTGCGATGGCGATCGGACGATCGCGAAGAAAAGGGGGCGCGGCGGCGGATGCGGCCGGATCTTGATCCAACGGCCAAGAGCAAGCGGCGCGCAAGCGAGGCCACACGATGAGGATCCAACTACCGAGGGCGAGGCGCGCGCGGAGCGGGCCGCGGGAGTGGGCCGGAGGCGGGGAATAGTGCTGGGCCGGCTAGGGTTTCGGCCCACGCACAGAAAATAGATTTTAAATACCTTTTTCAATTCAGAAATTCAAATAAATCAAAAGGCAATTTAGAAAATAGCAAATAGACTCCAAAAATTCTAGAAAAATTCACAGAAATTACTTGAATTATTCTAGACTTAATAAAAATACTTTTAACTTTAAATTTTTCTTTTTCTTTTACAAATAAAATAATTTTTCCATTTCGGATAAAACAAAAATCAATTTCTAAAATCCAATAAATCCAAGAAAATTCTCAAAATAATAATTTTGATTTTAAATTCCAGAAATCTCAATTAAACCAACTTTAATTTAATTGAAGTTTGATTAACTCATATTAAACTACAAACGAATTTTTGAAATTTCAAAATTAAGCTTTTGGCAAATAGAAGCAAATGGTTTTCTTTTTAAAATTTTTCAAAAACTCCGAAAAACGGGACGTTACACCTATCAACTTTCGTAGTTGCCTCTGAATTTTCAAAGATGATAAACTCGATGAGGCTTGGGGAATAATCTCATACCATCAACTGGAGGCAGGTCCTAGCACCATCAACTCCAAATATATGGACATGGTGATCCAGGTAAGCATCTACGACTAGCCTTATTGTCCTTTCTTTAAATCTTATTTAAGAAAGTTTAAAGGAGTTTGCTATTTTTGTAGCATATGGTGGAGAATATGGTTGTGGTCGTAGGGCTGACCCAGCGCATAACTATCTTGGAGAAGGAAAACTCCAAACTAAAAAGTAAGAATTTCTTAATTCCTTCCTTTTTTTGTTATTTTATTCCTCACTGTTCCTCAATTTCTTCTCTTGTCATACTTGACAGAATTTGAAAAATTCGAGGAGCAGGTCGTGGCTAAGGAAGCCACAACAACTAGGCTTGAAGAAGAATACCAAGCCAAAAATAAGTCGATCGAATACTTGACGACCAGGCATAAGGAAGTTATCGAAACTTTTGAGAAGAAAACTCAAGGTAACTGGTCTTAAAACTTAACAAGTTTACTATGTATTGAAGTTTGTTTCTTTAACTCTTTGACTTACCCATACAGAGCAAACTCAAAAGTTAAGAAGAGTAGAAAAAGCTCTTGAGTTCGAGCACGACAAGGAGACAAAATCTGGGCAAAGCCTTGAAGAGAAGGTCAGGGCCCTTAACAAAATGCTCTTCGACATGGTATCAGGATTATGTTTGCCCATCTTAAGAGATCCGGTGGAGAAGATAAATTATCTTGGCCAACAACTTGAAGATCTTAAAAGTCTGCTCGAAACAACTCGAAAGAACCATGCGTAGACTATGAAGAATGTTGTTGCTAATGTGGTTAGTTTTGCCTTGGCAAAGCTTAAAGCTTTCGACCCCTCCATCAATCTTCGATCTCTCGAAGTGGATTTCAACTGCTCAGAGGAAGAAGCAACCAAGATCTTCAAAGGGGTGACACCCTATGGAAACAAGGTTGCAGAGGAGATGGAGGTCGGATCCCCATTACATAGTGACCAATCTGATGTCCCAAGGAGTAGACGATTGATGTAATATTATAATTGTAAATATTAAAACTTATATTTTGTCATCAGTAAAGTCTATGTTTATCTTTTTCCCTTTATTGAATACTCATATTTCCTAACCCCTGACTGCTTGTGTTAGTAGAAAATCTTACTAAAGAAGAAGTAGACCAAGAAAAACGAGCGGAAGCTACGACCATAATACAAAGTATGTGCTGATTATGTTATAAAAATGATCTAATAAATAGTAGGAAATAAATTTGGCCAAAACCAATGTATGACTTCTACTAGTTTTAGATCTTTTCCATAATCGAAATACTGTATAGTACATTGCATGGTCGAAGGATGTTACGAGAATTGTACTGATGATAAGAATTTATGCAAAAAAAAATGTACGCAAAAATGATAAGTGGTCTTATTTATATGCATTATCCAAACTGGTCATAAAGGTTGCTAAGAACTAAAGATATGATAGACACTTCGCGAAATGTGTTCATTCTCAAGTTTCGACTCGCAGCGGAGATCGTAAGAAAAGGACCGTCGCTAGGAAACTCCTTCCAGTGGGCAGGACCACGTGCAGAGAGGAGAGATTTCCACTAGGAGGTTTTCTGTGTCTCGACCAGTAGACAAACAAGAGTAGAACAGAATATTGCAATGAAGAAAATTAGTCTTCAAATTCTGAAGCATGTAAGTAACTATATGAAGTTATTTGTGTTATGCTCATTTACTTGTTTGCTTCTTTAAGAAAAGAGTGTATGGTCACTCGTGCTCCACTCGGATTGATTATTTTAATGAGAACGACCAGGTAGAACGAACACTCGACGACATCAATTTCCTTGAGAAAAGATAAAACCAAGCCCTTATACGATCGATGGTCTACCAACAAGCCATACGAAGGTACCATAGTCGTAAGGTGCGGCCTCGCAGCCTAGCTGTAGGTGATATGGTTCTCAGAAAAATTCAGAGCCAAGTAAATCTCATTAAACTTTCATCTAAATGGGAAGGTCCATACACTGTGGTTGAAGTCACCCGACCAGGTTTAGTACGACTAGCCATGTGAAATTGGCGTGTTTTGTCAAATTCTTAGAACATTGATCAATTGCGTAAATACTTTGTATATTATTTTTAATTTTTAATTTCAATAAAGATTCATCATTTCTTTACTTTTCGATGAGTGGTGTTGTTTATATATTTGTTATCCATTATCTGGTTACATGCTATTGTTGTTTAAATGGTCGGAGAAGAACAATTTCTCTCCGATATCCTTCTAAAGGGTCTCTTTTACTTTCTTGGCCCTGGCTTGGTTATCAAACGCCACAATGGTCCTAATCGTGACCATTACAGACATGGTTATGACTTCAGTACCGTAAATTAGAAAAAATTATGTTTCATCGGTCGCACGACAGATCATGATTCGAATGGCCCATAACACAGAGGGAAGTTCTTGAACCCAAGCTCCTGACCGCTTTACTAACTGGTCGAATACTCGACGTTTCACTCATTGCATTATTATGCCATTAGCTCGCTCGATTGCTCCGTTACTTTGTGGATGAGCCACAGAAGCGAAATGTATCTTGATACCTAGATCTTCGCAGAATTCCTGAAAATTCCGCTTGAGAATTGGGTACCATTATCTGTGATTATACGAGTGAGTATGCCAAATTGTGTGATCACATTTTTTGTGAGGAACCACTTAGCGGCTTTAGTTGTTGTTTTCACAATTAGCTCGGCTTCTATCCATTTTGTGAATGTATCAATTATTACAAATAAGAATTCAAAGCCCCTAGGTGCTCTTGGGAAAGGTCCCAGAATGTATAGTCCCTAGGTTGCAAAAGACCAAGAAAGAGGTATTGTTTGCAACGCTTGCACCGACTGATGTACTTGTCGACTATGAAATCAACATTGTACGCACTTCATCACAAGTTCTTTTGCATTATGGAGGGCAGTCGGCTAGTAGTATCCTTGCCTGAAGGCTTTATCAACCCGGGTTCTATAGAAATGATGCGCCCCATAGACTCCTCCATGTATGTCGGATAATAACTTAATATCATCTGTTTGAGATATACATCTCATCAACACTCCGTGAGATCCCTGTTTGTAAAGGGTACTTTCGACCAAAGTGTATGATTTGGCATTTCGAGCTATATGATCAGCATCTACATCATCCTCATGAATTATACCAAGCTGAAGATAATTTTAGATCGACAACATCCAATCGCTACTGGGATCGATTTGTACTACCTCCAGTGGAGCATACAAGTTCTCGAAATCCTCGACCACCGATGGTGAATTAAGTTACTCAAGAAAAACTCTGGACGGGACATGTGACCTCGTGGAAGCCATCTGTGCCAACTGGTCTGGCAGAAAGTTTTTCTTTCAAGGAATATGTTGGATCTAGAAACCGAAGAAATGTTTTTCGAGTTTTCGTACTTTCGCCAAATAAGACGACATCTTGGTACTTGAGCATTGATACTCTTTCCCGACTTGATTCGTTACTAGTTGAGAATCATCTTTCAATAGTAATTTAGCGAATTCCGAGTGCTCTTGCTGCTCGGAGTCCTACCAATAAACCTTTGTACTCTGCTACATTATTTGTAACATGAAAGTTTAGTTGAATGGCGTATTTAATTTATTCTCCAGAAGGAGATATCAGGACAACTCCAACCCGCGAGCCTTTGAGCATCAAGGAACCATCAAATTACATTGTCCACTCTTGATTGTGTTCGTACTCGGGCCCTTGGGTGGGTTCAGAGTTCGTCCATTTGGTAATTAATTCTGCTAAAGCCTCAGACTTGATTGTTGTTCGTGAGAAGAAATGGAGATCGAATGCCCCAAGCTCGACTGTCCATTTTGCTATTTATCCGGATGATTTTATGTTTATGAGAACTTGACCAAGAGGATATCCGGTTGGTACGACCACCCTGTGGCCCTGAAAGTAATGCTTTAGTTTCCTTGAAGCCATAAGGAGAACATAGAGCAATTTTTGTAACTGTGGATATCGTTCCTTTGGTCCATATAAGATTTCGTTTATGTAATATACTAGTCGTTGGACATTATCATGTTCGACTAGTACAGGGCTGACCGCTTATGGTGTTGCAGCAACGTATATCAATAATGTTTCTCTCGATCTTAGAGATACTAAGATCGGGGTACTCATAAGGTACTTTTTAAGCTCTTCAAATGCATCATTTGCCTCCTTAGTCCACTCAAAACTTCCATGTTTCTGAAGAAGCTTAAAGAAATGTAATCCTTTCTCTCCTAACCGTGCTATGAAACGGCTAAGTGCTGCCATACGGCCGATTAGTTTTTGGACTTCTTTCTTTGTGATCGGAGGGTGCATCTGGTCGATGGCCGATATCTTTACTGGATTTGCTTCTATTACTCTAGCCGAAACTAGAAACCCAAGAAGCTTTCCAGAGGAAACCCCGAACACACACTTTTTCATATTTAACTTTAGGTTATGCTTTCTTAAGTTATTGAAAGTTTCTTTTAGGTCAGAAATGTGACCGCCCGCATTGATGCTTTTGACGACCAAGTCGTCAACATAGGATTCCAAGTTCTGACCTATTTACGAGCTAAAGGTCTTTTGCATTAACCGTTGAAAAGTTACACCAGCATTTTTGAGACCGAATGACATCTTTACATAATATTAAGTGCCATATGGCGTGATGTAGGAAGTTTTATCTTCATCATTTTTACTCATATTAATCTAGTAGTACCTTGAATATACATCTAAAAAACACAATAATTCACACAGAGGTAGAATCTACAAGTTGATCAATGCGTGGAAGGGGAAAGTCATCCTTTGGACAATCTTTATTAAGATCTGTGAAGTCAATACACATTAGTCATTTCACATTGCTTTTTCTAACCATTACAGGATTGATGAGCCACTCTGGGTGGTTGACTTCACGAATAAACACAGCCTTAAGGAGCTTGTCAATCTCCGACTGGATTGTCTGCTTCTGATCTGGTATGAATCACCTCAGCTTCTACTTGACCAGTTTTTTATCAGGCTGGAGAGTTAGCTTGTACTCGATCACCTCCATGGGGACTCCGGGCACATCGGATGCCTACCAAGCGAATACATCCAAGTTGGCTCAGAGCAAGGAGACGAACGACTCTTCCTATTTAGGATTGAGTCCTACTATGACCTGCACCTTTCGGGCGGTTGTGCTAGGATTTTCTGACCTAGATGACGTTTTGACGCTTTCTGGGGAAGCGTCCTGGTCAAGTGGAACCTCCTTGGTCTGGTCGGATGATTTTGGCGCCATCTTTGGTCTCGAGTCTTGACCTGCGTGGAAAGTGGATTAGTATCCCTGGTCGGAAGTTCATCGACCAGTTCTAGAGACTTCCGATCACGCGCATATGCCATCTTCCGATCCCCTCGAACCGTAATGACGCCTTTAGGTCCCAGCATCTTTAAACTCTAATAGTTGCAATGCATAGCTATCAGGAATTTTGCAACGCCGGCGACCAAGGATACCATTGTATGTAGTCTTGAAATCTACTATATCAAATGGAACCTTTTCTATTCGAAAGTTGTCTGGTCTTCCGAATGTAACCGGTAGGGAGAGTTGCCCTATCGGTTTGGCAATAGATGTTGGAACTATGTCATGGAAGACATACTTCATGGGCTTTACTTTGGACCTAGGAATTTGCATTTCTTCCAATGGTCCCATAAATAAGATATTTAAAGAACTACCTCCATCTATCAGAACTCGATTAACTTTGTAATTATTAATAGTAGGCTCAACAACAATAGGGAACCTACCTGATCGAGTTGAAGGGATGGGGTAGTCTTCTTTGCTGAAGGAGATTACTATCTCCAACCACGTGGATAGCTTGACAATGATCAGAGATTCGGCAAGGTTCACCTCCCGCTCCACGACCATCAGATGACGTCTTGATTTGCATGAGGAAGATCCGCCAAAGATCATATCCATAGTATGGAAGGGAAAGGTCATTTACCTATATAGTAATCTTTCAGCTTCTTTTGCTAGGCTTGGCAGGTGCGCAAATCATGCCCTGCCTTTTGATGAAGTGGATACTACTTCTTCTTCTTGTTCTATTCGTCGGTCGGAGCCTTGGCCTTGTTACGACGAGAATAATCTTTCTTGTCGTTGGAAAATTTTCTAGAATCGTAAGAACCTCTTTGTTGTTAGGCTTGCGGTTCTTCTTACGCTTAAGAGCCTTCTTATGCTTCTTCTCTGATTTCTCCAGACCAGGCTGAGGGATTTTCTCCTTTCGATCAATAGCTTCAGTCTATTCAACTGCTTCACTAGTGGCCGCATATCCATCAGCCATGTCGAAGAGTTCAATGGTCGTTCATGGAGGATTTATTGTAATATCCTCTGTAAACCTTCAAATTCTCAGTCCTGCTTTAAAAGCATGGATGATAGAGGAATCTGCGACCTCTGGCATGGAGTTACTGACCTGGCTAAACTTCTTGATGTATTGTCTAAGAGTTTCAATGGTTTTTTGCCTGATCTGATGTAGATCGTCTTCTTTTCTGAGGCGATCGTACGCCCCTTGAAAGTTGGTGATCGGTAAATCGCAGAACTGCTCTCAAGTGTAAATCGATTTGACCGGTAGGTTGAGAAACCATGATCGAGCAGATCCTTGAAGGACCGTGGGTAAGTAATTTGCCATCACGTTATCGTCGCCACCAGCAGCTCTGATAGCGGTAGTATAAATTTGGAGAAACTCTAATGGGTTTTGAGTCCCATTGAACTTCTCTATATTGGTTGTTCAAAACCTATCCGGCCAGCCAACAACTTGGAGACCTTCCAAGCATGCTCGACAGCCCATGATAGAGTCATGGCGCCTTCTCTGGAAAAGAGTCGGATAATAATCGGTCGGGGACCGATTCTTTGGGTTGGCACACCGAAGATCTGGTGTCCCAATCCGATTGTGGACGTTAATATAACACCTTTGACCAGCTGCTTGGTTCAAATGTTGCCGAAGATCATCCGAACCAAGCGGTCGTTCCTCTTGACGAGGGGGAGGAGTGGCTGCTTGGAAGAGTAGTCTTCCCTCTTGACTTCCTTGTCAGAATCTTCGAGGAGGTCTAGGTATCGACCGGTCCACCATTCGACCATGTTGTCCTTTGCTAAGAGAGGACTTTGTGAGTTCCTTTGCTCCTAGTACATTTCTGAACGCTGCCTGGTCTGTTGGAGGATCTCCGATACCTGCCGTGTGAGTTGAACATAATCTGGAGTTTCTGCGAGGGTAGGATCCGGGTTATTCAAAATGTCATGAACTCGTTGCAGTTTTTGGATCGTTATCGATGGTCTTAGAGGATTCCCACTGGCAGAGGGTGTTCGATGACTTGAATTTCCCCTCGATCTTTCTGTTTGTCCTGTGGGGTAGAAACAGACGAATTAACTGATCGATGTCCATTAGTTCGATTACCTCCGGCAGTTGGTGCTTGAGTGCCCGCACCATTTCCACCATCAAGTGGTGGCGGGTTGAGTTGTGGAGAACTGTGCACGACATCTTGATTGGTATATCCGATTGCGTAAACCTCATGCCTCCAATAGCGGTCTTCTGACGAGCTCTCATCGTAGCTAAGAGAGATCCTTTCCGTGCTTCGATAAGGAGCATCCACGATGGGGAGCGGTCGGATATCACCACCTTTGGTAGGCATTGTGGTGGACTTAGCTTGATCCGGCAAATTGTCACCGTATGCTGAGTTTTATCATTCCCACTTGGCCTTCGACCGGTGGTAACTTCACTGACACCCTCACTAGATGTCGGTTGGCTCCTGGAATACGTAGGAGCCATTGGTGAATACTGGTCGCCCATGACCGTATAGAGAGAGCATTGACTCTCTGATTGCAGTATTGGGCTTTTATCGCCGCTCTTGCGAGTTGGGAAGACCGGGCTTGCAGAGGTGTTCGAAAATTCCGAACTGGTCGGAACAACAGAATTCTCTGGGAGCGCCACTGATGGTGACGGTGAGTCCTCCTCCATCCGATCGATCTCACTGGTCTCAGCAAATTGCGAGTCAGTGGTGGAAGAGGATGACGACGACATCGCGTCATGTTTCATAGCGCAGATGCATGCGTCCATGTCGAGGTTGGAGTATTCTGCCAAGTCGAACATGTTTTCCTCATCCCAAGTCTGCCATCATCGCATGAGCGATAATGGAGTGAAGGAAAGTGAATGAGGATTGCTGAGCAAAGTAATCTTCAAGAACCCAACCCCTTCTTCCCCACAGACGGCACCAGTTGTCGATGATTGAGTCACCAATCATACGAAATAAAAAGACAAAAATGGCAAAGAGTTCTTGGAAGAGAATGATGCTGCTCTTTATTGAAATGAACTAGCTATTACAAGGGGGTGCTTTCGACTAGGCGGTGGACTAGCTCTAATTACACTGAGAGTATCACTATTGCTCTACTTGTCTTCAGAGTGTTGGGTCTTTGATTGCCCAAGCTTGATGTTGAATCGGATTTGATCATCCTCTCACTGCCCATCATCTGCCCTTAAGTAACTGCTAAAGAGATGACAGTTATTCCTGAAGGAGACATCTTTTGGAAGCATTGCATCTAGTCGGAGAGAGAGTAGCAGTTGGTGAAAAACCAACTGACCAACAATTAATGTCAGTGAGAGATAAAATCGTGTTGTTGTTGTTGTTATCAGTGACTTAGGGACATCAAATGTAGTGTGGTTTGGAACAAATATAACATGTGTTCCATTCATCACACGGTAAGAATATACTTGAAATCAAGTCCAAGTGCCAGTTTATCGCTTCTGCGAGCAATCACCTAGTTGGAGACAAGGTACATGACCTCGTCCGACCAGGGTACCTATAATGTAACATCTGGAATCCTTACAACCAGGGGTCGTTAGCCTTAGGGGTTACGACCGCGAAGGACGTAGAGTGGTATTCGATCCCTGGTCGCTTGGCAAGCACTGATAGAGCCTTGCTACTAGGCCATCTTTGTCTTGTGATTTGTTTACTAGTTTGTACTGTCTTTAAGCCTCCAATTCAAACAAAACGGAAATTTTTGAACAAATTGATTTTCTTTCAAGGGTAACGAAATTTCAACAAAATTTTCACCGAAATTGTGAACCTGCTCACTGCTATATACATTGTTAATTAGTTGCTGAAGAAGAACTAGGGAACTCGGAGTTCTATGAGGAGTACTATGAAGACTTTGCGAACTAGAATGCACTTCTCACTCGATTGCTTGTGGGCATGTTAGATGACCACTATAAGTTATTTTATTTTCGCTGCAAGAGTTTTATTCATTTTTTAAAATTCTGCATGGCAAGTTATGTAAACCTTGACTATAAGGTTTGTTGCTACTATTTAATATCAATTTACTAATTTCTTAGTTATTTTGTTGAATTGTTTATATTTCATCAATGTTACCACTGTATGCAGTGGTATAAGTCTGAAGTAGTGCAGAATACACAGAAAGTTTCAGATTTGGTAATCCGGATCCCGACTGCTAATGACCAACTAAGTAATAAGTTCACTAAAAAACCACTTTAATTAGTAGTGTTGCCGCTTCCTTCTTGCCGTTCGATCTCCCAAATCAAATTAAAGAACCGTGATTAACTAATTAAACAGGCATACATAATCAAAATAAACCCCACACCCTGTTAATTAACAATTAACCCACCACACTAATCCAAACCCGAGCTCCCCTAGTGCCAGATCGAACTGCTCGGGAAGTCGGTCATGTCCACCACATCCGCGACGCTCAGGAGACTCTCAAGCATATCGTCATGCTCATGCATCGTCGCCGCGTCCTGTGCGGCGGTCTCGGCAGCAGCACTGCTCTGCTCTCCACCTCCAAGTCCGGCGGCCGCCACGTCCTTGGTCTCCAGCTCATCACCATCTGTCCCCTGCAGGCAGCTGTAGTACAGCTTCATGAGCTCGTCAATGGAGTTGCGGTCCACCTCCGCGACGCCATCGATGTCCGGCACAGCCGCCAGCTCCCCGCCAGCTCCGCTGTCGACATTGCCACCCGCGTTGTTGTCGCCGACCTCCCGCTTGCGCTTGTCGACGTGCGAGCCGCCGCGCTCCGCTTCCCGCGGACCATCGCCGGCGGCCTCCTTGTCGTCCTCGAGGAGGTCGCCGTCCTCCTCCTCCTCCTCGAGAAGCGTGATCTGCAGCGAGCGCTGCACCTGGCGGGCGAGCGCCTCCTCCTGGGTGATGACCCTGGACCAGGTGTCGGCGTCCCTGGCACTCATCTTGTGCTGCAGCCGCTTGGACTGCCACACGAGCTTGCGCATCTGGTCGAAGCGCGGGCTCAGGTGCTTGATCACCGCACTCAGCAGGGAGATCTTCCACGCCTTCTTCAGGTCGTGGGGCTTCCGGTACGGCGGCGGGCCCTGGTGGGCCTGGGCCTCGCCCTGCAGGCCCCACCAGGGTTCTCGGCCCGTGGGCCACCACGGCGGCGGCAGGCCCCGGTCCAGCGCGAAGCTCCGCTGTGGGGGCTCGCAGTGCTGGATCAGCGCCGAGAGCAGCGATCCCAGCGTGCTGTCCTGGATGTCGAGGAGCCCGTAGAGGAACGACGACACCGGGATCTCGAGGGCCATCCCAAGGCCGGACAGAGCCACCGGCCCGGCCCGGTCGAACCCGACGTCCTCCTTCCACCAACCGCGGAGGCTGTCCGAGGAGCCGGACACGGGCACGCCGGCCTCGTCCACTATGCCGTACACGAACCCCCGCGCGCTGCACGCCTCCATCATCTTGAGCATGTGCCGGAGGACGCCGTCCTGCGCTCGGAGCATCGCCTTGCGGCGGTACCGGGCCTGGGCCTGGTCCGAGCCGGGCCGCTGCGCATCGCCCCGGTCGTGGCCCGAGCGCCCCTCGAGCTTCATGAGGAGCAGCCGGTCCTTCCACATGCGCTTCTTGAGGTCGGCGATCACGATGGACTCGGAGGCCGACTCCGAGTCGCTGAAGAACTCCTCTCGGTCCGGCTCGGAAGAATGGTGGTCGGCAAGGTCGGCCGTGGGCTTGCATATGTACATGGCTGGCAGTGGCTGCTGGTCATGAGCAGAAAGTTTCTGATGTTTGAGGCTTTCCATAGGAATGTGGCTACTACAGCTGAACTCGCGGAATGGTGGCACAGGACGGTAGCTAGACTGGTCGCGTGTAACTTATACGGGCCGCGGAGAATAATGTAGAAGAAGGCTAGGTGTGGGATGACGCCACCGCCTTGGAGCCGGAAGGGCCGTCTTGGGATGCGAGCCGCGCGCGGCCCACCGGTGTGGTGCCTGCCGGTGTCCTTTGCTTTGCTCGGCATGCTAGCTCCCGTTGACACGTGGTTGGGTCATGACCGACTAACCTAGCTAACTTGTTCTCTTGCGGGGAGGAATCACACCGAAAATAATTGGATTAAATGTTGGTCTGTTTCTGAAATATTATCATCAAATTGTTCCTTCCTCTTCCTCCGTTGCCACTCAATCTTAAACTGTATTATCTTTTTTCCACTCTTGTGGGTTGGTGTTAGGGCAGCGCTCGGCCAACGTGCGAAACCCGTATAGCCTTTTCCTAAATCCCCATTGACGAGGATTAAATTCTTGAATACTGCTCTAACATTTAATTAAAGACAATATGGCCCTTATGGTAGTAACCCTGTGGTTAAAGACCCATGTAGTCGTGAGAATCCAAGGGGTTGTTCTACGAGTACCCTGGTCGGAGAGACATTGTACCTATTGTCCGACCAGATAACTGCTCGAAGAATCTTTGAACTGGTACTTGAACTCGATTCCAAGTATATTTCTTCAATGTGATGAATGAGATACATGCTTTATTTGCTCTAAACCACACGATACTTTTCAGCCCTGAGTCACTGTCAATAACTACTACACGGTTTTTGCTCATGTTCGTCCCCCACTGACAACAATTGCCTCCCCGACCAGACGTGTCGTTTCTATAAGGTGTCTTCTCCAGAGATAGCTGGCACCTCTTCACTAGTATTTAAGGGTGGGCGACGAATAATATTACAAGAGAACAATCGAAGCACAACAAACAAGATGAAGGAAAGGACAAGTGACTAGTATCACTGCATACAACTCAATTTCTCCTAATAATATACTCAGTGTAATTAGGGCTAGTCTGTCGTCTTGCCAAAGGAATCCCTGTAAAAATCAGTTCATTGTAATAAAGAGCAACTCTATTCTCCTCCAAGAATTCTCAGCGATTTTTTCTTATTTCATTTCGTAAGATCGACAGCTTGATCATCGACAGTTGGCGCCGTCTGTGGGGAAGAAAGCGCTGAGTTCTTGAAGTTTTTTCACTAAGCAATCCTCATTTACCTTCTTTCTATTTCGCTGTCACCTATGCGATTATGGCAGGGACAAGGGATGAGGAGAACTGATTCGATTTGACGGACTATGCCCACCTCGACATGGACGCATGCATTTGCACCATGGAACACAACGCGATGTTGTCGTCAACCTCTTCCGTCGTAGGCTCTCCGCTCGCTGAGACTGGTAAGATGACCTAATCGAAGAAGATTCACCGTCCCCATTAGTGGCACTCCCAGAGGAATCGGTCGTTCCAAGTAATTCAAAATGTCTGAATGCCTCTGCAAGCCCAGTTTTTCTGACCGGTAAAAACGACAACAAAAGTTCACAACAAAAGTTCAACACTGCAATCAGAGGGTCAAGGTACTCTCGATATGGTCATGGGCAACCGATGTTCCCCAATGACTCCTAGGCATTCCGAGAGCCAATCGACACCTGGTAGTTGTGTCAATGAAATTGCCACCAGCGGAAGGCTAGGTGAAGATGATAAAGCTCAGCATACGATCGAAAATCCGTCGGATTAGACTGAGTCCACCACAAATCCCACCAGAGGTGGTAATCTCAAACAGTTCCCCGTCATGGATGCTCCTTGCCGAAGCAGTGCAAGGCTCTCCCTTAGTTACGATAGGAGCTCATCAGAAGATTGCTGTTGGAGGCACGAGGTTAACGCAATCGGTAATACCGATCGAGATGTCGTGCATGATCCTTACCAACGTAACCCGCCAGCACCCATTGGTGGAAATGGTGCAGACATTCGAGCATCAACCCGAGATGGTGGAGGCAATGAAACTGGTGGACATCAATTGATTAATTCATCTGTTTCTACCCCACTGTGTATAATGGGTTGAACGGGGCGAGCAAGAAGGTCGGAGGGGAATTCAAGTCAACAAACACCTTTTGTCGACAGGAATTCTTCAAGACCCTCAGTAACAATCCAGAACCTGCAACAAGTCCATAATATTTTAAATAACCCGGACCCTACTCTAGCAGAGACTCCGGGGTATGTTTAGATTGCATGGAAGGTGTTGGAAATTCTTCAGCAAACTATGCAACATACGGAGATGTACATGGAACAAAGGAATTCACAGAGTCATACTTTAACTTCGTATGAGCGTTCCTCCCTTAGCAGAAGTCAGCATGGTCGGACTGGAGGCTGTCCAAAATCTAGACCTCAGAGATTCCGACAGGAAGTCACGAGGGAAGACGGCTGGCTCTTCCATGAAGCCACTCCTCCCCCTCGTCAAGAGGAGCAGTTTCTTGGCTCAAGTGATGTTTGACATCACCTAAACTAGGCAGTTGGTCGAAGATGCCACACAAACATCCACGATCGAATTGGGACACCAGATATTCGGTATGACGACCAGAGGAATCAGTCCCCAACTGACTACTATCCGGCTCCTTTCCAAAGAATGCGCTATGACTCAATTACAAACTATCGAGCATTCTCGACAGGACTCCAAGTAGTACACTGGCCAGACAAGTTTCGATCAGCAAACCTGAAGAAATTCAATGGAACCCAAAACCCATTAGAATTCCTCCAGATCTTCACTACTGCCATCAGAGTTGCTGGTGGTGATGATAATGTGACGGTAAATTACTTGCCTAAAGTACTCAAGAGATCTGCCCAATCTTGGTTGCTTAATCAACCAGTCGGATCAATTTGCACCTAGGAGCAACTCTGCGACCTTTTGGTCATAAACTTTCAGGGGACTTACGATCACCCCGGAAAGGAAGACGATATACATTAGATCCAGCAGGAACCTAATGAAACTCTTCAGTAGTACATCAAGAGGTTCAGCCAGGTGCGTAATTCCATTCCCGAGGTCGCATATTTCTCTGTTATTTAGTCTTTCATAACAGGGTTAAGGAATCGACGGTTTATAAAGGAATTCGCGATGAATCCTCCACGAATGACTGTCGAGCTATTCGACATGGCTGGTAGGTACGTAGCCACCAGTGAGGCGGTTGAATGGAACAAAGACATTGATCGGAAAGAAAAAATACCTCAACCCGGCCTGGATAAGCAAGAAAAGAAACACAAGAAGGTTCCTAAAGGTAAAAAGAATCGCAAACCCAGCAACAAAGAGGTCCTTGCAATTCCTGAGAAGTTCACTAAGGGCAAGAAGGATTATTCCAGTGGCAA
Organism: Hsuehochloa calcarea; assembly: GCA_036346395.1. NCBI lineage: Eukaryota > Viridiplantae > Streptophyta > Magnoliopsida > Poales > Poaceae > Hsuehochloa > Hsuehochloa calcarea. Next base: position 20,421,697 of record CM070600.1, read on the forward strand.
CAAGGCAAAAACTCTGACCAATGAGTATAAAAAGAACAAGAAGTGGTGTTCGCTACATCAGACGGTAGGACATGATTTGCGCACTTGGCAAGCCTGGTAGATGAAGTTAGACTACTATTCAGGTAAAGGTCCTTTCTTTTCCATACAGGAGCTTGGAGAGCCAAGCTCCAAGAAAGACAAGGATGGCGATGAAGATATAGAGTATCAGGAGCCACAGCGCACCGTCGACATGATCTTTGGTGGGTCCTCCTCATACAAGTCCAGGAGCCATCTGAAGGCCATGGAGCGGGAAGTGAACCTCACCGAAACTTCGATCACCGTCAAACCATATAGATGGTCAGAGACAGTCGTCTCCATCTAGGAAGACTGCCCCATCCCATCAACTCGACCAGATAGGTTTCCTATTATCGTAGAACCTACTATAATTAATTGTAAAGTCAATCGAGTTTTAGTATATGGTGGTAGTCCTCTTAATATTTTGTTTACAGGAGCTTTAGAAGAAATGCAAATTCCTAAGTATAAGGTAAAGCTTATGAAGTATGTCTTCCATGGTATAGTTCCAGGGTCTACTACTAAACCGATATGGCAACTTTCCCTACCGATTAGATTCGAAAGACCAGACAACTTCCAAATAGAAAGGATTTCATTTGATGAGGTAGACTTTGAAACTGAATATAGTGGGATTCTTGGTCATCCAGCATTAGCGAAGTTCCTGATAACTATGCATTAAGGTTATCAGAGTTTTAAAATGCCATGACCAAAAGGGGTCATTACGGTTCGAGGGGGTAGAAAGATGGCATATGCATGCGATTGTAAAGCCATAGAACTGGTCGATGAACTTCTGGCCATAAATACTAACCTGCCTTCCACGCAGGTCAAGCACTCAAGACCAAAGGTGGCCTCAAGGAAGTTCCACTCCACATGGACGCTTTTATGGAAAGTGCAAAAGCATCGTTTGGACACGAAAATGCTAGCACAACCTTCCAAAAGATACTGGTTGGGGGCAGGACTCCATCCTAAATAGGAAGAGTTGCCTGTCTCCTTCCTCCGAGCCAATTCGGATATATTCGCCTGGCAAGCATCCGATATGCCCAGAGTCCCTAGGGAGGTGATCGAGTACAGTCTAGCTCTCCGGCCTGATAAAAAACCAGTTAAGTAAAAGCTAAGGCGCTTTGCACCAGATCAGAAGAAGGCAATCCAGTCAAAGATTGACAAGCTTCTTAATGCTGGATTTATTCGTGAGGTCGACCACCCAGAGTGACTCGCCAATACTGTAATGCTTAGAAAAAGTAACGGGAAATGACGAATGTGTATCGATTTCACAAATCTTAATAAAGCTTATCCGAAGGATGATTGTCTCCTTCCACGTATCGATCAGCTTACAGACTCTACTTCCGAGTGTGAGTAATTAAGCTTTTTAGATGCGTACTCGGGGTACCACCAGATTAATGAGTAAAGATGATGAAGAAAAAACTTCCTTCATCACACCATATGGCACCTATTGTTATGTCAAGATGTCATTTGATCTCAAAAACGTTGATGCTACTTTTCAGAGGCTAATGCAAAAAAAACCTATAGTTGCATATTGATCAAAACATAGAAACCTATGTTGATAACCTGGTCATAAAGAGCATCAATGTTGGAGATCATATCTCTGACCTACATTAAACTTTCAATAACTTAAGAAGGCATAACCTTAAGTTAAATCCTGAGAAATAGCGGTCATCGAATATATGTACCCTCCGACCACAAAGAAAGAAGTCCAAAAAATAACCGGCTGTATGGCAACACTAAGTCGTTTCATAGCACGTTTGGGAAAAATGATTACCTTTCTTTAAACTTCATCGTAAATAAGAAAATTTTGAATTGACTAAAGATGCAAACGATGCCTTTGAAGATCTCAAAAGGTACCTTACGAATGCCCGATTCTTAGTATCTCCAAGATCGTGAGAAATATTGCTAATATACTGGGCTGCGATGCCACAAGCAGTCAGTGTTGTGCTAGTCGTTGAATGTGATAATATCTAATGACTGGTATATTACGTAAGCGAAGTCTTACATGGATCAAAGGAACGATATCTAGAAATACAAAAGTTGATATACGATCTTGTTGGACCGAAAAGGCGACTAGAGGGGGGTGAATAGGAGCACGCTCACTTTTTCACAAAATATGAATTCAACACAATTTCACTCCAATAGCTATAATGAAGCTATGAAGATCAATATACCAGTACAGCGGAAGACTAGTATTGAATTCAATTAAACCCCTAAGCAATGCGACAAAACTCAGCAAGAATCAAATCTAACAGAGGTGGCGGTCGACCATTATTATCTTGGCGATCGACGGTACCAAATCGGTCGACCTGCGGTGTGGGGCGGTCTAACGGCACCAAATCGGTCGACCTGCGGTGTGGGCGATCGGCCGCGGGCTCGAACGATAAAAGCGTACCGATGACGAAGTTGCAATTAGATCTAACTTTTGATTCTCAACTCCAAACTTCACGAAACTTTGCACACACCTTCTCTATGATATTAAGGACCTATTCCAATCAACAATTATGATAATTCTTGGATGAACAAAGATCTTTTATGATCTGATTGAAGAAGGGTGCAAAACCGGGCAAAAGTGAAAACTAGATCCAATCGCTTGCTCGTGGGTGATTGATGATCAAATTGATCCTAGATGGGTTCCCACACATCACAGTAAGCTAATCCACGTGAAAGAATCAATCACAAACTCGCGGATCAAAGAAAGCCCTAAAATCATGAAATTGAAAGCAAGAACGAAAAGAGACTTATCTCAAGCAAACCTTGCATAGATTAAGAACGTGATCGTTGCTGGATTACACCCACACTATCATGGATCAGTGGTCAATCCAAGATCACGAAATTCACCTCAAACCATAAAGAGCCCTAGCCTCCACCTCAACTCCCCCTAAGCCAATTAGGGTTTGAAACATAAAAGTGGCGAGAGATGAAAGAGCTAAGCTGGTGCAGCCACCACCTCCCCCTATTTATAGTGGAGGCCTAGAACTCCTAGGGTTTGACTCCATTGGGCTCCCGTTAAGGCCCACTAACAAACGGGTCACACACGCACGCTTCGCAAAACGCCGTCTTTAACCTTTGACCTAAACAACTTCACTAAGCGCCATCTTGCACCTCAGATTTGCTAATAGGTCACCCTTGTCCATCTTGCGTCATGCTTGAGTCATTGACCTCACCCGGCATCGTCGATCGTTCTGGACCTCAACTCTCCAAGTCTAGTCCCGATCCTCCTCGCCGTTGACCGTCGTTGACCACCAAGCAACCTGCACAACTATAGACAAGCAAACACGAATTCGGGAACAAGTTCTTCACAACTTGACCCATGTTAGTCAAAACATGCATCATGCAAATCATATGCCATGAAACCAATGACTTTGACCTAACAAAACAACATCGCCATGAAGTTGGCGTACGTTCAAGTAGAAACCGGTCCGACCGCTCCATGTGAGCCGGTCGGACCGCTTCTCCGGTCGGACCGCTCCTCGTGAGCGGTCGGACCGCCCTGTGACTTAGCGAAATTCATGCCCTGAAATTCCAAAACTTTCTGGAAACTTAAAACGAATAGAACTTCTTACTGGAGACTCCAAAAATCATGAGATCAAGTGCATTGGGATCCCCTCACTTGCCTACAACACCTATTTTTGGCCCAGCTCATTTTGACCACTTTTAGGTCACAGCCGGTCCGACCGCCGCACATGGCCGGTCCGACTGATTTGGGACCGGTCGGACCGCCATGCTATGGCCGGTCGGACCGCCATGCTATGGCCGGTCGGACCGCCCCTGTCCAGAATGCCTGAAGCTTTGTCGAAAACTCGTGAAACGACAAACCGTAAACACCATTGCCAATTGTCACATCATCCTAAGATCTGGAACATATCCCCATGATATCCACAGATCTCCTTATGGCTTCAAGGAAACTAAGGCATTACTTTCAGGCCCACAGAGTGGTCGTACCTACTAGATATCATCTTGGTTAAGTTCTCCAAAATAGGCAATCATCAGGATGAATAGCAAAATGGGCAGTCAAACTTGGGGGGTTCGATCTCCATTTCATTTCATTAACGAAAATTAAGTCCCAGACTTTAGCAGAATTCATTGCCGAATGGACGAACCCTGAACCCACCCAAGGGCCCAAGTACGAACACCACGAAGAGTAGACTATGTACTTTGACGGTTCCTTGCTGATCAAAGGTTTGGGGGCTAGAGTTGTCCTGGTATCTCCTACTAGAGAACACATTAAGTACATTATTCAGTTAAACTTTCCCACTACAAATAATATGGCAGAATACACGAGTTTACTGGCAGGACATCGAGCAGCCAAAGTGCTAGGGATTCACAGATTACTAGTGAAAGACGATTCAAAACTAGTAGCGAATGAAGTTGGGAAAGAGTATCAATACTCAAGTCCCACGATGTCATCTTATCTAACGGAAGTACGAAAACTCAAAAGGCATTTCTTTGGTTTTCAAATCCAATATATTCCTAGAATGAATAACTTTTTGGCAGACCAGTTGGCACGGATGGCTTTCTCAAGATCACATATCCCGCTCGGAGTTTTTCTCGAGCAACTCGATGCACCCTCGGTGGTCGAGCATTCCGAAGACAAATATGCTCCATTGGAGGTCATATAGATCGATCCCAGTAGTGATTGGTTGGCATCATTCTACGATTATCTTCAGCATGACACACTTCCTGATGATAACGTGGAGGTTGATCGTACAGCTCGAAAAGTAAAATAATACACTCTGATCGAATGTACCCTTTACAAACGGCGAGCTTACAGAGTGTTGATGAGATGCATATCTCAAACAGACGGTACGAAATTACTATCTGACATACATGGAGGAGTATGTGGATGTAACAACCCAAATTTCAATTTCCAGTTGAAAATAAAATTTAATTAATTTATTGGAATTTTTCTAAAAAACTTTTTCTATTTATTTCAAAGGCAAAATAAATTACCTACAAAAACTATTACCAATTATAAGTTGGAAATATTTTATTTAAGTCCAAAATGACTCAGAGAATTTATGTTAATTTTTTCATAAATTTTTTATTTTATTTGCTATTTTTCAAAGCCTTTTTGAATTATCAGAACTAGTTTAATTATCAAATTAAAGAAAATCCTCAAATAGTTCTTGGGCCGAATCTCGACCGGCCCATTCCTATTCCCCACGTTCACGGCCCGTTCAACCCGCTCCACCCGCACGCCTCTCACCTATCCTCTTCTCTCGATTGACAAGCGTCCCGCTTGTCAACCGCTCTTTTCCCCATGCCTGTTTCTCTTTCGCCGCCAAGTGGACCTGCCAGCTCCCACGTGAACGTCTTCCTCTTTCCTTCTTCTTCCCTGATGTCTTCCTTTTTTGTCCGCCATTGATGCCGCGTGGGAGCTTCCAAATCCGGGCATGGGGTCATCATGCGCAATAATTCAAATTTCCTTTAGAAAAATAATTCAGAAATCAATAAAATCTGAAATTAGGGCTTTCGTTAGAACATAATGAATCACTTATGATAAATATGTCAATAGACTATACGAAGATCATTAGGCAGTACTAATTCAACCATAACATAATGAAGGATAACTTCAACCATCAAACTCTGATTATTACAATTCAATATTTATCAAATGCAAAGTAATGACAAGTTCATGTAATAAAAAGTGAATAGTGTGAAGTGAATGAAGTGATCCGTGACTAATCCCTCCCAAGTATGCCACCTTCAAGGTTCACCTAAAATAAATAAACACAGCAAGAGTGAGTCCACGACTCAGCAAATACAAAAGAATGCCATGAACAACAACAGGAAGAACGTGACATACACACAATGGAACAGAAAATAAAGTAGTAGAAAACATATGAATGAATGAATATGCTTGCTCTTCTCTTCTGCTTATACCGGTATATCCAATGAACACCCGTCGGTGTTCACTCATGCCTGCATTATCCAAAATGTGGGGATCTAAAACCCGTTTCAGGAATGTTTCAAAACGGGGATCCAAATTGTCCACATTAGAATGGTGGGTCTTACATACCCATGTTGGAATGATGGGACATCACTACCCACTCCCGTGTGTGAAATATGAACAATGATTGCATGAATGAATGCATACGGTGAACATCAATATTATAACAAAGAACCATGGTAGAACAATCTTGACAGTGAACAAGTAAATATCAAATTATTCATCACACAAGCATAGAACCAGGATGGTACATACAAAACACGACAATTCAGTTATATTTGCCTTTTGCGCTACGATATGTTGGGAGGCAAGGATGGTGCCCCAAACCCCGACACTCCTCCTACACAATTGAATCACTAACATAAGAACGATGTGAAACAAAGTCACTACTCGCAACACTATAACCCGCCTTCCCAAAACCCAGGGTTTAAATAATGGTTCTAATCAAATTACACGACAGTCTAGTGTCGGGCTACACTGGACAGTAATACTAAAACCTTCATAACTTTTGCTATGAAACTCAGAAAGGTGTGATCTTAGACTCTCTAGAAACATAACGAAATTGTATACAATAACCTAGTTTGCAAGACTTCCCAATTCGGCCAACTTCTATGTCTAATGATCAGATGAAGTTTCTGTACCTACAATCTTTCATATAACAGCGTGAAAACAGACACACAAGAAAACCTACAGATTCTGAATCTTTGCGCAACAGCTCGATGAAAATGTACCACCACTCCAATGGAACTCGGGAACTTACCCTTGGAGACGAACTTACCCAGTGTGTCCTCGGTAGGGTGCTGGACCAGGGAGGGGTGGTGGAGGCGCCGGCCAAGGGGGAGAAGGGAGAGATGGCGGCTAGGGGGAAGGGGAGGAGTGGGGGCGGCTAGGGTTTGGGGAGGCGCCCCCATTTGGCCGCCCCCCAGGCCGGTTCCCCCTCTTGGGCCTCCTGGGTCGCGGCCCGCAGCCCAGGTTAGTGAGAATTTGTGGAAAACCCCATGTTTTTCAGAAAATTCCACTCTTTTAATTTTATTTTCTCCTCCCGACTTCTTTTCTAATTACCCGATTAAAATTCGGAGTATTACATTCTACCCCCCCTTCAACGGAATTCGACCCCGAATTCTAATCAAGCTTAACATGCCACAATAAGACCTCTAGAACATTATCACGTACCTGCTGTGAATAACTCTGGATAAAGCTGGCGCATGCGGGACTCCGATTCCCAGGTCGCCTCTCTCTCGGACTGATGTGTCCACAACACCTTGACGTATACCCCCTCGACACCGGGTCACACAAAACGTAGTGTACCCTGCGCCAGGACTCGAGACGGTCTTAGCAATACTCTATCTTCCAAAATCACCGCAACTTCTAGAAACAACCCAACGTACCTTAGACCAACATTCCCTTCGGTACCAAACCACACAACTAACACATAACACATGGAACTCAATCGATTTCTTCACCTTAACAAGGAGCACAACAGTTAACCAGGAACGCATAACAGAACTCGTTTTTAAACAAACTATTCTACCAACCGAACCCAACTGAAAACAAAGGATTCACAATGTAAGTCCAACTTTCCTCCAAAACACTCAAATCCAAAATCGAAGATTCCTCGTGAAAACCTTTTCACATTCCAACTAGGCAGTTTGCAAATAAACTCCATGAAAGCCAAAGGAGAAATCACTCGAATGCCCAAATCAAACACTTCATTTATTTTCCTGAACCGGAAAGAACCGCCTTGCCATCATAGAGTCAACTCAAGTTGTACATATTCTCCGTCATAAAATCCAACTCAACCAAGAACCAATGGAGCACTTCTCTACGCGAGAGAACATCCTTTTCTCAGATGTTCTTTTAAGAAATAAACCCTTTTTCCGCATCATGGGTTTCCAAACCATCACACTAACTCCTTCCTTCCAACCAACAACCCCAAATCGATCCTCGAACCGAAAGAACAACCATACTTATTTAGAGAAACTCTACTAATCCACAATAGGATTCTCGAGTCCACTCCTATACCAAAGGAATTTATTTTGTCAAATGGTTTCCAACACCTCAATAAAGTTTGTTCACCCACAACCACATCACCTCATTCTGTTACAGATAATCAATTGGAACTTCTCGGCGCATACTCTCATTTATTGCACCCGAAGGATTCTATCAATGATCATTATACTATTTGGAATCCACTTTTGTCCTACTGCTTCTACACATAATTACTGGGCAACTATGGTTCTAGCAAAAAAAAAACACAAGCCCAATTTCAGCATCCAAGACTCCTACAATGAACTTCTGGTATAAATGATATGAAACTCTCATATTCGATTACCAAAATTAAACACAATCCAAACAATATCCTCAATCATTAATATCAACATTCCTCACTAATATATTAACTACCCAAAAATGATTAACTTTGCCAATCTTGGACCCTTACTAAACCATACCATTCAATTTCACCTACATAACCTTGCCAATTGCACAAACGTATTGCCCTAGCTATTTGATAATTCTAATATTCCACCAACACGAGCAAATGTTTTTGGATCACCATTCACTATAGGTCGTACTAGTTGTAACAACATAATCGGTTTTGCCCCCAACAGCCACCATTCCTTTTAGATCCAATTTTCTATAAGATTTATATCACAAAATTAATTCATCATCAAATGCTCCTTGATTAACATGCAACCCAAGGTCTCACAACATCATATACTTCATCACTACTAACCAGATGCCACTATATACTCTATAAGGTTTTGTAAAACAAATCAATTATTTTTTTCCCAAAAGAAGAGACAAATAAAATAATTTTTCAGCATAGAGAAAAATGTTTTCTTTTCGCAGTAAACATAAGATCGAAAGAAATAGTCAACTAACAAGGACATCGGAAAAACCAAAAGTGGAGACCACAGTTGAGGACACAAATCCCACCAAAAAGTGAATATCAAACCTCGAATAAGAATAATGCATTGTTTTTTTTTGAAACTGGAAGAACTATTATGTGGCCAAACGATAAGGTTAAGTATGGTTCAATAAGCTGCAAGTTACCAACTTGACTTCAACCTCAAATACTCTTACTACACTCTTTCCTTTAACACAGAAAATAGTTCTTTGACTAAAAAAAACTTTACCAGCTCATACAAGATAAGTTCTTAAAACCAGACTACATGAACCACTTAAGAACTAGTAAAATCCTTCAACACATCATTTTGCTCGGAACAGTTTCAACTACCACATAAATCATGAGGTCTAAATGATCATAACCGCAAAACTCGAAACATTTTCATGTACATGATATCATGAATGGCAATCACATTATTCTCCTCTTAAAGGAATCAACATCACTCTCACAACCATATACTGTTAACCTTTCTAACATCATATAATGCACTCCTGGCAAGAATCAACATACCTTACTGTCCTATCATAACCTTTCCCAAAAGGAACACAATAAATTATTTCATACCCCTTTTTTTATCTCAATAAGATTGCAACCATCAACTTGTTCTAGAGAATATATAATGCACAAACCACTCTATCAAAGCCAACCTCTTTTGACAAGGGCATGCTACCACAAGTCATCCCCGCAAAGCACATATGTATAATTCACTTTTAAATTTCAACACCTTCACCTATTGGCAATGCTCAACACCAATTTAGTGCACACTAGTTCCAATTTAGAGGTTATCATAAACAATTGGTGATTATTCAATCATGGAAGAATTCATGTTCCTTTCTATACTTACATTCCCGCTCGCATATAAAAGATCATCAAGTAGTCATTTAAAGAAAAAATTTAGATTATATTCACTAAGGCAACAATTGAACACATTCCTGTCTTTCTTTTCCTACTCAATTTGCTTAATCCACTGAGACCAAATAATCCAGCACGTTTAGTAAAACTAAACAAACACTTTTGATGATCAACCATTCATCAATGTTTCAAAACGGGGATCCAAATTGCCCACATTGAAATGGTGGATCTTACATGCCCATGTTAGAATGAAGGGACTTCACTACCCACTCCCGTGGGTGAAATATGAACAATGCTTGCATGAATGAATGCATACGGTGAACATCAATATTATAACAAAGAACCATGGTAGAAAATTTTTGACAGTGATCAAGTAAATATCAAATTATTCACCACACAAGCATCGAACCAGGATGGTACATAACAAAACACGATAATTCGGTTGTACTTGCCTTTCGCGCTACGATGTGTTGGGAGGCAAGGACGGTGCCCCAAACCCCGACGCTCCTTCTCCTACACAATTGAATCACTAACATAAGAACGATGTGAAACAAAGTCACTACTCGCAACACAATAACCCACCTTCGTAAGACCCAGGGTTTAACTAATGGTTCTACTCAAACTACACGACAGTCTAGCGGAGGGCTACACTGGACAGCAATACTAAAACCTTCATAACTTTTTCTACGAAACTCGGAAAGGCGCGATCTTAGACTCTATGGAAACATAACGAAATTGTATACGATAACCTAGTTGTCAAGAATTCCCAATTCGGCCAATTTCTATATCTAATGATCAGATAAAGTTTCTGTAGCTACAATGTGTCAATCAGAACCTACTGATGTAGAAGAAAATCCTTAACTTTTGATTGGCTCAACCAAAATTCAAGTTCTCTACTAATCTGGAAAGATTAATGAATTGCCTACAACATTAATGTTGGGTGAACTCTTTGAATCGGCCCCTAACTAAATCAAATTGGCTAATAGAGGTAATTGCTAATCTTCGTCAGCCCTTCTGTACAGTCGCAAAGAAACCCACATAACTTATAGACCATAGCTCTGATTTTGGGTGATCTTTACACCTTTAGAAAGCTAAGAACAAGCCCTACAACTATTTTGGAGACAGAATCCCCCAATTCGGCATCTAACTGCGCGAAAATAGACACACAAGAAACCTACAGATTCTGAATCTTTGTGCAACAGCTCGACGAAAATGTACCACCACTCCAATGGAACTCGGGAACTTACCCTTGGAGATGAACTTACCTGGCGTGTCCCCGGCAAGGTGCTGGACCAGGGAGGGGTGGTGGAGGCACCGGCCAAGGGGGGGAAGGGAGAGGTGGCAGCTACGGGGAAGGGGAGGAGTGGGGGCGGCTAGAGTTTGGGGAGGCACCCCCCTTTTGGCCGGTTCCCCCTCTTGGGCCTCCTAGGTCGTGGCCCGCGGCCTAGGTTGGTGAGAATTTGCGGAAAACCCCTTGTTTTTCAGAAAATTTCACTCTTTTAATTGCATTTTCTCCTCCTGACTTCTTTTCTAATTACCCGATTAAAATTCAGAGTATTACATCCATCACCATATTTCATATGAAGGTTATCCACTATAAAACTGTCAATTTAAAATTTAATTTTAGCTATAGATTAAAAATTACCTTGAAACTTAGTACGAGTATTTAAATCTAAAAATGTCGCCTTATGCAAAATAGGCCCTATCAACCTCAATTGTTAACTTATGCATGCATCATATTCTTTTTATTAGGTGTAACTTGCGAGCACGGAAGTTGTGCTCACTCTTGCTTAATAATATTTATTCAGGTGAAGAATTCTATCAGGACGGTGAGGATCTTGACGACTAGGCCTACGCCCCCACACGATTGCATGTGGTGCATCATGTGGCTCACTTACTATTTTATTTTCTGCTGTGTTATTTTATTCGGTCTCAGGCCCTATTTTGTAATAAACTTCGATTTATATTAAATAAATGTGTCATATAATTGTGATGTCACTTTTGTTCGACTGTGTACACTAGCAATCCTAGACTAGTTTATGAAACACAGAGAAGTCGGGATCCTTCATTCCCAGGTTCGACAAAAGTGGTATCAGAGCCATATCGACTGTAGGTCGTTGTCTAGAATGGCTAAAACCCTTAAGGACTTATTTTTAAAAATTAAAAATACTTTGGTCTTCTGGTGTCCTATCTCAGCCCTTCTCTTTAAAATGGTTACTAACTCATCTCTCTCAAAAATTGTAGATGGCCGAAGTACCAAACGCCATTTCTCATGGAGTTTTCGCTGGACACTACGCCGCAGTTCTGTGGAAGATGATGCAACATCTGGAGTTCGACGAGAGGCCAACATACCAGGGCTACAAGTACAAAGTGGGAAATCAAGACCGTTGGAGAGTAGAGGTGATACTCTACTCCAACTTGTCGCCAAACACATATTTCCACATCTTCGACGCTCCGATGCAACGAGACACTTTCTCCCAAGGCCTCCAGGATGCAGCGAGAGAACCAGTCCGCCGACTCTGCTACATTTATGATCACCGCCTTAACGACACCGGGTTCCACTATTACCCGATGCATATTCCGACCCATCACGGCGGTGCCTTCCGCTCAGACAGAGATGAAGACTCCCCCGATCTCACACACTAGGTGGGCCTGGCAAAGGCTATGGACTATGCCTACTGTTGTACCCTGGATGAGCTGCATACCACCCAGGAGACGCTACAAGCCGCATAAGAAGAACTGGCTCGCTACCAGGCAAGCGAGGCTAGTTCTAGCGAGCCAGACTACACCCCAATTACCCCTAAAATGATATCCCTAGTTTATCATTAGACGTGAATTATGAGTTACTAATATCATTTGTGGTAGCCATAATTAATCAAATAAAATAACTAATAAAAGAGCTATTTGGAAAATTTGTTCTTTGCCTTGTGTTTGTTTGGTTCTTGAGGTATTTTAGATTTATCTCCCTTATAACTTGCTTTCTCTCTTCTAAGTTTTTGGAGGATCCAGCAACCGGTGACTACTCGAACCGAAAGTGGCAACACCAGGGGACAAGGAAACGAGGACGCTGATTACCAGGAGAATCCAGTTCAGTAGCCACCTCCTCCTCCGACTGAAGCACCTGACTGCCGCCAGATGATGGCCAATCAGACTCATCTGATTGATCTGTAGGCTCAGTCTCTCAGCAACAATCAGAATACTCAAGCGTCAGCAACAGCAACTCATGCACCTCCACCTCCACCAAGAGCAACCATGTCAGAGTTTATGAGGATGCGTCTGCCAACCTTCTCTAGCAGCATAGAACCTATGAATGCAGATGATTGGCTTCGGGCCATTGGAAAGAAGCTGGACATTGCTCAGTGCACAGATCGCGAGGGAGTCCTGTTCGCCTCTCATCAGCTTAATGGTCCCGAATCTGAATGGTGGGATAACTTTAGTATGTCTTATGCCAAAGCTCAAGCAATCACTTGGAATAAGTTCGTGCAAGCTTTCCGTCAATCTCACATTCCTTTAAGCGTGATAACTTTGAAGAAGAAGGAGTTTTGCTCACTTCGCCAGGGTAATCGCTCGGTGAGCGAGTATCTGCACAAGTTCAACCAGCTTGGTCGCTACGCTCCAGAAGACGTGGCTAGGGATGAAGACAGGCAGGAGCGATTCTTGGAAGGACTGAATGATGAACTCTCTGTTCGTCTGATCTCTCAAGATTTCATTGACTTTCAGCAGTTGGTGAATAAAGCTATCCATCTGGAAGGCAAACATCAAGAGATGGAGAACCGCAAGCGCAGAATGGCCGCTCAGAAGTTCAACTCGGGTGGTCTTCCCAAGCCCCACTTCACTCAACCTCGGCCGCATCAATGCGGAAGATTTCAGTCTTCTTCATCCAGAGCCCTAGCACCAGCATAACGCCCCAACACTCCTGGCTTCCGCAGTAATTCATCAGGAGGCCGATATCAGCAGAAGAACCCGACGTCCTCAGCAGCAGGAGTGACATGTTTTCATTGCAATGAGACAGAGCATTATGCCAGTAGATGCCCAAAGAAGCAACAGCCCGTAGCTCCAGCCAAGCTAGTTTCAGGAGTACCAGCCTCCGGCGGCACCCCAAAGCCGACGGTTCAGTTTATGAAGGGACGTGTGAATCACGTCACAGCGGAGGAAGCTCAGGCAGCACCAGATGTCGTTCTTGGTACGTTCCTTGTCAATTCAATACCAGCATCAGTCTTATTTGATTCAGGAGCTTCGCATTCTTTCATTTCGAATAAGTTTGTGGAAAAATATGGGTTACCTATCTCTCCTTTAGTTAACCCTATGATAATATATTCCCCGAGCTCGGAAATGAGGACCAGTTTCTTCTGCCCAAACCTTACCTTGGAAATATTTGGAGTATCCTTCTTGGCAGACTTAATAGTATTGCGCTCTTGAGTATTAGATGTAATTCTCAAAATGGACTGGCTCACCAAGAATCAAGGACAGATAGACTGTGCCAATAGGTCTATCACCCTAACCAATGAGCAAGGGATTTCAGCGGAATTCAGACCCAAGACTTCTACAGGACAAAGCTCCATCATGTCTAGTCTAAATGAAGTAAAGCTTGAAGATATACCAGTGGTACAAGAATACTCGGATGTATTTCCAGAGGAATTACCCGGCATGCCACCGGATAGGGACATAATGTTCTTAATTGACTTAGTCCCAGAGACCGCTTCAATTTCAAAGCGATCCTACAGGATGCTTGAAAATGAGTTAGCAGAACTGAAGAATCAGATTGAGGAATTGCAGAGCAAATGTTATATTCAGCCTAGCTCATCACCTTGGGGAGCACCAGTTCTATTTGTCAAGAAGAAAGATAATAATATGAGGATGTGTGTGGACTACAGATCACTCAATGAAGTAACAATCAAGAATAAGTACCCGTTGCCCAGGATTGATGATCTGTTTGATCAGCTTAAAGGAGCTGGCATCTTCTAAAAGATCGACTTAAGATCAGGCTATCGTCAGCTAGAGATTAGGCCAGAAGACATACCCAAGATTGCCTTCACAACCAGATATGGACTGTACGAGTTTACAGTGATATCACTTGGTTTGACAAACGCCCCTGCTTATTTCATGAATATGATGAACAAAGTGTTCATAGAATACTTGTATAAGTTTGTTGTTATATTCATCGATGACATTCTCACCTATTCAAATGATGAAGAAGAGCATAAGAAGCATCTCCGGATAATTTTGGAAAAACTCAGGGAACATCAGCTTTATGCCAAATTCAGCAAGAGCGAATTTTGGTTAAGTCAAGTGGCTTTCTTTGGACATATTGTGTCAGCAGGAGGAGTAGCAGTAGACCCGCCAAAGTTAAAGCAGTAATGGATTGGAAGCAACCCAAGTCCGTCACAGAAGTAAGAAGTTTTCTCGGTTTAGTTGGTTATAATCGCAGATTCATTGAGAGTTTCTCCAAGACCGCTAGACCCATGACTCAACTTCTGAAGAAGAAAAAAGAAGTTCAAATAGACAGATGCCTGCGAGCATAGTTTCCAAGAGTTGAAGAAAAGGCTAGTTTCCGCACCTGTGTTTGTCTTACCGGATATACATAAGGTCTTTGAGATCTTCTGCTATGCATCCCGTGAAGGTCTTAGATGTGTGCTGATGTAGGAAGGAAAAGTCATGGCTTATGCATCTCGTCAGTTGAGGCCACATGAAGGAAACTATCCAACTCATGATTTGGAGTTAGCAGCAATTGTGCATGCTTTGAAGATCTGGCGGCATTATCTTATTGGTAACCACTGTGAGATTTTCACGGATCAAAGAGTTTGAAGTACATCTTCACCCATTCAGAGCTTAATCTTCAGCAAAGAAGATGGTTGGAGCTGATAAAGGATTACGACCTTGGAATCAATTATCATCCTGGCAAAGCAAATGTAGTAGCGGATGCCCTAAGCAGAAAAGCATATTGTAACGCTATGTTGGTTCAAGAGAATTAGTCATAGTTGTATGAGGAATTGATGCACTTGAACTTAGAGATTGTTAGCCAGGGCTGTATCAACACTCTAGAAGTTCAACCAAGCATTCAGAGTCAGATCAGAGAAAAACAAATAGAAGATGAAGACATCAAAGAAATCAAGAATAACATGAGGAGAGGTAAAGCCCCATGATTTTTTGAGGGTGAGGAAGGTACAATATGGTTTGGAAACCGCACCTGTGTACCTAATCATCTGGAAACAAAACAGCTGATTCTGAAAGAAGCACATGAACCGCCTTACTCTATCCACCCCAGAAGTACTAAGATGTACCAAGATCTGAAAGAAAAATATTGGTTGGTCAGCATGAAGTGGGAAATCGCTGAGTTTGTTGTACGTTGTGATGTATGTCAAAGAGTCAAGCAGAACATCAGAGACCCACTGTTTTATTACAACCATTACCAATTTTGGAGTGGAAATAGGAGGAAATTGGCATAGATTTCATCACCAGACTTCCTAAAATCCAATCAGGATGTGATTCCATTTGGGTGATAATTGACCGATTGACTAAAGTGGCTCACTTTATACTAGTCAAGATCACCTACAGAAGTAGCAAGTTAGCAGAGCTGTATATGGCTAGAATCGTCTGTCTACATGGAGTACCCAAGAAGATCGTGTCCGACAGAGGTTCGTAGTTCACATCAAGATTTTAGCAGAGCCTACATGAAGCCTTGGGAACCAGACTCAACTTTAGTACAACTTATCATCCCCAAACAGATGGCCAGACAGAACGTGTCAATCAAATTCTAGAAGGCATGTTTCAAGCTAGTGCTATAGATTATGGAAGAAGTTGGGACAAGAATCTGTCGTATGTAGAGTTCTCGTACAACAACAGTTATCAAGCTAGTCTACAGATGTCTCCATTTGAAGCATTGTATGGCAGGAAGTGTAGAAATCCTCTCCTTTGGGATCAAGTGGAGGAATATCAGTTCGTTGGACCGGAGTTGATAAAAGAAGCCGAGAGTAAGGTAAAGGCAATAAAATAATGCCTGAAAGTGGCTTAGTCCCGACAGAAGAGTTATGCCAATAACCGCCGGAGAGAATTGTCCTTCAAGATAGGAGATTTTGTCTATCTCAGAGCTACTCCACTCAGAGGAGTGAGGAGATTTCGGACTAAAGGAAAACTCGCACCCAGATTTGTTGGACCATACAAAATTTTGGCAAGAAAAGGTGAAGTTGTTTACCAGTTAGAACTACTGGCATCTCTGTCTATAGTGCACGACGTCTTCCATGTCTCCCAATTGAAGAAGTGTCTCAGAGTGCCAACCGAAGAAACACCGCTTGAAAATATTGATCTTCAGGAAGATCTCACCTATGTGGAGCAACCAATCAAGATCCTCGATGTTGCAGAGCGTATCACCAGAAGCAAAGTCATCCGTTCGTGCAAGGTCCAGTGGAGTAATCATTCCAAAGAAGAAGCCACATGGGAGTGAGAAGAAGATCTAAAAGTCGAGTATCCCCATCTTTTTGCTGACCAAGTCTGAATCTCGAGGTTGAGATTCCCTTTAAGGGGGATAGGTTTGTAAAAGCCGAAATTTTAATTTCCAGTTGAAAATAAAATTTAATTAATTTATTGGAATTTTCTCAAAAATAATTTAAAACTTTTTCCTATTTATTTCAAAGCCAAAATAAATTATCTACAAAACCTATTACCAATTATAAGTTGGAAATATTTTATTTAAGTCCAAAATGACTCAAAGAATTTTTGTGAATTTTCTCATAATTTTTAGATTTTATTTGCTATTTTCTAAAGTCTTTTTGAATTATTTGAATTATATTAATTATTAAATCAAAGAAAATCCTCAAACAGTTCTCAGGCCGAATCTCGGCCGACCCATTCCTATTTCCCACGTTTGCGGCCCGTTCGGCCTGCTCCACCCACACGCCACTCACCTCACCTCTTCTCTCGATGACAAGCGAGGCCCGCTTGTCAACCGCTCTTTCCCCCTCGCCCATTTATCTTTCGCCGCAAGGTGGGACCGCCAGCGCCCACGTCACTATCTCCCTCTTTTCTTCTTCTTTCCCAGCGTCTTCCTTTTTTGTCCGCCGTCGACGCCGCGTGGGAGCTTCCAAATCCGGCCCAATCCGCCCTGATTTCATGCGATTGTTCCGGCAATTAAAACCTCGTGTCAATTCCGCGCCCGACACGACCTCGTTCCCTTCCATCTCCAGCCCTAATCCCCTAAACCATGCCGCCATGCCATTCGGACCTTCGTGCGCTGCACGAAGCCTCAGCCTCGCACGAGCCCAATATAAGGGAGCACCGAGACCGCCTTGGCTTTCGCATCTCACCGCCGCCACCCTCGTAGCCCCCACTCTCTTCTAGTGCCCATAATTTGAGTTTCTCTGGTGATCACCGAAGCTCCGTTCTTCGTCTTCTGCGGTACCGTCAAGCGTCCCTCGGCGACCCTGACCACCTCTTTGGCATCGCCTCGACGTCAGCTACCTGGTGCGTGCACTCACTTTGTCGGAGAACCTCGGGAACGTCTTCGCCGCCGTTGACCTAAAACCACCGCCGCTTCTACGCTCGTCATCGGTGACCCCATCACGCCCCTCCGCCGCAAGGTACGGCATTAGATTCAGTATCGTAGCATCTTCATTTTGTGCACACCTGCAAGGCTCGTCGTGGCGTGAAGCGTGGCGAGCCCGTTACCGAAGCACCTTCGCTCGTCGGCCAATGTGGCGTGATCACGTTGGCGCCACAGGGGCGCCACGCCAGCGGTAAAACCCATGTGGCTGCCACGTCAAACCTTGCGCCAGCCCTGCAACCCCCTTCGCACTGTAGCATGAACCGCGTCCACGGTGGACGTTAACAAGCCATGGACCTAGCCCATCAACTAGGGGCCCACCTGTCATAGTGACAAAAACATTTTCTTTATAAAAATAAATTCGGCAAAAATCAAATTTTTTGATTGTTGATGTCATCATACGCAATAATTCGAATTTTCTTTAGAAAAATAATTCAAAAATCAATAAAATCTGAAATTAGGGTTTTCTTTAGATTTAAAACTTCCAGGAGCTCATATTTCTTCATACGAACTCCGATTTAGGTTATTCAAATTTCTAAATTTATATAAATTCAAGATCTAGTTAACTAAACTAAAATTATTTAATTTGGAGTTGATTTGAATTCCCTTTTTAATTTATTTATGTATTATTTGAATTTGGCTTGCTTTCGCGTATAGATTTCGACGACCCCAGAGAGCCCGACCCTTCTGAAGAGTTAGACTAAGGAAACCTCCTAACTAAGGTAGAATTCCTCTCCACACAATCACTGAGGAAAGAAGGAAGCAGACTTGCTCCCTTCTCTTCAACCACTTCGGTCGCATCAGTGGGCAGAATTTGCTGAGACTCTTCTTCAGCCTCTACCTCCTTAGACGGGATCAGAGTCGTCAAGGATTCCTGAGCAGTAGGAGCAGACACTAGCGCTTTCACCTGCTCGCGTGCTGGCTCGAGCATCCCTTCCTTAGGAGTTTCCTCATAAGGATTACCCTGATCAGAAGTGATCGGGGTACCAGAGGCAGTATGAAAACAGAAGAAACGAAGTTGAAGACTTCAAAATACAAGAAAATATAAAGGTATGAATTTATGTAATTTTTTCATTGTACATACCTAGTCTTCTTGGCTTTGAAGTTGAAACACCCTGGAGCAAAGTTCATAGCGCTCGCCTTCCTCTTCATCTTCTCGACCGACTTCACCGGTTTCGTTCTGATAGGGCTCGTGAGACCCTTCGCGCCTTCCGATCGGAGGTTGGAAGTAATCTTCCCGACCACCTATTCAGAAGTTGTGGCTTCACCGACCACTGGAACAGCTGCTTTAGAAGCAACTGTCTAGTCGATCACGTCCGCTCCAGAACCTGCGGTGACCGTGGCTCCGGTCGGTAGATTTTCTCTCTCTCTCTCCCACCTGATTAACTAAGGTTAGTTTGGCGATGAAGTTCTTCATCTAGGATGTATACTCCCATCGGTGCTCTTTTTTCTGCCCTTCTCATAAGAGAACGAGTTGGCTTAAAACAAAAACTTTCAAGGTTGTAGTAAAACCATACCTCCGAGGATCAACAATCTTGAATTGTCGTTGGAGCAGAAGTGGTCGGGGCAACGACAGAATTCAAGCTCTCGGTAAGCATGGCACATTCTCGGGACTTCAGAGGACTTATTTAGCTCATGGAGAAATCTTTCGCCATGTGCCAAGAAGTCAGACCTCTGATGCTAAGGCGGTGGATGGCCTCAATCCATCTCCCCACTTTTCCCTCCTTCGAGGAGGATCGCCACCGAGGGTTCTCGACCGCCACCTGACTGGTGAAGTAGAGGCTCTCTTCCTTGTTGAGCGTCATGTAGAACCAGTACTTCTTCCATGACGACCACGAGGACTCGGAATACATACGAATATACTCATCAACTTTTCCATCATGGAGGCGTAAAGCACACTCCCTAGGCGACGCCGTTGATTTCCCCGACTTCGTCATCTCGTATAAGTATCTAAGGACCGCAAGATCTGGCAAAATCCCCAGATATGGTTTGCAGAGGTGGATGAAGATGCTAAGATTGGTGATCGAATTGGGAGTGAGATTTACCATCTCAACTCCATAATATTCTATAACTTGGGAGAGAAACGGGTGCGCTGGTAATGTAAACCCGCTTTTGACATATGCGAGAAAAACATGAATTTCTCCCTCGTCGCCGCTGGGAAAGTGCTCCCCTACCACCAATCTCCAAGAGATCAAGGCCTTGTCGGGAAGCATCCCGCTCTTCTCCATAGCCCCAAGCTTCTTATCGTTCAACTCAGAAGTCAACCAGTTGGAGATGAGATCCAACATTGTTGGTTTTGTCGCAAGAAGATGAAAGAAAATCGAAGGTGATTCTAAGAGCGTAAAACCCCAAGGTGGCGTACTACGGGGATTTTATAGGGGGCTTCTCTTTAACTGCAAAAATGGAGTTGCCTGAAGCCAAACAGACATAAATCTCTTCGATTTCCCTAGCAGTTCCCCAACTTTTAAGTGAATACAAACCACTTCGTTACTCTCGCCATTAAACGAAGGATTTCCCAATATAGATCCCATCGGAGGAAGTTCACATTACAAATGCACTTAAAAGTTCGGGGCCTAGCTGATGAAAATTAAATTCTTGAATACTGCTTCAACATTTAATTAAAGACCACATGGCCCTTATGGTCGTAACCCCGGTGGTTAAAGACCCCTGTGGTCGTGAGAATCTCAGGAGTTGTTCTATGAGTACCCTGGTCGGAGAGACATTGTACCTATTGTCCGACCAGATAACTGCTCGAAGAATTTTTGAACTGGTACTTGGATCCGATTCCAAGTATATTCCTTCTATGTGATGAATGAGATATGTGCCTTTTCTTCTCCAAACCATGTGATACTTTTCAGCCCTGAGTCACTGACAATAACTACTACATAGTTTTTGCCCATGTTCGTCTCCCACTGACACCAACTGGTGATCAGGTGTTCTTCCACTAACAACAATTGCCTCCCTAACCAGGCGCGTCATTTCCATAAGGTTTCTTCTCCAGAGATAGTTAGCGCCTCTTCGCTGGTATTTAAGGGTGGACGATGAACAACATTACAAGAGAACAACTGAAGCACAACAAACAAGATGAAGGAGAGGACAAGTGATTAGTATCACTACAAACAACTCAATTTCTCCAAGAATGTACTCAGTGTAATTAGGGCTAGCCTGTCACTTTGCCCAAAGATATCCCTGTAAAAACCAGTTTATTGTAATAAAGAGCAACCCTATTCTCCTCCAAGAATTCTCAGTGAATTTTCTTTATTTCATTTCGTAAGATCGACGACTTGATCATTGACACCCATCTTACCCACACTAATTGTCGGCGTGCAGGTCCACTCGTTAGGTCTTCATTGGAGTAGACGGCCACGGGCGAGCCATTCTCCCCGCAAAACCCATTGTCATTATTCTCATCTGTCCCTCACCCAAAACCCTAGAACTGGAGCTGGCCCCAAATCCCACTCGGTCCGAAAGCTTTAGGCCACCGAAATGGAGCCCTAGGAGGGGAATCTCATGGCTTGAGCAGCAAAGAGGAGGGAGATGTGAAGGCTAGAGGGAGGAACCACAGGGAAGGGAGAATACGGCAAAGGCCGAGCCACAGGGAAGAGAGAAGACGACAATGGCGGAACCGACACCATCCCTTATGAAATCTTGGGTTCCTACAGGGTATGTGCACTCAAACCTTTGAATGTGCCTTATTTGTGGTTGGATTTCTCTTTTTTGTTGTGTTTTATCGTAAGGATGCGCTTAAAGTGTATATTCGGTTTTTACTGTGTTGGTCCACAGGATGGACCCCCGAACACCATATCTACTGAAAATCAGATATGCTACACTTGGGAACAATACTAGGCAGGAGTCCAGTTGCTTTAGCTTCAACAAAGTAGTGGATGCATTTATAGTCGATTTCAATATATTAGTTGCCGAACTTGGGGACAAATACCCATAGGGCCGAAACCAAACTATACAAATGCACTACTTTGATGCTGTGACCAAAAATTTAATTCCTGTGAGTTCCAACTGAGACCTAGAGGTAATGTTTGACAAGTTCATTGTCGTGTGGACTGCACTGCACTTGACTTTTGGGCTGTGTTATATTGATTTGTGATGTGTTCATCTTCTTACTATGTTATGTGATATGTAATGTCATGTGGTGGTGTAATGTCATGTGCTCTGTAATGTCATGTGGTCATCTTATTACATTGTCATGTGCTCTGTAATGCAAACTGAACTGAACTTGCAATGTGCACTGAATCGGGTTTCTTAAGCATCATGGTTGACATAGTCTATTTTGTATACACCTACACGAAACTAGTTACTTCACAAATATACCATAAATTACAATAATGATACACACACAATCTTCTCTAGCCACTTGATATGGTCCAGAATGTTTAGCCTCTGCTCCAGCACAACCTCCATCCTCTGCTCCAGCACAACCTCTATCCTCTGCTCTAGCCCAGGATCCCTCCTTTGCCCTAGGATGCTATCGGGGCGCTCCCTTGCTCTATCCATGGTATCTACCTACTAGAAATATTAGCATCCTCTAGCCTACAGAACCGTACAAACGGCATTACATCACACAAAAAGAAAGATTGACAACTAAACTTTGGTACCCATTAACATCAAAACCGCAAGTATTTTCGAAATCAAACTTAAATTCACCTACTGAGAAATAAGGATATTTGTAAAACACCCATCTAGTATTTCCCTCGGTGTTGGCGTAGAACATGTTTGCTTCCTCACGCTAGTTAGGGCAATCCACCCGCCTGGCAGTAGCAAGCGCAAGGGCCCTCCGATTCAGTGAGGTCGACACCTCTGACATGGCAGATGTGAAAGTGAGGTGAGGTGAGATGAGATGACAAAGAGCTCAGGAAGATGATGCATTGGTCCCAGGCCCTACTTATGCCATCACTAAATTTTTTGGCGGGACAAATGGCGCCAACATTTCCCCCTCTGCGTTCAGGGTAGATGGGAAGCTGGGAACACAATCAACTCAGGGGCAAACTTGACTTTTAGCGTACAACTTCACGGCCAAGTCACGACCAACTAACAGGAGTGGCAAAAGGAGGATACAACTTGAGATAGAGTGGCAATGGAGGGAAGAGCAATTTGGTGATGATATTTCAAGGAGCAAACCAACTTCCAATGACAAATAAGGAATTAACCCAAAATAATTCTATGGTGCTACGTATGATTATATGGTACTATCCCTAGGATACAAACATGTGGCAAAGATAAATCTTTATGCATCTCACTCTTTAACCCCTTGGATGCGATTTTTTTTTAATGACACCGTTGAGATGCATAAAGATTTATGCTTGCCACGTGTTCGTGTCATAGGATGGTGTCATATAGTCATGCGTAGCGCTAGTGGCGTAGAATTATTTTTCAGGAAACACACAGGGGTAGGATGTGGGTCCTCTACATCACTGCAGAAGAACATTGTATAAACAGTGTTTGGTGAGGTGGTGAACAGAGCTCTGAGCAAAAATACTGTAGCAAAAGTGCAATATGTACTATAGTAAAAATCGATGCAGAACAAACACTATAATGATTAATCTGGATCTTTGATTTTTTATCCGACGGTGAAGATTGTTCCTAATGTTACAATACTGTTAATACTTCGATATGGATCCCAATCCATGCGGGTAGGATTTCACCCTCGTAGTACGGACTCGGCGATATTATATGCCGTTGCGTATATAGCATAGTTGGCTGCCCCTTTTACAGAAAGTTAGTATCCTGATTATTACCTAATTCGTGCTCAATTCGAACTCCAAAGTCTGATATCAGTTGGCTAAACTTTTGCCCCTGAAGTGTCCAAATCTATTTGCGCGTGCAACTGCTTAGCGCGACTCAATAGATGTACGTCGGTCTCCGTCTTTCTCCGGTCAAGAAAATTACTGGCAGTATCACGGAGAAGCTGACATGGTCACTGGATACCAGAGCTAGCAGCAGCGAAGGTCCTTCCCTTCAGTGCTCTAAATCTCATCACGGGGAAGAAGATATACTTGATCCGTTCAGTACTGGTCAACACTCCATGCATGCTTGTCTTTAAGCTCCATGCTGCTCGTCTTATTCACACATGAGAGCTAGCACGCACTCGAAACTTCTTATATGGCAATTTTCGTCTGGTCCCGTAGGTTTTCTGACGCAGCACGCAATTTTTAGTGCATGTGGGGCATGGGCGACGCGTGGACCTGAATTTACGCGGATGCATCCACGCCATTTGTGACAGTGCCATGCCATGTTGTACGTATGTGCGGACGCAGGAATGCAGCATGGAGGAATGCGATGAGAGGCTTACACTTTGATATGCAAAAAAATAAAATAAAAAATGTGTACGCTATTTTTTTCAACAGTTGTAATAAAAAAAGATTTGATGTAATATATAAAAAAAGAGGATGCAATATTTCAAAGAAGATGAAAGAACATCTCAAAAATCTCTTGTGTAACAAATCAAACACACCGTAACAACAACAAAAAAACCATTGCCGTAACATTTGATATAACAACATCCCGACAATGAAAAACGCTCCTTGCAACCTTTCGAACCAATTGTTGCAACATAAAAAAAAAACTGAAGCTTTAGAGTCCTAATTTGCTACCGAATGCAAATTAAAGAATTTGATAAATTTATTTTTCAGGGGATCAAGAGAACCGAACCACTCATGATTGTGCGCGCTAGACGCTGCCGGATTGCTGCCGTTGCCGAGCCTCACGTCGTCCTTGAGCACCGCGGCTGCCTCACCCCAGCTCAGCGGCACATCCACTACTACACAAAGGGTCATCACAGACGATTCTAAACCATCGTGACAGACAGTTTCTGAACCGTTTGGAATTATGTGTCTATGATGACGGCTATCATCACAGGCAGTTTTCAAACCGTCTGTGAAAAAAGCTATCACATGCGGTTCTTATCCAGAACCGTCTGTGATAGTTTTTCTACTGCAAAAAAATTCATTGTCAGAAAATTGCTTAGGTTTTTTATTAAAAAAATGTGTATTTGTTCTCACATAGAATAAATTTGAAATTGTGTTGGCGTTACAGGAAGGAGAGAAGCAGAGAATGTTCACGGCAGAACTGTGAGACGAGAGGCTGCTGTGGTAGGAGGCAGTGGGGAGCTTCTTATCTGAATCATCCGATGCTATCACCCAGATCTGCAAGCCAAATGCCACAGAATCAGTGACGGCAAGAAAAAAGAAGAGGAAAATCGCACTAGTAATCCGCAAGAAAAAAGAAGAGGAAAATCGCACTAGTAATCCGTAACTGCAGCTAGAAATTAAGACACATGCTTAGACCTAAACCCCACCGACTTCGAAAATCAAGCAAAATTAAGGGGAAATGGAGCGCCAAATTGAGGAGCACACCACTGCACCGAGACCTGAGAGGTCTCCGGTTGGGTCTCGTAAGGGAGGAAGCGGAGAGAGAGAAAAGAGGAGGAGGGGGAATGGTTGAGGTGAGTAGGCGACGGACCTTGATGTCGTGGTCTCCGCCTCCGGTGGCGAGGAGGAGGGAGGCGGGGTGGAAGTCGAGGGTGAGCACTGGCTACAGGTCGTGCCAGTTGATCTGCACCGTTCGGCTCCACATGTCTATTCTTCTTCTTTCTCCCTGCTCGTTCCTCGTGACGAGCTCCACCTCAGCCAAGCTAAGTAGCCGTTGCAGCACGTGGGAGCCTCACCCCAGTGCGTCCCACTTCAACTCGGTTATAATATATAAGGACAGCGCAAAAATATTTTGCCTCCCACGCACGCGTTAAATTTTTTTCGAACTCCCGCTCTGCGAATCACAGACAGTAGTGATACTTCACAGACGGTTTTTGATACGAACAGTATCACAGACGGTTTTTGATACGAACTGTCTGTGATGTTGCACTATCACAGACGGTTTGTAAATAGAATCATATGTGATAATTCACAGACGGTTCTTAACAAAAAACCGTTTGTGATCTCTGATATTATCACAGACGGTTCTTCTCTGTGAATTATCACCGTCTATGATAACTACGTATTATATACGGTTCTTACGGAATCGTCTGTGATAACTACAATACAGACTGTTACAAAGGAACCGTCTGTGATGAGGCGTTAGTATAGCCCATTTTGTAGTAGTGATCGAACGTGAGCCCGTGCCCCGGCTGGTACTGTAAGTATGCGTCGAACGCCTACCGCTGCTGCTCGGGCGCCGCCCCCATTCCCGGCCGCGGTCAGGTGGTGGTCCCCGCCTGCTGGCGCTGGGTCATTGAACAGCCACACCATGCTCTTGTGGTTGTCGTGGCCAAAGAATTGGAACTCGTGCAGCCTGATCGCCGCACCCCCGCCGACAGCCTCTGGCTCCTCAGACTGGAAGATCGCGGGACTAAGCTTTAGAGTGAGCGAGAGACGAAAAGGGAGTGGAAGAGAGATACGGTAGAGAAGAAAAATGAAAGGGAGAAGGCGATGTGGTTGGGTAAGTGGATTGAGCGGTGATGATATGGTTGGAGTCAGTTGTAACAGTGAGTTACGTGGACGTTGCAGCGTCCGATCTTTTCTTCTCGATTTGGATGCTCAAACAGGAGCATTACCCATGCAGCTTATAGGGAGCAAGGCTACTAGTAACGACGTTGGACTTGACTTGTTAGTCGGTATTGAATTTTGCGACAAATAACCTACAGACGATGGAAGAAAATCATATGAGATCTGATCCTTTAGACCTATATTAAATCCTTTCGATCTCATGACACATGGTAAAATAAATCAACAATATCTTTGTATGTTTACGTGTTATGATTTGAAATGAGTTCAAGCAAGAGTTTGAAGGTAAAGAGTTCTGATAGGATTTATTTCCATAGATGACGGTATCACCCCGACGAGTCTCACAACTGCAGCCGAAATAGTTTCGTCTGCTGTAAAGGACATGCCTGTGAGGAAAGGTCAACAATGTTCACTGGCCCGGTAAACTTCTGAGTCGGCGTCGTGCCGTTACCCCTACAAGCCATAAAGATTTGTTTGGGCTAAAACTTTCTTGACCATGTGGTGTCGAACCTGAGGCCCAATCTAGGCGAAAAAGGCTGGCATCTTTCTGATAAGTTTGCCCGATGTGGAGGCCCGATCAAGTGCAATCTTGGTGAGTTGGGTAAAAACAGAACCAATCTTCATGATTTTTTATTATTATTTAATTCTTTTTAATAATATTTTAAACTTAACCCCTCCTTAACTTTATTTCAAATTCTGACTCTTTTGAACATGTCATTACCCATAGCGTGACCAAAACGTTCTGTTACGTCGCTTATAGTGGCGTGGCCAAAGCTGCCACACAAGTTCTCACGGTGCGTCATGCATGGTAGCTGCCACGCCATCTATCATGGCGTCACGAGTAAGCTTGTCACGCCAACATGCGTGGCGTGACAGGGGATACTTAGGAGTTTTGGCCCAGCCAGTTCCCCATCTTCCCTCGTGCGCCTCTCTCTACTCTCCTTACCAACCCAGTCACCTCCTGCCGCCTGCTATCCTCCCGCCGCCAACAGTCCTCCCTCCGCTGGTATTCATCCCCTCGCCGGCAATCCTATCCCGTGCCTGTATTCATCCCCCCGCCGGCAGTCCTATCCCGTGCCTGTCTTCATCCCCCCGTCGACAGTCCTCCCCATGCACGGTCTTCTTCCCCCCCATGATCGTCCTCCCCACACGATCTTTGTCCTCGCCGGTCGTCCTGCCCCCGCTGGTCTTTGTCCCCCGCCGGTCGTCCTCCCGCCGCCGGTCTTCGTCCCCTGCCAACCGAAGGTATGTGTTTGCATTAGTTAGCATAAGCATCTCCAATATGTATATTGTAGCATGGATCTTGATTTGAATTTGTGTTTGTCCTCCAACATTATTTTTGTGAAGTGGTCGTGTGTTAAAAATTCATTTGGGAAGATATTATCATTTTTTTACATTCGAAAGGTCTTAGCACACACGGGACTTTACTTTGTTTTCCTTCAAGTCGCAGTATTTGCCTAATCATATGGTTTGCTTCATTGAGAAAGAAACTAGTACATTTTGTCATCTAAAATTGTCCTAGGTTTTCAAAGAGAACCTTTGTTTTCTACTGCAAACTTTCACTTTACCTGTCATAAGGCTACTTCAAGGAGTCAGGAAGCCCGTAAGGGTGAAATTAAATCTTGCATTTTCTCCCTAAGGAGTAAAAATCAGTGAGCCTTTTCTTGTTAAGAACTAGACACCTTTTTCTGAAAATTCAAGTAATGATCAGGAGTGCATATAGTTTCTAGAATGTTTCTATTTGAAACCTGCAAAATCTTGAAATCAATTGTAGGCGAGGAACATGTTCCATGAGACTCACAAGTTGATTAAATGAAATGTTTAAATGATCATGCTAGGAATTTGTCCTTTTAGTGGAATGTTTAAATGATCCTGCTAAAAGTGTCATATTTATAGGCAACTTCTCAATTTTTTAGTGGAATGACTGGAATTCAAAAGGGATGCAAGTTGTACATTGGGGGCTGAATAATGCATGATTATGAGGCAATTTCACAATGAGAAATATATTATCAAAGTGGGAATGGATTTTGCTTGGCACCATTGATTTTGCGGCCAATTTTTATATAAAAGGTTGACTTTGTTTGTGAAGGGATGTTGTTAACTTGGATTACACGGCAGGATTCACTCCTCTCAAGCCATATCAGTCCTAAACTCGATAGTCAGCATGTACTCTATCCTCGTTATGTTGTTAGTATCTGATTATCTGGTAGTGTAGGTTACTGCCTAAAACCTCACAAAATCAATTGGATTTTCGTTCCTGTTATTCTCTCCTTATCGAACACCTTACCTTTTGTATTACACATTAGTGTGTTTCTATCCTGTCATAATCTGGAATATTGTGGAACTGCACGAGCTCACATGCTTTCTCAGCAACTGGATTATTCATGTAGGCTCAACTAATGCAGTAATGTGTTCTTTCCATTTTACATGGTTTGTTCCATTCTGCTAAATTGTCAAAACTGTATGTGATGAGAGTATATGAAGATTCATAGGTAGTTTCTTAAGTGCCACTCTGATCTCCGAAGGTAGTATTTCCACTTGCACACTCCACTTCGCTAGTGGTAGAGGCTTAAAATCATCCTACTTCTCATGCACAAGTACACTAGTATTTGGTCCACTTGCACACTATACTTCAGTAGTGGTTGTGGCTTAAAAACTTCGCACGCTATACTGACTATGCAATGTTTTATTTGAATTGTTGGATGTGGATGGATAAAGTTGCACGTGTTTGTACTAGTGGGCTGGATAGCCAAACGGGTAGTGATTCGGACTTTGGTGGCATGGGAGTTAATGTTCTTGTGCTTCGAGAATCGCCAGCTTTTGGTACTCTTGTGACCAGAATTAAGTCGACCTTCGGATGGAATGAGCCCGAGGTTCTTGTCGGAATGCATGGAGATATAACGTTGGGCTGGGTTCTAAGGTGCACACTTTGTTGATGCCAATCTCGTCCGACGATGATTGAGACACTTATAAGGAGGTTGTACTTGCATCCCACGTGAGGTCATTGGAGGTTCCGCTGGAGCGGCCTAGTGTTGTTGAGGATTTGCGGAACAACTTGGATGTGGTCGATGGCAATACGGAGGAGCTAGCACCCACTCTCGATCTTTCGCAAGGCCCCCAATGGAGGAGCTACCTTCCCAAGAGCCCATTGGCACCGGTCTGAACAATGATCCCCCCCCCCCCCGTTGGTGGATCTGTCATATGTGTAGAATTTTAGGAATCAATTGTGTGTCCCTCTTGGGATCCCCACACCCTTTATTTATAGTGTCGAATATTATAGTTCGACTCTAACACGACTTGGACTCTTACTTAAACTCTAGACTCTTTCCTAATCTCTCATATCTCCAACACTCTCCCTCAAGATAGGCATGAGATAACAATCATGATCATCTTGTTACTAGAATCTAGTAAAACCTACCATCCATCGACTCCATAACCAATACCACAAAAAATGTTGCTAACCACCAATTCTACCAGGGAAATCACCAAATCCATCTCCACCACTACCAACTACCTGACCTTAACCTCATCTTACTCTACCCTCATGCCCCCAGCCACACCACTCTGCCCACACGCCTCCAGCCTCGGCCTCCACCACCTCTACCTCTCTCATAGACCATTATGCTTGACTCCAATCCCAATCCTCCCGGACATCTCCAGCAACACAATCTCCAGCACCCATACCAACACTAATGCACGACACCAATACCACCACCGCCAACTGACATAACCTCCATTGGAGCTAACACCAGCTCCTACTTCATCCTCACAATCGTCCAATTCCACCATTAGCACAACCACCAAAGCACAATCCGGACAGTCTTCTCCCCCTGTCTTCCATACCTTCCGGCGTAACCTCCGATATTGTCACCACCAAACAACACATCATCTCTCTCCTTTTCCCACCACGACACACGCAACCATACCAGATCCCCCTCAACCACACCAGATCCTCCATCGATCTGGATCACCCTTACCAACTCAAAAACTACCAGAATCCCTTCAACCACACCAGATTTGATCCTCCTCACCGGATCAGATCGACAGACTTCCACACCGACACCACGCCAGATCGATACCTACACCCCACACTAGATACAAATCGCCAAACTAGATCGAGACCTACACCTCACACTAGATCTAATCGCCACACCAAATCGAGACCTACACCCCACACTAGATCCAATCGCCACACCAAATGGGACCACAGCCACACCACCAGATCGGATCCACACCAGATCGAACCACACCCACACCAAGTCATCACTCTGTCAGGGGACTTCCTTCTTCCCCGAGCGTTCCTTCTTCCCTTCCTCTTATCTCCCCTTCATCTCCACCCCGACCGATGACTCCTCTAAAACTCCTCCCTCGAGCCCAAGCACCAGATCCTCCTCCGAGTCCCTATCACCGAAACTCCTCCCCCGAGCACCTTCCCCGCACCAGTCCACCCACTCCACCGAGCTCCCATCCTTCCTGTCTTGCCCCGCCGCTCCTGCCTTCTCTACTCTTCCACCTCGACCACGCGATGGTGACGCTCCTCGACATCTCTATAGCGTCGTTGCTTGTCGCCCAAGCGCTAGGCCATGCCTCCTCACGCCCCTGGCGGCCTGTGTGATCCGTGCGCTCCTTCTCCGCGTCCTCCATCGCCAGCCTGAGCCGGATCTAGTCCCTCCTCAAGTCACCTCCACCGCACTGAAGCTCCTTCCTTCTCCTCTTTACCGCTGCACCACCTCTGGCCGGATCCCACCGCCTCCCTTTCTCCACCGTCGCACCAGATCCCCCTTCCCCCACTGGATCCCCTACTACTACTCCATCGCCGATCGAACCCCTTCTTCACAGCTCCTTCCCAAGAAGCCTTGAGCCTCCGCCACACCGCGACGCTCCCACCCTCGGCCGCCCCCGGCCTCCCCGTCGAGCCACCACCACCGCTCTGCTACACCACCTGGGCTGCCGCCGTGCCCTCATCTCCTCTCCACCTCATGCCGGTACACCTCCCCACCTCTGCTCGTTTGTGTCATGCGAGGACCCGCATGCAACCCACCCAGCCGCCGATCCGCTCCTGTGAGACATGATCGCGGAGGACCACGCACGGCGGGACAGCGGCGGCCGGCGGATCGTCGTCACCAGATGGCGGTGGCGGCTCTTTAGGTATGGGTCTTGCTTGCTCGGTTAGGGTTTGGGATGTTGGCTCTAATACCATGTAGAATTTCAGGGATCGATTGTGTGTCCCTCTTGGGATTCCCATACCATTTATTTATAGTGTCGAATATTACAGTACAACTCTAACACGACTTGGACTCTTACCTAAACTCTGGACTCTTTCCTAATCTCTAATATCTCCAACAATATGTGCATGTTTCTTCGCCGCACCATGTTGTTGACCCCGTGACTGATTTCAATGACGCTGTAATGAACAACGAGCTTGAGGAGGAAGTGTTACGAGATGGAACAACCCGTGAAGGGGAGTCCGACGAAGGATGGAGCTCGACCGAAAACGAAGCTCACGCGACACTTTTCTCCCTTGAGGAAGGCCGGGTTATTCGCAGTGTAATGGGTGAGGCCCTGTCGGTGCATGCATTCGATGATGTTAGAATGACTGAAAAGTGATCTGTGCAAATGGGTTGAAGAGCATAAATGACATTACGGACCCGGAGAATGAACTAATACGCAAGAACATGTTGTTTTCAAGCATGGAGGATATGAAGGTTTGGCTGCAAGAATACTCTGTGCGGCATCATCATCCATTTGTAGTGCAACACTCTGGTGTGAATAAGAGGTATACCGTGAGGTGTGAAAGAGGGCGCGGATGGAAGGTATGGGGGCGCAAAACTAGGGACAAACAATGGAAAATAGCGAATGTGAAGCAGC
The DNA here is from genome assembly GCA_036346395.1 of Hsuehochloa calcarea. Lineage (NCBI taxonomy): Eukaryota > Viridiplantae > Streptophyta > Magnoliopsida > Poales > Poaceae > Hsuehochloa > Hsuehochloa calcarea. Next base: position 20,454,378 of record CM070600.1, read on the forward strand.
CTCACTCTTGTGGGACCACACAAGTATCCGGTGAGCACCTACAGGGGACCGCTAATTTCATTACAATGTGTATTATCAGTGTTGTGGCTGTCGATCCTGATGTGACCATCACCACCCTCATTGAGGTTATCTTTGGCTTTATTAAGTACCGTGTTATTAAGTACCACGTTATTAAGTACCGCGTGAAGTACAGAAAAAGCATAGAGAGCAAAGCAGAGAGCGATGAAGTTACTGTAGGGTGATTGGAAGGAGGCTTATGGGTTGCTTCCTTGAATCCTAACCACTATGCAGGCCAAGAATCCAGGCATAGAGTTTTATCCTTGGCACAGCAACCGAATGGAACCTGATGGAGGGATTATGAAACATGTTCTCAGGAGGGTGTACTGGTCCATTGGGAAATGCAAATAGGCCTTCAAGCATTGCAGGCCTCTCTTATCAGTTGACACCACATTCCTGACCGGGAAGTACTATAGTGCCTTGATGCTCACTGTGGGTATTGATGCGAAGGACCAACTGATTCCATTAGCATTCGCATTGATAGAGGGTGAGAACAATGCAAGCTGGGAATGGTTCATGGATATAGTTCATCTGCGCCTCGTTGGGCCAGGATGGTGGGTTTGCGTCATTTCAGACAAACACCGTGACATTCTGAACGTTGTGAAGAGCATACTTAAGGGACACCCGGATCTGCTGCATCGGTGGTGCATGTGTCACTTAGCGGCAAATTTCTTCAAGCAATGCAGGATGGAAGATCCACAAGAAAGTTCAAGCTGTTGTGCGGATGTTTAGAGAAGAGGAACTTCAATGTCAAGCTGACAGAGCTGAGGGGACTAACCAACGATCGAGGGAATAAGTGGTTGGACGAGGTCTTGAAGCAAAAGACGAAGTGGGCACAGGCATACGATGAAGGTGGCTGTCAGTATGGTATGATGACAACGAATATCTCGGAGGTGTTCAACAACATTATTAAGGGCATTCGTGCTATGCTAGTATCGGCTATCTTGGAGTACTTATTTAGGAATATCAACTCATACTTTGTGGATTGGTGGACTCATGCAAGGGATGCATACAATGCGGGCAAGCGTTGGGGTGCGGCTGCTGCCAAACACCTTGCTATGGTGGAGGAAGAGTCATGCAATCAGGAGACAGAGGAATGCGATCCCACTTTGCATATCTACGCCGTCAGGACAGCCGGTGGAACATTGATAGGGGTGAGCGTTATGGTGGCTGAAACCATAGAGTTAACCTGACTGCGGGAGATTGTACTTGCATGGTCCTTACTTTGCTACATGTCGCATGCTCTCACATCATCACCGCCTGTCGCGTGTGCGGCGTAAGTCACCTTTCCAACACTTCCATTGCAGAGGAATTCTCAAAGCTAGCAACAATGAGGACTTGTGAGAAGAGATTTGAGACTTACCGCTATCCCTCGCACTGGCCACCATACGTGGGGGAGGAGTATATTCCCGACAAAGAAAACGTGGTTAAAGGAAGAGGAAGAGGCTTCGCAATGATATGGACCTCTCACAGCAAGGCGGTAAGGACATGTACAGTCTGGGGGACTTCGACGACACCGCCATAACCAACTGGTGGTCAGAGTGTCACAAGCACGGACACACCAGGGCAAAGCACATGAGTAGGAATTGCCAACCGCGTAGAGTAAGGCGTCGCCGCTCACGTGTCCTGCCCCCTGAGGTAACCACGGTTGTTGTTGTATGAAAATAATTGTTACTTATTTATAGAGTTCACTCCTTTGCATTTTCTAGATTGTTTTGTACATGATGTGTACTAATAAAATCTTTTCTTGTAATGCAGGATGCTGCAGCACTAGCAGTACGCGTTGTTCCTCTTAGAGTACGATGAAGACCATCGCGCGCACTGCATAGCCGGTGAGGATATTGTGGACGAGTACGACGAGTCCACATGGATGGGTACGTAGCCGAAGAGGGCCCCCATCAATGACTACTACATGAGTAAATTTCCTCCCTGTACTATTTTGCATTGTCATGGTTAGCAAAAAATTTACATTGTTACCCCTTTTATAGGGAAGGCAGCTTGCACGCATATGCAATGAGGCCGGTGATATGCTCATGGTACTAGAGGGCTCGGAGGGGAGCTTCCAACGCATGAAGAACTTCATTGAGGTATCACAGCTTCATTCATGTGGAAAGTGTAAATTTGTTAATTGAGGAACTTTGTTAATGTTGGACCGAAAAGGCGACTAGAGGGGGGGTGAATAGGAGCACGCTCACTTTTTCACAAAATATGAATTGAACACAATTTCACTCCAATAGCTATGATGAAGCTATGAAGATCAATATACCAGTACAGCGGAAGACTAGTATTGAATCCAATTAAAAACCTAAGCAATGCGATAAAAATCAGCAAGAATCAAAACTAACAGAGGTGGCCGGTCGATCATTGTAATCTTGTGATCCGACCGGTACCAAATCGGTCGATCCGTGGTGTGGGGCGGTTCGACCGCGGGCTCGAATCGATCCAAACAAGAAATGTACCGATGATGAAGTTGCAATTAGGTCTAACTTTTGATTCTCAACTCCAAACTTCATGAAACTTTGCACACACCTTCTATATGCTATTGAGGACCTATTCCAATCGAATATAATGATAATTCTTGAATAGATCCTGAACAGTTGTCAATTGAGTAACAGAGGGTCTAAAAGCGAGCAAGAACAAAAACTTGATCCAAATGCTTGTTCATGAATGATTGATGATCAAGATTATCCTAGATAGATTCACACATATCACAGCAAACTAATTCACGTGAAAGAATCAATCACAAACTCGCGGATCAAAGAAAGCCCTAAAATCACAAAATTGAAAGCAAGAACGAAAAGAGACTTATCTCAAGCAAACCTTGCATAGATTAAGAACGTGATTACTGTTGGATTACACCCACACCATCATAGATCAGTGGTCAATCTAAGATCACGAAATTCACCTCAAACCATCAAAAGCCCTAGCCTCCACCTCAACTCCCCCTGAGCCAATTAGGGTTTTGAAACATCAAAGAGGCGAAAAACAGCGAGAGAGATTGGTGCAGCCACCACCTCCTCCTATTTATAGTGGAGGCCTATAACTTCTAGGGTTTGACTCTATTGGGCTCCCGTTAAGGCCCACTAACAAACGGGTCACACACGCACGCTTCGCAAAGCGCCGTCTTTAACCTTTTGACCTAAACCGCTTCACCATGCGCCATGGATTCGCCAATAGGTCACCCTTGTCCATCTTGTGTCACGCTTGAGTCCATTGACTCACCCGCATCGTCGATCGCTCGACCTCAACTCTCCAAGTCTAGTCCCGATCCTCCTCGCCGTTGACCGTCGTTGACCACCAAGCAACCTGCACAACCATAGACAAGCAAACACGAATTCGGGAACAAGTTCTTCACAACTTGACCCATGTTAGTCAAAACGTGCATCATGCAATACATATGCCACGATACCAATAACTTTGACATAACAAAACAACAACGCCACGAAGTTGGCCGATGAACAAAGTGGAAACCGGTCCGACCGCTCCTCGTGAGCGGTCGGACCGCCCTAACGGTCGGACCGCTCCTCGTGAGCCGGTCGGACCGCCACCAGGGACTTAGCCGAAATTCAAGCCCTGAAATTCCGAAATCTTCTGGAAACTTAAAACGAATAGAACTTCTTACTGGAGACTCCAAAAATCATGAGACTAAGTGCATTGGGATCCCCTCACTTGCCTACAACACCTATTTTTGGCCCAGCCAGTTCTGAACAGTTTTTGGTCACCACCGGTCCGACCGCCGCACATGGCCGGTCCGACCGATTTGGGACCGGTCGGACCGTCATGCTATGGCTGGTCGGACCGCCCCTGTCCAGAATACCTGAAACTTTGTCGAAAACTCGTGAAACGACAAACCGTAAACACTATTGCCAATTGTCACATCATCCTAAGATCTGGAACATATCCCCATGATATCCACAGTTAATTGAGCTATATGTTGTATTCTCCTTTTACAAGACCAATCACTTTTGAAATTTCAAACGAACCAAGTGAGGCTACATTGTGTGAGCATGAATAAAGTAGTATCTACTAGAAAGATGAGCAACTGCCTATTTTGAATTTTTTACGGAACTTGTGTGAGCATACATTAAATTGTTGAAAGTTGAAAGCACATAGGTTGAACTCCTTTATTTTGGTTTCTTCTTATTTGGTAAGCATGCTTGTGATTTCTTAGATCCACATGATATTTCTAATAAGCAGTTTGCAAGAGGAACTATTCCATTGATTCACAGAACTTTATGGGCAGTCTCTATGGTTGCATAGTAATTCATTGAGATGCTTGATGCCCTTACCTTCACTGCTTTGCTCCGCCAAAACACAGAGTTGTTGCTGAGCATTGAATACATGTGTTATCTTAAGGAACTTTTGTTCTAGTCACTTCTCTATACTATTTTTTTATATGTCTCTATACTATTGATTGTCCATTGGCATTTAACACCTGGTTGGAAATTTTCATTGTGGTCCATTAGTTCTCCATACCATTTAAAAACGAGACAGTACAAAAGAGTGATTAATATGGACAATGTGACATTGCATATGTTGGACACATAATCCGTGGAAAAGGACAAATTAATTGTGATTCAGGCATTTAGTATATTAAGTTATATCTCTTGCATTGTATTAAATTTGTATTATTCTTCATTTTAGTACTTCACTTTATCTTTTGTTGTATTAAACTGCAGTATCTTTTTTTACCTTGTAGATGGTTCGCCGCCGATGCTGGCGAATGGCCTAAAAATGAACTACATGGCGGCGGTTGGAGAAGTCGTTCAACCTGCCCCGGCTCAGAGTGGCTCCTTGTGTGCTACAACATCACACGCAATGACATCTGCTTCGGCCACACGAGACGAGGACGTGGATGCCAGGCTTCCCGACGAGATGGTCCTCTCAGACCTTGTTGGTGCACCGACCCCTACACAACCGACTCAGCACACGCCTTCACGTTGTAAGCGTCGTGACCGCGCGGATATTAGTTCGGTAAACGTCATCCAAGGCACGTGAGGCGAACATCCAGCATCTAGGTTCACACTGGGAACGGGTGCGCGCCGAAAATGCAAGTGATGTAAAGAATGGGTATATGCAAGTGTTGTAAACAAATGAATGTTCTTAATTGATATATGCATACATATCTATGTTTGAATGTTTGAATGAAATGAGATCACATGGATGATTCTTGAAATACTTACATGAAATGAATTTTTTGAACTGAGATATGCATAAATGTCCATCTTTGTAAAAATTGAATTTTGTGAACTTGATACACACATAGATGTTGTTGAGTTATGTTTATACAAGTACTGTCACGCCCCTATCCCTGGCGTGACAGGACTTAGCAGCAGTAGGACAGTGATAGCATGCAACTCCTCTGGAACTGTACAAACTCTAGCATGGCAGCACTATTATAACACACTGGGTCTCATGGCATGACAAGATGTTTCTGTCACGCTAGGAGTACTGTCATGACAGGTTTTAACACCAGAATGAGGTGAAGTTTTTGCAACTCCTTTGGAACTGCACAAACCCTAGTGTGGTAGCATGGTTATACCACACCAGGTCTCATGGTTTGATAAGATATTACTATCAAGCCAGAAGTACTGGCGTGACAGGACTTAGCACCAGCATGCAGCGAGGGTTTAGCAACTCCTTTGGAACTGCACAAACCCTAGTGTTGCAACACGGTTATGCCACACCAGGGATAATGGTGTGACAGTACTTGCCACCATCGAACCTATCTCTTTCTCTCTCTCTCTCTGACCCCTTTTTCACTTCATTAGTCATGAGAACATTCGATCGGTCGGCATCTCTCTTTTTTTACTGTAACAAATGACTAGACTATGCTTCGCAGATCGACATGACAACACTACAACTCACCCACTTTTCAGAGCGAAAACACAACGCTCCACCTCACCACTTTTAAGACCGAAATGACGACTCTGCTGTGATCATTTCACTTTTCAGATGGACATAACAATACTCTGCCACACCAACTTTTCATATCAAAAAGACCAAAACTCTGCCTTCCCAGCTTTTCCGACCAACAGGACCGGACTCTGCTACACAAACTTTTCAGAGGGACATGATAGCACTCTGCCACACTAGATTTTTAGATCGAAAAGACCAAATAATACCGCATAAACTTTTCAGGCAGACGAGACAACACCCGCAGAGATGTGACGCACAGGCAGACGAGACAACACCCGCAGAGATGTGACGCAACGCTGCAACACGATTCCTCCTCAGGGCCGCTGCCTCGTGGGTGCGAATTTCCTTCAACCGAATTACAATTTAGTCATGTACGCATGGCCGGTTCGGTATATAAGTACGACCCCTTCCACGATGGGTTCTTCTGCATCAAGACTCCAACACAATCTCGCTTAGATGGAGAATTAATGGGACGAGATCCGCGAACTTGCAAGGGTTGTTGCGGCCCAAGACGAACAAACAGAGCATGCCAGGAGGGCACCTCCCGGCAATGACGCCCCCCGTAGCAGCAACCCCTACCGGAACATTCCAACCAAGCATTCTCCGCAACATGCTAGAGGCGGAGACGTTGCCCCTCTATTGGTGCAAGAACATATGCAAGTTCTTCAAGTCCAAGCAGCGGCTCAGCCTGGGCATGTGTTACTGGGGTTGCGCGAACTACTCCTTGGACTATCCCGACCGCCATTGAGACTTGGGCCACTATCCGCAGCTGGTAAGGACCAGTTACAGTATGTTCCCTACCATTTTTCTTTCAACGTACGCACTAACAAACTTTTCCGTCTACCTGTAGTCATCGGATCCGCTTTGTGGCTACCGCAAGTGGATCGACCAGGGGATCCACCCACATGACCAGTGGCGTCTCGACTACGAGGAGTGGGATGCCAAGAGGGGCCGCGAGAAGAGGGAGGTGGAGCGCCGCAATGAAGAGCACGTCGAGCGTATCTAGCAGGAGACGTAAGCTCATCTCAGGGCGTGGAGGCGCAAAGAGCGCAAGAGAAAATGAAAAATAGCGGCCAAGGCCAAGATGGCCAGCGAGGAGTAGAACGCCGAGCTCACAAGGAAGAGCAAATGACCATAGTCCACGTAGTAGGTCCAGCCTTTCTGTAGTAAAAATCGACTGTATTTTCAATCCCAAAAGGTGCATGTGTATCGTAGATATATTTTGGTTTGTTGCATCGTGCATGACGTAGTTGCTTATGTACGTAACCAAACCCTGTAAGCCATGTAATTTGTAATTTTATTATAAAGTCTATTTCGATTCGCTACTATAACTACAAATCCTGTTGTCCATTCGCTTTCAATTCTCTACGTAGTAAGGCATGGAACAACATAAATATAAAGAAAAAAAAAAGTTCATTCACTGTCACGCCAAATCTCATGGCCACGCTAAATCCAGATGCAGCTACTTGCATGTTTTGTCACGCCGAGATCTGCGGCGTGACAGAACGTTTTTCCTACGCCACAGGGGTGGCGTGACTAAACGGGTCAGAATTAAAAACAAAAGATAGCAATGGGTTAAGTTTAAAATATTATTTAAAAATATTAAATAATTAAAAAAAATCAATCTTCATTTGCTTCAGATTTCAGAATGAAACGCAAATCCCAGACAACACCATTAAAATCACATGCTACCTACACCGGAGCACCCGACTGAACCCTTATGTGGAAGCTGTTAAGGCCTTGAAACAATTTGTTGCTTTCTTCTACAGATTCTGCCGACACCACGGAGGATAAATCAACTCCAAGTGATAAATACGATGAACTGATGCCGACATAATACCAACTCGCCCCTAGTTCGATCGACTCTCATCAGATCGTTCCAGAACGCAACAAACGCTGGCTTTATTTCCCCGTATAACAACGTCCTCCACGTACAATTAATAATCGGAGGCTGGCAAAATTAATCACATTAGCGGATCAGTGATCACGCATAATACTACTACATAATGACACGGGTATCAAAGGCTTTTCACGCCACAGTTCACACCACGCCCCGGGCATAAACCTCCCAGGGCGGTGACCCTGGCGGCCTCGTCGCCCGCGGCGGCGGCCGGCGCGGAGCCGGGCTGCTTATTGGTGCAGGAGTCGCGGACGGCGTAGAGGCGGTAGGGCGAGGCGTCGGTGGCGAGCCACTGCTCGACGGTGAAGAGCTTCTGCGCGCAGCCCAAGTGGGGGCCCGTGGCGGTGACCTCGAGGTAGTTGCAGTACCAGCCGTGGTGCGGGCCCGTGCCGTCGGAGGTGAGGTTCATCCAGCACGGCGCCCGCTTCATGCAGGGCCCGCGGCCGCTGAAGATGTCGAGGTTGCCGCGCTCGTAGTAGTCGTGCCCGCTCCCCATCATCCCGCCCCACTGCTCCAGGTTGCCGATCCGGATGCCCGTGCCGTCCGAGCCCAGCAGCGTCACGCCGATCACCGAGTCCGTCCCGCCCTTCCAGATCGACCCCGTCCGCACGTACACCGTGTACACGCACTTGTTCTCCGGGTCCGACGCCAAGGCTAAGCTGCCGCCGCCGCCGCCCGCGACCTCCGTGACCGCGACCTCCGACGCGTACGCCTGATTAAGGTACACACGCACGGACGCACCACATGTTATGTCATGTAGCTGTGCAAACACGGGGATTTTGCGTATCAGAGAGCGTCTAGCACTGATGACAAGCTTACCGCGACAGCGAAGGAGACAAGGAGAAGGCAGGGGAGCTTCATGGCCGCGGAGGCTTCGCTGCTTCGATCGCGGTTGGGGAAGCGAGTGACACTCTGGGGGAGAAACTGGAGGAGCTGGTTCTGATTTGATGGCAGGCAGGAGAATCCAAGGTGGCATATTCCTCTGGCTTATCGTTGTAAGAGAAAGTGTGTACAGGCCTGACGAGATCCGAGATTCCGAGCACTGCGGGAAACACTGGCGCAGTCACGTGAAGCACGTGTGGATCGAGCCAAACATTTAGCTCCGCGCACGCTGTGCGGTTTCGCAAATCAAGGTGCTTGCTGTATGCGTGCAAGAGCGATAGAGTTAGGCTGAAATTGTTTGGCCAAGCAAGGGATCGAGAAATCTCGACGTTATTTGGGCCGTTTCATCAAGGCAAAGCAATGTTATGCGCGCGGTCGATGCTGTTCCTGTTAAGGAACAGGCCGTTTTTAATGGCCGATGTGTGTGGATCGATTACGTGGCGAGTAGCTAGTACGTGGCTGGAGTAGCCGGCGAGGACAGTGACGTTAGGCAGGTGTCAACCGGGGATCTTTTTTCGCCAACACCTGGCAGTGCATTATGCAGCTAAGAGCTTAACTAAGACACCCAACTACCCGAGTGCCCATGATCCATAGGGTCATGTGATTCATCGGTTCATACGTTTCAATTAATATACATCATGCATGGATGCTGCTAGTGGTTCGCCATTTCATCGGCGATTGGTGATATTATTTTAAGTTTGACGATTGGTGAGCACAAAAGTTTTTTTTTTGTGTGTGGAGAAAGCATCCTTTGTTAATTTATTCATGCTGATTGCTGCAATGTAGATCATCGCTCGCCACATGTATGCTTGTATGTTCTTGGCCTCTCCACACTCTAGGCAAACGTTAGAAGGGGTGAGGCTAACAAAAAAAATCTGGAGCTGGAACAAGTGGAGGGCTCGAGTCCAACTGAATAAAAAATTATCCATATGGTCTTATCCTCAATTTTATTTACTTTTTATAAGTTGGTAAAGATTTATCATCATCTAATATTAAATATTTTGATTTAAGATTCATAAAATTTTATGAAAATAGGTGTACCGAAGCAAACCTTATAAAAAAAAATCAAGGGTCCAACCAGTCAGCTCAAGCACACCATGGTTGCACTAGATGCTTCCGTGTGTGTCGTCGTTGAGGGCAAGAGGAGTAGGCAAGAGGAAGCGGAAGAGCCGTCATAGGAGCTCGTTGGCCTTCGCTACGAGCCTTCAAGCTCGTCGTCTCTGAGCTCTGGCGTGGTTACCCCTCCATGGCGGCTAGGGTTTTGCAACATTGATTGATGTGATGGCAACTGTTTGTGATAGTAGACTTTCATAGACAATTTCAACAAAAAAAACCGTCTGTGATATATGGCTGTTTGTGATAGTAGACTTTTATAGATAATTTCAACAAAAAATCGTCTGTGATATCCCACATATCACAGACGGTTTTTTTTAGAAACTGTTTGTGAAGACCTACTATCACAGACGGTTTCCACCAAAAAACATCTGTGATATTTGAGATATAACAGACGGTTTTGTGTGAAAACCGTCTATGAAGGTCTATTATCACAGACGGTTTATACCAAAAACCGTCTGTGATAATAGGCCTTCAAGACGGCTTTTGATAGTAGCCGTTTGTGATATTCAACATATCACAGACAGTTATTGGTGTTAGCTGTATGTGATCGGATACATATCATAGACGGGTGTTAGTAGTAGCTGTCTGTGATTATAAACATATCACAAACGGTTGCCAGTAATAGCCGTCTGTGAGTATCATTCACAAACGGTTTATTTCACAAATCGTCTGTGATAGTTCGATATATACCTAAATAGCTAGCCATACCCTCTAAAAATAAGCAAGCAGAAAATAGATATATCACAATTGATTTGATATAGAACAACTCAAAGTAATTTACAAACTCAATATCAATTACAAAGTCACTTTAATGATCTAATTACAAAGTGATTTGAATACAACTCAAAGCGAATTACAATAAATCAGAGTCATCAGGGTAAAAATCTCCACTCTCTTTAATGATCTCCCTCGTTATGAAGGTGCGAGCCGTCCTCGAACTTCCACGAGTAAGTCCAGATCAAAGCTACTTTCTGGTATTTTCATAACCTATCGCTGGTAAGAGTAAACTAGTAAGCATATATATGTAGGGATGGCAATCAGGCTCGGCAGGTACGGCTAGTGCTCGCCCATACCCATGCCTGCGACCCCGAATTCCCCCCACGGGCATACCCGCGAAGGACGACGGGCGAAAAACCTCGCCCATACCCGTCGCCTGCGGGCATGCCTGTTTACCCGCGAATAATGCATCGCCGCCCGTGGGTACCCATTGCCCGCGGACATGCTCGTTACCTGCGAGCAATGCATACATCAAGTTCATCATAATTCACACATCAATGGTGCATTACGCATTCAACAACTAATAAAGTTCATCATAATTCACATATCATGTTCGACAAGACAACTAATCAAGTTCAACAAATAAAATACAAATACAAACTGACATAGTTCCTTACACATGCGGGTAGGTTACGGGTAACCGGGCGAAGCGGGTACGGGTGGAGCTTACCCATGCGCACGCCCGTTTACCCGATGGGCAAGTAATTGTGCCTGTTTTCATACCCGTGGGTAAAGAAAACTGCCCATACTGGCATCCATTAGGGTATTCGCCCGCGGGTACGCGGGTAATCGGGTATAATTAACATCCCTATATATATGTAAATTAATAATTACGAAACAATTAGGAGATTGACCTCTAGATCCTTCGGCTTAGCACTCGTGATTTCCAACATATGATGACAAACATAGAGTGCACATATGTTGCCTTGACGTAGTTGATGTTGGCACTACAAAAATAGAAGTGTGATATAGAATATAGGTATAGTCAGTTCGAGAAGCCAGGTTACGAAGTGTGAGCAGGTACCGAAAATCGCGTCCTATGTCGCAGTTTGGCACCCGGTTCATTGTGTGTCCCTCCCTCGGCAACATAGGCGCTAAACGACTTATGTGATTCCAAAAAGTTACACTCGGACATTTCAAACGAACGAAGACTACAATGGAGTTATGTATGGAGGAAATAAGCATACTTGTCGAGTACTTTTTGCACAAGAGGTGAAGTCGTGCTTGTTATTGACTAGAGAATCAAGGTATATTATCTTGTTCCACTTTGGTACAATGACTAGACGGACCCAGTGCCACCTACTCATGTATGTCGCTTTAGTCATTAAACCTGAGTTCGTGTTGCGTATAAAGAACAAATAAAATTTGTATAACAAGTAGTGAAGCACTTACCCCTGGTTGTAGGGCACCAGTATGTAGTCCTTGTCGCTATGAGTATGCAATTCCTTCGTTGTGTACTTCTCGACATAGTTTGCGTCTTCATGGATGCATTGCTCTGAGATCAAATGTGGGTCGAGTAAACCCACCGAGTGTCGCCATCGCCGACATTGTTGCATCTTGTATCTATACATAAGCAATGAGTTATGACATTTATCGGTATTGCGTGAATGTAGAACTTGATTGTACGCACTTACAGTGTCCAGCATTGTAGAAGTGAGGCGTCGAGGTTGAATAGATCAAATAAGTCTTCAAAGCACACGATGAAGTAGCCCAGCTTGTGGTGGAAATGTTTCTCATTGTAGCTGACAGTGAATCCGGTAGGCAGGTCTTCCCTCGCCTCATTGGTCTGTCGCATATACTAGTCACGCAAAGTCTGGCAAGCCAAACCAATGCTTGTGAGGTGCATTAATCTTCTTCGATTTGGCCTTAGCGTCTCGCGTGCTAGTTGTCTTCCTAGAAGACGACTCGACAACATTTTCTTATTTCTTCTGCACCATCTCTGCGGGCACCATCTCCACGGGCAACGTCTTCACGGTACGGGATACGGAGGCCTTCTAAAGCGGCACTGCAGGGTCCAGGGCGATGTCTCTCTTGGGCCATTAGACAAAAGTGTGCACGGCATCCCCCTAGTGTTATGATGTCTTCATTTGGGCGCTTCTCCAGTGGGACGGACATCAAATTCTCATGTACCATGTCCACCAGGACCTTGGCGTAACCGTGCGCCAGCTGGGCACCGTGCACCACTATCTCTTCGTGGCATGGAAACACCACCCCCCGCCCAGCCTCAACATGAATGGACCCAACCAGCACTTGGAGCCTGTGGGGTGTGGGCACCTATAAAATAATACACAATTAGCCAAGTCATTCAGCAGGTCTATCGCTATAGCATCCCAAAGATGTACACTACTTGGATGAGGTCGATAGATAATTGGGCGTCGCCAAGTTCAGGAAGTGCAGACATGGACGCGACGCTACTCCGACGTTGAGGGGGGCTGGCCACCAAAATCATAGGGGCGCCTTGCGACAGGTTCAGAATTTGATTCATTTCTTCCTACAATGCTGTTATCTGTGCTTGAAATTGTGCAGTAATCTGTTCTTTAAACTCCGCTTTCCACTGTTCTTTGTGCTCGGCTTTGGATCACTTCCGACTCCTATGCGCCTCAGAGTCATGTGGGAATCCATGCTTCCAAGGTACATAAACCCTAAGGCCCCAAGTGCGACCCGGGTGCTCCTTGTTTCCCAGAGCTGTGGATAGTATATCCTTCTCTCTGACTGGTTCGAAGGAGCCTTGGGATGATTCAGTACTCAATGTTTGCTGCAAGAGGTCATTATGTTATATTAGACCCTACGAAGTTATGGATTGTTATGGACTTATTAAAAACTAGGTAGTTTGAAACATCTTACCATGCGTTGGCACACTCCCTCGTCTGCTGAGAGCGCCCGACGACATGGTTTTGGCCCTCACTCTTAACCAGTTTCGGGCGAGCTCGTCTGTGATCTCGGAAAATGGCAGAGAGACCTCCGATTAGATTGCCAGATCGTCCTCACGCATCTATTCTGGGATTTTACCCGCGTACCCAGCGGTGCTGAGTCTTTGGGGGTGAATGTTTTGTGCTTGGATAGCCTTGTGCGCAACACTTTGCTGCTGAAATTCGTCTGTTGTCTTCATTTGCACAAAGGAGTCCCATGTATTCGACGATAAGAAACTATACTTTGCGTGGGGCGTCTGATCCTTGTTCACGTACTGCGTGACAAGCTTGCTCTTGAAGGTCTTCCAAGCGTGTGCCATCGCGAGGAATGCATGCCATTGCACGAGTTCGGAGAATTCTGGTGGGATCTCGAACGACGTTGTAATTTCAGTCCACAGCGGCGCTTTCTCTTCGTTCATCACATCTTTCCATTTCTATGTGGTGATAAGGACCCATTCCCTTGCAAGTATAGCGCAAGTGGTCAAGAATGTTGTCGCTGCTTTCTGGAGAAGCAGAGGGACTGATAGCCGTGATGGTCATTCGACCCATAGGTATTTTCGATATTCTTCTAGCATGTCGCTTTTGTACCACTTTTCTCAGAGATCCTGACTCATTCGACGACGTCAATGACGGCTGGGAAGACTGTGCAGATGTCATCTCGTTTACTTGCTATCTCGCAAGATTAACAATGCAATATCTTCTTAGGGTCAATCAAAACAGCACAATTTAAAACTTCTTCTAGCATAATCCAAAGCGGTGATCGTACCTTGACAGGAGGCGTGGACGAAGAGGTATTCAAGTTCGGGGGAGTGAGGCATCGTTGAGGTCGGGGGCGGCGGCGTCGAGGTCGAGGTCGTAGAGGGATGACACCAGCGAGGGGAGGAGGTAGGGGGTCGCAGAGGGATGACGCCGGTGCGGGGAGGAGGTCGATCAGAAGTCGCAGAGTAGCTCTGAGGAGTAATGACGCAAACCCAAAAAGTAGCTCTGAGGAGTAAGGATGCAAACCCTAGCGGGGGCCCCTATTTATAAATGTATATCATAGACGGTTCTCTAAAAGAATCATCTGTGATATCATATATCACAGACAGTTATATTAAAGAACTGTTTATGATAAGCGATCCTATCACATACGTTTCTATTCCAGGACCGTCTGCGATAAACGATCATGCCACAGACGGTTCTTAAATATAACCGTCTGTGATATGCTCGTTATCGTAGACAGACTTGGAATAGAACAGTCTGTGATATGCTTACGACCAGGGGGTGGGTGGTCCTAGTAAACTAGCTTATCACATACGGTTATATTATAGAACCATCTGTGATAAGCTCTATGGTCGTAGGCAAGCTATGACCACCCCCTGGTCGTAGGTATATCATAGACGGTTCTATTACAAGACTGTCTATGATAAGCGAGCATATCCCAGACGGTTATGTTTAAGAACTATATGTGAATAAGTATCACAGACAGTTCTATTACGATGGTGTGTTACACTAAACCGCACGTGATAGTTCCTTCTATATCCAAATAATTACTATTCTATTTTTCGGCTAGCCTCGAAAAATGCTAGCCATACCCTCTGAAAATAAGAAAGCAGATACAATCACAGATGAAATAATTTCTTAATTAGTGAATCAATTACAATGAAATAATTACTTAATTACATGCGTCGAGTTTCTTAATTACAATAGAATAATTTTCCAAATAGGTGTTCATTACAAATGGCTATTTCGTTTTTAAAAAAACAGCTCTTCACGATGATCAAAGCACATATAGCTAGCTTCCTTCTGATGGACACTTAGGTCATGTGTTGCAAGACCGTGAAATGGGCTTGAGTGTACGCATCGAAATCGAGAGTGGTTGCTTTCCTTCTGATGGTCCCGATACCCTCCATGCTCCCCTCGTGACGAGATAGAGGCACACCTATCGGTTCCACCTAAGCCATGTAGTCAACGCAGAACTCAATGATATCTTCGATTGCATAACCTTCAATGATACTACCCTCAGGCTGATATCGATTCCGTACATAGGACTTGAGAATTGCCATGTAGCTCTCGAACAGATACATATGACGTAGGAACAAAGGGCCGCATATCTTTATATCTTTCGCAAGGTGAACAATGAGATGGACCATGATATCGAAAAATAACAGAGGGAAATACATCTCAAGATGACATAGAGTCGTCACCAGCTCGGCCTGTAGAACATCTAGTCCTTCGGGATCGATGACCTTCTGAGCAATTGAGTTAAAGAAACAACACAGCCTCGTGATTGCTAATCGGACCTTGTTCAGCAAAATACTTCTAATTACAACAGGAAGCATTTGTGTCATCAGCACATGACAATCATAAGACTTCATACCAATTAATTTCAAATCTTCCATAGAAACAAGTTTCTTCATGCTGGCGGAGTAACCAGACGGAACTTTCACATGATGTAAGCTCTGACACAATTCTTTTCTCTCAGCCTTGGATAGAGTGTAGCAAACTACGGGAAGGTACGTTTGTCCTTTATCAGTCTCTTTTGGTTGTAACTCGGTCTTTATGTTCATATCAACCAAGTCACGTCGTGCGTTGACACCATCCTTTGTTTTATCATAAATATTCAGTAAAAGACCAATAAAGCTATCACATACATTCTTCTTCACATGCATGACGTCGATGCAGTAGCAAACTTCTAAGTGCTCCTAATAAGGTAAGTCCTAAAAAATTGATCGTTTCTTCCTGATGTTCTTCTGACGGGTCCTCAATTTATGTCCCTTTCCCAGCACAACATCAATATCCTTAACCAAATCGTAGGCCTATTTCCCTTTAAAAGCCCTTGGAGATGAACCGCTCTCCTGATTTCCGTCGAATTATTTATTCATGTTGTGGTGTGGGTGATACCTGGGAAGGAACCTACGGTGACGCATGTACAAAGTTTTGCACGAGCTGTTTAGCCACACACTCTCGGTATCATGTAAGCAGCGTGGGCATGCTTTGGCTCCTTTTGTACTGAACCCCGACAGGTTACCAAGGGTAGAAAAATCATTGATGGTGCAGAACAACATTGTGCGTAAAGTAAAGTTCTCTCGTTTGTATGCATCTTATACCTGTGCCCCTTCATTCCATAGTATCACAAGACCTTCCAGCTATGGTGCTAGGTACACATCAATATCGTTCCCAAGTTGCTTCGGACTTTGGATAAGTAGTGACATCAAAATGTACTTCCGCTTCATACATAGCCAAGGAGGAAGGTTGTACATACATAGATTCACGGGCCAGGTCATATGTCGGCTGCTCATATTACCGAAAGGATTCATTTCATCTGTACTCAACTCAAACCTTATATTTCTCGGTTATGCACCGAAGTCTTCGAAGCTACTATCAAAGTTTCTCCACTGGGAAGAATCAACATGGTATCTTATCTTTCCATCTTTCTTACGCTCCTCCAAGTGCCAACGTAGCAATCTTGCGTTCTTTCGGTTCGCAAATAAATACTTCAAATGGGGAATTATAGGCAGATACCACAACACCTTAGCAGGAGGTCATTGCTTCACCTCGATGCCCTCGCCATCATCAGAGTGATTCTTACGCTTGTATTGGGATGCTTTGCACGCCGGACATACATGCATATTTGTATACTCTTTAGGGTAGAGGTTACAATCGTTGAGGCATGCATGTATTCTTTCTACTTTCATTTCCAATGGAAAAAGAACCTTCTTGGCTTGGTAGGTGGTTCTAGGCAACACGTTTCCCTCTAGAAGGATGTCCGCTAGGAGACCTAGTAACGCCGTTAAACTCTTGTTGGATCAACCATTGCTTGCCTTTAATTTCAGCAGTTTAAGCACGGATGACAACCTTGTGTATTCCGGCTTACAACCTAGGCACAAAGGTTTCGCCGAGTCGTCCATTAAGCCATCGAATTTACCAAACTCTCTCTCACTATAGTCCCCTTCTGCATCGTGTAGCATCTGATCTAGATTGTCATCGTGCGATCTACCCTCATCGAAAGAACAGTCTGATGAGGACATCACTCCTTCGGATACACGCACTACACAAAATCCTCCAGATCCGGTTGCTGAACTACAAGGTCATATGAGTGAATTTTTTTTTAGAACTCTATGATGCTGCCTAAAGGAGATGATTTACTTGTACTTAGGAATCTAGGACTACGACCAGTTCAAGAAGGTCTACGACCAGTTCCCTAGGAGTGGGAACAACGATGAAATCCATGGGAGGGCATGGAATGTGATCAAGTATATCATGGAGGGCACTAAATCATACTAGTTTGGTAATTTAAGGTTGCATAGTTTTTCCCCATTAATCCCTACTGGCTTCGTACCCTTAGAAGTGCAGTTTTGTTTGGTTAAGAAAACATACTTTGGTTCTTAAGATAACCAGACAATTATATACATCTTTATAAGCACCTACTTTGTTCAATAATTGCTTACCTTGTTAGGTTAGTGAATATCCCTACAATGTTTTGTCAGCATAAGTAAGATAAAGAAGAAGAAAAATCAGTTAGATGAGTTGAATGTATAGCTGGCATTTTGGTTGACTAAATCGTATTGGTTCTGTAATCTGAAGGTTTGCTTAGTTTTGTTTGGTTCATTAATCCCTGCTGGTTTTGTATCCATGTAAGTGTGGTTTTGTTTGATTAAGACTCCATTCTTTGGTTCTTAAGATAACCAGAGAAAACTATACATCTAAGAAAACAAATCCAGCCCTACTGTTTCTTTTTCTTATGACCATGATTGTCCATTCTCTTAAATACTGTTTACAGTGATCATTTTGTTAGCTCCTAAAAAAATTGTTAGCTTACAGTGATAGGTAGCAAATTATAATGTTTAAGGGCTGATCAGAATAGTAGTTTTGTGGAATTGCTTACATTGTTAGTTTTGTTAGCTCACAGTTATAGTTTTGAGTGTTCATTTATACTAATGTTTTGTCTACTAAGTTTACTAATCCTAATGCTTAATGGCTTCCATTATAGCTGTTTTGTTGCTTGATTTTTGGTATTCAGTATTCTTACCGGAAGTTATATTCAACTTTCTGTAGTCTGCATAGCTCATGCATAAGAATGATAAAATTTGACAACAGGATAACCTAGAAGTTACATTCAGTTCAGCGTCAGTACGTGCTAGTGTATCTATTCTTTCTTGATGTACAAGTTGTATAGGAGATATTTTCTTTCCATGTATAGAGATTGTTATCTCCTTCTGCATAACCGTGTGATCTGGTTGTTCTAAACCGAGATTATGTCGGTTGATCCTGTAGCTCATCCAGCAACATAAGCTATACTCGGTCCCAGCTATTGCTGTGTGCCTTGTGCTTCCGTCAACCTCGTTCTGGTTCTTTCATGGTACCAGATTGATCTACAATCATTCCCTAAAGCTTCCGCATCATGTCAGCCGGTGAGCACTCCGCCGCTGGTTCCCACACACCCGTCGGCACGCAGACTGCCGCCGGCACACTCACCTCTACCACCGCACCCCTCATGGTGTCCACGCTAGTGCCAGCACTACCTCTCGCCTCCTAAGCCATCAATGTCGCTGGCATCAAGATGCACATTCCAATGTCTCTTGATCTGAAACGTCCAACTACACCAACTGCCGGACCTTCTTTCTCGTGTTGGGTAAGTTTCGCCTTCTCTCTCACCTCGACGGAACCAACACACAACCCGACGACCTTGATTGCGTTCAACGCGATGTCACGGTTCTTACATGGTTGTATGGCTCCATCTCCAATGACATCTTGGACATCATCATGGAACCCAACCAGTCTGCGTGTGACTTATGGACGCGCGCCGAAGAGCTCTTTCGCGACAGGCCCGAGCCATCTACCTTGAGGCCGAGTTCACAACACTCGTCCAAGGCGTCCTCTCCATCACCTCCTACTGCTAGCGTCAGAAGACACTTGTGGATTCCCTCCGTGACGTCGGCCAACCAATCTCCAATCGATGTCTCGTCCTCAACACATTGTGCGGCCTCCACGAGAGATTCTCCAATGTCGCCATTGTGCTCTCCATGCAAGCCCTGTTCCCATCATTCACCCATGCCCTCTCCTCTCTCCTATTGTAGAAGTTGAGCAATGCGGACGACTCCAAGATTGTTGCCGGTACCGCCCTCCTCAGTGCCACTACCGGTTTGGTCGACTCCAAGTCATCCTGTGCCAGCTCTTCGTGTCGCGCGATCGCAGTGATAACAACTCCTCCGACCGCGGCAAAGGACGCTGCAAGGGCAAGACCGTTGATGACCGCAATGCCACCCCTCCACGTCCGACGTCTACTCCGCAAAGCCCATGGGTTTGCTTCAACTCATGGACTGCATAGGCCCAGGGTCAACAATTCCCCCCTCCCCATGTGGTGCCCAACCACTGGCACCGGCGTCCTCGGCCCTCGGCCCTCGACCATCCTCCCTTCCTCCAGCATACAATACGATGTATGCCCCTGCACCATCCCCGGCCGCACCATATTCATGGGACTCGGCCGGACTCGTCGCCGCCATGAACAATCTCTTCCTTTAGGCGCCGGGAGGTTGGATCATGGACTCAGGGGCCACCTCCCACATGACGTCGGACGATGGTATAATCACAAACCCTACCCTTACTCCACCCTCCCCCCAAGTCACTGTCAGCAATGGTTCCACCGTTTCGATCTCTCACACAGGCAATGTCAACCTCTCCACTCCCTTGGCTCCTTTCAAACTCACAAACATCCTCGTTGTTCCTTCCTTGATTAAAAGTTTAATTTCAGTTTGCGAATTCACTCGTGATAATTCTTGTTCCATTGAATTTGACTCTCTTGGCTTTTCTAACAAGGACCAACACACCAAGGTCGTGATTCTTCGTTGCAATATCCAAGGGGACCTCTACACCATCTTCTCAACCGTGCCTGCATCATCTCCCACTGTCCTCCTGTCGGCCGACTACTCCGCCACCATTTGGCACCGCCACTTGGGCCATCTAGGATGAGATGCCATGTCTTCTCTCCAGCATGTCCCCTTTATTTCATGTAATAAAGTAGACCGATCTATTTGTCATGCATGTCAACTAGGCAAGCATGTTCGTCTGTCGTTTGCCAGTTCCACTTCTATTTCTACTATTCCTTTTCAATTAATTCACTATGATTTGTGGACATCTCTAGTGTTAAGCGATTCTGGGTTTCAATATTATCTCATTATTATTGATGATTTTTCTCACTTTTGCTGCACCTTTCCACTTCAAAAAAATTTTGAGACTCGTGAAACCCTCACTTCCTTCCATGCATACATTCACAGGCAATTTCAATTTCCCATCATGTCTATCCAAACTGACAATGGCAAGGAATTTGTTAATTCACTTTCCCTCAAGTTTTTCCATCACCACGGCATTGCTTTGCACCTCTCTTGCCCATACACATCCCAACAAAATGGAAAAGCCGAACGCGCTATTCGCACTGTCAACGACATCATTCGGACTCTCCTTTTTTAGGCTCATATGCCTCCCTCCTAAAGGGCAGGCTCTCCATACCACCACTTATATATTGAATTGGCGTCCTTCCAAGTCGATCCAATCCACAACGCCATACGAAAAAATCTACTACCGTAGTCCCCACTATGAGCATCTTCACGTATTCGGTTATTTGTGTTACCCCAACCTCTCTTCCACCACACAACACAAATTGTCCCCTCGTTCCACGATGTGTGTTTTTCTCGTCTATCCCTCCACTCATAAGGGCTATCAGTGTATAGATATTTCAAGCCAAAAAATCATCACCTCTCGCCATTTCACTTTTGATGAATCAACATTTTCCTTTGCAACCCTCCTCCCTTGATTTCCTCCTTGACATCATCTCCACATCCTTATTGTCAACTGCCACAGTTTCTCCTGTCACGCCAAACCCTACCCCTGCCACAGCTCCCTCCACTCACGACGCGGCAGTCGCTGTCACACACCCACCGTGTTGGTCTTTTCCCCTGCCGCGACAGGTTATTTCCTGGGCACAGCAACCACCAATGCTTGCCCTACCGCGGCCACTCCTCTTCCTGCCGGCGGCACCCCTTCACCCGATCGTGGAAACTGGAGCCGATCGTGTTGCCACGACACACAATCTCCTTGCTGCGTTAACCGATCCACCTGTCGAATCTACTGATATCTATACCGCGATAGCCTCCTACCTAGACACTTCGGTCCCAGTTGCCCGGTCAGCTCCTAGTTCGCATCATATGGTTACTCACACCAAACACGATATTGTTAAACCTGTGGATCGATTGAAATTTCTTGCTCCATCTCTCCTATTCCTAAGACTTTTATACCACTCTTTCTGACCCAAATTGGCATCACGCCATGTACGAAGAGTTCAAAGTGCTCATAGATAACCATACCTGGTCTTTGGTACCTCGTCCCCACGGCGCCAACATTGTCACCGACAAGTGGATTTTCAAACAAAAATTCCATTATGATTGTTCTCTGGCTCGTCACAAGACCCGATGGCTTGTTCGCGGGTATTTTCAATAGCCTGGTATCGATTTTGACGAGACTTTCAGTCCCGTTGTCAAACCCTCAACCATTCGAATTGTCCTTAGACTTGTTGTTTCCCGCTCTTGGCCCATACACCAACTCGATGTCAAGAATGCCTTCTTCCATTGCAATCTTGATGAGACTATCTACTGTCAGTAGCCATCTAGGTTCGTCGATCCCGCACGCCCTTCCCATGTATGTCATCTCCACAAATCTCTGTACAGACTCAAACAGGCACCACGTGTGTGGTACCAATGTTTCGCCACCTACATGCGCACCCTTGGCTTTGTTCCTTCGGTGGTGCCTGACACCTCTCCATTTGTCCTCAAGAATGTGAGCACCTCACTTACCTTCTTCTCACTACTTACCTTCTTCTCTACGTTGATGACATTATTCTCACTACTTCATCTGGTTTTCTCCTCAAACACTTCACAGGATTACTCCACTCCGAATTTGCCATGACTGATCTAGGTGATATGCATATTTTTCTGGCCATCTCCGTCAGTCGCTCTCCCGATGGTTTGTTTTTATCCCAGCGTCAGTACACCTCCGACCCTCTATGTCGCGCCGGCATGGCTGGGTGTCACCCTATGGCGACTCTAGTTGACACTCAGTCCAAGCTCTCCACCTGAGATGGTCTTCCCGTCGCTGATCTGACTAAGTATAGGAGTCTGGCTAGCACCCTTCAGTACCTCACGCTGACATGTCCGAATCTATCTTATGATGTTCAACAGGTGTGCCTCCACATGTATGATCCTCATGAGTCTCACCTCGCCCTCATCAGACGAATCTTGCGCTTTGTTCAAGGTACACTCGCATATGGTCTTCAGCTTTGACCGTCTACTTCGATGCTGACTGGGTTGGTTGTCCTAACTCTCACCATTCCACTTCGGGATAACGCGTTTACTTTGGTGACAACTTGGTTTCTTGGTCATCTAATCATCATACTACGGTCTCTCATTCTAGTACAGAAGTGGAATACCGCGCTGTTGCCAAATATTGTTGGCTTTGTCAGCTTCTACAGGAACTTCACTACCCGCTCTGTTCAGCTACAGTGGTCTACTGCGACAACAGCAGTGTCGTCTACATGTCCTCGAACCCAGTCCAGCACCACCAAACCAAACATATTGAGATCGACATCCATTTCGTTCGCGAAAAGGTGTCGCTTTGTCAAGTCCACGTGCTACATGTGTTATCCTCTCTACAGTCCGTCGACATCGTGACGAAAGGACTACCGACTCAACTGTTTCAAGATTTCACAGCCAGTCTCTGCGTTCGACAACCTCCCAATTCGACTACAAGGGGATGTTAGCATATCTATTCTTTCTTGATGTACAAGTTGTATAGGAGATATTTTATTTCCATGTGATCCAGTTGTTGTAATCCGACATTACGCTGGTTGATCCTGTATCTCATCCGGCGATATAAGCTATACTCGGCCCTGGCTATTGCCGTGTGTGTTGTGCTTCCCCCTTCCTGGTTCTAGTTCTTTCAGTACGCATAAGTGTGTTGTTTCTTTTATGTTTCGTAGAAATCAGTCTTAACTACTTTTTTCCTTTTTCACATAATTTGTTGTCACTAATGCTTGTTATACCTAAAGAAACAGTAGTCCAGTTAACACATTTTATCTGGATTTTTAGATCATTTTGATGTAAAGAAGAGGAAGAATTCATGCAGTAGTAAAGATTCTGGTAGGACCGCCTCAACAGCGTCAAGTTTTTTTTTATATAAATATCTTATATATAAATATCGCCACCGCCGTGTAGATGTCTGTGAAAAGTTCCTACTCGGAAGAGAAAATTCTATCTGGAGCATACTGGTCGCAAGTGTTCTTCAGTCCATGCCACACTCGCTATTTCTAAACTTGAAGGTCACACCACCAAAGCTAAACTCTTTTGTTGATGTAGCTGAGAATGAAGAATTCAGTAGATCTCAAGACCCTGTTGATGAAGTTAAAACATCTCTTGGCTGAAGCTATACCCGAAGAATGCAACATAAATCTTGGTCTTGTCGGTATAGTGTCGGACCCGGATTTCATAAATCCAAATACTCTATAAAAATATTGTGTTATTCTCTAGATCAGTAGATAACACTCACAAATACATCTTTGAATCATTTCGTACACGATGCAAACCGAACCAAACATTATATTACAAGTAGCATAGTCATATAGACCGCATCGGGTCGAGTTTTACAATAAGAGCCGAACAGGCCAAATGATTACATTACAAAAGTAGCGAAAGCAGTAGCAGAAGCAAAAGAGTAGAGCATATCTCTCCACAAGCAAGCGACTGGGAAAACCTATGTGCGTCCGATATTAACCAAATATTTGGATAATATTGGATACATGCAAGCACCAACGGAGTCAGTTAGACTAAGGCGAGACCTAGACTATACGAATTAACTACTCTTCATCATCTCCTGGACCTCCAACTTCTGGATCCTCGTAGTATGCATAATCTCCATGATTTCCTGCTTTGAGGGTTTGGGGGAAAGAGCGAGGATGAGTACAACTTCTGTGCTCACGAGCTAACACACAGGATGCAGTAATAATACATGCAAGGCTTAATAAGGATGGTTTGACTTATTTTATTTGCTAAAAGGAACATTTTCAATTACAATATTTAGAAATTACTACGACTTAGCATTTTAACTAAATTTCATTTTATTAAAGAGATATTATGCAATATTTAAAACGGCAAAGGTTATCTCCACCCATGCTTAAATTTTGAGTGGAGTTACCTCCACTTATTAACATCACTGGGTACGATGACCCAGGAAAAATCCAAACCACAGACTAGGTGAGCCTGACACAAAAATTATCCCACCCATAAGGTTTTATAAATAGAACTAACTCTGGTAAGTTTTTATGCCCACCTTTGACCGTAGACACGGTTGTTTAAACAGTTTAGACTCTGCAGAAGTTGTACACTGTACCCACAAGAGACAATCAACTCGTTGTCCCATATGATTGCTTGGTCATGTAGTTGAGAGATCATCACAGTAATCTTTTAAATTATCTCACCCCTTCCACCAGCTCACCCATATGGGTCGCTCCCACTTGCAGTGGGCCCCATAAGTTGTGTGGGATGTTCACCACAACACTAACGCAGATGAAATACGACGTTCCACAACGACTAGCGCAACTGGCAACTTCACCATCGGTGTCCCATTCAAGCTCACGCTTGCACTACTTCGCTCCTCCACCAGTGAGATGATTTTTAGGGTCCAATAAAAATTACTAAGCCAAGTTATACTTTACATACTTGTGGTTGACTAGTTTTACAATGGGATGTCATGACAAGATTAAGTCCTTAATCCATCCGGGCGGTTCGTACCACATACTAACCACTCTCGTGCTCCGACAACACCCACCACCATATCATCCGCCCAAATGTGGTAACAATAATTTAATAGGGTTTTTGCAGAACAAAATACATTACCACAGCATTCCAGTCATTTACCCACAATGACTGTCCAAAACCACTTTCATGATTAAAACATAATGATTAGGACATTTAATGTCCTAGTACTTAAACAAGACTAGCATGTTGCTTAAGTACAATATATAACTAGTAATTACCACATAGATATTAGGGTGACATGGAATAATATATTCAATTGCCAACTGATGGTATAATAATTCATTAATCATCAAATGAATATTTAACTATCTTAAGATTTAATATACATTTTCTTACAGAATTAAAGTATGCAATTTTGGTAATTTGAAGGACTATAATTAGCATAAGATGTAGGCTCAAAATGATCAAAGCATTGACTCACTTGGAGTGAAGGTGATAGAGTCCTGAAAGTCTTGTGCTTGATCAAAGTGGAGATCTCCCGCTTCTTCGAACTCTAATCGGACGAACGTGTCGGAGAAAGAACAAACATGCAAAGAGATCAAATAAATACACAAGAAATAGCAAATGAACTCCAAATTAAATAAGACTACTTCCATTAGCAAGATCTTGAATTTAGACAAATTTAGAAATAAAATTCACTAGAATCAGAGTTATAACGGAGGAGAACGGAGCTTCCGAAGTCTTGGTTTTGAGTGCTGCTGGTTTCGAGTATTATCATTTTGAGTACTGTTAGCTTCGAGTACTGATCATCCGACTTGACATGGTAGGAAGGATGTTCGACTGCACGACATGGTTGAAAGAGGTTCAACTACACGGCGTGATCGAAAGGAGGTTCAATGCACGTGGTCGGAATGAGTTTTGACTGCACGGACGTGGTCGGAAGGAGGTTCGACTACACGTGGTCGGAAGTAGTTTCAACTGCATGTGGTCGGAAGGAGTTTCGGCTACACGACGTGGTCAGAACGGGTTTCGACTGCACATGGTCGAAAGGAGTTTTGACTACATGACGTGGTCGGAAGGATTTCGACTACACGGCGTGGTCGGAAGGAGTTTGACTACACGGCGTGGTCGGAAGGAGTTTGAGGGAGATCAAGGTACGGGGGGCTTACCAAGACCGAGAGAGAGGCCGGAGGAGGTCGGTGGATGGCGAACGGCAGTGGGGAAGCTTGCGATTAGAGGCGAAGGAGGACGACGATGAAGGGGTCGGCCGGGACTGAAAGAGAAGAGGAAATGTGGCGGCTCCTGCAAAACCAAACTAAAATTGAGTGAGGGGATTGCTTCAAGGAGCTCAGGGACACAAATCAACACGGGTAGAAGAGGGAGTTGTACTGATGCGGCGAGAACCGAAAAGAGGCGCGCGGCGGCTTGAACTTGGGGCTCAGGGCTTCGGGAAAACCACTGCAACACGAGCGAGAGGGGGAGTGGGGTGGGGGAAGGAGATGAAGGGGGGCTGCTCGGGCTCTTTATACCTCGAAGAAGAGGAGGCGAGAGCCGTTGAGATACTCGGTGGCGCGCAGGGTCCCAAGGCGATCATGGGAGCTCTGGGCAGCGAGAACGGGGCAGGTGCGCGCGTGAAAGATCTAGACCCGCCATTATGAGTTAATGGAGTGTTTTGGTGATTAATGATAAATCTAATTGTGAGACTAACTCTCTTGCTTAGTATTATCATGTGTAGTCTCATTTGGATATAAAGGTGAAATTCAACGAGGTATGCATTCGACTTATACTCTTATATAATGTTGCATTCCTTAGATACAAAATATAGGTTGAACTCCACCATAAGCATATCTTGAATATGTGCATATGTTTTCTTTACACATATGTGTATGCACACATTTAGGGGGAGCTCATTCTATATTTTGTGGTTTCATTTGTATTGATCCACATTTCGTGTTCCACATATATTTGGGATCCTTACTTTGAAACATATCCGTATGAATATACAAAACTTGTGTAGTCTTTGTATACTTATGTTTTGAGTATACAAAACTTGTGTAGTTTTTGTATGCTTATGTTTTGAGTATATAGAACTTGTGTAGTTCTTGTATACTCATGTTTCGAATATATAAAACTTGTGTAATTTTGTATATTCATGATTTCAGTATAAAGAACTTATGTAGTTCTCATATACTCAAGTTTTGAGTATGTAGAACTTGTGTAGTTCTCGCATACTCAAGTTGTGAGTATATATATGACTTGTGTAGTTTATATATATACTCAAACGTGTTACTTTTATCTAAATTAATTTATGTGTGATTGAAATGGTTATCACTAATTACCAAAGAGGGAAAGATAGAGGTATCTTGTCCCACCATTATGAGTTAATGGTATGGTGTGATAATTAATAATAATCATATTGTGGAACTAACATTTTCCATGAGTTGAATGTAGAGGTTATGTTCCAGGATGATGAAGACTTGGGATGATCATGAGTTGATCAAGTCAAGATTCAAGTAAATGATGCATCATGTGTTGATGCATATGAAGAGCTTGAAAAAAAAATCATCGTGTGTCGATGATGTTCTAGAAGAGGAGATGATCATAAGTTGATCATCAAGACAAGAGAAGATCCATCATGTGTTGATGGAGGTCTAATGAAGAATGCAATCATGTGTTGATGCATGTCAAGACTCGGGATGAAGAAATCATCATGTGGTGATGATGTTCAAGACAAGATCCCGAAGTGAAAAAACCATCATGTGTTGATGATTGTCAAAGTCAAGGACCCGGAATTGAAGCGTTGATGTGCGTCATCAAGTTTCAAGAAGATGCAAGGCAAATGTATGACTAGCTAGGGCTAAGAATGTGTTCCTAGTCTTTTACCGGTCTTGGTGTTTGGTTGGAAGACCGGATTGCTAGTATAGGATTGCCGTACTATTAAGAGGGGTCTTGACTAGTAGCATGAGTTAGTCATATGTTGATAGCTCATTGTGTTTGCTCTAGCTCATCTATGCATGGAGCTATTATTTGTGAATGTGTTTTGCAAATAAATGATGCTCATGCATTTAATCTTTGTAGCATGGGACTATAGTTTGCAAATGGTTGAAGTCCATGCACCTTGGCCTTGTGGCATGATACTGTTATTTGTGAATGTGTTTTGCAAATAGTCGAAGCTCATGTTTGATTTCTTGTAGCATGTGACTTAAGTTTGCAAATGTGTTTTACAAATGGTGTAAGTCCATGTACCTTATTCCTTGTGATGAGTATTCTAAAGGTTGGCAAATGTGTTTTGCAACCTGTTGAGAATATCATCTTGAAACCTTGTTGAAGTTGCACTCAAATGAGCGAATGTGTTTTGTCATTTGAGCAACAGCAAATGTGTTTTTTGCTTGTTGCCGCGGTCGATCACTGTGTGGACCGGCTCGATCGGTGGCAAAACGGCCGAACCGCCATGTGTTGGGCGGTCGGACCGGTGGCCAATCGGTCGAACCGCCATGTGTTGGGCGGTCGGACCGATTTACCTTTGAATTGATTCTCTATCCGGAAGTTCCGCTATTGAGAAAATGGAACTTCCGATGTGAGGAAGTTCCGGGGTTCGTGCGGAACGTTTATTCCAGAGAGCGTTCGTTTTGGGACTTAGCCAAATTTCCATCGGGCGATCGGACCGGCCAGCTGCGGCGGTCAGACCGGCCATTACATGGTGGTCCGACCGGCCGAAGGCCCAACGGCTAGTTTTATAGCCGTTGGAGGCACGGGCGGTCCGATCGGCCATTAGTTGGCGGTCAGACCGGCCCTGTGCTGATTTAAGAGAATCTTTCCCCCAACGGCTAGTTTTTGTGTGTGGGCTATAAATACTCATCTTGGCCGGTTGTGAGAGATTGCTGGTGCTATTGTGAATCCCTTTTGAGCCTCTTGACCTAAGAGCAAGCCTCTCATCCTCTATTGTGTATGTGTTGCACTTGGTGAGATTTGAGAGCAAACCCTAAGTGCATGTGTTGCCTTAGGTAGTAGATTGTGTATCCAATTGAGCTTAGACACTTGATTAGTTCAAGTGAGAGTTGAGATTTGTTTCTCTTGGTGTTTGCCGACACCTAGACGGCGTGGAGGCGTCGTGCCCGGTGATCTTCTAAAGAAGCTTGGGAGAAGGCCTGACGTGTTGTGAGTGGTTTGGTGCTCACCATCTCCGGAGTGGAGGAAGAGCAACCCTAGTGGAGGGAGGTGTTGGTTCGGTTTGGAACCGGTCCAAGTGGTTGGACTTACCTCAGAGGTGTTGGCTTAATTAGTGGAGCCGGTCCAACGTGGTTGGGCTTACCTCAACGTGGATTAGGGGAGACCGGCAAATCTCTGAACACCACGGTAAAACATAATCGTGTCATCTTGTTTTATCTTGTGCTTTACTTTGAGCAATTTACATTCTTACTTTAATTGCTTATATATTATTGTATAATTACTCTCATTGTATTGTGTTCATATTGTTGGTGCACTTAGTTGAGCCTAGTTGATTTAGGTTTTAATTGTGCAAAACCAATTCATTATTAGCTTTCGCATTATATATTGGTTTTAGAGCCGAAAGATTTTTAAAACCGCCTATTCACCCCATCTAGTCGGCCACCTCGATCTTACAGCGCGTAGCGGGCCAGGTGTGCGCAACACAGGGAGATGACGAGGGCGACAACTCGGGCGGGCTAAAATAGGTGGCGGAGGCGATAAAGCAACACGTCAGGTGGTGCAATCGAGGGTGCAGGTGCTCATGCACGGCGCAGAGTGCGGGTGAAGCTTGGACTAGGTGGCTCCAGGCGTTGCGTTGGCGTCTCGAGCAACAAGACCAGGCAAGGGAGAGGGAACTGGAGTCCATGGGCAGGTGGGAGCGACGCTGGAGATGGGACGGGGCGAAGGAAGGCGCCGGAGTCAAGGGGAGCAGGTGCGGCGGCAGGATGCCGGGTGCAGGCGGGCAAGTGGGATCACAGGCGTGACACGAGGCGTGCTCTGGGCTGGCATGGCCAGGGAGAGAAGAAAAGGGGTAGGGGAGGCTTGGGCCTTCTGGGCCAAAAAAGGGAGTGAAAGTGGTCTGAGCCCAAAGAGAGGGGTTTTGAATTTGAGGAAGAAGCTAGAGATTTTGAAAATATAACTTAAGTTGAATAAGTTTTGAAACCAACTGACAAAAGCAAATACTAATTACAATCCAAAAACGGATTGTTATAAACCTACACACCTTAAATGGAATCTCGACCCCGAGATTCGAGCTGATCCGAAAACAGGGACGGGAACTTCAACTTCAGCTGATCTTCACGCTCTTAGGTGGCTTCTCTTTCCGAATGGTTGCTCCATTGAACCTTGTAAATGCGGATGATTTGGTGTCTAGTTCGCTTCTCCACAATATTGAGAATCTTGATCGAATGCTCTAGATAAGTCAGATCTTTCTAAAGTGTGATGGCTTCGACTGGAGTCTGCCCTTCAGGTACTCTGAGACATTTCTTAAGCTGAGAGACGAGGAACACATTGTGGACGTCTGACAAGCTTTCTAGTAATCCCAGTTGATAGGCTACTTCTCCACGTCTCGTAATAATTGGGAACATGCCTATGTATCTTTGCGCTAGCTTGCCTTTTACTTTGAATCTTCGAGTTTAACGAAGCGGAGATACTTTGAGATACACATTATGTCCAACTTCAAAGGTTAAATCCTTTTGACGATTGTTGACATAACTCTTTTGTCTGGATTACGCTGCTTGAAGGTGGTCTCTAATCAGTTGAACTTTCTCTTCTCCTTACTTGAGGGCATCCAGCCCGAAGACATAACCTTCTCCTAACTCTGATCAATGTAGAGAAGTTCTGCATTTTCTGCCATAGAGTGCTTCAAAAGGTGACATCTTCAGACTCGACTGAAAACTGTTATTGTAGGCGAATTCTGCATACGGTAGATATTTCTCCCAGTCTACAGTAAATTCCAAAGCACAAGCTCGAAACATGTCCTCTAGAATCTGATTTACTCTTTCTGTCTGTCCATCTGTCTGAGGATGATATGCTGTGCTGAAAGCTAGGGGTGTTCCAAGCGTGTCATGTAGACTAGCCCAGAAATGCAAGGTGAATTGAGAACCTCGATCCGAGACTATCCTCTTGGGTACTCCATGTAAACACACTATACGAGCCAAATATAACTCTGCTAATCTGTCTCCCTTGTAAGTTCCTGTACTGAAATGAAATGGGTGACCTTTGTTAATCTGTCAACTATGACCCATATCGAATCACATTCGGACTTGGTTCTTGGCAGACCCGTAATGAAATCCATTTCAATTTCTTCCCACTTCCACTGAGGGATCTCTAGTGGTTGAAGCAATCTCGCAGGTCTCTAATGCTCGGCTTTGATTCGTTAGCACACATCACAACAAGTTGCAAACTCAGTGATGTCTCTTTTCATTCGCGGCCACCAATATAAAATTTCTTTGTCTTGATACATCTTGGTGCTGCCAGGGTGCAGTGTATAAGATGAGTTGTGCATTTCTTTTAGTATAAAATCCTTGAGTTCCTTCTGGTGGGGAACAAATAGATATTTCCCAAACCATAAGATTCCTTGCTGATCTTCAATCATCTTGGGGGCTTTTCCTTCGGCCATGAGGCGTTGAAATCTCTGGACTCTAGAGTGTCCTTCTTGAGCAGTCTTGATCTGCTCTTATAAGGTCGGTTGCACTTCCATAGCTACTATGGTGCCTTGCTCTACTAACTCGAGGTTAAGTGTCTCTAATTCCTTATAGAGCTCAGGTTGAAGTTCTTGAATCATGACATTGTTTTAGTAGGATTTACAGCTCAATGCATCGGCTACTACATTGGCCTTTCTAGGATGATAGTGAACATCAAAATTGTAGTCTTTGATCAGCTCTAGCCATCTTCTTTGTCAGAGGTTAAGATCTGTCTGAATGAAGATATACTTGAGACTCTTATGGTCTGTATAGATGTTACAATGATTTTCAATCAGGTAATGCTGCCAAATCTTTAGGGCATGCACTACTACTGCTAACTCCAAGTCATGGGTTGGATAGTTGTCTTCATAGGGATGGAGTTGCCTGGACGCATATGCCACAACTTTTCCTCCTTGCATAAGTACGCAGCCAAGACCTTACGCGAAGCATCACAATAAACTTCAAAATCCTTGTGTATGTATAGCAAGACTAACACTGGTGGAGTGGTCAATTTCTTTTTTAACTATTGGAAACTCTTTTCATAGGTTTCTGTCCATTCATAATTCTTTTCCTTTCTAAGCAGATGGGTCATTGGTTTGAAAAGCTTGGAGAATCCCTCTATGAAGCGTCGGTAGTATCCGGCCAAACCGAGGAAACTACGTACTTTAGTTATTGAGGTAGGCTGCTTCCAATCCAATACAACTTCTACTTTGGATGGGTCCACTACGACTCCTCCAGCAAATACAATGTGTCTGAAGAAATTGAACTCATAAAGCCAAAATTCACATTTATTGTACTTGGCATAAAGCTGATGCTCTTTAAGCTTTTCTAGAACCAGACGCAAATGTTCAGCGTGTTCTTTAATGGTCTTAGAGTAGATTAGGATATCGTCTACGAACACGACAACAAACTTATCCAAGTATTCCATGAATACCTTGTTCATGAGGTTCATGAAGTAGGTTGGCGTATTGGTCAAGCCAAACAACATAACTGTGAACTCATACAGGCCATACTGGGTGCTAAAAGCCATCTTGGGGATATCCTCATTCCTTATCTTAAGCTGATGGTATCATGACCTCAAGTCTATCTTGGAGAAAACTGCTGCTCCTAACAATTGATCGAACAGATCATCGATGCGGGGCAAGGGATACTTGTTCTTGATGGTCACCTTATTGAGGGCTCTGTAATCTACACACAATCTGGCGGTATCATCCTTCTTCCTTATAAAAAGTACTGGCGAACCCCAGGGGATGAGCTAGGTCTAATAAATCATTTTTCTTGCAAGTCCTCAAGCTAGGTCTTAAGCTCTTCAAGTTCATCGACAACCATCCTATATGGTCTCTTGGCAATTGGGGTTGTCCCTGGTTTTAAGTTGATCACAAACTCAACATCTCTATCTAGTGGCACACCAGACAATTCTTCAGGGAA
Organism: Hsuehochloa calcarea; assembly: GCA_036346395.1. Taxonomy (NCBI): domain Eukaryota; kingdom Viridiplantae; phylum Streptophyta; class Magnoliopsida; order Poales; family Poaceae; genus Hsuehochloa; species Hsuehochloa calcarea. The sequence continues at coordinate 20,487,823 of CM070600.1, forward strand.
GATCTCTGGATAAGCTAGGACTACAGGTATCGTCTCTAGGGACAACTCTTCAAGGTGGTGGATTACCTAATCCAGAGGAGAGGAACGATCCACACTAATCCTGATTGTGGTTCCTGGGTTCTTGGTGAGTACTACTTTTTTGTTGGCACAATCTATTAGTCCTTGGTATCCGGCCAACTAATCTATTTATAGGATGATATCCGGAGTTTGGGATTCTAGCACTATGAGGTTTGCTAGGAATCCAGAATTTTCCAAAGCAATCTCTACTCTATGACTTACTGAGGTAGCAAATAAGGATCCCCATGGTGAACTAAGTACCATAGATTTTTTTTAACTTATAGGTTGGCAACTTAAGCCTTTCAACAAATTTTCTTAAACCAAAAGAATGTGAAGATCCAGAATCGAACAAAACTTGTGCGGGTACTGAATTAACAGAGAACATACCCATTAGAACTCATGTGGCTTCCTGAGCTTCCTCGGCTGTGACATGGTTCATATGGCCGTGGTTCGGTGTCGGGGTAGACCTTGACGCCTGCGAAGTCTGATGACTCTTGCTTTGATTTGGCTCATGGCCTTGAGTTGGTGGAGCTCTTGAGTTGAATTTCGCGGTAGTGTTCTGACGTTGAGGGCACCGGTTAGTGAAGTGTCCCTTTTATCCACAATGAAAGCAGTGAAGCTAGCTGCTTGGTTCACTGCTGCAAACTGTCTGGTACGGCGAAGAGTGCGGAATTCATTCCCATGGAGACGCGGGCCTGGAGCTTGAGTCTTTTGTGGCAAGGTTACAGACGGTCTGGACGATGAGTTGCCATGGAATGTTGACTTCTGGGGAAAGTTACTTTGTGGCTTCCGGAATGCCATCTTCCTTTTGTGGCTGGTTTTGGCCATCCGCTTCTCATTTTCCAAGATAAGGTCTTTATTGACTAGATGGTGAAAGCTTGGAAAATCGTGAATGATCCGTTGACCTCTCATGTCTTCATTCATCCCTTCTAGGAAGCGGTCAATCTTTTCCTCTTCATCGGCTACGTCACTAGGAGCATAGCGGGCGAGCTGGTTGAACTTAGTGAGGTACTCATTAACTGACATGTGACCCTGCTTCAAAGCTCTGAATTCATTCTTTTTCAACCTCATCGTACCAGTGGACATAAAGTTGATTCTGAAAGCGGCCTTGAATTCAGCCCAGGGAATTGACTACCTCGCGTGTTCAATCTCATCTAGCCGCACTTCAGTAATCGCTTCTGCGGCGGCGAGGTCTTGCTGATTCTCAGCCTCAGGTGCTGCTGCTTCTTCATCAGCTACTGGACTTTCACCACCTCGGGCAGCAAGGTAGTTCTCCCACTAAGCAGTGGCAGCTCCTTTTAACTGATGGGTGGCAAAGTCCACCTTATCTTCCTCCGAGCAGCGGGCGAGACGAGCTTCTTCTCGGTATCTCTGAGCCAATCCTCAGCTTCCAGAAGTTCATTTGCTGTGGCAAAGGTGAGATATCTTGTCTTGAGGAAGTCTACCAACTTCGAGTGGTGGCCAGCTGGTCCTGACTGTTAACTGGCAAGCAAGGCTAGGAGAATTTGTGTCTGCTGAAACATGACTTGCGCCATTGATGGATTTGTTGGCGGTGGAGGAGGTAGATCTTGACCACAACCTCGACCGTAGTCTCTTCCTCGGCCTGCTGCAAAGGCACCGCGTCTTGGGGTGGTTGCTCTTTTTGGTGATATTTGAAGAAACAACTTAGCTTAGAACTAGATGAGATATATGAGGGTGTACTAGTCCTCTAGAGCACATAGAGAAGAACTTGAACCAATCGAGAAAAATGAAACAAGCACAATACAAAGCCGAAGATGGTTGCATTATATTAAGGGGTTAAGCGTTACTTAACTTACAAACATAGCATATAGGCTATGCTAAGCCACGACACAGAATACAAACCACAACGCCTATAAAAGAAAGAAAACAGGGAGTGCTTACAACCAAAAGACTGCCTAGCAAGCACTGCTAACTAATCTAGTCTAGCCTGACTACTCTTCCATCGGGTGCTGACCACCACAAGCGATGCAGTTGCTCGGGGAGCGGGAGCGAGAATGGCTGCAACTGATGGTCGGCGAGCGGGAACGAGAACAATCGCTGACGAGGCTGGGGCGATCGGGAATGGTTGAGGCTACGTCCACGGTTGGACTCTCCAAGGTCGATGACAGGCGGCGGACTGGAGCATCGCACGCTCTTGTGTGCAATCATCCTAGTGTGGGGTCCTCCGAGTCGAAGCGGTCGAACTGACGCCGGGTCGCTGGGGACGAGGGCAGGCGCAGGGGGAGCTGGGGCAAAGACTACAGCGGATGCCGCGATCTGTGCCAACTTTGTAACGATGGCATCCCACTCACGCACTGCAGCAAGGTGGGCTTCATCACTCCTGATCATGTTGTTGCAGAGGGTGTTAGAGTGCTCAGAGCTGGAAGTGAGGAGAATCTGAAGCTGTGCAATCTCGTCTATGGCAATGTTGATGGTAGTTATCATCGCTTGCGTAAGCTGCACCAAGTGCGTCAGGCGAGGATCGTCATCTCTAGCGTCGAAGACCTCTGGGCAGTGCTCTCCATCGAGGGGATACAAGTAGTAGCAGAAGGGCAACCTCAGCAGAAGATCCTCGTGTAATCAACACTGGCGGGTGGAGGCGAAGTGTGCGACGTCCTGAGCTGCCTCAAAACAGCTGTTCCGGGGCGCTTGGGCTTGGAAGGTGCGAGCGACGAACTCACCCTCCCTGACATAGAGGTAAACCTTCGTGGTCCAGGACTCTCGGTCCAGGATCTGAGTCATCTGGCCCATGAAGATAGGCGGGTAGTGGTAACCCAGATACTGCATCAGCTAGTGGGGGATGTCTACGAACCGTCCGAAGTCTTCCCCACGAGAGAGAAAGTCCCACGGTCCATCGGACAACAGGTTAGTCATCTACAATTTTAAAACAAGAGAATGTCAGTAAGCTCGATGAAAGTAAAGGTAAATACAGAACTAAGAGTATCAAATAAGTACGCTATATTTTAACAAAATCTTTTTTTTAGTTTACGAAAATAAGATTCAAGTCCTTAGGCACGCCTAGTCTAACTACGGCTCATACAGTCGTATGCTCTGATACCAGCTCTGTCGGACCTGGATTTTATAAATCCAAATCTTCTGTGAAAATACTGTGCTATTCCCTGGATCAGTAGATAACACTTACAGATACATCACTGAATCATTTCATACACGTGCAAACCAAATCAAACATTATATTACAAACATCAGAGTCACATAGACCGTATCGGGTCGATTTTTACAATAAAGGCCGAACATGCAAAATGATTACATTACAAAAGTAGTGGACGTAGTAGCGGAAGCAAAAGGGTAGAACACATCTCTCCACAGGCAAGCGACTGGGGAAAACCTATGTGCGTCCGATATTAACCAAAGACTTGGATAATATTGGATGCACACAAGCACCAACGGAGTCAGCTAGACTAAGGCGAGACCTAGACTATATGAACTAACTACTCTTCATCATGTCCTGGGCCTCCACCTTTTGGATCCTCGTAGTATGCATAATCTTCATGATTTTCTGTTTCTGAGGATTTGGGGGGGGGAGCGAGCATGAGCACAACTTTCGTGCTCACGAGCGTACATGCAAGGCTTAACAAGGATGGCTCGAGTTCTTTTATTTACTAAAAGTAATATTTTCAATTACAGTATTTAGAAATTACTATGACTTAGCATTTTAACCAAATTTCATTTTATTAAAGAGATATTGTGCAATATTTATAACAGCGAAGGTTACCTCCACCTATGCTTAAATTTTGTGTGGAGTTACTTCCACTTATTAACATCACTTGGTACGACGACCTAGGAAAAATTCAAACCACGGGTTAGGTTAGCCCGACACAAAAATTATCCCACCCACAAGGCTTTATAAATAGAACTAACTCTGGTAAGCTTCTATATCCGCCTTTGACCATAGGCACAACTGTTTAAATAGTTTAGACTTTGCAGAGGTTGTACACTGTACCCATAAGAGACAATCAACTCGTTGTTCCACATGATTCCTTGATCATGTAGTTGAGATATCATCACAATAATCTTTCAAATTATCTCGCCCCTTCCACCAGCTCACCCATATGGGTCGCTCCCACTTGTGGTGGACCCCATAAGTTGTGCGGGATGGGATGTTCACCACAACACTAACGTAGATGGACTACGACGTTCCACAACAACTACCGCAGTTGGCAACTTCACCGATACTTCACCATCGGTGTCCCATTAAAGCTCACGCTTGCACTACTTCACTCCTCCACCAGTGAGATGATTTTTAGGGTCAAATAAAATTACTAAGCTAAATTGTACTTTATAGAGTTATAGTTGTACTTATTTTTTTTAAAAAAAAAAAACCACGACAAGATAACGGTGTACTCTGGGTAAACAGGTAAGTGTCATTGCAGCCTTATACCAGTACAGATGAGAATTGATAGAGCAAAAATGATTTCTGATTCTTAGTTGAGAAAACGACAGGCAAAAACTTGGGCGTTTCAGGCAGTTTTGCCTTTTCGCAATAAAGCCCACTCGATGACTCGAACGAGGCGCACGCAGGAAAAAAAACCTTCTCACCCCGGCTCGGCCTCCCGATTCTCCAAGCACAGGCCCAAATCTCCACCGCGCCGTCGGGGCGCACCGAGATCCTCCGGCCATGGACGCGCTCCTGTCCAAGCTCCGGAACCTGGACGCGTACCCCAAGGTGAACGAGGACTTCTACAGCCGCACCCTCTCCGGCGGCATCATCACGCTCGCCTCCTCCGTCGTCATGCTCCTCCTCTTCGTCTCCGAGCTCCGTACGCATCTCTTTCGCTCGGATTCTGCTCCGTTACCCTCAGCGGCCTCCGTAGGTTTTGACCGTGTGGATGGATACTAGATGCGGGTTTGCCTGATTCGGTGCGCCAGTGAGGCGTCGGCCATTTTTGCGCTAGGATTTTGCGTTCTATGACGGGAATTTGCCCTGGCTGTGTTAAGATCTCGTGATTTATTTAGAGGATTTGCAGAGTGGATGGGTCTCACCGCGAATGTTTGGTTGACGATGCTGGAATTGAGGAACTGTTTCGACTATACCTTTTATCGTACTGCGTTTTGCTGTGTTATTTCACTTGACCTGTTTGTTTTTAGTGGTACATTACATTGATGGTGTATTCTTCGCTCAATTCTGTTACATTTCATTAGTAATTAGACAGATTGAGATATTCTACTGTTACTTTTGTGTTGGTATGTCTTGGTTGAATCAGGTGTGGAAACATTGCGCCATTTGGTTGTTAATATGTTTATGATTTTGCATACGTAATGGTCAGTTCCAAGACATAGAAATTTGAGATTAGGAGTCAGCTTTTCTTCTGTCTTGGTTTACTTCGATGCGAAAAGTAGGAGTCAGTTTTATCAGAATCAGATTATCTTAATATTGGTTATGTCTGACAAAAACCGGTTAATTGAAGAATATATCATTAAGTTCACCTACATGTTTTATTAAAGGAGGAAAACTAGGAGCCGTTTTGATGTTATTGTTTTAAATATCATGCTTTATAAGTGAGTACAAATATTCGAATGGCTTAGTTTCTTACGTTACTGCCGAGCTGGATGAAATGTCCAGGCATCAGTAGGTTAGCTAAATAGTTAATGCTTACCTATGTACTACTCAATATTCTTTTTCCATTCACGATTTATTCTTTTTCCATTTATGATTCATCCTATAGTCAACAGTTAATTTTTCACCATACAGGATTGTATCTTCATGCAGTTAAAGAGACGACACTAAGGGTTGATACCTCAAGGGGAGAAAAACTTCGCATAAATGTAATAGCTAGCTTTTGTTCTAAAATCTTTGATTGGCTCTCATTTTATTTTAGAGTTATTTCTTTTTGCCCCTTTACCAAATATTGACAAACTTTCCGTTTTTCATTTCTTTTAGTAATTAGTTTTATTTGCTTGCAATTCGCTTCTTAATTTTCTTGTTTATTTCCTGTTCATTATCTCATATTTCCCACATTGGACCTTCTCCTTTCAGAATTAGTCTCTTATATGGTAGTAACTGTGAACTTCTGACCTATACTACTTTCTGTTCTGACACTTGTTGACATCTACCTTTTTTCTGATGCTTAAAATGCAGTTTGATGTCACCTTTCCAGCTCTTCAGTGCTCTATAATTAGTCTTGATGCGATGGACATCAGTGGGCAAGAGCACCTTGATGTGGTTTGTATTGGTGACTTCGTGTATTGTTGTTCCTATCAGTGTTGCTTGACATATATCTTTCTCAAGATCTTGTACATGTGCAATTGTCCCTACGAGTTATGATTGATTACTGATGGTTGTAGACTTGTAGTAACTGACTTGCTCCACTATAACACTCTTATGTAGAAGCATGATATATTCAAGCAGCGAATTGATGCCCATGGCAATGTTATTGCAACTAGGCAAGATGCAGTTGGTGAGATGAAGGTCAGCACCTTATTTGTTCTGTTAAAAGTCTCACTTGTAACCAGGGATTAGGCTACCGGTTGAAATTTCTTTTCGGAAGGCAGTGATAACTCCGGTTACCGCCAGTAACCAGAAATTTCGGTCAATTTTCGGCCGAAATTTGCGGAAAAAAACCTCAAATTTTCGGATTTTAAATTTTAAGAAAAATCAAATTCGAACAAATTTCAAGAAAATTCGAATTTTTTTGGACAAATTTCATCAAAACCGAAATTTTCGGAGCTGGTTTGAATTTTACCAGCCCCCACCGGTAACACCGGTTACCGCCGGTAACCGCCGAAATTTCAGCGAGATTTTTTTCACTGCTTGTAACCTGTAGGATATAACACCTTTATTTCGAAGTAACATTATTTGAAGCAATCATAATCTTAGCTATTAAGAAAAAAAATTCTGTCATGGAAATGTCCAGATTCTTGGCATGAAGCTATAGAGGATTTGTTCTGCACATATTATCTAAATTACCTAGATGTGTGACATGACATATATTGGGTTCACAAGTAATTGAATTGCCTTCTAGGTGGTGCGTGTTGTTCAAATTCTAATACATTTTGACAAAGATGCATGTTTCCTTTTCCTTTTTAACAGGTGGAAAAGCCATTACAACGGCATGGTGGCAGGCTTGAACACAACGAGACTTATTGTGGTTCTTGTTATGGTGCTGAAGAAGTATGTTCCCTCTTTCTCTTTCTAGATGGTATTTCATCCCTGACCCGCATGCAATAGCATTACTGACTTCCATGTTGTATGGACTTATTTTAGACTCCCAGCTTACTTGAATATCGGATTTTATTAATCTATTGTTCATTTTGTCACCATGATCTCAGCGCGGTTATCTTCCAGAAAACGCTAGATGAGCTTCTTATTTGTTGCTAAGTTTTATTGAAAGAAGATTTTGGAATCTGCAAATGTCAGCTGACTAGTTGATCTGAACAATGCCATCACTGGTTTCAGTCCTACTGGTGTACAGAGCAAAAGGAACACCACACACCTTAGCTACGTTATGGGTTATCACATATATTTGCGTGGGCCATGTCATATTTAGTTTTTTTAAGCATACTGTTTTCATTAACACTGTTTTTCACTTTGTTACTGTGCAGTGTACAGTAAAATTCCATGATTTCTTTCCAACTTGTTGTTCATTACACCAATACATCGATGTTACTTGGGGGATATCATTTTAAGATTTTAACTTGTTAACTCCTTTTTCTCACCAGTGTTGTATTTTGTGCTCAAAGAACTTTCAGGTTTTTCTTCTGTTATTTGTTTGTTTTATTCGGATGAATCAGATTGTTATATAACACTAAGTGTATTGCATCTTCTATTTTGCTACGTATTTTAATTGAGCCTCTTCCTTAATTGAATGTAGTCTGATGAACAATGTTGTAACTCGTGTGAAGATGTCCGTGAAGCATACAGGAAAAAAGGTTGGGGTGTATCAAATCCAGATTTGATCGACCAGGTACAACCATCTTTTCTTAATTATAACTATACCTGCGATGTAACATAAGTTGCACTTTGTGTAACTCGTGTATCCTTCACCTTAACAATTTATTTTGTCTGCTGTGCACTGTTGTGTAGTGCAAAAGGGAGGGCTTCCTTCAAAGTATAAAAGATGAAGAAGGTGAAGGATGCAATATTTATGGCTTCCTGGAAGTTAACAAGGTTGCTGGAAATTTCCACTTTGCTCCAGGGAAAAGCTTCCAGAAGTCAAATGTGCATGTTCATGACTTGCTTCCGTTCCAAAAGGACAGCTTCAATGTAATCATACTTGAGAAAATCTGCAAATGATTTTATATCTGCGAATACCGACAGGAAATTTTCTTGCCAATCGCCAGCATTCTTGCTTTAAATATTCACACTTACTATTGTATTCTTTAAAATGCCAGGTCAGCCATAAAATAAATAAACTAAGTTTTGGAGAACACTTTCCTGGTGTGGTTAATCCCCTCGATGGGTAGCTTCCTTTTCTTATAATGTTGTTGATTTCTTCATATCCTTGTTTTCTGTGTTTGTTAGAAAAATGAAAAAATTGCCCCTAATAAAAATGGAGTGATAATTTAACATTTCTTTACTCGTAACATGCGTAGGGTGCGATGGGTGCAGCATTCATCGTATGGAATGTATCAATACTTCATTAAGGTATGTCCTATCAATCTTTTGAAACTGCCCAACCAAAACAAGTATTTAAAGCTAGCTGACTTTGCTAATTTCATTGTTCCTGATTTTGTTAGATCCTTACCACATGACTGAAGTTGGAATATGTATCATAATGTTATTCTTTTTTTTTGTTCTCCAGGTGGTTCCCACTGTCTACACTGACATAAATGAGCACATTATTCTCTCGAACCAGGTAATCCCCCCCCCCCCCTGTGTGCACAAGCATTCTTGTGTGTGCCGATGCAAATGTTGCATGGATGTATGTATCCGATTTTCAGGCATTTCTTAATATGCTTAAGATGATGTTATTCCTTGCCTCAGTTTTCTGTGACGGAACATTTTAGAAGTAGTGAGAGTGGTCGGATACAAGCTCTTCCTGGCGTGTTTTTCTTTTACGACCTCTCACCAATTAAGGTACCATCTTGAAGTATTTGCATTTGATACTGCTATCAAAGATGATCATGTAACGCTGACACGCTTTTCTTGTTTTTCACCATTTGTCTTTTGTGCATGACATTTGCTTACTGTCCTATTATTTGTTTGGATAAGAATGGGAAATCAACTTTTTATGTTTTTATCTTTAGTCAATGCATTTTGCATTGATACTCTTGCAACACATTAGTGTGAACATGGCATCCATCCCTTTTGCAGGTCACATTCACAGAGCAACACATGCCATTCTTACACTTCTTAACTAATGTTTGTGCTATTGTTGGAGGTAATATTTCTCTTGCGGACATTTTTCCTTATAGTAACTATCTATTTCTGTTAAATCACACCTTTTCAGTTCGTATATTTGTTGAACTGCTTGTTCTTTAGCTGAACATATGCTTTTTTTCCTTTGCTTTGAACATATATGAACCATCTAAATCTGTGTCTTTTAGCAAAATGTCACTGCTGATAGAACTGAAGTTGGTAAACAACAGCTCAAGTTAGACACACATCTGTCTGTTGAGTCTTGAATTTCTGGTTTTTGTCCATTTTAGACTATTTCTTGAATCATGAGCAACATGTACTACATTTTTTTTTTTGACAATGTCTTGTAGTTATACAAAATTGGGAACTTGGAGAATTTAGCAAAGTCTTCACCATCCTTTCATTAGTTCAACCAATACCCTAAGGTGCATGTCTTCTTGATGTGCAGGTGTGTTCACTGTTTCTGGAATCATTGATTCATTCGTATACCATGGGCAGAGAGCAATCAAGAAGAAGATGGAAATAGGAAAATTCAACTGAGTCCTCAATTTAGTCTCATTGCTGCCAGCTATTCCATTTCCAGGATTTACTTTCGAAACTGTAGCTGCAGTAGAAAGCGAGCCTGCTCCAAGTTCCAAAAATACGAGTGAACCAACTGATTGATATTGTTTTCATCGTTATGTCTCTGGAACTCTTGGTGCACTTGCATAGTTTATAGATAATTGTTTATCAAATAACTCTTGGTGCGCTTCCTGTTTGCTCTGAGCAGAAGCTATCAGCAAACGAAATGGCTCACCCGGTGTACTATGATGTTATATTGCACAGGCAAATGGGGCATTTCAGAGGGGCCCAATTTTTGTACACTAGTCTACCAGGGAAACATTTTATTGTTGTAAGCTGCAAGTGTTTTGTATCGTTGTAGATTCGTGTAATAGGGCTCTAGCCTTTTTTGTAGGATGTATTTCTTTTGTCTGTAATCCTGTTGGTTATAACAGGTTCTTTTTCCTTAGACATTTTATCAATGCGGACGGTGAGTGGCCGCCTAGTGCCTAGGACGCCTAGGCGGGGCCTAAGCGGTTGAACAGATTGGAAGCATAATCGCTTCTAACATCAGTCCAAGCAAGCAGGATGAACACAGAATAGCAAACATCAGTCTAAGTAAGTTTATGTGTATGCTCCATGTACGTATGTATGTATGTATATGTGTAACTATATAAGAAGAGATGTTACTTTGGTGGCTTGGTGTGATGCAAATATATTTGAAGACTAGATGTAATGATCTTGATGAGCAGATGTATCATGAGTTGATAACTTGGTGCAATAAAAATATAATTCAAACAAGTAACATCAAATAGTTCAAACAATGAAATAAGTCACAAATAAAATAAGCTAGCTAAATATAAATAGTTCATATGGTTTCACAAGTAAAACAAGTAATTCAAATATAAATAGAGTAAACACTAATCACACTGCTACTTGACCACTTCTACGGTTCTACTACTACTAATAAATCACACAACTACCTCTACGATTCTACTAGTCCTACTAAATCAGTAAATCGGCATCGTACTTGCGCATTGCACTGGGCTACTAATAGTAGTGCTGCGTAGTGCGCACAAGAGGGAGGACGCGAGGCGCAGAGAACTCCAGAGGGCGGTGAGGCCGCGAAGGCCAGAGGGAGGCGAGCAGAGGCTGAGGCGCTGAGTAGAGAGGGCCAGGGGGAGGCGAGAGCCAAAGGGAGGCGGCTGACTTGGGGCCTAGGGGGCGCCCGAACGAGGACGAGGCGCGGCAACGGGGAGGGTTGGAGGCGCGACGGCAACGAGGAGCCGGGAGGAACCGCGCGACGAGGAAGTGGGGAACCAGAGGAGGCGGCGACGCGTGAAGATGAAATATCAGGTAGTGTTTTTGACCGCACAACACTTACCTTTCTTCAGTTTTCTCTCGTGCGCCCAGCGCTGCCCAATGCTGCTCCGCCTTGCCCGCCTCATGCTGCCTACGTCCGCCTTGGACCGCCTGCGACCGGCTAGGCGCTCGGCCTGCCTAAAGCACCGATTGGCAATGAATTGCGGCGGGGGAGCTTCGCCCAGCGCCTAGGCAGCCTAGGCGCCCGCTTAGGGAAACACTGCATTTTATAGCTCTTATAGGTCAGGTTAAAAAATGTAAAGACCATTTGAAAGAAAGTATGTTTCTAATTTCATCAAGTGAAAAATGTTTCTTCTTTCCCCTGTTGTTTCCTGTCAGACTAAATTGAGATGTAGCCTGTAGAAGGCTAGAAGTCAATGAACTTTGTATTAGATACTAGGACCTTATGAAATCATTAAAGGCAATTATCAAGTGATATATTAGCAACATACATAGTGCAAATGGGCAATTGAGCAGTACCACGTTGGAACCACCTCTTGGTGGGATAGTGGAGTTGTTGGTGAAGCTTATCAATTCCATCCCGGTACTGGTTGAAATGGCCAAAGCATACCCTACTGGCACCCAAAGTGGCACACAGTAGTTTCAATCCTGTACTGCCCTCTATACCGGTCATTCCGGTACCGGGCATAATTGGTGTGACCACTCATTTGAATCAGTTTGGAATGCCCAGTCCAATACTACGTCATCAGTAAGTGAAATTATGTTAGACTAGTATACTAGACTATGGTAAAATATACAAAGTTATGAACCCGTGTTGTATTATTTAACTACGTACAACCTTTGTATGTATAAAGTTATTGAACTATGTGTCATTTTTATTGTATGATTATGTATTTGAAGTGATATTCGAAGTAAAATTATTTGTGCATATAATTACATATATATTTATTCATAAATATATATTATTACATTAAAATCCAGAACAGTATGCCGGAATGGACTGGTACTGGCGCATTCCATACCAAGAGGCAAACCGGAATGACATCTGGAATCAAATTGAAAACTATGTGTATAACTGTATGCACCAAGGTTTAAATCCTTGTGTATATCTTTATACACACGCGAGTGTTCTTTCCGTAGGAATTTTGTGATGTCCCGAATTTATGTTCAGGCTCCGTCTTTCTAGACTTTCTAGACGTGTGCCTAAGAGGATGGACTCGTGTGTGTATGATATATGTGTGTGGTGATGTATGCGTGTCTTCCTTATAATCGCAAAAGAGTAGAACCACACAAATGACATGCAAAATGGATGCAGACTGGTGGAACAGCCCGTCCCATTTTTTAGTAGCGTTAATCGCCAAAAACTTTCGAAAAAAAAATCCTTCCCTCAAACCTATTATTGTCCATCTAGCTAAATTATGACCCTTCATACCGACGAGAAAATTCAACCAGAAGAACGTTAGGTGACATGTTAGAAGACAACATGATTGTACTACTGTGACAATAGCCTTGTAATACCACTGCGAATTTCTGGTTCTTGCTATTTGTTAATTTCGGAGTTTTTCTAGAAATCTTTCCTGGGACAGCAGCTGGGGATTAAATAGGGAATGTGCATTATGACAACAACATATATTGGAGGCTTTCATGAAACGTACCTCCCATCAGTAATATGGATATTGAGTACAGAATTCTCAACACACCACTTGGGTAGACCGTCTTCACGTGGGCTATGTCTGTGATCAGATCGATGGTGTCTAATGGAAAGCGAACCAAATAACAATATGAGCATGTATAGGGTAACATAGAACAACAATGGCACAGTAGTTTGGAATGGTTTAGTAATTGTATGGACCGGAAGAAACGAATATATAAAAATTGTTATACCGGATAGGAATCTTTTCTCTCCAATGCGGCTTCTTAGGACATCAAATGAAGCCAGTATATATGCATAGAGCGGCAAATTGTCTGGGACTTAAGTGTATTGGTAAACCTTGCCATAATTGCTCGATCAAAAGCTTGATATATCTTCTTTGCTTCGGTAACCTCAAAATATTAATTGTAGTAGACATGGTTGTCATGGGAGAGTATTTTTAAACTGGTTGACATGGTGTTCTGGTATTTGCCCTTCCGTTGTATCACCCTGACGGAGACATTTTGAACATATTATATGTATATTAGAGGAGGAGCATGGATGCATGTGTTTCCAATGAAATTGAGCAAGGGCTTACCTCTTCATTGAGCAGAAGTGCGGAACAAAGTTCAAGCGTAAGACTCTGTTTTCTGAACCAGCAGCAGTATACTCGTTCATTCGTGTTATCCTAACACGAACACGCCAATGATGCGACTCCTGTGTGACATCCTTGAGCAAAGTGTATTCCATCCGTGATAAGAATTGAGCATCAATATAGCGCGGAAATTGTAGAAGCACTATTCTTCAAAGTAATATGTAAATAAAGTACACTGTACTAAATTGAATAGTGTAGGATCGGATGCGACAATCAGAGAGGGGGTGAATGATTGTAGGGTCTTCTTTTGCAATTTAACTGACAACTGAATATTATGTACTCGTACGAGTTGGTCTCCTCGTCGTAGTGGTCGAAACTTCTGTGATCAGTTCTGTCAGTGTATGCCGTTGTCGATAACCGGGAGAGCGACACAGTACGTAATCGAAGAATATGAAGTCGACCTTGTCGAGAGAGTTACGACCACTTAGTCGAAAGAATTCGACTATTAAATCTCTTCCACCCTCCGGCTCGGGAGATTCACGCACTGCAACGAACAAAAGCAGATCGAAGACGATGGACAAGAACAAGTTGAAGACCACCCAGAACAGGAACTAATCGAAGACTGATCAACACGAGAGCTTGTCGCAGACAGAAGAACAGATCGAAGACGATGAACTAGAACAAGTCGAACACAATGTCCAGATAAGTGGATAATTCCCTACCCCTTTGGTGAGAGGTTGGTCTTAGTTGAGAAGGTGCTGCTGTAGAAGAAGAAGACTTGGACTTGGAGGAAAAGTCTGCACCCCAGATCTTTCCCCACAAATTTGTTTTGTTACTTGATGTGGGTGCTAGTGGAGGTCGTTGTAAGCAGACTCCCTGGAACTTATTTTCATACATTTGGAAAACCTCATGTAATCGAGAACGAACATCTGCAAAATAGTTAGAATAGTCTAGCCCTGTAGTATCACTAAGAAGATCAAGAACATTAGCAAATCTGTCAATTTTAGCTCTAGGATCTAAAATAAATACAAATACATATAGGAAAGCGATTTCTCTCCAATGTTTGAGGTATTTACTTTTCATAGCAATAACAGCCTCTCGTAAAACATTATCATTTTCATAATTTTTCAATTGACTAGCAATTTGTATAATACTATACATAATAATACGAGATGTTGGATAATAGACAGTGGACAAAGTAACAGTGACCTCGTAATTTTTTTTCTCTAAAAACTGAAGTATCTTCTCAGCAACGAACCAATGTTGCTCAGTCAGTAGTACACTACTGTCAATGCTCTGATAGTGCGTTTGAATAAAAACAAAAAAAAATACTCTTATATGGTAAAATACTCTGAAGCATCAAGTAAGTAGAATTTCATCTTACGAGCATGTCCAAACCAAACTTTCTTGGACGTACACCCATCGCTTTACATAAGTTCTTATATACTGCTATTCTTACATTAGAATTATTCAAGTAAGATATCGCGTCATGAAAAGCTTTAAAATACGAAGTTAACCTCTTCAAAGCGCATTTGACTATAAGGTTAATAATATGATAAGTGCATTGCTGATGTAGCAAGAAGGAATCAACATATGTACTCAACACTTCAGTGAGAATATCCATGGCCCTTGAGTTCGAAGCGACATTGTCTAAAGTAAGTGATAATATTTTGTTTGTAAGACCAAAGTCTTCCACGACTTTGATAATACAGTTTGCAATATTCTCACATGTGTGTGCTACATCAATTAATTTGAAACCTAAAATTCTTTTCTCTATTACCCTGTCGTCATTAACATAATGAGTAACTACACTATGATAATCCTCCTTAGCCCGACCGCTCCATATGTTCGAGGTCAGGGCCACTTAAAATATGTACGTACTAAATAGTTCCTTTAATTTATCACAACATTTATTGTAGTATTTTACTAGATCCTTAGTTGTAGTCTATCTAGAACGGTAGAAAATTTATGATTATGCACAGTCCAAATGTATGTTTGGGAAGTAGTAGACTCCCAAAGCTTAACGGTAAATCCTTAGAAGCAATTAAATGATAAAGAGATTGATGGGCTACCTCAAGATCGTAGTCTCAGCTACGTACCGTACCGTCAGGGTTGTACTGCAGCTGCGCTTACCTCATCACTAATCCTTGCTTAGCCTTACATCTTGTAGCATGTCTAGATCTGTTCAAACGCCTAGCTGGGCCGAGCTTCAGGGCGGAGCTGAAAAGCCCGATCTCGGCTCGGCCCGAAAATCAATTTTTCATTAAAAATATTTAAATATTTTTTTGAATAAAAAATAATATTTAATTCATTTCAAGAATTAAAATAGTTTTTATTATTTTAATTGCATTCCATCAAGCTTTCAGGTCGGGATTCAAGTCCCAAGCCCAAGCCGGGCCGCCTGCAAACAGGTCTAAGCATGTCTAAGCAAGTGTCTCATTCTACCTAAAGACTTTGCAGACAATTAATAATGACAAATTTTGCAAACAACATATGATATCTTATTTCCTTATGCGTCTGGCTTGGTTGCCCACCGTGCTTGGCCAGCCCACCCCCTCCCCTTTTCTCCCTCCCCAACCCCATGTGCCAGTACGCCCCGCCTCCTCCCTCCATGCTTGCCCCTCCCCCCCCCTTCGAGCCAGCCCACACCCTACCGTCTCTCCCTGTGGCTCCTTGCCACCTCCCTCCTCATCGATCGCCGCCTCCCCCACCCTCCCTCTTCTCCCTTCGCATCGGCCCCCTCCCCGCCGCCTCCCCCTATGGCTCCTCCCTCCGCGCCACCCCCCGCCCCTCTACCTCCCCCTTGGCTCCTCCCTCTTCTCCCTCTGCGCCGGCCGCCGCCTCCCCCTGTGGATCCTCCCTCCGCGCTGGCCCCCGCCCTCTGCCTCCCCCTTGGCTCCTCCTTCTTCTCTCTCTGTGTCGGTCGCCGCCTCCCCCACCTTCCCTCTTCTCCCTCCCCGGTGGCTCCTCCCTCTTCTCTTCTCCCTTCGGCTCTGTGTGCCCCGCCGCTTTTGCATCGGCCCTACGCCCGTACCTGCACCGGCATTCTCCTCCTTACCGCGCCGCCGCCGCCCTCTGCCTTCCCTCCCCCTCTACAAGGGCCACATGGGTCGTGCTAGGATCGTGTCGTGCTTGGCATGTGCTGAGCTAGTCCCTCATGTTGGGGAGCGCAATCCAAGCACGGCCTGGGCCATCGTGTTGTGCTGGCCCGACCCGTGTACAGTGTGAGTTGTGCCATGTCTGGGCCAGACCATCTGACCACGTCTAGCTGAGGGAGGGCAATGTGGGGGAAGGAGCAACTTTAGGCGCCACAGCCCATGGGCAGGCAAGGGCCCAACGGCAAGCGGGCCATCACGGCGATGGCCCTTTGCCTTCACATCCGCTGCTACACCCCGTCCATCACCACCACGAAGTCGTCCCACCCGTTTCAGGATCGTCGTTGCCATGCTCGCCGCCGCCTCCAGATCCGGTTCTGGAGATGGTTGTTATGGGAGGGAAGGGGGATGGAGATGCTTCCGAGTTGGGAGAGGGGGTGGAGAGGAGCATGTAGACCATGCCGGTAGCAGTAGAGGTTGTCGGAGATAGCGGAATCGGCGGCGGTGGTGGTTAGGCTGGTGAGAGGAGAGAGAGAACGAGAGAGATGGTGAGAGGGGAAGGGTGTTGGTGGGTGAGGAGAGAGGTTGGGGAAATTTTTTTTAGTTTAATCATTGTGGGTCCCACCTTTGAAGATGAAAGGATACAATGTACTTGAGTGAAAAAAATAGATTTAGCATCTATGTGATATGACATATTTTAGCGCAGGGTAGATCCACCACGTTATAAATGCTCTTGTATCTTGCATGTAGAGGGTCCACTTGTTCCGTTATTCATCTTTTCTTCTTATCTTACAAAATATGTCAGTGATTCCCTGAAAGCATTAAGAGCTTGTTTCAGCTGTTGCTATTTTTCTTGGATGTCTGTGCCCGAAATGAATTTAGCAGAATTTCTATTTATTTGAATTTGTATTCAGTGTTCAACTGTTCATGATCCATATCGAAGTTCGAGGAATATTGGTTTGGCCGATATTCGGCTCGTACTTGTTCCTTATTCATCCCTCCTCTCTCTCTCTCTCTATTTTTTTTATGAGACGTACGACGATGTTCACACTTCACAGACCCTTAGGAGTTAAGTCCATAGTAAGAAGAAGACGCCTTTTAAAGCCGAAAGCGTTACCGGCAATTACGCTTCATCGAATCCTCTCCGCACCAAACAAACACCATCGTTCCCCCACTCCCCCAACCCCCACCTCTCCCGTCCCTACTCCACCAACCGCCGCCGCCGCCGCCAGCGGTGCGCCTCCAGGCCGCAGCCATGCACGGCCGCCGCCACCTCGCGGCCTCCCTGGCCCGAACCCTGGCCCAGACTCCCTCCCGCACCATCTCCTCCACCCCGTGCCTCCTCCAAACCCTCGACCCATCCGCCCCGTCGCCTGCCGCAGCCCCGCCTGCGGCGGGGAGGCTCGCTGAGCTGCGGAAGCGGATGCAGGCGGACGCTCCGTCTCTGGGGGACTTCGTGTACTCGGTGGAGGTGGGGACGCGGCAGCGGCCGCTGCCCAAGCCCAAGTGGATGAAGGAGACGGTGCCCGGCGGCGCCAAGTATGCGACCATCAAGGCCAAGCTGCGGGAACTGAAGCTGCACACCGTCTGCGAGGAGGCGCGCTGCCCCAACCTCGGCGAGTGCTGGTCCGGCGGCGAGACGGGAACCGCCACCGCCACCATCATGATCCTCGGGGACACCTGCACGCGCGGCTGCAGGTAAGGGATTAATTCTCTTCTTTTTACCGCTTTTATTATTTATTGTGGACTGCTGCTTAGGTTGTTTAGGCTATGCAAAACGAAACTCTAATGTGATTATGCTGTTTTAGGGATTAGAATGGGCTGTTCTATATGCTAATCCATTTCTAGGAAATTTTGCAGATTTCTGTTTTCTATGCTACACCTTGAGCCGTGTGAATGTGAATGATGTGATTTTGTAGCTACATGTATTTCGGTTGCCTGTGCTAGATTATGTGGATGCTTTGACGCTGCTTGTGATTTAGGAATTGTGGATCCCATCTGTTGTGTAGTATAAATTAAATTATAGAAAATAGGTAAGTGTGTATGGTTATTGTGTAACAATTATGGAGAAAACACTGTTTCTTCGATTGTTTGTATTAGGCATTGGGACAACTGCTTAGGTTGTTTAGACTATACAGAAGGAAACCTTGTTGGGGTGTCTTAGCCTTTAAAGATTAGACTGGGTTGTCGTTCCATATCCATTTCGAGGAAATGTTGCAGCTTTGTGTTTTCACACTACACCTTGAGCCGTGTTAGTACAAATGATGTGATTTTGTGGCTACATATTTCAGTTGCTTGCTTTGATTATGTGGATGCTTTGACGGTGGTTGTGATTTAGATTGTTGATCCTAGCTGTTGGGTAATACGAAGTTAAGCAATATTAAAGTTTATAAAATAGTGCAGTTTAGTTCTATGGGGAGAAAAGGGTACAAACAGATGCACATTATAAAGCAATTCTATATAAACTCTTCTTTATATTGTGTCGATTAGGAGCTGTGGTTGACAGCTTCTTGTGTTGTTTAAATTAGGTGCTGTGGTTGTCAATCATGCTATCCATTTTGATGGAGGTTAAGGTTAAGGTTTTTTAGGCTGTGCAAAAGCTAATCTTGTTGGCATTTCGTATGAGTACAGAATTTTTTCTGTCGATGTACTGTTCCATTTATTTGCTTTAGATTTGCAGATGTTGCAATCTACCTTATTGCGATTTAGGAGTCACCTTTTAGAGAAAGGAGCACAAAGCTCCTGTTTGATAGTTGAATTTGAATAGTCCTCATATTGCAGATTTTGTAATGTCAAGACTTCAAGGACTCCCCCTCCACCAGATCCCGATGAGCCTTCCAATGTTGCACAGGCTATTGCCTCATGGGGCCTTGATTATATAGTCATTACAAGTGTTGACCGAGATGATTTACCTGATCAGGGGAGTGGTCACTTTGCTGAAACAGTACAGAAGTTAAAGGTTTTGAAGCCAGAAATGCTTATTGAAGCACTTGGTAAGCGACATATATCTGGTCATATTGTTTGGTCATTCATTTTTTCGATACATCATCTGTCCTCTGTAGAGAAGGTACATGCTTCTTAAAGTAGTAATTTTGCAGTACCTGATTTCCGAGGGGATCCTAGCTGTGTAGAGAAGGTTGCAACTTCGGGTCTGCATGTTTTTGCACACAACATTGAAACAGTGGAAGAGCTGCAAAGAAATGTGCGAGACTATCGTGCAAATTTTAAGCAGTCCTTAGATGTTCTGAAAATGGCAAAAGAGTATGCCCCTCCTGGTACCCTTACGAAGACATCAATTATGCTGGGTTGTGGGGAGACTCCTGATCAGGTTATCAGCACAATGGAGAAGATGAGGGCTGCTGGTGTTGATGTCATGACATTTGGTCAGTACATGAGGCCGTCAAAACGTCATATGCCTGTTTCTGAGTATGTTACTCCTGAAGCCTTCGAGAAGTATCGATCTCTTGGTGTTGAAATGGTATGTCCATCTGCCTCCTTTAAGTTTTCACATTGTACAAAGTAAATCTATTATTGATCATAATTCCTATTATACATCTTATATGTGGAAAATTAACTATAATACCAGCTTCACATCTTATACACAATTAAAAAGAACTTTCTCAAACCCAATGACTTGATGTAAACTAATAGTCTTTATTGGTTGCCAACGAGGAGCATAATCCACAGAAGAAGGCAAGTCCGCAGAGCATGTTCAGAGCATGCTCATCACTTCTATCATTTAGTGACACAACTTAGTTTATTGTTCTAGAGAACCAAAGATCTAGAAACTTTCCTTTTTCATGTAATCCGCATCAATGGTTCATATATAAATATGAATACCTTCCTTAATACTATTACCCCTTTTGGTTCCCATGTCTTTTTTACTGTTGAAGGGCTTTAAGCAACACTGCTATATTTTGCATCATACTTAGCTCAGATTGGTGACAAATGGCTTGGTCTTGAATGACAGGGATTCCGTTACGTTGCATCTGGACCCATGGTTCGGTCCTCCTACAAGGCTGGTGAGTTCTACATCAAGGCTATGATTGAAGCCGATAGAACAAAATCTGCTGCCACTGCAGATTCCATTCCCTGACATGGCTACACTGCAAATAAGCTCCTCGGTTGTTTCTAAGTTCGAATCGGGGAAAAAAATGTGTTTTTTTGCGTCATCTTGGCAATTGTATTCTTTTTTGGAGAATAAATCCTCCGAGCTCCTCACTTGTACCATCTCTGCATTTCTTCATACTCCGTTGCAAGTCGAATACTCCCTCTTGCTTTATAAATTATAATGTAAAAAATCAACAAACAGTTTATGTGATCAAAATCATTTGTCGTAACAGCAGCAGGGACAAAGTCAGTCAATTTGTACCTGATGCGCTGTGCTTGTACTTGTACAGAATGTGAAGATAGGTAGACTTGCTGTGCTATTGGTAGATCCAATCTTCTGTAGATCATAAGAAAGAGATGGAGCCCACCGGTACTCCACAAATCGTGAATCGCTCTTTCTCAAGTCAACTTGACCCTCTTTTGAGTTGTCAACTTGACAAGTCCCTGCCTGCTCTATAGGTTCGTGGGAGGGATGTTAGGGGTAAAGAACACCACTACGAATGAATATTATTGATGCACAGCGTTACATTGGTGTCTTGTCCCAAAAAGGATCTAAACAATAATGCAATAATGCTAGACACATGAACTATCAGAATTATTATTTGCATTATCAACATCCCATTGAAGGTGAGGAGGGTGCATGCCCCACCATTTTCTCCAGCCACTGCACACTGCAGCAGTGGGTTTGGGTCAAACCAGCACTAGCACGAACGCTGGCTTGCTTAGCTCACACAGACGTGGCTTCCTGCTTCCCTGTAGCTGGCCCTCCCTCTCCATCAATTTGCAAGATTAGCTCCATACGATACAAGGCCGCAAACTAAGAGGGTGTTTCGTCCGAGGAATAGCCCCTTCTCATCTTGCATTGTCGTTAGGGCCTTGTGGTGTAGTAGCGATTGCATTGCATTCCTCAAAACAAAAGAAGGAACAATGATCAGGTTCCGACTCAGGATAGGTGGTATTCTAGACCAACCTATTCTTCGGAACAAGTGCCCTATAAATTATAGTTTTTTTTTAATTATAGTAAACTCAATTTAATATGAGCCGTCTATTCTTTTTATCTAGTGATTCAGATTAGTTACGATTAAGTTGTGTTATACCTGACAGTATGAGTATTATAATTCCAATAGAGTAGAATTGTAATTGATTATTTGGGGGATCGCATGATAGAAGAGTAATATTTTCAACCATAAGTGAAAAAGTCTATTGTACCCTTGTAAAAAAATTATAAATACAAATAAAAGTATATTCTACGCTTAGCAAATCAAATCAATGATCAGATTTGATTTATACAACTACTATATACTACTAGTAGAATATATCGTAAAATTTCTCATAAATCGACCGTCTAGTAAAGCGCACACGCGTAGGGAATTGTCTACCTGATCTGCATCGCAGGATCGTAATCTAGCCATCTGAATCCGATTCAGACGGAGGCTTAGCTTTACTCGTGTTCCCGAGGGCTAAAGCTACGATATCAAATAAAACTCGAGTGCAGGTAGTTTTCAGTAAGCAACGCCTGTGCTCAAGTGGGACGTTCGAACCCATAATTAACCACATCAAGTTATCAAACCCCGCCATGTGCGCATCCTTATCTCCCCATCAGCGCCGCTCTTGTGGCGCCCAAGGGTTCGAGCCTGTTTCGCTCAAGCTTTACCCGCCCACCAGGGCAGAGACGCAAGAGTCCACGCGCGCGGCTCGATCCCTCGAGAAAGAGAGAGCCATTTCAACCAAGGTTTGCACGGCCATCGCAATTCGCAAGTCAGCCAATGGCTGCCATTGCTGTTGCTCGGCCCCCACCAAGCACTCGCATCTGCGTGTATAGTTGCAGTTGCAACTCCTATATAAGCTCCTTAGCTAGCTTGTTCCACGAAAGCTTCAGTGCTAGTGCTTTTGCTGCAGTGTTGACATTGCTGTACGTTGTTGCGACAAGCGCAAGCGCGAGTGCATGCATGGCTACCTTGTGGAAGCAGCCGAGTCTCGAGTTTGAGATGAAGGTCGTGAGGGCGGCCGGCTTCGAGCCGTGGCTCGAGGGCGGCCTCTTCGTGAGGTACTACATCCCGGCCGGCGACGGCAGGCGGTGGCTCCGCGTGGACACGCGCGCGCGGGAGGTCCCGTGCGGCGGCGGCGGCGTGTTCTGGGGCGAGCTGGCGCGGTTCGAGCGCTGGGGCTACGGGGCCGGGGCGAGCGCCGGCGCCGGCGCCGCGTCGCCCGCACCGGGCGGGGTCGCGTTCGAGCTCCGGTGGAGGCCGCGGCCGGCGTCCGGGTTGGCGGCGTTAATGGGAACGGGGAGGCCTTCCTCGCGGGTTCTGGCGCGGGCCGAGCTCGCGTGGCAGGACATCGCCGTGGCGACGGGCGTGACGTCGGCGTCGGAGAGATGGCTAACGCTGTCGCCGGCGAGCCGCGAGCTTCGCGGGTGCAAGGCGCCCAAGCTGCTGGTCGAGGTCAAGATCAACGCCGTCGCGGCTGCCGATGATCACGGAGGGAAAGCGAGCAAAGTCGGCCGCACGAAGAACGAGTGTCGCTGTAGCGGCGAGCACTGCGGTCAGTGCGGGTGGGTCGGGAGCGAGGAGGACATGTTCCTTGCAGCAACGTTCAGTCAGTACTAGTAGTAGCAAAGATTGTAATGGTCTTGGAGAGCCTAACCAGTTAGGTTCGAAAGTCGAAACAACCGATTTTTCTCTCGGTGCAACAATTTGTGGATTTGGGGCAAACCAAGGCATGAATTTTTTAGGTTTTGCAACTTTGAAGCATGGCTCGGTTTCAGTGCTTCTCGCTGCCTCGTTGGCTGCCGCGCGCCCGTACTCGATCGGGCAACGCTGCGCCGCCGTACGTACCAGTTGCCACTGCTCCGCCGACGCCGTACGCGATCGCCTCGACGTCGGGACGTTCGTTGGGCGAGTGGAGGGCCCACAAGGCAGTGAGAGCAAGGAGAACGGTAGCTGCGTTGGCTGTATAGGCTGCTTTGACTTTTAAGCGGGAATGGATGATGGCCTCTGTTGACACGTCGGTGTTCTTGGGCTTAAGGGGGTCGCTGGATGGTTCAACCACACAGGAGTATCCTGTGACCTGTGGTAGATTTTCTTTGGAATTTTCTGCACAAGAATTTTCCATGTTAATTTGGTTCATGGAATTTTATATGATTTAAAGTGGATTTCATAAGCCAAACATGTCTTACCAAAAGAAAGGAATGGTTGTGAAATACATTGGCGACATGCTATATTATATACATAGCACAGTTCTGGCGTCTATAAGATCATGTCTAGCGATCGGATGGTTAGGTATTTTTTTTATTTAATTAAACTTATTTGGATGGAAACACAATCATAACAACACCATTCGTCTGTTTAAACTTCATGTATTGGTTAACAAGAACGCACTTCAAAATAAAATATGTTTAAACTTCATGTATTGGTTAACAAGAAGACACTTCAAAAATAAAACCCAACCACTACCTCTTGAGGTTGCTCATTGTGTCGACACCGTGTCGGCATGTGTGTGTTGGTCATGTGTCACTACTACAGAACAGACCTTTGGTCGAACTGCCAAATGGGCAATAGTCTCGGAGAAAATTACGTCCGGGACGAAAAAGATCTTTCGTCCCGGTTAGTAACACCAACCGGGACTAAAAGTCCCCTGCCCAACGGCTCTGGTGGCAGGCTTTTGCAGGAGGGACGTTTAGTCCCGGTTGGTGTTACCAACCGGGACTAAATGCCAACCTTTAGTCCCGGTTGGTACTACAATCCGGGACTAAATCTTTAGTCCCGGATTGTAGTACCAACATGGACTAAAGGTTGGCATTTAGTCCCGTTAGTAACACCAACCGACTAAATGTCCTTCTATTTAAACCCCTGCTTTGGCGCTCATCACAGAGCCGGAACGCCGTCGCCGCCGCTGGACGACACGCCGCCGCCGCCATTGCCACCACCGCCGAGCCGTTCATTCACTCAACCGTATTCACCGGCGTGTTCGCGGTAAGCTCTCGATGCTAACCCCGCCGTCCATTATGAAAAATATGAAATGTGAAATTTGAATAATTTTTATATGTTATAAAATTGCCAATTAATTCATAAATGGAACTTTCATGATTTTTGTAGGCCACAATAAATTTCAAAAATCATGAAATTTGTTATTCCACTAAGTTACACTGTGAACAGTCCATATAAAAATTTTAAGACTATTTGGACAAAGTTGAATTTATACCTATTTTATGCTTATTTATTTAATTATTATTCCATGAATTTTGTAGGCTAAATTAATGATCCAAAATTCTGAAAATTGTTTTGCCATCTAATTAGGCTATGAACTATCTGTACAAAAATGTTGGGATCAATCTGAAGACTTTTATTTTTCACCTTATTTAATAATTATTTAAATAAATGAAAAATGACTTTTACATGTGTTAGTTAGGTTAAGCTTTGAGGGGTGTTTGATGAGATAAGTCTTATCTTATCAGATCCAACCTCTTGGGTAAAAATAATAAATATTAATTTTGTTTTAATAAATAAGTTTAATATTTAATTATTAAGTAATTAGTTAATCTCTTAATTAGCTTAATCACTTAGTTATTGTTTGCCTTTTGGATTGATTGTTGACCTAGGGTCATTCACCCTTAATGACTTTGGGCAATTTAGTTAATTATTAATTATCATTTAACTTGATGTCCCTTCTCCTTAAGCTTGCTGTCAAATAGTGCTGATTCTTTGAAAATTCAAAATAAATTCATCTTAATTTCAAAAATTCTAAAAAATTTTGGGTAGCCTCTCTATCATGTGTACTATCTGGGAAAAATTTGAAACTTGAAATTTAATTATGTGATATGTCATATAATGCGACGATGACACGCCATGGATGTACAATGCCGATCGCGCCCAAAGAGTTCATTGATGCGCGTGCATTATTTCTTAAGAGTGGCCGAGGCAAACAAGCGGGATGGTTTCATGTGCTGTCCATGTGCCCTGTGTAAGAATTTGAAGGAATATTCTAGCTCAAGGAGTCTTCACTCACACTTGTTGAAGTCGGGTTTCATGCCAAACTATATTTGTTGGACCAAGCACGGAGAAACCAGGGTTATAATGGAAGAAGGTGAAGAAGAACAATTGGACCCTAACGACATTATTGCTCAATACGGTGACTTCGATGATCCGCAATGGGCGAAGTGAAGAAGAGGCAGGGGCAGAAGACACACTCGCTGAAGATGATGCTCTTAGTGATGTCATTCGTGATGCACAAAGAGATTGCAATGTGCCTCTTGACATTGAAGGAGGTGATGGGGAGAAGACTTTAGGAGAAGCGGAGAAGACATTCATATGTTGGCGCAAGCGCTATATCATTATTCCCGGGCGCCACCTCCTCCTCCTCAACAACCTAACCCTAGTGCGGATGAAAGTGAACGAAACATTTTTCACTAATTATGTATTGGCTTAAATAACGGTTTACTCATACCACGTTGTTTTCACAGCAGAACCTCCCCAACCTAAGTCCAATTATCCATTCACCACCGGTCACGTTGTTGCGGGCGATGACAATGAAGTGGAAGACACGGCCGCATCCCCACCGCCCCATCGCCTCCACGGCGGGCTCCAACGCCGACACCGCCGCCCATCGCCTCCACGGCGGGCTCCAACGCCGCCATCGCCCCATCGCCTCCACGGCGGGCTCCAACGCCGCCACCGGCCGCTCCATCGCCTCCACGGCGGGCTCCAACACCGACACCGCCGCCCATCGCCTCCACGGCGGGCTCCAACGCCGCCATCGCCCCATCGCCTCCACGGCGGGCTCCAACGCCGACACCGCCGCCTCCGCCAAAGAAGAGGCGCACCCACAAACGGCGTCGCCGCCCCACCGCCAAGAAGAAAGCCTCAGGGAGAACACCAGCTATTTCTAAGACGACGAAACTTTCCTATGAGAAGACTGCCGAGGAAATAGATGCTTCAGTGAAAAAAGATGTGGACAGTTTCTTCGCGAAAGTCAAGGCTAAAAGTGAAGCGAAGCGAAACCCTGAGAAGTCGTACTTCTTCGTACGTCCAGAAGTTCTAAGGCAAAGGGTGGACGCCACCGAAAAAGTTACGCCATGCTCGTAAGGATTCACCACTATCGGACTATGACCGCACTCTCACCAAGTCAATTGAGGAGGCGAAGAAGAAAGAGAAGAGAGCACGGAAGGGTGTTGCACAGCTCGGGGAACAATCACAACAATCAGTGCCCCCGCTAGTTATTGGGAATGAATATGGTTCAAACACGAACGTGCTAGAACAGATATCCGGAAATGTGCATTTGGATCAACTTGATGAATTTTTCATGAATCGGTCTAAGCATTTCCCAAATGCTCGACGGAGCACACATCAAAAGTGCTCCGGAAGTTGATCATTGGAAGAAGGAATATGTATATGGCAAGAGTCTATACAACCCTGAGAAGCTCATGGAACTTCGTACGCAAATGTACTTGTTAAACAAGTGGTACATGGCGGCGTGTCGCAGAAAAGCGGATGACTATATTTGCGTCAAAATTAGAAACCATCATTACTTCCGTGGCGATGACATTATAATGGTTCAGTTTAATGAGTTACACCAGCTATGCCACATGAACGCTCTAGACAAATCTCTCATCAGCTGCTTTTGTCTGTACGTGATTCTTTCTTTTAATAATCTCACTCTAGCATATGTATATGTATAAGTAATTATCCTCACACTAGCTAGCATGTCTATACATATGCAGAGACATGATGAGAGACCTCACACGTAGAAACGACAAGAACATTGGTTTCGTTGATCCATATATCGTATTCAAGGACCCAACACACTCCCTACGATCAATGGAGACCTCAAACGGAGAGGAATTTCCGGAGATTCTTGATCAACCAAAAGAACAAAAGATTTATACTCTTCCCCTACAACTTTGGGTGAGTGTTGTTATCGTGTGCACATTTTACTTTACTTACTCAATCCAACATAAAGATATATATGTTGACTCTATAAACAAATGCAGCTTTCACTGGATACTGATTGTCTTCGATCTCTCCGACGGTCATTTGCTAATCTATGACTCGTTGAGAAAACCGCAGGAAGATTACCAAGATATGATAGACATTATCCAGGGGTAACTTCGATCTTTAAATATTTATTCCTGGCTCTTAAACTCGCAATACTTAATTAACGATCCAATTATTGGGCAGGGTTTGGGCTTGGTTCGTTCAGCTACACCGTCCGGATCTGAAAGCGCCACTTCCTGATCCACACCGACTGGATGTAAGTTGTACTACACTACTACACAAAGGGTCATCACAGACGGTTCGGAACCGTCATCACAGACGGTTTTTGAACCGTCTGCATTTTTATGTCTGTGATAACAGGCGGTTATCACAGACGAAAGAACCGCCTGCGTGATACGTATATCACAGACGGTTTTTAATAGAACCGCTCGTGATACTTCGTATCACCGACGGTTCTTGGTTTAAACCGTCGTGATACGTAGTATCACTGACGGTTTTTAATATAACCGCTCGTGATACTTCGTATCACTGACGGCTTGATCTCGTAACCGCCTCGTGATACGTAAGTATCACGACGGTTTTTAATAGAACCGCTCGTGATATTTCGTATCACGACGGTTTGAGCTCGTAACCGCTCAGGAGGCTTGCATATCACTGAGCGGTTCTTGGTTTAAACCGTCGTGATATGTCCTTCCACTAACCGCTTTTTGTCGTATTTTCACTAGCCTCGTGAATTGCTAGCCATGCCCTCTCAAAACAAACAAGCGTAAACATACATCACAGATTATTGTTGACAATCAAAGTGTTCATTTAACTCAAAATCAATTAAAAAGCATGTTTGAAGTATTGTCGCTAGAGTTACAAATTGAATTACAACTAGTCAAAGTGAGTTACAATATTGAATCAATTACAACTAGTCGACGACGTGAAACTCTCCGTCGGGGTTAACGATTTCCGACTTGATGAAGCCGCAGAGCAACCTCGAACATGTGTGACCTCGTTCTTCCGGAGTGCTTTTAATCAGACGCTGAAGTCTCGTCGCTAGCAAGAGTAAAGTAGTAAGAATATATATTTAAATTTATAATTAGAAAATAACTATAGCGAGATTGACCTACCGGGATCGTATCGTGGAATTAATCAATAGCCGCATATGATGGCATACGAGAATGCGCATAGGTGATCTTGTTTTTCTTGGCGACCGCAAAATGGGTATACATATATAGGTACAATATTCGAGACGCAATATTTACTGAGTATGATATATTATTATTGTGTTGTATCGCTGCATCGAAATCGCATCTTGTGGGTTAGTGTGGCGTCTGTTCCTTGTATAAACCTCCTCAAAGAACATAGCCGATGAACGCCCTACATGATTCCAAAAGTTATCCTCGTCCATTTCAAATGAAGGAAGACTACAATACAATTATGTGCGGAGGAAATGATCGTACTTTCGAGTATTACTTTAAGAAGGGTGAAGTCATGGTTTTTGTTGAGTAGAGAATCAAGGTACAATACCATGTTCCTCTTTGGCACAATAATCACAAGAATCCAAAGGAACCTACTCATGTATGTCGCTATAGTCATAAACCTATATATGTTCAAACGAATTTTGTGTAGCAAGTAGTGAAGCACTTACTCGGTTGTATGCGGCACCATTATGTACTCCTTGCCGTCCGAGCAAGCAATCCCATTTTTATGTAATTCTCGACGAGGATGCGCCTTGGTTTATTGTTTGCTCGAGATCACGTATGGTCGAGGAAACCCACCGGTTCGCTGGTTCGACGGGCACATTTCATCATGTATCCGCACGTAAGGAATGAGTTGTGATATTTATCGCTATCACGTGAGTGTAGAAATTGATTGTACACACTTACAAATGTCCAACATCGTAGAAGTGAGGCGCCGAGGCGCTTAGGTTGTATAGGTCGAATAAGTCCTCGGCCCACGACGAAGTGGCCCGCCTCGTGATGAAAATGCTCGCCCCGTGATCCGACGATTCCAAGATGGCTCCTCCTCTTGGGTCTTGCGATGTACCACTCATGCAAAGATTGACAAGCTAGTCCCGAGCCGGTTAGTTCTTTGTCGAGACCAACGGATATCCAAGGGAGTATTGCCGGGCTTGGCAGCGCTTCAATCTTCTTCGATATCGATTTGTTCGTAACGGACGCTGCGGTACGCCTTATCCGAGATGACTCGTGGACCGATATGGTGACACGCTTGTCTTGTCCTTGGCGCCTTCTCGACGGGAACCGATGAGGCGGGCTTCAAGCGAAGGTCGGGCGGACTCATCGAGGGTCCTATTGAGAGGCAGCGGGTCGTGACGATCTCGCGTCCATCGCAGGTCCGTGGCGATGTCCTTCTTGGGTCATCGGATAAAAGTGTGCACGGCATCCCCTAGTGTTGTGATTTCTTCGCTCGGGAATTTCGGGGATGGCCATGAAATTGTCATGTACCATGTCCACCGCACTCTGGCGTAACCTGCGCCACCGGGCACCGTCTTCGATCGCCTCTTCCGGTATGGATACACCATACCCCGACCTCAATAGCAATCGACCCAACCATCCTCACTTGAGTTTGCAGGCGTCGGCTCCTACAAACGGTACACAATTAGCTAAGGCGCCCTATATGTCTATATTTGGAGCATTCCGAGATGTACATTACCTCGATGACGCCGATCGGTAATTGCACGCCGTCATGTCCGATTATGTGTGGACGCGACGCCATCTCGATGTTGAGGAGGACTTGCTCCCAAATTAATGTGGGCGGCTTGCGCCTCATGAGTTCATTTACTTGGTTCGTAAACTTGTTATTTGTCCTTGAAATTTTTCAATAATGACATGTTCCAACCGAGCGCCGTCTTTGGTCCTTGGATCTCTTCCTACTCCTATATGTGGCGGAGTCGTGTGGGAATCCATCCTCCAAGGTACGTAAACCCCAACGCCTCGCGTTCGACCGGTGCTCCTTGTTTCCCGGGTACGTAGATAGTACATCCTTCTCCCGCCCACTTCGAGGAACCTTGGGAAGATGCGAAGTCAATGCTTCTGCAAGAGGACATCATGTTATTATAGACACCATGAAGTTATGGACTTATTAACAACTAAGTGGTTCGACATATTTACCAGCGCTGGGACACCGCCTCGTCGCTCGGGTTTGCGTAAAGAGATGTTGCCCAAGACGTGGCCGATGCCCTCGCTCTTAACTGTGCTCGAGCGCGCTCGTCGAGATCCCAACAAACGGTCGGGCATCGGTCTCGCCCTCCGCCGCCACTTCGTGGCTTTACCGCTGTACCAGCCGTGCCGAAGTTTGTGGGGTGAGTGTTTTGGGCCCGAGAGCTCGTGCGCCGCACTTTGCTCTGAAATTCGCCGTCGTCTTCATCCGCACGAAGGCATCCCATGTATCCCGCGACAAGAAAGGATACTTCGTGAAGGGCGTCCGACCGGTGTTCACAACCGCGTGACAAGCGTGCTCTTGAAGGTCCTCCACGCGTGGCACATCGCGGCGCCGCGTGCCATCGCACACGGTCCGGTCCGCTTCAGTGGAAAGTGAACGAGGCGTAAAGCGATCCACAATCGGTCTCTATGTACATCCGCCGACACTTCGGGTTGGGGTGGTTATGGGGACCCGTTCCTTACAAGTACCCGCAGACGGTCCGAATCTATGTCGCACGCTTGGGACTCGGCGGGATCCCGACGCCACCGACCTCCGTGATCGTCATGCGCCCGAGGGCAATTTGGATATTCTCTCGCCTTCTCGCTGCGTACCACCTTGATCGGAGATCCAGACGATTTGGCGACGCCGATGACGGCGCGAAGACGTGCCTCGCCATCTCGCTTACTTGCTATCTATATAAGTTACGACGCAATTATTACATAGTATATAATATATGGAAATTGCACAAAAATATAAACAAATATAATCAACGCTTGCCATCTCGAGTAAAATAAAATAAATTGCCGTCGATGTACCATAAGAATCATCACGGTTCCTGTGTTTACCTGCATTAGTCGGCACCCTAAGTATCGAGACTACCCACACGAGATATCTATAGAGCCTTAACTACAAAACTCGAGCAAGAATGGCCCTTTCTATATCCCCCCAACCCAATACAGAGGAGCATGCATGTCCATATATCTTGCTCACCATCGAACAGGTAATCGTCCAATGTACCTAGTAGAGGTAGTGTCAGAGAAGACTAGAAGCAAGGATACGTAAGGTAGAGGCAAATGAGATCCGGCTTTCTAACCATAATACCAAGCTTTGGTGGCGCACCAACATACATAAATTAAGCAATCGGTGAGCGAAGAAAATGATTAAAAGTCAATACTCAATACATGAGTAACTAAACTTATTTACCACTGTGTCATCTATCCACAATCTTATCGCATGCAATCACTCAAATGCTAAAACTAAGAATTCATTACCAAGCCATCGCTTCACATTACGGACGAGGCTTGGAGGGACATAGTGAGGTGAATTATCACGACGGTTCTTTCGAGACCTGAGACCGGAAGGGGAGAGGCGGTGGAGACCGGAGAGTAGAAGGGAGAGGCGGCGGCAAAGCGAGGTGGCGGTGGAGACCGGAGAGTGCAAGGGGAGAGGCGGCGGCAAAGCGCAGGAAGGCGGCAACTCGACGTGTCTGGATGATTGGCCTCGGCCGCCTTCGCCGATCGACGACAATGCGTCGCTTAGTCGACGCCATGACAACCCCGCCACCTCTTCGCCTCCCTTCGCCCGTTGGCTCATGTGGGGCCATCCTCGACCGCCTCCTCACCTCCCTCCACCGCAAGCTCGCATGGAACCCCTTCCCCGTCCGCCTCATACACCGCAAGCTAGGCAGGAAGTGGCGCAGTTGGAGGAGCTAGAGGCAGGAAGTGGCGCTCGAGCGGTAGACACAGCGCAGCAGATGAGGAGCTAGGCAGGAAGTGGCGCTTGAGCGAAGACACAGCCGCAATGCGGCCGAGGATGTCTCGGCTCAATTTATATGAAGCGCAGAATCGCTGCACGGTTCTATATCGTAACCGTCGTGATATTGATCATCGCGCACGGCTCAAATAGAACCGCCTCGTGATAGGCCCGCCGCGCTAAAACAAGGCCTCAGACAGATTTAATACGCACGGTTCCTTAGGAACCGTCGTGATGGACCGTCTGCTATAGACTCTTTTGTAGTAGTGCTAGCTCTCCGCATCTTTACCTTATCATGCTTCACCACGCGCGGATGACGAGAGTAATCTTTTATATCGCATGATGGGTTCTACGGCAGCCACCAGGCAACAATTTGTGTGGATACTACGTTTATGAAGTTCCTCACGGTGTATGCAAAAAGAACCCATCTACAGATGCGAAGTACGTAATAAGTATATATAATAAATCCATTTTATTTATTTGTTGCTATTAAATAAATCTTATGTATATTAATACTTCTTTCGCTTAATGCAAATTGAAGGAGATATGGTTGAAGGAACAGTGTTGGATATGGACCGCCTCAAAGGAATACAAGAGACAATCGCAGGATTTCTTAATGAGCATGTCCTCAAGCCCTAAGACCGAGTTCTACTTTAACCTGATGAACAATTGAAGCCAAACCAGACTAACATTTGTATGACATTTAAGTAGAGGACAACATTTGTGTTGTAAATACCAAGGATGCATGAATAATGTTGTAAATTTTATGTGCATATATATATATATATATATTATACATATATATAGCTCCATAATATATATAGTTTCAGTACTTTATTTGTGTGTAATAATGTTCCAAACTAAATTATATGTGGGCGATACATATATTAGCAATAAGAATACGATTTGAAAACCTAATGTAATTGTAAAACCAAAATCAATAATGAATTGAAATGGAAAAAAGAAAAAAACATTTTAGTCCCGGTTGGTAATACCAACCGGATTAAAAGGGCCAGCCCGTGCTCTGATTTCAATGGACCTTTTAGTCCCGGTTGGTATTACTAACCGACTAGTTGTCGTTTTTAGTCCCGGCCCGAGACCGGGACTAAAGGTGAGACATTTAGTCCCGATTTCCTAGTCCCGGCTCTATAACCGGGACTAGAGGCCCTTTAGGCCCGGGACCAAAGGTCTGTTCTGTAGTAGTGTGTCATATCGAGACAATACAATACATGAACTACCTAGTATGCATTTTGATATCTACACATGATAACACATGTCGAACCTCGCGAAAAAAGATAATAAACCATAACATTTCTTTGTTTTCAAACCTTTATAGCCTAAATGATTATATACTAGTATAGTACGTCATTCGTTCATCTATTTGTTAACACATCACAAATGTTGAGTATGATTATTTATATCCTAATCTACTATGACTTGGAGAGGTGTGCTATAAAAAAATCTAGATGAATTATAACAGGATTAGGACTTCTACTTCTCTTTATAGTACAATTCCTATTTCACTTTAGGGAAAACTAGGAGGAATATATAAAGTCATGAGGTGTAGCTATAGAGACCTAAGCAAGCAAGAGAAACTCATTCAAAGTAGAGGGGCATGAGAGGATTAAAGGTTATATTATTCTTTTAGCACTAGATTTTTATATAGGATAAGGATTTGAGTGTTCTAAAAGGTTCGAGAAGGTTGTGAGAAAGCGACAATCGCTACTCTTTTGAGATCGTGCTTAAGGAATTTATAGTCAGCTTCGTCAAACCTTTTTCTCTTGTCGTGATTGCTTCGTCGCCGTTATTTCGGTTCTCTTTACTATATTCAACTACTTCATTCTTGATATCGTATATGCACATGCCTTATCTCACAAACTATAATCCGATCTAGAGACTGTTGCACATAAAGAGGGTATCATAGTTTAACAACAAGAATTGCCATAAATCGTCACGAAATGTTATGTAGCCTAGACATGGTACAAAACACAGTGACTTTGCTGGGGAAAAAATCCTATTTATTTTCTACCTAGAGATTTGGATATGGGGTTGGATGAGCACCTGGTGGTGTGTCATCTAACAGTGTTGAATAGGGAGTAACCGAAAATTCAGAAGGGCATCTGCTGGATGCGCCTTTTGAAAATGAAAATGATACTCCATGGACTGAAATAGTTAATAGGAAGAAGGGTAAGAATAAAAACCCAGTATAGCCAATAAAAGGAATCGCATGGAATGTAAGAGGCCTTAACAAGCCTGGTAAAACCAAATGCTTAAATGAAGTGATTAGAAAGAACAAACCTGATTTTGTGGGCTTTTCTGAAACGAAGAAAGAAACTTTCACTGATGGCTTTTTTTGGTGAATTGCTGGTAATATGCCTTATGTGTGGAGCTGGTTACCTGCTACGGCCACTGCTGGTGGAATCATGGTAGGGATTAGAGATGGTGTTTATGAAATAGAAAAGTTTAATTTCCTGTACTGAGTTTATTGTGTCTTTAATCTTGATAAATAAGAAAGATAGAAAAGTTTGGAGGTTAATTACAGTTTATGGGTCTGCTTATGAAGATCACAAAGAAGGGTTTATTGAGGATTTTAATAGTGTGATGGTGACCTGGCAAGGTCCCACCCTTATCGGTGGGGATTTTAATTTGGTTAGATCTAAACAAGGAAAAAGTAATAGCGTGGTTAATCAGCTTTGAGTCAACGAGTTCAATGATTGGGTTAACCTTAATGGTTTAATTGAGCTGAAAAGTGATGATGTAAGCTATACTTGTGCCAATAATCAGAACAAATTAATTCAAGCTACCATAGATAAATTCTTTATCTCCACTGATTTTGGATCTATTTATCCTTTAGTTTGCATGAAAACCCTTCCAAGAGTAGGTAGTGACCATACCCCGTTGTTTGTTGACACGAGGAATTATCTCAAACTTGCAAAAAGATTTTCAGGTTTGAGAAATGGTGGTTAGAGAAGGAATGTTTTTTTAGCTAGTTAAGAAAATTTGGAATACTCCTTGTAATTTTCCTAAAGCTATTGATGTTTGGCAACTTAAAATTAGGTTACTCATGAAAATCTAAGGGTGGAGTACTAACAGAGTCCAAAAACATGCTAATTTAGGAATATGATGTGTTAGATATCTTATCTGAACAAAATAATCTCAATGAGGCTGAGAAAAAAGAATACATGATATTTCCAAACAACTTGATAAAATTTGGTACATGGAGGAAATTAAGGCTAGGCAGAGATCTAGAGACAGAAATATTTTAGAGGGAGATAGAAACACTTCTTACTTTCATGCAGTAGCTATTCAAAGAAGGAAAAAACTGATATCTGGGTTAGAGGGCCCCCAAGGTTCGGTTGAGGATAATGATGGTATGCTTAATATTGCTGTGAACTATTATATAAAAAATTGTTTGGCTTTGAGCCTAGATTAGATATTCGCTTAAATGAGGATTGCTGGGGTCCTGAGGACAAGGTTTCTAGCGAGGATAATGAAATGTTAGAAGCTGACTTCACTGAAGTGGAAGTTAGAAAAGTTGTTTTCGAGTCTTATGCTGAGGGGTCTCCGGGCCCTGATGGCCTGATGGTTAACCGGCCTTTCCCGTTCTACCAAAAGTTCTAGGATGTGATCAAGTATGATTTAATCTCTCTCTTTATTGATTTTGCTAAAGGTGAACTTGATATCTTTAGACTTAATTTTGCTATGATTACTCTCATCCCTAAAGAACATGATGCAAAAATCATTCAAAAATTTAGGCCAATTAGCCTCTTGAACTGTAGTTTCAAATTTTTTACTAAAGTTATGGCTACTAGACTCCTCTCTATTGCCGATAGGCTTAATTCTTATAACCAGTCGGCTTTTATAAAAAGGCCGTTTCATCCTGGAGTGTGTGGTTTCAGCTCATGAGATAATTCATAGTGTAATTCAAGATGGGAAGGATGGTATTGTTTTAAAAATTAGATTATGCGAAAGCGGATGGTATTGTTTTAAAAATTAGATTATGCGAAAGCCTATGATATAATTAGTTGGGACTTTTTGGAAGAAATTCTGTGACAAAGGGGTTTTGGAGCAAAATGGAGACTGGATTAACAAAATTCTGCGCAGTGGATCTGTACGCATCAACATTAACAATGTGCGGAGTAAGTACCTTATGACCAGTAAAGGTCCAAGAGAGGGAGGTCCTCTTTCTCCAATCCTTTTTAATACCGCGGCTGATGTATTTATTAGGATGCTAGTTAAAGCTTCTTAAAA
The DNA here is from genome assembly GCA_036346395.1 of Hsuehochloa calcarea. Taxonomy (NCBI): domain Eukaryota; kingdom Viridiplantae; phylum Streptophyta; class Magnoliopsida; order Poales; family Poaceae; genus Hsuehochloa; species Hsuehochloa calcarea. The sequence continues at coordinate 20,524,631 of CM070600.1, forward strand.
AGGGTTCATTAAAGGTCTCCTGGATTATTTCTGCATTGAAGGTGTTATTATCTCCGATACGCAGATGACACTTTGCTTTTGTTGGAGAGTTAGTCTTAGAGTTTAATAAGAGTTCAAGTCATGTGCAAGTCGAGAATTGTGTTAGAGTTGGACTATAATCTTTGACACTATAAATAAAAGGTGTGGGGGTCCTAAGGGACACACATAATTATTCTCAAAATTCAATATGGTATCAGAGCCAATCCATCCCACACCCTAGTCACTTATTAGTCGATCTGTCGGCCGTCGTTGTCTCGTCGCACGTGGTCCTCGGCTACCGCGTTGCACGGGAGCAGACCGTGGCTGGCCGGGTTGCATGCGGGCAAGCCGGCGGTGGCGGCGTGAGGAGGCGCTTGAGCCGGAGGTGGATTTGGCTAGGAGGAAGAGGGAGGAGATTCGGCGGTGGGGAAGTCGAGGTGGAGTTAACGAGGAGGAGGAGGAGCTTAAGCTGGAGGTGGAGTTACCGAGGAGAAAGAGGAAGGAGATCCGACGATGGGGGCGCCGGAGGTGGAGTTGCCGAGGAGGAGGAGGAGGACGCTTGAGGCGGGCTGGCCGCACTCAGTGCGGGAAGAAAGAGGAAGGTGTTGGGGAGGAGAAGACAAGACAGACATCAGCAGGAGTCGGCTGGAGGAGGTGGCGGGATCCGGTGACCCATGGCTGGATTCGAGCAGGCTCTCCGGAGAGAAGTGAGAGAGAGGAAGAAAGAAGGAAAACAAAGGTGAAGTAAGCGAGTGGGAGGAAGAAAGAGGAAACAAGGGAAAAGGAAAACGAAGAAAAGAAAAAAAGAAAATGAAGAAAGGAGAAAAAAGGAAAGAAAAAGAGGGAAAAAGGTGGAGATACAGATCTAGCGTCAAAGTCATCTGCTGCGCACGAGTGGCTGAGGAGATCACGTCCGGTGGAGTTTTGATCCGGGCGTGGAGGAGCTCTGATGGGTGGAGTAACGACGGGGTTGGGCCGAAAGGAGGAGATGAAGGAGAGGATCGGAGGTGGCTTGCGCTCGATGAGAGGAGAGAGAAGAGAAGGATTTGAGAAGGGAAGGAGGAGAGAGAGATAACAGAAAAGTTTTAGGGTAAGCAGAGAGACCCTAAAATAGGGGGAGAAGACTGTTCATATGGTGGCTTTGGTGGTTGTGCTAATGATGGAATTGGTGGTAATCTCGTATGTGGTGTTGACGTTGGAGTCGGTAGTGAAGGTGCTCGTGGAGCGAAGGTGTTCATGGAGTTGGTACTGGTAGGGGATATGGATGTGGATGTTTGATGGCAGTGATGAGCTTGACGATGGTGATAACGAAGCAAGAGTTGGTGGTAGATCCAGTGGATGCTATGGTGATGGTGTTGGTGTCGTACAATGGTGTTGGTATGAGTGTCAGAGATGGTGTTGCTAGAGAGGTCCGGATGCGGGTTGGTAGAAGGTGGAGATCAAGGCTGGGGGTATGTGGGCAGAGTGGTGGAGACCGGTGGTAGTTGGGGGGCGTGTGGGCAGAGGTGGAGGAGGTCGAGATCGGGGCAGCTGGTAGATGGTGAGATGGATTTGGTGACATCTCTGGTAGTATTGGTTGTGAGCAACTTTTGGTCTTTATAATGATATATTGGCTATAGAGTCGATGATAGATTTGTTAAAGTCTAGTAATGATATTGCAATACGTAATAGGATAGACATGATTGTTATCTCATGCCCATCTTGAGGGGAGGGGGTGTTGGAGAGTTAGTATTAAAGTTTAATAAGAGCTCAAGTCGTGTGCGAGTCAAGAGTTGTGTTAGAGTCGGATTGTAATCTTTGGCACTATAAATAAAGGGCGTGAGAGTCCTAAGGGACACATACAATTATTCTTGAAATTCAACAGCTCTTCTTAGACAACTATGTTGAACATGCCAAAAATCTTAAATTGATTCTTTCTTGTTTTGAATAAATCTATGGAATGAGGATTAACTTCCATAAAAGTGGTATGATTCCTTTAAATTTGGATGAGTATGCTTGTAATGTGTTTGCTCAAGCTTTAGGTTGTAATGTTGGGTCTTTCCCTATCAAGTACTTTGGGGTACCTTTGCACTCTGGGAAGTTGAAAAGGGATGACTTACAACCTTTGGTTGATAAGATAATTAAGAGAGTAGCATAGTGGAGGGGGAGACTGTTGTCTCCAGGAGGTAGGCTTATTTTAATTCATTCATGCTTGGCCAGTATCCCTGTGTATTTTTTATCTCTTATTAAGTTTCCTTCTTGGGTCATTGAGGCCATTAATTCTCAATTGGCTAACTTTCTTTGGAATGATTCTAATGAGAAGCATCATTATCATTTATCTAGTTGGCAAAGCATTTGACAAAGAAAGTGCTATGGAGGTATGGGTGTTCCCAATTTTAGGGAACTCAATCTTTGTCGGTTAGCCTCTTAGATCAAGAGATATCATCAAGATGAAACTAAAATGTGGAGGAGGATTATTGATTTTAAGTATAAAACTGATAATCCAAATATTTATTCCTGCAATTCTGTTAATGCTTCTCCTTTTTGGAAGGGAGTTATTTGGGCTTGTCAAGCTGCTAAGATGAGTTTTATGTTTTAAAAAGGAAGATATACAAGGTTCGCTTTTGGGAGGATCATATTGGTTTGGGTCTTCTAGCTTAGCAATCCAATTCTGGGAGTTATATATGATTGTCAATGTAAAAGTGTGTGATGAAACACAAAGTCTTCATTTGGCTTTTACTTGTTGATCGGTTAAACATGAGGAGTATGCTCGGGAGACGATGTACTTATAATGGTCTTGATATCCGATGTGTCCTTTGCAACCAAAATTTTGAGGAAACTACAATGCATCTGTTCTTTGAATGTCCATTTAGTTAAATTTGATGGACCTTTCTTCAAGTCAATTGGGAGCCCTCTCAGGACATTCATCACAGGATTCAAAGGGCCAGACAACAATTTGTTCAACCTGGCACATTTGGAAGCAGAGAAACGGTCTAATTTTTTTTTCAAACATCAACCCTGCTTTCGACTCTTGGAAAGCTTTGTTCAAAAAATAAGTAACTCTGCTTTTATGTAGAGTTAAGGAAGATCTCGAGGAAACTCTCTCGCAATGGCTTCTCTCTATTGAATAACTTAACCCTCAGTGAGGGTTTGTACATTCGTGTTCTAAACTACTTGTAATTACTGCATGCGTTTGCAGTGAAAAGGAATCTATCTCCCATCAGTTTTAGAGGGTGGTCTTTGAGATAGTTGGTAAGGATATTGGTGGGGATTCCTTATTATTATTAATTTATATTGTCGGGGCCTCCCCTACAGTTTCCTGTACAAAAAAGGAGCCTCTGTAGCTGAGTTATGGGATGGGTCTGATTTAAAATGTACTTTTAGGAGATGTGTAGATGAGACAAGCCATGCAAGTGAAACCGATGTGTACCGACATCCTGATAGCCATGCATAGACAGTGTCTTGGTTCTTTCAGAGAATAGACTAAGGTCTTTGCTTCCTTGGAGGTATCAAGATGGTTAGTATTGCTTGTTCTACAAGCCTAGGCAATATTTGATTTTACCTAAATCTTTCATTTCAAACTCGACTCTAGGTAAGAGCTTACTTTTTTTACAATTTAATGATGACGATGACAACATTGTGTGGAAATTTTATTTTTTAGAAATTTATAATGTAGTAGTAGATTCGTTTTTCATACCTAGAGTCCAGAAAATTGTCAAAAGAAAAAAAAATCGTATCTATCATCGATCCTAGCACTTTGAGCCTTTGCAAAAAAACTTTCAGTTTGCTTGTTGAATCTTTGGTTGCATTGTCATGTCTAGTTGCTGATTTTTAGTTCTGGTTATTGTCTAGATTGCTTCTCGTGTTTTTCCTTTGCGTCGCTTAATCATTTTTAGGGTTCTTAGTTTTTGCATCTAAAGCAGAAAATTCGTGGGTTAGAACTCCTCTAATCTGCACCAAAAAAAGAGAGAATACTTTGCTGTTATTTGTGACTTGTGGAAAACCCTAGGGTCGGCAAATAATAGAAGGAGAAAGAGGCCGCCACACAGAACAAAAGCCGTGGCAGAAAAAAAGAAGAAAAACAATCTTATGCCAAAAATCAGTGAAAATTAGTGGAGTCCTTCTACATATATCCATAAGCTTGAACAAAAAATTTCAGCAAGTTTGGCTCACGGAATCAAAAGATATAGCAGTTTCAAGATTGAACCTGAGTCGGTTTTGAGTTAGAGTACGATTCCGTTTCCGAGACACGTTTAGTAAAACGGGCATAACTTTTGCGTACGGTGTCCGTTTTGGACGTTCTGGTGCTTGTTGGAAAACTAACGACGAGGTGCATCATTTCCACTTAAGCCACTAAGCGACCTCTGGGGCCCCCCAAAATCGGCCATATTCAGCCCCGAATTCGCGTCACAAGTTTTTAGTTTCAGTTTTTGGCGTTTCTTTCGGTCTTTCCTTCGGAATTTGGGTTTCACCTCAACTGAAAAGTTGTAGATATCATTGAAAGATTTTAAACGAGTATATATAAGCTATATAAAACTTTGATCTTTCATCTCTCGAGACTAACTATTATTTTCTGCTTGAACTAAAGGGTTGTTTATGCTGCACGTTATTCCGTTTTTGTGCTCTACATCGTTTGAACAATCTTGTACCCTACAAAGAAGTTTTAATAGTTGGTTAGCATCTCTCCTAGCACGTGTAGTGAGGTTTTCCATTGCTTACATCAAGTCACATTTATCTTTGCGTGTGCGTACATACACATCTCTTAGTGGGGCTTTGATTAGCTAACTTTGATTAGACTAGGATCAGCAACATTGACTAGTACTTTGAACAATTTTTTAACTAGCATTAACTGATTTGATTATTGCCTATTCTTGCTACCATATTGAAACCTTCCAAGCTCCACTTCCTACTAACTCAGCACGTTCCGTTCATTGCAATCGTTGGGCTAATCGCAAGTGAGAGTATCACGAACCAGCCACCGGTTGTACCACTTCCTTGCTGTATTGGTAAGAACTAGTAAGAACTTGGTAAGGCGTTGTGAGAGAGCAACTGTTGAAATGCCAGAACCTAGTAGTTGATAGGAGCATATACTTGTGATTTATTTTCTTGTTTTCTACTAACCATAGCAGTTTCACGGGATGATTACAAGATATATCCACTTCTTCTTCGAACCGTTGGACAGGAGTGCAAGAAAGTGAACGAGGAAGATGCACGCTTAGACCATTTTCTCCACCACGGGAGGTATATGATTGTGATAGTATGTCTCGTAAAATTAAACTCAATGTGCCTTCTTTTGCTGGGAATTATGATCCTGATGCTTATCTCACATGGGAATTAGTTGTACAATAATTATTTGAATGCCATGAATTTCCTGATCATTTAAAAGTTAGGGCTGTTACCTGTGTGTTTTATGATTTTGCATCTATTTGATAGAGTGAATACTGTCGTACTAATAAGAACATACCTAGAACTTGGGATGCTAGGAAGAGAGCTATGGGAGCGAGATTTGTGCCTTCATATTATTCTCGTGATTTGCTGAATAAATTACAACGTTTACGCCAAGGTAGTAACACTGTAGAAGAGTACTATCAAGAATTACAAACTGCCTGGTCTCGTTGTGGCTTAGAAGAAACTGAAGATGCTAAAATGACTAGATTTTTAGGAGGATTAAACCATCGCATTCATGATAAACTTGTTTATAAACCTCCAACTGTCACTCGCTTGTTTCGTCTTTTTGCACTATTAAAAAGAAAGTACAGGGACGACAATCTAAGACTAGTCATACACTTTCATCGACTTTCACTACACATTCACGTGTACATGACATAAACAAGCGCATGATACACACCTCGGCTTTAAGATCATCTTCGGTTGCTCCTTCTACTACTGCTCCTACTATGATTGCCGCCCCTACTGCTCTAGAGCAAAAAGAACAAGGGAAAGCTTGTGACAATTTACCGCCTCCAGTACCAACATCATCTGAGTCGAGCCTACAAGGTAATACCAAAGGTACTGATTTGAACACTCAATCTGAGATTAATATCCATTATTTTATTCCTAGTATCATTGAACAAAGGGAAAATCAGATTGTAGTAGAAACCATTGAATCACATGAGGTGAAGGAACCTAGTGTTGAGAAGGCAGATATTAATTCCGTAGCTATAAAATCTGATATTATTAATAATCTGCATGAATCATGTGATAATTTGATTGATTTTCCTGCTGACTTGAGTGCACCATATAATAACATTGTTGATTTACCTGTTGACTTGAGTACACCACGTGATGAAATAATTGAATTGCCTGCTGTTGTGAGTACTTCATGTGATGAGTTAATCGCATACAATGATCATGTGGAATTGGTTAGACATAAAGAAGTTTTGACTAGAATTTCTCCTGCTGACTCTTTATGTTATATTATGTTGGATCCACCTATGAAATTGCCACATGCTATGGAGAAAGTTTCTATAATTGCATGTTCGAAATCCTTATTTAGTGCCTACACCCCTGGATATAAATTTAATTTGATTGGAGATTATGGTGTAGACAATCAATTTCTGGTATATCGAATATGCATAACTTGTCATCACATGGATGAATTAAAGCTTGCTGTTTTGGATAACAATTATTGTATGCTGAATCTTGTTCAATATGAGAGAAAAATAAAATTTATTGCTCATCCAATGCATATGTGTTCATCCCTTATTGCACCATCTCGTATTGAAATCTGATTATATGGATGAATGTTGTTTGATTCTAAAAGTTGTAGATTTGCCCATATGTGCTACCAATGCAAGTTTACAACTTCAGAGATTTGAATTGCATACACGCTTCACTTACATTTGCAAAACTAGTTGCAATAATTATTATGTGAGAAATTTTGTTTTGATCATTCGCATATATGATTACTCTTGGGTTAATAATACAACGATCTTTTATGATCGCTGCTGTCTTCTAACATTAATTGTGCAACAATGAAGAACCGTTAAAACAGATGACATATACATATATCATGCATACATCTTGGCTTCTTTGTTACCCTATTTTTAGCTTATCAAAAGCCGAGGACGGTTTTATTTTCAAGAAAGGGAGGATGATGAGGACATGACCCCTATGGATACAACCAAATTTGCTATGCTAGTTGTTCCAAGTACAAGAGCTCGTACGCTTCACTTAAATTATCAGGTGAGCTTATTTTTAGGAGTGTCTTTATATTATATGAACTATATGATGCTACCTAATGATGAAATATATATATATGTGAAACACCATGTCACTTTTGGTCCAAGACAAGCAAGCAGTTCGAGCTGGACCCGTTTTGGAATCCAGTTCGGTCTCCGGAATCAGCCTGACAGCACCAACTTAAAACAGACATAACTTTTGGAAACGTAGTCCGATTCGGGAGTTCTTGGGCTTGTTGGAAAGCTAACGACGAGATATTTCCAACGGATCTAGCCTCACCTCCAAATTTTTTCTGTAGACTTCGGAATCATCAAAAAAAGGTGCTATATCACCGATTTCTGCCGATTTGGGCCTTGTAATCGTACCGGAATTGGCCCATATGCCACCGGCCCACCTGGGGGTGCGGTTACTGTTCACATGAACAGTAATATGCAAGTTTAGTCCCACCCTACTATTTATTTTATATTTGTGGCTCCTCATCCCCTATTTAAGGAGGACACACCCCCTCTAGTTTTCTTAGATTTCGTTTGATTAGTTTCTCCATTGTGAAAACTCTCGTTCTTCGCTTGTGTCGACTAGACCAACCATAAAGGACCTCTTGTGGAATCCCACTTTTTGAACTCAATCAAATATTTGCAATTTAGATTGTACTTTACCTTGTTCTTGCGTGCTTCTTCGGTGTATGCATGAATTGATCTTCGTGATCAGGTGATCCGGGAATTCGTGTAAGGTTGATAATGACTTGTCGAGCAGTTCAGCGATTGCGTAATTTTGAGCCTTGCGAGTTCGTAGCCAGGATCGTGAGAGTTGAGTGACTTCTACCGAATTTATCTTCTCATCGAAAGATCGGGCCAAATCAGGACCTCCGAGGTTCATCAGTGCCGCCTGGCATCCAGAGGGCCAAACACACTAGAACTGCGGTGGCAACGGCGATGACCGCCGCCACCGCAGAGGAAGCAACAGACAACTCTGTGCGTGGAAACATCATCGGGGGCGAAGGGTCGTCCGGTATGCTCGCGGCGAACCAGCCAACGGGGGCAACATGCGTAGCACGGGAGGTGCTTGAGGCATTCCAGCAGGAATTAGCCAACCTCCGCCAGGAGATATTGGATCTCCGGCAGTCGGTGGCTGACCCCAGTGGGCCCGCGCTGCCCGAAGCCGCTGGACCTATCGAAAGGACATCACCCACCACCGCCGGCACCGGTATTCTGGGGGGATCCCAACTCCCTTGAGCGCAGGGCTAGAAGCATCCCGTTGGCCTCAAGGTTTCAAGATGCCAGAAGTCATGCCCTTCGAGGGATCCACTGACCCCTCAGAGTTCCTCCGCGTTTATGAAACAGCCATCGAAGCCGCGGGGGGAGATGACACCACAAAGGCGAAAAGCATCACCCTGTCCTTAAAAGGAGTGGCGTTAACATGGTTCTTCACCATTCCACCTCGCTCGTATGCATCGGAGCAATTACGAGACTTGGTGCAGAACAACTTCCAGGGGAACTACGCCGAACCAAAAGATGCTCGGGCACCTCTTCGACACCAAGCAGGCCCTAGGCGAATCCTTCGCAATTTATTTAGGAGATTTGCGGAAGTAAAGTGCCAAGTGAAGGGGGTCAATGAAACTACTTTCATAAATGCCGCGACTTGCGGGCTTCAGAAAGGTCCCCTGGCAGAAAGATTGGCTCGCAAGCCCATCCGCTCTGTGGCAGATCTCTTCGACAAAATGGAGGAGTACGCCTGTGCGGAGGAGGATAGCGCCGCGGCCGGACTCCTTGACCACGCGCGCTTATGCATAAACCGAAAGCGTGCCGCCTGCGTGAAAGAGACCGTGTCAATCAGAAGGTGAGCAGCGCCAAGCCACGCACCAATGAATACCGCCCTAGAGGGCGAAGCGTCTATCACGTAGACGGAGCACAACAGAACCCCAGGGGGAAGGGGTCGCGGCCTTGCCCACGGTCGCACCGGCCGAGGGTCGCAGGATAGCCGGAGTGGAAATGGAGGCATCCCGCTCTTCTACGACCTGCATGGCGAGGGATCCCACACCACCCAAGAGTGTCGTACCGCTTGGGTTAGCGCTGGGGGAACCCCACTGTTATGCGATCTGCATGGCGAGGGATCCCACACGACCCAGCAATGCCGTACAATATCCGCCATGCAAGACTACATGAACCAAAGCCAGCAACCGACGGGGAGCGAAGACAAGAAGGGCTCGGGCAACCGGTTGCCCGCCCCTCCACTGAGGCCTCGCCTCGAGGGGGCCCAGCCAGAGCATCGCCAGAGAGTCATCAACATGATTGCCAGAGGGTCGTCATTGGGCATGTCTTCAAAGAGGCAATGGCGCGTATATGCCCGCCAGATTCACCATGTCGCATCATATCCAGCATCAAGCCCACCTCGATACGCCGAGATTCCCATTACCTTCGGCCCGGAGGACGCCTTCGGTGTGTACTTCCCTCACCAAGACCCCCTCGTCGTCTCGGCCAACATCGCGGACTTCGATGTCAGACGCGTCCTCGTAGGCAGAGGAAGCTCCGCTGACTTGCTGTTTGTAGAGGCCTTCGACAAGATGATGATCTCTAGGGACCGCCTATCCCCCCGGGATACCCTTGATAGGTTTCAGAGGTAGGCCAGTCACGGCCCTGGGCCAAATCAACTTGCACGTCACCTTCAGAGACGACTTTGCCTCCCGCACCGAGATCATCACCTTCGACGTCGTACATATGCCCTACCAATACAACGCCATCCTTGGCCGGCTACGCTGAACACCTTCAGCGCTGTCGCACATCATAACTACCTTTGCATGAAGCTTCCCGCCCCTGAAAGAATAGTTACGGTGCGAGGTGACCAAGACCTAGTAAGACAAACGGAGTTGGAATCGTTATCGCCAGCTCGGCGAGTCCACGCGGTCGGAGCGGCAGTGGCTTCAATCGGTGGCACCACAGCAAGGTGGGTACCAAAAGCAAAACCCAAAGGCCAACTTCTAAAATCCCTCTCCTTGACAGTACCCCGGAGAGAACAGTGGCCCTCGGAGCCGACCTCACAACCGCCGCACGCGACGCAATTCTCCAAGTACTTCAAGGTAATGACGACATCTTCGCGTGGAGCCCCGAGGGTATTCTGGGGGGTTCCGCGGAATATCGTCGAACATCGCCTGGCACTGCGAAGCGATGTTGCGCCCAAGAAGCAAAAGTTGCGACGAATGTCAGTGGAGCGTCTCGAAGCGGCAAAGAAAGGGATCGCAAAACTCCTGAAAGTAGGAGTCATCCGAGAGATCAAACACTCCGAATGGCTGGCCAACCCCGTCCTTATTCAAAAAAGCAATGGCAGTTGGAGGATATGCGTCGACTTCACTGGTCTCAACAAAGCATCACTGAAGGACGATTTCCCCTTGCCCCACATCGATCAGCTTGTGGATGCCACGTCGGGTTGTGAGCTGATGAGCTTCCTAGACACCTACTCCGGTTACCATCAAATATTCATGGCAAAGGAAGATGAACTCAAAACAGCGCTTATCACACCCATCGGCACCTATTGTTACAACCACATGCCCTTCGGGCTGAAAAACGCGGGTGCCACATTCACCCGCCTCATCACCAAAATTTTGGCCAACCAGCTCGGCCGTAATGTCAAACCAACGTTGATGATATAGTGGTCAAAAGCAGGCGCCAGGCTTCGCACACTACAAACCTACATTCAGCAACCTTCGGCTACAAGGCATCAAGCTCAACCCAGACAAGTGTGCCTTTGGCGTCAAGGCAGGAAAGCTTCTTGGTTTTCTCATCTCTGAGAGGGGCATCGAGGCGAACTCAGAGAAAATAAAAGCCATACAAGAGATGGCACAACCCCAAACTACTCGCGTGGTGCAGAATCTAATAGGCCGCCTAGTAGCTCTCAATAGATTTCTGTCCTGCTCAGCAGAGCGGGCATTACCATTTTTCATAACACTCCGGGGAGCGGAGCTGTTCAAATGGACTTAAGAGTGCCAAGCAGCGTTTATCCAACTCAAACAGTACCTGACCCAGTTACCAAGCTTAGCAAGCCCGGACCGAGGCGCGAGCCTCTTGTCATACCTCGCGGCCTCTTCCTCCGCCGTCAGTGCGGTCCTTGTCCAAGAAGATGGAGTGCAATGCCCGGTGTACTACGTCTCAGAGGCTCTCCAGAGGGCAAGGGCCAGGTACACCGAGTTAGAAAAGTTGGCTTACGCCCTACTCATGGCTTCGCACAAGCTCTAGAACTATTTCTTAGCGCATGCCATCATAATCCCAACGTCATACCCACTGGATCTCATGCCAAGAAACAGGGACGCCTCGGGCCGCATAGGCAAGTGGGCAGCGGAGTTGGCACCCTTCGACATCACCTTTGCCGCACGCACCGCAATAAAGTCACGAGCATTAGCCGATTTCGTCGCTGAGTGGACGCCCGAGCCGGCGATCATCCACACGTCGAAATTCAAGCACCTTGGGTGATATACACCGATGGATCATGGTGCACGACCAGAGCAGGTGCTGCAGCCATCATAACCGCACCAGATGGTTGCCATATCTCTTACGCCACACGACTAGAGTTCCCAACAACCAACAATGCTTCCAAGTACGAGGCGTTGCTTCTTGGCTTGCGAAGGGCAAGGGAGTTGGGCGCAAAACGTATACTCATCAAGACTGACTCACGCCTTGTCGTAGGGCACTTGGACATGACTTTTACAACCAGGGATCCAGAGGTGGCACGGTACTTGGCAGCAGTTCGGGCCGAAGCGAAGCATTTTCACAGCATCACCGTTCAGAACATCCCAAGAGCCGACAATGATGCAGCGGATAAACTGGCCAAAATGGCCAACTCAGGCGAATGCTGTCCTCCGGACGTCATCTACAGCGTAGTACTCAAGCCATCGATCAACCCGGAAGCACTAGAGGCTGTACCAGAGACGCCAGGGGCTGCCCCGGAAGCACCAGGGGCTGCCAGGCAGCCCCATGTGTGGGCTCACAAGGTTCTCCAAATAGACAACGTGTATTGGCAAGACATCATCCGCAAATACTTAGACGGAGATGAGCAAGACGACGCTGCCAAAGCCAACAGCGTAAAGCACCGAGCGTGCAACTACCACATCATCAACGACCAGCTGTACAAAGGAGGCGTTTGCGCCCCTCTGTTGCGATGCATCTCCCGAGCGAAAGGCCAATCTTTGCTAAAAGAAATACATGGAGGCCTCTGCGGGGCGCACCAGGCTTCCCAAGGACTAGTCTCCAAAACCTTCCGGCAGGGCTTCTATTGTCCTACAGCACTGCGTGACGCGCAAGACCTAGTGCAGCATTGCCAAGGCTACCAATGGGCAAGTCACAGCAACAAAGCGCTCGCGGCACCGCTTCAGCCGTTCGCACCAGTGTGGCCCTTCGCCCGATGGGGACTTGACATTATCGGGCCATTCCCAACGGCCAAGAGCAGCCTTCACTTCGCATTCATCACCATCGAGTACTTCTCTAGATGGGTGGAGGCTGAGCCGGTTGCGAAAATAACGGTGGCAACGGCGCAACGCTTTGTATGGAAAAAATATTGTATGTCACTATAGCGTACCCCGCGATATCGTCACCGACAATGGCACCCAATTCGACTCTGGGGCATTCCGAGTGTTTTTTGAAAACATTGGCATCACATTATGTTTCGCATTGGTTGGTCACCCCGAGTCAAATGGAGCAGTCGAGAGGGCAAATGGCAATTTACTATCGGGCCTATCCAAACGACTTGTAGGTCCCCAAGGGACTGTGACCGACGGAGCTCGAGAAAGCTCTGTGGGCAATTCACACCTCACCCACAAGAGCCACGGGTTTCTCCCCATTCAAACTATTATTCAGTGATGAAGCAATGACTCCAGCCGAATTCCAAGTGAAGTCCTTTCGGACAACGCACAGTGCAAGCCCAAAAGATCGAAGCACATCAGTGGACCTCCTGGAAGAACATCGAGTCTAGGCCATCTCAACGATGACGAAGTATGCTGAAGGGGTAGCTAAAGTGTACAACAGAAAATTACGCGTCCGCAACCTTGCACCCGGTGATATGGTACTCAAACGTGCGGCCAACACTACGGCCATAGGAAAACTAGGATCCAAGTGGGAAGTCCCTTACATCATCATCAGAAGGGCAACAGCTCGACCATACGTGGAACGCAAAGACCCTTCGAAAATACTACCAGTAGGATATGACCCGATTGCAGCTGGAAAATAACTCTACACTCACGAAGCGGGAGTTTGCATCAAACTTGTAATGTCATGTACAAATAAATGTATAAAAGCCACCACGCCGCCCCGAGCCCCGGTGCATACTAACTCACCCTCGCAGGTGTAAAGTGTATAAACAAGACACCGCGTGCAGCCCCGAGCCCCGGTGCACACTAACCCCCCTCGCTGGGGTGAAGTATATAAAAAAGAAACCACGTGTGGCCCCGAGCCCTGGTGCACACTAACCCCCCTCGCTGGGGTGAAGTGTATAAAAAAGGCAACGCGCGTGCCCCCGAGCCCCGGTGCACACTAACCCCCCTCGCAGGGGTGAAGTGTATAAACAAACCATCATGTGTGGCCCCGAGTCCCGGTGCACACTAACACCGAAACCGCTCCGCGGAATATAAAATGGCTCTATCGGAGCCCTATTTTAAAAGGTAAGGGGGACGGCGCAGGCTTCGCCTCCCCCTCAGAGCGTAGCCTTCGAAACCTCTCCTTGGAATATAAAAGGGCTCCATCGGAGCCCTATTTTAAAAGGTACGGGGGACGGCGCAGGCTTCACCTCCCCCTTGGAGCACAGCCTTCGAAGCAGCTCCACGGAATATAAAAGGGCTCTACGGAGCCCTATTTTAAAAGGTACGGGGGACGGCGCAGGCTTGCCTCCCCCTTGGAGTGCAGTGTTCGAAACCGCTCCACAGAATATAAAAGGGCTCCGTTGGATCCCTATTTTAAAAGGTACGGAGGACAGCGCAGGCTTCACCTCCCCCTCGGAGCGCAGCCTTCGAGTATACAAGCCAAACCATCTTACATAATACTAAAAAATTCCCAAACAATAGTACAAGTAACACGCTATACGAAAAGCTCAAGCACTACAATACAGGTACACGGCAATAGTACATACATAAGTGCCCCACGAAACTGGAGCACGAAAGACTACTCCTCATCGACTTCCGCCGCCACGATCGGGTCTTCCGGCGTAAAATGACACCTCATTTCTCCTGCACGCGCGAATCTCGCGCGTTCGGGCAAATTTTACGCCTCGGAATTGGTGAAATCGCCCATAGACCCTTCGATTCGCAAACTTCCATCGCTGCCACTTTGCGCCGTGGTGCACAACCCCACGGTAGCACAACTTCATAGGCGACTTGGACAAAAGAGCTTGTTCATATTTTGTACCACTGGGGGTGGTCGTTTTCACATTTTCGCCTTCCGAGGGCCGTAGACCTTGGCGAGTAGCACAACCAAACCTCACCGATATAGCCTAGCCAAAGCAATAAGGTAAGCTATGAAAAGCACGAGATAACACGGTAATTGTTTCTTTCCATTCAAAATTCGAGGGTTACAAAAAACAACAAACCCCCCACACGCCACCATTCGGCCACGGGCCAAAGCGGGACAAATCGTTACAAGACTTGCAAAAACCTACGCCTCAAATAGCTGCAATAGGGCAAAGGGTCACACCTTGTCAGCGGTGGTGGCCCCCCGCTCGCCGCCGCCTTCGGTAGCCTCCACGGCTTTTCCCTTCGCTTTGTGCTCAAACACCCTGCGCAGGGAGGTCATTGCTGCGTCACGCCCGTGTGGCACCCAGAAAGGTTGAGCAAAAGCGTTGCTCACTTTCTGCATCGCACGACTATCCGCAGAAACCACCGACGACGAAGCAACAGGCAGGGTGCGCGCGCCAGGGGCATCCACATGCTCACAGCCAGCCTTCTGCAGCGACACGAAGGCCGCCGTCCAAGCCACCTTCGCGTAATGGTCGCCGTAGGCTCGTGCAGCAGGTAGGCAAATCTCACCATCATGCCGAAGGCGGTCAAGCGTCTGGTCGATCTGAGCAACTGCATGTCTCCGGGGCGGGGGCAAGGCTCTGAGCTCGGTCACTGTTTTGTCCATCAGTTCCATTGTATCCCAGGAGACACGACAGACCATCCGCTTGAAGTTGCCGACGGGCGCCCCGGAGCGACTCCACTTCCTCCCGAAGCTTGCCTCGCTCAGCCTCCAGCTCAGCGATCCGCGCCTCAAGCCCAGCCATTTTTTTGGTTAGGGCTTTGTGCTCGGAGCGGAGGGACTCGTTCCTTGAGTGCTCCGAGTTGATCTGCCCTTGGATCTCCGCGTAGCATAGCCGATGTTCCTTCTGGGCATGGGACAAGATTAGGTTCTGCACAAGAAAGCGCATCATAAAAAAAACAAAACAAAAATTAAAAACATAGCAGAAGAGGGGGCATGCCTTTGCGGCATTCGCCCGCATACAGTAGCTGCGTCGTGGCTCAGCTTGAAGTCATTCAGGCACAACGGGCCAACATCAGCTGTAGGTGAAGCCCCAGGAGCAACGGTAGCAGCATGACCACCAGACGCCTCCGCACCAGACCGTTCGCCGGTACCGCCATTGTCGGAACCATCCTTCAGACCGCTGGCACCAACCTCACCACAAGTGGTTCCTTCGTCACATGCGGCTATCAAAAAATATAATACATAATTAGCATCGCGCCAGCAAATGAATAAAAAGAGTTCAAACCAAACATACCCGCAGTGGCGGGGGGGCTCCTCAACCAGTGTGTCGGTTGAGCAACGCCCATACACATGTGAAGGCGTCCCAACCGATGACTCCTCGAGGGTCAAGCTCGCAACCTTAAAAGAGCTGGTGGCCCTCTGCGGGGCTCCGGAGGTCACAGCAAGGCGCAACGTTGTCATCCTCCGAGTCCCCGAGGAAGATTCCATTGAGCACACTTGCTCAGTCCGTTCTGCGGGGCGACGGGTGGCCTTCGGGCCTCGAAACGGCGAGTCCACCCTTGCGTATCCCGACCTACTGGGAACAGAGGGATCACCACATTTCAGGGGCACCGCGTCGATGGGCCCTGCAACATCCAGCACCTCTAACACCCAGTTTTTCTTCCGTTGCCCATCATCAGGATCACGCCCGGTTCATACGAGGCTCGCGAACCACGAGTCCTCATTTCGAGTGCTCCTCCCTGGTGTAGGGCCCCAACATTTTCTCCGCAGCTCGGGCCACCTCATCGATAGGTAGCACCGCCCATCGCCCTAGGTATAAATTCAGTAAATTGAGGGCACATTGAGAATTCAAGTGCGAAATAAATACATACCATCCTCCCCGCAAGGCAAATCAAACGAGGGAATGCCACCCCTCGCGATTCCAAGCTTCACGTCCCATCCACGTGCAAGCAGCCTTAACCGAAGCGCGCAAAACTCCTCCACAAGATCCTGAGTGGAAAGCCTTCGCGTCATGCTTAGAAAAAGCCGCAGCAGCGCTTCCTCACGAGAGGTCAACTGAATCTCCGGTGAGTGGACAAGTTGAATAGGACCACTCGAAGATTGAAGACCGTCAACCGACAGAGACTTATGGTAGAACCACCTTCAAGTCCATTCCGTCTTCCATCTATTGCGGGACGCGGGCGCGGGTTGGTACCGAAGGCAGCGCGTCTTCGGCTAAAAGTTTACGCTCCCAAAGTTGAGCGTCTCTCCCGTATCCTTTTTTTCTTCGGCGGGCAGCGCCCATCGTGAAGATACGCAAATAAACGACCTTCTCCAGCCGCTTTGGCCAATCGCATAACCCACTCGAAGACGCCCAGCTTCACAATGGAATTGGGCGTTACGCGCTTAGCTCCACTCTAAGATACCAAGCGCCGCAGGCACCGGGCTCAACACAAGGGAACCGAAGACCCGCGTCCAAGAAGGCAACAAAGACGACTGCTTCGTCCTCCCGAGGCTCCGGCACTGTCTTCGAACCAGGCGCTCGTGCTAGGGACAAGTCGGGAATCTTGCCTTCATCTACAAGCGTACGCAGAATCGCCGGAGTAACAAGCGACCGACCGAGCTCATTCGTTAGAACCGAAGAGGGACCGCCATCTTGGGAACGCTTCGTCATCACACCAACCACGCCGAGGGAAGGAAACAAGAGAGGAAATTTGAAAGCAATCAAATGAATGGTAGCGAAAAGGGGGACAAAAACCAAAGAACACGTAAAACGAAGAGACGCGGTCCAATCGTGTACCTACACGTGTACTCCACTCACCTGAACACGAACAGCCGTGGCCCTAAAGGCTACATCAATAACACCGCTTTCCATAGAAGATGACCGCGCACTACGACGAGCAGCAACGCTTCGCCAAGCCGACGGGCTTCCTCACCTTATAGCTGCTAGCATTGGCTTTATAGCCAACATTGCTACTATGCGACTATGAGATTTAGTTCTTCCTTAGAACATCATCTTGAGCTTTCTCAACTTGCATGATGTCAATCTATTCAGCATACTCCTTGTAGCCATCTTGACTATAGTTATGTGCGGATCACACCGCATTCGGGTGAAAGGTAGAGAGTCTTCTCCATCTTCTGCTCATCCGTATTACCATACCCCAGAGTTGAAGACTGGTACAAATTCTTCCAATCCTCTCAATATGATATTTTCTTACATTCAGCGTGTGATGCAGGCTCTGGATCAAGATCGATGATTGTGCTAGTTTTCTTTGCAAAATAAATATCGACATTGGTTGTTGTCTGATTCATAGATTCTCTAGTAGTCACCAAGTTTATAGCTATTTTTTCATGTGGCGATTCTTCTAATGCTCCTACTTGTCCATCGCTGTTTTCAATTACGGGGCAAGTCCTTTAGTTTTTCAACTCCGATATGTGTGCACACATCCCTGCTGATGTCTCCCTTCATGGAAATGTTCAAATATGGTATGCCTTTTCTAAAGGTTCCATACTAGTGCCAGATCTCAACTGGCTCCCCTTCTGGTTCTGGAAACTTCGGTGATCAGCTATGTCAAGTCCTTCTTATCATTTTTCGCCACGCGTCCCCGGTTACTTCGGATTTGAGGAGCCGGAGTTCTCGTCCTTTCTAAGGCCCCAGGACGGGATTATGGATACCTTTATCTTTCTTTGGTATTTCAACCCTCTCCGGTGCATTGTGTGTAGGCACATGCAACTTGGTTATGCTCTTCAAATCACTGAAGTGGTTAGGTAATTGATTCGTTAATGTTTGCAAATCAATTATCTTCTGGACTTCAATTGTCTTGTGGACTTCAATTATCTTCTGGACTTCAATTATCTTCTGGACTTTTCTATTTGCTTCACTAGGGCGCAGGTCACGTGCATGAATTCCAATGGCTTACCACGTTATTTCTTGATAATTTTCATCAAGGGGTTGATTTCCCCCCTAATGACGAGAAACTATCCTCATCAGATATGCTATCAACGAATCGGACAGTATACAAATCTCCTGTCATAGGGGTCCAAATACCTAATTATGGATGTTGTCTCATAACCAACATATATCCCATACTTGTGAAGAGAGCCCATTGCAGTTCGCTGTGGTGGTGGTATAGCTATATATAACTTGCACCCAAGTTTGCGAAGATGAGAAATTTTCGGTACTGACCCTTGCGCTAGTTGCATAGGTGAACAAATGTTACATACCGACGGTCTAAAATTGATGAGAGTTGTTGTGTGCAGGACTGCGTGTCCCCAACATGTAGTTGGTAAATTACAATTCTGCTAGTCCATTCTGGGTGTAGACATGCGGTACAGAATGCTCAATTTTAATTCCTATTGCTATGCAATAATCATCAAATGCCTTCAAAATAAATTCTCCCGTGTTGTCCGTTCCGGTGGACTTCATATGATGATCAGGTAAATTATTTTCAATTCTAATTATCTGCGAGATTAGCTTTGCAAAAGTGTGGTTTCTCGTAGGTAATAAACATACATACGACTATTTTGAGGAAGCATTGATGAGCACCATAAAATATTCAAATGGCCCTAACAGGGGCTATATAGGACCGACCGCAAATGTCTCCCTCGATACGGTCTAGGAATGCAGGGACTTCATCCTTCACTTTCAGAGCAGAATGTCTAGTAATTAATTTTCCGATGGCACATGCAGGGCACACAAAATCTTCCT
This sequence comes from Hsuehochloa calcarea, assembly GCA_036346395.1. Classification (NCBI taxonomy): domain Eukaryota; kingdom Viridiplantae; phylum Streptophyta; class Magnoliopsida; order Poales; family Poaceae; genus Hsuehochloa; species Hsuehochloa calcarea. The sequence continues at coordinate 20,543,927 of CM070600.1, forward strand.
AATTCGGAAAATTCTTTACATCGATATTATGTCACTGTGAATTTTTAATTATATTTCTCATCATTCTAAGACCTGGATAGCCTAATCTATCATGCTAGAGACAGAAAATTTCAGAGCTTCTAAATTTGATTTTCAGGGTAGTATAGGCCGCAGGTGCCTTAATATTAGTGTAGTATAGCCCAATTTCATATGAAGTAAGTTGTTTTAATACTTCTTTTTTCATTTTCTTCATGCTTTGTAATGAGCAGGTATTCCTTACCATACTCTTCTTCAGTCTCTACGTGAAAACCGTTATCACGAATATCATTGAGAGTTCTAGTTGATGCTGGGTACAACAAGTCTTCTTCAATGACCAAAGTTGTGCCTATTGCGAGTATAATTATGGCCCTTCCTGAGCCTATTATACAAGTATCGCTGCCCGCGATTGTCGTAAGACTACCAGCATTCATGCTGATCGATGAAAAAAAAATCGTCTATCTCAAGATGATATTCGTTGTGCCGCTATCCGCTAAGCACACTTCCTCCATGGGGCGTCACAGACGTTCTAATATTTCAAATATCAAAACATAACTTTCTATTATAAATACAGAAAAATTATGCCTTGCAGGACTCATCATAAGAATTTAATGTTTTGCTCTCCTAGAGCTTGCAACCATTACTCAAAGAGTAGAATAATTTAAAGTTCTATCACAATCACTAATTGCAAGTGATGATAAAAAGATCGAAGTGCAATGCGTGCACTAGATCGAATCAGTGAAGTACTTAGAAACTTCTGTCTTAATCTGCTCCATGGAGATCTTCTCCTCTTGGGCAACTACGGCTGCGGCCGCTGCGATATCCAAAGCAAGGGGGATGGGGGCTGCTACTGGGCTGTCCGCATCTATGAGTTCAACTAATGGTTGTGGATCCTTCATGCCTGCAATGGCGAGGTGTGCCTCATGTTGTCATTTGCCCTTCTTCTTAGACTGGAAAACATCAATAACGTGCGACTCACGACCTTACCCTTATTGCCTCTCTCCTTTGTGAAAGGCTTCCTCACCTAATAGCTGCTAGCATTGGCTTTATAGAAAACATTGCTACTAGACGACTGTGAGATTTAGTTCTTCCTTAGAACATCATCTTGAGCTTGCACAACTTGCATGATGTCAATCTATTCGGCATACTCCTTGTAGCCATCTTGACTATAGTTATGTGCAGATCGCACCGCATTCGGGTGAAAGGTAGAGAGTCTTCTTCTTCTTCTGCTCATCCGTATTACCATACCCCAGAGTTGAAGACTGGTACAAATTCTGGCCATGCTAGGTCAACTCTTCGAACTGCTGGTTCGTGATGCCAATTATTTCCATATTCATGCAATGAGTTCATAAAATTACTACTTGTAATTTACATAAAATAGTTTCAAAATTCTCATAATATTCTTCGAACTCCCGTTCAGTGATCCCGTATTTTTCTATGCATTTTTCATGATTTACTACTATTTTTAGTGATTAAAAGTAATATAGGCAATCACAGATAATCAAAACAGTAAATACAATAAATAAATTACATATAAATAATAACAACAGATTTAAACATGCTTCAACTGCTTCAAAAATATTCAAAATATAATTGCTGAGACCCTTTCTACTGGAATATAAAATTTTCAGAGAATTCTGCATTTTCCATGGACTAAAGCGCTAATTTTCAGTTATGAGAAAAAAAATTGCTCATTTTTTTAATTTTCGGGGGCGTTTTGCAAATTTTTCTTATTCGCAAAATTTCTTTGTAAATTTTAGAACTCTGAGGGTCTTATTGCAAATGTTTGGGATTTTTTCTTTTCCTCGCCCTTTTTTTTTTTTTTTCGATCGGGCCCTTTTGTTTCCCCAGACTGGTTTTGGGCCACGTTCTCTTGGCCCACTCGGCCTGGTTCAAAGGGGTGCAGGGGGAGTAGGGTTTCCTACCCCTGCTCACCGAGGTGGCGTTGGCGCACAAAAGCGCTGAGCTCGGGCGGCCCGCGTGAGCCGGCGCTGGCGCGCCGCGGCTGGCAACATAGGTGGCCGGATTATGGCTTCGGCGGCCGAACATTGGCGCTGGCGGCATATATGCACGTCGTCGTGGTTGCGACAATTACCTTTCAATCCGAGTAGAGTAAGCCTAGAGGTAGGTCGGAGTCGATCGTGCTGATAACATGTTGAGAAACCGTCGCTGGCGAGTCCAGTCCGAACGAAAACCTTGTAGACAAACGTAGAATTACATCAAACAATGCAAGAACAAATAGTATATTGAACACACATAGAGACAAAGGTGTCGGGGGTATTCTTCTTCTTTATTCATTCTTCAAGCGATCAATCTTTTACAATGACTAGCACTCCTTATTAATAGTCTACAGACCCTGCTAGGGTTTTGGATGAGACACTCGCCCATGGATCGGCTGCTGGGCCAAACACATGATTTCCTAACAAGAATAATGGTGGAGAGTTGGTTGTGGATGGAAAATATAATAGGTTTGGCAAGTGGGTCAGGGCCGGTGTGGCAGGTCGCTGATCTGTGCGTCAGATGTGTGAGCTTAACTATTTGTGTGTTGGATTGTGAACAATGCTTGTCACTGAGAATTTGGTTTCATAATGAATAGAACCGGGGTGAATCCCTCTGTTTCTAAAAATGATACAAAGCACAAGAGGTAAACTCGTAAGGCCAAAGTCCTTCAAACACATTTCAAATTTTCTAAAGAAAAAACACAAATCATTTTATTTTGATGGTAGAGAGCGATGAGATGTGTAGGACCGGAAAGGCGACTAGGGGGGTGAATAGGCGCTTTCGAAACTTTCTCGCCTAAATCAAAACCAACACGAACTTTACTCCTTTAGCTATGAAAGCTAAGAAGTTCAGTAAACACACAACGGAAGCCTTGTGTTGAATTTGATAAACCCCTCAAGCACAAGACACAAAAGGAGAAAAGAACTCAATGTTCTTCACTGGGCACGGGCGGTCTGACCGGCTACCACGGGCGGTCGGACCGACGGTCAAGAAGCGGTCTGACCAAGCAACTAGCGGTGATCGACCGGTGGATACGGTTCGACCTAAGCAAACCAATGATGCGAAAACACAGCGGTCGAACCGCCGTTGAAGGGTTTGATCGGACCGGTAGAGTCCAAGATCTTGAAAAACTCCACCCAAATCCAAAACGAAATTTGATCCAACTTTTGATTCAACCAATAAAACTTGACCAAATTTCTAGCACACCTCCCTAAAGATATTGGAGACCTATTTCTAGCGACGATCGGTCAGATCCACTTCGCAGAATCGATCTCTTGAGATTTTACCAAAGAGGTGCATAAACCCTAGAAATGAGAAAATCTTGATTCAAGACTTGCTTGTGGAGGTTTGATGATCTAGATGACTCTAGGAGTAATCCCACACATCAAAGCAAGATAAAGTAGGCCAAGAGACCAAGCATGAACCTTTGAATCAAGGAAGCACCAAAAACATTCAAAAGGGAGAAGAACACAAAGGGAGCAATTGATCTTTCAATTAAGCATCACAAGATTGTTCATCCACAATAGATACTTACAAAGCCTCTCCACCAAGGAGGGCAAGAGCTCAACAAGGAGCACACTCCAAACCCTAGTTTTCCTCTCCTCTCCTCCAAACCCTAGAAAAAGGAAGAAGGGGGCTAAATGAATGCTTGCTTAGGTTTTCCACTTCTCCCCTTCCTATTTATACTAGAGAGCTAGGGTTTCCCTTTTTGGGTCTCTTACACATGGGACCCACACACTCATAACTCTTGAAGCAATCGCCTGCTTCACCACGTGTAGGTTGATCAGCGGTTCTCATCGACGCCAAGCCTCTCTTGTCCGAATCCCATCGGAACCTCCGCAGACTCGCACCGATATCCGCACCGCCGATCCAACCGGTGCTTGAACCACCCGCTCGATCCATCTTGTCCATTCGCACCATGCTTGAGTCACACAACCTCACCCCAGATCCCCGATCGCTCGACCTCGGCTCTCCAAGCGTAGTCCCGATCAACCCACCGCTGACGCCGTTGACTCGCAAGCCACCGCATGACAATAGACAAACAAATCGCTTCCGGAACAAGTTCTTCACAACTTGACCCACGTCATTTCCGAATGCGATATACATCAATAAAGCATTGAAGTTCATAGAATAACACACTCGTAACAACTCAATGCAACACTTGGCTCACCTCCAGTGATTGCCGGTCGATCAGCCTACGTAGGCGGTCCGACCGATTCATCTTGATCGGACCGCTCCCACAACAGCGGTCGGACCGGTCCAAATGACTTAGCCAAAATTCAAGCGAGAAATTCAAACCTTCGAAATTACAATCGAATAGAACTTTTGGTAGGAGCTTCAAAAATGATGGGACCACATCCAGAGACTCCTCACTTGCCTACACAACCTATTTTTGGCCCACTCAAAAACCCAACTTTTAAAACAATGGTCGGACCGCCACCATGGCCGGCCGGATCGCTTCCACGGCGATCGACCGCCAAGACAACCGGTCAGACCGCCATGGCTCGACAAATTTTGAGCAAACCCAAAACGCGAGATTTTGCAAACCAATAACGCCATTGCCAATTGACTCATCATCCTGAGATCGTGCACATATCCTCACGATATCCACAATCTCCCCTTGATGAACACATTGGCAATTTTCAAGAAAATGTGGTTTTCAAAATGAAAAGTAAAATACGCTTTTGCATAAAGGCACAACTTGGTCCTTAAGCAACACAAAGCCTAGGAACCGACCAAGCTGGCTTCAGAATAGTGTAAGCAAGTGAGATAAGGCATTGAAAGCACAAAAGGATTCAAATTCCAGAAAGTAGCCAAAAATCTCACTTAGGTCCAAATGAAAGACACATTGTTCTATTTGACCTTTGATCATTGTGAGTATTCTTCAATTTCAAATCAAATAAGATAAGACAATGAAACCGTAAACTCAACTCACCATGATCACATATTTTCAAAAGGTTCAAAATTTTTATTTTATGAAGTTCTTTTATATTAAACCTTGAGTATGAAACCAAAAGCTCCAACATCATTAACATCATTTTCTTCACAATCTTTCTCCCCCTTTGACAATGAATTCATCAAGATGCATGAAAAGAAAGAGCATGAAGGAATGACTTTATTTTGAACTTTAGTGAAAAGGAGCCATGACCATTATACATATAGACAAGACAAGTATTATACCAAGCCATATAAGGAGAAGACGCTATATTCAATCATGGCAAAACGTAATCGCAAAGCTAAAACCAAGATAGCAGAAATCTGAGATTAACAGTATTGAAATCATGAAAGGTTGCTCAAAATCATAGATCCACTCAAAGCAACCAAAAATGAGTCAAGCCATGTCTATAAGTAAAAAAGAGACTCAAAACAAGAATTGAGGCATTTTGAGCATTAAGAAAATTCTTTTGAAGCAAAGCTCAAGCACTTAGCCCTTTTTGGGCAAATTCTCTTTTTCTTTCTCACCTTTTTTGCTGTGCTAGATCTCAAGCCTTGCCGCGACCATCTCAAGCGATAAGCTTAAAAGAATAATCTAGGTCATCCAAAATTCCCCCTGAGTTCATGCCGAGTGCAATGGCAAGCCGTCTCATGAGAGAGGATTGGTGAGATCAGTTTTTTCGCACAGAAAATCTCATTTTTCATTTGCTTGACTTAATAAGATAAAAAGCTCATTTTTTTCATCTCAAAAAGTTCAAGACTCAAATCGACTTGTAAGACATGGCGAGAATCATAAGCGGATCACTAGAGCAAAACTAGTCACAAGATCCAACAAGACATGATTTGATTCAAATTTCTCACAGATATAAAGCTAGCAAGGCAAAGGCTAAGCCAAACACGAAGAGCCATAAAAGAGGTCTAGGAGACTATTACTCGATATGACAAGGTATAGAATATGAGAACAAGTCATACAAGGATAATAATCAAAGCTCCACTGATTTTATTATACAATGCAAGGCAAATGGAATGAAACATGCATTATGATACAATGAATGCAAAAAGAGCAACTTCCCCCTCAAAACAGCCCAATAGGACTAATAACCCCTAACTCTCCCATAAGCAAAGAAAGCGCGAAGAGTCAAGAGCCTTAGTGAAAATATCCGCAAGTCGTTGCTCGACTCTACAAAGTGAAGCACAACATCACCTTTCTCAACATGGTCTCTCGAGAAAATGAAATCGAATGTCAATGTGTTTAGTCCTCGAATGTTGCATCGGGTTTTGGCAATATTAATTGCGAAGTGTTGTCACGTAAAAGAGGAACACTTCCCAAAGATAACCCATAGTCTCGCGGCGTGGACAAAATCCAGAGAACACGAGAGCGACCACTAGCGGCGACTACATACTTACCCTCAGATCAGGCAATGTAAGACATTTTCTAGAAGACCAAGAAACAAGAGATGTGCCCAAGAAATGACAAGTGCCGTAAGTACTCTTCCTATCAACTCTACACCGTGAAATCAAGATCGTAAAATGCTCGAATTGAAAGAGCCAAGAAGAAGAATACCGAGTCCAAAGTCAAGCGTATCTTGAAGATACCGAATATGCGACGATCGCTTGACGATGAGAAGCACGAGGAAGCTCGGAAGCGAGCGCATGACATACGGCGAATTGTATGTCCGGCCTCGATTTGTAAGATAGAGGAGGAGCCAATCATATCGCGATACTCTTCCGATCCATCGACTCTCCATCCTCATCGTGGTCCAAAGACGGTGGTTGTTGCAATGGGAGTAGACATTGGCCTATCGCTTCCCATATTGAAGCGCCAAGAAGGTCCTTTGTATACTTACTCGTGAACGAAGGTGCCTTCTTTCAGCTTGTTTGATTTGAAGACCAAGGAAGAATGTCACTCTCCCATCATGCTCATCTCAAATTCACTTGCTCATAGAATCAAAATCTAGACACCAAAGCATGAGAGGAACCACCAAAATAATATCATCCACATATATTTGAACCAACAAGAAATCACCGCCATGCCTCGAGAGTGAACAAGGTTTTATCAACCATTCCCATTTTGAAATCATTTTCAAGCAAGAAACTCTTAAGTGTCATACCAAGCTCTAGGAGCTTGTTTCAATCCATACAGAGCTTTAGAGAGTTTAAAAACATGGTTTGGGAATTTTGATTTTCAAACCCGGAGGTTGCTTGACAAAGACCTCTTCTTCTATGAAGCCATTCAAGAAAGCACTTTTAACATCCATTTGAAAAGCTTGAAACCCTTGGATGTTGCAAATGCTAAAAGAATGCGAATGGCCTCCAATCTAGCTCTTTGGAGCAAAGGTCTCCTCAAAGTCTAAGCCCTCTACAGGAATAACCTTGAGCTACAAGTCTAGCCTTATTGCGAACAACCAATCCATCCTCACTTTGCTTATTTTTAAAAACCCATTTTGTTCCAATAACATGAGAATCGGAAGGTCGCTCAACTAAAAACCGGACTTTGTTTCTTTCAAATTTTCAAGCTCTTCATGCATGGCATTGACCCAAGAGGCATCGATAAAGCATGGGTGATATCTCGGGGTTCAAAGACGCGACAAAAGCGTAATGTGCATGAGAATCAGAGAATAAACCCGAGCGAGTGACTCGCTCTTGAAGATCCCCAATCATCCGCTCAGTGGATGTTGTCATTGATGCTAAGTGGTGCTCTGAGTGCGAGGCGTGGCCTCTACCTCATGAGTTGTGGAGGTAGGAACAGAGCCACTCGGATCGTCGGTGGGGATAGGAGGCGCCGCTCGGTTGACACCAAGTAGTAGTAGCGTGCTCTCCACCCTCTCGAGGTAGCAGGAGGATGGTTTGAGTCTTCATCCTCGTAATCATCATCGACGAAGATGCTTTCTTGAGTTTCGTAAACCGTGAACTCAAGCATCGGGTCTAGTACTGTGACTAGCCTCATCAAAAGTGACTTCGCAAGTCTCAACAATTTTGTTAGTATCAACATTAAAAACACGATAGCCACGAGAATGAGCGGGATATCCAAGGAATATGCCATCAAAACATCTAGACTCAAATTTATCAAGATTGCCATGTTTAAGAATGAAGCACTTGCAACCAAAAATCTTGAAATGAGAGACCTTGGGAGAATGACCAAATCTAAGCTCATAAGAAGTCTTCCCAACCACAGATCTCAAGAAAACCCTATTGGAGATATAACAAGCAAGAGAGATCGCCTCATTCAAAATCTCCTAGGAGTAGAATGCTCATCTAGCATGGTCCGAGCCATCTCTACAAGGGTTCTGTTCTTCCTTTCTACAACACCATTCTCACGAGGAACTCTAGGAGAAGAAAATTGATGCTCAATTCCCTATCACAGAAGGTAGAGAAAGAAGAATTCTTGAACTCGTCCCATTATCACTCCTAATGGCTCTCAAAGCTCCAGGTATATCAACAGCAATTCTAATGACCAAATCTTTAAAGAATCCAAATGCTTCGTCCTTAGAAGCAAGAAAATAAACCCATGAATACCTGGAGTAATCATCCACAACCACCATCACATACCATTTCCCACCGGTGATCAACTCTAGAAGGACCAATCAGATCTAAGTGAAGAAGTCAGCCCGTCCATCACCATTACCAAAGTAAGAGGTGGGTGGGAAGCGGACACCATCTTACCATGTCTACTGTGGTGAGCACACAAGATCTCGGCGACCTTCACCTAGGCAAACCTCTAATCAAGTCCTTGCAACCGACTCTAGACAAATGATCAAAACCTATATGCCCAAGTCTACGATGCCACAAAACAAGATCTTGAGAATCAGAGGCTACAAGACACCTAGGACTGGAAATGGAAGAAATATCAAATTTGCACGTAAGATCTTCTCAAACTGAGATCTCAAAACAAGCTCACCCGAGGAATCTAGAACTCTGCACTCACCTCTCTTAAACCTCACTTCTAGACCCTCATCAAGCGGTGAGAAGCAGATAGAAGATTATACCTCACTTACTCACCAAAGCGACGTCTTTTAGCATGAACTTGTCGTTGATGCGCACGGTGCCCTTTGCAATCCACGGTCCGTAGAAGCATCCCCAAATGTAATCAATTCATTGCGGATGCACGTGTGAGGAGGAGAACCATCTAGAATCTCGGTCATATGTCGAGAACACCCGAGTCAACAAGCCACTTGTCCTCCTTCCTCGCACGACGGACCTAAAAGGCACAATCGAAAACATCCGTGCTCAAGATCTTGGGGTTAGTGATAAATGAACGAGGAATCCAAAGATCGAGAAGCACGATGTCCGGGAGCAGCGAGAGTAATAGTGAAACATGATCAGAACAAAATCATAAGAATGCACATGAGAACCACCTAGACCTCTCCAAACGATCTACCAAAAGATCGATACTCCCCTGTCTAGGTGCTACCCTGTCTCTCCTCACGATGTCCTAATCCAACATCGCCTAGACCCACCAAAAGAGTCTACAAAGTTCTCTACAAATCTAGGCCTATGTGTGGTGCGATAAACAGGCTGCCTAGGTCTAGAGACTACATCTGGAGAAGGGACTCCTCCAATGGATCTTAGGACGCTCATCCTCTCTTTTCTCTCAAGTTTTGCTCTCCCAAGCGTAACTCAACAAGATGGCCTTCTTTCTTGCAGAAGGTGCAATGGTATCGACCTTTGAGGGTCATGCATGAATGAGTGAAAGCACCTTTCTTGCCGAAAGAGTTTGAGCAAAACCACCGGATTTGAAAACAACCCCGGATGGCTTAGAAGGTTCTAGCTCAAACAACCCATTCTTCACGACTCTAGCAATCTTAGGTGGGTTTTTCTTGGAATGCTCTAGGGGGTTGAAACCTAGACCACTATTTTTCACGCTCACCTTGGATTGATCAAGAATCATGTTGAGTTTCTTTTTCCCACTCGAAAATTTCTCAAGAGTCACCTTGAGGTAATCATTCTCTTTCATTAACTCCTCACATCTAGTACACTTGCTAGACTTGATTACCTCATTGCGCTTACTCTTGAGAAGGGCCACTTCCACTTTGAAGGCCTCACAAGACACACAATAGGATTCCACAATCCTACTCAATCGCTTCCTTAAACTTGACTCTAAAAGCCTCTTGTATCCGACTAACCATGGTTTCAACTTCAAAGATTCAAAACACAAGAGTTAGAATCAATAACCTTTTAGAAGCAAGAAAAGACATGGATCTTTCAATTTTAGCCTTTTCTTCCGTGGTCTTGTTTAAGGCTTCAATCTCAATTGTAAGCTTGGGACAATTTTCACAAGATGCAACTCTAGAGTAAATCAATGTTTCGTCATCTCTTGCATCTTAATCCTATTATCCTTACAATGAGAGCATGTGTGACTAGCATCAAACTTTTGCAATTCTTTTAAGGAACTATCCAATTTTAATTCTAGCAAAGCACAATTAGAGCAAATTAAAGGGATAGCTTCCATGGCGATCACATCAGAGGAATGACATCCAAACAAGCAGATCTAGACTTGAAAGATTCTAGTTCATCGAGAGCATCTTTTAGTTGATTTGTGATGAGGAATGAGCAGATTTCAAGCTTGTCAAATCTTTAAGCAAGCTAGTGCAGAATCACAAATATCGCAGGATTGATAGATTTAAGCCTAACAACTTCAAGATTCAAATTATCAATCATAATGTCACGCTTCCTAATCATTTTTACTTGCTTATGCAATTTACATTCAAAGAAGCACCAAAGCCCTTTTCATATCGCAAGAATAAAAGGGCATACCTCATCGAGGATCACTGAAAGGATCCTCATTGTTGGAGGAGTCGCTATCGTGGTTGTTCTTGGCCATGAAACACATGCCGGTGAAGTCATGCGCCTTCTTCTTGCCACGAGAATCACTCTCGCCGTCCTCCGCTTCCGAGTCCACATCGCTCATATTTACATTCTCAAGAGCGGCAAGGACCCTACCGACAAACTTCGATAATTTGTCTTCTTGGGTTTTGCATCCTCTCCGGGATGTCTTCGTGTCTCCTTCTCCTCCTTGCCCTTTAGCTTGAGGCACTGGAGCGAATGTGGTTTGGCTCACCACATTGAAGCACGTGATAGGTCCTCCTCCTCCTATTTCTCACCTTGTTGTACGCTCTTGTGAATTTGGTGGAAAGGAGGGCTAAGTCATCCTCGGGCAATTTCTCAAGTTGCTCATCACTCAAAGAATGCAAAGCAGATAATGAAAAGCCAGATGAGCTACAATCAAGAGAATCAAGAGCAACCCTTGGATTTGTCGACCACTAAAGCCATCGACTGTCTTGGGAGACGCGAGATAAAGTCAATCTCATGCGTCTTCAACCTCGAGTAGAGCTTATCCATGGTAAGCTCACTCATGTGATGTTGTCATTTATGGAAGTGATCTTCATACCCTGCACCTTCACATCAAGAGCACCTGAAGTGGCGTGCATTTTCGATTTCGTAAAATACCAAGTCAACAGCGCGGAGATCATGAAGAATTTTAGAGAATCTTCCCCACAGCTCATCCAAAGACTCACCAGGCCTTTGTTCGATCTTCGAGTAAACCTTTTTGAGCTGGTTCTGTCTCACTTCCTTGATCGCAGTGGACCCTTCGTGATAATCACAAAGTGTCCGCCAGATCTCGTGAGCAGACCGCAAGTGAGCAACACGCTCAAACTCAGATCGACTAAGGCCTTGGATCAAATAATTCCGAGCCTTGCTGTTGGCCTCCACATCTGGAGTGATCGTATCGTCATCGGCTGGCACGACATAAGGGTTTTTCACCTTTAGCCAAATAGCGTGCCCTTGAGCCTCGATATACGCTTGCATACGAGCCTTCCAAAGATGCAAAGTCAACTCCTCAAAATGTGTGGCTTGGTTGAGTACTTGTCGGTCGCCATGGCTCCAAAGACCGGTTAAGATCTATAGAAAAGAGCTAACAGCTCGATACCACTTGTAGGACCTAGGAAGGCGACTAGGGGGTGAATAGGCGCCAAACTTTCTCGCCTAAATCAAAACCAACACGAACTTTACTCCTTTAGCTATGAAAGTTAAGAAGTTCAAGAAGCACACAACGGAAGCCTTGTGTTGAATTTGATAAACCCTCAAGCACAAGACACAAAAGGAGAAAAGAACTCAATGTTCTTCATCGGGCACGGCGGTCGGACCGGCTACCACGGCGCCATTCGGACCGACGGTCAAGAAGCGGTCGACCGGTGGGCCGGTTCGACCCGGCAAACCGGTGATCTGAAAACACGGGCGGTCGAACCGCCGTTGAAGGGTTCGGACCCAGAGAGTCGAAGATCAAAAACTCCACCCAAATCCAAAACGAAATTTGATCCAACTTTTGATTCAACCAATAAAACTTGACCAAATTTCTAGCACACCTCCCTAAAGATATTGGAGACCTATTTCTAGCGACGATCGGTCAGATCCACTTCGCAGAATCGATCTCTTGAGATTTTACCAAAGAGGTGCATAAACCCTAGAAATGAGAAAATCTTGATTCAAGACTTGCTTGTGGAGGTTTGATGATCTAGATGACTCTAGGAGTAATCCCACACATCAAAGCAAGATAAAGTAGGCCAAGAGACCAAGCATGAACCTTTGAATCAAGGAAGCACCAAAAACATTCAAAAGGGAGAAGAACACAAAGGGAGCAATTGATCTTTCAATTAAGCATCACAAGATTGTTCATCCACAATAGATGCTTACAAAGCCTCTCCACCAAGGAGGGCAAGAGCTCAACAAGGAGCACACTCCAAACCCTAGTTTTCCTCTCCTCTCCTCCAAACCCTAGAAAAAGGAAGAAGGGGGCTAAATGAATGCTTGCTTAGGTTTTCCACTTCTCCCCTTCCTATTTATACTAGAGAGCTAGGGTTTCCCTTTTTGGGTCTCTTACACATGGGACCCACACACACTCATAACTCTTGAAGCAATCGCCTGCTTCACCACGTGTAGGTTGATCAGCGGTTCTCATCGACGCCAAGCCTCTCTTGTCCGAATCCCATCGGAACCTCCCAGAGACTCGCACCGATATCTGCACCGCCTGATCCAACCAGCTGTTTCGAACCACCCGTTCGATCCATCTTGTCCATTCTGCACCATGCTTGAGTCACACAACCTCACCCGGTATCCCTGATCGTTCTGGACCTCAGCTCTCCAAGCGTAGTCCCGATCAACCCACCGTTGACGTCGTTGACCTGCAAGCCACCTGCACAGCAATAGACAAACAAATCGTTTCCGGGAACAAGTTCTTCACAACTTGACCCACGTCATTTCCGCAATGCGATATACATCAATAAAGCATTGAAGTTCATAGAATAACACACTCAGAACAACCTCAATGCAACACTTGGCTCACCTCCAGTGATCGCGGCCCGATCAGCCCTACAGGGCGGTCCGACCGATTCATCTTGATCGGACCGCTCCCACAACGGCGGTCGGACGGTCCAAATGACTTAGCCAAAATTCAAGCGAAATTCAAACCTTCGAAATTTCAATCGAATAGAACTTTTGGTGGGAGCTTCAAAATGATGGGACCACATCCAGAAGACTCCTCACTTGCCTACACAACCTATTTTTGGCCCACTCAAAACCCAACTTTTAAAGCGGTGGTCGGACCGCCACCATGGCGGTCGGATCGCTCCCATCGGCGGTTCGACCGCCTCAAGACAACCGGTCGATCGCTTGGCCTCGACCTTGGAGCAAACCCGAAAACGCGAGATTTTGCAAACCAATAACGCCATTGCCAATTGACTCATCATCCTGAGATCGTGCACATATCCTCACGATATCCACAAGATGCTACTAGTATAGTCGTATGGCTTACTCCCTCGATTTTTTTGCTAATCTAGCATGTATTAGCAAAATAGCACCGTTGGCGCACGGCCACTGTGCGCCAACGCCCGAGATCATGACATGTGGCATTGGTGCACGGTGGCCGCCGACGCGTGCGTGCCCGCCGCCCCGCCACCTCAGCCGCAGCCCCACCACCTCAACCGCCAACCCCGCTCCGCACGGTGGCCATACACCAGCCGTTGTTGCATGGTCGCTATGCGCCAGCCAATTAGCTAGGTAATTAGTGGTTAGGTTAGTTAGGTAATTAGTTAGGGTCTAAAATTTAAAGGAATTTTAAAATATAATAAATGAGTTCAAAAAATTATGAATTTTTTTGTGAAGCCTCCTGAAACCATGTACTTATTTTTGTAAATTTTCCATAATTTTATTCATTAAGAACTTTTATCGCTATTTCGTATAAGTGTCGTGTTCGTAAGAATTAATAAATGTAGAAAATAAGCTCCAAAAATTATAAAATTTATTTTAAAGGCTCCTCACATAGTGGACTTAATTTTGTAATATTTAGACAATTTTATATATGTTCTAGTATTGTCTCAAAAATTAGGATTTATGTCACGAAAATTTTGATTTTAGGTTTCAGAAATTATGGTTTTATGATTTCATGTGACTTGGAATGTATAAAAAAAAAGCTGCATTGCAACTCCATTGGAGATGTCGATATACATTATGGCGCTGGAATGCACACGTAGAACCAAAATACGCGTACAAGTATAGTAAAACAAAATCGCATAACACGCGATACTATATGGCTTACTCTTTTGAGCCACTACTCTCTGCCTGCTACGGCTGCGTCCACGTGTGCAGCCTTATTTTGTGCCGAGCATGACCCGTGGAATATGTCCACCGGTACGGAGAACACGTGTAGGTTTGGAGGGGGTACGGAGACCGTTGAGACAGAGGTGGACCAGTAGGCTGACTTTGGAGCAGAGTCTGGTAGGCGTACATGTCGTCGTGATGAGCCATGCTGACCTAGGCGTATATGTCGTCGTGATGAGTCTGGTAGGCTATAAAACCACTCTTGGGTACGATGCCTGCAACTCCGGCTGAGCAGATGAGCTCTGGCCTTGTACTTACGTTGGGGCAGCGAACCCGGAGGAGCTCTTCCATTGGACGTACGGTGGGGTAACGAATCCGGAGGAGCTCTACCCTTGAACGTACGGTGGGGCAGCGAACCCGGAGGAGCTCTGCCCTACGTACGCTAGAAACCCTGGCTGCCATTGTTCGTACTCTAGCGTCGTGTACTGCTCCCTGACATGAGCTGGGAGGCCGTATCCTCAATATCAATCGACGTGAACTAGCCGTCACCCCCACGGCCAACTGAAGGCTGCAAGACGGAACAATGTTAGTACAAATAAACACTCTGGACGTAAACTAAGAACCTCGTACCTCCCGGATGTGCAGTGCAAATGACCAAGGGGGAGCGTCAGTATGTGTACCGGGTCCGGATGACAGAAGTGATTCATCCCGATGGACCTACGGCGGAAGAATGACATGATATTAGCGAGGCGTAAGGTACAACCAAAAAAGCGAACGTAGATTTGTACATAGCGACTTACCTTTGCGCTGACCTGGCCCGTGGATGACCGATGGGGAATGCTACGACTCCTGTCGGACTCACTAGGTCGTGGTGACCTAGCGGGTGAGCACGCCCCCACTCCGTGCCCGATGCGCAGGACGTCGTCCGTCGAACGACCGCAGCTCAAGTTCTTTATTATCTTCTCTATCTCCGGCGAGATGTGCTTCAAATTTTTTTATATCCCGACGGGGTTCTATCTGGGCCGCGGAGGCCATCCTCCGATGCGCTATGGACGCGATACGCCCACTCCAACTGTAGTGACATACATAACAGGTTTATTAACGAAGAGTAGAAATATCATCAACAACAAGACGAGTGGTTATGAGTGTCTTACAGTGTCATCATACCGCGAAGCGTTGTGATGGTCGTACGTGCGGCGGAGGCTCTCGTGGTGCGTGTGTGATGTCGCCAGGTTCAGGCGCTCCGGTGGAGGAATGGTGAGTCTTCCACGCGTTTGTGGCACGTACCACTCCAAGTACGCACCATACGTCTCAAGGTCATATGGACGCGGCTCATTCCAGACATCCATGTGTTGTTCGTCCATGCCATAGTCCACTGCTGCTGGTGCATTCACCAGTCCTAAATATGCCCACCCGCCCTCGATTGTCTGCATTTCCGGAAGGATTGATGTTAGAAAAGAAGACATAACATAAGGACTACAAACATTACTCGGATAAAGTTTGACTCACGGTGTATGGCTCGCTCCAGGAGCCTACCGTCCCGGGGGCACGAACGGTATCGACCAAACTGTCGCATTACGCGCTGTGACACGTAAGGCTCCACCATATGTGCGAACACGAGGTGGCATGTCGTCGTCCACAGTCCTACGTCCTGGATGCATTTCATGGACAGCTCGTGCGGCGCTACCGTGCGCAGGAATCATTATACCATGGACACCAGATGATGTTGCTCTCGTGCAACGACTCGAACTCGTTGTGGTACAACGAATAGCACCTCGCCGGTCTTCCGCTGGCCCAGTGCAGACTGGCAGCAGTCCACCATAAGTCCATGGTGGGCCCATCTACCTGGTCATGCAGAACAGGGTATGGGTGCACCGCTATCTCGAGGTTGGTCACCCAACAGGGAAGTGCTTCCAACTCCACAACTGCAGGAGCACGTAACAGACGGCTAGGTTGGTACCAGCGGAGCTACACCGCGAAGCGTCACACAACCCCCAGTATGTGTCACAAAGGAAGGCTAATCCCCAGCTGTACTGAGGCATCGACCCAGCCCCCGCGTCAACCAAAGACTCGGCGACGTGGATGAAGCCAGGGTACAAAAAATCGCCCTTTGTGGATGGAAACATGACCCATCCAAATAGCTGGAGAAGGTAAGCAACAAGGTGCATCCTAATGACCCGTGAGTTGCACCTTGCGGGCATTCGCGAACTACCTCAGCCAAGCCCGGGGGAAGCCACGTGCATCCCCCGGGAGAGGTTGGCCAAACCGCTGCTCCAGCTCGGCCTTCCAGTCCACACCCGGAGGGCCCGGAACAAGCGGCTCACCCAGGATAGGGAGTCCGGTCAAGAACGAGACGTCCTGTAGGGTGACCGTCATCTCACCACACCGAAAGTGAAAGGTGTGTGTCTAGGGCCTCCACCTGTCGACAAGTGCCAACAGCAGGCTGGCGTCTAGGTGAACTGGTGTCCAACGGAGACCAGCCTCATAAGGGGCAACAAATCTGTGTCCCAGAGGATCAAGACGTAGCGATCGTCAAGCTCCCAGTAATCCCTCCCCGCCCGAAGCAACAGGGGTGAAGGGCCATCAGCGTCACCGGCGATCCACAGCTTGCACCGGTGGTCCTCATCGTAGAAGTGGTCTAGTAGCTCTGGTAGAGACATGGCTTGCAACACATGGAATAGAGGGAACATTAGTGAGAATGTGGCTAATGAACATAAAAGATTGTAAATTAATTGCAATGTAGTTTTCTGGGGTGATAAGTTACATGATATACTAGCTTAATTAGATTATGCTCCTCTGTTCTTGATGAATGCATTTCTTATTATTTGATTTCGTTTTACGACCAAACTAACACTACAAATTAATGTACACTACTTTATTAATTAGTTATTACTAATTATTTCATAACTAATAAATACTATAAAATAAAAATTACGACCAAACTACCTAAGAACGGCGGTTAATAACGTTGAAATATCCTCAAAAATATAATCGACAGAGCAAGAGAGCGAGTGACTGCGAAATGAAATGAATGAGCGGAAGAGCGAGCGAGCGACTGTGATATGAAATGAACTAGTGGAAGAGCGAGCGAGCGACTGTGAAATGAAATCGCTCCCTCTAATTTATAGCCGTTGCTCAAAGGGAATCCTTATCGCGCTAATTAAGCCATGCATGTTGGGCGACAAAGATTTGATGGATGAGACAAGAAGGTGACGGGATAACGAGTGATTGATGCTTTCGGTGGAAAAGTAAGGCAAATAGAGAGATGACCTCATTCAGATGTTTGGACAATCAAACCATGACACATACATTTATTGATTCGTACAAACATGACGCTTATACGAAATAGCGATGAAAATTCTGAATGAATAAAATTATAAAAAATTTACACAAGCAAGTACATGGTGTCAGGAGGCTCCACAAAAAATATAAGTTTTTGAACTCATTTGCTATATTTTAAAATTCTTTCAAATTTCAAACACTAACTAATTAACTAACTAAGCTAACTAATTACCTAACTAACCTAACCACTAATTACCTAGCTAATTGGTTGCAGCATAGTGACCATGCGCCAACGGCTGGCGCATAGCCACCGTGACGTGATGCACGAGGTGGTGGGCCGAGCAGCGGTCAACAAATGAGGTGGCGGGTCGGGCGAGCACGCAGCGTCGGTGGTGGCATTGGCGCATGACCACTGTGAGCCAACACCACATATCGTGATCTCAGGCGTTGCATACGGTGATCGTGCGTCAATAATACTATTTTTGCTAATATATTTTAGTATATAATCATATCTACAAATACGATATCAAAACGTACTAGCTCAAAATTCTACTCCCAAAATTCTACTCCCTCGACTAAAAGCAACCAAGGTACATGCGTAGAATGGAGTGGTCCTGAACCATCCGGTACGAGAAATGAGCTCGTTCAGGTGTTTGGTTGATTGAATAGAACCAAACCATTCGGAATGAGATGGTTCAAGAAAAAGAATATTCCATGTTTATGTTGTATTATCTCATTCGGGGAAAAAAAAAATCTCGAACCACACCGTTCACTCGAATTCTAAGGTGTTTGGTGACGTGCGGCTTGATTTACGAGCTTTAAATGATTATATTTCCTAAACTAAGTATCCGATTTGCGATTCGATTGAACCGTTGTGTTCTTTGTCATTTAATTAACAAAACAAAACCACTCTTGACATATTTTAGTGTAAAAAATATCATACGGATCATCCTATCCTACCAACCAGACACAATCTTGAACCATCTTATTCCACCAACTAAATAAAATCATATATTATCATATCCCACCAACCAAACATCATACTTGTATCATCTCATCCAGGACGATCCTATTCTATCTGTACCATCTTATCTCATTCAACCAATCAAACGCACTGTAATGAAAGAAAAAAATAATAGAATGGGACATGACTGTACCAAAACCACGCCACGCCACGCCACACGATAAATGTTTTCAAAGTATCTTGGCGCCACACAGGCCGAGCAACGTACCGGGCCCACGAGCCGGCTCCGTCCTCCTGACTAGGGCCCACCAATTTTGCCCCCACCGTCAGTTTCAAGGTGTAATTGTACGAGGGGAGGGCTGCGCCATACGTGGACTTTCAACCGCTTCGTATCATTTGAAACGGAACGGACAGCCACGTGCCCACCGGCACCTTCCCAACTCGAGATCCTCTACGCGCATCCCCAGAACACCACACTCCGTACAGCTACTCACCGTCCACCACGTACCCCAAATGGAGCATAGCCCCGCGGCCTACACAGATGCCCGGATCTCCTGCTCCCCTCGGCTCCCCGACTAAAACAACCCCTTCCGGTCGTACTCACCCCCAGAACCCACCGACAAGTGGCTCCAGAGTTTTCCGGGCCCGTATGTCAGTGACTACACGGAGACTGTTCCGTGACGCAGACGGGAAATGGATGGGTGTTACTACAAGTACCCCCCCCCCGGCAGCAGCGGAAGCAGTACTCGCGACTAGCTCTCCGAAGAAACGAACCCAAGCGAGCGAGCTAAGCAGAGACGGTAGCATAGCAGCAGCGCTCGGAGGCAATGGAGAGGGCGGTGCCGGTGCGGAAGCCACACACCTCAACTGCCGATCTTCTCACATGGTCGGCGACGGGCCCCGACGCCGCTGCCGCCTCGCTGGCCGCCTCCTCCCGCCCCAGCCTCAAGGTAAGCGCTTATCACCGTCTTGCTGCATGTGTTCGATCGAATCAGTGTGCTGTTTTCTGTGCGTTGCGGTTGACTTTGAGTGCCTGTATGATTCTCTGCTGCTGCTGTTGTTGCACCAGCCGGCCGGGGGGATCACGCCGGCGATGTTCGGCGCGCCGGTGAGCGAGAAGGAGGCCGAGGATCTGAGCAAGAGGTGAGATCTGGGTCCTCCCCGTGCCGCATTTCGTCCCGATCTGCTCGATCTGTGATTTCGTTCTGCGTTTCTGATTTGATTAACCCGATCTGTTCTAGCAATGTATGCCCTGCTCTGTTTGGGTGGTTTGGCCGATCGATATTTCAAATTTACGACGGCTGGTTGGGTTGCTCTGGTTTTTGCGAGAAGTGGCAGCTGAAAATTTTCATGCTTGCGACGCCTCCTCATGGTGGGTTGCTGGAGAGTAGTCGCTTGCCGTGGCGGTTGGTTCATGTGAGGCTGGACAGTGTGTTTGTGGCACAGTACATACATGCGATGCTGCTAATGTCCAAATTTGTGGTATTAGTACTGGATTGTGGGTGTTGCTAGAGTCCAAGTTTTAGCAGTACTGGTAATGATGCCTGAAAGTGATTTGGGGTGATGCAAACGGTAAATGTCTGATTCAAAATTTAGATATTTCTGCCGCGGGTGCCACAAACAGACCATAAATCTACTGAATAAGTCGAGTCATGTGGTGCCTGACTGTGTGTACTGACTTGCAGTTGTGGCCGTGTCATTGTCTGTTTTCTATATTATTACTTCTGGTAATTGTTCAAAAACTCGCTATCGTGCAATTTTGTTGTCTTGTTGAGTACGATGTGCCTCGTAGATCAGGGACTCTTTAATGTGTATGTTTTGCAAAAATCAGTTTTTGAGAATTTGGTGGAGTGCTTCCCATGATAGCCAAATCATATCAGATGTTCTTGTTTATTTACCTTCTGTCTTGCTTTTGAAATTTATCTCTTGCATAGGTTGAAGGCTCTGCTTGAAATTACCTAGGCTTGTATGATAAAGCTGTAGTTGGGTTTCTTACAGAGATAATACTAGTTGAAATTGTTCAAGATATGCACTTTCTGAATGTGGTGATATTACTGTCGACTTGGTGAGATTTTTTTTATTTAATCATTTTTAAATAATATTTTAAAGTTAACTCTCGCTAATTTTATTTTCAATTCTGATCCCGTTGGTCACGCCATGACACGAAGCGTGGTAAAACCACATCACGCCACTGTCCTCGGTGTGGCCAAACATGCCACGCAAACCCTCGTCCGCACGTCGTGCCAGCTTGGAAGGCTTGCGTGGCCCTTGTCACGCCAACGCGTGCGTGACGTAACAATGCCGGCTATTTTTTGAAGGTTTTCCCGCATCTGGTGCTAAGTCCTGCCACGCTAGGGCTCCTAGCGTGACAGTAGTCTGTCACGCCATGGGAACTGGCGTGACATAACTGTGTGACAGTACCTTTGTCAACATAAACCAGCAACATGTGTGTGTGTGTGTGGGACCCCGGATATGCAACTCGGGACCCTCTATGTGTTATGAACTAGTCCCAGATCAGTAGCCAACTCACACAGTTGCAACATCGATGTAATCATATCCATACAACAAAACAGCTAATGAAGTAGACAAAATAATATTACTTAGTAGTAAAAGGACCTTATAGCCAAGTATTACAAAGGTTGACAAACAGGGCTTAAGGAAAAGGGTAAACTTGCAGCGGAACTAAAACACCTCGTGGTAGCCATCCGACATGCCCGCCGGCAATCGAGTGGAGGACGCAGCCTAGCTCGCATTGTCTTCAAGGTACTCCTCTTCATAGAATTCTGAGCTCCCATGTTCTTCTTCGGCGACTGATCAACAAATGGTGTATAGCCGTAAGTACATAAGGTACTCAGCAAGTCGTAGAGAAATATATGTAAATAGTATTCATGCAAGGCTTGAACAAGGATAACTTTATGTTTAATTTGCAGAAAGCAGTATTGACATTAAATACAATAAGTAGATTGTAAAGCATAATTCAAAAGATTAATACATAAGTATTCAAGTTCTTTGAAATAACCGGTGAAAATCTACCCCTTGTGTGAAATCACCAGACATTGTTTATAACCAGGGATTTCGAATAGTTTTATACTCTGCAGAGGTTGTACAGCTTTACCCACATGACACGACTTCTCTAGTTTATTTGGCATTCGTCGATACTACCGCTCACTACCTTACGTAAGCAATTTAGAGCACGCGTCAAGGCCTTTACAAAGTTCTGTTTTGACTTGGTTCTACTTGCTAAGGTTTCGCCATTCTGGACCCCTCCTCTTGCGTCAATTCATCCACCAAAACAGAACCAAATCAAAACATTGCTAATTAGGCCAGGTCTATCCCAGTCTAGACATGTGGTGGTAGGATAAGGCTCAGATCAATAGCGCAAAGTTAAGTCCTTAGTGTCTACTCAGGCGAGGCAACCACATCCAAAAATTCTACCCCTTTACTATACGGTCACTCGTCTGAGTATAAATTATATTTGGTTCAACCCGACCAAATGACAACTCTTGCCATGGCACAACAACTTTTAATAACAGTGGTCGTGCCACAATTCCATATTTCATTTAGTCAAATTCAATCATTTAAGAATATGTGATCATGAATCTTGTCGCGACTAGGCATGACTAAGCAAACTACGATACCAATGTCGGATTTAACAATATGTCCAACTAAAATAACCCATCCTATGGTGTCCAAGGAGTTATGTCATTCAAGGGTACATGTCAATAGCAATTATACAAGGAGGCAAAATGACAATTAGGCATGTAACTATTCTCGAAAGTATCTATTATAAACTTGGCAATGTAGGTTGATATAAATCAATAGAGTTTTATTAAATGGAGTACGACATGATCAAAGGTTTACGACTTGCTTTTGTTGAAGGGTTGAGATGTTTCAGTCGTCGGGTCTAACAATTTTTTGGAAACGCCGGAATGTATATGTGCGAAAAGAGCCAAATAAATAAAATAATTTCAAATAAAATCCAAAAATTACCAAACTATAACCAAATGAAAGATACTGAATTTAGGCCAATTTAGGAATTTGAATCACTAATCGGAGCTCGAACAAGGGAGAACGAGCTCTCGGAAGTTTCAAAACATAAGGTCGGAAAGAGGTTCGACTACACGTGGTCGGAAGGAGCATGAGGGAGAACAGGGCACGGGAAGCTCACCGAGACCGAGAGAGAGGCCGGAGGAGGTCGGCGGACGACGAACGGCGGTGGGGAAGCTCGCGGTCGAAGGCGAAGAAGGACCGCGATGAAGGAGTTGGCCTGGACTGAAGAAGAAGAAGAGGAAATGTAGCGGCTCCTGTGAAACAAAACTGAAATTGAGTGAGGGGATTGCTTCAAGTAGCTCGAGGGCTTGAATTGACACAGGTAGAAGAGGAGGGGGCTGCACTGGTGCGGCGAGGACCAAGAGGAGGCGCGCGGCGGCTTGAACTCGGGGCTCGGGGCTTCGGGCAAACCACAGCAACAAGAGTGAGAGAGGGAGAGTTGGATGGGGGAAGGAGATGAAGGAAAAGTAGGCGCGCGGGGCTTCCTAGTGCTCCATTTAAAGAGGAAGGAGGGGGGACTAGGCGACAAGCGCCGCAGAGACAACGACATTTAATGCGCATGCCGCGACGGAGACGATGACATTTAATGCGCACGTCACCGAGGGAGAAAGGGGGCAAGATTCGCGCCAGGGCGACGGCTTTGCAGCGGTGGTGACACGAGCTCGTGCACAGGCGGCAAAGGCGCGGCGAAAAAGGACGGTGACCCGGCGAGGAGGCTGATAGGCGGGGCTGGTCGAAACCTAGTCGGAAGGTCTGATCGAAACCGAGAGGGTGGTCAACACAGAAAGGATAGCCAAAACCGAAAGGGTGGTTGAAACCAAGAGGGTGGTCGAAACCCAAAAGATGGTCGAAACCAAGAGGATGGTCTAAGCCGAAAAGATGGTTGAAATCAAGAGGATGGTCTCAACCGAAAGGATGGTCGAAACCAAATGGTCGAAACCGAGAGGATGGTTGAAACCAAGAGGGTGGTCGAAACCGAAAGGATGGTCGAAACCAAGAGGGTGGTCGAAACCGAAAGGATGGTCGAAACCGAAAGGATGCGGGAATAGGAACGGATCGACGGGAATTCGGCCCAAACAGAGAAAATGAATTTCAATTAGGTTTTGACTTTAAATACCAAAAAACCCAATTAAACCAAATTTGAATTAATTGAAGTTTGATTAATCCATATTAAATTGTTTTTATTTTCTAAAATTCGAAGTTAAGCTTTAGCAACTTCAACAAAAAAACAAATGGTTATTTTTATTTTCGATTTTTTTTTCAAAAAACCATGGAAATAGGGATGTTACAATATATAATTCAAACAACAACATGTATGTATGCATATATATCCATTCATTCATTTCATTCAAACAACAACATGTATGCATATATCCATTCAACAGGATAGACAACGTAGAAGCATCTATGCATATATTCGTTCATTCAATCATTTCATTCAACAAGAAAGAGAACCTAGAAGCGTATATGCCTATATTCATTCATCTATTCAATCATTTCATTCTACTCAGTCATTCATGTATGCATATATCCATTCATTAAATCACTTGCGCATTTGGCGCGGACCCGTTCTCGGTGTGAACCTAGAAGCTAGATGTTCGCCGTGCGTGCCCTCGACGACGTTGACTGAACTAATGTAATGAGTGACCCTCCCTTATGTCGGCCTAGGTCATGGCTGGTCGAAGTTGGAGGCACGCGACGCCGTGGAGCTACCGGAGGTAGTTGACGAACTGAGGTCTCCGTTGGATCTGCGGCACGTCCCTGAATTGATTGGACTAGTCGACCCACTCCAACACGTAGGCACAGTGATAATGGGCCCAGTCGGTGTGTCGGTATCTCCGCCTTCGGTTAATCCTACCACACAAACAAGCGAACTGTTAACACTGAAACCACAAACAACAGTGGAGATGAACAACGATAGGTACCCTTACCCGTGAAGGTTCAGATCTGTCGAGAACTCCATCGGTGGACAGTCTTGAAGCTTGCCAAACTGTCTCATCACACAATGGAGCACGTGGTACTCCACCGCATGGAAGTAAATCAGTGGTAAGAGAGTCATCCACAAACCGTCGTCCCACTCACACATCGGGTTCAGCTCCATTTCCAAGACCTCATCGCGGGTATATGGCAACCACGTGACCTGCACAGGAATTATAAAAACGTTACTAATGAAATCTAAGTTAGAACAAAATTATTAGCATGCAAATGAACTCATGAAACTATACCTGGTCTTGAGTGATGACGTTGAGCTCGTTTGTATAGCCGAGGTAGCGTGACCTCGGACGGCCAGTCGGTGGCACAATGGAGCTCCAGATATTTTTTGTGTAGCCAAGGTAGCCTAAGAAAATATCAAAAGTCTGGCAGTCAGTGGTATACTGGTATGTCACGTCCTTCTTATCTATGGCTTCGTTGGTTTATGTACCGTAAAATAAGTCTGATAGGCAACTCATTTCTGTGGTAACAAAATCAGTCAAGTTTTCTTTTATTCGTATGCCATACTTATTTGAAGATAGGATACATTGAACTCTAACCTTGTTGACCTATTATAGTGAAAGGAAATTTTGCTCGGGCTCGAAGTTGAAAGAAATGACTGGGAGTGGGATATTTGCTGAAAAGAGTGAAAATGGTGATTCAGAGGCTTCAAATCCTGCTAACAAAACTTCTGTGAGGATGTATCAGGTACTTATCCTGTTTAGAAACATGTCGCAGTTCCCCCTTTTTGTTGAGGAGTATGTCTTTCTCCACTTGGTATTATTGTGGTGGCTTCCGGTGGTGATGGACAGTGTTCTAAGTTAAGGACACACTTCATACCTTTTCTGTTAAGAAAAACTGCTGTTTGGTTTGAGACTTGAAAAGAAGCACATTTGCAATAATAATTTATTATGTTTTAGTTGGTGTAATTTTTAGTTTGTAACCCTTAATGTCTCTCGAAAGTATATATATATATATATATATATATATCTTTTGGATTGATTAATCCAAATCTCAAACTTTGATTTCTTCCAACAATATAATTGACTCATCGTCACTCAGCCTCAGGGATGGTAATTTTGTCAGCGAGTGAATACCCTAATAGAGGTGGGTATTGTCATTTTTCTTTGATCACAGGCATAAAAACGAGCATAATTCTTTATGGGAAGCGGACATGGGCATATATATATATATATTTCTTTTGGATTGATTAATCCAAATCTCAAACTTTGATTTCTTCCAACAATATAATTGACTGATGAACCTTTTCATGACAGCAAACTGTAACTGGAATAAGTCAGATCTCATTTAGTGCTGATGGAAGTGTTTCCCCAAAGAAGCCATCATCATTGCCCGAGGTGGCTAAGCAGCGAGAGCTTAGTGGGACATCGGAGAGTGATGCTGAATCTAAAATCAATAAGCAGCTTTCTGAAGCCAAGAGCAAGGAGCTCACCGGGAGTGATATCTTTGGTCCACCTCCTGAGATCTCTGCAAGGCCATTGGCTGCTCGTAATATGGAGCTACAAGGAAATCTTGATTTTGCACTTCCACAGCCGAGAAGCGTCCACACGTCAGTGAAAGTCTCCAACGTAGGTGACATGGGAGTATGACCTTCCTGTTTACATTTTGATTCCATTTTTACTGTACATATCCTGTCAGTTAACCAACAAAAGACCTATTATAGAGAATTGGCACTTCATGTCTTGACATGTTTCTTTAGGAAGAAAAGATAAATTTCAAGTTTGACCATACATAGCTGAACATGCACATTATGTTCTTAATCTTGTATTTCATTTCATGCTATTCTTTATATGTTTTTTATTTATTTTAGTGTTCTCCAGTGGTGCAAATATTTGAATTCCCTGCTAATGTAATTCGAATTTTCATTGTGCGCATGCATAATTCTGTAATGCACACACCATTGGTCGCCATTTGATGTGCTTGCATGCTGCTGATTTGAATGGTTATGTTCCTTACATGCTAGATGTTGCACGGTGATTTGATATCTGTTTGTGTTGACATGTTGGCCAATGGGGAATTTCAAGTTTAGGTTTCGGAGTGTCACCTGAATTTCCTTAGGCTTATAGAAAGCTGGTTAAATATGTTAACTAGGAATTCCTAACACCTTTCTTTAGGGCACTACGAAAGGGAAAATTTTGGTTCGTCTTGGTTGTACAGGGAATGAATGCACTTGGCCACTTTTACCATTGCCTTATAAGCATGCTCAAATTTGATTTCATCTGTAAATTTTTCATGTAAAATGCATCAGCTACTGCATAATAAGACCATCTCCAATGTTGTGCTTTAGCCGGTTGAAATGAGAAGAGAGAATACATTGAATCGATTCAATACATTAGAGGTGACGATTCTAACAAAAAAATGTATGAAATCGGACTCTACTTAGGAGTTGATTCAAAGTATTAAACAACTCATATGAGCATTAAACAACTACATAGGAGAGAGTGCGGTTGAGAGATGATATTATTATTTTGTGGTTTTTTAATGTAACATGGGTCCCAGTTATTAGTAGAAATCAGTTCAGTACATTTGAGACAAATAAACTCAGTTCCTAAAATACTTACGTGGTATGACTTTAAATCGATATCGGTTCAATACACTAAAGATGCTTTGAGTGCCTAACAGCAGCACGGAGAACAATGTGCCTAACAGCAGCAGTGCAGCACGGAGAACAATGTGCCATCTTTATTTGATAGTTTCCTCATACGACGATATTTCGGTGACACCGTTGCATTGACATCATTCAACATAATCTGGTAGGCATTTATCCTGTTAGTATAAATATCTCACCCTCTGAATTTGCATGATTTGGAATGCCTTTGTAGCCTGCTGGAGGTCCAAGCAACATCTCATTCAGCGAGGATCCTGTAGCGAAGACAGCAAAGAAAATTCACGATCAGAAGTTCCAAGAGCTGACAGGCAACAACATCTTCAAAGAGGATGCTCCCCTTGCCTCTGGTGAGAAGTCTCTGAGCTCGGCGAAGCTGAAGGAGATGAGCGGCAACGACATCTTCGCTGATGGAAAGGCAGCCTCCCGGGACTACCTTGGCGGCGTCCGGAAGCCCCCTGGTGGCGAGAGCAGCATTGCGCTGATCTAATTACTTTAAACTGCCCTAATCTGGACCTGCTAGTTACCCTCGTCTCCAAAGCGCGCGGCATGTGCTCTTCTTGACCTCCCAGTTCTTGATCGTGCTTGAGATTTTAATTATGTTGGATATCATAGCCCTAGTATGATGTAGAGTCAGCAGAATCTGACTCTGATACACTTGCGCGTGGTCTCATCTTTGTTTTGTGCTACTTATTTATTAATCCTCCGTACTGAGAAGTGAGAACCTATGCAATAAGTTCTATGCGTGGTCTCATCTTTGTTTTGTGCTACTTATTTATTAATCCTCCGTACTGAGAAGTGAGAACCTATGCAATAAGTTCTATGCACTCATTTGTGAGCTTATGGCATCATTTGAAAAGACTGTTATTTGGAGCTTAGATATAGCAATTTTTGTGCTGGAATTGATGCGCGAGCGTGTGCAAAGATGTGTTCGGCTGGTTGTGTTGTTCAGCGTCTATCGGCTATTGCAACAAAGGTAGAGCAGATTTTGTGGTAACACCTGTGAAAAAGGAAATTTCAAATTTCCGTAGTACTACGTTACTTATCATTCTGTAGCTCGCCATTAAGAAAGGCATTCTTGACATCAAGTTGAGAATGCCTGCCGATGCGACAGACGCCACCGAAAGAAGAGCGCGGACGGTGGTCATGTGGGCCATGAAGCAAAAGTGAGTATGTCAAGTTCTTTCGGGGAAGATGGTGGCTCATATCCTCAATGAAGTGTAGACGAGTGTAGTGGGGAGCTGAGGAGCCGCAGCGACGGCGAGCGCGATAATGGCGAGAGGGGCAGAGATAGGTGTATCCGGAAAGGTCAAAAAGACAGAGACTCCAGAGGAAGCGAAGGAGAGACAGGCGTGGGTAGAAGGGACGAGACTCGTCGAAAGTCACATCCCGAGAGATCCGCATCCGTCGACCAACAGGATCCCAAAACCGAGTATTTATCAAAAGTGAGGTGGAATATATATCAAGACGAAAGACATGAATATATATATATATATATATATATAGTCTAACAGCGCACCGCCGGTGCGGCGGTTAGATCAACGTTTTTTCTCACGGGCGCTTTAAAGGAACTTCGGCCCCACCGTGGCCGTTTAAAGGAAATTGGCCCGGCCAAAGAAGGAAACCTAGGTTTCCCTTTCACTTTCGCAGAGGTGGTGGGTGGCTTGGAGGCGGCGGCCGGCGTCGGCGGGTGGCGGCGATGGCGGCGTTCGGCGACTTTTTCTCTCGGTAGTGCGCTTCTTCTTATATATATATATATAGCAATGGGCCAATATATATACACAATGAGATTACAGATAAAGAAACCAAATCAAATCATATCTCTAACTATATCTCTAATTATATCTCTAACGAAGATTGTTCGCGTCTATCGACTCATTGCAACAAAGGTTGAGAAGACGTTAAATGTACTTTCTCGAATAATATCTTGTGCAAGCATATCATCACACTGTTTCTCGATCTCGTCCTTCAAAAGTTGAGGGTACCGGTAGGGCCGCACTGCAACCGGAACCACATCTAGAAGGTGTATGTGATGATCATGTCATCGGTGTGGAGGAAGACCCCAGGGTTCCTCAAAGATATTTGAAAATTCATTGAGTAAGTATGTCATCAATTCCTTGTCGATGATAGGACATACATGACGGTTGGCCGGCGGTGTGTCCAGACTAGTCCACGTGACGCGGTGATCGTTGCGCCAAAAAAGACATGGTCAACTTCATGAAGTCCCACAAAATTGGCCCAAGATTATGCAGCTATTGAATGCCCAGAACGACATCAAATCCATCGAGGGGGGTGATGTAACAATCTGAAAAGAATTCTTCATGATTAATAGCGAAATGTGTGTTGGCACAAATACCGGAACAAGTCACACGATCACCATTAGCCACAGTGACTGCCATGCCCGGCCATGGAGTTAGCGCTAAGTCCAACTAACGTGCGATGGCTTCAACAAGAAAAGTATGGGTTGATCCAAAATCCACCAATGCCAATAGCTTATGGCCATTAATCATCACTAGAAGGCGCATGGTCCGGCCCATACGTATTCCAATAAGAGCATGTAATGAGATCTCCACGTGCTCATCATCGTTGTCCGCAATTGTGTCATCCAGCTCGAGAAGAAATATACCCTTCATGGAACAACGGTGATTCCGAGAAAACTTCTCAGGACAATTGTAGCATAAACCTTTAGCACGACGATCAAACATCTCGTCAACGGAGAGTTGCCGAAAGCGTGAAGCTGGTACCCGAGCTTGCTGGAGTGGCCAGTGGAGACGAATTGGCAGGAGTTGTCGGCGTGGAGTATGCTATACTGGTGGCTATCAGCACAGGGGGCTTGGCTGCTACCATTGCCGGGAAGAAGCGCGACGCGGGGGGTTAAAGTGTCTTTTCTCCCCTGCCATCTCCTCGAGACACTATTCATATACCCTAGCCAAACTCATGGCTGTCTGGAGATGCGTCGGATATTGAAGCTCAACGTCAGTTTGCAAAGGCTTGCCCAATCCGGCGATGAACAATTGCACTTGTTGTAGCTGGGAGAGTGGTTCGACTTGGCATAAAAGAACCAAAACTTCCTTTGGTATGTGTCAACTGTCGCCGTCCGGTGAAGTTGAGCCAATTCTCCAAGTGGGTTGTTGCGGATGGGAGGTCCAAACCGCATGTCAACGAACTCCGAAAAATGAACCCATGAGATAATGCCTTCATCGCGTTCGAGTTGGTAGTACCACTGTTGGACTGCGTCGGTCAAGTGGTAGGATGCCAACCAAACTCGTTCTTCCTCCATGGTGCGTTGTCCCCGAAAAAATTACTCACATCTATTGAGCCATGGAAGAGGATCATCCTCGCCATCGTATGTTGGAAAAGAAAGTTTGTGGAAGCGCGGAATTGTGCGTTGGTCATCATCGTCGCGAACCCCATGTTCAGGGGGCCTGCCCCGACCGTGGTAACCGCCACTGCCGCTGCCTGCTGCTGTCGGCAGCCTAGCCAAGATGCCTCCTATTTTCCAGCCGTCCACGATCACCTGATCGTGCGTCACCTGTTGCACTTTGATACCGCTAATTTTCGACATCATTATAGTGAGTTGTTGAAACACATCGTCGTGCGTCTTTGTTTCCATGGTGAAGGGTGGTGGAGATACCTCTGATACCAAATTAATATGGCGTGGGTGAAGAAGTGAGTTTCAGTGGAGAAGGATACAGAGGCAAGCTGCAGTCGCCTATGCGGACGCTCGGCGACGTTGCTGCCGAACCAACGCAAGGCTCTAATGTAGCCGACCTTAGCGTAGGCCCCTATGTTATGCGGCCGTAATATTTTGATACCTTCCACTGCTGTTACGCCAGAAATCCAAGGTTCCACACGAGCTCCTGTTCTGCGGCGTGGTGGCAGGACCGCTAGGGGATTGGCTCCGGGTGTAGGTAGGGTCAAATCCGCAGGGGTCATGCAAATACATAGGCCCCTTCCCTTCTGCCGACCATGCATACTTTTCTGACCTATGTATGCCTTTCCTCGCCTACTTCGTTCTCGCTTTCCGTTTCCTACTATTTTAAAGTTTCAATTTCGAACTAATATCTTTCTTGATTGCCCTTTCACCAATACAATACTCTGCCCTTTATAGCCGAGGCTGGAGATTTGGTTTTTCCGAACCAAGACAGGAGAGTATACAGAAGGGAAACTAATGCAAACTTGGATGCAAAGTCTAACTGAATAGCTAAAGCAAATCTGGGAAGGAGATACTAATCAACACTCTGGGAAGGAGATACTAGATACAAACTAATACTTTCTAAACCGACTCTTGCCCCTTTCAGAGCATCTATTTCATGTCCGGCACAAGTGCCTTGTCCTGATATGCTACAAAGTTCGAGTTCGACTCAACTCCAGCAGCGTCCTGTGACTCGGCTTCGGTAACTCCCACCGAATCAATTTCTGCCAACGTCTCCTTGGATTGCGAACGTTGTGTGCGCTTGCATGCAACACCAAAGGATCTTCTTTGTTCTCCCTTTGTGCGTATTGAGTTCGCGTGCGTGTGCTGTGCTCCCGAGAGGATCGGCTTCAAAGCGTGATTTTTAATCTCCGTTCGGTTTGGTCTAACAATTGATATCAGAACCATGACGAAGAATGGATGACCTTGGAGCGCCTCGTCGGGAGTGTGCACGCAGCGGCTCTTGGCGGCGCATAAGGCGCGGCAGCGGTGGGTGCGCACGGTGGGGCACAAGCGATGCGATGGGTGCGGCGGCTCGATACGGCGAGACCGACGCACTGCATGGTACATGCGGCTTTGTGACAAAGAGGAACCTGACGTCGGTGGAACACAAAATGAGTTGTGCATTACTAAGGTGAAAGAGTGGTGCTGGTACTAGGTGGTTGCGGTGCTATATTTGTGTGTGTGCCCATAGAGTTGAGTTCGGGACGTTGAGGAGATGTGTTCGTCATTCTGAGTCAAGTCCGGGATGTTGAGGAGATGTGTTCGCCATCCTGAGTTGAGTACAAGTTGAGCAAGTCGTAGATGTGAAGTTGAGCGTATTTGAAGTCGTAGATGTGACCTCTCGGACGCTGCAAGAAAGCAATCTTAATGAGTCAAAGATTCCCAATCCACATTCCAGCGAACGATCTATTTGAGTTGATCTGATCTAGGTGACACCGCTCTTTGACCGGAGGTATGGGCCATCTGGCGACCACCGAAAACGGAGGACGGAGGAGCTGGCTGGCTGGGGGTCATGTTAAAATTGAGTCAATTATCATTGTGAGGTTTACAATAATGGAGAAACAAACTTTATGATACTAGAAATTAATTCGGATAAAATTATTACAGATCGCATACAATAGAAGAAATATAAATAAATATACAAAGGTTAAGAAGTAATTGTTAAATAAAAATTTAAAAGTAATTGTTAGATAATCTTTGTATTTTCTTTTTAGTCCAATTCAGTTTTAGAGTGGAGAGCTGAGTCCTAGTAGTAGTAGAAGAAACAGACTTTAAAAGGCACCCTCGAGTCCCGTAACTATTAGAGTCAAAGCAATAAAGAAAAAGAGTTGAGTCGTGAGTCAAAGCAATACAAAGAAAGAAAAGCAGATACTGTTCCGTCGTTTCTTGTTTTCGTGATTGCTTCCCTCGCTGCGTGAATCTCGGTTTGCAACAGAATTTTTCTTTTTCTCTCTGCTTTCATTTTTGTATGAATTTGGTTGCACAATAATATAATACTATATTTGTTACAAATTAGTTTAGTCATTTTAAACTTTCAATTACACCCTTATTTTTCATCTTGGATTCGCATAGCACACGAAATATAAATAAGTATACAAAGATTAAGAAGTGATTGTTAGATAAAAATTAAAGAGTAATCAAAAAGAAAAAACAAAATCGACTCCGCTGGGGATCGAACCCAGAATCTCTGGTTCCGTAGACCAGCGCCTTATCCATTGGGCCACGGAGTCGTTGTTGGTCAGTTCTTGTTTTTAACATCTGTTCTGCACAACTGCACCTTCAGGAAATTTAACTTGCTACGTAGCCTTTTGTAGAAGAGAAACAGTCATCACTGGTGATGCTATTTTTGGTGATACCGGACCGGACTCCCACGATTCGTACCATCGTAGGTGTGTGATTTCTACGATACATCTGTTTTTATATTGCGTACGATAACACCAACATTCATATACAATTATTGTGTTTTTCGTTTTGTGCGTTCCAGTTTAGGCATCTGCTCAAGTTCAAGTCAAAAGGCCACTGAAATGAACTTTTATTCAAATAAGTATTTTTTTTAACCGACGGGAGGACCACCTGTTATACTAATAAAACAGAGTCAGAAATAAGGAATTAAAGGTCCGAAGCTCCCAAAAACAAGCTACAGATTAATTGCTTTTGACATTCCCCCTGCTAGGGTCTAGACTCTCCCCTCTTCTTTAATTTGAGAGATCAGCTCCAGAAGCGAGGAGAACCGTCGATTAAAAGTTATGTTGGTCATTATCTGGAAGGTGTAGTGATATGAGTGTTGTTGTGATTTGCGTTGTTACCTGCACTGCCAGTAACTCGTACAGATATCAACCTCGTTGGGTCATAAGCGATTAAATGACCATTGTGGTTGTAGCCCTCCTCCTTGGTAGATGTCCTCGACGCCGTGACCGACCAGCCCAGGTAATTAAAGTGCTTTTTTTTTGGGTTCAAGGGTATAGTTGACTATTTGAATAGTGACTTTGAGGCAAGCAACATGGGTAGTAAACCAATTGGACTAGCCACGAACTTGACACACTATTTTTTCTCGAGGCCCACTCAAATAGGTGTTGATTGCATTTGTATGCATAGTCGTCTTAAGCAACACCTTACGCCCTTTTTCCCGAAAACGAATGTTATTCAATCTGGTAAAATGTACCACTCCGCAAAGCAATAATTCTGAATTTTCTTTGCTACAACACACGTGACGAACACACCACATGTACGGATGACCGAAGTACCTTCGATTAATAATAATAATAAATAAAACTGTCCCAGAAAGCGACTGAACCACCACCACAGCGAAGGCGCAGACGTCGTCAGTTTATGAGGGCCTCGGCGTTCTTGCCCGCCGGCTGCACGAACCGCCCCCAGTACCAGTGCCGCGCCCAGACGGCGGCCATGGCCTCGAGGGGCACCCCCTTGGTCTCCGGCAGGAATGCCGCCACGAACGCGGTCATGACGGCCACCCAGGCTGCGTAGTAGATGAACGTGGCGTACTTGAAGCTGCAGAGCATGGCGAGGAACGTCTGCGTCAGCACGAAGGTGGCGCCGAGATTGACGGCCACGCTGATGCTCTGCCCGGCCGACCGGATCTCCACCGGGAATACCTCGCCGGGGATCACCCACGTCAGGGGACCCCACGACCACCCGAACGCCGCCGAGAAGACGCAAGTCAGCGCCAGCACCGCGATGGAGTACCCTCTCGCCATTGTGGACTCGCCATCCCGACCGATCTGCGACCCCATGATCCACGCAACAGCAACCTAATTAAGCAGCAAATACAATCAGTCAGGATGTTGTAATGTCAATAAAAGTCTATCTTTCTGTTATATCTTTTCCATGATGTGTTATTTCCAAGATCGATCGCTTTACACCTGACAGTGAGCTGTAAGAAACGGCATACTAACGCTTAATTAGAGCTCTTGTTTTTGTTATACCTGGCAGATGATCATTATAAGCCCACCAACCAAGAACAGCGGCCTACGACCGTACCGGTCCACTGTGAGGATGGAAACGAGGGAGGAGCCCAGGTTCACGGCGCCGAGGATGACGGCGCCCATCAGCGCGGCGTTGCTGCCGAACCCGGCCGTCTGGAAGAGCACCGGCGAGAAGAAGGCGATGACGATGACCCCGGTGAGCTGCTGGAACAGCGGCACCGCCACGGCCATCACCAGGTGGGGGCGGTGCTTCCTCCCAAGGATCCTCCGGAACGCGCCCTCCTCATTGGCGCGGGCCGCCTCGACCGCGCGCGCCACGTCTTCCAGCTCGGCGTCCACGTCCCCCTTCCGGCCGCGGATGCGCCGGAGCGCAGCGCGCGCTTGCTCGACCTGCCCGCGCACGATGAGGCTGCTGGGTGTGTCCGGGATGAGGAGC
Source organism: Hsuehochloa calcarea (assembly GCA_036346395.1). Lineage (NCBI taxonomy): Eukaryota > Viridiplantae > Streptophyta > Magnoliopsida > Poales > Poaceae > Hsuehochloa > Hsuehochloa calcarea. The sequence continues at coordinate 20,579,441 of CM070600.1, forward strand.
GCGCCCACGAGGATGACGGACGCCGGCGCCGCGGCCAGGCCGAGGGAAAGCCGCCACCCCCACCGCGGGATGCGCGCGGTGCCGTAGTTGGTCAGGTTGGCCGCGAGGTTGCCGATGCCGAGGAAGAGCTGAAACCCCGTCGTGAAGGCGCCCCTCCACTTGGCCGGTGCCGTCTCCGCGAGGTACACCGGCGCCGCCTGCCATTGCCACATCGTGCGTTTGCACACGTAACGTAGTATCAATCATGACGCATACAAAAGACACTTAGTACTTGAGGATTAATTAGTGTTGTAATAATCATCGACTAATCATGAAGAGAATACGAAGTTAAAGTTAGTAGTAGTACAAGTCTACAACACTGTAGGTGGTAGTCTGACAGATAGCACTGCACGGACAGAAACATGGCACCTACTCCCAACCAATTTAAGAAACTCAAGCTGCTGCGATGCTTGCCTGCACGAGTTGCAACTTGCAACTACTGATCAAAAGATGACACGCGACAATCCATCCTCTATTCAATTTGATACATGAGAACGATGGGTTGACTCAATACCAGCCACTGGCCCTAGCTAACTCGAGAGACAGCGAACAAATGAAGCAAGCACAACTACCCTTCTGACCTGCATGTCATGTGCTAGCTGCTTCATAGCCAACTACGTACTCCCATTGGTAAACATGAACTTATCACTTCCATATATAGTTCCATGTCTTCTGAAGTAATTTTGCCAGGACAAAGACCTACTAAATATTCTCACAGGCTCATTTATGAAATAGAATTAGATCACTTCAAAATCTCGTTTTAGTATATGAGTATAATTGGGGTATATTTTGGAAATGTAGCCATGTAAGAGTGATCTGATGAAAGCAGATTGAGGGCAGGTCGGTTAATTAGTAGCGTTATCTATCACTTCATTGCAAACTATGCAGATCTATTGCCACACGTCAAAGTCACAAGAGGAGCTATGGCTATCTATCATGTTACACTTTTTTTTTCTCCATGTAACATGTTTCTCTGCTCCAAAGACTATGGCCCTGTTTGGTACGGCTCTGCTCCAATTTTTTACAGCTCCAACTCCAGCTTCACTCTTGGATCCACTCCTATGAGAAGTTGGAGTAGTCTACGGAGGTGTTTGGTTAGAAAGTTAACTCCAGCTCCAGGAATAAGAAAGATCTTTGTTAAAAGACTATACTACCCTTGTTTTATTGGATGGGCGAGGGGGGTTTATTGGATGGCATTTGGTGGGTAATTTTATCTTAATTTTAGGGGTATTTTCGTAACTGGATGACTGCTCCATGCGGGGAGCAGCCTTCTCGCAGCTCTGAAAAAATGCACTACAGCCTGCTCCAGATTCTCAAACTCCAAATTCAATTTTTTGTTGGAGCTGGACTGTTTGGTATGGCTCCACCTACTCCAACTAAGAAGCTGGGAGTTGGAGCCATACCAAACAGGCCCTATATTACATGTATCTTAGAATAGTGGGTGGCTGCAACCTGCAATTACTCAATCAATTTTCTTTAGAAGTTGTCTTTAAGTTTCGTTATATGGTCATTGTTACAGTTCAATATACCACCTACAACATGATTCCCACTGAAAAAGGCACCATTTTAAGACGACTACTTATAATATTCATTCTGGCATTACCAATACTAACATGATCACCGTATCTCAATTTACAGTGTAAACATCCCGAGAGATAATAGAACTGGGTAATTAGTTAACTGGTTGGTTTCTACATATGCAGTTTATAATTTTCCTGCGTAAATTTTTAACTAGCAAGAAAAGTCATTGGCTCATTGCTACAATTACAGTAGCAGTAGCAGCAGCAGTAGTACTCTTATCTTCTTTTCCCCTCCGAAGACTACTACTCATTGAACTGTAACACCAGTTCTTGGCCAGGATTACGTACCTGGTTTGTGAAACCGATGCCGAAGCCGAGCAGCATGCGGCCGACGATGAGCATGGAGATGTTCACCGCGGCGGCGTTCACCGCGGCGCCGGCGAAGAAGAATGCGCCGCCGGCTAGCATGACGGCCTGCCTCCCGACCGCCCTGGTGACGCGGCTGGCCGCGAGCGACGCGACCAGCCCGGCCAGGTATAACGACGACGTGAACGCCGTGAGCACGTGGCTGTCGTAGACGCAGTACTCGTCCCGCCGCGCCGCCGCCATCCTGCGCAGCACCCCCGGGAAGAAGGCCTCCAGGAACGACTCCATCGCCGTCACGCCACCTGGCCAATTCAATCAAGACAGATGTCACCGATGTACGCAGGCGTGTTGGGTCGTAGTGGATTCATTTGCATTGCATGGTTGCCAAATGCTTCCTTTTGTTGTCCGCATGCGCGCACGCGTGTACGTACCTGAGATGCCGATGTCGTAGCCGAAGATGAGGCCGCCGGATGCCGCCATGAGGCAGGTGACCACGACGGAGAACGTCACGCCGCCACCGTAGTCGGCGGACGGTGCGTCGGCCATGGCGAATCCACCTCCAGCCATCGCGGCGTCAAGTGCACCAGCTGGTTGGCTAGCTAGCTAGCTTAGCTCACTCGCGCGCTCGTGCGGAGTACTTCACTAGCTACGTTACCACCTAGCAGCCACGGTCTCGCGAAGTATCTAAGCCCCGGGCCAGTGCGTGTGGTATTCTATAGGACTAGCGAAGTAGCCGTGGTGGTGGTGTGTCCGTGAGAGAATTAGGTAAGCGCCCATAATTAAGCCCATTCCCCTCACCAAATTGTTCAGTTCTTGAACAAGCAGTGTTACTGAGAAGCTGCTGCTGCTGGCTAGCTACTCAGATTGAGTGCGACAGGTGGTTGTTAGGGATCGAATCACCTGCCTGCAGGGGCGTAGCCAGCCCATGATCAAGCCTCTGGTAGGCATTAGTCTATCAAATAGAAATTTGAGACTGGGCCTCGGGCCATTACCCCAAAGGCCGAAGGTCCAGATCCACCACTGCCTGCCTGCCTGCCCGTTTGAAACAGCAAATTATACCTGAAGATTTAGGACTAACGTCACGGCCGCAGTGAAGTTTTTTCTTCCTAGGACTGTCTATTTGCATTGGATCAACATCTAATCACATGATATATAATTACATGACATATGAATCTTTATGTAAATTTAATAGTTACAAACACTAACTTAAACTAAAAAAATACAGACGACTTAAAAATAACAAATTATTATTTTTCTTCCCTTTCTCGCTCTGTAAGGCTCTGTCCTGTATGCGCACGTTGGGCTGTCTTTTGTCTTGTATGGGCACGTTTGCGAATCGCGAAGTATCTATTGTAATTGTACATTGGGCATAATCACGCATGTGCAGCTTTTTATTTTGTGTCATAACACTCCCCTTGACCAATGTGACTTCATATGATCTTCTAATTCATCATCTTAGAAAAACTCCTCCAAAAACCACAGAGGGAAAATATGAGGAGAACCGATAGAATAGATATGTCATGAAAAACTCCTTTAAAACCCAGTGGGAAAATTTAAGGAGAAAAGTTGATATGGCATATATCATTTATATCTTCCTAAACCCCTGTGAGGAAAAGAGATGTATTAATGATTATGTTGTTATATTGCCTCATTAAAAACCTTGATGAGAAACTCATAAAGGAAAAGAGTACAATATTTTATCCGAGCGGGTTGAGTCTTAGGAGATTTCTCCCGACATCCGCAAATCACGTAGTCTTCGCATACCAATTCCATGAACACATTTTTGAAATGCGGAAGTTGGTAATGACTTGGTAAATAAGTCTGCGAGGTTATCACAAGACTTAGTTTGCGAATAGTGATTTCCCACTTTCTTGCAATTCATGTGGGTAAAATAGTTTAGGTGCAATATGTTTTGTGATATTACTCTTTATGTAACCCGCTTGCATTTGAACAACGCATAAACATTATCTTCGTAGATAATGGTAGGTGATGAAATAGCACCTATATCACATGATCATTGTATGTGATTAATCATTCTTCTCAAGCCATACACATTCACGTGATGCTTCATATAATGCAATTATTTCGAGAATGATTAGTGGATGTAGCCACTAGAGTCATTTGAAGACTTCCAAGAGATGGTTGCTCCATAGTGTAAAAACACAAAGCTGTTTGAGATCCGGCATTATGGGGATCGATAAATAGCCAAGACATCTGTATATCCTATTAAATCCATATTTTTATTCTTTTGAAAGAATAGACCGAGATCTTTAGTGCCTTGAAGATATCTAAGGATATTCTTCACTCCTACCCAATGTCTTTTGGTTGGAGTAGCGCTGTATCTAGCAAGTAGGTTTACCGCAAATGCAATATCCGGTCGGGTGCAATTTGCAAGGTACATAAGCGCTCGATAAGATGCGAGATATGGAACCTCGGGTCCCAATAGCTCTTCATTTACATCTCGGGGTCTAAATGGATCTTTCTCCCTGTCTAGAGATCGAACAACCATGGGGGTTTTCGATGGATATGCTTTGTCCATATTGAATTTTTCCAATATTTTCTGGACATAGGCTGATTGATGCACTAAAATGCCTGTATGAAGGTGCTCAAGTTGTATACCTAAGCAAAATTTGGTTTTACCCAAATCCTTCATTTCAAATTCCGTCTTAAGATGATTGCGTGCTTCATCTATATCTTGTGTGTTACCAATGATATTAAGATCATCAACATACAGATATAATGCAAAATCTCGTTGAGGATCTTTTATGAATACACATGGGCAATCATCATTGTTGGAGTATCCCTTTTGGTTAGGAACTCACTTAGTCGGTTGTACCACATTCTACCGATCGTTTCAAGCCGTATAAAGACTTGTTCAACTTTACACAATACATATTGCGATTTGCGTTTGGATTCGAATTGAAATTCCATCGGAACTTTCATGTATATGTCGAATCGAGTGACCCATAAAGATATGCAATCACTACATCCATCAACTGAAAAGCTAGATGATTTTTAAGCGCCAATGAGATTAAATATCGAATGTTATTCCACTCATTCTTGGAGAATATGTTTCATTGTAATCAATGCCGGGTCTCTGCGTGAACCCTTGTGCTACAAGTCTTGCTTTGTATCTCACCACCTCATTGTTTTCATTCCTTTGCGGACGAAAACCCATTTGAAACCGAAGCGAGAATACTTTGGGAGGTGTATGTATCACATTGGTGAATACATTTCTTTTATTGAGCGAGGCTAACTCCGCTTGAATTGCATCCTTCCATTGGTTCCGGTCCGTATTTGCTTGCACTCGCCATGGTCTTAGGATCTGGATCATTTTGAAGGTTGTTTGCAATTGTTGTGGAGAAATAAATGTCGACAATTGTAGTCTTACGATCGTATGATTCTCCGAATCATTATAGTTAGTAGAAATTTCTTGGACCCTGATGACTCAATGTTATTTCCCAAAACATTTGAGTCGGGTATTCGATGTCGAGGATCGATTTGGTATTTATTGTCTCCCTAATGCCGGAAATGCTCCTCATTGAATATGCAATCGCTGGGCGTCAGAAATGTGTCCCCGTTAGGGGTTCGAGGTATTTTATGATTGACGGTGATTTATACCCAACATAGATCCCAAGTTTCTGTGCGGTCCCATTGAGGTACATTTGCGGTGGTGAGATCGAAGACGTATGTAGCGCAACCGAACTTTCGCAGATGGGAAATATCTCGTGGATTTCCACGTACTAATTGTAGCGGGGAAGTGCTATGATATGCAGTTGGACGCAATTGTATTAAGTCAGCAGCGTGTAAGACTGCATGACCCCAACATGATGTTGGTAAGTTGCAATTCTGTAGTAATGGTCGTGCAATGAGCTTGATTCTCTTGATAAGAGATTTCGCTAAACCATTTTGTGTATGAACATATGGAGCAGTGTTGAACTTGTATCCCAAGAGCCATACAATAATCATTGAAGGCATAGGATGAAAATTCAGCAGATTGTCCATTCGAATTGATTGAATTCGATATTCAGGATGATGTGCTCGTAATTGGATGATTTGACCAATTAACTTAGCAAATGCATGGTTTCGTGTGGATAAAAGACACACATGTGACCATCTAGTAGATGCATCAATGAGAACCATGAAGTACCTGAATGAGCCACACAATGGTTGTATAGGACCACATATATCTCCTTGAATGCGTTCAAGGAATTTAAGTGGTTCAGCTCTGATTTTAAGATAAGAGGGTCTTAAAATCAATTTTCCGGTTGCACAGGAAGTGCACACAAAATCTGAGGATTCCGGAAATTTTGTTTTGATATATGTATGACCAATAGAATTGCTAATAATTTTCCTCATCATTCCAATGCCTAGGTGGCCAAGGCGATCATGCCATGTTTGGAATGTATTAGTATTTTGGAAAATTACTTTGTACATAATATGTTGAACGGATTTGATGTATGTATAGTACAATCCGGAGTTTAAAGATGGAATTTTCTCTAGTACTTGTTTGCCATATCCGTTGTTTTTGGTTAAGAGTAGATATTCCTCTTTGTTGTCACTTTGGGTTTCAATATGAAAACCATTCTGACGGATATCTCTATAACTAAGTAGGTGCGTGTTGAATCGGGATACAAGAGTGCATCCTCAATCTCCAATTGTGTACCCATAGGAGAGTGATAGAAGCGCGACTGAGCCTACTATCGTTGCATCGCGTCCAGCGATTGTTAAAATATTTCCTTTTCTTCTTGTAAGTGTTAGGAAATATTTTGTGTCCCTAAGTATAGAGTTTGTGGTACCGCTATCCACAAGGCATAATTCCTCCTCCATTGGATTGACTCCAAAATCTATATACACAAATAAAAGAATTTAATGAAATTCTTGAAGTAATATATAGAATACATACAAACTTTATTTTGCAATATCGAATATGTTCGATATATGATTGTAGCATACAAGCTTACAATATAGATGACAACATTATTTATATTACAACATAAAAGTACTTAGTAGCTATGGAACTAGGAGTCTAATTGAGATCTCCAAGCATGTCGTGAGAATGAAATTCTTCAAGTGTGTCCTCGGTGCACATGAGATCATCCTTCTTTGTAGAGGCACATGTGTCTTTGAGTTCTTGAATGAACTTTTGAGAACATCCGGTTTCATCATCGTTGGATGTGAGATTGAAGTGTGCTTCAAATCGCTTCTGTTGAGCATCCTTGCCTTGAGGCAAAGATCGGAGGTAGAGGTTCACAAGATGCTTGAGTGCGGCATTTCTTGGTAGGATGGTTGTAGCAACCACACTTTTGACAAATCTCCTTTTGTCAATTTTCTTACCAAAATTGCCTTTACCTTTCTTGAATCCGCTTGGTTTTTGCTTCATGTTGCGTTTGTGTTTACCTTTAAAGTTCTTTGAATGGTCTTTTGAACCATTGAACTTATTGTTATTTTGATTAGCATGAACTTGTGAAGTGGAGCACCAGATGGGGCGTTCTTGATTATTCTTTAAAAGAAGTTCAAGATGTTTTTTTACTCAAGTAAAGTATGCATAAGATCAAAATAAGTTTGGTAATTTGCAAGACGCTATTCTTCGCCAGAGGACCTGTCAGATGGGAGCATTGTAGAGAGAGTCTTTTCTATTTTATCCGCATCTGTTGGTTCCTTCTCACAAAAACGCAATTTGGAGCAAATAGTATGAAGGGCATGGTTATAGTCTCCAACTGTTTTGAAATCTTGGAGTCTCGGATGTGCCCATTCATGATTAGCCTCTCAGTAAGATAATGACTTCATTGTTCATATCTATTTTGAGGGCTATCCATAAAGTAAGTGGATTCTCCTCATACGGATATTCCGCCTTTAAATGGATGTATGTGATTAGTATTATGTTTAAAGCGGAATATTTCACAATATCTGGAGGAATTTGATCTGCGGGAGGATTAAATATCACCCTTTCCAACCCACGTGTGGTGAGGTTGATCTTTAAGTCCATAGCCCATGTAGGGTAATTGGTACCATCGATAGCGAGTGGCTCAAAATCTTTGGTAGCCATTTAAAACCTACATAAAAAGTACACCATAAATAATTAATTTACATGAGGTAAATTAATGTGTATGGTATTGTTGTAATAAAATGCAAAATATATGGAAAACAATATGAGTATTGTATGCCAAATGAATATATATACCCAAATTAAATATAACGTGTGGTTATATTTATAATACTGTATAATCACAATATTGGTGGTGAACACCAATTTATTGTATGGCATAGCGTACAAAAAAAAATGTAGCAAAAAGGGCCATAAATTGTGATAATGTGGTATTTATGTTAGGTATAATATTTTGCAAAAAATTCCAAATTATTAAGTACAATGGTACTCATTAAATGGGAATTTTTGAATTTTAATTTTGCTAAAGATAGCAAATTTTAAATATGGTCGCAATGCGTATTACAAATAAATTACAATAAAATAATAATCCTATATATGTAAAACATATAAATGTGAATGCACATTTATTTAAATATTTACATAATTTTCAGATCCTGTAGGGACTGAAATGCAAATTTATAATAGGAATTTATTTAAAATAAAGATTCCGCATTTCCCATGAAATACAGGGGGGAAAATACAAAATCGTGACAACCTGGGCTGAAGCCCATTTGGCCTTTTGGCCCAGGTGGGGAGGTGGGATTAATTTGGGCCGAAGCCCATTTAATGACAGCCATATATATAATGGAAGGGGAGTTAGGGTTTCCCTAACTCCCCAAACCCTAGCCACCATGGGAGCCGGCCATGGCCAGCTGAAGGAGCGCACGCCGCCGGGGAGGAAGGCCGCCGCCATTGCCATTGCCTGTAGGGCGGCGGCAGCCACAGCCACACAAGACCGGGGCGCTGAAGCCGCCGGCCGGCTGGCCATGCGCCAGGCTGCGTGCTGATGTAGCCGGGCGCTGCCGTCGGCCCGGGGCCGGCGCCGGCCGGCTGGGGCCGGCCTTGCTGGGCCGGGCGCCTGCGCTGGCGGCGGCCGCGCCGTCACGGGCGCGCTGCGGCGCCGGCCACGCCATGCGCCGCCATGGCCGGGAGGCCGGCGTGATCTCGGCGCGGCATGCGTGCTGCGGGCTGCCGGGGCCGGCGGGCCGTATGGGCCGGCGGCCGCCAAATATGCCGGGCCATGGCGCCGATCGGGGCAGCCGGGCCATGGCCCGGCTGGCGGGCGCATGGCGGCCGGCCGCAGCCGGCGCAGGCGCTGGTATAAGGCGGCCATGCGCCGGCCGGGGCCGGCAAGGCGCGGCGGCATTGGCGCCATACGCGGCAAGCGCGACTCCTTTTTTTTTTTTTATGTGGATGAGAACTCATCCTCGGCGGAGGATGCTTGTATGGGGTTGCGATCCGAGACCGGGTCGACGGT